>OX463757.1:18680281-21381737 GCA_949824845.1 Rhingia rostrata
GCTATATTTTCTTCACAGCGTGCTGGACGTGGTCTATTCGGTCGAATATTATCCAATAAAGAATGCTGGGTCTCAAATGGGTGATGGTGTTGCGAATAGTACGCTCAGTAGGCCGATTATGTTGACCATAACTTGAGCGAAGTGCACGAAACACATTCCTCATAGAACGTGAATTTTCATAATAAAGTTGAACAATTTGTAAACGTTGTTCACGCGTAAGTCTTTCCATTATGAAATGACAAACAATACTAAACAAAAATAACATGACAGCATGACACGACTCACACGTGATCTGTCAAAAAAGGCTTTTGAAAAAAGTATCTCTACTTGGATCACCCGTTACATATAGAGAAGTATTGTGATGACTCGGAAATACAAAGTTGAGATTTTTACAAATTCTTATGTTTTGAGGTGCCCAGTGTCAAAAAAGTTGTTTGGAAAAAAAGATATGCCTGTAGTTTGGAGTCTAGAGTCTGTCTCTATCTATGAGTCTAGAGTCCATAGTCTGAAGTATTTTATTGACACTGGAACCCAAAGGATTTGATTGTCGATTTTTTGTTCGATTTGACTAAACTTTCGTTGGTAGGTTCTAGCTCAAAGCTTAACAATAACTCGCATATAAAACCATTTTTAAAATGCGATTATATTGGTAACGTCTCAAACGATGTTGATATTAATGAATACTCGAGTATGCTTCAACCGGTTGGAAATTTCCACACTTGATCTGAAGAGCGGGTACTGGCAGTTGCAGATTTACCATAAGGACAGGGAGAAGACCGCATTTACCACGGGAAATGACTTGTGGTAGTTCAACGTGATGCCACCTGGTTGCTGACACGCTCCTGCAACTTTTGAGCGAGTGATGGAATGCGTTTTGTGAGGATTAACTTGGAAAATCTATCTGGTGTAACTAGATGATGTAATTGTGTGGGAAAATCATTTCAAAAACAGCAAAATAACTTGCTGGAGGTGTTCCTTCGAAGCCCATTTGAAGCTTAATCCAAAGAAGTGTGCACTCTTCAGATCCGAAGTTCGATTCCTAGGACACATCATCTCGACTAGTGAAGTGAGCACCGATCCCGAAAAGATTGAAGCTGTGCACAATTGGCCAGTTCCTAAGGACAAACATTAACTAAATGAGCTTAATAGGACTTGCGACTTACTAACGGCGGTTTGCAAGGGACTTTGCAGTTTTTGTTAAGATGTTACACCAGCTCACGGAGAAGGGAAAGCCATTTAAATGGTCAAGTGAGTGTAATAATGCTTTTCAAAGACTTAAACACCAGCTATGTCAAGCGCCGATAATAGCACATTCCGACGGTGAAAATACCTTCATTGTCGATGCCGACGCATTTAATTTTGGAGTTGGAGCCGATTTATCGCGACGGTTGGGTGTTGTAGAACGAGGGTAGACTCTGATTGGCTTTAACTTGGCAATGCCCAGTGGTTGTAACTCTGACTACACATCAACCTCCAAATGGTAACCATCATGTACTGGTCTGATCCAACCGGATTTGACTTTCTAAACGATAAGAGCGAGTGTTGATAACACGACGAAAAACAGCAAAACTATAAACAGCCAGAATGGCACGGAATGAATACCCGGCCTGCTGTCCCAGGCGAACCTAGACAAGCTGCTTCGACGTATTCAGACAGCAGGTTATCTGGGAATTTCAAGGTTTAGTCAGGTCCCTTGAACAGAGATGGTGGTTGATGAACCGAAAGGCAAACGGCAGCTCTCAATAACGTAGTGGATATTGATGGCCCCGTGTCCAAGGGGTATCTAATAAATTTGAACTGGCTTTCCAGGTTGGGTTTTGTGCTTTGGGTTAACTACCAAACCAGAGAAAAAAAATCATGTTACGAAGCGACCAATAGCCTCGGAAAGGACTGATTTTATTGTTGACGACACGGCTAAACGAAAAAAGAACAACGACTTTCGTATCTGCACCTGGAATGTGAGAACATTAAACAGGAGAGGTACAAGCGAACAACTAGCGGAAGCCCTAAACTGCTACAAATCAGACATTACTGCCTTCCAGGAAATACGATGGGATGGGCAAGGCAAAAGGAGGATGAAAAACTGTGACATCTACTACCGACCGTGTTATAGTGAGCAGAAACAGCGACTATTCGGACGCGGATTTGTTATAAGTGCCAGACTTAGGCAAGAAGTCTTATGCTTCCAAGACATCAACGAACGCATTGTAACAATCCGCATCAATGCCGAATCTGCCAACATAAGCCTTACATGCGCTCACGCCCCGACGAAGGAAAAAGATGATATAGCTGAGGACTGCTTCTATGAGCTCCTTGACAAAACCTATGAGCGACTACCGAAGTACGATGTTAAAATCGTGCTGGGAGATTTTAACGCAAAGGTAGGAAGAGAAGACATATTTAGCAGTAATGTCGGAAAACATAGCCTACACGACAACACGTCTGGTAACTGACTTAGGCTAATTGACTTCGCTACGGTTTCCTCGCCATGATATCAATAATAGGACATGGCAGTCTCCAAATCAACGAACAGTCAATCAAACTGATCACATAGCGATAGACAAGAGGCACGCATCCAGTATTTTGGATGTCCGAACATTCCGAGGGAGCTAACATCGACTCGGACCACTACCATGTTACAGCCAATGTAAGAATGCGGATATCCACCACGCCACAACAATCCAGAAATACTACGACAAAATTTAGTGTCGAAAGACTGCAATCGCAAGAGACCGCCAAGACCTTCGCGCAACGCGTATCCCTAAACCTCTTGATTAACACCATACCACCAGTATCGAATGTCGAAGAACAATGGCAACGATGCCAAAAAGCCATTAGATCAGCCGCAACTGATCTGCTAGGTTTCTCGCGCCCACCAGCGAGAAACCCATGGTTTGATGAGAAATTCCGACAGATGCTCACAGCCAAGAACGAGGACTACAAGGCTAAGCTGCAGGTGAAGACGAGAGCTGCCGTTCAGCTCTATAGACAGAGAAGAAAGGAAGAACACCGGCTTCTCAGAAAGAAGAAATAAGAGCAAGAAAAGCGCGCCATCGAGGATATAGAGAGGTGCCACTCCAGGAAAGATGTTCGCAAGTCTTACCAAAGTGTAAAACGTCAAAGCCAAGGATACAAGGCTCGAAAAGACTCCTGTCTAGATGAACAAACAAATATCGTAGTTGAGACACAGTCGATGCTGCGGATATGGAAGAGCCACTTCTGCAGATGACGAACAACATTCCGCTGTCAGGCTGAACGAACCCCTCAATGTTGGCAACGACAGCGAAAACTGCCAACCACCCGACCTGAATGAAGTGAGGATAGCAATATCTAACTGAAGCTTAATAAGGCTGCCGGAAATGGCGGCCTTCCTTGGTAAGTAACATCCACCAACTCATAAGCCGAATCTGGTCGGAAGAAAGTATGCCTGAAGAATGGAACCTCAGCGTCGTTTGTCCGATCCACAAAAAAGAAGACAATCTCAACTGTGCCACCTGCAGAGGCATAAGTCTCCTCAACATTGCCTACAAAATTCTATCTGCCGTAACATGTGAACGCCTGAAACCGTTTACCATTAACCTGCTTGGCCCGTATCCGTGTGGTTTTAGACCATGAAAGTCCACAACCGATCAAATCTTCACACTTCGGCACATCGTATAAAAAACCCAAGAAGTCCAAATCGATACCCACCACCTATTCATCGGTTTCAAAGGTGCATACGACAGCATTTATAAAGACGAACTATACAGAGCCATGTCTAGTTTTGGTATACCGCCCAAACTCTTCCGTTTGTGTAGGATGGCGATGAAGAATTCTCGCTGCTCCATCAGGGTCGGAAACGACCTCACCGACACATTCGATACCAAACATTTATTTAGGCAAGGCGATGCGCTGTCATGTGATTTCTTCAATTTGATTCATGAGAGGATTGTGCAAAACTCACGAGCCAACGCCAGAGGCACAATTTTCCAAAAATTGGTACAACTACTAGCATACGCCGACGATACTGACATAATTGGTCGGATCCAAGGTGATGTCATAGCCACTTTTGCTAGTATAGAGAAGGAAGCGGCAAAATGCTGTCAACACGAAAGGACACACAACATCGACGAATTGGACAGAACGTCACCATTGACAGTTATAACTCTGAGGTAGTACGGGACTTTGTCTATTTCGGCTCCGCTATTAACTCTGACAACAACATCTCGTCAGAAATTAAACGAAGAATTACTCCTGTCAACCGCTGTTTCTTCGGGCTCAGAACTCAAATTAGTAGTAAAGCCCTCACTCGAACTACTAAGGAGATCCTATATAAGACCCTGATCATCCCAGTCCTGCTCTACGGCGCTGAAGCATGAACCATCTCAAAAGTGGATGAAGAAATCCTTGGTCGATTTGGAAGGAAAATTCTTCGAAAAATCTTCGGTCCCGTTTGCGCTGACGGGCTATGGAGACGAAGATTCAACCAAGAACTATACGAGCTGTACAGCGACATGGTCCTGGTCAAAAAAACTCCGCATTGGACGTTTAAGATGGCTAGGACATGTAAAACGAATGGACACCAATACTCCGGCTCGCAGAGTCTTCGATTCCCATCCAGACGTCGGCGTCGGACGCAGTAGAGGAAGACGTCGCCTTAAGTGGCGCGCACAAATAGAAACCGACCTCAACCAGCTTGGAGTGCGCAACTGGAGGCAGTTAGCTAAGGACCGGGCTAATTGGAAAGGCATGTTGGTCGAGGCCCAGGTTCATTCCGGACTTACTTAAGTAAGTAAGTAAGCAAGTCTGTCTGTTCATCGGTCCAAACACGGTAATTTTGCTTATTAACGGCCGTTTAACCGAAAATGAGCCTCGTCGCTAAAAACAATTTTTTGATCAAAAAAAGAATCAATTTGAAGCTGTTCCACGGCCTATACATTCCACAACTAGTGAGCGTTTTTCCGGGGAAAGTGAATTCAAGATGAAATTGCAATGCATACTGTAAAAAAAACGTGATATAGCAACGCAGTTTGAGAAATAAGTAACGATGTTAAAAACAGTTCCTCCTATGGGATCAGCAGTTAAAAGTCATTGTGAGTCAATCTGGCCATGAAGGATCTGTTATACAGAAGACGAGCGCTTTTTACACCCGCGAGTTCATCGCTCAGTACTCATTGTCAGTACTCCCTACTCAGTATATTCGCGTTGTATCAATGGTCATATAAAATCTTATCTCAGCTTAGGTGCACTGATTCAGCATAAAACTATGTCCCGCCAGGGTGCATTAAGTACCCAACCACACTTTAACGATTCGAAGTACAAAGCTTTAAGGTCTCAAAGAACATGTTAAGAATTTTTTTTAAGTGAAACTCCTATTGGGACGGTGTGTATTGGATTCATGAAACGAAAAAGTGTAACGAAAGAGATATAAAGGGAAATTGGTTACATTTACAGTACCTTAAGGGTTTTTCAATAAGAGCGCTACAAAAGTTTTTTATAAATAAAATAAAAACGGTCTCGGATATCAATGAAATTTTTTATTCCTGTGAAAGTACGTTCGATGCCATTATGTATGGAACTTTCTTTTGCATGGCCACCACGGGCTGCATGGCCACCAGACGCTGAACCCAATTTTCGACGGTTTTCAAGCATAAATCGCCCAATACTGCTGCAGTTTCACTTTCGATATTGGTACGAAGTTCATCAATCGTCGCTGGCTTGTTGGCATAGACCATAGACTTGGCGTAGCCCCACAGGAAATAGTCTAACGGCGTCAAAACGCACGACAGAGGCGGACAAGCGACTGGACCATTACGTGAGATAACACGTTCTCCAAACTTAGTTTCCAATAAATTGATTGTGGCATTTGCTGTGTGGCTTGTGGCGCCATACTGTTGGAACCACATGTCCTCCAAGTCCATATCATCCGATTGGGGCCAAAAATATTCGGTTATCATTGAACGGTAGCGATTCCCATTCACAGTAACGTGCCGGTCTTGATAATCACGCAAAAAGTACGGCCCAATGACGCCGCCGCCGGCCGGCCCATAAACCACACCAAACCGTAATTTTTTCGGGATGCAATGATGACTTCATGGAGTACGTGTGGATTGCTGCCTGACCAATACCGCATATTTTGTTTATTGACGAAGCCATTCAGCCAGAAATGAGCCTCATCGCTGAAGATGATTTTTCGATGAAAATCCTAATCATTTTCAAGGTGTTGCTCAGCCCAATTCACGAACATACGACGCTTCTGGTGGTCAAGCGGCTTCAGTTCTTGTGTCAATTTAATCTTGCAAGGATGTAGGCCAAGATCTTTTCGCAAAATTCGCCACAACGACGTCACAGAGATGCCCTTGAGAACGACTCGTGAAAGACACAGTTGGGCTTTCTTCAACTGAAGCCTCAACGGCAGCAATATTCTCGACACTACGGGCACTTCTTTGTCCCACTGGCACGGGAACATTTTGTACTGTGCCTGTGGATTAAAATTTTTCCAATACACGCTCAATTGATGATCTGCTAGGACGATTATGACGACCATAATTTGGACGTAGCGCTCTTAACGTTGAGGCCACTGACTCCTAATTTCGGTTGTAAATTTTAATAATTTCGACTTGTTGTTGGATCGTATATCTTTCCATCATGAAATGGCAAACCTTACTGAAGAGAAATGTCAAAAGAGCGGCAAGAAATATGGCGTCGTTTGCTGTCCCTGTCGCTCAACTTTTGTAGCGTCCCTGTTGAAAAACCCGATACATTTATATTGGATTCATATAGATCGTATAAATAATTACAAGCAGTTTTTAAAATGGAGGGTTAGTGGGTGATTATCTATCCCCTCCCTTTTATGCGGTAGGAGGTAAGTTTTGCAAAAGCAAATTTTTTTTTCCTTATAGGTATATTACTATATAGTGCTTTATTGTTAGTGTTGTTTGAATTTTTAAATGATTTTCATATTATTTACTCAATTTTTGTTTAATTTGCGCCTCCAGTCTAACCGGAGTCACTCCTCGCAAAGTAAAAAGCGCTTGGTTGTGATGGTCATAGAAATCATTATGTCCAGGTTGGCCTCATCTGAGAAACGTTTATTCCAAATAAAAATCGCCCGTCTGATGATGAAGAAATTGTCAAGTGACGCGCCGTCATGATATGCCTTCCTCAGCATTGTTCCCTTGTATTTATACTAACACGACATTACTTGAAACCACTCTTTGGACAGAACGGAAACAGATAAACACCCTCAAACAATGTATTCAGCTTTATATTTTATCATTGTGCATGTGCACATTAACAGAGTTATCAAATGTCATCGGAAATTGCGTCTCAATTTCCTGATTTATTTCAGGTTATCGGTTAATAGGTTGCAACAATACGCTCGTCATTCAAAGTACTTAACAAAATTGTTTGGGGTCGTATGAAAGCCAATTTGATAAAACAACATGGTGATACAAAAAAGTTTAAGTTAGAACTTGTTAAGCAATTGCACGTAAATTTGTACATTTGAGTAGATAAGATCCCATCTAATGTTATGGCAAAATGGTCACAAATTCCAGTTAAATATAAAAAAAATTCAAAACAGGGAATAGATTTTTTTTTATTTAATATTAAGCCCCCTACAGTACAAAGAACTGCGTTTCTGTGTATCGGTGGTGCACCAACGTACCACACCCTCAACAGCACTAGACATTCTTTTTCGCCTACTACCCCTATATTTCTGAAAGCCATCCAACAGTGGTCAAATGTACAAACTTGCCACTCAAAAATTCTTAAAGAACATACAAATATTCCTGAAAACACTGATTACCTGCATCATATAGTGATGATATGGGAGGTGTTGTCTTCTCCGACAGCCTAATTCCGGCCTATCTTTCTGTCGTCCTGATCATTGCAGTGTGTTCCAGGCGGAACTCATGGTGATCAAAGAAGCCTTATCCTGGCTCGGAAGAGAATATAATATCTGCCAAGGATATTGGCATCTTCTCGGACAGCCAAGCGGCCATCGAATCCCTGGAATCAGTCCTAACAAAGACAATTTTAGATTGCGCCCATTTGAGTAAGAGATGTCAAAGCAGTTTAACATTCACATATGCTGGGTGCCTGGTCATAGTGACTTTCCAGGGAACTGTAAGGCTTACAGCTGGTAAGACTGAGCTTACTAAACATGGGACTAAATTACCAGCTGTACCCGACACGTGTGAACTAGGCATTCCTATCGCTACATGCGAAAGCTTATACTAGCCCAACCGAAAGGCTAGGCTTCCACTCAAACGACTTCTGTATGACCTGCATGGACGAAGAGAAAGAAGAAACAACCCTTTATTCCCTTTTTAACTGACCGGCTCTATCCAACAAAAGGAAGCTCCAAGGTGGTGCGATTTGACAAAAACGGAAGCGAAAAGTCTCCTCCGTTTCATTAAAATTTTCTCACGAATAACAAGAAGAGTGGGCAATGCAGGCGGCATCACAATGGACCAAAATGGCAGCCACTCTAACCTAACCCAACCTAGGCTCCCTATTAATATTGGAAGTTGTTCTCGAAAAAGGGTTCGAAATAGGGTGGCCCAAAAATCTGTTTCCTTTGTAAAAAAAATAGCAAATCTTCTATTTATAGATATTTTTGAGTTATTTTTGGTTTTGCTTTAGATACAAGGTGGCGCAAAAGTAATCCTTCTATCAGAAAATGCTATAAATTTTGCGATTGGCCCCTAATGTCAGTTCTGTTTTGACATTTGTGTAGTAAACACATGCGAAATACACGTTAATAAACAATGTTACGCTACACTGCTCCAGAACGCGGAATATTGGTGACTATTTATTTGAGCAACAATCGGTCGGTGACTTTGGCACAACGTGAATTTCGTCGCAGATTTCCTAGCCGTTCAACGCCTACTGGTGAAACACTGCGACGTTTAGCCGCTCGCCTCGAAGACCCCGGAGTAGCCGTTCTGCAGAGAATATTGTTGCTGTAGCCGAAGATGTCATGAATGCGCCGTCGACATCGACCAGACGACGCACAGTGGGGCAGCTCGTATGATGGAGTCGGAATAAACTCAAAAAATGAATTGAGTGAGATGAGTACACAAAGTTGTTTTTCCGTTATAATACATTCCAGTGCATTTTTTGCAAAAACAGTTATATTTTTTTCTTGCTTTGTCACTTAGATCGAGCTAATTGAAAGTAACACTTTAATTCTTCTTGCACCGTGTGTCTTAACAAGTAGTTCAATTGGCGCGTGTTTGCGTAGCTGTAATTTTTCTTTTAATCTCGTGAAAGTTAAAAAATAATATGGAATCGATAGCTTCAAGTATGTACTTACTATGTGGATTTAGTTGTATGCAAAAACTATAAAAGCAATTTTTGTTTTTTTTGTTTTTGCATATGCATTCAAATTTCAAAAATATCAAAGATAATTTCGTAAATAGCTGAAGCAAAAGTAGATTTCCACACGTTTCCACACGGAGATATTTATTTGCCAATATAGCTTGACTTCTTGTGTATACAATACAAAATAAAACGGGTGCTCATATGTACACCATTTTTTTTAATTCAGTTTTTCCTAATCCACCACTTCAACAAATGTGGTGTATTAATTCACACATATTCTTAAAAAGTTCTTATTTTCGTGTAGGTTCGCATTCAAATGTTGTGTTTTATACAAGGATGGAGTTGTTTAACCTTATGAAGGAATCGGGGCTTCAAACCCTAGAACAAAGATTTAATTTTTTGGAGATACACCTTGAAGCCCACCACAATATAAATGTTAAAGAACTCCAGCATACAATTTCGCAATTTAGAATAAGATTTAGAGAAAAGTGGTTAAAATCTGCTAGGAATGAAATTCGTTTTAAAAAAGAAAAATGAGATTTGGTTGCACACATATAATAGCCTTCAAATTCTTGGATAAAGCAACTCCGCCAAAACAGCGAGGCGGCCGCCCAGAAAAGCCGTTTGAAGAAAGCAGCGATAGAAGCAAACGATTCAAAACAGAAGCAATAATGCGAAAGGAGCTGTCAACTTCGCAATTAGGATTTGCGACAAAGGTAAATCTACGAGCAGCAGGTCATCCAGTTGCATCAAAATTAGTAGAGGACCTAGTGCGTTCACCTCAGCGTGCAATTAATTAAAAAAATGTGTTCCATAAAGAACAACAACGAACTCGACAGATGTCGGGGGAAGAAGCACTGTCAACGGTAGTCGAGGCCAAGCTCACAAGACACCAATATGATGTTATTAGAGCCAAAGACCCTGAAAGATTTCCTTCATACAAAGTTGTTCAAACTGCAAAAAAACGTGCTATCCGAAAAGAGAAGACATGACTGTAACAGATACATCAGCTGAAGTGACAGTTCAAGCTTTGATGAATCATACTGTGGAACGTTTGATATTAGCTCAAAAAGATGTAATATTTTCTTTGAAAGATGAGCAATTAAGCAATTTGTGTTTGTTTTCTAAGTGGGGCTTCGATGGTAGTTCTGGGCACAGTTCATACAAGCAGAAATATGTTGGAAAGGATGCTGATGATTCTTGTGTATTTATAAGTTGTGTGGTACCCCTCCAATTGGTTTGTGAGAGCTAAGAAGAAAAAGCTGTAATAGATAAAGATGTTGTAGCATCAAATAAGGCTCGAATACAAAAAAAGTTCAGAGATCGAATGGGTCTCATTGTTGATCAACCTAAGCCTGGTTTTGGGAACTCCAATGATGGCAACACTGCTAGGCGATTTTTTAGCAACGCAGATGTGGCATCTGAAATCTTGGGTGTCGATAAGACATTGATTGAAAAACTGCATGTTGTACTGGTAGCCATTTCAAGTGGCTAGATATAAATACTGAAAAGTTCAGAGTATTTGCACTGGATACTGCCAAATACTTTGTCAATATTTATCCGTGGCATTATATGCCTCCAACTGTACATAAGCTACTAATTCATGGTCCAGATGTTATTTCTGCTGCTCTTCTTCCAATAGGCCAACTCTCTGAAGAAGCGCAGGAAGCCAGGAACAAAGACTTCAAAAAATATCGAGAGAGCTTTTCAAGGAAATGTTCCCGGCAAAAATTCAATGAAGATGTTTTTAATTTAATGTT
Organism: Rhingia rostrata; assembly: GCA_949824845.1. Classification (NCBI taxonomy): domain Eukaryota; kingdom Metazoa; phylum Arthropoda; class Insecta; order Diptera; family Syrphidae; genus Rhingia; species Rhingia rostrata. The sequence goes on from OX463757.1 coordinate 18,691,351, forward strand.
AACAACATCAGATCCGCTAATAACAAGCTACAGGCAATTGCCTAAAAAACACGTTAAATTATTTTCTAAAGAAGTTTTCGATTTAATCATTTTGCTCCTAATGTTTTTTGTTCTGAGAACAGCGATGAAAGTGAGAGTGAAGCTATCAGATGAATCTGAATTTTAGTTATTTCTTGGTGTGTGTATTTACTTGTTGTAATATTAATTATAATTTGTAATTTAAAAATATGAATAACAAAAAAAAATCGGAACTATTTTTTTTTTCAATTTAAAAAAAATCATAAGTTAAACAATAAAAAACTTTAAAAAGTCAAATATGGTCTTTCTATGCACTAATAAAAGATTCTTACATAAAAAGATATTTTTCAGTATAGCTAGCCCATCACATGAATTGTTTCCGGTTTTTGGGGTATCTTGCCCCACTGTGCGACGTGCCACGCAAATTGCTATCAGTCGACGGTCTTTACAGCGAATTTTGGTGCAAGATTTGAAGATGTTTCCGTACAAAGTCCAGACGGTGCATCAGCTGTTAGCTGCTGACCGCCAATCGCGTCTAACATACGCTCAAGCCATCCTTAATCACCACCAAGAGGAAGATGATTTTTCATCAGAAATAATCATGAGTGATGAGGCCCATTTCCATCTTAGCGGGTACGTAAATAAGCAAAATTTACGCTTCTGGGGCCTCTGAAAATCCGCGTGTAACCCACGAAGAGCCATTACACCCGCTCAAAGTCACTGTATGGTGTGCTGTTTTCGCTGGAGGAGTCATCGGACCTTTTTTCTTACTGTGAATGGTGAGCACAACAGAGCAATGATCAACGAGTTCTTTTTGCCACAACTTGATGAATTGGGATTGGAAAACATGTGGTTCCAACAGGACGGTGCAACGGCACACACTGCACGTGCCACAACCGATATGCTGAAGGATGCATTTCCCGGGCGGCTTATCTCCCGTTTTGGCGATTTGCACTGGCCAGCAAGATCGCCTGATTTGACCGCTCCAGACTTCTTTTTGTGGGGCTTTATGAAGTCGCGGGTTTATGTCAACAAGCCTCAGACTCTTGCAGCTCTTAAAGACAATATCCGTCAAGAATGTGAGGACCTATCGCCGGAAGTTTTGGCCAAAGTGATGGAAAATGCCATAAAAAGGGCTCAAATGACAATCAACTGTGGCGGCGGCCATTTACATGACATCATATTCTCGACTTGATGTAAAAAAAATTAAAAGACCAAATAAAAATAATCCACCAGAAGAATCAAAGTTTTTCACTTTTTTTTTCTTAAATTACAGCCAAAAAACATCGGGAGGTTATTCTTGCGCCACCTTGTATATGGATTGGGAGATTTAGGATAGTGCAATACAAGACCGCATAGCGAACAAAAATTGTGAACTTATGTTTTTGGAAAATAGCAAGTCAATAATTGCTCCTACCGTCAATTTTTTGGCATTAGAAATGTTTCAACAGCTAGTCGATCTGTGGCAGTAAAATTTGAGCAACATGGGAATGTTGAAGATTTGCGGCGTTCGGGCAGACCTCGTTTTGGACAGCTGATCGATATCAGGTCGTTAGGGAACGAGTTTCGCAACCGATTCTGAAACATCGACACGACCTTAAACATGGTTGGGCATACCTCGTAGTACGAATTCTGAGGAATGATCTCTTTATTGCTCCAAGCAGAAAAAGTGTTCTACTGCTTCGCCAAATTGAAAAGAATTTTCAGAAAAACTCTGAATATTTATTTTTTTTTGCCAAAAACCACTTTTTCGGGGCCTAGTAAGAATCGCTACTAGTGCCAAGCCGGATTTCCTGTTTCTTTAAAGAAGTTTGTTGGTTTTGTCTTTGTCATACTCGGCCCACATCCTCTTGGATGTGTTACACGTCTGGAGGGAGCAACACCTGTTTTTGGCGATATACAGAGTTTTCTGTCCCAGCCGTGATCTTTTCTCGGCAGTTCATCAGCAATTTCATTACCAAGAAAGCTTCTGTGTCACTGCACCTAGCAGATATTAACATTTTGTCGAACGCCAAGAACCAATAACGCCTTACAAGCTTGGACTTTTTTTCGGTAGCAGATATTGCTTCAATTGCAGCCCGGCTATCGATAAAGATGGTGATAAAATCTGGTGGTATTGCCAACATTCATAACTGCTGATATCTCCGGCTGGAAAACATTGCTGTACTCAGGGAGACGACAAAAGTGGCGCTACAGTCTGTGATGAAAGTGGGCCTCAACCAACATGCCTCTTCAATTAGCCCGTTCCTTAGATTACTGCCACCAGTTGCGCGTTCCAATTCGGTTAAAGTCGGTTTCTACTTCTGCGCGCCTCTACTGCGTCCGACGTCTGGCTCGGAATCGAAGACTCTGCAGCCCGGTTTGGTTTCCATTCGTTCTACCAAAGAGTATAGAACTACATAGAGTGCGCATCTCATACAACGAATCTTTTCTATGTGGGCTACTGATATTGATACCCTAGTGTTCACAGTGCTTCTACAGCATCAAACAACAGCCTTGCGGACGCATATGATCTACGAAATCTCCCCTTCGCTCAATCCGCCGCGTCTGAAACGGCTACAAATTTTTTAGCTGTGATCCCCACTCAATGTAGTTCTATTGAAAATTAAACCACACCTAAGTAGGGAATTTGCATTTCATCAATAGAAAATTTTAGCCACTGATTTTTCGGGGGATCCGTAAGTGAAACACAATCATGTGAAACCAACTTCATCCCAACTCAACGCAATTCATTTAGGAAAATCATCTCAAGTTCAACCCTAACTCAAGACTCGCATTTTACTCGAAAACGTGATACCTAATTATTTACAACTTGCGTGTTTTTTAATGAGGAGTACGTATCGTTGATCTCGTGATTTAGATTTGCCTAAAACGTGTTTTGTTTTTGCTAAGTCACGTCCGAGAAAACGTATCTCAATACTTGGAATCGCTTATGGCGCATTTAATGATTATCGCCGATGCTTACGTATTATTAATGTAATTGGTACCTAGAGCAGAAATTAATAAAAGATTGGCGACTAAACGAGTTACACTAAGGTGCTGGCAGACATTTCTTTACGCAAGAAAGACACTATTGACCGCTGAAGGAACGTATAAGATTGCGGCCAAGCGAGACTTTTTATAGCTAACAAATTGTTGGAATTTTTCTTTAAGAGAATTTGAATAGAAAATAAATTTTGTTTCATAATTATTAAACAAAACAGTAACACAAGTGAGCACTTGACAGATGTTTTTCCGTGTGGTTGGGTTCAAAGATTATCACCAGGGCATACAAACATGTCTAGTCGTCAATTGAAAGCCGAGAACAGCGGTCAAAACTGAGCATAATGGCGTCCATTGATATCGGAATGAATCGCTCACTTCCAAAAAAACATTATCAAACAAAAAAACTGTGGATGGTGCGAAATTCAGAAATTCTTACGTCTACTTTGTCTACGTAGTCACGGGTCTGAAAATAAAATTTGGTCAGAAATTCAAAGAATAATTTCGATTGCCAACCTGGTCAAAAACTCCCTATTTGACGTTTAAGATGTCTAGGATTTGTCGAGCGAATAGACACTAATATCGGGTTTTTCAACAGGGACGCTACAAAAGTCGAGCGACAGGGACAGCAAACGACGCCATATTTCTTGCCGCTCTTTTGACATTTCTCTTCAATAAGGTTTGCCATTTCATGGTGGAAAGATAGGCGACCCAACAACTAGTCGAAATTATTAAAATTAACAACCGAAATTCGGAGTCAGTGGCCTCATCGTTAAGAGCGCTACGTCCAATTTATGGTCGTCATAATCGTCCTAGCAGATCAACAATTGAGCGTGTAGTGGAAAAATTTGAATCCACATGTACAATACAAAATGTTCCCGTGCCAGTGAGACAAAGAAGTGCCCGTAGTGTCGAGAATATTGCTGCCGCTGAGGCTTCAGTTGAAGAAAGCCCAAATGTGTCTCTCACACGTCGTTCTCAAGCGTTGGGCATTTCTGTGACGTCGTTGTGGCGAATTTTGCGAAAAGATCTTTGCCTACATCCTTACAAGATTAAATTGACGCAAGAACTGAAGCCGCTTGAAGACCAGAAGCGTCGTATGTTCGTGATGTTGGGCTGAGCAACAACTTGAAAATGATTCGGATTTTCATCAAAAAATCATCTTCAGCGATGAGGCTCATTTCTGGCTGAATGGCTTCGTCAATAAACAAAATAGGGGTATTGGTCAGGCTGCAACCCACACGTACTCCATGAGTCATCATTGCATCCCGAAAAAATTACGGTTTAGTGTGGTTTATGGGCCGGCGGCGTCATTGGGCCGTACTTTTTCCGTGATGATCAAGACCGGCACGTTACTGTGAATGTAAATCGCTACCGTTCAATGATAACCGAATATTTTTAGCCCCAATTGGATGATATGGACTTGGAGGACATGTGGTTCCAACAGTATGGCGCCACAAGCCACACAGCAAATGCCACAATCAATTTATTGGAAACTAAGTTTGGAGAACGTGTTATCTCACGTAATGGTCCAGTCGCTTGGCCGCCTCGGTCGTGCGATTTGACGCCGTTAGACTATTTCCTGTGGGGCTACGCCAAGTCTATGGTCTATGCCAATAAGCTAGCGACGATTGATGAACATCGTACGAATATCGAAAGTGAAATTGCAGCAGTATCGGCCGATTTATGCTTGTTCAGCGTCTGGACTTCTGCAAGCGTGCCCGAGGTGGCCATGGAAAAGAAATAGAGTTCCTTACATAATGGCATCGAACATACATTCACAGGAATAAAAAATTTCATTGATATCCAAAACCGTTTTTGTTTTATTTAAAAAAAAACTTTTGTAGCGCTCTTATTGAAAAACCCTTTACTACGACTCGCAGCGTCTTCGATTCCCCGGCAAAAGTTGAATCGCTATCAATATAGTAATCCAACAAAACTGCATACCAAGTTTTTTTTTTTTGAAAAACTCCATATACCGATTTTTTAGATTTAGGCCATATAAGGAAAATATTTACGCCCACTTTTGGGAATATTCATTTTAAGAATGAATGATGAATTTTATTGTGCCTTTTGCCCAAACTTGGTATTTGAAAGAGAAAGTTCGGGTACTAAAACCTAAACTAAACCCACCGTTTAGTCGTTAAAGATTGGAAAGGGGGAAGCATGTTCAATCGAGACTAAATACTTCGCTATGGTTCAGTCTCCTATCAGTTTCATTGGTGTATTGATGTTTTTGTTTGGCCTGGTCAGTTGTGGGCGTTGAGCTCAAGTTTGCGGGATATTTTTTTAAAACTATCAGATTTGGTTCGTAGCGAGAAGCATCTACGAGCAGAGATTTGCCACAGGATATAATATTCATCCACAGGCTCATCATTTAGTGCGTTTGTTAGTGGGACATAACAGAACGTAGAAGTTATTAAGTTTGACATCACTAACAAGCTCAATATACGATGAAATTCAATAAAGTTATATAGGAACAACTTTGACATTTATGAACCGACTGGAGTAGCACATGTATTCCAAACGTCAATTCAGTAACTTTAAGCCTAAATCGCTTCACATTGAAACAACTTGCCGAAACTATTGACGCCGTATATTGAAGATATTCGGTTAGTTGTGTTAACTCAACGTGCATATTGTCGAAAATATCGTGGCCATTAAGTACCGTCTGACAAAACTATTCGTCCTTTGGTGTCGAATTTTGTTAATCACGGCAGAGTGGGAGGTCCTCCACGTGCCGTTCATCAGTGTCCAATGCGTTCCAATGAATATGTTGAAGCAGTAAGAAAGAGTACTGCCGATAGCTTACGTGTGTAATATCATCACTGAGCTCAACATTTTGTCGCCCGTGGAGCCACCTTGCGGTGCATTTTAAAGGATGATTTGGATTTGTTTTCTTATAAAGTATAATCGACTCAACGAATATTACCAACAGACCATACACGTTGCTCAGAATACGACCAAATATGTAGCCGCTGAAATGATTGTCACAGAAAATGATTTTTGTAAGCAAATTTTGATGACCTCTCTGGGCCGTTAACAAGCAAAATTGCCGATATTAAGCACGGGAAATCAACATGACCAAGAAGTGACTGCTTTGTGACGGCGTTTACGTCCAAGCCATCATTGTGCTATTTTTCTTCAGAAAAGGTGATACAGTTGATGCGAATCGATGTTGTTCGATGTTTGCCTACATATGTGCGAAAAAGGTCTGATCGACATACTGGATTCAAAGAACTGACACACTGCAAACCATAAAATGCAGTTTCTACAACGAAAAGATTTGGACGTCTGTTGTCAAAAAATGGCGACATTGGCTACGTTTACACCGGGTACTATACTTGGGCCGCGACCAAATATTTTAGTAGCAGACTTTTTGTGTTTACACCTTACTGGACCAAGTGCAGAACTAGCGAGGTCTATACTTCATAAGACCAACACTAATACTTACGTTTACACCGTGAAAAAAAACGAACTCAAGTAGAAAAATCCTCGCTATAATAGCGTTAACTATAACACGCCATTCGAATTTATGGTGACATCCATGCGCAAGGTTATAATCCAGGTGACCTTAATAAGTGGAGTGACCTAAACAATTTAGTCCTTGTTAATCCTTGTTCGTTGTTCGATGGGACTTTCCCCAAATGTAGGTTTGCGGTGCATTGAGAACAAAAAAATAGAAACTTTTGCTCAACGGCTTCATGGTACGGGTAGGCGGTATGCACGTGTATACATGAGAAACGAAATCCAAATATATGGGGGGCTGTGCCAGTACGACCCACCATAGAACAAATTTTCTTGTATGCAGCGAGTCATCTGTATGGCTGTATAATCTTTGATCGTAGCCATTGACTGGCCACCCAGACCTCCAGATTTGACACCTTCGGACTTTTTTCGTGGGTTTATTTGAAAAGCAAAGCAACAAGAAAATACAAATTTTCCGAGCTTTCTCACAATCATTCAATCATTCATGTGTGCGTGTGCAAGAAGTTCACACGCTGTTTATGCCGACACGCAGTTTTATGCCGACTTTGAACGGCGAATTTAAGATAAGCTTTTCTTGAAAATTCATACTACTAGGATGACTTGTCAGATCATCACGGCCAGTGAAAAATCATTTAGGTTGGGAATCGAACCAAGACCTTCTGCGCGGCAGTTAATCGCACTAACCATCGCGGCACTGAAACCCCCAACAAACAATTATTCCCCAACCAATTGTTTCTGTAGGCCTTATACAGACCTGTACGCGGAGGTTAACCATTTTTGCAGTCGATTGTTTGGGTAGAAGCCTGTTCAAGACATTATGCAGGAAAATTGAGAAGCATAACCGAAGGTATGACAGTAGAACCTCTGTAAGGTTGTTGTTAAGCTTCCGTTGATTAGTGTGCATGTAGCATACGTTAAGATGTTTCGGTAGAACTTCGCAAGAAGTTAGTCCGAGGCAAAGCATGTATAGACGGGCTCAGTGGCGCGATGGTTGGTGCAATGAACTGCCGTGCAGAAGGTCTGGGTTTGATTCCCAGCCGTAGCAACACCTAAATGATTTTTTACTGGCCCTCCTCTCGTGATGATCTGACAAATCATCCGAGTAGTATCAATTGTCATGAAAAGCTTATCTCAAATAAGCCGTTCGGATTCGGCAGAAAACAGGAGGTCCCGACATCGTGCTAAGAAGTACACACGCACACCTGAATGGTTGTGAGAAAAAAGCTAGGCCCTGGGTACTAACGAGCCTGTTGCGCCATAAATTTTTTTTTTTTTTATAGCATGTATAGAGCTTACGAATGAAAGCTGTAAGAAGTTAAGGTTAAAAGATCGGGAAAAAGGAGAAAAGTTCGAAAAAGTCAACGCGATTCAAGTACTTCGTTGTGCCGACTGTACTTTCATGTTCCAGAGTACAGCCTAGTGGATAGCCAGTTGGGGCTAAAAAGATACCAAGTTTAAAAAAAGAAGACTTTTTTTGGTTACAAAATTAAATTACCATATTAGAAAATAAGCCGAAAAGCATTAGAATTAAATTGTTATCGTTTAATTTAGGGCGCCAACATAGAGCCAATAAGTTAGTTGAGGAGTTGATAAGTAGGCTGATTTTTCATAAACTACCGTGGACTACCGTGCGAGAGAACGTCAAAGGCTTGAATTCCATTCGAGGTATTTGTCATCGGAGAAAAATCCCCTCACTACAATTTGTAAATAAATTCCGCAAAGAATTTGTGTCGGAGGAAATCGGAAAAAGAATTGCACTTAGCTGTCAAAAATTGCACGAAAAATGCATCTGAACGCAATTTACCAGGGTGCGTTAAAAAATGTCGGAGAAACATTCCGAACAGTTTTTCGGAAGAATACCTCGAAGCTGAAATCCTCCGAATCGTACAAAACCAACGGATACTTCGCTAGGGCCGAATATAAATCTATGTCTCCTCCTCTGTGTCACATAGGTTTATGTTATATGGCTTTCCTTCTATGTATATATCTGTCTCTCTCTCTGTTGTATTAATGACTTGCTCTGTTCCAGCCGATGGCCTCTGTCGACAGTGCTGTTATGTGTCTGTAGTTCGTTGCATTCATGTTCGAAGTACTGTGATGTCAATGTCAATATTTTCGAAAGGTCCTTTTGTGAAGACTATAATTTGCTTCTATAAAGCCTTTTACAGCAAACAAAGTTTTGTCTGTAAGGCTTTTTAGAAGCCTTATAGAAGTATATTGTTTCCTAAAAGTGCGCCAAATGTTATTTATTAAGACTTCATGTAGGTAATATTGCTGGGAGGGAAATAGCTTCGACAGTGTTTTATCGACGTGGAATTGTAAGTTTGGCCGTCAAAGCAAGCCTTGGATAATTGATGAGCCTACATTTTTCTTTTTCCAAGTAGATTGTAAGGAACCAAATTAAATAAAAATACCTCACATATGAAAAAACATTTTTTTTTTGTAGAAGTCATATTGGTTATGGCAGTTCCCAAAAATTTGTTTACAGCTGTCATAATTGAAACTCAAAACGTTATCTTCCACCATTTTGAAAATACAAAAAAAACACACACATATTAAAGCAAAATGGGAGATTACGGTCCAGACACTAGGACAGTAAGCGTTCTTCAGGTGTCGAGAAGCACACTGGTAAGAAATGCATTTTCGGAGCAGTTCTGCAAAGCTATCCGAAGAGAACTTTCAAACAGCACATTCAGACTGTTCTAAGACGGTATTTTCATTTTTTGACTTTATTTCAGAGGAGAAAAACGATTCGAGTATAATCTTGTTTGTCCATTAGAAAACGTCAGGAAATTCTGACATTTCTCAGAAGGAACCACGCTTTTGGATTACATTTGAGAAATGTTCTGATGACATATGTATTTGTTTAAAAGTTCAAAACACCATTCGTCTGTACTCGGAAGCCAATTTTTAATTCTCGATGTTATTAAGAGCTGGCAGAACGATTTCGATAAGGACAGTAAACGTTCTTCAGGTGTCGAGAAGCGCACTGGTAAGAAATTTTTTTTTTATAATTTACACGTACTCAAGGGGTTATGAATACCCTTTATATGTTACCATAGTACGAGCGTTAGAGAAGGGGAAAAAAGAGAGGATAGGAAAGATTTTGGATGTAGTGGAGACTTAAACTCCATGGGTGGTGTCCGAACTAGCTTCGGGGAGTCACTTTTTCTTGTGTTCGTTAAATTTGAAGAAATTCAAGATGGTGTGCATACTTTTAGGTATTACACCGACCTTTTATTTCTTTTAAATAAAAGTGAAATGGATTTTGGTTGTGATTGAACGCGCAACCTTCCACTCAACAGACGAACACATTACCACTACACCGCGGCCACCCACAAGAAATGCATTTTCGGAGCAGTTCTGCAAAGCTATCCGAAGAGAACTTTCAAACCGTACATTCTGACTGTTCTAAGACGGTATTTTCATTTCTTGACTTTATTTCAGAGGAGAAAAACCGATTCGAGTAAAATCTTGTTTGTCCATTAGAAAACGTCAGGAAATTCTGACATTTCTCAGAAGGAATTTCGCTTCTTGATTCGATTTGAGAAAGGTTCTGACGACATATTTGTTTAAAAGTTCAAAACGCCATTTGTATATTCCGAAAACAAATTTTAACGATTTCGATAACTTCCATAACTTTTCCAATAACGTTTTGCTTACCTTTGGAAATGTCATCTTAAGAAGCAAATGACATTTTCGATTGTTAAATAAAAACTTAGAAGAGTTCTCAACATTTTTACATTCTGACAGTTCTTAAACGTCATATTATCTTCTAGATTTAATTTCAGCAGAGAAAACGCTTCGATGACATATTTTGTTACCGAAAACCGTTTGTTTAAAAAAAAAGGAAATTCCATAAGTACAGCCAAAACTTATGTTGTAATAGTTTCAGGGAATAACTTACGCCCTTAAATGAAGAAGGAGTTAAATGGCATTTTCATAGTATCGAGATACTTGAGCTTAAAGCTTTTGAACTGTGACTTTAATTGTATTAACAACTCAGACTGGTACCTGAGGAACTACATAAAGTGAAGATATACGGTTTTATAAGAGTAACGATTTTATTTAATCAAAGTTACATATACAGTGCGGTTCACATGGTTAGCCGCACCATTTTTCTCCCAATAAATTACAGTTTTTCTGTTTGTTTTTATTTCATGAACTACGAAACAATGCATTTATTGGAAAGGTTATTAAACTCTCTTCGAAAAAAAACTAAATTCAAGATTAGTGAGAGACACTTAACGGTTGTTTTGACCTCTTTCTTCCCACTAGTGCAAAAAAGCTCAAATAAATCGGTTCACTTGGTTAGACGCACCTGTTAAAAGTTTCAAAAAGAAGTAGTTGATCGATTGCCATCATTTTTTTTTTGCTTTTTTTATTATTATTTTAATTATTTTGCACAATTTTGCACAATTTCAATACTTTGTTCAACCTCCGCGACTTGAAATGACATCAAAAATTCTACTTCTTCACCTAAGCGCTTCAACTGTGCTTTGGAATTTAATTTCATAATTCACAGCCACATCATATTCTTAGAACTCTTCCGATAACCGTTTTTTTTCATAAGGTAATAGAGTTCATCATAATTTCGATATTTTGAAATTATTTGCCTACTTGCTTAATTCGATTAAGGTAGCTGAAATTCGGTATGAGTCATCTGTAGTATCTTGAATGCAAATCATTGTTTTTTTTTTGGAACAGCGCAAGTTTATCCGAAAAAAAAGATTAACTTGGCTCCACTAAGAATTGTCTGAGGAAAGAATTTATAACGACCAAAAAATATTGTCAAATCCAAATACTCCACTCACCGTCATTGCCTGATTTTTTTCTTGTTGGCGTAGGACTGCTGTTCTCAAAGGCGGGGTTAAGATTGCCATTATCAGTTGCGACTGTAACACCATCACGTTTGCGTGCCTCGATCAGAAACTGTTGTATCGTAACCGGTCCTTGGTAATAATTCTTCTGGCCAATTGTAATATCTGTGGAGTTATTAAAAGCCATGCTGGCAACTTGTGGCCCTCCAGCTCCCAATGCAGTGGTTGTTGCAGCCATTGCCACCGCACCCATATTTCCGCCATCGACTCGTTGCTGCAGAAGCACAACCTCATCACTGCCGCCTATATTTGGAATATCTGTTCCGCCGGAAATGCATGAGGTCTGCTGACCCAACTTTTTGATTGTGTAGTTTGAGTCCTCAAAGTCATCGCAATCCGAGTCGATAACACTAGACACTGCATCGGATTGTATCGATGTTATCGATATGCTTGTACTACGAATGGAAAATGTCGGGGACGGTGATTTGTTCTTTGTTGTGGCTTTCCTTGTTGGACTGACATTTTTCGCAAAGTTTATGATGTTATCGATGTTGATGGCTGTCTCATTCTCACCGCTCGTCGATTTCTCACAATCGATGCTTGTATTGCTATCAACGTTGTACTGGTTTGTTTCGGACATTAATTTCTCATCAATACTAATCACTCCCGAATCCGATGAAGCGGCACTATCATTCGACTTATTATCAGCTTTATCATCTGTAGGCATTTTCAACGGCACTACGACTTTTAACACAAACACTCATGCCGCGATTTATTGAATTGGTATTTGTTTTTTATATATGTATTTACAATTAACTAACACTATGGCACTCTAGATTGCATTTTGTTTTATTTGTTTAGGTGTCACTGCAGTCAAGGTTCAGTTGGGCTTAACAGGAAAGACCTGCGTGACAGGTATAAATGGGGGGGAGGAGGGTATGAAATATTCCTGGAATTGATAAGACCACGAATGCAATCACACATAGATACACCGATACAATGACACAATGTAAACAAATTCGTTGAGTAGGTAATGATTTTTTTTTTTGTTTAAAAAATGTGGGTGGATATTATATATTTTGTATTTGGAAAATTCCATTCGCCACGTAAATTTCCTCGTTAGACTTGAAAATTTCAACACTTTTGAAAAAAAAGTAAACAATTTTTATTTTGACAGATTAATCGATTACTCGGTATTGGATGCGAATTCGTACATGGGTTTCGAGTAGCGAAAGCTTTTTACCACCTCCATGAACCCGTGCCAAGCTTTTACCCGACGTTTTTTTTATTAATTTTTTTTTTTATTTTTCTTTTGTTTATGTTTTGTTGGAGTTTCCTTCACTCTCTCGATATAAACGGCGCGAATGTAATGTAAAACAATTTCGAAAAATTCAGTAAAAACTTCAGCCGCACGTAGATAACCTCACGAATGGCCACGATCAACTGATTTGAATGGTTGTGGATGGGGCGGCGGTCGGTGGATACATTTGTTATTTGCTGGAAGAGACTCAGAGTAGCTTCCATGTTTCAATAGGTTTTTTTTTTTTACGAATACACTTTTCAACTTTATTTGGATGAACCTGTTTAGTTGAAGAGAGCTTTTAATAATTTTAAATCACAGTTTTTTTTTTTCACGGCACACGTTTGGGAATGGATCGTGAAATGTGTTCCTGAAGGTCAAGATAACATACGCATTCCATAAGGGGTTGCAATATGTTAATTTCGGAATGCTATGATTAATATTTAGCAATTAGAATAAGCTGATGTTTTGAATGATTAAACGGGAATGCATTGTAACTTATTTGAGCGAGGAAACTGCAACGGTCTTGAGATGCCACAACTTTGTTTTTCATTGATAGTAGGATGGAGGTGTTTGTATTTCGAATATGCATAGATGTAACACGTGGTAACAGTGAATTATTAACCCCGAACACACTACCGCTGTAAGGAAACGAGGTCGTGCCATCCCTGACATTTTCTGTATTCTGATTTATGTGAATAAGATTTGCGATTTCGGGGAAGAAAATGAAAATATTGGAGATAATTAAGAGTTAGGAAATCTCAAAAAGAACATGAACGCTTTATAAATATTGAATATAACGGGTGGTTAAATTTTAAGGGCCGATGTTGAATGTAAACCATACCTTAACGTCAATTTTTTTTTCTGCATTTCATTTGACATTTCTCAATCTTAGACGAATTCAATTTGGATCTTGAAAAGATAAACAATCGAGCAACGCGTTAAAGTCTTTCAGTCTTATTATGAAAATGGGCGTTATAATCAAAATGCATATCGGGCACTTAGTGATTTTTTCGGTCAATTTAATCGTCCAGATGTGCGTACAATCGGAAAAATTGAGCAAACATTTTAGCATACCGGGTGTGTAGGAGATGTGAAAACACCAGTGCATGCTCGTATAGCTCGTACTGCAGAAAATATTGCTGCTGTTCGCGATAGTGTGGCCTGAGGAGCCGTCCACCTCAACTCGTCGTCGTGCCCAACAATTGCACCACTCACGCTCGTCGTTGACGAACATTTTATGCATAAAGACTTGCATTCACACGCTTACAAGGTGCAATTGACTCAAGAACTAAAGCCTCTTCACCATTTCAAGCGTCGTCAATGGTCAAAATGGCGGCAAGAAAAGGCAACAGTGGATGATCAATTTTTCTAAGAAAATCATCTTCTGTGATGAGGCACATTTTCACCTCAGTGGATTCGTCAATAAGCTGAATTGCCGCATTTGGGCGAATGATAATCCAAGAGTGACTGTCGAAAAACCAATGCACCCACAATGAGTGACTGTTTGGTGCGGTTTATGGGCTGGCGGCATCATCGGGCCGTATTTTTTCGAAAATGAGGCCGGTAAGGCAGTTACTGTGAATGGTGTTCGCTATCGTGAAATGATAACGAACTTTTTATGGCCCGGATTGGAAGATATGGGTGTGGACGATATGTGGTTTCAATAGGACGGTGCCACTTGCCACACAGCTAACGAAACAATGGCTCTTTTGAGCGACAAATTCAATGGCCGTGTTATCTCATGTGGTGGCGATGTCAATGGCCGCCAAGATCATGTGATTTGACACCGTCGGACTTCTTTCTTTCGGGTTATTTGAAAGAAAAGGTGTGCATCGATGAGCCAGCAACAATTCAAGAGCTAAAGGATGAGTTAATTCGGCACATTAACGGCATAGAACCTCAATTATGGCTCAGCGTCTACACAGACAAAAAAGCGGACTTCTGACAAGACTTAAACTCTTGTACAGACGACTGACAAACCCACGCGACCCGGAGATTAGAACACTGAAGGCGTCGATCAAAAACATCAACCAATTGATCAAGGAGAACTATCGGTTGTCCATTAATTTGTTTTGGAATAACAGTATTCGGGCCGTAAATTCCAGCGACCCGAGTATGTTTCCACAAATTAATAAGATATTTAGGAGGAAAGGTCATAACGACCTTCCGTGTATTAAGCTCCAACGAACAACTGACAATACAAACATACTTTTGACAGCAGAAATTGATCCGGGGGAAGCCGTCTTCGACGACGATTTCTATGTTATTGAAGATCCTCAGGAGAAAGTGGAGGCAGTGGGGGCTGTCTTTCAGGAAGTGTATAAGGTGAATGATAGCATTCGCCCGAACCGCGTCCTGGAAAACAATGCCCTGCTCCATCATGTCTATCTCCGAAACGACATAACGCAATGGCGATCTGAGAACCGTGGTTTCACCCGGTTTGATGACGAAAACTTGGCGAACGCCATAGTCGCCGAGCGAAGTAGGTTTAGTCCCCTGTTAATCTCGAAGGTGGAACTCCAGATCATCTTCGATTCCATAAAGAAAAAGAAGTCAGCGGGAGTCGATGGTATATCCAACATTGTACTGCGACACTTACCCCCTGAAGCTGTGGACATTTACGCCGCACTGTTCAACAACGCGCTGAATAATGCATATTACCCAGTGCGTTGGAAGACGTCGCGCGGTGGTTCATCCTCTCCCGAAAAGGGAAAGGACAACTCCAATCCGGCGAATTTCCGATCGATAAGTCTCCTTCCGAGTATCAGCAAGGTTTTCGAAAAGATTCTCAATCGAGCACTGTTCAAGTGGTCTGAGGACAATAATATTATACCAGAGAACCAGTTTGGCTTCAAGGCTGGACATGACTGCATTCATGCCGCCTCCAAATTCGTTTCTGATATACAATGGAACAAAGCCAAAAAACAGTGCACCGGTGCATGTCTGGTTGATTTAGAGGAGGCTTTCGACACCGTATGGTAAGAGGGCCTCTATCTAAAGCTGACCAGACTTGGCATAAGTAAACCACTGCTATATATGCTTCATGACATGCTGACTGGTAGAACGTTTGTTGTCAAAAGTGGCAATGTAACTTCTACCACAGAATTTTTCATTAAGAATGGTCTGCAACGGGGAGCGGTAAACTCGCCGATTCTCTTCAGCATTTACACCAGTGATATGATAGGTAGTCTTACTCAGGCAATTGCGTATGCGGACGATCTTATCGCGTACAGAACAGCCTCTACTGTCGAAGTCATTCGAACTCTTTTGCAGCGGGACTTCGACAAGATCCAGAGATATTGTGATGACTGGAAGTTGAAAATCAACTTTCAGAAATCAGAAACTATCCTGTTTAGGACACCGTTGTCTAGGGCCTCTAGGGATACGAGAAAGAACTGGCGAAAGCTGGTGATCGTTGGACCAAACGGACACCCACTGGCGAGTAAAAGTGTAGTAAAGTACCTTGGCATCTGGTTAGATCAGTATCTATATTTCGGAAGACATGTAGATGCTGCTCTGGCTAGAGCTAGGGGAGCATTTGCCCTGACAAGACGATTGTTTTATAGCAGTCGTCTTGACAGCAGGGTGAAGGTGATTTGCTACATGGCCCTCATGAGGCCGATGATTGCCTATGGGTGCCCGGTGTGGTTCAACGTTGCCCCATCTCAAATGGAAAAGATACGTGTGTTTGAGAGGCAGTGTCTGAGGAGCTGCCTTGGACTTCACAGAACACCAGTATCTGACTACACAAAATACTATTCCAACCAGGTCCTATACAACGGGGCCAACATAAACCGAATAGACAATTTTCTGGTGAAACTCATTCGGTTTCACGCTGCAAGAGCGATGGCTTCGAACAATAGTCTCATCTTTGGGGCCTTCTATCCCAATGATGAATATTTTGAGAGTGCGCGTTTAAGCGGCTTTATTCCGCCCGAAGCTTTCCTATATTTGGATAGTCGAGGGCTGATACAGGATAGATCGGCGCTTCCGCTAATCTACCACGTCTTCCGACGAACTGTGGATAGGCGGCTCCTGTACGACCGAGACGTCGTCACTCAGGGCGGAGGAGAGCGCCTGCGGTTCAGCAGGAGTGTGTCCGATTGGGACCGGAGTAGGTTGCAACAGGAGAACCTGTTGTGGTGGTTAACGTAGTTATAGTTAGTTGACTTTTGAAAAGGTATGGCCGACTTGCATATATGTTTAGGTTATGTTAAGGGAAACAGTCGTGGTGGCACCAAAAAAAAAAATATTATAAAAATGCTTGCTGTGGCTGTTCTAGTTTTTAAGTTTAATTTTTTATTTAGTTAGATGTAAGTAGTTTTAAGTAGTTTAAGTTAGTCGATAAGTAGTTTTAATTAGCATGTAAGTTTGAATTAAAAAAAAAGACAAGAAACCAAGTTTTTCTCATATGTTTCTTGGTAAACATCATTTTATTACTATTACTTATTAGATAATAGGCCGAAAGGCATTAGAATTAAGTTGTTATCATTTAATTTAGGGCGCCCGCATAGGGCCAGTAAGTTAGTTAAGTAGTTGATAAGTAAGCCAGTTTTTTTTTCATGAATTTTCGTCTAGCATGTAAGTTAGTTTTAAGATAAAGTAAAATAAAAATGAATATCAAAAAAAAAAAAAAATGCCTCAGCGTCTTCGAAAATTTGGACCACCGGATGGTGGTGTGCCGCCGAGGTCTCGGCGGCCATTCGGCCTATATTTTCTTTCATACATATTTGAACCATACCAACATTATCATAATAAAAACAAATGATAAAAATTTCTTAAATAATTTTTTGTTTTATTCAAAATCAACATCGGCTCTTAAAAATTTAACCGCCCTTTATATGGTCTAAATTTGTATTAAATAATTCTTCGAGAAGTGTGTGTGGTTTTGTTACAAAAATGCGTTTTAAAAAAAAATTTAGGAAGTGTTCTGATATGCTATCGAAGACGATTTACCTTCTTGCATAGCGTTTTTCATTGTTAGTCAAAGTTATTGGGATAGTTGTGTTAATTATCGGAAAATTTCTATATTTTGAGGAAAGGTTTTGCACTCAGAAGCTGAATTTCCTTCTGAATTTTATCAGAATGAATGTTTTGACAGCTCTCAGATTCTTTCGATATTTGTGTATAACTTTTGAAATGTCATTCATTTTTGAAATCAAACTGAAAACTTAGTTTTCGCTAAAAGAAAACATAAAACCTTCATCGAAAACTGTGGTTTTCTCATACATTTTTTCAGTTTTTTTTAGAAACTGTAAGCTACAACCAAAGGGTATAGAACTGCGTAGAGTAAGCATCACAGCTAAAGAAAATTGTAGCCCTTTTTGACGCGGGCGGTAAGTGTGAAGGGGAATTTTCGTAAATCGGATGCGTCGGCTTTGCTGTTGTTTGATGCTGAAGAAGTAATGTGAATACTGGGGTACGCCACATAGAAATTGTTTGTTGTATGATGTGCACACTCTATGAAGTTCTATACTTCCTTTGCTTTAACGTAACCGTCTCGAAACCGCATCGCAGATACTTTCAAAACGTTCCAAAGAACCTGCGAAATACTTACGATAATTGTTGACGATAGAGATAGTGAATGTTGTAACGAGTAATTTTTTAAGCGTATAAGTCGAATAAAACACTCAAATTTGCATCAAATATTCAAAAGTTTTATTGCAATCGATAAATAGGCGTTTGCCATTTACGTTTTAAAGACAACTTCATGTAAATGTTGTCCGCGGCTCCGTTTCAAGTGGTCCATTCAGAACGTCCGATTTTGCGTCACTTTTTCCATTTTTTCGGCCTGTATTCCACGAATAACTCGTGTTATATTATCCTGTAAGGCTTCAATCGTGTTCGGCTTAACCACATACCCTAACGACTTTACATGACCCTACAAGGAATAATCAAGAGGCGTTAAGTCGCATGATCTTGGCGGCCAACTCACCGGGCCATTTCGAGAGATAAGCTGCTCACCAAATTCATCCTTCAACATTTCCATTGTTTCACGAGCTGTATGGCATGTGGCACCGTCTTGATGAAACCACATGTCAACCAAGTTCAACTCAGCCATCTGGGTCAGAAAAAAAGTCGCGTATCATGGCTCGATATCGTTCGCCGTTGACGGTAACGTTTCTTCCACGGTCGTCTGTGAAGAAAAATGGACCGGTGATGCCACCAGCCCATAAATTGCCGTTTTTTTTGGGATGCATCGGCAATTCTTGTATGGCATGTGGCTGTTCATCACTTCAGATGTGAAAGTTTTTCTTATTTACGTATCCGTTGAGCCAGAAATGAGTCTCATCGATGAACACAATTTTTCGATAAAACAGCGGATTTTGATGGAGCTATCTGATTTTTGGTGAACATTTTTGCTGTTTTATCGAAAAATGTTCACCAAAAATTAGATAGGTCCATGAAAATCCGCAGTTTTATCGAAAAATTGTGTTCAGCGTGGTAGGTCATTAGTCTTCAATTCTTGCACAAGGTGAATTTTATAGGCTTTCAAACCCAAATCGACACGTAAAATTTTCCATTTGTTTGAGTAAGACATGCCCAATTGTTAAGAACGGTGACGAACTGAAATTTCACGATCTTCATTAAGATTGGAAGCTACGACTGCAATTTCATTTCGGTACGCACTGTACGCATGCGCGTTGATGGTTTAATATCCAACAAAGTAAATTTGGTGCGAAATTTGGTGATAACAGCACGAATTGTTGATTCACCAGGTCGATTATGACGACCATAATATGGTCGTAGCAAAAGGTGCACATTTTCCACAGGGCAAGAATTTTTATAAAAAAAAATCGATAATTTGCAATCGGTGCGTTTGGAAGTCTTTCCATGATCAAATGGCAGAGTATACAGAAAACTTTTCACTTTGACAGATAACGTTTGGACGCCATTACTAACCAGTGCTGCCAACCTGAAAAATTTAACTCTTAAACTATCACCCGTTATATTGTCTGGGCTTAATTTTAAATACAGTGCTCGGTAAGAATCGGAGTTATCTACATTGATTTTGCACACGTTGTTTCGGCGCGAAATTTTTTATATTTTCATGAAGATTACGAAGTTATCCGTAGTCCTCTATCCCGATGACAGTTAATGCGGGTGGAGGGGAAGATTTAGCTTGAGTTTTTGCCTAGTTTGGTATGGCGGGGTTATCTTTTTCTAGTAACAATTCTGGTGAGGTGATTACCTTACATAGGCCTTTTCATAAAGGCTGAATTGGTTTCGCGTGCAAGTTCTTCCTCGTACGTAAAATATTCAAGGGGTTATGAATACCCTTTATATGTTTAAGCACAGTGCGGGCGTTATGGAAATTCGGGATAAGAAGAAAGGAGATACCGATGCACATTGGTATTAATTGCCTGTAGGTTATAATGGAAAGGAAAAACAGAGTTTGGTAGAGCATTCCACATTCGTGTTGTTCGGTTTATGTACGAATCCCTATATTTCAGCGTTCGTCCGAAGATAGGCTTGAGGGTAAACTGATTTGCATTCATAGCGTAACGAGTATTGCGGCTGAATTGTTGAACGTTAGGAATTCAGCTGGCTATTTCATTTGAGAATTTGTTGTTAAAATACCGATCAAACAATGTAATGCAGTAGACATTTCGACGGTGTTCAAGCGAAACTAAAGACTTCGCTATTCTTATGTCTCCTATAATTTTTTTCGCACGCGTTTGAATCCTATCTAGGAGGTGCAACATTGTTTTGGTGCACCCGATCAGATGTGGGCTCAGTGGCGCGGTGGTTAGTGCGATGAACTGTCGCGCAGAAGGTCTGGGTTCGATTCCCAGCCGTAGACCCACCTAATATGATTTTTCACTGGCCCTCCTCTCGTGATGATCTGACAAATCGTCCGAGTAGTATCAATTGTCAAGAAAAGCTTATCTCAAATTCGCCGTTCGGAGTCGGCATAAAACAGGCGGTCCCACCATCATGCAAGAAGTACACGCGCACACATGAATGGTTGAGAGAAAGCTCGGCCCTGGGTACTAACGAGCCTGTTGCGCCAAAAATTTGTATTTTTTTCGATCAGATGTGGGCGTTGAACTCAGGTTAAGGACGTATAAACGCTTTATATATTGTGGCCAGCTCAGAAGGGATGAACTATTTTTTTACATCGATTAGGGAAACCTAGACATTACGCTGAATTTTTAGCGACTTGGAATATGTGGTCGTTCCAACGTAAGTCGTTACTAACGCACATACCTAGCATGGAAAGTTTTTCGGTTTCTTCGACGTAAGTGTCATTCATGGATAATGGCTCTAGATTTTGGTTTCGCTTTAATGACAGAAGACAGCATTGTGTTTTGAAAGCCTTGAATTCTACTCTGTTAGGCTTACCCCATTTGATGATGCTGTCAAGGTCGGAATTCAATGAGCTTAACGTATGTTGTCGTTTAGATTCCACGTTCGAAGATGAGGGACGTGGACCTGAAAACGAATATGAGAAGCTGAGAGTACTGTCATCAGCGAAGAAATGAATTGGAATAGGAGTTGCAGACAGGAGATCATTGATGAAAATGAGAAAGAGACTCGGAGACAAAACTGAGCCTTGAGGGACACTAGCATATATTTGGTGAGTTGCAGACTTGAATCCGTCCAAAATAGCTTGAATTAAACGTTTCGAAAGATAATTTCTAATACAAATCCAGAAGTTTTTCATCGATTCCAAATGCACGCACTTTCGACAAAAGGATTTGATGCCAAACCCTGTCAAATGCCTTTGAAATATCAAGCGCAACAATCTTGCTTTCGCCACCATGGTGGATTGATTAGTTCCACGTTTCGGTGAGATATGTCATCAAATCACCAGTAGACCTGTTGCTGCGAAAACCATACTGCCGGTCATTGAGAAGTTTTCGTGTTTCGAGATATTTCATAAGCTGACGATTTATCAGCGTTTCCATGACCTTGGAAAGAAGGGACGTAAGTGCAATTGGTCGGTAGTTGGAGAGAGAAGAAGATTCGCCTTTTTTTTAGGCGGACGGTTCGGCGTTCTCTTGAGATCTTACGATGTACGAAGGTTTTTGAGATCTTCGTTTTTTTTTCAGAGAATCTTCTCCATATTTAAGCTCAGCGAAGAGTTGCTCCATTTTATTAAGTTTAGCTCGTAGTTCGTTGTTTCCTCTTACTTAGCAGGAGGCAGGAGACTTTTTCAGGAGGCATACGATCTAGGTGGTGATCGAAATATCTTTCGGAGGAATTGCAATTGATGCTGAGAAATAGTTTGTTCCATTGCATATCTTCCATGTTGCATTTCGTACCTTCTGTCAGGTTTTAACACTTCCGTCCTTCTAGGACCTGACGACCTCAGTGGCGCGATGGTTAGTGCGATGAACTGCCGCGCAGAAGGTCTGGGTTCGATTCCCAGCCGTAGCAACACACCTAAATGATTTTTCACTGGCCCTCCTCTTGTGATGATCTGACAAATCATCCGAGTAGTACTAATTGTCATGAAAAGCTTATCTCAACTTAGCCGTTCGGAGTCGGCATAAAACAGGAGATCCCGCCATCGTGCTAAGAAGTACACACGCACACATGAATGGTTGTGAGAAGTAAGCTAGGCCCTGGGTACTAACGAGCCTGTTGCGCCATAATTTTTTTTATTTATTTTCCTTCTAGGACCAGATGCAGACCACTATATATGCAGATACTATATAGGTCCGACGATATTGGATTTTTGGTTTGCTCTTCAACTATGAACTGTTTGCCTAAGGTGGCCCTACCAGGAGAATACTCTCCAGAAAGCATAACTCATATCATTACTAAGGTTTTTAACCCCTGGCGTTAGATTTTGTTCGTATCTTACGACAGGTATACGTTACCTCGGGGCTATTCTTACTTCGTCCTTGCTGAGGGATTTTTTTTATATTAAGGTTCTAACGATGAAATCATTAGGTACAACTATACGTTGGCGTTTTAACGCCAACGAAATCTGGTCGGTATTCGGTGTAAGCCCCTGAGGGGCTTATTTCCTATTGGAAATGGAATATAGTCCCGCGGGTTTTAATGCCATTTGCTTGTGAGGTTTATTTCCTTTTCATGCATCCAAACTCGCACACATCCCAAGTCCAACGGTAAGCCCAAGCAGGGGGGTTGCAGGGGTGCAGCATGCCCATCAAACCAAACTTTAATCTTCGATCAATAAGCCTTCTGCCGAATGTAAGAAAGGTATTCGAGAAGATAGTAATTAGAGCTCTGCGTAAGTGGGTTGAGGAAAACAAAATTATTCCTGATAATCAGTTTGGTTTTCGAGCGAGGCATGACACCATTCATGCCGCGTCGAAACTAGTGTCCGACATTTAATGGAATAAATCCAAGGACAATGCATAGGGGCCTGTCTGGTTGACTTTGAAAAGGCCTTCGCCACCGTTTGGTTATAGGGGCTTTCTACAAGCTGACCAGAATGGGCATGCGGAAACCCATGCTATATATGATTTATGAAATGCTTATGGAAAAGAAGTTCGTTGTCAAATGTGGCAACGTAACTTCGAGTAAAGTCATTGAAATTAAAAACGGTTTACAACAGGGGGCGGTGAACTCCCCGATATTGTTTAACATTTATACAAGTGATCTTGTAGGTTCTCGCAGACACGCTATAGCGTACGCAGATGATCTAGTGGCGTACATATCAGGTCCGAAAATCGCAGTCATAAACACACTTTTGCAACGTGACTTCGATCACATTAAGGGATATTGCGATGATTGGAAATTGAAGATCAATTTCCAAAAAACCGAAACGATTCTGTTCAGGACCCCATTGCATAAGACTCCTAGGGATACCAGAAAAAAACTGGAAAAAATTGTGTATCATTGGACAGCATGGACGGCCGTTGGCGTTGAGAAGTGAAGTCAAATACCATGGCA
The DNA here is from genome assembly GCA_949824845.1 of Rhingia rostrata. Classification (NCBI taxonomy): domain Eukaryota; kingdom Metazoa; phylum Arthropoda; class Insecta; order Diptera; family Syrphidae; genus Rhingia; species Rhingia rostrata. The sequence continues at coordinate 18,714,835 of OX463757.1, forward strand.
TCTGGCTTGACAAATTTCTGTATTTTAACAAAAATGTAGATGCTTGTCTGGCTAGGGCTAGGGGGCTCATGCTCTGACAAGGAGATTGTTTCAAAGCAGTCAACTTGACTCAAGGGTGAAAGTCATTTGCTACATGGCCCTCATAAGGCCGATCATCGCTTACGGTTGTCCCGTGTGTTTCAATGTGGCACCAGCCTACATGGAAAAGATACGGCTGTTTGAGAGGCGGTGTCTCCGATCCTGCTTAGGATTGTACCGAACGCCGGATTCCGAGTACATAAAATATTTTCGCAACGAGGTTCTATACAATGGGACTCAGTTGAATAGAATTGACAATTTTCTGATTAAGGTGACTCGAAGGCACGCTGCAAGGGCGATGGCTAGCGACAACAGCCTGTTCTTTGGGGCTTATTATCCCAATGATTTATACATGGAGAGCACGCTCATATCGGGCTTTATTCCACCAGAGGCATTCATTTACATCGATTCGTTAGGGTTAGTACAAGACAGGAACGGTATCCCGGTTTTATACCACCACTATCGTGACGCGCGGGACAAACGGCTAATCCGCGACGGGTACGTCGACAATGCTCCGGAGCTCCTCCGCTTTAGCACGGCGGTATCGGATCGCGATAGGTTCGATGCTGCAAAACAGCGCACTGAATTCTGGTGGGGAAGGTGATTCTGCACTTCCTCAGGACTTTGCGGACTTTTAGTCCAACTCCATAGGTAAGATTTTAAAATTAGGAACAAGGTCTGGGGCGGGGCTTGTGCACCATATTGGCGTACAATATGGTTGAACCCAGGCTGCAGTGGGACCGAAAGACGCAATTAGGATGGCGACCCCTCGGGGCATGCGCAACGAGGGCTCACCACCCCGATTATAATTAAGTTAGGTTTAAGTAGTTAAGTAGTCTTAAGTTAGGTTTAAGTAGTTAACTAGTCTTTAGTTAGGCTTAAGTAGTTTAAGTAGTCTTAAGTTAGGCTTAAGTAGTTTAAGTAGTCTTAAGTTAGGCTTAAGTAGTTTAAGTAGTCTTAAGTTATATATAATCTAGAATAAGTTCTTTTATAAAACAAAAAAAGTCACTAAACAAAGTTTTCAATTCTTTCTTTGTAAATTAAAATTAAATATAAAACCAAAAAAACCGACAAATTTAAGCCTAAAGGCAAAATAAAACAGCTAAATATAAGCTTACAGTGCCCACTAAGGGCCGATAAGTAAGATTAAGTAAACCAGTTATTGATAAGTTAGATTTGAGCATTTTTGTCTAGTAGTAAGTTAATATTTTAAGTAAATAAAAAATGAGTTTGAAAGTTAAAGTTAAAGTACCAAACTTGAATAGAATTCCAATTTCAAATGGCAATATGACACGGCACTGTTTTTCATCGCCGTGTAATAGTCTGCAGAAGTGGTTCTTTCATGTCAGAATCGACTGTGGCTCAACTACGATATTTTCTTGTTCATCTCGGCAGGATCCTGTTCGCGCATTATATCCTTAGCCTTGAAGTTTTACACTTTGGTTTTTTTTTTTATTATTTACACGTACTCAAGGGGTTATGAATACCCTTTATATGTTACCATAGTACGAGCGTTAGAGAAGGGGAAGAAAGAGAGGATAGGAAAGATTTTGGATGTAGTGGAGACTTAAACTCCATGGTTGGTGTCCGAACTAGCTTCGGGGAGTCACTTTTTCTTGTGTTCGTTAAATTTGAAGAAATTCAAGATGGTGTGCATACTTTTAGGTATTACACCCACCTTTTTATTTCTTTTAAATAAAAGTGAAATGGATTTTGGTTGAACGCGCAACCTTCCACTCAACAGACGAACACATTACCACTACACCGCGGCCACCCACGAATATTATTCCTGGAGTGGAACCACTCTTAATCCTCGGTCGTGCGCCTTTCTTTTTTTTCCTTCTTTCTGAAAAGCGAATTTTCTTCCCTCATAATGGCGGCTCTCGTCTGCGGCCAAACTAAAACTATGAATGGTGACATTTAACAAATTGGTCAACATGCAGCATGTTGGCGCCTATTTTTGAGCTGGTCTTCGTCATAATAGCCTTAAGCATGTATATAGTCTGACAGTTTGCCACAAGAATATTTAAAATTTAAATACCTTGCTTGGTGTGTCGTGAAACTTGAATTCGTTTGCTTACAAATTAAAATTTATTTATCATCATGTGACTTGACATTAACCTAAAACCAGAAAGTCATTCATTCTTTTAATTATTCAGTCCAATGAATAAAATTCAATCGTCATGCTATATCTGTTCCAATTTTTATTTGCATATAAATTTAAACCAGTCTAAGTGAATAATTTTTAACAAAATAATAAAATTTTAACAGCGTTAGCTTTTCCATGAAGTCCAGCTCACTAGTTAAAATTTAATGAAATAATGACTTTTTTTCTTGTTTCATCTACAATTGCATTTAATTGTTTTCAAAACCTTCCCCACACAGATAAGGAATAACACTTTGGTATTTCTCGTCATAAAACGAAAAAAAAAAAAAAAAACAAACAAACAAATACCGTGTTATCTATCCAGTTCGAGTCAATACACAATCGAAGCACAACAGGGTTAATCAAAGTCTACATCGGTCCTGACTATTGCAATCATCAGTTCTATCTATTTGTTGAACTAGGGTGCAGATAGAAATCGTTTGTTGTGTCATGAAATGAAAACATTTTTGGCGACCCCCTTGACAGGTGGAATTTCACAATATCCCGGTAAATAAAACTCCCCTTAGAGGTGGTGGTAATGGTTTTAAGAGAAATACCTAGACCCCGGTCAAATCAATGGGAGATTTATTTACTTTTCTCTCCGACAATTTTTTTGAGATACATATTATAATTTTTTTTTTTGCATAATAAGCTTTGATAGCAAATCATTTGGAAATTCCGAGCTTTCAAATAAGTTGCCAACAGAGATAATGACGGCTTGAATTTGTTAATTTGTTGTGCTATACAATGTCATAGAAAGCAAGCCTTAAAGTTGAGCTTGTGATGCAAGTATTTAAAAAAAAAAACATACAGCGAACTATTACTTTATGTTTGTGGGATGCTTGTATCTGGTATGGGGTCACGTGTTAATTTACTTGTTTCCGAAAATCAAACGAGTTTTTGAGTAAAATCTTAAGTGAAAGGCTGATCTAGTGACTCATTTCAAAGAACGGCAAACCCCAGGATTTAGAATCATGACGTAGGCGTCTGCGAAGAAGCAATTCTGATGAAAATAAACGTACTCGACTACTAGTGAGATGCTCGAGCGTGCTAAGCTCTTAACGAGTGGGCAAATCAATGTGGTGTGGACACCGATTTCCCAGAAACTTGAGCTGGTTCCACTTACGAACGAAAGAACAATATGTGACTTCTCTTAAATTAGCCGATAACGTGAAATATATAGAAACGACTCTTAAATTAACCGATAACGTGAAATATATAGAAACGACTAAGGTACAGTTCAAGCTTCAGTGCCATAACCTAGGAGAGCGATGGAGACTATCTTTGAAGTTCAAGTATGGGTCTCATCACTACTTTGTCTTCTTAGCCAATAGATAAAGCTATTAGCAGAGTAGCCCACAGTAGGATTTTAATAGTGTCTGGCACCAATCTAAGGGTGCTCAGTTGAGAGGTTTTTTTAAATGCGAAAAAAAAAACACAAAATTCGAATTTATCGCAAAATCTTTGTTATTGATCGACAGAATCATTCTTGACATTCAGATTTTAAAGAAAATCCCACTCAAACTTTGACCGCAACTGCGCCGTAGCTCGTTCATGCAGACGTTCCTATTTTCGATGACGCGTTCGAACATTCTTCGGGATGTCGCGAACAACAAGGCTAACTTTGGCCTCGAATCCTTTAATCGTAGCTGGCTTATCCAAAAACATCTTAGACTCATCGATGATTCCACCGGCCCATAAACCACAACAAACGGTTTCTTTGAGTGGATGTATTTGCAGCTCTTGAACCTCTTCCGGTAGTTCCTCCGCCCATCTACGGCAAATTCGGTTATTTATTGCGCCAGAAAAGGGCCTCATGGCTGAACTAAACCTTAGTCGAAATCAGTGGATATAAAGCAAGTTTCTCGTGAACACATTCACTGAACGATTTGCAAACGTCGTTCGGGTGTAAGTCTACCCACGATGAAATGTCACGATTAACGCGCCATCTGTCAAAAATGTAATTTTGGAAAAATACCGCTTAATTGATCGCCGGTTAAAAGTGAAATTTGAAAACTAGAGCGTAGAACTTTCAAATTTATTTGTCAACACTTGTATGATCAACAAAAGTGGGTGCAGAGGGGATTTTCAGTGATCTTGGACGTAATAATGGAAGGTTGGGGTTTGCTAAACGGGGGTAGACTCTGATGGCTTTTAACATGGCAATGCCCAGTGGTTGCAACTCTGACTACAAACCAAGTGCATATTTTTTAACCTCCAAGTGGTAACCATCGGGTACTGGTCTCATCCAACCGGATTTGACTTGCTAAACGATAAGCGCGAGTGTTGATAACGCGACGAAAAGCAGCAACACTATAAACCAGCCAGGTCTGCTGTCCCAGGCGAACCTAGACAAGCTTCTCCGACATATTCGGACAACAGGTTGTCTCGGAATTTCAAGGGTTAGTCAGGCCCATTGAACAGAGCTGGTGGCGGATGAACCGAAAGGCCAATGGCAGCGCACATTGTGGATACTGAAGGCGCCGTGTCCTAGGGGTATAAAATAAATTAGAACTGGTCCGCAAGGTTGGGGTGTTGTGCTTTGGGCTAACTACCCACCCATTTGAAAAAAAATTGTTACACAGCAACCAATAGCCTCGGAAAGGATGAATTTTATTGTTGACGACCCTACTAAACGAATAAAGGATAACGACGTTCGTATCTGCACCTGGAATGTGCGAACAATAAACAGGAGAAGGGCAAGTGAATAACTAGCGGGACCCTGAACTGCTACAAAGCAGACATTATTGGCATTCAGGATATACGATGGGATGGGCCGTGCAAAAATATGATGAAAAACTGTGACATATACTACGGGCCATGTTACGTTGAGCAGAAACAGCGACTATTCGGATGCGGATTTGTTATAAGTGCCAGACTTAGGCAAGAAGTCTTATGCTTCCAAGACATCAACGAACGCATTGTAACAATCCGCATCAATGCCGAATCCGCCAACATAAGCCTTACATGCGCCCACGCCCCGACGAAGGAAAAATATGATATAGCTAAGGATTGCTTCTAAGAGCTCCTTGACAAAACCTATGAGCGACTACCGAAGTACGATGTTAAAATCGTGCTGGGAGATTTTAACGCAAAGGTAGGAAGAGAAGACATCTTTAGCAGTATTGTCGGAAAACATAGCCTACATGACGACAACACGTCTGGTAGCGGACTTAGACTAATTGACTTCGCTACGGAACGATATGCCACTATAGCCAGCACACGGTTTCCTCACCTCAATATCCATAAGGGGACATGTCGGTCTCCAGATCAACGAACGGTCAACCAAATTGATCACATTGCGAGAAACAAGAGGCACGCATCCAATATTTTGGATGTCCGGACATTCCGAGGAGCTATCATCGAAAAGCTTAACCTCTCGATTAAGACCATATCTACTACCAGCATCGAATGTCGAAGAACAATGGCAACGATGCCAACAAACCATTATATCAGCCGCGACTGATGTGCTAGGTTTCTGGCACCCACCAGCAAGAAACCCCTGATTTGATGAGAATCGCCGACAGATGCTTGTAGCCAAGAACGAGGCCTGCAAGGCTAAGCTGCAGGTGAAGACAACAGCTGCCGTTGAGCTCTATAGGCAGAGAAGAAGGGAAGGACACCGGCTTCTCAGAAAGAAGAAAAAGAGGAAGAAAAGCGCGCGATCGAGGATATAGAGAGGTGCCACTCCAGGAAAGATGTTCGCAAGTTTTACCAAAATGCAAAAACGTCAAAGCCAAGGATACAAGACTCGAACAGAATCCTGTCGAGATGAAGAAGGAAATTTCATTGTTGAGACACAGTCGATGCTGAGGATATTGAAGAACCACTTCTGCAGACTGTTAAACGGCGATGACGAACAACATTCCGCTGTGAGGCATAACGAACAATTCAATATTGGCAACGACAGCGAAAACTGACCACCACCCGACCTGAGTGAATTGAGGATAGCAATTTCTAAACTGAAGCTTAATAAGGCTGACGGAAATGACGGCCGTCCCATTGCCATTATAAAGCCGGCGGAGATGAGTTGGTAAGTAATATCCACCAACTCATAAGCCAAATCTGGTCGGAAGAAAGTATGCCTGAAGAATGGAACCTCAGCATCGTTTGCCCGATCCACGAAAAAGGGAAACCCTCTACAAAGGCATAAGTCTCCTCATTGACATTGACATCACAGTACTTCGCACATGAATGCAACGAACTGCAGACACATAACAGCACTGGCGACAGAGGCCATCGGCTGGGACAGATCAAGACATTTATACAACAGAGTGAAACGGATAGATACATAGAAGGAAAGACAAATAACATAAACCTAGGTGGCACAGAGGAGGAGACATCGATTTATATTGTCTCATGTTATCGCACAGGTGGCCTCATATAAGCTGGCAATTTTCGTAGAAAACAAATGCTGCCGAAGTTGGGGCTTGAACCCGCAGCGCTTGACTTAGCAGTCAACTACGCATTCCTCTGAGCCATGGCCACCTGCAAGTCTCCTCAACATCGCCTACAAGATCCTAGCTGCCGTAATATGTGAACCGTTTACCAACAACCTGGTCGGCACTTATCAGTGCGGTTGTAGGCCAGTAAAGTCCACAACCGAACACACTTCGGCAGATCCTGGAAAAAAACCCAATAAATCCAAATCCATACCCACCACCTATTCATCGATTTCAAAGCCGCTTGCGACAGCATTTATAGAGACGAACTATACAGAGCCAAGTCTAGTTTTGGTATACCGCCCAAACTAGTCCGTTTGTGTAGGATGACGATGGAGAATTCTCGCTTCTCTATCAGGGTCGGAAACGACCTCACCGATAGTTGGATAGCAAAAAAGGATTTAGGCAAGGCGCTGCGCTGTCGTGTGACTTCTTCAATTTGATTCTTGAGAGGACCAACCTACCTCATCAAAGCTTGCTCTGACTACAGTTCAATTCCAACGACGCATGCTACATTTCTGCTTTAAAACTTCAAAAGTGTGATGATATTCACAATAAAATCAGTAAACTGGATTTCTGTTAACCTAATTATACACCAAAAAACGTGCGAACAGGATGTTCTCCAGAATAATTCAAATTAAACCCTTGCCTGCGTTCATAACATCATCAAAACCGCGAAAACTTTCCAAATGGTACCCGGATGCGGAATTCATGCAGCAATTTCACTCCCCCGTGATGTATCCTATTCCGAAGACGTCAACATGGAATCTTCCGCCATGGAATAGCAGAGTCCATGTCACAGAGAAAACCGTTCGCAATTTAACTCTCAATTTCGGGCCACAACATCCAGCAGCCCATGGGGTTCTCCCACTTGTCCTCTAACTAGAGGAGCAGATCCGCACAGGAGCCGATGCATCGGCCTCCTTCACCGTGGAACAGAGAAGCTAATTGAGCACAAAACCTACACTCAAGCATTACCATACCTCGACCGCCTGGCATGGAATGTGCATTCAGTGGAGTAATGTTGAGGGCGAGTGGAATAAAATGGGCCTTACGATGCCTATGGAGAGTTGGAATTTGATGTTCCTATCGGTTGCAAAGGAGATTGCTACGATCGATACCTCTGTCGTACGGAAGAGATGAGGCAATCTTTAAAAATCATTGAACAGTGTTTGAACCACATGCCAGAGGGGGAAATCAAAGTGGATGACCACAAAATAGTACCACCAATGCGTGCGGAAATGAAAACCTCAATGGAAGCCCTGATTCACAACTTCAAGTACTTTTATCGAGGATACACAGTGCCACCAGGAAGCAGTTACACTGCGATCGAATCTCCGCAAGGATAATTCGGTGTCTACCTCGTATCCCAGAGGCACAATTTTCAAAAAATCGGTACAACTACAAGTATACGATATTGATATCATTGGTAGAACTCAACGTTGTGTCGTATGGGTTAAGCAGTAATTCAGGGTAAGACTAAGTGTAATGCTGTCAACACGAAAGGATACACAACATCGACGAATCGGACAGAACGTCACCATTGGCAGATATAACTTTGAGGTAGTACGGGACTTGGTCTACCTCGGCTCCGCTATTAACTCTGGCAACAACATCTCGTTAGAAATTAAGCAGAATTACTCTTGTTAACCGCTGTTTCTTGCGGGCTAAGAAAGCAATTCAGTAAAGCCTTGAGTCGAACTAAAAGGAGATCCTATAGAAAACCCTGATCTTCCCACTCCTTCTCACGGCGCTGAAGCATGGACCGTCTCAAAAGCGGATGAAGAAACCCTTGGTCGATTCGAGAGGAAAATTCTTCGAAAAATCTTCGCTCCCGTTTGCATTGACGGGCTATGAAGACGAAGATTCAACCAAGAACTTTACTAGCTGTACAGCAACATGCCCCTGGTCAAAAATTCCGCATTGGACGTTTATGATGGCTAGGGCATGTAAAACGAATGGACACCAATACTCCGGCTCGCAGAGTCTTCGATTCGCAGACAGACGTCGGACGCAGTAGAGGAAAGCAACCAACTTTTAGTGCGCAACTGTTATCTAAGGACCGGGCTAATTGGAGAGGCATGTTTGTTGAGGCCCAGGTTCATTCCAGAGTGTAACGCCACTTAAGTACCTACATACCCAAGTACGGGTAGTCGCTCATAAGTTTTGACTAAGGAGATCATAGAAGCAATCCCTCGCATTGACTTTCCCTCTTGCCATATTTTTCCTTTGTTGGTAAACTTGGCCTTGATGCGGATTGTTACAATACTTTCGCTGATGCCTTAAAAGCATTCTTTCCTAGACATTATTTTCTGGATGGCAGTAATGTCTGCTTCATAGCAGTATAAGCCTTTTATAAGTTTTTCGGCTGCACATGTTCCGTTTAGTGTTCTCACAATCCTGGTGAAGATATGAACGTCGTTTGTCTATTTTTCGTCCTTTTCGAGGGTTTTGGTTGCTTCGTAACAATATTTTTACTGTGGTTGAATAGTTAGCCCAAAGCATAATCCCCAACCTGGAGGGCAAGCCTTAATATATTAGGTGCACCTCGAACATAGGACCATCAATATCCATAACGGGATTGAGCGCTGCCGTTGGTCTTCTGCTGTAATTTCTGATCAAATTTCCTGAGTATCGCTTGAAATTCCTGTATCTCATGTTTTCCGAATATGTCAGAGCAGCTCAAGTAAGATTTACAATTTGTAGACGTTACCGTCGCCTGGAAAAGATTTTAAGGAACATGACAGATACTTACAATTTGTCTAAATTTTATTTAAACGTCATACAACAACCATTTAAACACCGCTATGTGCCTAATGTATTCATATTGCCATTTTTTTTAAAAACTTTAACTACCTTTTCTGCTGCCGTATTTACTGCGCACTTTTCCATTTCAGGCGGTAGACTTGAATTTCTTCACTTATGTGATAAAAGCAAACCCCGAACGATATCAACAATGAACCTCTGTATACGAAAATATTCGTTTAATTGAATAACTGAGTCATCCAGCTTTGGTTTAAGTAAAGAAACCCTAAGCTGACAGACACTTAATTTCATTATAATACTCGGCAAAGCGGCCATCTGCTTCCGTCACTGTCAGACTTGCAGTAAAATATCTCTTATCCGTAGATACTTCTTTTTTAAACCTCGCGTGTCGTACGTGTTCACCAGCTACAAAGACGATTTCGGTGTGTTCGTTGAGTGATTTTACTGCAAAAAAAAAACATACGCACGCTATACAAACAAACACCACTCCCTCCCCTACAGTGAGCTTGTACTAAAAATATCGTGAATAGCGTATCATCCCAACAGAAAAAAACTGTCGGACGAGTTTTAGATCATGTGCCGGTAAGACATACCTATACACATGTGTAAGACCTGAGCTTTCACAAGTAATAATATTTAGATACTCTTTTGAATGATAATCTAGATACTTTGTCCGTTCTGAGGTGTACATTGACATTGAGTCACCAGATCGAACAATACGCAATAATTGGTTAAATTAATAAAATGTGTGACAGTGCTGCCAAATTCGCAGCAAATAATTAGCAATTTAATTAATTTAATGACATTTCTACAGTTTGTGTCGTTCTTGCTTACTATTGGAGCATCATTTGACAGGACAATCAAACTTAATATTACCGACCAGTGCTAGAATATATTTGAAGGCTTTTTTAGGACCCCAATGTTATGCACAATGGATTTTATTTTTTATTGCATGGAACACACTCTACTTATGCAGTTCCTAGTCTCCACGAGTGATGGTAACTGGTAAGAGGAACTCTCCGCAGATGTGCAGGACTTCAGGGAATTAAAGTATGACTTGAGGACAAAATTAAGGTCCTCAACCAAAAAAAAAGTCTTCCCCAGAATGCACCGGAAGAGTTTCCAAGATGGAATCAACGGTGGGGTCTACGATGTTAAAAAAAAAATCATTCAAGAGCTTCTTTGACATATTCGGGCAACCGCGCATAAAGGAATTCCATGGGTTTGCCGGATTAGTTGTTACATGACGTTTGTTTTATCACTTGGATTGTGAGAACATTAAATAGAAGAGGTGCAGCTGAATAAAAAGCGAAAGCCCTATGCTGATACGAACCAGACACTAATGTCATACAGAATATGCGTTGGGATGGCTTGGGCAGAAGGAGGATGAAAAACTATGGCTTGGACCGCTACCTTATTGCAGACAAATTAAAAAATGCGGATATTGACCACGCCCAAAATAATAACCCAGTGAGCGGATTTTAACACTTGTTCTGTAGGCAGAAACGAGGATCCTATGTACCGAATTTTATTATCCTAGCTCAAAATGTAAGGCCTAAAAATCGGTGACGTACAGACGGGCGGACAGACAGACATGGCTTGATCCATATACTTTGATACAAACTATGTATCAAAACTAATAAACCCCTATGAGATGGGGTATCAACATATGAGAAGACTACAAACCACCATGCGAATCGCTTTATACCCTATCCCATCTCATCCCATCTTGCAAACATATATCCCAAAAAGTGATCGATGAAATATCCCTTTATGGCGATGAAATATAGAAAATTGCGTTGTGAACATATTGTTCAGACAGTTTATCAAAACCTTTAATGGTCCGATAAAAAACGTTTTTCTCGTTTATATGCAACTAGCTGACCCGGGCACCCGGCAAACGTTGTTTTACTTACTTAAGTGGCGCTACAGTCCGGAATGAATCTGGGCCTCAACCAACATGCCTCTCCAATTAGCCCGGTCCTTAGCTAACTTCTACTTGTGCGTGCCACTAAAGGCGAGGTCTTCCTCTACTGCGTCCGGCGTCTGGCTGGAAATCGAATACTCTGCGAGACGGAGTATTCGTGTTCATTCGTTCTACATGTCCTAGACTTTTTTGCCAGGGGCATGTCGCTGTATAGCTCGTATGGTTCTTGGCTCTCCAATTAGGCCGGTCCTTGGCTAACTGCCTCCAGTTGGGCATTCCAAGTTGGTTGAGGTCAGTTTCTACTTGTGCGCGCTTCTTAAGGCGAGGTCTCCCTTTTCTGCGTCCAACGTCTGGCTGAAAATCGAAGAATCTGCGAGCCGGAGTATTGGTGTCCATTCGTTCTACATGTCCTAGCCATCTTAATCTTCAACGTCGCTGTACAGCTCGTATAGTGCTTGCCTCTCCAATTAGCCCGGTCGTTGGCTAACTGCCTCCAGCTGCGCACTTCAAGTTGGTTGAGGTCGGTTTCAACTTGTTCGCGCCACTTATGGCGAGGTCTTCCTATACTGCGTCCGACGTCGTGTTCATTCGGGGTATTGGTGTCCATTCGTTCTACATGTCCTAGCCATCTTAAACGTCCAGTGACCAGGGGCATGTCGCTGTACAGCTCATATAGTTTTTGGTTGAATCTTCGTCTCCATAGCCCGTCAACGCAAACGGGACCGAAGATTTTTCGAAGAATTTTCCTCTCAAATCCACCAAGGATTTCTTCATCGGCTTTTGAGACGGTCCATGCTTCAGCGCCGTAGAGCTGGACTGGGTTGATCAGGATCTTATTTTGGATCTCCTAAGTAGTTCGGGTTTTACTTCTAAATTGCCTTCTTAGCCCGAAGAAACAGCGGTTGGAAAGAGTAATTCTTCGTTTAATTTCTGATGAGATGTTGTTGTCTGAGTTAATAGCGGTGCCGAGGTAGACAAAGTCCTGTACTACCTCAAAGTTATATCTTTCAATGGTGACGTTCTGTCCAATTCGTCGGCGTTGTATTTCCGTTCCTGTTGACAGCATATACTTAATCTTGCCCTCATTTACTGCTAAACCCATTTTTCCGCTTCCTTCTCTATACTAGCAAACGTGGCTATGACATCACGTTGAGTCCTACCAATGATGTCATTATCGTCGGCGTATGCTTGTAGTTGTACCAATTTTTGGAAAATTGTGCCTCTGGTGTTGGCTCGTGAGTTTTGCACAATCCTCTCATGAATCAAATTGAAGAAATCACATGACAGCGCATCGCCTTGCCTAAATAAATGTTTGGTATCGAATGTGTCGGTGAGGTCGTTTCCGACCATGATGGAGCACCGAGAATTCTCCATCGTGATCCTACACAAAAGGACCAAAAGGACTAGACATGGCTCTGCATAGTTTGTCTCTATAGATGCTGTCGTATGCGGCTTTGAAATAGATGAATAGGTGGATAGGATCGCGAGCTTTTCTTGTTCTTTTATCTTCTTTCCGAAAAGCCGGTTCCCTTCTTCTCTGGCAGCTCCCGTCCTTACCAGCAACTTAGCCTTGTAGGCCTCGTTCTTGGCTGCGAGCATCTATCGGCATTCTTCATCAAACCAGGGGTTTCTTGCTGGTGTTCGCAAGAAACCTAGCACATCAGTTGCGTCTGATCTAATGGCTTGTTGGCATCGTTGCCATTGTTCTTCGATATTCGATGTTGGTGGTATGGTGTTAATCGAGAGGTTAAGGGATACGCGTTGCGCGAAGGTCTTGGCGGTCTCTTGCGATTGCAGTCTTTCGACATTAAATTTTTTCGTAGTATTTCTGGATTGTTGTGGCGTTGTGGATATCCGCATTCTAACCTTGGCTGCAACAAGGTAGTGGTCCGAGTCGATGTTACCTCCTCGGAATGTTCGCACATTCAAAATACCGGATGCGGGCGGTATAAATTATTTCTAGTAAAAATTTTGGCTGCAAAATCCAGTTTGCGAATCGTTGAAAACCCTATGCCATTCCATCCTTAAATTAAACATACCGAAAAAGTGGGCGTGGCTAAAAATTTACGAAAATGGTACGTACGTCCAAAGGTGGTCAAACATACAATCTGGCCACTCAAAAATTCAAAACAAACATAATTTCGTATGAAGCTGGGTTCCGAAAGATAAAACGATTTTTTGTTCTAAGCTCAACTTTAATTTTTAAGTGAGAATTACTCTTTGCGTGAATTTCGGATATTAAACAGACGTCGATATCTTTTTTCTGCATTAGCAATTCAAGTTCTCCAAGTTTCTGCCAAAAGTCATTGGCATTCCACGTAAGAATTATAAGAAATCTGTTCATGTTGAAGGTGGATTACATCTGTTGCGAATACTATTTTCAAGCTTTACTAGCCTGTTAGAAAATAAGGGATCAGGTGAGATATTCTTATCGGATACTGTAGCTTATGATACGTTTGTAATTTGGTTTTGGATGTACAAGATCCGAGCGTATTTCTGATAACCGAGGTATTTTTTAAATTTTTTATTTTTCGGTGGCAAAAAAGCAGGCAATTTTTAAGATAAGTTTAGGCGAAATTTTAGACTTTTGCTTAGTTAAATTTAACTTCTGTTAAGTTTTACTAGTAAATTTCGTCCGTATTTTTGGAACTCTTCAGCTACCTTCGCAGCCGCTGTAATTCACGGGATGATTGCCTTTACAATGAATGCAAACAGCAGGAGTTTTTATATCTAACCTGCAATCTACCGTCAGGTGATTTCCGGCAAATTTTACACACCGCGGCTCTTCGGGCAACAGGTTTGCGTATGATTATATCCTTGGCAGCGCTTGCAGAATTGTGTTGGTTTCATATAGTTTTTTTCAAGCTTTCTGCTTTATCGAAGATGGCAGAGCACGTTTTGTTATATACGCTTCACCCTCTTTTTGCGGTTTGTCTCGCTTGAAAACGTAAACGACATGTAAAACTTCATATTGTCTGCTTTTCAGATCGCTTACTATGTCAATCCTTTAAGCACGACGCATGTAACCCTCTGGCTACAACGCGTAAAGGCCTTTCAGATTCATTCTCAAAGGAATACCATTCTACTTTGTGTGTATTTAGTGTGCGAGATAATAGACGGTAACTTTCTGGTTCTTTTACCCAGACTTTCCATGCTTTTTTTAAGGTGAAGTTACTTGGTAGCCTGATAATGGTAACGATTTTATCAAGGTATGCAACTTGTTATAGTCGTCAATACCGATCACATTAATTGGCGGTCTGGCCGTTATTTTAGCTTAGCTGTTTCGCTTTATTAATATTAACTTTACCAGGTGAGGATAGAGCTTTCCTTTTTTGCCACCTATCATTTCTTTAGAATCCTGTTTTTGTCTTCGTCCGTATGATATTCAGGAATAATGGGGCAGTTTGCACTCGGTTTTGGTTCATTAGTTAATTTTAATGATTTTAATTTTCATCCTTAAGGTGGAGAATTTATTTTCGAAGCTCTTCGCAAAGCAATTCGACTTTGCTTAGCCTAGTTCGAGGAACGTCGTTTTCGTCCTCAAGGCTTGTAGTTTTCACTGAGTCCGTTTTTCGTGAGCCGACACTTCTGGCGTTGTCAAGCTCCTGGAGACGCATTTAATTTTTTGAGGTCCAGATGTAGGTGTCCTCGTTACCCTTGAACTTTTTCCGAATGGGTTTCAAAATTGCAATAATCGGCTCTCCCCAGATTCCGTAGAGCTGACCTACGAAGAGGGTGGATTTTCCAGTGAAACTGGATGGGTATATTTTATCGTTTTATTCATTGCATTTTCATTTTTTTTTGTACACATTTTAAGCTCGGTATACCGCGAGTGAATTTTAGTCAAAAATGGATGTGAAAAGCCTTATCCGTTTCATTAAAAGTTCAGAATGGTTTTCTCAGATATAACAAGGAAATTGGACAGGATCCGCGTGGTTCCATAATATACCAAAAAATGATCTAAGTCTACTGCCTTTTGCTCTTTTGCTTGTGGGGTTTATTTCCGTTTCATGCATCCAAACTCGCACACATCCCAAATCGAACAGTAAGCCCAAGCGGGGAGGTTGCAGGGGGGGGGGGGGCAGCATGCCCCCACTCAGATTCAAACTTTTCATACACCAGACTTGAATAGAATTCCAATTTGGGTAATAACACCTGCGGGGTTAATGCTTTTTCGTGGCGGGGCTAATTTCCGTGAGGTTATTTCACTGCGCCGTTCTCGTTGCCATAGCCCACTAGAGGTCCTCATGCAAATTGCGTCTTTGGGAGCTCGGTCAGATATCGTAGAATTCAATCAAGCTGTCTAGACCAACCGACGCATCTCGGAGGCTATCCATGATTGCTGGCCAGGCATCTCCCAAAGAGCACCGGGATAAGCTTAAGTAGATTAGAATAACTAAGACTAAGGAGTAGACTACAAGTTCTTAATATCATGGGGAGGTGCAGAAACTGTTCCTCATTGTTAATGCTTTTCAGTACCAGTTCTATCGCATAGCCGAAGCGGATTAGCTCCAGAGCATTAGATCAGCCGCTTTTCCTGCGTAGCTGATTTCGGTGGTACAATACCGGGCTAAGCTAACCCTTTCGGGATTTGAACGAGGAACCCAGCGCTTAGTAGTCATATGCATTTTTCACTCGGCCATACCTCAACCCATACTAGAAAATTTGGTACTTTGTACTGTAGACAGGCCAGCGCCAGGCCTCACCTTGTTCCGCAAGTCAATGAAAGGTTTTTCCCATAAAAAAAACCTTGCAGTCTTTGATGCCACATAGAGATCTGTAAGTATTTACAAAAATACTTTCGCAGTTTTGTGCATTGGTGCATGTAAAGGTTTTCACAATACTGTGCGTGTGTGGGTGCATTGGCCTGCTAACCTATTGGCATCAAAGCACCTTCCTATAGCGTCAAGTTTGGACTGCATAACCTTTCACTGCCTGCTCTCCCAGAGTTGGACGATATGTCACGATTGCCATATCAACTGTTAGTATACAGAATCAGTAGCGGACCAAGTGTAGACCCTTGTGGTACTCTTATACAAGTTGTTAGTTTTAACTCGGACAGATTAACTAGGATCTGACGAATGGTGGAAGATGGGATTATGAAATGTCTGGCATTTGATGACATTGAGCTCCAGGTTGAAAAGTTGTTTATTGAAATCTTTTTATACTTTTCTTGAACGGCTATGAAAAGCGAATGAAGAAAACCTTGGTCGATTTGAGCGGCCAAAATATGTAGATCGACTGGAACCAGACGTCGGACACAGTAGAAAGTGACCTCGCTTTAAGTCATACGCACAGGGGGGCCTCAAGCATCTCAAGGTGCACAACTTCAGGCAATCAACTAAGATGGTTACCACTAGGAGTTAACAAATTAACAGAATTGGTTATAGAATTCAGAGTTATAGTTAACCCAGCGTTAGATTAAGTGAATGCAGTTTGAATCTTAACTTTTCAAATGAGCTTAACCCTTAAAATGTTCACCAGTTTATTCAAAACCAAACGCTCAAATACTTGATGACCAATTCGGCCAACTTTTGATTATAGAAAACAATTTACTGCCTGGACTCTCCGTTGCCGCCAACTGCCTTCTGCCATAGAGCCGGTAATTCGGCAGAAGCTTCTTCAGTCTAACCCCTTCATCGAGTAATAGCTTGGCCGCATTTAGTTGCTTCTCTGGCGGCTCTAATATTGTAAACGTTCCGATAAAAGTAATACCAATGCTGTTCATGTTGTAGCCTTTTGTGTGGGCGCCTTGGTTATCCCAACCGCGGCCTTCATACACACATCCATCTCCACCAACTAGAAAGCTATAGACGATGTCACTTAGACCTTGAGCTTTCATGTTAAAGTTTTGAATCACCTGAGTAAGATGTATACAGGAGGCCTAGGAGGTGAGTGACAAAATTTAATATTCTTCGAAAGCCGACTTATTTAAGACTTACCAGGGTTGAGCAATTTTCTGTTGCAGTATGTGCAATTATCACCCGTTCAACTGGTAATGATAGTTTGTCTAATGGCTCAATAGGTGGCGTTGCTAGCCACTCTTCTCTAGACACTAGGCGGAGGGTGTTTCTCCCATTAATGTTGTCAGGTGCTGGAAATAGAAAAGCTTATGAGCTTATTCGACGGCCTCCAAGGAAAATCATCGAACCTGTGCTCGTAGAATCAATTGTGGCTTCGCCATTTCGATCACTTTTGCAGCTGTCTTTCGAGAGAATAACGGCTCCACTTGTTAAGGTTGCAATCAGTAGGATGGCGAGTATTATGATGATGAATTTGCTTGATGGTGTATAAATTCGCTTGGAACCATCTGAAAGAAAATATGAAAATATTTGAGATTGATCTAGGGAACATGAAGTTACGATGAAAGAAGCCTCCAGGTGGTCTACTAGAGATGTAGAAAAGCAAGTGTAACGGCTCCATATTATGTTGGATATATCCTCCAACTCTGCCGTTCGGAAAATTCCATTCAGAAAAGTCCAGGCCTTGAGTTCTAAGAAAACTGTTGTTTTTGACACAAAGAATGCAACCTCCTCTTAAATTTTTAAAGCTTGTCATGACAGTTTTATGCTCTTGGATGTTTGTCAGACTTTCGCAAGAGGTGGAGAAGTGGAAAAAACGTTGTTGATGTCACTTTCTGGAATCGATCAGGGATCCAGCGCAGACAGTGGCCTAACCACTAGTGATACATCAGACTACTGCACCCACTCATCAGATTAAAATTGTTTGCTTTCGAATCCATGTGTCAGTTGAATTTGAGTTGTGATAGCCAAATACTTGCAAGCGTCGAAACTCAGGTCCAGTGTCTCTGGATTTTAAAGCATTACTGTTCAAACTTTCTTCAACTTTGGATGAATGTATGACTGGATGAATCGATTAATTTTTAAGACAATTTAGGCGTAGTCTTCTTCTACTGCTTCCGAGAACAGGATGCGATTAGTAGCGTACATTAGCTCTTCATGTCCTATTCATCTTAAATTTACAGTGAGGAGTTTTTTTTTTAAACTCATATGGTTCGGGCTTCAATCTTCGTCTCAGTAGCTCGTCAACACAATTTTAATTTTGTAGGACGAATGAGCTTTAATTCTGGATGAATAAATGAATGGATGAATGGATAAATGGAGGAATGGATGAATGGATGAATGGATGAAGGGATGAGTAGGTGAATGGATGAATGGATGAATTTGTGAATGGATGAGTGGGTGAATGAATAAATGGATGAACGGATGAATGGGTGAATGGATGAATGGATGAATGGATGAATGGATGAATGGATGAATGGATGAGTGGATGAATGGATGAATGGATGAATGGATGAATGGATGAATGGATGAACGGATGAATGGATGAATGGATGAATGGATGAATGGATGAATGGATGAATGGATGAATGGATGAATGGATGAATGGATGAATGAATGAATGGATGAATGGATGAATGGATGAATGGATGAATGGATGAATGGATGAATGGATGAATGGATGAATGGATGAATGGATGAACGGATGAATGGATGAATGGATGAATGGATGAATGGATGAATGGATGAATGGATGAATGGATGAATGGATGAATGGATGAATGGATGAATGGATAAATGGGTGAAAGAATGAATGGATGAGTGGATGAATGGATGAATGGATGAATGGATGAATGGATGAATGGATGAATGAATGAATGGATGAATGGATGAATGGATGAATGGATGAATGGATGAATGGATGAATGGATGAATGGATGCATGGATGAATGGATGAATGGATGAATGGATGAATGGATGAATGGATGAATGGATGAATGGGTGAAAGAATGAATGGATGAGTGGATGAATGGATGAATGGATGAATGGATGAATGGATGAATGGATGAATGGATGAATGGATGAATGGATGAATGGATGAATGGATGAATGGATGAATGGATGAATGGATGAATGGATGAATGGATGAATGGATGAATGGATGAATGGATGAATGGATGAATGGATGAATGGATGAATGGATGAATGGATGAATGGATGAATGGATGAATGGATGAATGGATGAATGGATGAATGGATGAATGGATGAATGGATGAATGGATGAATGGATGAATGGATGAATGGATGAATGGATGAATGGATGAATGGATGAATGGATGAATGGATGAATGGATGAATGGATGAATGGATGAATGGATGAATGGATGAATGGATGAATGGATGAATGGATGAATGGATGAATGGATGAATGGATGAGTGGATGAATGGATGAATGGATAAATGGGTGAAAGAATGAATGGCTGAGTGGATGAATGGGTGAATGGATGAATGGGTGAATGAATTTATTTTTAAAGTAAAGGATTGATGCATCCGTGTATGGATGTAGAAAAGTTTCAACTTCTAAGAATGAATGATTTTTTTTTAAATAACGGATTGATGGATGGGTGTATGGATGTATGGGTTTATAATCGAAATTTTAAGTTTTGTTTTTTTACTTGAACTGTGGTTTTGATATATTATATAGCGGTTGTAGCTGCCATCGATTACCTTAAATCACATCCTGCTTACATCAGGATTTGTATCCGTATTACAATTCTTAAATTTTGTTTTCACAGTGAAGTCACTTTTCTTTAAAACAAGAATTTGTCCTTGCGATCACAAATAAGGATAATAGACCACATGCTGCACTTGATTTCACACAGAAGTCAATAAATAAGGCTCATGATTTCCTACAGCTCTGCTAAAGGTGTCCCCGCTTATCACATTTTGCCGTGAAAATCATCAAGCACGACATCATTTGCATGACATTAAGTTAATTTGCGTCTAAGTCGACGGACCCCACTACTACCATTGAAACTCTTTTTCTTACCGGTGTCTTTCCGATCCATGACTGCAACGAGTAAACTCAACTAGAAAGCCTTTGAATAAATAATCGGAACAGAACCAAAAACCAACCGATTGGAAAAGCTTTCCGATTACGACTGTTTCTGATGCACTTTTGCACGATTAAGATGGCTACCCTTAACGTTTCCCAACCATGTGAAGTGTTATCAGAATTGCGTTTTATTAACGGGGGTACATAATTGCGTTGTTTCCGAGAATGGATTGTTTATAATTTTAACTGCTACTCCATAGGGTGTATTTGTGTGCATAAGATGTTTACAGCGCAGAGAAATAATGAATATGTGCATGTTTTGCATACAAATTTTAAAGCTTTGGATGGCGGATACAATCCACGAGGAATCCATTTCATATAGGTTTGGTTGGATTATAGTGGCTGCATTTATAGTGCACATTTAGACGAAAAAAAAAACCGGTGTGGTACCACGTGATTACCACAACCACCTTATTATAAGGCGGAGGAAGCTTCTGACTTTAATTTCAGCCAGCTCAGCTAGACTGTCAAAAAAATTAGTCTCCTCCTCTTCCAATCAACTTCTGCAGAAGTCATTGCTTGAGAGATGATGGTACTGATGTTTGATTTGTTCAGATTTATCAGATTTATCACGCAGAAACAGAGCTTTGTTGGTTGTAGTTTGACAAGAGCTGCCTCCATATTAGACACATTGTGCCGTCTTTCCATCTGTGGTTTGCTTTCTTGATCGCATCCAATTTGATTTGAAATTTATATATAGCGAGGGGCGTACCTAACTCATCTACTATGGAGTGGTGGAGCATCAAGGGTCGTGCGATGCCTTGCAAGTTCATCCACCTTGCAGTTCCCGGGTTTATCTATGTGACCCGCTACCCAGGTGATTCAGCCCTGCTATTTCATTAAGAGATAGTCATTCATGGGCTGATTTCGAGGCAAATCCCAGTGTTTTTATTGCCGCTTGGCTACCACTGAAGATGCAAAGATTCTTATCGGATATAACATTACACTTCAGCCAGGAAAGGGCTTCTTAAATTGCCATGATTTTCGACTGGAAATGATGTGATCGGTGTTTTCTGTAATCAGAGGGTGATTTAGAATCTTTTTATGTTGACCTTGATTGGATATCCATTGCAGCGAGGATCACAGTCTAATAGCTGCACAGCAACACTACAAACAGCCAGACCAGAATGGCACGGAATGAATACTCGGCCTGCTGTCCAAGCGAACTTAGACAAGCTGCTTCGACATATTCGGACAACAGGTTGTCTAGGAATTTCAAGAGTTAGTCAGGCCCCTTGAACAGAGCTGGCGACGGATGAACCGAAAGGCCAACGACAGCGCTCAATCCCGTAGTGGATACTAATGATCCCGTGTCTTAGGGGTATCTAATAAATTGGAACTGGCCCCCCAGTTTGGGGGTTGTGCTTTGGGTTAACTAACCACCATGGAAAAAACTGTATTTTACGAAGCAACCAATAGCCTCGGAAAGGACTGATTTTATTTCTGACGAAACTGTTAAATGAACAAATGACAGGTATTTGCACCTGGAATGTGAGAACACAAAACAGCAGAGGTGCAAGCTAACAACTAGCGAAAGCGCTAAACTGCTACAAAGTAGATATTACTGCCATACAGGAAATACGATGGGATGGGCCGGGCAGAAATAGGATGAAAAACTGTGACATCTACTACGGATGTCGACTACTCGTATGCGGATTTGTTATAAATGACAGACTAAGGCAAGAAATCTTATGTTTCCAAGATATTAGCGAACGCATTGTAACAATCCATATCAAGGCCTAGTACGCCAAATTAAGCCTTATATGCCATGTCCTCAGCATCGACTGTGTCTCAACCACGATATTTCCCTGTTCATCTCGACAGGATTCTGTTCGAGCCTTGTATCCTTGGCTTAGACGTTTTACACTTTAATAAAACATGCGAGCATCGTTCCTGGAGTGGTACATCTCTATATCGTCGATCGCGCGATTTTCTTGCTCTTTTTCTTCGGTTCTTCCCTTCTTTAGAGCTCAACGGCAGCTCTCGTCTTCACCTGCAGCTTAGCCTAGTAGTCCTCGTTCTTGGCTGCGAGCATCCGTCGGCATTTCTCGTCAAACCAGGGGTTTCTTGCTGGTGGGCGTGAAAAACCTAGCACATCAGTTGCGGCTGATCTAATGGTTTATTGGCATCGTTGCCATTGTTCTTCGACATTCGATGCTGGTGGTATGGTGGTTAGGGATTCGCGTTGCGCGAAAGTGATGGCGGTCTCTTGCGATTGCAGTCTTTCGACATTAAATTGTTTTCACTGTATTTCTCATAGCACGTTTTTAACATCGTACTTCGCTATTCGCTCATAGGTTTTGTCAAGGAGCTCATAGAAGCAATCCTTAGCCATATCATCTTTTTCCTCCTTTGGGGCATGATCGCATTTAAGGTTTTGATGCGGATTTGTACAATGCGTTCGCTAATGTCTTGGAAACATATGACTTCTTGCCTAAGTCTGGCACCTTTAACAAATCCGCAGCCGAGTAGTCGCTGTAAAACGGTCCGTAGTAGATGGCACAGTTTTTCATCCAATTTTTGCCCGGCCCATCCCATCGTATTTCCTGTATGGCAGCAAAGTCTACTTTGTAGCAGTTTAGGGCTTCCGCTAGTTGTTCGCTTGCAACTCTCCTGTTTAATATTCTCACATTCCAGGTGCAGATACGAACGTCGTTGTCCTATTTTCGTTTAGCAGGGTCGTCAACAATAAAATCAGTCCTTTCCGAGAATATTGGTTGCATCGTAACCGTAAGTTTTTCCATGGTTGGGTAGTTAAACTAAAGCACAACCCTTAACCTAGAAGGCCAGTTCCAATTTATTAGATACCATTAGGACAAGGGGCCATCAGTATCCACTACGGGATTGGGCCCTGCCGTTGGCCTTTCGGTTCATCCGCCACCATCTGTACTCAAGGGGCCTGACTACTTACTTACTTACTTAAGTGGCGCTACAGCCCGGAATTAGCCTGGGCCTCAACCTACATGCCTCTCCAATCAGCCCGCTCTTTAGCTAACTGCCTCTAGTTGCGCACTCCAAGTTGGTTGAGGTCGGTTTCTACTTGTGCGCGCCACTTAAGGCGACGTCTTCCTCTACTGCGTCCGACGCCGACGTCTGGATGGGAATCGAAGACTCTGCGAGCCGGAGTATTGGTGTCCATTCGTTCTACATGTCCTAGCCATCGTAAACGTCCAATGCGGAGTTTTTTGACCAGGGCCATGTCACTGTACAGCTCGTATAGTTCTTGGTTGAATCTTCGTCTCCATAGCCCGTCAACGCAAACGGGACCGAAGATTTTTCGAAGAATTTTCCATTCAAATCGACCAAGGATTTCTTCATCCGCTTTTGAGACGGTCCATGCTTCAGCGCCGTAGAGCAGGACTGGGATGATCATGGTCTTATATAAGATCTCCTTAGTAGTTCGAGTGAAGGCTTTACTACTGAATTGCTTGCTAAGCCCGAAGGAACAGCGGTTGGCAAGAGTAATTCTTCGTTTAATTTCTGACGAGATGTTGTTGTCAGAATTAGTAGCGTAGCCGAGATAGATAAAGTCCCGTACTACCTCAAAGTTATGTCTGTCAATGTTGAGTCCTATCCCATTCGTCGATGTTGAGTGTCCTTTCCTGTTGACAGCATATACATCGTCTTGCCCTCATTTACTGCTAAACCCCATTTTTGCCGCTTCCTTCTCTATACTAGCAAACGTGGCTTTGACATCACGTTGGGTCCTACCAATGATGTCAATATCTTCGGCGTATGCTAGTAGTGGTACAGATTTTTGGGAAATTGTGCATCTGGTGTTGGCTCGTGAGTTTTGCACAATCCTCTCAAGAATCAGATTGAAGAAGTCACATGACAGCGCATCGCCTTGCCTAAATCCTTTTTTGGCATCGAATGTGTCGGTGAGGTCGTTTCCGACCCTGATGGAGCAGCGAGAGTTCTCCATCCTCGTCCTACACAAACGGACGAGTTTGGGCGGTATACCAAAACTAGACACGGCTCTGCATAATTCGTCTCTATAAATGCTGTCGTATGCGGCTTTGAAATCGATGAATAAGTGTTGGGTATCGATTTGGACTTCTTGGGTTTTTTCCAGCATCTGCCGAAGTGTAAAAATGTTATCGGTTGTGGACTTTCCTGACCTAAAACCACACTGAGAAGGGCCGATCAGGTTGTTGATAAACGGTTTCACGCGTTCACATATTACGGCAGATAGAATTTTGTAGGCGATGTTGAGGAGACGTATGTCTCTGTAGTTGGCGCAGTTGAGATTGTCTTCTTTTTGGTGGATCGGGCATACGATGCTGAGGTTCCATTGTTCAGGCATACTTTCTTCCGACCAGATTCGGCTTATGAGTTGGTGGATGTTACTTACCAAGTCATCTCCGCCGGCTTTATAGAGCTCGGCAGGAAGGCCGTCATTTCCGGCAGCCTTATTCAGCCTGAGTTTAGGTATTGGTATGCTCACTGCGTGTGGTTGGCAGCTTTCGCTATCGTTACCAATATTGAACGGTTCGTTCTGCCTGACAGCGGAATGTTGTTCGTCATCGCCGTTTAACAGTCTGCAGAAGTGGTTCTTCCATATCATCAGCATCGACTGTGTCTCAACTACGAGGGGCCTGACTAACCCTAGAAATTCCTAGACAACCTGTTGTCCGAATATGTCGAAGTAGCTTGTCTAGGTTCGCCTGGGAACCTGTTTATAGTGTTGCTGTTTTTTGTCGTGTTACCAACACTCGCGCCAATCGTTGAGCAAGTCAAATCCGGTTGGATGAGACCAGTACCCAACCCAATGGTTCCCACTTGGAGGTTAAAAATAAACACTTGGCGTTAAGTCAGAGTTACAACCACTGGGCATTGCCAAGTGAAATCCAAACAGAGTCTACCCTCGTTCTACAACACCCAACCATACATGATACTTATCCGAAATGACTAGGCAGCATCTCGCACCTCGATATTCAATAAAACAATTTTTTTCATTTCCTTTTCTTATTTTATTCATACTGGTAGTTTATTTACAGACATATTCAACACATCATTTTAAATAACTTATTACCATATATATCACATGTAATTATTTCTTAATTTTTATGTAATCTAATTTTCTCTAATGATAATGGAGACAGACGCTGTATATATTGCACATTAGGTATTTGATTTTATAGTTCATACTGAAGAAAAATTCTCGTTTGAGAAATGTCATAATGTAAAACGTACATAACACCATTTCTCTAATCAGTAATTTTTGGCAAAAATATGTTATCGGAAGAGTTCTGCCCTTGTTATCGAAATCATTATGCAGCTTCTAATCGTCTTTTCCATCCGGGGGAAAATATGTTATTGGAAGCATCTGAGAACTGTTCAAGAAAGGACCTTATGGATTTCAAAAGAAGTTAAGCGTTACGGAAGATTTATTTTTTTAACAACACGCCATTTAATTATACCAAGAACCCTAATTGCCAGATAGTACGTTTTGACAGTTCTCAAATGCTTTCGACAACCAAGCAAATCTCTTTCGATAACATTTCTTAATCAATTAAAAACGCCATTAACGTGCACCAATGGCTACATATTTCTAGTTAGATTATTCACATGACTTCAAAATGACACATGTCAGAAAATAACCAAACGTCTTTTGTAAATCCTACTTAATATCAAACTTAACCTATATATTTCAAAAGTTTTTTATTCAAAATTATATTCATAATTTAAAATCAAATCATTTCTATATCTCACTTGACCAATTTGGCCATTTTGTTATGATAGCATACAGCGCATCACCAGGTCCATCTGATACATCCAATTGCCTGCTCCCATAGAGACTGAAATCAGGAGCAAGCTTATTCAGTCGAACACCTTCATCCAGCAACCATTTGACAGCATTCAATTGCTGTTCGGGTGGTGCCCACTGGTTGAAGGTTCCAATAAAAGCTATCCCCACACTGTATTCGTTGTAGCCTTTTGTATGAGCGCCGACTTTATCCCAACCTCGACCAACATACACATTCCCATCGCCGCCGACAAGGAAATTGTATCGAATGTCATCGAATGATGTTGACTCAATGTCAAATGTTTGTATGAATCTCGTTTGAAAAATACACATGGCCTGTAAGGATCATCATTTTTAATGACGTCAACAAAACTTGATTAAAGCAAACCCACCTTAGTAGAGCAATTTTGTGTGGATGTATGTGTGATTATTACACGAAATACTGGCTTTTCTAAATCAGCTGATGGCACATTCGGTGGCTGTGCTAGCCACGCATTTCTTGAGATCAATTTAGGATGTTGGTCAACGTCTAGGGAAACGATTTATGTTAGAAAATTAAATTTGTTGGCAATTTAGAATTGTTGTCAAACTTACCATGCAGAATGTCATCCTTGAGGATAAATGTTGTTGTCCAGACAATTGTTCCGATAAGAAGGGTTAAAATTACAATTATAAGAGTAAGGATCGCGGTTTTATGCTGAAGGGCATATTTATACATCGGCGAAAGGGTTGTGTTACCTCGGCGGATTTCTGCAATTAAAAAAAATTGAGTTTGGTTAGTGAAAATTCTAATAAAAGGTTGTCATGATGATTTTTCAATAAAATTGCATTTTATTCGGTTTAAATTTTTTTTAGTGTTTATAACGGGTGATCCAAGTAGAGATACTTTTTTCAATAGCCTTTTTTGACAGATCACGTGTGAGTCGTGTCATGCTGTCATGTTATTTTTGTTTAGTATTGTTTGGCATTTCATAATGGAAAGACTTACGCGTGAACAACGTTTACAAATTGTTCAACTTTATTATGAAAATTCAGGTTCTGTGAGGAATGTGTTTCGTGCACTTCGCTCAACTTATGGTCAACATAATCGGCCTACTGAGCGTACTATTCGCAACACCATCACCCATTTTGAGACCCAGCATTCATTATTGGATAATATTCGACCGAATAGACCACGTCCAGCACGCTGTGAAGAAAATATAGCGGCCGTAGCTGAGAGTGTACACGAAGACCGTAGAGAGTCGATTCGGCGCCGTTCGCAGCAACTCGGACTGACGTATGGAACGACTTGGCGCATTTTACGTCAAGATCTTAAATTGAAAGCGTGCAAAATACAGCTTGTGCTACAACTGAAGCCGCTCGACCTTCCCAAGCGACATCGCTTCGCTCTATGGGCTCTTGAAAAGTTCCAAGAAGATCCGACGTTTTCGAGGCAAATTTTGTTTAGCGATGAGGCCCATTTCTGGCTCAATGGGTATGTAAACAAACAAAATTGCCGCATTTGGGACGAAGAGCAACCTGAAGAGATTGAAGAACTGCCACTTCATCCAGAAAAAACAACGGTTTGGTGTGGTTTGTGGGCCGGTGGAATCATCGGTCCATATTTCTTTAAAAATTATGCCGGTGCGAACGTAACCGTCAATGGCGACCGTTATCGTGCCATGATAACCGACTATTTTATGCCTGAAATTGAAGCTCGTGATCTCGGCGACATTTGGTTTCAGCAAGACGGCGCCACTTTCAACACATCGCATCAATCAATGGACTTATTGAGAGAACATTTCGGTGAGCACAAAATTTCACGTTTTGGGCCGGTCGATTGGCCACCAAGATCGGGTGATATCACACCGTTAGACTTTTTCCTTTGGGGGATATGTAAAGTCAAAAGCTTATGCCGACAAACCCGCTTCGATTCAGGCCTTGGAGGAAAACATCACGCGTGTCATTCGCCAGTTACCAGTCGAAATGCTCGAACGAGTGATCGAAAATTGGACTCAACGGATGGACCATCTGCGACGTAGCAACGGCCAACATTTGATAGACATAATCTTCAAAAAATAAATGCCAAAGAATGTTCTTTCAAATGATAATAAACATTCTCCACTAAATTTGAATTTCTGTGTTTTTTTCTTTAAAAAAGTAGGGAACCTCGAAATGGATCACCCTTTATTATACAATAACTCTCACCGAGTTCAATGGCCAACGGGACAAGACAAGCGTAAGGCCCCCTTCATTCTTTGAGGAGGCTGAGTACAGCAATTGTTTTGGCCGAAAAGAACGCTTTTCAGCATGAATTCGAGGACCTCAAGAGTGTTGAGTCGGTAACCGAGTGTAGGTCTGACAAAAAAAAATAAATTAACGATCTACAGACCAGGGAAGAGATATCATCGTTGGAGTTTCTTGTCAAAGGTGGGCTTCGAAAGTCACGCATTACCTTACGAATTCCATTTAACTCAATTTTCAGAAAAAAAAATGGAAAAACCAGCTGTTTGTAAGGCCGGGTTGGAGAAGCTGCATGAAGACAATAACCGTTTACGGCCGGAGAACCGTAATCTCAAGGAAGGCATTCTCCAGTGACTACAGGTCTTAAAAAATTACTCACCATTTTAACCAACTGATGCAACAATTTTAAGGACCTTCCAATCATTGCATCGGTATCCAGCCATATGAAGAAAACGATTCGTAAATTCGGAAGTGAGTCAATGACTCGTAGCCATGATAGTCTTGACTGATTTTATTTTTCAATTAAAAATTGAAAACAGACTTGGAACGCAGTTTGGCGCACTTAGTGAACCCTTGTGATGTCACTTTGTTGCAGGCTCAGGAGAATTTGGAAGTTTTGTGATAATTTGTGGTATGTCTAGAGACGGAAATCAAGGCTTTGGAAGAGAAATTGTGTTCCACTTCTGAGGATCTTCAAGAGCTACGTAATCAAAAGGTGTCGCCCCTAGAAGTTGTCATTGAGGTGGCTAAAACACCCCCAGTCACAGGAATAGATGCCTCCACCAAATACTTGGTTATTAAATCCAAATCAGCGGAGTTCCAATGCGACACCTAACCTAACAAAGCGAAGCTGAACTTATGGACATTTCTCGAAGCAAGGGATGAGATAACCAATTCCAAACTTCCCGAAGATCGTGAGAGGGTAATGAAGCTGTTGGAGACTCTACAAGCGGATAACGACTCTACTATATCAGAACGGTACCAATGGCCACGGCCGCTAAGATCGAGAATCAGTGAATGAATCTGCCAAACAGTGTCGAGGAATCGCATTAGCTATTGGTACCTTGGGTGGGTGTAAATTTTGAGAAGGAAAAGTGCGGAAGCAACGCGGATGAGATCTGCTCGGGGCTGATGTGAGAAGCGGGCCTACGAAAAGAAGGTACGGGCGGCGATGAAGTCGTTGCAGTAAGTTGGGAGTTATTGGGAAGTTTGGTTAAGGTTGGTGATTTATTGTTTCTTTAACAGGGATCTGCGTGCCGAGTACTTGGTATAGGCGATGAATAATGGATTTGAAAGGAAGGAGTCGGATTTTAATAAGCTGATATCAGAGTTTCAGTTGAAGGAGATTAATGTATGAGCGGTGGTAGGTTTAAGGCTTGGGTTGTGGCTAATTTTGTGATTTTTTTTTTAAAGGAAAACCGGATTAAAGTGGAGAGCAAGTCTTAGATTGAAAAACTGCAGGACGATTTGGCAACGAGTGAGCGAGCATGTGTAGAGAAATTTTGTGAATATGTCGTAAAATTTACAGGTAAGTTAGTCTGTTTGTTTGCCAATCAATAGATGGCGCTACAGTTTGTCGAAGAGTACAGACGACCTAAAAATACAAAGTAGCGAAAAAGCCATCACTTGTGTCACTCCAGTCAATCAATACATGACGCTCTAATTTGGCAAAGAGTACAAATGATCCAAAAAAAAAAAAATTAACACAAAGCCATCACTATATCGGAATATGGCGGCAAATTTCAATTTTTCTTTTGACATTTGTGAAGTATACTGATACAAAAGGCACGTTGACAAGATAGGAAAGGGTGACAACTGTTTACTTCTCAAATGTCAAAGTAGAATTGCCGTAACCTGCAGAAATTATAGCCTCTTCCTAAGCAATCGGAACATTGGTTTCAATTTGTACATTCGGTTGTTGAAAGCTTCCATAGAGAGTTATTTTTGGTTGACCAGTTTTAAGCGTTCAATAGATGGCACCGGTGTTTACTGAGACAATAGTATGGGTGTTGGAGAAGTATGTGCCTGTGCATTCTTACAACTACGGTGAGATGGCCTCGCTTCACCAACGCTGTATCAAGAGAACTACGTTCGAGGGTCATTTCACCACCAAACAGCAAGAAACCTAAACGAACAACGAAATCGACGAATACTTACAAGAAATAGACGAAACGATTCATCAAACAATGAACAGGACGATACCGAAATACAAAGAACATGACTCAACGTATACGTACAGAAACGCGACCAAAGACTCACCACACAGACAAAAAGTCGGACTTCTGACAAGCCTTAAACTCTTGTACAGACGGCTGACAAGCCCAAGCGATCCGGAGATTAGTACACTGAAGGCGTCCATTCATTTATTTTGGAATAACAGGATTTGGGCCGTCAATTTCAGCGACCCGAGTATGTTTCCACAAATTACTACGATCTTTAGGAGGAAAGGTCATAACGACCTTCCGTGTATTAAGCTCCAAAGAGCAACTGACAATACTTTTCAGATCCCAGCCGATGGCCTCAGTCGCCAGTGCTGTTATGTGTCTGAAGTTCGTTGCATTCATCTGCGAAGTACTGTGATGTCAATGTCAATGTCAATGTCAACTTTTCAGAACAGGAATAGATCCGGGGGAAACCGTCTTCGATGACGATTTCTGTGGAAGCAGTGGGGGCTGTCTTTCAGGAAGTGTATAAGGTGAATGATAGCATTCACCCGAACCACGTGTTGGAAACAATGCCCTGCTCCATCATTTCTATCTCCGAAATGAGATTACGCAATGGCGATCTGACAACCGCGGTTTCACACGGTTCAATGACGAAAACTTGGCAAACTGCATAGTCGCCAAGCGAAGTGGGAATAGTCCCCTGTTAATATCGAAGGTGGAACTCCAGATCATCTTCGATTCCATAAAGAAAAATAAATCAGCGAGAGTCGATGTTATATCCAACATTGTTCTGCGAAACTTACCCCCTGAAGCTCTGGACATTTGCGACACACAGTTCTTTACGACGATGGTCCATCCTCTTCCAAAAAAAGGGAAACGACAACTCCAATCCCGCGAATTTCCGGTCGATAAGTCTCCTTCCGAGTATCAGCAAGGTTTTCAAAAAGATTCTCAATCGACCACTGTTCAAGTGGTCTCAGGACAATAATATTATACCAGAGAACCAGTTTGGTTTCAAGGCTGGACATGACTGTGTTCATGCTGCCTCCAAACTCGTCTCTGATATACAATGGAACAAAGCCAAGAGACAGTGTATGCGCCCGTACACTGTCTCTTGGCTTTGTTCCAAGATTTAGAGGAGGCTTTCGACACTGTATGGTAAGAGGGCCTCTAGCTAAACCGGACCAGACTTGGCATAAGTAAACCACTGCTATATATGCTTCATGACATGCTGACTGGTAGAACGTTTGTTGTCAAAAGTGGCAATGTAACTTCTACCACAGAATTTTTCATTAAGAATGGTCTGCAACAGGGAGCGGTAAACTCGCCGATTCTCTGCACCATTTACACCAGTGATATGATAGGTAGTCTTACTCAGGCAAATGCGTATGCGGACGATCTTATCGCGTAAAGAACAGCCTCTACTGTCGAAGTCATTCGAACTCTTTTGCAGCGGGACTTCGACAAGATCCAGTGACATTGTGATGTCTGGAAGTTGAAAATCAACTTTCGGAAATCGGAAACTATCCTGTTTAGGACACCGTTGTCTAGAGCCTCTGGGGATACGAGAAAGAACTGGCGAAAGCTGGTGATCCTTGGACCAAACGGACATCCACTGGCGATCCAAAGTGAACTAAAGTACCTTGGCATCTGGCTGGATCAGTATCTATCTATATTTTGGAAGACATGTAGAAGCTGCTCTGGGGCTAGGCTATTTTTTTCATTAATTTTTGTTTAGAATTTAAGTTAATTTTAAGTTTAATTATAATAAAAATGAATAAAAAAAAACTAAAAAAGACAATAGATGGAGTAACTGTTTGGAAAGTGGCTGACTGTACACCCAGACTGAGAGTTCATACAGACAGAGAATACACACATTCTAAAAATATCTTCTCGTGTAATATCGGGTTATTCAACAGGGACGCTACAAAAGTTGAGCGACAGGGACAGCAAACGACGCCATATTTCTAGCCGCTCTTTTGACATTTCTCTTCAGCAGGGTTTGTCATTTCATGATGGAGAGATATACGATCCAACAACGAGTCGAAATTATTAAAATTTACAACCGAAATTCGGAGTCAGTGGCCTCAGCGTTAAGAGCGCTACGTCCAATTTATGGTCGTCATAATCGTCCTAGCAGATCAACAATTGAGCGTCTAGTGGAAAAATTTGAATCCACAGGCACAGTACAAAATGTTCCCGTGCCAGTGAGACAAAGAAGTGCCCGTAGTGTCGAGAATATTGCTGCCGTTGAGGCTTCAGTTGAAGAAAGCCCAAATGTGTCTCTCACGCGTCGTTCTCAAGCGTTGGGCATCTCTGTGACGTCGTTGTGGCGAATTTTGCGAAAAGATCTTGGCCTACATCCATTCAAGATTAAATTGACGCAAGAACTGAAGCCGCTTGACCACCAGAAGCGTCGTATGTTCGTGAATTGGGCTGAGCAACAACTTGAAAATGATTAGGATTTTCATCGAAAAATCATCTTCATCGATGAGGCTCATTTCTGGCTGAATGGCTTCGCGAATAAACAAAATATGCGGTATTGGTCAGGCAGAAATCCACACGTACTCCATGAGTCATCATTGCATCCCGAAAAAACAACGGTTTGGTGTGGTTTATGGGCCGGCGGGGTCATTGGGCCGTACTTCTTCCGTGATGATCAAGACCGGCACGTTACTGTGAATGGGAATCGCTACCGTTCAATGATAACCGAATATTTTTGGCCCTAATTGGATGATATGGACTTGGAGGACATGTGGTTCCAACAGGACGGAGCCACAAGCCACACAGCGAATGCCACAATCAATTTATTGGAAACCAAGTTTGGAGAACGTGTTATCTCACGAAATGGTCCAGTCGCTTGGCCGCCTGGGTCGTGCGATTTGACGCCGTTAGACTATTTCCTGTGGGGCTACGTCAAGTCTATGGTCTATGCCAACAAGCCAGCGACGATTGATGAACTTCGTACGAATATCGAACGTGAAATTGCAGCAGTATCGGCCGATTTATGCTTGAAAACCGTCTAAAATTGGGTTCAGCGTCTGGACTTCTACAAGCGTGCCCGTGGTGGCCATGCAAAAGAAATCGAGTTCCATACATAATGGCATCGAACATACTTTCACAGGAATAAAAAATTTCATTGATATCCAAAACCTTTTTTTTTTTATTTAAAAAAAAAACGTTTGTAGCGCTCTTATTGAAAAACCCTTTACTCAATAGCTCAATAGATAGCTCAATAGATAGCTCAATAGATGGCGGCAGTATGTGGATATTGCTAGATGGTGTTTCCTTGTAAAGTCTGTCGTATAAAGTTAAAGTGTTGATAGTACTAGATCGAAATTATGACATTTATGAGAGGAAGCGGTCAGATATTATTTTCGCAAAAACTTTGTTCCCTTTTGGCAGTAGTGGCATAAGGGATACTGCAATGGACTACTAAGCGCGGGTTTCTGGTTAAAAATAATTTATCATGCATTAAGGTAGAATAACTATACAAACTAAATTATTCAATTCAATAACCTGAAAGCTTGTAAAGCGAAACTAATTCTACTTGTCTGAGGTGAACGTGAAGCAAATCAGCATTATTCGTCATGTATTTACGTTTATAATACATAATATGACATCTTGATGCGGTTCAAGTATTATTGCAACTCAACTTTATGCATAAAAATAAAGTAACTGAATATGACTCAAGCTCTATTACAAATTACAGCACTAGCTCCAAGCTACTCTATAAATCGATAAAATCGTGTCCAATCTAAATGATTGGTAATTTTAAATAACTGATTTTGCGTGACTTTAACTTAAACATTAAATTTAATGAATTAAATGATTTAATTGGATAGTTCGTGCTAGATTTTGTATAAGTAAATTTTTGCAAAAACTCTGATAAAGATTTCACTGCAAACATATTTTTAAAAGGTATTTTGTGGGAAAGTTTTGCTTATATTTAAGAACAAAGTACTACAGCACTTAACAATGGCAGAATGATTATTGATTTAAGTTATCAAAAAAAACGCGGCTTATCAAATGTAAATCATTTAAAAAAAAACATTTTATAAGTAATAAGGTGTGGTCTACATGATAATTTATCAAGTACCAACTTCATTCAGGGAATTGTATTCTTGATAATAATTTAATTAGCACTTCATGTAAGCAGGCCTTAGTTGACGTGAGCCGGTAAGATGATGAGATCGGTTAAGGTTTCCGATGTGCAATAAAGAAGGGAATAGCAATTGATTTTCAGAGAAAAAGAACAAGAACAGCGTTTAATCGTATAAAAAAGTGCCACTCCAGGATTTATAATCAGACGTTGTACCAACGTAATAAACGTCAGTGATACATCGCCAGAACGAAATCACGTAAAGATGAACCAGGCAAAATCGTAGCTAATAAGTTTCATTAGATACTCACAATATGGATGAAACACTTCTGCCGAATGTTAAAAGGCAAAGACCGGGAACTTCCCGCTGTCAAGTAGAACGTACCTGCCATCCACTAAACGAAGTCAGAAAAATCGGTTTAGCCCTACAAGCATATGCTGTCAACATGAAAGGACACACAACATCGAAAAACTGGACAGAACATCACCTTTGACTGATTTATCTTTGAGGTAGTACGGGGCTTTTTTTGATGGTTGGGTGTTGTAGAACGAGGGTAGACTCTGATTGGCCTTATCTTGGCAATGCCCAGTGTTGTAACTCTGACTACACATCAAGTGCTTATTTTTACCTCCAAGTGGTAACCATCGGGTACTGGTCTCATCTAACCGGATTTGACTTGCTAAACGATAAGCGCGAGTGTTGATAACACGAAGAAAAACAGCAACACTATAAACAGGTTCCCAGGCGAACCTAGACAAGCTGCTTCGACATATTCGGACAACAGGTTGTCTAGGAATTTCAAGGGTTAGTCAGGCCCCTTGAATAGAGCTGGTGGCGGATGAACCGAAAGGCCAAAGGCAGCGCTCAATCCCATAGTGGATACTGATGGCCCCGTGTCCTAAGGTATCTAATAAATTGGAACTGGCCCTCCAGGTTAGGGGTTGTGCTTTGGGTTAACTACCCAATCATGGAAAAATCTAACGGTTACGAAGCAACCAAAAGCCTCGGAAAGGACTGACTTTATTGTTGACGACACGGCTAATCGAAAAAAGGACAACGACGATCGTATCTGCACCTGGAATGTGAGAACATTAAACAGGAGATGTGCAAACGAACAACTAGCGGAAGCCCTTAACTGCTACAAAGCAGACATTACTGCAATCCAGGAAATACGATAGGACGGGCCGGGCAAAAAGAGGATGAAAGACTGTGACATCTACTACGGACCCTGTTATAGTGAGCAAAAACAGCGACTATTCGGATGCAGATTTGTTATAAGTGCCAGGCTTAGGAAAGAAGTCTGATGTTTCCAACGCAGTAGCGAACGCATTGTAATAATCCGCATCAAGGCCAAATTCGCCAACATAAGCCTTATATGCGGTCACGCCCCAAACGGAGGAGAAATATGATATAGCTAAGGGCTGCTTCTATGAGCTCCTTGACAAAACCTATGAGCGACTACCGAAGTACGATGTTAAAATCGTGCTGGGAGATCTTAACGCAAAGGTAGGAAGAGAAGACATCTTTAGCAGTATTGTCGGAAAACAAAGCCTACAACAACACGTCTGGTAACGGACTTAGGCTAATTGACTTCGCGACGGAACGAAATGCCACTATAGCCAGCACACGGTTTCCTCACCTCGATATCCATAAGGGGACATGGCGGTCTCCAGATCAACGAAAGGTCAATCAAATTGATCACATAGCGATAGGCAAGCGCCACGCATCCAGTATTTTGGATGTCCGAACATTCCGAGGAATTAACATCAACTCGGACCACTACCTTGTTGCAGCCAAGGTTAGAATGCGGATATCCACCACGCCACAACAATCCAGAAATACTGCGAAAAAATTTAGTGTCGAAATACTGCAATTACAAGAGACCGCCAAGACCTTCGCGCAACGCGTATCCCTAAACCTCTCGATTAACACCATACCACCAGCATCGAATGTCGAAGAACTATGGCAACGATGTCAACAAGCCATTAAATTAGCCGCAACTGATGTGCTAGGTTTCTTGCGAACACCAGCAAGAAAATATTGGTTTGATGAGGAATGCCGGTAGATGCTCGCAGCCAAGAACGAGGCTGGTGAAGACGGGAGCTGCTAGAGAAGAAGGGAACCGGCTTTTCAGAAAGAAGATAAAAGAACATGAAAAGCTCGCGATCCTATCCACCTATTCATCTATTTCAAAGCCGCATACGACAGCATTTACGGATACGGACTAAACAGAGCCATGTCTAGTTTTGGTATACCGCCCAAACTCGTCCGTTTGTGTAGGATGACGATGGAGAATTCTCGCTGATCCATCAGGATCGGAAACGACCTCACCGACACTTTCGATACCAAAAAAGGATTTAGGCAAAGCGATGCGCTGTCATGTGACTTCTTCAATCTGATTCCAGAGGCACAATTTTCCAAAAATCTTTACAACTACTAGCATACGCCGACGATATTGCCATCTTTGGTAGGACCCAACGTGATGTCATAGCCACGTTTGCTAGTATAGAAAGGGAAGCTGCAAATATAGGTTTTAGCAGTAAATGAGGGCAAGACGAAGTATATGCTGTCAACAGGAAAGGACACTCAACATCGACGAATTGGATAGGACTCAACATTGACAGACATAACTTTGAGGTAGTAAGGGACTTTATCTATCTCGGCTCTGCTACTAATTCTGACAACAACATCGCGTCAGAAATTAAACGAAGAATTGCTCTTGCCAACCGCTGTTTCTTCGGGCTACGGAGGCAATTCAGTAGTAAAGCCTTCACTCGAACTACTAAGGAGATCTTATAGAAGACCCTGATCATCGCAGTCCTGCTCTACGGCGCTGAAGCATGGACCGTCTTACAAGCGGATGCAGAAATCCTTGGTCGATTTGAGAGGAAAGTTCTTCGAAAAATCTTCGGTCCCGTTTGCGTTGACGGGCGATGGAGACGAAGATTCAACCAAGAACTATACGAGCTGTACAGCGACATGCCCCTGGTCAAAAAACTCCGCATTGGACGTTTAAGATGGCTAGGACATGTAGAACTAATGGACACCAATAATCTAGCTCCCAAAGTCTTCGAATCCCAGCCAGACGTCGGACGCAGTAGAGGAAGACCTAGGCTTAAGTGGCGCGCACAAGTAGCAACCGATCTCAACCAACTTTCGTTGCGCAACTGGAGGCAGTTAGCTAAGGACCGGGATAAGTGGAGAGGCATGTTTGTTTGGCCCAGGTTCATTCCGGACTATAAGCAAGTAGACCAAATATAGACCACGGTGTAAACGTAGCCAATCACAAAGAAATTTTTGTCAAAAACGGCTTCCATTAGATCTTCCCCCCGATCAATGTTAATGTCGATGTGAATTTTTTGGGTATTATCCCTTCAAACTTGTAGGGACAAGATTGCTGTTTATTAATTTTATTTACTCCTCAAAACTTTGTCCGTGTAAACGAAATAATTTGGATTGTTGTTCGAAAAAAAAAACAATTGTCATCAGAGACAATTTGTTAAGTTGATTCGATTATATACTTGAATTTTCCCTTCTGAATCATTTGGTCCAATTCAGGAGTCACGAACGAGTTTATCCGTTGATAAGGTCAGTATGCATATCTTAGCAGGTTCTTCTGATACATTTTTCCAATGATTCACCTAATTTTTTATTAGGATTAGATACATTTTTCAATTTTTGAAATGATTAACCTAAATACAAAAAAAAAACTTTACTCAGTTAATTCCAATGTTATAAATATTTATATGCATCAACAAAATCCATAAACAAATTGAAATTAGAAATATCCCTCCAAAAAAAAAATCCTCCTTGTGTCTTCACATTTTCGTTAATATTCACTTAAAACGTCATGACACAGCTTTTTAGCAGAGTCTTTAAAAAATCTTCTGTCCAGTAAATAATATACCGAGTGGTATGTACTGCTTTATTACGACGCATGGATACACCTTCCAAACCGCTTCACATAATTACAAAAGATATGCTAATTGATGATGATTCGGTCGCGTGTTGTGGAAATACCTGTTTGGCGTTTTTTTTTTTCATAAATTACTTGGATCGGCTTATAATAGTTGGTGGTTATTTTTTTTTTGTGGATTATCACAAACATTAAATGATTTTAGGTTTTGTTTTTTCTTTTGAATAAAGAGTTTGAAAAAAAGAGTTTTCGACAACGCTAGCCTTTCAGTTTCGTCTCGAAATAGCGTTTTATTCCGGTAGTAATGGAGATTCCTAAAGATTCCGTTTTGAAATAAAATTACATAGTTGGTTACCAC
The DNA here is from genome assembly GCA_949824845.1 of Rhingia rostrata. NCBI lineage: Eukaryota > Metazoa > Arthropoda > Insecta > Diptera > Syrphidae > Rhingia > Rhingia rostrata. Next base: position 18,753,625 of record OX463757.1, read on the forward strand.
ATCCTCTGGTAAGGGTATTTTTAAGTGTGGAGTAACTCATCGTTCTTCGAAAATCGTTTTGCTTGTCATACGATTTAAAAACAATGGCCGCGTTCAGAAACTTTTTTATCAAATTAAAATCAGATCTGTTCCGTAGCGAGATTAATTTTTTTTTTTAACGTTTATTTATTCACAATTTCTTTAATATTAATTAATAGCCTAAATAAACTTAAAGACTAGACATTTCGAGCAGAATCTACAAGCAGAGATTTGCCACAGCATATAATTTGCACCAACAGGCTCATCATTTAGTGGCGCTACAGTCCGGAATGAACCTGGGCCTCAACCAACATGCCTCTCCCATTAGCCCGGTCCTTAGCTAACTGCCTCCAGTTGCCGACTCTAAGTTGGTTGAGGTTGGTTTCTACTTGTGCGCGCCACTTAAGGCGAGGTCTTCTTCTACTGCGTCCGACGTCTCGCTGGGAATCGAAGACTCTGCGAACCGGAGCATTGGTGTCCATTCGTTCTACATGTCCTAGCCATCTTAAAGGTGCAATGCGGAGTTTTTTTTTTTTGACCAGGGGCATGTCGCTGTACAGATCGTAGAGTTCTTTGTTGAAACTTCGTCTCCAAAGCCCGTCAACGCAAACGGGACCTAAGATTTTTCCTCTCAAATCGACTAAGGATTTCTCCATCCGCCTTTGAGACTTTTGAGAGTAATGGGATGATCAGGGTCTTATTTATCATTTCCTTAGTAGTTCGAGTGAGGGCTTTACTAGTAAATTGCCGAAGAAACATCGGTTGGCAAGAGTAATCGTTCGTTTAATTTCTGACGAGATGTTGTCAGGGTTGATAGCCGATCTGAAGCAGACAAAGTCCCCTACTACCTCAAAGTTATATCTGTCAATGGTGGCATCCTGTCCAATTCGTCGATGTTGAGTGTCCTTTCCTGTTGAGAGCATATACATCGTCTTGCCCTCATTTACTGCTAAAGCCCATTTTTGCCGCTTCCTTCTCCATACTGGCAAACGTGGCTATGACAACACGTTGGGTCCTACCAATGATGTCAATATCGTCGGCGTATGCTAGTAGTGGTACAGATTTTTGGAAAATTATGCATCTGGTGTTGGCTAGTGAGCTTTGCACAATCCTCTCAAGAATCAAATTGAAGAATTCACATGACAGCGCATCGCCTTGCCTAAATCCTTTTTTGATATCGAAAGTGTCGGTGAGATCACTTCCGACCCTGATGGAGCAGCGAGAATTCTCCATCGTCATCCTACACAAACGGACGAGTTTGGGCGGTATAGCAAAACTAGACATGGTTCTGCATACTTCGTCTCTGTAAATGCTGTCGTATGCGGCTTTGAAATCGATGAATAGACGGTGGATCTCGATTTGGACTTCTTGGTTTTTTTGCAGGATCTGGCAAAGTGTGAAAATTTGATCGGTTGTGGACTTTCCTGGCTTAAAACCACACTGATAAGGGCCGATCACGTTGTTGGTAAACGGTTTCAGGCGTTCACATATTATGGCAGATAGGATCTTGTAGGCGATGACGAGGAAACGTATGCCTCTGTAGTTGGCGCAGTGTAGAGGGTCTCCTTTTTTGTGGATCGGACAAACGATGCTGAGGTTCCATTCTTCAGGCATACTTTCTTCCGACCAGATGCAGCTTATGAGTTGGTGGATGTTACTTACCAACTCATCTTCGCCGGCTTTATAAATGGCGGTGGGACGGCCGTCATTTCCGGCAGCCTTATTAAGCTTCAGTTTAGATATTGCTATCCTCACTTCATTCAGGTCGGGTGGTTGGCAGTTTTCGCTGTCGTTGCCAACATTGAGGGGTTCGTTCTGCCTGACAGCGGAATGTTGTTCGTCATCGCCGTTTAACAGTCTGCAGAAGTGGTTCTTCCATATCCTCAGCATCGACTGTGTCTCAACAACGATATTTCATTGTTCATCTCGACAAGATTCTGTTCGAGCCTTGTATCCTTGGCTTTGACTTTTTTCAGAAAGAAGAAAAAGGAGCTAGAAAAGTGCGCGATCGAATATATAAAGAGGTGCCACTCCAGGAACGATGTTCGCTGCGAACATCGTTCCTGGAGTGGCACCTCTTTATATATTCGATCGCGCACTTTTCTAGCTCCTTTTTCTTCTTTCTGAAAATCCAGTATTTTTCCTTGTACTCTGCCTTTAGAGCTCAACGGCAACTCTCGCTGTCCCCGGCAGCTTAGCCTTGTAGGCCTCGTTCTTAGCTGAGAGCGTATCCTGTTATTCCTCATCGATCAAAGAGTTTCTTACTGGTGGACACGAGGAGGGGGAAGATTTTCTAAGTAGTGGAGACTTACTCGTTGGGTGGTGTCCGAACTAACTTCGGGGAGTCACATTTTCTTGTGCTCGACTCAATAGGCGAACACATTACCACTACACCGCGGCCACCCACAAATGCCAATGAAGCAATCTCGCTGTCCCATAGGATCAGCAACGTACTCATCGACACATTCCTAATAACTTTAATCTCATTCTTGAATTTACTGCGCAAAACTCCTGAAATAACATCAGAAGTACAATATTCCATACACCTAGCATACGTCGACGACGTTGACATCGTTGATAAGATTTAGGAGTCAGAGTTACGTTTGGTAGCGGAGAGCATTATGAGGCAAAAATGGGAAGCTGTGTCTGACAGTAAAACCTACGAAAAATCGTCGGTCCCATTTAAAGGACGAACTATGGAGTATTCAACCAAAACTTTAAAGTCTGTACAGCGACATAGACCTGGGGAAACTCCATATTTGACTTTTAGGATGTCTAGGAAATTTATAGCAAATATACACCAATAATACGGTTCGCAGAATCTTCAATTCCTATCCAGACGTCGGACGCAGTAGAGGAAGACTTCGTCTTAAGTGAAGCGCACAAGTAAAAACTGACCTCAACCAACTTGCACAAGTTAGCACAACCTTAACGCAACTGGAGACAGTTATTTAAAGACCGTGCTATTTGGTGGAATATGTGGGATTGAGGCCCATGTTCATTCCGTATTGTATCGTCACTTTATACATGAAACATAAGTAAATAAGAAAGCGGCTAAGGTCGTGTGCCAATTGCGTTAAAATGTTAGCAAGTGTATAATGACATTAGTGTGGTGAATATATAAACTTTAACATGTTTACCTTCTCTGGTACTCGCTAAAACTTATCCAGTGGCTAATTTTTGACGTTTGGTGGATCGTGAATTATTCATCATGACCAGTGTTGACATGCGGTGGGAAAACAGTACATCGTTCAAAATATTAAACAAATAGAAAGGAAAATGCATTTATATTAGGAAATGTTATTTGTTACAACCGCAAATTGCAATCATTAGTTTTCCGGTCGGCATTTAATCATAGCAAATAAAAAGCCGTCGGCAAAACATCCAAATACCTAAAATTGGGCTCGCAGAGGAATCGACACTCAACAGTAAAAAATAAAGCAAAACATAGCAAAACATAGCAAAACTGCATGAAAAAAAGCGATGTTTTGGCAAAATAAAGCTCCTCCCCTTAGGTGACACGCAGAGCGTGGCTTAGCGATGAGTGTGTATGTATGTATTGGTAGCATTCGCACCAGCTGATGTGGGCTGTGGGAGCTGCGAAGCGGTGAACGTATTCTTTGCATGTAACAGCTGCAGCATAGAGGTTCTGAGCTGGGGTTATTGACGCAACTGGATCAGGAAGGTTTCTCAGAATGCAACTGGACCAGGAAGGTTTCCTTATGGTGAAGGAAAGAATCTTTTTTTCATTCCCAGTAAATCAGCGATTGTAGTAAAATTTAAATTAACCGAAATCGATTGCCTCAGTTTTTTTTTTTTCATTATTTGTAGTTGCACCAGAAGTTGTTGGGAATTTTTTTCTTTTGGGAGTTATAGACGGAATCTTTTCTTTCGGCACTGGAACAGTCAGTTCAAAAAATAGCTTTTTTTTGGTATCTAGTTCTAGTACCTAAATAAGCTATAATTGGGTTTTTGATAAAAGATGGTTAAAAAAATTTTACTATTATATTTCTTTCGCTATATTTTGTATGAGAAATTAGTTTTAAAAGGTGATCCATTTCGAGGTTCCCTACATTTTTAAAGAAAAAAACACAGAAAATTCAAATTTAATGGAGAATGTTTATTATCTTTTGAAAGACCATTCTTTGGCATTTATTTTTTGAAGATTATGTCTATCAAATGTTGGCCGTTGCTACGTCGCAGATGGTCCATCCGTTGAGTCCAATTTTCGATCACTCGGTCGAGCATTTCGACTGGTAACTAGCGAATGACACGCGTGATGTTTTCCTCCAAGGCCTGAATCGAAGCGGGTTTGTCGGCATAAGCTTTTGACTTTACATATCCCCCAAAGGAAAAAGTCTAACGGTGTGATATCACCCGATCTTGGTGGCCAATCGACCGGCCCAAAACGTGAAATTTTGTGCTCACCGAAATGTTCTCTCAATAAGTCCATTGATTGATGCGATGTGTGGAAAGTGGCGCCGTCTTGCTGAAACCAAATGTCGCCGAGATCACGAGCTTCAATTTCAGGCATCAAATAGTCGGTTATCATGGCACGATAACGGTCGCCATTTTAAAAGAAATATGGACCGATGATTCCACCGGCCCACAAACCACACCAAACCGTTGTTTTTTCTGGATGAAGTGACAGTTCTTCAATCTCTTCAGGTTGCTCTTCGTCCCAAATGCGGCAATTTTGTTTGTTTACATACCCATTGAGCCAGAAATGGGCCTCATCGCTAAACAAAATTTGCCTCGAAAACGTCGGATCTTCTTGGAACTTTTCAAGAGCCCATAGAGCGAAGCGATGTCGCTTGGGAAGGTCGAGCGGCTTCAGTTGTTGCACAAGCTGTATTTTGTACGCTTTCAATTTAAGATCTTGACGTAAAATGCGCCAAGTCGTTCCATACGTCAATCCGAGTTGCTGCGAACGGCGCCGAATCGACTCTCTATGGTCTTCGTGTACACTCTCAGCTACGGCCGCTAAAATTTCTTCACAGCGTGCTGGACGTGGTCTATTCGGTCGAATATTATCCAATAATGAATGCTGGGTCTCAAAATGGGTGATGGTGTTGCGAATAGTACGCTCAGTAGGCCGATTATGTTGACCATAAGTTGAGCGAAGTGCACGAAACACATTTCTCACAGAACGTGCATTTTCATAATAAAGTTGAACAATTTGTAAACGTTGTTCACGCGTAAGTCTTTCCATTATGAAATGCCAAACAATACTAAACAAAAATAACATGACAGCATGACACGACTCACACGTGATCTGTCAAAAAAGGCTATTGAAAAAAGTGTCTCTACTTGGATCACCCGTTACTTGAACCAAGCAGGATGGATATCTTAAATCATGAGCAGGACCAGAAAAAAAAGGAATTTATTAACTGTTAATAGTAAATATTTAAATGTTTTACTTCCTCTCTCTGATATCTCTTCCATTTTTTTTTATTAAAAACGAAAATATGGAAAAAGGAATTTGTTTGCAATTCTGTTGGGAAATTATTGACAACAGTGTCAAATTAATATCCCATTCAGTGCAATTGACACAGCAAAAAAAAAAACAACTTGCGGAAATGTTAAAAATTAGCATGTGGGTATTTTAACGCATTTGGCACCTGTCTTAAGGAAGCTGGTTAAGTCTTCTACAGATAGCAAGAAAAAGAAGAACAAAGCGAAGCATGGAAAATTTTAAATGCTTGCCGCCTTATCCTAGGAGGCATTCGCATATTTCCACAAAAATGATTCACTCTGCATTAAGTACTTGGAAAACAATTTCGTATACACCTGGTATTTGTAAAATTCCTCTTACAATTGATTCGCTTAGTTTTCTGGAATTTGCCCGTTATGTTTATTCCGAATTATTGACGTCTTGAGAGCTTTCTTTGGAATCCGCCATTTCATATGCAAAACATTCGCGCAAAAACTGGGTTCGTCCTTTATTGACTGACTTAATACTTCATCGCAGCAGTTAGCGCTGTGTTGTCGTTTTCCATTGGTAGTTGTATCACGATTTAAACTTAGAACTATAAATTCAGTGCTACATGCCATCCTAATACAATTTGCTCGTTCTGACAGTTTAATTGGTACCCAATTACATGATTAGTTAGGAGCACATATTTGAATTAATTATGAATGTTATCGGAAACCACTGACAACTGCTGTCAAAAAGTATGATCTGAAGGAGGCCATTTTTATGGATTTTATATCAGAAGACGCTTCTGACAACATATTCGTTTAACAATGAACACTGCCATAATGGGGGTCTTATATAGAATAAGGTTATCAAAAACAATCGATAATTCAATCGTTACTTCTATTATGCAACAAATCGAGCCAATCATAATGTCATTGAATTAAATAAAAAATGCAATCACTTAATATTTACAACCAAACGCTGCGTCAGACAACAATACGCGATAACATTCTCGCCCTCGTTTAAGTTGTAAAATCTAAATATAGCCTCACCAACTCACCGCATTCAGGTTTCCTTGTTCGTGCAGCAGAACTTTGACAGTCATTTGAGTTGTCAAATGCTGGGTGACTACCATCATTGCGCGTTGGTTTTTCAATGAGTATCTGTTGTATGGTGACAGGCCCTCGATGGTATTTTTTCGTACCAAATGTCACATCCGTTGAGTTAGTCAACGATAAACTAGCGATTTGTGGTCCATTCGATGACGGGACATCCTTTTCAATGTGTTGACCCAAGAGTATGGCAATTTCAGGGCTAATATTCGGAATAGAACCGTTATTGTCCGCTGGATGGGCAGTTTGTTGGCCGAGTTTTTTCACCATACATCCGGTCTTGGTGTCTTCGTATTCATCGATATCCGATTCGATAACACTTGATACTGCATCTGATTCGATGGATGCTATCGAAATTGTTGTACTTCGTACTGAGGGGCTGGGTGATGCTTGATTGATGTTTTGTGTTGTTTCTGTTGTTAAATATCCATCACGGGAAATGTTGATGACATTCTCAATATTGACAGTTGTTCGATTGTTAGGTGTTGACATATTGCCAGTTGATTCGCTGTCAGATGTCAAGTGTGGAGTTATTGTCATCTCATTTAGATGCATTCAGTGATCACGTTTTTTTTTTTTTTTATTGTATAGTTGACTCATATAAATTAAAAAAACGAATAAACTCTCTAATAAAAATTATTACGAACTCGTTAACACTGATAAGAAACACAAAAGCCGACTTCAATTCGCACTAAATGAAGGGGAATACAATTTAGTAAACAAAGTAATCGACTGTTTGTCAACTTTCCATTGGTATTACCAAAAGGGGGAGTTTCACGTTTTTCTACCTTTCACTGTTTTGGAAAATCCCGATGTTTTATCAATGGAATAGATATTACCCGCTTATCCGAGAGAATTATAATTCACAAATACACTGTAGAAAAAAAAACAGATACAAAGTCTGTATTGAAGCTTTAGCTATGCCTGTATATAGAGTCAATTTTCTACCCGTATACAAATCTATCCACTCATTTAATTATTCGCGACGCACTTCAACATCAACGATCAGCTAACTGACTGAATGAGAATTCTCGAACAACTTTGTGAGTTGAAAAACGTACAAAAGTGTGGAGCTTACTGGAATCTCACAGAAAAAAAAAAACGCAAAACATGTTTTTTAAAGCTTTCTGACACTGACAGCGGAAAAAAATCAAAACATCATTCTCCCCGCAAAGTGACATGAAACAGGCTAACAGGTTGGATACCTGTGATAACTTTGTGTGTATATCTGCATATAGCTGGTGTATTGGGCGTATTGTTGACAGGGGTGGGAAGTGCTAGACACGAATGCTAATTTAAATCTACTTCATTAGAAAACAATTTTTTTTAAAGATAGAGAAAGTGAGATGGAAGATAATTTATCTGTAGATTCAGCTTCTGCCGCTGGAGAAGATGCTCATAAACTGTTTTTAAAAATTTATTCAGGTATGCACTTGAAACTAATCATCTGAGTGGGTACTAATGTAACTGTCAGATCAATGTGATTGTAGTTAGATAACATGAAGCATTGAATTTATAGTTTAGATATTAAATCTCGATTGAACATTTTGATGATGAAATTAGTTAATAGAATTTGGAACCTAATTAATTTTGAACCTTCGAAAACTATTTTGCTGGAAGATTTTAACGCAAAGGCAGGAAGAGAAGACATCTTTAGCAGTAATGTCGGAAAACATAGACGACAACACGTCTGGTAACGGACTTAGGTTAATTGACTTCGCTGCGAAACGAAATGCCACTACAGCCAGCACACGGTTTCCTCGCCATGATATCCATAATCCATAAGAGGGCATGGCGGTCTCCAGATCAACGAACGGTCAACCAAACTGATCACATAGCGACAGACAAGAGGCACGCATCCAGTATTTTGGATGTCCGAACATTTCGAGGAGCTAACATCGACTCGGACCAATACCTTGTTGCAGCCAAGGTTAGAATGCGGATATCCACCACGCCACAACAATCCAGAAATACTGTGAAAAAATTTAATGTCGAAATACTGCAATCACAAGAGACCTCCAAGACCTTCGCGCAACGCATATCACTAAACCTCTCGATAAACACCATTCCACCAGCATCGAATGTCGAAGAACAATGGCAACGATGCCAACAAGGCATTATATCAGCCGCAACTGATGTGCTAGGTTTCTTGCGAACACCAGCAAGAAACCCCTGATCTGATGAGAATTTCCGACAGATGCTCGCATCCAAGAACGAGGCCTAGAAGGCTAAGCTACAGGTGAAGACTAGAGCTGCCGTTGAGCTCTTTAGGCAGAGAAGAAGGGAGGAACACCGGCTTTTCAGAAAGAAGAAAAAAAGAGCAAGAAAAGCGTGTGATCGAGGATATGGAGAGGTGCCACTCCGGGAACGATGTTCGCATGACTTACTGAAGTTTAAAACGTCAAAGCCAAGGATACAAGACTCCAACAGAATCCTGTAGAGATGAACAAGGAAATATCGTAGTTGAGACACAGTCGATGCTGAGGATATGGAAGAACCACTTCTGCAGACTGTTAAACGGCGATGACGAACAACATTCCGCTGTCAGGCAGAACGAACCCCTCAATGTTGGCAACGACAGCGAAAACTGCCAACCACCCGACCTGAATGAAGTGAGGATAGCAATATCTAAACTGAAGCTTAATAAGGCTGCCGGAAATGACGGCCGTCCCACCGCCATTTATAAAGCCGGCGAAGATGAGTTGGTAAGTAACATCCACCAACTCATAAGCCGAATCTGGTCGGAAGAAAGTATGCCTCATGAAAGGAACCTCAGCATCAACCAACCAACAACCTGATCGGCGCTTATCAGTGTGGTTTTAGGCCAGGAAAGTCCACAACTGATCATATTTTCACACTTCGGCAGATCCTGAAAAAAGCCCAAGAAGTCCAGATAGATACCCGTAGCATCTATAGAAATGAACTGTACTGAGCCATGTCAAAATTCAACCAAGAACTATACGAGCTGTACAACGTCATGCTCCTGGTCAAAAAAAACTCCCAGGTTCATTCCGGAATGTAGCGTTTCTTATGTAAGTAAGTAAGCCAACTTGAAATGTTCTTCTTACCTTACCGAAAACTACTTGACACTGTCACACTTAAGATCATTCCAGGAGTAACAGCCTCTCTATATATTTGATCAAATTGCGTCGTTAAAAAAAATATTTTTTTTTCAAACATTTGCATGCTTTAAGAGCTTTGGGACGAACTTTCTTTTCACTGATTCCCAACGCGCTTTTTGGCAGTCTTCTGTCCCTAGATCTGTACATGCAGGAAGTACAGGTCTAGGGACAACATACAAAGATTCAACTTTACCCATCAGTTAGGGTATGCATTGACAGGCGGTACCATAAGGATTTATAGTACGGAATATGGGGTTTTTGCCACTTCTATATGATCTAGCATGGAGTCTGGCATAACTCATAGCAAGAACTTCAGAGTATCCATGATGATTTCACGCCTCCAGCACAAATAAAATCCCCGTTAGTTGTCCCTATACACAAGTCTATTGTATTCTCGTCGTTTCTTCCGATAGACATCTACTTCCTAATCCAATCATGGGATTTACCGACTTTTGAATGATGGGAAAATTAAGGCCATGAAAATGGATGTAACTAGAGATTTATGGGATATCCGGAAGAGGAATAGATAAGCCTTACCAAAAAGTCAATACTTTCGATAACCTCGTAGTATTGCCAGCCTTAAACCACCATCGTACACAATAGGGCCTACTACAGATCCTTGTGGAACATCTACTGACATGTTGCTGTAGTCTTGGCCTTTGTTTTGTTGGATGCAATTTAAATGAATATTTGCAGGCCCAGCTCAACGGCATTTCAAACACTGTTGCAGACCTGAGAATGAAGGAAGATTCCGTTCTGTGTCGAGCTGTACGATTGCATCCAATATTAACGCTACTATTTCGATGGGACTTTAATTCCCCACTTATTGCCATAGAGTCGTAGAACACATTTGCTGGCTTCTCAACTTCTTCATAGGCTTTAAATTTTCAACAGATGTTCCCTTTAACTAAGAGTTCCTTGAATAACTCACACTTTCAGCCTCCTTTAGGGGTAAGTTGAAATCAATGTTTCCTTTACTTTTGAACATCCGAAGTTTGGCCTCCTAGGGGTACTCCGAAACCGCATCGTACACAATAAGTGTCTGTCAGCAAGTGTCTGTCAGCCTTTGTCGCAAAAATACGTTAAATTCCCTGACCCACTTTTGCTTTAAATTCTCCACCATCGTTAGGTATCTGTAAGATCTCGAGCTCATTTTTTTTCACAAATACCTATGGGAGCATGTTATAAATAAATCTCAAGCGCATTAATCTTGTAGAATCCAGCAAAATATTGCAACAACAGCAAAAAGCAACACCACGATAAAATCGATTTCAATCAAAAGTTAACCAGCCCACATAAGCCTCAGCGGGATGTTTCATTAAAATTCAGCTCACTGCATTCATAAACGATTTTGTGAAACTATTTAGCCTAACCGCAACCTTTCTACCACCTGCGCATATGGAATGAATATCAGCGAATGTCTTTTTCGCCATTTTGTATTCAAAGCGTTTTGTTGTATACATCCCATGCTCCAATGTATTGCATTCGTGTTATTTGGCAAACAACAAATTATAAAACAAAAAACTCATTTCTAAAGCACATACTTTGTGGTTTTGAGATGCGTATAAATGTATACACAAATTCCAAACGTGACTTTTATGCATGCCAAATAAATCAACCAAGAAGGTCAATCTAAGCTCTCTCTCTCTCTCTGTCAAAAAAGAATAAAACTGGGTATTCCAAGCGCCCCCTAAATGCGAGAATGGTTCCTGTGAACTGTCAAAATTCTATTAATTGACCCATTTCGACATTAAGTCACCAATTGAATCATATTTTCAATTGGTCAGTGTGTCACACTGTAGGCGTATCTTGCTTATTTTAAGCCAACCAAACTGAATTGCTAAAAACCCTAATCGGCTTTGTATTAAGCATGCAATTTTAGGGTCGGTAATAATGGGTGATCCAAGTAGAGATACTTTTTTCAATAGCCTTTTTTGACAGATCACGTGTGAGTAGTGTCATGCTGTCATGTTATTTTTGTTTAGTATTGTTTGGCATTAAATTTGAATTTTCTGTGGATCACCCTTTACAATGAACGGCAGTCATACTCTATCCACAGACGTATATGTTTTTTTGTTTACCCTATCACTTAGCTTTGATACATAGTTTGTAACATAGAGAAATAATTTAGCTAGCTAAAGTATATGGATCGACTCAGAATCGCTAGCTGAGTCCATTAAGCCATGTCTGGATCTGTTTGTCCGTCTGTCTGTAGATCACCGGTTTTTGGGTCTTAAATTTTCAACCAGGATAATGAAATTTGGTACATGAGATCCTTGTACGTGTTGTTCGAACATTTGTAAAAATTTTTGAAATCCACTACTACCACGTCCATTTTTTAGAATATTGATGGCCCCGTGTCCTAGGGGTATCTTATAAATTGGAGCTAGCCCTCCAGGTTGTGGGTTGAGCTTTTGGTTAACTACCCACCCATGGAAAAAACTGTATGTTACGAAGCAACCAACAGCCTCGGAAAGGACTGATCTATTGTCGACGACCCTGCTAAACGAGAAAAGCACCTGGAATGTGAGAACATTCAACAGAAGAAGTGCAAGGGAACAACTAGCGGAGGCCCTAAACTGCTTAGAAGCAAGCATTACTGCCATCCAAGAAAAACGATGGGATGGGATGGGCGAAAAAAAGGATGAAGAACTGTGACATCTTCTACGGACTGTGCTATAGTGAGCAGAAACAGCAAATATTTGAATGCGGATTTGTTATAACTGCCAAACTTAGCAAGAAGTTTTATGTTTCCAAGACATTCGCGAACGCTAAGTCTTATGTTTCCAAATTCGCTAACATAAGTCTTATATGCGCTCACGCCCCGACGAAGGAAAATGATGATATAGCTATAGATTGCTTCTACGAGCTCCTTGAGAAAACCTATGAGCGACTACCGAAGTACTGGGAGATTTAAATGCAAAGGTAGGAAGAGGAGATATCTTTACCAGAATTGTTGGAAAGCACACTTTGAACTCACCTCGATATACATAAGGGGACATGGCGGTGTCTAAAACCAAATTGATCACATTGCAATAGACAAGAGACATGCATCCAGTATTTTGGATGTCCGAACATTCCAAGGAGCTAACATCGCCTCGCACCACAACCTTGTTGCAGCCAAGGTAAGAATGCGGATATCCACCGAATGTCGGAGAGTAATGGCAACGATGCCGACAAGCCATTAGATCAGCCGCAACTGTTTTGCTAGGATTCTCGCGCCCACCAGCTGGAAACCCCTGGTTTGATGAGGAATACCGATAGATGCTTGCGGCCAAGGACGAGGCCTACAAGGCTAACTTGCAGGTGCAGACGAGAGCTGCCATTGAGCTCTATAGGCAAAGAAAAAGGGAAGAACAGTGACTTTTCAGATATCAGATCTATAGAGGGGTAACTCCAGGAATGATGTTCGCAAGTTTTATAAAAAGTTAAAAACGTCCAAGCCAAGGATACACGACTCGAACAGAATTCTTTCGAGATGAACAAGGAAATGTCGTAGTAATATAACAGTCGATGCTGAGGATATGGAAGAACCACTTCGGCAGACTGTTAAACGGCAATGAAGAACAACATTCCGCTGTCAGGCAGAACGAAACATTGAATATTGGCAACAACAGCGAAAACTGCCACTCTATAGCGGCCATGTTGTAAAAATAGCATCTGTCAAATTTAATCTGAATTACTCTGTGATCTTTGACAAAACACATGACGTGGATGATTACAGCTTTTCGCTCGAAACACATATGCAGTAGTTCTGGGTGCAGTGCAGCAAGCAAAACATACGAGCAAAATTTTTGATTTGACATTCTGGCAGTGCATTAACTCCTGTCATGACATTCAGCTTTCAAAATTATTTTACTTTGGCATTATTATATTGAGCATTCAACACTTACTGCCGTTACTTTATGTCTTCAAAAGTTTAACGTGTAAGGCTGTGCGTACAGTAGTGCGACAAAGCAATGCGATGCGAGAAGCGTTTGTTTGCGAGAAAACTGTTCGCATGTATTTTTATGCAATCGCGATTTTTAATGCGACAAATTCGAGCTTTTCGCAAACCTCTCGCAGGTTTCTCGCACATAAACCACTTTTTCAAGCGATTTGTGCAAGAAGTGTTTGTTTTGACGTTTAAAGAAAATAAATCAAGCAGGTAATTTTAGTGCTTATGTTTAATGGTGCGATTTTTAAATAATTTTGTCGCATTTAATCATCCCATCTCGATTCGCTTGTCGCATCATTTCCAGTATCGCATCGCTATCTCGCACTACTGTACGCGCTGCCTAATAGGGGCTTTCCTGAGTGATGCCGCGAAAAAAACGTTCTGTTTGAGTTGCGAAAATGTATCCTTCTCCATTTTCCATTTTGATACCTTTGTTTTATTTTGTAGTTTAATTGTTTTTTTTTTTTGCGGAATAAACGTCATTCTCCAATGATGTCAAATGTCTTAGAATTGTGTCGTGATGACCTCGACTTTTGCACTGGGTTTAGAAATAGAGATAACTTGCAGAAATGCAACGCTTGCTTATTGTACGTGTTTTCACTTCCATTGAAAGGTTTGTCCTATTTTTTTAGCAAGAAGAATTCCGCATTAATGTTTCGGGCTTTGGATAATGTCTGCAGATCATCAAATTTTATTTTTAAGAACATTGCTGCTCTGTTCAAGAGATTGTCCGTGCATTTTCTGATTCTTTGCCTAGACACAACCATCCTGCCCAGTCGACTATTCGACCCATTGTGGACAACTTCGTGGCAACCGACTCAATTAATAATAAGTCAGGACTCCTACGACTCCAAATCGCAAGGTCTAATGAAAGCAACGTCGCTTTCGAAAAGAGCGTACAGGAAAACTAGAGGGAGTTAGTTTCTCGCCGTTTACCAGAGCTAGACTTGATTGTGTTTTTAAATTCGAGATTGGGCTTGCACCTCAATAAAATCCAATTAACCCACAAACTGAAAGACTAATGCCCACGCTATAAGTCCGATTTGGAGCAGTATTACCGACGACACAGTGCATCCCACGAAGGTCATTGTTTTTCTTTTTTTGATTTTTCCTTTGAAGCTTTCATAAAACTCAAGTTTTCCATCAAGGAAATTCAGCCAGAATAATGCGATTAGGACTTCCCGAATACGTAACATCAGTTAAAAATGCTGCCGCCATTTGAACGACGCACGTTAAATTAGATACTCAATGCCATAATACGTTGTTTAAAAAAATTCACTTCCCTTTTCCAAAGAGCTTTTGGTAATCTACAAAATGAGTTTATCGCCATCGTTTTCCGCTAGTGGTAAATAGATACGAGAACCTTCGCTTAAAATAAATAAGGCAAATAATAAGCCTTATACGCTTAACCAGCTTTTGGATTAGCAATCATCCATTTCAAACGATACAGTGAAATAACCCCCACGGAAATAAGCCCCATGAGGCTAATGGGGAACTGAAAATAAGCCCAGCCACGAAAAAGCATTAACCCCGCAGGGACTATTGGCATTTGAAATTGGAATTCAATTCAAGTTTGGTGTATGCAATGTTTGAATGTGAGTGGGGGGGCAATCTGCCCCCTTACAACCCCCCGGCTTGGGCTTACTATTGGATTTGGGATGTATGCTAGTTTGGACGCATGAAAAGGAGATAAAACCCATAAGTATAGGCATTAACAGACGCAGGACCTATTTCCATTCCCATGCTCAACAGGTTGGGGGTTGAGCTTTGGGTTAACTATAACTACCCACCCATGGAAAAAACTGTATGTTACGAAGCAACCAATAGCCTCGGAAAGGACTGATCTATTGTCGACGACCCTGCTAAACGAGAAAAGCACCTGGAATGTGAGAACATTCAACAGAAGAAGTGCAAGGGAACAACTAGCGGAGGCCCTAAACTGCTTAGAAGCAGGCATTACTGCCGTCCCCCCGGCTTGGGCTTACTATTGGATTTGGGATCTATGCTAGTTTGGACGCATGAAAAGGAAATAAAACCCATAAGTATAGGCATTAACAGACGCAGGACCTATTTCCATTCCCAAAATGAAATAATCCCCTCGGGGGTTATTTTATTTTTGTTGAGAACTAAACCAAATAGGGGTTATTTTAGTGGAGGTTGTTTCACTGCACCATTTCCAATACGGTCATTCAAAATTTAGTTTTTTTTTAAGTTAAATTATCAGTAAAATAATTTTTTTTTATGTAAAAATAAACTTAAAATTTTATTTGCAAATAAATTGTATAATAGGTACATATAACATAACTATCTAGGATACAAAAAATTACAATACGGTACTATATACAAGTTATATCTCTCAAACTAAAAATCTACATGGTGCCATTCCATATCGCTGGCATTCCCAACTCTACACCACACTTTGGATTGTCGTTCATTCCACAAGGATACCAGTGCGGCCATTTGATGATCTCTTTGTACACGTTGAAACCCGGACTTCGTGTTGACTTTGTCTATAAAATATAAAATTCAGACATCAGCTAAAACCCTCAAAAGTTTTACATCTACGTTACCTGATTTTGTGCCACCAATTTATAATCAATAGCGAGGTGCTTATTTGTTATTCCGTACGCAAGTAGAAATCTGGCAGCCTCTAGTTGCGTTTCGTCTGGCTTGTGACGTATATAATCGCCCATGAAAGTCACTGCTATTGTATTGTTCGCATAGGTATTAGCAAAGTCCCAGCCTCGTCCCACATAGACGTTCCCATCGTTTCCAACCTAATAAGGACATGCTTTATAAAATTAAATTCGATTTTCCTTTTAACGGATTGCTTGACTCACATAAAAGTTTGACGAAATATCCGGCAAGCCTTTCTCGGCAATTGATGAATCCTGTAGGGTTCGCATTTTAATCGAACACTTGTAGATGTTAAAACATGGATTGGACTGGACCCCGACGTGTGTTATCATCACATATGGTATTGGATGGCTTAGACGAATTGTTAGATTTTTTGCTTGTTCCGATGTACCCCACTGCTCGCGATCGACTACAAGATGACCGTTTCCTAAATTCGGAACTGAGATACTTGAAATATTTTTTTTTTATTGATTTAGTAAAAAAAAAAACATCGGTGGATAGGATTTATGGAAGGACTGTTGTAGTGAAGGACTGAATGTGACACTTACATGTTCCGGTTTCGTAGTTGTTACCGAAAAGGATTTCGCGATAACTTGTTTTTGTGCCTCGTCTTAGTTCCAGATATACTACTAGACCTATGATTACAAGGATTATCACAGCTAGGACAATGGCAATCTTTGTTGATGTGGTTAGACGTTGATATGTGCTGGAATTGGCAGTTTGTCGACTTTGTGTTATACCTTAAAAAAAATAATATCATGGTGATTTAAATATAAATATGATTTTAAGTTTAAATTATAATTTTAATTTTAACTTTAGGTAAAAGAATAAAAAAAAATTTCTCTGTAGCTGAACAGCTTGTCCAGATATTTGGATACTTTCCGGTCTGGTGAAGGCAGAAAGACACGCCTTCATGTTTAAGAGAAAAAATGATTCGATGAAGGAGGGTACCTAAAGGCGAGTAGCATGTTCGGCTGCGTTTTGTGCACAATGATATTCTCGCAAACCATAAAAAGATTAAATGGGTGAATGCCAATTAATTGATTGAAAATAAGACTTTCAGTGAAACGCCATAATATAATTTATATTAAATGGAACGCCGGTTTCGTCACAGAGCCTTTTAAGTACTGACTACATTTCATCCGAAATGTTAAATTTTCAATGTTTTTGGAGATTAAATCAATCTGAACTTGACCAATGGCGTGGATAATGTTGGGTTTGAGGGCCACTCTGCTTTGTAGCTTACTTTCATAGACTAGTGACTTCAGAAAATAGTGTACAGCTTTATTGAAACTCTACCCAATAATCAAAACCGATAAATAACTAAGTAAACTCGACTCCCCGCTTAAATCTACTACATTTTTAGTGAAATAAACTCTCAGAAGACTGTTTTTTTTTGTTATTTTGTATTTTTCATTTTTAATGAAATAAACTCTCAGAAGACTGTTTTTTTTTTTTGTTATTTTGTATTTTTCAATGTATGTTGTCAAAACAAAATTATTTTATTGAAATACTTGACCACACTTGTTCCTAGAAATTATCGTTTATCTGTCAAGTAACCTCTGTCTTAATAAACACTGATTAGCTAATCAATGACTAAAATGACAGCTTTTTCCATAAGAAATGATCGCGCAAATGTCTAAAGTTAGTTTATTTAGCTTGATTAGCTACTCAGAGTTTATTAATACCGGGGTAGGCTTTCGCTCTATGACTTAAAGAAATATATGTGTGCAAACAATAAACGAAATTCACATGACAAATTTTTGCTTACAAAATGGCGCTTAATACACAACTTAATCAGTATTATATGACTTAGATGCGATTTTTTCTTCATTAAATAAAAACCTGCAACTAGCGCTAGTCGGTGATGTAAATTTACTTATAAGTAAATGATTTTTAGAAAGTGTGGAGATTATCGTTAAAGTGAATATTAGTAACGCCGAATATGGTTTTTAGTTAGCAATATATTTAAGTGTTCGAGAATTTTTTTTTCGAATATCGGGTTTTTCAACAGGGACGCTACAAAAGTTGAGCAACAGGGCAGCAAACGACGCCATATTTCTTGCCGCTCTTTTGACATTTTCTCTTCAGCAAGGTTTGCCATTTCATGATGGAGAGACATACGATCCAACTACGAGTCGAAATTATTAAAATTTACAACCGAAATTCGGAGTCAGTGGCCTCAACGTTAAGAGCGCGACGTTCAATTTATGGTCGTCATAATCGTCCTAGCAGATCAACAATTGAGCGTCTAGTGGAAAAAATTTGAATCCACAGGCACAGTACAAAATGTTCCCTTGCCAGTGAGACAAAGAAGTGCCCGTGTGTCGAGAATATTGCTGCCGTTGAGGCTTCAGTTGAAGAAAGCCCAAATGTGTCTCTCACGCGTCGTTCTCAAGCGTTGGGCATCTCTGTGACGTCGTTGTGGCGAATTTTGCGAAAAGATCTTGGCCTACATCCATTCAAGATTAAATTGACGCAAGAACTGAAGCCGCTTGACCACCAGAAGCGTCGTATGTTCGTGAATTGGGCTGAGCAACAACTTGAAAATGATTAGGATTTTCATCGAAAAATCATCTTCATCGATGAGGCTCATTTCTGGCTGAATGGCTTCGCGAATAAACAAAATATGCGGTATTGGTCAGGCAGAAATCCACACGTACACCATGAGTCATCATTGCATCCCGAAAAAATTACGGTTTGGTGTGGTTAATGGGCCGGCGGCGTCATTGGGCCGTACTTCTTCCGTGATGATCAAGACCGGCACGTTACTGTGAATGGGAATCGCTACCGTTCAATGATAGCCGAATATTTTTGGCCCCAATTGGATGATATGGACTTGGGGGACATGTGGTTCCAACAGGACGGCGCCACAAGCCACACAGCGAATGCCACAATCAATTTATTGGAAACCAAGTTTGGAGAACGTGTTATCTCACGAAATGGTCCAGTCGCTTGGCCGCCTCGGTCGTGCGATTTGACGCCGTTAGAGTATTTCTTGTGGGGCTACGTCAAGTCTATAGTCTATGCCAACAAGCCAGCGACGATGGATGAACTTCGTACGAATATCGAACGTGAAATTGCAGCAGTATCGGCCGATTTATGCTTGAAAACCGTCGAAAATTGGGTTCAGCGTCTGGACTTCTACAAGCGTGCCCGTGGTTGCCATGCAAAAGAAATCGAGTTCCATCCATAATGCCATCAAACGTACTTTCACAGGAATAAAAAAATTCATTGATATCCAAAACCGTTTTTATTAAAAAAAAACGTTTGTAGCGCTCTTATTGAAAAACCCTTTAAATTTATCGTCAAACCGGACATTTTTAAAATTCTCTTCTGCTTAACAACAATAAAGTGGAATTTTGTTACGAAGTCAGTTCATTACCATAGGAAGTTGTGAAACACTTTGACAATTTAATTTGCACTGAATGAAGGTTTTCTGATTCTACCCAAACATTTTTTCAGGTTTGTATAGTACGCTAATAACTTTGTAGGTTTTTCACCGAAAAACAAATGTTTTCGTATTCAAATGACTTAAATTTATTCCTGGCAAACATCAAAATTTTGTAGTGTTTGCATGCTAACATGATGCATTTACATATTATTGGTTTAACTTGAAGAATTTTAAATTTCTTTGCACTAAATGACGCCATTTACAGAAGAGACAATTTTTTCTCATTCATATTTTTTAAACTTTCTGAATATTTCCTTTCTGTTAATGTAACATAAATTTATTTTTCTACCTAGCAAACAAATGCATTTGTCCAATTCACATCAAATGCAGTTTTAAATGTCATGTTGCCTGTTTTTCGTCATGTTGCGGTTTTTCTCGTTTTGCTATAATTAAGGCCTAAGGCCGTGTGTCAATTGCGTTAAAATTTTAGCCAGTGTATAAATGTTGACATTAGTATGGTAACTAGAGACTTCAAAATTTTAACCTGCTCAACAGCTCGCTAAAATGTATCCGCTGGCTAGTTTTTGACATTTGATATACCAACTGAGAGACAGATAGCACCTGAAGAAATGTTAAAAATTAGCTAGTGAATAAAGTTTAACCCCCATTTTAACGCAATTGACACACAGCCTTAGGTCTAAATTGTATATAACGTTTATATTTCCAGTTTTTAATTCTCTATGTAAATGAAGAAAATTGTTGAGATGACACGAAAATTCTAAATTAAGGCTGTGTGTCAATTGCACTAAAATTTTAGCCAGTGGATACATTTTTGACATCAGTATGGTGAAAAGAGACTTCAAAATGTTAACCATCGCGCCACTGAGCCCTCTCCGCCCTGCTTAAAAGCTGGCTAAAATTTATCCAGTGGCTAATTTTTGACATTTGGTATACCTACTGAGGAGGGGCATAGATGGAAACCAACTTAATGGATTATTCCTCGTTATCAGTTTTCAAATCGGCGGGAAAATATTATATCATTCAGATTATTAAGTTAAAAGCAAAGAACATGTACTACCTTACGGGCTGATGCATTCAGTGTATCAAAACCGGAAGCACGATTTTTCAAAATAAAAGGTTCGATCCTGCTTACATTGACGTGCTCTTAAGACGAGGACTTGATCATGAAATTTACGAGCCGCACGGGGTCTTAGATCTAATCGAAGGACTATGTACTGAACGTTAAAGGACGTACTAGTAATTTGTAGACGGAAGAATGTAAATCAAGAATATGACCATTGCAGCAGAATAACATCTTGCGTAGAACTTTAACTAAAATTTAATTTTTAAAGAAAAATGGTCTCAAAAATATTATGTTTGCACTTTTTTTGCTTTGTGTGAAATTGGTTTAACATATATATCATCATGAGCACAAATTGTAGAGCAATAATTCTTTTGCTGGCAATAATGGTGGGTGTTGTAGAACGAGGGTAGACTCTGATTGGTTTTAACTTGGCAATGCCCGGTGTTGTAACTCTGACTACACATCGGGTACTGGTCTCATCCAACCGGATTTTACTTGCTAAACGATAAGCGCGAGTGCTGATAACACGACGAAAAGCAACAACACTATAAACCAGCCATGTCAGAATGGCACGAAATGAATACCCGGCCTGCTGTCCCAGGCGAACCTAGACAAGCTGCTTCGACATATTCGGACAACAGGTTGTCTAGGAATTTCAAGGGTTAGTCAGGCCCCTTGAACAGAGCTAGTGGCGGATGAACCGAAAGGCCAACGGCAGCGCTCAATCCCGTAGTGGATACTGATAGCCCTCCAGGTTGGGGGTTGAGCTTTTGGTTAACTACGAAACCATGGAAAAATCTAACGGTTACGAAGCAACCAATAGCCTCGGAAAGAACTGATTTTATTGTTGACGAAACGGCTAATCGAAAAAAGGACAACGACGATCGTATCTGCACCTGGAATGTGAGAACATTAATCAGGGGAGGTGCAAGCGAACAACTAGCGGAAGCCCTTAACTGCTACAAAGCAGACATTACTGCCATCCAGGAAATACGATGGGATGGGCTGGGCAAAAAGAGGATGAAAAACTGTGACATCTACTACGGACCGGGTTATAGTGAGCAGAAACAGCGGCTATTCGGATGCGGATTTGTAATAAGTGTCAGACTTAGGCAAGAAGTCTGATGTTTCCAAGACATTAGCGAACGCATTCTAACAATCTACACTAAGGCCAAATTCGCCAACATAAACCTTATATGCGCTCACGCCCCAATGGAGGAAAAAGATGATATAGCTGAGGACTGCTTCTATGAGCTCCTTGACAAAACCTATGAGCGACTACCGAAGTACGATGTTAAAATCGTGCTGGGAGATCTTAACGCAAAGGAAGGAAGAGAAGACATCTTTAGCAGTATTGTCGGAAAACATAACCTACACGACAACACGTCTGGTAACGGACTTAGGCTAATTGACTTCGATACGGAACGGAATGCCACTATAGCCAGCACACGGTTTCCTCACCTCGATATCCATAAGGCGACATGGCGGTCTCCAGATCAACGAACGGTCAACCAAATAGATCACGTAGCGATAGACAAGAGGCACGCATCCAGTATTTTGAATGTCCGAACATTCCGAGGAACTCGTCCGTTTGTGTAGGATGACGATGGAGAATTCTCGCTGCTCCATCAGGGTCGGAAACGACCTCACTGACACATTCGATACCAAAAAAGGATTTAGGCAAGGCGACGATGACAGTGACTTCTTCAATCTGGTACTTAGGAGGATTGTGCAAAACTCACGAGCCAATACCTGCTGTCAACACGAAAGGACACACAACAACGACGAATTGGACGAACGTCACCATTCACAGATATAACTTTGAGGTAGTACGGGACTTTGTCTATCTCGGCTCCGCTATTAATTCTGACAACAACATCTCGTCAGAAATTAAACGAAGAATTACTCTTGCCAACCGCTGTTTCTTTGGGCTAAGAAGGCAATTCAGTAGTAAAGCCCTCACTCGAACTACTAAGGAGATCTTATATAAGACCCTGATCATCCCAGCCGAACTCTACGGAGCTGAAGCGCCGTCGATTTTACAGGAAAATTCTTCGAAAAGTCGTCGGTCCCGTTTGCGTTGACGGGCTATGGAGGCAAAGATGCAACCAAGAACCATACGAGCTGTACAGCGACATGCCGCTGTTAAAAAATTCCGCATTGGACCTTTAAGATGGCTAGGACATGTAGAATGAATTGAAACCAAAACTCCGGCTCGCAGAATCTTCGATTCCCAGCCAGAAGTCGGACGCAGAAAAGGGAGACCTCGCCTTAAGTGGTGCGCACCAGTAGAAACAGACCTCAACCAACTTGGAGTGCGCAACTGGAGGCAGTTAGCTAAGGATCGGGCTTATTGGAGAGGCAAGAACTATATGAGCTATACAGCATTGGAAGTTTAAGATGGCTAGGACATGTAGAACGAAAGGACACTAATACTCCGGCTGGAAGATTCTTCGATTCCCAGCCAGACTTCGCACGCAGTACAGTAAGACCTCGCCTTAAGTGGAGCGCTCAAGTAGAAACCGACCTCAACCAACTTGAAGTGCGCAACTGGAGGCAGTTAACAAAAGACCGGGCTAAGTGGAGAGGCATGTTAGTTGAGGCCCAGGTTCATTCCGGACTGTCGCGCCACTTAAGTAAGTAAGTAAGTAGGATCACCTTCTCCGAGATCTTCGCGATCAGTGATCATTTTCTATTGAAAATAACCAACTTCTTGGGAATATTTTACCAGATGCCAGAACGATAAGATCAACAGCAACATGACCGTTTTCATCAAGATCAGTATAATGAGAACCTCTGAGTATATGTCCAAAAGTGGTGGTACATGCTAGCAAAGAATATTGAACTACATAGAGTAGGCATCACAGCTAAAAAAATTGTAGCTGCTTCAGACGCGGGCGGTTAATGCGAAGGGGAAATTTCGTAGACTGCTAGGGTAGCAATGTGAGCACTGGGGTATCAATATCAGTACCACACATATGTAGTTCTATACTCTTTGATGCTAGTTATCGGGTTTTGAAATACGATTTGAATCAAATAGTTCCGCTCCGAGTTAATACAAATATTTGGAGTAAATATTGGCAAAAAATGCGTACAACGGTAATATAGAAAATAACGAATTTCTCAGGAATGGTTTTAAATATAAATATTAAAGTTTGTTGGAAAAATTAATTAAAGACAATAAATTGTAGGTGTACATTACAATATTGTTCGAGCGTAACTTTTTCCTATATTGGCGCCCAACATGAGACACATTACTTGTATCCACAAACTGCGTGTTGCATTTACGCAGCTCGAACAATATTGTCATCGAAACCTGCAATTTTTGGTCCTTTATTAACTTTTCCCTACAAGTAAGTATTTAAAGATGGCGTACATCTTTGGGAATACTTTTTTTTAAATAAGTCCCTACTTTACCGAGAGAAAATCGATCGATTCTTATGAAATATTTTAGGAATGGTAGGGTATAGTTAGGCGTGTTATAATAGCTAATAGAACTGTGTACTCAGTTCTTGTCTTATATGATATCCGCAGTCATTTAAGCTTAATTTGGAGAATATGGCATTATGAAAGTCTTATCATCAAACACTCTTCTGAATATCTGGGTAAGTTTTGTTCGAGTCATGTCGAATTTATAATTTTCACATCTACCAGCTCAACTCAATTTATGCAATGAAATCATTGCAGACACAATAAAAACCCTCCCCCAAATAATACTACACTAACACCAGCACTAACCATATACACATGGAAAAGTTGTTGACTTCAATCACAACCATTTATGATTCACATCTGACATATGAGTGGAACAATAACAGAGACTTTTCAGGCGATACAAGCCCCCTTTTTCATGCCTCGCTTCCTAAGTGCGTACTCGTACAATTTAAATAAATAATAACCCACTTGACCGCTTTATCATTGTGGGTCGGATTTCAACGCCCTTTCAGGACCATATCACAGTAAATACAATTTTGTTGTAAGAAAAAAAAAATCAAAAACACTGCAATAACTGTTTTTATAGATAAATAAACAATCAGTCTTCAAGTAAGTACGCGGTTACAATTCTTATCTTTGCGGGGCTCATATGATTGTGTAGAACAGTCACCCAGTCACGTTCCCCTTGGCTTAGGGTAGGGTAACCGCCGCGCCGCCCTAAGAAGCCAAGAAAAATTCTCCAAAGTATTACGTTTCCCCACTTGCTTGTCAGCTGTATGACTAATTCACTTATATTTAGCTGCGAATTGAAATGCAATATTTAATTAAATTGATTTATACACACGTTTGAGTTCCGTTGTTGGAGGCTGCTGCTGCTGACTCCAATTGCGATGGCGTTTTCTAGTTTTCTCCGAATTCACTTTGAGTAAAAGTTTCATTTTCAGAAACACTCGTCAAAACATTCAAAAAAGATGAAACAGTTCGTTATAGGAAATGAAAAATATCACTCAACACATTGATCGGCGGAATTGGCCAAGATCTCAATAAAATTCACCGGTACGTTGGGGGTTCTTAATTGTAGGGCGCGTTTACACACAAGAAAAACACAATTTCCCGTCGTCCGTGCTCGGTTGTACGTTCTTTCGACTTGCAGTTCAATTTGATTAGCTGGGTACTCACAGCGAGAACCTCATACCGGCTAACTACAACGACTAACTACTTAAAGTGACTTGAAACGGTATACGTTTGCAAAAGATACGCGCGGCGAACATAACCTGTATATGTATTCAATCGCTTTATGAGTTGGGATTTTGCTTTGGCAAACGACAATTTTGACACACAGATAGTCTGACAGAAAGAAAGTACAAAATCTATCACGGAATGGCTGTGTGTGGTGGTTTTGTATTCACGTCACCAGCACCGCAGTTGGTTGGAGTCAGGTTGACAGACGGAAGGAAGTGGTTCCCCCAAACCAAATTCTTCGATTTTAGGTTGAATTTTTGGAACATCTACGTAAGTGGATGAGTGTGTATGGCGTAGCAACGGTTTCCGATGACGATGGGGACCGCTTCAAGTCCGTCAAGTCACCACCAAGTGAATTATCTACTGAACATGGTATTCCCGATGAGAAATGATGTATGCGACCGCGACGTAGCGCTACGATGTGTGCCGTAAACCTGATTCGCAGACGTACTGTGAAATCGTAAGTGAGGTGAATCGTTGCGAACTCATCCGCGCAGTGATGAACCACGGATCGTGACAGTGACGACATCTGTTACGTGCCCTGACTGTAGAGCAGTTTTTGTGGACTCCTATTGAAATGAAATTCGATTTTAATTGTGTTGAATTATTTTTTTAAGTGGGAGGGAGTAACTCTGCGTGATGAGGTGGGCGGGAAGAGGGCATTGACAATGAAAACGGAGATGTGTACTTAATTTATTTATTTTGGAGGTTTTTGTCTGTTGAAAACAGTTCACTTGTCATAGTCGCCTTGTAATTATAGAGACACAAATGGTTGAATGAATACAAATGGGCGTCAAATGTCAGTCAGCTTACTGCGGTCAAGGTTACCGCTGTGAAGTTAAATATGGTGGTTGTAAACTTCAATGATAGCAATTATCCTCAAGTCCTTGGTAGAATGGTCGACATTTAAAGGGTTTAGAACTCGGTTAGATTTTTTTATGGAATAAATTTATTCTCCTAAAAATTAGAGAAGGTTACAATTACTATGAGAAACATAATACCATTCAATCCTTGAATTAACATCCCTAAAAAATGGTCGTGGTCGAATGGCAGGCAATGCGATTATCTCCGACTATCTGAGATATTCGCGCGGCGACTGCTGAGTACCTAGTAACATGACCGTAAAAAGGGGCTAAATCCTTGTTTTAAGTCTTGACAGCAGCAGATGAAAGGGGAGGGAAGGTGTAAAGCCACACTAATGCATATATCCCATACTAGGCGGCAGCGAAAGAACTCCCAAGATGGAGTCAACGGTTGCTTCTTCAGTCTGAGCAAAGTGAACAGGTTAACCAAAGATCATAAATTCTTACAGAAGACGCACTGCATACAAGAAAAGTTGTTCTATGGCGGGTCGTACTGGCACAGCCCGCCATATACTTGGATCTCGTTTCTCATGTGTGCACATGCATACCGCCCGCCCGTAACATGAAGCTTGTGAGCAAAAGTTTCTGTTTTTTGTTCTCAATGCGCCTTCTGTATGGTTTTATAATCTTTGGCCTAACTGAGGTGCTTCAACATATTCGGACAACAGGTCATCTAGGAATCTCAAGGGTGAGTCAGGTCCCTTGAACAGAGATGGTGGCCGACGAGCCGAAATACCAACGGCAGTGCTCAATCCGGTAATGGATACCGATGGCCCCATGCCCTTAGGTATCCAATATATTTGAACCGGCCCTCCGGGTTGGGGGTTGTATATATGGGTTAACTACCAACTCATGGAAGAAAAAATGTTACGAAGAAACTAAGAACCTTGAAAATAACTGATTTTATTGTTGACGCTCATGCTAAACGAAAAAAGGACAATGACGCGACGTTTGTATCTGCACCTGTAATGTGAGAACATTAAACAGGAAAGGTGCAAGCCTTAGGCTGCTTAAAAGCGGACATTACTACCATCCGGGAAATATGCTGGGAATGGCAGCGAAAAAGATGATGAAAATCAGTGACATAAACTACGGTCCTTGTTTTAGTTATAAGTGCCAGACTTTGGCAAGAAGTCTTATGAAAGCAATAGCGAGCACACTATATTTCCTCACCTCGATATCGATAAGTGGACATGGCGGTCTCCAGATCAACCAACGATCAACCAAATTGATCACATTGTTATTGACAAGAGGCACGCATCCAGTAATTTGGATGTACAAACATTCCGAGGGGCTAACATCGACTCGGACCACGAATGAATGCGGATATCCATCACACCAGAACAAATCAGAGACCGCCAAGGCCTTCGCAAAACACGTATCCCTTACCTCTCGAAATATACCATACAAGCAGAATCCAACAACCTTATCGGCCCTTATCAGTGTAGTTTTAAGCCAGTAAAGTCCATAACCGATAAAATGTTCACACCTTGACAGATCCTGGACAAAACCGAAGAAGTCCAAATCGATACCCACCACCATCGATTTCAAAGCCCCATACGAAAGCATTTATAGAGACGAGCTATACAGAGCCATGTCTAGTTTTTGTGTTCTGCCCAAACTCGTCCGTTTGTGTAGGATGACGATGGAGAATTCTCGCTGCTCCATCGGGGTCGGAAACGACCTCACTGACACATTCGATACCAAAAAAGGATTTAGGCAAGGCGATGCGCTGTCATGTGACTTCTTCAATCTGATTCTTGAGAGAATTGTGCAAAACTCACGAGCCAATACCAGATGCACAATTTTTCAAAAATCTGAACAACTAATAGCATACGCCGATGATATTGACATCATTGGTAGGACTCAACGTGATGCCATAGCCACGTTTGCTAGTATAGAAAGCGGCAAAAATAGGTTTAGCGGTAAATCAGGGCAAGACGAAGTATATGCTGTCAACACGAAAGGAAACACAACAACGACGAATTGAACAGAACGTCACCATTGACAGATATAACTTTGAGGTAGTATGGGACTTTGTCGATCTCGGCTCCGCTATTAATTCTGACAACAACATCTCGTCAGAAATTAAACGAAGAATTGCTCTTGCCAACCGCTGTTTCTTCGGGCTAAGGAGGCGATTCAGTAGTAAAGCCCTCACTCGATCATCCCAGTCCTGCTCTACGTCGTTGAAGCATGGACCGTCTCAAAAGCGGATGAAGAAATCTTTGGTCGATTTAAGATGAAAATTCTTCGTAAATTCTTCGGTCCCGTTTACGTTGATGGGCTATGGGGGCGAAGATTCAACCAAGAACTATACGAGCGGTCAAAAAACTCCGCATTGGACGTTTACGATGGCTAGCACATGTAGAACAAATGGTCACCAATAATCTGGCTCGCAGAGCCTTCGATTCCCAGCCAGACGTCGGACGCAGTAGAGGAAGACCTCGCCTTAAGTGGCGCGCACAAGTGAAAACCGACCTCAACCAACTTGGAGCGCGCAACTGGAGGCAGTTAGCTAAGGACCAGGCTAATTGGATATTCATTTGGTTAAGACCACGGTTCATTCCGGACTCTAGCGCCACTTAAGTAAGTATGTAAGCAGAATCTAATATCGAAGAACAATGGCAACGCTGTCAACAAGTCATTTGATCAGCTGCAACTGATGTGTTAGGTTTCTCGCTCCCCGCAGCCAGAAATTTCGCATAGTTTGCGTGATTTAAGTCTCCTGAAACCATTTACCGACAAAACTAATCGGTCCTTATCAGTATAGTCTTAGACCAAGCAAACCAGGCTGATCATGGAAAATACCCAATAAGTCCCAATAAAATTCCCACCGCCTATTCATCGATTTCAAAATCACATACAAAAGCATTTATAGAGCCACTCTAGTTTTGCCATACCGCCCAAACAGTTCTGGGAAATTGTCGGTGCTCCATCAGTTTCGTAATTTCTTTAATCACATTCCTTAGAGGATTGTACAAAACTCTCTGAGCAAATACCAGAGGCACAATCTTTCATAAATAAAACTACTGGCATACGCCTAAGATATTGACATAATTGACAGGACTCAACGTGATGTCATAACCACGTTTGCTATTATAGAGAATGAAGTGACAGAAATGGCCTAAGCAGTAAATGAGGGTAAAACTAGTATGCTATCAACAGCAAAGGACACACAACATCGACGAATTTGACAGAACGTCAATCTTGACAGATATTACTTTGATGTGGCAAGAGAATTTGTTTTGGAATTAACTAGCCATGGCCTCAAGTTGATCTAGAGTTAGCTCATATGAAGCAGTTTTTCAGTGCAGGATTAATTTTGACTCATCAGTTGTCACTATTGATTCAATATGGTAACATTGATAGTTTATCGGTCTTGCTGTCAAAACGTTATCGAAATATATCAGTTCTGCTACAGCTCAGTTGTCGGCTATTTTGTTTCAAAGTGAAAAAATGTCATAAATGGCAAAATGTAATGTAAATGTAAATGTAATTAAAATACTTTTCTCCAAACGAATGACGATGATTTAGTTTCTTTTTTAATAAGTCAAACTCAATATTTCAAACAATTCCGAGTAGCTAATATCTGTATCTGAATATATCGTACAACTTTGTTATTTCCCTTAAAAACTTTAAAAAAATGTTCACCCAAATGGAATTGTAAATATTTTTCGTTTTAGCTATTTCATCACCTGCCAAAAACATCTGCTCATTTAATGCTGGGTGAACGCACCAAGCTTGCTGGATTAACTCGAACTTAACTCGGACTAGGATTGACTAAAAAACAAATTTATCGACTCAACTCGAGTATAATTCCGAAACTAGGATGCACTGGAACAGTGGACCTAAGTAGCTGGATGGAGAGTTCAACAATGGGGCGATTGTTTTTTTTTAATGGCTGTCTTTTGGTTGACTATGGCACTTAATTATGTTGCAGTGCACCTGCGTTCCATTTCTGTCATCGACCCTTTGTCGTATTCACATTCATTTTATTTTCGGAGTAAGTGGAAGTAAATTTTATATGTTTTACAGATGACAGAAGCCAACTGCGGTCATAAAGATTTGTTTTGTAAATCAATTTAAATCGATATATGCAATTAATACCCAGACATGACAGGCCAACTAGTTGATTGCATTCGATATACAACTTGATTGGTCAAATCGATTACTCAATCTATATTGATCAGATTACTTAATTGAGTTTCGTTATAATGTGCCCTCTGGTATTTGGTTCAAAACACTTGAAGATAATGGGAAGAACTTTTATTTATGGCCATCGGCATTACCTACTTTAAATGTCAATATAAAACTGATTGCAATCACAGAAGTTATCATATACACGCATTGTAAAAACAGCTCTATTTTATGAGCACTCATAATCTATATAGATTGCCTACATATAATATTTATTTATGTATATTTATTAATATTTATATTTATTTATTTATTCATCTACGGACACATAATAAAATTATCGAGATCATCGAAATGAAGCCTTGGCAGCATTGATAATTATTTCTGTCATATGAGAAGGGTACAATCCGCTGTGCGAATTGTTTAATCCCATTCACAAAATAAGCATTCCCAAAAGTTTGTCTTATAAGTTTTAACAAAAACCAATTTTTATATAAAACGCCCCAAACACATGACGTACCTAAAAACTTTTTATGAATGAAACACAGAAAATGACATCGTCAGAATAAACCTATGGATTGGGCTCAGTTATATATAGTTATAGAATGCGTAATTATTTATGAATCCTTTATTCAGAGTCACACGAACTATTAACGGCCGCCCAGAATGAGTATCTGTAGCTGATGCTTGAATCTGAGTCAGAAATTAAAAACAAGGTAACCCGTAAGCGCCTACTTAATGTGTATCTTCATGAATCTGTATCTTGAAGTTAGGTGGAGGGCAACTTCATGCAAGAATGTACAAGGTGGCGCAAAAAAAATCCTCCTATCAGAAAATGCTATAAATTTTGCGATTGGCCCCTAATGTCAGTTCTGTTTTGACATTTGTGTAGTAAACACATGCGAAATACACGTTAATAAACAATGTTACGCTACACTGCTCCAGAACGCGGAATATTAGTGACTATTTATTTGACAAAAAAAAATCGGAAGGTTATTTTTGCGCCACCTTGTATCTCTCTTTTGACAGCGACACAAGATACCAGCTACAGATACGCATACTGGGCGCCCCTTAATTCACAAAGTATTTCCCTATCCATATTATCTGTAACTACATGCTTTATGTCAAATAAAGTAACTAAATGAAAGAAATCTATTACAATTATTTATTTCACAACTTAGCAGGGTTACCAAATGGTTATTTTATGGTTGTGAAACTGTTGCCGTCAAGTTTTTTTTTTCTACACTTTTATAACCTTTAGGTGATTTATGTTGGTGGGGTGGTGTGTAGTAGGTACATTGGCGCTAATTTATAGTCAATCGATGTTTAAGGGTTTGACTCCATACTAGTTAACATCTACTTTGAATTAAAAGCTAGCTTTAACTTATTTTCATCCATAGGCACTTTTTAACGTGGCGCCGTTATTAGTGTCGTACCTCTAAGAATTCTAAGTTAAACTCACCTAAAAAGTGACAGTTCTGACAATCAAACAAACCCAATTTCAGTGAACACGCTCAAACACATCTAAAAATATTTCAGCTGTTTGTGTCTTTGCCCGTTGCCCAATTTGAAAATGACAGGTGACATTACGCTAACTCTGCATTAAATATTTAAAGTGAGGTTTCGATTGCTTTAACGTTAATGCAGAAAATAATGCTAAAGTACACTTTTTGACGACTATAATTATCAAAACGTGTTAGAATGTGAATAAATAATTTTAAAGTCTACTTAAAGCGACTATACATTTACGCCATTGTTTGTGAGCAAGATGAATTGGTGAAACTTATCGGTGAGTCCAGGAACGCAATATTCTTCGTTGTAATCAAATGAAAGTTGGTAGATATTTCAATGTGACATTTGGTAAGGTGTTCTGAAAAAGATTATGTTCTTGGGGAGGTTTGAGGGTAGGTGGCTCAAATGGTTATTTTTCTCTGATTGGTGCAATGACAGCTGATCGATAGTACCTGCTTTCATTTTTTCTGTCATGAATGTGTTTAGTTGGGTGGTTTTTGGGAAGGTGTGTATCTTACGTTTGGAGTCTGTAATCGAAGCTTGAATCCGAAAAGGTAAATTTGATTGAGTTTTTGATGTGTATGTGGTTAGTGAAAATGAAGAAGTATTTATTAGAGTGCTGCCTCCAGGAATGACGGTGCTTTGCATATTTCGACATATTTAAAACGAGATGTTATCGGAAACGCCTCCGAAGTTTGTCCTTCCGGAAGTTGGAGAGTATCGCTTTGGTTGGATTTTGGATTTGCTCTCTTAATAGTAATAAATTCCAATGAAGAGAGCATATCTCCAAACTGGAGTTCTTGCAGATGGGACTATAGCGATATTTTAATGGTAACGGTTATTACCTAACCAGCGTGTGTTTGGTTATTTGTAAGATAGAATGCCTCCGTACACGAGATGAGTTTAAGTTGCATAAAACCAATTTTTTAGGCGAGGGGAATGAGGTTGAAATTCTATTTGTGCCGTAGAACAAGATTCAAAACCAACGCATTTTCACTATTTTAAGTCTGCGAAAAATGCTATGCCATTCAGCTATGATATGCGTTTTGTGAGTCGAACAGTATCAATCAACTTGTTCTTGTTGGTCTTACAGAGATGAATATATCAGATTTCGTTATCCTTAGCATAAGGCTCAGAAATACATACAAGCATGAGTAGATCGTCCAGCTAGCAATTCGTAGTCGTCTAAATAAATTATTTCTCTATGCTACAAGCCATCTGAAAGAACTAAAGTACCTATACCTATTGTATAGGGATACATGTAAGAACGAAACAAATGTACTATCGCTAAACACAACTTTCACCTTAGGGCCCAGTAATATCTTACATTGAAAACCCTCATGGCAAATTTTCTTTTACTTCTTGCAGCTTTTTTTATAAAGCCAATCATTTGCTAGTTGGTGTCAAAACAAAGTTTATGAATTTTAGAACATGATCATACAAAAATATTTAAATTTTTAATTATAGTTTTCGCAGAAAATCACTTTTTATTTTTCACCGATCAAGATTTATTTTAATGAAGTAATGTTTGTCGTTCCACCGAACTGAAACGGAATTTTCCGATAATTCCTATGAGAAGCTATGGGGGTGACATTTCATCATCAATCTAACTGGGCTCTTAAAAAAGACGCAATAAATATTTAGACATAGTCACTCTTATTCCTTTGAAAAAAAAAAAAAACACTGCATATGTGTTTATGCAGCCTTTATTCAAGGTCGCACATATTCTTATTCATAAAATATTTCCCCATCCATTGTCATTCCAAAAAGTGGGAAATCTATGACAATTTGCTGTTCCCCATCTCGACAGAGTTACCAGCAGATAATTTTTATTGTTGTTGAACTGATGGCGACCAATATGTTTTTTTTAACACTTTGGGTTTGTTAGATAAACACAATTGCTGTTTGAGGTCTGGAAAATTTTGCTGCAAATTAAAATTGCATTAATCCTGCCTTTGAGACAAATTGAAACAAAAAACTTAAAACACACTTATACAGACACAATTCAACCATCAGACCCATTTGAATTATGGAGGCTCTCTTCAACGTTGTAAAAGTTTAATGAATAAGATTTTTGCACTAAAGGCCATTTCAAGGAGTGAATAACTTTATATAATACTTAATGAGTTTGGCGCAAATTTATAGTCAATCGATGTTAAAGGGCTTAACTCCATAGTTAACATCTACTTTAACTTAAAAGCTAGCTTTAACTTATTTTCACCAATAGACACTTTTTAATGAGGCGCTAATTAGTGTATAGTAACGAACGTACCTCGTCAAACGTACCTAAGTCAAACCCATCTAAAAAGTGACAGTTCTGACAATCAAACAAACCCAATTTCAGTGAACACACCTAAAAGTGACAGTGAAAAATATTTCAGCTGTTGAAATATTGTTGTGCCTTTGCCTGTTGCCGATATGAAAATGACAGATGACATTACGCTCACTCTGCATTAAATATTTAAAGTGAGGTTTCGGCTGCTTTAACTTGAATGAAAAGTGATAACGCTAAAGAACACTTTTTGACGACTATAATTATCAAAACGTGTTAGTACGTGATGCAATAATTTTAAAGTCAACTTTAAGCGACTATAAATTTACGCCTTAATGATTAGATTGGAGTTTATGAATGTTTATTTCAACGACTGAATGGGGTAAGGTGTTATACAAGGTGCACGGCGGACGCATATGAAACTGAGTCCGAGTTTTACCTTGCACAATAAATCTCTCATATTAGTCTATGCTCATCACCCTTGACACTGTGTTTCAGATCGTCCTCATCTTGTCACATAGAAACCATGGTGTACATTGACAGATAAGTTGGAATGGTAAGGTGAACTGTGAATTTGAAATCTAAAAATCGACATGTACAAACGATTTTTAGAACAGCGCTATTTGAGTGATGTCATGTTAAAAGCGGTTATTGTGTGAGTAGTCTAAACCAGCCCTAGCTTATCTTTTGATCCATACTTTCGCCATATTGTAAAATCGGGCAATCAAAAATGTAATTATTTATATCCGATAATTTATATCCGATAATACTTGTTGTGTACATTTACGAATGCAATATGAATGTACGACTAAAAGTAGGTAACGTTGACAATAAGCAGTAATTAATGCGTATGTCTCTTTCCCGGATGTATGCACTTGAGTTCAATTTATAAATCGTTGACAAAATGAGATTCACCGAACGGGGGTGAGATATCACAATGACATGTTGCAGTCAATTGTGCAAAGTTTGTTGAACCATTCCTTAATTTTATTATTGAAAATGATTGCTTAAGTTTTTGTGTGCATACAAGGAAATTGAATAATACCATCTTTGTTTTTCTGAAGTTAAAAGGAAATGACATTTTTGCCGAAAATGTCAATTTCAAAACTGACATCATGTACATAACCGATTTAATGTGAAATCTTATGATAACACAAATTATGAATCAGTTCTGAAATGAGTTTTGAAATTGTGGATTCTTGTGTACGTGACTTTTTATATATTTTTGAGGCGTCATTAATAATGCGGTCGAACTAGAATCATGTGATTAGAGACAAGAAGTCATTAGTGCACACAGTCATCAATAACATTCCCAACATTCATATTTCTTTGAATAGATTGTGAACACCTGTCAATATATTTCTCATTATGTCAAATTATTTCTTTTCTGTTCTTTCATTGTAGTTTTATAATGACATTTGTCACCATTTTCAAAAATGAAGGTCGTATTCAAATCATGATAGTATTTTTGATCCACCTTGTACTTTTATTCCGAATCTGGGCGTACATTCATTTCGAAGACTTGCAGGAATGTGCTACTAAATTGTATCTTCATAATTCATAAATATGCAACTCTTAACCTCCAAATAAATATAAACCAAATATATCATATCGCAATGTTTCAAATCGAGTTTGTTTGTTCCATTATTTACCCGGGGTCTCCACGAGCAATATTTCATAGAATGCAATGTGACATGCTATGAAAATTGCTTGTGGAGACTGCAAATAGTATTCTATGAAAAATTTCTTTCTATGTATTGCTCAGTCGATTGATTTCTATGGATATTATTCTATTGGCTGTAGTTTCTGTTTGACATTGTACGATTGTCTGAGATAGTAAGCAATGGAAATGCCCACCCTACAGTTCATAGCAATCTATCATCATTATACCCTATCCCATAGTGGTATATAAGTTTTGACATTAAGTTTGTAACATAGAAAATTAATTTCGCTAGTTATACCTGAAAGTATACGGATCGACTCAGAGTCGCTAGCTGAGTCGATATAGACATGTCCGTCTGTCCGTCCATCTCCGTGTCACCGATTTTTGGTCCTTCAATTTTGAGCTAACGAGAAAGCTGAAATTCAGTATACAGGCTCTTCACGCGACTGAGCAGAACAAATGTAAACATTTTTGAAATCCGCCCAATACCACGCCTACTTTTTAAAGGCATTTTCCGTTAAAAAAACATTTTTCGGTCGAATTTTAAAATATTCGGAAAAAAACGTTTGATGCAAAATTAAAATGATAATTTTAACTCACGCCCATTTTTTGTAGGCGTTTTCCTACAAAAACCATTTGTATACCCTACGCCATACCATATGCAGGAGAAAAACGTTCGTTTTTGTTGAACCATACAAGATTTTTGTAAAATGTCTGAACAATATTTTGTGTTAATGTCATTTTCAATATTTAGTTGCCATGAAGAATACATTTTGGGGATAGGATTTTTTAAGGATGGGATGGGATAGGGTATTAAACTATCCGCCCAGCGGAATGTAGCCTTCTCATATGTTTTTTTTTTCTATAAAAAGTGACAGATAGGAAGTTATAAAATATTGCTCGTGGAGACGCGGTGTTAGGTCCTATAAAAAGTGACAGATAAGAAGTTATAAAATATTGCTCGTGGAGACGCGGTGTAAGTTATGATTTTTGATTCCGTTCAAAGTTTGACAGTTTGTTAAAAGGAATTATTCGTATTTTTCCAGAAACTTATGGCGTTTTCCATTGGTAAATCTGGATTTTGATCTGAAGTTATGATTTTTTTTGTTATCAAAGGAACATGATTTCGGATTAATTTTTTCTCAGGTTGTATTGTTGTAATTTCGTGTCTGTGAAATTAGTGCCGGTGTAGCTGTCAACTTTCCAGTAACATAGGTTTTTTTTTTGAGTTAATTTATATTTCACATTGCACTACTACAGTTTTAATGGTTAATAATAGTTTTCACAACCGAAATAATCTTAAATCAAAATGAAAATTACTCAAATCAAACTGACAGCTATAATTTGTATTAGGGATAGTGCAAGGAGGGATAAATCTGCCAAAAAATTCCAGATCTGCGAAATTGATCTGAGATAAAAAAAACTCATTTTTTTTGCCCAGTGGAACACAACAACTGTCAAAATCGGTCTTTTCTCAGATCTAGATCAAGAAAGGGATTAATTTTCTACCAATGGAAAACGCCATTAGTGGATAACTGACAGTTTAAAATAACGATAAATTCTGGAGCGGAACCTTGCCTCTTATCGAAATATCATACACCCGTTTTCTATGTTACTATAAAAAAGTAAAATCAAAATAACAGACCTTTTCATCAGGCCAAGCGGATCTCTTTAACTATGCTTGTCAAGTAGTACTTTCAACACAATTATTTTTGGACTGTTTTTCCTTGGGTGGTAAGTTCAATATTTTATGCTTAAGGAACGCCCTGAGGTGTTGCTTGCAGATGTTTATTGACTGTGGTTCTTGTTTGTGGCAGATAGTAGTTATATACAGGTCTGGAGGTTTTTTTTTATTGTTGTACTTCCTTGCTTATTCAGTAACAAAATGAGTTCTAGTGCTGCGTTGTTCGTGCCTTTGTTAGATAGACTGTGTGCAAATGAGTTGAAACTGCGTGTCTGATAGGTCGTTGGAATTCGACAAGTCTAGAGATGATATCTCTAAGCTACTTCTAACATCTGGCGGGACAATAATAAAGAGAACAACCCCCAAGAGTTGAAGATTTAAGGCAAGCGAAGAATCGTCTATAAGGCGGATTAAGCTCTGTCGAATGACATCCAGTATATTCTGGGTACGTTTCGAAGATGACATCCAAAAATGAGAACAGTATTCCAGAACAAGTCGTACTTTGGCTTTAAAGAGAAGTAAAAGATGGCCTGGTGTCAAATATCTCTTAGTTCTGACATGTTGTTGCTATAATACATCTCAACATAATTGTGAACTTTTATTCCAATGCGTTTTCTTTGATAGGAATTCAACAGGATTTTTCTTTTCCAATTGCATGTATAATCTTTAGTAGGTCTTCGTTAATAGACCCGCTTTGTTCACATCTTTACTGGTGTGCAACAACAGCGCTATTAGGGGCGTCGCGTCACGTCGTTTGTGGCAATCAGAGGACTGTCGTCTGCAAAACCAAATGTGTTATCAGCTGTCCCCAAGACATCAATAATGTGCAACAGAAATAGAGTGGGTGAGTGAATTGATCCTTGAGGTGCCCCTGCGATCGTAGAGAATCTGTCAGAAAACGCCATCCACAACACTACCAGCATAGATCTGCCTTTCAGAAAGTTTTCCTTCAAGCCGCACAATATTTGAAGAAGTAAATATGAAGTCAATTTGGCTAGAAAAGCTCGGTTTCAAACTCGAAGGAAACTAGTGAAGGAATTTAGAAAAATGATGAAGAAGAGCAAGCTATATGATAGCGAACAATACGTGATTTTGATGTGACATTTGACGTATTGCACACGTACGTAATGCATAGATACATCACAGTGTCGGTCTTTCTCCAAATAGTTCCGAGCATGATAACGAAGCGCTTACAACATGAAGGGCCTATGAGGCATTTTTATACCCTAACCCATATAGGGTTATAAGGGGTATCAAGTTTGTTACATAGCGAAATAGATTCCATAGATATACCTCATGGATCGTATATGGATCGACTCAGAATCGCTAGCTGAATCGATAAATCTGTCTATCCATCCGTCCGTCCGTCTGTGTGTCACTGGACTTTTGGCCTTAAATTTTTAGCTAGGGTTGTAAAGTTTCGTATATACAGAACAAGTGTAATTTTTTTTAAAACCGCCCACTGCCACGCCGCATTTTCATAAAAACATAGTTTTGGCCAAACAAAGCAATGACCAGCTCCTGATTTATTGAAGCTATGACTAGTTGTACATCGACTGCCCATATAATATGATGGTTACATATTGTCCAACTATCTGAAATATTATTTATATAGCATGTGATCAAATGCGGTCATAGAACAGAGCCTTGTGTAACACCAGAGACAATGGGGAGAAGGGAAGAACTGTCGATTGTAAAGATATGATGTAAATATCTTCGAAACCAAATTGAAGTTTAAATTTAATAAAAACAATGTTATGATCCACACAGTTAAAA
Source organism: Rhingia rostrata (assembly GCA_949824845.1). Taxonomy (NCBI): domain Eukaryota; kingdom Metazoa; phylum Arthropoda; class Insecta; order Diptera; family Syrphidae; genus Rhingia; species Rhingia rostrata. The sequence goes on from OX463757.1 coordinate 18,792,935, forward strand.
GTTGTAGAGAAATCCAAAATGATGATATTTTTTGAGGTTTTTAGACTGGCAACACTGTTTCTACAGATTGTCAATTCGACAGTTTAAAGTTGATTTGTGGTTAGAACGGTTTACAATTTTTCGATTAATAGATTAACGCCATAACAACGCGTGCAAATTGTACAGACTTGTTTTGAATGCCATGGTTCGGTTCGCCAAACTTATCGTGCACTACGTAAATTTTACAGTCGACATAACGGTCCACACGATGAATCGTTTTCGCACCACGTAATACGCATCCCAAAGGTGACAAACAGTGCAAACAGGAGAAGTTATTGCTGTTATGGAAGCGCAGTATTGAGGAGGATCCAAAATGAGTTGATTCGCAGCAATTGGAGCTATGCCCATCCACTTTATGGAAGATTTTACGGTCTTTGCTTTATAGCTTATAAGATCCATTTTGTACAAGAGTTGAAACCGCTTGACAATTATACGCATCGTAGGTTCGTTGAATGGGACGAATCTTGATTCAGCTTGATCCTCATTTTCAATGCAAAATTTTGTTCCCCGATAAGAAGAAGGGAAGAACACCGGCTTTTCAGAAAGAAGAAAAAAGTCCAAGAAAATCGCGCGACCGAGGATATAGGGGGGCCGCTCCAGGAACGATGCTCGTAAGTTTTACCAAAGTGTAAAACGTCAAAGCCAAGGATACAAGGCTCGAACATAATCCTGTCGAGATGAACAAGGAAATATCATAGTTGAAACATAGTCCATGATGAGGATATTGAAGAACCACTTCTGCAGACTGTTAAACGGCGATGACGAACAACATTCCGCTGTCAGGCATAACGAACATATTGGCAACGACAGCGAGAACTACAAACCACTCGACCTGAGTGAAGTGAGGATACCAATATCTTAACTGAAGCTTAATAAGGCTGCCGGAATTGACGGCCTTCCCGCCGAGATTTATAAAGCCGGCGTAGATGACTTGGTAAGTAACATCCACCAACTCATAAGCCGAATCTGGTCGGAAGAAAGTATGTCTGAAGAATGGAACCTCAGCGTCGTTTGTCCGATCCACAAAAAAGGGCGACCATCTGAACTGCGCCAACTACAGAGACATAAGTCTTCTCGACATTGCCTACAAGATCCCATCTGCCGTAATATGTGAACGCCTGAAACCGTTTTCCAACAACCTGATCGGCTCTTATCAGTGTGGTTTCAGGGCAGGAAAGTCCACAACCGATAAATTTTTCAGACTTCGGCAGATCCTGGAAAAAGCCCAAGATTTTAAATTCGATACCCACCATCTATTCATCGATTTCAAAGTCGCATACGACAGCATTTATAGAGATGATCTATACAGAGCCATGTCTAATTTTGGTAGACCGCGAAAACTCGTCCATTTGTGTACGATGACGGTGGAGAAATCTCGCTTCTCCATCAGGGTCGGAAACGGCCTCACCAACACATTCGATACCAAAAAAGGATTTAGACAAGGCGACGCGCTATCATGTGACTTCTTCAATCTGATTCATGAGAGGATTTTGCAAGACTCACGAGGTAACACCAGAGGCACAATTTTTTCAAAAATCTGTAGAACTATTAGCATACGCCTACGATATTGACATCATTGGTCGGACCCAGCATGATGTCATAGCCACGTTTGCTAGTATAGAGAAGGAAGCGGCAAAAATGGGGTTAGGAGTATATGAAGGCAAGACGAAGTATATGCTATCAACACGAAAAGACATACAACATCGACGAATTGGACAGAACGTCGCCATTGACAGATATAACTTTGAGATAGTACGGGACTTTATCTATCTCTTATCTGTAACTCTGACAACAACATCTCGTCAGAAATTAAACGAAGAATTACTCTTGCCAACCGCTGTTTCTTCGGGCTAAGAAGGCTATTTAGAAGTAAAGCCCGAACTACTTAGGAGATCCAAAATAAGACCCTGATCAACCCAGTCCTGCTCTACGTCCCTGAAGCATGGACCATCTCAAAAGCGGATGAAGATATCCCCTTGGTCGATTTGAGGGGAAAATTCTTCGAAAAATCTTCGGTCACGTTTACGTTGACGGGCTATGGAGACGAAGATTCAACCAAGAACTATACGAGCTGTACAGCAACATGCCTTGGTCAAAAAATTCCGCATTGGACGTTTAAGTTGGCAAGGACATGGAGAACAAATGGACACCAATACTCCGGCTCGCAGAGTCTTCGATTCCCAGCAGTAGATAAACACCTCGCCTTAAGTGCCGCGCACAAGTCGAAACCGACCTCAACCAACTCGGAGTGCGCAACTGGAGGCAGTTAGCTAAGGACCGGGCTAATTGGAGAGGCATGTTGGTTGAGGCTTAGGTTCGTTCCGGACAGTAGCGTCACTTAAGTAAGTAAGTAAGATGTCATCGGCCCATATTTCCTTAAGGACGATACCGGACAGAATGTTACCGTCAATAGAAAGCGCTATTGAAAAAGGATTTCTGACTTCTTTGTTCCACTTTTGAATGGCATTGGCGTGACAGAGCTTTGGTTTCAAAAAGATTGCGCAACATTCCAAACGGTGCGCGGCACCATCAATTTATTACCGGCAACATAAGCTGAGTGCATAATTTAGTGTAATGGACCTGTCAACGATCCTGTGATCTCGCGCCTTTATATTCTAAGGGGTATGTTATGTCACAATCAAAAACCAGGAAGTTAAAAATAAATAAAAATGAAATGAGTTTATTCTAACTAAAAAGAGTAAAGTGTTTTAGTATCTTAATGCATTTTGCCCCTACTCATCACTAAGGGCTAAGTCTTAGAGTTACCGATCAAAAACTCCAAAAAGCCGCCACTGAATTATTCAGAAACAAAGGATCTCCAGTACATCTCTGTACGAGTTGTATGAAAAATCTCATTCTGTCATTAAACACCACTAGTCTATCGGTTGTGTAATAGTTATTAATTGGAGCAGCTAATTGTAACAGATTACCGCTTTTTGAACCTTTTTTGACAAAACATGGATGGGCGAAACAAGTTTAAAATCCACACCTGTTGATCAGTCTTATTGTTTGCTATCAAAAGCAGTTTCCTCGACGCTATTTTTTTATGTTGATACTCATTTAAATTAAAAACCAAATAACAAGTTTCCAAGCGTAACTAAGTATACCTTTAGAACATCCAAAACGTCCCAACAATCAACGTAATTTGCAAAAAAAAAAAGCTTGTCCACAGCTAAGCTAAAAAGTTAATAAGCACCAACTTAAAGCTTTTACAAAGCGAGTGTTAAAAGTTTATCTTCTCTTTTTGTTCCAAGTTATCAACTGCATGCAATACAGGCTTGAACGATACAAGATACACGATTTCAATAAAACGAAAACAAAATGCACATTTACGTTTTGACGTAAACAACGAAACAAACATTGACGTAACGCGTAAGTTTCCGGAAGAAATTAACCAACATTTGTCAGGTAATAAGCGGAAAAGTACTTTAAATAGAATTCCTTACAAGTTCTTAGCTATACAAAGATAGCCCTTACAGCAAACACGGCTTAAAGTAATCACCAATCGTTTAGAAATTTACGTTATGAATCAGACTGAATTATGACCTTCTGATTACGTAAATTTGATTTAGCTGTCAAACAAGTCTTTACACAGAAGACAAACTGCTACAGAGGATCACATTAATGTAAACAAAAAGCTGTCAAATATTTTTTTTTTTTTTTTGATAAGACACTCACGTGACCGGCTTTCTAAACATTACAATCTAAGTACCTACCACCGCCATTAGCCTGCATAGATCTCGCCTCAACTGTTGCGTCCATGTACTGGTAGATGGTAACAGGTCCTTGATATTGGGTCATCGGTCCAATAACCACATCACTGGAGTTGGATAAATTAATAACGCTGGACGGCTGTATGGAGGGATTTGTGAAAATATTTTGGGGGATCGAAGCCGCCGCCGAGCCCGATATGCCCGCCGAATTGGTAGCACTTCGACCTTGCAAACTCATCAAGGCGTCACTGGCCGCCGTCGACAGAGGATGCATTGTTTGATCGTACATTTTGCACACGGGTTTTGGCACTACTTGCTACTAACCGCTGATCCCGCCCTAACAACGAATAGTTTTTTTTTTAGAGAAGACTGCTCCAACAAAAAAGAGGTACCGTCCGACTCGATGTGGATTTAGATACACACTGAGAAGTTATATGAGCAAGCAATACGATCAACTTTATCGGAATTTCCAAAGCCAAACCAACTGGAAATGCTGTCAGTCATCTTATTTGGATAAGAGTGCTAGGTGAAGCTTTTGGTGGGGCTGCGACGGGGGAACACTTGAGATGTTTTGTTTTCTTTTTGAATAGTTGTTGGAGCGGATATATCTATAGTGGAAAATGAAGATTGTAAGGGATTCCTAGGAATTTTGAGCCTTTAAGAGCTGTTGTACCGTCATTTATATGGAATTATTGAAAAAAATGGTTGAGCATAGTAATTATAAAATGGCGAACTAACCGCAATATCTCAAGTGATAAATAAACATTAAATGAATAAGCATTTTACAGGGTAAAGATAATTACTAGCGGAAAACCAGCTAATTGAAATATTCAAATGCATTTTTCGGTTTCTATATTTAGTAGGAAGTAATTATAAATTCCGATTGAGGTAAGAATGATGTGTGGGAAGGGCAATCAATATTTATTTGACTTCCTTTTAACGAGTGCAACGAAATGCACACAAGATTTTAATTTCCCGCCATTTGTGCGGGAAACAAAAACAATTTGACAGTTTAGAGTGAGGGCACTACACAATAAAACACGACAATATATTTTTTTTTCTAAACTCTAGAATTACCTCATGAAGCAATTTTTTAGTGCAGGATTCAATTTTAACCCATAAGTGGTGATCCATATTGAATCATGATTTATCGATTTTGCTGTCGAAAAGTTATCAAAATGTATTGGATCTGCAACAGTCTGGAGATCCATTTTGGATCATGATTTATCGATTTTGCTGTCGAAAAACATTGGATCTGCAACAGTCTGGAGATCCATATTGAATCATGATTTATCGATTTTGCTGTCGAAAAGTTATCAAAATGTATTGGATCTGCAACAGTCTGGAGATCCATTTTGGATCATGATTTATCGATTCTGCTGTCGAAAAACATTGGATCTGCAACAGTCTGGAGATCCATATTGAATCATGATTTATCGATTTTGCTGTCGAAAAGTTATCAAAATGTATTGGATCTGCAACAGTCTGGAGATCCATTTTGGATCATGATTTATCGATTTTGTTGTCGAAAAGTTATCGAAAAACATTGTATCTGCAACAGTCTGGAGATCCATATTGAATCATGATTTATCGATTTTGCTGTCGAAAAGTTATCGAACAATATTGGATCTGCAACAGTCTGGAGATCCATATTGAATCATGATTTATCGATTTTGCTGTCGAAAAGTTATCAAAATGTATTGGATCTGCAACAGTCTGGAGATCCATTTTGGATCATGATTTATCGATTTTGCTGTCGAAAAGTTATCAAAATGTATTGGATCTGCAACAGTCTGGAGATCCATATTGAATCATGATTTATCGATTTTGCTGTCGAAAAGTTATCAAAATGTATTGGATCTGCAACAGTCTGGAGATCAATTTTGGATCATGATTTATCGATTTTGCTGTCGAAAAGTTATCAAAATGTATTGGATCTGCAACAGTTTGGAGATCCATATTGAATCATGATTTATCGATTTTGCTGTCGAAAAGTTATCAAAATGTATTGGATCTGCAACAGTCTGGAGATCCATTTTGGATCATGATTTATCGATTTTGCTGTCGAAAAGTTATCGAAAAATATTGGATCTGCAACAGTCTGGAGTTCCATATTGAATCATGATTTATCGATTTTTCTGTCGAAAAGTTATCGAACAATATTGAATCTGCAACAGTCTGGAGATCCATATTGAATCGTGATTTATCGATTTTGCTGTCGAAAAGTTATCGAAAAATATTGGATCTGCAACTTTCTGGAGATCCATATTGAATCATGATTTATCGATTTTGCTGTCGAAAAGCTATTGAAAAATATTGGATCTGCAACAGTCTGGAGATCCATTTTGGATCATGATTTATCGATTTTGCTGTCGAAAAACATTGGATCTGCAACAGTTTGGAGATCCATATTGAATCATGATTTATCGATTTTGCTGTCGAAAAGTTATCGAAAAATATAGGATCTGCAACAGTCTGGAGATCCATATTGAATCATGATTTATCGATTTTGCTGTCGAAAAGTTATAGAAAAATATTGGATCTGCAACAGTCTGGAGATCCATATTGAATCATGAATTATCGATTTTGCTGTCGAAAAGTTATCGAAAAATATAGGATCTGCAACAGTCTGGAGATCCATATTGAATCATGATTAATCGATTTTGCTGTCGAAAAGTTATCAAAATATATTGGATCTGCAACAGTCTGGAGATCCATATTAAATCATGATTTATCGATTTTGCTGTCGAAAAGTTATCGAAAAATATTGGATCTGCAACAGTCTGGAGATCCATATTGAATCATGATTTATCGATTTTGCTGACGAAAAGTAATCGAAAAATGTTGGATCTGCAACAGTCTGGAGATCCATATTGAATCATGATTTATCGATTTTGCTGTCGAAAAGTTATAAAAATGTATTGGATCTGCAACAGTCTGGATTTATCGATTTTGCTGTCGAAAAGTTATCAAAATGTATTGGATCTGCAACAGTCTGGAGATCAATTTTGGATCATGATTTATCGATTTTGCTGTCGAAAAGTTATCAAAATGTATTGGATCTGCAACAGTCTGGAGATCCATATTGAATCATGATTTATCGATTTGGCTGTCGAAAAGTTATCGAAAAATATGGGATCTGCAATAGTCTGGAGATATATATTGAATCATGATTTATCGACTTTGTCATCGAAAAATATTGGATCTGCAACAGTCTGAAGACACATATTGAATCATGATTTATCGATTTTGCTGTCGAAAAGTTATCGAAAAATATTGGATTGCAACAGTCTGGAGATCCATATTGAATCATGATTTATCGATTTTGCTGTCGAAAAGTTGTCAAAATGTATTGGATCTGCAACAGTCTGGAGATCCATTTTGAATCATGATTTATCGATTTTGCTGATGAAAAGTTATCGAAAAATATTGGATCTGCAACAGTCTGGAGATCCATATTGAATCATGATTTATCGATTTTGCTGTCGAAAAGTTGTCAAAATGTATTGGATCTGCAACAGTCTGGAGATCCATTTTGAATCATGATTTATCGATTTTGCTGTTGAAAAGTTATCGAAAAATATTGGATCTGCAACAGTCTGGAGATCCATATTGAATCATGATTTATCGATTTTGTTGTCGAAAAGTTATCAAAAAATATTGGATCTGCAACAGTCTGGAGATCCATATTGAAGCATGATTTATCGATTTTGCTGTCGAAAAGTTATCAAAATGTATTGGATCTGCAACAGTCTGGAGATCCACATTGAATCATGATTTATCGATTTTGTTATCGAAAAGTTATCGAAAAATATTGGACCTGCCACAGTCTGGAGGTCCATATTGAATCGTGATTTATCGATTTTGCTGTCGAAAAGTTATAGAAAAATATTGGATCTGCAACAGTCTGGAGACCCATATTGAATCATGATTTATCGACTTTTCTGTCGAAAAGTTATTGATTTATCGATTTTGCTGTCGAAAAGTTATCAAAATGTATTGGATCTGCAACAGTCTGGAGATCCATATTGAATCATGATTTATCGATTTTGCTGTCGAAAAGTTATCGAAAAATATTGGATCTGCAACAGCGCAGTTATCAGCTTTTTGAGTTTGTCTTCCTATTACGAGCAAAATCAGCCTAAGCGATGTTAATGTTTATATCGTTTCTTTCGATGATGATGAAAATTGACCATTTGGAAATCAGAGAACCAATATGTGAATATCGTGGGCTCAGTGACGCGAGGGCTGGTGCGATGAACTGCCGCGGAAAATGTCTGGAAATGATTTATCCCTGGCCCTCCTCACGTGATAATCTGAAAAATCATCCGAGTAGTATCAATTGTCTAGAAAAGCTTTTTTCAAATTCGCCGTTCGGAGTCGGCATAGAATAGGAGGTCCAGCTATAGTGAAAGTAGTACATACGCACACATGAATGGTTGTGAGAAAGCTCGGCCTTGGGTACTAACGAGCCTGTTGCTCCAAAAATGCATGCCACTACCACAAGATTTCTAGCTGCAGGCATTATTGTGACAATATTTCGTAGTGCATAGCTTAAAAGAAAGGATTTCGCTGTATGAGGTACTTTTATTTAATTTAGTCCTTTACAATGCATTTGGACTAAATTTGTTGAATACAACATCAATTGGCCGCCTATATGCCCTTATTGTTGGGTTTACCATTACCTTTTTCAAGCATTTCGGGCGGTGTTGAAACCAAACCTTTTTCACACATCTGTGGGCAGAAATCTGCATATACAAATCATCCTTCAAAATGCGTCAAAAGGTGGTTACAGTGAAGCCAAAATGCGGAGCACAGTAACGATATGACACATGTGGAATCTCGGAGCGGCATTCTCATGACTAATTCCCATCGACAAATTTTTTTTTTAATTAAGTTTTTGCGAAACAGCCGGTAAACTGGTCACATTTTGGTCTTGCAGTGGTGTTTTATGCATCTCGTTAAGATGCTCCGTTCTCCGAATGAGGCGATTTTGCTTTTAAACGTCGCCAGAGAATGTGAAATAAGCATCGTCAATCATCAAAATTTGCTTGCAAACACTTGGTTGAGTGTAGACTGTTTGACTGTATTCCAAGCAGCGCTGAAGGTCTGTCTGAGATATTCTTTGAGTCAATTGCCCTTTATAGGAAAACAAATACAAATCATCCTTCAAAATGCGCCGCAAGGTGGTTCCAGTGTAACCAAAATGCGGAGCACAGTAACGATATGACACATGTGGATTCTCAGGGCGGCATTCTGTCTTACCCATTCAACTAGTTCATTGAAGATATTGATATTCGTTGTTGATGGATGGTTTTTTCACGATCTCACACCGTCTCATGCTGAGAAAAAAAATTCGACGACATTTTCGGCGATATGCACGTTGAGTTAATAAAACTGAACGACTAAATTAAATCTCATTAACATTTGTGAACCGTTTGGCTAGGGAAGACATGTTTTCAAAACGTCAATTTAATTTTAAACATGAATTGCTCTACACCGTAACAATACGCCGATTTTTACGGTGTAAAGCAATTGACGTTTTGAAAACATGTCTACCCTAGTCAATCGGTTTACAAATTTTAAAGTTATTCCGACAAGATGTCACACCATTTATAATGGGGTAATTTTTAAGAGTTAAGTTTCTTAGGTTGACAGCACAAGTTAATAATGGCGTCTGAGCGTCATCTGTCAAAGTGAAACGTTTTCAGTATACTTTGTCATTTAATCATGGAAAGGCTTACAAACAAGCAACGATTGCAAATTATTGAAATTTCTAATCAAAATCTGTGAAAATTTCTGTGAAAAATGTGCACCGTTTGTTACGACCTTTTTATGGTCGTCGTCATCGACCTTTGACTTTGAAAACTTGCTTAATTCCCATGGACAGCGTTTTGTCATCGGAGGGGACTTCATTCCAAAACATACATTCTGGGATGCATATCACAGAAAGGTAGGATGATTTATGAAGTTAGGTAGGAAGTACAATACCGAATTTCATTCTAGGGGTAAACCAACTTAATCGCCAACTGATGTTACAAAAATACCGGATTCGATCGATTTTTTCAAAGTAAAAGGTGTGCCTTCCAATCGAATTAAAGTTGACGAATGCTTTGATCTTTTCTCTGATCATTCTTCGGTCATTCTAACAAGGAGCGAGTCAATCATTAGAAATGAAAACCCACCCAGACTAACAAACGGAAAAACCAACTGGAAAGGTTTCAAAAACGATATTGAAAATAATATTCGACTAGGTGTATCGCTTAGATCCCCATTGGAACTTGAAGTCGCGGTTAACTCCTTTATCGATACCGTTCAAAAAGCAGCATGGAATAACACTCCTCAACAACGCCAAATAGAGAGCTGTACCCATTGGAAATAAAGGATTTGGTTAAACAAAAAAGAAAAGCTCGAAAAAGGTGGCACCAAACTCGTGCTCCACAAGATGAAACACATCTCTATCGGTTGAGTAACTTGCTAACAAATTCGATTAAAAACTTTAGGAACCATGTAGTAGAAACCTATCTGCAAAGTCTAACCGCTGGAAAATAATCGAATTATTCACTTTAGAAAGCAATTAAAGCCATAAAACGGCTATGGTAACTCAAGATGTTTGGGCAAAAAGCGATAAGGAAAAAGCAGACGTTTTCGCCGCACATCTTGAGGAAACATTCAAACCATTTGATGGTCCTGAAAACATTCGTTTATTCGAGACTACAACCGATAGCAATATAATAAGATATGAAAGTATTTCCGAGCTTAGCCGGGAAATACATAAATTAAAGCCTCAAAAAAGCTTCGGGTTATGACCTAGTTACAGGAGAACTTCTAAAAATGTTACCCGTAAAAGCATTAACTTAACTCCTCAACATTGTACATGCAGGAAATAGGTTAGTCGGGGAAGTGATTATGTTTCTCAAACCAGGAAAATCACCGAATGAAATATAATCTGTCAGACCTATGATTTCAAAAGTTTTTAAAAGGATATTACTTAGTCGTTTACACCCCGTTGTTGATCAGAAATGCCTTTTACCTGACCATCAATTCGGGTTTAGAAGTAAACATTCGACTGTGGACCAAGTTCATCGGATTACTGATGTAATTGAGAAAGCTTTCGACGAAAAGAAAATTTGCTCAGCCGTATTTCTTGACGTGTAGCAAGCTTTTGACAAAGTTTGGCATAGAGGACTTCAATACAAACTAGGACAAGTTCTGCCTGAAAAATTATATAAAATCCTTGTGTCGTGTCTTGGGCATAGACTCATCCGTGTGAAACTTGGAAACGAATATTCGGAATTAAAAGAAATATTGGCAGGGGTACCCCAAGGAAGCGTCCTAGAACCACTCTTGTACCTCCAATGTACACGTGAAATCCCACAAACATACGATACAATAGTTGCCACGTTTGCTGACGATACAGCTATATTAGCAGGTTGGCACAACAATAGAGGAAACAAATATGAAATTTCAAAACGATATTAACGCGGTTAATGAATGGACAAAGTCCTGGCGGACTGCACTTGCCGAGAGCAAATCGATTCATGTAGATTTTTTGAATAAGCCGACAAACAATTTGCCAGTATTTCTCAATACGGTTCGAGTCCCTTTTGCAAATGAAGCGAAATATTTCGGAATGACACTTGATGCAAAATTACAATGGAAGTCGCATGTAAAAAAGAAATGCAAAGCACTTAAAAATAAATACAGTGGCGCGTAGTTAGTGCGTTGAACTGCCGCGCAGAAGGTCTGGGTTCCATTCCCAGCCGTAGCAACACCTAAATGATTTTTCACTGGCCCTCCTCTTGTGATGATCTGACAAATCATCCGAGTAGTATCAATTGTCATGAATAGCTTATCTCAACTTAGCCGTCCGGATTCGGCATAAAACAGGAGGTCCCGCCATCGTGCAAAGAAGTACACACGCACACATGAATGAAAGAAAAAAAAAAGAAGAAAAGAAAGAAGCTAGGCCCTGGTTACTAACGAGCCTGTTCCGCCATAAATTTATTTATTTACTCGAAAATATTCGAAGCTTAACCTTGATAACAAGCTGCTATTATACAAGCAAGTGCTAAAGCCGGTCTGGGCACATGGTATACAACTATGAAGCTGTACCAGTGAAATGAATCAAAATATTTTACAAATTTTTAAAACAAAATGTTAAGATCATTCGTCAATGCGCCGTGGTATATAAGGAATGAAGATCTACGCAGAGATCTGGGTATTCTGGTGGTTAAAGATGATACGAAAAATTTTGCACGCAAACATACAAAACGTTTGTTGGGACGCGTTAACACAACGGTCCTTCAAATTCTTCACGAAACACATTTATTGCGACGTCTTCGAAGAACTAAGCCCTTAGATTTGGCCCGAGAATAGCAAACCGCACTATAAATTGCGAAAAAAGCAGGAACTTTCAAAGGAAAGTTAATAACCTACTCGTGATAAAAAGATTGCTGTAGTCGCATACTTAGTTGCAATACAAATACAAAAAGGGGGGTGGTTTAAGTTAGGGTTAAAGTCCCACATTACTTTGGGCACGTGCTCATCCAGTCTTTTGAAATTTCCACCAGCCCACGAAATGTTTTTATTTTATGTTTTTATACAAGTAAATTCGGTTCGCAGTTGTAAGGTTTGATGTTCTATTTTGACGTTTCTGTAAGGATAAAAAGTTGACGTTTTGCTGTGTCAATTGGATTTAATTGATTTTTTTTTAATAGTATTTCCCACAAGAATAAAAAAATTAATTTATACTCAGTTTTGATAGTAAAAAATACCCGAATATTAGGATTAATACAAAAACCATAACAATTTGTAATTTTCACGCTTTGAGTAAAATTACAGTAACAGCAATGTGAGCAGACTACAATGCACTTATGACGGGTGATTTTTTAAGACTAAAGTTTTTCAGGTTGGCATAACTGGTAAGTAATGGCGCCCAAATATCTTCTTCATCTGTCAAAGTGAAACGTTTTCAGGATACTCTGCCATTTAATCTTGGAAAGAAAGACAAACGAGCAACGATTGTAAATTATTGAAATTTATTATCAAAATTCGTGCTCAATGAAAAATGTGCATCGTGTGCTACGACCATATTACGGTCGTCATAATCAACCTGGTTAATCAGCAATTGGTGCTGTTATCACCAAATTTTCTTTGTTGGACATTAAACTATTGACTCGAAGAGAATTTCACAGACCCAATGTTAATGAAGATCGTGAAATGTCATTTCGTCGCCATTCTCAGCAAATGGGCATGTGTTACTCAACGAGTCGATTTGGGTTTGAAAGCCTATAAAATTCAACTTGTGCAAGAATTGAAGCCGAATGACCTACCAAAACATCTAATTTTTGGTGAATGGGCCTTAGAACAGCTCTATGAAAATCCCCTGTTTTGTCGTTTGTCCGATCCACAAAAAAGAAGACCCTCTAAACTGCGCCAACTACAGAGGCATGAGTCTCCTCAACATCGCCTACAAAATCCTATCTGCCGTAATATGTGAACGCCTGCAACCGTTTACCAACAACCAGATCGAACGTTATCAGTGTGGTGTGGTCCACAACTGATCAAATTTTTCACACTTCGACTGATCCTGGAAAAAACCCAAGATGTCCAAATCGATACCCACCACCAATTCATCGATTTCAAAGCCGCTTACGACAGCATTTATAGAGACGAACTATACACCGCCCAAACTCGTCCGTTTGTGTAGGATGACGATGGAGAATTCTTGATGCTCCATCAGTGTCGGAAGCGACTTAAATCCCTCACTCGGACTACTAAGGAGATCCTATATAAGACCCTGATCATCCCAGTCCTGCTCTACGGGGCTGAAGCATGGACCGTCTCAAAAGCAGATGAAGAAATCCTTGGTCGATTTGAGATGAAAATTCTTCAAAAAATGTTCGGTCCCGTTTGCGTTGACGGACTATGGAGACGAAGGTTCAACCAAGATCTATACGAGCTGTACAGCGACATGCCCCTGGTCAAAAAAATCCGCATTGGATGTTTAAGATGGCTATGACATGTAGAACGAATGGACACCAATAATCCGGCTCGCAGAGTCTTCGATTCCCAGCCAGACGTCGGACGCAGTAGAGAAAAACCTCGCCTAAGTGGCGCGCACAAGTAGAAACCGACCTCAACCAACTTGGAGTGCGCAACTGGAGGCTGTTACCTAAGGGCTGGGCTAATTGGAGAGGCATGTTGGTTGAGGCTCAGGTTTATTCCGGACTGTAGCGCCACTTAGTTATGTAAGTAAGTAAGTGTGGTGAATAGAGACTACACAATTGTAACCTAATCAACAGCTCGCTAACATTTATCCAGTGGCTAATATTTTTTCATTTGGTATACCTACTGAGGAGTGACAGAGATGGAAGGCACACTCGTGGATCAATCGTTATTAACAGTGATTGTATGTTGAAGGGAAATAGCACGCCATTCAGATTATCAAATAAAAGCAAAGAACATGAAGTTTATATCAGAAAATATAATGAAAGTGGTAAAACAAACTAAAATTGGATTTTTATAAAAGATGGTCTCAAAAATGTTAATTTTTGTTTTGCCATATGTGAAATATGTTCAAAATAAACAATGTAGGGCGGATATATAATCAAGAGCACAAGTTCTACAACAATACTTCTTTTACTGACAATAGTTCAAAATTTGGGGATTTTTTATGATCTTTCTGAAATCTGTTCGTTATTTTATTATTACAAGAAATTATAAAGAAAGGAATTTTGCGCCAATTCTTTCGGGAAATTATTGATAATACATATAGTATTAAAACAAAAACTCATTGATTCCAATTGACAGCAAAAAGACAATTTTCTTAACACCTGCAGAAATGTCAAAAATTAGCCATTGGATAAAATATAACTACTATTTTAAAGCCATTGACACACGCCCTGAGCCCAAGCAGGGAGTTCATACTCATCAGGACTCTTTCCGAGTAGATGGAAAACAGCATTTGTCCAGCCTGTACCAAAAAAGGCAAATCTTCTTCTCTCTCCAACTACCGACCAATTGCACTTACGTCCCTTCTTTCCAAGGTCATGGAAACGCTGATATATCGGCAGCTTATGAAATATCTCGAAACACGAAAACTTCTCAATGACCGGCAGTATGGTTTTCGCAGCAACAGGTCTACTGGTGATTTGATGACATATCTCACCGAAAAGTGGAACCAATCAATCGACCATGGTGGCGAAAGCAAGATTGTTGCGCTTGATATTTCAAAGGCATTTGACAGGGTTTGGCATCAATCCCTTTTGTCGAAAATGCGTGCATTTGGAATCGACGAAAAACTTCTTCTATGGATTAGACATTATCTTTCGAACGTTCAATTCAAGTTGTTTTGGATGGCTTCAAGGCTCAGTTTTACCTCCGACTCTCTTTCTCATTTTTATAAATGATCTCCTGTCTGCAACTTCTAATCCAATTCATTCCTTCGCTGATGACAGTACCCTCAGCTTCTCATATTCGTTTACAGGTCCTCGTCCCTAACCTTCGAACGTGGACTCTAAACGCCAAAATATGTTAAGCTCATTGAATTCCGACCTTGACAGCATTATCAAATGGGGTAAATCTAATAGAGTGGAATTCAATGCTTCCAAAACACAATGCTGTCTTCTGTCATTAGAGCGAAACCAAAATCTAGAGCCATTATCCATGAATGGCACTTACGTTGAAGAAACCGAAAAGCTTTCCCTGCTAGGTATGTGTGTTAGTAACGACTTACGTTGGAACATATTCGAAGTCGCTAAAAACGCAGTGAAATGTCTAGGTTTCCTAAATCGATGTAAGAAATATTTCACCCCCTCTGATTTGGCCACAATATATACAGCGTTTATACGCCCAAAACTTGAGTTCAACGCCCACGTCTGGTCAGGTGCACCAAAATCAACATTGCACCTACTAGATAGGATTCAAACACGTGCGAAAAAAACTTATAGGAGACATAAGAATAGCGAACTCCTTAGTTTCGCTTGAACACCGTCGAAACATCTCCTGCCTTACCTTGTTTTATCGCTTTTTTAACAACCAATGTTCAAATGAAATAGCCAGCTGCATTCCTCCCATTCAACAATTCAGCCGCAATACTCGTTACGCAATGAATGCAAATCAGTTTACCCTCAAGCCTATCTTCGGACGTACGCTCAAGTATAGAGATTCGTACATAAACCGAACAACACGAATGTGGAATGCTCTACCAAACTCTGCTTTTCCTCTCCATTATAACTTACAGACATTTAAAACCAATGTGCATCGGTATCTCCTTTCTTCTTATCCCTAATTTCCTTAACGCCCGCACTGTGCTAAAACATATAAAGGGTATTCATAATACCTTGAGTGCGCGCAAATTATAAAAAAAAAAGTACATCCCAGTTTTTTGGAATTCGGCTTTATTTCTCTTGGTGTTATATCATGGCACCTTTTGTTACTATCTATTGAAAAAAAAAAACAGTTTTAGTTTTTTTTTATTTTAAAAGTTAGCTGTTGACCAATTTTAAATTTTGAAGTCTCTATTCACCATACCAATGTCATAAATTATCCACTGGCTAAAATTTTAACGCAACTGGCACACAGCCTAAGTGTAGTCTTACCATAACATTATTATAGTCCCATCCTTCACTTGAAGATGTCGCTTCACGAATCACGACGATGACAATTTTTTCTTTGACAGTTGCAACGAGTACACAAAATGACAAAACTGCACCAAACAAATTATACGAAGTACATACCAACAACAAATTTATTAAATTTAATTATTTTCTAGTGTTGTCGATTTGTTATTAAGAACAATGTCAGACGGTGGTGGAACTCAAATCGCCGACAATCCAGCAGAAAATATCAAAACCGATGATGAACCAAAAGACAAGCCTGGTGCTTCCAATAAGAAGCAGCAATCTTTGACGGCTAAAATCAATCCATACTATCGAACCAAAATAATGGATCAATTAATGAGAAACGGGTTTGATCCCAAGGGAACCGCCAGTGCATTACGTCGATTCAAAATAATGTCCGAAGATGCCGAAAGTAAATATCCACTGCAAACAATTAATTTCCTATCAACAACACAACATCTCTTGTAGAATTTGTGAATGCCAAAGCGGAATCAGCTCAGGCCCATGTCAGCGAGGAGTGCGAATCAATTTGTTACAAAAACATCAACAGCTGGTTGGACTTTTCCAAAGGCAAGAACTTCCACAATGAATCGAATTACGAGAGTGCTCTGATTATGATTGCCATCGCCGATATGGAACATCATCCCGATCCAAAGGAAACGGGAGGAGTCGATTTTCAGTAAATGTCATTTTATAATGTTGCCTTGGGAGTGATTGGTATTAATTAACTTCTGTTTCAGGAAAATTTATCGATTTCTTGGCGATGTTATGCTTGGCAATCCAACACCTGAATTGAATCCCGAATCGAAGGCATTCCTTGGCCAGGAGTTTGATGTAAGTTATTCCCCTCAATAGAACTTGCGTGATTGTCATCAGAGAATTTTATTTGTAGAATCTTATTAACATGGCAAACACAACCGAAGGCGATGAGGATTGCAAGGATCTTCAATCAATCATTGAGACCAAGAGCAGACAGATTGGAATAAACATACCAACTGCTGACAAAAGGCGCCGCAAGGAGTTTAGAAGTTTAGATCCATTGGGCATTGACAAGTTCATCAACAATGGGATTGACAGTTCATCAATCCCTCCCGAGTAGAGGGATTGAATTTATGAATATGTGTGTGTATATACGACGTATGCTATAACTCCTGTAATATATTACTTAGTACGATTAAAAATAAAAGCACCAATAACTTTAGGTCTGACTTGAAAGTAGCCACGTGTATGAAAACTTCCTGAAGCTGATATGTTCCTTGGTTTGCGATGATGTATTTTAGCTGTTGTTGGGTAGTTTGTCGTTCATTTCCAGTCAAAAAGGGAATCATGCCTTGCTATATGATGATTCTCGATTAAGTAGCAATAACGGCCCACTCAGGACCTCAAACCTAGCTTCTCCCTTTTTTCTGTGTGTGTGTTGTCCATTTTTTGCTACAATGGAGGCTTCTCATGATAGCGTTTCTCTTGGAAGTTTTGCAGACTTTCGCATGATCTGGAGCAGTAAAAAAAAACTTAGGTTTGTCACTTTTCGGGGTTTGAAATAGGGAACACCACGTCTAGTAGTCAAACGCACTTGGCCACTGCAGCCACTATTGTTACTCTTTTCCGATTACGAAAAGCGAGCCAAAAAAAATACGAAATCGCTGGAGTTGTTCTACCGCGATACAACTGGTGCCATATGGCACATGATGTGCCATATGGCACCAGCCATATGGCACATCATGTGCAGTAGAGTACTGATCATACCGATGTCAATAGGCGCGGATATCGTCAGATACTCTGACGCAAAGGCGGTATCTGTTGTATCATGGAAGAAAATCACAAGGGATAGGTTTTTCGGTGCTGAAACAACTCTAAGGTAAATCAGATCATACACTCTAGAGTTACCTACGAACGGCTGCCGCCTTGATTTGGTGGTGTGGTTCAGTAGTAAAAAAAAATACAATTTTTGGGAGCAACATTTTCTTTAGTACCCAGGAACCAGCTTTCTCTCACAAGTGTGCTTGAGTACTTCTTGTACGGTGTCGGGACCTCCTGTTTTTTGCCGAATCCAAACGACTAAGTTTAGATAAGCTTTTCTTGACAATTGAGTAGTAGGTACTCAGTATTGGATAATATGAAAAACACGTGGCTGGTTTAAGTTATTTTATTATTTTATTACAAAGAAGACACGCCCACTCTTTCGTATCTGTCACCATACTGAATGTATGGCTACCGTATAGGGGGATGACTAAGATACTTCGTCAGATCATCGCGGGGGGAGGGCCAGTGAAAAATCAATTAGGTGGTTCCTAAGGCAGGGACTCGAACACAGACCTCCTCCGCGGCAGTTCATCGTACTAACCATGGCGACACTGAGCCAATCAATAAATGCTTTAACAGCTTTTTTTTGTCTCGCTCACCACTGAATCTGACTGCAGTGTGCGGTTGCTAGAATTCCCCTCAACCGTTAAGTAGGTGGCTGAATTGCCGCAAGCAGTTGCTTTAGATGATCATCGATAATCCGCTTTTCTCTTTTAAGTTCAACAATAATTAAGTTAAGCACGCTGTTATTTCTAGAATTCTGTTATTTTCAACACGATTTATTTACGTTTAACAAATTTATTTGATATCAAATACCAACGATTAAATTCGCGTACTATTACCAATTTCATAAAATTATCGCTTAGGTAAACCCATTCAGTAAAACTGTTCAAGCCACTTTCAGGTCGAAATTCACACTGCCAGCAGCTTTTCGCTTCATCTTTGTTTATATTACTGATCTAGAAAGAGATGGCACTCTTCATTCATTTATGATTTTTTTTTTATTCTTTTATATTTTTATGCAAAATAAAAAATTGCGTTGAAATTTTAGCCAGTGGATAATTTTTGACATTAGTTTGGTGCCGAAAAGTCAAAAATTAAACAGTGGATACAATTTAACCCTCTTTTAACGCAATTGACACACCGCCTAGAGACAACTTGCAGAAAGCAGACCCGGAGTTTAGATTTGCAAGTAATAAATTTAACTTTCATGGTTTTTTTTAAATGGATTAGGGTATATGTACACGAAATCAGAGCCGAGTTCTCATGTTACAGATCCACCAAAACATATAAATACCATGAATGTTAGATTTAATACTTGCAAACGTAAGCCCGGGAGCACTACAACGCTTGCCGATTTTACATGCGTTTGGTCACTCCCATTGGAAACTGTATGTGTTCTATCTGTTCTGCTAGGAGAATTCTGTACGTGTGTTTTATTATACAGATACTATTCAACCATCAACCACGATTGAGTTATGCAGCCTCTATTAAACGTTGTATGAGTTTTGTGAATAAGGATTTTGCGTTCAGAGACATTATAACAAAGTAGTGAATAACTTTAAACATTTGCCTTAAAATATATCTAAAGCAATAAAAAAGCTATGTTACGTTACTGCCTTGGTATAGAATTCTTCTTGTTATCTTCTTGTCAAAACAAAGCTTATGAATTTTAGAACATGATTATCCAAAAATATTTGAATTTCTAATAATAGTTTTTGCAGAAAATCGCTTCATGTTTTTCACTGATCAAGATATATTTTTATATAAAGCAACAAACAATTGTGTTTACACCTGCCGACTAAAATAACGCCTGAATGCTGCCACTGTCTAACTAAATTGTCCCTGTGTTCACTCATTTATTTTGCGCGTCAAAGTTTGACATTTGTGACATTTCTACCCGGTTGCGGTGTAGTGCTTTTGTGAAATCGGCAAAACTAACAAAAACTTAAAAATTACAAGAAAAAAAACATACATCTGTGATTTTTCATTTATCTATCAAATTCATCACCTAAAGTGTGTTAATTTTTAAATAAAACAACATGCCGTATGCTAACACACCATCGGTAACCATAACCGAATTAACCGACGACAATGTAAAATTTGTTGTCGAAGACACCGACTTGAGCGTGGCCAACAGCTTGCGTCGTGTCTTCATTGCTGAAACTCCAACCCTGGCCATCGATTGGGTGCAACTGGAAGCCAATTCGACAGTTTTATCAGACGAATTCCTAGCCCATCGCATCGGACTAATTCCCTTAATATCCGACGAAGTTGTCGAGCGACTACAATACACACGGGAGTGTGTCTGCTTGGATTTCTGTCCCGAGTGCAGTGTTGAATTTACTTTAGATGTTAAATGTGCCGAGGAGCAGACACGTCATGTGACCACAGCTGATTTAAAGTCGTCGAATGCGAAAGTTCTGCCGGTAACATCTCGATTGCAAAACGAAGAGGACAACGAGTATGGAGAGAATACCGATGAGATATTGATAATCAAATTGCGCAAAGGACAAGAGCTCAAGTTGAGAGCTTATGCTAAGAAGGGTTTCGGCAAGGAACACGCTAAATGGAATCCTACAGCTGGTGTTTGCTTTGAATACGATCCGGACAATGCAATGCGACATACTCTGTTCCCCAAACCCGATGAGTGGCCAAAGAGTGAGCACACCGAATTGGATGATGATCAGTATGAGGCACCGTACAATTGGCAGCTAAAGCCGAATAAATTCTTTTATAATGTCGAGTCGGCTGGTGCTCTGAAGCCGGAGAATATCGTTATCATGGGCACACAGGTGCTGAAGAATAAATTGTCGAACTTGCAAACACAACTGAGTCATGAAACTCAGAACGATGCGCTAGCTGTTTAGCTTATGGTGGTATATAAATATTTTTTTAAATAAATAACTTAAAGCAAGTTACTGGAGTTTTAATGTCGAATTGGAGTTGGTGGGTCGGAATGTGGTTTCTTTCTGATTTATGTTGTCTTCATCCATACATTGGACGTGGTATAACTTTGCTTCAGGGAATGTCGGTATATTGGATCTGAGTGGTGCTGAGTGTTCACAATCAACATGCCTTTAGTAAGCCTGATCCGTAGCAAAGCGTTTTTTTACTTACACTGCATAGGAATCAAATTCTCCAACCCGCAGACATTGGAGCGAAAGGTTATTTCACATGCCCAGGCTATATTTGCTGTCCAATGAATGTTTTTGAAAAAATTGTATGATGCTGCACATTTCGCAACGATCCTGGATGTGCCTTCGTCTTTCGATCATATCAACGGAAATGAAACCAAAAATTCTTGGAAGAATAGTTCGCTTGCTACAAATGACAAGCTTCAGCGTCGTTAAGTTGGACTGGTATGGTTTAGGGCCTTATGCAGGATCTTGTTTGCAGTCCGTGTAAATGTTGTTTGATTTGTTTGCCTAGATTGGTTCTTAATGCACTTGGGCCATATAAAGCTTGATTAACATCGGAGGGTTATTTTTCTTAAGCGAATCCTAACAACAATGCATGCATACTGACGATGTTCTGATCGCTGTAAGTTCTTCACTAAAGTTGGCCTTTTTTCTCGAAATGATAATCGAATCGACCATGTGCTCAAGATACACAATTATGAGCACAAGGTCGATTTCGTGGGATCTTTATACTTTAAGAAGGGCAAACGGCAACTCTGACCATTTTCTCGTTGCAGTCAAATTCAGAGCTTGAATGGCGCATAAGAAGGGACTCACGTTGGTCGCCTTAATGAACCGGAGATTGCCAGAGTCTACAAGGAACAACTGAGTGAGAGATTCCCTGCTGTGCCCTCATCCTCAACGAATACCAATACCCAGTGGATAAAATACCACTACCAGCTTCCCCTGAAAAGATGGTCGCGGTACGATGATATTGGGAAGGTCAACACATTTGTGGAAGAGGCGCATATCAAGGCTCTACAATGCAAAAAGAAGGGAAAAAAACTATCCTACGTTAGAAAAAAGAGAAAACGCAGTCGCTCACAGCTCAGGGAAGTCGATGAGTCTGACGAAAAGATGCACATCCTGCTTAACTAGCAGCTGGCTTCAAACTAGGAACGCAGGCTCTACGAAGTAACAATGGGAATCTTGTCAATGACGCACAGGAAACTGTAGATGTATTCAGGCAGCAGCTGCCCAATGGGCATAAAGCCGGGAAAGTGATTGAGCATGAAACCAGGCGACCTCCAGTCAACCAAGAGGTAACACTCTCTCCTAGTATTGAAGCAGTAAGCACAGCCATAGGCGGTTTTGATGGATTACCAGCAGAAATCTTCAAATACGGATGTGTTGTCATAGAAGTGTGCATGTACCGAACCATTAACAAAGTCTGGATAGAAGAGATGCCCGATGACTGCAATAACGGTGCAGTGAACTAAAGCCGAATTTAAAAATACGGCATTATTTCAGTTTATGAAAGCGAAATAACGCCTTTTTTTCACTTTGCATGCATCAGAGTTTGGGTGTAGTCAAAGTTTTGATGGGTGAATGACATGTTGGGTTCACTGCTGGATTTGGGTTGCGTGCGCGGTTCGATGTATGGACAAACAAGCAAATAAATTAATATCGCCGACAGCAAAAACGTTGAAATGTTATCGTCCCACGATAATCAATTTACGGAATGAGCGCCCTGAAATATCAGCATCATATGTCCTATCTACGAAAAAGGCGATCCCATGTTTTGCACCAAGTACGGAGGGATATCCCTGCTAAATGTCACATATAAGTTCCTATCCAACGTACTGGGTGAATACCTAAAGCCTTTCTTAAACACATTAATGGACACGTAGGTGTGACCAAATTTATGCAAATCCTGGAGCCGTAACAAACTTCTTGGTAGTCTCTTCTACGAAGACCTGACGGAGCTAGCATCAACACCTATACCAAAGATTCTCGGTTTCTGCTGCAAATCAGGATGGATGGAACACATCCCATAAAATCAGACTAACTTACTTACACCAATTAAAGAAATTGCGGCGACCCAGAGGTCAAGGAGGACATCTCTTACCCACTTTGTCATTTCCCCGCTATCAGCAACAGCCATAATAAACTCCTTGGTGGTTTCTACTACGAAGACGGAGCTAGCGTCAACATATATACCAAAGATCGTCCGTTTCTGCTGCAAATCGGGATGGAGATGTAACGTACACCCAACCCCGCAATGAAGAGCGAGCGGCCTGTTGGACCTGGATGTTCCATCCAAAGAACCCAAACCTCTTCCGGCACTAGCACCCGCACTGAAGAAGGCCTAGTCCACTCATCGTCGCATGCTCTCTACTACTAATTCAATCCACCCTTATGACCCAAGGTCACAGGACCCTTGGGCCTATCCGGGCAGACTATTAGAATGGGGTGTCCAGCCAGCACGTGGCTTAGGCATAGCCATCTTCTCGGTAGCTCAAACGCGCGCATGGGTTCTTGCCATGTGCTCTGGACAGACCGGTCTACTAGTCTGCCCGGACTGGGTTGAATTCAAAAGCCGTTATTTTCGGCAGCCTTGTTAAACTTAAGTTTAGATATTGCTATCCTCACTTCACTTAGGTCGTCGCGACTTTGATGTCGGCTACTACTTCGCTGTCGTATTAAGCTGTAGTTTAGCCTTCTTGCCATCGTTCTTAGCTGCGAGCATCTGTCGGCATTCTTCATCAAACCAGGGTTTCTTGCTGGTGCGTGCGAGAAACCAAGCACATCGTTGCGGCTGATCTAATGGCTGGTAGCAATTGTCCTTCGGCTAATTAAGCCTTGATTAGGATTGTTACAATGCGTTCGCTAATGCCTTGAAAATATAAGACTTCTGGCCTAAGTCTGGCACAAATTCATATCCGAATAGCCGCTGTTTCCGTAGTAGAACCACAGTTTTGCATCCCCTTTCTGCTCAGTGTATCCCACAAATTTTCAGGATGGCAGTAATGTCTGCTTTGTAGCAGTTTAGGGCTTCCGTTGGTTTTTCGCCTGCACCTCTCCTGATTAACGTTCTCACATTTGTGGTGCAGATATGAAGGAGCTGCATTTTGACCTTAAGCGCGGCCAAAAATGAATCTTGAAAACTTTCCCTCCCAGGATTAAGACTGTGTCTCTTAACAGGTAGATAACCAGTCTACCATTTAGTGAGGTCTTGTCCGTTTTTCGTTTAGCTCTTGGTTGCTTCATAACAATTTTTTTCTGTGAGTGGGTAGTTAACCCAAAGCACAGCTTTCAACCTAGAGGGTCAGCTTCAATTTAATATATAACCCTAGGACTTGGGGCTGACAGAATCCACTCAGGAATAAGGCACTGCCGTGGAACACGCTTCAATGGAATCATACAGATCTTACAAAGTTTTTTTTAATTTTATTTTTGGCGATTTTGATCAGCGAATTCTATAATGTCCCAGTTTCTGGATCGTTTCGGTCAGTAATGTATCTGTGCTGAGGTTTAAGGGCCGCCCAGAATGCGTATCTGTTCCTGGTATCTGGTATCGCTGTCAAGAGAGATACATTTCTTGCATGAAGTTGCCCTCCACTCAACTTCAAGCTACAGATTCACGAAGATACACATTGTGTAGGCGCTTGCGGATTGCCTTGTTTTTAACTGCGGACGCAGTTCAAGCTTTAGCTACAGATACGCCTCTTGGGAGGCCCTCGACAACAGAGTTTGCTGTCGTTCGATTCCATTACCTGCTATCGAAGTCCAACGTAATAAAAACAAGGCGCTGGACCCGTAAATCGTTCGATAATAATATTTACCTTCGCTTTTCCTTGGGAGTCTGGATCATATTCTCCATCCACCCTAACGCCTCCCCACCTTAACACCTCAAGGAGATATAACATTCAAGTATTGTCTTTTTGTTTTTATTTAGTAAAAAAGTGAGTTTCTTTGTTAATACTTTGTATACCCTATCCCATAGCGGTACATTAGTTTTGACATAAAGTTTGTAAGAGAATAATTAAGTTTAACTAGTTACCGCTGTAAGTCAATCTAGCCAGTCTGCCTTTCCTTCCGATCGTCCTTTCTGTATGTCATTGATTTTTTTGGGCCCTAAATGTTGAGCAAGACACAATTTAGACTATCAACTGCGCCATCTATTGATCACAGCATGAATACGCGTATGAAACAATTCCAATGCCTCACGCAGGGTTGTCTGCTTAGTCTCCGGCATGATTGTCACCAGGCAGAATGCAAAAATGATCTGTAAAATACCCAAGACGAAGCTATAAGCCGCTGCAGAACTATCGGTATAGTCAAATGCGCACGTTATAATTATTTGAATTGCATTTTCGAAAATAACTGCTCCCAATATAAAGATCGGCTTAACTGATATTGAGAATGCCTCTCCCAAGAATACAGTACTAGCTGGTGCTGCAAAACCTAACAGCAATTGATAGACCACAAGCAGAGCTTTTAAGGCATGCAGGTCAGTTGGAGTTTGCAATGTCTTGGTAAATATTGTACCAACCCCGATGAGTAGTATACCTCCAGGAAGCATTGACGATGCTGTGGGTTCTTTTCTTCCAATTGTGTCCAGTGTGAAGATAGCACAAAAAGCCCCAATCATGCGCATTGTTCCATAAATGTACGCACTCCACCAGCCATTTTTGTTAACAACTAGCTGATCTCCAGCACCAACAATTCCCCAATTCAGAGGCAAAGCAAATGACATCGAAACTAACGCTCGATATAGACATAACACGATCATTGGCTTAAGGCCACGGGATATATTCTCAGTGCGTCCTCTTTCCTTGTCCTCAGCTATCAAGTGCTTATTCTCGTACAATGTTTTATAAACTTCAGCGTTCGTAGCTTGCCATAGAAGTCGTTTAATACAGTTTACGGCTGCTTCATCGTTTTGGTTGTTAAGACGCAAGATGAAAACTGGCGATTCGGCTGTTAAAAGAAGTGTGAACAGCATCGCCAATGCACCCATGAGCAAAGCACAAATTCCATGAATCCGATTGTTACTGACTTCCCAGTTGTTGTCCCAGATGCTCATGAATGTTGTCCTCAACATGATACCCAATGTGATGCCAAGAAATTCCATTGAAAGGACTAGTCCTCGAAATCGTTTTGCTGCCTGTTCTGATCCGGCTACTATGGCTGCGATGATTGTTAGACCAAAAGCGATTCCATCTAAGTAACGAGCAAATACAACTGCCACAATGCTGCCAGGTGCAGCAACGAACAAGATGCCGTTAATAAGCACAAGGCTTGAGGCCCAAAGCTGCAAATGGAAGGAATTCAGTTTTATTTGTTTGTAAAATGCTGGCAGTTTCATTCATTTCTTCATTTTGATTCCAGAATGGGATGTAAGACGTGTCCTCACAGTAAGACACCTAATCCATTTTCAAGACACCATGCAGCAGAAGAACTCCCAATTAGTGTCTACAATCTCAGTAAGAATGGGCAAAGGGACTACTTAGATCTGTTCCGACATATTTGGACAGCAGGTCCTTTAAGAATCTCAAGGGAAAGTCAGACCACTTGAATAGAGATGGAGGCGGGTAAGCACAAAGGCCATCGGCAGGCGCTTATATTCTCGTATTGGATACTGTAGTGTATTCTGATAGTCTGGCTGTGATGGATTATCATTGAAGATTGAAAAGTTAGACTAGCTTTCACTTCATGTGTCTCACTTAGGTTAAGATATATTTATAAGTTTTGTAACGATCCGTTGTAAGAAAAATAGTTTAGCAACATACAACCTGATTCCTCTATAAGGCAATAAAAATTAATTTCCAAAAGCAATTATTTCTATAGGCCTGATATAGTACTTGTGCGCGGAGGTTGAGCATTTTCGCAGTCTATTGCTTGGGCAGAAGTCTGTTTAAGACATTATGCAAGCGTAACCGAAGTTATGATGGTAAAACATCTAAAATGATGTTTTTAAGCTTCCAGAGATGTGTGTACATGTACTATACATTAATACGTTTCGGTAGAACTTCGCACGAAGAATCAAGTACTTCGGTGTACCTACTGGTCATTCATCTTGCAGTGTACAGCCTAGTGGATATTATTTTTCAACTTCGATAAAACTTACAAATATTTTCGGAGAGCCTTTTTTTGGAAGCCTATTATTTGCTTCTATAAGCAAACAAAATTTTTTCTGTAAGGCTTTTAAGAATTATTTCAAGAAGTCTTATAAAAGTAAATAGCTTCCTTAAAGTGCGCAAAATGTTTTTCGATAAAACTTCATACAGGTAAAATTGCTGGGACGGAAATAGCTTCGATAGTGCTTTATCGAAGGGAAAATGTTAGTTGGGTAGTGTTGCTTTGAAGTGTTCAATAAAATAACAAAGAAATAAAAGTGAGTTTAATTATAAAGCAAAATATAGGTATACCACTGATGCTTATAACTCCGCCGTCCTAGGGTATCTAGTAAATTGGAACTAGTCCTCCACGTGGGGTCAAAAACGAAAAAAAAAGAAGAAACCAAAAGCCTCGGAAAGCAGTGATTGCAGTAACACCCTTGTCTATCTCAGCTCTGCTATTAATTCTGACAACAACAAGAGAAGACAAACAAAAAAAAAACTCTTGCCAACCGCTATTTCATCGGGAAAGGAAAGCAATTTAGTAATAAAGCTCTACTTAGCAGATCTGACAAAAGACCCCGATTAACCCAGGTCTGCTATACGGCGCTAAAGCATGGACTGTGTCAAAGGTAGATGAAGAAATTCCTCGAAAAATCTTTAGTCGAGTTTATGTTGACAGGCTTAAGCAATATTCAACCAAGACCTTACGAACTCTACAGCGTTCTATGTCTGGTCCAACAACTCCGCATTGTACATTAAATATGACTAAGACATGTAGAGCGAATTGACACCTGCACTCGGGCTCACATAGTCTTCGATTACCAATAGAAGAAGACATCGCCTCGAGAATAAACATTTGGTGCACTTTTGTGAAGCTATTTACTTCCATAAGACTTCTTAAAATACTTCTAAAAAGCCTTACAGAGAAAACTTCTCTTGCTTATAAAAGACGAGAGCTGCCGTTGAGCTCTATAGACAGAGAGGAAGGGAAGAACACCGGATTTTCAGAAAGAAGAAAAAGAGCAAGAAAAGCGCGCGATCGAGGATATAGAGAGGTGCCACTCCAGGAACGATGTTTTACCAAAGTGTTAAAAGTTAAGGCTAAGGATATAAGGCTCGAACAGAATTCTATCGAGATGAACATGGAAATATCGTAGTTGAGACACAGTCGATGCTGATTATATGGAAGAACCACTTGTTATACGGCGATGACGAACAACATTCCGCTGTCAGGCAGGACGAACCATTGAATATTGGCAACGACAGCGAAAACAGCCAACCACCCGACCTGAGTGGAGTGAGGGTAGCAATATCTTAACTCAAGCTTAATAAGGCTGCCGGAAATGATGGCCTTCCCACCGAGCTTTATAAAGCCGGCAGAGATGACTTTGTAAGTAACATTCACCAACTCATAAGCCAAATCTGGTCGGAAGAAAATATGCCTGAAGAATGGAGTCTCAGCATCGTTTGACCGATCCACAAAAAAGGAGACCATCTGAACTGCGCCAACTACAGAGACATAAGTCTTCTCAATATCGCCTACAAGATCCTATCTGCCGTAATATGTGAACGCCTGAAACCGTTTACCAAAAACCTGATTGGTCTTCATCAGTGTGGTTTTAGGCCAGGAAAGTCCACAACCGATCAAATTTTTACACTTCGGCAGATCCTGCAAAAAACCCAAGAAGTCCAAATGGATAAACACCACCTATTCATCGATATCAAAGTCGCATACGGCAGTATTTATAGAGACAAACTATACAGAGCCATGTCTAGTTTTTGTATACCGCCAAAACTTGTCCGTTTGTGTAGGATGACGTTGGAGAGTTCTCGCTGCTTTATCAGGGTCGGACACTACCTCACCGACGCATTGGATACCAAAATAGGTTTGAGGCAAGGCGATGCGCTGTTTTTTTTTTTTAAATTCATTTTTTATTTCCTTAAAATATTAACTTAATACTAGACAAAAATGCTTAAATCTAACTTATCAATAACATATTTACTTAAACTAAATTATGGCCCTTAGCGGGCGCTGTAAGCTTACATCTAACAGTTTTTATTTTGCCTTTCGGCTTCAAGTTTCTTTTTTTTTTATTTTAAAATAAATTTATATTTCAAAGAAAAATTTAAAAAACTTTGATTACCGACAATTTTATATAAAAAAAACTTAATCTACTTAAGACTACTTAATACTACTTAAATACTTAATACTACTTAACTACTTAAGACTACTTAACTACTTAAGATTACTTAACTACTTAAACTTAATTATAATCTGGGTGGCGAGCCCTCGCTGCATATGCCCAGAGGGGTCGCCATCCTGATCGAGTCTTTTGGTCCACAGGCAGCATGCAACCACCCATATTGTACGCCAATATGGTGCACAATCCCCGCCACAGACCTAGTATTAGCATTAATTTATCAAAGAACTAATTATTGGACTAAAAGTCCGCAAAGTCTAGAGGAAGTGCTGAATCACTTCCGTCGTGAAGCCACCAGAATTCGGTGCGCTGCCTTTCGGCCTCGGTCCTATCGCGATCCGATACCGCCGTGCTAAAGCGGAGGAGCTCCGGAGCATTGTCAACGTACCCGTCGCGGATTAGCCGTTTGTCACGCGCGTCACGGTAGCGGTGGTATAAAACCGGGATACCGTTCCTGTCTTGTACCAACCCTAACGAATCGATATAAACAAATGCCTCTGGTGGAATAAAGCCAGACATGAGCGCACTCTCTATATATGTTTCATTGGGGTAATAAGCCCCGAAGATCAGGCTGTTGTCGCTAGCCATCGCCCTTGCAGCGTGCCTTCGATTCACCTTAATTAGGAAATTGTCAATTCTGTTCAACTGGGCCCCATTGTATAGAACCTCGTTTCGATAGTATTTTATGTACTCGGAGTCTGGTGTTCGGTACAACCCTAAGCAGGATCGGAGACAACGCCTCTCGAATAGCCGTATCCTTTCCATGTAGGATGGTGATACATTGAACCACACGGGATAACCGTAAGCGATGATCGGCCTTATGAGGGCCATGTAGCAAATGACTTTCACCCTTGAATTAAGTTGACTGCTATGAAACAATCTTCTTGTCAGAGCATAAGCCCCCCTAGCCCTGGCCAGACAAGCATCCACATTTTTATTAAAATACAGAAACTTGTCAAGCCAGATGCCAAGGTATTTGACTTCACTTCTCACCGCCAACGGCCGTCCATGCTGTCCAATGATACAAAATTTTTTCCAGTTTTTTCTGGTATCGTAAGAAGCCCTCTGCACTGGGGTCCTGAACAGAATTGTTTCGGTTTTTTGGAAATTGATCCTCAATTTCCAATCATCGCAATATCCCTTAATGTGATCGAAGTCACGTTGCAAAAGTGTGTTGATGACCTCGATTTTCGGACCTGATCTGTACGCCACTAAATCATCTGCGTACGCTATAGCGTGTCTGAGAGAACCTACAAGATCACTTGTATAAATGTTAAACAATATCGGGGAGTTCACCGCCCCCTGTTGTAAACCGTTTTTAATTTCAAAGACTTTACTCGAAGTTACGTTGCCACATTTGACAACGAACTTCTTTCCCATAAGCATTTCATAAATCATATATAGCATGGGTTTACGCATGCCCAGTCTGGTCAGCTTGTAGAAAAGCCCCTCTAACCATACGGTGTCGAAGGCCTTCTCAAAGTCAACCAGACAGGCCCCTGTGCATTGTTTTTTGGACTTATTCCATTGGATGTCGGACACTAGTTTCGACGCGGCATGAATGGTATCATGCCTCGCTCGAAAACCAAACTGATTATCCGGAATAATTTTGTTTTCCTCAACCCACTTAAGCAGAGCTCTATTGACTATCTTCTCGAACACCTTGCTTACATTCGGCAGAAGGCTTATTGACCGAAGATTAGCTGGGTTTGTTTTGTCCTTGTCCTTTTTGGGGATAGGATGTACCACCGCCGTTTTCCAGTGCACCGGATAATGTGCATTATTCAGTGCATTGTTAAACAGGGTGGTAAAGATATCGACTGCTTCTATTGGCAGGTGTCTCAATACGACGTTTGGGACACCGTCCTCTCCTGCCGACTTTTTATTTTTCAATGATACCAAGATGTCCAGGAGTTCATCTTTTTGCACGAACAGCATCAGGCTATTGGCGACTATGCCATTGGAAGGGTTTTCGTCATTGAATACGGAAAAACCGTGATTCTCAGATCGCCAAGCTTGAAGTTCAGTGCGCAGATGAAAGTGATTCAGAAAGGCTCTTTCCTCAATATCTCGATTTGGGCGAACAGGATTGTTCACCGTATACACGGTCTCGAAAATAGCGCCTATCGAATTCGCCTTCTCCTGAGGATCTTCGATCGTGAAAAATCCGTCGTTCGAGTCTACACTTTCCGGACTTATACCGACAGTCGTGAGCGTCTGTCTGTTCTCTGTCGTTTGGGAAATTCGGACACATGGAATGTCATTATGATCTTTTCGCCTGAATATTTTATTTATTTGCGGGAACATATTCGGGCTACTGGTTTTTATAGCCTGAATTTTCTTGCCCCAGTACAAACTTACAGATTTTCTATAATTTTCCGATATTAGCTGTTTAAGGTTTTTGATCAATGACTTCAATGTCCGAATCTCCGGGTCTCGTCTGTCCGTAAATTGTCTCTGCAGCCGTTTAAGCCTGGAGACCAACCTACATTTGTGTTTGTGGAGTGCATCGATTGTTGGCGTTCGATATTTCTCCGTCTGGTCGTCAGAACTAGTTATCTTAGGGATAGCTAGATCCATTGACCTTGTGAGGACCTCATTCATTTTTAGTAAATTTTGGTCAATTTCATCGTTTGTCAGGTTTCTGTTTGTTGGAGGGGTGATTTCGCTCAGACGTAATTCTCGCTTTACGACTCTGGTGAAGCGCGGCCAGTTCGTCTTTCGATAGTCGAAAGAACGCACTTGGTCGAACTCCTCCAGTTGAGTTTGCTCGTTTGGGATCCTGAATACGGCATCAAGTCCGAGGTGGTCACTGTCATCGTAATCGAATGCTCGTACACAGTTCCGCGCGTGTTCGTTATTTGTCAGTTCTAGTCTATTGTCCATAAGGGCTAAGTCCAGAAAAGAATTTCCTCTCGGGAAAGACGGGATATCCGTCGCGTACAAACTAAGTTTGTACTCAATCATATTTTGCTCCCTCCAATTTTGAAGCAGTCGACCTCTAGTGTTCGAGATTGCATTTCCCCAAGCCGCGTGCTTAGCGTTAAGATCACCGGCCAAAAAGTAATAATTATCAGCCGATTGAAGCTGTAGGCAACGAAAAAGTGTCTCGAGCTCTGCTATAAATTGAGTTTGTTGAGTTGCTTCAGGTGCATAAAGCGACACCACATACATTCTCCTCCGACTATGGAGAGGAATGCATACGATGCATGCTTCCAACACCTGGAACCTACGTACATCCCCGCTATATATAATATTATGGCGTAAGCCTTTGCGTAATAAGACAGCGACCCCACCCCCTTGGGAGGAGTGGGGTCGGTCTCTTCTCACTACATGGTAGTTGCTGTATCCCAATTTGTGTTTCTGGTTTAGCTTAGTTTCGCTGACCAAAACTACATCCGGGAGTTGGTTTTTCAACAGGTTTGTAAGGACGGTTCTTCTCTCGACCCTGACTAATGAATTAACATTCACAGCTAGGATCCTAAAGTTTACCTCATCCAGCGTACTCATCATATTCATGGCGCGCTAGACACGGCAAACATCGAGTAGATATGATCTATTCTAGCTGCTTGCTCGTTTAGTTGTTTTTGGAACTGATCGATCTTGCTATCTAATGACAGCAAGAACTTTTTCATATCCAAATCGGCTTCAGGTGCTTTTTCAGCAACCTTAGGCCTGTTTAATGTCTGGGAGCTACCCGTTCCAGCTGCCATTTGGGCATAGGACATGTTGGGCTCAACCCTATTTGTGAAAGAGCGACTTTTAAGCCGCCTTTCTTCTTCTACAGCCTGTTTCCGAGCTAGCATACTCTTCTTTTTCTGTTGGAATACAGGACATCCCTTATAGTTAGCAGGGTGCCCCGCATTCCCGCAAAGAACACAGATGAGCTTGCTCATATCTTCTACTCTATCGCTACCTAGAGGACATTCGTTTAAAATGTGGTCCTCGTCGCACTTAACACATCTAATCTGCATGTTGCAGTTAGAAGCGGCATGCCCGAACCTCTGACAGCGCATACATTGCAATATGCGATCTGTCCTTTTTAATTTATCCCATTTTACAGCATGATAGTATACGCGATTGATTCTGCGTAGACTATCGATTTTGCTATTGGGGGTTAGTTGTACAAGGAAAAATGGTAACCTTCGGTTACCACCCCTACCCTTAACCGCGGAAAACGGCTTTACACCGACGAACTTAAGGTCGTCGCTATCAAAACTCTTGAGCTCGTTTAAGAGCTCCTCCGCATCAACAGCGGCGGGATCGATTCCCTTTAGAATCATTGTTTTTAATTTTTCGGTTTTGGGCGTGTACGTGAAGTACTCTGCCTTAACCCCCTCCAGTGCTTTGCGGACTTTTTTGTAGTCCTCAATACTATTACAAACAATCTTATGATTTTGGGCCGAGATATGCTTGACCGCGAAATCCTTAATGTATCTCTTACATAATTTAATACTATCACTAGTACTGAGGTAACTTACGTTGATGGGGGGTACTTCTTCCCTCTTTTCCTTTGGGGGTTGCATCTGCTGCTTCTGTTGTCTTTGCTGCTGGTGTTGTTGCGGCTGTTGTTTTTGTTGCTGCATTCGTTGGTGCTGCTGTTGTTGCTGCTGCTGTTGCGGCTGTTGTCGTTGCTTCTTCGGATGTAGTTGTTGCATAGCAAACCGTTGCTGCATTGGTTGCAGTTTATTCTGCTGAAGCATTGGCTTCGCTTTCAGCTCGATTTGTTGTCTCAGCTTCTGCCTCCTTTCTTTTTCCACGAGGGCATCTTTTTGTCTGGCCTCTCGCATTTTTTCGAGTTTAGCCGTTAACTCTGCGATGAGGATGCTCAACTTGGCCTCCTCATCATTCACAGCAGGCTGCGCTTCGTCAACCTCTGCGAGCTCTTTATATGGGTTTCCCTCACCAACGTAGCGGGGTTCCCCTTCATCAAACGCGGATTCATCGAGGTCCGAGTTGCACTCCTCCTCTTCTTCCATTGTTGTTGGCAGCGGTGTATTTTCCGCTACCTGCATACATCGCCGCACGTTGAGATTAGGTACGGGATTAAGCTTCCTCCGCCTCCCCATTTGGGTTGTTGCCGTTGCACTTTCTGCTGCTGCTGTTGTTGTTGGTACCGCCTCTTTCGTTGTCGCTGGTACCTGCTTTGTTGATGATGTTGTTGCTGTTGATGATGCAGGCATCGCCAGCTTCTGCCGTTTGTTTGTGGGCGACCTACTTCCACCCTCTTGCGGGACTTCTTTCACCGCACCGGTTTCCATAGCCGGTAATTCGGCCGAGACACTCTTCGTTATTTGTTTTCTTCACCGTGTGAGTTGAAAAAAAACTTAAAAGTACTGGGGTCTGGTTGGGCTCGAACCCACGACTCCCACTCCTGAGTCAGGTGATAGCACCACTACTCCACGTGGACGATAAATATTATTTGGCTTACTTGCCACTTCTTCTCTAATTCACTATTGAAATATACTTCCGCACAGACTAGTCAACTTACCACTACGAGAGTTGGAGAGCGACTGACGATGCGCTGTCATGTGACTTCTTCAATCTGATTCTTGAGAGGATTGTGCAAAACTCACGAGCCAACACTAGAAACACAGTTTTCCAAAAATCTGTGCAACTACTAGCATACGACGACGATATTGAAATCATTGGTCGGACCCAACGTCATAGCCATTTGCTAGTATAGAGAAGGAAGCGGCAAAAATTGGTTTAGCAGTAAATGAGGGCGAGACTCAGTCAAACACGAAAGGACGCACAACATCGACGAATTGGACAGAACCTCACCATTGACAGATAAAACTTTGAGGTAGTACGGAACTTTATCTATCTCGGTTCCGCTATTAACTCTGACAACAACATCTCGTCAGAAATTAAACGAAGAATTGCTCTTGCCAACCGCTGTTTCTTCGGGCTAAGAAGGCAATTCAGTAGTAAAGCCCTCACTCGAACTACTAAGGAGATCTTATAGAGGACCCTGATCATCCCAAATCTGCTCTACGGCGCTGAAGCATGGACCGTCTCAAAAGCGGTTGAAGAAATCCTTGGTCGATTCGAGAGAAAAATTCTTCGATAAATCTTCGGTCCCCTTTGCGTTGACGGGCTATGGAGACGAAGATTCAACCAAGAACTACAGCGACAGGTCAAAAAACTCCACATTGGAAGTTGAATATGGCTAGGACAAGTAGAACGAATGGATACCAATACTCCGGCTCGCAGAGTCTTCGATTCCCAGCCAGAAGTCGGACGCAGTAAAGGAAGACCAGGCAATTAGCTAAGGAACGAGCTAATTGGTGAGGCATGTTGGTTGACACTTGGGTTCATTCCCGACAGTAGCGCCACTTAAGTAAGTAAGTAGACCGAATGATAAATGAGGTAAAAATGTCTGCCCTGATGAGCCAGCTATTTCCGTCGACTATCGCCTGAGTAAATTGGGCAAAGATTTAACGAATTCAAAGATCATATATCTGCTATTTTAGTGGCAAGTGAAAGTAAAAAGTCAAATTTTCTTAAAAGCCACCGACTGCTGTTCATCTTGTTAATGAAGAAACAAACATTTGTTATTCTGAATATTTAAATCATTGTAGGTACTTACATTTAAAATACGCTTCTCCAGCTTATCGATGAATAATGTGGATACGCATGCACCAATAATTACGGCGAGAAACCAACACATGTGCATATGTGTACGAGCCGATGCACTCATATCAGTGTAAGAAGGTGAGAACCCAACACTCCAGGCTAAGCTCATACCACCAGATGTAAAAATAAACATGGCTGCAACGAAAAGTGTCAAAATTTTAAATTATGGGAAGCAACAGGTTTTATAGAAATAAACGTTTAAAGCGTAATGGACTCTTTTTTTGATAGTTATTTTAAGTGGATCCACTTAATCCATATGTGGACAAATGTAATATAACACGTCCATTATTATTTTTAACTCATAAAAAATCAATTTAGAAATTTCACCGCCATTTTCCAAGTAAACATCTTTTCCCAACCATTTTGATCACTCAAACTGCTTTCACATCAAACCGAAAACTGAGTTTTCGTCAAAAAGTTTTTGAAAACTAGTCGACGCATTCATACTGAACATCAGCTATAAAGGTTTCGTTGACGTTCCAAAAAAAAAACATATGAAGAGGCTACGCAGTCCGCTGTGCGAATCATTGAATACCTTTTCCCGGCAACACTTCAAAAATTCATGGAAAGTGTCATCATGGCCACTTAGCCGATATTATTTTCCATTCATAATGTAGG
Source organism: Rhingia rostrata (assembly GCA_949824845.1). Lineage (NCBI taxonomy): Eukaryota > Metazoa > Arthropoda > Insecta > Diptera > Syrphidae > Rhingia > Rhingia rostrata. The sequence continues at coordinate 18,829,599 of OX463757.1, forward strand.
ATCCTTTATGCGAATAATTGGATACCCTATCCCTTTCATCCCTAAATTTAAACATCTGTGTGTCTAAAACTGAATGGGGAAGAAAATGACATTGTCACCACATGTTGTTCACAATGTTTATCTCAGTCTCTTAAGGTTCGACAAAAAAAGGCGTTTTTCTATGGGATATGCTGTGAAAATGCCGCCCTCAAAAATTCGGCGAAGGTTAAAATGATCGATAGAAGAAATGTTCATACAAATCCTTGGAATATTTTCATCGAATTTTTTAAAATTTTTTCTTAAAAGTTGTAACGAAAAGAGTTTTTAACGAAAAACGCCCCAAAAAAGTGGGCGTGTCTAAAACTTTAAGTGGACGAAACATGGATATTAAGATTGTCTAACTTTGTAATTCAAACACTTTTTCAAAATTTTTAACTTTTTGGCAAAAACAACGTTTTACTGAAAAATGGGAGTGGCAGTGGGCGGATTTTTGTTACACTTGTTCTGCTTTCTCAAGAGATTTTATTTACCAAATTTCATCATTCGAACTCTTCATTTAAGGCCCAAATTACCGACATACAGACACACGGACGGACAGACACCTAGCCATTCTGAGTCTATCCACCTTGAGATATATAGTGACATCAATATTAATTCTCTATGTTACAAACTTAATGTCAAAACTAATGCATCCCTATGAGATAGGGTAAACTGTATACAATACAAACACAGGGCTATTGAATTTCGTCCATGAGTGTACTTCGCAATCACTGAATTGAGTTTCATTTTGAAGATAAGCACCTTTGTGCACGAACTCAACAATAGCATACAAACAAATCGTTCGTCTAGCCCCGTGCAAACTTCTCGACTCTATACCAATGCGCGTTTCTATTTCACTCGACACTTTTTTTAAAAAAAAATAAAATATACGAACCAACAAAATACTTTATCCACTTGAATCAACAAATCAAATTGTTTCCAAAAATATTCACATACCTGCTCCCAATGAATTGGATTGCGGCTTATTTCTTTGTGCATCTTCAAACCAAGGAAGTGGACTAGGTTCAGTGGTTTCTAAGTTCCGTGGAACTGATTGGGGTGCATATGCAGGTTGTGTTTGCATTTGAAAATCCACCTGACCACTAATTGTTGAGGGCTGTCTTCGGTCCATTAGAAGAACGTATCGGACCACAATGTCTCTCACTCGATGTTCTATTATTATTAAATTACTGACGTTTATCATCAGTTCGAACGAATCTTTATCAGTCTTTTTTATTGGTTGATAGTTGATATATAAACGTGTAGGTAAAATTATAAGGTGCGTTCTGTTATGTTTTACTTTATTCATATCCGAGGGTTTTGATATTACTCCTCACCTGGGGCTTATATTGTTATGAATTCAGATTGCAGTGTGCGAACATACCCTGATGTGTGAAAATCGAACAGATCCATTAGATGTACTGGATGCGCCTACTGGAATGAATGACTGGAATATCAATCAAGAAACTGGAGTTGGATTTGATCATTGGCCGTGGGTAGACGTGCGTAATATAATGGGTTTTTTGAAGCGTATATTTTTTATTGTTATCGATAAATGGCAAACGTTTTAAGGAAAACTTCATGTAAATGTTGTCCGCGGCTCAGTTTCAAATGGTCCATTCGGTTGCGTCACTTTTTCAATTATTTCGGCTTGTATTTCACGAATGACGCGTGTTATGTTATCTTGTAAGGCTTTTAAATTGTTTGGCTTGTCCACATAAACTTTTCATAACCCCACAAAAAATAATCAAGAGGCGTAAAATCACATGATCTTGGCGGCCAACTCATAGGGCCATTTCGAGAGATACGCTGCTCACCAAATTCATCCTTCAACATTTCCATTGTTTCACGAGTTGTGTGGCATGTGGCACCGTTTTGATGAAACCACATGTAAACCAAGTTCAACTCAGCCAACTGCGCAAAAAAAAAAGTCTCGTATCATGGCTCGATATCGTTCGCCGTTGATGGTAACGATTCTTCCACGGTCGTCTTTGAAGAAAAATGGTCCGATGATGCCACCAGCCCATAAACCACACCAAACTGTCCTTACTTTCGGGATGCATCGGTAATTATTGTATCTCACGTGGCTATTCATTACTCCAGATGCGAGAGTTTTGCTTATTTACTTATCCGTTGAGCCAGATATGAGCCTCATCGCTGGACACAAATTTTCGATAAAACAGCGGAGTTTCACGGAGCTGGTGAATGGGCCACCAAAAATAAGACGTTGTGGTAGGTCATTCGACTTTAATTCTTACTTACTTACTTATATAAGTGGCGCGTCAGTACGAAATGAACCTGCTCCTCAACCAACATGCCTCTCCAATTAGCCCGGTTCTTAGCTAACTACCTCCAGTTGCGCATTCCAAGTCGGTTGAGGTCGGTTTCTACTTGTGCGCACCACTAAAGGCGAGGTCTTCCTCTGCTGCGTCTGACTTCTGGCTGGGAAGCGAAGACTCTGCGAGCCGGTGTATTGGTATTGCGAGTATTGGTGTTCATTCGCTCTACATAAATCCAAGCCATCTGAAACTTCCAATGTGGAGTTTATTGACAGGTTGTATGTCGCTGTACAGCTCGTATAGGTCTTGGTAGAATCTTCGTCTCCCGTCAACGCAAATGGGACCGAAGAATTGTCCTCTCAATTCGACCAAGGATTTCTTCATCCGTATTTGGGACGGTCCATGCTTCAGCGTCCTAGAGCAGGAATAGGGTGAATAGGGTCTTATATAGGATCTCCTTAGTAGTTCGAGTGAGGGCTTTACTACTGAATTGCCTTCTTAGCCCGAAGAAACAGCGGTTGGCAAGATTAATTCTTAGTTTAATTTTTGACGAGATGTCATTGTCAGAGTTAATAGCGGAGTCGAGACAGACAAAGTTCCGTACTACCTCAAAGTTATATCTGTCAATGGTGACGTTCTGTCCAATTCTTCGATGTTGTGTGTCCTTTCGTGTTGACAGCATATACTTCGTCTTTCCCTCATTTACTGCTAAACCCATTTTTGCCACTTCCTTCTCTATAATAGCAAACGTGGCTATGACATCACGTTGGGTCCTACCAATGATGTCAATATCGTCGGCGTATGCTAGTAGTTGTACCGATTTTTGGAAATTTGCCTCTGGTGTTGGGTGGTGAGTTTTGCACAATCCTCTCAAGAATCAAATTTAAGAAGTCACATGATAGAGCATCGCCTTGCCTTAATCATTTTTGGGTATCGAAATTGTCGGTGAGGTCTTTTCCGACCCTGAGCAGCTAGAATCTCCATCGTCAGATTTGGATTATGAGTTGGTGGATGTCTTACCATCTCCGCCAGCTTTATAAACATCAGTGTGAAGGTCGTCATTTCCGGCAGCCTTATTAAGCTTGAGTTTAGATATTGCTATCCTCAGTTTTGGTTGGCAGTTTTCGCTGTTCGGAATGTTGTTTGTCATCGCCGTTTAACAGTCTGCAGAAGTGATTCTACCATATCCTCAGCATCGACTGTATCTCAACTCCGATATTTCCTTGTTCATCTCGACAGGATTCTGTTCGAGCCTTGTATCCTTGTCTTTGACGTTTTACACTTTCACAAAACATGCGAACATCGTTTCTGGAGTGGCACCTCTCTATATCCTTGATCGCGCGCTTTTCTTGCTCTTTTTCCTTCTTTTCGAAAAGCCGGTGTTCTTCCCTTCTTCTCTGCCTATAGAGCTTCACGGCAGCTCTCGTCTTCACCTGCAGCTTAGCCTTGTAGGCTTCGTTCTTGGCTGCGAGCATCTGTCGGCATTCCTCATCAAACCATTCTTACATTGCTGCAACAAGGTAGTGAGTGGTCCGAGTCGATGTTAGCTCGAAATGTTCGGACATCCAAAATACTGGACGCGTGACTCTTGTCTATCGTTATGTGATCAATTTGGTTGACCGTTCGTTGATTTTATGGATATCGAGGTGAGGAAACCGTGTGCTGGCTATTGTAGCAGTTCGTTCCGTAGCGAAGTCAATTAGCCTAAGTCCGTTACCAGACGCGTTGTCGTGTAGGCTATGTTTTCTGACAATACTGCTAAATACTGCTTCCTACCTTTGCGTTAAAATCTACCAGCACGATTTTAACATCGTACTTCTGTAGTCACTCATAGGTTTTGTCAAGGAGCTCATAGAAGCAGTCCTTAGCTATATCATCTTTAGCCTCCGTTGGGGCGTGAGCGCATATAAGGCTAATGTTGGCGAATTTGGCCTTGATGCGGATCGTTACAATGCGTTCGTTAACGTCTTGGAAGCATAATACTTCTTGCCTAAGCCTGGCACTTATTACAAATCCGCATCCGAATAGCCACTGTTTCTGCTCACTATAACCCGGTCCGTAGTAGATGTCACAGTTTTTCATCCTCTTTTTTTCCGGCCCATCCCATCGTATTTTCTGGATGGCAGTAATGTCTGCTTTGTAGCAGTTTAGGGCTTCCGCTAGTTGTTCGCTTGCACCTATCCTGCTTAATGTTCTCACATTCCAGGTGCAGATGGGAACGTCGTTGTCCTTTTTTAGCCGTGTTGTCAACAATAAAATCAGTCCTTTCCGAGGCGATTGGTTGCTTCGTAACATCTATTTTTTTTCATGGTTGTGTTGTTAACCCAAGGCAGAACCCCTAACCTGGAGGGCCAGTTCCAATTATTAGATGTTAGGCATGTGGCACCGTCTTGATGAAATTACATGTCAACCAAGTTCAACTCAGCCAACTGTATCATGGCTCGATATCGTTCGCCGTTGACGGTAACGTTTTTTCCACGGTCGTCTTTGAAGAAAAATGGACCGATCATGCCATCAACCACAGCAAAATTTCGTTTTTTTCGGGATGCATCGGTAGTTTTGGTATGGCATGTGGCTGTTCATCACTCCAGATGCGACAGTTTTGCTTATTTACGTATCCGTTGAGCCAGAAATGAGCCTCATCGCTGAACACAATTTTTCGATAAAGCAGCGGATTTTCATGGAGCTGTTCTAAGGTCCATTCACAAAAATTAGACGTTTTGGTAGGTCATTCGTTTTCAATTCTTGCACAAGTGGAATTTTATAGGCTTTCAAGCCCAAATCGACGCGTAAAACTTTTCATGTGATTCAGTAACAAATGCCTAATTGCTGAGAACGGCGATGAATTGACATTTCACGATCTTCATTAACTAAAAAAATAGCAAGATGACCTCGAACAATGAAAGCCTACCGAAAGAAGATTCAACAAGCGAACTCCAATCAAAACATGGGCAGTATCCTGAAATCAACACCAAGGGGCAAGAAGGGCATTCCACCGCCAAAAATAACCCCACAAAACACATACCCCAAAAAGAGATCAGTTTTGGGATATTGAACGACGTCACCGTTAACAATATGTCAGCAAAAAACTCCCGCTATTCAACAAAGATCCCAAACCAACTAACCGTGAACAACGTTATAGAACATCATCAACGGGAAGGCCACCATGCTGATTCCACAAAAAACACCAGCAATAGTGAAGCAGTAAACAACCAGGAGACAGGGTCCAGCAATACTAACCCGAATAACGGAATAACACCACAAAACACAGTCAAAAGGCAGGGAATAGCCCTTGTAGCCCTCGCCAGTGGCGGGAATGCTCATTCCTTAACGTTTAAAACGATAATCGTTGACGATGGTGTATACGAACTGGAAGGTATGTAGCGTTTAAATTTTTATATTGTATGTGTGTATACAAATTATACGGTACGTATCCAGTGGCTATATAAATCAAAACGATTGGCAAGTAAACGACAAAGAAGTAAACGATAGTCACGACAAAATTCGATTACGTAAAACAAGAAACTACTGACAGATACAAAAATATTTGTGACAGCTCAACGAAATACGACTTCCAAATGCCAGTCGTAAGAAACTACGAGTATCGCTAAAACGATACTAGTTGTAAGGCCTACTCAAACCAACGCGAAACTTAGGTGCGGGAGCGGGAGCGAAATTCCCGCCGAAAATAAGTACATGGCGGGATATGGTACAATGCAAATAGCTGCGTACTCAGAGAGACGATAGCGGGATTGTAGCGTTATTTCGCTGGTTCGCTGCAAGCACTATATTTTCGTAGTCCTGCGTGTGTTATTGTACTTTGAAGATGGTGTCAGTGGAAAACCTCTTGGAAATTATAAAAAAATATCCGGTGTTGTACAATTTGGCACGCTCTGAATACAAAAATATAAGAAAAAAGGATGAAATATGGGGACAAATTGGTGCAGAGTTAAAACAAGATGGTATGTAACTTTAAAATTAGTTTTATTTAAATTTCATTATTAAACAATTTAACAAATTTTTCACGCATATAAAACGCTTCATTAGTGCCTCTTTTTGACTCGTTCGTACAGTTAGTGAGACCTCCTACATTTACCTCTAGTTCCTCTAAATATTCGTAATAAAGAGTGTCACATTGTTTTGTTCTTAAAAAATTATGCAATATACAAGTTGTCTTTACAATTAAGATTGCAGTTTTTACATTAACTTCAATAGGACTAAGATATAATCTCCATTTGTTGGTTAAAATTCCAAAGGCATTTTCAACTACCCGTCTTGCACTGCATAGCCTTTCATTATAATTTTTCTTGCATTTTTCGGTTCTAGATTGTCTATAAGGGAATGGTCTCATTAAGAATGGCTTAATAGCAAATGCCTCGTCTCCTATTAAAACATGATTACATGCTTTATTTTGCCCTGGGAAATTTTTTGGTTTTGGTATATTCATCTGACCATGTTCAAATCTTCTACCCATTATTGAAGCTTCGAAGATTCCACCATCGCTATTCTTACCGTATCCCCCAATGTCTACACAAAGAAATTGATATTCTGGACCAACAATCGCCATAAGAACAATTGAAAACTTATTAAGGTAGCAAAAATGATTAGATCCGCTATTTTTTGGGCACTTTATAGTAACGTGCTTTCCATCAATCGCTCCAATGCAATTTGGAAACTGCCATAAATCTTCAAATCCTTTGGCAGACTTCTCCCAAACTTGTTTAGAAGGTTCAGGCATATATAGGTGTTCCATTCGAATGCATATTGCTTTGCAAACCTCTTTAACTATTTGGCCAACTGTTGAAAATCCTACGCGATAACTGTGACCTATTGTAGAAAACGAATCGCCAGTCGCAAGATATCTGTAAATAAAATAATACATTTTTATTTAAAGGTCCTGTAATTAAAAAAAAATGGAAAAATCTTCGAGATACATATTCTAAATATCTGAGAAGTACGAAAACGAAAACAGGACAGGCCAAAAATTATAGTAATTGGCAATCTGCACCATTGATGCAATATTTTAAGCCTTACTTGACATTTGCAGAAACGGACTCAAATATTAAGGACACAAACATTGAGGATTCTCTAAACACAATCGATGAGGATGACCCAGCAGTAGTCTTAGAAAATCTAGATGTTCCAATATTATCGTCGGAATTATTAGGTAGAGATAAACAGACACGAGTAGAAGATAATTTTCATTCGACCGCAACAACTACACAACAAAGACATGACTGTGACAGAGAAAAAAAAGTGAGACCCTTAAGAAAGAAAGAAAAAAAAAACAAGAAGTTTCATCGGTAAATGCAGTTTTGGAGTATCTTCAAAAAAAAGGACAACGGAATATGGATGCTAATTAGTTAATATTTATGAGGTACGCTAAAACCGTCAAGTCTTTTTCGGCTAAGAGGCAAGCCATAACGAAAATGCAAATATCCAAAATTATAATGGAACAGGAGCTACAACATATAGAAAAGATATCATCCTCTTCGTCACAATTTTACGGAGAATTTGGACCTTCTACAAGTACATCTGCTGTGCCAAGCTCGTTTACTTATTCACCTTGTGAAAATACACAATCGTCCGTATTGGAAGAAAGCTCTCAAACACTCTTTCAGCTCACTTAAAAAAAAACCATAGAATCGGTTAAAATACTATACTTTTTTTTCTAAATTATTGTACTTATTCTTAAGAATTCTCACCTCTGTTAAAAATTAGGTGAAAAGACTTGCAATAATTTAATAAAACACTTTTAAATGATTTGTAATTGGATTTATCGTATTAATAACTTTCATTATCATACCTTAATGCAATCGCAAGACGTTCCTCGGGACTAATAGACTCACGATAATTTGTACATAACTTATCGTCTTTGATAAGATCAAGAATATCGTCAAAACAGTCACTTGTCATTCTGAAATACACATAAAATCTCCGTTCATCCTTTCGAAGATCTGGCATAAGCGTATGAAACTCTCCATAACTTTGGCGATCAATATTTATTTCATGAACCCATTTTCTTTTTTTCCTTATATTTCAATAAACAAAAATTTAGTATCAGATAATTGCAATATAATAATCTTATTCATATATACCTGTTCGTTTCTTCTGCTAATGCCATTAAAAGAAGAAATTCTTCTTCATCGGAGGAGGAAAACATGTTGCTTGGTTACTTTGATAATAAGATCATGTATATAAATAAATAAAAGGTTCGCTCCCGCTTCGCGTTTGGTGTGAATGGATAGTAGTTCCCGCTCCCGCATCTTTCCCGCGCGATATTCGCTATCGCTACCGCTCTCGCGTTTCGCGTTGGTTTGAGCAGCATGAAAGTAATTTCAACGATTTCGTTTTGGCCCCAGAGAGTCTTCTTCGTATCTTTCATAGTTTTGAAAGATAAGAAATCAGTGGGTAGTTTCATCTTCTAGTTTTGAATAAAACGGGACAGTTGTTATAACTTGGGTATGCAAACTGCACAAAATGGTGACTTTTTCTAGATATAATTAGTCTCGATAAATTTGTTTGGAAATTTGGCGCCCATAAGCCGAACTTTGCGGAACAAATTGATGATTTATAAACGTCATTCGGTCATACTGGAACATAAATATCAAATACAATCCTCAATCTGACAGCAGGTTTGCCAGATGTATTTGTTAAAACGAGACAACATATTATGCAATATATTGGGGCTTTTGAGCATGCTATCTGAATACTGATGACAAATATATGTTTCCCCCATTAATAGGTCAGTGAAAGATAAAAACTTACAAATCTCACGGTTGTTTTTAAGACTATTTTTGGATCATCCAGCCTTTACGGATGATGCCCTCTGGAAGGGACTCGATCACTATATCCCCATGAACGCTGAGTAAATATAACCAAAATAGATTCATTTCATTGGTCTATTTGTACTGTGGATACATCCACTAGAGCATACTATTCTAAAGAAGAGCTAAACATTTGTCAAAGCACACTTTTATCTTTACAGAGGCAGCGTTGACAAGAGTGACGTTGACAAGTTCCACAACTGCTAAAGACCGCTCGATTATTTAAAGCGTTATCGCCAAAATGTTGATAAGTATCAGAAGCATTGACTTGTAGTGGCGACGGTGTTGGTTAGTCTGTTTGTAAATTAGCTTCTTGTGGTAAGGTTGTGTTTTAGCGCACTCCAACGTAGATATGACCGAAAAACACTCGTATACTGGCCACCCAACCGCTCCAGCTAGTGGCGATCCAATTAGTCCGGCAACAATTTATCCACAAGGAGGCTACGCACCGTCAGTATCAACACAGTCAGGGAAAAGTGGATTTTATCAACATGGAGGATATCCACCATCCTATGGAAACCAACCACCATATCCACCTCAGTCTGCATATCAACCACAATCGGGTATTCCACCACCGCCGCAGTCGCAATATTCACCTCAGCCGGCCATACCACAGGTTGTATCCAACGAAGCGAATCGGTATGGTTGGACCGAGGATGTCCAAAGGAACGGTCCACAAGCGAATTCATTGGCAGCAGGTTCGTATACATAAACATATAAAATGTACCAATTGTAAGGCCTTTTTCGACTTATCTTGTATTGTTAGAGGTTAACTAAGCTTAAGAGCGTTTTTTTCTTTTATCTCGAACTAGCTTAGACTTTAATCATTTGCCTTACCGATAGGCTATTGTATGAATCATGTCTGAGTTACTTCTTCTTGCTTTATCGGCCCCGCTTAGTTATGACCGTATAATTGTATCCCTATTGGTCCAGTCTTTTAATTTAGGCATGATAACCTAATTGTTGCAAAGAAATCTGATCAACCTAGAAAATACTGCATTCTAGGGTAAAGAAATTCCCTTCTGCATACCTATATAACTTCACCTTTTATCTGCTACATTTCTCGTTAAATTCACAAGCGGATTTATTATTTGCTGCCTCGGTAATCAAATATTCGGCATGAGCCTTGATATTCCAGCGACTATTCGGTTGGCTTTCTCACTCGTGTACCTCAGGTGTTCTCTGAAGTTAAGCCTGTGGTCTAGGACTACCCCTAGGTATTTTATGTAGGCTACGGTTTGCTTGTATGCTCTCCCACTTTAAGTCTTAAGCGTTCAACTTTTTTACGGCTGCTAATGAGAACGGCCTCTGTTTTATGGTCCGCCAGTTCCAATTCCAAACCTGACGAGCTGATCCATATCTTTACATCTTTGAGAGTGTTTTCGCAATGTTGCATCATTTCCTCTGTGGTTTTGGGCATTAATACCACTGGTATGTCGTCATCGTATCCGATAATGTTCACTCCTCTTGGTTTCGTTTTATTCAATACTCCATTGCGCATAATATTCCATAGAGCTGGTCCCAGAACTGACCCCCCCTTTTTTTATAATTAGCACGCGCTAAAGGGCTTATGAATACCCTTATAGTGTTTGGACACAGCGTGGGCATTAAGGAAATTGAGGAGAAGAAAAGAGGAGATACCGATGTGCATTGGTTTTAAATTTTTGTAAATTGTAATGGGGAGGAAGGACTGAGTTTGGTATTCGTGTTGTTTGGTTAAGAATTGAATCTCTATTAGGCAGGAGATATTCCTACGATGTTCAAGCGAGACTATAGAGTTCGCTACGGTTGGATCTCCTATCAGTTTTATCGCACGCTTTTGTATCCTATCCAGTAGGTGCAATGATGCTTTTGCTGCACCTGACCAGATGTGGGCGTTGAACTCAAGTTTTGGGCGTATATACGCTTTATATATTGAGGCCAGATCAGAGGTGGTGAAATATTTTTTGCATCGATTAAGGAAACCTAGATATTTCGCTGCGTTTTTAGCGATTTCGAATACGTGGTCGTTCCAACGAAGGTCGTTACTAAGACACATACCGAGCATGGAAAGTTTTTCGGTTTCGGCGATGCAAGTGCCATTCATGGATAATGGCTGTAAATTTTGGTTTCGCTTAGATGACAGATGACAACATTGTTTGAATGATGCTGTCAAGATCGGAATTTAATGAGCTTAACATATTTTGCCGTTTCTGTTCCACGTCCGAAGATGAAGGTCGTGGCTTAGAGAATGAATATGAAAAGCTGGGAGTGCTGTCATCAGCAAAGGAATGGATTGGATTAGAAGTTGCAGACAAGAGGTCATTAATACAAATGAGAAAGAGTGTCGGAGACAGAACATAGCCCTGGGGAACACCAGCATTTATTTCGTGAGAAGCAGACTTGAAACCGTCCAAAACAACTTGAATTGAATTTCGAGAGATAGTTTCTAATCCATAGAAGAAGAGTTTCATCGATTCCAAAAGCACGCATTTTCGACAATAGGGCTTGATGCCAAACTCTGTCAAATGCCTTTGAAATATCAAGTGCAACGATCTTGTTTTCGCCACCGAGGTGGATAGATTGGTTCCACTTTTCGGTGAGATATGTCAACAAATCACCAGTGGACCTGTTGCACTCTTCTTTGGAACTCCTCCAGTGCTTTCGTACGTTTTTGGTCCTTCGTCTGTATCGAAAAAGAGGTTTCTGTCTTGGAAATAATTTGTTATTATTCGCGTAAAGTACTTAGGTAATCTCATGTTACTTAGCGCAGTCATTATGACGATCTAGCTTGCCGAGTTGAAGGCATTTTTAACGTCTAGTATCATTTGTAACGTCAAGTGTCATTTGTAACGTCAAGTGTTATTTTTAACGTCAAGTGTCATTTGTAACATCGAGTGTCCCCCTTTCCAGCTCGTTCCAGATATGTCTTCGCGAGCATACTGCTTTTGTCGCATCTGTGATTCTTATATTCCTTAAGCCGTATTGATGGTTGGAGGTTTCTGTCTTGGAAATAATTTGTTATTATTCGCGTTCGGTACTAAGGTACTCTCATGTTATTTAGCGCTGTCATTATGGCGATCTAGCTTGCCGAGTTGAAGGAGTTTTTAACGTCTAGTGTCATTTTTAACGTCAAGTGCCATTTGTAACGTCGAGTGTCCCCCTTTCCAGCTCGTTCCAGATATGTCTTTGCGAGCACACTGCTTTTGTCGCATCTGTTATTCTTTTCTTCCTTAAGCCGTATTGATGGTTTGAAAGTTCGTTATCTGCTTCGGTGTACTGGCCGAGTCTTTGGCGAATAATTTTCTCCAGTACTTTGGCCATTGTGTCTAACATGTCTATCACGCACAATGGTCCGTATGATGATGGTTGTTCTAGTCAGCATCTGCCTTTTCCATTGCCGAGGGAATTTTCCTTCCGCAAACTATCTTTCATACAGGTTTGCATATACCTCTGGATGGGCTTGGATGGCTTCCTTTATGACAAAATAGGGTATGCCATATATTTCTGGAGCCTTGTTGCTTTTAATGGTGGCTGCTTCATCCAAAACATCTGCAGTTATCACTGTTGGCATCACATTCATGACCCCCCCTGCTTGGGCTAACTGTGGAATCTTGTTTGTCCATATATACAACCTCGCACGCAACCCAAATCAAACAGTGAGATGAATTAGTGGGGTTGCAGGGAGAGCAGCATGCCCCAACTTACTTTGCTTATACCCAAACTCGCCCTCAGATGTATTCAAAGTGTGAACCCCCAGCTTGGGCTCATTCTTGGATATGGGGTGGGTGCAAAATTGGATATAAAGTGAAATCATGCCGAATTTTGGAATTCTGCGTAATTTCGCTCGAAGAGGCCATTAATAATTAAGAACTGCCTTGACGGTGCAGCTGCTGTACTTTTTATTTCGTTCTTCTTCCTTCTCTTAGAATTTTAAAACGATCACTTCAAGCCTTTTTAATGAGTCTCTTGAGTTTCCCTCTCTTTCCAGAGTTTGCTCTCTTATTTGGTCAAAGTCTTCGCTTCGCCTTGGTTTTTGTCTTGCTCGCATTTTTAAACACTCCGCTCTAAGCTTCGAGATGCTATCGGTGCACCAATACACCATTTCCATTGGCTTTGCGGGGCAGTTTTTGCCTGCTCCTCTAGCGGTCTCCATGTTGAACAGACAGTATGCCAGCATTTCTTTCTCTATGGACCCCGTTTTTCAGCCCATCTTTTGTACTTTAGTCGTAGCTTTTTGGTAGTGGAATCTAGTCGTTTCTATGGTCTCAAATGCTGGCGCCCGGTAGAGCATAACAGCTGAAGACATGAATTTCCTTTGGTTTTCAATATGCGTAGTTTGGTTTTTCATTGGCGTACTTTCGTTCGAAGGTACAGTATTCGCAGGTCGATAACGCAAATTTTTGGCTGACTCAGCCACCTATCGTCCTTTGATGCTAATGGACCTGTACTGCTCGCTAATAATGGCTATTTCTGCTTTTCCCTCAGTTTAAAGTCTTAAGTGCTGCCTCGCAATTATTGAGGTTAAATTGGATACACTTCATCGTTTCTTTAGAAGATCTCGCATAGAATTCTTATACACCGCACATTGGAAACTCCCTTTGCTGTAAGGTCGCATAAGTACATTTGGGTTCAGCCGAACAGGATTGTGCAATGTGTCCCTTGCTTTCAATAGCATTGCCATGTTCCTGCACGGTCTGCCTCGTTCCTGCAGTTTCTTGCTATGTGCCGGTATTCGAGACTTGTAAAGCATCTCGTTGGTGTGATGTTTTCGCACACTCTACATCGTACCCATCCATTGTTGATCCGTCTGCAGCGATTATTTTGGTGGCCACATCTGCCGGTAGCTTGATAAGAATTGTATGTGCTGCCCCATCTACAAAAAAACGATCCTATCGAGGCATATCCCTTCCTCAGCTTTAAGTTGGTTACCTGGCCAAACTTACCCTGGATGTCCGATCTTGCTGTATGTGTTGCCCCATCTACAAAAAAAACGTTCCTAGATCCTATCGAGGCATATCCCTTCTTTAGCTTCGAGTTGTTTACCTGGCCAAACTTACTTTGGATGTCCGATCTTGCTGTATGTGTTGCCCCATCTACAAAAAAAAAACGTTCCTAGATCCTATCGAGGCATATCCCTTCTTCAGCTTCGAGTTGTTTACCTGGCCAAACTTACCCTGGATGTCTGTTCTTGCTGTATGTGTTGCCCCATCTACAAAAAAAACGATCCTATCGAGGCATATCCCTTCTACAGCTTCAAGTTGTTTACCTGGCCAAACTTACTGGATGTCCGATCTTGCTGTATGTGTTGCCCCATCTACAAAAAAAAACGTTCCTAGATCCTATCGAGGCATATCCCTTCTTCAGCTTCAAGTTGTTTACCTGGCCAAACTTACCCTGGATGTCCGTTTTTGCTGTATGTGTTGCCCCATCTACAAAAAAACGATCCTATCGAGGCATATCCCTTCTACAGCTTTAAGTTGTTTACCTGACCAAACTTACCCTGGATGTCCGATTTTGCTGTATGTGTTGCCCCACCTACAAAAAAAAATGATCCTAGATCTTATCGAGGCATATCCCTTCTTCAGCTTTAAGTTGTTTACCTGGCCAAACTTACCCTGGATCTCCGATCTTGCTGTATGTGTTGCCCCATCTACAAAAAAAAAGTTCCTAGATCCTATCGAGGCATATCCCTTCTTCAGCTTCAAGTTGTTTACCTGGCCAAACTTACCCTGGATATCCGTTTTTGCTGTATGTGTTGCCCCATCTACAAAAAAAACGTTTCTAGATCCTATCGAGGCATATCCCTTCTTCAGCTTTAAGTTGTTTACCTGGCCAAACTTACCCTGGATCTCCGATCTTGCTGTATGTGTTGCCCCATCTACAAAAAAAAACGATCCTATCGAGGCATATCCCTTCTACAGCTTTAAGTTGTTTACCTGACCAAACTTACCCTGGATGTCCGATCTTGCTGTATGTGTTGCCCCATCTACAAAAAAAAATGATCCTAGATCTTATCGAGGCATATCCCTTCTTCAGCTTTAAGTTGTTTACCTGGCCAAACTTACCCTGGATCTCCGATCTTGCTGTATGTGTTGCCCCATCTACAAAAAAAAAAGTTCCTAGATCCTATCGAGGCATATCCCTTCTTCAGCTTCAAGTTGTTTACCTGGCCAAACTTACCCTGGATCTCCGATCTTGCTGTATGTGTTGCCCCATCTACAAAAAAAACGATCCTATCGAGGCATATCCCTTCTACAGCTTTAAGTTGTTTACCTGACCAAACTTACCCTGGATGTCCGATCTTGCTGTATGTGTTGCCCCATCTACAAAAAAAAATGATCCTAGATCTTATCGAGGCATATCCCTTCTTCAGCCTTAAGTTGTTTACCTGGCCAAACTTACCCTGGATCTCCGATCTTGCTGTATGTGTTGCCCCATCTACAAAAAAAACGTTTCTAGATCCTATCGAGGCATATCCCTTCTTCAGCTTTAAGTTGTTTACCTGGCCAGACTTACCCTGGATGTCCGATCTTGCTGTATGTGTTGCCCCATCTACAAAAAAAAAAACGATCCTAGATCTTATCGAGGCATATCCCTTCTACAGCTTCAAGTTGTTTACCTGGCCAAACTTACCCTGGATGTCCGATCTTGCTGTATGTGTTGCCATATCTACAAAAAAAAACGATCCTATCGAGGCATATCCCTTCTTCAGCTTCAAGTTGTTAACCTGGCCAAACTCACCCTGGATGTCCGATCTTGCATAGCATCGGCAAGTGATCATTGGAGAAAGATGGACTCGAGTTTAACCTCAACTTGTCTCAATTTTTCAATATTCTGCGCTAGCGAGGTATCCGTCGGAGCGGACAATTTTCCGCAACGCATACTTCGTCGGTGGTTCTAGTTCCATTCGAGGTATTGCTCATCTGAGAACAATTACTTCCATGAAATTCTTAAATGGAAATAAATTCAATGTGGTCATTCAAAGTGTTTTCTAGGAGCTCTTTCCTGTGATTTGAATGTCGTATCTACCATTCCTATTATAAGATTAGTTGGTCGTTTTCAATTCTTCCATTTACCAATCCATGGTGTCCATTTTAAAAACATAGGATACGTTTGGTTTAGTGGGTTTTCGACCGAGGTATTCCTCTTTTTGGACTTCCCCGCGGTAAAGTGTTAGCACATTTAACATACATAACCACTTCTTATAAGACTTTCTATTCGATGACATGTTTTCTTGACCTAATTTCAAGTAAGTTGACTAACAACGCTCCGGCAACTTTTAGTTTCCGTTTCAGCGACATTAATTTTCATATCTGGCGGTATGAGTTTTGCCCAAAGTATTGGCATCGATGAAGACAGCAATTTCTACGAACTACTTACACATCAGCCTTCCCACATGCAAATTTGTTGGTTCATAGCTGTCATCATTGGAGCCTGTATATCAACGTTCTTAATTGAAAAGCTCACGAAGCGCAACTTTAATGTAAGTATGACAAACTTTCAAAAGGACACGTTATCCTAGCCCTTTCTTGCAGATAATCGCTTCAGTCCTTGTCATCTTAAATGGAATTATCTTCACATCGGCACCATCAACTGCTGCAGCCATCACCATAGCTCGCTATTGTGATGGCATTGCTTTTGGTTTGACTCTGATTCCAACTATAGTCGCAGGATCGGAGCAATCGGTGAAAAGATTCAGAGGTCTGGTTCTTTCTACTGAACAAGTCGGTCTTACTATCGGCTTTATGGTCAAGGCAGTCTATTGCAATTATTGGGGATACAATATGAGAATGCACCCAAATCGAATGCATGGAATCATGGCCTTAATCTTGGGCTTAATTGCTTTGATCTTCGCCTTTCTATTAACAAAGGAATCACCAGTCTTCTATTTACGTAAGAAAAATGAATCGGAATCACTGGAGGCGGCACGCATCCTACAAGGCGCCCTGACCCAAAGAGATCCCCGAGTCTTGGATATGTTCTATGAGCTTAAAAACCTTCTGAAAGATGATGAAGAAAGAGGTCGTTCTGAGAACATTGCCATTGGGCTGTTGCCAATGGCCAAGGTATGCTTGTTCCGTATCTTTGTCGCGTTGTCCTTCTCATTTGCACTAACCTGGGGAGTCCTAATTGTGTCCATTCTCAGCTACAATGAATGGGGCCGGTTTATTTATGCGGTAGCACGAGTATTGGGCGTTGTTTTAAGCGTTTTCACACTGGACACGCTGGGACGTAGAGATTTGACCGCGATTACACTTTTAGTTGGCGCTAGCCTGCTAATTGCCATTGGGGCATTATCTGAGAACGTATTTATAATATATAAAACCAGAATGTTGACAGACATACTGATATTAGCTTTGTTCTATCAGTTGTTTGCTGGGATTGCATCTTCTGCTAGTACCTGCTATCTGGGGGAAGCTTTTTCAGTGTCGGTGAAGCCGTACTTTATACTTGTTGCGGTTATCCTGGAGAACCTCATTCAGATAATTGTTTGTTATACCTTTGAGAGTAAATTCGAATCGTTGTCGGCGTATGGATATACTGTGGGGGCCTTACAGATTGTGTTCGCGGTCGCATTCTATGCTCTTATGCCAGAAACTAAGCAGACTACTCTGCGAGTGGCGTTGGAAAAGTTCAAACGACCTGTTGGAGGTACATCGATTTGGAGGAATCACAATTGAGATTTAACGCTTTATCGGTTTGCATTGTAAGGTTTTTTTTTTTACAAATATTATAATTTTTACTCGATATTCGACTTATTGCATGTGAAACAATGTTTATGCATGACGATGAATGTTAGTTTTGTAATAAAAATAAATATTTAGCGACTTGGCATTACTTTTTCTTGTTTTTTAATAGAAAACAAAAATTTATCGATTTGGCATCACTTTTTTTTTATTGAATGGCATGACATACAAATTGGTTGATATTCATTTTAATAAAAAATAATATGATGGCGTTCATTGCAGCTTTTTAAACAGAGAACCAAACATGACATTCAAATGGACTAAACATGAAATACAAATTCTCCTGGAAGAATATAAGACCAAAATTGTCAGAGATGATATAATTGCTAGGATGATAGGAAAACACAACCTACACGATATCACTTTCGATAACGAACTTAGGTTCATCGATTTTGGAGTGGGAAACAATCATGGAGGTAAGCATCACTCGATTTTTATGTCTGGAGGCACATAATGAAGATGGTTGGGTGTTGCAGAACGGGGGTAAACTCTGATTGGCTTTAACTTGGCAATCGGGTACTGGTATTATTCAACCGGATTTGACTTGCTTAGCGTTGATAACACGACGAAAAACACCAACACTTTAAACGGCCAGGTCAGAATGGCACAGAATGAATACCCGGTCTGCTGTCCCAGGCTAACCTTGATAAGCTCCTTCGACATATTCGGACAACAGGTTCTCTCGGAATTTCAAGGGTTAGTCAGGCCCCTTGAACAGAGATGGTGGCTGATGAACCGAAAGGACAACGGCAACGCTTAATACCGTAGTGGATACTGATGACCCCGTCTCCTAGGGGTATCTAATAAATTTTAATTGGCTCTCCAGGTTGGAGGTTGTGCTTTGGGTTAACTACCCAACCATGACGACCCTGCTAAACGAAAAAAGGTATCTGGAATGTGGAAGCAGAAGAGGTGCGAGCGAACAATAAGCGGAAGCCTTGAACTACTACAAAGCAGATATTACTGCCATCCAGAAAATAGGACGGGATGGATCGGGCAAAAAGAGGATGAAAAACTGTAACATCTACTATGGATGTGGGCAGAAACAGCAACTACTCGGATGCGGATATGTTATAAATGCCAGACTTTGGCAAGAAGTCTTATGTTTCCAAGATATTAGCGAACGCATTGTAATAATCCGCATTGGGGCCAAATTCGCTAACGCTCACGCCCCAACGGAGGTCTATGAGCTCCTTGGCAAAACCTATGAGCGACTACCGAAGAACGATGTTAAAATCGTGCTGATCTCTATCTACCTTAACGCAAAGGGAGATAGAGAAGACATCTTTAGCAGTATTGGCGGAAAACACAGCTAACACCACAACACGTCTGGTAACGGATATGGGCTAATTGACTTCGCTACGGAACGGAATGCCACTATAGCCAGCACACGTTTTCCTCACCTCGATATACATAAGGGACATGGCGGTCTCCAGATCAACGAACGGTCAACGAAATTGATCGCATTGCGATAGACAAGAGGCACGCATCCAGTATTTTGGATGTCCGAACATTCCGAGGAGCTAACATCGACTCGGACCACTATCCACGGATATCCAGCACGCCACAACAATCCAGAAATATTGTGAAAAAAATTTGATGGCGAAAGACTGCAATCGCAGGAGACCGCCAAGACCTTCGCGCAACGCGTATCCCTTAACCTCTCGATTAACACCATACCACCAGCACCGAATGTCGAAGAACAGTGGCAACGAAGCCAACAAGCCATTAGATCAGCCGCAACTGATGTGCTAGGTTTCTCGCGCCCACTAGCAAGAAACCCCTGGTTTGATGAGGAATGTCGACAGATGCTCGCAGCCAAGAACAAGGCCTACGAGGCTAAGCTGATGGTGAAGACGGTGGTGCTGTTGAGCTCTATAGGCAGAGAAGAAGGGAAGAACACCGGCTTTTCAGAGCAAGAAAAGTGCGTGATCGAGGATATAGAAGGTGCCATTCCAGTAATGATGTTCGCAAGTTTTACAAAAGTGTAAAACGTCAAAGCCAAGGATACAAGGCTCGAACAGAATCCAGTCGAAATAAGCAAGCAAATATCGGTGTTGAGAGACAGTCGATGCTGAAGAACAACTTCTGCAGACTGTGAAACGGTGATGACGAACATTTAGAAACGAGAGCAAAAGCCAACTACGCGACCTAGTTGAAGTGGGGATACCATTATCTAAACTCCAGCATAATAAGGCTGCCGGTAATGACGGCATTCCTGAACTTTACGGCTGAACTTTAAAAAGCCGGCGGTGATGACTTGGTTAGTAACATCCATCAACTCATAAGCCAAATCTGGTCGGAAGAAAGTATGCCTGAAAAATGGAACCTCAGCATCGATTGCACAAAAAAGGAGACCCCCTGAACTGCGCCAACTACAGGGGCATAAGTCTCCTCAACATCGCCTACAAGATACTAGAAATATGGAACCTCAGCATCGATTGCACAAAAAAGGAGACCCTCTGAACTGCGCCAACTACAGGGGCATAAGTCTCCTCAACATCGCCTATAAGATCCTATCTGCCGTAATATATGAACGCCTGAAACCGTTTACCAACAACCTGATCGGCCCTTATCAGTGTGGTTTTAGGCCAGGAAAGTCCACAACCGATTAAATTTTCACATTGCGGCAGATCTTGGAAAAAACCCAAGCAGTCCAAACCGATAACCACCACCTATTCATCGACATGTAGAACGTATGCACACCAATACTCCGGCTCGCAGATTCTTCGATTCCCAGCCAGACTCGAACGCAGTAGAGGAAGACTTCACTTTAATTGGCGCGCACAAGTAGAAACCGACCTCACCCAACTTGGAACGCGCAACTAGAGGCAGTTAGCTAAGGACCGGGCTAATGGAGAGGCACGTTGTTTGAGGTCCAGGTTTCGGACTGTAGCGCCACTTAAGTAAGTTAAGCACACATGAATGGTTGTGAGAAAGCTCGGCCCTGGGTATTTACAAGCCTGTTGCGACAAAAAAATTTATTTTTCAGTCCTTTCACATGGGCTCAAAATTTACGAATAGAAAAATCATTGGGCCTCCGCACACGAGATGAGTTTAGTTGGTACCGGTTTAAAGACTGATGTATGCGGAGAGAAATAGTTGAAATTCTCCAACCGAGTTTGTGCAGTACAGCAAATTTGGAAGCCAATATAAACACATTTATCTGCTTTTTATTTATTTTTGGTTCTGAACAAAATTTAATCTAATTTGGCTCCCATACGCATTTTGTGAGCCGAGCAGTCATCATAATTGTGGTTGCATATCCTCTACACAAACCTAAGAGCTTTCGAACTGTCACGATAAATGTGACGATTTGTATAGAAATACTTAGACAATGCAATGGGGTTCATGTAAATAATTTGTTTTGCCAGCATATTCATCACGTGTGCACTTGGAATACAGTCTTATGCGACAGTTAAACTCATCTCGTGTGCGGAGGCCCAATGCCATTATTTACTACATCACTACATGAATGAAAAAACAAAAAACGAAAAAAATTCATTGATAGATACAAAGGTTTCGGTTTGTGTTTATAGTTATCACCAAGGTCGCTGTCACTTTTCATTTCCAGGAATCCTATTTCACTGCTTTGATAATTTCTAGTTTACAGATTTATTATATCAAGCACTTATATCTATAGATAACCACAAAATCACTTGTATCTGCCTATATACATTCAAACCAACTATATAATAGCAGTTAGCTCTTATCTGTATTTTATGTAGAAAACATTGAGTATATTATTTTTTATCTTCTTAGAAAATAATCATTATTTCTCTATTATAGTTCCGGAATGATTATTCACATTGGTCGCGGTAAAACCCCTTTTAGTCGTCACCTTCTGGTTCGACTTCGCAACCAGAAATGATTTCATTTTCGCATCACAGAGCGCTTAGTAATAGTTTTACTTTGTGTTACATGGCAAGACTAAGCATTCGGATTAGTATGGCCTTAATATTTAAAAATTTACATAAAAGACTTGTCTTACAATGTTAAAGTAAATCTTTAGTTAAAATGTTGGGAACCTACCCGTCAGGCAACATCCAGCAGTACGTTTCAAAACACTAAATATGCCTTCGATTTTGATTTTGAAGTGAAACTTCTTTCGGCATGGTATGAATTGCATTTTATGAAACGAAAAGGTGTAACGAAAAAGAGATTAATCGTTCTCTTTCTCTCTTTTGAACACCTCCAAAGTGTATTCATCTCATTCTGTTACAAATTAACAAATCAAAATACAGTTTCTCTTGTGAGCTCAAACTCAACATTTTTTCGATGACTTTCAAGTTACAATTCATACTTAACGACAAAAAATCATTAAAAATAAGAAAATCAATTAATGGGTGTTCTAAAATGAACTGTTACCTCATTTGACAGCCTCTCAGCCTAATAATGTAATGTTGACATAAATTACTTTGTATAAACCATCTCATAGGTGTAAATTCGTTATGATAGCTAGCTGAGTTGATCTAGCCATGTCCGTCCGTCCGTCCGTGTGTCACCGATTTTTGGGCCCTTAATTTAAAGCTAGAATTATAAAATTAGATAAAAAGGCTGCAGAACAAGAAGAAAAACGTTTTAAATCCGCCCATTGCCACTTTTTAAATGTGTTCCCCAGATTGGTTAAATTGTTAAGAATTTTGAAAAAGTGCCTAAAGAAGAAGAAAACTGAATGTCAAGAGACTGCAATCGCAAGGGACCGTTAAGGTCTATGCCATTACCTCTCGATTAACAACATACTAGCAGGATCGAATGTCGAAGAACAATGGCAACGATGTCAACAAGCCATTAGATCAGCCGCAACTGATGTGCAAGGTTTCTCGCGCCCACCAGGAAGAAACCGCTGGTTTGATGAGGAATGCCGACAAATGCTCGGAGCCAAAAACGATGTCAATTAGGCTAAGCTGCAGGTGAAGACTAGAGCTGCCATTGAGCTGTATAGGCAAGGAATGCTGGAGGAACACAGGCCTTTCAGTAAAGATGAAAAAGGACAACAAAACCGCGATATCTGGGATATAGAGAGGTGCCACTCCCAGATTGATGCTCGCAAGTTTTACCAAAGTGTAAAACGTGAAAGCCAATAACACAAGGCTCGAACAGAATTCTGTCGAGATAAACAAAGAAATATCGGAATTAAGAGACAGTCGATGCTGAGGATGTGGAAGAACAACTTCTGCAGACTGTTAAACGGTGATGACGAACAACATTTCGCTGTCAGGCAGAACGAACCCTTCAATATTGGAAACGAGAGCGAAAGCCAACTACCCGACCTAAGTGAAGTGGGGATAGCAATATCTAAACTGAAGCTTAATAAGGCTGCCAGAAATGACGGCCTTCCTGCTGAACTTTCAAAAGCCGGAGGTGATGACTTGGTAAGTAACATCCACAAACTCATAAACCAAATCTGGTCGGAAGAATGGAACCTCAGCATCGATTGCACAAAAAAGCAGACCCTCCAAACTGCGCCATAGTCTCCTCAACATCGCCTACAAGATCATATCTGCCGTAATATGTGAACGCCTGATACCGTTTACCAACAACCTGATCGGCCCTTATTATAGTTCAGGATAGTCCACAACCGGTCAAATTTTCACTCTTAGGCAGATCCTGGAAAATATACAAGAAGTCCAAATCGATACCCACCACGATACCACCATCGATATCAAAGCCGCATACGACACCATTTACAGAGACGAACTATACAGCTGTCTAGCTTTGGCATAGCGTCCAAGCTCGTTTGTGAAGTATGACGACTGAGAATTCTCGCTGCTCCATCATGGTCGGAAACGACCTCACCGACACATTCGATACCAATAAAGGATTTAGGCAAGGCGATGCGCTGTTACGTCTTCAATCTAATTCTTGAGAGGATTGTGCAAAACTCCCGAACAAACAACATAGGCACACTTTTCCAAAAAACGGTGCAGCTACTAGCATACGCCGACGATATTGACATCGTTGGTAGGACTCCACGTGATATCATAGTCACGTTTGCTAGTATAGAGAAGGCAGCGGCATAAAATTTGTTTAAATCAGGGTAAGACTTAGTAACTACATGCTGTAAATACGAAAGGGCACACAACATCGACGAATTGGACAGAACGTCACCATTGACAGATACATCTTTCAGCTAGTACGGGACTTTGTCTATCTCGGCTCCGCTGTTGATTCTGACAACAACATCTCGTCAGAAATTAAGCGAAGAATTACACTTGTCAACCGCTGTTTCTTCGGGCTAAGCATGCAATGCAGTAGTAAAGCCCTCACTCGAACTACTTAGGTGAGCCTTTATAAGACCCTGATCATCCCAGTTCTGCTCTACGGCGCTGAAGCATGGACCGTCTCAAAAGCGGATGAAGAGATCCTTGGTCAATTTGAGAGCAAAATTTTTCGAAATATCTTCGGTCCCGTTTTAGTTGACGGGCTACGGAGACGAAGATTCAACCACGAACTATACGAGCTGTACAGCGACATGCCCCTGGTCAAAAAACTCCGCATTGGACGTTTAAGATGGCTCGGACATGTAAAACGAATGGACACCAATACTCCGGCTCGCAGAGTCTTCTGTTCCCAGCCAGACGTCGGATGCAGTAGAGGAAGACCTTTTTATTGAAAAAGGTCCGTAAGACCTTTTTATTGAAAAAAGGTCCGTGGCCGTGAAAATGTTTAGACTTTTTCTGCTGGGAGCAACAAAAAGTACTTGTATAAAATTTCATCATGCTCGCTGAAAATTTAAGACCCAAGAACTGGTGATTTACGGAAGGATGGATAGACGGGCGGACAGACAGACGAAAGGACGGACCGACATGGCTTAATTGAATCAGCCAGCTATTCTGAGTCGATCCATTTACTTTGAGTTGTATTTTCAAAAATATTCAATCAGAATAGCAAGTAGAGACGAATGGTCTTCAAAAAATTTGGGATCTAAATGCTCTATATAACCAGAAATGAGAAAGCAGGCGAGCTAGCTAGGATCAACTAGCTGCAGCTCCTTATATGAAGGTTAGCCTCAGCTTGCTTTAAAAAAGGGAAATAACTAGACACACACAAAAAGACAACTCGCTTGAGCGTCAACAGTCCATCAAAACTAAACCTACAAACTTGATGGCAAACGAATTTACCCCTATGGGATAGGGTGGAAAAAGTGTTGCGCAAATAAATCGACACAGTCTCAACAGTTTTGGCCTGCTGTATGGAATTGTGTTCCGTCTTGCTGAGAACATTTGTCTCCTAGACAATTGCTTTTGGTGAAGTAAATAGCGCTTGTAGCCCCGCAGCCCTTGCAACTGGCGTGAATGCTCCTTCCGTAAATTTTAAAACGATAATCGTTGACGATAGTGTGTAAGAATTTGCAGGTTTGTAGCGTTTAATTTGTTATATTGTGTGTGTGTTTTTGTATACAAATTAGACGTTAGTAAACGAAACGATCGGCAAGTAAACGACAAAGAAGAAAACGATAGTCACGACAAAGTTCGATTGTGTAAAACGAGAAACCACTGGCAGACTCAATAATATTTATTACAGCTCAACGAAAACGAAAGCTATACGACTTCCGATTGCCAGTCGTAAGAAACTACGAGTATCGTTCAACCTTAAACGATACTCGTTTTACTTAATCGTATTTCAACGATGATCAAATTGATTTCAACGATATTCGTTTTACAAAATATGGCACCGGAGAGTCTCCTTCACTATCACCAACGATTATCGTTTTGAAAGATTCGTGATTAGATTCGTGGTAGTTTCACCTTCAAGTTTTGAATAAAACGGGACAGTTGTTATATCTTGGGTATGCAAACAGCACAGAATGGTGACATTTTCTAGATATAATGAGTCTCGATAAATTTTTTTTTGGAAATTTGGCGCCCATAAGTCGAACTTTGCGGAACAATTTCATGAATTATAAACGTCATTCGGTCATATTGGAACATGAATGTCAGAGGCAATCCTCAGTCTGACAGCAGTTTTGCCAGATGTATTTGTTAGAGCGAGATGGTATATTCTACACTGCTTAGGTGCCTTTAAATATATTATCTGAGTATTGATGACAAATACATGTTCCCCGTTAATTGAAGATAATAACTTACAAATCCCACGGTTGTTCCTAAGTCTATTTTTGGATCATCCAGCCTTTACGGGCGATGCTCTCTGCAAGGGGCTAGGGACGTCGGAGCGGAAAATTCTCCGATTTCGTACGATTCGGAGCATTTTTGCTTCTTCCGAAAAGTTTTTCGGAATATTTCTCCAAAATTTTTAACGCATCCCGGCGAATTGCGTTGAAGTGCGTTCAGGTGCATTTTTCGTCAAATTTTCGACAGCTAAGTGAAAATCTTCTTCGGATTTCCTCCGACACAATTTCTTCGCGAAAATTATTTACGAATTGCAGTGAAGTGATTTTTGTTCAGGTGACACATACCTCGAATGGAATTTCAACCTCCGACGAAGTATGCGTCCGCTCCGACGGATACCTTGCTAGGGCGGAATATGTCCAAATTAAACTCTTTTTATTGGTTATTTTGTACTGTGGATACATCCGCTTGAGCATACTATTCTAAAGAAGAGCTAAACATTTGTCAAAGCACACTTTTATCTTTATAGAGGCAGCGTTGACAAGAGTGACGTTGACAAGTTCCACAACTGCTAAAGACCGCTCGATTATTTAAAGCGTTATCGCCAAAATTTTGATAAGTATCAGAAGCATTGACTTGTAGTGGCGACGGTGTTGGTTAGTCTGTTTGTAAATTAGCTTCTTGTGGTAAGGTTGTGTTTTAGCGCACTCCAACGTAGATATGACCGAAAAACACTCGTATACTGGCCACCCAACCGCTCCAGCTAGTGGCGATCCAATTAGTCCGGCAACAATTTATCCACAAGGAGGCTACGCACCGCCAGTATCAACACAGTCAGGGCAAAGTGGATTTTATCAACATGGAGGATATCCACCATCATATGGAAACCCACCACCATTTCCACCTCCGTCTGCATATCAACCGCAATCAGGTCTTCCACCACCGCCGCCTTCACGAAATACACATCCGCCGGCAACACCACAGGTTGTATCCAGCGAAGCGAATCAATATAGTTGGCTGGAGGATACCCAAAGGAACAAACCACAAGCGAATTCATTGGCAGCAGGTCCGTATACATAAACATACATAATGTGCCAATTATAAGGCTTTTTTTGACTTATCTTGTATTTTGAGAGCTTAAATAAGCTTAAAAGCGTTTTTTTTTTCTTATCTCGAGCTAGCGTAGACCTTATCGTTAGCCTATTGTGTGAATCATGTCTGAGTTACTTCTTTTTGCCTTATCAGCCCCGGGTAGTTTTGACCGTATAAAAGGGTCTTAACTTTACCACTTAATTTCATCCCTATTGGTCAAGTCTTTTGGTTTCGGCATGATGAACTAATTGTTGCTATGAAATCCGATCAACATAGAAAATACTGCATTCTAGGGTAAAGAAATTCCCTCCTACATATCTATATAACTTCACTTTTTATCTGGTGGATTTTTCGTTCAATTAGCTTTCGATACAACGCCGTAATCAATATCAAAAAAAGAAGGGATGCCCATTAATATAGCGTGTAGGACCTTCCTCTGCAAAACTTAAAGTCGGCATCTAGGATGGATGGTATAGTCGTAGTTTAGTTGTGTTTAGGTATCACACAGTTAGATGGCGCTAAAACCATTACTAACAACTGCATCGCCACCAGCACAATGATGCAAACATTCCTCGAATCACCTTCAGCTTCTTCAAATTTGCCGATTCCCCAATTGTACGGATAGGGTAGAGCAGATTTCCCCAGCTTTAGTTCACGCTAAACGGAATTTTGGCTGGAGGGCCAGAAAGGATTTCCACCAGGAGTCTGAGGGTAGTTAGGAATGTAGTGAATTTCTAAATACTACCTCTAGTTGTTAACCTGGCCAAACTTATCCTTATCTGGATATCCGAACTTGCATAGAAATTCGGATCGTTGATCAGCACAAAAAATAGTTCTATAGCATCTCGGCAAGTGAGCACTTCAGTTAGTAGATCTCGGAGGACTTGGAGAAAGATGGACTCAAGTTTAACCTCAACCTTTCTCAATTTCTCGATTTCGCAATGGCGGACGACTCTGTTTTCCGGTTCGCTGGGGTCATTCAAAGCGTTTTCCAGGAGCTCTTTTATGTCGTATGAATGTCGAATCATTCCTGTTATACAATTAGTTTTTCTGTTTCACTTCTTCCATGGTCCAATATCTCTTGGAAGTGGTGTCGATGGAGAAGTCGGGGACAAAATTAGGCACACCATTCTAAGATGAAAGGTTAGGTTGAGTTTTGTGAGTTTTGAATGATGCTTCATGCACTTTCCTGAAAAGCCTTGAAGCGCATCTAATGTCCACCATCAGTGATTTACAAACTGTGATGCCATTCTTCATGGACATCCATTTACTTTTAAATTCAATTTTTATTCTCTTAAAATATTTACTTAACACTAAACAAAAATCCTTAAGTCTAACTTGTTATTTACTTGTGTGCTTAATCTAACTTATCGGCCCTTAGCTGGCGCTGTAAGCTTATCCATAAAATTGTTAAATTTGCTTTTCTGCTCAAGTTTATCGTGTTTTTATTTTTCATTATGTAGATATGTATTTTATTTTAATTTTCAAAGAAAAAATAAAAAACTTTGAGTCGTGACATTTTTTTTTGTTTTATATAAAAAGCTTAATCTAGATTGCAAACTACTTAAGACTGCTTAGCTCCTTAAACCTAACTTAACTATAATCGTGGTGGCAAGCTCTTGTTGCATATGCTCCGATGGGTCGCAATCTTGATTGCGTCTTGGGGTCCACAGCCATATTGTCCACCAATATGGTCTACAAGCCCCGCCCCAGACCTTGTTCCTAAATTTAATTGTTAAAAACTAAGGAGTGGACTAAAAGTGCGCAAAGTACTAAGGGCAGTGCAGAATCACTTTCCGTATATAGCAACCAAAATTCGGTGCGCTGCTTTTATGCTAAATCGGACGAACTCCGGAGCATTGTCGACGTACCCGTCGCGGATAAGCCGCATATCCCGCGCGTCACGGTAGCATTGGTATAAGACAGGGATGCCGTTCCTCTCATGTACTAACGCAAACGAACCGATATAAATGAATGCCTCTGGTGGAATAAATTCGGACTTAAGCGTGCTCTATATGTACATGTAATTGGGGTAGTAAGCCACTAAGATCTGGCTGTTGTAGCTAGCCATTGCCCTTGCAGCGTGCCTTCGAATAACCTTAACAAGGAAATTGTCAATTCTGTACAACTGAGCCCCATTGCATAGAACCTCGTTGCGAGAATATTTTATTTACTCAGACCCTGGCGTTCGGTACCATCCTAAGCAGGATCGGAGACGTATATTTTTCATGTCTGCTGGGGCTGCATTGAATCACGTACGACAATCTTAAGCGATGATTTTCCTTACATGGGCCATACAGCAAATTACTTTCACAATTAAATCAAGTTGACTACCTTGAAACATTCTTCTTGTCAAAGCATAAGCCCCCGTAGGCCTTGCCCCAGACAAGCATCTACATTTTCATTAAAATGCAGTAAACTTGTCAAGCCAGATGCCTAGGTATTTAACCTCACTTCTCACTGCCAACGACTGTCTATGCTGTGAAATGGTACACAATTTCTTTTTTTACTTTTTCTGATATCGGTAGAACCCCAAGCAATGGTCCTAAACAGAAAAGTTTCGGTTTGGAAATTGATCATCAAATATCCATTAATATCGAAGTCACGTTTCAAAAGCATATTCAGACCTCGATTTTCGGACCTGATCTGTACGCCACTAGATTATCTACCAACGCTTTGTTAAATGTTAAATAATATCGAGGAGCTCACCGCACCCTGTTGTAAACCGTTTTTAATTTACATTTGACAGCGAATTTCTTTCCCATAATTTACTTAAGTGGCGCTACAGTCCAGAATGAACCTGATCCTCAACCAACATGCCTCTCCAATTAGTCCGGTCCTTAGCTAACTGCCTCCAAATGCTCACGGTTTCTACTTCTGCGCCCTACTTAAGGCGGGGTCTTCCTTTACTGCGTCCGACCGACGTCTGGCTGGGAATAGAAGACTCTCCGAGCCGGAGTATTGGTGTCCATTCGTTCTACATGTCCTAGCCATCTTAATCTTCAACGTCACTGTACAGCTCGTATAGTGCTTGCCTCTCCAATTAGCCCGGTCGTTAGCCCGCACTTCAAGTTGGTTGAGGTCGGTTTCTACTTGTTCGCTCCACTTATGAAGGGGTCTTCCTCTACTGCGTCCGACCGACGTCTGGCTGGCAATAGAAGACTCTCCGAGCCGGAGTATTGGTGTCCATTCGTTCTACATGTCCTAGCCATCTAAAACGTCCAATGCGGAGTTTTTTGACCAGCGCCATGCCATGCCATGCTAGCAGCTGCACCATTTTTTGGAAAAGTGTGCCTCTGGTGTTGGTTCGGGAGTTTTGTACAATCCTATCAAGAATTAGATTGAAGAAGTGACAGCGCAGTGCCTTGCCTAAATCCTTTATTGGTATCGAATGTGTCGGTGAGGTCGCTTCCGACCCTGAGGGAGCAGCGAGAATTCTCCGTCGTCATCCTACACAAACGAGTTCGGACGGTATACCAAAGCTTGACCGCTGTATAGTTCGTCTCTGTAAATGCTGTCGTATGCGGATTTGAAATCGATGAATAGGTGGTTGGTATCGATTTGGGTATTTTCCAGGATCTGCCTGAGCGTGAAAATTTGATCGGTTGTGGACTATCCTGGACTATAACCACACTAATAAAGGTCGATCAGGTTGTTAGTAAACGGTATCAGGCGTTCACATATTACGGCAGATAGGATATTGTAGGCGTAGTTGAGGAGACTAATGCCTCTGTAGTTGGCGCAGTTCAGAGGGTCTCATCCATCCAACAAGATTGGCTTATGAGTTGGTGGATGTTACTTACCAAGTCATCTCCGCCGGCCTTATAAAGCTCACCGGGAAGGCCGCCATTTCCGGCAGCCTTAACAAGCTTGAGCTTAGGTATTGGTATCCTCACTGCACTCAGGTCGGGTGGTTGGCAGTTTTCGCTGTCGTTGCCAATATTGGTTCGTTCTGCCTGACAGTGGAATGTTGTTCGTCATCGCCGCTTAACAGTCTGCAGAAGTTGTTCTTCCATATCCTCAGCATCGACTGTCCCTCAACACCGATATTTGCTTGCTCATTTCGACAGGATTCTGTTCGAGTCTTGTATCCTTGGCTTTGACGTTTCACACTTTGGTAAAACTTGCGAACATCGTTCCTGGAATGGCATCTTCTATATCCTCGATCGCGCGCTTTTCTTGCTTATTTTTCTTCTTTCTGAAGAGCCGGTGCTCTTCCCTTTTTCTCTGCCTATAGAGCTCAATGGCAGCTCACCTACAGCTTAGCCTTGTAGGCCTAGTTCTTGGCTGCGAGCATCTGTCGATATTTCTCATCAAACCAGGGGTTTCTTGCTGGTGGGCGCGAGAAACCTAGCACATCAGTTGCGGCTGATCTAATGGCTTGTTGGCTTCGTTGCCACTGTTCTTCGACATTCGGTGCTGGTGGTATGGTGTTAATCGAGAGGTTAAGGGATACGCGTTGCGCGAAGGTCTTGGCAGTCCCTTGCGATTGCAGTCTTTCGACATTAAAGTTTTTTTTACAGTATTTCTGGATTGTTCTGGCGTAGTGGATATCCGCATTCTAACCTTGGCTGCAACAAGGTAGTTGTCCGAGTCGATGTTAGCTCCTCGGAATGTTCGGACATCCAAAATACTGGATGCGTGCCTCTTGTCTATCGCAATGCGATCGATTTCGTTGACCGTTCGTTGATCTGGAGACCGTCATGTCCCTTATGTATATCGAGGTGCGGAAAACGTGAGCTGGCTATAGTGGCATTCCGTTCCGTAGCGAAGTCAATTAGCCCAAATCCGTTACCAGACGTGTTGTGCTGTTAGCTGTGTTTTCCGACAATACTGCTAAAGATGTCTTCTCCTCCTACCTTTGCGTTATAATCTCCCAGCACGATTTTAACATCGGTACTTCGGTAGTCGCTCATAGGTTTTGTCAAGGAACTCATAGACCTCCGTTGGGGTGTGAGCGCTTATGAGGCTTATGTTAGCGAATTTGGCCTTGATATGGATTGTTACAATGCGTTCGCCAATGTCTTGGAAACATAAGATTTCTTTCCTTAGTCTGGCACTCATAACAAATCCGCATCCGAATAGTTGCAGTTTCTGCTCACTATATATACATCTACTAAGGACCGTGTTTAGTAGATGTCACAGTTTTTCATCCTCTTTTTGCCCGGCCCATCACATCGTTTTTCCTGGATGGCAGTAATGTCTGATTTATTGCAGTTTAGGGCTTCCGCCAGTTGTTTGCTTCTACTTCTCATGTTTAATGTCCATTCTAGGTGCAGATACGGACGTCGTCGTCCTTTTCTTCTTCCCCATAAGCACTTCATAAATCACATATAACATGCGTTGACGCATGCCCAGTCTGGTCAGCGTGTAGAAAAGCCCGTCTAACCATACAGGGTCGAACGCCTTCTCAAAGTAAACTAGACAGGCCCCTGTGTATTGTCTTTTAAATTTATTCCCTTGAAGGTCGGACACTAGGTTCGACGCGGTATGAATAGTGTCATGCCGCGTCGAAAACCAAACTGATTTTCCGAAAATATTTTGTTTTCCTCGAACCTCTTAAACGGAGCTCTATTGACTTTCTTTTCGACTATCTTGCCAACATTCGGCAAAGGGCTTATAGACCGAAGATTTGCAGGGTTTGTTTTTTCCTTGTCTTTTTTGGGGAAAGGATGTACCTCCGCCGTTTTCAAGTGCACCGGATATTGTGCATTTTTCAGTACGTTGTTAACAGGGTGGCGAAAATATTGACTGCTTCTATTGACAGGTGTCTCAATACGACACTCCTCCTGGACATCCCTTATGCATGACCAATTCATTGTTCACTTCACCATAATGAGGGAAGCCACCAATTGGGGAGATGTACTTGTCTGCTAAATCGTTTTCAGAGGATGCGTTGTTCCTTATATCCTTGACATCCTTGGTGTGGAATATAGCTAAGATGCGGTAAAACTTCTTGTTGATCTCAGTACACCCGACTAGAAGGCTATGCCATAATATATGTGCATCTTGCGGGTAATTTCTTTGTGTGCGAACTTTCACCACCTTGAAGATCTTACCCATGGTGGCATCAACACATTTAAATCGTTCATCTTGTCCAAAAATATTCGATACTGAGACGGCTTGTTCAAAGTGTTCCTTACCATTGTCTTCAAAACTGCCACGCGTTTTGCCCTTCTTTTGGCGTTGCTTGGTCAAACGGATTTGAGAGTCGAAATAACTTGCACAACTTTGCTGTATCGGACAACCTTCCAGAAGATGTTCTCAATATTTTTTGCTGGACTTAGAGAAAGCCTTCTTGGTCTTCTACCATTTCTTTTAGACGCGACGGTACTCCTCTCACAAATGCTGAGCCTAAGCACTAACCCATCCACGGATATCAATTGGTGTCTCAATATAGCCGACAGCTTCAACAAACATCTTTGGTGGAGTTTCCAATAAAGTACAACCTCCTTGTTGATCTCTGATTCAAGACGGTCAGCCTCGCGGACGATATGAGTCATACCGGTTTTGAAACATAATCCTTTGAGAATTGCTTCATCTAACCATGGTGCCTTGCTAAGCGCTGCCTGGATAGATAGCCATGCAATCTCAAACTGGAAAGAACTTTCCCACCTTCGCGAACGCTTCACTTCTCTACTTTTAGATTTGAGGTCCGCCTTCTTCAGGAAGTGTGATTGGATTTGCGGAATATAGACCCTTACCACAATTGAGCCATTTAGAGCTGAGCCTTGCCTGGTCAGCATGCTCGAGTCCTTCAATGTCACTGTGCCCTGGAACCAAGAGAATCATGATCCTGAAGCGTTCGCCCAGGTGAGCAAGTTGGTTCCGGCATTCCTGCACCAGATAGTCCGTCTGTGATCAATCCGAGTAGATGGGTATTGATTTAATTTTTGTGGGCTTATTTTTGTCCCATTTATCACTCTTTGCAAAGAAACAGAAACAAATTCTTGGCGCAACAGACTCGTTAGTACCCAGGGCCGAGCTTTCTCAAAACCATTCATGTGTGCGTGTGTACTTCTTACATAATGGAGGCCCCTACTGTTTTATGCCGAATCCGAACGGCGAATTTGAGATGAGATTTTTTTAACAAAGGATAATACTCGGATGATTTGTCAGATAATCTCGAGAGGAGGGCCAGTGACCAGAACCCAGACCTTCTGCGCTGCAGTTCATCGCACTAACCATAGCCCCACTGAGCCCGTCGCCCGGATATCGCAAGAATTACAGCTATTGTCACGGGGCACTGGCCAATTGGAGCCCATGCGGCCAAGCTAGGGATCCCATGCAACCTTCAATGTCGCAGTTGCGGGTACACAAATGAGAGACAAACCCTCTCCCATTTCATCTGCAAATGTCCGGCACTAACAAAAGCCAGATTGCCGGGTGTTAGACCAACCATTCCTTAACAACCTAAGCGACATCTCGGGTAAGAGATTACAAGATCTTATCCGTTTTCTAAACCTCACAAGTTGGATCTATAGACCGCCTGTATCACATCCATAACAGTCACCATAATAAAAGTCACACGAGTCGTGGTAAGAAAAAGGCACGTAAGCGCTACTTTGGTTCATGCAGAACCGCCACTTCTATCTACCTAGAGAAGGACATTTTAAGCTATTTTAACGCGTCCTATCATTTCAGAAGCCGGGAACAGCTCTTTTACTGTCTGGTTTCAAGCTTAAGATATAAATTCGTTTCAGAGCTGGAACCGATTCAATCGGTAAAATATAAAGGGTAACAATTGAACGGGCTCAGTGGCGTTATGGTGAGTGCGATGAAGGTATGGCTACGATTCCCAGCCGTAGACCTACCTAGTATGAACTTTCACTGGCCCTCCTCTGGTGATGATCTGACAAATCAGCCGAGTTGTATCAATTGTCATGATAAGCTTATCTCAGCTTAGCCGTTCGGAGTCGGCATAAAACAGGAGGTCCCTCCATCCTGCAAGAAGTACACAAGTACACATGAATGGTTGTGAGAAAGCTCGGACTTGGGTACTAACGAGTCTTTGCGCCAAAAAAATTGTGTTTGTAACAGCTGAACTTACTCAAGTAGCGATACAGTTCGGAATAAATCTGAGCCTCGACCAACGTGCCTTTCCGAACTTACTTACTGACCCTACAGCTATATAGTTAGTTAGGCGACAAATTGGGTGCCAGATTTATTCTTGATTTTGACTTCTTAAGCTCTACAGCTCTTGGGCTACATGGCGATAGAGTACAGAATGAATCTTCTTTACCTATTTTCAGATAAATCGAATCCCTAAAGGATCAAATCAATTACCAACTTTTATTTTCAATTCCAGCGACATTCATTTTCATATCTGGCGGTATGAGTCTTGCCCAAAGTATTGGAATCGCTGCAAACCCCAACTACTACGCACTCATTTTACATGATCCTTCCCACATGCAAATTTGTTGGTTCATAGCTGTCATCATTGGAGCCTGTATGTCAACGTTCTTAATTGAAAAGCTCACGAAGCGCAACTTTAATGTAAGTATGACAAACTTTCAAAAGGACACATTATCCTAGCCCTTTCTTGCAGATAATCGCATCAGTCCTTGTCATCTTAAATGGAATTATCTTCACATCGGCACCATCAACTGCTGCAGCCATCACCATAGCTCGCTATTGTGATGGCATTGCTTTTGGTTTGACTCTGATTCCAGCTATCGTGGCAGGCTCAGAGCAATCAGTGAAAAGATTAAGAGGTCTGGTCCTTTCTACTGAACAAGTCGGTCTTACCGTCGGCTTTATGATTGAGGCAATCTATTGTAATTTTTGGGGATACGATTGGAGCATGGTATCAAATCGAATGCATGGAATCTTGGCCTTGATCTTCGGCTTAATGGCTTTACTCTTCGCCTTTCTATTAACAAAGGAATCACCAGTCTTCTATTTACGTAGGAAAAATGAATCGGAATCACTGGAGGCGGCACGCCTCCTACAAGGCGCCCAGACCCAAAGAGATCCCCGAGTCTTGGATATGTTCTATGAGCTTAAAAACCTTCTGAAAGATGATGAAGAAAGAGGTCGTTCTGAGAACATTACCAATGGGCTGTTGCCAATGGCCAAGGTATGCTTGTTCCGTATCTCTGTCGCGTTGTCCTTGTCATTTGCACTAACCTGGGGAGTCCTAATTGTGTCCACTATCATCGAAAGTGAATGGGGACGGTTTATGTATTCGGTAGCACGAGTATTGGGCGTTGTTATAAGCGTTTTCACACTGGACACGCTGGGACGTAGAGTATTGACCGCGATTGCACTTTTAATCGGCGCTTGCCTGCTAATTGCCATTGGGGCATTATCTGAGACCCTATTTTTAATATATAAAAACAGAGAGTTGACAGACATACTGATATTAGCTTTGTTCTATCAGTTGTTTGCTGGGATTGCATCTTCTGCTAGTACCTGCTATCTGGGGGAAGCTTTTTCAGTGTCGGTGAAGCCGTACTTTATACTTGTTGCGGTTATCCTGGAGAACCTCATTCAGATCATTGTTTGTTATTCCTTTGAGAATGATTTCGCATCTTTGTCATCATATGGATATACTGTGGGGGCCTTACAGATTGTGTTCGCGCTCGCATTCTATACTCTTATGCCAGAAACTAAGCAGACTACTCTGCGAGTGGCGTTGGAAAAGTTCAAACGACTTGTTGGAGGTACATCGATTGTGAGGAATCACAATTGAGATTTAATGCTTTATCGGTTTGCATTGTACGGTTTTTTTTTTACAAAAATTACAATTTTTACTCGATATTCGACTTATTGCATGTGAAACAATGTTTATGCATGACGATAAATGTTAGGTTTGTAATAAAAATAAATATTTAGCGACTTGGCATTACTTCTTCTTGTTTTTTAATAGAAAACAAAGATTTATCGATTTGGCATCACTTTCTTTTATTGAATGGCATGACCTACAAATTGGTTGATATTCATTTTAATAAAAAATAATATGATGGCGTTCATTGCAGCTTTTTAAACAGAGAACCAAACATGACATTCAAATGGACTAAACATGAAATACAAATTCTCCTGGAAGAATATAAGACCAAAATTGTCAGAGATGATATAATTGCTAGGATGATAGGAAAACACAGCCTACACGATATCACTTTCGGTAACGAACTTAGGTTCATCGATTTTGGAGTGGGAAACAAACATGGAGGTAAGCATCACTCGATTTTCATGTCTCGAGAACCATAAGGTAACATGACGATCATCAGGTGTTCGAACATGCAAATCGATCATGTTGCGATTGACGGAAGATACTTCTCTAGCATACTCGATGTTCATGTGTTTTGAGCAACAATCCTTGACTCGGATCAATACGTAGTTAGTATCAATTTTCGAGTAAGCATATCCAAAGAAGCTGTTAAGCTATCGACAACCACGATGAGGAAATTCAACGTTGGACGAAATTAAAACCCTTACCAAGCATCTTTTAAGCTTGCGAGAGATAGACGACTCTTGAAATGAAGCCGGAAGACCAATGACAGCGAGTTCAGCAACCTATAAGAAGCGTTACTTTCGAAGTGTTGGGCTTTTTACAACCACCACCGAGAAATCACTGATACAACTCCGAATTAGCTCAGGCAAAGGGGTTATGAATACCCTTAATATGTTTTAGCAAAGGGTGGGCGTTAAGGAAATTCGGGATAAGGAAAAAGGAGATACCGATGCACATTGGTTTTAAATTCCTGTAAGTTATAATGGAAAGGTAAAACAGAGTTTGGTAGAGCATTCCACATTCGTGTTGTTCGGTTTATGTACAAATCTCTATATTTCAGCGTTCGTCCGAAGATTGGCTTGAGGGTAAACTGATTTGCATTCATAGCGTAACGAGTATTGCGGCTGAATTGTTGAACGGGAGGAATTCAGCTGGCTATTTCATTTGAGAATTTGTTGTTAAAATACCGATAAAACAATGTAAGGCAGGAGACATTTCGACGGTGTTCAAGCGAAACTAAAGAGTTCGATATTCCGATGTGTCCTATAAGTTTTTTCGCATGCGTTTGAATCCTATCTAGGAGGTGCAATGTTGTTTTTGGTGCACCCGATTAGATGTGGGCTCAGTGGCGCGGTGGTTAGTGCGATGAACTGCCGCGCAAAAGGTCTGGGTTCGTTTCCCAGCCGTAGACCCACCTAATATGATTTTTCACTGGCCCTCCACTCGTGATGATCTGACAAATCGTCCGAGTAGTATCAATTGTCAAAGCTTATCTCAAATTCGCCGTTCGGATTCGGCATAAAACAGGCGGTCCCACCATGAATGGTTGTGAGAAAGCTCGGCCCTGGGTACTAACGAGCCTGTTGCGCCAAAAATTTGTATTTTTTTTCGATCAGATGTGGGCGTTAAACTGAAGTTGAGGCCGTATAAACGCTTTACATATTGTGGCCAGAACAGAAGGGGTGAAATATTTTTTACATCGATTGAGAAAACCTAGACATTTCGCTGCGTTTTTAGCGACTTGGAATATGCGGTCGTTCCAACGTAAGTCGTTACTAGCACACAATATCTAGCATGGAAACTTTTTCGGTTTCTTCGACGTAAGTGCCATTCATGGATAAAGGCTCTAGATTTTGGTTTCGCTTTAACGACAGAAGACAGCATGGTGTTTTGGAAGCCTTGAATTCTACTCTATTAGGTTGACCCCATTTGATGATGCTGCCAAGGTCGGAATTCAATGAGCTTAACATATGTTGTCATTTAGATTTCACGTTCGAAGATGAGGGACGTGGTCCTGAAAACGAATATGAGAAGCTGAGAGGACTGTCATCAGCGAAGGAATGAATTGGAATAGAAGTTGCAGACAGGAGATCATTAATGAAAATAAGAAAGAGAGTCGGAGACAAAACTGAGCCTTGAGGGACACCAGCATTTATTTGGTGAGTTGCAGACTTCAATCCTCCCAAAACAACTTGAATTGAGCGTTTCGAAAGATAATTTCTAATCCATAGAAGAAGTTTTTCATCGATTCCAAATGCACGCACTTTCGACAAAAAGGATTGATGCCAAACCACTGTCAAATGCCTTTGAAATATCAAGTGCAACAATCTTACTTTCTCCACCGAGGTGGATTGATTGGTTCCACTTTTAGGTGAGCTATGTCATCAAATCACCAGTGGACCTGTTGCTTCGAAAACCATACTGCCGGTCATTAAGAAGTTTTCGTGTTTCGAGATATTTCATAAGCTGACGATTTATCAGTGTTCCCATGACCTTGGAAAGAAGGGACGTAAGTGCAATTGGTCGGTAGTTGGAGAGAGAAGACGATTCGCCTTTTGTTGGTACTGGCTGGACAAATGCAGTTTTCCATCTACTCGGAAAGAGACCTAATGAGTACGCAGTGGTTTTGCCAGGAGGAACACCTCTTCAGAATAATGGGGGAAATACCATATGGACCAGCGGACTTGTCAACGTCAAGATCAGAAAAAAACTCTTGCAACTGCACGAGTAAGAAAGTGAACTTGTCCCATAGGATGATTAACGTTCTCAAGTACAGGAGGAGACTGGGCACAATCTGGCAATGTAGAACTGGCTGTGAAATGCGCAGCAAGCAGATTTGCTTTGTCTAAAGATCGGACAGCTATAATGTCATTGTGAATGAGCGTCGGAACCGATGATGAGGCCGAATTCTTTGTATTTTTGACAAATGACCAAAAGATTTTACCACCTCTGGGATATTGTAGAATTTTTTAACCTCAACTTTTGGTCTTTTCGAGTATGCGGGTGGTAGGTGTAAATGGGACATTTTATAGATCGTATGCGTCGGCAAGGCTGTTGTTTGAAGCTGGGTTTAGCAATTTGAACACTGGGTATCAATATCAGTACCCTACATAGAAAATATTCGTTGTATGAGCTGCGCACTTTTTGGTGAAACAATAAAGATCAGGATTCATGAGCCACGACTGCTATGGGGCTCAGTAGCGCGATGCATGGTGCGATGAACAACACCTAAATAATTTTTCACTGGCCCTCATCTCGTAATGTTCTGACATATCATCCAAGTATTATCAACAGTCAAGAGAAGCTTATCTCAAATTCGCCTATCAGAGTCGGCATAAAACAGGAGGTCCCGCCATCGTTCTAGAAGTACACACGCACACATGAATGGTTGTAAGAA
This sequence comes from Rhingia rostrata, assembly GCA_949824845.1. Lineage (NCBI taxonomy): Eukaryota > Metazoa > Arthropoda > Insecta > Diptera > Syrphidae > Rhingia > Rhingia rostrata. The sequence continues at coordinate 18,869,749 of OX463757.1, forward strand.
AGCTCGGTCCTGGGTACTAACGAGCCTGTTGCGCCAAAAATTTTTATTTTTTTTTTGTGTATCAGTCAATACCAGCCAGAGTCCTAACCACCCGACCCTAAGCAGATCAAACTAGCCATCGCCAGCATAAAAATGAAAAAACAGTAACTGTACCCAATGAACTAGAAGCTCAGCTCTTAAAAAAGCTGCAAATGACCTGGTAAGGAGCATACACCAACTTATTTGTAAAATATGGGTGAAGGAAAGTATTTCCGATGGTTGGAATCTCAGTAACATCTTCCGGATTCACAAGAAAGGAGATCGCCTACTCTGCAGCCACTAAAGTGGCATTAGTTAGGCTTTTAAGCATCAAATATAAGATTCTGTACGGCGTCTTATGTTAAAGTCTGTCTAGCCGTTTGCTGGGTCTGAATCTGCATTGGCAGCAGACCGATAACATTGCGTCCTATGTTATCGGTCTGCTGCCAATGCAGATTCAGACCTGGAAAGTCTACCGCCCACATTGAACTAGATCCTGTAGAAATTCCAAGAGTTTAACATCGAAACCCATACCTTATTCATCGACTTTATCGTTTCATGTCAAGCTGTAGGATCCCTACTAAACTCATACGTCTTATTATTATGAAGTCGGCGAATCATCGCTGTTCCGTTAAAATTAGGAAGAAATCAACTACAAACTTCGACACCAAATATCATGGGACTCTATATATCTTAGAATTCTCTTTCATCATTAATCGTCGAGTCCCATTGCAGGCTTGGTCAGAACGTGACCATTGAGAGGTATAACTTCGAGGTAGTCAATGAATTCGTTAACATGGACACAGCTTTAAGCATGGAGAACAACATCAGCTCGGAAATCAAACTTCGAATAACTCTTACTAATAAATGGTTTTTCAATAAGAGCGCTACAAAAGTTTTTTTTTTAAAATAAAACAAAAACGGTTTTGGATATCAATGAAATTTTTATTCCTGTGAAAGTACGTTCGATGCCATTATGTATGGAAGTCGATTTCTTTTGCATGGCCACCACGGGCACGCTTGCAGAAGTCCAGACGATGAACCCAATTTTCGACGGTTCTCAAGCATAAATCGGCCGATACTGCTGCAATTTCACGTTCGATATTCGTACGAAATTCATCAATCGTCCATGGCTTGTTGGCATAGACCATAGACTTGACGTAGCCCCACAGGAAATAGTCTAACGGCGTCAAATCGCACGACCGAGGCGGCCAAGCGACTGGACCCTTTCGTGAGATAACACGTTCTCCAAACTTGTTTTCCAATAAATTGATTGTGGCATTCGCTGTGTGGCTTGTGGCGCCGTCCTGCTGGAACCACATGTCCTCCAAGTCCATATCATCCAATCGGGCCAAAAATATATTCAGTTATCATTGAACGGTAGCGATTCCCATTCACAGTAACGTGCCGGTCTTGATCATCACGGAAGAAGTACGGCCCAATGATGCCGCCGGCCCATAAACAACACCAAACCGTATTTTTTTCGGAATGCAATGATGACTCATGGAGTACGTGTGGACCTGACCAATACCGCATATTCTGTTTATTGACGAAGCCAATGTCAATTCCACTTTGACTTTTGCCGCAACGAGCAATTGTTCACATACTCAGGCAAGAAAACCATCCGCATCATGACCGAATTCGCCATTAAGAGCGTTATATGCCCTGACGACTCTTTTATTATGGATGTCCTACATTTACGAGGCTCTAACTTCGACTCGGACTTATGCTAGCCCAGTGTGATGGAACATTAGTCCCTCATATATGCAAATGCTCGGAGTTTTCCAGCGCAAATGTGTCAGAGCCTGCTTGCAGATATGTAGAAGTGCACAATCCGACTGTAGGCATTACGTTTAAAACAAAAGACTTCTGAATATTTCTGGACTGTCTAGTAAATCTAGACTTCGGAAATGCCCTGGAAAGTGGATAAATTCCGCCAGAGACATTCCTGATTTTGGATACATACCATCCTGGAAGGAGAGCAACAAATAAAAGCATCCCTTACGAGACTTTTGAGTCGCGGGGGTGGGAATTTTAAATCGAATGAGATACTGCATTAGCATACCTGCGATAAAAGTAACACTGACAGATTAATTATAGACGAATACTGGTGGCAAGACTTGGCTGACGCCAAAACTTAGGGTTAAGTGAAGCTAGGCCCTGTCATATATTTTTTGATCTAACAATAACTGGGAAAGTACGCGTTGTGCTTATTTTCTGCTTGCTAGCCGATGGGATAAAGTTAGTCTTGTAAGTTTTAGATTAATAAAATTTAAAAACAAAAAAAGTTGCGACTGTCTTCCTATGTTTTATTCTCTTACAATAACGAACAACATGCGGAGTTCCCAAGTGTTCCCATATCTAATTGACGACAACCGATATTTTGTTTGATCTCTTCTTCGATACACTTTCCGATTAATCAATGAAGTTTCACTTCACTTACTTACTTAAGTGGTGCAACAGTCAATAATTAACCTGGACCTCAACCAACATGCCTTTCCAATTAGCCCGGTCCTTAGCTAACTGCCTGCAGTTGCACACTTCAAGTTGGTTGAGTTCGAGTTCTGCTTGCGCTCGCCGTTTAAGCCGTGGTCTTCCTCTAATGCGTCCGAATTCTCGCTGGAAATCGAAGGAGTATTGGTATCGATTCGTTCTACATGTCCTAGCCATCTTAAACGTCCAATGCGAAGTTTTTTTACCAGCCCGTCACCGCAAACGGGACCGAAGATTTTTCGAAAAATTTTCCTATCGAATCGACCACGGATTTCTTCATCACCTTTTGAGACGGTCCATGCTTCAGCGTTTAGAGCAGCACTGGGATGATCAGGGTCTTATACAGGATCTCCTTAGTAGTTCGAGTGAGGGCCTTACGACTGAATTTCCTTCTTAGCCCGAAGAAACAGCGGTTGGCAAGAGTAATTCTTCGTGTAATTTCTGACGAGATGTTGTTGTCAGAGTTAATAGCGAAGCCGAGATAGACGAAGTCCCGCGCTACCTCAAAGTTATATCTGTCAATGGGGACGTTCTTTCCGATTCTTCGTTGTTGTGTGTCCTTTCGCTTTGACAGAATATACTTTGTCTTGCCCTCACTTCTGCTTAACAAATTTTTTCCGCATCCTTCTCTATAATAGCGAACGTGGCTATGGCATCACTTTGGGCACGACCAATGATGTCAATATCGTCGGCATGTGCCAATAGTTTCACCGATTTTTGTCAAAATTGTGCCTCTAGTGATGGCTCGGGTGTTTTCCACAATCCCCTCAAGAACCAAATTGAAGAAATCACATGACAGCGCATCGCCTTGCCTAAATCCTTTTTTGGTGTTGAATGTGTCGGTGAGGTCGCTTCCGACCCTGATGGATCAGCGAGAATTCTCCTTCGTCATCCTACACAAATGAGTTTGGACGGTATACCAAAGCTAGACCGCTGTATAGTTCGTCTCTGTAAATGCTGTCGTATGCGGATTTGAAATCGATGAATAGGTGGTTGGTATCGATTTGGACTTCTTGGGTATTTTCCAGGATCTGCCTGAGCGTGAAAATTTGATCGGTTGTGGACTATCCTGGACTATAACCACACTGATAAAGGCCGATCAAGTTGTTAGTAAACGGTAATAGGCGTTCACATATTACGGCAGATAGGATATTGTAGGCGTAGTTAAGGAGACTAATGCCTCTGTAGTTGGCGCCGTTTAACAGTCTGCAGAAGTTGTTCTTCCATATCCTCAGCATCGACTGTCTCTTAACACCAAAATTTTCTTGTTCATTTCGAAAGTATGCTGTTCGAGCCTTGTATACTTGGCTTTGACGTTTTACACTTTGATAAAACTTGCGAACATCGTTCCTGGAATGGCATCTTCTATATCCTCGATCGCGCGCTTTTCTTGCTTTTTTTTCTTCTTTCTGAAGAGCCGGTGCTCTTCCCTTTTTCTCTGCCTATAGAGCTCAATGGCAGCTCACCTACAGCTTAGCCTTGTAGGCCTAGTTCTTGGCTGCGAGCATCTGTCGATATTTCTCATCAAACCAGGGGTTTCTTGCGGGTGGGCGCGAGAAACCTAGCACATCAGCTGCGGCTGATCTAATGGCTTGTTGATATCGCTGCCATTGTTCTTCGACATTCGATGCTGGTGGTATCGTGTTAATCGAGAGGTTACGGGATACACGTTGAGTGAAGGTCTTGGCGGTGTCTTGCGATTGCAGTCCTTCGACGTTAAACATTTTCACAGTATTTCTGGACTTTTGTGGCGTGGTGGGTATCTGCATTCTTACTTTGGCTGCAACAGGCTAGTGGTCCGAGTCGATGTTAGCTCCTCGGAATGTTCGGGCATCCAAAATACTGGATGCGTGCCTATTATCTATCGCAATGCAATCAATTTCGATGACCCTTCGTTGATCTGGAGACCGCCATGTCCCCTTATTTATAACGACGCGAGGAAACCGTGTGCTGGCTATAGTGGCATTACGTTCCGAAGCGAAGTCAAGTAGCCATAGTCCATTGCCAGACGTGTTGTCGTGTTAGATATGTTTCCGACAATACTCTTGCCAAGCGCTGTTTCTTCGGGCTAAGATGGCAATTCAGTAGTAAAGCCTTCACTCGAACTACTAAGGAGATCCTATATAAGACCCTGATCATTCCAGTCCTGCTCTACGGCGCTGAAGCATGGTCCTTCTCAAAAGCGGATGAAAAAATCCTTATTCGATCCGAGAGGAAAATTCATCGAAAAACCTTCGGTGCCGTTTGCGTTGACGAGCTATGGAGACGAATATTCATCCAAAAGCTATGTAATATGATTGGCCACCAATACTCCGACTCGCAGAGTCTTCGATTCCCAGCCAGACGTAGGACGCAGTAGCGGAAGACCTCGCCTTAAGCGGCGCGCACAAGTAGGAACCGGCCTCAACCAACTTGGAGTTGGCAACTGAGGGCTGTCAGCTAAGGACCGGGCTATTTGGAGAGGCATGTTGTTTGAGGCCCAGGTTCATTCCGGACTGTAGCGCCACTTAAGTAAGTAAGTAAGTAAAATCCAATTCACATCGTCCCAAAATAAGTTTAACTTCAAAAACTCCGAATTGGACGTTAGATATGTCTGGACGTGTAAAGCGAATGGATAACAACACTCCAGCTGGCAAAGCCTTCGATTTCAAGCCAAACGTCTATGGAAAACTTCATTTTATAGTTTTCCATAGACGTTTGGCTTGACCTTACCAAAGACCTTTGGATTTTAGAGGCGTATCTGGAGCAACTGCTATGTAGATCTAACTTTTGGTTTGCCGTCAGTAAGTTCAACATAAATGTTCCCTTCTCTATCAAGAAGGGTAGCTTATGCATATCCTTCGAAATGCTGTCTGGATTTATTGTCCACATCCCTACTCCCATACAAAAAGTGGTCTTCGTTGATCGTTTAAGAAATGATTTACAGTGCCCTAAAATTTTTTGCTTCTTTAAGGGTTTTCTACGCATGGTTTTTAAAGATCTTTATCACGAATTTTATCTAGGACCAAGGATATTGCAAAGCTCTTGCTGCTGGTAGATGTAATATTCGAAATCGAACCTTCTTTTGGTGTAGTTATGTGAAGGTTGAATCTCAGCAAAGGTTTGAACCTGGAAACATCTGGCTATGTGGCCAGTGTCAGATATCCTTTCCCCTGTGTAAAGAGCATTCACCATCCCGAAAATATGTTGCAGAATAAAACGAATACATATATGAAAATATTTATTCTACATTGAACTTTGCAAGGGCCTCACGGAGAGTAGTTTTCTTAGTTTCCGGCATTATAACAAAGAAGAGGATAGCAAACACTGTCTGACAAATGCCCACCACAAACCCGTTCCTTATCATCAGCAAGGTGTCCTCAAAATAAATGTATACAATCATTTGAAGGACATTCTCAAAACCCACAACGATTAATATAAAATACGGCTTCACGGACACCGAAAAGGCTTCTCCCAAATAGCATGTACTCGCCGTTGCAGCAAACCCATTGAGTACTTGATAGAACAGCAAAAAGATGAGAACTTCCGTTACGTTCGTTTCAAACCAATCTTCAGAATTCAGGAATCTGGTAATCATCACTGCAAATCCAATTAGCAGCCCTCCACCAATAAGCAACGAAACTCCACTTAGGAACTTACGTCCAATTGTGTCCAGTGTGTAGCTGGCAATAATCGCCCCCAAGAGTCGCATCACACCATACAAGTAACTAAGAGCCATAGACCCCCATATTAGTGGCAGTGTATAGGATAGTGAGATGAATCCACGGAATAAGCACAACTTCAGCAGCGGCACAACACCTCCAAGACTGTTAGCTACATAACCCCTAGATATATCCTCGGCGAGCAGTTTTTTGTTGTCTTCGAGCAGAGTGCGCGTCTCAGTGGTCACAGCATGTGGTCTTTGTAGGAGCTGTAAAGCTTTAACTGCATCGGCTTCTCTATCTTTGCGGAGGTAGAATACTGGTGATTCTATTGTCAAACCTAGGTTCATCAGAAAGGCTAGTTTACCGCAGACTAGAACGACGATGCCTTGCACTTGATTTACATCCCAATTGCCACGTCTTGCCAAAAGGACTACGAACATTTTTATCATAATGCCGGTGCTAAGGCCGATTTGTTCGGTGCTAAGAATGAGTCCTCGAAATCGTTTTACCGATTGCTCGGAACCTCCGACGATTGCTGGAATCAATGCATGTCCAAATGCAAAGCCACAGCAAACGCGTCCTATCATGATTGCTGTGACATTTGTAGATGCCGATATGTAGATGATTCCATTGGCGATGACAAGGATCGATGATATTAGCTTAAGGATAAAGAAATATCAGAGTTGTACCTTGTTTAGAAGAAGGAGGTACTTACATAGAAAAAGCGTTGGCTACGCGACTGCATGTACACCGTTGAGAAGAATGCTCCAATGCTGACTGCAATAAACCAGGATATCCGCAAATTTGTAAAGGAGTAATAGTGGCTAGCGTCAAAGCCCATATCCTGGGTCGATGCTAGGCCACTAGCGGTGAAAATTAATGATGCTGCAAAAGAAAATAGTTGAGGTTAGGTATTTGTGAGCCGTGCTTTTGAAAAGTTAAGTAGCTTCACTTGTGGATTATTTTCCGATGTCAAATGTCAGCATTCCCGAGAAGAAAGCCCCTTAAGTCGAAAGGATAGTCAATAGTCTTATGACTCAATTAGGCAGTGGCGAAGTAATCAGCATTGGGTGAGACTTTCGTTCTGCGTGTGCAGGACATGATTGTACTGAGAATCTCAGTGTGTTGTGTAGATGCTTTCTTTTTAGACGAATTCTAGTCCCTAATAAGCCAGAGGAACGTGAGTTGTGATAAAAGAATTCAAGTGGACTAATGGAATTACAGTGGTCCAGAGTTTATTGCGTTGGACAACTAAGCGCGAGATCCCTGCTTCCAATACTGAAAGTTACACCAAACGAAGTTTTTTTTTTACTGCATCACTTCTTACGAAAGTCGAGCTGTCATGAGTTGTCATGATTAGTTTCTAAAATTTGCAGTTTGGTACGGGGTTAAACCGAAGGTTCCCTTAATTGTGGATAAATATAACATTGGTACACACAATTTAATGAAGAACCTAGGCTTGAGGCCCTTTATGGGCTAATAAGGGTCTTATATAGGGCTGATATGGGTCTCTGATATAGGATCTCCTTAGTAGTTCGAGGGAAGGCTTTACTACTAAACTGCCTTGTTAGCCCGAAGAAACAGCGGTTGGCGAGAGTAATTCTTCGTTTAATTTGTGACGTCAGAGTTAAAAGCGGAGCCGAGATAGACAAAGTCCACTGCTTCATAGTTCGTCTCTATAAATGCTGTTTTATGCGGCTCTGCGACGATGAGTAGGTAGTGGGTATTGATTTTGACTTTTTCAGTTTTTCCCAGGATCTGCCGAAGTATGAAAATTTGATCGGTTGTGGACTTTCCTGCCGTAGCAACACCTAAATTACTTTTCACTGGCGCTCCTCTCGTAACGATCAGACAAAGCGTCCGAGTATTGTCAATTGTCATGAAAAGCTTATCTCAACTCAGCCGTTCAGATTCGGCACAAAATTTTGTTCGGTTCCTCCATCGTGCAAATAGGTACACAGAAGTACAAAGCTAGACTTTGGATACTAACGAGCCTGTTATGTCATGAATTTATTTATTTTTTATAATCACACACGTAGACCACCAACGGGCATCACAATGGGTCTATACTGACCTGAGTGTGATGAGGGAAGACGAACACAGCCTACCTCATCAACCCGCCAACCTTAGCTAACCTAATCTAAATTGCCAACGGGATAGGTTGGCAAGGTTGGAGGTTAGGCTGCAAAAATTCAAATTCGAGATAATCAACCGACATTTGTGATAATCAAGACATCGTACAGACTTCCTAAGTTCCTGAGTTGTCGGAGATCTTGGAAGCCGATGTTGATCCTTGAATTGCGAAAATGATTGCCGCAGTAGGAGGAAACCCATTTGCATATCCGTTATGAAGAATAGTATTGGGCGGATTTAAAAACTGATTAAAGCAAAAGACCTAACCATGAAGTTTGTGATAAGCAATTCAAGCGATCAATTAAAATGACATATACTGACATCTAGCAACATTTGCCACTTTTAAGGCTTATCTACAGATCAGTAAGGTAAGAATGCGGATATCCACAACGACAGAGCAATCCAGAAATACTGTGAAAATATTTGATGTCGAAAGACTGCAATCGTAAGAGACCGCCAAGACCATCGCGCAACTCGTATTCCTTAACCTCTCGTTTAACACCATACCACCAGCATCGAATGTTGAAGAACAATGGCAACGATGACAACAAGACATTAGTTCAGCCGCAACTGATGTGCAACAAGAAACCCCTGGTTCGATGAGGAATGCCGACATATGCTTGCAGCCAAGAACAAGGCCTTCAAGGCCAAGCTGCAAAATGTAAAACGTCAAAGCCAAGGATACAGGCTGGAACAGAATCCTGTTGAGATGAACAAGGAAATATTGTAGTTGAGATACAGTCGATGCTGAGGATATGGAAGAACCACTTCTGCAGACTGTTAAACGCCGATGACGAACAACATTCCGCTGTCAGGCAGAATGAACCGTTGAATGTTGGCAACGACAGCGAAAACTCCCAATTACCACACCTGAGTGAAGTGAGGATAGCAATATCCAAACTCGAGCTTAACAAGGCTGCCGGATATGCCGAGCTTTATAAAGCCGGCGGAGATGAGTTAGTAAATAACATCCACCAACTTGTAAGCCAAATCTGGTCGGATGAAAGTATGCCTGAAGAATGGAACCTCAGCATTATTTGCCGGATCCACAAAAAAATGAGATCCTCTAAACAGCGCCATCTACAGAGGCATAAGTCTCCTCAACATCGCCTACAAGATCCTATCTGCCATAATGTGTGAACGCCTGAAACCGTTTACCAATAACCTGATCGGCCCTGTGTGGTTTTAGGCCAGGAAAGTATACAACCCATCAAATGTTCACACTCCGGCAGATTCTGCAAAAAACCCACGAAGTCCAAATCGATACCCACCACCTGTTCATCGATTTCAAAGCCGCATACGACAGTTTTTATTGCGACGAACTATACAGAGCCATGTCTAGTTTTGGTATACTGCCCAAAATCGTCCGTTTGTGTAGGATGACGATGGAGATTTCTCGCTGCTCCATCAGGGGCGGAAACGACCTTACCGACACATTCGATAGCAAAAAAGGATTTCGGCAAGGCGATGCGCTGTCATGCGTCTTCTGCAATTTGATTCTTGAGAGGATTTTGTGCAAAATTCCCGAGCCATTACCAGAGGCACAATTTTCAAAAATCGGTGCAACTACTGGCATACGCCGAGGCATCAATGATAGACTCATCACATTTTCTAGTATAGAGAAGGAAGCGGCAAAAATAGGTTTAGCGGTAAATGAGCGCAAGACGAAGTATTTGCTGTCAACACGAAAGGACACACAACATTAAGGAATTGAACAAAACGTCACCATTGACAGATGTATTATGCGACTTTGTCTATCTCGGCTCCGCTATTAACTCTGACAGCAACATCTCGTCAGAAATTAAACGAAGAATAACTCTTGCGAACCGCTGTTTCTTCGGCCTAAGAAGGCAATTCAGTAGTAAAGCCCTCACTCGAATTACTAAGGTGATCCTATATAAGACCCTATTCACCCTACTCCTGCTCTAGGACGCTGAAGCATGGACCGTCCCAAATACGGATGAAGTAATCCTTGGTCGATTTGAGAGGAAAATTCTTTGGTCCCGTTTGCGTTGACGGGAGACGAAGATTAAACCAAGACCTATACGAGCTGTACAGCGATATGCCCCTGGTAAAAAAAAAACCCTCATTGGACGTTTAAGTTGGCTAGGACATGTAGAACGAATGGACACCGATACTCCGGCTCGTAGTCTTCGATTCCCAGCCAGACGTCGGACGCAGTAGAGGAATACCTCGCCTGAAGTGTCGCGCACAAGTAGAAACCGACCTCAACCCACTTGGAGTGCGCAACTGGAGGCAGTTAGCTAAGGACCGGGCTAATTAGATACGCATATTGGTTGAGGCCCAGTTTTATTCCGGACTGTAGCGCCAATTAAGTAAGTGGGAAGATTGCCGCTACTAGACTTCATAGTTAGAAATCAAACTCATCTGTCATCGCGAGACAAGATGGTTGTTTAAACAAAATAGTTTAAGGAGGTTGTGTTAACAACTAGAAATCCTAAATTGCTCTTAAGAAATAGTTGACGTTATTGATTGATTAACTCTTAGAACCTATACATACGAATGAAGACATTGGAACTAACGAAATTATCACCCCAATAAAAAATGTTCAACTGCAACCAATCAGGGGCAGGATTACAAATTTATAGTTCTAATTTGGAGTACTTAATCCTACCATTCGCCTGCTTTGTATCTACAAATCTAGCGTCATCTGGCGCGTATCCTATTATATCTAAAACTATAAAGGCTGAACTATAATAGAAGATGGATTTCCTACGACCACTTCCGTAATTGTGCGAATACATGTGATTTATATTGAACGACCATAATAGATTTGCGCTTCGATTCGTTCAGTTTTCGTTCACTTTTGCTCACTTGCGAAAAAGCGAATTCGTTCGCTCTTTCTTTTGTTCTTCCATACAAAAAATTGACGTTTCACTTCAACAGCTGTGTTCAGATTTGTAAGTTCATTAGCAGCAAACATTTTTTTTGGCAAACGACTTCCACTTTGATAATCGATTCCATTCACAAAAGTCCATTATGGGCAACTTGAGTAGTTGACAGTGCCGAAGAAAACTTAACGTAGAGTTTTGACATTAACTTCCGTTTGCTTCCGACTATTATCGTTCAGCCTTACTAATGTTATGTTATGTTGTGCGTTTAAAATTCAATCAACACATGAAACTGCAAACTATAACAATGACAGTTTGTAAATTTAATTCGAATGACAGCTGTCAAATTGGAGAGCCGCGATAAACGCGATATGCGAAAATTGTTGTGCGCTTAGTTTGAAAAAAAGGAATTTCGTGAGTTAAGTGTATTTTGGAGACGTAACGTAACATTCTCCATTAAATTTGTTTTTTTCTTTAAAAAAGTTGGGAACCTCGAAATGGATCACCCTTTATTTCTGTAGTCATTCGTTTTGACATTATAGAAATTTAATGACAAGTTTAAGGAAATATTTCAAGGAACATTCATTTAAAGGACTAACATCGTCAGACCAGTTGTGGGCTGAACTTTCAAAGAGTCAAAATTGTTTCAACTATAGAGTTTTGAAATTCAAAATTTCAGACTTAGAAGGATATTACAACTCACACAGATAACTGTTACACTTCAACGATTTCTTGTCACGTTATCACCGCTCACATACTATCGTCAAATTTTCAAAATGAAAACAATTTTAGCAAAAATTCATACCTGCTACTAATGAATTTGATTGAGGCTTATTCCGTTTCTTATCTTCAAACCAGCCATACTTTTGAGGTTCAACTGCTGGTTCTGGCCGTGGTGATGGTGGTTGAAACTGATTGTCCGGAACAAATTGTCCAAGAAAATATGTATTTCGTTGAGAATTATCCATTCCTTAATGAAACCCACACAGACATACAGTTCGTTCTTATTTGAAGCTTGCTAATTAAATGACTAAAGAAGTTGCACCTCAAGCTTTAAATATTAACACAAGTCCGAAGACTTCCTGTATGAATTATTTCACAGATAACGCTCTAGGTTGATAAATCATATTTTTCATATGCTTACGCATTTTATCTATTGAACAATCGAGCACTCAATTGATAAACTAATTTGTATTTGAGCTTAGCTAACAAGTTGTCAAATAGTGTAAATAGGAACTCTCAACTTGTTGTCTCTAATACATAAATATGTCCTAAGGGCCTCTTGAACCAAAGCAATTATTAAACTAACCAATGGTTAGCTGTCATCAGAAATCTAAAAACAAACAAAACATATGGCAGGGCTACAATTTTCTGTGCGAAATGTTGAATACCCTATCACATCTTACTTACTTACTTGCTGGGCCTCGACCAACATGCCTCTCCAATTAGCATGGTCCTTAGCTAACTGCCTCCAGTTGCGCACTCTAAGTTGGTTGAGGTCGGTTTCTACTTGTACGCACCACTAAAGGTGAGGTCTTCGTCCAACGTCTGGCTGGGAATCGAAGACTCTGTATTGGCGTCCAATCGTTCTATATGTCCTAGCCGTCTTAAACGTCCAATGAGGAGTTGTATGAACAGGGCATGTCGCTCGCTGTACATCTCGTATAGTCGTTGGTTGAATCTTCGTCTCCATAGCCCGTCAACGCAAACGGGACCGAAGAATTTTCAAAAAATTTTCCCATCGAATCGACCAAGGATTTCTTCATCCCCTTTTGAGACGGTCTATGCTTCAGCGTTTAGAGCAGCATTGGGGTGATCAGAGTCTTATACAGGATCTCCTTAGTAGTTCGAGTGAGGGCCTTACGACTAAATTTCCTTCTTAGCCCGAAGACACAGCGGTTGGTAAGAGTAATTCTTCGTTTAATTTCTGACGAGATGTTGCTGTCAGAGTTAATAGCGGAGCCGAGATAGACAAAGTCGCATAATACATCTGTAAATGGTTACGTTTTGTCCAATTCCTTGATGTTGTGTGTCCTTTCGTGTTGACAGCAAATACTTCGTCTTTCCCTCATTTACCGCTAAACCTATTTTTGCCGCTTCCTTCTCTATACTAGAAAACGTGTTGAGTCTACCAATGATGCCAATATCGTCGGCGTATGCCAGTAGTTGCACCGATTTTTGAAAATTTTGCCACTGGTAATGGCTCGGGAATTTTGCACAATCCTCTCAAGAATCAGGTTGAAGAAGTCAAATGACAGCGCGTCGCCTTACCGAAATCCTTTTTTGCTATCGAATGTGTCGGTAAGGTCGTTTCCGCCCCTGATGCAGCAGCGAGAATTCTCTATCGTCATCCTACACAAACGGACGAGCTTGGGCGGTATACCAAAACTAGAAATGGCTCTGTATAGTTCGTCTGTATAAATACTGTCGTATGCGGCTTTGAACTCGATTTGGACTTCTTGGGTTTTTTCCAGGATCTGCCAAAGTGAGAAAATTTGATCGGTTGTGGACTTTCCTGGCCTAAAACCTCACTGAGAAGGGCCGATCAGGTTGTTGGTAAACGGTTGCAGGTGTTCACATATTACGGCAAATAGGGTTTTGTAGGCGATGTTGAGGAGACCTGCCCCTGTAGTTGGCGCAGTTCAGAGGGTCTCCGTTTTTTTTGGATCGGGCAAACGATGCCGAGGTTCCATTCTTCAGGCATACTTTCATCCGACCAGATTTGGCTTATGAGTTGGTGGAATGTTACTTACCAAGTCATCTCCGCCGGCTTTATATGGATCAGAGGGAAGGCAGTCATTTCCGGCAGCCTTATTCAGCCTGAGTTTAGGTATTGGTATCCTCACTGCGTGTGGTTGGCAGTTTTCGCGGTCGTTACCAATATTGAACGGTTCGTTCTGCCTGACAGCGGAATTTTGTTCGTCATCGCCGTTTAACAGTCTGCTGAAGTGGTTCTTCCATATCCTCAGCATCGACCGTATCTCAACTTCAATATTTCCTTGTTCATCTCGACAGGATTCTGTTCCAGCCTTGTATCCTAGGCTTTGACGTTTTACACTTTGATAAAACTTGCAACATCGTTCCTGGAGTGGCACCTCTCTATACCTTCGATCGCGTGCTTTTCTTGCTCTTTTTTCTTCCTTCTGAAAAGCCGGCGTTGTTCCCTTCTGCTCTGCCTATGGAGCTCAACGGCAGCTCTCGTCTTCAGAAACAACTTAGCCTTGTAGGCCTCGTTCTTGGCTGCGAGCATCTGTTGGCATTCCTCATCAAACCAGGGGTTTCTTGCTGGTGGGAGCGAGAAACCTAGCACATCAGTTGAGGCTGATCTAATGCCTTGTTGGCATCGTTGAAACAGAGTCGATCCATATACTTTAAGTGCTTTAAGGTAAATCTAGCTTAATTATTTCTTTATGTTACAAACTATGTATCAAAACTAATATATACCCCTATGGGATAGGGTATGAAAATGACGAAATAGTGTGATAAATTAGTTGGTGCTTACCTATGCAGTTTTAAACTCTTCAGTTAAAAAAACCTTTTACAGATTACAGCTCCGATTTTTTTTTTTCAAATCAACACAATCTACTTATCAACTACTCATACATATCATATATCAATCTTGAAGCCTTGTAGTCTAAAGCCAGTAGAGTCTTTGGACTTATTAGCGAATTAATTCTTATCTGAGGAGCTGAAGTCAAGACGTAATGGATGAATATGGAGGTTTTTTATCCTCTAAAGTATGAGTATATTTTTAATCAGATATTGTGTACAGATGGCGCTACAAGGTATGGTGTTCCTATGCTTTATTTAATATGCCCCTCCAGTTGGCTCGATTCCTAGCCTGCCGTCTACAATTTTAAACTCCAAGCTGTTGGTGGTCTCCTTCGACCTGGTCGCTCCATCGGACATGAGGTCTTCCTTGGTGTCTCTTTCCCTCTGGTATGGCGTCGAAGACTTTACGAGCCGGAGCATCAATGTCCATCTGCTCTACATTGCCCAGCCATCTTAACCCCTGGATACGGATTTGTTTAACTAGGCTTATGTCGTTGTACAGCACGTATAACTCGTAGTTGTATCTTCACCGAAAAACATTGTTTGCTTAGTCAACACGAACGGGACCATAAAGCGTTCATTGGACTTTTCTCTCGAATACAGCAAGGGACCTTTTACCCGACTGGGATAAAGCAGTCGGATAAATAAAGCAGGACAGCGATGATGAGTATTTTGTATAGCGTCTCCTTGGCTCTTCTCGATGGGGCTTTAGTTTTGGGTTGATCATCCAAGGCAACATTTGCATTTTTCATCACAGTTATATTTTCCTTTCAAGACCGGCTCGTGAGGTCTGTGCAAGATAGTATTGGTTTGGATATTTAGAGCGTATGTTTTCTTCTGCTCCTAGTTCCTGAGAAGATTACTCAGTTATCTACAGCCCATGAGTCCGATGGATCCAACGCTCGTCGTTAGTTCACCTTTCGGTTATCCAGCGGGCAACACGTGGAGGTGAAGATGCGATCACCGATCTTTTTTCCGAAATGTAGTCCTAAAAACAAACACTTAAGCACAAGAAGCTGACTACTTATCAGCCTTGAAACTTTGCGCAGCTATTCCTACTTACTTAAGTATCGCTGTTATCCGGAATGAACCTTAAAATTGCAGGCCATTACCTAACTGCGTCAGGGTGCATGGTTCAAGTCATTTGAGGGTTTCTTCTTCTGCGCAGAAGAGGAAGAAGTTGTCAATCCCGAGGATTCTGACAAGGTCTTTGTCGCTGTATAGCTGGTTAGCAAACGGAACCGTAGATTTTCTGAAAAGTTGTTCGCCCAAAATACTCAGGATTTATCCATACGCTTTTGATAAGGCACATGCTTCGGCGCAATACTGCAGGACTGCGATGATAAAGGCCGGATATTTGTTCTACTTAGCTGTAAGAGTGAGGGATTTCTTTCAAAATTACCGTTTTAGGCCTAAGAGCATTTGAAAGATCACCAAACAGCGGTTGGTAAAAGTTCATTTCAGACGAGATGTTGTTGTGAGAGGTAGAGGTAGGCAAAGTCCTGTATTACCTCAAGGTTATATCTGTTAACGGTGGTTATTTCTGCAATTCGTCGATGTTGTCTGTCCTTTCATGTTGACCGGATATATTTACTTTTTGTTAACCTTATTTACTGCTAAACTCGTTTCAGTCGTTTCCTTACCTAAATTAGCAAAAGTGGGGTTATGACACCACACTTAGCCCCACCAAATGTGTCAATGTTGTCGACATATCCTGGTTCCATAGATTTATGAAAGTTTGAACCTCATGTTTTTTTTTCAGGATCAGCAGAAGTGTGATGATTTGATCAGTTGTGGACTTTCCTGGCCTAAGACTACACAGATATGGACCTATGAGGTTGGTGATGAACGCTTTCAGGAGTTCACATAGTACGGCAGATAGGATATCTTTTGGGCGATGTTAAGTAAAGTATTGCCTCTGTAGTTGGTACGGCTAAGAGGGTCTCAATTTTTTGTCGATCCATTGCATTCTTCAGACGTTCTTTCATCCGATCAAATTTTGCTTATGAATTTGTGTATGGAACATGGCAAATTATCTCCACCTGCAAATTAGCTAGTCAGCCCGGTTAGGATTAAGTTTAAATATTGGTATCCTCGATTCCTTAAGGGTAGTTTAGTGGTTGTTAGTTTTCGCTGTCGTCGACAATATTAAATGGCTCGTACCACATGACATTGTTCGTCATTGCCGCTTGAAATTCTGCAGAAGTGGTTCTTCCATATTTTAAGCATCGACTGTGCTTCAACTACGATATTTGCTTGTTCATCCCGACAGGTTTCTTTTTAAACCTTGTATCCTTGGCTTTCACGCTTTACACTTTGCTAAAACTGGCAACTTCCCACTTCTCTATAGCCTCGATCGCTTGCTTTTCGTGCTAGGATCTCTTCTTTCTGAAAAGCTGGTGTTCTTTCCTCCATCTTTGTCTGTAAAGCCCTCGTCTTCACCTCCAACTTGGCTTCAAGCATTTGTCGGCATACTTCCTCAAACCAAAGTTTTCTTGGTGGTGGGCGCGAGAAACCTATACAGAAACCATCACTTGCGGCTGATCTTATGGCTTGTTGACAATTGACATGGCTGCCATTATTCTTCGACATTAGATCCTGGTGGTATGATGTTCATCGAGAGGTTAATGGATTCGCGTTCTGCGATGGACCTGGTGATTTCTTGCTATTGTCGTTTTTTGACACTCAAATTCGCGTTCTAACTTTGTCTACAACAAAGTAGTGGTCCGCGTGGATTTCATCCTTTCAGAATCTTAAGTGCTGGATGTGTTGATCTTACCTATCGTACTGTGATCAGTTTGATCGGCCGTTCGTTGATCTGTGGACCGCCATGTCCATGGATATCAAGATGAGAAAATCGTGTGCTGGCTATAGTGGTATTTCCTTCATCAGCGAAGTCAATTAACTCAAGCCCGTTGCCAGGTGTCGTGAATGCAGTATTTTCCGACATTGCTGCCAAAGATATCCATTTTTGCTACCTTTGTCTTATAATCCCCCAGCATGATTTCAACATCTCGCTTTGGAAGTTTCTCATAAGTTTTGTCCAAGATCTCGTAGAAGCAGTCCATCTTCATATCATCTCTCTGACGAAACGTAAACGCATATCACCTTTATTTTGTCATATTTGGCCTTGATGCGGATTTTTAAAATGCGTTCGCTTATATCTTCAGAGCATAAGCCAAGCTAAGTCGGGCACTTGTAACGCATCCACATCCGAATAGTCGCAGTTTCCGCTCGCTATAACACGGTCAGTAGTAGATGTCACAGTTTTTCATCGTCTTTTGGCCGGGCCATCCTCTTGTATTTCCTGGCTGTCATATATGTCTGCTTTGTAGCAGCTTAGAGCTTCCGATAGTTGTTAAGCAGCACCTCTGCTGTTTAGTGTTCTCACATTTCAGGGCAGATACGAACTCCATTGGCCTTTTTTCGTTTAGCTGGGTAGTCACCAATAAAATCAGTCTTTGCCAATGCTTTTGGCTTCTTTGCAAGAATATTGAAACCCTATCCCGTAGGTGTATATTCGATTTGACATTGAAAGGGGATGGGATATGGTATTAAACGATTCGTACAGCGTTTTGTAACGATCTCATACGTTTTTTCATTTAATTGGGTAGCTAACCCAAAGCCCTACCCATAACCTGGAGGTCCACTTTATTTGATACCACTTGGACTCGGTGCCATCAGTAGCCACTAAGAAATTCAACGCTTCCATTTGTTCTTTCAGATACACCACCATCATCTGCAGTCAAGAGTTGAGTTTCCTAAATGACCCCTTGTCCGACTATGTCTAACCAGCTCATGTAGATACACCACCGTATAGAAAACATCTTTAGGGTTCTTCAGCTGCTATGTGCTTGAGTGTGAGGACACATATATTTATAAATACTGTTCCAGTCCCGTTTGCAAATCAAGAAAATATAGAGCCTAGGTTGAGCTGTTGGTACATCGTACTATTCGACATCAAACCCTGTTCTTGAAAAAAAATTTCCAGCCTTAGCTTAAACCTGAAGAAATCGGTTCGCATATAGGTACACTTCTACCACATAGCTAGCATCAGAGATCCTTGTCGCTCTCATAGGTAAATCCTCCTGTGTAATATGCTTTTTTAACCTCAAAATATGTTTCAGAATAAAGCGAATGAATACAAATATTTATTGGCAATACATTTCAAAATTTTGTTTAATACCCCTTATCCCTCATTCACCTAACATGTAACACCTTCTTGAACTTTGCAAGGGCATCGCGCATAGTAGTTTTCTTAGTTTCCGGCATCATAACGAAGAAAAGGATAGCAAACACAGCCTGGCAAATACCCACCACATACGCATAGTCGCTCATCATGGTCAAAGTTTCCTCAAAATAGACGTAAACAATAATTTGAAGGACATTCTCAAACACCACCACGATCATAATAAAATACGGCTTGACGCACACCGAAAAGGCTTCTCCCAAATAGCATGTACTCGCCGGTGCAGCAATCCCAATGAGTGCCTGAAAGATCACCAAAAATATCACAACATTGTTCATTTCGTTTACAGCTCCGGTATTTTGATAACTGGAATACATCACTGCAACCCCAATCAGCAGTCCTCCACCAATAAGCAATGTGATTCCACTTATAGCCTTACGTCCAATCGTGTCCAGTGTCCAGCAGGCAATCATCACTCCTAAGAGTCTCATCGGACCATAGACGTAACGGCTCCATAGGTTATTTTGTACATCCGCTGCAACCATGAATCCCCACATTATTGGCAGTGAAAAGGACAACGAGATGAATCCACGGAATAAGCACAGTTTCACCATCGGCAACAGACCTCCGGCAATGTTCTCTATATATCCTCTAGACCTATCCTCGACGAGCAGCTGTTCATTCTCATGGAGCAGAGCGTACGTCTCAATTGTCACAGTATGTGGTCTTTGTAGACGCAGTAAAGCTTTAACTGCATCGGGTTCCCTATCCTTGCGCAGGTAGAACATTGGCGATTCTATTGTCAAACATAAGTTGATCACAAAGGCTAGGACGCCACAGACTAGAACGATGATGCCTTGCACTTGGTTTCCATTCAAAGTGAAATAGTTCAATGACATTCCAAATGCAATCCCACCACAATAGCGTCCTATGATGATTGCTGTGACATTTTTAGAAACCGAAATGTAGAGAATTCCATTAGCGATGACAAGGATCGATGCTATGAACTAAAGGATAAAGAAATTTGAGAACTGTACCGTGTTTTGAAGAAAGAGTTACTCACATAGAAAAACCGTTTGCTAACCAATTGCATAAGAACCGCAGAGATGAGTGCTCCAATGATGACTGCAATAAACCAGGATAACCGCAAATTTGTAAAGAAATAATATTGGAAGGGTCCAAAAGCAACGTCCTGAATCCACCCAAGACCACTAGCGGTGAAAATTATTGTTGCTGCAATAGAAAAAAGTCGAACTTAGATCTTTTATGAACGTGTTTAGTGTTTGCTTAAAGTTAGTGCCGGACACGTTTGAAGCTAAGTAGCTTCAGTTTGATGTTTTCTTGATATAAAATGTCAGCTGGATACTAACGGGTGATCCAAGTAGAGATACTTTTTTCAATAGCCTTTTTTGACAGATCACGTGTGAGTCGTGTCATGCTGTCATGTTATTTTTGTTTAGTATTGTTTGGCATTTCATAATGGAAAGACTTACGCCTGAACAACGTTTACAAATTGTTCAACTTTGTTATGAACATTCACGTTCTGTGAGGAATGTGTTTCGTGCACTTCGCTCAACTTATGGTCAACATAATCGGCCTACTGACCGTACTATTCGCAACACCATCACCCATTTTGAGACCCAGCATTCATTATTCGATAATATTCGACCGAATAGACCACGTCCAGCACGCTGTGAAGAAAATATAGCGGCCGTAGCTGAGAGTGTACACGAAGACCGTAGAGAGTCGATTCGGCGCCGTTCGCAGCAACTCGGACTGACGGTTGGAACGACTTGGCGCATTTTACGTCAAGATCTTAAATTGAAAGCCTACAAAATACAGCTTGTGCAACAACTGAAGCCGCTCGACCTTCCCAAGCGACATCGCTTCGCTCTATGGGCTATTGAAAAGTTCCAAGAAGATCCGACGTTTTCGAAGCAAATTTTGTTTAGCGATGAGGCCGATAATTTCTGGCTCAATGGGTATGTAAACAAACAAAATTGCCGCATTTGGGACGAAGAGCAACCTGAAGAGATTGAAGAACTACCACTTCATCCAGAAAAAACAACGGTTTGGTGTGGTTTGTGAGCCGGTGGAATCATCGGTCCATATTTCTTTAAAAATTATGCCGGTGCGAACGTAACCGTCAATGGCGACCGTTATCGTGCCATGATAACCGACTATTTGATGCTTGAAATTGAAGCTCGTGATCTCGGCGACATTTGGTTTCAGCAATACGGCGCCACTTCTCACACCGCATCAATCAATGGACTTATTGAGAGAACATTTCTGTGAGCACATAATTTCACGTTTTGGGCCGGTCGATTGGCCACCAAGATCGTGTGATATCACACCGTTAGACTTTTTCCTGTGGGGATATGTAAAGTCAAAAGCTTATGCCGACAAACCCGCTTCGATTCAGGCCTTGGAGGAAATCATCACGCGTGTCATTGGCCAGTTACCATTCGAATTGCTCGAACGAGTGATCGAAAATTGGACTCAACGGATGGACCATCTGCGACGTAGCCAACGGCCAATATTTGATAGACATCATCTTCAAAAAATAAATGCCAAAGAATGGTCTTTCAAATGATAATAAACATTCTCCATTAAATTTGAATTTTCTGTGTTTTTTGGCTTTAAAAAACTAGGGAACCTCGAAATGGATCACCCTTTACAATTGCAGGAGGAAGCGTTCAGAGTTAAAATGAGTGGTTTACACAGAAGCGTTCTTATTGAAAACGGCAATGATGAATGTGCCCCAAATACGAATGTGCCCTGGTTTACCATACTACTAAAAGTATACACCATCCTTGGCAGCTCTGCGAATTTAACGATCACACAAAAAACAGTGACTCCCCGAAGTTAGTTCGGACACCATCCGTAGAGTAAGTCTCAACTACATCCAAAATCTTTCCTATCACTTCCTTTCTTCCCATTCTACCAGGTGGTTATCATGGATCGATATCGTTCGCCGTTGACGGTAACGTTTCATCCACGATCGTCTTTGAAGAAAAATGTACCGGTCATGCTGCCAGCACATAACCACACCAAACTGTTGTTTTTTCCGGATGCATCGGTAATTCTTGTATGACATGTGGCTGTTCATCACTCCAGATGCGACATTTTTGCTTATTTACGTATCTGTTGAGCCAGAAATAAGCCTCATCGCTGAACATAATTTTTCGATAAAACAGCGGATTTCATGAAGCTGCTCTAAGGCCCATAGACTACTAAAAGTATACACCATCCTTGGCAGCTCTGCGAATTTAACGATCACAAAAAAACAGTGACTCCCCGAAGTTAGTTCGGACACCACCACCCATAGAGTAGGTCTCCACTACATCCAAAATCTTTCCTATCACTTTCTTTCTTCCCCTTCTAACAGGTGGTTAAATTTGAAGGGCCGATGTTGAATGTGAACCACACCTAAACGTCAATTTTTTTCTGCATTTCATTTGACATTTGTCAATTTCAGACTAACTCAATTTGAACCATGGAAAGATACACAATCGAGCAAGGCGTTAAAGTTTTTCAGGCTTATTATGAAAACGGGCGTCCAAATCAAAATGCATATCGTGCACTTTGTGATTTTTTCGGTCAATTTAATCGTCCAAATGGGCGTACAATCGTACAATCAAAAAAATCGTGCAAAAATTTTAGCAAATCGGGTCTGTAGGAAAAGTGAAAACACCAGTGCATGCTCGTACAGCTCATAGTGCAGAAAATATTGCTATTCGCGATATTGTGTCTGAAGAGCCGGCCACCTCAACTCGTCGTCGTGCCCAACAATTGCACCACTCACGCTCGTCGTTGATGAACGTTACGCATAAAGACTTGCATTTACATGCTTACAAGGTGCTATTGGCTCAAGAACTAAAGCCTCTTGACCATTTCAAGCGTCGTCAATGGTCAAAATGGCGGCAAGAAATGGCAACAGTGGATGATGAATTTTCGGTGAAAATCATCTTCAGTGATGAGGCACATTTTCACCTCAGTGGATTCGTCAAAAAGCTGAATTTCTGCTTTTGGGCGAATGATAATCCAAGAGTGATTGTCGAAAAACCAATGCACCCACAATGAGTGACTGTTTGGTGCGGTTTATGGGCTGGCGGCATCGCATCATCGGGCCGTATTTTTTTCAAAAATGAGGCCGGTCAGGCAGTTACTGTGAATGGTGTTCATCATCGTGAGATGATAACGAACTTTTTATGGCCCGGATTGGAAGATATGGATGTGGACGATATGTGGTTTTTTTTTTTTTTTTTTTTTTTTTATAATTTACACGTACTCAAGGGGTTATGAATACCCTTTTATATGTTACCATAGTACGAGCGTTAGAGAAGGGGAAGAAAGAGAGGATAGGAAAGATTTTGGATGTAGTGGAGACTTAAACTCCATGGGTGGTGTCCGAAATAGCTTCGGGGAGTCACTTTTTCTTGTGTTCGTTAAATTTGAAGAAATTCAAGATGGTGTGCATACTTTTAGGTATTTCACCGACCTTTTATTTCTTTTAAATAAAAGTGAAATGGATTTTGGTTGGGATTGAACGCGCAACCTTCCACTCAACTGACTAACACATTACCACTACACCGCGGCCACCCACATAGGACGGTGCCACTTGCCACACAGCTAACGAAACAATGGCTCTTTGGAACGACAAATTCAATGGCCGTGTTATCTCACGTGGTTGCGATGTCATTTGACCGCCAAGATCATGTGATTTGACACCGTTGGACTTCTTTCTTTCGGGTTATTTGAAAGAAAAGGTGTGCATAGATAAGCCAGCAACAATTCAAGAGCTAAAGGATGAGATAGTTCGGCACATTAACGGCATAGTACCTCAATTATACCTCGACGTCATCGAAAACTTGTACCATCGGATGGAGGTGTGCCGCCGAGGTCGCGGTGGCCATTTGGCCGATAATTTATTTCATACATAACTGAACCATACCAATATTATCATAATAAAAAAGGATGACAGTAATTTTCTAAATAATTTGTGTTTTATTCAAAATCAACATCGGCCCATAAAATTTAACCACCCTTTATAATGCTCGTACTCTGGTAAAACATTAAATGGGCATTCATAACCCCCTGAGTTCGTGCAAATTATAAAAAAAATGCCACTCCGAATCGGCTGTAAACAGAAGGTTCCTTTCATTGTGCGAAAAATACAACTTCGCACACTCAAATGAATGCAAGCTAGATTTGAGGCCCTGTATGAACCAGATAATGCCAAATTTTTTTTTTTTTTTTCATTTCGTGTGTTGAGCTAGGTTGGGTACGGAAAAGAGTCGGTGAGGTAAACATTTTCGCTAATAGACGAAAAGCATGTTTGAAAGGAAATCGTCGGTTTAGTTAGGAAGGAAAGTAGTGCGATAGTAAGCGAGTAAGGTTCAGTAAAAGGTAGGCAATGGTAAATCTAAAGATAAGAGATCAATGAAAAAAAATATTTCAAGAATGATTCATTCCAGAATACATATAGAACACAAGCCACAATCTTTCCAACATAGCATTTTTGAAATTCAAATCGTTTTCATACATGGAAGGGGTTAATAAAAAGTGATTACCAACAGATCTTCAACCACAAACACAAAAGCAGACTGGTCTCGAGGCTTAAACGGCTGCGTAGACAATTCACTGACAGACAAGACCCGGAGGTTCGGACACTGAAGTCGTTGATCAAAAACCTTAACCCCTC
This sequence comes from Rhingia rostrata, assembly GCA_949824845.1. Taxonomy (NCBI): domain Eukaryota; kingdom Metazoa; phylum Arthropoda; class Insecta; order Diptera; family Syrphidae; genus Rhingia; species Rhingia rostrata. Next base: position 18,894,334 of record OX463757.1, read on the forward strand.
CCCGTCTTTACCTTCTTAATGATCAACCTATACCCATCGTACAGTCTCTTCGTGACCTTGGCATATTGTACGACCGGGAACTTAATTTCCGTTCGCATATTGACGAGATAATTCGTAAAGCCAATTCATCCCTTGGGTTTATTAAACGGTGGTCAAAGGAATTCTCTGATCCCTACGTAACCAGATCTCTCTACATCACTTTCGTCCGCCCCCTCCTCGAATACGCCAGCCAAGCATGGTCACCCTATCAGCAAGTTCATGTAGCCAGAATCGAAAGCATACAACGACGTTTTCTTCGATTTGCCCTCCGCGGTCTTTCTTGGAACGATCCCCTAATTCTGCCTCCCTATCATGACCGCCTCAAACTCATTAACCTGAATAGCCTTGAGGACCGGAGAGATGCTGCAGACATTCTCTTCATTCATCGCCTCCTCTCAGGCTCTATCGATTGCCCGTCTCTTTACAGCTCCATCTTCTTTAATACTAACCCTCGTAATTTAAGACACCCCCGTCTCTTCTATCTGCCAACCCACCGCACGTCCTACGGCTCAAACGAACCAATTTCCCGTATGCTACGGAAAGTAAACTCAAACATTTCCATTTTTGATTTCAACCGTAGATCTTCCTCCATGAAACTAAGCCTCCTTCTACATAAACCCTAGCTTTTACTCCTAGTTATAAGTCTTAGTTTTTAGTTCTAGTATTGTAAGTATTGTATTGTTTTTTTTTTTTTTTTTCTAGTTTGTATTAAGCCAAATAAATGGGACATTTTGTCCCACCAAAATCAAAATCAAAAAATTAAACAGTTAATATCGGAGAATTACAGACAATCTGTAAATTTGTACTGGGGCAAGAAAATTCAGGCTATAAAAGCCAGTAGCCCGAATATGTTCGCGCAAATAAATAAAATATTCAGGCGAAAGGATCATAACGACATTCCATGTGTCCGAATTCCCCAAACGACAGAGAACAGACAGCCACTCACGGCTGTTGGTATAAGTCCGAAAGTGTTGACTCTAACGATGGTTTTTTCACGATGGAAGATCCTCAGGAGAAGGCGAATACGATAGGCGCTGTCTTCGAGACTTGTGTATATGGTGAACAGTCCTGTTCGCCCAAATCGCGATATTGAGGAGAGAGCCTTTCTGAATCACTCTTATCTACGTACCGAACTTCAAGCTTGGCGATCTGAGAATCACGGTTTTACCGTATTCAATGACGAAAATCCTTCAAATGGCATAGTCGCCAATAGCCTGATGCTGTTCGTGCAAAAAGATGAACTCCTGGACATCTTTGTATCACTGAAGAATAAAAAGTCGGCGGGAGAGGACGGGGTCCCAAACGTCGTATTGAGGCACCTTCCAATGGAAGCGGTCGATATTTTCACCGCGCTGTTTAACAATGCACTGAGTAATGCACATTATCCGGTGCACTGGAAAACGGCGGTGGTACATCCTATCCCCAAAAATGACAAGGACAGAACAAACCCTGCAAATCTTCGGTCAATAAGCCTTCTGCCGAATGTAAGCAAGGTATTTGAGAAAATAGTCAATAGAGCTCTGCTTAAGTGGGTCGAGGAAAATAAATTTATTCCGGAAAATCAGTTTGGTTTTCGAGCGAGGCATGACACTATTCATGCCGCGTCGAAACTAGTCTCCGACATCGAATGGAATAAATCCAAAAAAACAATGCACAGGGGCCTGTCTGGTTGACTTTGAGAAGGCCTTCGACACCGTATGGTTAGAGGGGCTTTTCTACAAGCTGACCAGACTGGGCATGCGTAAACCCATGCTATATATGATTTATGAAATGCTTATGGGAAAGAAGTTCGTTGTCAAATGTGGCAACGTAACTTCGAGTAAAGTCTTTGAAACTAAAAACGGTTTACAACAGGGGGCGGTCAACTCCCCGATATTGTTTAACATTTATACAAGTGATCTTGTAGGTTCAATCAGTCACGCTATAGCGTACGCAGATGATCTGGTGGCGTACATATCAAGTCCGAAAATCGAGGTCATCAACACACTTTTGCAACGTGACTTCGATCACATTAAGGGATATTGCGAGGATTGGAAATTGAGGATCAATTTCCAAAAAACCGAAACAATTCTGTTCAGGACCCCAGTGCAGAGGGCTTCTTACGATACCAGAAAAAACTGCAAAAAATTGTGTTTCACTGGACAGCATGGACGGCCGTTGGCGGTGAGAAGTGAAGTCAAATACCTTGGCATCTGGCTTGACAAGTTTCTGTATTTTAATAAAAATGTGGATGCTTGTCTGGCCAGGGCTAAGGGGGCTTATGCTCTGACAAGAAGATTGTTTCAAAGCAGTCAACTTGATTCAAGGGTGAAAGTCATTTGCTACATGGCCCTCATAAGGCCGATCATCGCCTACGGTTGTCCTGTGTGGTTCATGGTGTGGTTTCCTACATGGAAAGGATACGGCTGTTTGAGAGGCGTTATCTCTGATCCTCCTTAGGATTGTACCGAACGCCGGACTCCGAGTACATAAAATACTATCGCAACGAGGTCCTTTACAATGGGGCCCAGCTAAACAGAGTCGACAATTTCCTTATTAAGGTGAATCGAAGGCACACTGCAAGGACGATGGCTAGCGACAACAGCCTGATCTGCGGGGCTTATTACCCCAATGAAACATACATGGAGAGTACACTTGAGTCTGGCTTTATTCCACAAGAGGCATTTATTTATATCGATTCGTTAGGGTTGGTACAGGACAGGAACGGTATCCCGGTTTTGTACCACCGCTACCGTGGGGCGCGTGACAAACGGCTAATCCGCGACGGGTATGTCGACAATGCTCCGCAGCTCCTTCGCTTCAGCACTTCGGTATCGGATCGCGATAGGACCGATGCTGAAGAACAGCGTACTCAATTTTGGTGGCTACATGAGGAAGGTGATTCTGCACTTCACTTTTAGTACACTCCTTAATTTTTAAGAAAATTAAAGTTAGGAAAAAGGTCTTGGGCTGGGGTGTACCTCATATTGGTGTACAATATGGCTGATTACATGCTGCCTGCTGACCGAAGGACTCGATCAGGATGGCGACCACTCGGGGCATATGCAACGTGTGCTCGCCACCCCGATTATAATTAAGTTAGGTGTTAGTAGTTAAGTAGTCTTAAGTAGTATTAAGTAGTATTAAGTAGTTTTAAGTTAAGTTTTAATCTAGAGTAAGATTTTTATAAAAAAAAAAACCATCTACTGTCAAATTTAAATCATTTTTTATCAAAAATCCATACCTGCAGCTAATGAATCTGATTGGGGCCTATTCCGCTGACTATCCTCACACCAGCCATACTTTTTTGTTTCAAATGTTGGGTCTATTTGAGATTGTGATTGTGATTGTGCCTGTAATGATGGTGGTGGTGGTAGTAGAGCTGGTGTGGATGTTGCGGGTGAAATTACAGATGGTGGTCGATAAGCCTGTTGTTGTTGATAGTCCATAGGAGGCGCGGACCCAGCTTGAGGTAGATATCCAAAGTGAGTTTGATAGTCCGTCGATGTTGGAAGTTGATAGTTTTGTTGATATCCATAGTATTGTTGCCAAAAATCTACCTCCGGATTAATTTCATCCGGAGCTGATGGTGCAACATAATTCGAATGTGGTTGGTGATTATACATTTGCAAATCAAAACCCGCGCGGACTTGTGAGTTCTAACTAGAAGCTTGCTAATTAAATGACTAAAGGAATTGCCACCTAAAGTTAAGAATACACATGTTCTCAGGCTTGCAGTATGAATTATTTCACAGATAACAACTACCCAAGTTGATAAATCATATTAGTCATATGTTTATGCATTTTATCTATGGACAGGTAAGTACTCCAAATTGATAAAATTATTTGTATATGTGCTTGGCGAACTAGTTGACATTTTCAAATAATTAAAACTCTCATCTAGTGGATTTTTCTTGCTATACTTTCTTTAAAAAAATATTTAAGGGTCGAATGTACCAATGCCATTGTTCAACTAGCCAGTGGTTAGCTGTCTAAACTCAAAAAGTTAAATAAAATCCACTCTTCAAGTCCCAACCATTTCGAAATTGCAGTTTTGATTGTTTTTTTTCAATCAACACAATCGACCTGTTAATCGTTGAGGCTTTTAGTTATTTTCTAAAAATAGTCCTCCCTGGGTCTTATCAGGAAATGAATTGCTGAATATCAGCGATTTGTAACCTGTAAGTATGCGACTTTATTTTGCAAATGCTGTGCTACCAAGTTCATTATTTATAGTTTGGTCTGAGTCACTACCACTAAAAAAAGCTTAATCAGCTTATAAGTATTTTAGATAATGCCATCGATCATTTTTCAGGGTGTGCCATTTTTTGCTAAAAATTTTGAAGATATCAGTAAGCCATTAAAACCATCAGCAAGTTGAATAGCTAGACCCGTGAAGTCCTTAGGTGAAGTGGTTGAATGTGTAGGTTGGTCTGGTCTAACATGGGACGCCCCATAAATCTAGTTTTTGGAAGTCTCGAATTTGTTTTTTTTTTTCTAGAGAGGCATTTATATTATTCCACTACCTTGACGATGTTGGTTTAAAGCACATGATAGTAGAGTTGTACCCTTATACAGTATTGTGCCTGCCTCAACCCTTAAGGGGCCTCCCAGATTGCGTATCTGTAGCTGGCGTTTGTAGCTGAGTCAAAAGTTAAAAACAAGACAAGCGGTAAGCGCTTACACAATGTGAATCTGTAGCTTGAAGTTCAATGAATGGCAACTTCATGCAAGGAATGTATCTCTCTTTTGACAGCGATACAAGATACCAGCTATAGATACGCATTTTCCTCGGCCCTTAAATGTGTTTAGCTCCGCGTAAAGTTTATAGTCTGCCATCGAAAGAGTCCTCCTGTGGCGGATAGAGGAATTCTCTGCAGACATGCGCCGTAGGTGGGAAAAAAATACCACAAGTGGACCACAACTAACTACAGGCAAGGTCTCCTATCAAGGTCTCAGTTATGATAGACAATACGTGCGAGCAGCTCAAATAGATTTTTTTATTTGAGCTGCTCCGACATATTCGGATAACAGGTCACCTAGGAATCATAAGGGTTAGTCAGGATAGAATTAGGAAATTACATAGACAGTGGCGGAAGAGCTAAGAGAACAACGGCAGTGTTCAATCCCGTAGTGAATATTCGCCCAGCGTGCTAGGGGACATGGTCCAAAGACCATGCTAATCAAAAAAATCGACTCGTATCTGCACTTCAAGTATAAGAACTTTAAACAGGAGAGCTGTAGCCAAACAACAAGGGCAAGCTCTAAGCTGCTTAAAACCAGACATAACTGCCATACATGAAATACGATGGGAAGGTCCAGGCAAAACGAGGATGAAACCCAGTGACATCTACAACGGACCGTGGTATAGCAGTAACAGCGACTATTAGTGTGTGGATTTGTTACAAGTGCCAGACTTAGACAAGAAGTCTAAAGTTTTTAAATCATTAGCTAACGTTTTATAAAAATCCGCATCAAGTCTACATTTATCAACATAAGGCTGATATGTGCTCACGCTCCGAAGGACGAAAATGATAATATTGCGAAAGTCTGTTTCTACGAGCTCCTGGACAAAACCTATCAGCGATTACCGAAGAACGTTTTTGAAGTCGTGCATCTATACCTATATTGTCGGAAAACACAGCCTGCACGACAACACTTCCGACAACGGAATTATAACTGACTTCGCTACGGAACGTAATCTCACTATAAACAGCACCACGGTTTTCTCACCTCGATATACATAAGCGGACATGGTGGTCTCCGGATCAGCAAACTGCCAACTAAATTGATAACATTACGCAAGAGGCATAAAGTATTTATGACGTTCGAACATTCCGAAGGAGTAACATCGATTCGGTTGCAGCCAAGCAAAGAATGCGCATATCCACCACGTACTTACTTACTTAAGTGGCGCTACAGTCCAGAATGAACCTGGGCCTCAACCAACATGCCTCTCCAATTAGCCCGGTCCTTAGCTAACTGCCTGCAGTTGCGCACTCCAAGTTGGTTAAGGCGGGTTCGACGTTTGGCTGGGGATCGAACACTCTGCGAGCCGGAGTATTGGTGTCCATTCGTTCTACATGTCATAGCCATCTTAAGCGTCCAATGCGGAGTTCTTTGACCAGGGGCATGTCGCTGTAAAGCTCGTATAGTTCTTGGTTGAATCTTCGTCTCCCTAGCCCGTCAACGCAAACGCGACCGAAGATTTTTCCTCTCCAAATCGACCAAGGATTTCTTAATGCGCCTGTAAGACGGTATATGCTTCAGCACCGTAGAGCAGGACTGGGATGATCAGGGTCTTATATAGGATCTCCTTAGTAGTTTGAGTGACGGCTTTACTACTAAATCGCCTTCTTAGCCCTAAGAAACAGCGGTTGGCAAGAGTTATTCTTCGTTTAATTTCTGACGAGATGTTGTTGTCAGAGTTAAAAGCGGAGCCGAGTGGTAGACAAAGTTCCGTACAACCTCTAAGTTATATCTATCAATGGTGATGATCTGTCCAATTCGTCGATGTTGTGTGTCCTTTCATGTTGACAGCATATACTTCGTCTTGCCCTCATTTACTGCTGAATCCATTTTTGCCGCTTCCTTCTCTATACTAGCAAACGTGGCTATGACATCGCGTTGGGTACTACCAATGATGTCAATATCGTCAGCGCATGCTAGTAGTTGTACAGATTTTTGGAAAATTGTACCTCTGGTGTTGGCTCGTGAGTTTTGCACAATCCTCTCAAGAATCAAATTGCAGAAGTCACATGACAGCGCATCGCCTTGCCTTAATCCTTTTTTGTTGTCAAATGTGTCGGTAGGTCGTTTCCGACTTTGATGGAGCAGCGAGAATTCTCCATCGTCATCCTACACAAACGGACGAGCTTGGGCGGTGTACCAAAACTAGAATTGGCTCTGTATAGTTCGCCTCTATAAATGCTGTCGTATGCGGCTTTAAAATCGATGAACAGGTGGTGGGTATCGATTTGGACTTCTTGGGTTTTTTCCAGGATCTGCCGAAGTGTAAAGATTTGATCGGTTGTGGACTTTCCTGGCCTAATACCACGCTGATAAGGGCCGATCCGGTTGTTGGTAAATGGTAGCAGGTGTTCACATATTACGGCAAATAGGGTCTTGTAGGGGATGTTGAGGAGACTTATGCCCCTGCAGTTGGCGCAGTGATGCTGTGATCCTCAGGTTCCATTCTTCAGGCATACTTTCATCCGACCAGATTTGGCTTATGAGTTGGTGGATGTTACTTACCAAGTCATCTCCGCCGGCTTTATATGGCTCAGAGGGAAGGCCGTCATTTCCGGCAGCCTTATTCAGCCTAAGTTTAGGTATTGGTATCCTCACTGCGTGTGGTTTGTAGTTTTCGCGGTCGTTACTAATATTGAACGGTTCGTTCTGCCTGACAGTGGAATGTTGTTCGTCATCGCCGTTTAACAGTCTGCAGAAGTGGTTCTTCCATATCATCAGCATCGACTGTGTCTCAGCTCCGATGTTTCCTTGTTCATCTTGACAGGATTCTGTTCGAGCCTTGTATCCTTGGCTTTGACGTTTTATACTTTGGTAAAACTTGCATCGTTACATCGTTCCTGGAGTGGCACCTCTCTATATCCTCGATCGCGTGCTTTTCTTACTCTTTTTTCTTCTTATTGAAAATCCGGTGTTCTTCCCTTCTTCTCTGCCTATAGAGCTCAACGGCAGCTCTCATCTTCAACTAAGCCTTGTAGGCCTCGTTCTGGCTGCGAGCATCTGTTGGCATTACTCATCAAACCAGGGGTTTCTTGCTGGCGCGAGAAACCTAGCACATCAGTTGGAGCTGATCTAATAGCTTGTTGGCAAGGTGGCCATTGTTCTTCGGCATTCGATGCTGGTGGTATGGTGTTAATCGAAAGGTAAGGGATACGCGTTGCTCGAAGGTCTTGGCGGTCTCTTACGATTGCAGTGCTTCGACATTGAATTTGTTCACAGTATTTCTGGATTGTTGGGGAGTGGTGGATATCCGCATTCTAACCTTGGCTGCAACATGGTAGTGGCCCGAGTCGATGTTAGCTCCTCCGAAAGTTCGGACATCCAAAATACTGGATGCGTGAATCTTGTCTATTGCCATGTGATCAATTTGGTTGACTGTTCGTTGATCTGGAGACCGGCATGTCCACTTATGGATATCGAGGTGAGGAAGCCGTGTGCTGGCTATAGTGCCATTCCATACCGTAGCGAAGTCAATTATCCTAAGTCCATTACCAGGCGTGTTGTTCTGTAGGCTATATTTTCCGACAATGCGGCTAAAGATGTCTTCTCTTCCTACCTTTGCGTTTAAATCTCCCAGCACGTTTTCAACATCGAACTCTGGTAGTCACTCATAGGTTTTATCAAGGAGCTCGTGGAAGCAATCCTTAGCTGTGTCATCTTTTTCCTCCGTTGGGGCGTAAGCGGATGCGTATTGTTACAATGCGTTCGCTAATGTCTTGGAAACATATTTCTGCATACTAAAACAGGGTCCATAGTACATGTCACAGTCTTTCATCCTCTTTTTGCCCGGCCCATCCCATCGTATTTCCTGGGTGGCAGTAACGTCTGCTTTGTAGCGGTTTAGGGCTTCCGCTAGTTGTTCGCTTGCACCTCTCCTGTGTAATATTCTCACATTCCTGGTGCAGATTCGAACCTCGTTTTCCTTTTTTCGTTTAGCAGGGTCGTCAACAATAAAATCAATCCTTTCCGAGGTTATTGGTTGCTTCGTAACCGTTAGTTTTTTTCATGGTGGTAGTTAACCCAAACCACAACCCCCCACCTGGAGGGCCTTCAAACATTTTACCATTTGGAAATGCTGCTCAATAATGACAGTTAAGCATCAGTGACTGAAAAACAAACCACAGATTTGACAGAAGCCGCCAAAAAAACATGGCCGCCATAGACCTTCTATCTATCAACCTGTCCTTATTGGAAAATTCTTTATTTCATTGATCTTCTGATAACCCGGAGTATTCTCTTGTTTATTCAAAATATCGGATCTCTGTAACAAGAAAACCTTCAATACCTGTCTGTGTCTATATATAATGTCGGCAAAGCCCTAATCAGCTTTAGCATAAAACGCCAATATGTACTCTTTCAAGAGATAACGATTAGGTATTCAAATTTGCAATCACAGTTTCAAGTGTTACGGTGATTAGTATTCCATGGAAATACCTTTAGACTCCCAATCGAATATCGTGCCCATCTACTTGTAAACAAAATTTTAATCAAACAAACTCTATCCTCTGTTATCTCGCCTAATCCTCTTTTTTTTTAATTAAGCCAAGTTCCCCCTAGTCTGACAATGCTATCTTATCTTCACCTGACCACTCCCCACCGAGTCGATATCATTGTTCATAATCGAGAGGTGAAAACTTAAGTTGCAATCAATTCCCAACGTTCAACTTTGACGCGTCAAAAAATAAGCCAGTTGTGTAGACCTTTACGTTTGGTGAAGAGTTGAAAGTATCACGCGCCGGTAATAAACGTCGAAGTATATAAACATTCTTGAGGAACATGCCTAGCTATGGAGGTGTTCGTCGATCGTGGTTTGAGTTGTTTAATCAACACAAATCACAGTGCAATTCTTTGTCCGCTGGTAATCACACACTTTTATGTCAAAATTTGTCTATCGATAGAAAATGCATATTCGATATGTGGGCTTACAAAAACAGGGCAAAGGTGTTGTTGTTTTTTTTTAGTGCGAAGATAAGGCCTTATCGGTGATAAAGACGTGTTGTCAAACAAAATAATGGCGAGTGTGAATGTGGTGTTGTGTTACGTGTTGCTAAAGTGTCAATATAATTCGTAATGGCTGTTTTTTTAGCAAATGTGCGAAAAAGGTGTTACAGAGGCTTTGGAATTTGGCTGAGAAAGGCCACTTCCATCAAGTCCAGATGATTTTCGTGGTTTAACCTCAGTTTTGATTAGAATGGTCATGTCAGACTATAATTTTGCATGTGTTATCGATAACATGTATGAAATCGCCGTGTGTCAGTAAAATTTCTTAGAGGTGCTTCAGTAAAATGTCAGATGAGCTCAATGATTTTTCTTGATCCTTTAATCAGAGCTATCGTTACGATGCTGACGGAAATGCTAGAAACTTTGGGTCCGGAAATTATGACATTCTGTCGGTTTTCCGGTTTTAGTTGAAATTTTGTGTACGAGAAGACAGGCCAATCTTTGGCATAAGAACTGGCATTTTTCAGATCGTGCCCAGCGAACCAGTTATGAGGGATAGATTTTGAGAAGCCATTGTATCTTAGGGTATTATTATGTGATTTTAGTTTGGACTTAGTTTAGATTAGTTTTTCGCGTTTATTCCCAATTCCTATCCTTCGTGGAGAACAAAGTCGCTGCACAGTCTCCTCTTTTTTTCTATTCTTCGGTCTTTCTTAGGTTTTCTAGTCGTTTGGTCCGTTTTATGTCTTTGTAACGAAGTTTAGGTTACAAGGGCTGCACGCGATGCGCGTGCATACTTAGACTACAAAGGTCCGTTGTGAAACCACGTGAATCTGTGGACTTTTTCTTTATACGTTTGCCTTATTCAATTATTCAGAGCTTACTACAACGCGAAGGAGGTTTCAAACATTAATATTAGCCAGCACACCTAGACTGGCAAAGTAGTAATCTCCTAGGTGGAGCAGAAGAGCAAAGAATGTGAGGAATACACTCCTCCTCTTCCTTATCCAAGCAACTTCTACAGAAGTCATTGATTAAGAGGCCTAATAGTTGTTTTTTGTAGGACATCGGTTATGATGCTAATGTTGGATCTTTTCAGCACTAGCAACAAGCATATGGAGGGCTTCTGATTATAAATTGTCCAGAGTTGCTATTGGATATTTGACACATTCTGCCGACAGAACACATTTTGCTTTCTTGATCGCATTCAGTTTCATCTGCGATTTACCTGTAGCGAGGAACATACCCAATATATCTACTGGCGGTAAAATAACAAAGGCAGTGCCCTCCTGGGAAAATCATTCGCTTTGCAGTAGCCTGGTTTATCACTGTTGCCTGGCACCCAGAAAAGGTGAACGGTAAAATGCTCTTGTTGCAGCAAGTCCGGCTGCAACGGGTGATTAATCTTGATTTACAGTTTCTTATGATTTTTACTTGCGCCTCGCGCCAAAGGCAAAAAGAAAAAAGAGATGCGTTTAGCACACTGCAAATTTGACACTTTGTCGGGTACGTAGCTCCGCCTAGCTATCAGAAGAGAAACTACCTAACCTTAAGGTTGGTTTTCACCTCTCTTAACAGCTCTGCTATGTCATTAAGAGACAGTCGACATTATAGAGATGATTTCGATTCTTCGATTCTTCTTCGAAACAAGATGGATCCCAAGGACTTGATTGCCTCTTGTCCGTCACGGTAGAAGTTAAAATACTTCGTGGATATTATATTACTCCTCAGCCAGGATAAGGGTTGTTTAATCGGGAATGCAAAAGGATATCAGTTAAGCATCTCGGAGAAAACATCTCCCTCACTCCAGATTCTATTTTGGACCCATCAGTATAGATATCATTCGACCTATCGTCTCCTGACAAATGCGACTCCCATTCAAGGCGACTGGGAATGGTTGACCTGAAGTTATGCTCAAAACTGAGTTGGGTAGTGATGTAGTCGGTGTTTCCTGTCTTAAAGTGTTTTCTCTCTTAAGGTGTTTCAATAACTTTATATATCCACCTTGAGTGGGTTCCCATTGCGATGAGGCTTTCAGTCTCACAGCTGCACAAGCTAAGGTCTGTTTTCAGTACATATATAGGGGCACTAGATATAGGATAGCATCTGGGAACGTGGAAAGGGTTGTTATTAGAGCTACGCTAATGTATACGGAAGCGAGCCACTTAAGGCGAGATCTTCCTCTAATGAGTCCGACGTCTGGCGGGGAATCGAAGACTCTGCGAGCCGGAGTATTGGTGTCCATTCGTTCTACATGTCCTAGCAATTTTAAACGTATAATGCGGAGGTTTTTAACCAGAGCCATGTCGCTGTATAGCTAGTATAGTTCTTGGTTGAATCCTTTATCTCCATTGCCCGACAACGCAAAGGGGACCGAAGATCTTTCAAAGAATTTTCCTCTCAAATAGACCAAGGATTTCTTCGTCCGCTTATGAGACGGTCCATGCTTCAGCAGGACTGGGATGATCAGGTTCTTATATAGGATCTTCTTAGTAGTTCGAGTGAGGGCTTTACTATTAAATTGCATTCTCAGCCCGAAGAAACAGCTTCTTCTGTGCCTGCAGAGCTCGATGGCAGCTTCCGTCTTCACCTGCAGCTAAGCCTTGTAGGCGTCGTTTTTGGCTGCCAGCATCTGTCGGCATTCCTTATCAAACCAAAGGTTTCTTGCTGCTGGGTGCGAGAAACCTAGCACATCAGTTGCGGCTGATCTCATGACATGTTGGCATCGTTGCCATTTTTTTTTTTTTTCAACATTCGATGCTGGTGGTATGATGTGAATCGAGTGGTAAAGGGATACACGTTGCGCGAAGGTCTTGGCGGTCTCTTGCGTTTGCAGTGTTTCGACATTAAATTTTTTCACAGTATTTCTGGATTGTTGGGGAGTGGTGGATATCTGCATGCGTTCACTTATGTCTTGGAAACATAAGACATCTTGCCTAAGTCTGTCTCTTATAACAAATTCGCATCCGAATCACAGTTTTTCATCCTCTTTTTGCCCGGCCCATCCCATCGTATTTCCTGGATGGCAGTAACGTCTGCTTTATAGCAGTTTAGGGCTTCCGCTAGTTGTTCGCTTGCACCTCTCCTGTTTAATGTTGATCAGCCACCATCTCTGTTCAAGGGGCCTGACTTACCCTTCAAATTCCTAGACAACCTCGCGCTCATCGTTTAGCAAGTTAAATCTGGTTGGATGAGACCAGAACCTGAAGGTTAACACTTGGAAGTTAAAAGTAAGCACTTAATGTGCACTGCATGGATGAAATAAACAAAAAAATATTTCATGGGAGATACTAAGGTTTACATTTACTAAGGTGTCTGTTACTTTTATTTGCAGGAATATCCTTCCACAGCTTTGATAATTTCTAGCTTACTGTATAATCATATATCAAGTACCAATTGTTATCGATAACCACAAAAGCACTTGCGTCTACCTATACACATTCAAACGAACTATATAACACAAGTGACCTCTTATCTGTATTTTTTGGGTGTTGGTTAAATGAATTTATTATCTTGTTGGCAAATAAACATTATTTTCTCTTTTACAGTTACGGAATGATTATTCACATAGATCGCGGTAAATCCCCTACTCTTTTAGTCGTCACCTTCTGATTCGAGTTCGAAACTAGAAAGGATTCCATTTTGCATTCTGATTAGAAAGGCCAAATTATTGAAACATTTTTTTTTTTTGTGGAGGTTCGCTGGAAGGAAAAATCATCGAAAGACATTGCAGAGGTTTTATCGCGAGGGAACCTTCTGCGATAGTGAGGGACTTTAACCCGATCTAAAAAACCTCCCGAAGACTGACTTTTGTATGTCTTCAAGGAATCGCACCTAGTCGTTAGACTAATCAGCAATTTATTTTTCACATGAATTATATTTTATAAAAATATAAATTTTAAAAGAAATTCCGACGTTGGTCGGATTTCTATGAGTTTTGTTTGAAATTGTACTCAAGTTTCAGTATTTCTTTTTTATATATATATATATAATTCAAGGGGTTTAACCCGTCTTAATCTCCTGACTATATTGTCGGTTCTTAAAAGCCGTGCTATTTCTAAATTAACATGGCTGAGAAGCCTATCTCTGTGTCTTAGAGGTACTTTTTTAGCTTCATCTTCAACCATTTCAATATATAGATCTCTATGTAGATCGGTGTTACGTATGTACCACGGTGCGTTAACTATGCTCCGTAGTACTTTGTTTTGGAAGGTTTGTATTCTTAGTAAGTTTGTCTTGCATGTGCATGCCCACAGCTGGAGCCCATAGGTCCATACTGGTTTAAGAATTTGCTTATACAGCAATAATTTATTGTAGTTGGATAAGGGTGAGTATCTCCCAATAAGCCAATACAATTTACTGTAGCGGATGCTTAACTCACATCTCTTTTTTTCTTTACATGTGCTTTCCAGCGCAGTTTGGCGTCTAGAGTCATCCCTAAATATTTAGCTGTATTTGAATATTCCACTATAGTGCGTACCAAAACAGTTGGCCATTCTACTGCGCAGGTCTCTTAAAATGTGTTTTACAATCTCTTAAAATTGCAAAAACAAGCATAAAGAGACGAAAATGGGCGGAGCCATAATAAAAAACGACGTATACCCTGCCTTGTGTTCAAGATCGCTGTCGCGATCTCACTGAGGGTGGTTTCTTCATTTTCCTTCTTTTATACTGAAATTAGGAGCGGAGGAAAAATATAGACCATTATATGTCAACTTTACTTGGAGGAAAATATATGGTTTCGTTTTTTGTCTTGTCGGTTCTTTGTAGGAGTATGATGTGATCACGGTCGGATAGATTAAGCAAAACATTGCACATGAATTGACTGTGTGACTGTGTCTGTATGAAGGTGTACGGTTTTAGATTTAAACCCTATTTGCTCATTATGCTTTCGTTGATCATTATTAATTGTGTCGTGCATATTGATCATGTAGGTACTCATATTGGCACGCAAAGTAAAGTAAATTGCAGTGTCACACCAAATTTTTTTTGTTTATATCATTGAATTTGGGCGAGGTAGGTAAATTTAATAAAAAAATTACAAAAACGATGATTAAATCTCTTTCGCGTCATTTTTGTTCTCTTAAATCCTCTCTCTGCGCAATCGACCGTTGGCCAACTGTTTTGGTACGGACTATACATTACTATTTATGTATACTGGAATGTGTGGTACATTTTTTTAACGTAAAATTTATATGAACTGACTTCAGGTCATTTAATCTGATCCTGCCAATTTTTAGTCCATTCTGAGATATTGTTTACTGCCTTTTGAAGCTTTTTTGTAGCTATGTATTTCGACAGTTTCTCCTACAGAAAGTATAGCAGTATCATCTGCAAAGGTAGCTAGAGTGATTTCGTCACTTTCTGGTAGATCACTAGTGAAAAGGAGATATAGTACTGGACCTAAAACACTGCCTTGAGGTACACCAGCCTTAATTTCTCTTAATGTTGAGTACGTTGCTTCTTGTTTAATTCTGAAAATTGGCTGTAGAATATACGATTCCAGTATTTTTTGCTTTTGTAATTTATGGATCAATCCTTTGTGCCATACTTTGTCGAAAGCTTGTGATATATCAAGAAATACTGTAGAGCATACTTTTTTCTCTTCAAAAGCATTTTCAATTTTATCAGTGATTCTATGCACTTTTGGTCAATTGTTGAGTGTTTATTCCTGAACCCAAATTGATGGCTCGGTACTAGCGGTTTGTCTACAATAATATTTTGCAGGCGTTTTACCAGCATCTTTTGGAATAGCTCGGACAACATTGGTAGTAGCGATATTGGCCTATATGAGGTTACTTCGCTTGGTGGTTTACCTGGTTTTGGAATCATTATAACCTCCGCGACCTTCCATATGTTTGGCACATATCTTAATCTCAATACAGCGTTTATGATCTGCGCTAGATGTTTCAGCATTTTTTTGAGAATTGTTTTAAAATTTCCCCCGTTATTAAATCAAACCCTGGGGCCTTTTTTATGTTTATACCTTCTTTTATTTCTTTGGCAAGTTCTTTTGACGTAACCGGTCGAATTGGTACGTCTTTCTGGCACGTTACTTCCATTCCTTGATAGTCTTTATCTTCATATGGTTGGAAGACGCCTTGAAGATGCTCAGCAAAAGTATTTGCTTTTTCTTGACTGCTTTTTGCCCAGTTTCCTTCTCTGGTTTTCACTGGTGGGATGTGAGCTGTTGGCCTGTTCATTTTCTTTGTTGCCTTCCTGAGCGAGTAGTCAGTACTAGCATCATTTGTTAGGCCTGTAAGGTATTTTTTTAGTGACTCATTTCTGAATTCAATTACTGATTTTCTGAGTTTACTATTTAGCCTGCTTAGTTTGTTTTTGTCAATTGGAGCCCTTGTTTGTTGCCAACGTTTTCTACCTTTTTTCTTTTCTGCAATAATTTCACGTATTGCAGGAGGGTATGAATTTTGTTTTATTTTGTTTTTAATTTTTGGAGTTGCAGCCCATGCTGCTTTTTGTATATTGAGTGTAAATAATTGCACTGCTTCCTCTATTTGCTCTTCTGTTTCAATAGCTATAATTTGGGTATTTTCTTCCAACTGCATTGAAACATAAGAATTAAGGACTTGTTCCACAATTTGAAAGGCTTAATTTGTGATAAATAATTAGAGTGTCAGTTAAGCTGTTTGGAACCTACACGGCATATAACATCCACCTGCATGTTTAACAACAGCTTAATAGGCCTCAAATATTTATTTCGAAGTGAAACTTCTTTTTGGGCGATGTGAAAAGAATTTTACGAAACGAAAAAGTGTAACGAAATAGAGTTCAATCGCTCTTTCTTTGTTGACCACCTCCATAGGGTATAAATCTCATTCTCTTACAAATTAACAAATCATAGAGTTTTTCTTGTAAACTCGCGTGTGAACTCACACTTGATTTTTTTTTACGAAGACTTAAGTATTTACTTACTTACTTAAGTGGCGCTACAGTCCGGAATGAACCTGGGCCTCAACCAAGATGCCCGGTCCTTAGCTAACTGCCTCCAGTTGCGCACTCCAAGTTGGTTGAGGTCGGTTTCTACTTGTGCGCGCCACTTAAGGCGAGGTCTTCCTCTGGCTGGGAATAGAAGACTCTGCGAGCCGGAGTATTGGTGTCCATTCGTTCTACATTTCCTAGCCATCTTAAACGTCCAATGCGGAGTTTTTTGACCAGGGGCATGTCGCTGTACAGCTCGTATAGTTCTTGGTTGAATCTTCGTCTCCATAGCCCGTCAACGCAAACGAGACCGAAGATTTTTCGAAGAATTTTCCTCTCAAAACGACGAAGGATTTCTTCATCCGCTTTTGAGACGGTCCATGCTTCAGCGCCGTAGAGCAGGACTGGGATGATCAGGGTCTTATAAAGGCTCACCTTAGTAGTTCGAGTGAGGGCTTTACTACTGAATTGCATTCTTAGCCCAAAGAAACAGCGGTTGGCAAGAGTAATTCTGCGTTAAATTTTTGACGAGATGTTGTTTTCAGAGTTAATAGCGGAACTGAGATAGATAAAGTCCCGTACTACCTCAAAGCTATATCTGTCAATGGTGAGGTTCTGTCCAATTCGTCGATGTTGTGTGTCCTTTCGTGTTGACAGCATATACTTCGTCTTGCCCTCATTTACTGCTAAACCCATTTTTGCCGCTTCCTACTTCATATTAGCAAACGTGGCTATGACATCACGTTGAGACCGACCAATGATGTCAATATCGTTGGCGGATGCTAGTATTGTACAGATTTTCGGAATATTGTGCCTGTTGTGAAGATTGTTGAAGAAGTCACAAGACAGCGCATCGTCTTGCCTAAATCCTTTTTTGGCATCGAATGTGTCAGTGAGGTCGTTTCCGACCCTGATGGAGCAGCGAAAATTTTCCATCGTCATCGTACACAAACGGACGAGTTTGGGCGGTATACCAAAACCAGTCATGGCACTACATAGTTCGTCTCTATAAATGCTGTCGTATGCGGCTTTGAAATCGATGAATAGGTGGTGGGTATCGATTTGGACTTCTTGGGTTTTTTCCAGGATCTGCCGAAGTGTGAAGATTTGATCGGTTGTGGACTTTCCTGGCCTAAAACCACACTGATAAGGGCCGATCAGGTTGCTGGTAAACGGTTGCAGGTGTTCACATATTATGGCAGATAGGATCTTGTAGGCGATGTAGAGGAGACCTGCCCCTGTAGTTGGCGCAGTTCAGAGGGTCTCCGTTTTTTTTGATCGCGCAAACGATGCCGAGGTTCCATTCTTCAGGCATACTTTCATCCGACCAGATTTGGCTTATGAGTTGGTGGATGTTACTTACAAAGTCAACTCCACCGGCTTTATAAAGCTCACCGGGAAGGCCGTCATTTCCGGCAGCCTTATTAAGCTTCAGCTTAGATATTGCTATCCTCTCTTCACTCAGGTCGGGTGGTTGGAAGTTTTCGCTGTCGTTCCCAATATTGAAGGGTTCGTTCTGCCTGACGGCGAAATGTTGTTCGTCATCGCCGTTTAACAGTCTGCAGAAGTGGTTCTTCCATATCCTCTTCATTGACTGTGTCTCAACTTCCTTGTTCATCTCGAGAGGATTCTGTTCGAGCCTTGTATCCATGGCTTTGACGTTACATACTTTGGTAAAACTTGCGAACATCTTTCCTGGAGTGGCACCTCTCTATATCCTCGATCGCACGCTTTTCTTCCTCTTTTTCTTCTTTCTAAAAAGCTGGTGTTCTTCCCTTCTTCTCTGCCTTAAGACCTCAACGGTTGCTCTCGTCTTCACCAGCAGCTTAGCCTTGTAGGCCTCGTTCTTGGCTGCGAGCATCTGTCGGCATTCCTCATCAAACCAGGGGTTTCTTGCTGGTGGGCGCGAGAAACCTAGCACATCAGTTGCGGCTGATCTAATTTCTTGTTGGCATCGTTGCGTTGCCATAGTTCTTCGACATTCGATGCTGGTGGTATGGTGTTAATCGAGAGGCTTAGGGATACGCATTGCGCGAAGGTCTTGGCGGTCTCTTGCGAAGACTTAAGGCTGAACTATAATAGAAGATGGTTCCGGACTTCCGTTACTGTGCGAACACTTGCAATTCGTATTGTACGACCATAACAGCTTTTCGCTTCGATTCGTTCAGTTTTCGTTCGCTTTTGCTCGTTTGCAAAAAAAAAGCGAATTCATTCGCTGTTTGTCTTTCTTTTGTTATTTCATACGAAAATTTGACGTTTCACTTAAACTGCGTACATTGAAGTTTGTAGGTTCATTAGCAACGAATTTTTTTTTTTGGTAAAAATGACTTCCGCTCTGACAATCGGTTCCATTCACAAAAGTCTAATATGAGCAACTTGAGAAATTGACAGTACTGAAGAAAACTTAACGTAAAATTTTTGCATTAGCTTCTGATTGCTTCCGACTGTAATAGTTCAGCCTTTACAAGTAACAATTCATACTTAACGACGAAAAATTATTGAAAATATGTGAATCCAACTCAACGGCTCTAAGTGAACGTTCTAAATTAAACGGTGACTTCATTTGGTAGCCTTTCAGCCTATAATCCAATAAAGTGATACTTTGTAGAGCTTATCCCATAGAAGTATATTCGTCCTGACAGTTTATATAACTTAATCGACCTGGCCATATCTGGCCTTACATTTTAAGCAACAGTGCTGAATTTTGGTCCGACCTCAACCAACATGGAGTGCGCAACTGGAGACAGTTAGCTAAGGACCGGGCTAATTAGAGAGGGTGTTGGTTAAGGCCCAAGTTCGTTCCGGATTTTAGCGATACTTAAGTAAGCAAGTAGATGAATTTTGGTATATAGGTCTCTGTTCGACAAGGCAGAATAAGTGCAAAAAAACAATTAAATCCGCCTACTGCCACTTTTTAAGCAAACGATCCTATTGGTCTGAAATTTTTAAAAAACGTCCCATCAAGAAGTAAAAGAAGGCCTTCTCAGAACGTGTATTCCTTATTCTCTATATTAACACTGTTCCGTATAGTTGTTTAGTTGCAACACAGCTAATCGATGAATAGCTCTTCGGGTGGCACTAGCCTTCGTTTTGATATTGAGCACTCGAACGTTGTCATCGCCTCCCGCATTGTCGATATCACACGACTCATAACCCATTGGTTGGATGGAGTGTTGTCGTCTTGTATCAAATGTATCTGGCTTAAGCCCGTTGGGTGCAGCTTCCCACCATTTGGTCTTGTACTACATGTTTAGCAAAAAATACTTTCGCCGACGAATCCAAAAATCTTCGTAACAAGGAAACGCGCCTCCGTCTTTCTAGCGCACCGATTGACTTCTAGAACTGCCCGCTGAGGAGCAGCAATCAGAAAATGCACTGCAGTGAGCACTTCAATGTCGTTTGGATGGGCTGACATGGATGAAATAGGACTGAAATTTAGCCGAGATTTCTAAAAGGGAAGTGGGTAGTTCTTCGGAATTGATAATATTTTTGGACAAACACAACGAAAAAGGGCAGCCAGAGAAGAGTATCGAGCCAGGAGAAGGGAGCAAAGAAGACCCAGCGTAGAAAGAAAATGGCTTACGCAGCCTCCCAGCTCAAGGAGATCGAAGAGAGAGAAGAGGTTTTATAAAAAAAAAGCTAAGCAACTGGCTGTTGGCTACCAAACCGGAACGCAGGCTCTTCGAGACAGCGAAGGGAACGTAGTCACCAAAGCGCACGGAATAGTAGACGTGTTTGAGGAACATTTTCAGCAGCTCCATCATGTAGAGAGAGTGATAGGACAAGGACAAGAAGAGAACCCACGTCAAGTCAATGAAGAACTAGTTCCACCACCTAGTATAGAAGAAGTTGGCCTAGCTATAAATAAATAAGGCCGCAGGCTGTGATGGCTTACCAGCGGAGCTTTTTAAATACGGTGGTGATGTTTTGGTAGGGAGAACGCACCGAATCATCAGCCAAGTATGGGTGGTAGAAAACATGCCCGATGACTGGACTATCAGCTCTATATACCCGACCTACAAGAAGTCGATCCTACGTCTTGTAAGAACTATCGAGTCATATCCCTGCTAAATGTCGCATATAAAATCCTATCCAACGTACTGTGCGAAGGTCTAAAACCTTCCTGCAACACACTAATCGGCAAGTACCAGTGCGGCTTTCGGCCCGGCAGATCGACTATAAACCAAATATTCACACTGAGGCAAATCCTAGAAAAGGCCAACGAAATCAAGTCGAAACTCACCACCTATTCATCGACTTCAAAGCCGCGTATGATAGCATACACAGTCAGGAGCTCTATATGATGAAGGAATCCCGGCAAAGCTGATTGAACTGTGTCGCGTGATGTAGGAAAACACGCGCTGCAACGTGCAGTTTCGAAGTAGCTCCTCCAAACTATTCCAAACATACACCGGATTTCGGCAAGGAGTCGCGATATCATGTGACTTCTTCAATCTCGTATTAGAGCAGATAGTACGAAGGGCAGGTGTCAACACTGAACAACAGTAGTCAACAGGTCCGTCCAGCTGGTGGACTATGTGGACGATATTGACATCATTGGTCGCTCCCACCGTGCCGTGACAGAAGCGTTTACAGCGATTGAAGAACAGGCGAAATCCGTTGGCCTTGCAGTAAATGAGGGCAAGTACATGCTGTCAACAAACAAAAAGCATCTGTCCAGCGCCTAGGACTAAACGTGAATATGGATAGCAGCGATTTTGAAATAGTTAAGGAGTTCACCTCCCTTGGAGTAAACATAAATTCCACGGATGACACCGTAGTGGAAGAATCTGTCCACCGCCTAGGACAAAACGTCACTCTTGATAGCAACAATTTCGGGGTAGTTAAGGCATTTACCTATTTCGGAGTAAAAATAAACTCCACGAATGACACCCTAGTGGAGATCCGGCGAAGAATTACCCTAGGCAACCGTTGCTCATTCGGTTTGGCGAAATAACTGGGTTCAAAACTCCTAACTCGAAGGACGAAATGTGTGCTCTACAAAACCCTTATCCTGCCAGTTCTGCTTTATGGTACCACGCGCCGAATTCTGGACGATAAGCAAGAAGGAAGAGCTGACACTGGGTTCCCTCGAAAGAAAAATACATCCACAGATTTTTGGCCCCTTGTGGGAGGAGGGCGAATGGAAGAGTAGATACAACCGCGAACTCTATAAGCTGTACCAAGATGTGGATGTAGTCCAAAAAGCCAAAACACGTCGACTACATTGGCTCGGGCACATCGAGCACTTCGAGAACAATGCTCCAGCTAAGAGGATCTTCGAATCCCAGTCCCCAGGTTCGAGAAGCCAAGGAAGACCGAACCTCCGTTTCAAAGACCAAGCCGTAACGGATGCCAGAGGGCTTGATTTAGACAACTAGAAGCAGCGAGCCCGGGATCGTAGACGATGGAAAGCTGCAGTGTCTCAAGCAGAGACTCTTCACGGGTCGGGAGCCCGATAGGTAAGTAAGTAACTACGAAAGTGAAATTCGAACGACTTGAACGCAACTTCCCACAACCCTTGAAAATGCGCAGGTCTTGGTGTTTAAATCCGTTTATATATGTTCTGCGAAACACCACGTCTGGACATGCTCAGTTGCTTGCTGATTGAAGGAGAACAGCTTTTAGCTCAGTCAACTCGTTCTCAAACAAAATTCATAGCATTTTCGCAGACGCGAAAGACCCCTTCGTGCTACAAATCTTCTTACAGCTTTCGAAGTCAGATCGCCCACAACTTGAAGACTACCTGCCATGCATCAAAATCAAAGCGTCTAGGCTCCTACAAAATTCATGGCATTTTCGCAGTATATTCTCTGCGAAAGACCCCTTCGTGCTACAAATCTTCTTACAGCTTTCGAAGTCAGATCGTCCACAACTTCAAGATCAACTGCTTTGCATCCAAATCAAACGTAGACAGCGATGTACATCTTCCCTTATGGTCGACCTCTGACGACTTCTTAAATGAAAAGAGGATCACAAAAATCTACCCTGCGATGAGAAAAGTTGTCGGCCCTATTCTTAGAAAGATTCCCTATGATCTCCGAAATCAAACGTGGACAATACTTGCAGCACATTACACACTGCTTCACTATGCCGGATGTCAGCCCTTTACAATTAATGATACCTGCACACCTTTTGTCGGGCCTAGGCCATCACTGTCTTCAGGCCAGCATGAAGGTTTTTAACGAACAGCAATTGACTTTTGGTTTTGGATGGAAGATCCACATTCTGCATCGTGCCTTCTACTCTCAATAGCTCTAGCGTACCTCATTGCTCCAGGATCGGCGCCAGTGATTTTTATGAGCTCTGAACTGTTGAACACTAAATACCACTCTCCGTCCGGTCACTGGACCACGACTTTTCCCAACAATTGTATATATTCAGCAGCGCATAGCTCCAACTTTGGTGTAAGTTGTGCCTTTTCTTGTGGTCTTAGGCCAGGACGAGGAGCAACCCGAGACTTAGCACTAAAAGGTCTTACAACGAAATTTTTGTCAATCTTATATCGCATGTTCCATTCCACTAGCATCTAAAGTCGAAGAACAATGGCAACAATGTCAACAGGTGATCGGTTATTAAACGATCCGCACACGGGTTTAAGCATTTCCATATACTTTTACAGACCCTGCAACTGGATTCGATAGCCAATCTTGAAAACTAAGACACATTCCTCATGAAAGCTTTTTCTTTAAACGCCTTTGGGCTTCTGTCATTTTCGGTAGACTCCTTGTTTCTGTTTCTATAGATAAACTAAATGATCTTCCGATGCTGAATTTCTCTTCAACAGCATGGATGATCTTCATCTCGGGAGGTATGAAGATAGCTTGGGGTATCTACGAACAACCCCTCATCAAATCGCAAAATCAGTTAATCGGACAGATCCATCTGACAATATCATGGTTTATCGGAGTGATAATTGGAGCAAAGTTTGCTGCAATGTTTGTGCAGCGATTTTCGAAGAATGTTGCATCTGTAGGTAAACTATCTTTCTAAACCGTATCTAGATACACGAATACTTTACTATTTTTCAGTATACCAGTGGCGTTCTCGTCTTGCTAGGTGGAATCTTGTACGCCGGTTGGCCAACGAACTGCTATTTCATCCTCATGGGAAGGTACATAGATGGTGGGGCATTTGGAATAGCCCTACTCCAAGCATTGACCACCGGTGGAGAAGTCTCAATTCGTCTTCTCCGTGGGACAGTGCTGTGCTCTGAACGCATCTTTGTCTGGACAGGAATCTGCATACAAATCAGCTACAGCACGATTTTCTTTGATAAAACCCACAGAAGGGGCTTTCTTCTAGCCGATGATCAGTTTCATGGAGGTGTTTCGATTGTGTTGGGCATTTTGGCACTTGTCTTCACAGCGTGCTTCAAAATGGAATCTCCCGTCTATTTGCATTTGAATCATCGTGAATCAGAGTCATTGAATTGCCTGATGCGACTACAATGTCAGGACCATCCAACGAATGAGATTTTCGAGATTTTCGACGACAATAAGCTGTGGATGAACGAGAACGCCAGCCAAAGCTTCAGAGATGAGATCAGAAATGGATGCGTAGCCTTTTTGAAACTTGTATTCCTGCGATCACTAGTGGGTCTGGCACTGTCGCTTCCATTTCATTGGGCATATGTGTTGGCTAGCAAGACTTCTTTCAATTTGAATATTTTCCTAATGGCTTATGGATTTGCCGGTCTTTTTGGGAGCATATTGAGTGTTTTCTTTATGGATTGCCATGGTCGACGGGTAACTTCGTCGTTTTCTCTCTGCGTGGGGGGAACATTCCTACTGGCAGTGGGTGGGATTTTTCTGGAACTTGAAGCGAACATAGATCTAGCCCCACAAATGAAAGTCATCACGATTTTGCTGTTGGCTTATCAATTCATTAACGCTTTTGCATTTGGACCGGCAACAACGATTTACATCGCAGAGGCTTTCGCGCTACCCCTAAAGACACCATTCATCTCGGGAATAATTGCATTAGAGAATCTTCTCCAGGTTATTACTTGCGTCTTGGTCTTCTCGGTGACAGTGAATTATGCTGCGTTTTTCTTCACCGTTGGCATGCTGAATTGGATTGCATGCTTTGTTGTCATGTTTTGGTTCCCGGAAACTAAAAGACTGACGCTGAGGGAGTGTAACCATCGATTTTCGAAAGAAAATCCCTTGGAAAAGTAATGGAATATATGAATCTTAGAGAGAATACATCTCATTGTGTGCCATGTATCTAGAAATAAGTTATAACTTAGTGCAATAAATAAACTTTTAAAGTAAGAGGTGGACATTTTTTTTTTCTACCCACGATTTTTTCTACCTCACCTATCACCGACTCTTCTCCTTACAAAATATTCTTCAAGAAGGCTTTTGTAGGGACTAGGGACTAGGGTCTACATCTGCACAAGATCAATCTGACCTAGGATCTCAAAGTAAAAGACCATAGACAACGCAGTTTGTTCGACGACTGGGCTGGAGAGCGTTTAAAAGTGGAGCCTAATTAGGCCGAAATAAAATCTTAAGCGACGAGGCGCATTTTTGGATGAAATACTATGTTAACAAACCAAACTGCCGTCTATAGGGTGATGTCAACCCACATGAGATTCACCAGGTGGCAATGCATCCACAAACAGCTACTGTTTGAGGCGGATTTGATCCGGTTTTTCATCCGTACATTTTCAAAAGTTCTGTCTGCAGCAGATGAGAACAGAGGTGGCAGCGGAAGAACTTCCAAGATGGAATCAGCGGTGGCGTCGACAGTCCCTGATAGGATGGACAAATTGGATGACCTAAATGAGCTGCTTCGACATATTCCAACAATGAGTCATCTAGGAATCCCAAGGGTAAGTCAGGCCTCTTGAACGGAGATGGTGGTGTATGAGCCGAAAGGCCGACAGCAACACTCAATCATGTAGGGGATACTGATGGCCCCTGTCCTAGGGGCATTGAGTAAATTCGTACAGCCTCTCTAAAATGGGAGTTGTGCCTTCGGTTAACTACCCACTAACAGAAAAACATTTTTTTTTAAAGAAGCAACCAAGAGCCTCGGAGAGAACTGATTTGATTGTTGATTAGCATGCTAGACGTACAACGACATTTGTACATTTGTATCTGCCATTGGAATGTGAGAGGTTAGCGAAAGCATTTCTTCCATCCAGGAAATATCGGGTTTTTCAAAGGGGACGCTACAAAAGTTGAGCGACAGGGACAGCAAACGACGCCATATTTCTTGCCGCTCTTTTGACATTTCTCTTCAGTAAGGTTTGCCATTTCATGATAGAAAGATATACGACCCAACAACGAGTCGAAATTATTAAAATTTACAACCGAAATTCGGAGTCAGTGGCCTCAACGTTAAGAGCGCTACGTCCAATTTATGGTCGTCATAATCGTCCTAGCAGATCAACAATTGAGCGTCTAGTGGATAAATTTGAATCCACATTCACAGTACAAAATGTTCCTGTGCCAGTGAGACAAAGAAGTGCCCGTAGTGTCGAGAACATTGCTGCCGCTGAGGCTTCAGTTGAAGAAAGCCCAAATGTGTCTCTCACGCGTCGTTCTCAAGCGTTGGACACCTCTGTGACGTCGTTGTGGCGAATTTTGCGAAAAGATCTTGGCTTACATCCTTACAAAAGAATAAATTGACGCAAGAACTGAAGCCGCTTGACCATCAGAAGCGTCGTATTCTCGTGAATTGGGCTGAGTAACAACTTGAAAATGATTCGGATTTTCATCGAAAAATCATCTTCAGCGATGAGGCTCATTTCCGGCTGAATGGCTTCGTCAATAAACAGAATATGCGGTATTGGTCAGGTCCACACGTACTCCATGAGTCATCATTGCATCCAGAAAAAATTACGGTTTGGTGTGGTTTATGGGCCGGCGGCGTCATTGGGCCGTACTTCTTCCGTGATGATCAAGACCGGTACGTTACTGTGAATGGGAATCGCTACCGTTCAATGATAACAGAATATTTTTGGCCCCAATTGGATGATATGGACTTGGAGGACATGTGGTTCCAACAGGACGGCGCCACAAGCCACACAGCGAATGTCACAATCAATTTATTAGAAACCAAGTTCGGAGAACGTATTATCTAACGAAATGGTCCAGTCGCTTGGCCACCTCGGTCGTGCGATTTGACGCCGTTAGACTATTTCCTGTGGGGCTACGTCAAGTCTATGGTCTATGCCAACAAGCCAGCGACGATTGATGAACTTCTTACGAATAACGAACGTGAAATTTCAGCAGTATCGGCCGATTTATGCTTGAAAACCCTCGAAATTTGGGTTCAGCGTCTGGACTTCTGCAAGCGTGCCCGTGGTGGCCATGCAAAATAAATCGAGTTCCATACATAATGGCATCGAACGTACTTTCACAGGAATAAAGTTTCATTGACATCCAAAACCGTTTTTGTTTTATTTAAAAAAAACTTTTGTAGCGCTATTATTGGAAAATCCTTTACTATGGAATGAGCCGGGCGAAAGGAGTTAAAACCGTGACATCTACGTTTCACAGTTATAGTGAGCAGAAACAGGGACAATTCGTTTGTGGATTTTATAAAAGTGCCAGACTATGGCAAGAAGTCGTATTTTTTCATGACATTAGCAAACGCATTGTAACAATCCTGACCAAGGTCAAATTCATCAACATAACCTCACGCTCGGACGGAGAAAATAGGTAACATTGCGAATGAAAGTTTCTACCTTCGCAAAACGTGTATCCATCAACCTCTTGATTAAAACCATGCTAGCAGAATCTAATGTCGAAGAACTATGTAAACGATGTCAACAAGCCAATAAATCAGCGGTGCTAGGTTTCTACCAGCAAGAAATCCTTGGTTTAAGGAAAGAATGCTCACAGCCAAGAACGAGGCCTATGCTGATCAATACTGAGGATATCGAAGAACCACTTCTGCAGACTGCTAAACGGCGATGACAGTCAGGCATGATGATTTTCAGGCAGAACAAAACATTTACTAACAAGCTGATCGGCCCTTATCAGTTTGGTTTTAGGCCAGGAGGGTCCACAACGGATCTGACCTTAATACTTCGCCAGATTCTAACAAAAAACCAAGAAGTCCAAAAAACCAAGAAGTAATGCTATTTCCCGTATTATTTTCAAATATATCAGCGATTAATATGGAAGAGAAGACATCTTTAGCAGTATTGTCGGAAAATATAGCCCACACGAAAACACGTCTGGTAACGGACTTAGGCTAATTGACTTCGCTAAGGAACGAAATGCCACTACAGTCAGCACACGGTTTCCTCACCACGATATGTAAAAGGAGACATGGCGGTCTCCAGATCGACGAATGGTCGACCATATTGATCACATTGCGATAGACAAGAGGCACGCATCCAGTATCTTGGATGTCCGAACATTCCGGGGAGCTAACATCGACTCGGACCACTACCTTGTTGCAGTCAAAGTTAGAATGCGGATATCCACCACGCCACAACAATCCAGAAATACTGTACAAAAATTTAATGTCGAGAGACTACAATCGCAAGAGACCGTCAAGACCTTCGCCCAACGCCTATCCCTTAACCTCCCGATTAACACCATACCACCAGCATCGAATGTCGAAGAACAATGGCAACGATGCCAAAGTTGCGATGCCGCATCTGATGTGGTAGGTTTCTCGCGCCCACCAGCAAGAAACCCATGGTTTGATGAGGAATGCCGCAGATGCTGGCAGCCAAGAACGAGGCCTACAAGGCAAAGCTGCAGGTGAAGACGAGAGCTACCGTTGAGGTCTAAAGGCAGAGAAAAAGGGAAGAACACCGGCTTTTCAGAAAGAAGAAAAAAGAGCAAGAAAAGCGCGCGATCGAGGATATCTCTCTATATCCTCGGAACGATGTTAAGCGTCAAAGCCAAGGATACAAGGCTCGAACAGAATCCTGTCGAGATAAACAAGGAAATATCGTAGTTGAGACACAGTCGATGCTGAAGATATGGAAGAACCACTTCTGCAGACGCTTAACCGGCGATGACGAACAACATTCTCTGTGAGGTAGAACAAACCATTCAACATTGACAACAACAGCGATAACTGACAACCACCCGACCTGAGTGAAGTGAGGATAGCAATATCTAAACTGAAGCTTAATAAGGCTGCCGGAAATGACGGCTTTCACGTTAAGCATTATAAAGCCGGCGGAGATGACTTGGTGAGAAACATCCACCAACTCATAAGCCAAACCTGGTCGGATGAAAGTATGCCTGAAGAATGGAACATCAGCCTTGTTTGCCCGATCCACAAAAAAGGAGACGCTCTAAACAGCGCCATCTACAGAGGCATAAGTCTCCTCAACATCGCCTACAAGATCCTATCTGCCGTAATATGTGAACACCTGCAACCGTTTACCAACAACCTGATCGGCCCTTATCAGTGTGGTTTTAGGCCAGGAAAGTCCACAACCGATCAAATCTTCACACTTCGGCAGATCCTGGAAAAAACCCAAGAAGTCCAAATCGATACCCACCACCTATTCATTGATTTCAAAGCCGCATACGACAGCACTTATAGAGACGAACTATACAGAGCCATGACTGGTTTTGGTATACCGCAAAATCTCGTCCGTTTGTGTAGGATGACGATTGAGTATTCTCGCTGCTCAATCAGGGTCGGAAACGACCTCACTGACACATTCGATGCCAAAAAAGGATTTAGGCAAGGCGATGCGCTGTCTTGTGACTTCTTCAACCTGATTCTTGAGAGGATTGTTCAAAACTCCCAAGCCAACACCAGAGGCATAATATTCCAAAAATCTGTACAACTACTAGCATCCGCCAACGATATTGACATCATTGGTAGGACCCAACGTGATGTCATAGCCACGTTTGCTAGTAGAGAGAAGGAAGCGGCAAAAATGTGTTTAGTAGTCACCATTGACAGATATAACTTAGAGGTTGTACGGGACGTTGTCTACCTCGGCTCTGCTATTAACTCTGAAAACAACATCTCGGTAGAAATTAAACGAAGAATTACTCTTGCCAACCGCTGTTTCTTCGGGCTAAGAAGGCAATTCAGTAGTAAAGCCCTCACTCGAACTACTAAGGTGAGCCTTTATAAGACCCTGATCATCCCAGTCCTGCTCTACGTCGCTATATGTAGCCTTCTTATATGTTTTTATTTAATGGCACGCAAATGACGTTTACGAACATCAGAGTATCAGATCTTTGTAGAAATTCATTACCGAACACGTGATAATGCAGTTTTGCTATGATGAAGTTTCCGAACACCTGATCTGCGATTTGATGCAGATGACTTGTCCGAATACTCTCTTTATTTTAAGCGGTGACTTAAAGCATTTCCGCCATTTTTGTACCAGAAGTTGAAATAGCTGAGCAAGTGAATACGTCAAAACGTGCGCAAAGCAGTTGGAAATAACGTCGGCTAAGCGAAGCTTTAAAACGTGATTGTGTTTTAGTAAATGCTCTGACGCCTGACTACTCTAACCCTCGATCTTTATTTCTAAGGAATAAGTTACAAGATTATTTGACTTAAAAAATTTGTGTTTTAACTTACCGCAGTTTGTACTTCCCCCAATCGCTTGAGAGTAGAAATCAAAGTAAAATGATCTGAACTCATACTTCTTCACTTCAACAGGTGAGCATTCTGTTGCAGTCCTGTTTACGAATATTTGTGAACGGCTCATGCAGGTTTACTACTTTGTCCATCCAAACTGGGACTGTAGTCGCCACTGTTGACTTCTTCTTAAGAATTCAGCAGGATGTGGGCAGTGAAAAAATTATGTATAGGTTTTTTTTTTGGTATTTGTACCAGGACCTTATAGCTTACTTCAACTCACTTGGTCATTAAGCCACTGCACCCACATGACAGGGCCTAAGGTGTCAGATATCAACGGCGTTTCTGTTAAGAACTTAGCATGAGTAATCTAGTCTATGACATGTCGCTCAACTTTTCCTATTACATGGCTGACAAGGGCAAAATTCCCGGGAAAATTTTGTTCGCGATAAACCTGAATATGTTAATGGAGGTTATGCTTACATTGAGAGTTTTGTTGTCCTCCGTCATCATAGCAAGTTTTCTATATAAAGGGTGATCCAAGTAGAGATACTTTTTTCAATAGCCTTTTTTGACAGATCACGTGTGAGTCGTGTCATGCTGTCATGTTATTTTTGTTTAGTATTGTTTGGCATTTCATAATGGAAAGACTTACGCGTGAACAACGTTTACAAATTGTTCAACTTAATTATGAAAGTTCACGTTCTGTGAGGAATGTGTTTCGTGCACTTCGCTCAACTTATGGTCAACATAATCGGCCTACTGAGCGTACTATTCGCAACACCATCACCCATTTTGAGACCCAGCATTCATTATTGGATAATATTCGACCGAATAGACCACGTCCAGCACGCTGTGAAGAAAATATAGCGGCCGTAGCTGAGAGTGTACACGAAGACCGTAGAGAGTCGATTCGGCGCCGTTCGCAGCAACGTATGGAACGACTTGGCGCATTTTACGTCAAGATCTTAAATTGAAAGCGTACAAAATACAGCTTGTGCAACAACTGAAGCAGCTCGACCTTCCCAAGCGACATCGCTTCGCTCTATGGGCTCTTGAAAAGTTCAAGAAGATCCGACGTTTTCGAGGCAAATTTTGTTTAGCGATGAGGCCCATTTCTGGCTCAATGGGTATGTAAACAAACAAAATTGCCGCATTTGGGACGAAGAGCAACCTGAATCGATTGAAGAACTACCACTTCATCCAGAAAAAACAACGGTTTGGTGTGGTTTGTGGGCCAGTGGAATCATCGGTCCATATTTCTTTAAAAATTATGCCGGTGCGAACGTAACCGTCAATGGCGACCGTTATCGTGCCATGATAACCGACTATTTGATGCCTGAAATTGAAGCTCGTGATCTCGGCGACATTTGGTTTCAGCAAGACGGCGCCACTTCTCACACATCGCATCAATCAATGGACTTATTGAGAGAACATTTCGGTGAGCACATAATTTCACGTTTTGGGCCGGTCGATTGGCCACGAAGATCGTGTGATATCACACCGTTAGACTTTTTCCTGTGGGGACATGTAAAGTCAAAAGCTTATGCCGACAGACCCGCTTCGATTCAGGCCTTGGAGGAAAACATCACGCGTGTCATTCGCCAGTTACCAGTCGAAATGCTCGAACGAGTGATCGAAAATTGGACTCAACGGATAGACCATCTGCGACGTAGCAACGGCTAACATTTGATAGACTTAATCTTCAAAAAATAAATGCCAAAGAATGGTCTTTCAAATGATAATAAACATTCTCCATTAAATTTGAATTTTCTGTGTTTTTTTCTTTAAAAAAGTAGGGAACCTCGAAATGGATCACCCATTATATATTGATATGGAAAAAATACTATCCGTCATAGTTTATTAGGGACATGCCTTTTGAAATTTTATTTGTGAATAGGCTACCTGGATGGGGCAGATGATACCCGTCCTTACTCATCGAAAATGTACACCCATTCACCATTGTGATGGCCATGAGATGTTAACATAGCTTCACTCACGTGGTGTTGCAAATGTCCATCTAGTCTAAAAGGATAGGAAATACGCCATTGGGATACACCATGATGTGGAAAAAAGGATTTTCATAAAGTAATTTTAGCTGAATTAGCTGGAGCCTTTGTAAATAAAAATCGATAGCCATTTTGAATACGAAAATCCATGTCACCGTCATTTTAACTCTTTTCGTCCCATTGACAACCATTGATCTGCAATAGCCATAGACCCAAAATTCAAACTCAATGAAGGTGTATCAACATTGTTGGGTAATATCTAAAATTCCCAACGGAATTTTATCATAGGTACCAAAATTAAAATTTTCCCAAACTGCACCCGCTATATCCTTCCAACCGCCATTCTCGAAATTACACTCGCGACTCATAATCGAGAAGAACTTTGCATGTGAGCCAGAATGTGGATAATGTCTCTGATAGTGTACCACCATTCTGTTAGTTTGGCGACAGTGAAAAGGCGAAATGAGGACAAACAAAAAAAAAAAGACGAAAAGCAAAAATCCTGAAAAATCCATTTTGTTTATTAGATTCACTTAGGTGCACGTTATGCTTTGCCTCGAATGAGATATCCTGCTAAATCGAGTTTTATCCTTTTTTTCCCACGTTACACAGCATGCTAGCCATAAAAAGGACCGTCATCAACTACTTGCTTACGTCGAGTCTTACCAGCCATACCATTAAGTTAATGAAAATCTCTTACGTTGAGCATCACTACTACTTGTAGGTATGTGTGCATGTTTGACTGACACCATTTGAACTTGGCGGATGCAAAAAACAATCTGAAGGATACTCGTTAAAGCAATGACGCTGTTTCGTACGTGACTATTACGCCAAACTTGAGGACACCTGATTGTGCGGTTAACAGCTACATATATGCTGGTTTCAGCAAATCAATATGGCATGGGATTCTGTTATAAACGTCAATTACATGGTGTGGATTGTAATTAGTAGATATGGATGCGATTGAATTTTATTTTATTTAATTTTTTTGTTGTGACGAGGATTTTTTTAACGGTAAAGTCTGACAGTCAAACAGTCAAACAGTTTGTATTTAAATGGACCACTTATATTGGTTGCGTTGGTTATGTAAATTTTTCATAATTCTCCGACAATATTTGGATTAATTTTTAGATGAGAAGTTATTTTGATGTTGCGTCAAGCTAGCAGAGACCTACATGAGCCCTTTGCGATACACTTTATATGTTTTTATATGAAAACAAGTACATTATGCGAAGCTTCGTATAATGATACCTAGATGTCTTAGAAAAACAAGAGACCCTCTGAACTGCGCCAACTACAGAGGCATTAGTGTCCTTAACTTCGCCTGCAAGATCCTTTCTGCCGTAATATGTGATCGCCTGAAACCGTTTACCAACAACCTGATCGGCCCTTATCAGTGTGGTTTTAGACCAGGAAAGTCCACCAAAGATCAAATCTTTACACTTTACACAGATCCTGGTAAAAACCCAAGAAATCCAAATCGCCCAAACTCGTACGTTTGTGTAGGATGACGATGGAGAATTCACGCTGCTCCATCAGGGTCGGAAACAACCTCACCGAGACATTCGATACAAACAAAGGATTTAGGTGAGGCGATGCGCTGTCATGTGGCTTCTTGAATTTGATTCTTGAGAGGATTGTGCAAAACTCCTGAGCCAACACGAGAGACACAATCTTCCAAAAATCGGTGCAACGTGATGTCATAGCCACGTTTGCTAGTATATAGAAGGAAGCGGCATAAATGGGTTTAGGTTTAAATGAGGGTAAGGTTGTCAACACGAAAGGATACACAACATCGACGAATTGGACAGAACTTAACCATTGACTGATATAACTTTGAGGTAGCGCGGGACTTTGTCTATCTCGGCTCCGCTATTAACTCTGACAGCAACATCTCGTCAGAAATTTAACGAAGAATTACTCTTGCCAACCGCTGTTTCTTCGGGCTAAGAAGGCGATTCATCAGTAAAGCCCTCACTCGAACTACTAAGGAGATCTTTTACAAGGCGCTGATCGTCCCAGTCCTGCTCTACGGCGCAGAAGCATGGACCGTCTCAAAAGCGGATGAAGAAATCCTTGGCCGATTCCAGAGGAAAACTCTTCGAAAAATCTTCGATCGAATTCAGCCAAGATCTATACGAGCTGTGCCCATGCGACATGCCCTTGGTCAAAAAACTCCGCATTGGACGCTTAAGATGGCTAAGACATGTAGAACGAATGGACCCCAAAACTCCGGCTCGCAGAGTCTTCGATTCCCAGCCAGACGTTGGATGCAGTAGAGGAAGACCTCTCATTAAGTGACGCGCACAAGTAGAAACCGACCTCAACCAACTTGGAGTGCGCAACTGAAGGCAGTTAGCTAAGGACCGGGCTAATTGGAGAGGCATGTTGGTGAAGCCCTCCGGACTGTAGCGCCAGTAAGTAAGTAAGTAAGTTGTGTTATGGTGTGTTGTTCCTGTTCTCCTAACGAGATTATAGCTTAGCCTGGTTTGTTGCAGATGCGGATGATCTAGACTATAGGTATATCGGCTAGATAATGTAGAACGTCATAGTACCGGCAACCACGATTTTTTCATTGGCTTTTGCTTATCTCAGGACACTGATATAGCAAGTGTGAAATATCCTCTTCGACGCCGAGCTAATGGAACTTTCTGCCTCAAATGACGAATGCTATACTCTACCTCATGCGTTGGGTTAGCAGGTTCCAACCTGCAATCACTGTTCCTACTGTCCTATCTAAAGCTTTTTGATTCAGTGAGGTTTAATACCGTCCAGAAACTTATGGTATCCTTGACACGTATTTGTGTTGTGCCACCTTCCCAGCGTCTCCTTTTTGGAAATCCAGTGGGGAGTTTAATCTGCTATCGGATAGGGATGACCAATGTGTCGATTCTAGTCTGGCTATTTCGTTTGCTTTTTCGTTTCCTGTTAAATCATTCTGTCTTGGCACCTAATTGGACCTTTTTTGGACCTCGAGCCCTGCATGGCAGATCTAAACAATATCAGATGTAACTATATTTGATGCTCGTGAATGTCTGCTTTACTAGCCACGTCGATAGAAATATTTTCCTATGACATCTCCAGTACCCTCGCCCAACACCCCAACATTAATTATGTGTAGGACTTCTGAATTTTGATTGCCAAGCTACGTCTCGCAGCGAGAAAGAATCTAACCTTGATGGAGATTATTCAATGCGTTCGCTAATCTCTTCAAAGCATATGACTTCTTGCATAAGTCTGGCACTAATAACACATCCACATCCGAATTGTCGCTATTTCTCCTCACCCTAACAAGGACCGTAGTAGATGTCACGGTTTTTCATCTTTTTTTGACCAGCCCATCGCATCGTATTTCCTGGGTGGCACTACTGCTTCCGCTAGTTGCTCGGCTGCACCTCTCCTGGTCAACGCTCTCACATACGATAGCAGATACGAACGTCGTTGTCCATTTTTTTTTATTAAGCCTGGTGGTCAACAATAAAATCAGTCCTTTCCGAGGCTCTTAGTTGCTTCGTATCTAGAGTTTCTTCCGCTTCCGCCTGGAAATATAAAATATTTTTACACTGGGATTGAAAACATATATCTGGTCAAGTGACAAGGCACACAGCGATCGCTTAGTTAAGGATCAGATTCAGAGTTGGTAGGCATCAGCTAGGTGACAACTCAAGGTTTCGTATAATCTCGTTGTCTACCATTTGACCACATTTGACTTAAACCAGGAAAATTGCTTACAATTCCCTACAATTCCCTAAGTATAAAACCTACACCACCGATAATTTCAAATGACCTCTGTAGAGGCTGCGGTGATGATGAAACACACGAGGATACCCTCCACTTTCTGTGGCATTGCCCAGGCCTCAGCCAGTTAAGAACGAGAACCTTAGGAAATACTGTTTCCATGACTTCACGGATCTATCCGAAATCCCTCTCTCTAATCTTTTCAGGTTTGCAACAACATATGGATGGCTGGAAAAAGACTCACAACAACGGACAGTAACGGGATAATGATGGAACCAACCACACATGGAGACATAAAAAAAGCATCACAATGGGTCTTAATTGAGCTGAGTGTGATGAGGAAGACGCACACCGACTACCTCTTCCACCCACCAACCTAACCTAACCTTCACCACCCATCATTTCAAATTAGCAAGCAGCAACTATTCAGTTTGTAAAAACTTACGCCATTTACCTTTCTTCATGGAAATTCAAATCGTATAAGCTGAAGACATCAAGTCATTGGAAAACCTTTTATTTTATTTATTTTATTTATTTCATCTATAAGTACATTTTACTTTCTTAGACTAGAATGATATTGTAATATTATATATAAAATTAAGTAACACATAATCTTTATTATTTAATTGCTTCGAAAATCTTAATCTTAAAAGCATTTCTGCTCAAATTAAGGTCGATTGCATTTGCATATTGGTTAAAATAAAGACATGCGTTTGTGACAGGTTCATTACGACCATAATTTGTTTCATGTCTTGGTATGGCAAAATAACACTGCAGCCTAGGTCTAAGTGGACGTGCTGGAACATAAGCATTAAACAAAGATAGTAAGGGGATGCAATCAATATGACCCGAAACAACATCCCTTGCAAGTGAAATAAAGAAGAATTTCCTTCTTGTATAAAGAGGTTGTAATTTTATAAGAGCGCATCTATTTACATAAGGTGGCAAAGGCAGAGACCAATTTAACTTACGAAGAACAAACCGAGTAAATCTTTTTTGAATTTTTTCAATACGAATGATGCTATTATTATAGCATGGACACCAAACTACGCAGCAATATTCGAGTATAGGTCTAACAAAACTAATAAAAAGCGATTTCAATGTGTATGGGCAGCGAAAATCATTTGAATTTCGAAAAAGGAACCCAGGCATAGAATTTCCTTTGGAAATAATGTAATCAAAATGCATTTTAAAATCGAATTTTGAATCTAAAATTACTCCTAAATCTGTTTGATTAAAAACTCTTTTAAGAGCAGTGTTTGAGATCGTGTAATCAAAGATAATAGGACAATGACACCTTGTGAACGTAAGGACAGAACACTTAGATATTTTAAATGGCAATTTATTTATACTAGGTTCGCCCAGTGCTCGAAAATCGACCACACATTTTTTTTATATCATTATCTACTATATAGATAAATAAAATTGGTGTAGCTCTGTTTGATTTGAAGCGAATTTGAATGTCTGTCTTTAAATAAAGAAATCTTAAAAATTACTGATCGAAGGTAGGTATTCGTGTCAGTTCTGGAATAGATAGTAACTACCTAACTAATATTGTTCTTAACTTCTATAACGTTGAAAAAACAAAAATAGCACTGAAATGAAACAGATTGCATTAAATTTTTTTTCATGCTGTACTTTTATATTTCTTATTCAATAATATTTTTAATTTTTTGCTATGAGATAACAAAATGCGCACAATAGAAGAGTAATAAAATTAGCATTCTTCTTCCAGTCCAGTCCAGATGTGGCAGAAAAGGTAAGGTACCTGCGACCAAAAAGAGTAAAAAATAATTTTTAAATTTGAAAACAAAATATCTTCATGCCACTGCTCACTGCTAAAACATTCCTACGAAGGCCATACCTTTCCGATTTGAAATTTCGAACGATTGCAAGGAACGGTCCGAAGTTACCGCCCTTCTTCAAATTATCCAGCGTAGTTCACCGCTACGATAAACTTGCTGGGCAAGGCAATGAGAAGGAAAGAGAGAAAGATATTGGCACTAAAATGGTACGGAATGGTACGTATGGTACGGCTTCGCGACGTAACAAATAATCAACTCTATTTCTTTCCCTCTCACGCCTACCCGTCAAAGTTCTTTGCCGAGGCATATCTACCTAATATTCCGTCGAAAAAAAAGAAATCAAAATGACTTAACAAAGAATAGGTAATAATTGGCCAAAACCAGGATCAGAGCACAGTGAAACCACAATTATTGTAGGATGGCTATCTAATAATTCGTGTAGGATACAACCGACTTCGAATGACCGGAAGCCAAATGTACTTCCGTTCATCAGACTAATGCAACCACACCTGCGGATAACTTCTCTCCCTCATTCGCTTAACACAAACGAACACGACACACATTCATCCGCCACGCCCCCACACGCCAAACACTTTCGTTTCGGTGAGGTGGCTCAGTGGCTGCTCTATGTATAGTGCTACACTATACAAATAAGGTCAATAATAATAGCCCAACGCAACCACAGAAAATACAATTTTGTACAATATTCGGGCAACATTATGATTACCTATAACTTATAAAAGACAGAGTAGGTATACGTATCCAATCCAATCACCAATACGCGTGCGGATATTCCCTTCTCTTACAGTCACAGGACTCCGACTGAGCGAAAGAAAAATGTGACTTATCCAATTACCCATACCCAACCCATCCCTGCGCAAATACTTTTCTCTCTTTCTTTGCTTAACTCCCATCATTCAAACGTGACACTCGCCGCACAGGTAGCTAAGCTATAAAGCTATCTTTATTTGTATATTTACAATGTTGTTGTTGTAACCAAGGTAATTTAAAAACATTTTTTTACCAATTTTGCAATAACTTTTTTGAAATTATAATTCTTTTCGACCGATCTATGAGCTGTACGCTTCAATTTGGTAAAAAAAAATGCAATTTTACTTCATTAAATAGGGTAAATATGTTCTGAAAGAAATTGGGTCGGCGATTAATATAGTGGATCACACCAATTTGATAAGTTACTAAATATCTTTTTGTACGGCGATACAATCCGACAAGGAATTTACCATTTTATATATTTTAACATCGTCGGCAAACATTAGACACTTTGAAGAAGTTATTTGTGAGGGCAAGTCATTTATAAAAAGAAGAAATAAGAGAGGTCCCAGGTGGCTACCTTGAGGTACACCGGAAAAATTAAATATTTTACTAGATTTGCTTGAACCAATTTTAACAAACTGAACTCTATTTGTTAAGTAACATTCAATCCACTTTAATAAATTAGAATGAAAACCTAGCATTTTAAGTTTTTGAACTAAAATTGAGTGGTTTACTCTGTCAAAAGCTTTTGAAAAATCCGTAAATATAACATCTCTACTTGTTTCCTATTTTCCATGCTATTAGTGCAAAAATTTGTCAACAGGGATAGATTTGTGGAAGTGGATCTTCCACTCATAAACCCATGCTGAAATATTGAAATGTGATTTCGAACCATAGTATATAATCTTTTTTTTTGACAAGTGATTCAAAGACCTTTGGGATCAATTGTATTTTGGCAATGGGTCTGTAGTTTTCTATACATTGCTTGGATCCTGATTTATGTATGGGCGTTATGAATGAAAACTTCCAACAATCTAAAAATATCCCAGAATCTAGAGACACATTAAAAATTTGTTCAAGAGGTTTTAATAGATTAAACCTACACTACTTTACGAACATTGCTGGAATGTTATCCGGTGCAATGCTAAGATTGGTGTCTAAGTTACCTAGTTCATTGAGAATTTCATCTTTTGTTAATCTTATTGAACCAATGTCAACAATTTTAGAGACATTCAATGCATTTATCGACTTTAAAGAATCCAAAGTAAAGTTTGATTGAAAGAACGATGCAAACATGTTACATATATTAGAAAGATCGCTACTAACTTTAGTTTTATACGACATATTAGCAGGAATCCCAAATGATTTCCTTTTAACATTTATATGCTGCCAAAAGGCCTTTTTCCATCATTTTTAATTCTAGATTCCAATGACCATAGATATTGCTTATGCGTAAAGTTTTTTAAATAAACATATTCTTTTTTGTAAACGACAATATTCACTACGATAAGTTGAATCAACCTTGCTCTTACCACCTAATCTGGTCGTTGCAGTTTTTAAGCGCGATAGACTTTTGGTGAACCAAACTGGTTTGTTATTTTGCTTTACCCGCTTTAAAGGAACAAATTTTGAAAATACTGACTAACGGGTATTTAAATACCCCATAAAACAGTGTTTACGTAAAAGGCCATATCTCGAAAGTGGTATGAGATATAACATTTAGTTTTGTTTAAGAACATTAAGGACAAATTGGACAATTTATTGTCTTCACAATGTGAAACTATGTTCTTAGAATTAAATGTTCATTTTCATGATCGAAGTTGTGGGATTTTCAAAAATGAAAAAATCCATATATAAAGCTATGTAGAAAATTAGAAAATGGGAAAATCGAGGAAAAAATTCGTGGCCAGTTTGCCTCTTTTATCCTCTATTCGTAATAGAAAATAAATGGGAAATCGCCAAACTCACTCGGATTCTGGAGTCAATCTCCCGATATGGGTATTTAAATACCCAATCGGCCCAAGAGAGTAAAAAATGCACATGAAAATTGTCAGTATACAAAATCTCTTTAGTAATGAAAAAAACGAATTTATAAACGTTTATTGTAGATTTGTAGTTTAATAATAGAATTTTGTTTTTGATTTAAACATTATTTAGCTTTCTTTATTTTGTTTTCATCCCGTGGGACTCCATTGTGGAAATCAAAGAAGCAGTTTTTGGGATGAAGTGTAACATCACATTTTTTACAACCAAATTGAGTTTTGATGCCACATTGTTGGCAGCGGGCACGTTTAGTCATCTTTTCTATAATATGATTGAAGCCATCCTCACGCTTATCACTATCGTGTGCAGTTTCCATACACCGCTTACTCATACGACGCGATTCTAGTAGTGTAATCAAACCCTCTGCAACTTCCACGCGGAAATCAAATTGACTCATAGGCTTGGAATTTTTCATATTTTGCACACAGAACTTTCAGTTTCCATGCATTCACCATAGCTGCATCGAATGCATTTGTAAGCAGCGGCCAATACCATTTCTTCCCACGCATTCTAATGCGGTAGTTATTCATGGCATTGTCGAACAAGTCCATGCCACCCATGC
Source organism: Rhingia rostrata (assembly GCA_949824845.1). Lineage (NCBI taxonomy): Eukaryota > Metazoa > Arthropoda > Insecta > Diptera > Syrphidae > Rhingia > Rhingia rostrata. The sequence goes on from OX463757.1 coordinate 18,935,445, forward strand.
GTTGATTATATTCCTGGTATTAGTAACGGCTGCTCAATTGATGTCATTTTTCGATTTTTGCGATCATACCTCTTAGCACGACACATCGGCATATGGGCCAAAAAGTTAGACATCATAGTCACAACCTGTAAAATATTTGAAAATATCAAAGGGAACATATAGAAAAAAAAAAAAAAAAAATCCTGGCGATCTGAGAATAACGGTTTTACCGTATTCAATGACGAAAACCCTTCAAATGGCATAGTCGCCAATAGCATGATGCTCTTCGTTCAAAAAGATGAACTCCTGGACATCTTCGTATCTCTGAAAAATAAAAAGTCAGCGGGAGAGGACGGTATCCCAAACGTCGTATTGAGACATCTGCCAGTGGAAGCAGTCGATATTTTCACCACGCTGTTTAACAATGCACTGAATAATGCACATTATCCGGAGCACTGGAAAACGGCGGTGGTACATCCTATCCCCAAAAAGGGCAAGGACAAAACAAACCCAGCTAATCTTCGGTCAATAAGCCTTCTGCCGAATGTAAGCAAGGTATTTGAGAAAATATTCAATAGGGCTCTGCTTAAGTGGGTCGAGGAAAACAAAATTATTCCGGAAAATCAGTTTGGTTTTCGAGCGAGGCATGACACCATTCATGCCGCGTCGAAACTAGTGTCCGACATCCAATGGAATAAGTCCAAAAAACAATGCACAGGGGCCTGTCTGGTTGACTTTGAGAAGGCCTTCGACACCGTATGGTTAGAGGGGCTTTTCTACAAGCTGACCAGACTGGGCATGCGTAAACCCATGCTATATATGATTTATGAAATGCTTATGGGAAAGAAGTTCGTTGTCAAATGTGGCAACGTAACTTCGAGTAAGGTCTTTGAAATTAAAAACGGTTTACAACAGGGGGCGGTGAACTCCCCGATATTGTTTAACATTTATACAAGTGATCTTGTAGGTTCTCTCAGTCACGCTATAGCGTACGCAGATGATCTAGTGGCGTACAGATCAGGTCCGAAAATCGAGGTCTTCAACACACTATTGCAACGTGACTTCGATCACATTAAGGGATATTGCGAGGATTGGAAATTGAGCAACAATTTCCAAAAAACTGAAACAATTCTGTTCAGGACCCCAGAGCAGAGGGCTTCTTACGATACCAGAAAAAACTGGAAAATATTGTGTGTTGGCGGGGAGAAGTGAAGTCAAATACCTTGGCATCTGGCTTGACAAGTTTCTGTATTTTAATAAAAATGTGGATGCTTGTTTGGCCAGGGCTAGGGGGGCTTATGCTCTGACAAGAAGATTGTTTCATAGCAGTCAACTTGATCCAAGGGTGAAAGTCATTTGCTACATGGCCCTCATAAGGCCGATCATCGCTTACGGTTGTCCCGTGTGGTTCAATGTATCACCATCCTACATGGAAAGGATACGGCTGTTTGAGAGGCGTTGTCTCCGATCCTGCTTAGGATTGTACCGAACGCCGGACTCCGAGTACATAAAATATTATCGCAACGAGGTTCTATACAATGGGGCTCAGTTGAATAGAATTGACAATTTCCTAATTAAGGTGACCCGAAGGCACGCTTCAAGGGCGATGAGTAGCGACAACAGCCTGATATTCGGGCCTTATTACCCCAATGAAATGTACATGGAGAGTGCGCTCATGTCCGGCTTTATTCCACCAGAGGCATTCATTTATATCGATTCGTTAGGGTTAATACAAGACAGGAACGGTATCCCGGTTTTATACCATCGCTACCGTGACGCGCGGGACAAGCGTCTAGTCCGCGATGGGTACGTCGACAATGCTCCGGAGCTCCTCCGCTTTAGCACGGCGGTATCGGATCGCGATAGGACCGACGCTGAAAAGCAGCGCACCGAGTTTTGGTGGCTAAACGAGGAAAGTATTTCTGCAGTTCCTCAGGTCTTTGCGGACTTTTAGTCCACTCCTTAGTACTTAAGTAAATTAAATTTAGGTACAAGGTCTGGGGCTGGGCTTATGCACCATATTTTATTTAATATGGTTGCATAAATGCTTGCTGGACCCAATGACGCAATCGGGATGGCAAACCCTCGGGGCATATGCAACGAGTGCTTGCCACCCCGATTATAATTAAGTTAGGTTTAAGTAGTTAAGTAGTCTTAAGTAGTGTTAGTTAGGTTTAACTAGTATTAAGTAGTTTAAGTTAGTTTTAGTCTAGATTAAGTTTTTATATAAAACAAAAAAAAAAAGGTTACTGTTCAAAGTTTTAATTTTTTCTTTGAAAAAACAATTAAATGTCTTTATATTAACAATAAGAAACAAATGACAAATTTAGGCTGAAAAGCAAAAGAAAAATGTTAGTTATAAGCTTACAGCGCCCGCTATGGGCCGATAAGTTAGATTTAAGCATTTTTGTCTAGTATTAAGTTAATATTTCAAGTAAATAAAAAATGAATTAAAAAGTAAAAAAAAGTAGAAAAAAATCGAGGTTGAGTTATTACGGAATTGTCATTCCAGCGCACGGCTAATACGTTATTATTTTTGTCAAATACAAAATCGGATGTTCCTCGCGGTTTCTTCTTCATGTCTTTTATGCCTAATGAGAGGAGCATGATTGGTGCGATTGTCGCGCACAGTGCCAGTCGCGAAGTATCCATACCAATTCAATCGACACATCAGCTTATGACTCGTAAAAAAGTTATCGAACGTTACATTGTGATTTTTTTGATCTTTGATTTGTGACAGAAGTTGCAGTACGACATTTTCTCCCAAACCATAATTAGCATTAGAGTTTGAATATGCCCCAGCATAAGGCATGAATTGATAGCAGTATCCATCTGAAGATGCCAAGCACCAATACTTGTATCCAAATCTAATTGGCTTGCCTTTATAAACATCTTGCATGAATGACGCCCATAATAAGCTATCATTTGTTCGTCGATAGCAAGATTGTGCGAGAATATGCCGAATTGCATGAACTTTTGATTGAGTAAATCATTTAGGGGTGATATTTTTGCAAATTTGCAGTTTTTGTCGATCTTTGTGTTGTCACAAACGTGCAAATTTTGTTTGATTCGCTTGAATCTGTCCCGGCTCATAGCCTTTTTTATATATTGACATCCCAATGACTCGCGATTAGACCAATATGATTGTATATTGGGCAATGTATGATAGCCAGTAATATACAGTATACCAAGAAAAGTTTTAATTTCCTCAACTGTTGTAGAAAATCCAGGGACATTGTTCTGTCCATCGTACTCATTTGTGCTGTCTACTATTAGCTGAAGCACCTCACTATCAATAAAGCATTCCCATAGTTGAAGCGAGGAAAGTGTTCCTTCAAATTTAAATTAAGTATTACACTCTGCATTAAATATTTGAAAATACTTACCAATCTTTTCGTATAGGTTTTTGTGTGAATTTGTAGTGTTATCAAAGGGTTGGTTTTCAAAATTGTAATTTTAGCTGCGGCTCCATTTTGATTTCTGCCATTCACTGATTTCGCTGGCTTCTTTCGATGAAGATGGTTGGAAGCTAATGACTTCGTCGTTTTCAACGCTTTCTTCCAAATTAGCATTTTCGTCATTGAAAATATACTCCACTTCAAAATTGCCTGCTACTTCGCGAGGAAACTCATTTGCATCATTGAGAATTTGAACATTATCGTCCAATTCTTCAGCGTCGCTTATGACATCAGCTTCATCAGGCGGCATTATAACAATATTTATTGTGTTCGCATGTTGACCACTATTTTCTTCATCGCTCCAACTATCTACTTCCGCCTGCAGTTCCTCAAGAGTCAAACATTTCTTTTGTTTCAACATGATTCTAATGAAATTCTTCGTAAAGTATTTTGGTTTGACAATAAGATTTATTGTTATCCACTTCGTTGACTGCTTCCACTTCGTTGACTGCAAATGTTCATTATGACAAAAGAAATTGACATATAAAACAAAAATTGATTGACACTAAGAACCCGGACTAGCCGATTGGGTATTTAAATACCCAATGCAGATCTCAGATATGCAAATAGTTAAAAGCCTGAAATTTTGCAAAACAACTTCTATGGCCTATATAAGCTTTCTGATAAATTTTGAAAAAAAACGTACGGTAGAATCTATGAGCAGTCTTTAATGGGTTAAATGAACAATAATTTGATAATAAATCGGTATGACTTAAAAGTACAGTCCCAATCTATTGAGCATAAATAGTTATTGATGAAATTGTAATCGGCCTTAATAAAATCATAACTATAATTCACAAAAGAACAATTACTATTAATTATATCAAACATATTACAATTAATTAATATACCTAATGCTTTATGATGTATGCTATTACTTAAAAGTGGGAATTCTTCTTCCGATATAACCACATCTAAATCTTCATTTACAAAAACCAAATCTAATATTCTACCAATTGTGGGGGACCACATACAATCAGTTAAAGTATCAATTTAATATACGAGTGTAACAAAAACCATTTCCCTGAACGCGTTGCGAATTAGGCTTACCTACCTAAAAACATAGCACAGCGAGACTTGGAAAGTACTGCCAACTATATGAGCAAAAAAAAACCAAGTTCGGCTAAGGCCTACATAACCTCCTAAGAATATTTTAATGTTCTTTTCCCTTTCGATCTTTTGCCGATGATGGTTTGGTCTTAAAAATTAAAGTTTTCTAGTGAATTCTAAAGGCTTAAAACAATCTAAAAGGAGTTAGTCTATGCAACCAGAAAGGTGAAAAAAAATAAACGTATTCAGTAACTGAGTTGATCCTACAATAATTGTTACAGATGATTGCGATCGCTTTGCGATCTTACGATCCTCGTCACAATCATCAGCGTCCCCATAAGACACAATAACATAAGATCAGTTAATTGATAAACACCAAGCCAATTGATCGACAATACATCAATTTAATCGATCTCCACGACCGACCACAAGAGTCACATCATTTTGACGTGTCCATTACACGTGATCAACGCATACAAACACATTTAAAATCGACTAAAGTGATCCAGTAATCGCATTTTCATTAACTCATTCGACCAAAGTGCAACGAAACCAAGTAAACCTATTAGTTAGGTAATTAAGAAAAAAAAATAAATCATCGAATACATCTTATTGATCCGTAATCGACTGACCTTTGATCAGTTAGCTTAACCACCAAGCAACCATCAATAAAATTGACACTAGTGTCAACATACTTCCATGCCTCAAATACCACCAAAGTCCACAAAGCACCTAACAACATAGTGAACATCAAAAATAATTCCACGATTTCTTCAACGCAAGAAAACCAGCTACAACATTTCCACCTGAACTACCAACCCATAACATCGGACCAGCACAACCACAACAACACGTTACCAAATCTTAAACCACAAATTCAAACAGAACTCTGTCGATCTAGGATCTAGCTTTATCGCTCTCCTCTATCGTCCCCTTACATTTACATCATAAAGGTAATCCATAATCTACTTTATATCACCTGCCCTCCACTCAATAAAATCAAAAGATAAGTATATACCCAAATCAATAAATTTTGTTTTTGTAAAGATCGTTCAATACTTTAAAATAGTGATTTAATTTATTCCTTAGCTAAATCAATCAAAATCTACGCTGAAAAATTAACGAGAAGATTAACCATTATGCTGTGCACAACATCATGGGATCATTTATAGTAACAACTTCTATGTAAAACGGTGAGTCCAACATTTCTTTATTATCCCATTTTAAACATTTGAACGAACTCATAGGTTAGATTTTTTTTTTTTATATAAAGTTGTTGTATTGAACATTTTTGATTTTCTTTTTGTCACTTCGATGAATTTGAGTGATAGTTTTTTTATTGAGTGATTTTTTTTTATATATTTGATTCGAGTGGTTTAGATAGTGTTGTTGACCAAGGAGCCTAAATATATGCAATGAAAATATACTGCTAATACATACACCTTTTTAATACATTTTTACTTTTTTGAATTAATTATGCAGGTGGCCATGGCTCAGAGGAATGCGTAGTTGACTGCTAAGCCAAGCGCTGCGGGTTCAAGCCCCAGCTTCGGCAGCATTTGTTTTCTACGAAAATTGCCAGCTTATCTGAGGCCACCTGTGCGATAATATGAGGCAATATAAATCTATGTCTCCTCCTCTGTGCCACGTAGGTTTATGTTATATGTCTTTCCTTCTATCCGTCTCTCTCTGTTGTATAAATGCCTTGATCTGTCCCAGCCGATGGCCTCAGTCGCCAGTGCTGTTATGTGTCTGTAGTTCGTTGCATTCATGTGCGAAGTACTGTGATGTCAATGTCAATGAATTAATTACCTGTGGGTGTTGGCTATTGAAATTGTTCAACTAAGAAGATTGAAAAACTATTTATATTAACGTAAATTGTTAAAGGACGAATTCCTAAAAGCTTTAACGATGTTTATTTTGAATTGTTTGATATATTTTTTGTTGACAAATAGATAATATTTTATATCAGAACATATGATTTCTTTTGGATTTTTTTTTGTTTTCGTGGTGACTACTATTCATATGAAATGAATTTACCCTAAATTTGTGTTGTGTCAGTGGGAAGAGAAGTGTAGAGAAGTGTACATGGACGATAATGTGAGCAAACCTTTTTAGATTGCTCACCTTTGAGTAAGAATCATCGTAAGTATACGAGTGGAGCGATGACCAAGGATGTCTCTACTCTTTTGAGGAATAGTGGACAGTGGGGAGGGTTACACTCAAGGGAATCTCATCCATCTTCTGGTTCCCTAACATTTTGGGATTTGTTATTAATTTTTGTTAGTTCAAGTTTTTATGGGTCGTTTTTTTTTTGTTTATAGCCTTAGGCATGAAAAAAATGTACGGTAGTTCAGTGGCTTGTGCAAGAACCCCCCCATCCGACGAGCTAGTACGCGCTTATGCAAGCATGCCTATCCGCACTCTGTCTACTGAACAACCTATCAAACAACCCCTGATTTTCTTCAAGATTTCCTGTGATCCTGGGAATTGATGAGGACACATAACATAAATAAATGTTTGTTTGATAGGACCAACTTCCGTTACACAATTGAGTTTACTACATTATTCTGTTGTATTAAATTTAGTGCCGACATAGTGTCCAATACAATCATTTCATATTATCTTTAACAACATTGAATGGAAGTAATTTTTTATCATCTTGAGTCTTCCAGTCTACTTTCTGCAATCGTAGCCTACATTTTGCAAGGTTTCACATTAAATCACGATAACAAAGGCAAAACTGCTACGCGAGTAACTTTATGTTTCCTAGTACCTAATTGGAGGACTTGAGTCCTATATAAGTATTTGCACCTTCACACACTGAAATAAGGATATGCGAATGAATTACAAGATAATTAATTCAAAGTTAATTAATTTGAATTCATAATTTCGCAAGTAGATCTTCAACGTCCCCCCCTTTGTGGTGTGCCGTCATATAGAACTTTGATGGGAAAGACTACCGACATCCCGGTCTGTAAATTTACGAACCTTAAGGAGGGTGAATTGATGTCGGGATTTCAAATTTGGAAATAGGTAGCTTCCAAGTAATTTGTGTTTTTCTATGGTTAAGTCAACATTTTGTAAAAAGCAGATATTTTTAGGAAACTTATTCGTGAGCTTATACCGTGATTAGCATATTTAACGGAACCTACAAGAAAGAGGCAACGCACATAGGACTCCCTTCCGTTGTATGGTTCTTGACAGAGTCGACTTTGCTTCTTCGATGGTTGGTTGTAAGAAGTTAAGAATTTAGACACAAGGGCGATGGAACTGTCATAGCTGGTAGTAGGGTTTGGTAGATTGGTAGGTCATAGTAGATTAAGTAGGGATAGGTCTTCAATGATAGCGATAGATTCCACTGAATTTACATGCGATGCGACTATTAACTCCTACTCTCACATCTACGTTGGTGACTGAGAGTCGGGGGTGCCTAGTACCTCATCTGGAAATGGGGTAACCAGCCCCTGTGAAAGATCGTTGGTGGCAGCGAACGATAGAGGGCGAGGAGTGCCCTCTCACTGAGGTACTTACACTCAGGCGAGGTACTTACGGCGGAGAAATTCCCTAGATGGAATCAACGGTGTAATCCCTGTATGAGCTGCTTCGACATATTTGAACACAAGCTCAATAGGGATTTCCAATACTTAGCCAGGGTTTTGGAAAAGAGTCGGTTGCGGAGGAGCCTCAATGGGTCAACGGCAGCCCACATATCCCAAAATGTGTTACTGGCATCAGTTTTTCCGTCCCGCTGTCATATGGTGAAAACAATGACCTTTCCCTCCAGGTCGGGGGTGCTGTTATGTTATGCCACAAGTTATGAGAGAAACGCAACGAGCCTCGGATAATGGAACTACTTAAACGGCAACAAGACCCGGAGCATCAATGGACTATGATCTGAGAGTATGTACCTGGAATCAAGGATTATGCCATACAGATGACGCATTCAGAACAATAAAAAAACAGAAACTTTTGCCCAGCAGCCTCATGACGGACGTTGTGCACGTGCACACATGAGAAACGAGATCCAAACATATCTGTTAATCTCGAAGGTGGAACTCCAGATCATCTTCGATTTCATAAAGAAAAAGAAGTCAGCGGGAGTCGATGGTATATCCAACATTGTACTGCGACACTTGCCCACTGAAGCTGTGGACATTTACGCCACGCGGTTCAACAACGTGCTGAATAATGCATATTATCGGCGGTGGTTCATCCTCTCCCGAAAAAGGGAAAGGACAACTCCAATCCGGCGAATTCTCGGTCGATAAGTTTCATTCCGAGTATCAGCAAGGTTACCGAAAAGATTCTCAATCGAGCTCTGTTCAAGTGGTCTGAGGACAATAGTATTATACCAGAGAACCAGTTTGGTTTCAAGGCAGGACATGACTGTATTCATGCTGCCTCCAAACTTACTTACCTACTTAAGTGGCGCTACAGTCCGGAATGAACCTGGGCCTCAACCAACATGCCTCTCCAATTAGCCAGCTAACTGCCTCCAGTTGCGCACTCCAAGTTGGTTGAGGTCGGTTTTTACTTATGCGCGCCACATAAAGCGAGGTCTTCCTCTACTGCGTCCGACGTCTGGCTGGGAATCGAAGACTCTGCGAGCCGGAGTATTGGTGTTCTACATATCCTAGCCATCTTAAACGTCCAATGCGGAGTTTTCTTTACCAGGGGCATGTCGCTGTATAGCTCGTATAGTTCTTGGTTGAATCTTCGTCTCCATAGCACGTCAACGCAAACGGGACCGAAGATTTTTCGAAGAATTTTCCTCTCAAATCGACCAAGGATTTCTTCATCCGCTTTTGAGACGGTCCGTAGATCAGGACTGGGATGATCAGGGTCTTATAAAGGATCTCCTTAGTAGTTCGAGTGAGGGCTTTACTGATGAATTGCCTTCTTAGCCCGAAGAAACTGCGATTGGCAAGAGTAATTCTTCGTTTAATTTCCGCCGAGATGTTGTTGTCAGAGGTAATAGCGGAGCCGAGATAGATAAAGTCCCGTACTACCTCAAAGTTATATCTGTCAATGGTGACATTCTGTCCAATTCGTCGATGTTGTGTGTTCTTTCCTGTTGACAGCATATACTTAGCCTTGCCCTCATTTACTGCTGAACCCATTTTTGCCGCTTCCTTCTCTCTACTAGCAAACGTGGCTATGACAACACGTTGAGTCCGACCAATGATGTCAATATCGTCGGCGTATGCTAGTGTCTCAACTACAGTATTTCCTTGTTCATCTCGAAAGGATTCTGTTCGAGCCTTGTATCCTTGGCTTTGACGTTTTACACTTTGGTAAAACTTGCGAACATCTTTCCTGGAGTGGCACCTCTCTATATCCTCGATCGCACGCTTTTCTTCCTCTTTTTTCTTCTTTCTGAAAAGTCGGTGTTCTTCGTTTCTTATCTGCCTGTAGATCTCAACGGCAGCTCTCGTCTTCCCCTGCAGCTTAGCAGTGTAGGCCTCATTCTTGGCTGCGAGCATCAGTAGGGGGCACATCAGTTGCGGCTGATCTAATGGCTTATTGGCATCGTTGCCATAGTTCTTCGACATTCGATGCTGGTGGTATCGTGTTAGTCGATATGTTAGGGATACGCGTTGCGCGAAGGTCTTGGCAGTCTCTTGCGATTGCAGACTTTCGACATTAAAATTTCTTCACAGTATTTCTGGATTGTTGTGGCGTGGTGGATATCCGCATTCTTGCCTTGGCTGCAACAAGGTTGTGGTCCGAGTCGATTTTAGCTCCTTGGGATACAAAAAACTGGATTCGTGTCTCTTGTCTATCGCAACGTGATCAATTTGGTTGACCGTTCGTTGACCTGGAGACCGCTAGGCCCCCTTATGGATATCGAGGTGAGGAAACCGTGAGCTAGCTTTAGTGGCATTTCGTTCCGTAGCGAAGTCAATTAGCCTAAGTCCGTTACCAGACGTATTGTCGTGTAGGCCATGGATTCCGACATTACTGCTAAAGATGTCTTCTCCTCCTACCTTTGCGTTAAAATCTCCCAGCACGATTTTAACATCGTACTTCGGTAGTCGCTCATAGGTTTTGTCAAGGAGCTCATAGAAGCAGTCCTTAGCTATATCATCTTTACCCTCCGTTGGGACGTGAGCGCATATAAGGCTAATGTTGGCGAATTTGCCCTGATCCAGATTGTTACAATGCGTTCACTAATCTCTTGGAAACATAAGACTTATTGCCTAAGTCTGGCACTTGTTACAAATCCGCATCCGAGTAGTCGCTGTTTCTGCTCACAATGTAACGGTCCGTAGTCGATGTCACAGTTTCCATCCTCTTTTTGCCCGGCCTATACCATAGTATTTCCTGGATGGCAGTAATGTCTGCTTTGTAGCAGTTTAGGGCTTCCGCTAGTTGTTCGCTTGTACCTCTTCTGTTTAATGTTCTCATATTCCAGGTGCAGATACGAACGTCGTTGTCATTTTTTTCATTTAGCCGTATCATCAACAATAAAATCGGTGCTTTCCGAGGCTTTTGGTTGCTTCGTAACCGTTAGATTTTTCCATGATTGGGTAGTTAACCCAAAGCACAACCCCCAACCTGGAGGGCCAGTTCCAATTTATAAGATACCCCTAGTACATGGGGCCATCAGTACCCACTATGGGATTGAGAGCTGCCGTTGGCCTTTCGATTCATCCGCCACCATCTCTGTTCAAGGCGCTGACTTACTCTTAAAATTCCTAAATAACCTGTTGTCCGAATATGTCGAAGCATCGTCTCTAAATTCGCCTGGGACATCAGGTCGGGTTTTCGTGTCGTACTGACCTGGCTGTTTATAGTGTTGGTGTTTTTCGTCGTGTTATCAGCACTCGCGCTTATCGTTTAGCAAGTAAAATCCGGTTGGATGTGACCAATGGTTACCACTTGGTGGTTAAAAATAAGCGCTTGATGTGTAGTCAGAGTTACAACCATTGGGCATTGCCAAGTTAAAGCCAATCAGAGTCTACCCTCATTCTACAGCACCCAACCATCTCCCAACGCCTCCAAGCTCGTCTCTGATATAAATACTTGGGGAGTCGGAAAGAAAACATTTTTGGCGGTTGAGTTGGTAAGCATAGACTCCACGAAACGTTAGCAGAAAACCGAAGCAGCTCGTAATACGATGATAAGTAGCAATAGATTTCCAAGGCTAAGGATTCACACAGAAACCTAGTGTTCTCTAGACAGTCGAACCGCTAACCAAATCGACCATGTGCTTATCGATACGAGGCATGCATCCAACATCCTCGAGATGCACACATTCCGAGGGGCAAGCGACGACTCTGACCATTTTCTTGTCGAGGTTAAATTCAGATCGACTGTCCAACGAGAAGAAGCTGTGAACAGCCCAGAAGAAGAAATTCGTTGTTGGACGCCTTAGCAGACCTGAGCCTATAGCGAGAACTTGAGTATGAAACTCTCTCTCTGTGCACTCACCTACCACAGCCGCAAACAGTCAGTGTTGCCAGTATAGCGACATCGTCAACGAGGTAGCCGAAACCACTGTAGAGTACCAACCACCTCAGATAAAAAACCCGTGGTATGATGATGAATGTGTGTACAGGGAAAAGGTAGCAGAAGACGCACACAAGAAAGCGCTCCAGCGTAAAACAAGAGAATAGTATCGAGCCAGCAAAAGGGAGGAAAAGAAGATCCTGCGTAGAAAGAAGAGGGCTTACGCCGCTTCCCAGCTCATTAAGATCAAAGAGTCGCGCGATCGTAATAACATCCGTAGGTTTTATAAAAAAAAAAACAAGCAACTGCCTGCTGGCTACAAAACCAGAACGCTGGCTCTTTGAGGCAGCGAAGGAAACGTAGTCACCGAAGCTCAGGGAATAGTAGATGTTTTTAAGCAGCATTTTCAGCAGCTGCTTAATGGGCATCATGTAGAGAGAGTTATAGAGCATGAAGAGAACCGATTCAATGAAGAACTACTTCCACCACCTATCTCTATCTCTATTATATTTCCGTCCAGTTTTACGTATGTCCCATCTAGTTCCGTTGGAAATCCATCTGTTCTTGACTTCTTTGTAACAAACATCTCTAGCTTATTATCTCAACCAGTCACTTTAAATGAGCTTAGCTCGGACCATAGCCCGGTTCTTTCAAAGATAAGGTGGTCTGGCGTGGAAAAAGAGCAGTACTTTTTATATCTTAAACACGCTGACTGGGTCAATTTTCGTAAGGATTTAAAAAGGCTCCTTAGAGAGACTACAATGAACTTGGACTTTATATCAACGAAAGAGGATGTTGACAGCACCGTGCAGCAATTTTCGGACCACGTCCTAAACTCGGCTTATATTAACATTCCAAGAGTTCGAACTTATACGAGTTAGGAACATGCACAGAAGAAACTGGCAAAGATATCGCCAAACAGCCTCTCGTAATACAGTTCTGCAGCTGAATAAAATAATAAATTATGCAATGCAAGAGCACCTTAAAAATGGGTGGAATGTAAAACTTAGGTCTCTAGATAAAGGTTCCAAGCCATTCTGGAACATAGTAAAAATTATAAAAAATAAGCACAAAGAGATACCTTGTCTCAAAAACGGTATAAATTCTTATCTAACAGACAAAGAAAAAGCTAATGCTTTAGCTAACTTTTTTTATAAGAATCACCTTGTTTCCCAGCATTTAGGGGATGCAAATACCTCAACTATAGTAAGCAATAGCCTTCGTACCCTCAATATGTCTAGTCACGAAACCCCATCAAACGAATATATCTCAGAAGAAGATACAGAGCTCTTCTTAAATAGGTTAGTTGTTCGTAAGACAGGTGGAATAGATAATATAAAAAATATTTATCTCAAAAACCTGCCAAGGGAGGGAATAAAGTTCCTTACCTTCATAATAAATGGGTGTCTAAAAATCCAATACTTTCCAGCCGCATGGAAATTAGCAAAGGTAGTTGCAATATTTAAAGCAGGAAAGTTCAGTAAGCAAAGTTTATGAAAATATCATAAAAGAAAAGTTAGTGAAGTTTATCGATGATCACAAGGTCTATCCAAATGAACAGTTTGGTTTTAGGCGTCATCATGGTACTTCACACCAAGTTCTTAGAATTTGCAACATCATTAAAAGAAATCGTGCAAAAGGAAATTCTACAGGTATGATCTTACTCGACATCGAAAAAGCATTCGACTCTGTGTGGCACGATGGGCTTATATGTAAAATGATAAGCTTATGTTTTCCTCCATTTCTTTGTAAAATTGTAAAAAGTTTTGTTTCAGATCGTTATTTTAAAGTGCATGTTAAGAGTGGTGTTTCTAGTCTTATCAGTGTCAATGCTGGGGTTCCGCAAGGCTCAGTTCTTGGTCCTGTCTTATATAATTTGTTTACATCTGACTTTCCTACTATTCCTAACTGTGATACGGCAATATATGCTGACGATACGGCAATTTTGTCGTCGCATGAATTAAGTCTTAACATTGAGACAAATTCAATAAATGTGGCAAACATTTTAGAAGATTATTTCACAAAATGGAAAATAAAGCTCAATGCCGATAAGATTCAAACTATCTTTTTTACCAGAAAAAGAAAGCCTTGCTTTTTACCGGCAAATCAAATCAATATATTAGGAAACTCAATACCCTTGCAAACGTCTGTTAAATATCTAGGCATATATCTCGATAAAAAATTGACATTTAACGAACACATCTCACAGGTTCTTAGAAAGACAAAAATCCGTATTAAATTGTTATACCCCTTTATCAACAGAAGATCTTTGCTTTCCAAAGAAAACAAATTGTTTATATATAAAGTAATATTTCAAGCGAATCTTCCCTGGCATTACTCCACTTTAGGTCTGCACCAAAAAGCTGGTGTTGATCTGATCTCAAACAGAATACAGAAACTTTCTGAATCATTCCAAATCAGATGCAATATTCCCGATAATCCTCTAATAAATGAACTCAATGTGCTACATCATACGTTTACATGAGAAACTTCATATGTTTCCTCAATATGTCACTTTTTTGTAAAACCAAACTATGCTTTCACTATGTTAAACAACTTTTTCAGTAGTAAGATTATATACGTTATCATATCTCTGTGCGATTAGTGTAAATTGTGCGATAGCAAAATGAAATTTGAAACGAAATAAACATATCTATCTATCTAACCTAGTATAGAAGAAGTTGGCCTAGCTATGAAAAAGCTTAAAAAGAACAAGGCCGAAGGCTCTGATGGCTTACCAGCGGAGCTTTTTAAATACGGTGGTGGTGTTCTGGTATGGAGCATGCAATGAATCATCAACCAAGTATGGGTTGAAGAAAAGATCCCCGATGATTGGATTATCAGCTCCATATACCCCATCTACAAAAAAGAACTATCGACGTATATCCCTGCTTAATGTCACATACAAGATCGTACGTTGGACAGGACCTTGTAAGTGACATTTGAAACATTTGTGTGTGAACGTCTAAGGCTGTTCTGCAACACACTAATCGGCACGTACCAGTGGGACTTCCGGCCCTGCAGATCGAATATAGACCAAACTTTCACACTGAGGCAAATCCTGGAAGAGACCAACGAATATCAAGTCGAAACTCACCACCTATCCATCGAGTTCAAAGCCGCGTATGATACATCATCGGGAGCTCTATATGGCAATGTCCGAATTCGGAATCCCGACAAAACTGATTCAACTATGTCGCATGTCGCTGGAAAACACGTGCAGTTTGGAAGTAGTTACTCCGAACTATTCCAAACATGCACCAGATTTTGTCAAGGAGACGCGCTATCATGTGACTTCTTCAATCTCGTACTAGAGCAGAAAATGTGCAGGGCAGGAAGACAATAGCTTCAACAGGTCCATCCAGCTGCTGGGCTTTGCGGACGATCTTGACATCATCGTTCGCTTCCAGCGTGTTAAAAGCATTCACGGCAATTGAAGAACAGCCGAAATCCGTTGGCCTTGAAGTAAATGAGGACAAGACTAAGCACATGCTATCAACAAACAAGCATCTGTCCACCGCCTAAAACAAAACGTTTGCTTTTGATAGCAGCAATTTCGAGGTAGTTAAGGAGTTCACCTATTTCGGAGTAAACATAAACTCCACGAATGACACCCTAGTGGAGATCCGGCGAAGAATTGCCCTAGGAAACCTTTGCGTCTTCAGTTTAGTAAAACAATTGGGTTCAAAACTCCTTACTCGAAGGATGGAATATGTGCTCTACAAAACCCTTATCCTGAAAGTTCTGCTTAATGGCGTCGAATGATGGACGATTATCAAGAAGGGAGAGCTGATACTGGGCTCCTTCGAAAGAAAAATACGTCCGCGGATTTTCGGTCCTGTGCACGAGGAGGGCGAATGGAGGAGAACGTGAACTCTATGAGCTGTACCGAGATGTGGATGTCGTCCAAAAGGCCAAAACACGTCGACTACATTGGCTCGGCCACATCAAGCGAATGGACAAAAATGCTCTAACTAATCCTAGCTGCCAGGTTCGAGAAGACAAGGAAGACTGAACCTCCGTCTCAAAGCCATTGCGACTGCCAGAGTGCTTGGACTTGACAACTGAAAGAAGCATGCCCGTGATCGTAAAGGATGGAAAGCTTCAGTGTCTCAGGCAAAGACTCTTCACGGGTCGGAAGCCCGATAGGTAAGTAAGTACATCTATTCTTCCACTTACAAACTTAAAGAAAAATCAAAAAAAAAATTGTCTACAGTACTACCAGCTGTAGAAATTCCCAACAGATCATCGATTAGGATTAGGTTGCTCGTCATAGGCCTACTAAACATGCTTTCCCGGATGCAGTGGTTTTAGTATGGAACCCAGGAGATCTCGCTAAGTACAAACTGCATCACACAGGAATATCACTTCAATCATTTCCGGGGCTATTTACAGCTTCTCTCCGCTTAAGTCTCCGGGAACTTACGGCTTACTGCCAGCTATGCTGCAGAGAACGTGAGACCCAACAGTGTCATGGTTAGTGTTAATGTTAAGAATCGCTTAATATTAAAACTCGTGGAGGTGCGCTCGAGTGTTGTTTATACCGAAAATAGGCAAACCCGGCCACGAGACCGCGAAGGACTTCAAACCAATCAGTCGAACCTCCTTTGTACTAAAAGCCCTAGACATCCACAAGCGAATTTCTAGAATAATATTCGCCATCCAAATCACAGCACTCCTATCTCGTGGGAAGATCCAAGGAAACAGCATTCCACAAGGTAGGGCCGACAATCTGAAAATCCTTACACTATACCTATAGAATCTACACTAGCCTCCTTCTTAGATATAGAGGAAGCTTTCAGCAACGTCCTCACTGGAGCTATTCTTGAATCTCTGATCGAGATGGGTATAGAGGAATCTATTAGCCAATGCATGGAATAAGAATTATCCAGGCAACACTTGGCAATAGTCACCTAAACAATTTTACCCATATAGGAACGCTACAGGGCGGCCGCAGCGCCATCTCTCCTTTACTCTGGCTTATGGTTATGAATGAAATTCCAGTTGTCATAAGGATGACGTTGTGATATAGTGTCAGAAAAATTCTCCTCTCTGATAAGTGAAATTAATGGGGGCTGCTCCAGAGAAGGTTAGTACCTGGACTGCAAGTTGTTGCCTCAGTATAAGCCCATTAAAAACGGACCCGAATGGACCCTCCCCCGTCTAAAAGGCCAACCACTCACACTATCTTCAAGCGCTAAATATTTGGGTTCATGATTGACCCAAAAATTAACTGGAAACACAACATCGAACATGGAATAAGGAAGGCGTGTTTTGCTTCCTATGCTAGCAGCAAAAGCTTTTTAAAGAAGTAGGGACTTCAACCAAAGATGAGCTTGTGGAGGTACACAGCAGTGGTACGTCCAATTCTAACATACGGTTCACTAGTATGGTGGCAATCAATCTTACAATCTTACAAAACTAAAAAGGCTGCATAAAACAGCCAGTATAGGTATCACGGAAGCACTGAGGTCGGAGCTAGCGGATGCTCTTACTGTGCCAATGAATCTCTTGCCTCTTGACCTACACATTAAAGCTTAATGCAGCTCAGTAAAACTAAGAGAGTCAGGATGCTGATGAAAGGCCGTATGGCCACAGTAATATCCTAGACTTGTGACCAAACGGCATGGTCAGCTTTCCAACAGACGACATAACACCAATACTAAGCTTCAAGAAAGGCTTCCACGTAGGATTTCCCTCCAGAGCTCAGTGGAAATGAAACGAAGTAGTAAGAGATTCGCCACTGTCATCTATACCGACGCATCTAAGGTGAACTGTGATGTGGGGTCCAAAGTCTACTGGGAATGTTTCATACCGCCTACCGGATTTTTCTAGCGTATTCCAGGCGAAACTACTAACTATCCAAGAGGCTTGCACGCTACTGGGGCGTGACACTACGATAAGGGAAAATATTGCTATCCCCATAGCTAGCCAAGCGGTCATTTAAGGCCATCAAATCGGCTACCATCTCCTCCAAGCTAGTACAGGAATGCCGGAACGAACTTTCCCACCTTGGCGAATGCTTCAGGGTCACTCTTCTCAAGGTTCCAGGGCTTGCACGCTACTGGGGCGTGACACTACGATAAGGGAAAATATTGCTATTCCCATAGCTAGCCAAGCGGTCATTTAAGGCCATCAAATCGGCTACCATCTCCTCCAAGCTGGTACAGGAATGCCGGAACGAACTTTCCCACCTTGGCGAATGCTTCAGGGTGACTCTTCTCAAGGTTCCAGGGCTTGCACGCTACTGGGGCGTGACACTACGATAAGGGAAAATATTGCTATCCCCATAGCTAGCCAAGCGGTCATTTAAGGCCATCAAATCGGCTACCATCTCCTCCAAGCTGGTACAGGAATGCCGGAACGAACTTTCCCACTTTGGCGAATGCTTCAGGGTCACTCTTCTCAAGGTTCCAGGGCAGAGTGATATTGTAGGAAACGATCATGCAGACGAGCTGCCAGGCAAAGCTCAGCTCTGCAGGGCTTACTTGCGGCAAGCGTCCATATCCCGCTAGGTGCGGTTAAGGTAGATATCCAACCATACTTCCTGAAGAAGGCAGACTCCAAATGATGAAGGATGACAAATTGCGTTATATCGAGGAAGATATGGCCTTCCTACGATAAGAACAGAGCAAACGACCTACTAAATAGAATCCGCCCAGATATCGCAAGAATTACGGCGATAGTCACGAGGCAATGGCCAATTGGAGACCATGCACCCAACCTTAGGATCCCACTCAACCCCCAATGTTGCTATTTCGGGAACAGAAATGAGATAGAAATCCTTTCCCATTTCATCTGCAAATGCATTTTGGCCAACCATTCTTCGACAACCTTAGCGATAGCACTGGTCAAAGGATAACAGATCTTATCAGTTTTCTAAACCTCACAGGCTGGATCTAGAGAGCGGCTTTATCACATCCACAACTATCATAATAATAGTCACTCGAGTCGTAGTAACAAAATGGCACATCACTGCTACTTGGGTTCTTGGCATCATGAACCGCCAACTCTACCTACCCTCCTATGCCAACTCAAACAGCATAGCCACGGTTATTAAGGACGACAGTTGTTGTTAATGTTTTCACTAGGTGTAGTCGAGCCTGAGACCTCCAGGGCCACCAATTACTTTCCCATCGTCCTCTGTGAGATATCCGATCATCCATTTGGCGTCGATTTCATCCTTCTTCATGCGATTTCAGCGTTGACTTGTGCATCTTCACAGGTAAAGCTTCGCAAAACACTGCACTTAGCCTTCTTCTTGAAATAGGTCGACCCGCACTATTTCGTGGGTTTCAAATCGCATTTCACCTTAAACAGTCTTTTCAATCCTTCTTCCCACACAAATCCTCTTCTATGTATATGTATATCCTTAAGAGTTAACTCACCGTCTAATGTTCCCTAAATGGAGGAAAAATCCTTTGACATTAGCTCCAACAAAGTCGCACTCATTCACATAATATGCATCACTCCATTTCGTAGAAATTTGCCAAACGATAAAGCACAAGAATGGAAAAAGGGTTGTAAGACCACCACCCACCCTCATCCAACCGCCTTGCATTCATGTCAAGGATCCTACACAAGAATACAAAATAAACTTCATTTTCCCCGTTTGTCGTGCATGCTATCCAAATACAACAAACGAAAGGAGCAAAAAAAAAAAATTGCGGAGAATTCACAGAAACTTTCCTTCCGAACGTGGCGGTGTGACTTTGTCACATTTCCGTTTCAGGATATGAATATATTCATACGAATACCTCTCTGGATTCAAATCCTTTACCTCGAGGTTAGTAGTTTGTTACATCCACGCTTCCAGCTAACTCCAGATATCCCCCCACCTGGCATCCATTTGGCATGCAGTTTCCTAATTTCCATTCTTCGTTTGTCGCTCAATTCCATTTGCCTTTTTAGTCCTTGCTGGGCGACCCATCCCCCCTGGATACTGTGCTCCACTATAAAACGAGGTGCAAGTAACTTTTTTTTTTTCTTTTTTTTTGCTAAATAAATTTGTCATACGGCTGTGTGGTGGCAAGAAGTGAACTCTTCTACTATGTGCAGCTCGCTGGGATTTATTGCATATATCTGGGTGAAACTTAGTCTCTTGCATCGTATATCCTAGCGCACATATGCGATACTTTGATGCTGTAAATATTTTCGTCGCGCGTAAAACTCTTCCATTCCGCAGGTGATGTGGATGGAGTTTCTATCTTTAGCCGATGGGTGCTGCTGGTTCCTGGTAAGGTGCGCCGCACTAAAAGGACTCTCCTCATCCTCAATATGGCATGCAGCAAGTGCTTGCGCGAACAGTTAATGCGAAAAAGGAAAACTCAGTGAAAATTCATGAGTTGTAAAATTTTTCTTTGCATTCAAAATGAGCTCTTGCGGCTGAGGTGTAGGCAATGCCGGGCTTACAGAGCGTGCAAGATCGCTTGCAGGAGGGCTTTTGTCGAAGGGTTTGTGAATAAAACATTAGCCCCGTGTTGTTGTTGTTGTTTTGCAATTGTTTAGCCCGAAATTGAAATTGAGTGCAATTCAGTTAGTTGCTGTTGGGTATTACTTTAGATTGAAAGTGTAAGTAGGTTTTTACAAAATGGAATTTATTTAAAAACGGGACGTTATTGGGGGTTGATTTATTTATTTATTTTCTGATGCCATTCCGAGTTTGAAGAGGTTCAAGGGGGGATGTTTATCATCCGCTTGGAGTGGGTATTCATTTTCATCTGGAAGTTGTCCTTATTGTTATGGTTGGGTGCGGTAGAAGAAGGATAGACTCTGATTGGCTTTAACTTGGCAGTGCCTAGTGGTTGTAACTCTGACTACTCATCAAGTGCTTATTTTTAACCTCCAAGTGGTAACCATTGGTCTCATCCAACCGGATTTTACTTGCTAAACGATAAGCGCGATAACACGACGAAAATCACCAACACTATAAACAGCCAGGTCAGTACGGCACGAAAACCCGACCTGATGTCCCAGGCGAATCTAGAGACGATGCTTCGACATATTCGGACAACAAGTTGTTTAGGAATTTCAAGAGTAAGTCAGCGCCTTGAACAGAGATGGTGGCGGACCAACCGAAAGGTCAACGGCAGCTCTTAATCCCGTAGTGGATACTGATGGCCCCATGTCCTAGGGGTATCTAATAAATTGGAACTGGCCCTCTCTGTTGGGGGTTGTGCTTTGGGTTAACTACTTAACCATGGATAAGCTAACGGTTACGAAGCAACCAATAGCCACGGAAAGGACTGATTTTATTGCTGACGACACGGCTAAACGAAAAAAGGACAACAACGTTCGTATCTGCATCTGGAATGTGAGAACATTAAACAGGAGAGGTGCAAGCGAACAACTAGCGGAAGCCCTAAACTGCTACAAAGCAGATATTACTGCCATCCAGGAAATACGATGGGATGGGCCGGGCGAAAAGAGGATGAAAAACTGTGACATCTACTACGGACCGTGTTATAGTGAGCAGAAACAGCTATTCGGATGCGGATTTGTTATAAGTGCCAGACTTAGGCAAGAAGTCTTATGATTCCAAGACATTAGCGAACGCATTATAACGATCCGTATCAAGGCCAAATTCGCCAACATTAGCCTTATATGCGCTCACGCCCCAGCGTGAAATGTTGTGAAAAAATTTAATGTCGAAAGACTGCAATCGCAGGAGACCGCCAAGACCTTCGCGCAACGCGTATCCCTTAACCTCTCGATTAACACCATACCACCAGCACCGAATGTCGAAGAACAGTGGCAACGAAGCCAAGAAGCCATTAGATCAGCCGCAACTGATGTGCTCGGTTTCTCGCTCCCACCAGCAAGAAACCCATGGTTTGATGAGGAATGCCGACAGATGCTCGCAGCCAAGAACGAGGCCTACAAGGCTAAGCTGCAGGTGAAGACTAGTGCTGCCGTTGAGCTCTATAGGCAGAGAAGAAGGGAAGAACACCGGCTTTTTAGAAAGAAGAAAAAAGAAGAGAGGTGCCACTCCAGGAAAGATGTTCGCAAGTTTTACCAAAGTGTAAAACGTCAAAGCCAAGGATACAAGGCTCGAACAGAATCCTTTCGAGATGAACAAGGAAATACTGTAGTTGAGACACAATCGATGCTGATGATATGAAAGAACAAATTCTGCAGACTGCTTAATAAGGCTGTCGGAAATGAAGGCCTTCCTGCTGAGCTATAAAAAGCTGGCGCAGATAATTTGGTAAGTAACACCAACCAACTCATAAGCCAAATCTGGTACGAAGAAAGTATGCCTGAAGAATGGAACCTCAGCATTGTTTGCCCGATCCACAAAAAAGGAGACCCTCTGAACTACGCCACCTACAGAGGCATAAGTTTCCTCGACATCGCCTACAAGATCCTAGCTGCAGTAATATGTGAACCGTTTACCAACAATCTGATCGGCCTTATCAGTGTGGTTTTAGGCCAGGAAAGTCCACAACCGATCAAATGTTCACACTTCGGCAGATCTTGGAAAAAACCCAAGAAGTCGAAATCGATACCCACCATCTATTCTTTGATTTCAAAGTCGCATACGACAGCATATATAGAGGTATACCGCCCAAACTTATCCGTTTATGTCTGACGATGGAGAATTCTCGGTGCTCCATCAGGGTCGGACACTACCTCACCGACATCTTCGATAACAAAAACGGATAAAGGCAAGGCGATGCGCTGTCATGTGATTTCTTCAAAGTGATTCTTGATTGTGGAAAACTCCTGGGCCAACACCAGAGGCTCAATTTTCAAAAAATCGGTAAAACTGCTAGCATACGTTGACGATATTGACATCATTGGTAGGACTCAACGTGGAGTCTTAGCCACGTTTGCTAGTATAGTGAAGTAAGCTGCAAAAATGGGTTTTGCAGTAAATTAGGGCAAGACCAAGTATATGCTGTCAACACGACAGGACACACAACATCGACGAATTGGACAAAACGTCACCATTGACAGATATAACTTTGAGGTAGTACGGGACTTTGTCTATCTCGACTCCGCTATTAACTCTGACAAAAACATCTCGTCAGAAATTAACGAAGAAGTACTCTTGCCAACCGCTGTTTCTTCGGGCTAAGAAGGCAATTCAGTAGTAAAGCCCTCACCCGAACAAATAAGGAAATCCTTTATAAGACCCTGATCATCCCAGTCCTGCTCTACGGCGCTGAAGCATGGACCGACTCAAAAGCGGATGAAGAAATCCTTGGTCGATTTGAGAGGAAAATTCTTCGAAAAATCTTCAGTCCCGTTTGCGCTGACGGGCTATGGAGACGAAGATTCAACCAAGAACTATACGAGCTGTACAGCAACATGCTCCTGGTAAAAAAAAAAACTCCGCATTGGACGTTTAAGGTGGTTGGGGCATGTAGAACGAATGGACACCAACACTCCAGCTCGCAGAGTCTTCGATTCCCAGCCAGATGTCGGACGCAGTAGAGGAAGACCTCGCCTTAAGTGGCGCACACAAGTAGCGACCGACCTCAACCAACTTCGAGTGCGCAACTGGAGGCAGTTAGCTAAGGCCCGGGCTAATTAGAGTGGCATGTTGGTTGATGCCCAGGTTCATTCCGGACTGTAGCGCCACTTAAGTAAGTAAGTAAGTTGTACGTCACTGAAGATGCTAATACGCATCGCGGATAATACATTCCATTTCATCCAGGACAAGGCTTCGTTGAATGCCGTGATTTCCGCCTGGAAAACGCTATAATGGTTGGCAAGGAGAATGGTATGCTTAGGTTAAGCATCTCAGGTTAAGCATCTCAGAGACAACACCTCCACCCACTCCAGATTCTGTTTTAGACCCATCTGTGTTGATTTGAATTGAGTTATTTATTTCGACCGGATCCAACTCCCATTCAAGTCGACTGGGAATGGTTGTCCTGAAGTAATGCTCTAAACTGAGTTGGGTAGGGTCGGTGTTTTTTTGTAGTGCTAAGGCACCTCTGAATCTACGTGTGAAGTCAGTTTGACGCAATTTAGTTTTAAATATTAGGTGGTCGGGGTTTGATTTCTTAAATAAACGTAACTGCATGCCGAATTTTTATCTAAAAACACAAAAAAACAATTTTTTTTGGCCAAATTTGAAAAATTATCAATTTCCCAGAACTATATTGTCTAGCGGAATAAAACTTTTCAACGAACGTTTCGAATTGAAACGAAAAATATTTCATTATCGAAATTCGATTAATAACCCAAGTACAGCTGATAGTCAAATTTGGCAAATAAAATTCATCATCAAAATAGAGTCCTCGCTGATTTGATTTCGTATTCATAACCTCATTATCCGGTATCTGGTCTGAACTCAATGTACCTACACACACATGCATCAATTCAAATTTTCATATGAATTTCCAAACATATCCGGAACAATTAGCAGCGTGTCGTTAATTTTCCACCAACAGCCATCATCGGATGGTGATAAGCCGATCCGGAAGCGAGGACCTAAAGCTCCATTTGTGCTTTACAAACATCGCATCCTGTTGGCGTTCCAATAACACACGCAAAAGGTGGTTTGGCGGTCGAAATTAATTTTCATTTCACATAAATAAATTTCATTATCGATGGACATAATTTGATGCATGCAAAGATTTCTAATCGATTTGCATTCACAATTGGCAGACTGGTTATATCCTTTAGTGAGATTTAATGCACTAACGGAACACTCGAAGTACGAGTCTATAAATAGTTTATAATTGGAGTACATGTATCTGTTTTGTTAATAATTATGCGACGAATAAATATTACGAATCATATCGACATTTTGAATTAATTGAATTTTTTTTATTTTTTTTAATTAAATTTTTATTTTTCTTTATCTTAAAACTAAATTACATGATAGACAAAAATTCATGAAAATCTAGCCTACTTATCAACTGATTAGCTAACTTACTGGCCCTATGCTACTTACTTACTAACTTACTTAAGTGGCGCTACAGTCCGGAATGAACCTGGGCATCAACCAACATGCCTCTCCAATTAGCCCGGTCCTTAGCTAACTGCCTCCAGTTGCGCACTCCAAGGTGGTCGAGGTCTTCTGCGTCCGACGTATTAGTGTCCATTCGTTCTACATATCCTAGCCATCTTAAACGTCAAATGCGGAGTTTTTTGACCAAGGCATGTCGCTGTACAGCTCGTATAGTTCTTGGTTAAATCTTCGTCTCCATAGCCCGTCAGCGCAAACGGGACCGAAGATTTTTCGAAGAACTTTCCTCTCAAATCGACCAAGGATTTCCTCATCCGCTTTTGAGTCGGTCCATGCTTCAGCTCCGTAGAGCAGGACTGGGATGATCAGGGTCTTATAAAGGATTTCCTTATTTGTTCGGGTGAGGGCTTTACTACTGAATTGCCTTCTTAGCCCGAAGAAACAGCGGTTGGCAAGAGTACTTCTTCGTTAATTTCTGACGAGATGTTTTTGTCAGAGTTAATAGCGGAGTCGAGATAGACAACGTCCCGTACAACCTCTAAGTTATATCTGTCAATGGTGACGTTCTGTCCAATTCGTCGATGTTGTGTATCCTTTCGTGTTGACAGCATATACTTCGTCTTGCCCTCATTTACCGCTAAACCCATTTTTGCAGCTTTCTTCTCTATACTAGCCTACTTGGCTAAGACTCCACGTTGAGTCCTACCAATGATCTCAATATCGTCGGCGTATGTTGACCCGGTTTTTTGAAAATTGTTCCTCTGGTGTTGGATCGTGAGTTTTGCACAATCCTCTCAAGAATCAGATTGAAGAAGTCACATGACAGCGCATCGCCTTGCCTCAATCCTTTTTTCGGTATCCAATTTGTCGGTGAGGTAGTGTCCGACCCTGACGGAGCACCGAGAATTCTACATCGTCAGACACAAACGGATGAGTTTGGGCGGTATACCTCTACATATGCTGTCGTATGCGGCTTTGAAATCGATGAATAGGTGGTGGGTGTCAATTTGGACTTCTTGGGTTTTTTCCAGGATCTGCCGAAGTGTGAAGATTTGATAGGTTGTGGACTTTCCTGGCCTAAAACCACACTGATAAGGGCCGATCAGGTTGTTGGTGAACGGTTCACATATTACTGCAGCTAGGATCTTGTAGGCGATGTTGCGGGAACTTATGCCCCTGTAGTTGGCGCAGTTCAGATGGTCTCCTTTTTTGTGGATCGGGCAAACGATGCCGAGGTTACATTCTTCAGGCATACTTTCTTCCGACCAGATTTGGCTTATGAGTTGGTGGGTGTTACTTACCAAATTATCTCCGCCGGCTTTTTATAGCTCAGCGGGAAGGCCTTCATTTCCGACAGCCTTATTAGGCTTCAGTTTAGATATTGCTATCCTCACTTCACTCGGGTCGGCTGGTTGCATTTTTCGCTGTCGTCGCCAATACTGAAAGGTTGGTTCTGCCTGACAGCGGAATGTTGTTCGTCATCGCCGTTTAACAGTCTGCAGAAGTGGTTCTTCCATATCCTTATCCTTGACTGTGTATCAACTCCCTTGTTCATCTCGAGAGGATTCTGTTTGAGCCTTGTATCTTTGGCTTTGACATTTAAAACTTCAGTAAGTCATGCGAACATCGTTCCCGGAGTGGCACCTCTCCATATCGTCGATCGCACGCTTTTCTTGCTCTTTTTTCTTCTTTCTGAAAAGCCGGTGTTCCTCGCTTCTTCTCTGCCTAAAGAGCTCAACGGCAGCTCTAGTCTTCACCTGTAGCTTAGCCTTCTAAGCCTCGTTCTTATCTGCGAGCATCTGTCGGCATTCCTCATCAAACCAGGGGTTTCTTGCTGGTGGGCGCGAGGAACCTAGCACATCAGTTGCGGCTGTTCTAATGGCTTGTTGGCATCGTTGCCATTGTTCTTCTAAACTGCCTGGATGCAATCTCGAAATCAGCCCACGAATGCCAACTGTCTCTTAACGAGGTGAAAGAGCGTTTTACCATTCACCTCTTTTGGGTGCCGGGACACAGAGACATAGCAGGGAATTGCAAGGCAGATGAGCTTGCCAGACAGGACACTACCCTCGATATTCTACTGCCAGTAGACCTGATAGGTGTACCCATCGCTGCATGTAATTTACAGATCAAACCGGATGCGATCAAGAAACCAAATCGAAGATGGACAAATGGCACAGAGTGTCAAATATCCAGGCAACCCTGGACTTACTTTAACCAGGAGCGCTCCGTCTGCTTGACAATGCTGAACAGATCAATTATCGGCACCATCATCGGTGTCGTTACAGGACACTGTCCGAAAGGTCTACACGCAAGAAGACTTGGCCTCTTCAACAATGGCTTTTGCAGAAGCTGCTTCGACGAAGAAGAGCGGGAATGTGTTACTCACGTTCTATGCCCTTGTCCTGCTATCTCAGTAAAACGGATACTTCATCTGGGAGAGTACGCCTTCGACAATCTATGTGAGCTGGCTAACATCAATGTCAGAAACCTCCTTCGCTACATAGCTAGCTCTGAATGGTTCAATTAGTCGAACGAATATATTAGAAAGTCGAAAAAAAGATCCACGTGGTACCACAACGGACCTTGACAGAGGACCCTGTTCTCAGCAACTCGGTCTCTGCCCGTCTACTACTTGAAACATTTTGAGAAATGGCCTAGCCCAATATAAGATCCAAGAGTAAGCTCCATCCTCATGAGACTCTTGAGAATTCTTTACATCCCGACAGAAATCACCGTTTGGTGACAGAGGACCCTGTTCTCAGCAACTCGGTCTCTGCCCGTCTACTACTTGAAACATTTTGAGAAATTGCCTAGCCCAATATAAGATCCAAGAGTAAGCTCAATCCTCATGAGACTCTTGAGAATTCTTTACATCCCGACAGAAATCACCGTTTGGTGACAGAGGACCCTGTTCTCAGCAACTCGGTCTCTGCCCGTCTACTACTTGAAACATTTTGAGAAATGATATTGGCCTAGCCCAATATAAGATCCAAGAGTAAGCTCAATCCTCATGAGACTCTTGAGAATTCTTAAAATCCCGACAGAAATCACCGTTATTTTTATTCCTCATGTCATTGGGAATCATTTGGAGAAAAAATGTTTCCAACAAGACGGCGCAAAATGCCACCATGGCTTTGTTAAGTCAAACGTTTCGTGACTGAATGATCTCAAGAAATTGACCTGTGAATTGACCTCATTCGTGTGATTTGACACCTTCGGACTACTTTTTCTATGGGTACAACAGATCTCTGGTCTATGCTGATAAACCAGCAACGATTGATCACTTAGAATCCAACATACGACGCACTATTGACGAAATAAGTCTGGCTATACTTGAAAAAGTGGTGCAAAATGAGACCGACCGGATGGCGTTCATACGGAGCAGTCTGGGAGGCCATATACCAGAATATATTTTCAAACATTTAATGTCATGAAATTTTTGAGAAAAAAAAATCCAAAATATTGGTCCACCCATTGAATTTGTTGTGTTTATTCAAAAAAAAAAACCGATGCCTCTCAAGAAACACACTTTACATGTAGCCTCCCAACGGGTCTTCCTGGGCCAAGAATGATGTCGAAATACTTTATTTTTTACACAATTGTTACCATTAAAAGCAATTGTCCCACAACCCTCTAGAAATGTCGGTCTTGCTTCAACATATCATTTAAAGACTTCCCTAATAGATGAGTACCCCTGTACAAGTCCTGCTTACATATGATGTTATATGTGATTTAGGAAATTTCAAAAAAAAAAACCATCAACCACATAGGTAACCCCAAAGGCACCTTAAATCCCTTTGCGCCTCTTCTCCAGCTGTTACCTCGGTGAAACAGTTTCGTGGTGGTGGTACTAATTTCAGTGAAAAATCACATGTGAGCACGCAATTCCTACTCAGCACACCGTCGGAAAATGCTATATTCACCAAATTTGCATATTCCAGGTCCTTGGGGAAATGGTGTATGTGCACGCAAACAGAGATTATTATTATGCGGGCCTACATTGTTATTCACCCCTTTTCACTTAAGTGGTTTCATTGGCAATAAAATCAATTCTAATGCTATTCGCTGAGGAGCGTTCCTCAAACACCCGCCATCGGCACCGTGAAACGATACAAAATGTTCTCCAATTTTATATTCCTATGCTGGAACATCCAAATAAATGGGAATCGGCATTCTCCCACATCTCGACAATAAAAAAAAAATGATGAAATGAATAAATTCAGCTTTTAATTAAAACCGTCGATAAAAGGATAAAAGGACATAAAGTGTTCAGTCGGCTGGATTTAACAAAAACAAAGACAAAGGTCCTACGAAATTCCATTATTATTCGTAAATATTTACTCGACTTTATTAAATTCCACTTAAAAAGGAGACATTCAGCACCAGGTTGCGGCTGAATAGCAGCGCCAGCAGGGACACACACTCGCAAGTGGACGACAACGATACTACAGTTGGGGAGGACGAATTAAAATTGCACGATCAATTTTAAAAGCTGCAAATATTTCCAAGCCAAACATAATGCAGCGTGCAAATCCTCTAAAGGAGTGTACACAAGAAGGACAGTGGGTTTGACAAGAAAAGCGATGTTTGTGACAGGTTGACACTTGACTTGACATTCATTCTTCTTTGACGTTTATTGATATTGACATCACAGTACTCCGCACATGAATGCAACGAACTACAGACACATAACAGTACTGGCGAGTGGCGACTGAGGCCATCGGCTGGGACAGAGCAAGACATTAATATATATAACAGAGAGAGACAGATAGACACATAGAAGGAAAGCCATATAACATGAACCTACGTGGCACAGAGGAGATAGACATAGAAGTCAACTGCGCATTCTTCTGAGCCATGGGCACCTGGTTGACACTTGCCTTGAATGTCATTTTCTCTGACGTTTATTGAAATTTACCTCACAGTACTCCGCACATGAATGCTACGAACTACAGACACATAACAGCACTGGCGACTCAGGCCATCGGCTGGGACAGAGCAAGACATTAATATAACAGAGGGAGACAGATAGACACATAGAAGGAAAGCCATATAACATAAACCTACGTGGCACAGAGGAGATAGACATAGAAGTCAACTGCGCATTCTTCTGAGCCATGGACACTTGGTTGACATTTGCCTTGAATGTTATATTCTCTGACGTTTAGTTTGTGCTTTTGTCATCTCGCAACGTGCGTGTTTTTTTTTAGAGGCATACAACTTTTTCATTTCCAATAGAATACAAAAAATTCAATGAAAGGACCAACATTTTGACTTTAGTAGCTCACATGTTTCATGGGCCAAATTTTGCACCACTTTTTAAGCAAATCCGGTCTTATTTCGTCAAAAGTGCGTCGATTTTAAGTTGCTAGTTTATTACCATAGATCCTCTGACGGTTTATCGCCATACACCCTTTGACGTACCCCCACAAAAAGTAGTCCAAAGGTGTCAAATCACACGAACGAGGTGGTCAATTCACAGGCCCATTTCTTGAGATGATTCGGTCACCATACGTTCGGCATTTTGCGCCATCTTGTTGGAATCATTTCTCTTGCAAATTGTTTCCAAAGACATGAGGAATAAAAATCTAACGAACCATTTGCTTGTAGTGTTCGCCATTCACGATAATGTTGGCACTGGTTTCGGATTTAAAGACACATGGGCCGATGACACCTTAGGCATGTAAACCGCAGCAAACAGTTTTTTTCGGGATGTAATGAGGATTGTGCCCTTGGATCTTATATGGATGTAGGCCAAGATCTTTCGATCGATCCATATTATTACCTATCGGCTGCTCGGATGGTTGATGGTTGGGTGTTGTAGAACGAGGGTAGACTCTGATTGGCTTTAACTTGGCAATGCCCAGTGTTGTAACTCTGACTGCACATCAAGTGCTTATTTTTACCTCCAAGTGGTAAATATCGGGTACTGGTCTCATCCAACCGGATTTGACTTGCTAAACGATAAGCGCGAGTGTTGATAACACGACGGAAAACAGCAACACTATAAACAGCCAGGCCAGAATGGCACGGAATGAATACCCGGCCTGCTGTCCCAGGCGAACCTAGATAAGCTGCTTCGACATATTCGGACAACAGGTTGTCTAGGAATTTCAAGGGTGAGTCAGGCCTCTTGAACAGAGCTGGTGGCGGACGAACCGAAAGGCCAACGGCAGCGCTCAATCCCGTAGTGGATGCTGATGGCCCCGTGTCCTAGGGGTATCTAATAAATTGGAACTGGCCCTCCAGGTTGGGGGTTGTGCTTTGGGTTAACTACCCAATCATGGAAAAATCTAATGGTTACGAAGCAACCAAAAGCCTCGGAAAGGACTGATTTTATTGTTGACGACACGGCTAAACGAAAAAAGGAAAACCACGTTCGTATCTGCACCTGGAATATGAGAACATTAAACAGGAGAGGTGCAAGCGAACAACTAGCGGAAGCCCTAAACTGCTACAAAGCAGACATTACTGCCATCAGGAATTACGATGGGATGGGCCGGGCAAAAAAAGGATGAAAAACTGTGACATCTACAACGACCGTGTTATAGTGAGCAGAAACAGCGACTATTCGGATGCAGATTTGTTATAAGTGCCAGACTTAGGCAGAAGTCTTATGTTTCCAAGAGATTAGCGAACGAGTTTTAACAATCCGCATCAGGGCAAATTCGCCAACACAAGCCTTATACTAACTCACGCCATAACGGAGGAAGAAGATGATATAGCTAAGGATTGCTTCTATGAGTTCCTTGACAAAACCTATGAGCGACTACCGAAGTACGATGTTAAAATCGTGCTGGGAGATTTTAACGCAAAGGTAGGAAGAGAAGACATCTTTAGCAGTAATGTCGGAATGCATAGCCTACACGACAATACGTCTGGTAACGGACTTAGGCTAATTGACATCGCTACGGAACGAAATGCCACTATAGCCAGCACACGGTTTCCTCACCTCGATATCCATAAGGGGGCAGAGCGGTCTCCATGTCAACGAACGATCAACCAAATTGATTACGTTGCGATAGACAAGAGACACGCATCCAGTATTTTGTATCCCAAGGAGCTAAAATCGACTCGGACCACAACCTTGTTGCAGCCAAGGTAAGAATGCGGATATCCACCACGCCACAACAATCCAGAAATGTTGTGAAAAAATTTGATGTCGAAAGACTGCAATCGCAGGAGACCGCCAAGACCTTCGCGCAACGCGTATCCCTTAACCTCTCGATTAACACCATACCACCAGCACCGATTGTCGAAGAACAGTGGCAACGAAGCCAACAAACCATTAGATCAGCCGCAACTGATGTGCTAGGTTTCTCGCGCCCACTAGCAAGAAACCCCTGGTTTGATGAGGAATGCCGACAGATGCTCGCAGCCAAGAACGAGGCCTACAAATCTAAGCTGCAGGTGAAGACGAGAGCTGCCGTTGAGCTCTATAGGAAGAAAAGAAGGGAAGAACACCGGCTTTTTAGAAAGAAGAAAAAAGAGCAAGAAAAGCGCGCGATCGAGTATATAGAGAGGTGCCACTCCAGGAAAGATGTTCGCAAGTTTTACCAAAGTGTAAAACGTCAAAGCCAAGGATACAAGGCTCGAACGGAATCCTGTCGAGATGAACAAGGAAATATCGTAGTTGAGACACAGTCTGAGGATATGGAAGAACCAATTCTGCAGACTGTTTAACTGCGATGACGAACCTCCTGCTGTGAGGCAGAACGGACCTTTTAATATTGGAGAGGAGAGAAAAAACTGCCAACCATCAGACCAACGTAAAGTGAAGATCGCTATATTCAAATATAAGCATAGCAAGGATGCCAGAAATGACGGCCTTCATGACAGGCTTTAAATTGCCGATGATTTGATGAAGCCAAATTTGGTCGGATAAAAGTTTATCATAAGAATGGAGCATCATTTGCCTGATCCACAAAACAGAATACCCTTTGAACTGTGCCAGCTACAGATGCATCATAAGTCTCCGCAACATCTTGCATCTATCGTAATGAGTGTACGCCTGAAGTTTTAAAAACAACCTGATCGGCCCATATCAGAGTTGTTTTAGGCCAGGAAAGTTTACAGCTGATCAAATTTTCACACTGTTGCAGATCTTGGAAATAAAAAATTGCCAGTCCAAATCGATACCCACTAGCAATTCATCGATTGCAAAGCATATATAGAGACTAACTATACAGAGCCATGTCTCGATTTAGTATACCGCCCTCGTCTGATTGTACAGGATGACGATAGAGACTTCTCGCTGCTCCATCAGAGTCGGCCTCACCGAAGCACATCATTTTGCCTCTATTGTGGTTGTGGCGAGTTGGATATCCCCATTCTTATCTAGCCTTTGCGGCAGCAAAAATATAATCCAAGTCGGTGCTAGCTCATCAAAATGTTCGGACATCGAAAAGACTAGAAGTTTCGCAATATGGTCACCATGGTCCCTTATGGATGTCATGATGAAGGAACCATGTGAAGGCTATAGAGGAAGTTCGCTTCGCCTAAGTCCGTTTTCAGAAGTTTTATTGTGTAGGCTGTATTTTTGCCAATATTACGTAAGATAACTTTTTTTCCTACTTATCACGATTTTGACATCGAATTCTGGCAGTCGGTCATAAGTTTTGATGAAAAGCCCGTGAAGCTGTCTTTTATGTTGTCATCTTATTCCTACGTCGGAGCATTAATGCATTAAGGTGAACTTCATGTTGGTGAATTTGGCCTTGATGTGGGTTGTCAAAATACATTCGCTTATGTCTTTGAAGCATAAGACGTCTGTCTGTCTCTTAATAAACTCGCACGCGAGTAGTCACTAATTCCTCTCACCATAACTTGCTATAACGATCCACGTATTTTCGTATTTTCAGAATGGCAGTAATGTCTGCTTCATAGCAGATTAGGTATGCTGTAGTGCATATTGTTCTGCATCTGCAACAACAAAATTTCCTTGTTTCTCAATGTCGCAAACAGATTCTTCCTGGGTTGATAGTTTAATTGAAAGCTGCATGACAGAAGGCCGACTATAGAAGTGCTTTGCATTCTGAGAAGCCAATATTGTGTTCCTGTTTGTTTCCTTTTTTTTTCAAAATTCCGGGTTATATTTTAAGCAAATCAGCAGTTTCCAATTTCCTTCCTTCCAAATCTTTCAACGCCTGAAACCATCCAAGAACAGTCATGAGAACCTTCTCTAATCTGCATTTCGAGGAATGGAGAAGCAAAGTCTGAGGCCCCTGTATGGGCCATTCATGTCAAATTTATTTCGTGGTTACCATACAGAAGGAAGCTCAACTGATGTGTAGTCGAAGTTTCAATGACTTGGCGTAGCCCAATTCGCAGTGATCAGTGGCTTTCTACCTACTTACTCACTTAAGTGGAGCTACACTCCGGAATGAACCTGCGCCTCAACCAACGTGCCTCTCCAATTAACCCCGTTCTTAACTAATTGACGTCCAATGAGGAGTTGATTTGACCAGGCGCATGTCGCTGTACAGCTCGTATAGTTATTCGTGAATCTTCGTCTCCATAGCCCGTAAACGGACCGAAGATTTTTCAAAAATTTTCCTCTCGAATCGACCAAGGATTTCTTCATCCGCTTTTGAGACGGTCCATGCTTCAGCGCCGTAGAACAGGACTCGGATGATCAGTGTTTTGTAAAGGATCTCCTTAGTACTTCGAGTCAGGGCTTTACTACTGAATTGCCTTCTTCGTCCGAAGAAACAGCGGTTGGCAAGAGTAATTCTTCGTTTAATTTCCGACGAGATGTTGTTGTCAGAGTTGATAGCGGAGCCGACGCAGACAAAGTCCCGTACAACCTCAGAGTTATATCTGTCAATGGTGACGTTCTGTCAAATTCGTCGATGTTGTCTGTCTTTTCGTGTTGATATCATATACTTAGTCTGACCCTCATTAACGGCTGAACCCATTCTTGCCGCTTCCTTCTCTATACCAGCAAACGTGGCTATGACATAACTTTGAGTCCTGCCAATGATGTCAATATCGTCGCCGTATGCTATTAGTTGCACAGATTTTTGGAAAATTGTGCCTCTGGTGATGGTCGGGAGTTTTGCACAAGCCTCTCAAGAATCATAGAATTGAAGTCACACGAGCAACGAGAATTCTCCATCATCATCCTACACAAACGGATGAGTTTGGGCGGTATACCAAAACTAGACATGGCTCTGTATAGTTCGTCTCTATAGATACTGTCGTATGCGACTTTGCAATCAATTTGTTTTCCAAGACCTGCGGAAGTGTTAAAATTTGATCGGTTGTGGACTTCCCTGGCCTACAACCACACTGATAAGTGCCGATCAGGTTGTTGGTAAACGGTTTCGGGCGTTCACACATTACGTCAGATAGTATATTGTAGGCGATGTTGAGTAGACTTATGCCTCTGTAGTTGGCGCAGTTCAAGTTCAAGTTCCCTAATATACCCAACTAACCCATCTCTCCACCATATCGCTTCTTAAACCTTAAGACTTTGTCATAATTTGAAAAAAACAGAACAGACAACGGCAGCAAGCTATGTGTGAACTATCCTTTGATTTATTTTTATGGTTAAGTACCCAAATGTCAAAAATAATTTTCTTGACAGCCACACTGTCACCACACACCCAGTTCTACCATTTCATTGTGAAAACTTCGTGATAGAGTTTGTACTAACATTCTCAAAATTTGTCAAAATATATGTATAAAAGGAAAACAAATAAAAAAAGGCAATCCTGCATCCTGATTGCTGGCCCTCCAATTATACTCCACATGGGAATAGGAAGGCCGACGACGGCGAACGTATGAACCACAGAATTTTTTTTTTTTTGTACAAATGCCAAAGGCTCTCTCTTTTCCTAACTCCACGGAGAAGATGTAGACATATGTGCATTCATGCATGCCCTTGGCTCGTATGCCAAATGAATTGAAAGGAACTCATCTCTGTAGTCTGTGTAGTTCCGTTGTGAGAGCTTACAAGGATATTTTTATCCTCTTTTAGGTTTCCCTAGTCTCGGTACTCGGTATGTGTCTGTTATGCTCTAATGCGGTATAGTTACACATCAGGACAGGACAAGCTCGGTGATTTATTGAGCTCGAAAGATTTAAAAAGCGAAATGCGTGGGTGCGCTACAGGATGCTGGAAACTATTTGAGGTAACCAACCTCAGTAAGCTCCATACTTTGTACAGCAAGTATGTCGTTGCACATCAGCATTTATTAGCACATGTCGGTGTTGGATTTTATTGACACAAACACACACTGAGAT
The DNA here is from genome assembly GCA_949824845.1 of Rhingia rostrata. Classification (NCBI taxonomy): domain Eukaryota; kingdom Metazoa; phylum Arthropoda; class Insecta; order Diptera; family Syrphidae; genus Rhingia; species Rhingia rostrata. Next base: position 18,971,562 of record OX463757.1, read on the forward strand.
CGAGGCAAAGGAGTTACTTAAAGGAGCTGAGGGTGTTTGTTCTATTACTCATTACGTGATTTTATAGACGAGTCTTTAATTAACAGTATACAGCGTTCTTATTCGTTTTGGTCCTTACGTTCTGCCAAACACCATCGGGTGGAACGAAACTGGAAGACATATGAGACTGTAAGGCATCGTAAAAGTGGAATGATGATGCTTCTGCTTTGGAGAGGGATATTGTGTTCGGTTCGGTTTCGTTCGTGCTGGATTCCAGGGTGGAGGCATATCCTTTTGTGTCTGCGGTGAAGTAATTTGTCGATTTGAATCAGAATGCAAATAGACCTGTTGTACAGCCATAAGATGAGGTAATAAATCGAAAATGGTTATTGTACCAGAGAGAGGCTTCGTATTGATTTACTGTCAGTACCATTGGTAGTCAATATTTTCAAATTTACCGGAGCAATGTGTGCTCTGTGGAGTTGGAAGATTTACGGTCTAACGTGTGGCTTTTAGAGACCTTTATGAGAGGTGAATATTTTTGGACTTTCATGCAAGGGAGTCGTTTAAAAAGTAAGGAATCTCTATTAACACAGAACTATAGTACTATGAGAGAATTTTGCATGCTGAAAGAGGGTAATCCCCTTTTGCTTTAAATGCAATATGGTCTCGAATGGGTACGACGCTTTAGGAATATTCTGAGACTCAGTAAGGACATCATTGCGTTTTTGTCTCTTTATACTTTTGGACATGTGTTGCTTCTTAGGTTTGCTGTGACGGAAAAGGTTTACTGGTCGGTGTTAACTTGACAAAGCCCAATGTCACGACACATCAATTGTTGAAAATTCAAATATAAAAAAAAACTTAGGTGATGTTACTTTCGTTATTCGATCCAGCTCTCAGTATTCCAACAAACCAACCACTCTAGACCAATGCACGCAGATATCATTTTTTTGAAAAAAAAAAAAAAGCACGTGCTAAAGGGTGCTAAAGATGGTTGGATGCTTTAGAACGAAGGCAGACTTTGAATGGCCATAACTTGACAATGTCCAGTGGTTGTAACCTTGACTAAACATCAATTGGGCTTATTTTTACCTTCAAGTGGTAACCATCGGATACTGGTCTCATCCATCCGGATTTGACTTCCTAAACGATAAGCGTGAGTTTTGATAACACAACGAAAGACAGCAACACTATAAACAGCCTGGTCAGGCGGGCACGGAATACCTGACCTGAAGTCCCAGGCGAATCTAGATAAGCTGCTTCGAAATATTCGGATAACAAGTCGTCTAGGAACTTCAAGGGTAAGTCAGGCCCCTTCAACAGAGATGGTGGTGTATGAACCGAAAAGCCCAACGGCAGCGATCAATCCTGTAGTGCACTAATAAATTGGAACTGGCCCCAGGTTGCGGGTTGTGCTTCGGGTTAACTACCCAACCATTGAAAATGCAACCAATAGCCTCGGAAAGGACTGATTTTATTGTTGACGACCCTGTTAAACGAAAAAAGGAAAACCACGTTCGTATCTGCACCTGGAATGGGAGAACGTTTAACAGGAGAGGTGCAAGCGAACAACTAGTGGAAGCCCTAAGCTACTACTAGGCAGACATTACTGCAATCCAGGAAATACGATAGGACGGGCCGGGCAGAAAGAGTATGAAAGACTGTGACATCTACTACGGACCCTGTTATAGTGAGCAAAAACAGCGACTATTCGGATGCAGATTTGTTATAAGTGCCAGACTTAGGAAAGAAGTCTGATGTTTCCAACGCAGTAGCGAACGCATTGTAATAATCCGCATCAAGGCCATATTCGCCAACATAAGCCTTATATGCGGTCACGCCCCAAACGGAGGAAAAATATGATATAGCTAAGGATTGCTTCAACGAGCTCCTTGACAAAACCTAAGAGCGACTACCGTAGTACGATGCTAAAATTGTGCTAGGAGACTTAAAGGCAAAGTAGGAAGAGAAGACATCTTTAGCAGTATTGACGGAAAACATCGCCTACACGACAACACGTCTGGTAACGGACTTAGGCTAATTGACTTCGCTACGGAACGAAATGCCACTATAGCCAGCACACGGTTTCCTCACCTCGTTATCCATAAGGGGACATGGCGGCGCAAAATTGATCACATTGCGATAGACGACGAGATGTTCGAACGTTCCGTGGAGCTAACATCGACTCGGATCACAATCTTGTTGCAGTCAAGGTAGGTAAGGTTGGGTTTGATGGGTTGTTGACGCTCAGGAGAGTATCGGCCTAAGTGGGCCGTATCGTTATAACGATACCTTTTGCTGTGCCTGAAAAGAAAGCTGCTTAAGTGAAAAGAGTGATACTTAGGTGATATGGGCTGCTCCATTAGCTTCAAAGAGGTAACTATTCCATCCCGACTTGCAGCAGAAGGCGACGATTTGTGCTATGGGGGTTGTGGCTATATCCGTCAAGTCGTCGTCGTAAAAGCTGGGCGGTATACCAAAACTTGAGCTGGCTCTGTATAGTTCGTCTCTATAAAAGCTATCGTATGCGGCTTTGAAGTCAAAGAATAGATGGTGGGTATCGATTTCGACTTCTTTGGTTTGTTCCAGGATATGCCGAAGTGTGCAAATTTTATCGGTTGTGGACTTTCCTGGCCTAAAACCACACTGAGAAGGGCCGATCAGGTTTCAGGCGTTCACATATTACGGCAGACAGTATCTTGTAGGCGATGTTGAGGAGACTTATGCCCCTGTAGTTAGCGCTGTTCAGAGGGTCCCCTTTTTTGTGGATCGGCTAAACGATGCTGAGGTTCCATTCTTCAGGCATATTTTCTTCCGACCAGGTTCGACTTATGAGTTGGTGGATGTTACTTACCAAGTCATCTCCGCCGGCTTTATAAAGCTTGTCGGGAAGACCGTCATTTCCAGCAGCCTTATTAAGCTCCATTTTAGATACTGCTATCCTCACTTCATTCAGGTCGGGTGGTTGGCAGTTTTCGCTGCCGTTGCCAATATTGAGGGGTTCGTTCTGCTTGACAGCGGAATGTTGTTCGTCATCGCCGTTAAACTGTCTGCAGAATTGGTTCTTCCATCGACTGTGTCTCAACTACGATATTTCCTTGTTCTTCTCGACAGGATTCTGTTTGGCTTTGACGTTTTACACTTCGGTAAAACTTGCGAACATCTTTCCTGGAGTGGCACATCAGTTGCGGCTGATCTAATGGCTTGTTAGCATCGTTGTTCTTCGACATTCGATGTTGGTGGTATGGTGGTAATCGAGAGATTAAGGGATAGGCGTTGCGCGAAGGTCTTGCCGGTCTCTTGCGATTGCAGTCTTTCGACATTAATTTTGTTCACAGTATTTCTGGATTGTTATGGCGTGGCGGATATCCCCATTCTAACCTTGGCTGCAACAAGGTAGTGGTCCGAGTCGATGTTAGCTCCTCGTAATGTTCGGACATCCAAAAGGGAAATGTCTTCCTTGGCTCGAATTGACAGTCCCAACTGGTTAGGAGCCAGTTAAATAAAGTACGTAGAGGTATAGGTATGACTTCAAGGCTTGATCGCTATGTCCATTTTATTTCCTCACTCATTGCAAGTAGCAAACATTTAATTGCAATCGTCATTTTGATTAAACGCTACCTCCAAAGAGAAGGAAATTTCTGCTCAGCTAATCCGCTTTAAATGGTTGACATTCCAACCAGAAACATTCATCCTGAATCGCCTCCCATCGCTGCTCCTAACGACACGAAACCTAACCTCAAAACAAATACAATTTGTACAACTCACCAGGCGCACCCGTTCACAAACTGAATCATTTCCAGCTGACTTCATTGCGTCAATATTTTTCAAATTACAAGTCATAAAACCATCATCAGCATAGAAAAACACATCAAATCCGCATTGAGCTCCTCCATTCCAGGGTTTCTCCGAAGCAAACACAAAATACGAAGGACTTTTCAATATTGTTCCGTTCATTTTGTATTTATTCCGTTGGTTTGTTTCCTTTACTCGATTTAATGATAAAAATCGATTCGTGCCAACAACGGAAATAAAACACTGTCAGGAGCCGCCAAAGTCCTTCACAACCCACCAGCAACATCTAAAGAGTAATCCTTGCTCGAATACCCTGCACCAAGCGAAAGTATATCGACATTTTTTTTTCCACGATACCAGGAGTGGAAAGGGAAGTTATGGTGGTGAGAAAATATAAAAATAGTATAAGTGAAATATGACAAAAAATAGTGGGGGGGGGGGAAGCCCCAAAAGATGAAAGGACTACTAGCGCGTTATATTTTCAAGTGCCTGTACATTCGAGGCACACTTTCTTCCATCACCGCCTTAAGCCTTGTGAAGAAGGGATTCTTTCGACTTCATATTCCAAGCGGAATGCGGTTTTTCGATTTGCTGGCAATGGAAGCCAAGTCAATGACAACCATGACTTCGGAACAGGCATAGTAATACGAAATGCAGTAGCAGGTAAGGAAGTACGATATTGTTGTTGTTGTTGTGACTGACACAACACATCCTGAAAGGAAGAAAGATTATGAATAACTTGACTGTCACGTAGTTTGTTGTTGAATTGAAATTGGAATTGTATGTGAAGGATTGAACACACAGGTGCGAGAAATTTTCACAGGATTCCGTTTTTATTTAGGGAGGATAATCGATGGAAGCTTAGGTTATGTAACTCTAAATTGTTCGATAACGTGTTATTGCGGAAGGTGTTCACTGCTCATCTTATCTTTAACCGGTTTATAAGCAGAGTTGAGGGAGGAGAGCTGAGAATATTGCTTCGTGGTACCGTGAATCCCCAAGCAAAAAAGTTTTTATGTTCCCAAAAAAAAAACTCGAGTCGACTATTATTAAAAAAAATTGAATTGAATTGCGTGGTATTTTATGTCTGTGATCTAAATTTTCTAGTGGTTAGCCCGCATTGCAGAAGATTTGAATTGAATTCCTAACCGTAGTAGCACATACACGATTTTTACTGGTCGTTTGCCCTCGCATCCTGAAGAAACTGCAATTCCGAAGGGAGGAGGAAGAAATGTAGAATTTTTGTTTGCATTTTCATCCCGCTCTTTTGCAAATCAGAACAGCCAAACCCAGCTCAATACTTCTAAAGCGATCGAGCCGCAACTGATGTGCTAGGTTTTCAGCTCCCGCTAGCAAGAAACACTTGATTTGATGAGGAATGCTTACAGATGCTCTCAGCCTGGAAAGACGCCTACAAGGCAAAGCTGCAGCTGAAGACGAGAGGTGCCATTGAGCTCTATAGGCAAACAAAGAGTCAAGAACACCGGCTTTTCAGAAAGAAGAAAAAAGAGCAAGAAAAACGCACTGCCACTCCAGGAACGCAAGTTTTACCAAAGTGTAAAACGTCAAAGCCAGGGATGCAAGGCGCAAACATAATCCTGTCGAGATCGTCGTTTAGGCACAGTCGATGCTGAGGATATGGAAGAATCACTTCTGCAGACTGTAAGACAGCGACGACAAGCAATCTCACGCTTTCAGGCAGAACCGACCATTCAATAGTGGCGATAACAGTGAAAACTAACCAACCACCTGACCTAAGTGAAGTGAGGATAGCAATAGAAAGCTCGAGTTTAAATATGCTGCAAGCCTTCCCACTAAGCTTTATAAAGCGGGCGGAGATGATTTGGTAAGAAACAACCGCCAACTCTTGAGCCAAGTTTTATCGGATGACAGTGAAAACTAACCAACCACCTGACCTAAGCGAAGTGAGGACAGCAATATCAAAGCTCGAGCTTAACAATGCTGCAAGCCTTCCCACCGAGCTTCATAAAGCCGGTGCAGATGATTTGGTAAGTAACATCCACCAACTCTTAAGCCAAGTTTTATCGGAAAACATTATGACTGCAGGCTGGAACCTCATCGCGATCCACAGAAAAGGAAATCCTCCTCAACATCGTCTACACGATCCTATCTGCATGTTACGACAGTACGCCTGAATCGTTTACCAACAACTTGATCGGCCCTTATCAGTGTGGTTTTAGGCCAGGAAAGTCCACAACCGATCAGATTTTGACACTGGCAGATCCTGGCAAAAACCAACAACTTGATCGGCTCTTATCAGTGTGGTTTTGGGCCAGGAACGTCCACAACCGAAAGGATTTTTACACTGGCAGATCCTGGGAAAAACCCAAAAATTTCAAATCGATAACCACCACCTATTTATCGATTTAAACGCCGCATACGACAGCATCAATAGAGACGAACTTTACAGAGCCATGTCTAGTTTTGGTATACCTCCCAAGCTCGTCCGTCTGTGTAGGATTACGATTGAAAATACTCGCTGCTCCATCAGGGTCGGAAACGACCTCACCGACACATTCGATACCAAAAACTCCCAACAACAGAGGCTCAATTTTCCAAAAATCGGTGCATCCGTGAAGGAATCGGCAAACATTGGCTTAGCAGTAAATGAGGGTAAAAAAGGCACACAACATCGACGAATTGGACAGAACGTCACGATTGACAGATATAACTTTGGGGTTGTACGGGACTTTAGCTACCTTGGCTCCGCTATCAACTCTGACAACAACCCCTCGTCAGAAATTAAACGAAGAATAACTCTTGCCAACCGCTGTTTCTTCGGGCTAAGAACTCAATTAAGTAGTAAAGCCCTCACTCGAATTACTAAGGAGATCCTTTATAAAAACCCTATTTATCCCAGTCCTGCTCGACGGTGCTGACGGTGGACCCTTTCAAAAGCCGATAAAGAAATCCTTGGTCGTTGTGAGAGAAACGTTCTTCGAAAAATCTTCGCTCCCGTTCGCGTTGACGGGCTATGGAGACGAAGATTCAACAACTAGCTATACGAGCTTTCAGATGGCTGGGATAGTTATCTAGAGCGAATGAACACCAATACTCGCAATACCAATACAGCGGCTCGCAGAGCCTTCGATTCCCAACCAGAAGTCGGACGAAGTAGAGGAAGACCTCGCCTTAAGGCAACGCACAAGTAGAAACCGCCGTCAAGCAACTTGAAGTGCGCAACTGAAGGCAGTTAGCTCAGGACCGGGCTAATTGGTTGATGCAAAGTGGAGATGAACTCCTTCCATCGCTAGTGCGGCAAATCAGTTTGTCTTATCTGTGGCGAGTGTAGGTTCTCAAAATTAAGCACACACTATAGGGAATCCGCGAATCTGACTAAGTTGCATGATTCCACCTTCTAAATAAGTTGTCATTCCATAACCGTTTTGCCACCAATTCTTCCTAAGCAATTTATGAATAAAAAGACACTTATTCTCACTCAAGAGGGCCAAAGACCTACAACCTCCCACTCTTACCACGGTTAGTAAAAAATTTCAGCGGCTGATGATAATGAAAAAAGCAACTCCCCATCCATTTCCTCCAAAGCGCTATAAATATCCACTTATTCTATACTGACAACACCACAACCTACTTGCATTGCAGGTACCCCCCGTCTTAAAAGAGCACCCATCTGCAAAGTTGTGTTACTTGCTCTGGCAAAATCTAGACAGAGTTCCTTACATTTCACAATAATGCACTTGTGTAGTATTTTCCCAAAAGGGAACTTCCTCGACTTGCCTTTGCGCACTATTTCACTTAACTTTCTGTATAGCACCACTAAATCCTGACAATTTAAATTGGCACTGCATTACCCACTTCATTACCATCATCGGTCGTCTTCAATGGACCTTGCCGTACATAAATCTCCAGCCGAAAGTGGCCAAAGTACAATAAATAGATTAACACCGCGAGTATCGAGTTGGAGCACAATAAAAAAAAAAAATTACCCTCCTCAGTGAGTGCATTAGGACTACACCGAATACGTGAACCTGGCAAGTTATAAATTCCAAACTCACCCTGCCCAACGATGGTCGTCGAGATACGTAGTGGATGCACCTTTGATCCATGTGCATCGCGCCAATAAAACTCTGCAAAAGAATTCCATTCGAAAGTCAGTGCACTACTTTCCTGTTGCTCACGTAGCCCCTAAGGTAGAAGCCAACTTAGAGCGTATATATCGAAGAAGTTTCGCTACGAAACAATCTCCCACCCGAAGGCGTGTATCTTTTCCAAGCTCCAAAATAATGGGGTGGCGGAACGCCTCTGTTTGTTGGAACTACAATGGCCGGGGAGGCACAAGGAATCCGAAGAATGGAAGTATATCCAGTGGATGTACATTTTTTTGGCATTATTTACACTTCAAGTCGAACTTTTCTATCAAATGGGAAAAGTTTCCTTCCACACACACACACACTTACACTTTGAAATGAAAATGGAAAATAAGGGTGGGGCGGAAAGCAACAGCCAACTGACAAATAACAATAAGAAGGATCTGACGGTGTTACAGAACAAACAATCAACCATGCAATCGCACTCAGTCAAGAACAACACAAGCGGAACTGCATTAGACCAACAAAGACTGAAGAAGGCCTGGCACGGGGATGGGGACGTGGATGAGGATACTTTTAGAAATCCGCTTGTCGGTTGTGCTTTAGGGATACTTGGATGTTGTGTGTATTGCGCGGTTACTGTGACCACCCCCGTAACAGAATATTGCGAGACTTCGACAGGAGTAGTTTGGTAGAAGGTGCATGGGTGAGGTAAGTTAATCTAAGTCAGACATCAGTTTTATGATGCTCTTGGCATCAAGGAAGGCGCAGTGGTTACTACAAAGAACATCAACAAACACACACATAGACAACTTATTGACAACCATATGCCAGTGAAGTCGCTGATTAAAATCTTCTTATGGTTACAAATACAAATTTTTGGAGGGACACGCTCGTTAGTACCCAGGGTCTAGCTTTCCCACAACCATCATGTGTGTGTGTGGATGTATTTCTTGCACGATGGCCGAACCTCCTGTTTTATGCCGACTCTGAACGGCGAATTTGAGAGAAGTTTCTCTTGACAACTGATACTACTCGGCGGATTTGTCAGATCATCACGAGAGGAGGCCCAGTGAAAAAAACATTTAGGTGTTGCTAAGGCTGGGAATCGAACGCAGACCTTCTGCGCGCCAGTTCAGCGCACTAACCATCGCCCCACTGAGCCCGTCATCTTCTTCTGGGTAGTGTTGGATAATTGCAAAATATCTGTTAGTATGTACTGCGACAAGGAGATACGATCTATAAAGACCAGGAATCGGAGCATGGTCCTACAAATAAAAACTTAATTCGCGAAACTGCATAACTGTATTCTCACGTACTTCCTTACTAAACGGGCTGCCTGAGACAAGGCAGCCTTCCATCCTCTTCGATCGTGGGCTCGTTGCTGCCCATTTCAGTCCATTTCGAGTTTCAGGGTCCCATTTGTTGTGCTTAACCGAAATAGCATTGGTTTCCTAGGGTCAGCATTCGTCGTTGATGTTGACTCCGAGCATCGATGTTGAAGCATGCACTAAGGAGATCCTATATAAGAAGCAGATCATCCCAGTTCCTACGGCGTAAAAGCATGGACAGCATCAAAAGTGGATGAAGAAATCCTTGGTCGGTTTGAGAGGAGAATTCATTTAAAAATGTTGGTCCCGTTCGCGTTGATAGGCTTTAGAACTATACGAGCTGTTCAGCGACATGACCCTAGTTAAAAAAAAAACTCCGCATTGGACCTTTCTGCGATCCTATCTGCATGTTACGGCAGAACGCCTGAATCGTTTACCAACAACTTGATCGGCCCTTATCAGTGTGGTTTTAGGCCAGGAAAGTCCACAACCCATCAGATTTTGACACTGGCAGATCCTGGGAAAAACCAACAACTTGATCGGCCCTTATCAGTGTGGTTTTGGGCCAGGAACGTCCACAACCGAAAGGATTCTTACACTGGCTGATCCTGGGAAAACCCCAAAATCAAATCGATACCCACCACCTATTTATCGATTTAAACGCCGCATATGACAGCATCAATAGAGACGAACTTTACAGAGCCATGTCTAGTTTTGGTATACCTCCATTCGATACCAAAAACTCCCAACAACAGAGGCCCAATTTTACAAGTTAAAAAAAAACTCCGCATTGGACCTTTAAGATGGCTATGGCTTGTAGAACGGAATGGACACCAATACTCCGGCTCGCGGAGTATTTAATTCCCAGCCAGATGTCGGACGCAGTAGAGGAAGACATCGCTTTATGTGGCGCGCACAAGTAGAAACCGACCTCAACCAACGTGGAGTGTGCAGCTGGAGGCAGTTAGTTAAAGACCGAGCTAATTTTAGGGGCATGTTGGTTGAGGCCCAGGTTCATATCGGACTGTAGCTCCACTTAAGTAAGTAAGTAAGTAAGTTGACTCCGACGTAGATTAACCCCTTAACTGGCTCGAAATTGTTTCTGCCAGTAGACCAAGGTTGTGCCTCGACAGTACCTTGTTTGTTGACAGCATGTACTTTGTCCTGTCCTCGTAAACAAAAAGACCAACACGATTCTCCTCTTCCTCTAGGGCAGTAAGTGCATCTACAAAGGCACGGTGGGCGCGACCAATGATGTCGATGTCTTCTCCACAGTAGCTAGACGTATTTATCGAAGATAGTTTCTGCGGTTACAGCTCCAGCACGAGATTGAAATAATTCCATGATAGCGCGTCTCGGAATCCGGTTCATGTTTGGAAAGTTCAGATGAGCTATTTCCTAACTGAACACTGCACCATGTACGTGATACTCTAATGTAAGACGACTCAGCTGAATCCGTTTTAATTGTATCCCGAATTCCGCCATCCGACGCTATCATTCGCGGCCTTGAAGTCAATGTAAAGATTTGTCTCTCGACCTGAAATTCGTTGGTCTTTTCGGTCTTTTTAAGGATTTGCCTTGGTGTACATATTTTGTCTATGGTCGATCTACTGGGCGGGAACCCACACTGGTACGTGCCGATAAGTAAGTTACAGACAGTCTTAAGACGTTTACAAAGTACGTAAACGATCCTATCCAGGTGCAAGACCTTATATGTAGATGGGAGCTGATATTCCAGTCATCGGGCATGTTCATCCATCTAGACCGACCTTTTTAATGGTTCTATACATGCACACTTCCAAAGCAATACCTCTGTATTTGAAGAATTCTGCTGGTAATCCTTCAGAACCAGCTCCCTTGTTGGTCTTCAGTTTTGTGATGGCTGCTCAGACTTTTTGCATACTGGAAGGGAGTGTTTCCTCTTCGTTGACTGGAGGTGAGCTGGTTTCTCATCCTGTGACTCTCTCGACATTAAGCTCATGAGCATCATATCCATGAAAACATCCATTCCCTACGCGTCAGTGACTAGGTTGCCATTATTATTTTGTAGAGCCTGCGTCCCTACTTCGAAGTCAGCTGCCAGTTAGTTGCCTTTCTTGTAGAATTGACGGATGCGTGTTGTCTTTTTTCCTACGAAGGATTTTCAGCATTTCCTTTTTCCTTGTTCGGTATTCTTCCCGTGTGGTTCATCTTTTATGTTGTAACGCCTTGATATGTGCCTCTTCTGTCATCTCTTTTTGATAGCTGCCTCTGGTGGTTTCGGCTACTTTCTTAGTGACATTTCGATACTGTGTACTCTGGGTGTTGACATTGATGCATGATGAGGACACAGCAGCGAATCTCCCTCAGTTTTTCTTTTGTCGACTCTGACTCCGGCTAACTAGGACGTCCAACGTGAAGTCTCTTTTTTTGGCACCATACGTAGCTTCTTCTCTTTGGACAATGGGACTATGAATTTGGCTGCGACGACAAAATGGTTAAAGTCGACTATTGCCCATCTGAATGTGTGTGTACATCCAGGATGTTGAATGCGTGTCTCTCATCGATGAGAACATGGTCGGTTTGGTTGGCGCGGAGGGTTCGAACTTTCGGAGATCACCAGTTTGCTTTGTGGATTCGAAGTCTTGGGAACCTAGTGCTGCTGATTATAGTATTACTTGCTGACGCGAACTCTGTTTGTCGGAAGCCGTTATCAGCTGTCGTTTTCTGGAGACTATCCTTTCCAACTAACCCGCCGAAGATGTTTTCCTTACTGCTTTTCGTATTGAAATATCCTAGTACGATTCTGGACAGACTCCGTAGGGTCAGAAAATTCCTCCTTGCTAGGATCTCCAGTCTTATCGGTGAGGCGTGTGCACATACAAGGTGGGCCACAAGAAGTCATCCGATGTTGTTTGGCCTTCATAATATCGGTTGTGGCTCGCGAAGTGTGTGCCGTTGCTCCGTCCTGTTCGAACCTAAGTCCTAATTAGTCAAATTGCGGCAAAAAAAAAACTTCGTTAACATGGCCCTATAGCGCGCACCGTCTACTGTTGTCCTTTGACCAGCGGCGTTCTCGAAAAAAAATGACCGGTGACTCCTTCATCGTGAACAGCGCACCATGGAGTAATTTTTAGCGGGTGCAATGGCTCCTCTTGCATTAGGTACTCGTGGATTTTCAGTGCCCCAGAAGCGATAGTTTTGCTTCTTTACGTATCCGCTGAGGTGGAGCCTCATCGCTCATCATGATTTTGGTCGAAAAATGGTCGATTATTCCTCGTTCTTGGGGGGTGTATCGCTCCATGGCTTGTTCACTTGTATTCTACATCTGTCTAGTCCACAAATGTCAAAACAGATTTGACATTGGCGGCCATTTGCAAAAATAAGAGCATCTTCCAATAGGGTGATCTCTTTTGGCCCACCTTGTACATAAAAGGCTGATGTTGCAAAATGACGATGCTGGCGATCAATGACCGGGTTAAAGTCTTTCATTCTTGACCAGTAGTTGTAATAACCATCGCAAGTTTTATTTGTGTATTTCTGATCCTGACCAACGTATTTCTTTAATCGTGGTAACATCTGCTTGCGCGAGGAGAGATTCAAGCTTTTGAGTAGCACCTGGGTACACAGTGTGCGTACGTTCCAGGTGTACACTTGTAAGTCTTTGTCCGTGGCCGTTCCGGGTCTACTGGATGCTTAAGGGGATCTGTTATCCGAGGCTGTTGTCTCTCTCATAACTACCTATCTAGTTAACATTTCAGAACAAGGGGCTTTACTAAGCCTTGATGTTCCTAGCTGATGTGTGGGTCGAACCTGTCGAAGTAGCTAAAAATAGGTTGTTCACTTTGTCCATCCTAAATGGGACTATAGATGCCACCGTTGACTTCATCTTGGGAGTCCTTCCGCTACCGCCTGGAAAGAAATGCGTACATAAGTATGAGTACACATCTTTCTCCAGCTCTCATCTACTAGTCACTTGAAGTTAGTATCCCAAAAGTTGCTGAAAAACATTATTCTTGCTAAATACTTGTTCATTTACTAAAACTAATTGAAAATATATGAGAAGCTACAATCCGCTGTGCGGATCGGTACATACCAATTCCATCCTTAAACTTAAGATCCTTAAAAGTGGGAGGGGCAAAGAATGTGTGATATACAGAAAATGTCATTAGCACCTCACCTTGATCAAAAGTTTATTTAAATCTCTTATTGGTTTGACGGAAAAAGACGTTCTTTATGGGAAAGGTTTACAAATTTTTTTTTAGGAAACACCCACAAACATTGGGCTTGGGTTGGAATGATCAATAGACGATATGTTCCCAGCGATATTCTAGAAATATTTTCATAAAAAGTTTTTTTCGAATTTTCTTAAATACCGAAAACCGTAAAGATGATTTTCAGATTTTACAGGGTGTCCGCCGGGAAGGTATACTACTTTGTTTGTTTATAATTTTTGATTAAATGAAAGAGAATGGATCTTATATTGATAAAAGTTTTATTTAATTTATTTATGTATGGAATACAATGTCAGGCATCTGTCCGCCTCTGTCTCACAAATGCGAGCCGTTTTGAGTATATTTTTTATTACATTCTCACACATTTCACGCGGCATTTCATTGATTTCATCACGAATACTTTGTTTCAGTTTCTCAAGCGTTTCTGGTTTGTTTGCACAAACCTTGCTTTTCAGATATCCCCACAAAAAGAAGTCCGGAGCAGTCAATTCAAGCGAATGTGGAGGCCAATCAACATCACCTTTTGTTGAAATAACTTGTTGTGGAAAGAGGTCTCGCAGTAATTCCATTGTAATCCTGGCTGTATGCGATGTGGCACCGTTTTGTTGATACCACGTGTTAATAAAGCCCAAAGCATGCAGTTGTGGCGTAAAAAAGTTTTCAATCATATCACGATATCGTTCCCCATTCACAGTTACCGTTGCGCCGTTTTCATTTTCAACGAAGTAAGGTCCAATTATGCCTAATGACCAAATTGCACACCAGACTGTAACTTTAAATGGAAGCATAGGTGACTGATGAATAATTTGAGGGTTTCCCATTGCCAAGATATTTGTTTATTCACATATCCATTTAAATGAAAATGTGCTTCGTCACTCATGATGATTTCTTCATGCAAATCGAGGTTGTCATGGGCTAGCTGTAACATCCTATTGGCACATGTACGGCGGCGTGAATGGTCTTGTAGAAGAAGCTCTTTTGTCAATTGATCCTTAAAGGGAAACAAATGCAAATGCCAAAGTTGTTCACGACTACTTCACGACTGTCAAATATGAACTGTCAAGACAAATGTTTACCAAAATGGCGGCAAAACAAAGTATTTTACCTTCCCGGCGAACACCCTGTATATCTATCGAAATTGTTTTCCTATGTAAAAAAAAACATAAATAGACAAAATTAGCAAAAATACCGATAAATTTTTTTTAGAGAATAAATAACACAACGGAATAAGGAAACATCTTGACTTATTCGAAAACTTAAAACACCACACATAATAAATCTTCAAAACCATTCTGAGATAAACCGAAGACATAAGAAAATCAAAAGAAATAAATTCCATGCCTTAAAAATAATATAACAGTAAAAAAGCCAATGAACTAGCCTTGACTTTTTCAAAAAATCAAGATCATCTGTACACCTAGGTGATGCAAACATAGAGATACTTGTAAACCATGCAGCGCAGCTATTAATAGCCATGATTCTGAAGCACCTTCTAACACATATATCGAAACTAGATACAAATATTGTATACCCTATCCGATAGGTATAGCTTAAAGTAGTTAAACGGATCGACTCAGTATTTCTAGCTCAGTCGATCTAGCCATGTCCGTCTGTCCGTCGGTCTATCTGTGTGTCAAATATTATTTGGCCCAAAAATTTGGAGCTATGGGGATGAAATTTAGTTAATGGGCTCCATGTTCGAAGAAGCAGAACAAATGTGGAAACATTTTAAAAGTCCGCCACTCGTTTTCAGAAAAACGTATTTTTTGGTCAAACTGCAAGTAATTTTGGAAAAGTGCTATATTTCGTCGATATAAAGTTTTATTTGCCAAGCACGCGTTTTTGGCAGAGTTTTAAGAAAATTGAGAAAAAAAATCACTTGAACTGACACAGCAAAACGTCAACTTTTTATCCTTACAGAAACGTCAAAATAGAAAATCAAACCTTACAATTGCAAACCGAATTTACCTGTATAAAAATATAAAATAAAAACATTTCGTGGGCTGATGGAAATCTCATAAGACACGATGAGCTCGTGCCCAAAGTAGTGTGGGACTTTAAGCCTAACTAAAACCATCCCCCCTTTTTGCATTTGTATTGCAACTAAGTATGCGACTTATCTAGCTTTTTTTTTTATCCCGAGTAATGAATGTTTGGCAGGTAACTTTCCTTTGAGATTTCCTGCTTTTTCCGCTATTTATAGCGCGGTTTGATACTATCGGTGCAAATCTAAGGGCTTAGTTCTTTGAAGACGCCACAATAAATTTGTTTCGTCCAGAATTTGGAGGACCGTTGTGTTAACGTGTCCCAATAAACGTTTTTTATGTTTGCGTGCAAAATTTTTCGTTTCATCTTCAACCGGTGGAATACCCAGATCTCTGCGTAGATCTTCATTCCTTATATACCACGGCGCATTGACGAATGATCTTAACATTTTGTTTTCAAAAGTTTGTGAGTGTTTAGATTCGTTTCACTAGTACAACCCCATAGTTGTATACCGTATGTCCAGAACGGCTTTAGCACTTGCTTGTATAATAGCAGCTTGTTAACAAAATTAAGCTTCGAATATGTTGCGAGTAACCAGTCAAGTTCTCTGTATTTGTTTTTAAGTTCTTCGTATTTCTTTTTTACGTGCGACTTCCATTTTGATTTTGCATCGAGTGTCATTGCGAGATATTTCGCTTCATTTGCCAAAAGGGACTCGAGCCGTATTGAAAAAAACAGGCAAATTGTTTGTCCGTTTTTACGAAAAATCTACATGAATCGATTTGCTCTCGGTAAGTGCAATCCGCCAGGACTTTGTCCATTCATTAACCTCGTTAAGAGCGTTTTGTAATTTCATATTTGTTTCCTCTATTGTTGTGCCAACTGCTAGTATAGCTGTATCGTCAGCAAACGTGCCAACTATTGTATCGGGTAAATAGGTGGTACAAGAGTGGTCCAAGGATGCTTCCTTGCGGTACTCCTGCCAATATTTCTTTGAAATCCGAAAATTCGTTTCCAAGCTTCGCAAGGAAGTTGCTATGCTCAAGCTACGACACGAGGATTTTATATAATTTTTCAGGCAGAACTTGTCTTAGTTTGTATTTAAGGCCTCTATGCCAAACTTTGTCAAAAGCTTTCGACACGTCAAGAACTACGGCTGAGCAAATTTTCTTTTCTTCGAAAGCTTTCTCAATTACATCAGTAATTCGATGAACTAAGTCCACAGTTGAATTTTGCTCTTCTAAACCCAAATTGATGGTGAGGTAAAAGGCGTGTCTGATCCCTAATGGAGTGTAAGCGACCGAGACAAAAAATACAAAAAAAAACAAAATTAATTTGCAATTTATTTTCAAATAAACTTAACTTTGAGCAAAACTTATCTACTTAACATAAAAAAAAACGGTACATTGGCATTTAATTTTCGTTGAAATTCGTGGAATTCCTTATTGGTATTCACAACAGTTAACCAAACAATAACACACAACCAGACATAACAAAAATTTGTTAATTGTTCACAAGCTTAAAGAATAATTAAAAAAAAAAAACGAAATAATTTATAAGCAAATTACAACTGGCAACTCCCTCTCATCACACAAGCTCCACTTGGCAGCAGTTACACACACATAAGCTCCATTGGTTTCGTGATAAGATAAAGCGTTTATTTTTTTAAAAAGTGATATGGAAATACTGACATTGAAGTATCCAAAGGTATATCGACTCGTACACATTCATAAAATCCGTTTTATGTCTGCTGTCGGGAATGACGGATTAGTGGGGGTGAACACTATTCCTGACTCACTTCGTTCCTATACCGAAGTAACAGGCGAAAAATATTATGAGCACGATAAGAGTCACAACCAGACAAATGATGATCATGATCTTCTTTCGACGAGCTTTGCTTTGATAGACGACAGCCTGCTTTGTGTCTGCTATGGCGGTCTTTACATAGTCCTGAGTCTTGCTTACATTGTATTCAATCCGGTCGATCAGCTCACCCTGACGCTCCACCAGTATCGCCATGTCCATGAACATGTCGTGCAATTCCCTTATGGAGCTCTCCAGCTTAACAATATCAGCGTGACGTGCTTCGATATCGGCCAGCCGCTGTTTGGCTTGTTGTGTCTCCATGATGATCCCCTGTGTAAACACAGATAGATTGCCTTGCTCCAGCATGTCTTCCAGCTCCTCATCGGTGGTTTCACGTCCGGTTATTTCCAATTGACGTTGAATTCTTCCCTTGCAGCGCTCTCTATAATCGTTCTGTGTTCGATTGTATTCGGTCATGACTTCGACGAATTTTTTAGACAGTGTCGCTTCTTGGGTCTTGCGTATTCGAAAATCCGCACCAGTCACGTTGTTCTTCTCCTCCTGTTCGATGCTCTTGTCGATGGACTTGAGTTTAACTCGTACTTTGTTTGCGTGGGTCTTGATGTCAGCCATTAGGTCCTCCAGCTCTCGTTTTGTTTGCTCGTCCGATTGTGGAGTCGACAGAATCGTGCTGTGTTTCTTTTTCACTTGTACGATATTGTCCTCGAGGTGTTCAATCAATGCACGTATCTCCTTCACCTGATCGAAGAACTCATCCATTTGGCTATCACGGAGTACAACAGTAACAGGGACATCATCTTCGGTAGCACTGTCTTCGTTATTCAACTGGACAGCCTGTAGGGCGGCAAGTCTGTCTTTCGTCATGTTGTTGTTTAAACTTGATGGTTGAATTTTACACTAAACACTTTGCAGATACATTTAGAAAAATACAACAAAAAAAATGTTTTTTGCAACCGCAATTGCAAAACAGGTTAACTCGACGAACAAAAATGTTTTGTGTGTGAAAATGACTCACGTAATTTTCCGTCACACGGCTTATCTTTTTTTTTTTACTCACAGATACAGTGCGCACCGTGAAACGTACTCTCCGTATCTTTGCAGTTCGCTAACTAATTTATTATTATTTTTTTCCCCATTGATTATTAAGCTAGTTGTTCGCTTTGCTCTCCATTAGCACTTTTCGCTGTTCTCTTAAAGTGTGAGGTTGTTTTTTTTTTTAAGTGAGAATGGTTTTGAAAATGTTTATGTATGACGTCAAATGTAAACACACATCGAATGAATGCTTTCGTAGATATGATCGAGAATTTAGAACATTGTGATTGTGGATACTTAGTTAAAGTGAGTTTAGTCATCTTAATTAAAGAGCTTTTGATTGGCATTTGATTATTTGCAAATTCAAAATTAGAGTAAGAGTTGTCACTTAAGTGTTCAATTGAACATTTTTTTCGAAAATTATGTTACAATTTATTCCAATTTTTGTGGATCGATCTTTTGATCGATCTATCCCTGTGGTAATTGTAATCCCCAAAGACTGAATTTCATATACCTCGGCATCAGAGCCAGTGTCAACCTTTCACTTTTAGAATGAACTCTCCCATCTATCTACGATAGCAACTCCAATACCCGGTCTGCCATTCTGGTTTATGAAATACTGCCTGGCAGCCAGATATTGAAGGTGACACTACCGACGCATGACGACAGTACAATAACTCAGGGTGCGATAATGTAGGAGCTGCGATTCACGATGAGAACGACGACTCACAGTGGATCGGTACGTATTGGAGATCTTTTGTAACCTTGTGAATTGGTTTATATGGAAAGGAAAAGCTTCACGAAAAGAGAGATTCGGCAGCTGAATTTGGAGTCTTCTGCGATTTACGATAAGAACGACGACTCACAGTGGTTCGGTATGTATTGGAGATCGAAATAAAATCTGTAAAATCTGAACTACTTAATGGATTTTAATAAAATTTGTCACACAGGTTGTGATTAGTATTACACGTAGGTATTTGAGAAAAACAGTTCTAGACATTTTTCTAAAATTTTTGGGGTTTTGATGTCGGACTGAAGAAAATGTTTTTGAAACTTTTTTTGGAACCTTGTGAATTGGATTATACGAAACGAAAAAGCGTCACAAAAAAAGAGAAAACAAAACTCCCCAGCTGAATTTGGACTCTTGCGCCCCTATATTGAATGGGTCAACTTGTATCTCAGTCAATACGTATGTATATGTTAATGTGCAAGAAAAAGGTATCTATTGTCGGAATTGCGTAGCCGGTATGTCTTTTAAGCTAAGTATGTGGTGTCGTCTCATCTGGTTGATAGTTTTATATTGACATGTTCGTTAAACACTGAGGAAGATGGTAGGCGTAGTGTTTGTTATAAGCATAAAGGACGTTGGTGCACCAGCACCACAAGAATGTGTTATGGTGTGCAGTAGGTACAATGTCTGCCAATAAGTAAATCTAAAAAAGGAGACCCTCTGACCTGCGCCAACTACAGAGAAATAAGTCCCCTCGCCTACAAGGTTTTATCTGCTGTAATATGTAAACGCGTGAAACCGTTCACCAACAACCTGATCGGCCCTTATCAGTGTGGTTTTAGGCCAGGAAAGTCCACAACCGCTCAAATGTTCAAACTTCGGCAGATCCTGGAAAACCCAAGATACTCACCAGCTATTCATCGATTTCATCGCCGCTACAAATATGGATGCGACATTTGGTTAGAAGTTCTAAGGAAGATTCTGTTTTCTGGGAGGTTTGAGGAGTGCCGTGACATAAGGCCAAATGGAGCTCAAGTCAAATTGTATATACACGTATCAGGGTAGCAAAAATAAAATTCAATCGATTAAGTCATAAAGCCAAATTGGCCTTTTGACGTTTCATCAAAGTTTCGTAACACCAAATGCTAGAATTTGACCTTATGACACTTTTACAAAGCGTCATCTATAGATTTGGACTTATGACGCTTTGTAAAAGTGGCCTTATTTGGCCTTATGACACTTTCACAAAGCGTCATCTATAGATTTGGTTTTATGACGCTTTGTAAAAGTGTCATAAGGCCTAATTTTAGCATTTGGTATTATGACACTTTGACGAAACGTTTCATCAAATGCTAGAATTTGACCTTATGACACTTTCACAAAGCTTCATCTATAGATTTGGACTTACGACGCTTTGTAAAAGTGTCATAAGGCCAAATTTTAGCATTTGGTATTATGACACTTTGACGATACGTTTCATCAAAGTGTCATAATACCAAATGCTAGAATTTGACCTTATGTGACTTTCACAAAGCGTCATCTATAGATTTGGACTTATGACGCTTTGTAAACGTGTCATAAGGCCAAGTTCTGGCATTTGGTATTATGACACTTTGATGAATCGTCAAAAGGCCAATTTGGCTTTATGGCTCAATCGATTGTATTTTATATTTGCTTCCATGATACGTGTATATACAATTTGACTTGAACTGCATTTGGCTTTATGTCACTTTCCTCGTTTGGACTAATTTCGCTTTATCGAAGTGTCACAAAGCCAATAGCTAGAATTTGGTCTCATATCACTTTTATAAAGCGTAATAAAAAAAAGTGACATACGACCAAATTATGACGATTGGCCTTATGTCACGGCAACGTTTGAGGGTACAAAAAATACAAATTTTTGGCGTAAAAGGCTCTATAGTACCCAGGGCAGATCTTTCTCACAACCATTCATGTGTGCGTGTGTACCGCTAGCACGATGGTGGGAGCTCCGGTTTTATGCCGACTCCGAACGGCGAATTTGAGATAAGCTTTTCTTGACAATTGATACTACTCGGATGATTTGTCAGATCATCACTGTTGAGGTTAGGTGGTTATAATAGTAACCTTCCTCTGAAAGTTGAAATGACAGCTGCTCGATGGTCTGGCGGTCCTTTGGTATATCATAAATATGTTTTGATGTGGGGTGTTTTTTGAGAAGGTGTATAACTGACGTTTCAAGTATGTAATTGAAGCTCGAATGAAGGTAGATTTGATTGAGTTTGATTGAATTTTAAAGCGAGATACTATAGGAAACGGCTTTGACGTTTGTGCTGGTAAGTACACAAAACTCTAAGTACAAAAAACTATATGTCAGCTTACATACGCGTTTTGTGAGTCGAACAATCAACATCAATGTAGTTGCATATAACTCACACAAACCCAAGAGCTTGCGAATTGTCAAAAAGTACTCAAGTTAAATGTCAAACAATTTGTATACGATTTATTGTGTCGGCATAATCCATCTCGTGTGCGGTTTCATTCCATACTATGAAACTGGCTTTATGACAGTTGAACTCATCTCGTGTGAGATGAGACTGAGAGAGAGGGAGAAAGAAAGTGAAATTGAACAGAATAAAGTTTTACCTCTACGTTGACATTAACAATCGATTGACTTCAGAACAAATGTTTTTGAAACGCCGTGCCGATTCAGTACAACTATGAATTGCTTGTCATGGAAATCGTCCACGTCACTAAGAATACAGCCACACAGTCGCTCACATTGACAGTGAACCTTATGTTTGGAAGCAAATTTTGATCACAGAAGAGGACCTATTCACATTCTATGTAGCGGTTAACAAGCTCAATTGCCAGATTTTAGGAACGAAGAATCCAAACCAATTCCAAAGAGTGCCTTTTTTGATAGCGTGGTTGGTTTTTTCCTAAGAGAAAACGAAACAGTCGATGGGAATTGATATCGATGGGTGTTGCCTCACTACGACTATTCGCAATGTGGTGGATAAAGTTGACTCGACTGGTTCAGTCAACGATAAACCAACACCCGTACGCTGATGAAACGTGAGACGTGCAGAAAACACCGCCGCTGTCCGTGAGAGTGTGCAGGAGAATCGGAGGCAGTCGATTTGATGTCGCTCACAAGAACCAAGCCTTTCGCAGACAACAACTGGGTGAATTTTGCGTAGTTAGTTGAGCCTGCAGCCCTACAAATTCTTATGGCCTGAGATTAAACGACCTTCGACAACGACATGCTTGAAACTGCTCCTTATTTTCATTGAAAAACCATCTTCAGCGAAGAGGCCCATTTTTTGAAGAATATGTACGTCAACAAACAGAATTGTCGAATTTTTGACGACTCCAATCTACACGAGATCCCAGAGCGTCCAATGATCTCAAGAAAGTCACTGTTTGGAGTGAATTTTTGACAGGCAGCGTCATTGGTTCATATTTCTTTAGAGAATGACTTTGGGTGAGCGATATAGGCCGATGATTACCAACTTCTTTTGGCCTGAATTGTGTGGAAAGGCACCAACGACATGTGGTCTCAACAGGCACCATGCGCTATACGTGCCACATAGCTCAGGTCAGATTAGAAACTCTGCACGAGCGATTTGAGGGCATGGTCATCTCACGTGAAGGCGATGTGAACTGGCCACCGAGATCGAGCGATTTCACCCCGTTAGATTATTTTTTGCGCGGTTTTCTGAAGTTCCAGGTCTATGCGATTTTTTTTTTTTTTTTGGGAGGAGAAATGCTTCACCATGAAGAAAGCTGTTTGCGTTGACCATTCCCATGTATCCGGCTCTCTTCGCATGCTTTAGGGCATACGGACTAAAACTCATCCCAACCCTTTGGTTTTTGGCACACCCCCCTGGGACTGCTTTCCGCATTACTTCAAGGGGGATGTAATCATACACCCTTTCGGGCTCACGTTCTTTCCCGCTATTGTTCTTCTTATCCTTTTCTTTCTTCTGAGAATGTCTTGCACAAACTGGCAAACTGTTTCCCAATTCAAGTCGCTCGTCAGCATTTTGTTGAAGGCACCAATACTGCTTTCAAGGACTGTGCGTTGGGCTTCCCATCTTCTGCAGGTAAGAAACGTGTAGTGTGAGTCGTCTGTTGAAGAGTCGCCATGCTGGCATGTTGGACTATACGTTTTGCCCCATCTTATGGAGAAAGGCGTTCAAATTTCCGTGTCGGATGAGGAACTGGGTGACGAAATAGTTGACCTCACCGTGTTTCTGGTCGTTCCACTAAGCCACATTTTTTTATCATCGTTTGCTTGGTCAATTGCTGCTACCAATCCAATTTTCGCCTTTTTGTCGTGGACGTACTTCCTTTGTGCCGCAAGGAGATCGACGGCAGTCATTCCTGCGGCTTCAAGGACTACTGGTTCCGACACCGTTCGGTAAGAGCTATACACGCGTAGAGCCACGTCTTTGCACTGCCGCCATCTGCTTCCGGAACTTTTCCGGTCGTATCTCACTTCCATATAGGAGAATGGCATGCGACATTAATAGCCTGCGCTTGCTTGGTGTTGGACCACTTATGTTCGCCATTAATTTGGCACTAGAGGCTTAAGTTAGTTTTGTGTCGAGCCTCAATCCCTGATACCCCACGGCATCCTTGCTCTTAATGACTTCAGAGCCAATTTGGAAGTCGATTTGCGTAAGGATTCCCTTCTTCATCAGAAGGACTATCTCAGTTTTTCTGTTTCCAAACTAAGTCCGTGCTCATCCAACCAGAAGGTTGTTCGTACCTTAGTTCAACTTTCTTGGGTCAACTTTCTTTGCGCTTTTTCAGAGTCTACTGCCGTTATCACTGCCGCGATGTCGTCTGCGTACGCAACGAGGAATGTGTCGTCGGACATCTCCATCCGCACTATGTCGTCATAGTAGATTTTCCCGAGGTCTGGTCTCAAAATTGATCCCTGTGCTGCTCGAGATGTTACTTTCTTCATTCGTGGGCGTTCTGTGGTCTCGTAGATCAGCTCCCGATGCCTGGGATAGTCCTTCACCATACATAATAGATAAGCTGGGATATTGAATCTATTTTCTAGCGCATTTAGTATATGGCCCCAGCTAGCTGAATTGAAAGCATTTCTCATGTCCAGGGTTGCCAGCAATACGATCTTCTCAGAGCTGTGGCTTCCCTGTTGGGCAACAGCTCCGACCGTAGAGAGTCCTCTCTTGAACCCATACTGCCTTACAGCCAAGTCTCCTGCTCTTGGTACTACATCTGTGAGCCGTGATTTCAGCAACTTTTCCTTGACCGAAGTGCCTGGGGAGTCTATGTCTCCTTTTTCTTTGCTGATCAGTACCAATCTTTGTTTTTTTTTTCCAGTTATTTGGGAAGGATCCTTCTTCAAGAGAGCTGTTGTACATGTTGAGCAGATGGGTAGGGCATGTTTGAGCCATCACTTTTATTACTTGCGCTAGATTTCCGTCTGGGCCGGCTGCTCTTTTGTTTTGCATTGTCTGCACAGCTAGTCCCAGCCTAGCACTTTTTCACTTAAACCTGGAGCTTCATGTCGTCGGGCAGGTGCGTTGTCGGGAGGCCTGACTGGATGAGTCTGAAAAAAAGTGTTTACAATGCGCTCCATCTTTTCTTCGTTTGGAGCCACATATTACAGCGGAACTTAAAGAAAACATATAACCGTTCTATCTCTGCTCAATAAAACTAACCAAATCACACATCAGTACCGATGATGGTATCCTTACAGCACGCTCTTAGGCCTATATGCAAATATACTAGCCCTCTTGATCAATGACTTCTAGAGAAGCAGCTTGGACGAGGAGGAAGAGCAGTGTATTCCACACCTTCTCTGATCAGCTTCAACAGATGGATTGATTTTTTTAATCAATCCTTTGAATATCACCTTTCTTTCGAGGCATACTGTATACAGCTAGTATTATGGTGGACTTCCAAAGATAATGTGTCAACATTTAACCAAACATTCCCCTAATATAGAGCATCTGCCAGAAAGGTTTCTCCCAAAATCAGACACCACATATCAACCCTTCCAAGAATACAACAACAAACCCCACACGATTTATTTCAAAAAATTGAACATGTGCGTGATTCAGTCTAACAAATAATTCCCCACATGTAGGTTGCAAGCTGAGAATGTGAAATTGAATTCGGTATTACCAGTGACTCGATGATTCATTTCACTCAAACTCATTTCTTATGTTCCAATCCACTCAAAATATTTTTATTCTCATTCCCAAATCCAAAAAGGGATTAACAGTCAATCAAAAATTTTGTCACATATTCCCAATTGACAGCGAGGTATATCATGCACATCATGCCAAGTCGTGAGATCATGATTCGAAAATTCTCCGAACGATTACGTGCGAATGTCAATCTGAAGCCCTATTGCCGATCTTAAGTCGGCACTAGAGAACTTGACATTAGTTGGTGAACTGCAAGTGTAGGAAGTAGAGTTCTTCTCACGGAGTGTAATTTAATTGACGGGTGCAAGCAGAGCGTCGATTATACTCTATGACGAACAGTTCCATACACAACCCGACCTCTAATGAATATCCCACATCTGGGAACTACATAGTCTTGCTGCTTGCCGGTGCGTTTATTGTATGTGACCAGTTCCCAGAAGTTGATTGGGGGATTTACACGTTTATGGTAGGTCGGCGCAGTTGATTGATCACTGGTTTTCGTGAAGGTAATTTTTCTCAGTAAGGAGTGAACTTTTATCCGAAGAAGTCTTGGAATAAAATGCCAAAAGACAGGCTATCAGAACTGCAGGCCACCCTTGAAGATGATGATAGCGATACTGAGGAAGACTTTATCTTTCTCGATCTACCAGGGAGCTATATGGATGAATTCTTCGAACAGGTGAACGAAATACGCCAACTAATTGACAAACTCGAAGAAAACGTTGAACAAGTGAAAAGTAAACAAAGCGCCATACTGTCAAATGCATTTCCGGATGAAAAAACAAAACAAGAATTGGAAGACCTCAAAGTTGACATCAAAAGTAATGCAAACAAAGTGCGTGTCAAACTGAAAGCTGTCAAAGAAGACGAAGGCATCGAAGAATCTAGTACGTTATCACGTATTCGTGTAACTCAACAGTTCACAATGACGACAGAGTTTGTCAAAATAATGACCGACTACAGTGGAATACAAGTCGACTATAGAGAACGCTGCATAAGTCAAGTAAAACGTCAATTAGAAATCGAAGGCGAAACGATGACAGACGATGAACTTGAAGAAATTATTGACGAAGGTAAAATTGCTGTTTTCGATCACAGTGCAGCTTTGAATGTCCATCGCCATAGACGAAAGTTAAGAGTTCTTCAAAAACGCTACTCTGATATTCTGCAACTGGAAAGGTCTGTAAATGATTTGAACGACATGTTCGTTAATATGCTCTTGTTGGTGGAAAATCAAGGTTCTACGATCGACAGTATTGAACTTAGTATGAGGAACACTGAAGAATATATCAGCCGAACTGTTAAAACAACCGAAAAAGCCGTCAAATTGAAGAAAAAGGGCTTCTTTAAGGTTTTGTTTTGAGAGGTAGGTACTTTTTTAATATCATTGCCAGAGACTGCTTTAAATTATTTTATTGGTTTTTAGGTGTCCAAAGTTTTTGAGTTTTGTTATAAAATATTTGCGTCTCCAAATGCAGTGCCAGTATATAGTCGGCGGTAAACAACCTCTTAAACATTTTTATTGATGAAGCTACAAGGTGGCGCAAAAATAACCTTCCGATGTTTTTTGGCTGTAATTTAAAAATAAAATGAAAAACTTTGATTCTTCTTGTGGATTATTTTTATTTGGTCTTTTAATTTTTACATCAAGTCGAGAATATGATGTCATGTAAATGGCCGCCGCCACAGTTGACTGTCATTTGAGCCCTTTTTATGGCATTTTCCATCACTTTGGCCAAGACTTCCGGCGATAGGTCCTCACATTCTTGACGGATATTGTCATTAAGAGCTGCAAGAGTCTGAGGCTTGTTGACATAAACCCGCGACTTCAAAAAGCCGCACAAAAAGAAGTCTGCAGCGGTCAAATCAGGCGATCTTGCTGGCCAGTGCAAATCGCCAAAACGGGAGATTAGGCGCCCGGGAAATGCATCCTTCAGCATATCGGTTGTGGCATGTGCAGTGTGTGCCGATGCACCGTCCTGTTGGAACCACATGTTTGCCAACCCCAATTCATCAAGTTGCGGCAAAAAGAACTCGTTGATCATTGCTCTGTAGCGCTCACAGTAACCGTTTGGCCCGCGACGTCTTCGAAGAAAAAAGGTCCGATGACTCCTCCAGCGAAAACAGCACACCATACAGTGACTTTGAGCGGGTGTAATGGCTTTTCGTGGGTTACACGCGGATTTTCAGTGCCCCAGAAGCGTAAATTTTGCTTATTTACGTACCCGCTAAGATGGAAATGGGCCTCGTCACTCATGATTATTTTTGATGAAAAATCATCTTCCTCTTGGTGGTGATTAAGGATGGCTTGAGCGTATGTTAGACGCGATTGGCGGTTAGCAGCTAACAGCTGATGCACCGCACGGAAACATCGTCAAATCTTGTACCAAAATTCGCTGTAAAGACCGTCGACTGATACCCATTTGCGTGGCACGTCGTCTGGTCGATGTCGACGGCGCTTCCATGACATCTTCGGCTACAGCAGCAATATTCTCTGCAGAACGGCTACTCCGGGTTCTGCCACGCCTGGCAGCATCTCGTGTTGTGCCAGTCACTTGGAGGCGAGCGGCTGAACGTCGCAGTGTTTCACCAGTAGGCGTTGGACGGCTAGAAAATCTGCGACGAAATTCACGTTGTGCCAATGTCACACTACTACACAAATGTCAAAACAGAACTGACATTAGGGGCCAATCGCAAAATTTATAGCATTTTCTGATAGGAGGATTACTTTTGCGCCACCTGTAGCAGAGTATGATGATAACTTGTACCACCGTGAACTAGCCTATATTATTATGTACTAAGGTGAAGAAATATATTTATGTAAAAAGAAATACATTTACAAATGATTATAAATCTATCATAACTCACATTATGTGTTTATTTTTACTGGGGATAGGACACACCAGGGGTCAACTAATGACTAAATTTTAAAAAAAGAGAAATTCTACACATCTACCCTTTTTGAAGATTCAATTGGTCTACAATTCATAAAATGTAGGTTTGAAATAAAACCGTAATCGGTTTTAGAAAAATAATGATAACATCTAAATAAATTTCCTCCGATAGGGATTTTTATACAACTTTTGAACGGTCGGCCTTACAAAATTACTGCGGAACAAGTCACAATGATATGAAAGAGTCAATCGGTGGGTGTACTATCGAAGTTGTTTTTGCATTCTTCCTGATGGTTTAAGTCCCTAAAGTAAAACCAGCTAAGTTCGTTTGACTGCCCCATATCTTGCGAAGGCCTGACAAACTTCCTTAAGTATGATACCGCCATGAGGAGCTTCTCGGAATTACCGTTAAACTTGACAAACAATTTATCATTCCACAGAAAAAGTTATTATGGTGACTTTTAGGTCCATAACATGAGGCAAGCCATTTCTAGCAAGACATAGTTACATATCCTGGCTTAGATGGTCTGACATTTTATAGCAATTGGCCATTAAGGGTTAGTCTGGATTAATTAGCGAATGAGGCGAGAAGGTTTTCAAAATATCCGCCCCCAAGGTGGAGGACGTATTGTAAGGGAACTTCTTGATCAAAAGATTTAAAAATATAATTTTACCCAGGTCTTGCGCGGTAAAATGATCATAAAGGGTCTTTCATTAGGCGATTACTATCTTAAAATTTAAATAAAACAAAGTGTGTGTGAGTTATAATCGATTTTTTTTTATTAATTTCTAAGGCCTATCGATACCATAACGTGTGAAAGGGAACATCGTTCAAATCTCCACCGCGGCTTCTCTGGGTGGATCTCATCCGGAATATCCATCACTCTGTTGCATAAATCAGACTGAATTTGACCGATTTCATGGATTGTGTTGAGGACCGCTGTGAATTTAAAAAAAAAAACAAGAAAAAATCAAACGGGTTCAAGTCGCATTATCTCGGCGATCCATGCCCTCGAATCGCTCGTGAAGAATTTCCTGTATGAAGTGAGCTGTGTAGCACGTTCCGCCGTCCTGTTAAAAGCACATGTCGTTGGTGTTCATAGTATCCAAATAAGGCCATATACCGATCATGATGGCCTTCGAATGTCGTTCTCCAAGTAATATGAACCAACGACGCCGTTATCCAGCCCAAAATCCAAACCAAAATTGACTTTTTCGGGACGCATAGAACGCTCTTAGATCTCTTGTGGATTGGTATCGTCCAAAATTTTGTTTTTAACGTACATATTCATCTAGAACCGAAAGGCAACCGGCAGCGCTCAATCCCTAGTGAATACTGATGGCCCCGTGTCTTAGGGGTATCTAATAAATTGGAACTGGCCCTCCAGGTTGGGGGTTGTGCTTTTGGTTAACTACCCAACCATGAAAAAAAACTAACGGTTACGAAGCAACCAATAGCCTCGGAAAGGACTGATTTTATTGTTGGCGACCCTGATAATCGAAAAAAGGACAACGACGTTAATATCTGCACCTGGAATGTGAGAACATTAAATAGGAGAGTTGCAAGCGAACAACCAGCGGAAGTCCTAAACTGCTACAAAGCAGACATTAATGCCATCCAGGAAATACGAAGGTATAGGCCGGGCATTAAGCGGATGAAAAACTGGACATCTACTACGGACCGTATTATAGTGAGCAAAAACAGCGAGTTTTCGGATGCGGATTTGTTATAAGTGCCAGACTTAGGCAAGAAGTCTTATGTTTCCAAGACATTAGCGAACGCATTGTAACGATCCGCATCAAGGCCAAATTCGCCAACATTAGCCTTGTATGCGCTCACGCCCCAACGGAGGAAAAAGATGATATAGCTGAGGACTGCTTCTATGAACTCCTTGACAAAACCTACAAGTAAATACCGAAGTTCGGTGTTAAAATTGTGCTGGGGGATTTTAACGCAAAGGTAGGAAGAGAGGACATCTTTAGCAGTCGGAAAACAAAGCCTACACGACAACACGTCTTTTAACGGACTTAGGCTATTTGACTTCGCTACGGAACGAAATGCCACTATAGCCAGCATACGGTTTCCTCACCTCGTTATCCATAGGGGGATATGGCGGTCACCAGATCAACGAACAGTCGACCAATTTGATCACATTGCGATAGACAAGAGGCACGCATCCAGTATTTTGGATGTCCGAACATTCCGAGGAGCTAAATCATCGACTCTGACCACTACCTTGAATGCGGATATCAACAACGCCACAACAATCCAGATATATTGTGAAAAAATTGTATGTCGCAAGACTGCAATCGCAAGAGACCGCCAAGACCTTCGCGCAACGCGTATCCCTTTACCTCTCGATTAACACCATACCACCAGCACCGAATGTCGAAGAACAGTGGCAACGAAGCCATTATATCAGCCGCAACTGATGTGCTAGGTTTCTCGCGCCCACCAGCAAGAAACCCCTAGTTTGATGAGAAATGCCGACAGATGCTCGCAGCCAAGAACGAGGCCTACAAGGTTAAGCTGCAGGTGAAGACGAGAGCTGACGTTGATATCTTAAGGCAGAGAAGAAGGGAAGAACACCAGCTTTTTAGAAAGAAGAAAAAAGAGGAAGAAAAGCGCGCGATCGAGGATATAGAGAGGTGCCACTCCAGGAAAGATGTTCGCAAGTTTTACCAAAGTGTAAAACGTCAAAGCCAAGGATACAAGGCTCGAACAGAATCCTGTAGAGAATCGTAGTTGAGACACAGTCGATGCTGAGGATATGGAAGAACCACTTTGGTTAAACGGCGATGACGAATAACATCCGCTGTCAGGCAGAACGAACCATTCAATGTTGGCAACAACTGCGAAAACTGCCAACCACCTGAGTGAAATGCGGATAGCAATATCTAAGCTCAAGGCTGCCGCAAATGACGCCCTTTCCGCCGAGCGTTATAAAGCCGGTGGAGATGAATTGGTAAGTAACATCCACCAACTCATAAGCCAAATCTGATAGGAAGAAAGTATGCCTGAAGAATGGAACCTCGGCATCGTTTGCCCGATCCACAAAAAAGGAGACCCTCTGAACTGCGCCAACTACAGGGGCATAAGTCTCCTCAACATCGCCTACCTGTCTGCCTTAATATGTGAACGCCTGAAACCGTTTATAAACAACCTGATCGGCCCTTATCTGTGTGGTTTTAGGCCAGGAAAGTCCACAACCGATAAAATTTTCACACTTCGGCAGATCCTGGAAAAAACCCAAGAAGTCGAAATCGATACCCACCATCTATTCCTTGACTTCAAAGCCGCATACGATAGCTTTTATAGAGACTTACAGGGCCATGTCTAGTTTTGGTATACCGCCCAAACTCGTGGATAATTGTGGATAATTGGATAATTGAAACGGCCTTACCGACACATTCGATACCAAAAAAGGATTTAAGCAAGGCGATGCTTAAACTTCTTCAACTTGACTCTTGAGAGGATTGTGCAAAACTCCCGAGCCAACACCAGAGGCACAATTTTCCAAAAACCGGGTCAACATACACCGACGATATTGACATCATTGGTGGGACTCAACGTGTAGTCTTAGCCACGTTTGCTAGTATAGAGAAGGAAGCTGCGAAATGGGTTTTGCAGTAAATGAGGGCAAGACGAAGTATATGCTGTCAACACGAAAGCACACACAACATCGACGAATTGGACAGAACATCACCATTGCCAGATATAACTTTGAGGTAGTGCGGGATTTGTCTAGTACGGGATTTGTCTTAGAGCCTCACTTGAACTACTTAGGATTTCCTATATAAGACCCATGGATTGCCTCAAAAGCGGATGCTCGTTTCGAGAGCAAAATTCTTCGAAATATCTTCAGTCCCGGTTGCGTTAACGGGCTATGGAAACGAAGATTCAACCAATAACTATACGAGCTGTACAGCGACATGCCACTGGTCAAAAAACTCCGCATTGGACGTTTAAGATGGCTAGGACATGTAGAAGGAATGGACACCAATACTCCGGCTCGCAGAGTCTTCTATTCCCAGCCAGACTTCGGACGCAGTAGAGGAAGACCTCGCCTTAAGTGGCGCGCACAATTAGAAACCGACCTCAACCAACTTGGAGTGCAGTTAGCTAACGACCGGTCAAATTAAAGAGGCATGTTGGTTGAGGCCCAGGTTCATCCCGTACAGTAGCGCCACTTAATTAAGTAAATAATTACTCGCATACGAAATTAACACTCAAAATTTAATTGTAGCCTGGAATCCTTTATAAAGCGATTCATTACTGTGACGGATTTGAGTGTAATCCCTAATTTTGCTGTTATTCGAAGTTACGCTAGCAAAAAATTATGTGGGAGAGAAGCTTTTTCCAAAAATGTCCCCTAAAGAGAAAAAAATCCAAAATGAATTTTCTGCGAGGGGTAATTTATTTCAGAGCGACAATTGTAAATTGTGTGGGATGTTCATGCAACGGATAAAAGTGGAATGACAAGGGATATCGAAAACGTAAACAGTGAATATTTTAAGAGAATGTAAACGAGGGAACATATGAAAAGAGAAAACATCCCTGTTTGGGACATTTTTTATCCGTTTATCCGAAGTTTTCGGAGTAACACATGATATAAAAGGACTTCCCTCCATTTAAACAGGAAATATCCTTTATACAAAAAAAAAGCTTTTCTCTGGATCAGAAATTACTGCAAAAGACTACCCCGATTGTTTGGTTGATTTTTATGAAGACATGGGAGTGAATATTATTACCTCACAACTCCCACACTGATGGTTATCCTGTCTGACATTCATTTGATTGCCAATGCAAGGTGATGATGGCAAAACAGGAGGGATATTGCCTGCAAACATGTACCGTTGTGATTGTTTTCATTGTGCTAAGTGGCTTCTTACTATTTATTTATGCATTTGTGTGTTGTGGGATGAACTTTTTTTTTTTGAATCTCTTGTATGGGATACCTATTGGATAAGGGAATTTTACTGACCACAATCATTGTGTGCAACATGATGGAAAAGGCTAATTGAAACAGAAATTTGGCACTGGATGGGTTTTGTTATTTTTGAACTCCTTGCCATAATTTCATTGATAAATGTTATATAAAGGAATGATTGCCTACTGCATACATGTATTTGTCTTGCTACTTATTTGTTGCGAAATTCCATATCAATTGAGCTCCAATCTGGTATGAGGATATTTGATAGATAAATTGTGTATCCTTCAAGGTTTAAGTTAATTAATATGTTCTAGTCAAACAGAGAGTTAACTGATTGATGGGATTAATATCGATAATTACCATTGTGTCGATATTTGAAATGGAATTTACCAAATGAATTTATGCATTAGGTATTTTAACATACCTAGCATTCGAAATATAGGGTCACTTTGTATGGAAATATCTACCAATGTTCGAATTTTGTAGTTCCCTTACTTACCCTAGATGTGCACTATAAAAGCGTTGTTTGATAAAGATAACACAGAGAAAACGAGCATAGCAAAACGGGTGATTTTTTAAGCGTAATTTTTTCTAAAAATCAAATAAAACACTCAAATATGCATCAAATATTCAAAATTGTTATTGTAATCGATAAATAGGGCTTTGCCATTTAAGTTTTAAAGACAACTTCATGCATGTGTTGTCCGCGGCTCCGTTTCAAATGGTCCATTCGGAAGGTCCAATTTTGCGTCACTTTTTCCATTATTTCTTCCTATATTCCACGAATCATGCGTTTTATGTTATCCTGAAAGGCTTCAATCGTGTTCGGCATGTGTACACATAGACTAACGACTTTCAGGATCATGCGATTTAACGCCTCTTGATTATTTATAATTTTAATAGACCGTTCATAGAATCGATTCAAAAATAATTCGATTTTATGGATCCAATTTTTTAATTTCAATATGCAGTTCATATAATCTAATTGCGAGCCACGCCGTCTGGTTGATGTTTCCGGCGATGGGTCGACATTTAATTTGTTGGATGTGAAAAAAATCGATTTTTGACCAGATATAACAAAAAATCCAATTTTTCTGCCACAAGAAATAATCAAGAGGCGTTAAATCATATGATCTTGGTGGCCAACTCACAGACCAATTTCGAGAGATAAACTGCTCACCAAATTTGTCCATTGTTTCACAAGCTGTATGAAACCGCCTTGATGAAACCACATGTCAACCAAGTTCAACTCAGCCAACTGGTGCAAAATGGCTATATATAGAGTGTATCATGGCTCGATATAGTTCGCCGTTGACGGTAACGTTTTTTCCGCGGTCGTCTTTGAATAAAAATGGAGCGATGACGCCACCAGCCCATAAACCACACCAAACTGTCGTTTTTTTTCGGGATGCATAGGTAATTCTTGTATGGCATGTGGCTGTTCATCGCTCCTGATGCGACACTTTTGCTTACTTATGTATCCTTTGAGCCAGAAATGAGCCTCATCGCTGATCGCGCAATTTTTCCGCTGTTTTTCATGGAGCTGTTCTAAGGCCCATTCACCGTAGCTTAGACGTTGTGTCAGGTCATTCGGCTTCAATTTTTGCACAAGGGGAATTTTATAGGCTTTCAAACCCAAATCGACACGTAAAATTTTCCATGTGGTTGAATAACACATGCCCAATTGCTGAGAACAGCGACGAATTGACATTTCACGATCTTCATTAACATTGGACGCTACGACTGCAATATTCTCTTCGGTACACACTGTACGCATGTGAGTCGATGATTTAATGTCATCAAAGTAAATTCGGTGATAACAGCACGTATGTTGATTCACCAGGTCGATTACGACGACCATAATACGGTCGTAACAAACGGTGCACATATTTCACAGAGCACGAATTTTTATAATAAAATTCAAAAATTTA
The DNA here is from genome assembly GCA_949824845.1 of Rhingia rostrata. Classification (NCBI taxonomy): domain Eukaryota; kingdom Metazoa; phylum Arthropoda; class Insecta; order Diptera; family Syrphidae; genus Rhingia; species Rhingia rostrata. The sequence continues at coordinate 19,006,461 of OX463757.1, forward strand.
CAATCGTTGCTCGTTTGTAAGTCTTTCCATGATTAAATGGCTGAGTGTACTGAAAACTTTTCACTTTGACAGATGACGTTTGGACGCCATTACTAACCAGTGCTGCCAACCTCAAAAACTCAACTCTTATAAAATCACCCGTACAAAATGTCAGGACAGAAAAGTTCAGATCCCAGTCAAGGTAAAATGTTTCCCCATTGAAGCATCTACATATGTCAAATCCTGAAAGATATATATGACATTTCCAGGTCTATTTTTAGACAGAAATTGTTGTCAGAGATAATAATGGTACGGGCGTGCGGTGTGCACACATGAGAATCGAGATCCAATCATATGGCGGGCTGTGCCAAAACGACCCACCATAGAACAATTTTTCTTGTATGCAGTGCGTCATCTTGTATGCAGTGCGTCACATATCGTTTTTTTAATATATTCCTGGTGCAGTGAAATAAACCCCACGGAAATAAGCCCTGCCACGAAAAAGCTTAACCCCTGCAGGTGTTATTGCCATTTCTGGAAGTCTATTCAAGTTTGGTGTATTTAAGGTTCGAATGTGAGTGGGGGCATGCTGCACCACTGCAACCCCCTGCTTGGGCTTACTGTTGGATATGGGATGTGTTCGAGTTTGGATGCATGAAAAGGAAATAAACTCCATAAGCAAAAGGCATTAACATTTCCAAAAAGAAATAAGCCCCTCAGGGCTTATTTCCATGGGGGTTGTTTCACTGCACCATATTCCTAGTAATACTGTTTATCGTAATAGAAAGTTAGACAATTACTGTGTGTAAAAATTCCAAAACCAAAACTCTTTAACCGAAAATGTAAATATTAGCAACATATAATCGAAACATCGAAACTGCCAACTAGACATTGACTTTTAAAACCTATGTGTTCCTACTCAAAAGTATGTGCAAAGAAACGTGTTCTAGATTGTACAGGTCAACTACAACTTTCTGGCGCTACAGGCTCGTTAGAACACAGTGTCAAGCTCTCTCACAACCATTCAATTGTGCGTGTGTACTTCTAGCACGTTTGCGGGACCTGCTGTTCTAAGCCGACTCCGAACGTCAAATTTTTAATAAGCTTTACTTGACAATTGATACTACTCGGATGATTTGTCAGATCATCACAAGATTAGGTCCAGTGAAAAATTATTTAGGTGTTCCTACGGCTGGGAATCGAACACACCCCTTCTGCGCGGCTGTCCGTCGCGCCACTGAGCTGGGACATGTCTCTGTACAGCTCGTATAGTTCTTGGTTGAATCTTCATCTCCATAGCCTGTCAAAGCAAACGGCACCGAAGATTTTTCAACGCCGTAGAGCAAGACTGTGATGATCAGGGTCTTATATATGATCTCCTTAGTAGTTCGAGTGCGGGCTTTACTACTGAATTGCCTTCTTAGCCCGAAGAATAAGCGGTTCGCAAGAGTAATTCTTCGTTTGATTTCTGACGAGATGTCGTTGTCATAGTTAATAGCGGAGACGAGATAGGCGAAGTCCCGTACTGCCTCAAAGTTATATCTGACAATAGTGACGTTCTGTCCAATTCTTCGATGTTGTGTGTCCTTTCACGTTAACAGCATGTACCTAGCCTAACCCTCATTTACGGCTGAACCCATTTTTGCCACTTCATTCGCTATACTAGCAAACGTGGCTATGAGATCACGTTGAGTCCTACCAATCATGTCAATATCGTCGAAGTATGCTAGTAGTTGCAACGATTTTTGGAAAATTGTGCCTCTGGTATTAGCTCGGGAGTTTTGCACAATCTTCTCAAGAGTCAAATTGCAGAAGCCACATGGCAGCGCATTGCCTTGCCTAAATCCTTTTTTGGTATCGAATATGTCGGTGAGGTCGTTTCCGACCCTAATAGAGCAGCGAGAATTCTCCATCGTCATCCTACACAAACGGAAGAGCTTGGGCTCTATACAAAAACTAGACATGGCTCTGTGTAGTTCGTCTCTATAAATGCTGTCGTATGCGGCTTTGAAATCGATTAATAGGTGGTGAGTATCGATTAAGACTTCTTGGGTTTTTTCCAGGATCTATTGAAGCGTTAAAATTTGTTCGGTGGAGGGTATTCTTCCATGATATAAAAAAGGATGTACATTTCTGTGCAGCGAAGGTTAATCAAACAAAACTTATAACGTCGGCCTTATTGTGCCTGTCAATCCATTGTCGACTCAATATTTGTCGAACGTGTCGATTGATTTTGGCAAGTCGGTTTTCGATTCGGGTTTTCAGACTTTGCTCACAGATTGCAGAATTTTATGCGCCCAATCCTTTTTTTTTCTGTACACTTAAGTAGCGAAAATTTCTCCGATTTTGTACGATTCAGATGATTTTAGCTTCGGGGTATTCTTATGAACAGCTGTTCGGAATATTTCTTCAACATTTTGTAACACTCCCCGGCGGATCGCGTTGAACTGCGTTCAGGTGTATTTATCGTGTAATTTTTGACAACTAATTGCAGTTCTTTTCGGATTTTGTCAGACACGAATTCTTCGCGGTATTTATTTACGAATTGTAGTGAAAGAATTTTTCTCCGATGACACATACATCGAATGCAATTTGAACCTCCGACGAAGTATATGTTGCGGATAACTGTCCGCTCCGACGGACTAGGGCAGATTAGCAAGAATTTGTTTAAAAAGTCACGTGAAAAATTTGTCTAAATCCGTTTGTAACATCGAGACTTCTTCATCGTCATTCAGCACAGAGAGACGAGCTTGCACGGCTTACCAAAACTAGACATGGCTCTGTAGAGTTCGTCTTTATAAATGCTGTCGTATATCGCTTTGAAATCGATGAATAGGCAGTGGTTATCGATTTGGACTTCTTGGATTTTTTCAGGATCTGTCAAAGTGTGAAGATTTGATCCGTGGTGGACTTTCCTGGCCCAAAAACCACATTGACAAGGGCCGATTGTCTTAAAAATTCCAGGCGTTTACACTTTAAGGCAGATAAGATCTTGTAGGTGATGATGATGAGGAGACTTTTGATGGCCTGTAGCTATAGTTTGTCTCCTTTTTTTGTGGAACAGACAAACGATGCTGATGTTCCATTCTTCAGGCATACTACCATGTGTTTGGCCGCGGTGTAGTGGTAATGTGTTCGCCTGTTGAGTGGAAGGTTGAGCGTTCAATGCCAGCCAAAATCCATGTAACTTTTATTCAAAAGAAAAATTAAAGGTCGGTTGTTACACCTAAAAGTATGCACCATCTTGAAATTTCTTCGAATTTAACGAACACAAGAAACAGTGACTCCCCGAAGTAAGTTTGAACACCACCCATGGAGTATGCCTCTCTTGTATTATTAGCCTGTGCAAGGCTAAGTGGTGCGATGGTTAGTGCGTTGAAGTGCCGCGCAGAAGGTCTGGGTTTGATTCCCAGCCGTAGCAATACCTAAATGATTTTTCACTGGCCCTCCTCTCGTGATGATCTGACAATTCATCCGAGTAGTATCAATTGTCATGAATAGCTTATCTCAACTTAGCCGTTTGTATTCGGCATAAAACAGGAGGTCCCGCCATCGTGCAAAGAAGTACACACGCACACATGAATAGTTGTGAGAAAAAAGCTAGGCCCTGGGTACTAACGACCCTGTTGCGCCATTAATTTACTTTTTATTTTTTTAAGCCGAATAATCGTTAGCTGTGCGTATTGCAACTTGTAACCTTAAAAACAGATTTCCCATTCACAAAAGACAGCAAATCGTTACGTCTTTTCAGTGGTTTTTGTGAAAGAAAAAGCTTTCAGGTTTCGTACTTAAAAACATTTTAAGGCAAACTTACCATTAGGGGAAAGTCATGTACCTTGGAACGATTGTACCTCGGAACGATTGCTGTTTTTTAAATTTTTATCTTATTCTAAGAAAAAGGTTCCACAACGTCTGAAGGGCATTCATGTTGCAGCTTGTTTCGTTCTGTCATCATACTCGGTTAGCGACGGACGTGCAAAAAAACAAGAAAATCCGGTTTTCGCACATTAAAAGTTTTTTTTCAACCATTTTTGTGAAACGTGTAGTACAGCTGAGAGCCGCTGGAATCGAATTATTGCGCTTTGAGTGAATAAGGAATAATATTGTGTTGGTGAATAAGAAACGGTAAGCCCGATTTAGTGCGAATTTAAAAGATTAAAGTGATTAAAGAAGAAATATCGATGTTTTGTACCTTGGAACGGCACTTGAATTGTACCTTGAACCGTTCCAAGGTACAATCACATTACTAAAAACAAAATGAGATTTCATTTCGCCATGACTCATCTACGTTTTTCCTCTCATTGCCGCAGTCTGAATATGCCTCGCAGCAAGGAAGGTGTTAAAAGAACTCCTTTGGCTGAAAATGCCTTACAGGAAGCTATCAACGATGTTCTCCACAATAAGGAAACAATCGGCAGAGCTTCAAATGCATCGGAAATCTGGCGATGCAACGTTCAAATACCATTCAGAAATTGCACACAAAAAAGTGCTTAATGATGAAAAGAAGAACTTGCCTTGGTTGAATACTTTACCACAGCAGCAAAGCTGCATTATGGATTATCGAAAATTGATACAACCAAATTGGCCTTTAGTTTTGCAAAAGCAAATGGAAAAATTCTTCCGGAGTCGTGGATAAAGAACGAAGCAGCTTGCAAAGAGTGGATGATTGGTTTTCTTAAACGGCACCAAACTTTATCACTCAGAAAGCCAGAGTCGACCAGCCTTTCCAGATCAACCAGTTTTAACCGCTGCAATGTGGGACAATTTTTTACCAATTTGGAAGATTGCTATTCCCGTTTTAAATTTGACCCAAGTAGAATTTACAATCTGGACGAAACTGGAAATTCAACGGTTCACGTCCCACCGAAAGTTTTAGCTGCCAAAGGTGAAAAACAAATAGGAAGCATGACCTCGGGAGAAAGAGGAATAAATGTCACTATGGTCGCGGCTATTAATGCAATAGGAAATCATGTTCCGCCGATGTTGATATTCCCCAGAGTTCATTTCAAGGAACATATGCTTAACGGTGCTCCAGCAGGGTGTATTAATGGTGCTAATCCTTCCGGCTGGTCTAACGAGCAACTGTTTATTGAGTTCTTCGTACATTTTATAGCACATTCAAAGCCAACACCAGATGAACAGGTTTTGCTTATAATGGACAACCATGATAGCCACATATCTCTGCAGGCCATTGATCTCGCCAGAAAACATGGAGTTGTTCTTTTGACTCTGCCGCCGCATACTTCCCACAAAATGCAGCCTCTGGATAGAACGGTATTTGGACCATACAAAACTTACTACAACAAAGCCGCAAGTGAATGGATGCTGAACAACCCAGGAAAACCAATGTCAATTTACAATGTAGCACAAATTGTCGGCCAGGCTTATCCGAAAGCAAAACATCGTTAAAGGATTTGAAGTAACAGGAATATATCCTTTCAATCACGATATTTTCAACGAAGGTGAATTCCCTAGTAGCTTCGTAACGGATCGACCATGTCCTGAAAAACCAGCTGCTATAGGCTGAATTCCTAAATGTAATACTGACTGCATTGTGCATCGGCAAATATTCCTTAATGCAAATACAAGCATCGCTACATTGCGTCACGTTCCGAAATGCATTGTGAACAGATTTTGTTGCGCAAGCAAATGCAAACAGCGCATCGTGAATTAGCACGATGCAAATGGCATTTTCAAATTTTAATTTTGTTTGATGTAGTTTTCGTGTGTACAAAATATGTCTGATTCCCCGACGACCTAAGTATTTTGTTAAATACTTAGGCCGTCGTGAGGCCGATCTATAAGAATAGAGTTAAAAATCAACTAAGCAATTATAGACCAATATCAATACTTCCAGTAGTTGAAAAGTGTCTGGAAGGCGTAATTTCGCAAAGATTGCAGAGTTTTATTGACAAGCACTCTCTTATTCATAAAAGTCAATACGGGTTTCAAAAAAACAGAAATACAGGCAAACTACTAGGTGAATTCGTAAACTGTATCAATGATAGTTTAAACAAAAGCCATCATGTTCTAGTCCTGTTCATGGATTTCAGTAAAGCTTTTGACACTCTTAACCATTCAAAGTTACTAGAAGCGCTTAGACGGATTGGCATACGAGGAGTAATGGCTGATTGGCTCAAGGATTATTTACACAACAGGATGTTTTGCGTAAAAATTAAGGACGTGATGAGTAAGAAAAGAGACGTGCAGTATGGAGTCCCTCAGGGATCAAAACTTGGTCCAATTCTCTTCATCCTATACACGAATGAATTACTTCGTGTTTTTAAACAAAGCATTCCTTTTGCCTTTGCAGACGACACGGCGATTGTGGTACGCCACAGGTCTCTCGACACAGCGACGAGAATTATGCAGGAGGAATTGAATGCTGCAGTTAAATGGTGCCACGATAACGGTCTAGTTATTAACGCATCAAAAACCAAGATGATACATATCCGGAGTCCACAATTCAAGCCCACACAGAGTAGAATATACCTGAGAAATGATGCCTGTCCGAACACTGCAAACGAAACTATTGAATTAGTAGAAAGCTATAAATATCTTGGAGTTATCATTGACTCTCATTTTCTATGGAGCAAACACATCGACAAGCTTCGCATGGATCTGAAGAAGGCGTTATACGCATTGGCCCATTTGCGGTACCATGCCACGGTTCCTGTCTTAAAACAAGTGTACTATTCCCTAGTTGAGTCCAAGTTACGGTATGGTATACTTGCCTGGGGCAACGCAGCAACAACCCACATCAAAAAATTACAAAGCCTTCAAAACTCAGCGCTGAAACAAATAAACTCGAGCTATCCGCCCAACGATGAAAGAACGTTCAAAGTTCTTCAGGTCGAGCAAATTTATAAGATGACACTAATACTGGAGTACTTTGACGATGACCGTTTTATTCGACCAATAAACCATGTTATCAACACCAGAAGACGTGCCCAAGGTATGCTTCAATTGCCAAGAAACTATAATGTTTATGGTAGACGACAACTTCAATACAGCGTTCCAGCATCAATCAAAGAATAACCTCGAGAACTAGTGAGCACAGAGAATTACAAGACCAGAAAAAAAAACATTAAACATTTCTTATTAAACTCAAGTCATTAACTTATCCATAAAGTTTTTGTATGTACTATCTTAGTTTTTTTTTTTTTTGAAAATATTTACATCTTTCACTCTCAAGCTTACTTATATAATTTAAACCTAAAGAAACACAACCTTCTGCAGACAAGCCACAAGGCTTCGCAGAAACGTATATAAAATTGTTAAGTCCATATAAATACACAAATAAATTAATAATAATAATAATAATAATAAATATTTATTGCAATGTTCTACTTTTTGGAATTCTTCAGAAAAAGTGGTGTAATAACCAAACAACAACAAGCTGACAACAACAAGTGTAAAGTTTGAATCAGAATTTTGTGCGGTAAAAAATAAAGACTATTAGGAGAAATGTTTACATCGAAATTAAAAAAGTGGACCCGGAATTTACATGGTTAGGGTACGAGTTAATAACTTTAATAAAATTCTTGCATATGGGTAGATTTCTTTTAGAGGCAATAATTGAGGATAGAGGCAAACATTTATGTTTTAATTGCTTCTGTTTCAATTGTATTACATATTTTGTAAATGTTCAGCTATTTTTCTATAAAACTTGAAAATAATTTTCTTGACAACACTTTCCAAATGATGACAAAACACACAGCTGATCATATTACATATTACACGCCGTTCCAAAATGTCAGCAGACAGAAAGCAACTACATACGCAACAAAGTGAGAAAGCATCGTATAATTTCAAAACAAATGCAATGCGCATTCACAATGCGCATTTTTTTGCATTTAGGAATTCAGCCATACCCACCGAAAATGCAAATGACCTTATAATTGCAGATGAACAAAGACCAGGAACATCCACAGCGACCTCTGCAGTATTGGTTCCTTCGATAAATTTCGTATCACCAGACCAAATAAGGCCATTTCCAAAAGCTGCACCAAGAAAAGATCCTATTGCACGTGGAAGAAAGAGGGGAAGAACTAGGATTCTTACGGACACTCCTGGGAAGGAAGAAATTGCTGCAGAAAGCTCGAAAGTCAAGACCACTAAAAAGCCAAATTCAGCGAAGAAAAAAGTTTTGAACGAGTCCTCAGACGATGATGAAACTTTTGAGCTGCCGGTGATTCCACGAATTCCTAAATTCAGACATGCGAAAGCAAATACTACGCCAATAGAAAATAGGAGCGACGAGGAATTCAGCGGTGATGATGAAATGACCATCGAAGAAATTTTCCAGTTAGCAAGAGGCAAGAAGGTTTAAGAACGAAATTTTCTTGTGTACCTAAGTCAACCTGAATTTCTACAATTTATTTTTAGTAATTTTTCATTTTTTGTTGTTTTGTTTTTAACTTAATTTTAAATAATAAAGCTGGAGTTTTGTTTGTTTTCTAAAGATCTGAGACTTTTATCTTAACCGTACCAAGGTACACACCCCCTTGTTCCAAGGTACATTACCTATGTGTATAGGTACCTTGGAACGATGGCAAACTTAATTCATTTTTAATGTTTTACTTAAAAACTATGCACTTCAACAATAAGTTCAAACCTTTTTTAGGGAGATAAAATGTTTTTGTTGCTGCGTGAATTCTTTTTTTTAGCACAGGTTAAGAAGTAAAAGAGAAAAATGCTAGATTATTGAAATTGTTCCGAGGTACACGACCTTCCCCTACTATCAGAATCTGATGGCGATACACAAAGTGCACAAGCTTATCCTCGAAACCTGTAAGAGCTAAATGTCATGAAACCAGTGTGATGCAAGTCATAAATGAAGAACTATCATTGACAACTGACATATGAATTAATTTCAAGAAACCAACTGTAAAACTCGTCTTTTCCTTACAACACCTTCCATTTATTGTGTTGTAGGATAAAGTGTCACACAAAACTCTCGCGAACCATGTCGTGACGAAAGAAACTTTTAACAAATTCATCCTCCATTAAAGTGTCACTATCGCTCAGGAGTTCCGTCAGTTTTCTGCTCCAACTATCCGTGGTTTTTCCACCCATTATCTCAGACTTTCTCTTACATCGCATCCCTTGTATAACACTAACATGCAAAGGTGGTACACACCACACTACAACGATTTTCTATGGCTTGCAAGGATTTTAAAGAAATCTCCAAGGAAAATGTGTAAATTTCAAGTAAACTTTTGCCCATCCATTCATGGATAACGAAAGAGATTTAGAAATCATTTTGTAACGTTATACATCCAAGTCGAGCCAACGATAACTTTGCTACCATCACCAGCCAACACCACGTTAGTTGAGAAATCAATTCCATATCCTAATAGTACCACTTCCGGTGGCGTAAGGGAGGCTAAGAAGATCCTTTTAAGAATAAATACACTTCGGCTTTTGGGGGTAACCTTGGTGCAGATAGACAGGATGGTTCTTCACCCAACTCCCTATATACCTACAGACACCCTAAACCTATAGATATACAAACACCAGTCAGGTGAGCGCGGTAAAAATCCTTTTGGGAATTGCAATGTTAAACAAACCGTTGCGGTAATGGTTATGGTTGCATAGTGAATCATAGGCACAAGTCCTTGAACTTTTATTAAATTTTATTCTATCGCTTTCATAGGAATGAGGACTGCATTAAATGACAGCCAGAGTTGGATTCGAAATTCATTTCCAAAGGGATAGAGGTTCAAGGTTGCTGTGCCTGTTCAACGGGGATTTTTGAAGTAGGTAGGTCACATGAGCTGGTAACCTACGCTTTTAGCATGAGGATAATTTTGTGTTCATTTGGTGTGCACATGTAACGATACATGTAACATGTAACGATACTGCACGTGTAATAGATACTGAATGTGTGATGAATCAAGGTGCATCTTTGAAAAGGCACGGCATAAACTTAAATATGAAGATTCGACAAACAAACAACTTTTTTTTTTATTTTAAGTTTTACCACTGTTTAACTGTTTAACTTTTTTTTTAATGCGAAACATTTTTCTTAAAACCTGAAAATTCAAGTAAATCCGGTTTTCGGATCCCTCCGGCATCCCCGAAAAATCCGTAAGTGGAACACTATTTCTTATTTGAAAAAGCAGTGATTTTGTGCAAAATTCTGAGACCACAATTTGATGGGTTCATCTCCTCATCCTTTCTGGTAAAAGTGTACAGCGGTTTTTTTTATTCAAGGTGGGCCAAAAGAGATCACCCTATTGACAGATGCCCTTATTTTGTGCAAATGGCCGCCTATGTCAAATCTGTTTTGACATTTGTGGACTAGACAGATGTAGAATACCAGTGAACAAGCCATGAATCGATGTACTCCCCAAGAACACGGAATAATCGTGTCTATTTTTTGTGGAACAATTCGTCTGCAGTGTTGGCGCAGCGCGAATTCCGTCGCCGATTCCCCGGCCGTCCGACACCGACTACGCAAACACTGCGCCGTTTGGCCACCAGCCTTGAAGAGTATGGGACCACACGAGATGTTGCCAAAAGTGGACAGCCCTGAAGCGCCGGTTGTGACGAGAATATCGCCGCTGTTGCCGAAGATGTCGAGCTGTCACCGGAAATATCGACCAGACGCCGTGCCTCGCAATAAGCCATCAGCCGGTCGTCCCTAAGTCGAATTTTGGTCAAAGACTTGCACATGTTCTCGCACAAGCCAAGTCATCCTCAATCTCGAAGACGAAGTGGACGATTTTTCGACCAAAATCATAATGAGCGATGAGGCTCATTTCCACCTCAGCGGGTAGGTGAACAAGCAAAACTATTCCTTCGGGGGCACCGAAAATCCACGAGTAGTGCACGAGTAGCCATTACACCCGCTCAAAGCTATTGCATAGTGCGCTGTTCACGCTGGAGGAGTCATCATGCCATTTTTTTTCATGAACTCCGCTGGTCAAACGACAACAGTGGTCGTTGTGCGCTATAGGGCCATGTTAACCGAGTTATTACTGGACTGGAGGACACGTGGTTTCAACATGACGGAGCAACGGCACACACTTCGCGAGCCACAACCGATATTCTGAAAGCGGCGTTCCCGGGTCGCCTCATCTCTCGTTTTGGCGATTTGCAACGTTCCGAGCGTAAACCCGGGCAAAACGGAATCGGTGCTATTCACTACCAAAACCAAAATCTCCAACTTCACATTTCCCTGTCTTAATGGCCAACCACTCACACTTTCTTCCAGAGCTAGGTATTTGGGTATCATGCATGACCCACAACTTAACTGGAGAGACCATATCGAATATAGAGTTAGAAAGGCAAGTGTTGCCTTCTATGCTTGCAGCAAAACCTTGAAAAAAAAATGTGGGGACTTCAACCAGAGATGACCCAGTGGTACGTCCAGTTCTCACATACGACTCACTAGTATGGTGGCCCACATTGACTAAAGGCTACAATCTAAGAAAACTAAAAAGGCTGCAAAGAACAGGCAGTATAGGCACTGAGGTCGGCACCAACCGATGCTCTTACAGTGCTATTGCCTCTCTTGCCTCTCGACCTACATATTATAGATACCGCTTTATGCAGCCCAGTAAAACTCAAGGAGTCAGGATGCTGGAATGTAATGCCAAATGGCCACAGTAATATCCTGGACTCGTTAAAAAACGGCTTGGTTACGTTTCCAACAGACTACATAAGACCTTAACTAAGCTTCAAGAGAGGCTTCCAGGTAGGATTTCCTACCAGAGCTCAGTGGAAGAGGAACGAAGTAGTAAGACATTTCGAAACGGTCGTCTACATCGACGGATCTAAGATGAACTGTGGTGTGAGGTTCGGAGTCTACTCGGAATCACCGAAATTATCAGTTTCATAAAGCCTAACGGATTTTGCCAGCGTATTCCAGGCGGTACTACTAGCTATCCGAGGGGCTTGCACACTACTGGGGCATAAAGGCCATCAACTCGGCTACCATATCCTGCAAACTGGTACGGGAATGCCGAAACGAACGTGTCCACCTTGGCGAACGCTTCAGGGTCACACTTCTCTGGGTTCAAGGGTACAGTAACATTAAAGGAAACGATCGTGCAGACGAGCTGACCAGGCAAGGCTCAACTCTTTACGGCTCACTTGCGGCAAGGGTTCGTATACCGCAAGCTGTTAAGGGACAAATGCACTCATACTTCCTGAAGAAGGCCGTTCCCAAATGGAGAAAGTTAACAACTTGCTGGGGCGATATGGCCCTTCTACGACAGGAGCAGAGCAAACGATCTACTAAATAGAAGTCGCCCAGATATCGCAAGAATAACAGCGATAGTCACAGAGCACTGGCCAATTGGTGAACCTCCATGCCGCAGTTGCGGGAACGCAAATGAAAGAGAAACCCTCTCCCATTTTATTTGCGAATTCCCGGCACCAGCAAGAGCCAGATTGCGTGCATGAGACCAATCATTCTTCGACAACCTTAGCGACATCTCGGGTGAAAGGATACAAGATCTAAATCCGTTTTCCAAACCTCACAGGCTGGATCTAGAGACCACCTGCATCACATAAGTGCTACTTGGGTTCATGCCGAACCGCCACTTCTACCTACCTACCTACTTTAAGCTGCAAACTAAGGAAATTGTTGTTTGACAGACAGTTTCTGAAAGTGTGCTCTGACTGTATCGAAAAGTCTTAGCTGCAAGAGCGGAGAAACATTTCTAAAGAATCCGTAAGTGGAACACACCGGGCGCTGTGCTGACTTTTTTTAGCATTTATATAGTGACAACTTTTAAGGAATGAGAAGGCAGCAACAGCTAAGCAACATGGAGGTCAACTGGAATGCATATCTGCCAAGTTCCTGAAGGCGGATATAGCGCAGCGGTCTGTATCTTGTTTCAACTTCTTCATGAAGAATGAAACCTGTCCCTGGGAATGGAAGGACGGAGTTAATGTCAAGATACCGAGGAAAGGGGATCTCAAGAACTGCAATAATTGGCGTGTTATCATTGTTTTCTCCGTTTTCCAAAAGCTGATGGCAACTATCATTCTCGAAAAGATAAAGTCTAGGATTGATTCGACGCTCAAGAGACACTAAGCGGGATTTCGCAATGGTCGATCATGCGTCGATCATATTACCACATTGCGGATCGTCTTTGAACAATCGTCGGATCAAATCTTTCCCTCATGTTTGTCAATTTAAATGGCCTGGATCGCGTTTATCGTGATTGCATCTGAAGATCTCTTGCTATGAGAGGCATCCCTAAAAAATTGTTTGCTATAATTAAAGAGTCGTACAACAACCAACATGCGTTTCCACAGTTGACGGATTTACGAAGCATTTCAAGCGCGGCATGGAGTGAGACAAAGAGACGTAACGTCACAGTTCCTTTTCTAACTTGCAGTCGATCATGTAATGACTGCCACAAGGGATACGGCATTCGGACTAAACTGATGATATCGGTTTCCTAGCAAACAACATTCGTGCCCTTAAAGAAATAAGTCATTCACAACAGAACCGGCAGGTGGCTGGCTTAAGGATAAATGCCAACAAGACAAAAATGATGCTCACGAGCCCAACAACAGCAGGTTATCATGAGACGGGAGACCATAAAAGAGGTCACGCAGTTCAACTCTCTGGATAGTTGCGTGTATTTCTCCAGTATGGAACTCAAGCAAAATATCGCTTCGCACTAAGTTAAAACTGTATGAATCCAATGTAAAATCAGCAATGCTTTACGCATGTGCAACTTGAAAATGCTCCGCCAGCATGTCCAGCAGGTTGCAAGCTTTTGTTAATCCTTGCCTGCATTACATTCCAAGAACTCGGTGGCCACAAGAAATTTCCAACAATAAATTGTGGCTCAGGACTGGACAAACAAAAGTAGATGTTGTCATCAAGCTGAGAAAATGACGCTTAATTGGCCGTACGTTGTGGAAACCAGATGACAACATAGCGAAAGCAGTGCTTCGACATCAAGCTGAGAAAATGTCGCTGGATTGGCAATTCACTGAGGAAACCAGTTGACAACATAGCGAAAGCAGTGCTTTCAATGGAAACCTCAAGTTGCAAGGCGAGTTGGTAGACCAAGACCAACATGGAGGTTAACTATTCTGATGGAAGATCAATCCGAAAACGATCGTGGACACAGCTGGGGTATGGATCTACAAATAGAGAAAGATCGAAGGACCTGGTTGTCGCCCTATGGACATGCAGGATTTAAAGTGTTGCTGCAACACCAGCTTCCGGAAAAAAATTTGAATATGGTGACTCGATTTCTTCTTGAATTATTGACGTACCCATCGCGGAACCTTCACGTCACGAATCTAAGTGGTGGACCACAAATCTTGCTTCTCCATTGATTTTCGTGTACTAACTGACTTCCTTAAGTTGCGTTACAGTCCGGAACGAACATGGAACAAAAAAGCATTCCTCTCCAATTAGTCCGGTCCTTAGCTAAATTTTGCTAAGCTTATGTCGGTTTCTACTTGTGCGCGGCACTAAAGGCAATGTCTCCGCTCTTGCCTCCGACGTCTTACTGGGGATCGAAGACTCATTTCAGTTTTGTGTGCGATGCTTGAAAGGCATCTCATGACATTTTAATCCTTTTGGGCATTTGTGACACTTTTGCAGCAAGTGGGACTGTGAAAAAACTGAGGTGTTGCCAATTTTGGGATTCTAACCAGCGATCTCTAGCTTATTTGTCCAATGCTTTAGCCACTAGGTATTCTCTCACACTAATCTTCTTTCAACAAACTCAAACTCGTTAGCTAACTGCCTCCAGTTGTGCACTCTAAGTTGGATGAAGTCGGTTTCTACACTTGTGTGCGCCACTTAAGGCGAGGTCTTCCTCTGCTGCGTCCGATGTCTGCCTGGGAATCGAAGACTCCGCGAGAAGGAGTACTGGTGTCCATTCGTTCTACATGTCCTAGCCATTCCGATGTGGAGTTTTTTGACCAGGGGCATGTCACTGTACAGCTCGTATGGTTATTGGTTGAATCTTCGTCTTCACAGACCGTCAACGCAAACAGGAAGATTTTTCTAAGAATTTTCCTCCCGAATCGATCAAGGATTTCTTTATCCGCTTTTAATACGGTCCATGATTCAGCGCCGTAGAGCAGGACTGGTAAGATCATGGTCATATATAGGCCCTCCTTAGTAGTTCGAGTGATGAAGATATCGTCGGTGTATGTTAGTAGTTGCACCGATTTTTGGAAAATTGTGCCTCTGATGTTGGCTCGGAAGCTTTGCACAATCCTCTCAAGAATCAAATTCAAGAAGTCACATGACAGCGCACTGCCTTGTCTAAATCCGTTTAAATCCAAGTCGGTGAGGTCGTTTCCGTTTCGTCATCCTGCACAAACGGACGAGTTTGAGCGATATGCCGAACCTAGAAATGACTTTGTATAGGTCGTATCTAAAAATCGATGAATAGGTGGTAAGTATCGATTTGGACTTCTTGGGTTTTCTCCAGCATCTGCCGAAGTGTGAAAATTTTATCGGTTGTGAATTTTCCTGGCCTGAGACCACACTGATAAGGGCCGATCAGGTTGTTGGTACACGGTTTCAGGCGTTCGCATATTACGGCCGAGTGGAGCCGATGTTGACGGCATAAGCCTCTGTAGTTATCGCAGTTCAGGGGCTTTTTTTTTGTAGATCGGACAAACGATGCTGAAGTTCCATTCTTCAGTTCCATTTCTTGCGACCAGATTTGGCTTATGAGTTGGTGGATGTTACTTACCATTTAACAAATCGTCTCCCTCGGCCTTATACAGCTCAGCGGGAAGGCCGTCATTTCCGGCAGGCTTATTAAGCTCGAGTTTAGATATTGCTATTCTTTCTTCACTCAGGTCGTGTGGTTGGCAGTTTTCGCTGTCCTTGACTGCGTTTTGCCTGACAGCGGAATGTTGTCCATCATCACCGTTTTACAGTCTGCAGAAGTGGTTCCATATCATCAGTATCGACTGCGGCTCAACTACGATATTTCCTTATTCATCTCGACTGGATTCTGTTCGAGCCTTGTATCCTTGGCTTTGACGTTTTACACTTTGGTAAAACATGCGAACATAGTTCTTGGCACTTCTCTATGTCCTCCATTGCGAGCTTTGCTAGCTCCTTTTTCTTCTTTCTGAAAAGCCGGTTTTCTTCTCTTCTTCTTTGCGTATGGCAGCTCTTATCTTCACCTGCAGCTTGCTTGTGGGCGCGAAATACCTATCATATCAGTTGCGGCTGATCTAAAGGCTTGTTGGCTATTGTTCTTCGACATTCTATGGTGGTAGTATGGTGTCAAGGGATACGTGTTGCGTGAAGGTTTTGACGGTATCTTGCGATTGCAGAATTTCGACATTCAATTTTTTCACAGTGTTTCTGGACTGTTGTGGCGAGGTGGATATGTGCATTCTTACCTTGGCTGCAAACAAGCTAGTGGTCCGAGTGGATGTTAGTTCCTCGGAATGTTCGGATATCCAAAATAATGGATGCGTGCCTCTTGTCTATCGCAATGTGGTAGCATAATTTTGTTAGTCCGCAGAATTTAAGTGCACCAGACCACAATCATATGACTATCAGACAGTTTATCAAAATTTTTTATGGTTCGTCTAAAAACAGCGTTTTTCTCCTGCATATGGTATGGCGTAGGGTGTACAAATGGGACTTGTAGGAAAACGCCTCCAAAAAGTGGGCGTGGGTTAAAATGATTTACAAAGGAAACGTTGATATTATCAAAGCCAATGATTTTGTATCAAAAGTTTTTTTCGAATATTTTAACATTTGACCGAAAAATGTTTTTTTTACCAAAAAGGCGCCCAAAAGTGGGTGTGGCAGAAACCAGTGTATAGACGAAATATAGATATTGCGATTATCTATCTATCTTGTTCACAAACTTTTTCAAAATTCCTTACTGTTTGGCTAAAAAATAACGTTTTTCTAAAAAGTGGGCATGGCACTTGTTCTGCTTCGTCGAATAGAGAGTATATAAAGGGTGATCCATTTCGAGGTTCCCTAATTTTTTAAAGAAAAAAACACAGAAAATTCAAATTTAATGGAGAATGTTTATTATCATTTGAAAGACCATTCTTTGGCATTTATTTTTTGAAGAATTTGTCTATCAAATGTTGGCCGTTGCTACGTCGCAGATGGTCCATCCGTCGAGTCTAATTTTCGATCACTCGTTCGAGCATTTCGACTGGTAACTGGCGAATGACACGCGTGATGTTTTCCTCCAAGGCCTGAATCGAAGCGGTTTGTCGGCATAAGCTTTTGACTTTACATATCCCCACAGGAAAAAGTCCAACGGTGTGATATCATACGATCTTGGTGGCCAATCGACCGGCCCAAAACGTGAAATTATGTGCTCACCGAAATGTTCTCTCAATAAGTCCATTGATTGATGCGATGTGTGGGAAGTGGCGCCGTCTTGCTGAAACCAAATGTCGCCGAGATCACGAGCTTCAATTTCAGGCATCAAATAGTCGGTTATCATGGCACGATAACGGTCGCCATTGACGGTTACGTTCGCACCGGCATAATTTTTAAAGAAATATGGACCGATGATTCCACCGGCCCACAAACCACACCAAACCGTTGTTTTTTCTGGATGAAGTGGTAGTTCTTCAATCTCTTCAGGTTGCTCTTCGTCCCAAATGCGGCAATTTTGTTTGTTTACATACCCATTGAGCCAGAAATGGGCCTCATCGCTAAACAAAATTTGCCTCGAAAACGTCGGATCTTCTTGGAACTTTTCAAGAGCCCATAGAGCGAAGCGATGTCGCTTGGGAAGGTCGAGCGGATTCAGTTGTTGCACAAGCTGTATTTTGTACGCTTTCAATTTAAGATCTTGACGTAAAATGCGCCAAGTCGTTCCAACCGTCAGTCCGAGTTGCTGCGAACGGCGCCGAATCGACTCTCTACGGTCTTCGTGTACACACTCAGCTACGGCCGCTATATTTTCTTCACAGCGTGCTGGACGTGGTCTATTCGGTCGAATATTATCCAATAATGAATGCTGGCTCTCAAAATGGGTGATGGTGTTGCGAATAGTACGCTCAGTAGGCCGATTATGTTGACCATAAGTTGAGCGAAGTGCACGAAACACATTCCTCACAGAACGTGAATTTTCATAATAAAGTTGAACAATTTGTAAACGTTGTTCACGCGTAAGACTTTCCATTATGAAATGCCAAACAATACTAAACAAAAATAACATGACAGCATGACACGACTCACACGTGATCTGTCAAAAAAGGCTATTGAAAAAAGTATCTCTACTTGGATCACCCGTTACTAAAATTCTAGGTCCAAAAATCGATGACATACAGACGGCCGAACAGACAGACAGACATGGCTAGATCGACTCAGCTAGCGATTCTGAGTCGATACATAAACTTTGAGATATATTTAGCAAAATTAGTTCTCGTTGTTACAAACTAAATGTCAAAACTAATATACCCTTATGGGATAGGGTATGAAAGGTAGGGATTTAGTTCTTTTTGGTTATTTTAGTTCCAGATATATATAGCTTAATATTATGTATTCCAATTGGTGCAGATATGAAATGAATTGACACACCATACTGATGTTTAAAATATGATAAACTTTAGGTAATTAAGATTAAAGATATAATTTATTGGGAGTATAAAAAATTGAGATAAAGATAAGTAGCACTTATAAAAATGGTATTGTACGTATACTGCTATGAGTCTACGATGAAACAGTTGACCTTTGTGACTTTTTGTTTTTCATTACCCCCTCCATGCTATCCATTCCTTACGATTTGATGTTTCGTCAGCGGATCGGAGCGTAGATGACTGACAGCAAGTTTGCTTAGTGGATATTCTGCTTGTTTGATGCTGTTTAGCTTGCAAACCGAAAAACAAAAACGTAGTAGATATGCACATACATACTTAACTTATCTTGCGGATTACGTTGAGCAAAGTTTATGTGTAGGGTAAACTTGGGTTTACCCTTGTCGTATAGTCGCTACAAGGTCCGTAGTAGATGTGACAGTTGTTCATTCTCTTTTTACCCGGCCCTTCCCATTGTAATTCCTGGATGGCAGTAATGTGTGCTTTGTAGCAATTTAGGGCTTCCGCTAGTTGTTCGCTTGCACCTCTCCAGTGTAATGTTCTCACATTCTAGGTGCAGATACGAACGTCGTTGTCCTTTTTTCGTTTATCAGGGATGTCAACAATAAAATCCGTCATTTCCGAGGCAGTTGGTTCCTTCATAACAATGTTTTTTTTTAAATAGGTGGGTAGTTAACCCAAAGCACAACCTCCAACCTGGTGGGCCAGTTAAAATTTATTAGTGCCATCAGTATCCACTACGGGATTGAGCGCAGCCGTTGGACTTTCGGTTCATTCGGCACCATCTCTGTCCAAGAGGCCTGACTTCATCATACATTTACGTCTTTACGTATGTATGCACTCACCACTCAGAACCAAAGGTGCGTAAGCACAGCACGGAGCCACACACGGTTCTCAACGGTTGAAACGTGTGGAATAGTGCGAGTAACGACATCAAAACGTACGACTAACGAATTCGATGCAAAAAAGATTGAACTATAAAAGTCGGAAGATAATCCCAAAATGCTACGTTAAGTTTTCTTCAGTACTGTCAAGTACTGTCCATAATAGACTTTCGTGAATGAATGCGATTGTCAAAGTGGAAGTCCTTTTGCCAAACAAAATTTTGTTGCCTTTGAACTTACAAATTTGATTGATTTTTGTACGAAAGTACAAAAGAAAGAGAAAGAGAGAATGAATTCGCTTTTTCGCAAGTGAGCAAAAGTGAACGAAAACTGAACGAATCGAAAAGCTATTATAGTCGTACAATACAAATCGCATGTGTTCGCACAGTTACGGAAGTGGTCGTCCGTAACCATATTCTATTATAGTTCAGCCTTAACGAAACATGTGAAAGTAACGAAACTTAGTTGGCAGTAACGTTACTCAGTAACGAATACATACGGTTTGCTACAGCTCTATACAACACCCAAACCATCAATCAAATCATATCAGTTGACAATAACACTCGTCTAATGCGCTTTTCCTTACATCGTCTAAAACATTAGACGAGTTTTTTTGATTTCTCAGTATATATGGGCTTTCATTAAAATTAGAAAATTCAACGCTGTTCTACCGGGCAGTTTACACTCCCCTAGCATATTGTAGCAAAGAGTTCAAACACCTTGAATAAAAATGATGCACACATTTATTTACTTAATTTTCGAAATGATAAGGTCAAGTGAAAAACAATCATCTTTCCAAAAAAAAAAAGCTTTATACCCCACATGCGTTTGATAGTTAAACGCTCCACTGAACGTAATATTGTCGCCAATCCGTTCATGTTAGTATCTCCCTACATCTTAATTTCTTCATAAATACGTGTGACATACACGATCTACCTTCAAACGTATCAAGTGAGTCTCAAAGTGCGGGTCTGTCGGTATTAAGAAAGTACAATTGTCAAACAAAAAAAAAAATGGATTCGCCGCAATATTTAACGAACGACTCCATTTGCACTAAATTTGACAAAATGTCGGATCCACGAACCAAAGGTTGGCTGCTTGTCGATTCACCAATAAATCTGGGGATATTGATTTTGGGATATTTTTTGATGGTGTATTGGGGTCCAAGAATCATGGCCAAGTTAACAAAATTTTCATAAATGTCCGCCACGTATGCGTTAACTAAAAATTCTTACTTCCTGCCTAGGAGACAAGCATTTCAATTAAGGAAACTCATGATTACGTATAACTTTTTGATGGTCTTGCTGAATATACATATTTTAACGGATGTACTTGTGGGCACTTCAAAAGTTGGATATGATTACATGTGCGATATAGGATATGCCGACAACAATCCCAATGAAATGAAGGTTTGGTCCTAGTTTCACACGAAATGGACGTAATCAGTATTTTCATTTGTTGTAGATTTTAAACGCGATTTGGTGGTACTACTTTTCCAAGTTTATAGAATTCGCCGATACACTGTTCTTTATTCTGAGAAAGAAAACCGATCAGTTGAGTCATCTGCATGTCTACCATCATACCAGCATTGCTTCAACAACATGGGTTGCATTAAAATGGTTTCCAAGTGGAGCTCGTAAGTATTTTGAGGATTGGTTTTTTTTTCAGCACGAGTTCATCCAAATTTCGTAGATTACGCTCCTGAGTTAACTTTGACAGTTTTCTTGAGTTAACTCTAGATCAAATGATAGGGGATCAATTCAGTACTCAAAAAAGCGGACTGAATCCTTTGAAGCCATTCTACTTAAATATTTTAAAATTTCGAAATAGAATAAAATTTTTGAAATTAATAAACGAAATTCCATTTATTTTCAGTGACTCGTCTCTCAACCATCAATTGCTTTATACATGTGTTAATGTATTCTTATTATGGCCTGAGTGCATTAGGACCAAATTTTCAGAAGTATTTATGGTGGAAAAAGTATTTAACTCGTCTGCAAATGGTAAGAACATTGTTTTATAGAACTATTCGTCGATCGTGCGTTGATTTGTCGACTTTGAAATTAATTTATATTTTCTTCTTGAAGTATTAACTTAAAACCAGACAAAACTGCTTAAACAAACTTCCGTAATCTCGTTCTTATCGTGGAATCTATGTTTATCTCTAACAAATAACTTAGATAAGTGGATGTGTGTGCCAAACATAGCAAATTTACGAAAGTGTTTATACAGGTATCCATTGTCTTTTATTAACAAATGTCGATGTCAAAAATTGTTATCTACAGTTGTCATTCATTGCTTAGGCTACTGGTCAATCAAATCATACATACAGACAACAATATTAAAACATTAACCATTGTATTAATAAACGCTGATTAGCTAATTCATGACAAACATGACAGATTTTTCTATAAGAAATACTCGCGCAACTGTCAAAAGTTAGTCACTGATTAGCTACTCAGCGTTTATTAATACGGGGGTTGATCGATTACAATCTACAAACGTTTGAATAATTATTTTGTTAAAAAAAAGCCAAAACTTTCATTCTTTTGTTTATATATAAGGTGCGCCATCTTTAAAGTCGGTATGTGAATATTGAATAACTTTTTGAACAAACAACCCGTTTTTCTTCTTTAGTGGCATACTGTATCCGATGGTCGATATTTTGAATGACTCTGAGACATAATTGAACTTCAATGTCGTTAGCTCATGGATTGTTCTTGGCTTTGGTTGATTGAAAATATGTACGTTAATCATGTACGATCATGGCGGCCAAATAACACGGCCATTGAGTTTTTCGCGCAGAAGTTCCATTCTTTTGTTGGCAGTGCGGCAAGTGGCAAGTGGCACTATCCTGTTGGGAGCACATATCGTCCAGGTCCATATCCTTAATTTCTGGCCCCAAGAACTACGTTATCATACCGCGATATCGAACACGATTCACGGTAACTGCTTGACCGACCTCATTTTCGAAGAAGTACGGCCCGAATACGCCGCCAGCCCATAAACCGCACCAGACAGTCACTCTTTGTGGATGCAACGGTTTTCAACAATCACTCCTAGATTCTCATTTACCAAAATGCGGCAAAGTGTGACTCGTCGCTGAAGATGATTTCACCATTCCTTTCTGTCTGTTCAACGTACCATTCGGCGTATTGACTACGCTTGCAATTATCAGTAGGCTCCAGCTGTTGAGTCAATTGATCCTTGTGAGCGTTTAAATTCAAATCTTTATTCAAAATCCGCATCAGTGATGTTCGTGAGATGTTCAATTGTTGGATACGACGACGAGTAGAGGTTGACAGCTCTTCTGCCAAACTATCGCGATTAACAGCAATGTTTTCCGCGGAACGAACTGAGCGAGCATTCACTGGTGTTTTCACATTCTGGGCTAACAGGAAAAGTTTTCTCGGTAAACTGTTCCCATTCAGCAATCTGATTTACACTGCTGACAAGGGAAAAAATCCCAGGAAAGTTTATTCGCGATAGGCTTGCTATAGACCTGGTTTTCTGAAAATTGCTCACCATTCTCCTTATTGTGGACACATTTGGTCGAATATGCTGACCAACAAAAATCACGAAGTGACGAAGGCTTCGCCTTCAACAATCTTAACACGCTGCTCAATTGTGTACCTCTTCATGGTTGAATTTGTCAAAACTGGAGCAATGAAATGTCAAATTAAGTTGAGAAAAAACTTGACGTTACGGTGTGACTTACAATTAGCATCGTGCATTATGGTAGGACCACCCTTATGAGGAAGGGTCCTGGTCCTTTACAATTTATTTGAACTATTTGTTGAATAAAACATCAATCAAGTGGCTCCCTCTATTGATCAAAACAAAATGTGCCCTTTTTGCTGCGACTTCGAGCGCTGATTTCGGCACGAATGTTTGCCTTGAGCTCGTCAATGGTGTGAGGCTTTCTGGCGTACACTTTGCTTTTCAAGTAGCCATGCTAAAATAGGCCCGGAAGGGTCAAATCTATAGATGTCGATGAACACTCAATGTCTCCATTTTTTGACATTCTACGGAATTTTCATTATAATTTTTTTTCTTGAAGTGCCGCTACAGTCCGGAATGAATCTGGGCCTCAACCAACATGCCTCTCCAATTAGCCCGGTGCTTGATTAGCTGGAGGCAGCAGTTGCGCACTCCAAGTTGATTGAGGTCGGTTTCTACTTGTACGCGCCACTTAAGGCGAGGTGTTCCTCTACTGCGTCCGACGTCTGGCTGGGAATCGATTTCTTCATCCGTTTTTGAGATGGTCCATGCTTCAGCGCCGTAGAGCAGGACTGGGATGATCAGGGTCTTCAGGGTCTTTTGGGAATTTTCATTGCAGAAACTAATTTTGTTGATTTGCAATGAGACATAGCTCATCGTCTTGTTGAAACTTCTAACCGTGCTAACCTTTTACCGATATCGATTCCCATCGACTGTTTCGCCTGGTCTGAAGAAAAATGGCTAAATGATGGTTTTGCGTAAACGCCGGTCCAAAAAAAATTAATGTTTGGTTCATCTTAAATCTTGTGTGGATTCTGCGTTCCCCAAGTGCCAGAGAGTGTGAAACGAACATTTTGGTTTCCGAAAATCAGGTTCATTGACAACCATTCGATCGACTGGCCGTCGTCGGCAAAATTCTTTAAGTCAATCAAACTATATACGGAAGCTAAATATGCTGCAAAGTGGTTCCACTGGTGCTGAAATGCTAAGCGTGGTGATAATTTGACACATAGGGGCTCTTGGAAACACGGTCTTTTATCGCTTCACCTAATTCGTTGGCAGGTCTTGACGCACATTGCTCTAACACAACTGAACGACCATTTTCAATGTGCAGCGCCTCTATTTCGGCGTGTTCTATGGTTAACCCATAGAGCCATAGAGCAGGACTGGGATGATCAGGGTCTTATATAGGATCTAGTTAGTAGTTCGAGTGAGGGCTCTACTACTGAATTGCCTTCTTAGCCCGAAGAAACAGCGGTTGACAAAGTCCAGTACTACCTCAAAGTTATATCTGTCGATAGTGACGTTCAGTCCAATTCGCGGATGTTGTGTGTCCTTTCGTGTTGACAGCATAAACTTTGTCTTGCCCTCATCTACTGCTAAACCCATTTTTTGCCGCTTCCTTCTCTATACTAGCAAACGTGGCTATGACATCACGTTGAGTCCTACCAATGACGTCAATATCGCCGGTGTATTCTAGTAGTTGTACCGATTTTTTTTGAAAATTCTGCCTCTGGTGTTGACTTGGGAGTTTTGCACAATCCTTTCAAGAATCAAATTGAAGAACTCACATGACAGTGCATCGCGTTGCCTAAATTGTTGTTTGGTATCGAATGTGTCGGTGAGGTCGTTGATTATCCTTAACAAACGGACGAGTTTAGACGGTATACCAAAACTAGACATGGCTCTGTATAGTTCGTCTCTATAAATGCCGTTGTATGCGGGATTGAAATCGATGAATAGGTGGTAAGTATCGATTTGGACTTCTTGGGTTTTTTCCACGATCTGCCGAAGTGTGAAAATTTTATCGGTTGTGGAATTTCCTGGCCTAAAACCACACCGATAAGGGCCGATCAGGTTGTTGGTTAACGGTTTCAGGCGTTCACTTATTACGGCAGATAGGATCTTATAGACGATATTGAGGAGACTTATGACTCTGTAGTTGGCGCAGTTTAAAGGGTATTCGTTTTTTTGAATCGGGCAAAGAGCAATACAAAAAATATTGCGGGTAAATTGTCATAGAACTCGTTTCCGATAAACTATGGGAACGCTTTAAGGTAAAATAAAGTAAAATGATTCGCTTCGTTTGCCATAGAAAAAACAAATTACATAACTGACGTATTTAATATTTTTTAAGGTATTTTTTTACATTTTAGTAAAAATGTTCTTTTCTTTTGAAATTTCAGATACAATTTGGAATTTGCTTGTTATGGTGGATACATGCATTACTAAGTTGCCGCATCTATCCCGTATGGATTCCTCTATTCAACATACTTTATATGGCTTCGTTTTTAGTTCTCTTTGGAAGATTTTATATGCAAAAATACACGAAAAAAATCGCAAAGTTGAGTTAATCAGATTAAATTAAAATAATTTGTTATTGCATTAAGCTGTAAATATAGCTATTAAAAATACAAATACAAAGCTTTTACTTAAAAATAAAAAAATTGTGTTGTTGTTACTTACAGGTCCGTTGAGGGTCACGTTACTCTGCCAGTTATTCAGTCCGTGCGTTGTGGCATCCGCGATTGTTTGATCTTTAAGCCGAGAGGTTCGGTCTTCCTTGTCATTTCGAACCTGATTCTTTTGCCTTGAGGAGCTCGATGTGGTCGAGCCAATGTACCTTTTACCTTTACCTTTTGTACTTAGTGGGTGTATCACCTTCTCCATTCGACTTTCTCGCATACAGGACCAACAATTCGACCAAGAATTTTTCTGTCGACAGTGCGTTATATTTGCACGCCTTCCTGTTTATTTTCCAGCACTCAGCGCCGTTAAATAGGACCGGTAGGATTAGGCTAGGTAGGTTGGGTAGAACAAGCATATGGATTCGTCGATGTTGTGTGGCCTTTTTGGATTGACACCATAAACTGGGTCTTACCCTCAATTACTATAAAACTCATTCTTGCCGCTTGCTTCAGCTTACCGGCAAGCGTGTCTGTAATATCACGCTAAGTCCGACTAATGGTGTCAAAGCCGCAGGTTAATTAGTAGTTCCACCCATTTATGAAATACTGTGTCTCTGGTGTTTGCACAATCATCTAAAGAATGAGATTCAAGTACTCCTTTTGTGGTATCGAATGATTCGTTGAAATTTTTTTCCGTCGCTGATGCAGTGAGTGTTCTCCATTATCATCCTACACAGATGGACGAGTTTGGCGGTAAAGCAATATGAGACATGGAGGGAAATAGAAAGCATACTTTTCGTATGCGGCTTCGTAGCCGATGAATAGTTGTGTTCTATAAGGATCTGCGGAAGTGTGAAGATTTAATCAGTTTTGGACTTTTCTGGTCATAAACCACACTGATAAGGTCCTTTCAGGTTTTTGGTAAACGGTTTCAGACGTTCACATATTACGTTAGATAGATAGGCTATGTTGAGGAGACTTATGCCTCACAGCACAGTCTCCTCCTTTGTGGCTCGGACAAACAATTCTGAGGTTCCATTCTTCAGACATACTACCATCCGAACAAAATGTTGACTATGAGTAGCTGAATGCTATTTACCAAATCGTTTCCGTCGGCTTTATAAAGTTCGGCGGGAAGGACGTCATTTCCTGCAGCCTTGTTAAGCTAAAGCTTGGTTGTTGCTATCCTTACTTCACTTGGCAGGTTGATTGGTAGTTTTCGCTGTAGTCGCCAATACGGAATGATTTCGTTCTGCCTGACAGGGGAATGGTGTTCTTCATCGCCGTTTAATAGTCTGCAGAAATGGGTGTTCCATATATTCAGCATCGACTGTGTGTGGGTCTCAACTACGATATTTCCTTGTTCAACTCGACAGGATTCAATTCGAGCCTTGTATCCCCGCCTGTGTCGTTTTACTTACTTATTCACTTAACTGGCGCTACAATCCGGAATGAACCTGGGCATCACCCAACATGACTATCCAATTTGCCCGGTCCTTAGCTAACTTCCTCCAGTTGGGAACTCCAAGTTGGTTGAGGTCAGCTTATTCTTGTGTGCTCCACTTCAGGCGAGGTCTTCCTCTACTGCGTGTGACGTGTGGTGTGGCTGTAAATCGAAGACTCTGCTAGCAGGAGTATTGGTTTCCAATTGTTCTACATGTCCTAGCCATATTAAAAGCCCAATGTGGAGTAGCTGTACACTTCGTATAGTTCTTAGTTTAATCTTCGTCTTCTTAGACAGTCAACGCTTACTGGACTGTAGGTTTTCGAAGAATTTTCTCTCAAAATGACCAAGGATTTCTTCATGCACTTTTGATACGGTCCAGCACCCGAAAGCAGGACTGGGATGATCAGGGTCTTGTATGTGAACTCCTTAGTATTTAGTTCGACTGAGTGCTTAACTACTAAATTATCTTATTAGCCCGAAGAAACAGCCAGCGGTTGGCAAGAATAATTTTTCGTTTCTGACGAGATATTGTTGTCAGGATTTAATGCTGGGGTTGCCGTTTTACACTTTGGTAAAACTTCCTATTTTTTCCTGGAGTGGCACCCCTTAATATCCTCAATCGCGAACGTTTCGTTCTCTTCTTTCTTCATTCTAAAAAGTCGGTGTTCTTCCCTTCTTCGCTTCCTATAGAGCACAATGGCAGACCTCATCGTCACCTGCATCCTTGGCTTGACATTCTTCATTCAACCAAGAGTTTCTTGTTGGTGCGTGCGAGAAACCTAGCATACTAGCTGCGGCTGAATTAATTGCTGTTGACATCGTTGCCATTGTTCTTCGACATTAGATGTTGGACGCTGGTGGTATGGTGTAAGTCGAGAATTTGAGGGACAAGCGTTCTGCGTGGGAGTTGACGGTCTCTGGCGATTGCAGTCATTCGACATAAAATTTTTTTCACAGTATTACTGGTTTGTTGTGGTCTGGTGAGTATCCGCATTCTAGTTTTGGCTGCAACAATGTGGTGGATAGAGTAGATGTTAACCCCTTGGTAAGTTTGGACATCCAAAATACTGGATGTGTGCCTCTTGTCTATCGCAATATGATCAGGTTGACTGACTACTTGTTGATCTGGAGACCGCCATGCCCCCTTAGGAGTATCGAGATGAGGAAACCGTGTGCTGGCTATCGTGGCATTTAGTTCCGCAACGAAGGCAATTAGCTTAAGTACGTTGTCAGACGTGGTCTCGTGTAGTAGGTTGTGTTTTCAGACGATATTGCTTGCTACCTTGGCATTAAAATCTAAAAGCACGATTTGAACATCGTACCTCGTTTGTCGTTCATTAGACTGCTGGACAGAGTAGCTGCTTAGAAATGTCCTTTCTTCTCTGTCGGAACGGGAGCGCATAAAAGGCTAATGTTGGGGAATCAAGCCTTGGTGAGGATTGTTAGAATGCATTAGCTAATGTCTTCGATGCACAAGATTTCTTTTTTCCTCTGTTGCTTGAAACAAATCCACATCCGAGAATAGTGCTGTTTCTGCTCACAGTCCGTAGTAGATGTCACAGTTCTTCACCCCCTTTTTGCTCGGCCCATCCCATCATATATCCTGAGAAGTAATGTCTGCTTTGTAGCAGCTTGAGGCTTCCGCTAGTTGTTCGGCTGGGCCTTTTCTTTTGAGCGTTCAAACATGTAGACGTGTAGATTTGAACGTCGCGTCGTAGTCACTTCTTTGTAGTAGAAGTAGAATCATTCTATCGCTCGATGTGGCCTAGCCAATGTAGTCGATCCACATCTTGCTACAGCTCATAAAGTTCGCGGTTGTATCTTCTCCTCCATTTGCCCTCCTCGCACACAGGACCGAATCCGCCGAAGTATTTTTGTCTCAAAAGAGCCCAGTATCAGCCCTCCCTTCTTGATTATCGTCCATCACTCGACGCCATAAAGCAGAACTGGCAGGATAAGAGTTTTGTGGAGTACACATTTCGTCCTTCGTGTTAGGAGTTTTCAACCCAGTTGAAGTAGCAATGGTTTCCTAGGGTAGTTCTTCCCCATATCTCCACTAGTGTGTCATTCGCGGAATCTATGTTTGCTCTGAGGTAGGTGAACTCCTTAACTACCTCGAAATTAGTGTTATCAATTGTGACGTTTTGTCCTTGGCGGTGGACAGATGCTTGTTTGTTTGTTGATAGCAAGTACTTACTCTTGTCCTCATTTACTTCAAGGCTAACGGATTTCGCCTGTTCTTCAATCGCCGTGAACGCTTCTATCACGGCACGCTAGGAGCGACCGATGATGTCATTATCGTCCGCATAGCCCAGCATAGTCCTTCGTACTATCCGCTCCAGTACGAGATTGAGGAAGTCACGACATGATAGCGCGCCTCCTTGCCGAAATCCGGTGCATGTTTGGAATAGTTCGGAGGAGCTAATTCCAAACTGCACGTTGCAGCGCGTGTTTTCCAGCGTCACGCAACTCAGCTGAATCAGTTTTACCGGGATTCCGAATTCAGACATCGCCATATCGAGCTCCTGATGACATATGCTCTCATACGCAGCTTTGAAGTCGATGAATAGGTGGTGATTTTCGACTTGAAATTCATTGGTTTTTCGAGGACTTGCCGCAGTGTGAAAATTTGGTCTTAAGTCGATCTGCCTGGCCGAAAACCGCACTGGTACGTGCCGATTAGTGTGTTGTAAAAAGGTTTTAGATATTCACACAGTACCTTGGATCGGATCTTGTATGCCACATTTAGCAGGGATATGCCTCGATAGTTCTTACAAGACATAGAATCGCCTTTTTTTTGTAGATGGGGTATATGTAGCTGATAGTCCAGTCATCGGGCATGTTTTCTTCTACCCATACTTGGTTGATGATTAGGTGCATGCATCACCACCGTATTTAAAAAGCTCCGCTGATAAGCCATCATAACATGCGGCCTTGTTGTCCTTAAGCCTTTTATAGCTAGGCCAACTTTTTCTATACCTAGTTTTGGAAACAGTTCTTCACTGACTGAACGTGGGTTCTCTTCTATAACTATAACTCTCTCTACATGATGCTCATTAAGCAGGTGCTGAAAATGCTGCTTAAACACATCTACTGTTCCCTGTGCTTCGGTGGCCAGGTTTCCTTCGCTGTCTCAAAGAGCCTGCGTTCCGGTTTTGTAGCCAGCAGTTGCTTGGCCTTTTTACAAAACCTCCGGATGTTGTTACGATCGCGCGACTCTTCGATCTCCTTTAGCTGGGAGGTTGCTTAAAGCATCTTCTTCCTACGCAGGGTCTTCTTTCCTCCCTTCTACTGGCTCGATACTCTTCTCTCGCTGCCCTTGTTTTGCGCTGCAGTGCTTTCTTGTGTGCATATTCTGTCACCTTTTTTCTGTAATATGCATTCGTCAACATACCACGGGGTGCTGCCCTACAGTGGTTTCGGCTACATCCATGATGATGTCGTGATACTCGCACCACTGATTGTTATCGTCTGTGGTAGGTGAGTGCACATAGGAGAGTTTCATACTCAGGCGCTCGCTGTAAGCTCTGGCTACTCCAGGCATCCAACCTCGAAATTCTTTTTCTGATCGGCTCGCAGCTTCTTGTCGTTGGACAATCGAGCTCTGAATTTAACCTCGACAAGAAAATTGTCACAGTCGACGTTTGCCGGAATGTGTGAACTTCGAGGATGTTGGATGCGTGCCGGTTAGCCCATGTTCGACTTAGTTGGCGATTTGACCGTCTGGAGAGCGCCAGGTTGCTGTGGATCCTTGGCCTTGGAAACCTAGTGCTACTTATCATCGTACTACGAGCTGCTGCAAAGTCGATTAGTCGGTAGCCGCTGTCTGTTGTCGTTTCGTGGATTCTGTGCTTATCAACTAAACCACCAGATGGTTTCCTTTCCGACTTAAGCATTGAAATCCCCGAGTACGACTTTTACATCATACTCCGGGCAGGCTCCTTAGACGCCATCCAGGAGTTCATAAAACTCCTCCTTGATGGGATCTTCAGCATCGTCGGTAAGAGCTTGTGCACATATTAGGCTTATGTTTTGGAACGTAGCTGTGATGCGGATCACAGAAAGGCGATCACTTAACAATGAAGTCAATGACTTCTGCCCTAAGACTATTTCCCAGGACGAATCCCCATCGGAATACATGCAATTTGTGTTGCAGCTGTAATAAATGTCGCAATTTTTTCTCTTCATCATACCTGATCCTATTCTGGATTGCGGTTATAGCTGACTTGTACCGCATGAGGACAAATTCAAGTTTTTGAGTAATACCCGGGCCCGGGTGTAGAGTGTTCGTACATTCCAGGTGTATACTCTCATGTCATAGTCTATTGACGTTCCAGGTCTAGTTGCCATATGAGGAGTTTCATTAGCCGAGACTGGTTGCGTCTCTCTCATAACTAATGGCTTTTTTCATGGTCGGGAAGTCACCCCGACGGCACAACCTCCAACCTGGAGGGGCAGGTCCTTGTGTTGAACCTAGGACAGCGGGCCGGAAATACCGATGTCAGTAACCAATTTTGGGATATGAGCGCTGCCGTTGACCCATTGAGGGCTCCTCCGCCACCAGCTGTTTTCCAACACCCTGGCTTAGTATTGAAAATCTTTATAGACCTGGTGTTCAAACATGTCGAAGCAGCTTTTTAGAGATTACACTTCCAAGTTAGATCTAACTGGAGTTGTAGGCGGCACAGTTGACTCCATCTAGTGAATGGCTGAATTCCAAAGCGCCATAAAAATGCGCATTGTGAATGCACATTGCTTTAATGATGCCAGGTTATGAATGCTTTTGCACTGCTTCGCATATATGCATCACAAATATTCACGAAGCACGCGCAGTTGATGCTTTCACAACGGGTTTAAAAAAATGCTTTGCATCATAGTAATTCGTTTGCGTTTTGGAACTCTTGATCAGGCAGTAATGCAAAAGTACTGCGTTTTGGAATTCAGCCAATTCATCCGCAGTCGCGTGAGAGAATGTACCTTAGTGAGAGGACACTCCTAACCCCTCTTTCGTTCGCTGCAACCAACGACCTTAAACAGGGTTTGATACCCCATCTCCAGTGAGCGTAGGAGTTGATAGTGAGAGGCTAGAGTGCGAACGCTTGTGTACTCATGTAATCGCATCACTACCCTTGAACACTCGAAGTTTATTCCAGACAAAAACGACAAACAGCATGCTCTGCTGATCCTGAGCCTGTGATGATTTCGCATTGGAAAACCGCCGAAAGACAATTCATCCCCCACGAAGGCTCTCCTAATTGAAAACCCCGCCACAGACGAAAGAAAACATAACACCGTTTACACCGTACATTCAGATTTCCATTTCTTTTTATTCAATTTCCTCACAGAAATTCTCCATTTTGTATTTTTCATCTTCAAATTTATTTTTCGCCTTACATTAGCATCGATTGCAAATTAATTTTCATTCTTCACTTCCTACTACGATTTGGCTAATTAGGTTTTTTTTTTAACTTAATTCAAAGCTACATAACGCCGAGAATACAATTTATCATCTTCATCTTCATTTAATTAATTAGATTACAATTAATCAAACTCTAGGTTTAGTTTTTTTTTTTTTAAGTGCAAATTGTACAATAATGAGAGAGAAAACAAAAAAATTTTAAAATATCTACACGCTTAAAAATATTAAAATAAAATAATATGAAGGACCAAAGCGAAAGAAGGAAGGAGCAGAGTAGAATCGACAGAGAGATTTTTTTTTTCTCTTCAAGAGAAAACAAACAAAATATACAAGGGATATGAAAATAAGGAGCAGCGCACGGAGGAGAGCCGCTTACTTGGGGTTTTGAAACATTTAAAACTGTATTTCCTTTGTTATCTGTGGAATTGTGTTTTTCTTCTTCTTTTCATGAATTTTGTTTATTTTATTGTATTCCAGACATTTTTCTTGTAATTTCTAAATGTTTACGAATTTCGGTTTTTTGTTTAATTTTTTTTAATAACTATCACTATCATAATTAACATCCTGTTGCGCCTGTGTAGAATCGTCACTTCGTTCCGAGATCGGCTCTAGATCTGGGTCCAAGTTCAGGTCGTTCATGGGCGGGCAACAGGATGGATGACTCATTGAATCAAAGGCGTCTTTGATTTGGTTGTTGGCACCCTTCGGATCGAGGTCGGTCGCCCAGCTGAAGTGCATTAGCGCCGAGTCGACATTGCCCAGGGCTTTGTGGATCTTTCCGATGAGGTAGAACACCACCGATTCCTTTGGTACGATTTCCTTCAACTCTTCAAGCTCGCGCAGTGCCTCTTGGTGCTTGCCCAGCGAGAAGTAGATGGAACCACGATGGAATCTCGCCAGCGGATTCTTCGGGTCTATCGCGGCGGCTGTGTTTAGGGTTTGCAGAGCTTGTTCCTTCTTCTGCATAAAATACTGCATAGCGCCGATGTGCACAAGAATCACCGAGTTCTTTGGATTGATTTTGAGCGCCTTGACGTAGTGCAATTCAGCCAGCTCGTATTTTTCTTGCTTGGAATAGATGGTGCCGATGCCGAACCAGGCATTGTAGTGACGCGGATCTTTGAGCATCGCTGTTCGGAAGAAGTTGAGTGCTTTGTCCAGCTCCTCGGTGAGAACCAGTTCGTGACCGAGCAGCGTGTAGCTGTACACAAAGTCTGGGTCAACTTGTACGGCCCGCTTGAAGAATTTGATTGCCGTCTCGTGTTCTTTGTGCAGGGAGAAACAATTGCCGGACACACACCATGTTATGGGCGAGGTTTTGTCTTGATTCATTAGATCCTGCGCCAGGGCGGACAGGTCGACTTCTTTCTGTAGATGCCACAGCGACGAGCTGTAGATCTCCATCGAGTCGAGTCGGTGTGGATCGCTTTCGTGGATTTTGCGGAATATCGTCACAGAGGTTTCGTACTCGCGCAGCTCGTAGTGGGAACGTCCGATTTGGCTTTGCACCCAACTCGAGTAGAGGTGATGCTTTGGAATTGATTCGAAGCTCTTGATCGCCTCCTGGCAGTTGTACCGTGCTAGATGGTTGTAGCCCTGACCGAGGTCGCGCAATAGCGCCATCAAACCCTCGGCACTCTGTCTCTTCAAGTTCAGCACGTGGTGGGCCATTGTTTGGGCGCTGTTCAGACTGTTGTTCAACAGCACTTTGCTGTCACTGGAGGTGATCGTTTCGACCTTCTCCTTCTCCTTGTCCTTCTTGTCTTTCTCGTTCATTTCGATATTACTAAGGGAGATTTTGGGGATGCGTTGTTTGGTCTTGCGTGGCGGCGAACGTGGCTGCACGAACTTGCTCATGTTGGGACTTTTGTTGTTCTCCTTGACGGAGTAGTTGCTATTGCTGAATAGTCTCGAGCTGCGGCGTACGTTCTGCGCTGCTAGACCACCGCCTGTGGCACAGGTGTTTGGCGTGCGTGGTGTTATGTTGCCGGTTTGTGTGAAGACAGCCGGTTTTGTAGAGGGTTCCTTCCGATTGATCAAGCTGCCGACGTGTGTCTTGAGTTTCTTCCCCACCGCCTTTTGTTCCTGATTGACCTCGGCCAGTGTCTGTGGGGATGGTGTGTGCATGGTTGTGTTCAAATTGTTGCACAGACTGTAGGGTGTGTCGCCCGGACTGATAGGTAGTATGCCGAAACTCGGTGTCGATGGACTTATGGCGGACAGATATTTGAATTGTCGGCGGAATGGCGTGCCACCGTCAAAATGACTCGTCTCCATGTAGGCTAGGCCGCCACCTCCACCGCTGCTGCTGTTATTGCTATTGTTGTTGTTGCTGCTGCCGAAGACGATCGGTGTATCCTCGATTGTTGTGTTGAAATTGTTGGTGCTCGGTGGCGGTGGACCGCCGCCCATGCCGATGTTACCCCCGCGCAGGATCGTCATTGAACTATTTAGATTGTTATTGTTGGGTGTCATCATGTTGATGTTGTTTGACTGGTCAACTGGCGTTGATAGGATATAATTAGAGCTATTGTTAAGACTATTGACTAAATCCGATCCGATGGTGGTCTGCTGTTGTAGAAGACCACTACCATTCATACCGCCCCCGCCCGACATCATTTGTGGAGCATCGCAACCGGGGAAACCGCCACCGCTGCCAAAGAGCACCATCGAATTGGTGTTGGTGTTCCCCTGACTCGTGTTAAAGATGTCCGTACTTGTCACTTGAAATATCGCATTCGGATCGATGTCAACACCGAGATTGCACAGCTCGGCGAACGCTGTCCACAGGAAGGGATTCAATTTGAGGGCTTTTCGGTATGCATCCGCAGCGATGGCATCTCTTTCTGTTTTCACACATATCTGCGCGATTAGTTG
Source organism: Rhingia rostrata (assembly GCA_949824845.1). Classification (NCBI taxonomy): domain Eukaryota; kingdom Metazoa; phylum Arthropoda; class Insecta; order Diptera; family Syrphidae; genus Rhingia; species Rhingia rostrata. Next base: position 19,041,732 of record OX463757.1, read on the forward strand.
CAGCACAAAGCATGCTATCTCACCAAAGTCTTTCGCGATCTCGTCGAAATTCTTTATTTCACCGAGGCAGACGCTCGACAGAGCGCATTCGGCTTCGGAGTACTTTTTCAAATGGAACGCACATTTGGCAAGAAGATAACGGCACTCGGGCGAACGACGTGATTTCTCTTTCAGCAGCCAGTATGCCTGATGGATCATGCTGGAGCGATAGTAACTGGTGGCCAGCACAAATATTGTTTCGTCTGTTTCCACTGTGAATGATAGAAGAGAGAAGAGAGAAGAAAATGCAATTAGTGAGGGCATAAAGCAAGCGGGGGAGGGGGATTAATTGGCTATTGGTTTGTGTCTTAGAAGTCAGATTTCCTAATCATTGGTTTCTTGACGACATATAATCCCATTTGTCGGCTGATTATAATCAAATTATTTCAGAAGCACGCCTAACATGGAAATCGGATAAAGGGCTTCTTAACTGGAGCACGAGAAGAGCTGTAATTTTCTTTTTATGTTGGCAGTGCTAGGTTTTCTTTTTTTTTTCGAAATGCGCCTTCATTAGAAGAGATAAGATGTAACTGTGTGCTGGACAAATAAACCGTGAGCAAGGAACACATGCTAAAGGCGATAAGAAGGACCACATGTGAGATAGAAACATGTGGTCGTTGGTCTTATCGTGGTTTTCCGTATTTTTGTGTTTAACAGCACAACACGACGTACATATTTCCCGGAAAGATACGTCACTGTAGTGCCTTATGCTTGTAACAATGATCTCAATATAGAGTTATCATGTCCATGGGACTACTGGCAATGTAGTCCCTCTTCGACTAATTACCTGCACTTGAAATAGCTTGGATAACTAACGCCTCCTTACACTCTTTACGGTTGAACCTGAGAGCTGGGTGAAATCTATTCTTTCACTGAGTCAAGACTTTTTTTCAGATGGCGATGGTGGAGTGTTGATGTGAGTCAGTGTTAGCATCTACAATATTTTCACCACAGTACAGACCGACAGAAATTTTCAGATTTAGTGAAATTCCTCTGTTTTCAGAGAGTACAGAGTGCCGACCGCGATCAATGATCATCTATAGACAGGATCAGGGATGCAGAAAAGGAAGCCATGAGATTTATTACATGTGAAGCCAGAGTTTCTGACATAGATCTGGTAAAAATAGCTCCACACTAGAAATTTAAGATGGGGACGCAGTAAAGGAAGACCTCGTTTTGAGTGGAAATCTTCTATAGACAGGAAGAGAGCCATAGGCGATTTTTTCATTTGGATGTTTGGTTTTTAAACTGGCAACACTGTTCCGAGAGATTGTCAATTTGACAGTTGAAGGATGATTAGTGGATAGGTTTTGCCTTTTTATAATGAATAGATTAACGGCACATGGAATGTGAGAACATAAAACAGGAGAGGTGCAAGCGAACAACTAGCGAAAGCCCTAAGCTGCTACAAAGCAGACATTATTGCCACCCAGGAAATACGATGAGATGTCCCGGGCAAAAAGAGGTTGAAAAAGTGTGACATCTACTATGGACCGACAGCGACTATTCGGATGCGGATTTGTTATTAGTGCCAGATTTAGGCAAGAAGTGTTATGTTTCCAAGACATTAGCGAACGCATTGTAACGATCCGCATCAAGGCCGAACTCGTCAACATAAGCCTTATATGCGCTCACGCCCCAACGGAGGAAAAAGATGATATAACTAAGGACTGCTTCTATGAACTCCTTGACAAAACCTATGAGCGACTACCGAAGTACGATGTTTAAATCGTGCTGGCAGATTTTAACGCAAAGGTAGGAAGAGAAGACGACTTTAGCAGTATTGTCGGAAAACATAGCCTGCACGACAACACGTCTGGTAAAGGACTTAGGCTAATTGACTTCGCTACGGAACGAAATGCCACTATAACCAGCACACGGTGTTCTCACCTCGATATCCATAAGGGGACATGGCGGTCTCCAGATTAACGAACGGTCAACCAAATGGATTACATTGCGATAGACAAGAGACACGCAGCCAGTATTTTGGATGTCCGAACATTCCGAAGAGCTAACGTCGACTCGGACCACTACCTTGTTGCAGCCAAGGTAAGAATGCGGATCACCAACACGCCACAACAATCCAGAAATACTGTGAAGAAATTTAATGTCGAAAGATTACCAAAATACCACCAGCATCCAATATCGAAGAACGATGCCAACAAGCCATTAGATCAGCCGCAACTGATGTGCTAGGTTTCTCGCTCCAACCAACAAGAACGAGGAATGCCGACATATGCTCGCAGCCAAGAACGAGGCCTACAAGGCTAAGATGCAAAGAAGAAGAGAAGAACACCGGCTTTTCAGAAAGAAGAAAAAAGAGCAAGAAACGCGCTCGATCGAGGATATAGAGGGGTGCAATTCCAGGAACGATGTTCGAAAGTTTTACCAAAGTGTAGAACGTCAAAGCCAAAGATACAAGGCTCGAACAGAATCCTGTAGAGATGAACAAGGAAATATCGTAGTTGAGACACATTCGATGCTGAGGATATGGAAGAACCACTTCTGCAGTCTGTTAAACGGCGACGACGAACAATATTCCGCTGTCAGGCAGAACGAACCTTTCAGTATTGGCAACGACAGCGAAAACTGCCAACCACCCACCCGGCCTGAGTGAAGTGAGGTTAGCTATATATAAACTCAAGCTTAATAAGGCTGACGGAAATGACGGCCTTCCCGCTGATTGGAGATGACTTGGTAAGTAACGTCCACCAACTCACAAGCCAAATCTGGTTGGAAAGTATGCCTGAAGAATGGAACCTCAGCATCGTTTGCCCGATCCGCAAAAAAGGAGACCCTCTGAACTGCGCCAACTACAGGGTCATAAGTCTCCTCAACATCGCCTACAAGATCCTATCTGACGTAATATGTGAACGCCTGAAACCGTTTACCAGCAACCTGATCGGCGCTTATCAGTGTGGTTTTAGGCCAGGAAAGTCCACAACCGATAAAATTTTCACACTTCGGTAGATCCTGGAAAAAACCCGAAATATCCAAATCGATACCCACCACCTATTCATCGACTTCAAAGCCGCATACGACAGCATTTAAAGAGACTTGCCAACCGCTGTTTTTTCGGGGTAAGAAGGAAATTTAGTAGTAACGCCCTCACATCGAGCTACAAAGGTGGTCCTATACAATAACCTGATCATCCCAGTCCAGCTCTATGGCTTCTCAGGACGCTGCCCCGTATAGCTAAGGGTTCTTAATAATCTGGGAACTAGGGCGACAACCTAGCCCATCTCGTTTAAGCACACAAGGAAGTGCCTGCATTCATTAAAGCGCCTTTTCCTTCCCACAGACGGCAGCAGATGAATTCCAAAGAAAGAACCAAAGGTTGCGTCTTTAGTCGCAATTAGGCTGAACGAATTAAACAACCAAATTGAGCTGCTGACACCTCGTGATCATCACCATCTAGATCAACAGTCGAAAAACAAGGTGAGCCAGCCTTAAGTGCCTTTTAAAGTGAGCCGACCTATTTCAATGCAGATTTGTTCAAAGCGATAGACTAGCGACGAGAAGTCAAGATGACAGCAGCGAACGCATGGTAGCAATTCGCATCAAACGAGATGTCATCGCCGAGTAAAGATTTGGAAGCGGCTCAAGTAGGTTTAGTGTTAACCAAGGCGATACCAAGTATATACATGCCTAACGCGAATAAAGTTGGACGAAATGCCGGAAGTGGTGGTGCTTTTAGTGGCGCGCATATGTAGCAACCGACCATAACCGCCGCGAAGTGGGCAACTGGAGGTACCTAGCGAAGATTGTGCTAATTGAAGAGCTATGTTGGTAGAAGACCAGGTTCAAACTGAAGTTTAGTGGCACTCAATTCAATTAGTCCGAAATCAGAGCGCGTTCTAGAGATCATGTTAGACGCATCCTGCAGAATAGAACACGAATGTAGCATTATCATAAGTTAAGATGATACCTATACGCAAAGCGGGTAAAAGGGATAGGCATCGGCTATGTTTAATTTGGGTAGCTGGACGCCGGCACGTAACGTGAAATTCTCCAAATAATTCGGGTGGCTTGACAAGAGGACACCTCAGAAAACCAACGAGAGGACAAGCCAGCCCGGCAAGGATTGTCATGATGAATTTACCTTTAAAAAGCAAACCGCAGAAAGATGCACTGGTCAGATGACATAATACTCAGTGGGTGCAGTGTTCTAGTGGTTAGTGCCTTGGACTACAAAGCGGGGGTCCGCGGTACAAATCCCGAAAGTGACAACACTTAGTTTTTTTTCACTGCTCCACCTCTTGCGAAAGTCTGCCAAACATCCAAGAGTAACAGTGTAATGACAAACTTCTGAAATTTGTCGTTAAGAATCGACGTAAAGCAGGAGGTCCCTTGCTCGAAAATAACTATATCGCACACACAAATAAAGGGAGAAGATAGGTTTGTTTGTATCATTCTGAGGAGAACATCCGTTACTACAGCGGCAAGGCTACTCTCCATTCCTTACTCACTGCGGTATAGTTTCTCTCGGTATGATCAGTGCACACGTGGAACTTATTTTATACCGATGGCATGCATTCCAATCCGTTCCTCCTGACTAATTCGGTACCAACGGAAGCAGGACTGTATTCGATCTCGGTACGAACAATCCTGAATCAACCGGTAGAAAGGATTAGCACAACAAAAGCTGACTCCTCTTATTTCCGTTCTCCTTTCTCAGCTTCATTCACTAAGATCTACGTAGGCCTATGCCAGCCAGATGATGACGGCTAGCTTGAAAAAACCCATAAACCTTAACTAATGCTGGATTTGAAACTGCTCGGAAGAGTCATCAATGTCTAAAAGCAAAGACACAACAAGATTTGAGCTCCATACAAATGTCTTCAGCAGGAGTTCTAAGTTCGAAGAGGAAGTTCTCACAAAATGAAGATTCATCTTGGAAGCTACTGCTTGCAATATTTATCCAATGTGTTCAACATAAAAGTTGAAAGCCTCCTTGCATTTATACTCAGCAGTCTGCCATGGTTTCAATGACTAAACGCAAATTATACCAACCGACCAGGAGGCTGGCTGTATGGCCTCCCCCATAGCTTCCATTAGCCACTTCCAAAGCAATTTAAGAAATCATAGACCATTTATGTAGTTCAGCCAACGGAAATACAATTGTAACGCTCGTCCAATTATTGCTGACCACTTCCACGTCATATGTGGGTCAGGTGCACTCGATCGCATGCAAACGCCGCATACGTTCAAAAATAGCCTACTCTAGCATAAAGGTCCAACCATCAATGCCAACTCTATCAAACGGCGGACAACCTCCAACAAATTATAAAATCATAACGAAATTAAATAAAAATAAAAAAAACTAACACAGGCCCTCTCAATGCCATCAATGCTGTGCTAACTTCTGGTGTACGCCATCAATCGCAAACTCTCTCTCTCTCGCTAGATAGCTCTCTAGCACTTGATTACTATTCCCAATCGATAAACTAAAAATAAACAAAAACCATCGCCATTGTAAACAAAATAACATTTACCTTCTGAGCACAGTCGTTCGGCAAGGAAAACTGCATCCTTGTTGTCGTAGTGGTTCAAGCAGTGCCAAATGGCAGCCTAGAAGACGATAGATTGCATCGAACAGCAGTTGTATAAGCCACCACACGGCCACGCCAAACATAAAACGAAAGGGAAACAGAAAAGAAGAACACATTTAACATAACAAATTGGAACACACATTAGAGAATAAAGAAAAAGGTGCACTTGGTAAAGAAAATCAATAAATTGAATTTTCCCCCCTTGCACGGTCAGTCTCTGCGTCGGTCGATTTCACTAAAAACACAACGACGCGACGATTGGTGAAGCCACAAAATATTATCTCCTGGACAACGACTCTCTCACCTGAACAGGCTCCTGGATAATCATTCTGGCAAATCCGTACTGTTGGTCTGTGGAGTCGCAATCTTACGACACTTTTCTTTTCTGTTGTATTTTCCTTGAGGTGGCGTCCGACCGATTTACACACTTTTCCAACTTCCACACACAGAAAAAAAAATAAAGCAGAAATCTCGCAGCTATCGCTCGAGTTTTACTATTTTAATGTTGCATTGGGTATTTACAACTATCCGCCATAGATTTTCCGAATTGTGATGATTTTTTTTCTCTTAGAAAATTTATTTTTCTCGAGATTTTCGTGGCTGTGTGTACTTTATTGGAGAAAATGGGAACGAAATTCACTTGACACACACGCCACTGGGGGGGAAAAAAACGCAAATATTCTCCAAGTGGCGGTGCGTGGAATGCGGAAATTTTATTCTTAAAATATCACTTGCAATGTGGCGATTAAAATGCGTTTGCTTTTTGGGTGAAACACTTTTGGACAAGTGGAGAAAATTATGATTTTCTTTTTGATAAAAATGTAAAAGCTGGATGTGTGAAAAAAAATTTTTTTTTCTTTGATCGGATTTGACGACTACACTAATACATTGAAACGAAATGCCATTTTTAGGTTTGTCGTTGATGGATATGAAAATTGTTTATGGTTCTAACGTGCGATGTGACATCTGGTGGTGAGTAGGCGAAATGTGTAAATTGAGATGCCAGCTTTGTTTTGTTATGAATATGAAAATTCAATTAGCAATTGTGCGTGTTTCTTTAGGTATAGCATGGTTGGTTTGTGAAAAAAAATTGAGTACCTTTTAAATGTCCAAAACATTATAACGATATTTAATGAAATGGCAACACAAATTGAACACACAAATTACAGCTGGGCCTGAGCATAAATGGAAAAATGTCGATAATAACAAGAAGATATGCGAAAAAACATTTTTTTTTTAGAAAGCAAAATTTAATAAAATGTACATAGCTGATGATATGATAAGTGTGAATTTTTTGCATAAACTATTGCCGATGTGAAAAGACGTTTATATTATTATGTTGGCCAACTTGTTCTTCAATGAAAGCGTGACTAATGCTTTCCTAAAAAAAACAACCATATTAAATTTTTTTTATTATAAAGGGTGTTTTTTGAAATGGAAGGAAGCAAAGAGATTTTTTTTTATTGACAAAACATTTACTTTGTTCGAAAGATATTCTTCTGGCATGCATTGTGGTCCATATCTTCCACAGACCGCTTACTTGCCGATATATTGGCTTACGAACATATGGCACATTCAATAAATACATTGATGCTATTATTATTTTGGTCCCGTTAGAATATTCAAATGAAAACCCAATTGCGTAACGGTGATATCAGGTCCAGTCTGTCAGTAGTAGTACATCCTGTTCATTTTTCATTTAATATTAGAATTTTAGAATTTGATTTTATATGTTCGGTGTTTGTAAGGCTTCTGGTAGTAGGAAAACAATTTCTGAAGAAAAAGTTCTGCAAATTCTAGCAGAAATACCCAGCGGCAGTGAAGATGAAAATGAAAGCGATGAATGTGAAGAAGATGAGTCTTTGGAAAGTTCGGGCGATGTTTTAAACGAGGAATTGCTAGGAGCACTTATGGGAGATGAAGATTCAATGGAAATAGAATGTTCGTTCTTAGGGAATGAGCCTAATGCTGCTACATCATATGCATCGGAAGAAAATGAAAGTGAAAGCTACGAATTGAATAAAAAATTTTTTTGTTGGAAAAACAAAAGCATAAATATTCCTGCTGAACAGTTAAAATTTAATGGCTCAACTAAATTACCATAATCAGTAACAAATCTTGAGACACCTAACGAGTTTCGTTTTTAGATATTTTATGAAAGACGAAGCAATATCCAAATTGTGGAAGAAACAAATCTCTACGCACAATCCAAAAATATAGGTGATTCGTTCTTCGTTACGAAATAAATATCCGCAAATAACTCGGGTTTCTTATCCTATCATCAGTCGGTGAGTTTTCCAATCGGAATAGATTTAGTGAAAAATACAATGACAGTAAATCATTTCGGAAAACTTCGATCTGTACTGCATTTCAATGATAATTCAAAGATAATATTAGACAAAACTGCACCTAAATTCGACAAGCTCTTCAAAATTCGACCAATCGTTTAAGGTTACAGGAGGAAGTGTTTGTCTATTCCGATGGAAGAACATCTTTCTATTGATGAACGAATTCCATTTGAAACAGTAATTGCCGCTTAAGCCTCATAGATGGGGTTACAAGCTTCTTGTGTTATGTAGGGTTTCTGGCTTTACATATAATTTTGAAGTCTATACCGGACTCGAAAATAAAAATGCGGAACGTTTATCATTCAAAAAGCCAGACTTGGGAGCAAGTAGTAATGTTGTTGTGCGATAATGCCGAGAAATCCCACGATGATCGAACTTCAAAATTTATTTTGATAATTACTAAACTTCCATTCAACTTAGCGAAACTTGGCATCTATTCATCAGGAATTGCAAACTCCCGAATAATGCAGAAATGAAAAGAATAGCTAGGGGTACATCTGTTGAATACGTGGCCGAATTTCAAGGTGTCGACATGTCTAATTTAATTTGGAAAGACAACAAGACATTAGACAACATTATGTCGACCTTTTTGTGTTCTGAACCGGAGACAGTTATAAGAAGGCGAAAAAAAAATATTTCAATAAAATGTCCAGCTGCCATAAAGGAGTATAATCGTCATATGGGAGGAGTCGATTCAATGGACAGCTACATTGGAAGATCTAAAATTTCAAGAAAATCTGAAAAGTGGTACCTGTGCCTCTTTCAACACTTAATCGATTTGGCCGTCATCAATGCTTGGCTTATGCATAAAAAAGCTAGCGGTCAGAAAAGTATGCACATGGACAGATTCCGAATTGAATTGTCTAAATCTTTCTGTAATAATTTTTCCAACATTTGTGGCCGTATATCGACAATAACGCGGTGAATGTTGTCCTTCAAGTGGTCAATCGTTTCGGGCTTATCGGCGTAGACTACCGACTTCACATATCCCCACAGAAAATAGTCAATCGGCGTTAAATCGTACGATCTTGGAGGCCTATGTACCAAAACGCGAAATTATGCGCCCAACGAACGTTTCCTTCAAACAAATCAATTGTGGCACGAGCTGTGTGATGTGTTGCGCGGTCTTGTTGAAACCACAGCTCCTGCACGTCATGGTTGTTCAATTGAGGAACGAAAAAGTCAGTAATATTGGCCCTATAGCGGTCACCATTGATTGTAAAGTTGTGTAAAGCACCGTTTTAAAAAAAGAAAAGACCATAAATCACTCCACCAATCCATAAAGCACACCAAATCGTCAGTTTTTTGTGGATGTAACGGTGTCTTTACATATACTTGAGGATTATCATCATTACAAATACGGCAGTTTTGTTTATTGACGTATCCATTCAACCCAAAGTGAGTTTCATCGCTAAACAAAATTCGCTTATAAAAATTGGGATCAACCGCAATCTTGTTCTGGGCCCATTGACCGGATCAAAGCCAAGCTAGGTGATTCTGTGTTTAATTTAATTCTTGCACGAGTTGGATTTTGTAAGCACGTAAAGCAATATCTTTCATAAAGTGGGTATACGCATACCCAATTCTTGTGCACGATGGCGGATAGACTGATTCGAGTCTGCCTTTTCTCTACGCTCTAAAGCAGCAATAACTTCTTCTGTACGCACTGTATGACGTCTCTGTGGATGCGTGTTATCAAATACTTAATCGAATTAACTGATCTGATGAACAATTATGTTGACCATAAAATGGACGTATAGAGCGGGATATTTCGAACCGAACCATGATTCATTAAATTTGCACAACTTTGAAGCGTTGTTCAGACGTCAGTCTGTTCATATTGAAAAGCCAAACCAAACTAAAAATCAATCACTTGACAGGTGATCAAGTGATTGATTGATATGAAAGGCGAAGCAATATCCAAATTGTGGAAGAAACAAATCTCTACGCACAATCCAAAAATATAGGTGATTCGTTCTTCGTAACGAAATAAATATCCTCAAATAACTCGGGTTTCTTATCCTATCATCAGTCGGTGAGTTTTCCAATCGGAATAGATTTAGTGAAAAATACATTGACAGTAAATCATTTCGGAAAACTTCGATCTGTACTGCATTTCAATGATAATTCAAAGATAATAATAGACAAAACTGCCCCTTAATTCGACAAGCTCTTCAAAATTCGAACAATCGTTGAAGGCTACAGGAGGAAGTGTTTGTCTATTCCGATGGAAGAACATCTTTCTATTGATGAACGAATTCCATTTGAAACAGTAATTGCCGCTTAAGCCTCATAGATGGGGTTACAAGCTTCTTGTGTTATGTAGGGTTTCTGGCTTTACATATAATTTTGAAGTCTATACCGGACTCGAAAATAAAACTGCGGAACGTTTATCATTCAAAGAGCCAGACTTGGGAGCAAGTAGTAATGTTGGTGTGCGATAATGCCGATAAATCCCACGAGGATCGAACTTCAAAATGTATTTTGATAATTACTACACTTCCATTCAACTTAGCTAAACTTGTCATCTATTCATCAGGAACGGTGTGGCTAAACCGAATACCAAATTGCAAACTCCCGAATAATGCAGAAATGAAAAAAAAATAGCTAGGGGTACGTCTGTTGAATACGTGGCCGAATTTCAAGGTGTCGACATGTCTAATTTAATTTGGAAAGACAACAAGAATGTCAACATTTCATCAACCTTTTTGTGTTCTGAACCGGAGACAGTTATAAACAGGCGAAAAAAAAATATTTCAATAAAATGTCCAGCTGCCATAAAGGAGTATAATCGTCATATGGGAGGAGTCGATTCAATGGACAGCTACATTGGAAGATCTAAAATTTCAAGAAAATCTGAAAAGTGGTACCTGTGCCTCTTTCAACACTTAATCGATTTGACCGTCATCAATGCTTGGCTTATGCATAAAAAGCTAGCGGTCAGAAAAGTATGCACATGGACAGATTCCGAATTGAATTGTCTAAATCATTCTGTAATAATTTTTGCAACATTTGTGGTCGTATATCGACAATAACGCGGAGAAGTTTTTCCTTCAAGTGGTCAATCGTTTCGGGCTTATCGGCGTAGACTACCGACTTCACATATCCCCACAGAAAATAGTCAATCGGCGTAAAATCGTACGATCTTGGAGGCCTATGTACCAAAACGCGAAATTATGCGCCCACCGAACGTTTCCTTCAAACAAATCAATTGTGGCACGAGCTGTGTGATGTGTTGCGCGGTCTTGCTGAAACCACAGCTCCTGCACGTCATGGTTGTTCAATTGAGGAACGAAAAAGTCAGTAATCTTGGCCCTATAGCGGTCACCATTGATTGTAAAGTTGTGTAAAGCACCGTTTTAAAAAAAAGAAAAGACCATAAATCACTCCACCAATCCATAAAGCACACCAAATCGTCAGTTTTTTGTGGATGTAAATGTAACTTGAGGATTATCATCATTCCAAATACGGCAGTTTTGTTTATTGACGTATCCATTCAACCCAAAGTGAGTTGCATCGCTAAACAAAATTCGCTTATAAAAATTGGGATCAACCGCAATCTTGTTCTGGGCCCATTGACCGGATCAAAGCCAAGCTAGGTGATCCTGTGTTTAATTTAATTCTTGCACGAGTTGGATTTTGTAGGCAAGTAAACCAATATCTTTTAAAAAGTGGGTATACGCATACCCAATTCTTGTGCACGATGGCGGATAGACTGATTCGAGTCTGCCTTTTCTCTACGCTCTAAAGCAGCAATAACTTCTTCTGTACGCACTGTATGACGTCTCTGTGGATGCGTGTTATCAAATACTTAATCGAATTAACTGATCTGATGAACAATTATGTTGACCATAAAATGGACGTATAGAGCGGGATATTTCGAACCGAACCATGATTCATTAAATTTGCACAACTTTGAAGCGTTGTTCAGACGTCAGTCTGTTCATATTGAAAAGCCAAACCAAACTAAAAATCAATCACTTGACAGGTGACAAAATGGCCACCAGTTAATATAGTGCTGCCAACTTAAAATTCTATACCACAAAAGAAACACCTGTTACATTAATGTCCTTTTCGTAAAATATCTATTTTCATATTTTTAAACCACAGTTTGCATTTGATTTGCTTACGAAAGTATCCAAATGATTGTGAAATTCAGAGAGCGAAACAAAACAAAATAGGGGCAATCATGCAACGTCGTCGTAAACTATGTTAAATTGTTAAAATGGTTAACTTACCACGAGGTAAATGAACTTTAGACATTTGTATTGGAAATATTTTACAATTATATACGAAATTTCGCACACGAATTGGGTGTTTGAACTGAGATGGTAAACGTTGCAAGCTTTGGAAATTCTATTTTGACATTTGACCACTGAACTCCACACACAATAAAATATGCGTCAAGCTGAAAATATCAATAAAAAAAAGTACTTATATGAGATTGAATTGAGTGATTTACCAATTTTTTTATTGGTGCAGTTTTAGGGGAGTTCATGAAACGTCATCGCAAACTTACATAACTATGTTGGGACGTCGTAAACCTACAATGTTGCGTGGATACCCTTAATATATTTTCGGACTGCTATCTATTGCCAACATCAGATATTATATTATTTATACGAATTGGACATTTTCAAACCTAAAGATAATTATTTAAGTTTATGGGAAAATATTTTTTTTCCTTCCTTGTAAAGCTCAGTTAAAATAAAGCAAACAGCTACAAAGAAGAAATCACTGCAATCCAGGAAATACGATGGGATAAACTGGCCAAAATGTGGAAGAAAAACTGTGACATATACTACGGATCATGTTATAGTGAGCAGAATCAGCGATTATTCGGCAAAAAGTTAAATGTGCAATTCGCCAACACAAGCCTCATATGCGCTTAAGCTCCGAAGGAGGAAAAAGATAACATAGCGAAAGGCTTGCTGTACTGTGAGATTTTAATACCAACGAAGGAAGAGGAGACATCCCAACTTACAATTTGTTTCGATAAAGCACTGTCGAATAGCAATTTTATGTGTATGAAGTCTTATCAAAAACCATTTGGCGCACTTGCTGTACTCTAGAACATGATAGACCAGTGAATACAACAAAGTACTTGCATCGTGTTGACTCTTTCGTGCGAAGTTCTACCGAAACATCTTAACTTATGGTACGAGTACAGTGTACACATATCTTCTGAAGCTTAAAAACAAATTGAGAAAGGTTATACCATCATAACTTCGGTTATGCTTGTGATGCATAATGTCTCAAACAGGCTTCTACCCCAACAATCGACTGCAAAAATGCTCAACCCCCACGCACAAGCCCTATATAAGGCCTGCAGAAATTAAATTGTATTGCCCCATAGAGGAATAATTGTTAGTTGAAATCTTTAGTAGTATTGTCGGATAATGCAGCCTACACGAAAACACATCTGGCACCGGACTTAGGCTAATTTACTTCGCGGCGGAACGAAATGCAACTATAGCCACCTCTTCACCACGAAATTTATTGGAGACAAGGCACTCTCCAAATCAACGAAAGGTCAATCAAATTGATCACATTGCAATAGACAAGAGGCACGCATCCAGTATTTTCTATGTCCAGACATTCCGAGTGCTTAACATCGATTCAGACCTTTTGGCATCAAATGTAAGAATCCGGAAATCCATTATACCATAAGGAATAAGAAATACTGTCGGAAAACTGAAATCGTAAGTGACCATCGAATCCTCCCCAGAACGCGTACCCCTTAACCCTTAGCCATTAGATAAGTCGCATCTATGCTTACCTATCTATCTATCTATGCTTACCGCCCCTTCCCACCAATAATCTGTCATTCCAACCAATTAAAACTAATTCGTGCCAATGATGTGTGTTGACTTCTTCGTTTGTTCCAATCCGTCATGTACTTATATCAACTCTTACCGCAAGTTATGTTTCATCCCCCACCAAGGTGACAGTATGACATCACTTTCTAATGATTGCTATAACCAAGTTTACAAGTAAAATTTGAGTTCCATCATGTTTATAACATATAAATGAACGCTTACGCGTTTCTTCATAATCGTACCCTTCTGTTAAAGCCTTAACACTTTTCACGCAACTATATCTCCCGATCCCTGAACGACAAACAGATGATCCAATTCACACACACACCCAACCAAAGCCAATGAGTTGTCAAAAGCAATAAAAAAGTCAAAACGTCAACAGATTACAAAAAATTTTCAACACAAATGTTGTTATCCTTCTGTTTCTCTTCCTATTTTCCTAAATAGATAATCAAATTTACTAAAATGCTATCAAAATAATTAAATTACTCTATACGCTGCACAATGTTGTTTAAAATTTTAATTTTTGTTGTGCTGTTTGTTGTATTTTTCTATTGGTAAGACTCATCCGGCGACGACGTCATCCGTACATGAATAATTATGATGGTGGGTCTATCTTTTAATCAAGGTTCGTGCCAGCCAGTATCAGTTGGTATCTAGTGAGAAAGCTTAAGGCCAAGGTACGCATAGGGCGTATAAGTATCCGGATATTAGCCCTGAAGAATGTTAACATTAGCAAAAGTGGTTTCTCCGTGGTAAGCAACAGACCGTCGCGTCGGTCATGTGTGTGTAGATTATGTTTTAATTGATTTTTCAACACATCCTCATGTTTTTATTTTAATTGAAGCAAATTGAGGAGATATGCCTACGCAGTAGTTTCTTCAACACAGAAGTTTCCAAGCTGCTGTCGATTCACATTCGTGACATAAGAATCAATAAAGATATCGATACCAAACAGAATGATAACCCCGTTGACCTTATCAAAGAGCTGGAGAGACTGCAAAGTCGGAAGGGGGAGCCAAAGGGAATGCCCGACTTTCGGCAGGCTAAAGTGCCGCCGAGTATTATCACATTCGCTCAGGTGAGGTCTTGTGGAAGCATGTTTTGGACGGGTTGGATTAATTGTTGTTTTTAGTTTATGGCAGTGCATGTGAACAATATATCGGTGGTACTTATGAACAATGACTTCGAACCGGGTTGGTTTCTGCATGCGACTGCAAAAGAACTCCACTTGGACGGAAGCATCGTCCACAATGCAAAGACGCTGTTGGTGAATGCGGCTCTAAATGAAGCTCAGGTAGGTTGGGCTTGTATTTTCTTTGTTTTGCACGTTTATCATATCCAATTGCAGGCGAAAATCCTTCGGCATTGTCCCTCCCGAAGGCAGTCATTGGAGAATTTAAATAAAATACGACCATGCCTGGCAGAGCTGAGTTTTGACATCGCCTTGGATGGCATTCTCTTCGCACATGGACCACTATCTGTTGACGTGAGTTAAGAGGTGATGGCGCAAAGTGTTCCTTTCTAATGCGCTCTCCATTTCAGAAACTGACACTGTCTATGAACAACGCCAAGGCAACTATACACGGCGGCCTGTATGACTTCCTTCGCGAGACAAAGCAACGAAAGAAACCAGCTGAAGTGAAAATTGTCCAGCAAGCAGTTCCTTGCAAGCCATACAACAACGAGGCATATCAGAAGATTGCGCCGATAATTCCAAAGAATTTGAGCTTTACAATCAAAGCGGCGACCTTCTCTGCGGTGAAGGAGAACTCGCAGAATGACTTTAGTGCCAAGATGCAGTTATTTCAGGTTAGTGACCAATCAAGACACAGGGAATAGACCTAAAATCACTTCTCAATGATACAGATTACAGGAAAGTTTAACTCCAAATCGCTCAATGAAAACGTACACCTCCCTACGCTGTACACAAAGCTAACTCTGCAACATCTCGACATTGACACCAAGTTCGAGAAACTCCTCTTCATTGAACAGTTTACCATCGATTCCGTGGTAAGTATCACAACACATAAACATGCCTCTTCCATAAACGAATCCCATTTCAGCTTGAAAACGATATGGTCAATCTGTATCTCAAACTCAAGACGTTTCAATTGATCTACAACCACAGCGAGATATACAGTTGGGTGAACAACAACTTTCTCTCGCGTAAAAAGTCACAACCCCTCCTCCTGTCTCAGTTGGCGGCCGATGATGCTTCCTCCAAGCCGTTGTCACATAACAACGGCTTCATGGAGTGGATACTCAAGAGGGTTGTCATAAAAGGTTGTGCTGAGCTGTGGAATGTATCCACCCTCATGAAGCTGGACGACCAAAACGCTGCCGTGAGTGTGAGTCACACGCGACTACTGCTGGAGCAATTTGATGAGAAGCGTAGCAACTGCTATAAAACAGAAATTCTCAATCTCCTTCTTGACCAACGTCACTGGAGCACAGAACTCATGGTGGAGTCATTATGGTGGTCGCTGGGCAACTCAATCAACGACACCAACAACCTTAAAAAGTCCCACACACCCGGCAGTCCACTGTTTCTCGGCGTGAGTCTGGTCAAGCTGAGTAGCTATGGCAATGTGACAAAGCTAGAGGTGTCCATTCATACCCTACGCACGGAGTATAGTGTTACCCTGGCGGAGTTTGTCATCAAATCACTACGATGCATAAAGCAATACGGCACAATGGACATGAACAAGAAGCCCAAAGACGCTGTCAAAACGCAGTCATCTGATGCCAACTCAGGGTTACTAGTCTCGACGAAGATCAAGGACATCAGCGCGTTCTTCATCAACCACCATGACGCATGGTTGCTGGTGAGTTTGACAGAGATCACGTTGACCCGCTCGCACCAAGTGTCTAACTTCCGCCTGGAGGAGTTCCAAATGGCGATCATGCGATCCATGCGCTCCCTATCATTGTCCCTCAATGACTTCACCGACATCTTTGCAAATGTTAAGATAATTCGCATGGAATACGAAAAGTACAGCAATGCGAGACCAAAGATTTCCGTCTACATCCCTGGCGACAGCGAGGTCACCTGGAATTCTAACCTACACATGCATGTGGTGACTCTGCTGCGCGATATTAAGGAACTCAAAACCGAGTTGAACCTCTCGCGACCTTCAACGCCAGAAACACTACCACCACCACCACCGGCTGATCCAAAGAATCGTCTGATTCTGGAGATATCCGCCGAGAGAAGCACTCTCTTTGAAATTAAAATCTCAGAGCGTCACACAATGCAGTGGTTCCTCGAGAATCTGTTTGTCAGCCGCAAGGAAGGCAACTTCATATCGGCCGAGAATATCTTCATCAAGATCGATGACCAGCACATTTTTACGGTCAAAGATGTGGACATACACTCGTTGCCAAAGCTGGACATGTTGACGCACGAGAGGGCGAACTGTGAAGGTTTTGCGTCGGCCACCAACAAGGTGTGGGTGACAACAATTGGGGTGTTTAAGGTAAGAGATTGGAGGACCTACATTGCAACGCGATAATGGGTGATTTTGCTTGCAGGCCATCTTCCCGTATGACCATGACTTTTACGACGCGGTCCAGAACGAGTTCGTCTCGCTGTTCAAGTGGCTCAAGTTCGTGCACAACGTGAAGAAGAAACCGTTTACGGCCACGTCGCCGTTGCCGAGTGATTTGGTCATACAGGTTAGTATATACGCTTACTTGATCTTGTCTCATCATCGTGTCTGCCTTTCCTAGATCAAAGAGTTCCTAGTCGAAATCAGTGACGATCCATTCGAGGTGAAACTGCGCGACAACTACGTGCTTCTAGTCGACGAGTTCCTGGAAAGTTTAAAGCGTAAAAAGCTGTTCGAGCAAAAGATCGCTGAGCGATGTTCTGAGCGGCTGCTAGTGCCCGCTGGAACCATCGAAAGCCTCTACGCCAACCTGATCAAGAAGAACTCGGAAATCTACATCCAGAGGTCGAAGAAAATCGGCGAGAGTGGCCCAGTTCGAACGCGTCTACTAGCGTGGATCATGACCGATGTGGAGATCATGGCGATGGCGGATACCTCGATTCATGGCACTGAGAATGTAACGCGAATTATGAAAGAGATCGATGCGGAAAGCCCCTGGCCCGAGGAGGGCTTGGGTTTCGTCACATTATGGTGTCGTAATGTGAACGTCAGCTGCACCGAGTGGAAATTCATGCTCAGGTGAGTGAATCACAATTTTTTTGCTTACCCGAATCTGATTTGAATCATCTTTAGGGACTTCCCCCAGCCGATGTTCTATGTGAAAGCTATGCGTCTGTTTGGCACACTTTGCGGAGCCGAACAAATGGCACCGAAGCGTGCCAAACGGGACGTTATCATCGAAGTTGGTCAGCCCTTCGGTAACGACACCATTCAGCGGGGAATGACGGCATTGAAGTTCTACCACGACTTTGACTGCGAGCTGGATTTCTGTAGCTATGCGTTCGGGCCATGCTGGGAGCCAGTGATGGCTCAGTGCAATTTGAGCTTCGAAAAGATTTCCGCGCCGTCAAAAGATCCCAGTCCAGTGCTTCCATTTTGGGATAAATTGCGTTTGTTGTTGCATGGTCGTCTGACTATGATCGTGAAGCAGTTTACCGTGTTGTTGCACGCATCATTGGACCCGTATAACACCACCGAGGAGATGGAGCTGACGTGGAACAACTGCGGCATTGTGTGGACCAATGCACGAATTATGTTCAAGGGGGAGTTGAATGTAAGCGGCAAAACATCTCACGAGTTTTAAGTAAAACGATTTATTTTCACAGATAACAGTACGTACAGCCTCACGGTACGACGATTGTCGTTTGCTCCACTTTCCAAATCTTAAGCTGACGTTCAAGCTTAACTGGATATGCCTGGCCAATCCTAATGATCACCACGCAGTGATTCCCTGTGCACCGGACAAGCTGCCGGAATACTCAAGCAATCAGGTGCATGACTCGTTTCGGGCTTTCCGATCGCAGAATCTCAATATTTGGATATCTTTTGAGAGCAAGCAGAACGTGGCTGATGATCCAGAGGCGGATATTCCCAGTTTAGTGCTGTATGGCAGCACCTTGCGTTGGTTCGAGAGTCTTAAATTGATATTGTCAGGGGTGACTCGACCAACACGCCGCGGGCCGGTTTTCAACAACGTTCGGCCGAGGAAGAAGCAGTTAAGCCGGCACTATAAGCGTGCCAATCTGCAAATGGGCATCCATCGCTTCCAAGTTCTTTATTGGATGTCCCATGCATTGCATAAGGGCTTTCAGTTGAACGGTGGAAGGGTTTCATTTAGTTCTGAGCATTGCCTAACACTTTGCCCGATTGCCGATGGTTTGATTCACAGGCCGAGGGCTGATTGGTCAACGGTATACATGAATTGTGAGCTGAACGACGCTGAGATCTGGCTAAAGAGCATCCTCACAGAGAAACTCGACAGCAGTTCAGAGAACATATCGAACACGGATGCGTTTAAGATTGTCCGCTTTTACTTCCTCAGCGTGGCTAAGGTATCGTATGGCAGGGAAGCCCTTATTCCAAATGAAGATGATTCGAAAGGAAAGACGTCAACACCCACGCACAAGTTGGTTGTTTACGATTTGAAGGGTGCATGGACAAAGAACAACCGCGATGTTGCCTTCGCTTTATTCGACTCCTTCATGAAGTCGCAAAAACTGAAGAACAATCTCTCCACAGAGGCGGTGAAGGGTTTCCGCAAGGAGGGCAACTCAAACGTCCTCAAAAATCGCCGCAGCGACAGTGGAACCGCCACACCAGAGGTTCTTCCCATAGGAGCGGAAAACTCGTCTACAGCTATAAAGAAACCTCAGTCTAGTCATGCCACGGCGATGCTGCAGCAATTGATCGCCGAAGCAGATCACAAATTCAACGTCTATAGCGATGATCAGAGTACACAGACGAGAGAACTGCAGCTGCAGGGACTACAAGCGTGCAATTCCCTAGACGTTATCCACGAAAACTGGTCCATATCGCTGGTGAACTCGCAGGTCCTTCTTAAGGGCTGCGAGACATCCGGCTATGTGATTATTAGTGCGGCTAAGGCAGAGATATTACAGCGAGTTCATAGACCCGTGTGGCGGGATCGGTCACTGGTCTCAAAGACCACGTGGAAGGGATTGCTCGAGTGCATGCAGTACTATGCCACCGTCAGCGCTGGAGAGCATGATTCACTTTTGGAAAAGGAGATCATGTGGCTGACTGTGGACAATATCCAAGAAAAAGACAAGGATGCTACGGTCATCAATGATTTGCCTGATATCCCCCACCTCGTGGGCAGCGGCCGAAGTGTCGGTGGGGTTGTTTCGGAGACCGTTGGGGCATCAGCCGTTTCGGATGCAGGCGAAACACAGCCAGTCCAACTGCAGCGCATTGTATCGCGGTGTAAGTGTGAATTCTTCTATGTCAGTTACGGCGATACCGTAGATCCAAGTACAATTACTGAAGTTCCACCACCTCCGTCGGAGGAAACCCTCAGTCCTTGGGAAAAACAAGACGACCCCGTTGATGCATTTACCCTCATGCATCACGATTTGGATGTCTGTACCAATTCTTTGCAGTACGCAATGATTCTGGACATTGTCAACAATCTGTTGCTATTTGTGGAGCCGCAGAGGAAGCAAGCCTTGGAGAAGCTAGCCCGTATGCGCTTCCAACTGCAGTTGTACTCCAGTGAGGATCAAAAGCGCCCGATACAGCATTTACAGACGCAGATTCGTTCGCTTCTGATGAAAATCCGATCACTCGAGAAGGACATTCATTTGATTGGCAAAGCTCGTGCTGAGGAAGGGGATTCACGTGAACTACGCCACGAATTCGAGCACGTCCAAATGACCATCCGCGAGAGCAAAGAAGAACTAAACAACCTTAGCGAAGAGCTCGACATGATGCTGCTTTGCTACAAGGAAACCCAACTCTCCACGATGAGCAAGATCACCAATGTTCGCGCCAACAAATCGCTTACCATAGTGCGCGCCAATGAGATCTGCTTTAAGCGCGCTCAGTGGCGTCTCACAGAAACCGACGGACAAATCGGTATCGCCGATCTCGTTCTCAGCGGGTTTTTGTACACAAAAAAGTCAAAGAGTGATGACTCTGTGGAACATTTGCTTGAACTTGGCAACATTCGCATGAACAACCTCATCCCGCGAGAGATCTACAAAGAGGTCATCTGTCCAACGGAAATTCAAAAAGACATGCCCGTCGACACGCACAAACGAGTGCTGCGTCTATTCTGCAGGGAAAAACCTCCCGTCGGTGGGATTTCCGTGAAGGAGCACTTTGAGATTAACGTTGCACCCATCACCATAGCCATCACAAAGAAATTCTACAGCACAATGTTGAAATTCTGCTTTCCCGATCGAGACGCTTCCGAGACCGAGGCAGTCGATGATATCGAAGAGAACTCCTCCGGCAGCTCATCGTCCTCACAGAAATCCTCGAAAAAGCCAGCCAAATCGAAGAAGAGTTCCAAAGACTCGGAGTTTTATGTGAAAATCGAAAAGGACGACGTGGAAAAGATGAAGGAGCGAGCGGAGAAGAACAAACTCTTCATCTACATAAAAATCCCCGAGGTACCTGTCCGTGTTAGCTATAAGGGAAATAAGGAGAAGAACTTGGAGGACATCACCGACTTTTCGCTGGTTATTCCCACACTGGAATACCACAATGTCACATGGACCTGGTTGGATTTGCTGCTGGCAATGAAATCGGTAAGCAGGCGTGTGATACTCTCGCAGGCGATCAAGCAAAAGTTGCAAATCCATCGGCGTCAGCCGTTATCATCGGCCGGTGAGAGAGCCTCACCCCAGGAGGAGGACAAGGCAAAGATGCTGTTTGGAAATCGTTTAGCTGTGAGTAGCAACTTTCTTTCTCGAGATTTTTTTGTTTTATTTGTTTCGTCTTCTTCTAGAATGAGAACCGCAGCCAAAGGAAGGGAGTTTTCAAGTTCACTGCGAATAATCCCAAATAGTCGACGGATTTGTTTGTTTGTTTTTTTTGCATGCCTGCAAGCTTGCAGGCATTTAATAGTCATGAATGGAGGGATGCAGAACCCCCTTCAACCCCGGTTCCAGCAAGTATTAGTAGCGAATTTGTTTAAAAAAAATGATTGGTAAGCCAATTGGTTGGTAGACAAGATAACTCGTGACGTTACGTAAACGTAATAAATTTAATTTATTTTCCATACAACTCTGAATGTGCAGATGAGTGTTTTCTTTGGTTTCCCAATGGGAGGGGGTTTCAAAGAGAATTTTCGTGAAACTACACATGGAGGGATGTCAAACTCTCGAAGCAGAATAGGAAGATTTTTACCCCCAACCTCTTTGTTTTACACCCCAAAACGCAGCCGATGATCAGGAGTAAGAGCAGTTTTACTAGGCATACCTTGCGCTAGAAGTTATTCGGAATATCTTCGATTACTTTTTTTTTATCATTCACTTACTGTACTCATTTCACAGTACGAAGAAGATAAGAAGAAAGGAGGTACCCATGCACATTGGATTTAACTGCCGGTAAGTCATAATGTTATAACGACGTTCGTATCTCCACCTGGTTTGTGAGATCATTAAACAGGAGAGGTGCAGGCCTCTAAGCCTTATACTGAAACAAAGCAGACATTACTGCCATCCAGGAAATACGATGGGATGGGCAAAAAGGGCATTCGACTATTCGGAGGTGAATTTGTTATAAGTGAAAGACTTAGGCAAGAAGTTGGATGTTTCCGAGACATTAGCGAACGCATTATAACAATCCGCGTTGAGGCCAAATTCGCCTTGTAAGCACTCACGCTCCAAGGAGGAACATCTTGATATTGCGAAAGACTTCTATGAGGTCATGGACAAAATTTATGGCGACTTTCAAAGAATCGTGCTAGGACATCTTTAAAAGTATTGTTGGAAAACACAGCCTACAGGAAAACATGATCGCAACGGACTAAGGCACACGGTTTCCTCACCTCGATATCCGTAACGGGCTGCAATAGACAAGAGGCACGCATCCATTATTTTGGATGTCCGAACATTCCGACTGACTAACATCGACTCGGAACACTGCTTTGTTACAGCCAAGGTAAGAATGTGGATATCTACCACACCAAAACAAACCAGAAATACTGTGAAAAAATTAGATCAGCCGCAAGACTGCAATCGAATGAGACCGCCAAGGCCGTCGCGCAACTCGTATCCTTTTACTTATTGATTAACACATACCACCAGCATCGAATGTCGAAGAACAATGGCAACGACGGCAATAAGCCATTAGATCAGCCGGAACTGATGTGCTAGGTATCTCGCGCCCACCAGCAAGAAACCCCTGGTTTGATGAGGAATTCCGACAGAAGCTCGCTGCGAAAAACGAGGCCTACAAGGCTATGCTGCAGGTGAAGACGAGAGCTGCCGTTGAGCTCTATAGGCAGAGAAGAAGAGAAGAACACCGGCTTTTCAGAAAGAAGAAAAAAGAGAAAGAAAAGCGGGCGATCATAGATATAGAGAGGTGAAACTAAGGGAACTATGTTCGCAAGTTTTACCAAAGTGTAAAACCTCAAAGCCAAGAATACGAACAGAATCCTGTCGAGATGAACAAGAATATATCGTAGTTGAGACACAGTCGATGTTGATGATATTGAACCACTTCTGCAGACTGTTAAACGGTGATGACGAACAACATTCCGTTGTCAGGCAGAAGGAACCCTTCAATATTGGCAACGACAGCGAAAACTGCCAACTACCTGACCTGAGTGAAGTGAGGAAAGCAATATCTAAACTCGAGCTTAACAAGGCTGCCGGAAATGCCGAGCTTTATAAAGCCGGCGGAGATGAGTTGGTAAATAACATCCACCAACTAATAACCCAAATCTGGGCGGGAGAATGTATGGCTGAAGAATGGAACCTCAGCATCGTTTGCCCGATCCACAAAAAAGGAGTTTCTGAACAGCGCCAACTACAGAGGCATAAGTGTCCCCAACATCGCCCACAAGATCCTATCTGACATAAAATCTGAACGCCTGATACCGTTTAACAACAACATGATCGGCCCTTATCAGCGTGGTTTTAGGCCAGGAAAGTTCACAACCGATTAAATTTTCCCACTTCGGCAGATCTTGGGGAAAAAATCCAAATCGATACCTACCACATATTTATCAACTTCAAAGCCGCATACGACAGCATTTATGAAGACGAACTATACAAAACCATGTATAGTCTTGGAATATCGCCCAAACTCGTACGTTTGTGAAGGATGGCGATGGAGAATTCTCGCTGCTCCATCAGGGTCGAAAACGACCTCACCGTAAAATTCGATACCAAAAAAGTATTTAGGCAGAGGCGCAATTTTCCATAAATCGGTGCAACAACTTTCATACGCCGACGATAATGACATCGTTGGTAAGACTCAACGTGACGCCATAGCCACGTTTGCTAGTATAGAGTAGGAAGCGGCAAAAATTGGTTTAGCAGTTAATGAGGGTAAGACTAAGTATATGCAGTCAACACGAAAGGATACACACCTAAATGAATTGAACAGAACGTCACCACTAACGGATATAACTTTGAGGTGTTGCCGGACTTTGTCTACCTCGATTCCGCTATCAACTCTGACAAGAGCATCTTGTAGAAATTAAACGAAGAATTACTCTTGCCAACCGCTGTTTCTTCGGGCTAAGAAGGCGATTTAGTAAAAAAAAGCCCTCACTCGAACAACTAAGGTGATCCTATATAAGACCCTGATCATCCCAGTCCTGCTCTACAGCGCTGAATCATGGACCATATCTGAAGTGGATGAAGAAATCCTTGGTCGTTTTGAGAGAATAAAATCTTAGATCAACGACCATACCCTTAGTCAACAATAACTGCGCATTGGATGTTTAAGGTAGCTAGGACATGTAGAACAAAAGACACCAATACTCCGGCTCCAAACGTCGGACGCAGTAGAGGAAGACCTGGCCTCAAGTGGCGCACACAAATTTAAACCGACCGAATTGGAAAGGCGTGTGGAATGTTGGTTGTGGCATAGGTTCATTTAAGATTATATGCTAAGTACTATTCCAACAAGGTAGAGTACAGAGGTTCGAAAGTAACAGTCGACAATGCTTAGTTTGTTGAAAACGTCTACATTCCCTCATCGTCGTTTACTACCAGGTGAGTGTGTTGCGCATTTTTATCAATAAAGCTTTACAATGACACGAAGGTATTGAACAATGATGTCGATGTCGGTTGCACTAGCTTAACGGATTTGCTTGAAAAGGTTCCTTTCATGCTGTTCAACCTGCTTCATCAGTAATAAAATCGCTTGATAACTCACCTGCTTGTCAAAATCCAGCTCATGTTGGAAAAGGTGTACCTCCAAACTGGGCGTTGTTCCATCGCATCGTCGCAATCTTGCATAAATGAGAGTAAAATAACTTTCTCTAGACTTTACTTTATTTTTCTTAAAACCAACAAGTTGTTCCTTGGGAACTTAATAGAGTGTAGGCCATCTAACAGCATGCAGACACATTAAGGGAACGACCGTTTGGCATTATGACCAGAATATTTCTGTCGATACTTGAGGCCAGTGACCAACGTTGAGCTCTTGGGGAACGCCGTTTGTCCATTAAATTTGGTGTCAGTTTCCGGATTGAAACGCACGTATTCATATTGGATGTGTAGATTTGGCGGTAGGTCGGCTGTCTTCAATGCATCGTAAGGTGTTGTTGTATCAATCGAGGTCTTGTAGAACTGAATAACATCAGCTAGAGATTAAACGGTTAAACAGATGTTCAATGATAGTTATGACAGTTTTTACTTACCAACAGTGTTGACTTCATGCACCTGGGAATTGGGAAGTCCATGGTTGAAATCTTTAAAGCACGCTTCAAGGAATTTAAACTTTTCTTCCAAGTTGGTCAGCTTGTGGTCAGGCTTGGTGGAAATGTTGAGACTGGAACAGATTGCTTGGATTTTTGCAGCAGCATCATTGGGTGAAGTGTAGGCTTTAGTTGGTCGGAGGAAACTGGAATTGAAAAATAAATATTTGCTTGATCAGTTTAATGGGTCATTGCATTAGTCGATGTTTTGAAGACCATGTTATGGAAGATATCTAATGCGGATTTTGATTCCGTTTGATCTAGTGACTAGCTCGGCAATTTATGTCGTGGGAATATGGTTTAGATTGACCATTTAGTGCAACACAACGACGTTGTGTTTTATGTGATCTCTAGCTTTTGGGACAAAGGTAACCTGTAGACGTGCCAAATTAGTCACCCATTTCGATGACCACCACTACTAACGACACATGCACCGATACTTAAAAGAGTAGTATAGCCGGCACCAATTGAGAGGGATTGCAGTAACGAGTTTTGAATGCTAAATGCTGGATTAGAGTCTGTCAAGGGTCACATGGAGAGTTCAATCCCGTAGTGGACACTATTGGCTTCATGTCGTAGAGGTATCTAATAAATTAGAACTGTTCGTCCAGATTAAGGGTTGTACCGTCAGTGTGACTATCTTTGCACGTGAGAGACAACAAACTCGGATAAAAGATCCTCCAAACACCAGCCAGACCCGGAACGACCACAGATAACGTCTTAAGAGTATGCACCTGGAAAGTACGCGCTCTGTATATCCCGGGTTTTACTCAAAAACTTGAATATCTCCTCCTGCGATGCAGGGCAGAAATTACTTCGAACCAGGCAATACGTCAGACAATACATATCTGAGTTTTCAAATGCGCCGAGTGTAGCGGGTATAGGTTGACTAAAACAGTGTGGTATTTGGCACCATCTTGTTGGAACCACCTACAAGTGGTAACCTTAAATCAAGTCCACCCAACTCTGGTCAAAAATAGTCTTTCAACATGGCACGATAGTAAGGTCCATTCATCGTAACATCGGGATAATTTTCATCGATGGGAAATCCACATCATATGATCACTTCTTGTGTATTCAATTGAATGGAACAACTACTACAGATATGGTTTTGTCATGAGCGTCGATGACGTAGAATGCATAGACCGAGGCAGAAATAAAAACGCGAAGACGATATCTGTTTATTTGTATCATAAGTCAATAGTTTCAAGCACATGTGGGTCTATTGCTGACCAGTAGGAAATATTTTGTTTATTGATCTAGACCTGGCTTAAGCCAAAGAAGACCTTCATCGCTAGATGATTTTTTTTTTTTATAAAATTCAGAGTTTGCTTCAAAGTTATGTAGTCCTCAATCGAAGTTGTTTCGGGGCTTCGAATGATGAAGAGCCTTTGGTTCTTGAGTTAATTTGATCTTTGAGTGGCGCCATGGTTAATGCGATGAACTGCCGCAAAGAAGGTCTGGGTTCGATTCCCAGCCGTAGCAATACCTAAATTAGTTTTTCACTGGACCTCCAACAACAACCTTAATTTCAATACCATGGAGGTCGGATTGGTTTCACTTATCGGCAGTTACAGTGGAATCGTAACTGCAAAAGAAAGTACTGACCGACATTGACTTTTTTTCAAGATATTTTAAAAGCAAGCTTGACAAATGCAATTTTCATCTACTCATGAAGAGTTCGGCTGATTAGTACATGAAGAAAAGCTTGCGAGGTGTTTTTGTTAGCGTAGAGGTACACTTCTTCAGAACAAAACTGTATAAACGCGGATTTTTTAAATAATTTGCGCGCGCTCAAGGTTGTGAATACCCTCACTCACTCAAGGATATGATACCCTTTATATGTTTTAGTACAGTGCGGGAGTTAAGGAAATTTGGGATAAGAAGAAAGGGTATCTCCATTGGTTCTAAATGCCAGTAAGTTGCAATGGAAAGGCAAAACAGAGTTTGGTAGAGCATTCCACATTCGTGTTGTTCGGGTAATGTACGAATCTCTATATTTCAGAGTTCGTCCGAAGATAGGCTTGAAAGTAAACAGATTTGCATTCATAGCGTAACGGGTATTACGACTGAATTGGAGGAATGCAGCTGGCAATTTCAAGTGAGCATTTGTTAGCGATAAAACAATGTAACCCAGGACATATTTCGACGGTGTTTAAGCGAAACTAAGGCGTTTAATATTCTAATGTCTCCTATAAGTTATTTTCGCACGCGTTTAAATCCTATCTAGGAGGTGCAATTTTTTTTTTTTTTTGTCGGCGCACCCGACCAGATGTGGTCGTTGAACTCAAGTTTAGGGCTTATAAACGCTTTATATATTGTGGCCAGATCAGAAGGGGTAAAATATTTCTTACATCGATGAAGGAAACCTAGACATTTCGCTGCGTTTTTAGCGACTTGGAATATGTGGTCGTTAATTACACACATACCTAGCATGGAATTTTTTTCGGTTTCTTCGACGCGTGTGCCATTCATGGATTATGGCTCTAGAATTTGGTTTCGCTTTAACGACAGTATTGTGTTTTGAAAGCATTGAATTCTACTATGTTGGATTTACCCCGTTTGATGATGCTGTCAAGGTCGGTATTCAATGAGCTTAACATATGTTGTCGTTTAGATTACACGTTCGAAGATGAGGGACTTGGACCTGAAAACGAATATGAGAAGCTGAGAGTACTGTCATCAGCGTAGAAATGAATTGGATTAGAAGTTGCAGACAGGAGATCATTTATAAAAATGGGAAAGAGAGTCGGAGACAAAACTGAGCCTTGAGGGACACCAGTTTCAAAGGATGATTTCTAATCCGTAGAAGAAGTTTTTCATCGATTTCAAATACACGCATTTTCGACCAAAGGGCTTGATGCCAAACTCTGTCAAATGATTTTGAATTATCAAGTGCAACAGTCTTACTTTCACCACCATCGTGGATTATAGGTGTTTTCATAAACGTCGAAAATCAGCGCGAGTCCAATCGTCTTTCTTTTTTGTTGCATTAATGAACACACTCATTCTGCAGAACAGATGCAGCCCTGCTTAAGTAGTCACTGAAGGTTCATAAATGTCAGACAAAAAAAAAAAGAGATTACCGCGAAAGAAGTTTTGCTCAATGTTAATTGTGAGTTAATAATAAGGGAGAAGAATGGATCAACCTTTTTAATATCATTTACAGTGACTTTTTTTTTCCAGATTTGAATTCTTTTCTTATCAGAATTCTTTTCTGAATTAATAGCTGAGTTTTTGTTACATACCACAGTGGAGGTTCTGCTACCCTTGAAAAAGAGAAATGTAACGACACAATTTATTAAGAAATTGTCAATAAAACTTTTATTTTCGCACTTGAAATTTGTTTTCTTCATCTCCTGCGCTTTCTGCAGTCAAACAAATATGGATGCACAATCTGCCAGATGCGGATGACACTTCTGTCTGGGTCTGTTCTATCAAAAAATCTGTCTTTATGAAAACGTCTAACGCAGATCTTAGTTAGACAGACGCTTTTGAAAACACCCTATGATTGGTTCCACTTTTCGGTGTGATATGTCATCAAATCACCAGTGGACTTGTTGCTGCGAAAACCATACTGCCGATCATTAAGAAGTTTTCGTGTTTCGAGATATTTCATAAGCTGACAATTTATCAGCGTTTCCATGAATTTTTAAAGAAGGGACCTAAGTGCGATTGGTCGGTAATTGAAGAGAGAAGAAGATTCGCCTTTTTTTTTGGTACAGGCTGGACAAATGAAGTTTTCCATCTACTCGGAAAGAGACGTGATGAGAGGTTTTGCTAGCGTAGAAGAAAACCTCTTCAGAATAATGGGGGATATACAATCTGGACCAGCGGACTAGTGAATGTAAAGGTCGAATTACATATGAGGATGAGCTCGCAGTGCTTCTTCATTAGTTTGTTATGGAAAAACAGACTATAGGTCTGTTCCAGTACTTTTACTGTAAAAATTATTAAATTCTTAAATTCCTTGGAGTGGATTCTCTAACAATGAGACAAATTTACTTAAAAGCATTAGTACGCGTTTAGGTAAATTTATTTATATTGGGAGCTTTCCGGGTTTTAATTTTACTGTCCTCGTAAGTCAATCGATGATTTTAGTCACGTAACTGGCCTTCCTCTTGTGATGACCTGAAAAATCATCCTAGTAGTATCAATTGTCAAGAATAGCTTATCTCAACTTAGCTGTTCGGATTCAGCATAAAACAGGAGGTCCCGCCATCGTGCAAGCGCACACATGAATGGTTGTGAGAAAGCTAGGCCTTGGGTACTAACTAGCATGTCGCGCCAAAAATTTGTATTTATGACATTTGACGGAAAATGACTGACGAAACGAGACTTCAGATATGAGTGAAACAGCTGATTTTTCTGTCATGATGATGTTTTTGATTTCAGAAAAAATTACCCGATAATATAGGTTTCTTTAAGTTAACTTTTCTGATAAAAATTATTATTCTGAATAGATTTAAGTAAATAGAAATCTATACACATATTTGTAAAAATTGAATTACAAAGTAAGGGTTGAAATTGGTTGAAATTTACATTTTAACTCAGTAAAAATATGCGTTCCATCTGGCATACGCCCATTTTCTGGCGTTTAAGAAATGACATAAAACATAAATATGTCAAAACAAACGACTTGCAACTTTCTTATAACGGGTGGTTAAATTTTAAGGGCCAATATTGAATGTGAACCAAATTTCACTTGACATTTTACAATTTCAGGTTAACTCAATTTGACCATGGAAAGATATGCAATCGAGAAACGCGTTAAAGCTATTCAGGCACTTCGTGATTTTTTCGGTCAATTTAGTCGTGCAAACGTGAGTACAATCGGAAAAGTCGTGCAAAACCGGGTCTGTAGGAGATGTGAAAACAGAAGTGCATGCTCGTACTGCAGAAAATATTGCTGCTGTTCGCGATAGTGTGGCTGAAGAGCCGTCCACCTCAACTTGTCGCCGTGCGCAACAAATAAACCTCTCACGCTCGTGATGAACATTATGTATAAAGACTTGAATTTACATGCTTAGGTATAAGGTGCAATTGACTCAAGAACTAAAGCCTCTTGTCCATTTCAAGCGTCGTCAATGGTCAGAATGGTGGCAAGAAATGGTAACAGTGGATGATCAATTTTCGAAGCAAATCATCTTCAGTCATGTTGATGAGGCACATTTTCACCTCAGTGATTGTCGAAAAACCAATGCACCCGCAAAGAGTGACTGTTTGGTGCGGTTAATAGGCTGGCGGCATCAGCGGGCTGTATTTTTTCCAAAATAAGGCCGGTCAGGCGGTTACTGTGAATAGTGTTCGCTATCGTGAGATGAAAACGAACTTTCTATGGTCCAAATTGGAAGACATGGATGTGGACGATATGTGGTTTCAACAGGACAGTGCCACTTGCCACACAACTAACGAAGCAATGACTCTTTTGACAATTTCAATGGCCGTGTTATCTCACGCGGTGGCGATGTCAATTGGCCGGAAAGATCATGTGATTTGACATCGTTGGAGTTCTTTCTTTAAGGTTATTTGAAAGCAAAGATGTAAATCGATAAGCCAGCAACAATTCAAGAGCTATTATTATATATAATTATATAATTATCTTAAATAATTTGTTTTTTTTTTTTTTTTCAAAATCAACATCGGCCCATAAAATTTAACCACCCTTTACCAACATAAATTTCTGCAGTTTTTTTCCTCCCTCATTAGCTCTCTCTTTAACAATTTTTTTTTGCGTAAGTACGGGAACAGCAAAATAAAAAAAAAACAGGTAAAATTCAGTAACAATAATAATTTATGGGAACAAGCCCTGTGTTTGTTTTTAATATCATATTACGTACCACAGCTTTCAACTGTGTTCTATTAACGTTAATGCAACTGTAAGGGAGGAAGTGTATTTATATAGAAAAGATTGGAAGACCCATTAGATTTGGGCACAGATTCATAACCATAGATGAGCTTTTCTCTACTATTGCTATGTTCATCCACTTGGCCTTTAAATCTTGAGTCATGCTATGATTTTAAATAGTTGGTACTAAAAAATCTCGAACAATTTATAAAAAACGTGCATCAACAAATAAATATTTGCATTTAAATAATTTACAACAAAACAATAAAAAAAAAAACACCCAATTGCGATTGTAAGGCTAATTGCTCATTATCTATTTAAAGCGTAACAATGACGCAAAAAGTGTTTGTCATTTAAAAATCTGAAAACAAAAAACCTTCCTCAAGTTTTCGAATATAAAATTTCCGATGTTCGAAACTATGATCAGCGAAAAAAAAATCGATACAACCGCAGTGACTTTAATTTAAGAGAAAATCTCTTAACATTTAGAGCCAATTTCCCTTCCATAAGGAGAAATAAATTCACTCACACATAAAAATCATCGCTACAGATTAGTGTAGGTGTTTCTCCCCTTACGTATTATTTATCAACGATTCTCTTTTATCGATGAAATGTCTTTATTCACCTCCCTATTCGTTTTTTTTTATAAATTCCTATCCCCATTCAAAACAATAAAAACCTAAAGGATATAAATTGTGTTTCCCCAATTTCCCCATATATACACACCCTTTAGAGGCCAATGATTTTCCCACCGAATCAATACGGGCACTAACAGCAGGTCCAGGTCCATACTTCTTATTGCTATTACCGGAGGAGGCATAGCATTTGGTCGATTGCAGGAAAATCTGTAAAGCAGAAAAGAGAATAAATAAGAAAAATGTCCCGTCTGCACAGAAACCGATAGAGGACGAACAAATATTTACAAAAAAGTCAACATTCAATCGAAAAGTATTACACCAGTACAACTGTCAAATCGGCAGCTGTCAGATTTTTTTTTCTGTACTCTTTCTTCCCACAACACGATGTTATATGAAAAGAAAAATATCGTGTGGGGAAAATTAGATTTTATAATCGGATTCTTGAATAACACCGGCGGAGATTAATGTAATATTAGTCACAATTATATTATCTGCTATATGGCACATAATTTAAAGCCAATTTGTATGTAAGTAGTTTTTTTTACTTACGTTTCGTGCGAAAATGTGTTGACCCGTTTTACGTAAACTCACTTGCCCAAGCCCCGCCATCGTGAAAGAGAAACTGACGAGTAAATGAGAATGTGTGAAAAGATAAAGGAGATTTTTCAAAAGTATATTCTTCGATAGAATTGAGTTTGCCGGGGCATTTGTTAGAAAGGGATGACAGGTGTTTTGAGTTTGAAGGGATTTTATTCTCGGAAACTTGTAAATTTCACGCAACACTCAACAGTGGTGTGAGTTTTCCCCATTCTGCAAATTGGAATTTTTTTGAGAGAGAAATCTTCGCCAGTTAAAAAAAAATGAAGTCTGGGTTTACATGTGCGGGGGATGAACAATATTTTCAATATTATGGCTGGCATAGCGACTAAAAATGTATTTACTTCACATAAAATCACTGCGCGATATAGGTAACATCTCGGGAAGGGCGTCATCCCTATTGACATGCGAAAAGTGATCTCAACATTTTTTCTGGGGAATTCAAGGCAGCGTTTTGAAGATTGCAATCCTATGGATTTCGAAAATTAGTACGAACTTGGCGATTTTTTGTGGTTATATTTCAGAATTGAATGGTACGTGAAGCGTTGTGAAAGTTATTGCAAGCGTTTTGCCTCTTCAGATGCTTCCAATAAAAATTTTATTTAATTAATGGTAACCGCGAAAGGGTAACGGTGTTTTTAATATATATCAAGTTTATGTTGAAGTTTAAACTCAACGTACCTACTTGAATAAGTACACATTACATCAACGTTATTTTATTTTTGAAGTTAAACATTTTTGAGAACAATCTGAGCAGAGCAAAAGTGTAGGTACTGCTTTTTGTTTTAGGTATAAGCCGACTTTACATGAAATATATACCTCTAGTAACAGCAGTTTTATAATTTAAATAATTATCATGATGTCATGATATGGTAGGTTGTTTAATTATCCTTTTATTATATTATATATCCTCCATTACCTTAAACATTAAATTTCGGGACAAACTTAGAAAAAAAAACACTATTTGGTCAACACATGATTAGGCAGTATCCATGGTCTTGGTCTGCAAAGAGGATCATCCTGCGTAAATTTCCAAATCAAAAAGCAAAATAAAATATCCAACCTATTTCGATAATTGATATTAGATTCTGATTTCAATCGTTTCGAAACAATTAATGGTAAACATTTTTTAATCGGCTTAATGTGAAATTGAATCGCACAGATCTCCTTCACATTTATATTTATATATAATCTTGTCATCAGCATATGTATACAAATCGTTTACATAATTTATTGCAAGTATAAAACGAACAGAATAAAATAAATTAGTTCCCTTGTTATTATTTTAAGGGCCCAGATATCATTGATAACCCTAATTGGAAATTTTCCTATACTTCTTGCGACTTATTTATAATTTTGAAAATTATTTCTAATTATAGTTTTTGCAGAAAATCACTTTTTGTTTTTCACTGATCAACATTTATTTTTATGAAGTAATGATTGTCATTCCACCGAACTGAAACGGAATTTTCCAATAATTCCTATAAGAAGCTTCGGGGGTGACATTTCAATTCCATCATGTGTTGTGTTTCAATGAAGTTGCTCAGTTGAGATTGAAGTTGAGATTTTTTGTGTTGTGTGTTTCCCTAACAACCACATCTTGGAACAATTCCGGGCTACAATCCCTTTCTTGTGATAACCCTAAAGATCCGGAATCTACTGCTTTTATACACAATAAGATAGTTAAAATTTTGTCTACCCAAACAAAAAACGGTCAACAATCAAACAGTATTCAACCAAACAAAGCAGAACTCCATTGCCTTTTGGATTATGCCTCAACTGAAAAGTTCTAATGAAGTGAAACAACATTGTCAGGAAGATCGAACTTTATCCGCAAATTAGTGGCGCACTACGCCCCCAAAGCTTGGAAAGTAATGAAGGAGGACTACCTTGTCTGCGTTGATGTGCTATTGAGACAAAGATTATGCCGAGAACCATTCAAGCTGAACAGCGACATGCACTTGTTAAAAAGAAATATCCCATTGGGCACTTAAGATTTTATCACTAATGATTTACCGATTTTGTTGTCAATAAGTTATTGAAATTCGATTTCTTCTTAAAACAGTTAATTTCACTAGCTTAAACAATACCTACCCGCTGAGATCTGTATCTTAATATTTCATAAACATATTCCTTTCACTAAATATTTATTGAGATTCTCACGTAAATAGAATCGAAATTAGGTGTGCGCTTGTTGTTTTATAATCTGTCAAAAGTATCTGATCATTTAATGCAGCGTTTACTCACCAAATCTTTGGGTTAACTCAAGGTTACATCTGGATTAAAACTTAAATAAAAATAATTTTGTTGTAGTTAACTGGAGTTAAATACCGCAACTATGATGATTTTGCACTGAAAAATCGGGCCTTAGTTTACTCAGTGGGGTGATGGTAAGTTTTAGCCGTCCGGTTTCGGCATTAATCTGGAGGAAACAGGGTTGTGCAAGGAGTAAGCGAGAAAAAACTAGACTTAAAGTCCTAAAAATGTACTTTGTTATAAAAAAATTTTTAGAAGAGAGTAGATACACTATATTGATATTTCAGTATTAATTAGCTACTTGTAGCTATCTGTTGACTATCCTGTGACATTTGTGTATGTAGTTGTTATGAGAGACATTTAAGGTCTCGTTAGCGGGTAGCAACGCAGTGTTTATTAATTAGCAGCTAATGAATAATTATTTGAATATTTATAATCATGTATGTATGTAGATTGAAATATCTAAAAAAACTGTAAAATAAAAAAAGCTACCAGGGAAAATACAAAAATATAACTGTTTTCAAGCAGAAAATGTGTGAAAACACTATTTCACCAATATTCGAAATAAAATAAAATTTCATTTTAAAAATGCATACTCTACCACCATTCACAAACAAAATTGCGATACTCACAAAAATTCCAATTTCAACAAACTAAAAAATTTCCTTCCATTACATATTCCGATTGATCAACTTTCCATACAAACGCCGTCCACAAAGCCAATGTCAATTTTCGTGTTTGCCAGAACGAGATACACTCCTACTAGACAGAGCACGATGAAAGTATCCGACACATCCACAATTTCGAATCAATCGAATAACAGTTTTGGGTTCATCGCGGTTAATACCACCGAGGTGAAAAAGAAATTTTACTAAATTACATTTAAATACAATAAAATTGTAGGTACAAAAACAATTTTTTATTTTTACCATGAAAAAATGTTGAATAAACAATTTTTCGCAATAAAATAAATTGTCTGTTTTTTTTTTATACATTTGGTGAATATTTTTTTGTTCCCCCTTACATATATTGGGGTAAACTCTATAAATGTGTTGGCGGCGTGTGCGTAACAAATAATAATAAAAAAAAGAGATTAATGAATTTTTACCGACAAAGTGCGAGAGCAAGATATCTACTCAACAAGGATATGCCAAATTTATGGATTCAATTGATTTCATCAAACATCCTAAAATTATCACCATTTTAAAAATAAACTCTACATAAATAACTTTCCAAAGAATTTTTGTACAAAAAAAATGATTTGCTGAAAAAAAAACCTCATCTACAAAGAGAGTATCGGAAAAATTTCCCTCTCTTCTCCTGTTTGTGTGCGATGCAGAAGAAACTGAACAATTTGTTGTGTGTAGAAAAGAGACAGACCAATCGTGGGGGGATATTTTTCTACACAACTTCCAACTCCCTCTGTGCGGACAGCAGTGGTGAAATAAATCCAACCAGCAAAAAGTATATCATGAATTCATGAATACATACGGGACAGTAGTTGTGTGTATTGGATAAATGAAAAATCTCTTCAATTGTCGCCATTTTCATCACCACAGTCGCTAACGTCGTGTCGATGTCGTTGTCCGTCGTTCGATTGAACTCTCCGCAGAGTGCAACTTTAAAGTAAATTTCTTTTTTGTTAATTTTTAGTTTTCAAAAAAGGGAATAATGTAATAAGAAAGTATAATTAAAAAAAAATTCATTATCGATAACTGTGCAAATTATTTCAATCATTTGAATGAAATTTCCCGTCTTTTACAGTAGAAATTATCTCCAAAATGTAAATTGTACAATTCTGTGTTCGCGAGTGTACATTTGATTAAACAAACGCATCTTAACGTCAACAAAATTTTTGAAAAAAAAAGAAAAGAATTAAAAAGAAAAACGAATTTAATTTGAACCATCAACCCACATAATTTTTTCTTTCCTTGGTTATATTTTTTCATCATTCTTTTTGTATAAGAAAGTAGAGTGTGTGTTCAAAGAAAACGGTGGTGAGGTGTATAAAGTGAAAAAAGCAAAAATAAGGTGAAAAAAGAAGCACAAGCCTGTTCTTCCCCCTCCCCCAAAATATAAAACAAATACCTAAGTGAGAAAGAAACCCAATCGAGTGGAGAATAACGAAAATACAAAAAAAAAATTCTGAATTTTCGGCATAAAAGTGAATGCAAAAAAATTTACAAGCATACACAAATACACACACACACACGAACGAGTTGGGTAAAGAAGCGTGTGAAAACCGTGTAATTAGCAGTGCATTGAGTGGTGTGTGGTGAGAATGTTTTTCTTTAACATGAACTGTCATTTTGTGAATTAACATTGTGTCAAACGGATATTGCTTCAACTTTTTTTTTATTGAATTCATAAAAATTGTGTGTTCACCTAATCGCGGACATAGTGAAATACTTATTAACAATTAAAAGGAACTAAAAAAAACTGCCCCAACACACACTTGCGTTTCCGAAACGAAAACGATAAGAATGGATACACGTACCGCTTGAGTTAGGTGGAGAAAATATCATATATTTTGTGTGCGCGTATAGCAGTCGTCCATCTCCCTCTTACGATGGAGTAAGAGGGGTAAATAAGTGTCGTTCGCTACATTTCTCTCCTCTCCTATCCTGTTTCTTGGTTTCTAAAGTGGTGTATGTGTAAAATCCAATACACTTATAGATCATATTGCATATACACAAAAAAATATTCGTGTTTTGTACTCGTTCGTCGTCGTCGTCGTCGTTGGTGTCGTCGGCGGTATATTATTATAACCAAAGTGTGTGCAAAAGAAGAAATCATCACCAAATAGGTAGAAGAAGTTCGGTTTTCAAAGAATACAACACAAGTGGTGAATCCCCCTTCCTCGTTCTGCAATAGTGTGCATGTGTGTTTCTTCTTCTCTTGTTAAGTGAATAAAAAAAAAAAAATGAAATTCTATTTAAATGTGTGGTGAATAATAATAATATATACCTACCCAAGTTGTTTCTTTCTCTACGCAAAGAATTGATCACACTACACAACTACCAACTAGTGTCTCACATATAAATATGTATATCTGTATTTTGTTGTTTTAAAATTTGTTGTTTCTACTCTCCAATTGTGTATTATAAGAAATTGTTTTATTTGTATTTTATATCTAAATTATACTAAATAAAGTCAGAAAAAATAGAATAAATTTATATATATATGTAACAAGTGAAAATTGTGCGAAACAAATTAAATCAATTAAAAGAAATAAATACAAAAAAAAAAATTCAATCGAAAAATGAAAATGAGGTGTGAAGAAATATACGAACTATGACGCATCAAAATCACCAGACTAACGGCGCAAGTTTGGAGGATTGCCATACAAACTTTTTTGCCTTGGTATGTATATACACACACGATCTATGTTCAATTTTATATTTGCCTCTCTCGCTCTCCACTATTTCGCACTAATACCACAATAAATATTGCCGAAGAGCATAGCGACGATACGAAAACTCTCGCACACATTTTCTGTCTAACCTGAAAATTCATAGCAAAAGCCAGTCGCGATTGAGGGGAAAATAGAAAACAGTAACTAGTGGCAGTAGTATAGTCGAATAAGCAAAAAAAAAAGCAATTGGAATATAAAAATTATAAAAAAAGATATTATTATGGTAATGTGGGGGTTACCTACCAGAAAAACGATGATGGTTGTGAAATGGTAGCAAACATTTTCAAGACGAGCAAAAATTATGCCTGCCACTGTATTGAATTAATGAACTACAAATGTTTTGTTAGTTGTTTTTGTTTAATAAAAATGAATTGAATTTAGTGGATGGATTTGACAGGCGGAGACAATTTTTATAAATTAGCATGTAAATTAATTACACAATGTTATTATGGTGAATAAGTAAGTGAATGTCAGTGGGTATTTATTTGTTTCCTGTCACAGCAGTGGTTGGTGATGATTCGATGGGTTTTGTGGTGGATTGCTATTTTTAATTCTTTTAAAATGTTAATATACCTGCAAAATTTTATTTATTAATTTAATTTAATAGAATAACTGTTCCTTAAATATTTTTATTCCTAAAAAAATTGCATTTTATTTTTTCTGTTCGAGGTATTGCCAGGTTTGAAATTTGAATGGTTTTAGTATAATTAAAGAGGAATTTCGCATCATTGATGGTCTTGATTCAAAATTGTAGATAAAGTTATTGGCGCAAATTTATAGTCGCTTAAGTACACTTTAACATTATTTTATCACGTACTAACACGTTTTGATAATTTTAGTCGTCAAAAAGTGTACTCACTATAAATATTTAATGCAGAGTTAGCGTAATGTCATCTGCAATTTTCAGTCAAACAAATATGTCAAAATGTTTTCGGAAGATGAAGATTTCGATAGTTTTGAGGATTATGAGTTAATGAGAAAACCTTATGTTTATAAAAGTCGTGCTAATCCTTTTGACGACCTTGATGATGGAGAATTTTACTGCCAATATATATTCGACAAAACCCTGCACGGTGTTTTTGTCGAATCTATATCGGCAGTTAAATTCTTTATCATCAAGCTCGTGAAAAGGGTTATCACTCTCCCTGATTGAAAACATCAATATTGATGTTCCTGTAAATAATGTTTTTGACTGGCACTTTTATGTGTGTTTGAGATTCACTGGAATTGGATTTGTTGATTGTCAGAACTGTCACTTTTTAGGTGAGTTTGACATAGAGTTCTTAGAGGTATGTTCATTAGTATACACTAATTAGCGCTAC
The DNA here is from genome assembly GCA_949824845.1 of Rhingia rostrata. Classification (NCBI taxonomy): domain Eukaryota; kingdom Metazoa; phylum Arthropoda; class Insecta; order Diptera; family Syrphidae; genus Rhingia; species Rhingia rostrata. Next base: position 19,081,419 of record OX463757.1, read on the forward strand.
GTTAAAAAGTGTCTATTGATGAAAATAAGTTAAAGCTAGCCTTTAATATAAAAAAGATCATAACTGGTGTGGAGTTTAACCCTTAAGCATCGATTGACTATCAACTTGCGCCAGTATGTGTATTCAACCATTTTATGCTTCAGTTCCAATCAGAACTTAATTTGCGTTCGCAGTATCCATTGCGGGACAAAATAAAAAAGCATACGATCGCGTTCGATCGAATAGGAGAAAATGTACTGCGATAGGGGTGAATATCTTCTTCTCGTAAGAAAACTTGTGGAACAAATTTACAAAAAAAAATTATTTTTTTTTACAATTTTTTTATTGCACTCACTAAATTATGCTAAAAATTTAACATTTTTTTTTAAATTTGTCACTATCGATGATTGAAAAAGTTATTAAGCAATCAAAATTCTTAAAATCCCTATAGAAATATACCATCGTTTGACAGTTCTCACATAGCTGAGTGATTATAAAGCCGTACAGATGACGCATTTTGAACAAAAAACTGAAACTTTTGCTCACTAGCTTCATGGTACGGGCGGGCGGTGTGCACAGATGAGATCTCGTTCCAAATATATGGCAGGCTATGCCAGTTCCACACGCCATAGAACAATTTTTCTATGACTTTATATTTTTTGGTAATACCGATATAGGAAAAAAAAAAAAAAACATTCTAATGTAGCATTGCCAGAGGAAAATTTATACATTTCATGGGGGGACATGCTGCCCTCCTGCAACCCTCATGCTTGGGTTCACTGTTGGATTTGGTGAATGCAAAAATCCTTCATACCATGTTTTGCATCCCCAAATTCAATAACAAGCATGGTGGTTGCATGCAGTGTGCCATCATACATATTCCAAAGGTTATATATTCCTTATGCAATCAGAATAAATAGAGCTTATCTGCCCTCGCGAGGTATCCGTAGGAGCTGAGAAATTTTCGATTTTTTACGATTTGAAAGATTTTAGCTTCGAGGTATTCTTCCGAAAAGCTGTTCGGATTATTATTTTTTTACATTTTGTAGCACATCCCTGTGAATCGCGTTGAAGTGCGTTTAGGTGCATTTTTCGTGAAATTTTTGACAGCTAAGTGCAATTATTATTCTGATTTCCCAACGTCAAAAATTCTTTGCGGAATTTATTTACGAATTGTAGTGCAGTGATTTTTTTCCGATGACACATACCTCGAATGCAATTTGAACTTTTGACGAAGTATGTGTTGCGGAAATTGTCCGCTCCGACGGATACCTCGCATGGGCAGTATATCTTAGCAGTTTTTTTTAATCATAATCAGCCCTGTCGAGGCACCCGTTCAAAGAATTTCCGAAACGAAGTTCAGTTCCGATCGGAACTCAGTTTACAATCGAAGTATCCGTTGCAGAACAAAATAAATGAGGCATACATTCGCGTACGTTTGGCAATCTGTCAGCTGTGTAATTTTATAAATGTGAAAAGCGAATAAAAAAAAAATTAACAAATTGTTCTTGCGGATTTTATTCTACAGCACGATTTTGTAGAAATACACAAAATAATTTTATATATTTTTTACTTACAATTTTGGGGTTCTTTCCATTTTCATAAGAATTCCGCAACAATTTTTCATCGGGGAACTTCGGAAGAACTTCAACGCGTAGCTGTCAAAAATTGTTCACTTAACGCATTTAGCCGTGTTGTGTGCGACAATGTGCGATGCATTTCGTCGGAAGACCTACTCGAAATGCAAATCCGAACCGTAATAGTGTCAATACACCACACATGCATGCATGCGCAGTCACAAGCATGTGCATTTCCGCTTCTTCCACGCACTTTTCATTCAAACTGCGCAGTAATCATTCTCTCAACCAGTTTTTGACATTTCACACTTAGCTAAACGATAAATAAGAAGAACATTCCAACGCAGCATTGCCAGATAAAAAAAGTAAATGCTACATATATCCCAAAATGTAAAAATAAAAATAAAAGGATTTTAAATCTCTTTCCACGATCACTTAACTTCGTTGCTCTGGTCAGCTTATGTAAAGTCGTCAGGCATGCGCCTAAGTTAACAGTTTTTGTTGCTTTGGGTGGAACGCTTCGCGGGAATAAAGGATTTTAACTCTCTTTCTGGGGACAGTCCAGGCTCACGCAACTTCGTTGCTGCGCTCAGGGTATGTAAAGTCGTCAGGCCTTAGTCAACAGTTTTGTTTGTTAAAATATTTTTATTTGGTATGATTATTTCAACATGGAAATGCTGCGTTCACCGCAGCAGCTAATAAAAAGTCAAACTACAAACAGCGAAGTGAAAAAAAGTGAGTTTGTCCAAAAGTAAATTTATGCCCTAAATGCTTTTAAACTTCTGTTATGTAAAACTGTATTATAACACATTTTCAATTTGACCTCCTTACACCAAACCATATTCCTCTAGAAATGACGTTCTGCTTATGTAATTAAATTTCCCTTGGGCTGCGAAAATAATTTCATAATCTCATTCCCAAATTAGAAACACAAGTTCGATCGAAGAGCGAAACTATGTAAAAATGAATCCACATATCGATATTGTTGATTGTGACAGTTTCGTTAAACCAAAGATTTTTAAAGTCCTACAGATGACGAACTGTATATTAAACAAATTTTTCTATGGCGGATCGTACTGGCACAGCCCGCATTTGTTTGGATCTAGTTTTTCATGCACGTGCACGCCACCCGCCCGTTCCAAGAAGCTGGTAAGCAAAAGTTTTTGTTTTTTGTTCTCAATGCGTCATCTGTATGACTTTATAATTATTAGTTAAACAAAAGGTTCAGTTTTACTGTCGTCCTGAACCTGAAGGATGGGAGGATCGAGGATTCTCTTGGCTGGAGCATTAATATTCATTCCCTAGAATTTTGAATCTCCTCTATGCCAACATATTCTTAAATATTCAACCCATAGCGAGGTATCCTTCGAAGGGGAATATTCTCCGATTTTGTACGATTCGGAGGACTTTAGTTTCGAGGTATTTTTTTACAAAAGCTTTTCGGAATATTTCTTTTCTTTTTTTTTATGCGCTGCGGAAAATTGTTCGCTCCGACGGATACCTCGCTTGGGCAGATTACCTATTTGATGTTGTGTCTAGTTATTTTGGAACCAAATGTATTACTATTTTGTTTTGTAAGAAAATCTCTGTGTCAATGAAGCTAGTTTCAAGGTCCTTCGGCCTGTCTTCACGGACAATTTTCCGAACGGACATTTGACATCACAGTACCTCGCACATGAATGTAACGAACTACAGACACGTAGCAGCACTGGCGACTGAGGCCATCGGCTGGGACAGATCAAGACATTAATACAACAGAGAGAGACAGATAGATACATAGAAGGAACGATTTTAGACGTTAGCTAACCGAAATATACGCCTGTATATTCATACTTAACCACTGAATAGTCTAATAAATTCATTCCCCTAAGCGTATATCTATTAGGGCACCAATTTGACATTTATGTTACTTGTCAAAAAACTATCAAATTAAAATTTGGACTATGTAACTCAAAGCTAACTGACAACTATAAATAGCATCAAATTTACTGTCATTTATTGTCAATTATGACAATAAAATTGCACGAAGAGTGACATAAATGAATTGACCAACAAAACGTCACTTTGTCACTTTATTATACGGAACATAGTTTTAAAAACAAGAAAATATGAATTTAAAGATACTAACATCAGAAAAAGATGGGAAGATGGTATATTTTGGAATGGAGCTTGCTGTCATTTGTTTGCCCTCCAATGCTCAGTAACCTTAATTATTACGAAGAAAATGGTTTAATACACATTAACTAACAACGACTCGAACAAGGCAATAGCTGGTTTCGTTGTATAACAGAACGAGACAACAATGGAGCGTACTTCCAGAAGACGTATTTCTACATATAAACAATCTACAACAATTCAAGATTAGAATGAACCGAGTGTTACATCTTTGCCTCACCAAAGAACAATTCGTAAAAAAATTACCATTAAGTCACTTTTTCAATATATAACTGTGTTAATTTAGATTTTGGTTCACAGACTAGGACACTTTATTAGCGCGTTCATTCAAATAGTATCGAAGAAGTTTAGTCGACAGATGCGTAGAATCAAACTGCTGCAAGTGTCACATTTGTCTTGACAGTAATATTATTTTCTAAAACCAACTTTTCGGACTAATTGATGATGCTGATTTTTAGTTGCTATTGAATATAACACTCGAGAAGAGGATGCCAAAGTCTGTCCCTGACAAATGCATTTGTAAAAATGTTATTGAGAATGAAAATTCACGACAATAGTGTCGGCTATTGAAACACACAAGAAATGTCGAACATTGTCATTAATTAAGCAGGTGAAATTCCCTCTTGTTGTTGTTCTTGGCTATATAAACTAATTTCGGGTTGTAATAAATCCCAAGAAGACTAATCGTGATTATTTTGCATGATTTTTTATTGCGTTAACCAAAGGCTTGAAAGAAGAGTGTAATAAAGTTCATTAGTAAGGCGTTTAAAAAAGACATTCAAAACAAGTGGATAAAATGTTTTTTTTTTTTGTTTAAATACTGCTCACTGCAGTTTTAAAGGGAATAATCAGTTTCCGTCTTCTGGATCTGTTATTTCGATTTACTCAGTTCTGTTTACTATAATTTTAAATATAAAATTAGCTGCTAATAAATTCACATTGCAGATTTTTATGAAGTCTCAATAATTGACACAAATATCATGTCAATTTCTACCTCCCAGACATATTGAAATGATTTGCTATGCTAATACAACTTAAAACAATATCATCAATCAGAGTTAAAAATATTTAAATGCGATCACCTGGCAATACTGACTACCGTGCTCGCTCATCATCCATGTAGAGCGCAAAAAAAATCCTCTGTACATACAAAAATATTGATTCACACCGCAAAGAGATTTGTGTTGTGTTGCACGACGACGACGACAACGATGACTACGGCCATGATGATGATGATGTGGTGTCGTCATTGTAGGTGGCTGCTCTGCACGATATTCTTGTGTATGCGAATGCAGTATAATGACGAAATTTTAAGAAAGAAAAACAAAAAAAATCTCGTAAAGAACAACACACGCAAGGCAAAAGAACGTAAGAAGAAAATATTTATTCGTCTGACGGCCTATAACAAACTCCAAGTAGCAGCTAACCATCGACAGAGAGGAGAAAACATAAAGATCATCTGTGTGGTGTCGGGTGGTGAATAAGTTTCCTGTTTTCTGTCGTATTCACCTGTTTTGCTTATCTCACCTCTATCAATGTATTGCGATAGAGCATAATATAGAAGAAAACGGTTTTGGTTTTTTTTTTTATCAAATTTATCTAAAAGTTAACGTATGCAGTTGTAGTTGCCCATACCACCTGTCAAAAAGTACTCATTTTTATAAATGACGTTTAAAAGTAGGTCAGTCTTTGAAAAGTACAACAACAATTTTTGCGAGTGGAAACAATAATTTTGCTTGCATTTTCTTGTTTTGCAAGCATAATACACCACACAAGACCGGCTGTGTATTATAAATATGAGAACGACTCTCAGAAAGAACAGAAATTAGGTTAATAACAAGCAGAGAGACATTGTTGCATAATAAAACCGTTGATTTTGTGAATTTTCTTGTGACAGTTGGGGTTCTTTTTTTCCACTCCATGTTTGTTTTCTTTAACGAAAAATAGTATTCCAAGCAATCCAATGAAACTACCGTTAGACACAATACATACTTTTGTTTAATTATACCTAGGTATGTAGCCATGTGCATAAATTTTCTTGTACATATAGTCGTCTTCTTTGCATTTTCATGGTATGGAATTGAAGGGAGGGGGTCTGGTATAAGTCGACACGGTAAAGTGTGTGATTTGTGAATGGAAGCGGTGAAGAATTGTTCGGATTTTGTTTGCTTCTTCGTTTTGTTTGCTTTCTATTGCATGACGTAGAGAAGTAACACAAATAAGCCAAATGGCGGTAAATAATATGTTTGGTTGTTTTTTTTTTAAATTCAGGTGGTTTTATGCTTTTGTTGATATGACACGCATTTTATTGTGAATGGATTCGCTGTGTGTATAGGGAACGTAATGGAAGTGTCACTATGGTGAATTCTGGTGGACTTGCATTAAAAGCATTGACTTTCTTTGAACTGCTGGTAAAAGCAAAAGTACTACTATCTAACTGTCAAAAGAAAATGGTTCATTCAGAATCGGCATTGGTAAACGAATAGAAAAGCAATGATTAAGACATGTATTATGTATTTATTATCGTAATTATGTCATAGTTATTATTAATATTAATAAATTCAAACCTATGCCGTGCTTCACCGTGCTCCATTTATGGACATTAATATCATTTCACTTTCTACGATTTGGCATCTAATTTTCGCCTCAAACTGTTTACAAAATCAATGGCTACCAATATACATGCGTAATAACAGTTAGTAAGCATTTGTCTCTTATTTAGGCATTATTAACTAGATAAAGCTTAAATAAAAGATAAATATCCCTTAGTTAACATCTGAATTTAAAAGTAACATATTTTGACCGCTAAATACGTTGCAATCATTCAAAATAGTTGAACAAAATGGCGTTGACGTTTAAAGTTGTGACGCAATGGCAGGCTCAATTATTTTTCAGTTTTATGGGCCTTTAGCCATCCAATTTATTTTATATGCATATATTTGGTTATTTTTTCTTCTTTCCTGATTTTAAACGAGAATTAATCCAAAACAACAACAGCAAAAGTTTTGACAACCATTCGGTAAACAATTTTATTCAATTATACACATGTGGTTGGAGTTTTTTTTTCAAGTCTTGTAGCCAGACCATAAGGCATAACTTTATTTTCCATACAAAGATATCTACAGCAACAAACTTGGCGAATTTATTTAGCTTATAAGTAATATGCTCGCGGCTAAATACCTACTTAAGTTCATACTGCAATGATGGGTCCTACAAATTGAAGGTACTTACACATTTTCATATCAAAATTGTACTCTCGCCATCTGTTCATGTCACTACTCTGGCTCATCTTTAAGCTGAGTAAAGAAATTGAGGGATCATTTTATTTTTATTTTGGAGGAATCAAGTAGAGTAGTGACGTTAAAAAAATTGTAATTTATTTTAAATGAAATATCTGACATTAACGAAAGTACAGCGCCTCAAACGTAAATAGGTAGTTTCTATTTTTTTCATTTTTATGTGCAAAGTTTTATTTTTGCTAGAAACAATAGAATCTTCAGTTTAACGCTGTTGCAAGGCATCGTGACATCTGACAGTTTGGTGTAATTCAATATGTAGTGTGATAATGTTATCGCATTGCAAGTGTCAAACAATTTTTTTGTTTGAGCGTTTCAATTTTCCATCTCTTTTTATCCATTTTCTATGTTTTCATTCAGGGGTCGAAATACCACATCAGTTTACGACTTAGACAAACGCATACGTTATAGAATAATCGAGTTCAGTGGGATGTTCACATACGAATGGTGAAGTATGGAATGCGTATTGAAAATTGTACTAATTGTAGTAGCACAATTCTGCTACATTGATGTTTGATGGCTGGCAAATGTCAAATGTATTGTCTGTGAATGTTATGTAAATAAATTGGTGATTTTAAAAATTCTTAACTTTTAAATGTTTATTGGGTGTGTTTATCACCTTCCGCGTCAGAAGATGAGCATTGTGAGTTCATTGAACGAAAACGTTTAGTTATCATTTATCCTTACAAATTAAATTTGAATTTTCTTGAACTTAACTTAAAATTTTAAAGTTCAAGTTTTATTAAAGTTTTATTAAAAGGTTCAGAGTAAATCAGAGTACATTATTGCTTATAAGGTTGAAACTTTAAGTAACAGAATGAAAATATCTTAATTTTTTCTTACAAAAATGAATCCACTCGGCACCACAAAATGACAGAATATCAAAATTCGATACTCGACAATAGAACCTCGTTGGCGATCATACCAAATCAACATTTATCAGTCACAAGGTGATTCGATAACTAATGTGGTTATTCGACCTCAGATATATATTTTAAATGTACGGCGAGTAGTAGACCTTTTGTAGCTAACTTTTGTCAAACTCCTCGTTTTGGAATGTGGAAATTTGTTCTGCAATGACGCTTGTTTGGCTAGAATGACAGTTCTAGCATTGAACGTTATGCCATATATAATGGCTTCTGTCATTATTCAGTTGCTTTCTTCTGTGATTAAAGGAATGAAGGAACTCAGAAATCCATCAATACGTTGTTCTATACAAATGATCGATATAGTTCGAAGTTTTTTTTGAGAGTCCAGGAACATTAATTTGAAACTTTATAGTGATATATAATATGACATTTTGTTAAGTGTTGGGTGAATTATTAAACGAAATAATGTAAAGCCAAGCGTTTCTTAATGCAATATACGAGGTGGGCCAAAAGAAGTCATCCGATGTTGTTTGGCTCTCATTAATACCGGTTGTGGCTCCCGCAGTGTGTGCCGTTGCTCCGTCCTGTTGGAACCACATGTCCTCCATTCCTAATTTGTCCAATTGCGGCAAAAAAAAACTCGGGTAACATGGCCCTTTAGCGCGCATCGTCCACTGATGTCTTTTGGCAAGCGGCGTTCTCGAAAAAAAAAAATGGCCCGATGACTCCTCCATCGTGAACAGCGCACTATGCATTAACTATGAGCGGGTGTAATGGCTCCTCGTGCATTACTCGTGGACTTTCGATGCCCCAGAAGCGTTAGTTTTGCTTGTTCACGCACCCGCTGAGGTGGAAATGAGCTTCATCGCTCATTATGATTTTGGTCGAAAAATCGTCCTCGAGATTGAGGAAGGTTTGGTCGTAGGTTACACGCATTTGGCGGTCGATAGGCAGCAGCTGCTGCACGGACAGGACTTTGTACGTAAACATGCGCATTTCTTTGATTAAGATTCGCCAAGGTTGGTGGCCAAAAGGCACAGTGTTTGCGCAGTCAGTTTCGGACGGCCGGGGAATCGGCGATGTGATTCGCGCTGCTCCAACACTACATAAGAATTGTTACTCAAAAAAATAGACACGATTATTCCGCGTTCTTGAGAAGTGTATCGCTTCATGGCTTGTTCACTTGCATTCTACATCTGTCTAGTCCACAAATGTCAAAACAGATTTGACATTTACGGCCATTTACAAAAATAGACCATCTTCCAATATTTTGATCTGTTTTGGCCCACCTTGTATTTTATTAATCTTACGTTAGTTCCCTTAACTTCTTCCATCTTCAAAATTCTCTCTTCTCTCTTCAAAGTTATGTCATAAAACATGCAAATTTACAACACTTTTTCTGCAATTTTAAAGTTTATTAAAGGGTGTGTAAAATTTTAATAAAATTAAATTTTCCGCCATTTATGTGAGTGTTGGCAGCAAAATTTTCAATGTTGAACAATGTTGAAATTTCAAAAATTATAACAGTTCTACTGTCAAACTTCGAGAAAACTTTTCCAATGCTATTAAGCCAATTTTCACCTTCGTGGCTTTATTAATCGTTCAAATCGCCGCATTTAGGCTTAAGACAATCCACATGTGATTCTCGTAAAACAAATGCATCCAAAGCAAAGCGTCTGTTCGGTGTGGATTTTGGGCTGGAGGCATCACTTTCTCATGTTTTTTTTTTTCGAAAATAAAGCAGGTCAAGCATTGAATGTTACAGAAATGGTTTCAACAAGATGCTGCCACATGTGGAACACCTAGTGAAAAGCTTCATTTACAGCATGAGACATGCACTTCTCGTTTCGATGATCAGAATTGGCAATCTCGATCGTATGATTTATTACCACTGAAACTCTTTCTGTTATAAGTCAATAACTTTAATGTTAAATGAAGTCACAAAATTTATAATTAACAACTTTCACTCAAAATAAACATGTAAACCCAGCAATGGGTAAATCTAGTACAATGTAAAATGTCAAATATCAAAAGTCAATAAAATGTAAACAATCTGTCTGTCAAAAAATGTAGTATATGTAAGTCTATTTTATAAAACTCGCTTTTAACCGATCAAAAGCTTAAGATCGTTCTATAAAGGAGACTTTTTGTAACGTTGAAGAAAACGCAGTCGCTTTTAATTATTTCATGCAACACATAACACTATCAATAGGGGTATTTGAAGTCAAAGGTCTATTGCAACAATCATACAACTATTCGTACATTAAGGGATGAGATTCCACGATACATCAATAAAATTCAGCCATATTTATTTGACGTTAGGCAAAATAGATGTTAAGTCAAGAAAGGGAGTTTTTCGTAAAACCAAATTGAAAAAAAAATAATTGTAAGACGTTAAAACTGAACCAAACATGCATTTTTCTGACTATTTCCCTAAGACTAAATTAAAATGTCAAACCCTTAAATGCGATTTTTGACTTAAGAAAATGTTTGCCAAACGTCAAAGATTTATGCAAAACGGTCAGACGCCGTAAAGGCCTTCTTGATATTTAAAAAAAGTGGTTTCTAAATAAATAAAATTTTTCGTAGGTACCTACATTGTTCCAACGTTGGACGGATTAATAAATAACAGCAGCGGTAGTGTTCATGCAGACCATGCAAAGCCTCTATATCTAGAGATATAATTCATTTGTAAATAATTTGCTAATAAATTATGTTTTAGAGGTATAGAACTTCGAATTGAAACAAAACACAAGAAAGTCGTTTCAATGCCCATCAGTTTGGCTTTATTGGAAGTATAAGTTTATGCCATTAATGTGTTAAATATAATTTAGGGCATGTGGTTCGAATAAAGCCAAGTCTAGAGGTTCAACTTTCAACTACTTTTTCGAGGATTTGGGGCCGTATGTCGGTAATAGCGCCACGAATGTTGGCTTCCAAGTCCCCTAACTTTTCTGGTTTGTTGACGTAGACAAGCGACTTCACATATCCCCAAAGAAAATAATCCAATAGTGTCAAATCACACGATCTTGGTGGCCAATTGACAGATCCATTCCGCGAAATTATGCGTTCAACGAATGTTTCCTTCAATAAATCGATTGTGACGTGCGCTGTGTGGCATGAAGCGCCGTTTTGTTGAAACCACATCTCATCCACATTCATGCTATTCAATTCGGGAACAAAATAGTCGGTCATCATGGCTCTATACCGGTCTCCATTAACTGTAACTGACTCTCCAGCATCATTTCGGAAGAAGTGTGGCCCAATAACTCCACGCGCCCATGGAACACACCAAACAGTCACTTTTTGTGAATGTAATGGCGTCTCAAGTGTCTCATGTCGATTCTCTTCACTCCAAATGCGGAAATTTTGCTTGTTGACGTAGCCATTCAACCAAAAATTAGCCTCAGCCTGAGATCAATCTCATCTTCGGCCCATACACCAAAATCACGACGCATTGCATGGTATCGCGGATTTAATTCTTACACAAGCTGGAACTTGTGAGGTTGTAAGCCAAGATCCTTGCGCAAAATCTTCCATAAAGTTGATGGACAAAGCTCCTGTGCACGGTGGCGAATCGATTCATTCGGGTCCTCTTCAACACTTTGCTCTACAGCGGTAATTGTTTCCTCGGTGAGCACTGTTAGACGTCTCTGCGGATGCGTCTTATCACATAGAGTAAACGTAGTGCGAAACCGATCCATGGTCAACCGAATTAATTGCACTGATGGACGATTATGTCGACCATAAAATGGACGGAACTTACGGTAAACTTCGTGAACTGAACCATTATTTTCGAAATAAATTTGCACGATTTGCAAGCGTTTTTCATTTGTCAACCTGTTCATGATGAAATGGTAAACCAAACTGAACATGAATGACATTAGACATTAGGATTGCCCCATTTGAACACAAAATGTCAGTTTTATCGCTATTGGAAAACCAACCTCTAAAAAAACGCAAGTTACATCCGTCGGCCGTTCTGTGGGACGTGTGAAACAGAGGTGTGGTATGTATGTATCAAAAATGATTTTTTAAAAGGGGTTTCTAACAAAAATTGAAAAGATTTACAGCTTAGGTGTTTTTTATTGCAAAAATTCAGTTTTCAATTCGGCGTGAAAATAGTACCTAAATAGTTTTCTTAAAAATAACAGAAACAGTTATTACAAAACATTTTCAAAGACATTTGCCGGTGCATATTTTCGTCAAAACACCTGTTTAATGTCAGCAATTACACTTGCAGGTAGGTAATGTCTTGTGCGTCACGTAGAGACTCGGCATCTACTTACGTATACAAATATTCATACGCCATATATTTTAATGTGTTCACAACAACAAGAATCTCCCAAATGACATTGATTTGTATGTGGGTCTTTGTACCTTATGATTTTCTACTTAAAGCGAAGCACACGCCAAACCCAACGCTACAACCTCAAAATGTAAATATCCAACGAACCGAATAAAAAATAAAACAAATCCAAACGGGGTGACGAAGAATGTAAGTATTACAAAGAATACAACAAAAAAAAATCCCAAACAAGAGTATGTAGACACAAATAGAAAAATTCTACATCCTACACCTTCTTCGGTGCTTCACCATAAAAAAGAAGAGCAAGCGCGCCAGCAATCGCTACCTACTAGCGATGCAAAAAAAAAATGTAAACGACAAAATAACGATATTAGCTAGAGCGAAAAAATGAATCGAATTTTCGTCATTGTGTGTGGCCTACAAACAAAGAATTTGCAATGTGCATATGAATAAACAATTGTTTCGCAAATGCATACATGCACCCTTTGTTGTTGCTTTCGATTTATATTATTTTTTTTTTAAATATTTTCAAAGAGAATGAAATAATTAAAAAAGTGGGCATAAGTTCTTGAAACTTTCACATTGAATTCCACAAAATTTCCCAAACGAATATTGGCCCTTTCGAACGAAAAAAAAAACAGCCACCCACAATAGCAACACAACAATACGTAGCCACCTTCGCCAATCTAGTTGTGTTTTCTTTTAATAAATAAGAGGCACGTTGAGCGCGCACAAGCGGCGAAAAAGTAACAGCACCTTGTTTGCTTTGGTAATTTTCCATGAATTTCAATGTCGTTGAGAAAGCCCCAAACCAGCAAAAACGTTGTAAATAAAATTCGTTTCTCTCAAAAAAAAAAAAAATAAAACCTTACACAAATTCTGTACCTACAACTGTCAGATTTAAAAACAAAAAAATCTCGAGTAAAAAACAACGAAAATCTTATCACATACCGGGGCAGTGGTATCCTCTCCTTATTATAAACGTCACACACAGTATACGTTACGACATTGCCAACATCTATTTAATTTTGCTACCTTCCCAACCAGACACAGCATGTTGAATTTCATGTGAATGACGTACATTCTGGTGTGGGGTGTAGAACAAGCAAAAAAAAAAACATAAACTTATCTCGATGACACTGTGTGGGTGTTTTTGAACGCGGGCATATAATATTTTTTATTTATTTACTTTCTGATAACCCTATCAGTATTGGTTTTTGTCATGTTTATTCGTTATTACGTAGGTCAGTCGTAGTTTATTGTTATTTGTTTTTTTTTTCTCCGTTTTGAAATTGTTTCATTACCGCGATGAGCGAACGCAAAATCTTATCAGAAATGTCAAATTTGATTGCTGTCAAGGAATTCTCTCTCGGTATGTAGTTTCAGTTGAGATAATGGTGAAGAATTGAAAATATTTCACTTTTTAAAACAGATATAAATATCTGACGCACACAGCTCTCTTATGCACAGCATTCATATCAATTTATGTGTGGATGAATGGTTTTCTAGAAAATGTCAGAATCATGCTGATGCTCATGCATATTTTTTAAGGAAGAGACAAGGTACATTGACATCTTATTCTACGTGTGTCATCGTTTTACTTTGCAAGTGACACATTATGTGAATGCGTGATTGTGTTCAAATATTCAAAATACACAATAGGGAGAGCTTATCAATACCTAATGGTGTTTATGTAAACAACAAATTTAAAGTAGACACAAATAAATAGTAGACATTTTGTGTGTACTGCACAGATCCGGCTTATATAGTGTAGAGCGCACTGGGTTTTTTAATTGATTTATTAGGGGCAAAGTCGTAAAAAAAGGCAAACTGTATGCACAACAAAATGTGAAAATAATGCAAGTATTGATTGCATAAATGAGATGGACAAAGAGCGAACAGAGGAAGTAGACTTTTGTGTAAGTAGTGGTTGTCATCAAAGGCGTCGCTTTATGGTGGTGATTTTTTGCATTTGCAAATGCATTTGTTTATTATTTACGTTTTTAAATAGAAGCAAGAATTAACAATTTGATAATGGAAAATTAAATGATGGCAGCATGATTGTGACGTCAAGGTGTTTAGGTTATGTTTGGTTTTCCCTTACTTTAGTAGGTAGGTAACTGCTAAGGTAAACTATAGACAAATTTCGTCATATTTGAGTGACGTTTAAAAATAAAAAGAAACAACGTTTAAATTTTCGCCAAAGTTGCGCTTAAGGGTTAACTTCACACTAGTTAACATCTACTTTAAATAAAAAGGTAGCTTTAACTTATTTTCATCAATAGACACTTGTTAACGTGGCGCTAATTAGTGTTTACTAACGAACGTACCTCTGTGATAACGCTAAAATACACTTTTCGACGAGTAGAATTAACAAAACATGTTAGTACGTGATAAAATAATTTTGAAGTCTACTTTCAGCGACTAAACATTTGCGCCAATGTTATTTGCCAAACTCATGAGATGACAGGCTTTGATGATTAACAATTTCCTTGAAGCGAACATATTGCAGATGAAGGAAGACCGACGATTTTTAACAAATTATCCCAATATGTATGTAACGGGTGATCCAAGTAGAGATACTTTTTTCAATAGCCTTTTTTGACAGATCACGTGTGAGTCGTGTCATGCTGTCATGTTATTTTTGTTTAGTATTGTTTGGCATTTCATAATGGAAAGACTTACGCGTGAACAACGTTTACAAATTGTTTAACTTTATTATGAAAATTCACGTTCTGTGAGGAATGTGTTTCGTGCACTTCGCTCAACTTATGGTGAACATTTCGGTGAGCACATAATTTCACGTTTTGGGCCGGTCGATTGGCCACCAAGATCGTGTGATATCACACCGTTAGACTTTTTCCTGTGGGGATATGTAAAGTCAAAAACTTATGCCGACAAACCCGCTTCGATTCAGGCCTTGGAGGAAAACATCACGCGTGTCATTCGCCAGTTACCAGTCGAAATGCTCGAACGAGTGATCGAAAATTGGACTCAACGGATGGACCATCTGCGACGTAGCAACGGCCAACATTTGATAGACAAAATCTTCAAAAAATAAATGCCAAAGAATGTTCTTTCAAATGATAATAAACATTCTCCGTTAAATTTGAATTTTCTGTGTTTTTTTCTTTAAAAAAGTAGGGAACCTCGAAATTGATCACCCTTTACTTATTTGTTAACATGGGCCTTTTGACAGATGGTTAGATTTTCGCGTTGCTGGCTCTCGAATGAGGCATTAAACGTCAGCGATAATCATTCTAAAAAGAATAAAAGGTGATGAAAGAGTATAATTATACTTAAGTGAGATTATGATGTTTTGCTACGGGTGTCACTCAATTTTTAATTTCCTCTCTTCTCTCAATTCGAAATATTTGCCATTCTGTCATGCACACAAAATAAAAACAGCACCTCACTTTTAGTCATTTTGAATCATTGAGATGCTAATCGCGTTTCATACGACAAGCACAAAGAAAAAGTCAAAATATGTTGATTTGGTGTAGACAAACACAAAATAGGTACTATCTCCCTTACTCGTGTACAACTAAAGTTTGTGTTGATAGTTCCGTATCGGCATACAATTATAGTTCCCGGTAATCATGTAATAAGCCCATGCCCATAAATTGTTGTGAAAAAACAAAGTAAACATCTTGCTTGAATTGCAGGACCTACTATCGCATTTTGAATTAAAACGACAGATTTGAGAATGTTTTTTCAAGACAATTCATATTCCATGGATGATTTGTCGAAGTGATGGCGATAGGTGTGTTCAGTAAAATGCTCTTCATTGGTTTAGCTGTGGTAAATAATGGAACTAACACGTTTTGCAGCACACAGACATACCATCTAGGCAATTTTAAAATCCAGCCTTCCCTACTTTATGTTTAATTATCAAAGTATGAAGAAAAGTTAGGTTAGGATGCTGGATTGATGACTCGGGTTATGTTCGCTTCTCTTCATCGTATTCAGGAAAATGTGCAACCATTGTGTTGTTAATGCCCCTCAAGTCTTTTTCTAGGCACCCTAATCTTGTTGATACATGTCAATGATAGGAAAAGGGGACTGTGCCCAGTTCCGTAAGGTCATACAAGCGTTTTAACTGACTAATGCTACAAATCTATACGTTGAGCAAATAGTACCCTGTAAAGGATTTATTGGTTTTTAGTTTGTAAATCTTGGTTTCCACAATTTTTTTTCTGAGATATCTAGAATTTTCTGTCCCAGGTGTCATGTGATGTTGTCTGACAGACTGGTTTATCTGTTTGCTGGTAGTAGCAGATCCTTTGGCCAGTTCATTGGCAGTTCCATTACCCTTGAATACATGGACTCCATTGATCTTAAAATTAAATCGAACGTCAAAAGACTTCAGTTCTTCGTGACAGTATTTTTATAACACCAGTCTGCTTGAATTCCAGACTAACTACCAATCCGAATCTTGTTCTCATGATTGCGGTCACTTTAGCTGTTTTTTTTACTGTCAATTTGACAGAGTCAAAATGCGTCGTTTAAGCCGAAACGTCATGCATTTCGGCATATAATTTCACATTCGGAAATTCGGCATTCCTCTGGAATGCTATCCAAAATGTGGTCCAACCTAATTATGTCAAATCAAGCAGAACTTTTTCTCATATAAAAAAACATTATTTTGTGCTATAAATGTCAAATTGCTCAGTCAATGTTTATTTACCAAAAATAATTTAGCAAACAAATTTAAACTAAACAAACGAATTCAATACTTTCAACTAATTTACATTGTAAGGAAGTTCTCATGATTGATTTTTCTTGTCCAAATAGTTTCTTGAAATGTCATTGGTAGTACAGCTTAATCTGCGAGTATGTCTATTGAAAAGTGTCGTGTAGGGATACTTATAGTGGTGCTGATTGATATAAGGTTTTCATAGCAGGTGATTGTACTAAAGAGTATAGAAAGGTGGCGCAAAAATAACCAATTCCAATCCAAAACTTTGATTCTTCTTGTGGATTATTTTAATTTGGTTTTTTAATTTTTTTTTACATCAAGTCGAGAATATGATGTCATGTAAATGGCCACAGTTGATTGTCATTTGAGCCCTTTTTATGGCATTTTTCATCACTTTGGCCAAAACTTCCGGCGATAGGTCCTCACATTCTTGACGGATATTGTATTTAAGAGCAGCAAGAGTCTGAGGCTTGTTGACATAAACCCGCGACTTCAAAAAGCCCCGAAAAAAAAAGTCTGAAGCGGTCAAATCAGGCGATCTTGCTGGCCAGTGCAAATCGCCAAATCGGGAGATTAGGCGCCCGGGAAATGCATCCTTCAGCATATCGGTTGTGGCACGTGCCGTGTGTGCCGTTGCACCGTCCTATTGGAACCACATGTTTTCCAATCCCAAATCATCAAGTTGCGGCAAAAAGAACTCGTTGATCATTGCTCTGTAGCGCTCACCATTCACAGTAACCGTTTGGCCCGCGACGTCTTCGAAGAAAAAAGGTCCGATGACTCCTCCTTCGAAAACAGCATACCATACAGTGACTTTGAGCGGGTGTAATGGGTTACACGCGGATTTTCAGTGCCCCAGAAGCGTAAATTTTGCTTATTTACGTAGGTACCCGCTAAGATGGAAACGGGCCTCATCACTCATGATTATTTTTGATGAAAAAGCATCTTTCTCTTGGTGGTGATTAAGGATGGCTTGAGCGTATGTTAGACGCGATTGGCGGTCAGCAGCTAACAGCTGATGCACCGTCTGGACTTTGTACGGAAACATCTTCAAATCTTGTACCAAAATTCGCTGTAAAAACCGTCGGCTGATACCCATTTGCGTGGCACGTCGTCTGGTCGATGTCGACGGCGCTTCCATGACATCTTCGGCTACTGCAGCAATATTCTCTGCAGAACGGCTACTCCGGGGTCTGCCACGCCTGGCAGCTGGGTTAGCAATGTGAACACTGGGGTATCAATATCAGTACCCCACATAGAAAATATTCCTTGTATGAGATGCACACTCTATGTAGTTCTATACTCTCTTTAATAGTGCTCAGATGATTTTTCAGATCATCGTTAGAAAAAATTGTTTGACAGTTGGCATGCGTTTTTATCGATGGTAACACTATTTTGAAATGTTGAATTTCGTAATGAAATGACGAGTTTCAGTTTGATGGAAACGTACTACAAACTCAATAGGATGTTCTATTTACGGAATCCTTTCAGATTTTTCGATTCAGCAACAAAATTAATTCAATTTAACAACATTCTGCGCAGAGGGAATTTGGTTTTCTTTTAATACAACAGTTTCCTTACTTCGCAGCTTATAATAATGATGAATTCCCTTCATTATACATAAAAAATAATCGCTGTAATCTTTTTGCAGAATGTGTTAGGAGTTAAATCCAACAAATTTTTCCTCAGAATGCAGCAGAAAATCTATACTTTGCCAAGTGCGGAATCCGATTTCACTTCCCAAGAAGACACTGCTGTAAATTGGGATGTGAAAAGTGCTCTTCAGCTTTGCCGAAAAATACGCTTTTGATCATATCGTTTGATGTCGTCATCAACCGACCACTGTAATTGAAGGGGTCACCCCAATTGATTATCCTGTCTGAAGAGACTGATTTTTTTTTTTTTTGATTTCTCATACCATATTTTGGGTCTCTGCTAATATGCTCGTTTCGTCAAGCTGTTAGCTATAACGAGTGCGCATATTTGGATTCAAAGTTCGGCCTTCCATAG
The DNA here is from genome assembly GCA_949824845.1 of Rhingia rostrata. Lineage (NCBI taxonomy): Eukaryota > Metazoa > Arthropoda > Insecta > Diptera > Syrphidae > Rhingia > Rhingia rostrata. The sequence goes on from OX463757.1 coordinate 19,100,333, forward strand.
TTATCATACTCGATCCAAAAACTCTAATGCTCGCCACTTTCAATTTCATAGTTTTGCCGATAAAGGTTATCTTTTCCCTATTCTAACATGTCCATCCTCTGATTGTCCCTTTAAATGAAACTCGTATTTCTAGTTGTATTAAGATTTGTATAAAACAGTAGCAAAAAAGTTTATCAAATGTTTTCCCTCAGTACTCTTCTTTTGTCGCGACTTTGACATTTGGTAAGTTACTACTATCAAGTCACCTGTTATATACGATTATAGCAAATATATGTCCATGTGCTGTTAAATATATATAACTGGAAATATAAATTCTGCTGTGGGCCTTGAAACCTAAACCTACAAACAAAACTGGCCGTTTTATCAAATCTCACATTTGTTGTCACATAGCATCACAACTGTCACTTGTTGCAAAAAAAAAAAAATACATAAATTCCGTCTCAACAAGTTCAATACTCCGTTCACACATAATTTTATTTTATTTTTTTTTTAAACCATGTTCAGACATACCTTCATGTAGTTTTAATGCTGCAACATGGCAAATCGACATTTATTAACCATCAAATGTCAATTGATATACGCACTTAATGCACGCTGCGTTTAACCGCTTTCAATTACGAGCACATCAACTTGACATTGATCTGACACAACAGCATTGCCTTCTGTTCAGTGTGTGTCGTTGCTATCGTTGCAATTCTCAATGTCATTTGTCAACTGACATTTGTGTGTTCGCCAATCATTGTCTCGAGAACATTTCCAAATTTGCAATATAATCTTGCGTTGAATAAACAAAGCACGCAATTGCATTGGTAATTGTCATTGTTTTGTTATTACAATTGTTGTTGTTATTGCTGCATTCTGAATAAATCAGTGCATTTTATATCCAGTTTCTCAACACATCGTTAATGAGATGTGTATGTGTAGTGATTTTAATATAATCGAAAACAAAAAGTCTGCCCTCAGCTTGTTAATTATTTTCTTTGCAAAAGGAGAAGCGATTTGCTTTTTTGTATTCAGCTTTAAAGATTTAATGCAACACATACCTTAGTCGTTCAAAAGTGCGCGTCATTGGAAAAAGCAGTGCTGCCAAGCTTACAAAAAAAAAATCATCTACGATATGGAAAGCTGTGTGCCATTTCTTTTCTTTGGTGTCTCGCTTTTGTTTGCAACGCTTTGCATTGCAACGGAACGATGAGAGAAGAGAGTACATTTGCACGTCGTTTACTTTGATTTCTTCCCTATGTAGCAAAAATTTTTTTTATTCTTTTTCTGATGCATGGTCATGCCATAACGCGCCCCTATCCCTTTCGGTGGTGTGGTATAAACAGAGGAAATTTTCTTTGTTTTGACGGGGGCAGTGAGGTGTTTATTTTGTTATTTTCGCGTTTATCTTCTGTAATCCTTTCCTGCTTGGAATACATTTTTTTACAAATACGTTAACATTAATAGAGATGAAAGCAAAGCAAAAATATATCTAGGGAGACAGAGACGTCAAGTTAAATGACAACGACCTCATCTCATAATCATCATCATTATACACAGCCACCCCCCCTCTCTCAAGCATGTTATGGTTGGGCTTTTCATCGTTTGCCATGCGTCGCGTCGCGTCGCGTCGCGCGTTCACGATTGTGTGGAGAATATAAACGTAAGAAACAAGTGCCAACTGCCAAGTCAAAAATATGTTGCACAGGTATGTGTGCGTGTGTGTGTGGTATGTATGAAGGAAATCAAGCAAAAGCACTTGTTTACCATATTTTCAGGTGGATAACGTCAAACATGGTTTGTGTATTGCTATGAAAAATGTAGAGTGCGAAATCGCAATTTGTATGGGTTTTGTTTTCTTTTATTATTTTATCGACCGAGATAATAAGAAAAAATAAGAAATCTAGGGTGAAACTGTAATGTGGTTACCGCAGAAATATCTGATAAAGAAAAGTGCACCGCATATAGCAACCAAGTTTTTTCCACTTTCAACAGAGTACAACACATTTACTAACCTTTTAGTTTGTGTTTCCTTTGATAAATTACTTTTCTAACCACATTGTGTATTTAGAACATTAAAACGCGATTAAGTGCGCACTGTAGTCTTGGTTTTACTGGCCTTATCAGTTTTTAGTAGAGCCATGTGTCAATTGGTTACATTCTGGTGTTTGACACTGTGGTGGATATAAACGTCAAAATTTGTGGATTTTCATAGTGATTAACTTACAAAAACTTTCTATAGTCAATTTAAATCAATTTTATATGAATATAATTGACTAGTGAAGGATCCCCATTTTTGCGGTCAAATTGAAAACCGTACATACTTTTGAAAAGACACATAACTGTGCATTTTAAATTTAAGAAAAGTTTGTGAACAGAAAATAAATAAGATTGCAGTGAATTAATTTATTTTTGTTCCCGACTGGGTTGATCGATTGATATCGATTCCAAACTGTCAGACCTTATTCAAAGACAGAATCACTTTCTATTTCAACCCAAAATTCATTTATTCTTTAACAGCACCCAAATTACGTTTACCGTTTTCATATTCGATAGTCAAAGGTGCTGCTATAAAGCCGTTTATACGAACACAGCTTTCTGAATACTGAATACAGAGTTGCTGAGTAGGGTTTTTAATGCCTCCAGTGGAGGTAGTACACTCGATGCTCCCGATTGTGTGCTTCCGCAAGTTTGATTTTTCAATTTAATGCGTGAAAGCGAGCACCTTATCTTAAAGCAACTTGGATTCGCCTACATATCTGGAATGTTCTTCCGTACCTACCTTCGCAATTTCTCTTTGAAATATACCTACTGCTACCACCCTAGCTACCCAAAACCAATGATCGACATTATCCGTGTCCTGTCTAAAATTAAAGCGCTCCCTGAAGTGCTTAATTTTCTTATTCAAGTTTTTTTCTTATCGGAAAGAAGTTTGTCATACCTGGATTTGACACCATCAATGATATTTTAATGAGACGTTGGATGGGCTGCCAAAACACCTTTTTAGTAGATATGTAGTCGGTGGCCAAACTTCTTGCTGTACTTCTGCCATTGCCGTATCCTAAATGCCTAACTACGTTTACTCCACAACCTCCAATGAAACTGCTTCAGATGCAAAATGCGCATGGTCTTCAAACCTTAATAGTCCTTGGTTAACACTTTTATAGGGGTGACACTTTTATCAACAAGTTTGCACATTAATTGATAATTCAGCGTTTTGAGGATAGACTCTGTGTAACTTGTAAACGAATATTCAGTGTTCAGAGAAATATTGGCAAGAGTACCCCAGGGAAGCGTCATTGGACCACTCTTGTACCTCTTATTTACACGTGATATCCCACAAACAAATGATACAAGAGTTGGCAAGTTTGCTGACGATACAGCCATACTAGCAGCTGGCACAACAATAGAGGAAACAAAAATAAAATTACAAAACGCTCTTAACAAGGTTTAGAAAAATCCTGGCGGTTTTAACGAGCATTAATGAGAGCAAACGATTCATGTAGATTTTTCGTTTAAACGGACCAACCAATTGCCAGTATTTCGCAATACGGTTCGAGTCCGTTTTGCAAATGAAGCGAAATATCTCAGAATGACACTCGATGCACAATATGGAAGTCACATGTAAAAAATAAATGCGAAGGACTTAAAAATAAACGCAGAGAACTGTACTGGTTACTCGGTCGGAAAATATTAAAAGCTTAATCTTGATAACAAGCTACTATTATACAAGCAAGTGCGGAAGCCGGTCTGGACATATGGTATAAAACTATGGGGTTGTAAAGGCATCTAAACATTCCACAAACTTTTGAAAACAAAATGTTGAGATCATTCGTCAATGCGCCGTGGTATATAAGGAATGAAGATCTACGCAAAGATCTGTGTATTCCCACGGTTAAAGATGAAACGAAAAATTTGCACGCAAACATAAAAAACGTTTATTGGGCCTCCAAATTCTTGACGAAAAAAAAATTATTGCGGCGTCTTCAAAGAACTAAGCCTTTAGATTTTACCCGATAATAACAAACCGCGCTATAAATTGCGGAAAAGGCAGGAACTCTGATCGGAAAGTTACTTGCCAAACATTCATTACTCGTGATAAAACTCGCATACTTAGTTGCAATACAAATACAAAAAGACACGGTGCTCATCGTGTCGTATGAGATTTCCACCGGCCTATTGGAAAATATAAGTGACTTTCACTGGCAACCAAGTGTATATATTTATGTAGAAAGATAAGGTTCGTTATGAATTTGTCACACCGATCACAACACCATTACCGACCCGTGAGCTTAAAGTCTCAAAACTTATGAATCCATTTCCACCACCCATTGCATTGCATTGGAATACTAAGCGCTGACAGAGTATAAAACTGCCATAAGAAGCTTCTCAAAGTTGTATTTAGGAGTCGGCCTTCAACAACAAAACATAACTCCTCACAACAGATTGGAAAAGCTAGTTTTGAGGCCCTGTATGGTCTGTTTATGCCAAATATTACTTCATCAACGTTCCGAAATGTGTCATAACGGAAATTCAACATTTGAAAATAGTTTTCACACCAAAAAAATTCGCATTCCAACTGTCAAAAAACAAATTTCACTGCTTTTTTACATTTTGTTGTTTTTGGTTTTGACTAGATAATTCTAATCTAGTAACCTAGAGAAATAATTTTGTTTATAAATGAGAGAGGCAGCCTTCTTTATCGGGGAAAATAGTAATTTTGTAGTCGACAGTAAAATGCGTTTCAGTCAAACTCAGCATTCTGTAATGTGAAATTGTATTGCGAAATGTATAGGCATTTCGGCTCGGTACGAACGTATCTACTATTACATCATGAAATTGAAATAAAATTGTGTACCTACACATCGATATATCAGATGATTGCGATGATAAAAAATGGTTAAGATGGCCTGGCATTGGGCGCCATTTTATTGAAAAGAATCAAATATCATAAAATATTAACAAAAATGTTAAAAAAAAACCTAGAAATGAAACAAATTAAATAAACATGTCAATGCTAGCTTGAATCTCGCCAAATCAAATCTATGCAAAAACTACAATCAACTGTGTTCACATCCTCTCAACTCAGAGCCGTCCAAGAAATCAAACTCACAACAAATTGCCTCAATCATTTTAATGTGTTTTTAATAGTTATCTACCTTCCAAGCTCAGTCGATATAGAGTTACACATCCCCTTTCTCAAGACATCACACATGTAGGTATCTACCCAACAATCAAAAAAAAAATATCAAGTCTGCATAATTCAATGCCCTCACATTCACAGACATCGTCGAAATTAATAACATCAAGGTCAACAGTCGCTCTCCATGTTGCTGCCGCTAGCACTACTAAAACTGCACTTAATTCAGTGTGATTCACACATAAACACGACCCCCCCTCAAAAGCATCAAAATATTTTCAAAAACAAAATTAAAAAAAAAAACTCAAATGCAAAAAAGAAAAAAAAATGGATGACCTTACATTCAAGTAGAACATTGGCGGTCAACCAGCCGCAAAAATCGTAATTATACGTGTGTTGTTTCACTTCTGTCACTTTTTACGCATTTTGCAACGAAGCGATGGCAACGCGGAACAAGATTTTCTGCCGCCAAAGAACAAGCAACGATGTAATCCAGAACTATCTGTCCCACAATGAGTAAGTCATACAAACACATTCATACGGCTCAATCATCTCGAATAAGTTTGTGCACCACACACCAAGCCAAAAGAAGTTGTATTTCCGATTTCAAAACGTTCCTCTACCTGGAAGAAGTCTCAACTCATACAGTTACACTCACCTTTGGAAGTATTGAGTAAATAGAACAATAAAACAAACGAGAAAAAAAAGCCAACAATCCGCAGTGACCACATGGCAGTCTAGAGAATTTTTGTTTTGTAAAAATGCAAACGAAAAAGAAAAACACAAAATGAGTACAAAAATCAACACACAATTAAAGACGAACCAACACTTCTATGTAGGGTGTTGGGACGACAACAACACATACAGGTGTTCCATGCGCGAGAGTCGGGCGTTTTTATGTGTGTTTACGAATTTAGACTCAAATTGCGAAGATGATTTTATTTTCTTTTTTCTCAAAAAAAAAAAAAAAACTTGTTTATGGCGTGGAAGAGATAACGAAAACAACAACACACCGTAGACTGAGAAGAGGTGAAATTTGTTTTGAAGGAATACATTGGCCTTGATGACCCTTATAACGGACGACGCACGGTCGGTGGCTGGATTCAATTCTGTCCATTCGGTAGATTGCGTGTGGATATATTTTGTGTTGTAGGTAGGTACCTACCACCTATCTTGTTTGGTTTTGATCTCGGGTTTCATTGTCAGTGTCGCCATTTCCATTTTCACAGTAATAAAAATGTGTATTATATTTTTATAGGTTAGGTTGTTAACATAACACACAATTAGTGGAGAGGGCAATGAACTCTAATTATGAGTTAAAGTAGGTGTACCTATTCCCTTTAAATGGTTTTTAATTATTTGCATCTAGTCAGGTTTGTATATGAAAAGTGGGAAACAAACGCAGATGACTCTCTTGAAACAACGAAACACTTAGACCGGTTAGGTAGGTAGGTAGGTATGCTGATAAAATTTTCCTAGTCCAATGACCCTTGGCTTTTTGGCTCAGTAGAACAGCAGGTGTATGTTTTAAATAAAAGTGTTACCTAGTACCTAGGTATTTTGTCTCTGGTAGGTAGGTACCTACCTATATTTATTTTTCGAACCTTACCATAGATGTCACTAAAAAGACGTCAATTTTTAAAAGTTTACAAAATAAACATACATTCGTATAGCAAATATTTGGAATTTAATTATTTTTTCATATCAAATGACAATTTTGAGTAAATTTAAATAGGATTTGCAAATCAGTGCTTCCAACTTCTTACGCTAATGCCAAAGAACTTGTAGACCGCAAATTAACAAAAATTCTTGTATTAATACGGACGTCACATTGGGTGGATGGGATAATTTGTGGAATTAATGGCCCAGTTATAGCTATCCTTGAACAACTTCGTTGGAACACAACAAATGATGGAATTGCAATGTCACCCCATTGCTTGTTATTGGAAAATTCCGTTTCAGTTCGGTGAAATGGCAATCATTACTTCATCGAAATAAATGTTGATCAGTGAAAAATAAGAAGTGATTTTCTGCGAAAAATATAATTAGAAATTTAAGTATTTTTGGATAATCATGTTCTAAAATTCATAAGCATTGTTTTGACATCAATGATTGAATTTATAGAAACGCCAGAAGAAGTAAAAGAAAATTTCCAATAATTGTTTCCAATGACAGCTATAACTGGGCCCTAACTATTAGTTTGGGAAAGGCACTGCACCGCTAGGGATTACTAGAAAACAATACTAGCGGGCGAGACGAACTTTGTCCTAATAGATTTTTTTTTCGGTCAAATTTGTATTTCTGAAAATTGAATTTGTGAACTTAGAGCTAATGCTTCGACTGATTTTTATGATCGACCACTTATTGTAAAACTTCAGCAACCCAGTTAATGCAAAAAACAGAAATGTACACCAACACTCTATTTGGCAGAACATGAGTAGACATTGCAATGTCTCGTATGAGCGATGTGTCTCATAAAAACGTTGCAATTGGCCATCAATACGTCACTTTAGAACAATGTCACAGGATTTAACATTTATGACGACACTAATTTCGTTAATCTATATAGAGGCAATAAATTGACGTTCATGACTTTCAGTAGGACGTTTCTCCGCTCTGATAATAGTTTGTGGTCGTATAATTTGATGACTCTTAAAGAACGGAACGTTGTATTCATGAAGAAGTACATAATTGCCATTTCAAAGCAAGTAAATCGCAAAATCAATTATAGATTTATTTGAGGCATTAATTACCTTGAATGTCAGAATCTTCAAAAACGTTCTGCAAAATATCTCCCACTGGATGATGCCATTTGAAATGAACCGTTGTATTTGTTGACATAGGTCAAGAAAATTATTGATTCTGGTAACTCCCCGTAAAGCAAAGAGCGTAATGGTTCTGGTGGTAGAATCAACGAAGGTAATTTGACTTTTCCACTAGCACAATACAATTCTGGTGAGCCCAGATCTGGTGCATTGTAATATTGATAAATCCCATCCATGGATCCAATCGTAACGCACTGCATTTCTTTGTAGTGGATCTTGCAGTCAAATTGAAAAGCTTCGCGATGTTTTTGGACATTTACGTCACTTTTTCTCGCTGAAAAATGGCGTTTGATTCAACTGGATAATGCGCTGCTGTGTCAGTCGTTCGGCATTGTGTGTGCGTGTGCTTCTCCTTTCTCCTCAGTTTGTCCATCACGATTCAAGTTTTAGCATTTAACCGAAACCCGAGATACTTAAATTCAACAAATTCAGTTAGCTCGCGGTTCAGGTGTCATGTATTGGTTTGCTTCATTCAAAGACCACCATTTTAGTTTATCGCGTATTAATATCCAGTCCCCATGTTTCGCAAAGTTCTTGAAGTCTGTTGATATGAAATTGTAATGTAGATGGATTATCCGTCTACAAAACTAAATCATCTGCAGTAGTTTTGCAAGGATATACACAAAAATTGCACCTTCTGGCAGCATATCACAAATGCCACCGACCATAAGGCACCCCGAAGACGTTTCGTACATATTAATATGTGTCTGCCTTTTGCCAGATTTGGGTCAGTTTGGGTCATAAGACATGGCAGTAATATGCTATTGAATATTGGTCTGACTTTCGCCGGATATGGATAAATGAAAAAACATAGGTGTTGTTACTTTCGGGATAACCACTACAATAAAGGGAAATATGATAACTCGAACTCAAAATGCAATGACAATCAAGCCTCTATTTATTTCGTTAGAACTGAAAGGCTGAGTTGAAACCATATTTTGCTGACAATCGATACCACTCGGATGAATGCGGATCATCGCGAAAGCAGGGTCAGTGACAAGCTGTTTTTTATGTTGCTACGGTTTGGAATCAACGCAAAACTTGAACGTAGTTCATCGCACATTAATTTCTTTAGTGGACCATATCCGAATATATCTCTTTCGAGTTTTGTATTTTAGTCATAGTTCATTATTAAAACTAATAGGTTACGCCGTAATCGTCTCGAAAACACTTCGCAGACGTCATCCGTTGAAGGTGGTTGGAAGGAACACACCTTTTCATACGTTCTATAATTCCTACAAAACAGCTGATGAACTCGCTGGCAAAACAAGTGTATTTTTTCATTTCATTTCAACTGTTAAACTGTAATATAATGGAATTGCAAAAAACAAAAAAAAAAAGATTTGGTGTGTGGAAGACGAGGAGTTCCTGGTGGAGCTATGGGCAGACAAACATGACGAATTTCGAGGGTTTTATTCAATTAATATAAATTCACACACAAATTTTGCAGCAAGTATCACAGCTGAGATGATTGAAATGTCAAACCAAACCTGGTCAAAGTTCGGTCTGAAAGTACAAGTAGTTTTCGGAAACTTTTTGTCGAAAACTCAGTTTTCGATTCGGTGTGTTAGCGCTATCAGTTTTTTTTTTCTTAAAACACGCATGTTTGCATTTGTTCTTCTAATTCGAACGGCGGGACCTAACATTACATGCCGAACTGATCTGAGACAAGCAATTATAATTGATGAGTTGCTGATTTTCGATTTCACATCATGATTTGGGATAATGAACATTGGTAATTTGGGTTGCATCGGTTATGAACCAACTCCGAACTATTGTCCTGCAACATAACTCCCTAATCAATAAAACAATACCAATTTGACATTCTTTTGGCATTTAATTTTATAAAAACCATGTACACATATTTGTGCTTAGTTTCTACGACATAAATATTTCTGACATCAAAATTGCATTGACAAGATAAGTAATTTGAATGCAAATAGGTAGTTCGTTAAAAGTATACAAAATTTTAATGACACTTGAAATGTTAGAGCATATAAACCAACGTCAGTTTAACTTTGCTTGTTGTTTTAGTGAAATGTCTAAACTTCGATAAAATTCGAGTAAATTGAATAAAAATGAAGTTTGTTTGACATTTAAACAACAAGTATGGTGAAAAACGTATAGCCACTGAAATTTATGCACATAACTTCAAGTTTAAAAGGTGGGAACTCTGCCATAGCGTTAGCGGTGTTAGTATATGATAAAGAATTTCCTCGTATTATATGAGCGCGTTCAATGCTGATTGAACGATTGTTACTTTGACATTTACCTATGTAGGTACATCTACACTGTATAGACAATAGTAGTAGGTAAATCTGTATTCAAATCTGTACCTAATATTGTTTGTTTGAAGTCAGTTTAATATATTTTGCATGATAGTAAACAATTTAAACTAAACTAAATTTTCTATTTAAATGATTTAAGGAACTGTCGAAAAATGTCAAATAACAATTCATAGTCTTCATTTTTAAAGTCACAAAACAAAAGTTGAAATTTATCAAATGATGGCAGACGTTAAATTTTAAGCGAATTAAGCCGTGATACTTGATCCTTCATAAGAAACGTACCTATACGATTCTAATAATCCCCGTAAACAAATTAGCTATGCACCCGACATACATGTCAAACAAATCTGCGATAATATCTACAACAGAAAAACCACTCCAATTGTCAATTATTCTATTTGAACGAATTTCCCTAATACATACCTGTGCTTACAAACAACGTTCAAAAATTCAATTTGACGCAATATTTCTTGTTATATCTTTTGAGGTATTCCCCCCCAAAAAAAAAAGTAATTCAATACTGTCGCACTTTTAGGGCGAGTAACAGCACACACCTACATTCGTATTCATATTCATGGTGATGGTTTTTTTTTCACTTAAAACATATGTTAAATGTACTGTGAAATTTAGACACACACACACCGGCGCAGAGAGGGAGCATAACAAAAGTACCGTATTCCATTAAAAGAGATTAGAAAAAATATACAGCAACAGCTATCTCGATCTCCTAGCAGAGTCCATCAGTCTGCCGCTCTCTATCACTCACATTTTATTTTCACCACCATTCCCAATTGTCGTAATGTCGTTGTCGCATTTGCTGCTGGTTCTGGCTTCTGGCTCTCTGTTGCCGGTTCTCTTTTTATTTCTTTGAAAACTCATACAACTGCAAATCTACAATACTATTCATGGTAATGGCAAACCAACACTTTGACAAAAAATCTGACAGTGCTTGCGAATGCTGCTTTTAACAAAAGTCATAAAAATTCAAATATACGTATGCCTTATACTACTTTTTATTTATTTGGCAGATGAAAGTAACCCCTTAAAGTGTCGCCCTCTACATGTGTGTGAGTGTGACATGTGCGAAAATTCGAGAAAAATCATTTTCGAATTATCGAACATTGTTGTAAATCGAAACTATTTAACACGAAATAAGTAAACTTTCAAGAAACCTGAGATATAATATGAAATAGATATAGAAAGGCATATTATGATGCCTTTTTTCTCCCTCCCCCATGTCAGTAGGTATAGTGTGTATTTACAATGAATAGCTGCCGGCCGGTTTCGATACCACATTCGAATTGAAATCGAAATCGTCATCATTTCCGCAGGTGGGGGATTGGGTTGGAGAATTATTTTTATTTGCGGTTAGGTAGGTCACTAACCGATTCAGGGGCAGTTAACCCATAGGACGTAATAATTGCGTTTATTACAATTTGTTTAATTGCATATTGTATTGTAATATAATAAATCAAGAGCAGAAGAAGGTGATAATTATATATCTTTCAGAATTCGAACGGTGGGAAATGTTTAAATGCCAACTTTAAAATGTCATTAACCCCGTATTTTGTTTCGTTTATTTGAGGTTTATCTAGTGTAAATGATTAACATTTCTATTTTGTTTTGTTTATTTGCAGACTGATTTGTGCGGCATTAAATGGCGCAAATTCGTAAATGGTGAGCGACATAATGCATCGAGCGATCCGCTCGATGATCCGATCCTTCGTTCATATTCACGATGCATGCAAGCGGATATGCTATGCGTATGGCGTCGAGTGCAGTCCACCAAACAGGATCAACCCGATCCAAATAATACGATGTCATTTGAAATTTGTACATCGAAAATACATCCACCATTGTCATTGGCCGCTGCAAAGGAACTTTGGATATTTTGGTATGGCGAGGAGCCAGATCTGAATGGTTTGGTTGATACGGATTTGCTGAGAGTTTCTGGTAAGTTGGTGTTTTTTGTAATTACTTTTGAAGAATGACATCTTTATGTGGAGTTTAATTAATGGCGCCCAATGTTGGGTTGATTTTTTTTTTTTTCGAAAATTGTAAGATTAGTTTTTAAAGTAACTTTTGTTAAGGTATCAACTTTTTAAGGAATTGCAAACGATTTTGTAGGATATTGTATATGTACACCTATATTATTTTAAATTTAAGAATTCTACATGAAATTCTAAGAATAAATCTTCAAACATTACCTATGTTTACGCATTTGTAAGTAGGTATATAAAAGATAGATTTAAACTCACTGACAAAACGTCAAACGGCAAAGTAATTACGTCAAAGATCCTTGCATGATATAAAAGACTTTGACTGAGCAAAGTAGAAAGCGGTTTTTTTTGGAAATATTTATTTTTATAAGATCTCCATTTTACCCGATCAAAGTCTTTTATGTCATGCACGGATCCTTAGCGTCATTTGGCACACAAACATAACATATACAATCAAAGTTGTTTTGGTGATGGTTAATTATTTCCCATCCTTCTTCCAAAATTCTTAAAATTGAATCCACAAGATTAATGAACGAAGTTTGGATTTGTCAATCTTTCGGTCCGTTCCGGAAGGCACGTTTGTTTCCAAGACTGTGTTGCATAATATCTTTGAATGTTAAAAAAAAAACGTCAAAATGAATCGTATTTTCTAGATCTAACCAGGAATATGCTTAAGGCTGCGTTCATGGCTACGCGTATTCGCGTCGTGCGATAACGAGCGAAATCGCCAGCGATTGAGTATTTATAGCGGAGCGATTTTGCCTACTTTCATTCATGTATTGACAGTGATATAGTGACGGAGCTACTTCGCCTACTTTCATACGTGTGTTGATAGTGATATATTAAACGTAAAACGCATTTTATTATTAGAAAGTAACGGGTGATTTTTTAAGAGTTAAGTTCTTCAGGTGGAAGCACTGGTTAGTAATGGCGTCATCTGTCAAAGTGAAAAGTTTTCAGTATACCCTGCCATTTAATCATGGAAAGACTTACAAACGAGCAACGATTGCAAATTATTGAAATTTACGATCAAAATTCGTGCTCTGTGAAAAATGTGCACCGTTTGTTACGACCATATTATGGTCGTCATAATCGACCTGGTGAATCAACAATTCGTGCTGTTATCACCAAATTTGCTTTGTTCGACATTAAACCATGCGTACAGTGCGTACCTAAGAGAGAACTAGAGAAATGACCAAAACGGATTTCTTAAAGGTAGGTCAACAACCACCAACCTAACAAAATTTGTGTCTAACCCCCTGTGCGCTTTAGAGAACGGCAATGAAGTCGATGTTATTGCCACTGACCTTAGACGTTGTTGCCATTGACTTTAATAAAGCTTTCGATGAAATTTCACATGAAATCATTCTTTTAAAACTTAAAGCACTAGGTTTCCAACCGAGCTTAATTGATTGGATTAAATCCTATCTCTTTGAACGCCAATACAATGTTCTGTTTAGATGCTCTGTATCGGACCCATTTTTAGCCACATCCGGAGTGCCTCAAGGTAGCCATCTTGGTCCTTTGATATTTATTTTGCCTATCAATGACATTGATAGTATCATTAATAAAAACTCATATTTATTTCCTTATGCCGATGACATTTCCTCCTCCACTGACTCTTACCCATTTAAACAACTTTTCAATGTCATCAAATGCCAGACCATGACTTACCTAATGTGCTTTACATGCGTGATCTGGATGTTATCTGTGACAGAGAACTTAACTTTTGCTTTCATATTTATAATATCATCAGCAGAGCCAACTCCGCACTTGGGTTTGTAAAACGCTGGTCAAAGGAATTCTCGAACCCATATGTCACAAAATCTCTGTTTATCACATTTGTTAGACCTATCCTTGAATATGCTAGCCAAGTATGGTCGCCTTATCAAAATACCCATTCCCTCCGTATTGAGAGGGTCCAACGCAGATTAATCCGTTTTGCTCTACGCGGTCTCCCCTAGGTAGACAGTTTTAATTTACCCCCCTACGAGGATCGTTTGAAATTTATAAACCTTCAATAACTACAATAGCGTCGTGAAATAGTCAAACATTTTTAGGCACATCAGCTTCTAGCAGGTAATATTGATTGCCCCGCTCTGCTTGAAATGATTACCCTCAACTCCAACTGCAGAAATCTAAGATCTTCTCTCCTCTTGAGACACACATTCCACCGAACCAACTACGGTAACAACGAGCCAATGACTAGAATACTACGCCTGGCTAATGGGTATAGCTCCTTTGATATTCACTAAAGCAAACTTGCTCTACGAAACTCCTTTATGGCCTCCTCATCTACCATTACTCCTTAACCCTTCTTCTAATAATTTAATTTAGTGAGGTAAATTTAGTCTTAAGTTCAGCTTGTACTAAGCTTAAATAAATAAATAAATAGCAGTCGTAGCGTCCAATGTATATGAAGATCGTGAAATGTCAATTCGTCGCCGCTCTCAGCAATTGGGCAAGTGTTGCTCAACCACATGGAAAATTTTACGTGTCGATTTGCGGGTTTGAAAGCCTATAAAATTCAACTTGTGCACCACCACAACGTCTAATTTTTGGTGAATGGGCCTTAGAACAGCTCCATGAAAATCCGCTGTTTCATCGAAAAATTGTGTTCAGCGATAAGGCTCATTTTCGGCTCAACGGATACGTTAATAAGCAAAACTGTCACATCTGGAGTGATGAACAGCCACATGCCATACAAGAATAACCATGCAGATTTGGACCTTCCGAATGGACCATTTGAAACGGAACCACGGACAGCATTTACATGGAGTTGTCCTTAAAACGTAAATGGCAAAGGCCTATATATTGATTATAATAAAAATTTTGAATATTTGATGCAATTTTGAGTCACTTGCACGCCCGTCTTCAACAATTTCCTGACTAATTTAGAGAATATTATCGTTATGAATACAACTTTTTCAACTTCCTCCCAAGATTTCCTAACTAAAACGTTATTGTGCAAGGTGGGCCAAAAGAAGTCATCCGATGTTGTTTGGCCGTGTGCCGTTTCTGTTGGAACCACATGTCCTTCAGTCTTAATTCGTCCAATTGCGGCAGAAAAAAACTCGGTTAACATGACCCTATAGCGCGCACCGTCCACTGTTGTCGTTTGACCAGCGACGTTCTCGAAAAAATATGGCCCGATGACTCCTCCAACGTGAACATCGCACCATGCAGTAACTTTGAGCGGGGGTGTAATAGCTTCTCGTGCATTACTCGTGGATTTTTCGGTGCCCCAGAAGCGATAGTTTTGTTCACGTACCCGCTGAGGTGGAAATGAGCCTCATCGCGCATTATGATTTTGGTCGAAAAATCGTCCACTTCGATTATTCGGCTCCATGGCTTGTTCACTTGTATTCTACATCTGTCTAGTCCACAAAACAGATTTGACATTGGCGGCCATTTGCAAAAATAAGAGCATCGTCCAATAGGATGATCTCTTTTGGCCCACCATGTAGTAGTCTGAATGTCCAAGGTTCAATAATTTATCGATAACAAAAACACAGCCCGAGAAACTTGTTATTGTTTACACATGATTGATAAATTTCTTACTTGCACGCCCGTGTGTAACAATTTCAACAAACTTTAATAAATTTCACCATTTTACATCAGCGATTCGCTCAAAAAGTTTTAATTATTTGAAAGCAAGATTGTTGCGCTTGACATTTGACAGGGTTTGGCATCAAGCCCTTTTGTTAAAAATGCGTGCATTTCGAATCGACGAAAAACGTCTTCTATGGATTAGACATTATCTTTCGAAACGTTCAATTCAAGTTGCTTTGGATGGTTCCAAGTCTGTAACTCACCAAATAAATGCTAGTGTCCCTCAAGGCTCAGTTTTGTATCCGACTCTCTTTCTCATTTTTATAAATGATCTCCTGTCTGCAACTTCTAATCCAATTCATTCCTTCGCTGATGACAGTACCCTCAGCTTCTCATATTCGTTTACAGGTCCTCGTCCCTCCACTTCGAACGTGGACTCTAAACGCCAAAATATGTTAAGCTCATTGAATTCCGACCTTGACAGCATTATCAAATGGGGTAAGTCTAGTAGAGTGGAATTCAATGCTTCCAAAACACAATGGTGTCTTCTGTCATTAAAGCGAAACCAAAATCTAGAGCCATTATTCATGAATGGCACTTACGTCGAAGAAACCGAAAAGCTTTCCATGCTAGGTATGTGTGTTAGTAACGACTTACGTTGGAACGACCACACATTCGAAGTCGCTAAAAACGCAGCGAAATGTCTAGATTTCCTAAATCGATGTAAGAAATATTTCACCCCCTCTGATCTGGCCACAATATATAAAGCGTTTATACGCCCAAAACTTGAATTTAACGCCCACGTCTGGTCAGGTGCACCAAAATCAACATTGCACCTACTAGATAGGATTCAAACACGTGCGAAAAAACTTATAGGAGACATAGAATAGCGAACTCCTTAGTTTCGCTCGAACACCGTCGAAACATCTCCTGCCTTACCTTGTTTTATCGCTATTTTAACAACCAATGTTCAAATGAAATAGCCAGCTGCATTCCTCCCATTCAACGATTCAGCCGCAATACTCGTTACGCAATGAATTCAAATCAGTTTACCCTCAAGCCTATCTTCTGACGTATGCTGAAAAACGAAGATTCGTACATAAACCGAACAACACGAATGTGGAATGCTCTACCAAACTCTGTTTTTCCTTTCGATTATAACTTACAGACATTTAAAACCAATGTGCATCGGTATCTCCTTTCTTCTTATCCCTAATTTCCTTAACGCCCGCACTGTTCTAAAACATATAAAGGGTATTCATAACCCCTTGAGTGCGCGCAAATTATAAAAAACTGTAGACTGACGTCGATGACAGTCGCTAGCGATGGCTAAATCCACGTTTTCGCAAAATCGCCGCGCCATAAACACTTGCATATGTACACATGTAAATGATCGCCAGTAGCAAATCCAATCGCGTCGCGCGACGCGAATTCGCGTACCCATGAACGCAACCATAGAAACACAGCAACATCAAGGTATGCATTAAGACCCACAATGTTTCAACGTGGTGTACTTTGTATGTTACATCACACATAAACACCGTCGAAGAAAACAGCAAATTTAAAACAACTCCTGAAATAAACGTTGATGGTAATGTGACTGTTCATTATGTTTCTAGCAACACCTAGGCTCAGAATGAATTAGATCCTTGGCATAATGAACGCCGCCATTATCAATGAACGCCTTCAACTGTCACTCGGCTGTCAAATGAAAAATTTAAATACTGAAACCACGACTTTAATAAGACCATCTTCCTATAAAGTGTAATAAAAATCAGCTTACACCGATTCCTTAAGGAATCATCCCCCAATTCACGTCCTCTTTGTACCTCGAAAAGCCACTCACAAAGGAAATACCTCAGATTAGGATGTTCCTTTTTTTTTCTTACTTCTTGTGTGTTTTAAAAAAATACCCAGTCTATTCATTCTCCTTAGTAAAAATATTGATTTTTATCTTTGTTCAACGATTGGAGGCGCCTCCTACCTACTGCTTCCAATTTGTCTTCATGCCATTGCTAGAAGTTACCCCAAATCCACCCGAGTCAATTGAAAAGGAAAATGTCCACATTCGGGCTCTTTCATTTTCCGCAATGCTGTTCTCAACTCGAAGGGGTCTTCTCCGGCTCGTTCAAAAGATGGGATTTTGTGTCAACACCAAATAACATTTCACTTTAAATTCGTGTTCTATCGGGCTTAACCGATTTTATCCTTTTCCATTGAAGAAGAAGGAAAAATCCGCATCCTCCTGATGCGAAGAGGGGGTGCTCTGTGAATGTCATTCCTTCTTCGTGCTGAATATAATCGATTTAAAATTGTCATTTCTTTTTTCCTCCTCCATCGTCGTCTTCGTCGTTTTGCAGCACTCCTGCTGGGATATTTTGTACTTTTTCCGTTCATTGCTTTTGTCGAGTTTCCTTTGCATATACTCTCGAGCGCACAGCACATGTACATTGACGTTGTCGTTTAGGCCTCGGAAACGGCCACTAGACCAACAACACCCAATCTCTCCAGAAGCGCCACCGCTCCAGTGTGTGGGGTGGAGCTGCCCAAAAAAAAACAAAACACAGACACACACTTGGTATTGTGCCTTGTTCGCATACTTTGGCTTTGTACGCCCACACATATTGTAAACTGTTCACGGCTCTTGGTCCTTTTGTCGTAAATAAGCATCAGCACGTGCATTATGTACACACATGCAAGATGAAAGTTTGGTGTTGTGTAGTGAACATTCTGTGTGCGTTTTTTTTTTTTTTTGTATTCTCCAGTTGTTTACCGATTCGGCGCATTGCAGCTGTGCCTGCTAAATGACAGGACAATGTATATCCTTTCTCTCTTTCTGGATATGGCTGTAAGTGTGTGTGCCATATATCTCTATGCATGATATAGTCCGAGGCTGTAAGCTGCAATAGGCGGTATTGAAGTCCTTCAAAAGGAAAAACTGGGGAATTTGCCATCACTCCGCTGCTTTGACGGTTTTTGCTTCGTCCTTAACTGAATCGTTTAGAAATTTACTCGGTTAAATATGCTCATGGATTGTGTGTGAATAATTTAAGAAGAATGTATTCATGGCGAGAAATGAAAACTGATATCTTCTTCCAGTTCAATTATGAAGAAGAAGCCTGTCCTGTGGGAGCAGCGTAATGTATCCTTCAGATCTGCCGCAGTATGTGGATTAAATGCTTATTAAGTTATTAATTTTGTATTAGCCTTACGCGATGGAATTCATTAACAAAAGGACTTGTATCGATGGATTTGAAGGCTTCCCTACACCAGCATGGGATTTTAATATGTTAGGGATGCTCCAGTTGTAAAAGCAAAATGAAAAATAAGGCAGTGGGGTCGTTTTTGTCCTTAAAATTTTGTTGGCTGTAATGTCATAATAAGGTAAAAGGGTTATATACATAAAAGGACTAACATAGCTGTACCTATACACCTCCTTTTTACGGAATTTTTTTTTAGTTATGCGGGTGAGTTTTGTTGTGTCCATTGATCTTCTGTGAAACTGATTCGCAAGCAATGTTCCTTTGGTTACATGTAGAGCATAGATTCATGCGTCACTAAAGTAAACTTACTCGTTTAAAACCCTATATGGCCTGTTAAAATATTTTAACTTTCCCACTGATCCACAAAAAGAGCCATAAGTCTCCTCAACATCGCCTACAAGATCCTATCTGCCGTAATATGTGAACGCCTGAAATATTTTACCAACAACCTGATTGGCCCTTATCAGTGTGATTTTAGGCCAGGAAAGTCCACAAGCCATCAAATTTTCACACTTCGGCAGATCCTGGAAAAAAAACCAAGAGGTCCAAATCGATACCCACCACCTATTTATCGATTTCAAAGCCGCATACGACATCATCTATCGAGACGAACTATACAGAGCCATGTCTAGTTTTTGTATACCGCCCAAGCTCTTCCGTTTGTGTAGGATGACGATGGAGAATTATCGCTGCTCCATCAGGGTCGGAAACTACCTAACCGACACATTCGATACCAAAAAAGGCAAGGCGGTGCGCTGTCATGTGGCTTCTTCCATTTTGATTCTTGAGAGGATTGTGCAAAACTCCCGAGCCAACACCAGAGGTACAATTTTCCAAAAATCGCTGCAACTACTAGCATACGCCGTCGATATTGACATTATTGGTAGGACTCAACGTGATGTCATAGCCAAGTTTTCTAGTATAGAGAGAGAAGCGGCAAAAATAGGTTTAGCAGTAAATGAGAGCAAAACGAAGTAAATGCTGTCAACACGAAAGGACACACAACATCGACGAATTGGACAGAACGTGGCCACTGACAGATATTACTTTGAGGTAGTACGTCTCGTCAGAAATTAAATGAAGAAAATTACTCTTGCCAACCGCAGTTTCTTCGGGCAAAGAAGGCAATTCAGTAGTAATGCTCTCACTCGGACTACTAAGGAGATCCTATATAAGACCCTGATCATCCTAGTCTTGCTCTACGGCGCTGGAAGCATGGACGGTCTCAAAAGCGGATGAAGCAATCTTTGGTCGATTTGAGAGGAAAATTCTTCGAAAAATCTTCGGTCCCGTTTGCGTTGACTGGCTATGCAGACGAAGATTCAACGACATGCCCCTGGTCAAAAAAACTCCGCATTGGACGTTTAAGATGGCTATGACATGTAGAACGAATGTACACCAATACTCCGGCTCGCAGAGTCTTCGGTTCCCAGCAAAACGTCGGACGCAGTAAAGGAAGACCTCGCCTTAAGTGACGCGCACAAGTAGAAACCAACCTCAACCAACTTGGAGTGCACAACTGGAGGCAGTTAGCTAACAACCGGACTAATTGGAGTGGCATATTGGTTGGGACCTAGTTTCATTCCTGACTGTAGCGCCACTTAAGTAAGTAAGTACTGACAATCTGACAAGCTATCAGAGCAGTATCAATTGTCATAAAGGACATCTCAACTTAGAGACAGTTGTGTCAAATTATTAAATTTTAGGTCGACTAACAAATGCCGCTTATATCAGAAACCACAAAATTAAAGTGTTATAGTCTCTCTGAGTCCCGAGGAGAAGATTTTTTTTGTTTGAAGTAGCTGCTGAACTCTTAATTGATTGATACTTACTTACATAAGTGGTGCCAAAATCAGGGATGTGCCTGAGCCTCAACCAAAACTAGACATGTTCCTGTATTGTTCGTCTTTATAAGCGGACAGCTTTGGTCAATAGGAGAGGAATTGTGAACAACGTCGGCCACAAACATAGAAAATGACGAAGCTCTGGGAGTTTTGGAGGTTCTTATGCATCCGGGCCTGGCACCAAGAGATTAGAAACTTTTCTTTTCAATGGCTAACGATTTTCTCAGTTTTTTGTCATAGGTAGGTTTATATAAGAGAGGCATTATGGAATTATCTTCAAAATGACAACAAGTTACCTGATGGGCTCAGTGGCGCCATGGTTAGTGCAATAAACTGCACTAACACTAGATCCCTCTGGATCTCCTCTCATGATGATCTGACAAGTTATCCGAGTAGAGTCAATTTTCAAGAAAAGCTTATTTCAAATATGCCGATCGAAGTCCTGACATCTTGGAAGAAGCACACATGAATGGTTTGTGAGTAATCTCGGCCCTGGGCACTAACGAGCCTGTTGCGCCAACAGTTTTTATTTATTTTATTTACAACAAGTTACCGGAGAAAGCGATCCATAATAGAATTACCATCAAAGAAGTAATTGCACAAAACTTGAAATATTTAATGCTTGAATATTTGATTTTTTTTTACTTCACGTTTTATATCATCGGCTATATTTCTTTTCGAGAGGCTTTAATTTCGATAAGTTGAAACATAACGCTCTTAATTTACTGCAACCCCCTCCTTTAGTTTCGTCTCCTCTTGGAAGCGAAAAGCATTGACTTACCTTGTATTCATAAACGCGCTTATAAGCTGAAACCAATGACTGACGTAAAAGCTTTTTTCTATATTAAATACTCGCGGAAATGTCAAAAGTAAGTCACTGGTTAGCTGTTCATTGTTTATTAATACGGGGGTTAATGTTTGACTTTCTGTCAAGAATAATGAAAACCCCGTCATAAATGCCTACACAGAACTCAGTCAATTTTTTGTTAAATTTAATACAACACGAACAATATTGGAAATATTAAATCTACTTCCAACTCGGCATAGAAATGCCGCCAATAGTTTTGACATGAGCTCATGCTCCAAAGAAAAGCGAACGTTACGTCAAACACTATTTTCACTAAGAAAACCATTTTGTAACCCATTTGCGTTGGTTAATTAACAGTTCCTATTTTCAAAATCACAAATATGTGTGACTTGTGAGTGGCAACAAAATTGCAAACCTCAATCTAAAAGCTCTACAAAGCGAAAAGAACAAGAATAACAAAGAAAAACACGAATAAGCCATTTCACCTAAATTAAAACGTAATTTATGAAATTAACGAGCGGAAAACTGCTTCACAAAAAAAAAAACAAAAAAAATACAAATGCAATAAAAAACAAACTCGAACAATAAACGGCCAAATACAACAGATCAATCGAGAATCTGAGAAAGTACTAGAATTCTTCTTTCTTTTATTATAACTTGCTCCCCATCTACATTGACGAAAATGTTTTCCCTTACTTGCACACAATGTCAACAAAAAATGAAACCATTTAATACCATGATTTCATCGAATTCATCTCCCTAATGACGAAACAGTGTCGAATGAAAATAATAGCCAACACTTTATATTGACAAAGTTATTTATGAAGCGGCCATAATCTTTAAGTAACCATAAAATCAACAAGTGGTGTATAACATTATTGTATGTCTCTCTGTCTCTCCCTCTTGTCATGATTCAAGCATTGGCTTAAGGATTGCTGTTATTTAGTTTTGAAATATTCATTACAGCGAATCTTGGAAAACAAATGTATACAAATTTCTGGAAGTCAAATAAACAAAAACTGCGTATTTTGTATAATAAACACGGTGACATCTACATGGACGTCAATTGACGATTATTTGACATGTTGGCTAAACTGTCGTTGCTAGTTTTTTATTTCATACATTGGCTTAACAAAAATAATACTCGCATAAAACAGTAAATAACCCAGTACCACTGCGAATAAATTAATTGATCACCAGAGAGGAAGAAAATACAAAAAGAAATACATACACAGAAAAAAAAAAGGAATAGACATTCAAGTCTCGTTGAGCATTGGACTGAGGTTGCTTCTGCCTGCTTTTAGCTGGCTTGCTTGCATGGTGAGGAATAATAAATAATTATAATAAAAATAATACGAACAGAAAAAAATAAATGGAAAAACTCATTGTATACATGTGCATAATATCCGAAAGATATATTCTCACAAATACACAAAACTCGAATAGAAACTATGAAAGCACACAACATTAATATGTGTGCTGCTGTTGTGCGCCAGCTCGTTTGTTCGCTGGTTCGATGCATTAATTTTATTTCCCCTATTCGTTGGATTTGACAGCGCGCGTGATATGTTGATGATGCGACGACGACGACAACAACTACCAGCGAGGTGAGTTTGGGAATTATAAAATGATATCCCTGCATGTGCTGTAGGTGGGTATACGATACCTACTCCCGTTGTCATAATTACTTTTTTTTTTTTTTTTAAGAGAGGGAATATGAAAGAGAAATGCGACGTGAAATAAAAGTAACGAATAAAAAAAAACACCCAACAACAACTAGTTCTTTCGAGGACGTTTCGTTTGCCTGTATGGGGAGAGGAATAATACCACCACCGAATGGCATTAGCACAGAATTTTCGCTAGTGCGGCTTTACTCGCACTTAAATAGTCAATCAGGTCAATGACAGTTGATCTGGACACACGAGTGCTGTTTGTTAAGGAGAACTGCGGCGAGAGAACTGTAGGTACCTCTACAATACAAGGTGTCGACATTTTAGTGTTTGAAAAGTAGAACAAAGGTGAATTCTTCGACAATATGTTTTATATTAATATAATGGTTTCGATGAAAATATGTTATTCAACAAACATAAAAGCAGCCATAGTGACGGCGAAAGTTGAACAAATATAGTTTGGTTTAGTAGGTATTGCCAGTAAGAGAAGAATTGATCAGGTACTGACTTTGATTCAAAGTTGGTTTTGGTTATTGATGCAACGGGTAACTAAACATGGAATTTAAAGGCTTAACTATAATAGTTGGAAGCAATCGGAAGCTAATGTAAAAATTCTACGTTTAGTTTTCTTCAGTACTGTCAATTACTCAAGTTGCCCATAAATAAACTTTTGTCAATGGAAGCGATTGTTGGTGTGAAATGTCAAATTTTTTTCAAAGCAAAAGTCAACAAAAACTGAACGAATCGAAGCAAAAAGTTATTATGGTCGTACAATACAAATTGCATGTGTTGGCACAGTTATGGAAGTGGTCGTCCGCAATTATCTTATATTATAGTTCAATCTTAAGATCAAAACAACGATTTTTTGCTTCCTCCTATATGACAGTATATAACGAAGGTTTTTTTTTTAAAGGTATACAACTTTTAAGTTGGCAGCATTATTTTAACTAGCATGCTGCTGCAACTGCTTCTACGCCCCAACAAATGGTCAAGTGATTTCTTTTTTGGTTGGTTTGACATTTCAACGTGAATAGACTGACGTCTGAACAACGTCCATTTTAAGGTCAACATAATCGACCGCCAGAGCAATTAATTCGATTAATTATGGAACGTTTTCGCATCACGTTTACTCTAAATGATATTACGCATCCACAGAGACGTCGTACAGTGCGCGTACAGTCCGAATCAGTCTATCCGCCATCGTGCACATGAATTGGATATATGCCCAACCACTTTATTTTACAGAAAGATCTTCTAAGTCGTGAAAGAATTGAAGCCACAGGATCACCAAGCAAGGCGTAGATTCGGTGAATGGGGGCCCAAAATAAGATTGCCGTTGATCCCAATTTCCATTGTTTAGCGATGCAGCTTACTTTTGGTTGAATAGATACTTACGTCAATAAACAAAACCTCCGTATTTGGAGTGATGTTAATCCTCAAGTGCATGTTGAGCCACCGTTTCATCCACGAAAAATGACTATTTGGTGTGTTTTATGGCTTATTTGAATAATTGGGGCGTACTTATTTAAAAACATGCTGGCCAGAACGTTACAGTCAAGGGTGGCCACTATAGAACCATGATTACTGACTTTTTCGTTCATCAATTGGACAACCATGATGTGCAGAAGCTGTGGTTTCAACAAGACGGCGGCAACATGTCACACAGCTCGTGCCACAATTGATTTGTTTAAGGAAACGTTGGGTGAGCGCATTATTTCGCGTTTTGATCCTGTGAATTTGCCTCCAAGATCGTGCAATTTAAGGCCGCTTGACATTTTTTTGTTGGGATGTGAAGTCGGTATACTAAACCGATAAAACCGAAACAATTGACCACTTAGAGGACAACATTTGCCGCGTTATTGCCGATATACGCACCAAATATTGGAAAAAGTCATCGGAAACTGGACCCCCAACCCGACTACGTCACAGGCAGCCGTGGCAGTCATATGCCAGAAATCTTGGTTTTATTCCATTTCAAAGTTCTATACCTCTCAAACAAAGAACACCCTTTATATGTTCCCACAACTCAACTGTAGCAAAACCTACAGCATTATGTACTGCCAATGTTGGAAAAATGTCCCCTAAATAAAGGATTCGCTTTATGTTTTATAATCTTCACGATGTCGTGTTCAAAAAGAAGAATGTTTCCCTAGAACCACAAGTGCGAGAAGGTTGAACGACACCTTCGTACATGCCACTTATTCGTCCGGTCGTGAAACCATTGCCCGTGCCACTGGTGGTATGAAGGTGAAGGCTGATTGTGTTGAGGCTTCACCCTACGCTGCTATGTTGGCCGCTCAGAACTTTGCTGAGAAGTGTAATACTCTTGGCATCACTCCACATCAAGCTGCGTGCCACTGGTAAACAAATACCGAAAATATTGATGTAAACTTAAACACTTTTATGAGGAATGACCCACACAAAGCTTGCCATCCAATTCGAATGCGATCTCTATCTCCTTCATTCTAAACCAAACATCAAAAATTAGCCACAAAATATGTTTTCAGCGTGCTTTCGAGCAGGTTCGGAGTTCGAAGCCTAAGCTCACCACGCAACACAGGAAATGAAACGAAAAATTAACCATTCCCACCTCTATTTATTCGGGATATGAAGGCAAATTAGTAACAAAGCACATCCTCGAAAAACTAAGGAATTCCATCCCCTTCAGTTACAACATCTACATTTTGTTCAGTGTCCCAAATCATGCGAAATCTGCAAACATCGAGTTTAAAACTACCACGGGAGCTTCTTAAATTTTCATTTAGGAATCGTCGTAAATCTAAAGACCAATTCTCATTGTGGCTAAAATATAAATTCAGAAACTAATGGTGAGGCAAGGTTTGAGAACCTGTATATGCCGTTAATGCTAGGTGCTATCTTTTTTTTACTTAAAATCCGTTATAAATATTGGACTGAAAAAAGGTCAGTAGAGCAATCATATTCTCTTAACATTGTTTTGGTTTTCATAAAATTTAAGCCTTTTGCTATAGGTGTACCAATTTAATTCAGAAAATTTCTATTGTATTCTGCAAGACCGAACAGATTTTTTTTTAAAACTTAACTCTTTTATAATTCTATAGAAAGATCCAAAAACGATCAATATTTTCAACGTTTTGGAAAATATTTTGCAGAATAGCCTTCTAATATTGAGCTAAATGGGTAACAGCGCCATCTTGTTCACAAAACACAATTCCTGATACGAAATTTAGCACATCAGAAGCTCTATTTATACTTTTAGTGGTAGATGAGTCTTCGAAAAAATTTGGCTGTGTGACAAAGTCGCTTCGGAATCATTAGTGAGTTGTCGGTTCTCAACTCTCCCTAAAATTCCAAAGCCAGTTTTTGCTCTATAGGCGCCAATAAAATAACTTCGATCGTCCAACACATTTTAGATCGTAATTCAGAAAACAACCATCTTTTACGGTGGTTGTTTCAATACCAATAAATGATCTTTAAAGATCACCTGGGTAAAATATTTAAAAAAAAATCTTGCGACTGATGTTAAGCGCAATCTCATTCCCAACAAAGTTTTTTTTTTATATATTTGGATTTCGTTTCCCATGTGTTCACGTTCACGCCGCCGGCCGTACCATAAAGCTGTTGAGCTAAAGTTTCCGTTTTTTTTTGTTCTCAATGGGTCATCTGTCTCGCTTTATAATCCTTGCTGTCAGCAACCTTTCTCAACTGACCACCATAACAAATGTCACAAAAACACCTATCAACTACAACTGCTGGCAACTCCATCTCTTGTCAAATCCTTTTCCATTTTAATTTTAAATTTTGACATTTCATAAAAAAAACATCTTATTAGGAATTATTTGAATCTCTTAATTGACTGTCAAATGAAACTGTTGGCAACTCTATTAGGTAGCATGCTCCAATGCACAAGCAGACTCAGTTATTGCAAAAATTACAAAACAAATTTTATGCCACCAGTGAGATGTAGAAAAAAAATTAACACAAATAAAGGGAGCAAAACCAACAAACACATGCAAACAATGGAAAAAAAATGTAAATACACAGCCAGCCGGCCCCGTGCTACCCCAAACATAGTGAGCCGACCGACGACAGGCGGCGCTGATCGGATACAATCGCCGATGACATCTGGTGTGGTAGATTTATGTAAACATCTCCGCGGTAGTGGTGTAATATGTTTGTCCATCATTGTTTGTGTGTGTGCGTGTTGGTTTTTCTCTTATTCATGCAGCAGGTATAGAGTGACTAACGACAGCATAGACAGATGTGTAAACTGGTGTGGTCGTGAAGTAGCGAATCGCTATGCGTTGCGGAATGTAATTTTTTTTACAATGACCTTGAAGATACATTTTCTCAATTTCTTGTGTTTGTTTAATTTCACCTCAATTTGGCGAATTTCGAGCGCACACGAAAGAGATGGCTAGTCACTTAGTTGGATTTGGTTTTTTTTTTTTTGAATTCACCTTTTCTTCTTGTGGATGTCAAATTAGATATTTTTGTTCTCCTTAAAGATGGCAAGGAATGCAGAAAAACAATACGGCTGTTGTATGATAAAAGAAGGGGCTTGCCTTGGCAAGGAGTTTCAACCCCCCCAAAGAAAAAGAATGACACGACAAAGCGAGGAGAAGAAGAAGACCAATTTTTGTGTTGGGTTAGTTATAATTTTTTTTTCTCATGCTCTTATATACATGGATCATGGATCAGGGAAATATACTTGTTTTCATAAGAAGGGGAATTTGCGGAACCATATACCTAATGTCAAAAAGTCGTTGCCGTTACGTTAGAGGTGTATGCTCTGGTTCGGGTATGCTCTCTTGTGGGAATGGTGGTGAATTCGTGAGTTATTCAGAGTTACTATGTTCCATGGAAGTGTATAGTTTTCCTTTTTGTGAACCCCTTTTGTAAAGTCAAATATCGTTGTTTAGAGTGAGTTGGGCTGTTTTGGATTTTATTTTCTGTTTATTTGTTCGCTCTCTTGTGTTGGTGTGGGGAAAGCAAATAGGATCGATTGCACTTGGATTGTTGTGCTGATGAATGAGAGGATACAAGGGATGTAAAGTAGGTAGGTATGTTTTTTGGTTTATATTTGTTTTATCAAATGAATGCGGGAAATGAATATATGATAGGGAAGTGAAAACAGTAGAAAGGAGTTAGATATCGAATTCTGTGGGTGTGTCGAAGAGAAACACTTAAAAAAAAAATTAAAATAAATTATTAATTTTTAAGAAAAGATACCTACCAGTGTTTTAAGTTTGCAATTTGCGCATTGTATTTACATTGGTGATGTCATACATTGAAAATGTAGGAATGGTTGCGCCAAGAGTGTTGGAGGCGATGTCTTTCCAAATTAGTAAATAACTCTTAGGAGTAGGTAGGTAGTACCTATATGTACCTACATACTTATTGTTTACACTTATGTGTGTCACGTAAATCCTTATTCATTAAACATTTACCTACTTATATTAGTTTGTGTCTAATGAAGTAGGTACCGAGTAATTCTTCGTTAAATTTCTGACGTTACCTACAAAAAAGGAGATCTATTACAATAAGCTTTCAAACAACGGAGCAAGGTTACCAACGCGGGTACAACTTTTGTTCTTTTGAAACGGGTGGCAACCAATTTTTTGTCTACTCTTTTAAACACATGATAATTGAAAAACACACTATTGGCTCTATAGATTATTGCAATAAGGCCCCTTTTATATCTACCTTAGCTTGCTTGTGACTTTCAAATTGCCAACGTCATTGTCATTGGAAACGAAGAAAATCAGCCG
Organism: Rhingia rostrata; assembly: GCA_949824845.1. Taxonomy (NCBI): domain Eukaryota; kingdom Metazoa; phylum Arthropoda; class Insecta; order Diptera; family Syrphidae; genus Rhingia; species Rhingia rostrata. Next base: position 19,129,455 of record OX463757.1, read on the forward strand.
TTTGTGACAGAGACGAAATACATAATAAAGCACCCTAATACAAGGCGGGCCAAAAAAAAATTCTCCCTATTGGGAGATGCTCTTATTTTTGCAAATGGCAGTTAATGTCAAATCTGTTTTGACATTTGTGGACTAGACATATGTAGCATACAAGTGAACCAGCCATGGAACGTACACTCCCCAAGAACGCGGAATAATCGTGTCTATTTTTTTTGACGCAAACACTGCGCCGTTTGGCCACCAAACTTGAAGAGTATGGGACCACACAAGACATTGCCAAGAGTGGCCGGCTGCGGAGCGCCAGTGGTGCCGAGAATATCGCCCCTGTTGCCGAGGATGTCTAGCTGTCGCCGTAAACATCGACCAGACGCAGTGCCTCGCAATTAGCCATCAGCCGGTCGTCCCTATGGCGAATTTTGGTCAAAGACTTGCTGCTGCCTGTCGACCGTCAACGTGTGTAACCTACGGTGTAACCTACGTCCAAGCCATCCTCAATCTCGAGGGCGAAGTGGACGATTTTTCAATCAAAACCATAATGAGCGATGAGGCTCATTTCCACCTCAGCGGGTACGAGAACAAGCAAAACTATCGCTTCTGGGGCACCGAAAATCCACGAATAATGCACTATTACATTACACCTGATCAAAGTTACTGCACGGTGCGCTGTTCACGCTAAAGAAGTCATCGGGCCATTTTTTCGAGAACGCCGCTGGTCATACCACAATATTGGTGCGCGCTATAGGGCCATGCTATCCGAGTTTTTTCTGGAGGAATTAGGACTGGAGGACATGTGGTTTCAACAGGACGGAACAACGCCACACACTGCGTGAGCCCCAACCGATATTCTGAAAGCGGCGACAACATCGGATGACTTCTAATTGTACAAGATGTCTTTCTCGTTCTCAGTATCTTAAAGTAGGGCGCGTAAAAGCCTCATTAAATGAATAGTGCTACCCGGGAGGCCATGAAAACGTACAAGGAAAACACAGTTTGCCTAAATCGTGGCGATTCCATTGCTTAATTTTATATTTCATGCAATAGTAGCAAAACCGAATTGAAATTATTGACACCATTTTGTATGTCAATTTCCGTGATGATAATATATTATGGTTGGGCATTAATAATTATAATAATAATATGTATTATCAGGTAGGTACGTAGCGCCAAGACCGCTGTCGAATTGTCGCGATTATTCCATTTTCTTTATTCACAAAAAGTCTAATGTTAACTACTTTACAAATGTCAAAATTGACACTCAACGCCAAAATCGTTGCTTTCCAAAGGATAAAGAAAGAAAAAGTTATTAATAGGTTGGGATCGAATTTTTTTATGGGTCATGTTTCAAATCCTTTTCTTATAAAATATGGACCAAGTACCAAATGTTTTTTGTTTCCCCATATTAGGTACTTACTTACTTAAGTGGTGCTACAAGGGTGAACATAGGTCTCAAACAACATGACTCCAAGGTTTAGTTTTGACATCTAGGTTTACCAAATGAAAAATAAATCCAAACATATCTCTACCGGAACAAAAAAGTTATAAAAGAAACATGAAACATAATCCTAACCACTGTTTTCCTTCTCATGCGAAAAACCATATTCTGCGTTACGTTACGCCAAGTGACTTGCCAAAATAAAAACAAAAATGTGAACATAATTTCAATGAAAAAAATAAACCGCTACGTAGGTTGCGTCGGCCATTCATTTCACGGCACTTTAAACTCGCTCGCCGAAATTGTGTCAAGTTTTTGAAAGTGAATTTCTTTCCCGCAGCAACACCGCTGTCAAAACTCAAGTGCACGCGTATATGTATGAGACAAAAAAAAAAAAACACGGATTACTGTCGACGAGAAGGCGGTTGTGGTGTTGTGTATTATGTTAATGATGAATGTAAACAAAACCAGATTCCGTTAAAAAAGGATTTTATGTGGTGTTTATTTTCTAAATCGTTTCTGTTTATTCCTCGAAAAGTGCAGTGTCATTGTATGCAATAGTTTTCTTGTGGATTTCTTTTTCAATCTCTCACATCACTTCACGATAAGTGTACATAAATTCAAAAGCAAAAAATAACGATAAAATAGAGCGCGCGAAAACTTATACATATATGCTTGTACTTTTGCATATTTTTCTTAGTTTTACGTTTTCACGGCAACAATACGAATACCACCAGGCCACATAACCCATTCACTACACTACAGCACCACCTTACGAAACGTAAACCGAACGGAGAGTGTTATTCGCGAAGAGATAGGTTGTTCCAAGTAAAGTGACGACGACGACGACGATGGTTGCCATTGCGGTCATCTACCTCCTCCTTCTTCTTCTTTTTTCCTTTTTTCTTACGTATACGTCGTTGTTGGTCGATTGTTTTGCTGCTGCTTACTGTTTGCTGTGTTTTTTTTATTTTTCTGCTTTGCTTGTATGGTTGACTTCTATTTTTACATTGCCGACGACTCTACTTTACGTGTTACGTACTACAGGTCTTGTGCGTTTTTTATTTCTTGTGTTTCACCATTGGAAACAAAGTTTTTTCCTCAATATGAAAAAAATTGTATATTTCTTTTATTTGATTCGAGTATTTTCTTTTTTTAATTCCCATATACTAGTTGTCTCACATGGGTTTGCATGCATCGTTGGTGGAATGTTTTTGCACAGGTAATTCAATTGTGGATCTTTGTAAAGGAAACAAAACTCCTACCTATGCAGAGTGTTTTATGTGTGCAAGCCAAGCCGTACGTCTTTGACGTTTGGCTGCTGCAACGTCAAAGGTTGTTGTTGCTGCTGCTGCTGCAGCTGTTGGTGTGTGTATGTAAATCAAGCTGTGTATGGAATTGTGGATTGATTTCTATTTTTTGTCTGGTTTTTACAGTACAACTATCTTAAGATCCACTCTTTCTTGTTTTCTTCATATTTGCTGTTCCAATATGTATGTCGATCTCGAAGCATATTTCGCAATCTTTGGGTAGGTATATTACTGGCTGTGATTCTGATTCGGATTTTGGTTCATTTCACATTGGAATTGATTTTGTTTTCAATTTTAATATTACGTGCAAGGCATTCAAGTGATATGTCAGGGAAATGCGTCGTTTGTTTTACATGAAATATAAGAAAACACCTAATTTGACATGATTTAACATTTGACATTTCTGTGTCAAATGCTAAAACTGTTTGCTTGATCTGATATCTGTGTCAAATGCTCAACTTTTTACTTTATATTATCTTGTTACTTATGCCCTTAAAAAGTCAAGAAAAGTCATCATAAATGACTTTTCTTGACTTTTTAAATTCTAAATCTGCACAAGCCTTGAAAAACTCATAAAATTGTAAAAAGATGAATGCAAAAAAAATTAGGTACCTACTTTCGTTAATGTTTTCTCAATATTTTAACGCAAAATTTCGGCTGGAGAGAAAATGGTCGTGTTCCGTGATTTATTGAGTTTACTTTGACGAAGCTCTGATTTCGTTGGTCAATTGACTATTTAATGGTGTTTTCCATTGGTAAATCTGGATTTTGATCTGAAATTTTATCTCTTTTGTTACCAACCGAACACGATTTCAGATTGATTTTTTTCTGTGGTTATATTGTAGTTACTTCATGTCTGTGAAGTTAGTGCCGGTGTAGCTGTCAAGTTTCCAGTAACGCAGGTTGTTTGTTTTTGATTTAATATATTTATTCACATCATACTATCCTACGCTTTCAATTGTAAACAATAGTTTTTCATAGTCGAAATAATCTTGAATGAAAACGAAAGTGACTATAGTCAAACTGACAGCTATCATTTGTATTTATTAGTGTTAGTGCAAGAAGGGGTAAATCTGCCGAAAAATACAGACCTGCGAAATTGATCTGATATCAAACAAAAAATCAATTTTCTTGCCCAATGGAACACAACAACTGTCAACATCGGTCTTTTGAAAGGTCTAGATAAAAAAGATTGATTTTTACCAATGGAAAACGCCATAAGTCAGTGACATTGAAGTGGAAATGACTGACGAAACAAGGTTAAAAATGTTTGCAGAGCACTCGGATAGAATGAAACAGCGGATTTTGCTTTGACCTGTCATGAAAGTTATTTTGATTTCAGTAAAGTTACTTGATATTATTACATTGAAGTTATTTTTTATTTTTTTGATAAAGAATAATTATTCTGAATAGATAAACGTTAATAAAAATATATAAATATGAAAGAAAGCAATTGCAAAATAAAGGCTAAACTATAATAGTCGGAAGCAAATGTCGAAATTATACGTTTAGTTTTCTTAGGTACTGTCAATTACTAAAGTTGCCCATAACAGAATTTTGTGAATAGAAGCGATTGTCAGGGTGGAAGACGTTTTGCCAAACAAATATCATTCCTTATGAACTTACAAATTTAAATGTACACAGCTGTTGAAGTGAAATGTCAAATTTTTGTATGAAAGAACAAAATAAAGAGAAATAGCGAATGAATTCAAAGCAAAACTGAACGAAAACTGAACGAATCGAAGAGAAAAGCTATTATGGTCGTACAAATCAAATTGCATGTGGTCGCACAATTACGGAAGTGGTCGTCCGCAAATCAACTTCTGTTATAGTTCAGCCTTTACAGTTCAGCCTTAACGGTTGACTTAGTTTGACATTTACCATTCACTAAGATTTTGCGTTCCACATCACTTTACCTTTTTTTTCAGTTTTAATCTGAAACCCAGAATAAGGCTAGTGAAAAATTATCAACGTATAACAGCCAAGAGAATTTGACAGAAACCAATAAAATAGTTCATCGTTTTATTTCAATGTGTGTGTTTTGTAAATTTATCTTAGTTTTAGTTGGTAAAAATTACTTTTCAAATTTTATATAGACAAAACACTAAGTTGGTGTGTCGTCGATAAATATACCTCGAACTTGACGTTTTTCTTCTTTTTTTTTGAAAGCCATCTTACTAATTTTCATTGAAATGAGTGAATTCTCTCTCGATATTGGAGATCTTTCTTCACACAAAAATACCCGTAAAGACTAAAGGAGTGCTGGACTAAGAAGTACGCACTGAATTTTTGTTTACGTATACACATGATAGATTTAACAATCTACGGGTGTGTTTCACAATGTAATAATAATTTTTATTTTCCAGTCATTCAAATTTGAACGCTTTATTTCGAAACTATTTCTCTATATACCTATAGTACAAATCTGTTCATAATGTTCAAGTGGGATACCCAACCCTTCTTTGATTTTATTGATCTCTCTGCATATTGTCCCATAAGCATATTTGGGTTAACGACAGGGTATTCTGAGTTATGCTCAGCTAGTATAAACAAAATGTTTAATTACATCATAGATCGAGTGTTGTATAATGTACTCCGCCCTGGCGATGTCTTTTGTCAATACATTGTAACCGCAATATGTTTTGGAAGATTGTACAAGAACTATAATTGCTTTGAGACAATAAAGTAAGTGGTCGCCGAGACGATCGGCATGCGTGTTTTTTTTATATAGTCATCATGAATAGGCTTAGGGTGTTTTTTTTTTTGTTAGTTGTTTAAGAATATTGAGTGATCGTTATTGCGATTCCCTATACTCTTGTCACAAACTACAGTATGAACACAAATTAAATCTTATTTTTGTTGCTGCATGCGAACAATTGTCAAACTGTTTAATAGTTTTTTCCATTGGTGAAAAGAATCAATAATTGTTGATCCAGTTTAAAAGATCGATATTGACAGGCATTAGACAATGAAATTGATTTTTTGTTTGTCTCAGATCAATTCTACAGACCAGGATTTTTTGGCAGACTTAAGCCTCTTTGCACTAACATTAATACAAATACTAGCTGTCAGTTTGGTTAGAGTGATTTCGTTTTGATTAATTATTATTTCGGTTGTGAAAAACTGTTATTAATCAATAAAACGGTAGCAGTCTTATGTGAAATATACCTATATAAAAAAAAAAAAACAACGCGTGTAACTTGAAACTTGACAGCTACACCGACACTAGTTTCATACGAAATTACGACGATACAAAACCAAAACAAAAATCAATCACAAATCCGTTCCATTGCTCATAAAAAAAGATCTAATAACAGATCAAAATCTAGATTTACCAATTGAAAACATCAAAAATGATCGTTATCTGTGCTATCGGGTATTAAAACGCACATGTGTTTATTATCTAGATGTTCAGTTACAATTAGTGATTTTGGACATTTGACAGATTTAAATTTTCTTCCAAACATAATGGTGCAAATTTTTAGTCAATCAATGTTTAAGGGTTTAACCCCACACTAGTTAACATCTACTTTAAGTTAAAAGCTAGCTTTAACCTATTTTCATCAATAAACACTTTTTACGTGTCGCTAATTAATGTTTGCTAACGAACGTACCTCTAAGAACTCTAAGTCAAACTCACCTAAAAAGTGACAGTTCCGACAATCAAACAAATCCAATTTCATTGAACACTGTCAAACACACCTAAAAGTGACAGTGAAAAATAATTCAGCTGTTTTGTGCCTTTGCCCGTTGCCCGATTTGAAAATGACAGATGTCATTACGCTCACTCTGCATTAAATAATTAAAGTGAGGTTTCGATTGCTTGCACTTTAATGCAGAGAGATAACGCTAAAGTACACTTTTTGACGACTATAATTCGTGTTAGTACGTGATAAAATAATTGTAAAGTCTACTTTAAGCGACTGAAAATTTGCGCCATCATTTTAGTTGCCAAAAAATGACAGACATCTGGTTTTATAACCAGGTATTTGTCGTCTAAAGAAAATGACGGGTTTTGATACATAACTGTCACTGTCTACTCGACAAATATTTTCTTCGTCTTCATAGAGGACGACACTCAATTGGCTATTTTTGTCGTGGCGTAATAGTGGAATGTAGAACGTTTTGGCATGTCGTGTACACGTAGGTCAAATTAATGACGTGCGTGCCAATGATGTATTTAGAATGTTTCTGAAAACGGTTTGGTATATTTTAATAAGTTCTGGCATGGTGGAAATCTCCATAGACACGATGAGCACGTGCTTAAAGTAGTGTGAGACTTTAACCCACTAAAACCACCTACCTTTTTGTATTTGTATTGCAACTAAATATGCGACATATCTAGGTTTTTTTTTATCACGAGTAATGAATGATTGGCAGGTAACTTTACTTTGAGAGTTCCTGCTTTTTCCCCAATTTATAGCGCGGTTTGTTATTATCGGGCCAAATCTAAGGGCTTAGTTCTTTGTAGACGCCGCAATAAACTTGTTTCGTCAAGAATTTGGAGGACCGTTGTGTTAACGTGTCCCAGTAAACTTTTTTCGTTTTTTTCGTTTCATCTCTAACCGCAGGAATACCCAGATCGGGTATATTACGGCGCATTGAAGAATGATCTAAGACTTTTTTTTTTTATACCATATGTCCAGACCGGCTTTAGCACTTGCTTGTATAATAGCAGCTTGTTATCAAAATCTGCAAAAGTGACCCGTTGAACGGGATACGAGTGTTACAACACTCTTTTTTTTCACTATCATACTCTTCTAAAAGTATGACAAACATCAAAGAGTCAACAGAAAACAGAAGATTCTCAAACTAGTTTTTTTGAATCGCTCTTTCTTTGTGTCCAGAAATATAACTTCGCATACTAATTAATAAAATAGCTAAGTTTTAGGCCCTTTAGCGAGCTTCATCTTGGGGTGCACTTCGTGCGTTATAAGCTTAACTCAGAAAAGTGCTTATAAAAAAATTAGAGATTCTATCTACCTAAGAAACGCCATCTAGCGGGAAATTAGAGTAAGAATTACACTTGATTACTAAATTATCGGGTGTTTTTTTTTAGAGGTAAAGAACTTCGAATTGAAATAAAACGCAAGCAAATTGTTTTAATGTCCATCAATTTGGCTTTATTGGAAGCATAATTTTAAATATGATTTCGGGCCTGTGGCCGCCACGGCTGGTTCAAATAAAGTCTAAAGGTCCAATTTCCAACCACTTTTTTGAGCATTTGGGGTCGTATGTTGGCTTCCAAGTCCCCTTACGTTTCTGGTTTGTTGGCGTAGATGAGCGACTTCACATATCCCTAAACAAAATAATCCAATGGTGCCAAATCACACGATCTTGGTGGCCAATTGACAGGTCCATTCCGCGAAATTATGCGCTCATCGAATGTTTCCTTCAATAAATCGATTGTGACGTGCGCTGTGTGTCATGTAGCGCCGTCTTGTTGGAACCACATCTCATCCACATTCATGCCATCTAATTTGGGAACAAAATAGTCGGATATCATGGCTCTATACCGGTCTTCATTAACTCTCCATCGACTCCATTGATTCTACACTATCATGTCGGAAAAAGTATGGCCTTATGAATCCACCAGCCCATAGAGCACAGCAAACAGTCTGTTTTTGTGAATGTAATGGCGTCTCAAGAATCTCATGTGGATTCTCTTCACTCCAAATGCGGCAATTTTGCTTGTTGACGTAGCCATTCAACCAAGTATGAGCCTCATCACTGAACAAAATTTTGGGATGAAAATGATCATCGAGATCAATCTCATCTTCGGCCCATACACCAAAATCACGACGCATTGCATGGTATCGCGGCTTTAATTCTTACACAAGCTGGATCTTGTGAGGTTGTAAGCCAAGATCTTTGCGCAGAATCTTCCATAAAATTGATGGACAAAGCTCCAATTGCTGTGCACGGTGGCGAATCAGTTCGGTCGGGTCCTCTTCAACACTGCTCAACAGCGGCAATTGTTTCTTCGGTGCGCACTGTTCGAAGTATCTGCATGTTATCACATAGAGTAAACGTAGTGCGAACACGATCCATGGTTAACCGAATTAATTGCTCTGATGGACGATTATGTCGACCATAAAATGGACGGAGGTTGCGGTAAACTTCGCGAACTGAACCATTATTTTCGAAATAAATTTGCAAGCGTTTTCCGTTTGTCAACCTGTTCATGATGAAATGGCAAACCAAACTGAACATAAATGACATTAGAGTTGCCCGATTTGACCACAAAATGTCATTTTTATCTCTATTCGAAAATCAGCCGTTATTTCTTTGCACTACGAAATTATGTAAGTGAAGAATTTACCCCTAACCCCTGCTTAAAAGATCCGGTAGAAGAATGCTTATCTTAGTTCTGGTGTTTTGTGTCAAAGGAGTTGAAAACTTTGCCCTATTTATGTTAGTAGGTAGGTACCTACCAGAAACAGTTTTCAGATTGTAGCTCACCCATTTGTCAAGGCCTTCGCAGCTATTTTGCCGGTCGTGAAAATCGATACCTACATTAGATTATTTCGAAGTTATATTTAAAACGTCTATGTTTCGCACTTAAAAAAAAAACACTTTATAGGGAGGTTCCTTCTAAAAAACCTCCCTCATTAAATTAAATTGAGGTTAATCCTGGCAACTCCCTTTTGCTTACCAACATAATAATAGAACATATGTAGGTACCCTTCCTGATTTATTCCTTCACCCCAAAATCATAATTGGAGGAGTACAGGGTTCTTAATATTCTTATCACATTTAGTAAATCTGCTTGTATTTGCATTTTTATTTCCTCTAAATGACATCTGTCACATCTGTATCCGACAATCTGGTCAAATCATTCCTCCATGTTTTCTTAGATACCTACCAACACCAAGTCATCGTCAATCTCGATTACGTATCAAATATTAATCAACAACAGCATCAAAGGATGGATGTCTGTTCAAATAAACGCCTATGCACACAACATTAAAAATTACGCGTGTGCCTAGGGCACACTATGACAAAGGGCTTTGCAAACACTGAAATGTCAAAGGCCTAACTCTCCAACTCTCCAATATCGTATTCCCCTCTCATTCGGTTCGGTTTCGGTATATCGTTAGGGGTTACCTACCCGTTCTCTCGTGCATCCTAAGAAAATACCGGAAGTAGTTACCTATATAATATCCAAAACAAAAAAGCAATCATCTCACGAGATATAAATTCCATCATTCACCTGCCTTCGCTCATGTTACCTTTTCTGTAGTTCCCCTGATTGTGCTGTTATCTTTCTCTTCATTATTTTCTGTAACTGCCTATCGCATTTACTCGCTTACCTTCGTTACAGATATGTAGTGTGTAAAAGTAGTAAAATAGAAGAGAGAGCATATATGCCCTTCTGTTGCCATTCTCAAATGAGGTGAATAACATAATATCGCCCATCCTGCCGGTATCAGCATCATCATCATCATCATCATCTTAGCAGTCATCAACATTACAAAACAGAACGAAAAAAAAAACCGAAAGAACAAAACAAAGCAAACGATGAGTAGGACACACCATCATACCAAGAGGAATATTTACTCGCATGGGGTTATATTTTCTTGAAAATCACCTATTTTGCTTACATACACGCCTACTATGCCAGAAAAGAACACTCACATGCGACGAGGAAACACATTGGCATTTAGAAGAAGAATAACATAAAAGAAAAGTGAGCAAAGCGGCTATGTTTTACCGTTTTTTCTTTTGTTTTGGAAAATTTTCAAAAGAACAGAAAAAAATTTCGCGCATGCGAGATCCAAATTTGTTTTCTAGTTCCGACTTTGCAACAGCGTTCTTATTTTTGTTTAAAGTGTCATCCCTGACTCCCTGACTCATGAGAAAACGTTAAAACTATATCTATGCCAATTAAAACATCGACATTTCTAGGGTGAATTCCCTTTTCCGTACTCTGTCAAAAACCAACGAATATCCGTGGTGAAAACCCACATTACTTAAATTCATATGAAATCTGGCACCGTCGCAGAAATTAATTTACTCGCTCGCTGCTGCCCAGCCGGGTTGGTACACAATAATTAGACCAGACGTCATTACCCTTTGTTGGTATTGTTGTCGTTGAGAGCAAAATCCCACCAACATGCGAGGCGAGAACTGAAGTCGAATACAAATAAGAAAAAATGAAAACAATCAAAAACACTGTGTGTGTGTGAGTGACGTATTCCCCTCTTTGGACAACTCTGTAGAGATTCGTTATTTGGTGATGTCGTCGTCGTTGTCGGCGAAGGCGAATATACTGTTGCTTCACTTTTTCACACTGCTGATAACGTTATTTCATTCACCAAAGCGAGGCGCAGGTTTGTATTTAAGGTTTTGTTGTTGGTGTTGTTGTAATGCCGTTAAACGATTTGCGGCCAAGAAGTGCGACAGTGTGGCGATTGTATGCGATATTTTTTTGAGGCGAAATGAATTGATTGCGCATATCGGGCGCATTTGTGTGTGTTGCCAATGTGTACCTATAATCTCGCGATCAATATAAACGACAAGAGGAATTGGGTGCGAATTTTTTTTTACTTTATACACAGAAATCGAATCGACCTCGATTCAGAATAAGGAAATTTGAAAGTCGCGTGCGCCATCTAGATTAGATTTATTTTTGTTTTCTTTTTTTGCTCTTTGTGGTGTGTGCGTTTGTTTTTTACTTTATTGTAAGCATACACAGCACGCACGGTTTCATTTACATCTAATACTCTAACCTAACTATTTGTCTTCCGTTGAAACAGGGAGAGTTGTTGGCCATTTACTTTTAGTTTTAAACTTTTTTCATTCGTTGATATGGTGAGCTGTGTGTTGCTATAGGTACCTACTTATTTTGCACAGTTGGATGCTCAGTTCAACCGGTTTTTTTTTTGTTAAGTTGTCGATGATGCATGGAATAAGTTTGGGGCGTTGCCAGACTGAAGTGGTACCTACCTATCTAAATTTTGTTTTACATTGTGGGTGTTAATGCAATAGACGTCTAGTAACATCAACTTGTAACGCAATATCAAACGTTGAAAATTATTTATATCTACTTTCGATTTTGGTATCCAACATTGTTATACCTAAATTCCACCTTAAAAAACTGCCGATTATTTCTCTTGGAAATTTGACAACTCGCCCAGTGACTATGTAGGTACCTACACTATGCTTCTTGGATGACACTGACATCAATATGACCAAAACGTTGGGTCGAAGTTGACAGTCTGTAAGCGCTTTGTTGTGTTTGTGGGGTCTGCCAAATCTGTTGATTTTTCAGACAAAAATACAAATTTTTGTTCTTACAACTATTCACGCGTAGTGTGTACTTTTTTTGCACGATGGCAGGAAATTCTGTTTTATGCCGAAACTTAACGGCTAAGTTCAGTTAATGTTTTCATGACAATTGATTCTACTCGGATGATTTGTCAGAACATTGCGAGATTAGGGCTAAGATTGGGATTTCGCTGTGCCCAAATCACAATGAAACGTTACGCAATTGAGCAGCACGCCCAAAAGTATAAAATTTTACTATAAAATCCCCTTTTTAACGTTTCGAGACGTACGGTAAGCAACACGTAGCTGTTCGTGAAAGTGTACATGAATACATGAGGCAGTAGATATCCTCGGATTGAACATGAACTAGTCATTTCACATGAACTACCTAGTCATTTCACATTTCGTCGGGATTTGACAATGTACTCGTACAAGATCCAACTGGCCCAGGAGCTCTAAATTAATGACGATGCCGTTTGTTTGCTGTCTTAGCTTCGGAACGTTTGGTAAGAAATTTCAATTTGGAAATTTTTGGATGAATGACATTTTAACAATGAAGACTGCCTTATATGAGCCAACCCACACGAATTGACTGTATTATGCAGATTTTTAGCCGGCGTCTTCATTTGTCCATTGTCCATATCAACAAAAATCTGCAACCATCACCTGAGGGTGTCCATTGAGCGTTATTATGTAGGTTCGCCTATTTTTAGAAGAGTTTATACGATTTCTTCGAAAATGAAGTTTATGAAGCCGTTACCGTCAAAGGTAGAATCTATAAAATCTACGATCTACCCTAATTGAAATATGTACCTAAAATGAATTAAAACAAACCCTTCAAGTATCTAAATTGAACGTGATTCTTCAACTAAAAAAACCCGGGACAATTTTGTTGGATTCATGCTTTTGCTTACATAGTACAGCTGGTTATTTTATCATGTGTTATAAAACAAGCAAATGTTAGTTTTACCGAATATTGATCAATCAAGAAATCTCATTATTACGTAACCGTCATTACGCAGACGTCATTTTATTGAAATTTGTTAAAGCGCGAACACACCTTTTTATAGATTCTACCTTGACAAATTCTAAATAAGTACATATATCAAAAAAAGTCTTCTAATACGATGTGACTTTTGCATTCCAAAACCCAAAATGTTGAGTCGAGTTGGAAATAAGAGAAAAAATAAAATCATATGGTGTTCTTACGTATAAAATAATTTGTACCTGTTCCTTCTTATTGCCGTTCCCGTACGCAAAATTCTGTAAACGAGAAAGGTTATGAGATATATTTGTTGGTAAGAATCATTAAACTGTCACTCGGTATATGAATGTGTCAAATTGCTTATTGTCATTTTTTTTTTATATTGAGGTTAAATGAAATCGCAAAAGTCAAATGAAACTTACTTTTAAACTTTTGAAAAAAAGGTACCTACCTATCTAACCGTTACTCAAAGAAATTTTGAGGATTTATCTTTTTGTGCTGCAAGAGTACGGAAACATAATATATTTTATCAATGCTTGCAAAACTAAGACAATTAAGGGCCCAATAATAGCTTTCATTGGAACAAAACCCACAATGGAATTGAAATGTCACCACCATAGCTTCTTTCATTACTTTCATTTACTTCATAAAAATAAACGTTGATCAGTTAAAAATAAGTAATGATTTTCTGCAAAAACTATAATTATAAATTTAAATGTTTTTGGATAATGATGTTCTTAAATTCATAAGCTTTGTTTTGATACCAACTCGCCAATGATTGAATTAAAAAAAAAAACACAAGAAGTAAAAGAAAACTTCCAAAGAGTGTTTTCAATGATAGCTATAACTGGCCCTAAGACTGACAGCATTCAACTGTCCATATTTGAATGTTTTTGAGTGTCAACAACATTCAAGTTCGATCACGCAATACCTGATTTTATAATGTTTACATAAATATTGTTGATAATTCTATCAACAATATAAAAAAATAAGTACAACACATTTAAACTTGGCAACATGGCAAGTAGTGTTAATATTCATAGGGGGTGTTATTAAATCGGTATCACTGTGCGCAACAATGTTGCTAGAACCCACTTAAAATACTCCGCTAATAAGCGTTTAAAACAAAGGTCTGCCTCCCACAGCAAGAATCAAAGTACCACATAAATTATTTATATACCTACGTGTGTGTATTATCTTCTACCTAAGTAGGGACAAATAAGAGCGTAATTCTAAAATAAATAAATACATTCCTACCCATATCTACATGATATATATTTAATAACAATGGTTCTCCCCCGAATTAGTATATTTCCCCATGTGGTGAGTTCGAACTGTCACTTGTCACAACAATGGGGCTTAATGCAAATATTTGCTGGTGCAATAAATTTTTGTATCCTTTACAGTAATAATAATTAATTACAAAAAAAAAAAAACAAGCATACAACTCAAAGTCAGGATATAAATATCAATTAAAATTATATATGTCACAACTACTAATGTCACCATTTACGCACACTTTAAACTGATTTGACCTCGTCCAGAAATGCAATCGTATTGGAGTCGCTCTCGATGTATTTGCGCTGACAACTGGTGAAGGGGAAATTTCCCTCTTTTCCCCGCTTTTCTTGAAATGAGTTTTATATGTGTGTAGCAACATGTGCACGACTACACGTGCTTCTCAAAAATTAGTTTTTTTTTCTTCTCATCTATTTCTTACGTTCTGCTTCGTCACTTTTTTTTGCATTAGTTAAATGTAATCATACAAGATAGCAACGGGCAGAGGGAACATGCGATTAGATGAGAAGCAAAAAAAAAAAAGAGTAGAGCCAGGCGCAAAGGAGAAACACTTATATCACCACATCTGATGCATCATAAAACGGTGAGATTGTATATGATGGGGAAATAGCTTAAGGAAGAAGAAATAATTAAAAAAAAGAAAGTATGTAAAAATTGAAGGAAGAAATCAGCGATAACAGGGGAGGAGGCATGCCTGATAATATTTTGATAATGTTGATGGAAATGAGGGTGAGGGCGCTCGTGTTTGCCATCTTTAAACCGCGCATGCATTAACACCACATAGACAAAAAAAAATGTATATAGGCGAAAAGAAATGTCAAATTTATAGGTAGTTGGCAATCACTAAATATTTCATACCTACATTCAATTTGACCATGGACCCTAATGTACAGAGGAATTGCATTTTTCTTTTCATTACAATTTAATGATTTCAACTAAAATATTTATTGCCCAATGTGGTTAAACAATTTTTTTGTTTGTTAATTAATTCATAGGATAATAAGAGTTGACACATTGATGTTATATCAGTTCAATGCTTAGAACTTGTATTTACATTTTTGACGTCTTCCAATGACCAATTAAAATTTTCAGTTTGACGTCTTGTAACGTCATTCTAATATGAACTCGTTGTACACTAAAAAAGTTGCATTAACACTGGAAATGCTGGATCATTTATAAAATATTTATTTATCAATAACTTAGACAAATTAAATATATATAGAGTTATCAGCAGAGATGCTACATGTCAAACTAAATAGATGAAAGCCAGACGTCAGACGTCTTTTTATTTTATACAAAAACAACCCGTCAGAATGCTCAATGTATGTGGTCTAATAAGAATGCGTTCAATTGGATTAATAAATTCAAAGTGACATCTTACGTCAATCAGGATTTTTGAATTTTCGGTTTTACAATTGGGAATGTTTGTAATTAAATTTAAGTAAAAGGAACAAAAACTTCTTTGAAACAATAAAATTATTGAATGAAAAGGAAATGTGTTAAAATGTTTTTAAATATCAAATATCTATAAAAACAACATAAAATGTTAACTGTCAAACAATTGACAGTTCACACAGCTGTCTACCCAACATAAAATTCCGTTTTTAGAATTCTGATTGCATGGTTGTGGCTTATGTTAGTTAAAAACGATGGAGCTATTGCGACACAAGTTAGTTAAAAAAACGATGAAGCTATTGCGACACAAGTGCAATTTTTGAATACACCTGATTGCTGCAGTTAACATGGCCCAATTTGTCAATCAAGTATTATCGTTTATGATTATTAGATACCATCAACATGAAAAATAGCTCTCTTCAAACCATTTATCCACGTATTATCGTTTGTGATTATTAGATACCCTCAACATGCAAAATAGCTCTCTTCAAACCATTTATCCACGTATTATCGTTTGTGATTATTAGATACCATCAACATGCAAAATAGCTCTCTTCAAACCATTTATCCACATCTTCTGTAGAAGAAGAAGCCGATAATCAGACCTAGCGAGGTGGAGGTATCCGTCGGAGCGGACAATTTTCTGATTTTGTTAGATTCGGAGAATTTTAGCTTCGAGGTATTCTTCCAAAAAGCTTTTCCGAATATTTCTCCGAAATATAACGCATCCCTGCGCATTGCGGTAAAGTGCTTCCGTAAAGTTGTTCCGATGACACATACCTTGAATGGTATTTTTACCTCCGGAACCAAATCTTTCGACAGAATGAGCAAATCTTTCTATACAATGGAAGCTGGAAGATGCCATCGGCTTTCAAATGTCTTACGAAAATTCCAGCTTGTATTCTCAACTTGTTGTTCATTGGCAAAAAAAATAAGTAACCGAATTTTAGGAAGCTTTTGTAAAGGGTTGGTAACGATTTATCGATTTAATGTCGATTTTCGAAAAGTCGATTGGTAAAAATATCGACTAATCAAAATGTCGACTCTTATAAAGTCGATTTTGAAAATATCCACTCGTAAAAGGTCGACAGTGACAGAGTGAATGACGCGGCGCCGCATGCATGTGAACATCACTCACTTTGCCACTGTCGATCAACAAGCCACCCTCGAATAACTATTAATGTTTACATATACAGTGTAATTTTGATCATTTGCCCAGTCGATATTTTTTTTTCTACCATTCGTACGTTTCCCTTTTGAAAAATATCAAAACATACACTCTTGACACTTATGGGAGGACAACTCGTCGCCCTAGTGACACAAGAACGTAACTAAATTTTTTTTAACGATTTTGGTCTGGGTATGTTACCTAACTTTAAATATAGAATTGATATATTTTGACCAAAAATTGTACCTCTAAGTGAAGTAGAATAGGAGTGAGCACTTTACAAAAGTATACATGAAACTTAACTTAATTAAAAAGTGGTACAAAAATCACAAATGTCAAAAAAAAAAAAAATATATATATATATAAATCAAATATTGACACACGTTTTTGTGTCACCAAAACGACGAATTTGCTTTTCGATTTACGTAGATTAAGGATTTTCAATCCGTCGCGGTCGTTATGGAAGTGGCTTCCTATTTGGTATAAATTGTGATATAAATTGGCACGAAAAAAAAAGTTTGAAGAACCGCTGGTGCATGCGTGGTGGAGTGGCAAGATTTTTCCAGTCCGTAAGAGTACCACGCATAAATCACCTGCACGGAAATACCCCTATGGTCTTACTTGATTCTCTTGGTTTAGAATGAATCGGTTGTCAATTAAATGTCAAATACGTTTTGGATATTTGTTAACATTTCACATCTGTCAACATTGAAATAAAATGTAATTAGGTATACCCCTTTTTTGCCATATCGAAGTGGAATGAAGTGAGATTTTGTATGTAAATCTACTACAATTTCATACTGCTAACACTTTATACCAATCAGTTTCGCAATAAGATTCAAGTAGGTATATATATTTTTTTAAAGCTCGAGACTTGCATTAGCTTCCCACTTTTTGCTTATAAGTATGTAATTACCTATTCATTTTAATTTTGTGCAAACATTTGCAAACATTCAGCAAATGTCAGTCTTAGAGAATGTACCAACCTTCAAAATATTGCAAACCTGGCAACTGTGGATTGCTTTCGTTTTCATTTTCGAGAATCAGTTTACTTTACGTCACTATTTGTAAGTGTAAAAAAATAGAGATTGTGCATAACTTTAAGCTGACTGTTAAATAGCTAACATCTTCCTGCGTGTTGTTATAAAAAAAAAGAAAACTAAAACCCGTCAAAGCAACATAAACTAAAACATACCAACACCAACAAGAAAGACACGTTTATCTCCTTTGAAAAGAAACGTCACTGTCAAGTATTTATATTAGGCCGTGGTAACACTTTCTTTTGTTGTTCCCTCTGTCGTATGAGTAATGACATTCTAATTTTATCATCGCCCGGTGTCGTCTTCTAATCATCGAATTAGTCAGCCATTAAAAGATACAATCGACAAAGATAGTGCCAAATATATTCATTTATCTGATTCTCAGCATTCCTACTGCTATTAACATTTTATTGGAACAACAATTCTGTTTTTCTTCTTCATAGGTAGTAGACGGTTTTTTCTCGCATAAATGTTTTTCGATTTTCCTTGTGTGTGTGTGTTTGTGTTGTCTTGTTTTACAACTCAATAAACACACTCAACAAGAAGCCGTACGAGCGTATCTATTATTGCTATATCGGAGGAATGTTGACTTCCTTGGTGGCACATAACACAGCATAAGTACAGCGAGCTACTCGGCTACATTGGTCGCTTGAGTTGCAGAGAAAAGTCGCAATATTCTTCGCCTCTCTTCCCATTCACTGTTTGAATGAATGCGTGTGCGCATCCACCAACACAATGACAGTGACCGTAAAAGAGAGACAACCCGCAGGCCGCAATTGGAATGCAACTAGATTGCTTGTTGATTGTTTGTTTCATTCCAACATTCAAGAGCGCGCATCTAATTATAAATCGCCAAGTGTGGTGTGTATCGCTGATTGCATATGTGTTTGTGGGAGGTTTTTTGTTTACAGATTGTTTACCTTTACATAATGGCGTTATGGGTGTCTCTTTTTGGCCGATTCAGTTTTTGTTGGTGTTACACTTTCGCCCCGATTTGGTAATGTTTACATTCACATGTTGGCCCTGTTTTTTTTTTGTGTATTCTTTTTGTTTGTTGTTTTGTGCCTTGTTGATCGGTGAAGGCGGCTGTAGTTGTAAATTGGCAGAGATTTGCGATAATTGTTTTATGGGTTTGATTTGACAAAAGTGTTAATTTGCCAATTCGAGGTGTTTAGGGTTTTTTTTTTTTGAATATGACGTTTTGAATTGGTAAACAAAACATGTTATCGGGATCATATGAGAACTGTTAAAATATAAGGAGAGTTCTTTTCACAAGGGAAAACGCACTTTTTTTTACTAATGGAAAACTTGAAAACTTGAAAACTAGAGCTGATATGTCATTTCTAGCTGTATAAATGGATTTCTTTGCTTTTTGAATCCATAGTTTACATGCTACTAGCAAATTGAATCAATATACCTAGGTAATAGCTACATGAAATTTGTAAAATGTATTGAAACTAAATCGCATATAGGTGAATAAATGATTCTGTAGCAGTTCCATGTCGCCCCATTGATTTATTTTGTATTTCTGCCTGTCTACAATAAACTGGATATATTTTGTTTAAACGATTAAATCTACTTGTTGAAGGTGGTTTTGTATTTGCTGCATTTTCCGTTGACAGTTGCTGTTTTCACAGCGTGGAAGTTTTATGGGTATGTGTTCACATTCGAGTGAATAATATTTTTATAACTTGGCAGCACGTGCAGGGGACTTTTTCTATGTGTGAGTGCAATTGGCAATATAACACAGGGACGTTAAATTATAGATTGTGTGCATTAATATGTGGTGATATAAATATATGGCAGAT
Organism: Rhingia rostrata; assembly: GCA_949824845.1. Taxonomy (NCBI): domain Eukaryota; kingdom Metazoa; phylum Arthropoda; class Insecta; order Diptera; family Syrphidae; genus Rhingia; species Rhingia rostrata. Next base: position 19,149,162 of record OX463757.1, read on the forward strand.
AAATTCAAAGGTTGAATAATATATTAAATATAAGTAATTTTTGCATCGTGTTATTCGTTGCATAAAAGATCTGGTGCTTGAGTTTAATAGTGATCTGTTTTTTTGTTTATATGCTGAAAATAGAATGGCGCATATTCATAAATGTTTCAAATGCTGTTGCAATGTAATTGCTAGATTAATCCTGAGTTTAATCTGTTATATCATATCTATCTATAGGCTCATTATTTAGTGCAAGTGTCAGTGTTACCTTTGGTAACTGTAATTCAACTTCGTAATTAATTTTTAATTTTTGTTGTATGTAAGTCATCTTATGTCAAATGGAGTCATCTACGCCAAACTGCTTCGATAATTTTTTGAATGTACGTCATAGTATGGTGTCCAAACTTGTGAGGCAACTTCAAATGAGAACATGATACATTTATATGATAAAATTGTGACTTTAGTGTCAATAAACTCTTTTAACAGTTCTTTTATAAATTCTGTCATATAGAATAGTGGGTGCAGTGGCCTTAGACTTCTAAGCGGGGTCATTGGTTCAATTCTTGAAGTGACCCTTTTTTCACTGCTCCACCTGTTGCAAAAATCCGAAAAACATCCATAAGTAGCACTGTCATGAGAAGCTTCTTCAATTTGACGTTCGGATTCGGCGTTAATCAGGAGGCCTTCTTTTTGTGGCAAACAAAATAACTCCGCACATACAAATTAGGGAAAAGTTAGAATTGAGCCGTTAATGATAGAAACATATTACATTTCACCGTAGAATTGGAAAAATTGGCGATGACGATTGATACCCATTTTGGGACCAAAATAAATTCCAAAACTGGGGGAGTATTATGACAAGACATTGTATCCGGTGTTTTTTTTTTTAATAAAACACAGGAAAATCGTTTTAATGTCCATCAATTTAATTTTATTGGAAGGATCATTTTATGCCATTAATGTTTAAATTTGATTTCGGGCACGTGGCTGCCTTGGCTGGTTCGAATAAAGAAAAGTCTAGAGGTCCAATTTCTCAAGTACTTTTTTGAGCATTTGGGGCCTTATGTCGGCAATAACGCCACGAATGTTGGCTTCCAAGTCCCCTAACGTTTGTGGTTTGTTGGCGTAGATGAGCGACTTCACATATCCACAAAGAAAATAATCCAATGGTGTCAAATCACACGATCTTGGTGGACAATTGACAGGTCCATTCCGCGAAGTTATGCGCTCATCGAATGTTTCCTTCAATAAATCGATTGTTGAATCCACATCTCATTCATAATCATGCCAACTAATTCGGGAACAAAATAGTCGGTTATCATGGCTCTATACCGGTATCCACTAACGGTAACAGACTCTCCAACATCATTTTGGAAGAAGTATGGCCCAATGACTCCACGGTGCCCATAGAGCACACCAAACAGTCAGTTTTTTGTGAATTCAATGGCGTCTCAAGTGTCTCGTGTGGATTCCCTACACTCCAATTGCGGTAATTTCGCTTGTTGACGTAGCCATTCAAGCAAAAATAAGCCTCATCACTGAACAACATTTTGCGATGAAAATGATCATCGAGATCAATCTCATTTTCAGATCATACACCAAAATCAAGACGCGTTGCATTGTCTCGCGGCTTTAATTCTTACACAAGCTGGATCTAATAAGGTAAGCCAAAAAAAAGAGTCACGTTTTGCTTTAGGCATGTGCTCTTTACTTGTTCGCTGATTGGTTTCATTCAGTTGTACTTTTAGTTTGATGTGTGTGCTACCAAAAAAGTTGTAATATTTCATTAAATTAAAAAAATTGTTCCAGATTGTAATTAAAAACTCAATTAGACTTATAGTGCTTACACACCGAATCAAAAACTGAGTTTTAGGCAAACATTTTTCGGAAACCACTTGTGCTTTCAGACCAAACTTTGAACAAGTTTCGTTTGACATTTCAATCAGCTCAGCTGTGATACTAGCTGCAAAATGTTTGTGTCAAATTATATTTATTGAATAAAATCCTCTGAGTTCGTCATTTTTGTCTACCCGTAGCTCCACCAGGTACTCCTCGTCTTTTACACACCAAATCTACTCTTTTTCTTTGCAAAAAATACATTTGTTTTGACAGCGAGTTCATCAGCTGTTTTGTGGGCGTTTGGAACACATGGAACGTATGAAAAGGTGTGTTCGTTCCAACAACCTTCAACGAGACGTCAGTCCCTGAAGTATTTTCGAGACGGTTACGGCGTAACCTACTAGTTTCTGCACACTGCAAATGTATGGGAAAACTCCGGTTTTCGATTAAGGTTTCATGTATTTTTGAGAAAACTCAGTTTTCGGTTTGGTGTGAAAGCACTATTATTCATTCGAAATCTCTAAAACAGTACATAAGTATTTATGCAGCCCTTATTCAGAGTCTGCACATGCTCTAATTGATAAAACATTTTCTAATTTTTGAAATGTTGGCAGTGTATCATGATTGAGGAACATCGTTTACACTATAGGATCAGTTTATTCAGAAGAATTCTGCAGTCGAATAAATGTTATGAAGAAAAAACAAAGTACAGAAAGCCCCAGAAGATCATTATTTTTCTGACTTAAATTTTCATTGGAAACCATGAAATTCAGTCGTTTCCGACAAGCAGGGCATACTATTCCACCTTGAAGCGCGTTTAGCTTATGCAGCTTTTATTCAATAAACGTTTATTGTTTTTTTTAAACAAAGTTTTCCCGTTAAGATTTATTTTCAGTAGTGCATAATTTTTTTCCGAGTACGTAGTATCAATTGTCAAGAAAAGTCGCCGTTCGGAGTCGGCATAAAACCACCATCGTACAGAAAGTACACATGCACACATGAATGGTTGTCAGAAAGCTCGGCCCTGGGTAGTAACGAGCCTGTTGCGGCAAAAATTTGTTTTATTTTTTATTTGCCTAATTTTTAACACTCATAACGCCTTTATGAATAAGGATGCACTTTGATTATGTTTGACTAGTAAGGTAATGTTGTTATGGCGAAATAGGGCACGTTGCAGACAATTATTTGACATAAGAACTTATTTAGCTGTTTTTATGCGAATGTCATTTGATAAAATTACACAAATTATCGATAAAACGATAAATTTTGGAATATTTTTGCATCATTTTTAGAATTATCGTTGGGGAAAATTTGATACCGACAGCGTTTTTTTCTTTTCTGAAAGCAAATCACAAGCTATGTATAGTTTTTTTCTGATAATTTTCATAATTTACGTTTTGACAGAACTCTTTTGATAACATATTTTGTACCAATGGCAAACGACAAAGTTGAAGTCACAAAAATTACTAGGGCTTAGTAAGCCCATAATTATTTTGTTATTACATTTGGCATGTAAATTTATCGGTCTCGTGTCTTTTCTAATACGCCATTGAAGAAAAGAGGCTTTATATTGGTCAAATGTCAAAATTGGGTGAGAAAAGCAATTCTCATTTGGAATGATAATATGTTTATTGCTTACGATAGTGCGTCATGAATTTCTGGAACGATATTGTAGGAGTATTATTTTTTGAGTTTTGACAGTTCAAATTCTTTTTTGTTATTACACATAAGCACATCTTATGTGCTATCAACATAAATATGCAACAAACATTTTTGCAGCGGGGGTTTAATTTTTTGAATGGAGAGTCACAGACAACCCAAATAGCGTTTCATTTGGAAATACAAATTTATCTATTTTTGATGAACATTTTAGCCGGATTATTTTTTTTCTCTATTTAAATCACTTTTGAAAAATACCGATTTCAATCGAGTCACTTGCACCAACACAATTGACAGCTTCCTTATGTCAGATTGCAATTTTTACGTTGATTCGCATTCAGTAAATAACTTTTCTTGAATTATTAAGACGAAATAGTTAGTACAAATTAGATTTATACATGTCATTTTTATATTAATATTCTTTTGTTGATAGTTTCGTTATTATTTAAGAATAAAATTTCAAAGTGAAAATTACTGATAATTAAGAAAATAGCAAACTGTCCAATGACACGCTTATGCAAACAAAAAGAGAAGCGTTACTCTCCTTAATGTTTTATTGTGATATGACATGTTAAACATGACATCAAAATCTGATAAAATATTTATCCTAGAACACACTTCTGCCAGTGCTGCCAGATTATACTTACAAATTTGAAAGTTTTAATAAAAAAATATTAAACATGATAAATATATATAACAGTCGAATAAAAAAAAAAACACAAAGAACTCTAGAAAACTGGGATTTATTAAATATTAATTCGTTATATATCATCATCGTGACATATGATAAAGTTTGTAACGTGTAAGTTTTTAAGTGTAGTTTTTTTTTTTTAAACAAATAAAACACTCAAATTTGCGTCAAGTATTCAAAATTGTTATTGTAATCTATAAATAGGCCGTTGCCATTTGCGTTTTAGAGATAAGTCCATGTAAATGTTGACCGTGGCTCTATTTCAAATTGCCCATTCGTAAGGTCAACTTTTACGTCACTTTTTCGAGCATTTCGGCCTGTATTCCACGAATTACGCATGTAATGCTATCCTGTAAGGCTTCAATCGTGTTCGGCTTGTCCACATAGACTAACGACATAACCCCACAAGAAATAATCAAGAATGGTTAAATCACATGATCTTGGCGGCCAACTCATAGGGCCATTTTGAGAGCTTAGTTGCTCACCAAATTCATACTTCAACATTTCCATTGTTTCACAAGCTGTGTGGCATGTGGCACCGTCTTGATGAAACCACACGTTAACCAACTTAGCCAGCTGGGGTAAAAAAAAAAGTCGCTTATCATGGCTCGATATCGTTCGCCATTGACGGTAACGTTACTTCAACGGTCGTCTTTGAAGGAAAATGGACCGCTGATGCCACCAGCCCATGAACTGCCCCAAACTTCCGTTTTTTCGGAATGCATCGGTTATTCTTGTATAGCATGTGGCTGTTCATCACTCGACAGTTTTGCTTATTTACATATCCGTTGAGCCAGAAATGAGCCTCATCGCTGAACACAATTTTTCGATAAAACAGGGGATTTTCAAATTTTTCACAGAGCACGAATTTCGACAGTAAATTTTAATAATTTGCAATCCTTGCTCGTTTGTAATTCATTCCATAATTAAATGGCAGAGTATACTGTAAACTTTTCACTTTGACAGGCGACGTTTGTAAGCCATTCCTAACCAGTGCTGCCAACCTGAAAAACGTAACTCTTAAAAAATCACCCGTTATTTAGCTTAAAGATGTTCTTTACCCCTCTACTGTATTTCCTATAAATATTTTCTATCTATAATTCAAAACTAATTCCTCTATTATCTTTGATTTTTCAGCAAACCAATCAAATTGGAATGGAACGTGGGAAAATGGGCTGTCCTACGAGTGTCGTTCGTTACTTTTCAAAGCTCTACATAATCTCATGGAAAGGTATCCTCTCAAAACCTCAATCTTTCAAGTAAAATGTTGCTAAATTGATTTCTTTTCTTTTAGATTTGTTTTAACAAAAGGCATCGTTCGCTTTGGCAAATGGTTTGTCCAACCGTGTACAACAAATGATCGAATTTTCGGAAAGAGGTGAGTTTCTCCCATCACCATATGATTGTAAGAATTTATTGATTTTTGTTTGGATCTGACAACTATGAAAGCAAAGAAAACGCGTCTTTGTTGTTTTGATGATCATGTCCTAGAAAAAATACAGGATCTCTGTGATCACTTATTCAGATATATGATTGATCATCGTTCTCCTCGTAACATTATTTTCCACTCGCATCAAATGTACGAAAACCTGCAATTACAATACTAAAATGCACATTTGTTGTACATATTTCAGCTCGCAGCATCTTTCGTTCTCTTTCACATTCTTTGTGCATGGCGATACGGTGTGTGCGTCAATTGATCTTCGCGAGCATCCTGCTGTTCGAGAACTAACCGCTCAGCATTTAGTTGATGCGGCAGCAGCTTCAGCAGCCGCTCAGTCCGGTCAGCAAGATGTTCGGCAACGAAGTGTTATATTGGCGCCATTCGGCTTGGCGGCTACACTCACCGGGAACAGTTATAAAGCAACCGATCCTCTCGCCGAGAAGCTACTCGAAGACTGGGCATCATTTTTTCCACCGTGCAATAAGGAGAGCTCTGATATTCCACCTGCGGTTGAAGTTGTGACGGGTTAGTAACAGTTGAAATCATTTCCTATTGTCAGTCATATAATCTAATGATCGTCGGTATAGGTGGGAACAAAATGTATTATCCCTCGATGTACGCACTAGTCACGGATCTGGATGATATGGAGAATGTGTTGGATGACTCTTCTACAGATCCATTACAGGGAATGCTACCCGGCATTGGTATGACTGGCAGTTGTAGCGGAAATAACGCATCTACACCGGCAGTCGGTGCCGCCGCTGCAGCAGCATCATCATTAGTCAATCCAAGGGCTACACCAATAAATCACATTTCCCCGCCGACACCAACGGCCTGTGGTTTAGTTCCAGTATCAAAAGCAACACCAACCAGTGGTGGTATTACTCTACCATCACCGTCACCAGGCGGTGCTATTGGTGCTGGTGGTGTTAGTGGTGGAGGAATACCTGGTACATCACCATCCACCACATTCAATGGCGATAAATCGTACACGAATTCCAAAAAGTTTGAAAACAAATCGCAGCCTTTCTATGAGACTTCCAGTAACAGCAATTTTAGCAACAACGCAAATACTCATGCACCGCCACCAGCTTCCACCGAAATGCCCGAACGGGTGTGGCAAGATTGCATTACGAATCCCATCTCCAGTCTCAGTCTGAATGTAACATCGAATGATGGCATCAAAATGGAAGTGCCCGATCTGCAATCAACCGATGGTTCTATGAACAACAACAATAATAATTCATCGTCCGATACAAAGCCACCACTCTGGAACTTTGTTGATCCGTCACAGAAGGCACCATGTACTTGCACAAGGTAAGTTTGCTTTGTTTCGCTAGTAGTTAAAATAAAATTCTATTTGCATTCTCGTTACAAAAACAGCAAAATTAAATGTTTCTTATAATTTGTTTTCTGTTCGTCCCCCCTCATGAACGATAAAGTTTCTTAGTTTCTGTATTAGCAAAAAAAAAAAAAAAAGTGGCATGTGTATGCATTTGTATCGTAAATATCGATTTTTTTGTTCTTTTTTTTTCTCCATTGAAGATGCGTTTTAATCTGGTCTTTACATCACTCTTCATGCCACCGAACAAGTCATTTCAGTGAAAAACCATTAAGATGGCGTGCTTGCAAACAAATCTTTTAGAAAGTCTATTGTACTGCCATTCAGAGATGGCTCTTGGTTTTTTTTTTTTTGCATCGCTAGATGGAAGGAGTTATTTCTATTTAGATCTTGTATAAGTCGCTTCACAGGATTTGGCTTTTTTTTAGAGCAATCAGCTATGTATGCTACTTTAGTCAACCACTTTATAATTTTGAATGATGGTCGCCCTAATTGGCTTTAAGGAATGGTTTGTGTAATATGATCACGTGCATTCCTGATGCACGTTTGGCTAGTAAAACTATAGACACTAACTATTCTCAGTTGTGCTCTCAGATGTTAATATCATTTAAATGTTCCCCTATATGCTATTAGCGTACCGCACCCTTTCCTATGGTTCGTATACTTTAGAAACCTGAATGTATTCAAATAGTTATCGAACGACCAATGAGCGAGGTTTAGCATAACATCGATAACTTATTCTGTATTGACCGATAACTTGGCTTGTGTGTTGCCCTACTGACGATCAGGGCTCTAATCGCCATACATATACTCGATTGGACGTCCTTCTGAGTGCGATTAGTTTATTTACTGTTCAACACAAACCGTGTCTTGAAAAGAAAACTGACATAAGTCGAAATTTGGCGATTTTTAATAAAATATACGGAATTTGCAAATAAAAATACAAATTCTCTATCAAACCGTCATATCTTTACCTCTTAAACTGACAGCGTGAGGGCGTTAATGTCGTTTGGCATTTAAGCAAACAACCGCAATAATTAAAAAATTTAAAAAGCTTTTCCGAAAGTTTATAAATTTTGACATATGACAGTTTTGCTTTTCAAGCGACGAAAAGAAGATCGATATACAATACGATCGATTTGATCGTTTTTCGCGATTGGAGCACAGATAAAAAAATAAGTTTTCATAAGACAAGTTATCGAACTCATATCGAAACCTGTGACAGAAAACGATAACTTATTTGTTTTATCATTAAAAACCGTCATTAGATGGGATATAGCTAGGACCCTAATAGCGTCCACACATAACATATGCATGCATGCGCAATATAGTGATTGCGCAAGCAAACCAAAGAGTATAGTACTACATAGAGTGCGCATCTCATACAACGGAAATATTTTTTAAAAGAACAGCCTTGCCGAAGCATACGATCTACGAAATTTCCCCTTCACACTTACCGCCCGCGTCTGAAACGGTTACAAAATTTTTAGCTGTGATACGTACTCTATGTAGTTCAATACTCTTTGCGAATACATACGGTTTGCTACAGCTCTAGTGTCATGTGTCATTTTAAAGTTCTTGAGAAGTTTTTAATTAAGTCTTGAGTGTGTAAAAGAGCTGGCCCGTGGTCTACCTTTTGGCGTACGTTTCTGACTAGATCTCACTGTGCAGCTTTACGTTCGCTGTTATATGTTAGCAAAGTGGATCAACGAAAATGGAAGCGGTATGAAACTTGCAATAATTTCTTTATCCACTGTTCATGCGCTCCATGCATTAGCACGAGAAATAGAAACTACAGGATTTCTTTAGTAGTTCGAGCTGGGGTTTCATTATATAGTTCTGTTCTGCTGTCATTGGCTCAGTCGCGCGATGAACTGCCGCGCAAAAATTCTGTGTTCGATTCGCAGCCGAAGCAACACCTAAGTGATTTTTTACTGGCCCTCCTCTCGTGATGATCTGAAAAATCATCCGAGTAGTAGGTATCAGTTGTCCGAAAAAAAAGCTTATCTCAACTTAGCCGCTCGGATTCGGCATAAAACCGGTCCCGCCATGGTGCAAGTCAGAAAAAGCTAGCCTGTTGCGCCATAAATGTTGTCATTGGCAGATTGCGAAGTGAAGGCGACTTGTCGACGTTGTGTTGTCTCTTCTTGTTCACAGCGGATGGCTTCATTTCCTCTTACTATGTTCATCCCATTGCTGATGGCAGTAAATATCATCGGGGTGTCCTAGTATCGGGTTTTTCAACAGGGACGCTACAAAAGTTGAGCGACAGGGACAGCAAACGACGCCATATTTCTTGCCGCTCTTTTGACATTTCTCTTCAGCAAGGTTTGCCATTTCATGATGGAGAGATATACGATCCAACAACGAGTCGAAATTATTAAAATTTACAACCGAAGTTCGGAGTCAGTGGACTCAACGTTAAGAGCGCTACGTCCAATTTATGGTCGTCATAATCTTCCTAGCAGATCAACAATTGAGCGTCTAGTGGGAAAATTTGAATCCACAGGCACAGTACGAAATGTTCCCATGCCAGTGAGACAAAGAAGTGCCCGTAGTGACGATAATATTGCTGCCGCTGAGGCTTCAGTTGATGAAAGCCCAAATGTGTCTCTCACACGTCGTTCTCAAGCGTTGGGCATCTCTGTGACGTCGTTGTGGCGAATTTTGCGAAAAGATCTTGGCCTACATCCTTACTAGAATAAATTGAAAATTACGGTTTGGTGTGGTTTATGGGCCGTCGGCGTGATTGGGCCGTACTTCTTCGTGATGATCAAGACCGGCACGTTACTGTGAATGGGAATCGCTACCGTTCAATGATAACCGAATATTTTTGGCTCCAATTGGATGATATGGACTTGGAGGACATGTGGTTCCAACAGGACGGCGCCACAAGCCACACAGCGAATGCCACAATCAATTTATTGGAAACCAAGTTTGGAGAACGTGTTATCTCACGAAATGGTCCAGTCGCTTGGCCGCCTTGGTCATGCGATTTGACGCCGTTAGACTATTTCCTGTGGGGCTACGTCAAGTCTATGGTCTATGCCAACAAGCCAGCGACGATTGATGAACTTCGTACGTCTTATGCTTGAAAACCGTCGAAAATTGGGTTCAGCGTCTAGACTTCTGCAAGCGTGCCCGTGGTGGCCATGCAAAAGAAATCGAGTTCCATACATAATGGCATCAAACGTACTTTCACAGGAAAGCTCTTATTGAAAAACCCTTTAGTAATCTAGTTTTGTGGACGGTTCTGTTGCTGTTGAAGATTCGTGAGTTTTGCACAATACTCTCAAGAGAAATTTCTTAACGCCTTATAACTTTGGTTAAACCCTTTGTGTTAGCCTTTTCGCAGTAGATGAAATAAACGGTAGTTATCGCTTACATCGTCAAAATAAAGTGGTTTGCTGGTTGTCTTTACTGTAATTTATCTCCAGAAGTGCTTCTTTCATATTTTCGGCCACGACTGTAACCACGACAGCCCTAGCGAGGTATCCGTCGGAAAATTTTCCGCTTCGAGGTATTCCTCTGAAAAGCTGTTTGAAATATTTCTCCGACATTTTGTAACGCACCCCGGCGCATTGCGTTGAAGTGTGTTCAAGTGCATTTTTCGTGCAACTTCCGACACAAATTCTTCGCGGAATTTAATTAGGAATTGTAGTGAAGTGATTTTTTTTCCGATGACATATACCTCGCTAGAACTGAATGAATTTTTTGTAATCATTCAACAGGTTTCTTTACGAACACATTATCCTTGACTTTGATGTTTTACCTGTTTGTAGAACTGTGAACCACATTTCCTGGAGTGAGGTCTTTGTTGCCTTTCTTTGGTATTGCTTTTTTTAAAATTTTTCCCTGTTATTGTTCTTTTGAAGCAAGACTGCAGTTCTCCTAGGAAATCATACCTTAACCTGCAGCATTGACATGGCCCTATAGCGCGCATCGTCCACTGTTGTCGTTTGACCAGCGGCGTTCTCGAAAAAAAAATGGCTCGATGACTTGAGAGGGTGTAATGGCTCCTCGTGCATAACTCGTGGATTTTCGATACCCCAAAAGCGATAGTTTTGCTTGTTCACGTACCAGCTGAGGTGGAAATGAGCCTCATCGCTTATTATGATTTTGGTCGAAAATCGTCCACTTCGTCCTCGATATTGAGGTTGGCTTGGGCGTAGGTTACACGCGTTTTACGGTCGACAGGCAGCACCTGATGCACGGACTGGACATTGTACGGGAACATGAGCAAGTCTTTGACCAAATTTCGCCTTAGGGACGACCGGCTGATGGCTATTTGCGTGTGGTCCCATACTCTTCAAGGTTGGTGGCCAAACGGCGCAGTGTTTGCGCAGTCGGTGTCGGACGGCCGGGGAATAAGCGACGGAATTCGCACTGCGCCAACACTTCAGACGAATTGTTAAACGTCAAAACAGATTTGACATAGGCAGCCATTTGCAAAAATAAGAGCATCTTCAAATAGGGTGATCTCTTTTGGCCCATCTTGTACATAATATTGCTTTTCTCACTACTTGCCTAAAAAGTGGCGCTGTTCGTAGAGAACAAGTGCTTCAAATTAAAAATTGCATTTTCTTATTAAATTAATAATTTAATCGCCATTATTTGCATTTACGTCTTCCGACATTGTTTTTTAATATGTAAATGGAGGTTTCCTCGTTTTTTTATATTTGGAGGCACTTTTCAAACTTTTCCACTTGCCAATTATTCAATTTCATCTGTTGTCCATTTTGTTCAACGACTCAAATATTTATAAATTGAATTCGGACAGCTATTATTCCAGGTTGCGTTTTCCATTCGTTAACAAATATGGGAAGCTTTTTGGCTCTTGAAATAAAATCCATAAGCCAAATTTCTGCTGAAAATTATCTCAGATGTTTCTGATAACATGTTTTTTTCCCGATGGAAAACGTCTAAATTTGAAATGTCACATCGTTTGAACGGAAAGTTTATTTTGTTCGAGAAGTAGTCATATTCATGTTGATTTGTTAGTCTGCTCTTACACGTTGACTCTTCAGTTACTTTTTCGAAGTTCGCTTTGTTAATTTTCTTTCGTCAGTCTCGCGCTTTTACACTGCGACTTTTTGTCTTGACTCAAATTTGACATTCCTATTTTATTCTGATTCACATACTGCTACTTTTTTCTCAAGAGTCTATGTGAAAAAGCTGACGTTTCGAAACCGACTCTCCAAGTAGCGATATTATATGAAACAACATAACGATAAAAAGAAGGAAGAGAAAAGAAAACATAAAAAAAATTCACTGAAACATGTACCCAAGACTTACAGGGCAAACTATTTTCCCTCTCAACTTTTCGAACTTTCTTTCTCTTTTGCACTAATGTGAGTCGTGACTCAAGAGTCAACGTGTAAAAGCAAACTAGTAATTTGTGATTTAAGTGAAATGTCACAATAATATCGATTAAATGTATCGAGAAGATATCGAAAAAGTTCGAAATGATATTTAGATTAAATTTCTTTTTTTTCGAACAACCAAACTTTTGTCAAAGGGCCAGTTATCGTAATTAGGAAAATGAGAAACATGACATTTGAAACGTGCATTTGATGTGAATCTACTGAGAAATGAATCATAAAACATTTCAATTTTAATAATGAGTTCTAATGTGGTTTTAGGTGCGAAAATAAAAGTTTTAATGGAAATTTTTTTTAATAAATTGTGTGTTTACAATAACATTTATCTTTTTAAGGGTAGAAGAAGCTCCACTGTGGTATGTGGCGAAAACTAAGCTATTAATTCATAAAAGAATTCTGATAAAAAAATAATTCAAATCTGGGAATAAGAAGAAAAAGTCACTGTAGAGGATATTAAAAAGGTTGATATATTCTTCTCCCTTATTATTAATTCACAATTAAGATTTCGCGGGCATTTCTTATTTTTTGTCTGACGTTTATGAACATTCAGTGACTACTTAAAATTGTACTTAAGCAGGCCTGCACCCGTTCTGCAGAATGAGTGTGTTCATTAAAGCAACAAAGAAGAAAGACGATTGGACTAGCGCAGATTTTCGACGTTTTTTAAAATACCCATCAAATTAATTGCAGTTATCGATCAACATGTGAATCATATTCTGATGGCATCGGAAACTATCAAAATTATGCAAAATGTGTAGATATTGCTAAAAAAACATACCCCCTAAATACATTGACAATTTTTCGTTCTCTTTTTTCTATTATTTGCAAGCCGCCATCCAACCTTTTCACTAACAACAAAAAAAATTAAGCAAAATCTATTTAAAAAAAAACTTTATTACTAAACACAATTTCCCTTTCCCTCCTTCATACAAAAAAGTCACACAATTTAACTAGGATAACCCCCCATAAGTTTAAGGACAATTGTAAATACAATTACGCAAACAAAAACAATCTTTTTGAACTTCAATTATATTGCAAAAAAAAAAAAACCAACCCCACATTTCACCAACAGGTGTAAAAAAGCGGCTGGCGCAAGTCGCTCAACTTCTTCGTCGTCATCAACATCGTCTTCGTCGGCCGCAGCTAATAACAAACTGATTGGTGGTGGCAGTATTCGTCCTGACAAATCGACACGTTTCAATCGAATACCATTTCACAAAAGGCATACAACTTCTGATTATGGTTCAACAACAGTCTTGACACCTGTTGGTAGTACGACTATATCCACCACAACCATCTCCACCACTACCACAACCACCTCCTCCTCCTCCACCTGTAAAAAATCAAAGAATCTTGCAATTGAACAGTGTGATGTGGATCAAACAAAAGCCGACATCGACACCATACCAAATCAAAGGTTTGTGTCCTCATCACTCTTGCACTTAATGCTAAAAAAAAAACAATTTTTGGCGAAACGATTAAAACAAACAAATTTTAAACATTTGGTGGCACAACTACTCAGTACACACTTACTTTCTTCCTCTTCTTCATCTTTTGTCAATATGTTGAGGCTTTTGTTATTGGTTGTTGTTTTTTTTTTTTTTTTAATTGGAGAGATTATGGAACAATAATACTTAAATCATTTAACTCTCTTGCTTTTAATTAAGTTTTGGTTTTGATAACAATTTTTGACTTTGTTTTTGAGGTTTTTAATTCATAAACATATTGTGTCGCATTTTTAACATTTATTTGGTTTTGGTTAATCATTTTTGACTAGAGTGTACATTTTCGAAAACAAAATAGATTGAAAGTTTTCTTTCGAATTTGATATCCAGGGTTTGCTTGAAGGTGATTTTAATTAACTAATGAAGGGGATTTTTGTGCTATAATAAAAGAAAAATATTTTTCAACATCTGGTTATTTATTTTAAAATATCGCTATTGTGAATTTTACCCAATTGATGTTGTTGAGGAAATTCAGATTCCTATATTCAATGACATTTAATAGAAAAAGAAAAAAATAGAGCATCCGGCATTGAATTAAGTGATGTCACAATAGCATTATATAAGGTATAAGTTCGCTATTGTAAACTTTGTTTAGTTTAAACCAGTTATAGTGTTTTTTTTTATTTTATTATCGTGAACTCTGGTGATTTCGAACTGTGTAATGAGAATATCTTTTTTTTTTATAAAATCCTATCTTATTATTAGCTTCAGTGAGACGTTTTATGTATGCGTAAAATATAGCTATTGTGAATGGCATTACATTTCAAAAGCTAAAATTTTATTTAGCAGAATCTACATTCATATGTTTATAGCTACATTATGTTGCACGACGAAAACTATTTTGCCTGGAAGCTTACAGTTTTCAAATTTTTATGGTCAAATGTTTTAATGTAAGGATTGAGAATTATTATTATTATTAAGGTGATTTTTCTTGTCTACATAATCAGCTCTAAATTTGAAAAGTCTCATAAATGTATTTATTAATCAAAACTATATACAATTCTTATTTTCGACTTCGAATTAATAAACGGTCACAATAGCAATAGTTTATGAAATATATTGACACTTTTTAAGTTAGAACGACAAAAACAATACAACATTTTTATGTATTTTAGTTAAATAATAATAATTAGGGTTCAGATAATATTGTATGTCTAAATTACCTTATTTTATTTTCAGAGTGTCTATTAATAAAAAGCCTTGTGACACAAAAAAGTTACATGAGCAAAGCTTTTTTCAGGCTGAACCAAATTTGTACGGTCAGAAACAATTGGAAACCAGTGTTGAAATTCTATGCTCAATTTCTTTAGTGCTCATAATACTGCAGTTGACCAAATAAAGCTGAAAGGCATTTATAAATTCATACTACACAAGTTGCTCTCAAACTATCAAATTCAAAATGAGATGAGAGATATGTAAGCAAAAGTGGACAATTCTCAATAGGTATACCAAACGTCAAAAATTAGTCACTGTACAAATTTAAGCAAGCTAGAGAGCAGGTTAAAATTTTGAAGTCTATAATCATAACACTTATGTCAAAAATTATCCTCTGGCTTAAACTGTTAAGCAGGGAATAATTTGTTTGGTTTCTGTCAAACGCTCTCAACTTCAAGCTACAGATTCACATTGTGTAATCCCTTACGGCTTGCCTTATTTTTCTTTTGACTCAGCTACAAGCGTCAGCTACAGATATGCATTCTCGGCGGCCCTTTAAGCTGTCATCCTTTGACTGTTGTCACTTTCTCACCAGCTGAAATATATGTGGAGTTTATAGTGAATGAACGAAATTACATTTTTTCTTCGTTTTTGTTTTTACAACTTTCTTAGTACACAAACGGTTTCGCCAAGTTTCTTATTCCATTTTGTTCAAATTTACACTAACATATGAGTAAGAGAACAGGGCTAACGTCGAGAAGGTGTACATTTGATACATGCCAACATTTAGGCCTTTAAAATTAAGAGTTTAATCAACCAAAAATTAGTGGGATAATGTTTTTCAAACCAATGTGTACTTTGATAAATTTTTAAGTAGTGTTGTACAAAGATTACAACACGGGTATTATTTTATTGCCGCAATTATGGTCAAATTTTAAAATTTCATTGCATTCGTTTAAGGCAATGATGCAATTCATCTAATAGCCTTATTAAAGATCAACGTAATTTTGATGATTAAAATGTGTCCACTAGTAAAAAGTCGACATTTTGTTTTCTTTTTATGTACGTTTACGAATATCAAGCTCTGCTTCCATTTAAATTTTATTATTAGAATGATGCAGTATTCATTTCCTTGAATCAACAAAATATATTCACAATAGAGTTAAATGGTGATTAGTATATTTGGCATTAAGATGTTAAATGGTTATGTTCACATAAAATCAAAAATCATAATCAGTTCGCAAACGAAATTTTCGTGGAGTTTCCTTGAATTTCTTTTTTTAAATTCGGTAACGCCAATAATTTTCGTAGAGGAACAATTATTTTTCTCATTTTCGATTTACTCTCAAAATCGAGAAAGTGTTCTGTAATTAAAAAAAAACTACGCGACTGATAATTTGTAGGAACTTAAACTTCGATTTTCTACTCAACTGGAATAAATATTTAAAAAAAACGCACTTTTCGAATAAAACTAGATTTTATAATAGGGGTATTGATACAGCGTCGGAAAGTCATCGTAAACTTGATAACTTACGTTGTCGTCGTAAACTTGGTAACTTACGATTTGCTAAATGAATTGTCTAAATTTTTATGTCAAATCATTTTCATAAATATTTTCAAAAATTTAGCACACGAATTGGGTTTGTAAACAGAGATGCTTAAAAAAATGTTCAAACGCTATTGCGACACTTAATCCCTCACATACAAAAATCAAGAATATCAGCTGTCACTCACAGCCTTTTCAAGTGTCATCGTTTAATACGGCTTTCGCCTCATAAAAATTAGTTCTTGCAAAAACACCTTAAACCTTAATCGAAAACACTTTCTGTTTTAGAAAACAGTAAGCCATGTGGCAAACACTAACGTTACGAAATTGATTTGAAAATTAAATGGCTTGGAAAATTCAAATGTTTTCCAATAAACGTCAAACGTACCTTAGGCTATTTCAAGTCTCGATTAACAACCAACTGACAATTGATTTGGTTTTGGCATTGTGTCACCAAAACGAATGTATCGGAATGTAAAAAGTTTTGACAGCTGATTAAGACATTTTTTTACATTTGTCCATATGGTTTCGAGGAGGATCAAAATTTAACCAAGTGTTAGGTCTCTTCCCGTACTTTTAATGTCAAAATTAGTAAATCTTTTTTTTTTGCGTCTGAGTAATATTTTTTTGACAAAGAGGGCAATTTTCAAAAACCTACGCGAATGAGTTTATTTAAACATAAAGTGTAACTTTATATATTTTGTTTGCCTGTTAGAAAACAAATGAGATAAAGAAAAACAATCCAGATTTGTTACTTTTAGATACCAGCTGACAGCTTACTGCTTTTGACCAAAAGAAATGTCTGCAGGTAATTTGTTTACTGACTTTTGTATAGGCAAGGTTATTATTTTTTCTTTTTACTAATGTTAGCAAACGGGATGTCGATGATATAAATAAATAAAATTAAATAAATTAAATAAATTAAATAAATTAAATAAGTTAAATAAATTAAATAAATTAAATAAATTAAATAAATTAAATAAATTAAATAAATTAAATAAATTAAATAAATTAAATAAATTAAATAAATTAAATAAATTAAATAAATTAAATAAATTAAATAAATTAAATAAATTAAATAAATTAAATAAATTAAATAAATTAAATAAATTAAATAAAATAAATAAATTAAATAAAATAAATAAAAACGCGAAGACGACATCTATTAAAGGCTCCGCAAATAGAGAGCGTTTTTAACGCCACGGTAAGATCTTTTACGCGGCAGTCCTTAACGCCGAACTTAAGAACGTCAAACAGAGAGCGGTCAAAAATCATTAAGATTTTTATTTCAAGCAGCTCGGATGAAAAATTATTATAATTTGCCGTGCTATGTTCTCTAAAAAGAAAAATAGAATTTGGTGTCACGACACAAATAAAAAGAGAATTGAAGTCGGAGAATACCACCGGCTGTGCCGAGTTGCGAATCAGCGTTTAAAACAATGTTTTTGTAATATTCATCGCCCATGTCGTACAAACATACAGATATTTGTTTACGAAAGATATTCAGCCCTAGCTAGGTATCCGTCAGAGCGGAAAATGCTCAGATTTTGTACGATTCGGGGAATTTTAGCTTTGAGGTATTCTTCTGATAACCTGTTCGGAATATTTCTCCGAAATTTTGTAACGCACCCCGGTGAATTGCGTTGAGGTGTGTTCAGGTGCATTTTGACAGCTAATAGCAATTTTTTTTTGCCTATTTCCTCCTACACAAATGCTTTGCGGAATTTATTTACGAATTGCAGTAAAGTGATTTTTCATGCGATGACAACTACCACGAATGCAATACGAAGTATGCGTTGCGGAAAATTGACCGCTCCGACGTATACCTCGTTAGGGAAGATTTTTTTTACGGCAAAACGTTCCAGTAAAACGCGATTTTAAAACGCGCTCTATTTGACGAAGTCTTAAGTTGTATCACGTCTGTCAACCGTAGCTTCATATAAAGAGTCATTTGCTACTTGACAACTTAAGACTTTCAGTGTGAACGCACCCTTAAACCGGTTACCGAATTGTCAATGTCAAAATATTCAAACATTTTCCTTATGGTGAAGTACAAAAGGAGCAGCGTCTACAAATAATTAAAATTTTCTAGCACAATTCCTAGTCGGTGGTAGCAACATTAAGAGCGTTTACGCCAATTATCGTGAAACATTTTGAGTAAAAATATCCGCTACTTGGTGTTGCCTTGCCAGTGAGACTACGTTTTGCCCGATGTGTAGAGAATATTGCTGCCGTTGAGGCGTCCATCGCACACGAGCCAAATAAGTCGATTGCACGACGTTTTCAAGATATGGGCCTCTGCTAGAACACAGCCTACACCCTTACAAGATCAAGCGACGTACGTTCTTGTTTTGGGCACTAAACACTGTGGCAGAAAATGAACGATGAAGCGCTTTTCTGGTTAAACGGCAAAATATGCGCTACTGGACAGAGACAACCCTCATGTGCTTCATGATACAGAACTTAATCCACAAAAAGTCTTTGTTGGGAGCGATTTTCATGCCCGTGGCGTCATTGATTCGTCGATGAAAATTACCTTCACGTCCGGGTAAATGGTATTCGCTACACAGACATGTAGGAACGTTATTTCTTTGAGCAATTGCATGTATTGGACATCAGTGATTCGACAAGACGGTGCCACAAGTGGGCAACAATCGGGTTATTGAAGTCCCCGTTCGGTGAACGTGTTATCTCGAGGAACGGACCCGTCGATCGGGCGCCGAGATCGTGTACCTTAACGCATCTAGACTTTTTTTTTATGGGGCTACATTAAATTATTGGTCTATGTTAACAATTCGACGACGTTAGAGGAGCTCAGGACCAATATTGAACGAGAAATATCGGTCGTATCGGTCGAAATGTGTGGCCTCGTCATCAAAAATTGGGTTCAACGAATCAACCGCGCATATGATCTCGTGGTGGACATATGAACAAAGTCGAATTCTATTCTTAATTGTTTCGGTAGTAGTATAAGCCACTCACACTCACAAAAACGTGACTGCAAATCGGAACAAAAGAACACTCTTAGACACAAATCCCTTTCGAGGAACCTTTGGCGTTTAGGAATTTGACAAAATCTATCGGGAACACTTTGAATTCCTGAAGCAACCCAAAAGGTTATGTCACGGTAAAAGTATAGTTAAATCTACGATCCAGTAAAAACGCGATCGTTCTTACTGGTTTGCTTTCCGAAGAAAACCGTTAACAACTGCAAAACTTAATCACTCACACTAATTGAACTTGCAATTGGTATTTAGCACACAAACCCTTTACCTCATGCCTCTAGTCCTTAACACACATCACTTAAATTTATTTCCATGATTTCCTTCATAGAATGTGCATGCAGTTGACTTATTTATAATTTTGCGGTAGCGGTTTGGATTAAATATTAAGTTTGGTTTTTGTTTTTGGTTGCGCTTTAAATTCTAATCCATGGCAAAGGTTTATATTTCCCTCATTCTCGCTTTTCTATTCGACTCTATCGCTAACGTTTTCCTTTTGTCATTACACAGATCAAACACAACTCCAGGCACTCCGCATGGGGGAGGGTCTTCATATTCAAGAAACTCAATTGGAGACTCAATGCCGGTACCATCGGTAGGATCACCAGGCAGTGCAGCACCGTCTCCGCATCCAAATTCCACATTATCACAGCCAACATCTGTGCCGCCAGCTGATCAGGTAAGATTATCATAGATGCTTCTAATTTGAGCAGCAACTTATGTAAAATGTCTTGCCTTAGCTTATGTCGGTGATATCACCGCGACCGCCAACGTCGGTGCCCACGTTACAGCAACCATCGACGCCGATCGATCATTTGCTTGATAAGAACACTCCTGCCCCGACTCCAACGGACCAGCATGACAACAAAAGTATTACCGCCTCACCGTATGTCCAGCCAACGCCCAGTGTTGAGCCGCCACCATCGGCCGAGGGTATGCAATGTTCTGGTCCTGGTTCGGTGCCTCCACCGCCCAGTGTCGAAAGATGCACACCAAACCTGCAGTGTGGCACTATATCGGTGAAAAAGTTCGACACCAGCGGTGGAAGTGGTGGCGGTGGGGTTAACGAAGCCGGACCAGGAGGTATTACAAATTCGATGAGCATTCCAGGCGCTGATTCTCAGCTAGGCAATAACCGGTGCAATAACTTGGCATCGTCGGCAGCGACCACGGCGTACTTTAATCTGTATAAGCGGCCCAAGTTGACTGCCAAAGATATCGATGGACTGGGGAACGATGATCTGCTATCGTCGGACATGTTGCATGACTTTTCGTTCATGGATGCATGGTAAGTGCACATGCATTGTAATTTTTTTTATTTTAGAGCATTCAAGGGGCATTTGCTTGCAGACCATAAGTCTCTGCCATCTTTGGCTCTTAGAGTAATCATTTGCAGATTCCCCCGGCCTATTAAGTTCCGAGGCTAATGAGGGAGCTTTGCAATGACATTCTCTTCACTCTATGGTAGGCCATCTGATCAAACCGTTGTCTCTTTATAGGTTAGACCATCCGGTGAAGCGATTTAAAGTCAGCGAGGCGCCAAACCCCAGTCGAAGGATGCGTCACACGAATCTCTACGATAGTCATACGCATCTAAAACCCCTAATGCCGACACCCGGCTCCGTCTACGACACACACCTGCTGAGCATGGAATCGTCGTCACCAGCAACAGCATTTGACAATAGCGGCCTTACAAACAATCTCTCCAGCAGTAACAGCATGCTCCAGGAGCACGAAATCAAAAAGGAAGCGGGCACTGATCTCAAAGAGACGGGGCGCAATCTCTTCACCGAGGAAGGTCTCAATCCCTCATACAATGACTTGGATCAGATTTTCGATAATACCGACGATGAGGCGGGTATGCAAATCCACACACCACCCGATTCGAACAAGTCCTTGAATGGCTGCACCAACAACATCGATGACATGAAACGCACGACGACTACCAACTCTTCGTTATTGAACAACAACAGCGCAACGTGCAACAGTAACAACAACAGCAATTCGAACATGATCCAGGCGGAGGACTTGACAAAGATGTTTCCGACACCGCCTAGTCATGAGCAACACCATCCGAATTCGAGTCCCTGCGCTATTGATATCTCAATGACGGAACTCACTGAAATTGTCAAGTACAAGCAAGAGTACTCGGCTGAGTTGGGCAGCCCTTGTGAGGAGAAGATCGACGATTGGTCGTTCGTCTACAAGCCGCAGCAGATGTGCAAGTTTGTTGGGTCAACAAAATATGCGCCGCTTACTAATTTGCCAAGTCAACAGCTGCCTCCGCTTGTCATTCCATCAAATTGTGTGTACAAGCCTTCGTGGCAACAGCCCCCACCACAGCGACAACAACAGCAACAACAGCAGCAGCAGCAACAACAGCAACAACAACAACATCAGCAGCAACAACATCAACTGCTGCAGCACCAACAAGAGTTGATCTCCAGTACAAACCCAAATAGCATGCATCCTATGCAGATGCTTCCGCAACAGCAGCAGCACCATCACCCGCCTCCACCACCACCCCCGTTGTCGACTGGCTCGAATCTTCTTCTGAATCAGCTGAATTGCCCCCAAGCGGCATTGACCAACACGAGCAGCAACAATCCCATGATGCAGCAGATGTTGCGTTCGGGGCTGTCACCGATCTCTCCTGCATCAGGAGTGATACCAACACCGCCGGTCATCTTCCCGCCAACTGGTAGTCCGATGATGAACCGACGGACACCACTTCACCCACCACCGCCGTACGAAGTGGCCACCTCCAGTCCATCCAACTCCACCTCCTCCTACTTAAATAAACAGTTCAACTCGCAGGAGCCGCCGCAGACGCCCTCGGCGCCTGGTTCCAATGCCTCGTGCTGCATTCGTCTGCCGGAGGTGAACTCGCTTATGGTGAACATCCTCCTTTACGACACAGCACTGAATGTGTTCCGAGATCACAATTTTGACAGCTGCACACTTTGTGTGTGCAACGCTGATTCGCAAAAGTGGGGCAACATTCGCGGTGCCGATTCAGGAGCTTATGTTGCCCTGCCTGGTCACAGCTTCAATCCGACAAATAGCATATGCGCAGCTGGCGGTACAACCGGCGCGGGCCATTCCCTTAATTCCACACATGGTGGGACCAACAACCTACGCATGCTAAGTGCCTTCGGTGGACTTGATTCGCCGGCATTGATGGGAGGATCCGGTACCGGAGGCCATGGCAGCACAAACAACCACATCACAGGCTATCTGGACGACGATCCGGTGTCATGTTCATGCGGCTTCAGTGCGGTGGTCAATCGCCGACTGGCTTACAAATCAGGACTATTCTACGAAGACGAGTTGGAGATCACGGGCATTGCCGAGGACCCAGCCAAGTACAAGAAGAAGTCAATGGTTGCTCTTCTGGCTAGCCTTGCGTCGTCTAATTCTCAGACATCGTCGGCATTGATGCCAGCAGCAGGTGCAGATACATTTAGTGGCGACCAGCACCTTATTCTCGACCTCCTCATGGATCAATGCACGATGATACAGACCTCGACAAGCTCAATTCACCGAGCACTGACTCGTCATCGACGGAAAAAGGCGAAAATAGCACCCATCACCCTTATAGCCAACGTTTTGGAGTACACCGATGCCAACGACATCATCTGCTTGGCACTTGAACAGGCACGCCTCGCATTCAACCGCATGGAACTGATGATGAGCAACGGAAGAAGTAGTAGTCCACCACCAACGAACGCGATCGGTGTACACAAGTGGCCGTACATCCCAGCGGGCTATACACGCAACAACAAAGACATAGTGCACATCATGAACTCGATGCAGCCGCTGCTGCAAAACGCCTTCCACACCAAGTCGCGATCGGGACAAAAAGACGCCACATATACGGTGAGTGGTCCGCTAACATGGAGGCAGTTCCATCGGCTGGCCGGTCGCGCCTCCGGACAATGTGAACCGCAGCCTATTCCATCGATTACCGTCGGCTTTGACAAGGAGTTCATCTCGGTGGCTCCCTTCGCCATCCAGTACTGGGACAAACTGTTACTTGAGCCGTATTCCTACCATCGGGACATTGTCTATCTGATCATTTGCCCGGAGAATGACTATGTGGTCAGCAAGGCGAAGACCTACTTCAAAGAGCTGAGCACAACTTACGAGATGTGCAAATTGGGACGACACACACCCATGAAGGGCTGGGATGGCATTCTAACTGTTGGCCCCAAAATGGAGGGCTATGGCAACGGCAGCACAACTCTAGACGAATGGCTGCGAACCCTCGAGGAAGTGCCGTTGGCTGAAAAAATCCGTCTCTACGCTAACGCTTTCCAAAATCTACTATCGCCGTACCTCAATCGCGTGCCGACGGACAAAACTCTGCTGAATCTACCGGACAGTGGTACATCGGGGAATTGCACAACTCGGCCTATGGCGAGCCCAATGGCGAATTCACAAGACCCCATCGGAATGCACAACAACATTGACAAAGCGCCCAGCACGCCGACCAAACCAGAGTCATCCACCTCATCGGATCAGGAGAACCGTGATTCGCTCAACACTTCGGCAACGCTGACCAGCTCGCCATTGGGCGAAGCTCTCGGAGGCTCAGACGATGACATAAACCCGCCCATCATCGTACTATATGTGGTGGAGCCTTTCACATACGGCAGTGATTCACCCGAGCTGGAGCGAATCGCTTGCATATCCCTACTGCGCTGCTACTCCGAACTTCTCAAGACCATACCAGAGTCCGTGCGCAACAACATCAACATACAGATTCTTTCGCTTGAGTCTATCCTTGAGCTGGGCCACAATCGCAATCGAAAACGCCTTAGCGATGAAATGAAATGTCTTGCGCTGAACATATTCTCTCAGTGTCGCCGCTATCTGTCGCATGCCAGCAGCGTCAAGAGCCTGACGGGCTTTGGCACGGCCGCCAACATGGAAATCTTCCTTAAAACCAAGGACGACCAGAACCGACAAGCGTACAAAATGTACACGCCTCCGTATATCCTGGCGCCGATGCAGGAGAAGACGGACAAGACGGACTTTTCACGCACTCGCAACGGCTTCGACCAGCAACAGTTCTCCGTAATGTACTGCAACTACTGCATGAGCGAGGATCAATCCTGGCTGCTAGCCACAGTGACCGATGACCGAGGCGAGCTACTCGAGAAGATAACCATCAACATTGACATTCCGAATAGAACGCGTCGCCGTAAGGCGCCCGCCCGCCGCATTGGCCTGCAAAAGCTGATGGACTTTATCATGGGCATCATCTCGCAAACAGATCAACCATGGCGCCTGGTAATCGGCCGCATTGGACGCATCGGTCACGGCGAACTGAAATCATGGAGCTGGCTGCTGAGCAAACATAATCTACAGAAGGCCTCCAAACAACTGAAGGACATTTGCAAGCAGTGCTCGCTTATGTATCCGCCTAGTATATTGAGTGCATGCCTGGTCACGCTGGAGCCGGACTCGCAGTTGCGTGTCATGCCCGATCAATTTACCCCCGACGAACGATTCAGTCAGATCTCGATGCAGAATCCGCTGTCGACCCCACAGGATGTCACGTGCACGCATATTTTAGTCTTTCCCACCAGTGCGGTGTGCCAGGTAGGAAATGAGTTTTACATTGTTGAGGTTTGTTTGACTAATTTTGTGGGTTTTCTTGCAGTCCTTCCAGAAGGCCTTTAACGAACTCAACGAGACCCAGACGGACCTCGATACTGACTTCATGTTTGAACTGGACGACGACCCGGAAAATCCAATGAGTGGGGTCAACATGGACATGGACTTTTGGGACCGTAAGTACACAGCTTTTAAATCTCCTCAAATCGGTGGATCATTTTTTTTTCGCTCCTAACAGCAGCGGTAGTTCCTTCGGGTATGGAACGAAATTCAAATCATGGCAGCCCCGATCGCATGGAGGACAATCGCAGCTGGCAGAGCTCCGGTGGCAACAACTTTAACACGGGACGCATGCAGCACGATGCTCAGGATATTGAGGAGGTAAGTTCTCAACACCACTCTACCCTCAGAGTACCAAAATGATCCATCATTTCTCTTTCCAGGTCGGTTCGGTCCTCCAGCAACCTCTTGCTGTTGGCTATTTTGTGTCGACAGCGCCCACCGGTCGTATGCCCGCATGGTTTTGGTCAGCCTGTCCACACCTGGAAGATGTGTGCCCGGTCTTTTTGAAAACCGCTCTCCACTTGCATGTGCCCAACATTCAAAACACCGACGACATTCTGAACTCCAATAGCCATTCAACCGCAAACGATCATCCACTTGACTCCAATCTAACCGCAGACGTTCTACGGTACGTATTGGAAGGTTACAATGCCTTGTCATGGCTAGCACTAGACTCCAACACCCACGATCGTCTCTCCTGCCTGCCAATAAACGTGCAAACGTTAATGGATCTCTACCATCTGACGGCAGCCATTGTCTAGGCCAAGTATATCCGTTAAAACCCTGCACTGTACATTTTTCTTCTTTTTTTTTTAATTTATTCCTGTCACCCTATGTTGAGAGGACAAAACAAAACGAATTGTGTACGCAAAACAGAAAAGCTTATAGGAAGAGGCAAGCAAAACAGAAATAAAAAAAAAACAAAAGAAAATCTGTGATATTAGATTTTATACGGTTAGAGAAACAAAAAAATATGAAAAACTTAACAAAAACACGAATATAATCAAATTTGTAAGGATTTACTATAAATACACACTCAAATGCATCCCAACAAGCAAGCACACACGTAAAACATAGAATACGCACTCACATGGGCAGGGGGACGGATGTTTTCTTTTTGTTTTTAATTTTAAAAACTTTCCTTGGAAAAATTTAAATAACAGGATTTCAGACATAAGTAGACCAACAGAGAGAGGATACCATCAAAACCTCTAATGACGTAGACAGGGGCTTTGAAAATTTCTTAGCATGAAGATGGTCTAAATGATTTGCCACAACGATTCGGCGAGAGATTGTGCTTGGAGATGTGAAGAGGCTTTAAATCGGCATAGGGCAAGACAGATTAGGGCTTTCTTTGTTGACATTAGGATTGGCATAGTAAATGTTCCAAGTGTGGAGTACAAAATCACCTTTAGGACCGGTTTGATTGGCTGTTGACACTCAAGTGAAGCGTCAAACTCGCATAGGCCTCTGATTGTCTTTTGTCACATCGATTGGGCAAGAGATTGTGCATGGAGGTATGAACAGGTAGGGCTTTAAATCGGCGTAGGGCAAAACGGCAAGCAAGCAAGGCTTGATTGGCTGTTGACGCTGAAGTGAGCCGTCAAACTCGTATAGGCCTACGTAGGGACATAGCGATGCCCTTTGTTAACGAATATTGGTACCTGAAAAAGAATGCTAGAGTAAATTGTGACAGTTAGTGATTTGTGCTGCTCCATCTGCTTCAATCAGATAATCGCTCCATCCCTATGCCTATCCACGACGTTCTGTGTTATAGGGATTGTTGCTAACTCCGTCGAGTCCTCTTAGCAAAAGCTGCTAAGTTATTTGTTACGAATGTTTCTGATCGCGGGGCAGTGACACAGTAGGTGGGTGAGGTCCTTCTCAACGTCTGGATTTCGTATATAGTTGGGGTGCGTCAGTTAGTTCAATTCTAAGAGGGGTTTCGCCTTAGACCTTAGTTTGACCTGTTATCACTCCCACCGCTATGGAAATAGTAGCTTGCTACCGCTTAATCCCAGCCATCGATATTTGATTTGCGTGCAAGTGTTGATGTTTTGCCACCTAGTTATTGTTTCCTTTTGAGGGCGTTTAGTTATTTTCTGCTTTTCAACAGCAAATGGATGTCTAACCCTAATATCACATAGAAGGTACAGCTAGACGATCCTAGTCTCGCCAGCTCGTCTGCTTTCTCATTCCCTAGAATGTTATTATGCTCTGGCACCAGAGAATTTGGACTTTATTCTGATTACGTAGAGCCTAAAGCTCTTTGCGGCAATATCCAACTACTCGTGATTGTTCTATGTGGGATGTCAGAGCTGTTATGACCGCTTGACTATCTACATGGGTGGAAATATCCTCTCGGGGTATGTCCAACAATAAAGACGAGACGGCAGCTTCGATTATGACTAGAATCTTGGCTTGGAAAACACTGCCAGTCGACGGGATGTGGTTAGCCCGATTGCGTCGGAGTAGACCCCAGAGCTCACTCCTATTTGGACCCATTAGTATAAATGCAATTCAGTGTTTGATACCGCATTGTTTGATGACAATTCGTCTCTACTTGGTGTTCGGATTGACTAATTAATGTCAAAATATATGGGGGGTGTAGTCAGATGTCCCATTCTCGCTACTCGCCTCTGACACGTGCTGCACTTTTCGCTGCTGTGTCATTGATCTGTAGGTCAATTGGTGGAAGATTTAAGGATTATTTCCAAACCTACTGTGGGGCTGGCGCGTATAGCTCCTGTTGTGAGTAGGCACTCTGCTCTTTGTGCCTTTGTAAGTGCAGTCATATTCTCCGTCTTTTTCAAGGCGTCAATCCATACGTGAGGACTGGTCTTATAGCCATTTCGTAACCTTTGGTGGGTGGCCCCATCTCTTACCACAGATTCTATTGCAGCCATATAGTGCAATGTTTGCCTTCTTTACCCTTGAATTTGTTTCAATTTAATTTCAAATCCATATAGGCAGGCTGCATGGAACGATTAAAATGTTGGCTGTATTATCTCACAACCTTCATGGCATTTAAAGTTTAAAAATAATTTCTGGCATATGGCCTCCACGATTGCTCCTTTTGAACGGCATACTGTGGGTCCAATTTTGCACCACTTTGCGAGCAAACCCGGTCTTATTTCGTCATTAGTTGGTCGAATGGATTCTTAGTGATTACTCGTTGCTGGTTTATCCAGACCAGATATTTGACATATTTGACACAAAAATTAGCCCAAAGGTGTCAAACCACAAGAACGAGGTGACCAATTCACAGGTTAATTACTTGAGATGTTTCGGTCATAAAACGTTTGTCTCAACAAAGAATTTTTTCCACTTTCCCCCCTTCAATTATGAGAACATACGAACATTTCTACCTCTACCGTCACCGACTCTTCTTCATACAAAACAAGCTTCACCGCGGACGGAATTATTTTTCCTACTTTCCCCTTTCAAACAAACGAACATATGGACTTTTCTGCCTTACCGGTCACCGACTCTTCTCCGTGCAAACCTCTCTCATCCTCATCCCGGTTTTTTTTTAATTGTTATCCGATGGTATCCCTTTTTTGACAACAACAACTCACAAACAGCATGCCCTATCAGGGTGGAATTTTTATTGATGACGTGGTTCATAAGAGAGCGAAACACACGGAGGTTCTGGTATAACGAAGTTACATACCCGTCAAGCCAAAAATGAGCCTCATCGCCGAAGATGATTTGACGATAAAATTCTGGTTCAACTTCCAGTTGATTCTCAGCATCTTTACCGAAAACACGACGCAATTGATGGTCCGCTGGCTTTAAATCTTGTACCAGTTGGATCTAATGTGGATGTACGCCAAGATCTCAAGATGATTTGACGATAGAATTCTGGTTCAACTTCCAGTTGATTCTCAGCATCTTTACCGAAAACACGACGCAATTGATGGTCCTTTGGCTTGTTGGTAGTTGGATCTTATGTGGATGTAGGCCAAGATCTTTTCTCAAAAAATTCCAAGTAGTGGACGGGATGAGACCACGTTGCTGAGAACGGCGATGGATCGATAAATTTTGCTCCTCTGTTACGCTCACATTAATAGTGGCGATGGCTTCTTTTGCCAGCACGGTACAAGCTCGATTGGAATGAACTTAATCAAAACGAGTAAATGTGGTCATGAATCGATCCATAGCATTGCCTATTAGATGGACGGTTATGCGCACCGTAAATTTGACAAAATGCTTTATAAGTTCGTCGAACAGAGCGCGGATTTTGGAAATAAATTCCCACGATTGGTAAACTCTGTTCTGGAGAACGGCTTTCCATGGTAATTTTCCAAACTATACTGAGAAAAATGCAAACAAACTTCAATTGTATGACAGCTAGTTTGACAGCTATCCCTATCGGAAGTTCTAGACCTCTCAAAAAACACCCTATACATCAGTAATCGGCCCTACTTACTCAGCAATAATTACCTATGTCGGATATTCAGTTCATCACATTTTACTTCTGAATCGTGGCAGATGTCTGGAAGCTCAAACTAGTGTTTCAGTCTTTAGAATCCTTTAGAGCCCCAACAGATCGCGAGCTTTGATTTCAAAATGAAAGGGTAAGGCTCGTCTTTTAATTTAGAAATTATTTGGTCCACCTTTGTTCGTCTGTGTAATACGATTTTTCATAGAGACATGTTGTAGTGTCCAATGAACCCCGACAGTGCAAGGATATAAAAGGGTCCGCTCCTAGGGCCTGGCTTGAAGTTCATACCAATGAATTTCATTCCCACAAACGCTCTTGCCATATGGAATAAAATCCTCTTACATTTTTGTGTCCCTGGTGCCTATATCGTGGTATTCACTAATTGTAAGCCCATACTAAGAATTTTGTTTGAAATACATTCTCGGTGGATTTCCGTTGCAATCTTGCTTTTTGTGAAAGCTCACCTAAAAAGTACTTATATCGCTGGATATGACTTTTATTTGAATTACGGTGTAGTCTGCAATTTAGTGCTTCTAGAAATGCAACACTTCAGCGATTCCCACCAAAATTCAGATTTAAAACACCGCCTGACCTTACCCACCTTCAATTTATTATCTGTGGACCCATACAAAATGATTTCTATCTATCCCTCTGGACATGACTTTTGTTTAAATTAACGTATAATGGTCTTTGCAAACGCTTTTAACATTTCAGACCTTTTCCAATAAACACAATAATAAGCCGCGCCTGGCCTTCATTCACTATCGACCATTCGTACCCAAACTTCCATCGAATCCATCTTACCTACCCTTCACTCATTCTCTGCGTATCCCTACTGATCTCGCTGGACATGACATCATTCCTTCGCACGTTTAGTCTGTTATCTAAACTTAGGAATGTTGTCAAAATTTCAGACCTTTTCCACTAAACCCAATCATAATCCCCGCCTGGCCTTCATTCACTATCGAACATTCATGCGTAAACATTCAGAAAACCCATTTTGCCACCCTCTGGTGATCCATATAAAAATTGCACTTCTCCAACCATTCGAGTATCCTCCCGGAAGGACATATTTCCGCACTTTCCTTTCATATCTACGAACATAAAAACTGAATTTCTTCTTCACTAGTCACCGACTCTTATCCGAACAAAGCGAGCATCCTCCCGGTCTAAAATATTTTTCCCACTTTCCCTTCTATATTTTTCCCCAACAAAACACCAACTCTTCTCCGTACAAAACGAGCATCCTTTCAAAATAAACAAACTTTTGGTGCAACAGGCCCATCAATAGCAAGAGCCTAACTTTTTCGCAAAACCATTCCATTGTTGCGTGTGCACTGATGTGCATGATGGTAAGACCTCCTGAACGGAAAAACGGTCTCCTTTCGAACAAAGTTAGGAACATAATAAGCCCCATCGAGGTATCCACTTCCAATCGGAACTCAGTTTGCCTTCGATGTATCCGCTGGGGAATAAAAATAAATTAAGCATACAATCGTGTTCGTTTGATTCCACAACAAGTCTTCGTCGTAGAACTTTCTTTGGAAGAAATTTAATCCGCAGCTGTCAAAAATTGTTGACTTAACGCCTTACGCAGCTGCGTAACTCTCAATGCAAAACTCTCATATGATAAAAATTTGGGAGTGATGGACAGATCTTGTACAAGCCCAGCTATGCATGAAAGGTTTTGATATATTTTTGCCTTGAGAATAATAAGATAAATCATACCAGTTGCATCACTCTTTATGTTGAAGAACAACTAAGAATCGGTTGGCCGACGCTTGTGTCCTCTAGATTTCGTTTTTCTTTAACGTGTTATATTCCATGTTTTTCAACACATCATCAGATATGAACCTCTCAATATCTATTATCATCGGATCGATTAATTCGACTGCTGATGATTTAAAAAAAAAATTGAAGAGATTTGGAATTTTTCTCGAAAATAATTTCAGGCGTGAATCAACTAACTATGGTGTGTCCTTTCTGGGCTTTTTTTTATTTTCGTTTAGAAACCACAAGGAATGTTCAGTCGATATCATAAGATCCATTAAAAAACACGTCTTTCCCAAAGAAGTGGGAGTCTTTTTTCCCTTCCCTTACACATTCCTAATTGGTAATCTTGTTAGAATTCTAGAATTCATTTATCTCTTCCAGCTTTTGTTGTATCGCGTGCTACCCGCATTCACACATAACATCTCTTACTAACGACTTTTCATGAGTTGTCGTCGTCACAGCACATCTATAACTTTCAATTCGTTATTTCAAAACAAACGTGAGATTTCCCAGGACTTTTGTCAGCGAGTGTAGTATCTTGTTGGTGTCCCACGATTGACGGGAGTTTTTCTAGAGTCAGTGTTTCAATTGTGAACAACTAATTTCTGCGTGCTTATGGTTTTTTTTTCAAATGGCGCTACACTCAGAAACGAACCTGGGCCTTAACCAACATGCCAATGGGTGCCTATGTTTGATTGATGTTATTATTTGCGAGTAGCATTTGTAATCGATGGCAAACGAGTTCGCTGAAAATTAACTCAGGGGTTTTCTCCAACAACCAGACGAGGTCATACGAGGATGGCTTATTGTACGAAGCAGTGAGCTTTGGAAAAATTCATTCAATCACGTGCAGTTCGTGTGTTAATCATCCTTTCCATTCATTATACTTAGGGTTTAGTTCGAGGCTATTTCACTTGCTAGTTCCTTAATTATCGTTGACAATAATGGCTTGATGTTCAGTACGATGAAATGCCGCGCAGGAGGTCTCGGTTTGATTCCTACTTGTAGCAACATCTAAAATGTCTTGATTGATCCTCCTCTAGCGATGGTCTAGCAATTCATCCTAGAAGTATCAATTGTTAACAAAAGTTCATCTCAACTCAACTGTTCAGGTTCGACATAAAACAAAAATAAAAGCTGTACCTGGGTTCATCGTCGTGCCCCTTATCGTATTTTATTACATGCTTTGGTGACGTCCCTTTTAGCTTGGTGTTTAGGTTGTAACGAGAGTGATTATGTCTGACCGTCTGCCTAAACATCTTGGTAGGTCAAAAGAGAATGATCTGATCTGATCCATCGTATTTTAGTTGTCTTGTTGCGAAGTTGGAGAAGTGACATTTGTGCAGTCGGACAAACGCCTCTGCTGCTCCTCCCTTGCTCCAACTTTGGGTGACCGTCCACGTAAACACCTTGATCGGTCAAAACAGATTGTCTTCTCTGATCCATCGAATTTAAGTTGTCTTGTTGCGGCTTTGTTGGAGAAGTGACATTTGTGCCGTCTGACACACGCCTCTGCTGCTCCTCCCTTGCTCCAACTTTGGGTGACCGTCCACGTAAACACCTTGATCGGTCAAAACAGATTGTCTTCTCTGATCCATCGAATTTTAGTTGTCTTGTTTTTTTTTTTAAATATTTTTCAACACTTAGGACTCAGTCCCTGAAGGTTATAAAACCCAGTGATGGAAAGAAGGAAAAAGGTTTGTAGGATAGTTAGAGATTGGGAGTAGGTGGGAACAGAGTGAGGTGACGATGCGCGTTAATTTTGAATCTTTGCAGGTTGTAGTCATCTGGAAATAATGAAGAAGGCAAGCTATTCCATAATCGTGAAGTGTGGTTAAGAAATTATCTTCTAAATTTTACTGTGCGCCCGAAAACAGGCTCTATGCAATATGGGTGTACCGAAGAAGTCGCACGAGTATTTCTATTAAACAGACGGACAGGCGGGATACAACTATATATTTCGTCGGAACATTTATGGTGAAAGTAGCGGTAAAGAAGCGCAAGGCATCCAACATTCCGCCGGTGAATTTCGCTACAAACTGATTGGTTGTCAATAAGTTGCGGCTTTGTTGGAGAACTGATATTTGTGCCGCCTGTCACACCCGTCTGCTGCTCGTCCCTTGCTCCAACTTTGGGTGACCGTCCACGTAAACACCTTGACCGGTCAAAACAGATTGTCTTCTCTGATCCATCGAATTTTAGTTCTCTTTTCGCGGCTTTGTTTGAGAAGTGACATTTGTGCAGTCGGACAAACACCTCTGCTGCTCCTCCCTTGCTCCAAATTTGGGTGAAAAGCGTATGTCTTCTCGAAAATCTCGATAGTTTTTGCGCAAATAAATTATCATCATCGTCATCGTCGTATTTGGTGTTGACTTTTTGGTCAATTCCATTTACAGACTCTCAAATTCTTCTGTCTTATCTTGCCTGGCTTGATTCTTCCAATTTTGGTTGGGCTTCTACGTAGCTGTATCGAAATGGAAACCCCATTACGCAAATTTTCTATTTCTCCTTAAGAATTGTGACTGGCTCCCAAAGTTTCTTATACATCAACAACGCTGTATTCTAGTAGAATTCCTGTAGTACGCTTTATATGACGTTGATCTGTTCGGATTATCTTCATAAATCCGGGGTCAAAACATTATTATGATGGAAAGGTTCCCTGTCGCACTAGCTAGTCTGATGGTTGGATTCCCAAAGTCTGAAGATCGTGGACTATGGCTATCCGCCACCTTCTCCAGATTCTGAGAGAAGCGTAATGGTTATAACCTAGAACTAGATCAAAATATGTAAAGGCCAACCTTTTGCAACTTTTCATACCGCTTACTAAATAAAAAAACATTTTCTTTCGCTACCAACAAAACATAATTTTAGCAAATAGAGAACTATGCCGATTCGACTTTCAGAATAGTGTTCTTCAGAATAGCTTTGCTCAAAGTCCAGCAAATCTCGCCAATCGTTTGGCAACCAAAAACACAACAATCTTAACAAACCCAGCCTTGCTGAACAAACCAAACGTGACTCAATAGACAGAATATTTTTCATTTATTGTTGCCTTTCTAAAAGAGTAGACATTTTCATCATTAAAAAAAGACTCAAAACTAACCTACAAAAAAGCCCCATCACGGCTTCATATAACTAAAAACCAAACTGGTGCGTTGGACCCTAAATAATGTGCCGTGCCAGCCAAACAAAACAGATCCCAAATTACCACAAAACAAAACCATAAACCAATATGGAAACTTTTTATGTTTTAAATTATTAATTATATAGCGGTAGTAAATAAATAACTGTACATACAAAAATTGCTTTTTCGTAAAGAAATCCATGATTCAACAAACACTATATGCCTAAGCAAAAAAAAAAGAACGAGATTTTGTACATAGACAAAGAATAATAAAAGAACAAACAAATTATAAAGAAATTATTTTATACAATTATTTTATTTTATTCCCAAACATCATTGCTAGTAGACAAACCTTAAACTAAAAAAAAAAAATCAAACACAAACAGATAAACAAAATTGTAATTCACATATACGTAGTTTAATTGTAAATTATTGCAAAATATAAATTAAAAAAAAATTATAGTTAATAAAAAAAAACAAACATTTGGTTAAGATAATAAAAATGTAATTAAAATAAATGTATTTAAAGATTTTATTATAATTTATATGTACAATTTTATATATACATATATACAATAGTAAATTAAGAAAACAAAATGTTATTACATAAAAAACACACACACACATTACTATTTAACAATGCATTCAGTTACTGATTTTTATTTGTTTCAAAAAAACAAAAAACAAAAAACCAAACTCAATTGAAGCAATCACGACTAATTATGTATTAAAAAAAAAAAACAAAACTATTTCATTAAAATAATTTGTATGTGTTATTTTTTATAAATATTTAAATTTAAGCAAACAGTCATTGAACGATATTTGGTCAAGCAAAGAAAAAACAAGCGAAAGAAAAAACAAAGGCGTTGTTTTTCGTTTTTAGTAAAATTTAGTTTTTCTCTCCCTCTCTCTCTCTCTTCTGTCCGCCGTGTAGTATAGATCAACCATAATTAAATATTTCCGAAGAGACACACAATTTCTTTCATGTTTTAAATTTTGTATTAATACTTTGTTTGCTTATGCAAATTATTTATTTAAATTTATTTTTTTCTAAACAAACTTAAAGTTTAAAAGAATGCAATTTTTGTTCACACACACTTAATGCACATCCATTTTTAGGGAAACTAAAAATAAATCTTATGTATCTCTTAAGTTTTTTTTTTATTTAATTTTAAATTATGTACAAAACAAAGCATTGAGTTAGAAAAAAAACAAAACAAAAAAGAAATGGAATATTATTTTAACTAAACATTAAGTTAATTCAAATTCACATTAAGAATTAAAAAAACACTACCATTAAGAAAAATAATAAAAAAAAAAAATGAATTCATTAGATAAAATTGTATTTTTAATTTAACTTTTAATTATTTTATTGCACTCCCTACTACAACAATATGTACATTTAGTTTAAATTTAAATTATTAATCAAACGTTTTTATTTTTTATTTTATTGTAGTAATTTTATTTTTTTTGCAACAAAAATAGTTTAATTCTTATTTCAAGAGGAAATATTGTTTAATTTTCATTTTTCAATTTTATTATTAAAAATAAAGAACAATTTAAAAATAAATAAATTGGTGCATGCAGTTTTTTTTTTTTTGGTTTCAGTTTGCTTTGACATTTTGTTGGTTTTAGTAACTTTAGTTAGTTTTTGATATGTTTTGCTTGGATACTTTAGCGGCATATAATAACATAAAGGGGATAATAATGTCCTAAAAAGACATCATCAGAGAAAAAACCTTTAATATAACTTGCGCGCACTCAAGGGGCTATGAATACCCTTTGAATCTTTTAGCACAGTGCGGGCTTTAAGGAATTTCGGGATAAGAAAAAATGAGATACCTATGCACATTGGTTTTAAATGCCTGTAAGTTACAATGGCAAGGAAAAACAGAGTTTGGTAGAACATTCCACATTCGTGTTGTTCGGTTTATGTACGAATCTCTATATTTCAGCGTTCGTCCGAAGATAGGCTTGGGGGTAAACTTATTTGCATTCATAGCGTAACGAGTATTGCGGCTGAATTGTTGAATGGGATGAATGCAGCTGGCTATTTCATTTGAGCATTTGTTAGCGATAAAACAATCACCCTTATTCCACATGGCGTTTTTATTAAACGACAGATAGCGTTTTTTGAAATCGGTATTACAGCTGGCAAGTCTGAAGGCGTTTTATGTCGTTTAACGCTACGTGGCGTTTAAGTAGTGTGGAACGTAAGTTCTTAAAACGTCATTGCAGTTATTCGCATTCTAACAGTCGTTTTAGTTGGATAAAACGACAGGTAAAACGCCAATAATTGTCGAATAGAAATTTGCAAACGACTAGGTGTCGAATTTTTGTTAAAATGTGAGTTTCGATTAATTTGTGTATTATTTTAAGGATTTTATTAATTGTTATTTGTTCAAGGGTGAAAATAACAACCCCAGAACAAATGAAACGTTTGGTTGAATTAATTGAACAAAATGTTTCGGTGGCAAGAAATTTCAAAAGAGGTATTCCCCAGACCGATGATATCAAAAAACGGGTGGGAGTCGGTAGCTGTTACACTAAATTATTTAGGACCACCCGTAAGAACTCAAAAAGAGTGGCAGAAGGTTAGCATGTAAAATCAAAATTGAAGTGTAATACTAAATGTATATTCACAGGTCTTAGATTAGATTAGATTTTGACCTGATTCTTCTTCTGATGTTTTTCATTTCTCTTTTTGCAATTTCATCTTCTTTTTCGTCTTCACTTTCCCATGATATAAACATTGCAATGCTATTCATTGTTTTTGTAACATTATTTTGTATTTTGAATTTTAAATAGGTAAAATAAATGTTCATTTGAAATTTCAAATTGCAAAACATAAACGCCTATCTGTCATTTTTGTATCAGGTGTTGCTGTGGAACTCATGTGGAAAGCAAGAAAAATGAGAGAGGAGGCGTTCAGAGAATAGAATACCGACACTTAAACGACACTAAAATGAATCGACTCAAAAAACGCCATTTGTCGTTTAATAAAAACGTCATCTGGAATAAGGGTGAATGGCAAGGAAAAACAGTGTTATTTTGGAATAACATAATTCGGGTGGTAAATTCCAATGACCCGAATATGTTTTCATAGATTAATAAGATCTTTAAGAGGTTAGTTAAAAACCAGCTTCCGTGTATTAAGCCCCAACGAACAACTACAAAAATACTTTTGACAGCAGGAATCGATCCGGCGGAAGCCGTCTTCGACGTCGATTTTTTTTTTTTTATAATTTAAGATCCCCAAGAGAAAGGCGGTAGGGGCTGTGTTTCATGAAGTGTATCAGGTGAACGATAGCATTGGGCCGAAGCGCGTCTTAGAAAACAGTGCTCTGTAATATCGATCTGAGAACCGCGGTTTCGCCCAGTTTAATGAAATTCGGCAAACGCCATCATCGCCGAGCAAGGTTGGTCTAATCCCCTGCTAATTTCTACCGATAAATTGAAAGAACAACTCCCATCCGGCGAATTTGCGGTCAGTAAATCTCCTTCCGAGTATCAGCCAGGCATTTGAACAAAAATTCTCAAAAATACTCTGCTTTAGTGGTCTGAGCAATATAATAATATACCAGAGACCCAGTTCGGTTTCAAGGCGGGACATGACTGTATTTATGCCGCCTCCATACTTTTTTCAATGGAAAAAAACCAAAAAGAGCAGTGCACGGGTGCATGCATGCCTGGTTGATTTAGAGAAGGCTTTCGATAGCCAATTGTTAGAGGGACTCTAGTTAAAACTGACCAGACTTTGCGTAAACTGCTGCTATATATGCTTTATGGCATTTTGACTGGTAGAAAGCTTATTGGCAATGTAACTTCTACCACAGAATTATTAAAAATTAGGAGTGGTAAGCTTGCCGATTCTTTTGAGACAGAAAAGCCTCTACTGTCTAGGTCGTTTGCAGCAGAACTTCGATAAAATCCAAAGATATTGCGAATGAAGTTAAAAAAAAAATTGACTAGGGTCTCTAGGGATACGAGAAAGAACCAGCGCAAGCTGGTTCGTTGGGCTAAAGGGATAACCATTCGCGAGTAAAAGTGTAGTAAAGTACCTTGGAAAAGCTAGAAAATTTATAGAATTTTCTGGTAAAACTCATTCGATTTCAAGCGATAAGAGCGATGGCCTCGAGCAATAGTCTCATCTTTAAGGCCTTCAACCCCAATGATAAATATTTTGAAAGTGTGAGTTTAAGCGGCAACATTCCACTTGTAGCTTTCCTATAAATGGATAGTCGAGGGCTGATCGGCGGTCCCGCTAATCTAACACGTCTTCCGAAGATATGTGGCCAATTTTGTATCTCCTATACGACCGAGATGTCATCGCTGTGGGCGGGGGATAGCGTCTGCGGTTTAGGTGCAGTGTGTCCGATTGGGACCGTCAGAGTAGGTGGCAATAGGAGAACCTGTTATTTTGGTTAAATTTGTTATAGAGAGTTGACTTATAATCTGTATGACCGACGTCCAACAGTGCGTACAGAAGAAGTCACTACTGCTGTAGAGCGTAGCTTGGAGGAAGACCCGAATCAGTCTATCCGCCATCGAGCACAGGAATTGAATATGTGTCCATCCACCTTATGGAAGATTTTGCAAAGAGATCATGGTTTTCGTGCATATAAAACCAACTCGTGCAAGAATTGAAGTCACAAGATCACCTAGCAAGGCGTAGATTCGGTGAATGGGCCCAAAACATAATTTCCGTTGATCCCAATTTTCAATAGCAAATTTCGTTTGAATGTTTTAGCACAGTGCTGGCTTTAAGGAAATTCGGGATAAAAAAAAAGGAGATACCGATGCACATTGGTTTTAAATGCCTGTAAGTTACAATGGCAAGGAAAAACAGAGTTTGGTAGAACATTCCACATTCGTGTTGTTCGGTTTATGTACGAATCTCTATATTTCAGCGTTCGTCCGAAGATAGGCTTGGGGGTAAACTCATTTGCATTCATAGCGTAACGAGTATTGCGGCTGAATTGTTGAATGGGATGAATGCAGCTGGCTATTTCATTTGAGCATTTGTTAGCGATAAAACAATGTAAGGCATGACATATTTCGACGGTGTTCAAGCGAAACTAAAGAGTTCGATATTCTAATTTCTCCTATACGTTTTTTTTCGCACGCGTTTGAATCCTATCTAGGAGGTGTAATGTTGTTTTTGGGGCACCCGACCAGATGTGGGCGTTAAACTCAAGTATACGCTTTATATACTGTGGCCAGATCAGAAGGGGTGAAATATTTTTTACCTCGATTAAGGAAACCTAGAAATTTCGCTGCGTTTTTAGCGACTTGGAATATGTGGTCGTTACAACGCAAGTCGTTACAAACACACATACCTTACATGGAAAGTTTTTCGGTTTCTTCGATGTAAGTGCCATTCATGGACAATGGCTCTAGATTTTGGTTTCGCTTTAACGACAGAAGACACCATTGTGTTTTGGAAGCATTGAATTCTACTCTGTTAGATTTACCCCAATCGATGATGCTGTCAAGGTCGGAATTGAATGAGCTTAACATATGTTGTCGTTTAGATTCCACGTTCGAAGATGAGGGACGTGGACCTGAATATGAGAAGCTGAGAGTACTGTCATCAGCGAAGGAACGAATTTGATTAGAAGGTGCAGACAGGAGATCATTGATGAAAATAAGAAAGAGAGTCGAAGACAAAACTGAGCCTTGAGGGACACCAGCATTTACTTGGTGAGTTGCAGACTTGGCTCCGTCCAAAACAACTTGAATTGAACGTTTCGAAAGATGATTTCTATTCCATAGAAGAAGTTTTTCATCGATTCCTAATTTACACATTTTCGACAAAAGGGCTTGATGCCAAACCCTGTCAAATGCCTTTGGAATATCAAGTGAAATAATCTTACTTTCTCCACCGAGGTGGATTGATTGGTTCCACTTTTCGGTGAGACAAAACTGAGCCTTGAGGGACACCAGCATTTATTTGGTGAGTTGCAGACTTGGCTCCGTCCAAAAAAAATTTGAATTGAACGTTTCGAAAGATGATTTCTAAACCATAGAAGAAGTTTTTCATCGATTCCTAATGCACGCATTTTCGACAAAACGGCTTGATGCCAAACCCTGTCAAATGCCTCTGGAATATCAAGTGAAACAGTCTTACTTTCTCCACCGAGGTGGATTGGTTGGTTCCACTTTTAGGTGAGATATGTCATCAAATCACCAGTGGACCTGTTGCTGCGAAAACCATACTGCCGGTCATTAAGTAGTTTTCGTGTTTCGAGGTATTTCATAAGCTGACGATTTATCAGCGTTTCCATGACCTTGAAAAGAAGGGACGTTAGTGCAATTGGTCAGTAGTTGGAGAGAGAACTTCTTCTCGCCTTTTTTGGTACAGGCTGTACAAATACAGTTTTCCATCTACTCAGAAAGAGACCGGATGAGTAAGGTAGATATAAAAGCTTACACAGTGGTTTTGCTAGCGTAGAAGAACACCTCTTCAGAATAATGGGGGAATACCATCTAGATCAGCGGACTTTGGAATGTCAAGATCAAATAAAACTCTAACAACTGTACGAGTACTAAAGTAAACTTATCCCATAGAATAATTAACGTTCTCAAGTGCAGGAGGACACTGGGCACAATCTGGCAATATAGAACTGACTGCGAAATGCGTAGCAAGCAGATTAGCTTTGTCTAAAGAGCTGACAGCTATAATGTCATTGTGAATGAGCGTCGGAACTGATGATGAGGCCGAATTCTTCATATTTTTGACAAATGACCAAAAGTTTTTACTACCTCTGGGACATTGTAGATTTTTTTGCCTCAACTTTTGGCAGTATAGGAATTTGACACGTTTTTAATGGGAATCACAGTCATTTCTGGCTTGTTTGAATTTTGTTCGGTTTTCCTCCGTTGGATTGGTTTTGTATAACCGAAAGTTTTGTCTCTCGCAACCTAAAAGCTTCTTTGCAGCTCAAGTCATACCAACCTTTTGCCTTTGGTCTGATACTTTTTATTCTGTTGGGAATAAAAGATCGCATACCAAGGAGAATGATGTTTGATATCATATCAGCAGCAGCATCCACGTAACTATCGAGGAAACATAGTGACCAGTTAAAATTCCTAAAAAAAACTATTTAATGCTTCCCAATTGGCTTTCTCGTGTTTCTATTCAGTCTTTTTGGGAACTGGTTCTTTAACTCTGTGGTTGGAGTACGAGAAATTCGATGATATGACACAGTGGTCTGACGAACCTAGAGGCGATAATACATTGAGGGTGTATTTATCAGGGTGAGAGGTTAGAAGCAAGTCCAGGGTGTTGGAGGCTTGATTGTTAACATCCGGTATGCGTGTCGGCTCATTCACAAGCTGGGTTAGGTTATTTACCTCAACAAAGATCTCAACATACCTTCCTTCGTGTTTTGGTTACTATTTCCAGTGGTCTAGTAATTAATGCTAATCGCATTAAATATTTAAAGTAACCACACCCTGGTTATTTTTACTGGCCTACCTTTTGCGAAAGTCAGACAAACATTCATGAGAGGCTTCTCGCATCGACGCTGAACAAGAAGTCCCATTTTTGAGGTCGGTTTCTACTTTCATGCCACTTAAGGTGAGGTCATCCTCTACTGCGTCCAATGTCTGGATGTGAATCGAGTGTTATTTTGTCTGGCCGTCCGCCTAAACATGGATGAAATAGATTGTCGTTTCATCCACTTTTACCGATTTCAATTTCACATTTTTCGAAGTTAAAAACGATAAATATCCATGTTCCACAATTCGGTTTTATCGTTTTGTGAGTCATTTTAATCCGATCAAACTCGACCACTGCACATGTACACGATGAAAACACACAAGAAAATGAAGCAGTTGATGAAATTATAAATAATGATGAGGAATTTTCACACCTCAAGTGTACTACATAGAGGAAGCCCAGCAATTACGGTATGAATATTGCAAAATTTCACTTAACATTTTTTTATTCATTAAAAAAAATAAAACAAATCAGACTTCACAACATTTTTCTATAAAAAAGGCCTGCTTGGCAACTTGCAAACTCGAATCTTAATCATCGAACCTCTCTCCAATTTTCTTCAACTCAATTTGAAGAATCTTTCGCTTGTGTTGATTCTTCTCATATGCATGTATTCCATGCGTTGAGTATGCCTTTTCGTTTCTTCAATAAACTGCTGCTCAATGGAATTTCCCTTCTTTTCGATCGATCAGAAGGTCTAGAGCTCTGTGCGTTTTCTTTTGGTGTTCGCCTATCTGATCCGATGCCTAGAATAACCTTTCATTATGCATTTCTCCAACACGATCGTTGTGAGACGAATATATTTTCGAAATCTCCTGATCAGCTTTTCCGGGTGTCAGATTATTGCTCATATTGAGATCATTTTCGGTTTCAGATTCAACAGTCTCGTTGAATAAGTCATTTAAATTTTCACTGCTAGTGCTGTTGAGTTTTCTCTTCACTGGCACACCAAAATTGCTGGCAGTCTCTACGCAGTGCTACGGCGAAAAACAACATCCGAATCTTCCTTTTCCAATTGATCTCAGAAAGATTCCTTCGGCAAGGAAACGCAAGACTGCGGCTAACTGCAACACACACAGAATCGATGATGGTTTTAGATGTGTGGAAACAGTTTGCAACAACATTTGGAAAGCGTGTTTATTAAGTCAATAATCCGTCCTATGAAATAACAAATATTAAATTTCATTTAAAATTTATTTGTTTTACTTGCGCATAATCAGCAGTTTCTAAAGAATTAGAAAGGTCTCTAGGCGTACGCGTATTTTTCCTGTGCATACTATTGTTTTTCAATTCGCAAAACCGCAGCAATAAAAAAAAGCAAAATTGAAGCAAAATTTATAGAAAAACAATTTAACAAAATAAAAATAATTTCGCAATGTCCCATATGGACAGATAGGTATCATCCCATATGACAGATAGGTATCAGCTCACAGCTGTCTTTAATTTCACCGAGTGATTTCAAAAAACTTTCAAAGTTATGAAATCGGTCGAAATGTGGAACACCAAAATTAAATTCACTCGGTTTACAAAAGTAAGTTCCAATTCATTTCACTCGATTTCTGTCGAAAACAGATCGAAATAGAATCTCTACTCCTTGCCATCAAAGATGTCTGTTGTGTTTGCGCCCATAAAATGGTGATGCTAATGCTTTCGTTGAGGATTCTCGCATTCTCCGTCGCTAATCGGCGTTTAACAAGAGGTCCGATTCCTGGGGTATGTTTCTACTTTTGTGTCACTTTATGCGAGGTTATCTTTTGCTGCGTCCAACGTCTGAATGGGAATCGAAGACTGCGAATCGGATTGTTTTTGTTCGTTCGTTCTACAGCTCGAAGCTATATTAAACATCTACCAGATAACGGCGATTGCAATAGTATTTTTTTTACGCCGCCGTAATAAGAAAAAAAGGCGTTAGTGTCAAAAGACTAGTTTGACCAAAACTTGACATGGATCTGTATAGTTCGTCTCTATAAATGCAGAAATCATCTACATGGCCAGCAAAGCTCAACTATTCTTGGGCGAGAAAGGAAGCTTTTCAACTTTGATGATGGAAGGCAGCTCGCGATCTTTGCGCCATTGCTCAAGTATAATCGTTGCGTTTAAAGTTAAAAGTATGCTCCGTCTTATCATGGAGTCTGATGGAAGAGATTGCTTAACCATTGTGTCTCGCAAATTTCATGGTCGGCAAGCAATGTCAACAACGGTGCCATGATCCACTTTAGTGATACATACACCGACTACGTAGAGACTTCCATCCGTCATGAGTTGTTACGGCAAGTAGTGTTATCAAGTGCAGAACAGAACATGGCCGATACCCTAGAAACAGAATTTAAAATTCTTCCAGGAACTGAGTCTCTTAAAGAGATTGCAGAGAAATCATAGGCCCTCTAAGGCCAGGTTTTTCAGTGCTGGGTTAACTCTGAGCTAAC
Source organism: Rhingia rostrata (assembly GCA_949824845.1). Lineage (NCBI taxonomy): Eukaryota > Metazoa > Arthropoda > Insecta > Diptera > Syrphidae > Rhingia > Rhingia rostrata. The sequence goes on from OX463757.1 coordinate 19,193,664, forward strand.
CCAGAGTTAACAAACCCCGAAATAAATTTAATCCAGAGTTAACTCATGAAACAGTTTTTCAGTGCGGGATTAAATTTGATTCCGAGTGTGGTGATTTGATTTGATAACACTCGTGAGTTATCGATTTTGCTGTCAAAAAGTTATTGAACTATTATTATAGAATCTGCAACAGCTCAGTTATCATCTGTTTGTTTTAACTCTCTCCAAACAAATAAAAATGCTTTTGTCGCGCTTACAAGTCTTTTTCTTCTTAAAACTCAATGCTCATTCATACTCAATATTTAAAACAATTTCTAGTCGCTAGCATCTGAATTTAAATATATCGAACACGTATTTAGTTTAAAATTAAAAAAAGAGATAAAATGTCTACACAAATGGAATTGAAAATAATTGTGTGTTTGGTATTTTATCATCTGTCAAAAACATCTGATCATTAAGTCCCAGTATTAACTCACCAAACTTGCTAGGTTAACTCGAAGTTAACTCTGAATTTAAATTGACTAAAAAATTACTTTCTCGAGGTAACTCGAGTTTAATCTCGAAACAAGGATGATCTCCCACTGAAAAACCGGGCCTAAGATGGATTTGTAAGAAGTCTTAATTTTTATTTTAAAATAAAACAAAAACAAACGACTTGTAATTATGTTTGTTCGCGTACTTTTGCAGTGTAATAGTAGTAAATTTATAAATTTCTTGGAGCGAGGTTAGTTCTCTCAGAAAGAGTAAAGAATTACGAGAACGCATAAAATTATATAATTTGCATGCCTTTTGAAGAACAAATGACAGAAAAAAATATGATAAAACAAACTAGTTGTCATTTTCAGATAGCAACTGACAGTTTACTGATTTTTTCCAACAGAAATGTATGAACTAAGTTTTGTAAACGGATTTTTGTGGAAGGGCCATGAAACGGCCATACATAAAAAAAGTGAAAGTTAGTAAGAATCAGCAAAATTATAATGTACGGGAACAGACCATAACCCTGATTCATAAACTCATCAAAGGTATTCATGCAACGTCGTAATTTTACTACGTGCGAAAGATTGTAATTTTACGACAACGCTTCATGAACGACCCTAAAATTGTACCACTAAATAATCCGGAAACCCCCTGAATTGAATCTTAATTTTGTTATTTATTTATTGATAGAATTTTGTTCCTATTGTTCTCTTTCCGTTCAACATATTTGTTTTCAGTTTAGTGCATACGTTTGATATGTGATAGTGACTGATTAAATGTCAAAATAGCATTTCAAAAGCAAATGTCAACGTTTACCATCTAAGGTATGTAAACTGAGAGAAAGTTATGATATTTTTGGAAAAGATTTCCCATACAAATTTTGACAGTACATTTATAAGGTCGTAATTTTATCACGTTTACAACGACTTTCCAACTTTGCATGAATACCTCTATAATAAGAAATGTAGAAATTAAGGTACTCATTAAAATGCCTGTAATCGAGAAAACCTTATTCATAAAACTCATACAACAGGCTGCATAACCTAAAGGTGTCTAATAGTTGAAAAGTTTCTATGAGTTTTTCGTTATATTTTGTCTCTTTTTGTCATAAACGGCAGAGCTTCAAGGCTCCCAATCACATAATTTCAAGTTCCAAACAAAATATTTATGAAGTGAAAGAGGGTTCCTATTTTTGATTATTGAAGTTTGTTTCCGTTGTTTAATGTATTGAAGTGCAAATTCACATATGTCACCAAAATGTTGTAATAGTGTAGACAACGATGAAGTCATCATTTGTTTTGCAACCATAAAACTTATCAGTTGATAACTTTGCTGAGTTGTGAACAGCAAAATGTAAAAGATTTCACTCTTGTTGACACCATATTTGACTTAAACATCAGTATGACTGTTGTGAATGGGAAAATATTTTATGAAAAAGAACTTATGCGACCCTGAATAAAGGATGCATTAATACCTCAGACGTGTTTGAGAGAATTTTAATGATTTAGGCCGTGTGTCAATTGCGTTAAAATGTGGGTTAAATATTATGTACTGGCTAATTTTTGACATTTCTACAGGAGTAAAAACAAATTGGCTTTTTGCTGTGTCAATTGGTTTAAATGGGATTTTATTTTAATACTGTTTTCAATAATTTCTTAACAGAATTGAACCCAATTTCCTTTCTTTATATTTTCTTGTTTTTCAATAATACGGAATAGATTTCAGAGAAATCATCACAAATCTTTTAAGTATTTATTATTATCAGTAACAAAAATATTGTTGCATTATTTGTGTTCATGATTAGGGTTATCCAGTCTCCTTGTTCAAGTTAAGCATATATCGCATATAAAATATAGCGAAACGATTGAAATCATAACATTTTTGTAACTATCCATTTTCAAAACCCATTTATAGTTTATTTTAAAACGGTAATTACGTTTTTTTTTGTAATAAACAATGTTGTTTGCTTTTAATTTTTTGATCTGAATGATGTGCTATTTTCTCGGCACATGTGAACACTGGTAATGACAATTAATCCACAAGTGTGATTTCCTTTTCTCTCACTCCTTAGGCCGTGTGTCAATTGCGTCAAAATGGGGGTTAAACTTTATCCACTGGCTAATTTTTGACATTTCTGCAGGTGCTTTCCATCTCTGTCACCTTTCAGTAGGTATATCAAATGCCAAAAATGAGCCACTGGATACATTTTAGGCAGCTGTTGAGCAGGTTAAAATTTTGAAGCCTCTAGTCACCAACCAAATGTCGAAATTTATCCACTGGCTAAAATTTTAACGCAATTGACACACGGCCTTAGCAGGTACACCGTTTGTCAAAAATAAGGCACTGGATAAATTTTAGTTGAGCAGGTTAAAATTTTGAAGTCTCGATTTACCATACTAATGTCAAATATTATCCATTGGCTAAAATTTTAACGCAATTGACAAACGGCCTAAGGGTACATATGAATAAGGGTGTAAATTGAGTAAATCTGATGCTTCATACAACATTTTGCAAAACGCGTTCAATTGACTATTGGTTCTGAATTTATTCTCTTAAAACTTATACAAGTCTTATTACTCAAGTGGAATTAATTGTTAACTCTTTCAATGTTTCCTATTAATGGTTTTTCAATAGTATGTAACGAATGAATTCAAATAACATAAGGTGTGCTCCACTCTCCAGCCGTAAGTAGGACACGATTCCTCCATTGGCAAAGTGAATGTTTTAATTCGTCTGCTCACCATTTCTGCCAAAAAGAGTTCAGCTGATTATTTTCTATGCATTATGAAGAAAATTCATCGTTATTATAACCTCAGCTGTCAGTGATCCAACAAACTGAAAGAAAATATTCTCAAAATGTTAGCAAAGGCGGGGCAGGGAAATCTCAGAGGGATCGCTCAGTGGAACACGGGTATTGTTTCCGGATACATTTTATATACTTTAACAGCACTGTCGTCGGATTTGCTAATTAAAGGTTATGTGTCAATTTTATTTCTTAGACCCATTGACAACTTTGAAATAACTTAGAAGTTTTATAGTCACCCATTTTTTTTTCACAAATTTAACATATTTCTGACTAATGTACTAATATAGTTGCCTCCACTATATCTTCTTATAACGAAAACCAGCGTCAAACTAAGCTAAACGCCTTTTTATGCACAAAAAAAGAGTTGCTCACAAAAAATGTTGAAACACAAATCAAAAACATGAAAAAAAAAAATGGTTTCAAAAATGAAAACGATAAGTGTTTTTTCGTTGCCCCATTTAAATAAGTTTTTATATTTTATATAACATTAGTTTTATTGTAAAGCAAGAGTTATTCTAAAAAATATAAATCATGTAAGTAGTTAATAATAAAAAAAAAAAACATTAAAAGGAAAGTTAACTAATAGATGTCTTATTTCGAAAACGATCGATTGTAAATAAATATAAAAAAACACATTTTGTTTTAGTATATATAAGTAGAACTTAATGTAAATACAATGAAAATACAAACATAATAGATATAAAACAAAAACTGTTGGTTTTGAAACAATCCCTTCATTTTGTAATTAAAAATTAACAAAAACAAAAAAACATATTTATACACAAACCATCTAATTGTACATATTATATCATTTTTAAAATGCTGCAAAACATAACAAAACAAAAGGAAATCAATTACCATTCATAGACATAAGGCTAAAAATAAAAGAAAACGATTTGTTTTGAATCAAAGGGGAACATAAATTGAAACAATTTCAAAAGAGTAAAATTAAAAATAAACATAAACGTAGTTAATGAAAATTTAAGTAAACAAAAAAAATAAACAAAAATAAAATTTCCATTTTATAATTAGTTGTATATACAAATTCCCATCAAGCGAAATCAAAGTGTTTTAAACGTATTAAAATTAGTTTAAAACTTAATATAGTATATTATGACTATTAATAAACAACAAAAAAAAAAATAATTAAAAATTATGAATATAAATGGATTTACAAGCTTGTTAAGGGTTTCTATTTTTAATAGAAACTTTTGATATACAGAATAAAAATTCAGAACCAATTACTAAAGAAAACATAAATAGGCAAATAAAACATAAGTTAGTAAGTAAAATAGGCCAAATGTAAAAAACAAAAAAAAAATATAAAAAAAAAATAAAAACAAATTTTAAAAGCAAAACCTAGTAATATTATTTGGTTAAGAAATGAACAAAAAAAATATATATACATGCATACATACATATATGTATAATTGATAAATGAAATTGTAAAGATAGATGCAAACATTTTTTTGGAAAACGTAATAAACAGTCAAAAGTAAAATATTAAAAAAAAAAGTTTTTTTTTCTTCTGAAAACGGTATATAACGGGTGATCCAAGTAGAGATACTTTTTTCAATACCCTTTTTTGACAAATCACGTGTTAGTCGTGTCATGCTGTCATGTTATTTTTGGTCAGTATTGTTTGGCATTTCATAATGGAAAGACTTACGCGTGAACAACGTTTACAAATTGTTCAACTTTGTTATGAAGATTCACGTTCTGTGAGGAATGTGTTTCGTGCACTTCCCTCAACTTATGGTCAACATAATCGGCTTACTGAGCGTACTATTCGCAACACCATCACCCATTTTGAGACCCAGCATTCATTATTGGATAATATTCGACCGAATAGACCACGTCCAGCACGCTGTGAAGAAAACATAGCGGCCGTAGCTGAGAGTGTACACGAAGACCGTAGAGAGTCGATTCGGCGCCGTTCGCAGCAACTCGGACTGACGTATGAAACGACTTGACTTACGTCAAGATCTTAAATTGAAAGCGTACAAAATACAGCTTGTGTAACAACTGAAGCCGCTCGACCTTCCCAAGCGACATCGCTTCGCTCTATGGGCTCTTGAAAAGTTGCAAGAAGATCCGACGTTTTCGAGGCAAATTTTGTTTAGCGATGAGGCCCATTTCTGGCTCAATGGGTATGTAAACCGTGTAAACGTAACCGTCAATGGCGACCGTTATCATGCTATGATAACCGACTATTTGATGCCTGAAATTGAAGCTCGTGATCTCGGCGACATTTGGTTTCAGTAAGACGGCGCCGCTTCCCACACATCGCATCAATCAATGGACTTATTCAGAGAACATTTCGGTGAGCACATAATTTCACGTTTTGGGCCGGTCGATTGGCCACCAAGATCGTGTGATATCACACCGTTAGACTTTTTCCTGTGGCGATATGTAAAGTCAAAAGCTTATGCCGACAAACCCGCTTCGATTCAGGCCTTGGAGGAAAACATCACGCGTGTCATTCGCCAGTTACCAGTCGAAATGCTCGAACGAGTGATCGAAAATTGGACTCAACGGATGGACCATCTGCAACGTAGCAATGGCCAACATTTGATAGACATAATCTTCAAAAAATAAATGCCAAAGAATGTTCTTTCAAATGATAATAAACATTCTCCATTAAATTTGAATTTTCTGTGTTTTTTTCTTTAAAAAAGTAAGGAACCTCGAAATGGATCACCCTTTATTTTTACAGAAAAGATTTTGCTCAATCCATCCAAAAAATATAACCAGAGAATTTCCTCTGCTGCATCATTGACATTGACATTGACATCACTTCGCTAATGAATGCAACGAACTACAGAAAGAGACAGATAGACACATACAAGACAAGCCATGTAACATAAACCTACGTGGCACAGAGGAGGAGACATAGATTTATATCGTCTTATATTATCGCACAGGTAGCCTGAGATATGCTGGCAGTTTTCAACAAATGCTGCCGAAGCTGGGGCTTGAACCCGCAGCGTTTGGCTAAGCAGTCAACTACATATTCCTCTGAGCCATGGCCACCTGCATCCGCTGCATCAACTGAGATTTTTTCATTCAGTTGGACAACAAGGACTATTTCATTACACCGCAGCTTCTAATATTGATAAATTTATTTCATGATAAAACTAAAATATCCAGCTCTACTCTTTTAGCAGAAGGGGTAAGGACACAGCTCTAACAAATTTTAGTCCTCAGAATATCGCAGATAATTTTCGTTTTTTTCAAGTGATGAATTGTGCTCCAAATAATGGATTTTCCAGATGCCTCGAAAAGATCCGTGCTCCCAAGCCCTTCGAGTTTTTTTTGAGTTGTGTAAACATTATCGAACACTTAATCTTATGTTCACTTTTTTTATTATGGTCATCTATAAAAAAAACCTGCCGTGCTTACAGTCCCACTTAGAATGGACAAAGTAAACAACCTATTTGAGCTGCTCCGACATATGCTGACAAAATGTCATCTAGGAATTTTAGGGGTTAGTCAGATCCACAAAAATGAAAACATGTAAACTGCGCCAACTACAGAGGCATAAGTCTCCTCAACATCGCCTACAAGATGCTATCTTTCGTAATATGTGACCTCCTGAAACCGTTTCCCAACAACCTGATCGGTCCTTATCAGTGTGATTCTAGCCAGGAAAGTCCACAACCGACCAAATTTTCACACTTCGGCAGATCCTGGAAAAAACCTAAGAAGTCCAAATCGATACCACCATCTGTTCATCGATTTTAAAGCCTCGTACGACAGAATTTATAGAGACGAACTATACAGAGCCATGTCTAGTTTTGGTATTCCGCTTAAACTTGTCCGTCTGTGTAGGATGACGTGGAAGAGTTCTAGCTGCTCCATCAGGATCGGAAACAACCTCACCGAAACATTCGATACCGAAAAAGGATTAAGGCAAGGCGATGCGCTGTCTTGTGACTTCTTCAATTTGATTCTTGAGAGGATTGTTCAAAATTCACGAGCCAACACCAGAGGCACAATTTTCCAAAAATCTGTACAACTACTAGCATACGCCGACGATATTGACATCATTGGTAGGACCCAACGTGATGTCATAGCCACGTTTGCTAGTATAGAGAAGGAAGCGGCAAAAATGGGTTCAGCAATAAATGAGGGCAAGACGAAGTATATGCTGTCAACGCGAAAGGACACACAACATCGACGAATTGGACAGAACGTCACCATTGACAGATATAACTTTGAGGTAGTACGGGACTTTATTTATCTCGGCTCCGCTATTAACTCTGACAACAACATCTCGTCAGAAATTAAACGAAGAATTACTCTTGCCAATCGCTGTTTCTTCGGGTTAAGAAGTCAATTCAGTAGAAAAGCCCTCACTCGAACTACTAAGGAGATCCTATATAAGACCCTGATCATCCCAGTCCTGCTATACGGCGCTGAAGCATGGACAGTCTCAAAAGCGGATGAAGAAATCCTTGGTCGATTTGAGAGGAAAATTCTTCGAAAAATCTTCGGTCCCGTTTGCGTTGACGGGTTATGGAGACGAAGATTCAACCAAGAACTATACGAGCTGTACAGCGACATGCCCCTTGTCAAAAAAAAAAACTCTGCATTGGACGGTTAAGATGGCTAGGACATGTAGAACGAATGGACACCAATACTCCGGCTCGCAGAGTCTTCGATTCCCAGCCAGACATCCGACGCAGTAGAGGAAGACCTCGCCTTAAGTGGGACGCACAAGTAGAAACTGACCTTAACCAACTTGGAGTGCGCAACTGGAGACAGTTAGCTTAGGACCGGGCTAATTGGAGAGGCATGTTTGTTGAGGCTGAGGTTCGTACCGGACTGTAGCGCCACTTAAGTCAGTAAGTAAGCGTCATATGGTTGGCTTTATAATCTTAGTTAGTACCCAGGACCTAGCTTTCTCACAACCATTCGTGTGTGCGTATGTACTTCCTGCACGATGAAGGGATCTTCTGTTTTATGCCGACACCGAACGGCTTAGTTGAGATAAGCTATTCCTGACAACTGATACTACTCGAATGATTTGTTAGATCATCACGAGGGAAGGGAATCGAACGCAGACCTTCTGCGCGGCAGTTTATCGCACTAACCATATCGCAACTGAGCTCGTCAAGATGCTATTTGCCATTATATGTGAACGTCTGTATAGGTTTCAGGCCAGGAGTGTCCACAACAGATCAAATCTTCATACTTCGGAAGATCCTGGAAAAATAACCAAGAAGTCCCTATGGATATCCGCCACTTATTCATCGATTTCAAAGCCGCATACGAAAGCATTTATAGAGACGAACTATACAGAGTCATGTCTAGTTTTGATATACCGCTTAAACTTGTCCGTCTGTGTAGGATGACGTGAACGATTTCTTGCTGCTCCATCAGGCGAGAACGACCTTACCGACACTTTCGATACCAAAAAAATGCCGAGGCGATGAACTATCATGTGGCTTCCTTTAGATCATTTTTGAGAGGACTGTGGAAATCACCAGAGGCACAATCTCCCATAAATTGCTGCAATTTGTATTTATTTACCCCTATGGGATAGGGTATAATAAATCAGTTGATAGCTGACAAAATGGCCGCCAGTTAAAATAGTGTTGCCAATTTAAAATTAAACATATGCCGACAATATGGACATGAGGTAGTAAGGTACTTTGTCTAGTTCGGCTCGGCTATTTACTCAACAAATCACTTCAGAAATCAGAGGAAGATTTACTCTTCTTCGCTGTTTCTTCGGGCGAAGAAGGCAATTTTGTGGTAAAGCTCTAACTCCAGCTACGAAGGAGATCTTATACAAGACTCTGATCATACAATTCCTTATCTACGGCGCTGAAGCATGTACTGTAGAAGAAATCTTTAGCCGATAAGAGAGGAAAATTCTTCCATAAATCTTCGGTCCCATTTGCGTTGACGGGCTATGGGGACGAAGATTCAACCATGAACTATACGAATTCTACATTGGACGCTTAAGATGGCTAGGGCATGTAGAGCGCAAATGTACACCAATACTCCGGCTCGCAGAGTCTTCGATTCTCTGCTAGATGTTGGACACTTTATTTGGCTTCCACAAGTTGATGCATAGGTTCATTCCAGACTAAAGCGTCACTTAAGTAAGTAAACTTACAACAGTATTTTTTGTATTAGAAGCTGTTTTTCGTCAATACTCTGAAGATCTTAGGATTAAATACCAAATGATGAAATTTTGTACAGGAGCAGTCGTAAAGAAAAAAAACATGAAATTAAAATCACATTTTCTTTTTGAAACGATAGTTTATTCGCACGTCATTAAATATATTTGGATAGCTAATTATTTCTACAGTAAAATACAGTTCCACTCGTCACAACTGTAAAAATCTACATTCTGAGAATTTTCTTAAAATCGTTCCCATAACAGCAAAGCTCTATCGACAACATTGTTCATTAATACATAAAATAGAAAATAAATGTTAAATTTTCAAAATATAACTGTCACCAGTATTATTTTCTTCGTATGCGCGATTTCTTAAGTCAACTATACCGACAGTACAACTTGTTCATCTTTCCCATAACAGAGGGCACCCCTATCACAATAAAGAATTTAGCTGTCACTTTCCGATAGTCTCCATCCACATGTTGGTTAATTTTGTTTACACTCGTGTTGTACTTGAAATTGAAACTAGAAGTGCGGTTTCCACCGAATTTTTCCGCAGAAAATAATAAATTCTCCGCTAAAAAAAAATTAATTTATCGCCATGGACGAGAGTGACATTGAGTTAGATCCAGATATCAGTCTACCAGTCAAAGAAACACAACCGCGACATGAAAGTGAGCCGAAACGTAAATCTATTGTTGTTCCATGGAAAGATGTGTAAGTTGCCTTGCCAAATTGTAGAATTTCACCCAAAAATAACACTTCCTCTCATCCAGAGATGAGTTTAATAAAGTTTACTCATGGATTTACGGCACAAATGCAACCGATGAAACCAAACGCCTCGCTTGTCGCCAAATGACAGTCTGGAAGATTCGCCGTATAAATCTAACCCCGGCCGCAGTGTTAGGCACACTCGTCATTCTGGAAATTCAACTAAAAGATGCCGAAAGAAGCATCAACATCACGACAGAGGGAATTAAGGAACTTCAGATCCTCTATGCCAATGCGTTTACACGCTTCTTCAACTACATGTCGTCGATTATGCAAACGAAAAACATGCGATCCATGTACGAGACAGCCAAGGAGCTCAACCTGCGCTCGTTTGTTGTAGACTTGCGACACATTTGCGCTCACGGTCAAGATATGCCATCGATTGAATTGCTTCGCAGTACCTCCAAGTACTGTTTGAAGTGGCTGGATGAGTTCTATTGGAGCTCTCAGTGTGAATCCATGCAAAATGTGGACATACGACGCATTCGCCGAAAGGATCAAACCCAATTCGAGGAGGACATTGCGCAATTGTTTCGGTGTTATGACGCGGCATTGGAGTGTGTCATCAAAGGAGAGGAAAAAATCTCCAAAAAGTACATCAAAGGCGAGAGGTACCAGGCAGTGATGGCTTACTCTGAAAAGAAAACCATTTCGGATGTGAATCTATTGCTAGCTGAGATTGTCAAGGATTTGGGGAATAAGGTGAGGGTTCAAAGGCAGATGATGGATCTGTCAGAGATATACAACCAGGAGATCCTCCGCATGAAGTTCTTTTTCAAATTAGTCGGTATGTACGCCACTTTAATCCGCTTCTAGAGTAAGAGTGTAATTTTGTTTCGCAGAAACACACGTGGACACCGATGAACAACTTGAAAACGTACTCTTACACACACAGGGTCTGTTTCGTATGCTTGCGATTTATGGGCTACTGGAGGACCTCTTCACCGCTCTCTTGGCAATTGCAGAGAACAATAATCATGAAGTACCACGACGCAAGGCAGCCGCCTTTTGGGCACATCAACTCGTCAATGGATTTATAGCATTTCGTCGATGCAAGGAGGTCTACAAAAAAGACAGGGAGGAGGTACGTTTACATTTCTCTTTCAAAATGGGTAACTGAAACACATGCCTCTTTGTGTAGAATCCATCCAAAAGTTACGATTTGCTATCTCTCAACTTTGAGCACACTTCGAAGAAAGTTCTAGCGCTGTACACTCGTATCGGCATCAACGTGAAGAGAACTCTAATCTTTGGAGACTCTGTGCGTCGACCTTGGGTCTGGACATTTGACAGGGAGTTTATTGAGGAGCGACTGCGTTGTGCAAACGAGTACACCGTCGAAGTACTGAAGAAGTAAGTTTAATGAAATGTAGTCTGTGGAGAGTTCCCTGCAACGTTGCTTCAGTGTCCTTTATATAGTGGATCCAGAGCTGACTGACGAGGAGATTAATTCCCTGCGCGACCTATTCGACTTAAAGATAAGTAACGATTTGTCAGTCGATTGTGATGTAGAGCTGAGTGATCCGACTGACTCTGAGAAGATATACACAGCTGAGGATTTGCTCACACAAATCGGCGCTGGTGACGGTGATTGTGCCATGGAGGATGTGGCAGGCGGTGTTGACGAAGATGGTGTAAGAAAGTATGGTGTTTGGTCAACTACTCCTGGTAAGTGTACACTTCCATAAACCTTGAGGTTTCATTGAAATTATATATCCTTCCAGATTGTCAGGATTGGTATGCTTGTCCAATTGGAAGGCTTATTTGGGACTAATGGAGTTTGCTACATTCCTCCGGACTACACTTTGACCTGAGCTATAATGCAAGACTTGAAATAAATGTATTCGTTGAATGTATACTTCTCTTTTCATGCGTGCAGGCGTTAGACTCATAAAGATCGCTTATGGGATCCTATACTCCAAATTGACTGCTGTTGTATCCGCTTTTTTGCTTATTGTCCAGCATTAGGCGATGTTATGTAGAACTGGTATGATAAGGGGCAGGTTAAGCAAACGTTTGGACTTTCTGTTGATCACATTTGTTTTGCTAAACTAAATAAAGATCGGTTTTCACGGGTCAATCGTGTGGGCTTGATGTTGACTCCGAGTTAGAAGAACTCATAGGCGCTTTCATAAACTTGTTGCATTCATCGAACACTTTGTCAAAGGTTGTGGGTTGATAGTCCTTTGCTTTGTCCTCGTTTACTACGCGATTCGCCTGTTCCACTTGCTGCAAAAGCAAATGCTTCTACAACAACGGCACGACCAATGATGTCGCTTTCGTCTGCATGTCTCAGTCGATGGACAGATTTGCAATGTTAGTGGCTCCCTTTTAAAAATCTGCCCTACGCAACATCTGTTCCAGCACGAGATTTAAGTAATCGCATGAAAGCACATCTTCCTGTTGGAATGCGGTGCATGCTTGGAAAAGTTTAGATGAGCTGCTTCCTAACAAAACTCTGCATTGCGTGTTAGGCGACACATATGTATCAATTCCGACGTAATCACGAATTCCTCCATATCTATAGTGCTCTAGGCGATAGGTACATGGTGATGTGTAAATTCCAGCATACGCCTTAGTGTGGAGTTTTGGTTTATGGTCAATCTGCCGGGGTAAAATCCACACGTGCCGATAAGAGTTTTGCAGAAGTTCTTACGTCTCGGTAGTTGGTTCAAGACATAGGATCGCCTTTCTTGTATGTAGGACATATGGTGCTGATATTGCAGTCATCGGGCAAGCTTTCATCCAACTAGATTCTGTTGATGTTTGGATGCATCTACACTTTCTTCTAAAGCAACACTTCCGCGTTTGAAGAGCTCTGCTTGCGATTTATCAGAACAGGCTTACTTGCCATTTTTCAGGTTTTCCATTGCTGCGCTAAGATCTTTTCCACTGGAGGGTTCGTTACGTCTTAGTTTACTAGAGGTGGGTCGGTTTCTTTTACTATTACTTTCTCGACAATATGCCCATTAAACTGCTGCTGAAAATACTGCCTGAATACATCTAAAATTCCTGGCACATCTGTGACTAAATTCAGTTGCCAGTTGTTTAGTCTTTTTGTAGAATTTATGGATTTTCTTCTTTTTGCAAGACTTCGATTTCCCTGAGGTTGATAGCGGCGTTACCCCTATTTTCCTACACAGAATCTTTTCTTCTGGCACGATGTTATTCTCGTGCGGAGTGAGTTCTGAGTTCTTCTTCAAACACACCACTACTTGGTACTTGCAAATATCTTCATACCTTGTCGGGGACGTGTGGTTGCATATGGGTCGCAAAATTCCTCCTTGATATGGTCTTCAGCCTCATCGGTATGGGCGTGTGCACATATATATGTGGTGGTGTGGCAGAGAAGCAACGTAGGAACGATGGGGCAAAGGGTTAGGAAACAGCTCAGGGATGAGCGAGGTGCACTCAAGCCACAGCACTGATGACAACGATAAGTTGACATTTGATAGAAGCCACCTGCCGGCAGCCAATCAGCAACGTATAGAAATAACCGCGAAACATCAACCAACCAGGAGGCTAGAAGATAGCGTCCTCTTGGTTTCGCGACACGGATGATAGAAGCCGCATGACAGTCAGTATTCCGCACTAGACACAGTGCCACGTTCGTCTCTAAAACTTATTTTTTGTGATCTTGAATTAGAATCAAGGAGTATAGAACTACATAGAGTGCGCATCTCATACAACGAATATTTTCTATGTGGGGTACTGATATTGATACATCACATTGTTCTCATTGCTCCCCAGCATCAAACAACAGCCTTGCCGAGGCATACGATCTACGAAATTTCCCCTTCGCACTTACCGCCCGGAATTCTCTTCAAACTTGCCCATTACGACGTATTTGCCGATGAAATCGCGTGCTTATCATCAAAGGGGAAAATTATAAAGTCAAGCTCAATTGTGTCCTTGTCTGCTTATCTAGATAGCAAAGCTATATGCAATCTTTTTCGGATATAGTATGCCCAATTATTCTCCCGACTCAGCAACGCATAACTTCTCTCTTAGTGGAACAGTATCACCTACTTTAGCTCATAAAAATCATGAGACAGTTGTGAACGAGCTGCGCCAGAATTTTTCCATCACTAGACTTAGTCCTGTGCTTTCTAAAGAACGGAGAAACTGTCAGACTTGTAAAAACGTAACCCACCAAACTCTCGGCTGGTAGGACTTCGGCTTCCCTCAACATTTTCGTTCACAGACGTGGACTACTTTGGACCTATCTTTATGGTAAGCTTGAGGAGGACTGGATATGGAATATTACTCACTTGCCTTACGACGCGTGCTATTCATATCGAGGTAGCTCTTTCATTGACAAAGGATTTATGTATCCTTGCCATTCGCAATTCTGAGGGGCGACTACGAACTCCTATCAAGCTATTCAGTGATAATGCAACCAATTTCAAGGGACTGACGCTGATTTGAAGAAGGCGTACCAAAGTATCGATAATGACAAGATCACGCGTACGTATCCTTGGCTTTGACGTTTTACACTTTGGTTAAACTTGCGACCATCTTTCCTGGAGTGGCACCTCTCTATATCCTCGATCGCGCGCTTTTCTTCCTCTTTGCCTGCCTATAGAGCTCAACGGCAGCTCTCGTCTTCACCTGCAGCTTAGCCTTGTAGGCCTCGTTCTTGGCTGCGAGCATCTGTCGGTATTCCTCATCAAACCAGACTGCGATTGCAGTCTTTCGACATTAAGTTTTTTCACAATAACTCTGGATTGTTGTGGCGTGGTGGATATCCGAATTCTAACCTTGGCTGCAACAAGGTAGTGGTCCGAGTCGATGTTAGCTCCTCGGAATGTTCGGACATCCAAATGCCTCTTGTCTATCGCTATGTGA
Organism: Rhingia rostrata; assembly: GCA_949824845.1. Lineage (NCBI taxonomy): Eukaryota > Metazoa > Arthropoda > Insecta > Diptera > Syrphidae > Rhingia > Rhingia rostrata. Next base: position 19,208,681 of record OX463757.1, read on the forward strand.
TCAGTTTGGTTGACCGTTCGTAGATCTGGAGACCGCCAAGTCCCCTTATGGATATCGAGGTGAGGAAACCGTGTGCTGGCTATAGTGGCATTTCGTTCCGTAGCGAAGTCAATTATCCTAAGTCCGTTACCAGACATGCTGTCGTGTAGGTTATGTTTTCCGACAATACTGCTAAAGATTGCTTCTCTTCCTACATTTGCGTTAAAATCTCCCAGCACGATTTTAACATCGTACTTCGGTAGTCGCTCATAGGTTTTGTCAAGGAGCTCATAGAAGCAGTCCTTAGCTATATCAGCTTTTTCCTCCGTTGGGGCGTGAGCGCATATAAGGCTTTTGGTGGCGAATTTGGCCTTGAAGCGGGCTGTAACAATGCGTTCGCTAATGTCTTGGATACATAAGAGTTCTTGCCTAAGTCTGGCACTTATAACAAATCCGCATCCGAATAGTCGCTGTTTCTGCTCACTATAACACGGTCCGTAGTAGATGTCGCAGTCTTTCATCCTCTTCTTGCCCGGCCCATCCCATCGTATTTCCTGGATGGCAGTAATGTCTGCTTTGTAGCAGTTTAGTTGTTCGCTTGCACCTCTCCTGTTTAATGTTCTCACATTCCAGGTGCAGATACGAACGTCGTTGTCACCAGCTCCACAAAAGCAATATCCCATGTAAAGAAAATCAAAATAAAGAAAATTTTATTTTCCAAAATAAATGTTGAGTTTCCCAATTAGATAAAAAGAGCCAACGTGGTATTCTGTCTCCTATTTGAATCTTCTTTGCTTAAAAAACAAAAAAAAAATAGCAACCTCGTCATTGAATGGACATTTAATGGTACCAAGTTGTTCTGCGTAATTAAAAGTTTTTACTCCCATTTTGTTAAAAGGACATACTATCCTTTCGCTTCGGATTCAGTTTTTATTTTCCTCTTCAAAACGGCTAGCAGGACTTTTTGCTAGCCATTATATATATATAACACCAGACTTACTTAGCTAATTAAATCCTTCTATTGCGGCATTTTTGTTGATGGGTCCAGCTTATTTATACGCTTGTCACTTGACTACATTTCCCAAAGTCATCCTCCGACCAATTTAAAAGAATATAAGTGAAACTTCAGCGCGATGTAACTCTGCAAATACACAACTTCCAGTCCAACTTTTCCATTCTCGACCAAGTCGAATAGAAAAAAAAAACGTTTCCTGCGTGAGTTATTCGTAATCACTTCGAAACGGAAGCCCGCTTTAACTTTTGTTAGCGAACAAAAAATGGAGGAAAAAATTACTTGTGTTGGTTTGTTCTCTTTTTACTTTAAAATTTCAGCCAAACAAAGGGATTTTTTCGCTCCTAGCTAAAAACACTAGTCCAACACTTTTTCATGCTGTTTAAGTCGGGACCTTTTTTTTATGAACCTAGTGCAATGCACTTTCACATTGATATGTAACTTCTAAATTCCGTAAGCTTGGCAGATTATATTCGTTTTTTTTTTCCTAAATTAAGTTTTTGTAGGGTTAGTTAAAATGGCGGGGTAAATAAATGAAAATGGTGGTTGTATCACTTTGGCTGTAGTCTGGAATTGACTGACATGATTAGTTGTTTTCATTTTAATTTATTTTTATTAACTCGAGACGGTGGTGTTCCATGCCCAAGGCCCCTGAGCTGATGTTAGTCTACATGGAATAGCTTTAAACTAAGGGGTAGACTACAGGTACGCATAGTTCGGAGGGGGCGCAGAATCATTTTCTTCATTATTTTTCAGCCAACAAAATTCAGTGTGCTGTTGTGTCAATTTCATCGCGATCTGATAACGCGTTCTTAACCCATGGAGGTCTAGAGCATTGTTGACGTAGATATTCGTAGCGGATCAGTCAATATAATGGCGGATAGCCTTCCGTTCTTGGTCAAACCCTAGCGAGTTCATATAAACGCTAATGGGAAAATAAAAACTGGGCCCTCATTCTGTAAAGTAATTATCGTTTATCGATATCATTTCGAAGGTAGTCTAGTCTTGCATCATGTAATATCAAAAATTGTTTCTGCCTTCGGCGATATCGCTTTATTTGTTTCACGTAAAAATAAGTAAAAAAAAAAACACTTGCGCAACGCGTATCCCTGACCTCTCGATTAACGCCATACCACCAGTATCGTATGTCGAAAAACAATGGCAACGATGCCAACAGCCATTAGATCAGCCGCAACTGATGTGCGGTTTAATGAGGAATGCCGAAAGATGCTCGTAGCCAAGAACGAGGCTTACAAGGCTTATCTGCAGGTGAAGACGAGGGCTGGCGGTGAGCTCTATAGGCAGAGAAGAAGGGAAGAACACCGGCTTTTCAGAAAGAAGAAAAAAGAGCAAGAAAAGCACGCGATCGAGGATATAGAGAGGTGCCACTCCAGGAAAGATGTTCGGAAGTTTTACCAATAAGTAAAACGTCAAAGCCAAGAGTATAAGGCTCGAACAGAATCCCGTTGAGATGAAGAAGGGAATATTGTAGTTGAGACAAAGTCGATGCTGAGGATATGGAAGAACCACTTCTGCAGACTGTAAGACTGCGATGACGAACAACATTCCGCTGTCAAGCAGAACGAACCATTCGATATTGGCAACAACAGCGAAAACTGCCAACCACCCGGCCTGAGTGAAAATATCTTAACTCAAGCTTAATATGGCTGCCGGAAATGACGGCATCCCCGCTGAGCTTTATAAAGCCAGCGGAGATGACTTGGTAAGTAACATCCACCAACTACTAAGCCAATTCTGGTAGGAAAAAAGTATGCCTGCAGAATGGAACCTCATCATCGACCCTCTGAACTGCAGAAACTATAGAGGCATAATGTCAAGTCAACATCGCCTACAAGATCCTATCTGCTGTTATATGTCAACGCCTAAAACCGTTTACCAACAACTGATTCTTATCAGCGTGGTTTTAGGCCAGGAAAGTTCAGAACCGATCAAATTTCGGCAGATACAGGAAAAAACCCAAGAAATCCAAATCGATACCCACCATCTGTTCATCGATTTCAAAGCCGCAAACGACAGCATTTATAGAGACGAAATATACAGAGCCATTTCTAGTTTTGGTATACCGCCCAATCCCGATGGAGAATTCTCGCTGCTCCATCAAGGTCGGAAACGACCTCACCGACACATTCGATAACAAAAAATGATTTAGGCAAGGCAATGCGCTGTCATGTGACTTGTTTGATCTCATTCTTGGGAGAATTGTGCAAAACTCCCGATCCAACAGCAGAGGCGCAAGCTTCCATAATTCGGTGCAACTGCTAGCACACGCTGACGATATTGACATCATTGGCAGGACTCAACGTGCCACGCTTGCTAGTATAGAGGAGAAAGCAGCAAAAATGGGTTTAGCAGTAAATGAGGGCAAGACGAATTAAATGCTGTCAACACGAAAGGACACACAACATCGGACAGGACGTCACCATTGACAGATATAACTTGAAGGTAGTACGCGACTTTGTTTATCTCGGCTCCACTATTAACTCTGACAACAACATCTCGTCAGATATTAAACGAAGAATTCTATATAAGACCGTGATCATTACAGTTCTGCTCTACGGCGCTGAAGCATGGACCGTCTCAAAAGCGGATGAAAAATGCTGTGTCGATTCGAGAGGAAAATGCTTCGACAAATCTTCAGTCCCATGGGGGGCTATGGAAACGAAGATTCAACCAAGAACTATACGAGCTGTACAGCGACATGCCCCCCTGGTAAAAAAAACTCCGCATTGGACGTTTTAGATGGCTAGAACATGTACAACGAACAAATGGATACCAATTCTCCGGCTCGCAGAGTCTTCGATTTCCAGCCAGACGTCAGTTGCAGTAGAGGAAGACCTTGCCTTAAGTGACGCGCATAAGTAGAAATCGACCTCAACCGACTTGGAGTGGTCAACTGGAGGCAGTTAGCCAAGGACCACGCTAATTGGAGTGGCATGATGATTGAGGCCTGGGTGCATTTCGGATTGTAGCGCCTCTTAAGTACACAAGAAGTGATCATAGCGCTCAGCGTGATCGCCTGGCCAACGTCTTTCTCAAGGAACCAATAAACCCATCAGCCCAAAATCCACACAAAAAAGTGAGTTTACAGGGATGCATTGGACGCCCTTGGATCTCATGTTTTTGAATAGACAATTTTATCATTTGCACGTGCTGTTAAACGCTGTGTCGTTCCATAGTGATTTGATAAAACAAGCTGAATAAATGAAAGCCGATTTGACAGATGTAGCTTGCACAATAAGGCCGCTACCAACTGTCAAAGTTCGAAAGTCCCTATTGAAAGACTTTTTATTTTCTATTACAATAGACAAAGTATGTGACTTATATACCAATTTTATTTGTGACGTTATGTGTGAAGTTATAAAAACATTTGACAGGTAGCCTTCCTTTCAGAGTTCCTTCTTGTTCTTCAACTTTTAGCGGGTTTTGTGAAAACACTGATCAATGAAAGGGTTTAGTTCTTTGAAGACGGCGCAATAAATTTGATTCAGCATGTATTTGGAGGACCGTCGGGTCGTGTTGACGTCTTATATTGACGTTGGGAATACTACGTTTTCTACGGAGATCTTCGATTCTGATGAGCATAAACGAATGATCTAAATATTTTGTTTCAAAAAAGTTGTAATAGATTTCGCTCTTGTTGGTACTTTATTGAAGAACAACCCTGATTAACTACAGGGTGCCCGCCGGGAAAGTATACTACTTTGTTTGTTTATAATTTTTGATTAAATGAAAGAGAATGGATCTTATATTGATAATTTTTTTATTTAATGTCGGCAATAAAGTCTGGAGTGTCAGGTATATGTCCGCCACCGTTAGTCTCACAAATGCGAGCCGTTTTGAGTATAATTTTCATTACATTCTCACACATTTCACGCGGTATTTCATTAATTTCATCACGAATCTTTTGTTTGAGACGGTCCATGCGTCAGCGCCATAGAGCAGGACTGGGATGCTCAGGGTCTTATAAAAGATCTCCTTAGTAGTTCGATTGAGAGCTTTACTACTGAATTGCCTCCTTAGCCCGAAGAAACAGTGGTTGGCAAGAGTAATTCTTCGTTTAATTTCTGACGAGATGTTGCTGTCAGAGTTAATAGCGGAACCGAGATAGATAGAGTCCTGTACTACCTCAAAGTTATATCTGTCAATGGTGACGTTCTGTCCAATTCGTCGATGTTGTGTGTCCTTTCGTGTTGACAGCATATACTTCGTCTTGGTGGGTATCGATTTGGACTTCTTGGGTTTTTTCCAGGATCTGCCGAAGTGTGAAGATTTGATCGGCTGTGGACTTTCCTGGCCTAAAACCACACTGATAAGGGCCGATCAGGCTGTCGGTAAACGGTTTCAGGCGTTCACATATTACGGCAGATAGAATTTTGTATGCGATGTTGAGGAGACTTATGCCTCTGTAGTTGGCGCAGTTCAGACGGTCTCCTTTTTTGTGGCATACTTTCTTCCGACCAGATTCGGCTTATGAGTTGGTGGATGTTACTTACCAAGTCATCTCCACCGGCTTTATAAAGCTCGGCGGGAAGGCCGTCATTTCCGGCAGCCTTATTAAGCTTCAGTTTGGCTATTGCTATCCTAACTTCACTCAGGTCACTCACTGCCTGACAGCGGAATGTTGTTCGTCATCGCCGTTTAACAGTCTGCAGAAGTGGTTCTTCCATATCCTCAGCATCGACTGTGTCTCACCTACGATATTTCCTTGTTCATCTCGACAGGATTCTGATCGAGCCTTGTATCCTTGGCCTTGAAGTTTTACAATTTGGTAAGACTTGCGAACATCGTTCCTGGATTGGCACCTCTCTATATCCTCGATCGCGCGCTTTTCTTGCTCTTTTTTATTCTTTCTGAAAAGCCGGTGTTCTTCCCTTCTTCTCTGCCTATAGAGCTCAACGGCAGCTCTCGTCTTCACCTGCAGTTTAGCCTTGTTAGCCTTGCCGGCCTCGTTCTTGGCTACGAGCATCTGTCGGCATTCCTCATCAAACAAGGGGTTTCTTTCTGGTGGCCGCGAGAAACCTAGCACATCAGTTGCGGCTGATCTAATGGCTTGTTGGCATCGTTCGCTGGTGGTATGGTGTTAATCGAGAGGTTTAGGGATACGCGTTGCGCGCAGGTCTTGGCGGTCTCTTGCGATTGCAGTCTTTCGACACTACATTTTTTAACAGTATTTCTGGATTGTTGTGGCGTAGTGGATATCCGAATTCTAACCTTGGCTGCAACAAGGTAGTGGTCCGAGTCGATGTTAGCTCCTCGGAATGTTCGGACATCCAAATGCCTCTTGTCTATCGCCATGTGATCAGTTTGGTTGGCCGTTCGTAGATCTGGAGACCGCCAAGTCCCCTTATGGATATCGAGGTGAGGAAACCGTGTGCTGGCTTTAGTGGCATTTTGTTCCGTAGCGAAGTCAATTAGCCTAAGTCCGTTACCATACGTGTTGTCGTGTAGGTTATGGTTTCCGACAATACTGCTAAAGATGTCTTCTCTTCCTACCTTTGCGTTAAAATCTCCCAGCACGATTTTAACATCTTACTTCGGTAGTCGCTCATAGATTTTGTCAAGGAGCTCATAGAAGCAGTCCTTAGCTATCATTTTTCCCTCCGTTGGGGCGTGAGCGCATATAAGGCTAATGTTGGCGAATTTGGCCTTGATGCGGATCGTTACAATACGTTCGCTAATGTCTTGGATACATAAGACGTCTTGCCTAAGTCTGGCACTTATAACAAATCCGCATCCGAATAGTCGCTGTTTCTGTTCACTATAACACGGTCCGTAGTAGATTTCACAGTTTTTCAACCTCTTTTTGCCCGGCCCATCCCATCGTATTTCCTGGATGGCAGTAATGTCTGCTTTATAGCAGTTTAGGGATTTCACTAGTTGTTCGCCTGCACCTCTCCTGTTTAATGTTCTCACATTCCAGGTGCAGATACGAACGTCGTTGTCCTTTTTTCGTTTAGCCGTGTCGTCAACAATAAAATCAGTCCTTTCCGAGGCTTTTAGTTGCTTCGTAACCGTTAGATTTTTCCATGATTGGGTAGTTAACCCAAAGCACAACCCCAACCTGGAGGGCCAGTTCCAATTTATTAGATACCCCTAGGACACGGAGCCATCAGTATCCACTACGGGGTTGAGCGCTGCCGTTGGCCTTTCGGTTCATCCGCCACCAGCTCTGTTCAAGGGGCCTGACTAACCCTTGAAATTCCTAGACAACCTGTTGTCCGGATATGTCGAAGCAGCTTGTCTAGGTTCGTCTGGGACAGCAGGCCGGGTATTCATTCCGTGCCATTCTGACCTGGCTGTTTATTGTGTTGCTGTTTTTCGTCATGTTATTAACACTCGCGATTATCGTTTAGCAAGTCAAATCCGGTTGGATGAGACCAGTACCCGATGGTTACACTTTTAGGGTAAAAAATAAGCACTTGATGCGTAGTCAGAGTTACAACACTGGGCATTGCCAAGTTAAGGCCAATCAGAGTCTACCCTCGTTCTCAGCTTTTACTTATCCAAATAAAGCGTTTCCCGTGCAAAGAAAAACCAGTAACCACACTAAATCCATAAACTCCATCCACTCGGAACGGCACACTATCAAAGGAAACTCCATTGCGTACATTCTCACAAATAAACAATCCATTCCAATTCCAATCCAATTCCGTAGTGTTTATTATATCTTCCAAATACGAGACTGGGTATCCCAGCTACCTACAATCGAATTGGTTCGGATTCCAAATACAAATCCAAAATCCGATTCGCGCAATCCAATTCCCCATAACATGTGTGCGTTTGTCTTAACAGTAGCAACAGACCCCAATGGAATAAAGTACGAAGAGGAAAACAAACAAAAAAAAAACTCCAAAGACGAATTCCCAGCGCGTTTCTCTAATGAGATACTTTTTCTGTTACATATCCGTAAATGGAAATCCGTAATGCGACCGCTGCAGCACGTAGTGCTTCTTCAAAGTGCGGCAACAACTTGCAAATCTCCTGCAGCAGATTTTTGCGCCCCCATTGCTAGCGCTTCGTTGTTATGTGTTTGACTTTTGCAATTGGGAATTACCAGGTACGAACATGGTCCATGGTCTCCTCTGTTCATAAATTAATTGCTTCACCATGCTGGCCGGCCGGCCGACGACGCAGCCAGCTCCACTTCATTTGTCAATAATTTTACAATCATTCTCCTCCCAGCAGTAAACTAACGATTGTCGATTGCTCTGTAGACTTCAAGCCGAGCAGCATGGTCCTTTTCGGACAGTTATGGGGCTTTGCTGGCCACGCAGCAGGTTTATATTGCCGCACCGCCACGCCAAAGTGAGCAAATAAATTCGTAACAAGCTTTCGTCGTCGTCGTTGTTGTTAGTCGTCATCATGGCTTTAGGTCGAACTTAGCTCTGATCGGATTCCGGCTGTCGGCGAACGGATCGAAGAGAAAGGAGCTCTGTCCGCACCGACAGGCAACTCCTCAAACGGTGAGTATCCGCACGAATAATTGTTTTCAATTAAGTAGCAAAGAAAAACTACACCTCACCGGTGGAGCTGACTGATTTTGAAGTCGAACTCCTTTTTGGTGTATGCCCACCCATTTGGATTGAATTGGATTCCAGATTGGATTCGTTTATTTGGAGGTTTTGATGATTGAGGTTAGGTATTGTAGGCGATTCATTTGTTTCCTGGTACAAGACGTATGCGCTATCATTTCTGGTTTGCAATACTTAAGGAGGCGTGTATGTTGTTGTCGATTAAGTTCTTATGAGATACTGCTTGCAGTTAGTCATTTAGGAAAGCGTCACGCCTTGTTGTGAACGTTGCTGAACATGTGAGTCGAGAAATCGAAGGACAGTGACGTTCTTTTTTATTGCAAACTTGTAATTAGATGTGGTCTTACAGCAATGGGTAGTGATCCGTATTTATTGTAAGTTCTCACAGATTCAAGTTGAAGATTTGTCTGAATGCAAGGTGCCAGGAAAAAGAGAGAGGTGCAGATGGAAACCTACTGGAAAATTATAAAACACGTTAGAAATGAAAACGAGTTGATTATACCTTTGTAATCTTAGCACTTACTTAAGTGGCGTTACAGTCCGGAATGAACCTGGGCCTCAACCAATATGCCTCTCAAATTAGCCCGGTCCTCAGCTAACTGGCTCCAGTAACGCACTCCAAGTTGGGCTTGTTTGCGCTACGTTAACGATACATTTGTGACACAAACCTAAAACACATTCGTAAGGACACTCTGTAATGGGAATGCTTTGCTTACATAACGTTAAACATCGAACCTGAGTTATTACAAGACATGGAAGGTGCCTTTAAAAAAGTTGATTCGGAAGCGGTCATTAAGGCGCTAACATGTCTGAAAGTCGATCATCCACTTGGATTATTGATTAATTTGGTATTAAACAGCCAGATTATCAACACAAGACTTTGTGGTTCTTCTGCCAGAAGACATGTCAGTAGAGGGACCACACAAGGTGGAGTCCTATCCCCTCTTGAATAAAACTTTGTGGTAAACGAGCTTTTACCTATTCTGGAAGCAGTGGAATGCCACGTGATTGAAAACGCGGAAGCACTTGAAAATACTCAGTCAAGGAACTTTTCAAAAACGTACTGCACAACCTTTTCAAATGGGAAATTATTTGCACTGGTTTTGTTGACTATAAAATATAAAATTCCTCACATATACCCCCGGTCCCTAAAAGGAATTGAGCTACTAGCCGCCTCAGGCAAAGCTAAATACCGGGTTTTTCAATAGGGACGCTACAAAAGTTGAGCGACAGGGACAGCAAACGACACCATATTTCTTGCCGTTCTTTTGACATTTTTCTTCAGTAAGGTTTGCTATTTTGTTATGGAAATATATACGATCCAACAACAAGTCGAAATTATTAAAATTTACAACCGAAATTCGGAGTCAGTGGCCTTAACGTTAAGAGCGCTACGTCCAATTTATGGTCGTCATAACAGCAGATCAACAAATGAGAGTCTAGTGAAAAAATTTGAATCCATAGGCACAGTACAGAATGTTCCCGTGCCAATGGGACAAAGAGATGCCCGTAGTGTCGAGAATATTGCTGCCGCTGAGGCTTCAGTTGAAGAGAGCATAAATGTGTCTCTCACACGTCGTTCTCAGGCGTTTGGCATCTCTGTGACGTCGTTGTGGCGAATTTTGTGAAAGATCTTGGCCTTCATCATTACAAGATTAAATTGACGCAAGAACTGAAGCCGCTTGACCACCAGAAGAAACGTATGTTCGTGAATTGGGCTGAGCAACAACTTGAAAATGATTCGGATTTTCATCATCTTCAGCGATGAGGCTCATTTCTGTCTGAATGGCTTCGTCAATAAACAAAATATGCGGTATTGGTCAGGCAGCAATCCACACGTACTCCATGAGTCATTGCATCCCGAAAAAATTACGGTTTGGTGTGGTTTTTGGAACGGCGGCGTCATTGGGCCGTACTTCTTCCGTGATGATCAAGACCGGCACGTTACTGTGAATGGGAATCGCTACCGTTCAATGAATATTTTTGGCCCCAATTGGATGATATGGACTTTGAGGACATGTGGTTCCAGCAGGACGGCGCCACCAGCCACACAGCAAATGCCACAATCAATTTATTGGAAACCAAGTTTGGAGAACGTGTTATCTCACGAAATGGTCCAGTCGCTTGGCCACCTCGGTCGTGCGATTTGACGCCGTTAGACTATTTCCTGTGGGGCTACGTCAAGTCCATGGTCTATGCCAACAAGCCAGCGACGATTTATTAACTTCGTACGAATATCGAACGTGAAACTGCAGCAGTATCGGCCGATTTATGCTTGAAAAGCTTCGAAAATTGGGTTCAGCGTCTGGACTTCTGCAAGCGTGCCCGTGTTGATCATGCAAAAGAAATCGAGTTCCATATATAATGGCATCAAACGTACTTTCACAGGAATAAAGGATTTCATTGATTTCCAAAAACATTTTTGTTTTATTTAAAAAAAACTTTTGTAGCGCTCTTATTGAAAACCCCTTTACCTGAGACTTATTTTGGGCAGGAAGCCTTATTGGAAGCTCAACATACGAAGCTGAACAAATGGAAGAGAATGTAATAGCTGCCAAGGATGTTAGCATCTCCCGGACGGCCAAGCGGCCATCAAATCCCTGGAATCAGTCTCAACAAATTCAAAGACAATCCTAGATTGTCGCTCTTTTCTGCAAGAAATGTCAAACCAGTTTGACATTCACCTTGCTAAGTCCTTGGTCGTAGTGATATTCCAGGGAACTGTAAGGACAGACATCGTTACATTCAAAAGACGGTCTCAGTGGCGATATGGTTGGTGCGATGAAATGACGCACAGAAGGTCTGGGTTGGATCCCTAGCCGTAGACGTAGCAACATCTAAATTATTTTTCAATGGCCCTCCTCTCGTGATGATCTGAAAAATCATCCGAGTAGTATCAATTGTCAAGACAAGCTTATCACAACCTAGACGTTCGGAGTCGGCATAAACAAGAGTTCCCACTATATTGCAAACATGAATGGTAGTGAAAAGCTAGGCCCTGGTTACTAACGAGGCTGTTGCTCCAAAAAGCTTGTTTTTGTATTTGTATTTGTACATGCAAAAGCTGACAAGCCCAACATGCTAACAGGAAATCATATCTTAGATGGAGTCTTGACTTGTCAAATAACGAAATTTGCCAAAGCTGGATTTACGAACTTCCAAGGTACTGATATCGCTCGGTTGGCCATACCGCACCACCATAGGTGTCATCACTGGGATACTGTTTAATAGATATTCACACAGAAAGGCTCGGCCTTCTCTTAAACGACTTCTGCAGGAGCTGCATGTAGGAAGAGGAAGACGAAACACTACTTCATCTTATTTGTAACAGCTCGGCCCTATCAAGCAAAAGGAAGCTTCATCTTGGAGCCTGCTTCTTTCAAAATATCAACGATTTGACAAAAACGGAAGTGTGAAGTCTCCTCCGTTGCATTAACAGCTCAGAAGGGTTTTCTCACAATGTATTCTCCGGAGAATGGACGAAATCCACAGTGGACCAAAAACGCTGGCAGCCACTCTAACCTAACCTAACCTATGTCAGAGGATTATTGCCAATAATATCAATATCGCAATCCTATGCTACTAGTTGGACCGATTTATGCAAGATGTTGTGCTGGTGTTGGGTCGGGAGTTTTGAACAATCCTCGCAAGAACGAAGCTATAGACAAGTCACATGGCAAGGCACACTATCTTCATCCTTTGTTGGCATACAATGTAGTTGGCGATCTTTATGGAGCAGCGAGAATTCTCCATCGCCATCTGGCACTGACTAATCCTGAAGATCAATTTGCCAGAAAAGTTTCACGAACTTGTGGCAGAGGAGTACAGGCTATGTGTGACGTTACTCAATCCTGCAGGCCAGGTAAGTTATTCAATTTAGGTACCAATTCATCTAGGTGAGGTTAGGTTGTAGTAGCTGCACGCGAATGGGCGTGCACACTTAGACCATAAAGGTCCGTTGTGCACCACGTGGATCCGTCCACTTTCCTATATTCGTTCGCTTCAATTCAGAGCTAACTATGTAGCGTAGGAAATTTCTGACATTGATACTTGCCAGCTTACCAAGATCATCGACGAAGTAGTCTCCCAGATGAAGCTTCCATTTTTCTGAGAGAGCTGGACATGAGAATACTAGGTGAGTAATACTTTCCACCTCCTCCTTGTCCAAGCAGATTCTACAGAAGTGCAGGTCTATAGGACAGTGTCCTGTGGGGATACCGATTATGATGCTGATGTTTGATCTGTTCAGCATGGTGGACCAGATGAAGCGCTTCTGGTCAAAGCTAGGCCTGAGTTGCTTGGATATTTGACACTTTCATACACCTGCAGTTTGCTTTCTTGATCGCATCCTGTTTGATCTGAAATTTATATATAGCAAGGGACATACCTAATATATCTATACTGGCGGTAGAATGTCAAGGGTAGTGCCCTGTTTGCAAGCTCATCTGCCTTGCAATTCCCTGGTATTTGTCTGGGGCCCGTCACCCAAAAGATGGTGAATAGAGAAATGCTTTGCCATCACATTAAGGGATAGTCTGCATTCGTGAGTTGATTTTGAATTGATCGAGATGGCTTCAAGGAATTTGATTGCCGCTTGGCTGTAACTGCTAATATACTTCGTGGATATAACATAAGATTTCTGCCAAGACAAGGCTTCTTTGATTGCCATGGCTTCCGTCTGGAAAACGCTACAATGATCGGGAAGGCGAAAGGATATGCTAAGGTTAAGCATCTTGGAGAAAATACCTCCACCCACTCCAGATTCTGTTTTTGACCCATTCGTGTAGATGTGAATCGAGTTCCGATCGAATCCGATTCCCATTCAAGTCGACTGGGAATGGTTGCCCTGAAGTTATGCTCAAAACTGAGTTCGCTAGTGGTGTGGTCGGTGTTCTGTAATGTTAAAGTGATTCAGAATGTTCACCATGATTGGGTGTCCATTGTGACGAGGCTCTCAGTCTCAAAACTGCACAAACTGCGGTATGTTTGCCGTAGATATCTAGAGGCACTAGATGTTGGACAGCATCTAGGGCTGCGGAGACTAAGACACCATACAGGAGTAAGCGTCTAATGATAGACACGTAAAGCCAGAAGGAGATATGTGGTTGCATACACCATTTCTTCCGATTGCCTTGGTTTTGCAAGAGAATAAGGCTACGGTGGCTTTCTTAACGCGTTCTTGGATGTTGCCTTCCAGTTTAATTTCTTTCCCAAAACCAGACCAAGCATTTGGCTGATTCTGCGAACTTGGCATTGACGCCATTTAGTTTGGAAGGGTCAATGTGCGGGACTTTGTATTTCCTGCTGAAAAGGAATAATTCTGTCCGCGCAGAGTATATTTGGCGTCCCAATCAGAGAGTACAGAGAGGCCATTTTGTGTTAGATCTCTATTGGTATTAAGGTATATCCTTGCTACAGCTTTTACCACGTCCCTATTTTTCTAGATTTACTATGATCTAACATCTCCAAATAGTGTTCTGAACATCATGTAACATGTAACATCATGTTGCCTTTGATTTTTAAAGAAGCAAGGACCGATTGTTCCACGCGCCTGCACAGCAGCCCATACGGTGATTTCAATCTAATGAAGGGATTTCTGATGCCTACGTTTTGGATTTATTGCACTCAGTAATGGGAAGTTCTGCTCAACGTCTTCATTAAGATAAAAACGAGCTTCATTCGAAAATCAGATACCGGTGAACCTGGGAAGGCACTAGTTCCTGTTTTAAAAAGTTAGACTGACATTCTGGGTGAGGGTATCACTGGAATCGGGTATCACTGTTCTGGACTGAACAGCTTCCTTTCATATATTTGAAAACCTGGCTTTGACATCTTGTTGAGTCCAAACAAATATTTACACAGCCTTGAAATGAATGAATAGGTACAGGCTATTGATTTAGATTTCTTGGGCATTTGATCAGGTGTGGATTTCCCTGGCCTGGTAAGGGCAGATTAGTTCAAGGGTCCTCGATAGGTTCTCCTAGAGTTGTGTATGCGATGTTGTCATTTCTGCCACAAAGAAGAGCTCCTCTTGTTTTACGGCGAATCCGGATGACATCAGTCTCAAGAGTTGGAGCAGTGAAAAAACTAAGGTGCTGCCACTTTCACGATTTAAAACATGGACCCCGCTCTTAGTAGTCTTATTTCCGGCAGCCTTGTTAAGCTTGAGTTTAGTAATTGCTTTCCTCATTTCACTTAGGTCGGGTGGTTGGTAGTTTTGCTTGTCGTCGCCAATATTCAATGAAAGTGGAATATTGTCCGTCGTCGCCATTTAATATTCTGCAGAAGTGGTTCTTCCATATCCTCAGCCTCAACTACGATACATCCTTGTTCATCTCGACAGGATTCTGTTTGAGTATTGTATCCCTGCATTTGGTAAAAATTGCGAACATAATTCCTGGAGTAGCACTTCCCTAGCGATTGCATTCTTTCGACATTTTTTAGCTTGGCTGCAACAATATAGTGGTCCTCCTCTCATTCCGAATTCAGAGCTAAATACTGCATTCTTTCGATATTTTTTAGCTTGGCTGCAACAATATAGTGGTCCGAGTCGATGTTTTTCTCTCATTCCGAATTCTGAGCTAAATACTGATTGCGTGCCTCGTGTCTATATGGTGAATTTGATTGAGCGCTTGTTGATCTGGAGACCACCAGGTGACCATGTAATTTCTCTTATTTGCTATTTATAGAGCCTGTCCTGTCTTGGTTGTTAAGTTTATGCCGACTAGCACAACCCTTTCATCGTTTATAACTTCTGTAAGTTATGTGCAACGTAATCAATTGTTCGTTCCATACGCCCTTATAAGCGTTTGGTATTCTTTGGCTAATCTCTACTCGTGGAAGGTATTAAGCTCCCTACGAAACTGATCCGAAAAAATCAACACCTGACGTGTTTTTTTGTAAACCAATTTTCAACTTTTTCTTCAGATATATGGCAACTCTATCCCACTGACAACTGACAACCACCTCTTCTTTCTCGCGACTGATATCAATTACTTCCTGATTATTCCCCAAAATCAGTTCCGTCTTTTGTTGCTAACAACAAATCGTTCAAATTCCCACCACCTGACGGAAAAAACGCCCAAAATCAATCAACACGACTTAGACACACGGAACTGACATAGCTCACATGCTACCAGCCGTTACGTGATGCCATTACTTGCATATTTCTTCACGAGCCCGATGAATGGGTCTAATTCCAATCAAAACAGAAAATTCCCTAATCACATCCGCAGCAAATTAATTCCTTGTGACCTGACCAACGTCGACGACCGCCACTGCTTTCTGTCGAAAAAAGTTAATCCCAGCTACGGAAACAGTGACTTGGGCACGTATCAACTCTCGGTAGATCACGGCATTCGCGTGGTCCGGATCCATTTTATTTGCTCTTGGATATTTGGAAGGTATGTCCTTACCTCGGTAGAGAATTTAATTTCATTCGGACGCACGCATTTACAACAGGAGGGTAAATTAGGCAACGCATATTCGGAGACGTATCTCTACAGGACTCACTTGGAATCTTATTATCCGTATGTGTGGGAGTATGTGTAGTCAAAGGCATAGTGGCGGTTCTTATATAAATGTGGACAGGGGCCTGGAGACGTGACATTTGAATTTCAAGATGATTGATTGGTTTTTATGTTGTGGATAGGGGCAGGGATATGTAGGAAAAGGAAATTTCATTAGGTAGCCGCGCCGGCCGCCTGGGGAATTGTTGTAATATTCAGGAATTTATTAATGTGAACGGTTCCGGTACTAATACAGTTGAAGTGCAGTCCTATTTCGAGAGGCTGGGTATGTTTATGTTTATGTGCACGTGGTTAAGTCGATTTTTGTACACCACGGTGGATCTGTTTATGTTTGCAATGTTTTTCAACCAAGGACTTCATTACGAAAGCTAAATATTTGTCAACAAATGTGGGATGTGGGATGTGGGATATGTAGATCCCAATGATATGCACATCGTCTTCATCTTTGGTGGCTTTACACCTAGGGCTAAACATATATGTGTCCAGTTAGACTAGCTAGTTTTCAACATCTACGCTCCACTTAGGGCCAGGGGGTTCCCCTACTGCGTCAATTTTGCTGGTGGAAATGTCGAAGTTCCTGGGGGCCAGAGCTGAGTGCCTATTTGCTCTAAATGTCCAACCAGTTCATTCATTTTTTAAAGCAATAAAGATCGTCTCATGCACAAGACTTATGAGTGATCACCGATGTAAGACCTTCAGATCAGTCTGGGATATTTTAACGAACATAAAGGAAGAAAGGACATTTGTAGCAGTACTGGCGAAAAACACAGCCTATATGATAGCACGCCTGGAAAAACATTTACGCTAACTGACTTTGCAGCCAGCTCAAGGTTTCCCCATCTTGATATCCAAAAGGAGATGTGGTGGTCTCCAGATCAACAAACTCTCAATCAAATTCACCACCTTGCGGTATGCTAGAGGAATGCATTCTGTATTAAGCATCTCTAAAGTAGGACCACTATCTTATCGCAGCCAAGCTAAGAATGCGGACTAATGTTGAAAGGATGCAGTCTCTAGAGACCGTCAAGTTCCTTGCAGGACGCATTATCCTTTAGAGTGTTCCCACATTAAACATGTATAAATGCGCAAAAGACATACTGAATGCGCATGCAATCTGGGAGCGTATACATGCACGCTTGCCTAGTCTATTGTCCTTATTATCCTCTCGGTTAACAACATACCACGAGCATCTGGTTTCCTGGCGAGCAACTGGTTTTCTCGCGCCCATCAGAAAGAACAAAAAAGAACAAGAAAATGGTGCTACTCCACAAACGTGAAAGGACAGAAATACATGACTCGAACTAAGACCTGCCGAGATGAACATAGAAATATCGTAGTTGAGACACCGAAGATGCTGAGGATATGGAAGCAGCCGTTCTAAAGACTGCTGAACGCGGATGACGAGCAATCTTCCATTATCAACAAGAACAAAGGAATCAATATAGGCGAAGACAGCGAAAACTACCAACTACATGACCTTACTAACGTCCTTAAGTGGCGTTACAATCCGGAATAAACCTGGCCCTCAACCAACATGCGTCTCCAATTAGCCCGGTCCTTAGCTAACTGCCTCCAGTTGAATTCTACTTGTGACGCCACTTAAGACGAGGTCTTCCTCTACTGCATCCGACGTGTGGCTGTGAAACGAAGACTCTGCGATCCGGATTATTGGTGTCCATTCGTTCTACATATCCAATGCGGATTTTTTTTTTCAGGAGCATGTCGATGTACAGCTCGTATAGTTCTTGATTAAATCTTCCATAGCCCGTCAACGCAATAGGGACCGAAGATTTTTTTGAAGAATTTTCCTCTCAAATCGACTTCAGGATTTCTTCAAGATTTCTTCATCCGCTTCTTAAACGGTCCATGCTTCAGCGTCGTAGATCAGGACTTGGATGATCGGGGTCTTATATAAGATCTCCTTAGTAGTTCGAGTGAGGGCTTTACTACTAAATTGCTTTCTTAGCCCTAAGAAACAGCGGTTGGCAAGAGTAATTCTTCGTTTGATTTCTGTTGTTGTCAGCTCCACAAGATTCGGTTCGAGCCTTGTGTTCTTGCTGTTTTACTAGTTTGGTAAAACTTGCGAACGTAGTTCCTTAAGTGGCACTTCCCTCTATCTTCGATCGCTCGCTTTCCTGCCCATTTTTCTACTTTCTGTTCTTCTTTGCCTATAGAGCTGGATATCATCTCTCGTCTTCATCTGCAGCTAAGCCTTGTAGGCTTCGTTCTTGGCTGTGAGCAGATGTCGGGATTCTTCATCAAACCAGGGGTTTCTTGTTGCTGGGCGCGAGAAACCTGGCACATCAGTTGCGGCTGATCTAATGGCTTCTTGGCATCGTGGTGCATATCCACGTTGGGTCACGATAGGACACATTGGGGCGTGAGCGCATATAAACCTTATATTGGAGAATTTGGCCTTGATGCGGTTTGTAAAAATGCGTACGCTAATATCTTGGAAACATAAGACTTCTTGCCTAAGTCTGGCACTTATAACAAATTCGCATCCGAATAGTCCTTGTTTCTGTTCACTATAACACGATCCGTAGTAGATGTTTCTCATCCTCTTTTCGCCTTGCCCATCTCATAGTATTTCCTGGATTGCAGTAATGTCTGCTTTGTAGCAGTTTAGGGCTTCCGCTAGTTGTTCGCTTGCACCTCTCCTGTTTAATGTTCTCACATTCCAGGTGCAGATACGAACGTCGTTGTCCTTTTTTCGATTAGCACTGTCGTCAACAATGAAATTAGTCCTCTTCGAGGTCGAGGCTATTGGTTGCTTCGTGACTAATGGATTTCTTCCATGGTCGGGTAGTTAAGCCAAAGCACAACCCCTAAACCTGGAGGGCCGATTCCAATTTATTAGATACCCCACGAGGGGCCATCAGTATCTACTACAGGATTGAGCGCTGCCGTTAGCCTTTCGGTTCATCCGCCATCATCTCTGTTCAAGGTGCCTGACTAACTCTTGCAAATCCTAGACAACCTGTTGTTCGAATATGTCGAAGCAGCTTGTCTATGTTCGCCTGGGACAGCAGGCCGGGAATTCATTCCGTGCCATTCTGACCTGGCTGTTTATACCGTTTACCAACAACCTGATCGTCCTTTTTCAGTGTGGTTTTAGGCCAGGAAAGTCCAAAGCTGATCCAATCTTCCCACTCCTGGAGAAAACCTAAACCACAATTGTTCTTCAATGGGTTGTGACTGCAGAAGGAGTTGCAATAATGTTATAAGGTAACTGTGCAGATCCTTAGCCGAATCAGAAGAGTTTCAGACGTTACTAAGCTGAGTGATGAAAATTGAACCAAAATCAGAGGAAACGTTTGAAATTGATTCAGAATTACTTATGCGAGATGATGAATCACTTGATCATCACAAGAAGGATGCTAAGGATGCCTCAGAATTGAAAACCGTGTTCAAACAACGCATGTTAAGTCATCACTATGAGATGCCGCAAGTCGTTGATCGATCGCATTTGACATCTTGTCAAGCGGTTGTATAAACCTTAATTATACCTTTAGGCTCTATAGAAGTTCAATTCTTACTCCTAAGATTTCATTAAAAGTTTGATGGGGCAACAGTTTTCCCTGTAAAATTGCAAATTCATCTGCAACTCACAAGTGGCGCCCAACATGAGAATCAATAATTGATGAAATGCCGAGCATTCAAATCTTACCTCAGCAATCTCATTCCATGGTAAGACTCTTCGATATAAAAAAAAAAAACAAAAAGACGGAATGGCCACCTCCAAATCAAATGCGTCCGAAACAACGAGAAAACCATTAAACTCCACACACGACTAATCACACCCCCCGAGCAATCCTGTGCTCAGGCAATCCTCATAAACTGTCTTCAGCTTGTCGTCAGACAATCAGTAGTTGGCTCAGACATCCATGTGACGAATGTTATCCAAGCAGAGAAGCAAATTAACAAATCGCCTCCAGCGGCACCACAGCAAACACAACTCTCCCTTGGACGCTGCTGATCGCGCTTGTAATCCATCTACTCCACTACCTGGACTACAGTGAATCCGCCTTATTATGGTTATGAGCATGCAATACCATGAATTAAGCACTCGCGCCTTGCGCTGCATCTTGACTTACAAAGGGATTAAATGGAATTAACACGTGGACTTGGCCGACAGCCGTCTTCGTCGTTGTCGTCGCCATGCCTGTTGCATCCAATCAGCACTGCAAATGACCGTACAAGCTTGTAAAGCGTGACTCTGTGTGGCGGCGGCGTTCGATGTAGTCCGACGTCCGACAGGCGGGCTGTCTGACTTTTCGGTGAAATCGTAATTTAAGCGTTCATTGTAAGGCCAGTCGCGGCAATGATGCTTGTGTCCTTTTGTTGTTGAAGTGCTGAAGAGTCGGGCTTATCTCACTGCGCGCGTTGGCACGCACTTACACCACTTACAGGGAAGTAAATCACCTAGAACCAGGCAATGTCAGAGGGCCATTGCTGGAGCATAAATTCATCGTGCAAGAGTTTCTGCATTGCAAGCAGACGCTGCACTGCCCATCTGCAGCAAATCGATCTGTGATTGTAAATTCCTTGATGGTTGTGTGTGCAGTGCTAATGTGCACCAGAAGTATGGTCACAATGCACCATGTGTACACCATACAGTCCACTGGGTTCTATCGGACTTAACTGGAACTTATGTGCCATGCCATGGCCGGTGTGTGTATGTGTGTGTGGGGATGATGCGATTTATGTGCGCGGCGTGCGTTTTTGCGGACCACTTCCTATAAATCGTAATTAGAATTGGCATGACATGTGAAAGTCTCCGGCGCATGAGAATAAGTCGTGTTTACGTGCCACCCGTCGCCATCGATGGTCATCATAGGGAATAGGTTCGGTTGGAGGAGGCATTGCCGATCGACGATAGTTGATGAGGAAGAGGTTGTGACATTCATTACGGAGTCGTTGGGTGACATATTGCACACTAATGGGCTTGGAGATACACGTCTGGATTTTACTGTAACGTTTAAAAAAGCTTAGATCTTAGAAAGCTGAGCTTTAGATTTTGAAAATTTTGGAAACTTTTCGTGAAGAGATTTGCAGTTGACGATTATGGAGAAAAATTGGTTTCCTGAAACCTTAAATGGATGGAGATGTCAGAAAAAGTGGGACTAACAGTCGGTCAGTCGGTCTGAACCTAAAATTTTTATATATTAAGGGGTATTCCGAACTTTGACAGTCGGTAGCGGCCATATTGCTGTTAAATTGTTCAATTGGCTTTCACTTACTAAGTCCGTCTTGCCAAATAACGATGGACGGACATGGGGTTCAACAACCCGTGCAAATGATAAAATTGTTTCAACAAAATGGTTTCTCTGTTCGGGAAAGTTTTCGCGCCCTTCGCTCAGTTTACGGTGGCGAAAATCATCCAACCTAGAGGGATATTCGTCGTGATTTGAGCCTGCACCCGTACAACGACGTCACTTATGGAACACTCAATACTTATGCGCGACTTAAGGCGAGGACTTCCTCTTCTGCTTCCGAAGACTGACTGGGAATCGAAGACTCTGCGAGCCGGAGTGTATATGTCCATTCGCTCTATATGTCCTCGACCTCTTAAACGTCCATTGCGGAGATTTGTTTGCCTAGGACAAGGTCGCTGTACAGATTGTATAGTTCTTGGTTGTATCTCCATAGCCTGTCAACGCAATGTAGGTAGAAGTGGCGTTTCAGCATGAACTCAAGTAGCACCGATGTGCCTTTTTGTTACCACGACTCGTGTGACCTTATTATGATGATTGTTGTGGATGTGATACAGGCGCTCCCTAGATCCAGCCAGTGAGGCTTAGAAACCGGATATGATCTTGTATCCTATTACCCGAGATGTCGCTAAGGTTATCGAAGAATGGTTGGTCTAATTCACGCAATCTGGCTCTGGCTAGGGAGTGGGTTTCTCTCTCATTTGTGTTTCCGCAACTGCGGCATTATGGGTTGTATGGGATATCTAGTTTGGCCGCATGGTCTCCAATTGGCCAGTGTCCCTTGACACCGTGATTCCTGCGATATCTGGTTGAGTTATATTCAATAGATCGTTGGTTCTGTTTTTGTCGTATGAAGGCTTTTGTCAACGCAAACGGGATCGAAGTTTTTCGAAGAACTTTTCTCTCCAAACGACCAAGGACTTCTTCATCTGCTTTTGATACGGCTCATGGTAAGCCGCCGTAGTGCAGGACTGGGATGATCAGAGTCTTAAATATATAGCCCGAAGAAACATCGGTTGGCAGTAGTATTTCTTCGACCGATTTCTGTCGGGATATCATTGTCAAAATTAATATCGAAGCCGAGCTAAACAAAGTCCCGTACTACCTCAAAGATATATTTGTCATGGGTGATGTTCTGTCCAATTCGTCGGCAGAATAAACTTCGTCTTGCCATCATTTACTGCTGAACCCATTTTTTGCCGCTTCCTTGAGTCAATATTGTCGGCGTATGGTAGTAGTTGCACCATTTTTTGGAAGATTGGTGCTGGGTCGGGACTTTTTCACAATCCTCTCAAGGATCAGATGAAAGAAGCCACATGACAGTGCGTCGACTTGCCTAAATCTTTTTTTAGTATCGAACATGTCTGCGAGGTCGATTCCGACACTGATGGACCAGCGAGAATATTCCATCGTCATCCTACACAAACGGACGAGCTTGGGCGGTTTATCAAAACTAGACATCAGGGGCTAACACTCAAATCACGACCAGGGTGATAGCAATAGGTATTGTCGTTGGATGGTCATCTATTGCCAACAACACCAGGCATGTTTGAAATTTCATAGCGAACGTTCCATTGGTGAGAGAGAAGCTGGAGCCGATAGTTGCGGTAAGGGTTTTCCCAGTCCTAGTCCTTGTTTATTCACTCGGAATGTTCCCAGATTTTTCACCGATGGTGGCATCGGTCATGAGTGGTGCTTTTTCTTTTTCGTTATTACTTTCCTATCTTTACAGGTCCGTCCGCCGTCAACGTAACGTAGCTTCCTTCTTCTTTTCTTTTTCTTTTTTCTTTTTGATATTTTGGCACGAACAAAATGAACTACAAGAACTACAACGTCCAACTTAGCTTAGCTGAGCCACCACAAGCGTGCCATGCCCTCCTCACCTCCACTGAAGATGCTTCTGTGGCTGGACCCTGACTCACATTAATGCTGTCGCCTCTATACATTTTTTTTTCCAGGATCTACCGAAGTATGAAAGTTTGATCGTTTGTGAGTTTTCCTGGCCTAAAACCACACTCATGAGGGCCCCGATCAGGTTGTTTGTTACGGCAGATATGATCTTGCAGGCGATGTTGAGGAGACTTATGCCTCTGTAGTTGGTGCAGTTCAGACGGTTTAATTTTTTGGGGATCGAGCAAACGATGCTGAAGTTCCATTCTTCAGGCATAATCTCATCCGACCAGAATTGGCCTATGAGTTGGTGGATGTATCTAACCAATTCATCTCCGCCTGCTTTATCAAGATCAGTGTTAATGCCGAAATATCTGACAGCCTTAATAAGCTTGAGTTTAGCTATTGCTATCCCCACATCACTTAGGTCATGTGGTTGGCAGTTTTTGCCGTGCATCATCGCCAAAATTGAAGGGTTCGTTATGTCTGACAGCGGAATGTTGTTCCTCTTCATTAAAGTCTGCAGAAGTGGTTCTTCCATATCCTCAGCAACGACTGTGTCTCAACTTCGATATTTCCTTGTTCATGTCGACACGATTCTGTTCGAGCCTTGTATCCTTGGCTTTGTCGCTTTACACTTTGGTAAAACGTACGATCATCGTTCCTGGAGTGGCGCCTCTCTATATCCTCGGTTCTTTCCTTCTTCTCTGCTCAATGGCAGCTCTCGTTTTCAACTGCAGCTTAGATTTGTACTCCTAATTCTTGGCTGTGAGCATCTGTCGGCATTCATTCCTCGACAGTCGATACTGGTGGTATGGTGTCAATAGAGAGGTTAGAGATAAACGTTAAAGCCTTTGCGGTTTCTTGCGATTGCAATCTTCCGATATTGAATTTGTTGACAGTATTTCTGATTTTATGCAGTATGGTGGATATCCGCAGTCTCATCTTGTCTGCAACAAGGTAGTGGTCCGAGTCGTTCTTAACCCCTCGGTCTGTTCGCCTCATGTCTATCGCAATTCGATCAATTTGATTGAGCGTTCGTTGATTTGGTGACTACCATGTCCCCTTATGGATATCGGGGTAAGGAATCCGTGTACTGGCCATATAGGCATTCCGTTCCGCAGAGATTCAATTAGCCAAAGTCCGTTGCCAGACGTATTGTCGTGTAGGCTGTGTTTTCTAAAAAACTCTGCTTAAGATATGATTTTACCTTGATGAAGATTGCTTTTGCTTATGACTCCGAAATATAGGACTTCTTGCCTTAGTCACTGTAATCGCTTACTATAACACGGGCGGTAGTAGATGTCCCAGTTTCTTGTAGCACCTTAAGATTGAAGGTACAGATACAAACGTCGTTTCTTTTTTTCATATTCATCAACAATAAAGTCAGTCCTTTCCAAAGGTGTTGGTTGCTTCCTAACAGAGCAGCTCGTGTAGGGTTTTTACTTAGCTAATCCTAACTGGTTACTCAAGGCACTATTAGCTGCTCTGTAGCATACATTTTCACATGGTCTTTGTCGATTCGAGGCTGGCGGTACATTTCTGCCACAGGATTCTCATAACTATACGATACGAACGCAAAGGTATCAGCGCCACAAAAAGGTCTGCTTGAAACTGGGAGCCAGTAGCTCGCTAAGCCCATAGAAGATCCACAGTAGTTAGAAGCTTATTCGCAAAGACCTGCTACGTTAGAAAACCCCACAAGAAAAAGTCCATCGCGGTCAAATCGCTTTATCTCGGTGGTCAGTTCTCATCACATCCATGCCCTTGAGTCGCGCGTGTAGAATTTCCAATGTGTCGTGAGCTGTGCGACACGTAGTGCAGTCCTGTTGAAACCACATATCGTTGGTGTCCACATCATACAAATAAGGCCAACAGACAAACCCACGCGACCCGGAGATTAGAACACTGAAGGCGTCGATCAAAAACATCAACCAATTGATCAAGGAGAACTATCGGTTGTCCATTTATTTGTTTTGGAATAACAGAATTCGGGCCGTAAATTCCAGCGACCCGAGTATGTTTCCACAAATTAATAAGATCTTTAGGAGGAAAGGTCATAACGACCTTCCGTGTATTAAGCTCCAACGAACAACTGACAATACAAACATACTTTTGACAGCAGGAATTGATCCGGGGGAAGCCGTCTTCGACGACGATTTCTATGTTATTGAAGATCCTCAGGAGAAAGTGGAGGCTGTGGGGGCTGTCTTTCAGGAAGCGTATAAGGTGAATGATAGCATTCGCCCGAACCGCGTCCTGGAAAACAATGCCCTGCTCCATCATGTCTATCTCCGAAACGACATAACGCAATGGCGATCTGAGAACCGTGGTTTCACCCGGTTTGATGACGAAAACTTGGCAAACGCCATAGTCGCCGAGCGAAGTGGGTTTAGTCCCCTGTTAATCTCGAAGGTGGAACTCCAGATCATCTTCGATTCCATAAAGAAAAAGAAGTCAGCGGGAGTCGATGGTATATCCAACATTGTACTGCGACACTTACCCCCTGAAGCTGTGGACATTTACGCCACACTGTTCAACAACGCGCTGAATAATGCATATTATCCAGTGCGTTGGAAGACGGCGGTGGTTCATCCTCTCCTGAAAAAGGGAAAGGACAACTCCAATCCGGCGAATTCCGATCGATAAGTCTCCTTCCGAGTATCAGCAAGGTTTTCGAAAAGATTCTCAATCGAGCACTGTTCAAGCGGTCTGAGGACAATAATATTATACCAGAGAACCAGTTTGGCTTCAAGGCTGGACATGACTGCATTCATGCCGCCTCCAAACTCGTTTCTGATATACAATGGAACAAAGCCAAAAAACAGTGCACCGGTGCATGTCTGGTTGATTTAGAGAAGGCTTTTGACACCGTATGGTTATCTAAAGCTATCTAAAGCTGACCAGACTTGGCATAAGTAAACCACTGCTATATATGCTTCATGACATGCTGACTGGTAGAACGTTTGTTGTCAAAAGTGGCAATGTAACTTCTACCACAGAATTTTTCATTAAGAATGGTCTGCAACAGGGAGCGGTAATCTCGCCGATTCTCTTCAGTGATATGATAGGTAGTCTTACTCAGGCAATTGCGTATGCGGACGATCTTATCGCGTACAGAACAGCCTCTACTGTCGAAGTCATTCGAACACTTTTGCAGCGGGACTTCGACAAGATCCAGAGATTTTGTGATGACTGGAAGTTGAAAATCAACTTTCAGGAATCAGAAACTATCCTGTTTAGGACACCGTTGTCTAGGGCCTCTAGGGATACGAGAAAGAACTGGCGAAAGCTGGTGATCGTTGGACCAAACGGACAGCCACTGGCGAGTAAAAGTGTAGTAAAGTACCTTGGCATCTGGTTAGATCAGTATCTATATTTCGTAAGACATGTAGATGCTGCTCTGGCTAGAGCTAGGGGAGCATTTGCCCTGACAAGACGATTGTTTTATAGCAGTCGTCTTGACTACATGGCCCTCATTAGGCCGATGATTGCCCATGGGTGCCCGGTGTGGTTCAACGTTGCCCCATCTCAAATGGAAAAGATACGGGTGTTTGAGAGGCAGTGTCTGAGGAGCTGCCTTGGACTTCACAGAACACCAGTATCTGACTACTCAAAATACTATTCCAACCAGGTTCTATACAACGGGGCCAACATAAACGGAATAGACAATTTTCTGGTGAAACTCATTCGGTTTCACGCTGCAAGAGCGATGGCTTCGAACAATAGTCTCATCTTTGGGGCCTTCTATCCCAATGAGCGGCTTTATTCCGCCCGAAGCTTTCCTATATTTGGATAGTCGAGGGCTGATACAGGATAGATCGGCGCTTCCGCTAATCTACCACGTCTTCCGACGTCGCGGCTCCTGTACGACCGAGACGTCGTCACTTAGGGCGGAGGAGAGCGCCTGCGGTTCAGCAGGAGTGTGTCCGATTAGGACCGCCGGAGTAGGTCGCAACCGGAGAACCTGTTGTGGTGGTTAACGTAGTTATATTTAGTTGACTTTTGAAAAGATATGGCCGACTTGCATAGTTGTTTAGGTTATGTTAAGGGAAATAGTCGTGGTGGCACCTAAAAAAAAAAAAAAAACAAAAAAAAAAAAATAAAAATGCTTGCTGTGGCTGTTCTAATTTTTAAGTTTAATTTTTTATTTAGTTAGATGTAAGTAGTTTTAAGTAGTTTAAGTAAGTCGATAAGTAGTTTTAATTAGCATGTAAGTTTAAATTAAAAAAAAAGACAAGAAACCAAGTTTTTCTCAAATGTTTCTTGGTAAACATCATTTTATTTCCATTAGACTTACTTATTAGATAATAGGCCGAAAGGCATTAGAATTAAGTTGTTATCATTTAATTTAGGGCGCCCGCATAGGGCCAGTAAGTTAGTTAAGTAGTTGATAAGTAAGTTTTTTTTTCATGAATTTTTGTCTAGCATGTAAGTTAGTTTTAAGATAAAGTAAAATAAAAATGAATATCAAAAAAAAAAAAAAAAAAAAACAGAAGTTGGTAATCGTCGACCTATATCACTCGCCGTTGACAGTGATGACCTGGCTAACGTCGTTCTCAAAGGTATATGGGTCGCCAACCCAAAATACTTGCTTTGCAGTAAGTTTTCGGGATGCATTGGACGCTCTTAGATCTCATGTAGATTGGTCTCATCCCAAATTCGACAATCATTTTTGTGGACTTCCTCATTCAACCAGTAATGGGATCCATCGCTTAAGATGATTTTTCGATGAAAATTAGGATCAGTTTAGAACTGCTTCAGAGCTCATTTGCGAACACATGCCATAGAAGTTTACCTTCACTTTCTGGGAGGATTGATTTTTTTACGGGTCAGGTTCAAGTCAAGACCCAAAATTTGGCAAGTTGTGGTCTGCGAAAGGCTGCTTTCTTGGGACAGAAGTGAAACCGACTTCCTCGGATACCCTTGCAAACTCTTGCAAACTCTTCCGGACAGCGGCGATGTTTTTGGTAAATTTTGCATTTCATCGAAGTACGGGTATTGGTTTATCGTTTATTGAACCAGTGGACTCAAATCTATCCACCACACTGCAAAGAGTACTCTCGCTAGGACGATTATAGCGACCGTTAAGTGGGCTGCGGAATTTGCCTGAAGAGAACACCCATTTTGTAAAAAAAAATTTCACATTCCCCGAAGAAACTTACATAACCCTACATGCATGTGATATGTCTTGTCCCTTCCTTGCACACCATCCAACCTGATCCACTGACGTTTTGATAAATCACAATCCGCAACTCCAAATCAACGTCTAATTTATTTAAGCCAGCCTCCATTTGCAAGTCAAGCCATATAATCTTTCCAAATCCAAGTCCAAGCCATCTATCAAAGAACAGTTAACTGCCGCACATTAGCCTTCCAAATGTGAAAATAAAATAATCACGCTTCTCCAGCGAACCCACTTCACCACTTTGTACGTGCTGTGAGTTCCGAGTAAATGTATCTCTGTATCTCAACACACGAAACGATCCCTTCAATTTTCAATTTGATCTAGTTGTTGCCACAGAAACAGACGCTGACACTTAGAACCTCAATGGCATACAACTATTGCAGTGGCAACGATCGGCCAGACCCAGAAAAACTGGAGGTCTTACATATCCCGAGATAGTCATACCGTTGATTCCATGACTTGTTCGCTCTCGAACAAAGGCCGACAGCAATTTATCAGTGCACTCCAATCGCTTTGCATAAATGCGACTTCCATTTGGTTTGTGAGTAGTCTCGCAACAGAAACAACATCTGCGACAACGTGGACAAAAGTTCCTCCTAGCTCACAACAGCATCACCCTGTATGCCTATTTCGGTCCACATTAAATCAATGCGAAATAAATCAACTTCCGTGATTGCAGCGCTTAGCGACTGGCAACCACGCCCGACACTCGACAACGTGGTTACGATTCCAGCGCTACGTACTCGAACTCATAGAATGATCTAAGTACTCGATGTGCCACCATGTACCACTCGGCTATATCGATAGACCAATAGCTGTCTATCGACATGGTCCCGATGCAGTTGAGGTGCGCACCTGGTCCCAATCCAAGGCTAAAGCTAGATACAGTTGCACGTTGCCTCGTCGTTGTGAGATTGGTGGGGCTTGTTCGCGTGGCTTTGGCTCCTGTCATGATTAAGCATCCAAAATGCCAGGCAACGCGCACGGGGTGTCTCAGGGTTCCATTTCTATTTGCCAGTTTAATTGGGTTTTTCCATTCGGACTATGTATCTGCGGTTGGGGATCTCGGACTTATCTTGGTGGTGTGTTGGAGTTTTGTTGTTTGGGTGCGGCATGAGTCAACCCGAAGCGCACGACACTACGACCGGTATGCTGCCGCGCTCCACCGCAGCGGCGGCGGCGGTGCAATGTGTATGCTAAATAATTGTAACACTTATTTGCTGGGCTAGATGAATCGAGATTGATTAGAACTACAATCGGTGTTATTGGATATAAAGTAGGAACAAATTAATTTCGCAGCTGGAGCTTATGTAGCATGCCGTAGATAGTCTAGGTATGGGCCAGGAGAGCGAGACTCTTGAATTGAGAGAGCATGTCGCAAGGCGAACGTGTTGTTATTATTTTTCCAATTTGGCAATGCGGGTTGCTAGTTGTGAGTCTGGTTTTACAATTTTTGTGGGTCCGAAAGGTGGGGCTTGACCTGAGAGATTTTGGTTATCCGGTAACTGTGCAGATAATGGGCGTCTGTTTGTTCATCGACTGTAAATTGTATCTATAAAAATAATTGTGTTTATGAAAGGCGACGTAATTCGCAATCTGAAGAAGGAAGGAATTGGGATATTCCTAAGAGAAACGAAGACTCAAGGCCAATAATACGTCGATGGTTTGATAGTCCCTACCAAATTTTATTCAAATTATGCCTTAATACCTTTTTCAGGTTTGCCTCGTGCTTGATTTTAAAATCTCAAAACGATTTTTAAAATGGAAATTCTAAGATCGCAGGCTTTAGATTCGTTGTACAGCATCCAAGCGTATCTTTAGCCTTTGAAGGGTGTTTCAACACTAGAGAATGACATTTCAAAAAAAAAAACACACAAATGCTTATCTCTAAATTGCTGTCGATTAAAATTCTTTATCTGCAAAAGTGCACAACATTTTGTTCGAAACAATATTGGCGCCCAACGTTGGAACCAGAAGTTTGGAAAATATTTTAAGGAAGAGTTCAGAAATCGCTGTATATATCTACGGCAATATCTTATTGGTGATGCCAAGTTACAAAGGCTTTGGTTATTCCCAGTTTATAACAGCTGTTCCATTCTGACTACTCAATCAAACTCGGTTGTATAGCCTAAAACTTAGCCTAAGCCTTTTGAATCCAGGGGTGATATTCTGCATCTTTACTACGGTTGGGCCATTTCGTTGATTTACTTGAATTTAAAATACCGCAACTGCGTTATTTGGAAGCCTTCATTATCCTCTACTGGTGATGTCTGATGGACTGCGGTATCTAGGTATTCATTTTGTATTATTACTAGAAGTATTTAGTAGAAGTATTTACGATCTGAAAAAAACACTGTCAGCGAAAGAACTCAGAATCTGGAATCCACGATGGCGTTTACACTAACAGTTAGGCAACATGAACTTCTCTGACATATTTGGATAACAGGCGCTATACATAAAATTCAGGGGTTAGTCAGGGTCCTTGATGGTGGCAGATGAATTGAAAGGCGAACGGCAGTGTTCAATCCCGTAGTAGATACTGGCGGCAGCGTGTCCTACGGGTATTGGAACCGCCCGTCAAATTTTCGAAAACCTCGGAAAAACTGACTTAATGAGCAAAAAAACAAATTTTTGGCGCAACAGACTTGTTAGTACATACCTAGGGCCGAGCTTTCTCACAACCATCATGTATGCGTGTGTACTTCTAGCACGATGATGACGGGGCCGCCTTTTTATGCCGACTCTAAACGTCGAACTTAAGCTTTTCATGACAATTGATCCAACTCGGATGATTTGTCAGAACATCACGAGAGGAGGACCAGTGAAGAATCATTTAGGTGTTGCTACGATTGGGAAATGAAAGAGACCTTCTGCGCGAAAGTTCATCGGACTAACCATCGCACCACTAAAGCCCGTCTTTATTAGCATCCTGAACAAAAAATGGCAACGAGGTTCAAATCGGTACCTGGGATGTGGCAGATGAATTGAAAGGACAACGGCAGCGCTCAATCCCGTAGTGGATACTGATGGCTCCGTGTCCTAGGGGTATCTAACAAATTGGAACTGGCCCTCCAGGTTGGGGTTGTGCTTTGGGTTAACTACCTAATCATGGAAAAATCTAACGGTTACGAAGCAGCCAATAGCCTCGGAATGGACTGATTTTATTGTTGACGACACGGCTAAGTGGCCGCGGTGTAGTGGTAATGTGTTCGTCTGTTGAGTGGAAGGTTGCGCGTTCAATCCCAGCCAAAATCCATTTCACTTTTATTTAAAAGAAATAAAAAAGGTTGGTGTAATACCTTAGTATGCACACCATCTTGAATTTCTTCAAATTTAACGAACACAAGAAAAAGTGACTCCCCGAAGCTAGTTCGGACACCACCCACGGAGTTAAGTCTTCCACTACATCCAAAATCTTTCCTATTACTCTCTTTCTTCTCCTTCTCTAACGCTCGTACTGTGGTAACATATAAAGGGTATTCATAACCCCTTGAGTACGTGTAAATTATAAAAAAAAAAAAAAAACGAAAAACGGACAACGATGTTCGTATTTGCACCTGGAATGTGAGAACATTAAACAGGAGAGGTGCAAGCAAACAACTAGCGGAAGCCCTAAACTGCTACAAAGCAGATATTACTGCCATCCAGGAAATACGATGGGATGGGCCGGGCAAAAAGAGGATGAAAAACTGGGAAATCTACTACGGACCGTGTTATAGTAAGCAGAAACAGCGACTATTCGGATGCGGATTTGTTATAAGTGGCAGACTTAGGCAAGAAATCTTATGTTTCCAAGACATTAGCGAACGCATTGTAACGATCCGCATCAATGCCAAATTCGCCAACATAAGCCTTATATGCGCTCACGCCCCAACGGAGGAAAAAGATGATATAGCTAAGGATTGCTTCTATGAGCTCCTTGACAAAACCTATGAGCGACTACGATGTTAAAATCGTGCTGGTAGGAAGAGAAGACGTCCTTAGCAGTATTGTCGGGAACCATAGCCTACACGACAACACGTCTGGTAACGGACTTAGGCTAATTGACTTCGCTACGGAACGAAATGCCACTATAGCCAGCACACGGTTTCCTCACCTCGATATCCATAAGGGGACATGGCGGTCTCCAGATCAACGAACGGTCAACCAAACTGATCACATGGCGATAGACAAGAGGCATTTGGATGTCCGAACATTCCGAGGAGCTAACATCGACTCGGACCACTACCTTGGGTGGCCGCGGTGCAGTGGTAATGTGTTCGTCTGTTGAGTGGAAGGTTGCGCGTTCAATCCCAACCAAAATCCATTTCACTTTTATTTAAAAGAAATAAAAGGTCGGTGTAATACCTAAAAGTATGCACACCATCTTGAATTTCTTCAAATTTAACGAACACAAGAAAAAGTGACTCCCCGAAGCTAGTTCGGACACCACCCATGGAGTTTAAGTCTCCACTACATCCAAAATCTTTCCTATCCTCTCTTTCTTTCCCTTCTCTAACGCTCGTACTATGGTAACATATAAAAGGGTATTCATAACCCCTTGAGTACGTGTAAATTATAAAAAAAAACCTTGTTGCACCCAAGGTTAGAATTCGGATATCCACTACGCCACAACAATCCAGAAGTATTGTAAAAAAATTTAATTTCGAAAGACTGCAATCGCAAGAGACCGCCAAGACCTTCGCGCAACGCGTGTCTCTTAACCTCTCGAATAAGCATACCACCAGCATCGAATGTCGAAGAACTATGGCACCGATGCCAACAAGCCATTAGATCAGCCGCAACTGAAGTGCTAGGTTTCTCGCGCCCACCAGCAAGAAACCCCTGGTTTGATGAGGAATGCCGACAGATGCTCACAGCCAAGAACGAGGCCGGCAAGGCTAACAAGGCTAAGCTGCAGGTGAAGACGAGAGCTGCCGTTGAGCTTTAAAGGCAGAGAAGAAGGGAAGAACACCGGCTTTTCAGAAAGAAGAAAAATGAACAAGAAAAGCGCGCGATCGAGGCTATAGGAAGGTGCCACTCCAGGAAAGATGTTCGCAAGTTTTACCAAAGCGTAAAACGTCAAAGCCAAGGATACAAGGCTTGAACAAAATCCTGTCGAGATGAATAAGGAAATATCGTAGTTGAGACACAGTCTATGCTGAGGATATGGAAGAACCACTTCTGCAGACTGTTAAACGGCGATGACGAACAACATTCCGCTGTCAGGTAGAGCGAACCATTCGATATTGGCAACAACAGCGAAAGCTTCCAATCACCCGACCTGAGTGAAGTGAGGATAGCTATATATAAACTCAAACATAATAAGGCTGCCGGAAATTACGGCCTTCCCGCTGAGGTTCATAAAGCCGGCGGAGATGATTTGGTATGTAACATCCACCAACTCATAAGCGGAATCTGGTTGGAAGGAAGTATTCCAGAAGAATGGAACCTCAGCATAGTTTGCCCGAGCCGACCCGAGACCCTCTAAACTGCGCCAACTACAGAAGTTTCCTCAGCATCGCATACAAAATTCTATCTGCCGTAATATGTGAACGCCTGAAACCTTTTACCAACAGCCTGATCGGCCCTTATCAGTGTGATTTTAGGCCAGGAAAGTCCACAACCGATCAAATCATCACACTTCGGCAGATCCTAGAAAAACCCAAGAAGTCCAAATCGATACCCAACCTATTCATCGATTTCAAAGCCGCGTACGAGCACTTATAGAGACGAACTATACAGAGCCATGTCTAGTTTTGGTATAGCGCCCAATCCCGTCCGTTTGTATAGGATGACGATTTAGAATTCTCGCTGCTCCATTAGGGTCGGAAACGACCTCACTGACACATTCGATACCAAGAAAGGATTTAGGCAAGGCGATGCGCTGTCATGTGGCTTCTTCAATCTGATTCTTGAGAGGATTGTCCAAAACTCACTAGCCAACACCAGAGGCACAATTTTCCAAAAATCTGTACAACTACTAGCATACGCCGATGATATTGACATCATTGGTAGGACCCAACGTGATGTCATAGCCACGTTTGCTAGTATAGAGAAGGAAGCGGCAAAAATGGGTTCAGCAGTAAATGAGGGCAAGACGAAGTATATGCTGTCAACACGAAAGGACACACAACATCGACGAATTGGACAGAAGATCACCATTGACAGATATAACTTTGAGGTAGTACGGGACTTTATCTATCTCGGTTCCGCTATTAACTCTGACAACAACATCTCGTCAGAAATTAAACGAAGAATTGCTCTTGCCAACCGCTGTTTCTTCGAGCTATCAAGTCAACTTAGCAGTAAGGACCGTCTATATCTGACCCTCAAGATTCCAGTCCTGCTCTACGGCGCTGAGGCATGGACCGTATCAAAACCGAAGGAAGAAATCGTTGGTCGTTTTGAGAGAAAAGCTCTTCGAAACAGTTTTCCTTCGACAAGAACAGAACTGAATAGAATCCGCTCAGATATCGTTAGAATTATGGCGGTAGCCATGGACATTGATTAACCGTTCGTTGATCTGGAGACACCGCCATGTCCTTATATTGATATACAGGTGATGAAACCGTCTGTCCGTTACGACCGTTAGACGTGTTGTCGTGTAAGCTATCTTTTCCGACAATACTGCTAAAGATGTCTTCTCTTCCTACATTTGCGTTAAAATCTCCCGGCACGATTTTAACATCGTACTTCGGTAGTCGCTCATAGGTTTTGTCAAGGATTGCTTCTTCCTTAGCTACGGGTGGCGCACCAATTGTGCTACAATAAGAAATTCAAATAACTTTTTTTTAATCGATGTATTTCATTTTTTTTTTTATTGGTTACAAAATTAAATTTTATTTTAAATAGTTAGTTGTTTTTAAAGATTATAGATAGCAAATGACCTCCACGCTCTGCCACGCATATGCGGCACCTGATCAAAAAATTATTCATTGCGGCCTGAAGAGTTGAAGTTGGGATCGCCTCAATTATTGTCGTTATGGACTGCTTTAATTCAGTTAAATTCCTGGGCTTCGTTTTATACACCTCTTGCTTGACATAACCCCATAAAAAGAAGTCTGGTGCAGTCAGGTCAGGTGACCTTGGGGGCCAGCGAAGAGTGGAGTTCCTAGAAATTAATTTGTTTGCGAATTTTTTGTTTAGCTCCGCCATAACTGGTCTGGCTATATGTGCAGTTGCTCCATCTTGCTGAAACCAAACGCTGTTGAATGGTATACGTCTTCGGCGCAGTTCTGGGTAAAAAAACTCCTTCAACATCTTTAAATAACGGTCCCCATTGACAGTAACGGTTACACCGTTTTCTTCAAAGAAGTACGGCCCGACAATACACCTTGATGAAACTGCGCACCACACAGTGACTCGTTCTGGGTGCAGTTCCGTCTCATGGAGCATTTCCGGATTAGACTCTTTCCATATAGGGAAATTTTGCTTGTTTACATTGCCGTTAAGATCAAAATGTGCCTCATCAGACATGAACAAACAATTGATCAATGTGTTGTCTTCTTCGGCCATTTATATCATTTTTTGGCAAAATTCCAGGCGAACAGGCAAATCCTGAGGGTTTAACTAGCTAGTAATTTGGACTTTGTACGGAAACAAGTTTAAATCGTCATGAAGTATCCGTTGTAATGACCGTCTACTAACTCCAATTTGCCCCGTTTGGCCTGTATTGCAGATGCTACTGCTGCTATTGTATCCTGAACCCGAACATTGGCATCTCGATGGTACGGCCTTCGTGCGATGCTTCCAGATTCGGCAAACATGTTTACAAACCTCATAATGGTCCATCTACTCCGGGGATTACCGCCAAACTCCCGCCTAAATTCCCTTTGGACGGAAATGACGGACTGCAAAGCATGGTACCGTTGCACTATCCAAATTCTTTTCTCCGTATCCCAAGCATCCATTTTTATAAATCTAAATAGTAACCTACAAAATAAAAAAAAAATAAGCCGATTATTCACACAGAAAAAAAGTTATTACGCTTTATTTTTGTAGCACGATTCGTGCGCCACCCGTATTTCACATTTTTCATCCGTCGGGGCGTGAGTGCATATAATGCTTATGTTGGCGAATTTAGTCTTGATGCGGATTGTTGCATTGCGTTCGCTAATGCCTTGGAAACATAAGACTTCTTGCCTAAGTCTGGCACTTATAATTAATCCGCATCCGAATAGTCGCTATTTCTGCTCACTATAACACGGTCCGTAGTAGATGTCACAGTTTTCCATCCTCTTTTTGCCCGGCCCATCCCATCGTATTTCCTGGATGGCAGTAATGTCTGCTTTGTAGCAGTTTAGGGCTTCCGCTACCGCCGAAGGGCCAGTTCCAATTTATTAGATACCTCTAGGACATAATAGAGGTCAAACGAGTCAATGTAACAAAAGGGCACTTACATGCTACTTGGGTTCATGCTGAAACGCCACTTCTACCTTCCTTGCGTTGACAGGCTATGGAGACGAAGATTCAGCCAAGAACTATACGGTCTGTACAGCGGCATTCTCCTAGGCAAACAAAACTCCTCATTGCACGTCTAAGAGGTCTAGGACATATGCCATAGCGAATTGACATATGCCATCCGGCTCGCAGATTCTTCGATTCCCGGTCAGACGTCAGATGCAGTAGAGGAAGACCTTAATGGCCCGCAAATAGAAAAAAACCGATCTCACCCAATTTTAAGTTCTCCACTGGGTAAAGTTAAACTCTGCGGGTTAATTGGAGAGGCCAACATAGAGGCCAAGGTTCTTCCAGACTGTAGCGCCACTTAAGAAAACGTAGAAGGTAGTCCAAGAAGTGTGCACAGATACATATGCAAGGAATTGTATAGCTTTGGGACCACATAGAAATATGGCTGACAGCTTACATGTAGCTTTGAGAATTTGTTTTGCCTTTTACTGCTCTTTCTGCACCAATACAGAATTTTCATAACCATTACATATCGCCCATCTCCAGCTCATCTACAACCTAGCAAGATTCGACAGCAGAATAAGTTTCTCGGGAAAATTTAAGTTCCCGGTCATGGCAGACTCTAAGAAAATTTGAATACAAACTTTTGGGACTTGTATTTGGAGTATTGAATATTTGTGAAACACAGGTACTTTTAGTCTTAGCTTTACAGGCCTCTTTATGTAGCTTTGTATGCAGGCCAAGGTACTTTCAAGCTCTCCATTTAATTTCTAGGGATATAGCCCTCTTTCAAAGGGAAAGGGTGCTTAACTTGCTGAAGATATAGTAAGAATAGTCTTTTCCTTAGTAGCCTGTTCCTAAAATCAAATCAATTATGTCCACAAAAACCATCCAGACTTCATCTCAATATTTATCCCTCCTACGTTCCCTATTAGGCACACACACAAACAAAAAAAAAATCCCCTCAGACATGATCTCATCATTACTACCAGGAATCCAAGCAAATCAAACCCAGAAGACGAAAAAAAAAAAAAAACCCCCCCGACACTTTGCATAAAATTAAGGATCAACAACCCGTCCAGGCATCACAGTAACAATGCATCCAGAGCTCGCATGCGACTTTGCGTGTCGATAATGCGAATTATTATAACCGTTCGCTTGGATTGACTTTAATTAAATAAATTTCCGCGGTTCGTCGTCGCCAATCATTTGTGCGCTCCGTCGGATGAAGCCCAAGAACTCAAGGATACCCATATAAACGGTTCGAGGCATGCATATGCATATCCATTGCAGTTGCATGATTCATAAATTTCACCATCGCATCGCGAAAGCCCACTCCAGATTGTTTATCCTGAATCAGGACCTACCTTGTGTACAAGTAACACCTACTCGCGTATCTGGCTTGATTTAAATTTGTGCAAAACTACTGTTACACAAGGGATCGCGTGCGCCACAAGCCATCTCGCATAGAGATGTAGATACGCTCCTCCTTCTTCGGCTCTTGTGAAATTAAATGTCTGATCGTTGCCATAATAGTGGTTGGACGTTGGGTGATTCCAGCGCGCGATTGACTTGACCGCGCGACGATGGCTAATTTCATGTCCGCACATCCCTTACGGCCACATCCATAGATGCTAATCACTAACGCCGGCCGCTCTCTCATAGTCGAGCATTTGTACGAGCAACAGTCATCCGAGGCCGTCGAGTTTATTAGCTGGGCAGAGTCCAACCGGTCCCAGGAGCTGATCATCATTTAGCATCCGAGGCTGTGTTGTATAGGTACGTCATGGCTTGAGTCCGCTCTCCGCCAATTGTTATTAATTATTTCGATTCGAGTACTTGTAGTACAACTACCAGTGCAAGTAGGGGATGTGCAGGCGGTCTAGTGCTCTGGTGTGTACACCTCCAGCTTTGGCAGCAAATTAACTGGGGAATTTGTTCAGCTCCGAGTATAGGCTTGGGTTGGTTTTTTTTTTTTTTTTTTCTGGAACAAGATTGCTATCGAAGAACTTATTAAGGATTCTACTGCAGCACGGTGGGAGTGGGCGCACACAGGCCTGCAATTTATTTGTGTCACACGAAATGAGGGCATGTGCGGTAATAAATCGGTGGGTGGACTAGGAATTGATGGAACGACGGAGATAGATCAAAATGACCTCTTCCCGATTGTGGAATATGGAAGTGATGTGAGAGGAGGTAGCCCGCATATGGACGATGTTGCATTATGGTGGGCAAGAGCGACGGATAACGATGCTGATGATGTCGACTATACGGACAGCGGACACTTGATTGAGTGGTTGTTGTGGTAAATCATCATAAATTGGCGTTTTAAAACAGTTCTGTCGGAGAACGATCATCATGTTATGGAACGGTGTGTGACGTGGTTATGATGATGGTGCATGTGCATCTGTCAGAATTAAAACAAATACTGGGATTGACAGCACTTTGGCGATTTTTAATAGCTAAGATCTGTTTTAATATATTTCAAGCCATGGACCACTTTAAAATACAAAAATAGCGTTCCGGTGAAGTTTTGTTAATAAGGTTGGATGGGTGTTGTGAAATGAGGACGAATGCTAGCATTTCTCCGGAACATTCGTTCTAGGGTTTGGCTGTTCGGTAACAAAAAAAAAGGTCCGACACAATTCCGACAGATTTTTATCAACTGAAAACAGAAAACAGAAGAAAAGCCACATACTTTCTTACTAACTTTAGTGGAGCTACAGTCCAGAATGAACCTGCCTCTCCATTCATCTCCGTCCTTAGCTAACTCCCTCCAGTTGGGCAGTCCAAGTTGGTTGAGGTCAGTTTTCACTTGTGCTCTTGTGCGCACCACTTAAGCCGATCTCTTCCTCTACTGCGTCCGACTGGGAGTCGAAGACTCTGCGTGCTGGGGTATTGGTGTCCATTCGCTCTACATATCCCAGCCACCTTAAACGTCCAATGCGGAGTTTTTTTGACAAGGGGCATGTCGCTGTACAGCTCGTATAGTTCTTGGTTGAATCTTCGTCTCCATAGCCCGTCAACTTAAACGGGACCGAAGAATTCTTGAAGAATTTTCTTCTCGAAGCGACCAAGGATGTATTCATCCACTTTTGATACGGTCCATCCTTTATGCTTCAGTGCAGAAGAGCGGGACTTTGATGATCTGGGTTTTGTTTAGTTCGAGTGAGAGCTTTGCTACTAAATTGCCGCCTTAGAACAAAGAAACAGCGAATGCAGGAGTAATTCTTCGTTTTGCTTTGAACGAGGTGTTCTTGCCAAATTTAATGGCGGAACAAAGGTCGACAAAGTCCCTAAAAGATATATTTGTCACGGGTAATGTTCTGTCCAATTTGTCGATGTTGTGTGTCCTTTCGTGTTAACAGCATACTTGGTCCTACCCTAACTCACAAACCCATTTCTGTCGCTTCCTTGTCTATACTAGCAAACGTGGCTACGACATCACATTGACTCCGACCAATGATGTCAATATCGTCGGCGAATGCTAGCAGTTTCCCCGATTTATGGAAGATTGCACCTCTAGTGTAGGCTTGGCAGTTTTTCACAATCCTCTCAAGAATCAGATGAAAGAAGTCACATGACAGTGCGTAACCTTACCTAAATCCTTTTTTGCTATCGAAAATTCCTAAATGTAGGTAAGACCGTTTCCTACCCTGGTGGAGCATCGAGAATTGTCCATCCTCATCCTGCACAGACGGAAGTTTTTGGGCGTTATACCAAAACTAGATATGGCTTTGTCGTATGCAGTCTTAATATCTCATCACGTGCTGAGAGGTTTAAAGGCAAAGGTAGGAAGAAGAGTCATGTTTAGCATAATTGCCGAAAGCACAGCCTACACGACAAACCTTCTAGCAACGGTCTTAGGCTTATTGACTTCACTGCGGAAGGAAATACCCCTATAGCCAGCACATGGTTTTCTCACCTCGATATTCATAAGGATACAGGAATGCGGATATATACCACGACGCGCCACAACAAACCAGAAATACTGCGAAGTAATTTAATCTCGAAAGACTGCAATCGCAAGAGAGTGCAAAGGTATTCGGACAACGCGTATCCCTAAACCTCTCGATTAACACCATACCACCAGCATCGAATGTCGAAGAACAACGGCACCGATCCCAACAGGCCATTAGATCTGCCGCAACTGATGTTTTAGGTTTCTCGCACCCACCAGCAAGAAACCCCTGGTTTGATGAGGAATGCCGACAGACGCTCGCAGCCAAGAATAAGGCCTACAAGGCTAAGATGCAGGTGAAGACTTGAGCATGTCGAGATGAACTATTTCCTTGTTCGCCTCGACAGGATTCTGTTCGAGCCTTGTATCCTTGGCTTTGATGATTTACATTTTGGTAAAACTTGCAAACATCGTTCCTGGAGTGAAACCTCTCTATATCCTCGATCGCACGTAGTTGAGACACAGTCTGTGCTGAGCATATGGAAGAACCACTTCTGCAGACTTTTAAACGGCGAGGACGAACAACATTCCGCTGTCAGGCAGCACGAATCCTTCAATATTGGCAACGACAGTGAAAACTGCCAACCACCCGACCTGAGTGAAGTGAGGATAGCAATATCTAAACTCAAGCTAAATAAGGCTGCGGGAAATGAAGGCTTTCCCCCTGAGCTTTGTAAAGCCGGCGGAGATGATTTGGTAATTAGCATCCACCAGCTGGTAAGTATCATCCGCCGAATCCGGACGGATAAAAGTGTGCTGAAGAATAGAACCTCTGAATCGTTTGCCCGATCCACAAAAAAGGTGACCCTCTGAACTTCGCTAAGTATAGAGGCATGAGTCACCCCAAAATCGCCTACAAGATTCTATCTGCGGTAATAAGTGAGCGCCAGAAACTGTGAAAACAACCAGATCGGCCGTCATCAGTGTGGTTTTAGACCGGGAAAGTCCACAACTGTTCAAATCTTTACACTTTGGCAGATCCTGGAAAAAAACCCAAGAACTCCAAACCGATACCCACCACCTAATCATAGATTTCGAAGCCACATACGACAGCATTTCTAGAGACGAACTATACAGAGCCGTACCGAATTTTGGTATACCGCCCAAATTCGTCCGTATGTGCAGGATGACGATGGAGAATTCTCGCTGCTCCATCAGGGCCAGAAACGACCTCACCGTTACATTCGATACCAAAAAAGGATTCAGGCAAGGCGATGAGCTCTCATGTGACTTTTTCAATTTGATTCTTGATAGGAGAGGAAAAGTCCCGAGCCAACACCAGAGGCATCATTTTCAAAAAATCGGAGAAAGTACTAGCATACGCCGACGATATTGATATATTTGGCAGGACTCAATGTGATGTCATAGCCACGCTTGCTAGGAAAGAGAAGGATGCGGCGAAAATGTGTTTGGCAGTAAATGAGGGTAAGACGAAGTATATGCTGTCAACAAGAAAGGACACACAACATGGATGAGTTGGACAGAATGTCACCATTGAGAGATATAACTTTGAGATAGTACGGGACTTTATCTATCTCGGTTCCGCTATAAACTCTGACAACAACATCTCGTCAGAAATTAAACGAAGAAATACTCTTGCCAACCACTGTTTCCTCGGACTAAGAAGTCAAGTTAGTCGTTAAGCTCTCACTCGAACTACTAAGGACATTATACACAAGACCCTGTTTATCCCAGTCCTATTCTACGGCGCTGAGGCAAGGACCGTATCAAAAGTGGCTGAAAAAATCCTTGGTCGCTTTTTAGAGAGCAGAAAAAATACAAATTTTTGGTGTTAGTACCCAGGGGCTCGTTAGTACCCAGGGCCGTGCTTTCTCACAACTTCTTATGTTTACGTGTTCTTGCACGATGTTTGCTTTTAGAGAATATCTTCGAAAAATCTTCGGTCCCGTTTGCGTTGATTGTCTATGGAGACGAAGATTCAACCAAGAACTATACGAGCTGTACAGCGACATGCCCCTGGTCAAAAAGCTTCGCATTGGACGTTTAAGATGGCTAGGACAAGTAGAACGAAAGGAGAGCAATACTCCGGCTGGCAGAGTCTTCGATTACCAGCCAGACGTTGGACGCAGTAGAGGAAAACCTCGCCTTAAGTGGCACGCACAAGTCGAAACCGACCTCAACCAACTTGGAGTACTCAACTGGAGGCAGTTAGCTAATGACCGGGCTAATTGGAGAGGCATGTTGGTTGAGTCCCAGGTTCATTCCGGACTGTAGCGCTACTTAGGTAAGGACATGTAGAACGAAAGGACACAAATACTACAGCTAACAGTAGAGCAAGTTCTCGCCTTAAGTGGCGCCCACAA
The DNA here is from genome assembly GCA_949824845.1 of Rhingia rostrata. Taxonomy (NCBI): domain Eukaryota; kingdom Metazoa; phylum Arthropoda; class Insecta; order Diptera; family Syrphidae; genus Rhingia; species Rhingia rostrata. The sequence goes on from OX463757.1 coordinate 19,251,724, forward strand.
ATAGAAACCGAACTCGACCAACGTGGAGTGCGCAACTTGAGGCAGTTAGATAATGACCGGGGTAATTGGAGGGGCAACTCAGTGCGGACCTAGGTATATTCAGGGCTGTAGCGACACTTATTTAAAAATTTAACTTGCTTTTGGCAACTTCTAGGCTCATGCGTAGTTTTGTTCTTGACGCACCGAAAAAGCGTGACCTAATCGATGGCAACGACGACATTGAAAAATTACGATTTTTACACATTTATGCGTAGGTTTTTGGCTTTACTATCGGGAGAAAGCTGTACCGCCTGTGAGACGAATCAAAAGCGCCGTAGCATACCTCGATTCTTTCTCAAAATCAATGCTCTGGAATTCTTCAAGAACTTCCTCTAGGATGAATATTTCACTCAGACCTTTTAGAAAAAATGTCTGCAACCTTTCATTTTTTGTTGGAGTAAGTAAAGAATTCCGATTTAGTTGGATGGATTTAGTTTTTCGTCGTATTGAGTACTTTACCCACCTTTAAGGCACACCCAATACCTATCCGTTTAAGATATCTTTCCAATCTTCTCCAGCCAGACACCTGCTGATTCCCAAAAAAAAAAAAAAACTCTTAAGTCCTCCGCTGAGGCATTCCACCTCAGGGACTAGTTAATTAGTTTCCATGGCGCCCCAATCGTTCCTTTAATTATCACATACCCAAATATGAACTCGTTCCATTCTTCATTTCTACCCCAACCAACCATCAAATCCGGAATACCCCCTCCCCAAACAATCTTCCACTCTGAAAAACCACTCCGATGGCCAGCAGATTTTCACCTGTGTTTCGAGTTCCTATTTTGCTTTTATCGCCCATTAAGGTGCCCGGACTATCGTTAAACCAAAGATTTCCATAGACAATATATCACGCAGAGTCAAATAGAGCCCAACTCCCGCTTTGTCATAAAACACCGCACGACTGTTTAAAATTATTTCCGACCCCATGGACGAGGGGAAAAATCAATATTAGTCGTCTTCGTCCCCTACCACTCCACATTCCCGACGGGTGGTAGCGCCAGTCGGCCCATCAAATTCCCTCTCCCAAATGTCCGACAGCTCAGGAAAGGAAAATCGAATTGAAAATTATGAAATACATCTCCCTCCACGTCTGAGGACCCGGACAAACCCCCACGCGTAATTAAGAACTCATAACGTTACCGCCCTTTGTCTCGAGCAGACCATTAGATAAGATACGAGGACACTCCGAGGGACAAAGCCACAAATGCGTTATGAATAAATATTTGAAAAATTGGTTTTAGTAAAGTAAACTCTCCCCGACAGATGGAGGCAGAGGATAAATCATGACGAGGGGTCCAGCTCCACATGTGACCACTGACAGGTCGAAACGACACCTTCCCTGATTGCGGTAATCGAAGGAACACCTGATGCGACGATAGGTCGTTACTCTCGCCCCAAAACAGTATCAGATCGATAGGTCCATGGCCGTTTGGCTTTGTTCTTGGTTTTTTGTTGACCAAGCTTCCGCCTAGCTCAGCTTCGGATGCTCCATTGCATTTGCATAACAATCGAAAACGGCCCTTGATTACCATTTCAATTAGAATCTTCCAAGTAGATCTGGAGATTAGGTTTCCTTAGGATAGGTTATCTCTGTGGCTGCGGTTAGGGCGGTACTTGGCCATCTAGCAGTGTGTCGTCCGTATAGCTCTGTCCGTTTTATCTAATGTTTGACATACTAATCGGAGCGCACGCAGGTATTCCATTATCGGTCTCATTAGAGGTTATGTTTTCGGCGATTGATTAAGTAGTTTCGAAGGGGGAAATGTTAGCTTTTCGGTGAGTAATGGACGGTTGGACAGTATTAATGGGTGGGCGGAGCGGAGATTAGTAGGAGTTGGTGGGAAAATCCAAAAATTGTGTGTTGCCGTGTTGTAAATCTTCGTTATGAACGATGACAAGTGAAAATGAGTTATTGGCTCTTTTTTTTTTGTATTTCAGCCGTTAACTTGAAGGTGGCCTGTGAGGTTAGAGACGGAGAATTTTTATGGAAATGATTGTCGAGGGGTGGCTTGATGTATAATTTTAAATGCTGATTTATATAAACGTTCCACAGAGAACATAAATTATCGCTAGTGGTTTTGAGAGGAAAGGCTTTGAGTTCATTTTATTTAGCAGCCATATCTACCAAATGGTCAACTTTCTACTTTCTTAAGTGGCGCTGTGGTCCGGAATGTGAATGGGCCTTAGCTAACTGCCTATAGTTGCACACTCCAAGTTGGTTAAGGTTAGTTTCTACTTATGCGCGCCACTTAAGGCGAGGTCTTCCCTTACTGCGTCCGACTACTGGCTGGGAAACCAAGATTTTCGAGCCGGAGTATTGGTGTCCATTCGCTCTGCAGGTCGTTGCCATCTGAAACGTCCAATGCTCGCATAGTCACTGTAAAGCTCTTCGTCTCCATAGCCAGTCAACGCAAACGGGACTGAGATTTTTCGAAGAATTTTCCTCTCGAATCGACCAAGGATTTCTTCATCAACTTTTGATACAAACCACGATTCAGAGCCGTAGATCAGGACTGGGATGATCAGGGTCTTATATAAGATCTCCTTAGTAGTTCTTGTGAGGGCTTTACTACTGAATTGCCTTCAGAGCTCGATGAAACAGCGGTTCGCAAGAGTAATTCTTCGTTAAATTTCTGGCGAAATGTTGTTGTCAGAGTCTATAGCGGAGCCGAGGAAGAGAAAGTTCCGTACTACCTCAAAGTTATATCTGTCAATGGTGACGTTCTGCCCGATTCGTCGATGTTGTGTGTCCTTTCGTGTTGACGGCATGTACTTAGTCTTGTCACCATTTACTGCCAAGCAGTAAACAAGAAAACGTGGCTATCATCAGCAGTATCATCACGTTGAGTCTTCCAAAAATGTCAATATCGTCGGAAAATGCTAGAACTTGCACCGATTTTTGGAAAATTGTACCTCTAGAGTTGGCTCGGGAGTTTTGTACAATCCTCTCGAAAATCAAATTGACGAGTCACATGACAGCGCATCGCCTTGCCTAAATCCTTTTTTGGTGTCAAATGTTTCGGTGAGGTCGTTTCCGACCCTGATGGAGCAGCGAGAATTCTCCATCGTCATCCTACACAAACGGACGAGATTGGGCGGTATACCAAAACTAGACGTGGCTCTGTATAGTCCGTCTCTATGAGTGATTTCGTATGTGGCTTCGAAATCTATGATTAGGTGGTGGGTATCGGTTTGGAGTTCTTGGGTTTTTCCAGGATCTGCCAAAGTGTAAAGATTTGAACAGTTGTGGACTTTCCCGGTCTAAAACCACACTGATGACGGCCGATCTGGTTGTTTTCACAGTTTCTGGCGCTCACTTATTACCGCAGATAGAATCTTGTAGGCGATTTTGAGGTGACTCATGCCTCTATACCTAGCGCAGTTCAGAGGGTCACCTTTTTTATGGACCGGGCAAATGATTCAGAGGTTCCATTCTTCAGCACACTTTTATCCGTCCGGATTTGGCGGATGATACTTACCAGTTGGTGGATGCTACTTACGAAATCATCTCCGACGGCTTTACAAAGCTCAGGGAGAAAGCCTTCATTTCCCGCAGCCTTATTTAGCTTGAGTTTAGATATTGCTATCCTCACTTCACTCAGGTCGGGTGGTTGGCAGTTTTCACTGTCGTTCCCAATATTGAACGATTCGTTCTGCCTGACAGCGGAACGTTGTTCGTCATCGCCGTTCAACTATTTGCAGAAGTGGTTTTTTCATATCCTCAGCATCGACTGTTTCTCAACTACGATATTACTTTGTTCATCTCTAGAGGATTCTTATTCAAGCCTTGAATCCTTGGCTTTGACGTTTTACACTTTTGTTAAACTTGCGAACATCGTTCCCGGGATGGCACCTATCTATATACCCGATCGCGCGCTTTTCTTGTTCATTTCTGTTCTGTTCTTTCTGAAAAGCCGGTGTTCTTCCCTTCTTCTCTGCCTATAGAGCTCAACGGCAGCTCTCGTCTTCATCTGCAGTTTAGCCTTGTTAGCCTTGCCGGCCTCGTTCTTGGCTGCGAGCATCTGTCGGCATTCCTCATCAAACCAGGGGTTTCTTGCTGGTGGGCGCGAGAAACCTAGCACATCAGTTGCGGCTGATCTAATGGCTTGTTGGCATCGTTGCCATAGTTCTTCGACATTCGATGCTGGTGGTATGGTTATTCGAGAGGTTAAGAGACACGCGTTGCGCGAAGGTCTTGGCGGTCTCTTGCGATTGTAGTCTTTCGACATTAAATTTTTTTACAGTATTTCTGTATTGTTGTGGCGTAGTGGATATCCGAATTCTAACCTTGGCTGCAACAAGGTAGTGGTCCGAGTCGATGTTGGCTCCTCGGAATGTTCTTGTCTAGCGCTATGTGATCAATTTGGCTGACCGTTCGTAGATCTGGAGACCGCCATGTCCCCTTATGGATATCGAGGTGAGGAAACCGTGTGCTGGCTATAGTGGCATTTCGTTCCGTAGCTAAGTCAATTAGCCTAAGTCCGTTACCAGACGCGTTGTCGTGTAGGCTATGGTTTCCGACAATACTGCTAAAGATGTCTTCTCTTCCTACCTTTGCGCTAAAATCTCCCAGCACAATTTTAACATCTTACTTCGGTAGTCGCTCATAGGTTTTGTCAAGGAGCTCATAGAAGTAATCCTTAGCTATATCATATTTTGCCTCCGTTGGGTCGTGAGCGCATATAAGGCTTGTGTTGGCGAATTTGGCCTTGATGCGGATTGTTACAATGCGTTCGCTAATGCCTTGGAAACATTAGAATTCTTGCCTAAGTCTGGCACTTATAACAAATCCGCATCTGAATAGTCGCTGTTTCTGCTCACTATAACACGGTCCGTAGTAGATGTCACAGTTTTTCATCCTCTTTTTGCCCGGCCCATCCCATCGTGTTTCCTGGATGGCAGTTATGTCTGCTTTGTAGCAGTTTAGGGATCCCAATAGTTTTTCGCCTGCACCTCTCCTGCTTAATTTTCTCACATTCCAGTTGCGGATACGAACGTCGTTGTCCTTTTTTGATGAGAAGGGTCGTCAAGAACAGAATCGATCCTTTCTGAGGTTATTGGTTGCTTTGTAACTAGTGGATTTTTTCCATAAGTGGGTTGTTAACCCAAAGCACAGCCCCCAACCGGAAAGGCCAGTTCCAATTTATCAGACACCCCTAGGACATCAGTATTCACTACAGGTCTGAGCGCTGCAGTTGGCCTTTCGGATCATACGCCCCTATCTGTGTTCAAGTTGCCTGACTTACCATTGAGATTCTTTAATAACCGGTTGTCCGAATTCATCATCTAGGTTCGCCTGGGACATCAGGCGGGTATTCCGTGCCAGTCGTACCAGACATTTTATAGTGTTGCTGTTTTTCGCCTTGTCATCATCAACACTCGCACTTAAATCCGGTTGTATGGACCAGTATCTGATGGTTTCCAGTTAGATGTCAATTGATGTCAAGTTTCAACCACTGGACATTGCCAAGTTTAAGTCAATCAACCAAGTTTAAGTCTGCCCTCGTTCTGCAACACCCAACCACCAGTGGGTCCCTTTCCTTTCTTATGATAGAAATCTGCAAGTGCTCGCGTACCCACTTCTGCGATTTTTTAATCGCAATGGATTTAAATCGCAAAATATGTGGATACGCTTGCCAGTACGCATGACTCACTAACAAAAATCGAGCCGCAACAAAAATGGCGTTGCGATTGTTAGGTGTCATGTTGACATTAAAAGTTATCTGTTCCACTTTTCGCGACTGAATAGTCGTGCGACGGAAGACGCATGTGTGCGCCTTGCCTAAGACGCACAAAGAAACTCACAAAAAAAAAAATTGAATACATACTGATGCCGAATACCTTCCTCTCCTTTTTTGACACCGCATCCTTGTGGTATATCTACACCAACAAATCAATTTTGATTTTAAATTTTTTTTTCTGGTAAATTCCCCTCAATTAGTGACAATTCATATTAACTCGACTACCTACTCCACTTAAACTCGGCCGCCCCTCCATTAACGCTAACGGCAAACTTTGCGGTGTGTTAATCCGCCCCTGCCCCCTTACTACCATCCCTATCCCATGTCACTAATTTATGCTAACATTGCACGTTGCTCATGAAATGTTTGCAATTTGCACATAAAATACCAATCATGCCGGGTATTATACACGATAAAGGATGTCAGTGACTGAGAAAAAAAAAAAAAAAAAACGAAAAAAATCCTTAAAAAGCCGCTTATTAAAACGCCAAGCTCGTGCTTGGTTCCCATTTTAATAAGTTTTACGTAAGGTACCCACTCGCTCACTCTCAGATACATCCTTGCGATAATACATGTCATTATTCGGAATTTATTGTGTTCCTTGCAGCGAAAAACGGCTAAAAGGGAGAACAAAACAATCCGCTCCCTGTTCGGGAGACCCTTTACACGTGTTTCAACAAATTTTCAACGAAAATTGTAACACAATGAGGTACGGAGCTGGGTACCTAGCCCCACTCTGCTTGATGGCGAAGACAACAGGAGCACAGGTCCACTTAGACGGGGAATATCACTCGGGCCGTGCGGTAAACTTTAAACAGTTCCATCTGTCATATATTTCATTCTAAAAATGGTAATCGGCCATTGTGTGTGCGAGCTAGCGGCCACAAAAAGTATCATAAACGTGAGGAAGCAGATTGCAGCGCACAATGCAGCAGGCAACGCGCACGTACAATATTTTCATGTGCGATCCTACTTGTTGTTGTGGCGGGTTGGAGATTTTGGGAAGCAACTCCACATATCGTTCCCAGTACTCCCAGACTCTGTGTGTCGCAACAGAAACTCGGAATTACTATATTTAACCGATGGCTCAACAATCGATAAGGTTATGCGGCGGTCTTTGCTGCACAGCAACACACACACACACACATACTCAGACTCTGAACGGTCACTCATTTGCTGTCATTTATTTCACCGAAACGTCATTTTGTACTAGGACAAGCGACGAGGATACATCCCCACCATTGCACTGCAAGTGAATTTCATTTTTATGTGACACAGATATTGCAGCGGGCAAACAACAACGTATCCGCCGGATACACAATATGCTCACACACAGCCTCCGCCTGACTCGAGCTCACTTTGTATGCACTTGGCGCGGACATCATCGTGCCTGATGGAAGGAAGCGAGCACAGCTTTTAACGTTTTGTTCGCCTAATTGGAATCAAATTGTCCGGGACAACTGGTGAATTTTTGAGTAGCTCGGAACGGATAGGTCGGTTGGTATGGGGACTTTGTGAATTTGGGATTTTTTTCTCGCCTCCTTTGTTTGGTTCGTGATAGATGCACGCGTGCATGCAAGTTGGCTTTGCTGTGGAGTCTGAAAGGGGTACAGGCACACGAAATCTCATCAAATTGGCGAATAATGATAAAAATGTTTTTTTTTTTTTTTCAAAAATCATACGTAAAAGAGACGTGATTTGGAAGCGGAATCAGGCGAAATGGATTCAAAAAAAAAACAATTTTGACGTAAGGGGGGTATGCACCAAAGAGTCGTATCCTTCGGACAAGTTGAGGATTATGTGATGTCAGACTTCTGAATCCTTATGTGGTATTACCCAACCTTCGAATTCATCAATCTTTTCATTTGTTCGAAAATCCTGTGTTCAAAAATTTTCTCATTTTCGAAAGCTCTCTCATTTTGGACTTTCGTTTTCTTTTTTGCAACATAATAGCCGCAGGCCCTTCCTTCCTAATTGTAAGTGGTCGACTATTAGGTATTTTAACTTCTCTTAAGTGTCAACAAAAGTTCGTTGGTGAAAACCAGTCTAAGGGTGACTTGCACCAGCATGTTTATCCGTTTTGCCATTTTATGCTCTGTGTGGAGTTGCAAGTCTGCCATCAGACGCGTCCTCTTCTGACGGAAAGACGAATCCCCTGCAGATATGGGAAATGAAATTCCACTCGTAGACCAAAACTAGCAAGCTTCCGTATCAAAAAACTCCCTAGACGACGGTGGAAGGTTTCTCAAGATGGAAAAATTGTCCATCTCCCCATTTAGGGAAGACAAACTAAGCAACCCATATTCGGACAAGAGGTCATCTAGCGACCCCTAGTCATCTAGTCAGATCCCTTTGAACAGAGATGGTGGCGGAAGAGCTGAAAGTCCAACAGCAGCGCTGTCGTAGTGGATACTGATAGCCCAGTAGCCTAGGGGTATCTAATAAATTGGAACTGGCCGTCCAGGCTGGCGGTTGTTAACAACCAACTCATGGAAATTGTTGTTACGAACCAACCATGAGCTTCGCAAAGGACTGACGACCATGCTAAACGAAAAACTGATAACGGCGTTCGTATTTTCGTCTTAAATAAGAGAACATTCGGCCATAGGGAGGTATCCGCCTGAGCGGAAAATTCTCCGACTTCGTAAGATTCGAAGGATTTTAGCTTCGAGGTATTCTTCCAAAAATTCTTCAGAAATTCGGAATATTTGTCCGACATTTTGTAACGCATCGCTGTGAATTGCGTCGAAGTGCGTTTAAGTGCATTTTTCGTGCAATTTTTGACAGCTAAGTGCAATTTTTTTCCGAATTCCTACGACAAATTCTTTGCGGAATTTATTTACGAATTGAAGTGAAGCGATTTTTTTTTCCGACGACACATACCTCGAATGGAATTTGAAACTCCGACGAAGAGTGCGTTGAGGAAAATTGTCCGCTCTGACGGATACCTCGCAAAGGGAAGATTAAACAGGAGATGTGCAGTCGAAAAACTAGGGAAAGCCCTAAGATGTTAAAAGGCATACATTACGGCCATCCAGGAAATATGATGGATCGGAGTGGGCAAAGAGGAGGAACAACTGTGGCATCTTCTATGGACATGCATCCATGGCAAATTTGCCAACACAAGCCTTATATTATGCACTCACGCTTTGACGGAGGAAAAACGATGCGAAAAACTGCTTCTACGAGCTCCTTGAAAGGAAACCTATGAGCGTCTGTACCTCTCCTGCTTAATGTTCTTACATTCAAGGTGCAGATACGATCGTCGTCAATCATTCAATCAGTCCTTTCCAAGGCTCTTGCTTTGTAAGATAATTTGTTTACGTGAGTTGTTAGTAACGCAAAGCACAACCCCAACCTGGACGGCCAGCTCCAATTTATTGGATAACCATAGGAAATGGGGCCATCACTATCCACTACATCACTAGCCACTGCCTCTATTCAAAGGGCCCGACAGACACTAGATGACCAGTTGTCCGAATATGTCGGAGCAGTTCAAATATTTTGTCTATCCTAACTGGGACTGTAGATATCACCAATGACTCCATTTTGGGAATTTTTTCGCTAAAATAATGTAAAAGGACATGTGTTGCAGGGTGTGGACACATCCAACCATCTTTCCGGCAGAAGATAAGGTCTTTTGTCTCATTCCTTACCCTTTCTCTTCGAGGGTCCTTACTAATCATTGGAATTTCCTTATGGCCTAAAAAAAAAAAAACAAATGTATGGCGCAACAGGCTCATTAGTACCCAGGGCCTGGCTTTTTTTCTCACAACCATTCATGTGTGCGAGTGTACTTCTTAGCACGATGGCGGGACCTCCTGTTTTATGCCGAATCCGAACAGCTAAGTTGAGATAAGCTTTTCATGATAATTGAGACTACTCGGGTGATTTGTCAGATCATCACGAGAGGAGGGCCAGTGAAAAATCATTTAGGTGTTGCTACGGCTGGGAATCAAACCCAGACCTTCTGCGCGGCAGTTCATCGCACTAACCATCGCGCCACTGAGCCCTTCTTCTTCCTTATGGCCTAGTTGTACGAATATGTCAGTGCAGCTCATGAAGATTTTTTCCTTCCACCAGCTTAATTCGGATTTTTAACGCCACATTTCATTCCATAATGCGAATTATTTTGCTTCCATCTGAGGTACCCATTGTAGGGTGCGAGAATTTATATGGATAGCTGCTTGTTCACAACAAGACCCACTCTGTAGCCGATTGTCAATCTCTTTGACCTCCTTCCGAGATGGTTACACATTTCATTCCATAATGCGAATTATTTTGCTTCCATCTGTGGTACCTACCCATTGTAGGGTGCGAGAATTCATATGGATAGCTGCTTGCTCACAACAAGACCCACTCTGTAGCCGATTGTCAATCTCTTTGACCTCCTTCCGAGATGGTAACAGCATGGAGGGAAGATGTCAAGACCAAGTACAAGATTACCTCCAACCAACTTGCGTCGCGCAATCAGAGAGGCAGTTCCAAAACGGCCAGCTAATCCTTCGGTAGGAATGGCTTTAGTTCAGATCCTATACACTAAGTAAAATCTCACATTTGTCTCCATTTCAAGAATCTTCTTCCTATATGCCGCAATCTTCGTTTCCCAACAACAACGCGTACCTGTGTTGACAATTGAAATTTATTCCCGAAACATTTCAACAAATTGCCCAAATCTTCCCACACACACCCAGGTAGTTGATACCCCCTAGGTGCACGTATGTGACCAAGTTAAATGGAAACTTCCCCATCTCTCCATTAATCACCATCTCATTGCAGCCTCTCTCCACAGTGCTCGCATCTCCCACCATCTAAATGTATTCAAGACAAATTGCAAACGGACCCCCCCCAACACCCCACTCCCAAACGACGAAACTGACGACTTACGACTTAGACGTTCGCCAGAGTTACGAATCGCTTCGAGAATTTCTCGGAACAATGTGGTTACGTGCCACGTTGCCTGCTGACTTGAGCAAATCTCAGTGTGCTCTCGGAAAACCCATTAAAATGGGGGCCATCGCCGCAGTATGACCGTCCCGCTGCAAGACCTCCGACCGCAGATTACTCCAAATACAACAATTTGCATTCGATAAGGATCCATCATTGGAATAAAATGTTAATTCTTGAACATTTTAGTGTGGTGCGGCTCCAGTTGAATAAACAATGCAGAGAGCTACCATCACCGCACCATCCTCCATCCTTGGCATCGGTCCAAGCTATTTCTCTGACAACAACACCCGAGGATAGTTACAAAACAATTGGCGAAAGGTCTTACGTGGGCCATTGCATCAGGAACGACGAAAGTAATCAGCCTGTAAAAATCAAGGCAGCCCATAAAGAGTTGGTGCCCAAGGACCCGGAGAGTAGGAGTTGGTCGCACGCGCGCCTCATCTACTCTCTGCCCACGTACGAAACGAATATACGATTCGGATTTGGACGGGTTTTTGAATAAAAATGCGAGCGCATGGGGCAGGACAGCGGACGCGATGGCTTATCAAATGTATCTCGACCGATGCGAAGGCAACTTGTTGGGTGTTCGCTAGATGAATGTGCCACGGTGGACGGGTAGGTAGGCAGGCGGCATATGCATGAGTAATGAGTTTTGGCCCAAAAATGGTGGCATCATCTTCGTATTTGGTTTGTGAAAGTTAAGAGTTGGTGTATCTGTTGAGGTATAAAGACCCCCCAACATTGTTGTGCAGAGTCTTTTATGGGCCCCATCAAATCCTCATAAGTCACAATGTTCCAACTGCTTAACGCATAAAACCGTTTAATGCTCCAATCTCTGCCCGGCCGTCTTGGTGGTTTATTGCGGATCATAAAAAAAAGTCATGCACTCAATCGCAACCGATACGGAGGGGGAAAGACTCCATCTGTGTATCTGGTATCTGTGATGACAGACAACTGCCATCCATGTACGAGATGATAACCACAAAATTCCGATCTCACACCGTTCAATTTCATATCGGTTGTCAGCTTCTCCTTGGGAGCATCGTCGGTGTGGACGACCCTAACCTCCTAACCAAACGGTGTGCACAATTGTAACATTTTCCAACTCTAATTGCACGAACGGGTAAACTCCCCGCATCCGAAGAGGTGAGCGCTGACACTCGACTGGGGCACTGACGTGTGGCTTCCAGCTTCCAGCGAAATTGGTATTAATGAGTTTCTTTCAGTTGCTCCCAGTGGTGATGGAGGCGAGCTCCAGAGACGAAGAAGTACTTGCGGAGTAATTATAGCTTCGCCACTTTGGGAGGAAGAAACCTCGCATCGCTCATGTAATTATCAATTTAATGTGGGAATCGTACGCTGAAGTTGGTTCCAATAGATGTACCCGTAAGCCGGCCGTTTGGTCTGATAGAGAGAGTGTGTGATGATGATGGTGGCAGCGGAGGTGATGGTGATGAGTTCTCGCGCACCTCGCCTATCATGGGCCATGAAATATTGAATGCGTGCTAGGATAATTGAGGCATCCAGCAACACGGATTAATTATTAGGTGGAATATCTAATGGATTTGATGGATCAATTGTGTGACTTTCAGCTGATGGTCCGATGATGTCTATTTAAGACTTGAGCTCATGATTGTGTGTGGAAGGGGGGGCTTTGAGTTGGATGGACTTCGCGCACTTGTGAAGATTTACCAATAGCTGATTGATTGATATGTTGGGCGAGGATTCATTTTCTGTGCGTTGTATATATTTTATGAAACATAAGCCTTCTATGGTCCTGGCTGGTGACAACCGATGCACGACGGTAAATCGTGCTGGAAGAATTTATTGCTAACGTAGGAAGGGAGGGCATCGAAGCCAGCATACGGTATCCATAAGGCGTCATGGCGGTCTCCAGATTAGCAAACATTCCGAGGGGACTAGAATCGACTCGAACTATTACTTAGGTGCACCCGAGGTAAGAGTGCGGGTATCCCATATGCAACATACGAAGGTATATGTAGCCTTCTATAGCCTAGATAGAAAAAAAGCTCAGAAAAGCTCACCTACAACAGGTTAATGGCAAAAGCTTAGGATAGCAGCTGCTCTAGCTACATGAAGATCAGAAGACTGGATCATCTAAAATTAAATTACACGTCTCTGCTTGATATTTGGACAGCACAATGCGGTCTTATTGCTCACCAAAAGAAGACCGAACTTGTACTGTTGAGAAATATAGGAAGCATACCACATGAGATTAGAGCAGAGAAGTTGAGGTTTCTGCAGTAGTCTTTGCCTAGTCATTGTTGTATGCTTAGGCCTTGAGGGCAATCCCTGTATGGACACCTTTTATGGTGCTGATGTTTGATTTGTTCAGCATTGTCAAGCAGATGGAGAGCCTCTGATTATATTTTAGCCAGAGTTTCCTGTAGATTTGACAGGTTGTACCGTTTATTCATCTACTGTTTGATTTCTTGATCTCATCCAGTTTGATCTGCAATTTACATGCCCACATTTTTTTTTTACATTAAACGCCTACAAAAGGTAGACTCATCGGATCTACTTATTTCCCCCCGGGAAATAGACTGCTTGGCGACGAACTCGACCGCCTCTTTGACTCAATCGAGTCTTATTTTAATGCAAAACACACTCTTTCTAGGGTTCAATATTCAATGAAAGGTAGACTACTGTACAAAGCCTGTATGAAGCATAGGGTAGACTTATTTTTCGACGGGAAAGCCAACGTATTGGCCAACTGACAAAAATAAAATCCCTGACCTCGTCGACTTCTTTGTCGCATTAGACTCACTCAAAATCTTGCGGAAGTCGAAGAATGCTGGGATCTATGCTCAAACCACTCAGCAGTCACTATGAAAATCGATTGAAGTCTAGCAAAAAAAAAAAGAAGAACCGCCTAGGACTCTTATATATTCCAAGACAATTGAAAGTCGCCGAAGTCATTATGGTTCTGAAACCGGGGAAAAGTTTAAGCGACAAGAAATTATAACGACCCATTTCGCTCCTACCGATAACATCGAAGGAAGTGGTAAAAAATAGGTTTAGCTGTAAATGAGGATAAGACCAAGTATATGCTGTCAACACGAAAGGACACACAACATCGACGAGTTGAACAGAACGTCACCATTGACAGATATAACTTTGAGGTTGTACGGGACCTTGGCTTCGCTATTAATTCTGAGAATGATAACCCGCCAGAAATCAGACGAAGAACTACTCCTGCCAACTTCTGTTTCTTCTTGGTCTGGGTTCGATTCCCAGCCGTAGCAACACCTAAATGACTTTTCACTGGCCCTCCTCTCGTGATGATCTGACAAATCATCCGAGAAGTATCAATTGTCATCAAAAGCTTATCTCAACTAAGCCGTTAGGATTCGGCATAAAACAGGGGGTTCCGCCATCGTGCTAAGAAGTACACACGCACACATGCATGGTTGTGAGAAAAAAGCGAGGCCCTGGGTACTAACGAGCCAGTTGCGCCATAAATTTATTTTTAACTTCTGTTTCTTCGGGCTAAGAAGGCAATTTAGTGGTAAAGCCCTAACTAATGTTACTAAGGATATCCTATACAAGACTCTGATTTCACATTCCTTATCTACGGCGCTGAAGCATGGGCCCTATCAAAACTGAGCGAAGAAACCCTCGGTCGATTTGGGATGGAAAGCTCTTCGGTCCCATTTGCGTTGATGGGGCTATGGAGACGAAGATTTAACGACGAATTATACGGGCTCGCAGGTTCTTCGATTCTCAGTTAGACGTTAGTAAGTAAGTTCGCTAATGTAATCAAAGTAAAAGATTTCTTGGCTAAGTCTACCGCTTATGACAAATCCGCATCTGAATAGACGATGTCTGCGTTTATCTTAAAGCGAACAGCCGATGGCCTCAGTCGCTAGTGCTGTTACGTGTCTGTAGTTCGTTGCATTCATGTGCGAAGTACTGTGACGTCCAAGTCCAAGTCCAAAGCGAACACTTGTATGTTTAATAGTTTTTCAGCCTCCTTTTGCCCGACGAATGCCATCATATTTCCTGGATGACAGTAATGTCTAATTTTTAGCAGGGTTCTGTTAGTGGATCGGCTGCACCTTTTCCGGTGCAGATAAGAACGTAATTTTCCATTTTTAGTTTAGCATAGTCGTCCACAATCAAATCATTCCTATTCGAGGCTCTTAGTTGCTTCTTAACGACGATTTTTTCCTAGAGTAGGTAGTTACCCCAAAGCCACTCACTTGGAGCACCAGTATCAATTGATTAGATGTCTGTTTAAGGGACCTGCTTAGCCCCTGAGAATTCTAAAAGACTTGTTGTCCGAATATATCCATTCTAACTGGAACTGTAGATGTCACCGTTGAATCCATCGTGGTAAATCTTGGGACACATTTACCCACCTGCTCTTATCTGCTCGTGCCAAGACTTAACAAAAGGGTTGAAATCCTGTCTACGTTAAACAGACAAGGTGTTCGGCGGTACAAGTTACTCGGCGGTCGGCGTTCGCTGAGAGTCGGAGTTGAAAGACAGCATCTAGTTGAAATCTCAAGTGCTTTCAGTGGCTTCAATATCCCTATTTCCGGCTCGTAACTATCTGTAAAATAGCTGTTTAGTCGCTTTAGCCTCAAGGGCGGTGCACCTTTAATTTGTTTGTGAAGAACATCGATTTTAGCCGTTCGATAGTTTTCGTTCCGGTCATCTTATCTAAGGTATAGGGAGATCCATTTCGAGGTTCCCTACATTTTTTAAAGAAAAAAACACAGAAAATTCAAATTTTGGCATTTATTTTTTGAAGATTATGTCTATCAAATGTTGTCCGTTGCTACGTCGCAGATGGTCCATCCGTTGAGTCCAATTTTCGATCACTCGTTCGAGCATTTCGACTGGTAACTGGCGAATGAAACGCGTGATGTTTTCCTCCAAGGCCTGAATCGAAGCGGGTTTGTCGGCATAAGCTTTTGACTTTACATTACCCCACAGGAAAAAGTCTAACGGTGTGATATCACACGATCTTGGTGGCCAATCGACCGGACCAAAAAGTGAAATTATTTGCTCACCGAAATGTTCTCTCAGTAAGTCCATTGATTGATGCGATGTGTGGGAAGTGGCGCCGTCTTGCTGAAACCAAATGTCGCCGAGATCACGAGCTTCAATTTCAGGCATCAAATAGTCGGTTATCATGGCACGATAACGGTCGCCATTGATGGTTACGTTCGCACCGGCATAATTTTTAAAGAAATATGGACCAATGATTCCACTGGCCCACAAACCACACCAAACTGTTGTTTTTTCTGGATGAAGTGGCAGTTCTTCAATCTCTTCAGGTTGTTCTTCGTCCCAAATGCGGCAATTTTGTTTGTTTACATACCCATTGAGCCAGAAATGGGCCTTCATCGCTAAACAAAATTTGCCTCGAAAACGTCGGATCTTCTTGGAACTTTTCAAGAGCCAATAGAGCGAAGCGATGTCGCTTGGGAAGGTCGAGCAGCTTCAGTTGTTGCACAAGCTGTATTTTGTACGCTTTCAATTTAAGATCTTGACGTAAAATGCACCAAGTCGTTCCATACGTCAGTCCGAGTTGCTGCAAACGGCGCCGAATCGACTCTCTACGGTCTTCGTGTAACTCTCAGCTACGGCCGCTATATTTTCTTCACAGCGTGCTAGACGTGGTCTATTCGGTCGAATATCATCCAATAATGAATGCTGGGTCTCAAAATGGGTGATGGTGTTGCGAATAGTACGCTCAGTAGGCCGATTATGTTGACCATAAGTTGAGCGAAGTGCACGAAACACATTCCTCACAGAACGTGAATTTTCATAACAAAGTTGAACCATTTTTAAACGTTGTTCACGCGTAAGTCTTTCCATTATGAAATGCCAAACAATACTAAACAAAAATAACATGACAGCATGACACGACTCACACGTGATCTGTCAAAAAAGGCTATTGAAAAAAAGTATCTCTACTTGGATCACCCTACTTCTCACATTTATCTACGATGAGATCTTATTAGAAAGTGACTGAGCCATCACTCACTCCATTTCATTCAAAGCACCACGGATACATTGATGCAAATACCCCCATCCCGCTTCATTTAAAACACCATAACCCCGTCAAATACGTTTCAGCTCATAAGGCCGGCTATTTTATTGTCCCACTAAGGTCGAACAAGATTTATGCAAATTCCATCGACTTTCCAAGAACGCGTGGATTTTTGAAAATCAAATCAAAAAAAAAAAAAAACACACGACATGTGGATATAAATTCCCAATCCAGTTATTTATTTCACCCACCCTGGAGCGCTCGAATGAGGGCGAAATCAATCCATCCCTCCGTTCATCCGTTTCGTTGTGTTATTACCTGATAAAACTGTCACAGGAGTGTCTATTGATTTATGCCAAGGATAATAGTTCCCATAACTGACGTAGTCAGGGCCGCTGTTGTTGTTGGGTTTTCCCTCGCCGCCCGTCCACTTTTTAGCATCCCGCACCGATTTATTGGGCAATAAAACGATCCTCTGCCATATGTGTGAGCGTCCAGCCCGCGCGCTCCAACAGAAGACAGAAGGGGAAGTTCATTAAGAGTTTCGTGTTAATCGTGTGTTCCTTTTTCGAGACTTAAAGCGGTCTTTAATAGTGTCCCGAATGGGTTTTTAATACGCCCATAAACGGGGTGTATAAATTGTGTACAAGTGAATAAATGTCTGGGATTCGGGGCGCTATCGATGACGGCGGATCATGATGGATGGAGATAGTTGGTTTCTGGAGAAGTGTCGGATGTAGTTCTTCAAGATGAACCGTCCTCGGTAGGCTAGCTTCGGGGGAAATCTACTAAGACAATGTGGTGCTCAATTAATGACCGCACTCATTAGATTGATTGGAGTCGGTGTTTATTGACAAGGCACACACACACACACACACACACACACAGAAGAGTCAAAGTAGCACTTGATGGAGGCCAACAAGTGTTAAAGGGTAAGGGAAGCTGTTGTTGTCTAAAAGGTTTTCCAAGTAGCTATCTGGGCTATAAATAGATTTTATTTCGATGGAAATAGATCAAATGGGTTTTTTATGAGTCACACGAGTTGCAGTTGCAACGAATCCCATAAGAGCGGGGTTGGGGAGGGTTACGTTTTATTGAGCTCCACTTAAAATTAGTTGAGAGTTTTTTTTTTTTTTTTAAATGTGGACTATTCGTTGGTCGAGTCTTGGCTAACGGACATAAGTTTTTATGATGATAGCAAGAAGATGAGCCCTTGGATAATTCCAAGCCTGACAAAATAAGCGGACTGAATGTGAACCCGGATTGAAAGGTGGCAGTGCGGACAACACTGCGGGCTCAAACTGAAAGAGTTATGTGCGTTCTTCTGTTGTCGAAAACCGTAAAATAGTTCCAAGGTTCCAAGGCGCAAGTGGTATTAACATGACTACTTTAGTGGACATTGGCAGCCTCTCTATAGTGGTACATGGTTGGTTGTTCATCGTATTCCCAACTGGATCGTCTTATGATGTCGACATGGAAATTCGCTTCTTACTTGCTTAACTGATTGTCCGGATGTGAACCTTGGCCTCAACCAACTTGCCGGGTCCTTAACTAACCGCCTCCAGTTGCGCACTCCATGTTGGTGATGGTCGGTTTCTACTTGTGCGCACCATACGGTGAGTCCATCCTTTACTGCGACCGACGTCTGGCTGGGAATCGAAGACTCTGCGAGCCGTCGTATTGGTGTCCATTCGTTCTATATGTCCTAGCCATCGAAATCGTCCAATGCCGAGTTTATTTTGGCAAGGGGCATGTCGCTGTACAGCTCGGATTATAGCCCGTTATAGCAAACGGCACCGAAGATTTTTCGAAACATTTTCCTCTCACTCCGAACAAGGATTTCTTCAACGACGTTTGATACGAACCATGATTCAGAGCCGTACAGCAGGACTAGGATGATCAGGGTCTTGTATAGGATCTCCTTAGTAACTAGTTCGAGTGAGGGCTTTACTACTGAATTGCCTTCTCAGGCCGAAGAAATAGCGGTTGGCTAGAGTAATTCTTCGTTTAATTTCTGACAAGATGTTGCTATCAGAGTTGATAGCGGAACCGGGGTGGACAAAGTCCCGTACTACCTCAAAATTACATCTGTCAATGGTGACGTTCTGCCCGATTCGTAGATGTTGAGTATCCTTTCGTGTTGACCACATATACTTAGTCTTGCCCTCATTTAACGCCAAACCCACTTCTGCCGGTTCCTTCTCTATACTAGCAAACGTGGCTATGACATCACGTTGAGTTCTGCCTATGATGTCAATATGTAATATCGTCGGCGTATGCTAGTAGTTGCACCGATTTTTGAAAAATTGTACCTCTGGTATTAGCTCGGGACTTTTCCACACTCATCTCACGAATCACATGAGAGAAGCTGCATGACAGCGCATCGCCTTGCCCAAATGCTTTTTTGGTATTGAATTTGTCGGTGAGGTCGTTTCCGACCCTGATGGAGTAGCCAGAGTTCTCCGTCGTAATTCTACACAAACGGACTAGTTTGGGTGGTATACCAAAACTAGACATGGCTCTGTATATTTCGTCTCTATAAATACTGTCGTATGCGGCTTTGAAGTCGATGAATAGGTGGTGGATATCGATTTGGACTTCGTGGGTTTTTCTAGGATCTGCCGAAGTGTGAAAACTTGATCGGTTCTGGACTTATTTGGCCTAAAACCATACCTATAAGGGCGGATCAGGTTGTTGGTAAACGGTTTCAGGCTTTCACATATTACGGCAGGTAGAATCTTGTAGGCGATGTTAAGTAGACTTGGATGGCACAGTGTAGAGGGTCTCCTTTGTGGATCGGGCAAGCGATGCTGAGGTTCCATTCTTCAGGCATACTTTCTTCCAAATAGATTTGGCTTATGAGTTGATGGATGTTACTTACGAAGTCATCTCCGCGCGGTGGCTTTATAGAGCTCATCGGGATGGCCGTCATTTCCGGCAGCCTTATTAATATATTGGTATCCTCACTTCATTCAGGTCGGGTGGTTAGCAGTTTTCGCTTTCGTTGCCAATATTGAAGGGTTCGTTCTTTCTGACAGCGGAATGTTGTTCGTCATCGCCGTTTAACAGTCTGCAGAAGTGGTTCTTCCATATCCTCAGCATCGACTGTGTCTCAACTACGATAATTCCTTGTCCATCTCGAAAGGATTCTGCTCAAGACTTGTGTACTTGGCTTTGACGTTTTACACTTTGGTAAAACTTGCGGACATCGTTCCTGCAGTGGCACCACTCTATATCCTCGATCGCGCGCTTTCCTTCCACTTTTTTCTTTCTTCTGAAAAGCCGGTGTTCTTCCCTTCTTCTCTGGGTATAGAGCTCAACGGCACCTCTCGTCTTCACCTGCATGGTATATGTGGGCATACCTCATCAAATTAAATATCTTGTCATCTGGCTTGGCAAGTTTTTATATTTTAACAAAGCTGTGAAGGCTTGTCTGACAGGCGTTAAGGGGACTTACGCTATGACAAGAGGACTGTTTCAAAGCAGTCAACTTGAATCAAGAGTTAAAGTCATTAGCTACATGGCCCTTGTAAGGTTCAATGTAGCACCATCCTACATAGAAAAGTTAAAGCTGGTTGAGAAGCCGTGTCTCTGATAACTTCTTAGGATTGTCACGAACGCCAGACTCCAACTACATAAAATATTATCGCAACAAGGTGCTATACAATGGGCCTCAGCTGAATAGAATTGACAATTTTTCGTTATTAAGTTCATTCGAAGGCACGTTTTAAACGCGATGGCTAGCGACAACGGCCTGATCTTCGGGGCTTACTACCCCAATGGAGAGCACGCTTTTTTCCACCGAAGGCATTCGTTTATATCGACTCGCTAGGGTTAGCTCGAGAAAAAAAAAAACGGTATCCCGGACAACAGGGCACGCGGGAAAAGCAGCTGATCCCCGACAGGTACTTCATCAATGCTTTGTAGCTCCTCCGCTCCTCCTCCTGCTGAAAAGCAGCGCACCGAATTTTGGTGGCTAAATGAGGAAAGGGTTTCTGCACTTTCCCTGGACTTTGTGGAATTTTAGTCCACTCCTTAGTCTTAAATATTTTAACTTTAGTTACAAGGTCTGGGTCGGTTCTTATCAAGCATGATAGTCGTGTTTCATGTATGCTTGGTGGGCACCCAAAGACTCACGTAGGATGGCGACCACTCGGGGCATATGACAACGAGTGCTTTCCACCCCAATTGTATTTAACTTAAGATCTAAGTAGTTAAGCTAGTTTTTACCTAAATTTAAGTTTTTTTCATATCAAATCCAAAAAAGTTTGCCATGATTCCAAGTTTTCTTTGAAAATGAATTCCATAAACCACCTTTTTGTGTTCCGCTGCATCGTTTTGTTAGAATCAATCAAAATCTCGAGGTCGACAATTTTTACGAAAGTTAAAAATCGAAAAATCTTTCGATAGAAAGTTTTACACCCAAATATTTATTTTAAGGATGGGATGGGATAGGATATCCGCACAGTGGCCTTCTCATATGTTTTTGTTTTATAAATATCAGGCTACGGTGTTTCTGGTTTAATATGGTTGTAAACGTCCAAAAGCGAATCATTTTCTTACCATACAGGATGGATCATCTATGTACCGTCGTTTCTTGTTAAATCGGAGGTTATTTTGACACTGACAGCTGTTTCCCGATCGAAATCTTGACAGACATCATACCTGCGCGGAACGAAATTAGTGGAAAAGAGTGAAAAATTAGTTGGAAAATATTGAAAACGTATTTCCAAAGTGAGTTCTGTGTAGCGTTTTTCAAATAAAAATGTTGGCCGGGCCGAAATAAAGCAGGCGCGGTTAACATGTGAGCCAAAAGCGATCACCATATTGGAAGATGATCTTATTTTTGCAAATGGCCGCCAGTGTCAAATATATTTTTGACATTTGTGGACAAGACAGATGTACTATGTGAACAAGCCATAGAGCGATACACTCCCCAAGAAAGCGGAAGAATCGTATCTATTTTTTGCGCAGCGCGAATTCCGTCGTCGATTACCGGGCGTCCGACACCGACTGCGCAAACACTGCGCCGTTTGCCCACCAACCTTGAAAAGTATGGGACCACACAAGCCGTTGCCAGGAGTGGCCGGCCCCGGAGTGCCCGTTCTCCCGAGAATATCGCCGCTGTTGCCGAGGATGTCGAGCTGTCGCCGGAAACATTTATCAGACGTCGTGCCTCGCAATTAGCCATCCGCCGGTAGTCCCTGGGGCGAATTTTGGTCAAAAACATGCGCATGTTCCTGTATAAAGTCCAGTCCGTGCATCAGCTGCTGCCTGTCGACCGCCAAATGTGTTTAACCTACACCCAAGCCGTCCTCAATCTCGAGGACGAAGTGGACGATTTTTCGACCAAAATCATGATGAGCGATGAGGCTCATTTCCACCTCAGCGGGTATGTAAACAAGCAAAACTATCGCTTCTGGGGCACCGAAAATCCACGAGTAATGCACGTCGAGCCAGAACACCCGCGCACCATGCAGTTGCGCTGTTCACGCTGGAGGATTCATCGGGCCATTTTTTTTTTCGAGAACGCCGCTGGTCGCTATATGGCCATGTTAACCGAGTTTTTTCCATTGCAATTGGATGAATTAGGACTGCAGGACATGTGGTTCCAACAGGACGGAGCAACGGCACACACTGCGCGAGCCACAACCGACATTCTGAGGTCGGAGACAACATCGGATGACTTCATTTGGCCCACCTTGTACAAAAGTTTGTGCAAAAAGTTGCTGAAACAGTGCGAAAGAAAATTCTGCACAGAGATCTCGAATTATTCGCTGACAATGTCCAATTGACTCAGCAATTGAAAGCGAACTACCACCCGCTTCGTTATCGCCTCGCAGTTCGTGCCTTAGAGCAGTTTAAATTGGCCAACGATATTGGGCGAAAAATTATCTTTTCTGACCGAATCGCCGCACCTGGGGCTCGGAAAACCCGCACGTTGTTGTCTAGAAGACATAGCAGCCACAGAGAGTGACAGTTAGGATTGTGGAGTGTCATCATTGGACCATTTTTCTTCGGAAACGAGGCTAAGAAAAACGTTTTGGTCAACGGTGGGCGTTACAGAGCCAAGTTAACCGACTTTCCGCACTGAAATTGAAGACATGAATTCGGACGACCGACTCGATATCTGATTGATGCAGGATTATGGGTGGCCGCGGTGTAGTGGTAATGTGTTCGTCTGTTGAGTGGAAGGTTGCGGGTTCAATCTCAACCAAAATCCATTTCACTTTTATTTAAAAGAAATAAAAAAAAAGATCAGTGTAATACCTAAAAGTATGCACACCATCTTAAATTTCTTCAAATTTAACGAACACAAGAAAAAGTGACTCCCCGAAGCTAGTTCGGACACCACCCATGGAGTTTAAGTCTCCACTACATCCAAAATCTTTCCTATCCTCTCTTTCCCCTTCTCTAACGCTCGTACTATGGTTTATATGTTACCATACGAGCGTTAGAGAAGGGGAAGAAAGTAAAATATAAAAAAAAGTGTCGCTCCAAGCCATACACCCCTGCCACCATCGATATTTTGCTCACCAAATTCCCAAATCGTGTTGTCAGCCATCTTGGCTGACAATTGGCCGCCTTTAAGCAGCGAATTGTCGCCAAAATCACGGAAGAAAGGGAACAGAGAATGCTTTTGAGTCACCTACACTTATTCCAATCAAAAATCACAAAAGAAAGTTTGTCGAGACGAACGTGTCTCCGTGTCTGGTGCGGATTACAGACACTGTCTGACTAGCCGCTTCTATCATCTGTTTCCCGAAACCAAGAGGACGCTATCTTCTAACCTCCTGGTTGGTTGATGTTTCGCGGACTATTCTGTCCGTTGCTGAGCGAATGTCGGCAGGCGACTTTTATCAACTGTTAACTTGTCGTTGTCATCTGTCATCACTGCTGTGGATTGAGCGCACCTTGCTGAGCTGTTTCCTAACCCTTCCCAACCTCTGACACAACGCCACATAGGTATAGACCGAAAGGCAAAAAAATAAAAATAATAATAAATAAATAATAAAATGATAAGCTTAGGGTCGTTTTATTCACTATTGTTCAACTTACCGAAAACTCCGAGGTTGGTAAACTTCGCAGTTGATTTCAACTCGAGAGTTGAACGGGAAGTTGAAAATTGTTTTTATTCACTACTTTTATTTTCAACTTCGCAGTTGAAATTCAAAAGTTCGCCTACTTGCAGTTTGTAAAATATCCCTGGGATATTTGTGACACATGACACATAATATGACAGTTTCAACTTACGGTTTGTATTTCGAGCGTTATTTTCGTTGTGTAGTGTGATTCGTTTTAAAATGGAAAAAAAAATATAATAAAAAATTGCCAAAAATCGTATATACCCATGAGGAGGAAGATTGGCTAGTTACCAATGTTTTAGAACACCGTGGTATAATAGAAAATAAAAAAACCGATGGTGCCACAAATCGCGACAAAGAGCAGGCGTGGGAGAAAATAACAAAATCATTCAATGTTGCTTCCCCCGGGCGGGTAAGTTTCTGCATCCATATTTGTATTTTTAGCTTTCTCGGATGAAAACAAATTTGCAATAAACGAGAAAGTCAAAGTGCGGACCAGTTCTTCAATTTATGTTGCTTTATTCCTTTATCTCTATCATTTGTACAGAAAAGAGCTGTCAAGTCATTGCGTGAGAAATACCAGAAAATCAAACAGACGCTAAAAGATCGGGCGTATTATTTTTCAAAGGACGCAAAAAAGACCGGTGGCGGTCCACCCAAAAAGGAACTTCCCCCGTTAAGCGAACCAATGAAAAAGTTAGCTGAGCTTATAATGCCCTCTACTATTGGTCTTGCTGCAACTGCCGGAGATAGCGATGTGACAATTGCCAACCAATTGGCACTGCAATCCGCCAGCCGCAAATTAGCATCTCCTGGTATGAGTATGATAGAAGAAGATGTTTTTGATGAGATTTCCGTCGATGATGGCTCATACTACTTAGGAGATGCTAATCATAATAATTTGTTTTCCGACGACATGAATGCAATGGCGAATCCGACTCATCAGCAGTGTTCAAGTGCTGATGCTCTGGCAACTGCTGAAACTGCAACAAATCTGCAAAAACCTGTTGGTGAAATGTTGTCGGAAGATGGTGCAGCTGTTGACCGTACTTGGGAGAGAATGAATCCAAGCAAACTGCGCAAACCGGTGAATTTGTTATTGAACAACCGCCGGTGCAAATCAAAATCGGAACCAGCAAAAATATCAGAGCAAAAGCAGCAGCATTTAACAAAAAAACAGAAAATTGAAATAGAAATTTTGGAATGTGAGAGAGAGCGGTATAAGTTCGAGTGTGAACGGGCTGAACTTGATCGGGATCGAGCTGCACTGGATCGAGAACGTTCGGCCAGCGGTCAAAGGCTCAACTACTTCACGACACAGAGTTCCATCGTCTTCGTTTGGCCGCTTTAAATAGAGGAAAGGACGTTGAAATCGTGTCGCTCAGTCACACACCATCAAATCCGATGGGAACGTTATCATCACTCCCAACAGCAGCAGCAAAAAAAGAATATTTTTGTGATTAAGTTCACTAGAAGATACCATTTTTTTTAAATAAATTATGTAAAAAAGTATACATTTTTCACGTTTGTTTATATTTCTCATTCATTCTTCTTCATTTATTGGACTGTTTTCAGCTTGATCTAAAATCGGCTGAAAATATGTGCGAACCAATCAAGAGCGGACATTGTTAGTGGGTGCTGCTGTTGTTTGCAAAGGCGTAGCCGAAGGAACATACACTGCTGGTCTTAGGTTAGACGCACCAACGTTTTTTTTAAATAAACTGTTCTATTTATAATCACGCTTGTTCTAACTGTCCAAAATACTTTTCTTATTAGAGTTCGAATCTTGTTCGAAAAATATGTGCTTATAGTTGGTTGATTTGCGAAAGAAATAACTGTACATTCTTAGATTCCAGAAATGTCTATGCAAACACGTGGGCTTTCGGTTGGTCATTGAAATAGACGCAATTTACATTTCTTTGTATTGAGTAAACTAGTGCAGTTTTTTTATTGAAAAAAATACTAAAAATAAATAAATAAATTGTTTTCGACCTACATTTAATGCAAAAATGGGAAAAGCTACTGTTATGAGCTTATTGGAACGTCAAAAAGTAGACTTCTTTCACTCGCAAGGACTATCCAACCGAAACATTGCCAAACAGATAAAGCGCAGCTCCAGAACTGTTGATAGATATTTAAAGGATCCAGAGGCATATGGAAAAAACTTCAAAGGAAAACAAAAAGCACTGTCTGAACAAGCAGTACGCAAAATTGTTCGAATTGCTTCAAATTCGACTAAGTCTGCAGCTAAGATTAAGGAATTAGCCGGAGTAAAAGCAAGCCTTTCAACTGTTCGGCGTACAATCAGAAATGCAGAACACCTGAAGCGTATGAAAATCAAGAAAAAACCCCCTCTGAATGCAATACGCAAAGAAAAACGGCTTCAGTTCGCGAAAAAATACATGACGTGGACTGTTCAATCTGACACTCGACTTAATGATTGGCGTTCAGTTGTCTTTACTGATGAAAAACGTTTTAATTTAGATGGTCCTGATGGCTTTCAATACTATTATCACGATTTGCGAAAAGATGAACTATATTTAAGCCGCCACCACAGCCGAGAAGGTGGAGTCATGGTGTGGGGTGCCATCACGTTTTATGGAACAATTGACTTGATTTTTATCGATCAGAAGATGAACGGCGATCGCTTCAAAACATTGTTGGAGTCCGTATTTCCAAAATTAAAGGACCTCTTTGGACCAATTCCTTGGATTTTCCAACAAGACAATGCTCCTATTCATAACGCTCGAGTAGTAAAGTCGTTTATTTCGAGTCAAAACGTTAATATCATGACCTGGCCACCATATTCTCCAGATCTTAACGTAATTGAAAATGTTTGGGGCTGGCTTACACGGAAGGTATACGAAGGGGGAAAGCAATACGAAGATAAGGAAACATTAACTGCAGCTATTAAACGTGCTTGGACAGAGATTTCCTTGACCTACATAGATTCCCTGTATCTTTCTATGAAGGACCGGATATATGAAGTTATTTCTAACAAAGGAGGCAGTACTCATTACTGAAAATGTTTTTTTTTTTATTTCTTTTAAATCAAATATTAACACCAACTAAAAATTTAATTCAAAAATGAAACACTTTTCTTCCAAAGAATTAATAAACTTAAGTGCGTCTATTTTAGTGACCAATAAAAAGGCACTTTTTTTTGAGTAGTTTTAAAAAAATGTTTGAAAAACACAATTTTGTTAAATTATTATGTTCATTTAAATATCATAATTGAAGTATCATTAAATAGCCAATGTTTTTGCATATCAACTTTTTTTCAATCATCATTCAAATAATATATACGAAACAAATCTTAATGCAAGTAGGCGTGCGTCTAACCTAAGACCAGCAGTGTATGTGGCGGCTAACATATCGGACAATCCGTTCACTTCCGGTGGTGGTTCTGATTCATTCTCGTCAATAGCTACGTTGTGGAGAACAGCACAAGCAATTGTAATCAACTGTACAGTCTCCACTCTGCACTTTAAGCCAGTGACCAACACTGGAAAACGCCTTTTCCAAATGCCGTACGAACGTTCTACGCAATTGCGAGTGCGAATCTGCGATTCATTATATAAATTTTCTACGGAGTTCGTGACATTCAGAAAAGGTGTCGCAAGATAGTTTGTATTAGTGTAACCCGAATCACCAACAAGAATAAATTGCTTGAACTCGCCTCTTTCGAATCGTTGTTTCAAACTCGACAGGTTGAAAATGCGTTGATCATGAGTGGAGCCCTATTAAGGAAAATACATACAAAATTAAAACCGATTTGAAATGTTTATTTTTCATGTAAGCTATACCTGCCAACGAGCGACGATATCGTTTATCTTTAAATTTGCATCACAAACCGTTTGAACGTTTAGGGAAAACCATCCCTTACGATTCCTAAAATTTTCTGGGTCAGTTCCACCTGGTGATTGAATTCGGATATGCGTACAATCAATCGCGCCAATAGTTCGAGGGAATTTTGCTTTGGCGAAAAAGTTAGATGCTGCTTGCAGCAGTTCCAATTGCGTTTCCGGCATCCGAATAAATTGTGGCGCAAGATTGGCAATTGCTCTCGACACTCGTTTCAACATATGATGCACGGTGGCAATGCTTACGCCAATGAAATCGGCCACCGCCAATTGAATTGATCCGAGTGCATAGTACCGTAATACGATTAATAATTGGGTTATTGGTCGTAATTCACGCGATTTATCGAAGAATAAAACCACGTATCTTAATGAAATATAGGTACAATATTCGACGTAAAATACCTTCTCTCGTCGTACGGCAACGAATTCATTATAAGTTGGAGCACCATCATTGTCGTCCGCTTTGAGAGACGAAAACGATATATGAAGTCGCGGTCGTCCCATTTTTCGAGTCCAACACGTGGTAGCATCTTATATTGACGTCTTTCACAGACCAAATTGCGCTCGTTTTCTTCGCTGCCCGAATCAGACGATGGCCAATCCTCCCAAAAATAATTTGAACGATACATTGTTTAAGTTTTAAAAATTAATATTTGATTATTTTCACCACTTGATTTGATGTTCGCACAGTCAAAAACAGAAATGAGAAAAAAAAAATCTGACATTTGACGTTAAAATTCCCAAGTTTGCTCTACAACTTCTACTATTTTGGGGAGTTGAGCAAATCCAAAGTTGATCAACTTTCAGTTTTCTCAACTTCGGAATATCCAAAGTTGAGCGTGCCAACTTTGAGTGAATAAAAACAATTTCTCAAGTTGAGAATAAAAATCCCCGAGTTGTGTTTAACTTCGAGTGAATAAAATCACCCTTAGAGTATTAGAGTATTCGCTAAGGGCAGGTAAGTTAGAAAAAGCAAACCGTTAACGATAACTTAGATTTAAGCATTTTCGTCTAGTATGACGTTTAAATTTAAAGAGAAAAAAAAAACATGGCTTTCCCCTTTCAAATAGATGCGACCCCACTGCAGCAATTACTCAAAAACCAGTGATACCAAATCTCATTCGCAGAAAAACAAAAAAAAAAAACCTCCCATTCAAAAGATGTAAATCAAAAGTTCATGTTTGTTTCTGGCGAGGTCTTGTGCGCACTCTTTGACTTGAGAACACACTTAATCATCATCGCCGCCCCGCTCGGATTGCTTTTTATCTCCATCGACGGATTAACATCGACATTAGCATCGGCCGGGCACATTTCCTGGGCGCTTCATCCATTTGTCGTGGTTAATTTACCTCGCGTTACACCTTAAGCGCAACGCGCATTAAGCCTACAACTTGGGATTCTGAAGAAGCGTACACCATTACCATGTCCGCGCCTATGGCTTATGAAGCCAAGTTTTTAATTGGCTTTGGACAGCAAAAAACAGCAAACAAAAAAAAACGAATCTCCAATGAATCATGAGTCGAGCCTTCGAATGGTCCCTTTACTATGCAAGCTAGGCCACGAAATGTAAAAGAAATGAAAATGCGAAGCGGAAAAGGATCCCATACATCATTCGCCTCCGCGCGAAAGATGTGGAATTCCATTTCGATGCTCTTGATTCTGCAGGAGCCAATCAAAATTCCACCAGCGTTTTGTGTGCGGTTTTCGTTTTCATTCCTGTGCCGTTTTTTTTTTTTTGCGGGACACGCTTTTGTTATTATTCGAGATTCGCGCGGTCCTCCTGTCACCCTGTCGATGAAGAAATAGGAGTGGAGTGCTTAAGTAGTGTTTTGTCGGTTCTGGACGATTGTTCTTGGCCAGTCGCGCACTTAATTGGGTTCTTATTACGACGAGTAGTCACATACCTTTGCATACTGGAGTTTGGATGGCACTGGTAAAGGGGACCGTCCTACCGTCCTTACCGACACCCAATCAGATATAAAGAGGAAAATTATGTTCAGAGTGAGAGTTTGGAGGACCCCGATTGAACGTGAATGCGTGAGTGGAGGATGGATGTGTGGGGCATTTTGTGTGTGTGAGAGAATTGAACATCAGATAGGGCTGCGAGATTGTGAAGCGAGGCGGAGAAATAATGTTCCAAAGTGTTGCGCGAACACGATCCTCGTCGATAAGATTGACAGTTTGGAATTGGTGGCAAGACATGTTCAAGGGCAGTTGAGGTCGTATTTGTATTGTGAGTGAAAGTGTGTGTGTTTTTTTTTTTCGAAATTTATGTTAGAGACTATGACCCAGGAAGCAATAGCCTACATACTTACCATCAGGCATACTCGGAAGTTGAGATCGATGGACCTACTTTGGAAAGGAGAAATCGTTTCAGTAGTTCAGCAAAAGAGTGCTGAATGGCTGAATGGCTGAATGAGACAGAGGAAAAGGCTGCTCTATTGCGCAGCATAATTGGAGAAAAACTTGGGAACGAGGTAGAAATTCGCATCGCAACATCGGCAAGGCCACAACAAGGATAAATTCCTCCTTGTTGTGGCCTTGCCGATTTTGCGATGCGAATTTCTACCTCGAATTTGTAAAAACCAAATACAAGTTCAGCGACATTCGCCAAGCTGTTAGTCTTAAAAAAGCCTACGGATCCCCACAAGTTGCTTATCTAAGCTAGCCAGCAAACAATACCAAGGAAATGCATTGGTCAGGAAAAATAGAAATCGAATGGGTGAACTGCAAAATCCGACAGCGCATGTTCCTTATTTTAGAAGAAAAAAAAAACACGAGGGTCTTTGCTAATAATGTGCCCTTCATTGCCTCATATTATATATACGCTGCTTGGAGCGGTCTATTGCATTTTTACAGCAAAGAGTTGTGCTACCAAAATCAAGTAAAAACGAAATAGACCGCTCCAAGCTGTGTAGAAAATGAGGCACTGACGGACACATTGCTAAGATTGGTAGTAAAGACCCTCATGTTTTATTTTCTGCATTAAGGACTACCCGAATACATGAAGGACTGACTAGCTTAAAATCATGAAGATTGCTCAGGTAAACCTGAATCATTGCGAGGATGCGCAAGACCGGCTAATCAAGATAAGCAAGAAAAAGCATGTCGATGTTATCAACACATCCAGCATAGCTTTGAGTGGATGGTTGGGTGCTTTATAGAATGAGGGTTGACTCTGATTTACTTTAACTTGGAAATGTCCAGTGGTTGTAACCCCGACTTTACATTATTTTTAACCTCCAAGTGTTAACCATCGGGAACTGGTCTTATCCAGCCGGCTTTGACTTGCTAAACGATAAGTTCGAGTGTTGATAGCAAGACGAAAAACAGTAACACTATAAACAGTCAGAATGGCACGGTAGGAATACCCGGTCTGTTGTCCCAGGGGAACCTAGACAAGCTGCAGACAATATTGCCATCCAGGAAACACGATGGAATGAGCCGGGCAAAAAAAGAATGAAAAATTGTGAAATCTACTACGGACCGTGTTATAGTGAGCTGAAAAAGCGACTGTTCGGATGTGGATTTGTTGAAAGTGCCAGATTTAGGCAAGAAGTCGTAAGTTTCCAAGATATTAGCGAACGCATTGTAACAATCCGCATCATGACCAATTTCGCCAAAATAAGCCTTATATGCTTTCACGCCCGACGGATCCAAAGATGAAATAGCGGAAGACTGTTTCCAATAGCTCCTTCAAAAAATCTATGAGCGACTAGCGAAGTGCGTTGTTAAAATCGTGCTGGGGGTTTTAACGTAAAGGTAGGAAGGGAAGACATCTTTAGTCCAAAAACACAGCCTACACGACAGGCTAATTGACTTTGCGACGGAACGATATGCCACTATAGCCAACACATATTTTCCTCAGCTCGATATCCGTAAGGGACATGGGGGTCTCCAGATCAACGAACGGTCAACCAAATTGTTTACATTACGATAGACATGAGGCACGCATACAGTATTCTGGATGGGCAAGTATTAACTCGGGCGACTACCTTGTTGCAGCCAATTTAAAAAAAAGCGGATATCCACCACGCTACAACAATCCAGAAATACTGTAAAAAAGTTTTATGTCGAAAGACTGCAATCGCAAAAGACCGCCAAGACCTTCGCGCAACTCGTAACCCTTAACCTCTCGGTTAACACCACATCACATTACCACTAGATCAGCCACAACTGTTGTGTTAGGTTTCTCGCGCCCAATAGCAGAAACCCCTGGTTTGATGAGGGATGCCGAGAGAGCATGCAGTTGAAGACGAGAGCTGCCGTTGAGCTCTGTAGGCAGAGAAGAAGGGAGAAACACCGGATTTGAGAAAATAAGAAAAAAAAAAAGCAAGAAAAGCGCGCGATCGAGGATATAGGAAGATTGCACTCCAGGAACGATGTTCGCAAGTCTTACCAAAGTGTAAAACGTCAAAGCCAAGGATACAAGGCTCAAACAGAATCCAGTCGAGATTTACATGGAAATATCGTAGTTGACACACTGTCGATGCTTATAATATAGAAGAACCACATCTGCAGACTCTTGAAGGGCGATGACGAACAACATTCCGCTGTCAGGCAGAGCGAACCATTCAATATTGGCGACGATGGCGATAACTACCAACCACCTGACCCGAGTGAAGTGAGGATATGCCGGAAATGTCGGCATTCCCGCTGAGCTTTATAAAGACGGCGGAGATGATTTGTTAAGTAACGTCCACCAACTCATAAGCTAAGTCTGGTCGGATGAAAGTATGCCTGAAGTGTGAAACCTAAGCATCATTTGCCCGATACACAAAAAGGAGACCTTCGGAACTGCGCCAGCTATGGCGGCATAAGTCTCCTCAATATCGCCTACAAGATCCTATCTGCCGTAATATGTGATCGACTGAAACCGTTTCCCAACAACCTGAACGGCCCTTATCAGTGTGGTTTTAGGCCAGCAAAGTAAAGAACCGATTAAATCTTCACACTTCGGCAGATCCTGGAAAAAAACCAAGAAGTCCAAATCGATACCCACCACCGATTCATCGATTTCCAAGACGCATAAGACAGCATTTATGTAGACGAACTATAGAGAGCCATGCCTAGTTTAAGTATACCGCTCAAACTCGTCAGTTTTTGTAGGATGACGATGGAGAATTCACGCTGCTCCATCAGGGTCGGAAACGACCTCACCGACACATTCGATACCAACAAAATTTCAGGCAAGGCCATGCGCTGTCATGTGACTTCTCTCATCTGATTCTTGAGAGGAATATAGAAAAGTCCCGAGCCAACAACAGAGACACAATCTTCCGAAAATGGAAGCAACTACTAGCATTCGCCGACGATATTGACATCATTGGGTGCCGTGACATAAGGCCATGTGACATAAGACCATATCTCAAAATATGGCTTTTCGAAAGCGACATAAAGCCATAACTCGAAATATGGCTTTACGACACTTTGCGAAAGCGTCATAAGACCATTATGGCTTTATGTCACTTTCAAATGGATTTTTAACCCTTACCTGATAAAATGTCATCTTTAAAAGCTCAAAATTATTAAGGATTCAAAGATTTAAAAGCTCAAAATTATTATAAGAACTGTAAATATTTATTTTTCTA
Source organism: Rhingia rostrata (assembly GCA_949824845.1). NCBI lineage: Eukaryota > Metazoa > Arthropoda > Insecta > Diptera > Syrphidae > Rhingia > Rhingia rostrata. Next base: position 19,285,018 of record OX463757.1, read on the forward strand.
TAAATACAATTATGTTCAATCAGATGAAAAGAAAAAATGTTTAAACACTTAACAGAATATAGTTGTGCTATTTGCGACAATTTGTCTACAAATTGGGCATAGAATTGGATTGTTGTTCTTTATATAGTTCTCCGACAGCTTTGTAAAACAATTTAAACACAATTTAAAGTGATTACATGGCTGCAAGAGAATGGTGCGGGTATTTTTGCAGCAAATAACGCAAAGAACTGGTGCTTCATCTGCATATAAATATTGATGTTCAGAAGAATCTTCACCTTCTTCTTCTTCATGCTCCTGGCAGTGATCTAATTTCGCAGCTTCTTCTGTAAGCAGATTGTTGTGTTCGTTGGTAAGTTGGTTGAGAAAATCGTTGATGGAAATTATTTTTTTGCTTAGTTTTCCCAGGGCTATTTCAATTTGAGCTCCTATGTCTTTAAATTTCTTTTTTGGAGGTTCAAAGATGTCATATGTGCCATCTAAGGACATTATAAATTCTCTCGATTTAACTCGATCCTCGTCCAACAAAATATCAAGAAACTTAAAGAAATTTCCGTGTTTGGAAAGCCTCCCGCTGAGATGGCTATTAAAGCCTTCAAGTGCACTTGTAGTTCTCATCGGTGCACTAAACACGGAGAAGACTAAAGGAGTTTCCTGAAGTAAATATGTAATAGATATATGTATAAGTATAGAAAGTATTTCCCTTAGGAAACCAAAAAAAAATATTTACCCTCTCCATCCATTGTCTATTGAAATAAATCAGAAAGTCCTTAAAAATGCTTTCCCCATTTTTTTTAAATGGTGCGCCATTTGCTTCTCCATTCAGAAACTCAAAAGCTGACTGTATATCTTCAGGTCTCATGAGCGGAAGAATTAAAAACTTGCGGAATAGTCTATTCGCTTCTTTGTTTTTATGCAAAGAAGTCACAAACGCTGGTAACTTTGATGCTTTTTTCCTAACAGCTTGACAAAAGTGAAACCAGCACGTTGTACACTTTACCCTTGGGAAAACGTTTTGTAAGCTGTTTCTCATTGCCTTTTCGTAATCCGTTACAAACGAATTTGGTTCAAATTTGAACAAATTGCCTTCAATGTATTGAAATACATGAAGATAAGCGGCCTCCGACTTATGACTCATTAGTACGTAAATAAAAGGGAAAACCTGCAAGTGAAATATCATACCATACCGTTCACGCGAATTTCTGACTATTGGGTACTTTATCTAATGCTCAAAATCTTAATACCTAAATCTAAATATAAGATATAAAGTAATAATGTTAGAAAACTGAAGCTTAGATTTTCCAATTAGATATATATATTTTGAGCATTAGATAAAGTAATAGTGAAAAATTCGCGCGAATTTTATATAAACCTAATGTCTAATTTGAGAATCTAAGCTTCAGTTTTTGAGCATTAGATAAAGTAATAGTGAAAAAATTCGCGCGAATTTTTCACTATTACTTTATCTAATGCTCAAAAACTGAAACAAACGTTCACAACACAAAAAAATAGTGGTAACTTACATGGTTGTTATGTGAAAAATGTACAATCAGTAATTGCTTATAACCGCAAGATGGCACAACACTGAAAGTGCCATCCAAAAGATAGTTTCGGGAGGATTCTTTAGGTAAATTTTGAATGGCTGCTGCGATTGTTGGCGATAAAAACACTGTATAGCAAAAACCTTTTTCAATGACAGTGTTCCTATAAAAAGGTTCCGCATTTTGATATCGCGACATACCAAAACTACCCATTACAGTTTCGGTTTTAAATAGGTCCGATACCTCTTTCGCATTAACGGGAGCTTTTGGAAACGATTCATTCCGTATCCGGATGAGCTGCCTCCGTAATTTACCAAATGGAACCTAATTATAAATTAGCCCCATATTAGAAACAGGTTTTAAGAGAAGTTGCACTTAAACATATTTATACCTAAAATGACTACCTATTTTAACGACATATTTGTTATCTTACCTGTGAAGGATTTTCATTATCCCTTGCACACACTTCATTGAATACTTCGCGAATGCCACTTCTTTTAAGTGAGACATTTGCACACTCTATTTTTATATCAGAAATGTCTTTCATTTTTTTCCTTAGATTTTCGTTGGTTGTATGGTTATGCGTGGCACTAGATTTAGGGATTCGGACAAGATTCTGATTTAGAAAATCTACAACTGCACTGGCACTACATGTTTTATTGTAGCATACGTAACGTTTCGATAATTTTTCGTTGTATTTAAATTTATAAAGATGCTTAATCTCCGGAATATAAAGTAGGTTACTGCCTCTTCTAAGACCTTCGCAATATTCGAAACTGTAAATTAAATCGGAAGAGTTTCCCATCGTAGGAACCACGTTGTGTTTGAGTCACGATATACGAATGAGAAGCGCGCAAAGTTGTTACATGCAATTACCAGTGGTCAGGGTCATTCATAATCATATTTCCAACGGTCAAAACGGGTTTTTGTTATTGAAAAAATAAAAAAAAAAATTAATATGGTCTTATGCCGCTTTTGGAAAGCGACATAAAGCCATACCTCGAAATATGGCTTTACGACACTTTGCGAAAGCGTCATAAGGCCATATTTTGAGATATGGTCTTATGTCACATGGCCTTATGTCACGGCACCCATCATTGGGAGGACTCAACGTGATGCCACAGCCGCACGTTTGCTAGTATAGAGAAGAAAGCGGCAAAAATGGGTTCAGCAGTAAGTGAGGGCAAAACTAAGTATTAACACGAAAGGACACACAACATCGACGAATCGGACAGAATGTCACCATTGACAGATAAAACTTTGAGGTAGTACGGGAGTTTGTCTACCTCGGCGTCACTATTAACTCTGACAACTACCTCACGTCAGAAATTAAACGAAGAATTACTCTTGCCAACCAATGTTTCTTTAGGCTAAGAAGGCAAATCAGTAGTTAAGCCCTAACTCGAACTACTCAGGAGATCCTATACAAGACCCTGATCATCCCAGTCCTGGCGTACGCCGCTGAATCATGGACGGATGAAGAAATCCTTGGTCGATTCGAGAGGAAAAATCTTCGAAAAAACATCGGTCCCGTTTGCGTTGATGGGCTATGGAGACGAATATTCAACCGAAAACTTCTCTATAGCATCCCGATTGAAAAGACCATCAATGTCATTGTCTTATGATGGTAGTTACACAGATTTAAGGTGCAACCAACACCAAGTGCAAAAAATGAGGTTCTTGCATACTTCTCTTCAGAACGATGCCAAAGGAGCTACAAGACATCAACAAACACATCAGCAAAAGCCACATGGTGCATTCGTGCAGAGACCACCATGGCCCTTATGTGATGGTGCGAGTTTCGGTAACTTCCACTTAGGCTTTGCATAAACATCACAAAGCAAGACTAACTCGTTCCACTAATAACGAATAATCCAAAGGATATTTTATTCCACTTTTTCATTATTAAAAACAACGTTCCACTCAATTATTTATGCAAAGTAACTCCCTTTTACATTTCCAGACCACCCCTATCATCAACAAGCACTCCACCCCTTCGTCGCTAGCAGTCCTTATTTCAATTAGACCAAAAATTTGTATCCTGTCACCAGAGTCCATTACCATTTGTAACTATCGCCTTCGAAATGGAAACACATTAGCGAACGCACGCCTCAACACTGGACGTGGACACTCACCCTGCGCCCGGTCTAATTGCACTTCATGTCTTGCAATTACAATTAGGTGGACACTTTGGGAGCGCCCACACAGAATCGAAAACCGGACCAGCAGGGCCAAGCACTGTCACCACCACAATTAATCACTTTGTACAAATAATCCCCATCACCCTAGAGGATCATCACTGTCGTCCCTACTTGTTTAGTGGTCACGCAATGCGTCCTTGTCACATACCAATCGCATTCAGTAGGCGTCACGCTAATGACAACATCGCCCGTCGGAAGCCCAAACAGGAAAACTGCCACCGTAGTGGGTTTATCACCCATCCAAGCTGACAGCGACCAGATACTACCTCTACACCAACAGCGGGTTAAAAAAAAAGAAGTCCTTGCGCACAAGTTGCAAGACGAGATAACGAGACATACCCGTCAGGTAGACGAGGTCGCTGCGCAGAGTTAAGACGTTTCACGGTTCCTTAATGCGCCACCATGTGTGGACTACATATGTTAATGAGTGCTTCGCGGCATTGGTGTGCTCCGTATCGGTGGCCTAAAATTTACGACCAAATTGATTAGGACACTCCAGATGACAGTGTCGATTTTGGGCTACCAGCGTCAAGGGATCGGATTAATTAACGAAAATAGAGAAAGGGACGACAGTCGAGGTGCAGCACTGGCATTTCCATATCGGCCACAGCATCGCTATGCATAAAACTACTCCACATTCGAAGACCACCATCTGACCACACACATGGACTTGGGCCTCGGCTTCGGCAGTGGGGAAAAACATTCAAAATCCATCAGTGCCAAAGAGCAGAGAATAATGGTGCACCGCAGAGTTATGTCGGTGTGGTGTCGGTGTTGGTGTCTGTGTGTTTGGGGGTATCTTTGTTTTAATTAAATTCCAAGAGATTCGTAATCAATTGCCTTACGGTCTGTCAGACAATGCAGCAGGAGCTGGACGGGACCATTAAACAGCTGAAGTTTGTGTGTGTAGAGGAAAACTATAAACCCCAACATGACTGGAGACTGTCGGGTGATGCAAAATTAGCCCACAAACGAAGCATTTGATAAGGACCATGCACTTTGGCTGAATAAATTATTGAGGACCAAAAAAGAGGCAAGGCAAGGACGTGCCGTGGATGGAGGGATGAACTACCATCGAGTTGAGGAGGTATGACTGGTATAGGCCATAGTTCGAGATACTACCAGTTGTGTAAGCAGCAACAGCTGTTTACTCCATCTGACTTCGAGAATAATTTGGTTGAATGAAGGGTGGCTAGGAACATAACCAGCAAAATGTCGGAGGGATGGTATATATCAACTTCAGCTGACCCTTTTTATCTCAATCGGTAAATGGTTGGAATTGATCATCCTGGATTGGGCAAGCCTTCTTGAATCACTCTTCGCATATCTGTTGATATATACGTCCTACCACGACGGATATAACAGACTTACTGACTCACTTAAGTAGCGCTACAGTCCGGAACTAGCCTGGGCCTTAAACAATATGCCCCTCCAATTAACGCGGTCCTTAGCTACCAATTCGAAGTTGGTTAAGGTCGGTTTCTAATTTTGCGCGCCACTTTAGGCGAGGTTTTCCTCTACTGAGTAGGATGTCTGTCTGGGTATAATAGACTCTGCGAGCCGGAGTATTGGCGTATCCGATGGAAGATTTAATTCGGTAGTTTTGCACAATCTTCTCAAGAACGAGTTTAAAGAGGCCAGATGACAGCGCATCGCCTTGCCTAAATCCTTTTTAGGTATCGAATGTTTCAATGAGGCCATTTCCAACCCCTATGGAGCAGCGATAATTCTCCAATTGTCATCTTGCATAGACGGAAGAGTATGCCAAAACTAGACATGGCTCTGTGTAGTTCGTCTCTATAAATGCTGTCATATGAAACTTTGACATGAAGTCCAAATCGATACCCATCACCTAGGGTATCGATTTGGACTTCTTGCGTTTTTTTTTCCAGGATCTGCCAAAGTGTCAAGATTTGAACAGTTGTGGACTTTCTAAGCCAAAAACCACGCTGATAAGGGCCGATCATGTTGTTGGTAAACGGTCAGGCGTTCACATGTTACAGCAGATAGGATCTTTTAGGCGATGTTAAGGAGATGACTCTGTAGATGGCGCAGTTAAGCGGATCAAGCTAACGATGCAGAGGTTCCATTATTCGGGCATACTTTCATCCGGGCAAAATTTAGCTTATGAGTTGGAGAATGCTGCTTACCAAGACAGCTTGAACGGCTTTAGAAGGGAAGGCCGTCATTTCCGGTGGCCTCATTGAGCTGGGGCTATGGTATTGCTATCATTGCTAGTGGTTGGCGTTTTTCGCCGTTGTCAACAAAATTGAAGGATTCGTTCTGCCCGACAGAGGAATGTTGTGTTTTTCTTCGCCGTTTAACTGTCTGCGGGATCATTCTTCCATATCCTAAGCATCGACTGTGTCTTTACCACGATATTTCCTTGTTCATCTAAACAGGATTCGGTTCGAAAGTTCTATCTTTGGCCTTGACGTTTTACACTTTGGTAAAACTTGCGAACATCTTTCCTAGAGTGGCACCCCTATATATCGTAGATCCCGCTTTTTTTTTTTTGCTATTTTTTCCTCGCTGTTTCTTTCTTGCCTATAGAGCTTTTTAGCAGCTCTCGTCTTCAACTGCAGCTTAGACTTGTAGGCTTTGTTCTTGGTTTCTTGCTTATGGTCGAGAGAATCCTAGCGTCGTTGCCATTGTTCTTCGACATTCGATGCCGGTGTTAATCGAGAGGTTCAGGGGTACGTGATGCGCGAAGGCCTTGGCGGTCTCTTGCGATTGCAGCCCTTCGATGTTAAATTTTATCCGAATTCTAACCTTGGCTGCAACAAGGTAGTGATCCGAGTCGATTTTAGCTCCTCGGAATGTTCGGACATCCAAAATACTGGATGCGTGCCTCTTGTCTATCGCAATGGGATCAATTCAATGGACCGTTCGTTGATCTGTAGACCGCCGTGTCCCCTTATGGATGTCGAAGTGAGTAAACCGCATGCTGGTTAAAGTGGCATTTTGGTCCGCAGCTTAGTCAATTAGCCGAAGTTCATTACCAGACGTATTGTCGTGTAGGCTGTGTCTGCGGACAATACTGCTAAAGATGTCTTCCCTTCCTGCTTTTGCGTTAAAATCTCCCCCAGCAAGATTTGAACATCGTACATCGGTAGTCGCTCATAGGAGCTCATAGGAGCTCGTAGGAGCGATCATTAGCTATATCAACGTTTTCCTCCGTTGGGGCGTGAGCGCATATAAGGCTTATGTTGGCGAATTTGGTCTTGCTGCTGATTGTTACAATGCGTTTGCTAATGTCTTGGAAACATACGATTTCTTGCCGAAGTCTGGCACTTGCTGAATGCAAATCCGCTTCCGAAAAGTAGCTGTTTCTGCTAACTATAAGACAGTCCGTTGTAAGTCTCATAGTTTTTCATCCAACTTTTGCCACGCCCATCCAATTGTATTTCCTGGATGGCAGTAATGCCTGTTTTTAGCAGCTTTATGCTTCCGCTAGTTGTTTGCCACAAACGAAGCATTTGATAAGGACCATGCACTTTGGCTGAATAAATTATTGAGGACCAAAAAAGAGGCAAGGCAAGGACGTGCCGTGGATGGAGGGATGAACTACCATCGAGTTGAGGAGGTATGACTGGTATAGGCCATAGTTCGAGATACTACCAGTTGTGTAAGGAAGCAGCAACAGCTGTTTACTCCAACTGACTTGGAGAAGAATTTGGTTGAATGAAAGCAACAATGGAAGAGATTTCAATTCGCTGAGACCAAACAACTCTGACTTTCTATCGTGCGTTTAGCGAAGGGTGGCTAGGAACATAACCAGCAAAATGTCGGAGGGATGGTATATATCAACTTCAGCTGACCCTTTTTATCTCAATCGGTAAATGGTTGGAATTGATCATCCTGGATTGGGCAAGCCTTCTTGAATCACTCTTCGCATATCTGCTAATATATATGTCCTACCACGACGGATATAACAGACTTACTGACTCATTTAAGTAGCGCAACAGTCCGGAACTAGCCTGGACCTTAACCAATATGCCTCTCCAATTAACGCGGTCCTTAGCTACCAATTCGAAGTTGGTTAAGGTCGGTTTCTAATTTTGCACGCCACTTTAGGCGAGGTTTTCCGAAGGGTGTACTGAGTAGGACGTCTGTCTGGGGTGACTGAGTAGGACGTCTGTCTGGGAATAAAAGACTCTGCGAGCCGGAGTATTGGCGTATCCGATGGAAGATTTAATTCGGTAGTTTTGCACAATCTTCTCAAGAACGCGATTAAAGAAGCCAGATGACAGCGCATCGCCTTGTCTAAATCCTTTTTAGGTATCGAATGTTTCAATGAGGCCATTTCCAACCCCTATGGAGTGGCGATAATTCTCCATTGTCATCTTGCATAGACGGACGAGTATGCCAAAACTAGACATGGCTCTGTATAGTTCGTCTCTATAAATGCTGCCATATGAAGCTTTGACATCTATGAATAGGTGATGGGTATCGATTTGGACTTCTTGCGTTTTTTTTCCAGGATCTGCCAAAGTGTCAAGATTTGAACAGTTGTGGACTTTCTAAGCCAAAAACCACGCTGATAAGGGCCGATCATGTTGTTGGTAAACGGTCAGGCGTTCACATGTTACTGCCGATAGGATCTTGTAGGCGATGTTAAGGAGATGACTCTGTAGATGACGCAGTTAAGCGGATCAAGCTAACGATGCTGAGGTTCCATTATTCGGGTATACTTTCATCCGGGCAAAATTTAGCTTATGAGTTGGAGAATGCTGCTTACCAAGACAGCTTGAACGGCTTTAGAAGGGAAGGCCGTCATATCCGGTGGCCTCATTGAGCTGGGGCTATGGTATTGCTATCATTGCTAGTGGTTGGCGTTTTTCGCCGTTGTCAACAAAATTGAAGGATTCGTTCTGCCCGACAGAGGAATGTTGTGTTTTTCTTCACCGTTTAACTGTCTGCGGGATCATTCTTCCATATCCTAAGCATCGACTGTGTCTTAACCACGATATTCCCTTGTTCATCTAAACAGGATTCGGTTCGTAAGTTCTATCTTTGGCCTTGACGTTTTACACTTTGGTAAAACCTGCGAACATCTTTCCTAGAGTGGCAGCCCCCATTTTCGTAGATCCCGCGTTTTTTTTGCAATTTTTTCCTCGCTGTTTCTTCCTTGCCTATAGAGCTTTTTAGCAGCTCTCGTCTTCACCTGCAGCTTAGACTTGTAGGCTTTGTTCTTGGTTTCTTGCTTATGGTCGAAAGAATCCTAGCGTCGTTGCCATTGTTCTTCGACATTCGATCCTGGTGTTAATCGAGAGGTTTAGGGATACGCGTTGCGCGAAGGTCTTGGCGGTCTCTTGCGATTGCAGCCCTTCGATGTTAAATTTTATCCGAATTCTAACCTTGGCTGCAACAAGGTAGTGATCCGAGTCGATTTTAGCTCCTCGGAATGTTCGGACATCCAAAATACTGGATGCGTGCCTCTTGTCTATCGCAATGGGATCAATTCAATGGACCGTTCGTTGATCTGTAGACCGCCGTGTCCCCTTATGGATATCGAAGTGAGTAAACCGCATGCTGGTTAAAGTGGCATTTTGGTCCGCAGCTTAGTCAATTAGCCGAAGTTCATTAACAGACGTGTTGTCGTGTAGGCTGTGTCTTCGGACAATACTGCTAAAGATGTCTTCCCTTCCTACTTTTGCGTTGAAATCTCCCCCAGCAAGATTTGAACATCGTACTTCGGTAGTCGCTCATAGGAGCTCATAGGAGCTCGTAGGAGCGATCATTAGCTATATCAACGTTTTCCTCCGTTGGGGCGTGAGCGCATATAAGGCTTATGTTGGCGAATTTGGTCTTGTTGCCGATTGTAACAATGCTTTTGCTAATGTCTTGGCAACATACGATTTCTTGCCGAAGTCTGGCACTTGCTAAATGCAAATCCGCTTCCGAAAAGTAGCTGTTTCTGCTAACTATAAGACAGTCCGTTGTAAGTCTCATAGTTTTTCATCCAACTTTTGTCACGCCCATCCAATTGTATTTCCTGGATGGCAGTAATGCCTGTTTTTAGCAGCTTTATGCTTCCGCTAGTTGTTTGCCTGCACCTCTCCTGTTCAGCGTTCTCACTTCCTAGGTGCTGATACGAATTTCGTTATCCATTTTTTCTTTTAGCAAGGTCTTCAACAATAAAATCAGTCCTCCCCGAGGCTCTCGGTTTCTTCGTAACAACAATTTTTTCAGTGCATGGATAGTTGTGCCAAAGCACAACTCCTAACCTAGAGGGCCGCTTCCAATGTTTTAGATAGCTCTAGGAACCGTTGACCATCAGTATATACTGCGCGATTGACCGCTGCCTATGGCATTTCAGCTCATCCTCCACCATCTCTGACTTACCCTTGAGATTCCTAGATAACCCGTTGTCCGTATATGTCGAAGCAGCTTGTTTAGGTTATTCTCTTTGTCCATTCTAACAGGGACTGTAGCCCTTGATTCCATCTTGACAGTTTTTCCGCTGCCGCCTGGAATGGATTATGTGTATTACTATGAGAACACGACTTTCCCACGCTCTCAATTGCCGCCGCCAAGACTTTACAGAAGGGATTGAGAGGTCATGGTACTAGGTATTCATTGGTCGCCACAGTAAGGCTAAGATTCAGAGTTGGTAGGTTTCATTGCATGTCGTTTGACAACCTTAAGGAGTCCACAAAATATAAGTACCCAGGACCCAGCTTTTTCTCACCACCATTCATGTGTGCGTGTTTACTTCTTGGTCACGATGGTCGGAACTCCTGTGTTTTACCAAACCTCAACAGGTAAGTTTGTAACAACTGATACTACTCACATGATTGTTAGATTACCGCGAGAGGCGGGCCAGTAAAAACTCATTTTAGGTATTTCAACTGCTGGGGACTTAACCTAGACCTTATGCGCTGCAGTTCATCGCGCTAGATGTCGAACCCATAAGCCCGTCAGAGAAGTTCCCTAAAGGTGTTCTTATTTTATATTTCTCAGGCCGTTGTCAGATATTATCATACAACATTTGGTTATTCCACCCACTCAAGCTTTCATATGCTATGATGATGCTTATATAAGTTAAGATTGCTAATGCACCAACTACCACTTTTTTTATGACTACACTTACCGAAGCTCCTCACTCCACCGCCAAACTCCCATCGCCAGATAAGTATTTCCAATAACAAACCAATGTCGCAGTCATTAAACGGTTCACCCAACCAATAGGTGCCGTAATGACTCTCCTGTGTAACCCCACGTGTCTTATCTAAATTGTACCATCATAACCTTTTAAAAAAACGCACATAAACTCATGAGAGGGACAAGAACTTAAATTTCAATATGTCACGCTGATAGTTAACTTCTTATGATGATTTAATATCGAAACTCAAGTCTGATCAGTTCCTGCCCTTCTTACACATGCAACGGAAAACTTTTTATTGTTTTCAGTTCATAAATATCGAATTCAGGTTCGATTTTATGGCCCATTTCACATAAAATATGAACGGTCTAGGTATGTGGACACTCGAAGTGACCTATTCGGACACATGTTGTTTGGTATAGGAGCTGCGGGAGATCCATTTAAGGAACCTTTGTCATGAAACACAGAATCGACTTGTGGGTTATCGTGCATTTACATGGCGCCTTCGTGTTTCCTTGATCTGTATGTCGTGGGGAGTTATGGTCCAAGTCATATTTTTATTGGAACAAGTTTCAACGTTTATGTTTATATGAGATTTTCGATTTTTAAAAGCAATTTTATGGTTTACTACCAAAAAAATGTTTGAATAGTCCATGTTTGAATGTTATCGATATCTGGGTACTAAAATGTCGACTGATATTGCAGCTAAAGACGCATCAACAATGGGAAATGTTTGGAAATATTAATTGAAATCGTTGATAGTGAATATGCAACATGTGTGTTTGTCTAGACCGGTGTTGATGTTAGTTTTAGTTTACCTGTCCCTAAGCTTCGCCAGAACAAAGATTACAAAGTCATACAGATGACGCATTGAGGACGAAAGCGGCAACTTTTACTCACCAGCTTCATGGTCGGTGCTGGCAGTGTGCACGTGCCTATGCAAGGACCACCATCGAAAAAGGTCTTATTTTGGCGTCTAAGCGATACACAAAATTTGGCCTAATTTTATCGCACTAACTCCTACTCCCCTGAGCAACAGGATACTCGCTATTTGGTCAAAGTATGGCACCGTCATTTCCTATCCCTAAACCTTCGGCAACACTCCTCAAGACTGAACACTAATATCTTGCACCATTTTGCAAAGAACGTTTTAGATGCAGATTTTTCGGACACGAAAGCATTCTTGACTAAGGATCAAGTGTCCTGTCACTGTTTTATTACTAGAAAGCTAGGTATAACTTCGACATGAACTTTTTAAAAGCTTTCCCAAAATTGCAAAAATTCTTCGAAAAATCTTCGGTCGCCTTTGCGTTGACGGGCTATGAAGATGACGATTCAACCATTAACTATACGAGCTGTACAGCGACATACCCCCAGTCAAAATACTTCTCACTGGACCCTTAAGATGGCTAGGACATGTAGTACGAATAGACGTCAATATATCGGCTTGCAGAGTCTTCGATTCCCAGCCCAGTCAGACGCTGTTGAGGAAGACATCGCATTAAGTGGAAACCGACCTCAACAAACTTGGAGTAGCTGTTAGCTAAGGCTGGGCTATTCGAAGAGTCATTTTGGCTGCGACCCAGGTTCATTCCGGAATGTTGCGCCACTTAAGTTGTACGTTAGTACCCGATAAATCCGATTGGGGTCCACCCAGTACTATCATCAAAGGTATATCCATCGTAAGCAGATGGAGGACTAGGTATAATCTAGTACCATCGTCTTTCAGACCATAAGAGTTTTTTTGAAGACGAAATATACGCGATAAATCGATAAATCATCAGAGGTATGCTCATCTTCAGGGAACAGAAGCTAGCGTTTTCTCGAAGCTAGCGTTTTCTCGAAGCCACTTATACCTAGTGCCTTCGAGAATACGCTGGCTTCTGTTCCTGAAGATGACTCATTTCCAATGTCACACTAGTGCGACTCATAAAGCTGCATAGACTAGCCTATCGATGGTACTTCCAAGAACGTACCTATCAATCTGGGTGGACAGTCAAGTAGCACTTAAAGCGATCGCGTATAACCTTGAAAGCGTCAGATTGCTTGCAGGCACCTAGCCCTAAGTCGGCACTACTAGGGTAAGTTCCAGGACATACCAGAGTTACAAATACAAACTTTTGGCGAAACATACTCGTTAGTAACGAGAGCCTAGCTTTTTCTTACAAACCTTTATGTATGCAGGTGTGTATCTTGAACAGTGGCTGCACCTCCTGTTTCATTCCGAATTCGAAAATTCTTAGTTGAGATAAGCTTTTCTTGACAATTGATACTAATTGGATGATTTGTCAGATCATCGCAAGAGGAAGGTCAGTACGACCCGCCATAGAGCAAAATTTTTTTTGTATGCAGTGCGTCATCTGTATGACGTTATAAACAGGCCTACAGGTCTATGGTAACACGGTTTGCCATGTGTGTGTTCTCTCGAAGGATATCATGGGTTTCGAAAGCCTTATTGGAAGTAGAAGTTGACGTTTGTTGGTTCACTTCTTCTCACTAACTTAGGTTAGGTTAGGTTACAGTGGCTGCACACGATGCACCTGCACACTTAACCAGAAAAGGTCCGTTGTGATACCGCGTAGATCTGTCGACTTTTCCTATACTCGTTTGTCTAATTGAACCATTCAGCACTGAAAATGAAATATTTAGCGTAGGATGGTTTTGACATTAAAATTAGCCAGCTCACCTTGATGTTCAAAGAGGTAGTCTCCTAGACGAAGCGTTCTTTTGTTGAAGCGAGCTCTACAAGAGCAGAACAAATGTGAGGAATACTCTTCTTCGCCCAAGCAGCTTCTACAGAAGTCATTGCTATAGAGGTCTGGGGTTTTTTTTTTAGATGTATGCCTATGGGACAATGTCTTGTAAGGACACCGATTATGGTGTTTCTGGTTATAGTTTGGCTTCTCCCCAAACTCGTTTCTGATTGAGTTTCCTGGATGTTGTACAAGTTTTTCCGTTTATCCATCTGCGGCTTGCTTTCTTGATCGTATCCAGCTTGATTTACTACTAACGGTAGAATAACAAGTTAAGTACCCTGTCTGGCAAGCCCATCCGCCTTACAGTTTCCTGGTTTATCTCTATAGCCCGGAACCCGGAAGAGCTGAATGGTTAAGTGCTCTGCAATTTCATTTAGATGTACTCCGCATTCGTGGGCTGATTTCGATGTAAATGAGATGGATCCCAGGTAATATTTTTCGTGGATATTTCATTACTCCTCGGGCAAGACAAGGCTTCCTTAACTGCCATGATTTACGCCCGGGAAACGCTTCAATAATCAGGAAAGCGAAAGTATACGCTTACGTTAAGCATTTTGGAGATACCACCTCCACCCGCTCCAGATTCTGTTTTGATTTAAATCCAGGAATTGTCTCCAATAATTTTCGACTTTCATTCAAGGCGACTGGGAATGGTTAACCTGAAGTTATGCTCAAAGCTGAATTCTTAAGGTGTTAGAGTATCTTTGTATGTTCACCTTGGGTAGGAGTCCATTGTGACGAGGCTCTCAGTCTGCACAGCTGCACAAGATAAGTGCCCGTTTATGCTTGTATGCAGCTTTGGCAAGGCTGACCAGCTTGAAGCTAGAGGAAGATTGGTTTATTAATGATTTGGGAAGGGGAGTACGAATGAGAGTGTACCCTTTGGCTTTCTTCGCTATGGATCGGTCCAATTGCAAAACCAATGTCTCAAATGCGTTGGCAGCCATAGAGATAGGACCTTCCTTGGCTCATCAATTTACTACGTTTGGACAAAGATTCTAAAGCCATACAGATGACACATTGACAACAAAAAAACAGAAAATTTTGCTCACTTGCTTCAGGTACGGGCGGGCGGTGTGCATGTGCACATATGAAAAACGAGATCCAAGTATATGGCGGGCTATGCCAGTACGACCCGCCATAACACAATTTTTCTTATATGCAGTGTGTCATCTGTATGACTTTATAATCTTTGGTTTAAATCTGGTTTTCCCAAAGATTTTACTTTAACGGCGTTGATACTGTCTTGAATGTACCAGTGGTAGAAGTAGGTGAACAATTCTTGATACAGGCGGAGCTTCAACGCGTCGGGAGCTCGAAGCCTAAAAGCCGCTTGACGTGCTCTTCATATAAGTCTACAAATTTTCAAAATACGCCCACTGCCACGACCAGTTTAAAAAAAAAAAGGTAATTTTGCCCAAACTTTATGGAACTTTGAAAAAGTGACTGAACAACAAGTGTAGTTAATCCCAATATCTATATTTTTTCCATATAAAGTTTTTTGCGAAGCCTACTTTTTGAGGGCGTTTTCAGTAAAATTTTATTACGTTCGAATAAAAAAGCACCATTGTAAGAAAAAGGTCTGGAACTCTATTGGTTTTAAGAAAACGGTGCGCCATGCCTCAATGCTAACGCAGTTTCTTCAAAATTCCCTAAAAGTTGTCTTAACTAACAATTTCGCTTCGATAAAGCACTATTTCCCTCCCAGCAATATTACGTGTATAATCGCTTATGGAAAAACATTTAAAGCATTTTGAGAAAGCTATTTACTTCTATAAGACTTCTTTAAATACTTCTAAAAAGCTATACAGAAAAAATTGTTTGCTGTAAAAATCTTTGTAAAAGCTTATTGTAGAAGTTTCGATAGCACTATCGAAGCTATTTCCCTCCCAGCAATATTACGTGTATAATCGCTTATGGAAAAACATTTAAAGCATTTTGAGAAAGCTATTTACTTCTATAAGACTTCTTTAAATACTTCTAAAAAGCTATAGAGAAAAAATTGTTTGCTGTAAAAAGCTTTGTAAAAGCAAATAATAGAAATTTCGATAGCACTATCGAAGCTATTTCCCTCCCAGCAATATTACGTGTATAATCGCTTGTGGAAAAACATTTAAAGCACTTTTAGAAAGCTATTTACTTCTATAAGACTTCTTCGAATGAGGCTTTGATTCGGTTCCCACCCTTTATTATTTTTCACTAGCCCTCCTCTCGTGATGACCTGACAAATCATCCGAGTAGTATCAATTGTCAAGAAAAGCTTATTTCAGCTCAGAGTCAGCATAAAACAGGACTTCCCCCCTGCTTGGGCTCACTGATGGATTCGTGATGTTTGCGCGTTCGGCAGTATTTCGACGATGACACATACAGCATCATTTGCCACTTAATAGCGTTAACTTGCATTATTTTTGGCACACAAGTCCAAACGAAATACTGAAAAAGCATTTCAAGTTTGATGACGCTATTTAAGGACAATAGGACGTACGTCCAAAGAATTCTTTACCAAAAATTTGATTAAATTAAATGGAAAATTTGACGAGTATGCCAATTTTTGGCAATAGAAAGAGATAGAGCAAAACGGATAAAATTTTTGGAAAGAGCTTACCCGAAAACACAAGACTTTATACCGAACTGTAAAATTTCGGCGTTTACGGTAACCCAATATTAAGGTGATAAACAGTCCCAAGAAAAGAATGTCATTAACACCTTATCTGAAGTCAAAGGTCTTGTGGAACAATAGCCCATTTCAACCGGCAGAAGACGAATTCAAGAGCAGAGTCAATAAAGATCTGCAAGCATTGTCTTGAGGTGCTCTTTGAGCTTTATAGGCTTACCTAACCTGACCAAACCACTAGCCTCATCAGACCACTTTTCTTGAAAATCTGGCATATCAATGCATCCGTACCTTGCCTTGAAGTTCGATTCAGTTTTCATAGTTCAACCTCAAGGAAACAATTCATGTTCGTTCTTTGGTCTAAGTGCACCCTCCCTAACATAACCCATTACTTGTAAGACTTACAATTCATCGAACGTTATTACCACAACGATTTTTGGACAACCCGAGGATATCAAATTCTAATTTCCATCGCATACACATCCCTCCAGAGGTAGACCATCCCTGAATGGAAATGATTCAATTTAACCTACAAATCCCAATTTAATTGAACACAAAGAGAAAATCCAGGACCATTGGCATGACATGATTTCCTATACATTTTATTGCCCACCAAGCAGCTCTGCACTCTACAGGCTATCGCGCACAACAAACCTCGAACAACTTTATACATTTCTTCTCCTTTCATCGGACAATCAAGATCCTAGAGATACCGATCAATTCCTGTCATCGATCGTTCGGTATTGTAGATTCCGTAAGGCAATTCCAGCCGCACCGAGGACAATAGACCACCTGCAGTGCCGTCAATGTCTTACTACATGCACAGCGCGTCTCGTACACGAGGTGAGATAGATTCCGGTTCCTCGTGTTCGTGGAATATGTGCACACCATCACCACAGATCTGATCTGATCTGATCGAATTGAACTCATCAGGCGTCCCTCCGCCGCAGAAGGTGATGGAAGCATATTAATGATTTTTCCTCGAGATTACCTTAAGCCCCTCCATGGTCGCCGAACTGTAATAGTGTTTCATGCTAGATTGTGTGTTCCTAGGGTAAGGAAATCACTTCACGCTGATCATGGAGAAGCTTTAACCATCTATGCCACCTTCTCAGTTAACACGCATGAAATTTGTTTAAAACTATCTAGGTATCTCGTTTTTTTTTTTGTGTTTTGGAAGGTGGGAGAATGTGTATCGAAGCACTGGGCTTGACGCTTATTGTTGATTCACTTTAATTATCTTTCATTCGTGGAGGCTTTTAGAACCCACTACGCACGTTTGTCAAATATTTACAGTCATTCCAGGGTCTAATCGCATAACAATGGAGCGGATTGTAAGCTTCTTACAAGGGTGATTGAGGTCTCTCATGTTTCCCATGTGAGCCGTAGAGCTGGGATTGTTGAATGAGATTAGCTTTTATGGTTGTGCGCTAAATGATGCTAATTAAGTCGAACTCTAAGTCCTATGAAATGTTGTTTTAAACGGTTTAGGGGCCTGATGTTTACATGGGTATTTTTGGAAAGTAGGTGTTGGCTTTTGACGTGCTATTGCACTTTCAAGTGGTAAGTGGTTGTAAAGTGTTATAGTTGGGATGACAAACAATTGGCAGAGATAGAAGAGATGAGACCGACGATTTTTTATTTTTGTTTGTGCGCCATAGGATGTGTAATCTTCGAAAGATACCAGTAACCGGGGTTACTGGGATAGATGATTCGCAAACCTGAATTCAGATATCAGGAAAAGGCCAACGTACTGACTCACACCCTATACACACTTTAAGCGGTGCAATGTAATAACCCCCTTTGGGGCTTAATTGCCAAAACGAAGGAAATAGCTACAACGGGGATTTTCGGAATTCTTTTCAAGTTTGGTGTAAGAAATGAGAGTTTGAATGAGAGTGGGTGGGCATGTTGCCTTCCTGCAAACGCCCAGCTTGGCTCACTGATAGATTTGCGATGTTTGCGAGTTCGGATGAATGCAAAAGGAAACAAGCCCCTCAAGCAAAAGGCACCAACAGCCGTGGGAATTATTTCAATTTCCAAAAAGAAATAAAGCCTCACGGGCGCTGCACCCTTTAATCACTCTTAACGGGGGAGCGGTGCTGGTTGGGTTCAGCCTTTGCTGTTGCCATCTGGGCTTTCATCTATTTGTGGATGTCCAGTATAATCCACCTTTCCTTTGTAGACTCGTTCCATCTCTCCTGCTCTGCTCTCATGTTCGCTGTCTTTCTTCTAGCTTGACATCTTTGATTGAAGCTCGGGGTGCCTGAATTTTGGTATCGTAGGTCTTTTGTAGTTCGCTAGCCAAGATATTTGATGGTGGCATTTCCACGATGACACATATAGCATCATTTGCCACTTTCCGATATAAACAGCAAACCCTCAGCGCACATAGTCGGTTGACAGAGTTACTCTTTCTGGCATATGACTGAATTGTCACTGCTTTGGCCCATATTGGTGACGCATATATTATGATCGACAGAACTAGTCCCCTTGTTGTTGTTGTCTGGGTCCTCCAATGTTCGTCATTATTCTAGCTAGGGCAGCACTCACACTTGCAGCTTTGTCGCAAGTTGTCTCAAGTTGTTCCTTGTAAGCGAGTCTGGCATCTGTCACCACAACTAGGTATTCGATACGCGGTTTTGGTGAGCTGCACTCACACTTGCAGCTTTGTCGCAAGTACTCTCAAGTTGTTCCTTGTAAGCGTGTTTGGCATCTGTCACCACAACTAGGTATTTGATACGCGGTTTTGGTGTTATGTCATGATCAACTACCCTGATGGTGATTGCTTTTCTTTTTCTTGATACTGCTTACCAGTAACTGCTTCTGTTTTGTGTTCTGCGAGCTCTAACCGTCTAACCAACAAGAAACCGCTGGTTTGATGAGGAATGCCCACATATGCTCGCAGCCAAGAACGAGGCCCACAAGGCCAAGCTGCAGCTGAAGACGAGAGCTGCCATTGAGCAGAGAAGAAGGGAAGAACATCGGGCTTTTCAGAGAGAAGAAAAATAGCAACAAAAGCTAGTGATCGAGGATACAGAGAGGTTCCACACCAGGAACGATGATCGTAAGTTTTACCAAAGTGTAAAGCGTCAAAACCAAGGATACAAGGCTCGAAATGAACTAGGAAATATCGTAGTTGAGACGAAGTTGATATTGAGGACATGGAAGAACCACTTCTGCCTGACATTTCGCTGTCAGGCAGATCGAACGATGTACGTCAGAAACCACCCGACCTAAGTTATGTGTTGGTAGCAATATCTAAACTCAAGCTTAATAAAGCTGCCGGAAATGACGGCTTCCCCGATGGGTTAATGAAGCTGGAGATGACTTGGTAAGTAACATCCATCAACTCGTAAGCCAAATCTGTTCGGAAGAAAGTATGCCTGAAGAATGGAACCTCAGCATCGTTTGCACGATCCAAAAATATGGAGATCCTCTGAACTGCGGCAACTACAGTGGCATAAGTCTCCTAAGCATCGCCTACAAGATCCTATCTGACGTAATATATGAACGCCTTAATCCGTTTACCAAAAACCTGATCGGCCCTTATCAGTGTGGTTTTAGGCCAGGAAAGTCAACAACCGATCAAATCTTTACACTTCGGCAGATCCTGGAAAAAAACCAAGAAGCCCAAATCGATACCCACCACCTATTCATCGATTTCCAAGACGCATAAGAAAGCATTTATGGAGACGAATCATACAGAGCCATATGCCTAGTTTAAGTACACCGCTCAAACTCGTCAGTTTTTGTAGGATGACGATGGAGAACTCTCGCTGCTCCATCAGGGTCGAAAACGACCTCAACGAAACATTTGAGGCCCAAACAGGATTTACACAAGGAGACGGAATGTCATGTGGCTTTTTTCATCTGGTTCTTGAGAGAAGTGTGGAAAAGTTCCGAGCCAGCACGAGTCTTCCAAAAATCAGTGCAACTTGTAGCATACGCCGTAGATATTGACTCAATGTGATGTCATACTCGCTAGCATAGAGGGCAAGACGAAGTATAGAACGTCACCATATGAGGAAGAACACGACCTTGTCTATCTCGGCTCCGCTATTAACTCTGACAACAAAATCTCGGCAGAAATCAAACGAAGAATTACTCTTGCCAAGCACTGTTTCGTTGGACTTAGAAAGCAATTCAGTAGTAAAGCCCTCACTCCAACTACTAAGGAGATCCTATATAAGACCCTGATCATCCCAGTCCTGCTCTACGGCGCTGAAGCATGGATCGTCTCAAGAGCGCATGAAGAAATCCTTTGTCGATTTGAGAGGAAAATTCTTCGAAAAATCTTCTGTCCCGTTTGCGTTGACTGGCATGGAGACAAAGATTCAACCAAGAACTATATAAGCTGTACAGCGACAGGTCCCTGGTCAAAAAAACTCCGCATTGGACGTATAAGATGGCTAGGACATGTAATCAGCAATATTCTGGCTCACAGAGTCTTCGTTGCCCAGCCAGACGTCGGACGCAGTAGAAGAAGACCTCGCCTTATGTGGCGCGCACAAGTAGAAACCGACCTCAACCAACTTGGAGTGCGCAACTGGAGGTAAAGTAAGAAGTAAGATCTCTAACCGTACTGCTGCCATCTGTCGTCTCAATTTTCAGATAAATTCGTTGCCAGTGTCCTTTATTTCTTTCAGGTGCCTTGCCGCTCCAACAATTGCAACATCATCGGCAAAGCCATTGCTTTTTGCCTCATTTGAGATTCCAAGCCTTAACGTATACAATTTTCCATAGGTTAGGTCCTAACACCGACCTAGCAGGCACCGCTTCTCCAAATAGCTCAGCACATCCAGGAGTTTCATTTGCGTGACATGTGGGATCTCATGTATTTCCTGAGGTGGTTATGTAAAATCTATTGGTGCTTGCGGTGGAAATAATCCCGACACTATTTTTTGCACAAGTAAATGGCATGAGGGTGAGGGTGTCCTAGTGCCTTAAAATGTTGCCATGACGGTCTTTTAGGCGGTACCCCAAGGATTTACGTCTGCTTGCTCGCAGAGTTCTTGAAAGCTGTTGCCTTGGCTTCTCCGGATGTCTAGTTTCAGGTCCCCTATCCTTGTGTTGCCTTTGTGGATCCTGATGGGAGGGCAATCCTCTAGATCGCTGAAATATTCCTTTAGCTTTATGGCACTGCGTAGCTCTGTAATCTCATGGTTCCACCAGTGTTCTAGTGGCCGACGATTGGTTGACATTTTTCGGACAATGGATGCGTACAGGCCCTAGTTTGTTGTTAAGCAGAGGTCTGCAGCCATCGTATTTGCTGTTCCTGGGTGTAATGAAAATTCTCAAGAAATCAGGGCGCTGGACTGGACGAAGCCAGTGTGTTTATTTTCCACCTCATTCGTGACGGTCGAACGTCGAAAGATGGTATTTATGTGGTCGAATATTAGGGTCATTCAGTACATCTGTTCGCCTTGTATAGGTGTGCATATTAACGAGGCTCTCAGTCTTACAGCTGCAGGAGCTGATGTCTGTGTTCATCAAGAATATCTATTGGCTGGGGAGGGGCCGGATTTTAGAGCTCCGCTAATGCATAATGCAAGCTGATTTTCGAACTTTCCCTAGAAGGTTGCGTTAGGCGGCTGTTTCTAGAGCCAGACTTACATGCATTAGAATAGTAAGGTCTAATGATGGTCTATTCAAGCCAGAGAGTGATATGTGGTTGCATACCCCATTTCATTCCGATTGGCTTTCTACATGTGTTTAAGGCTACGGCGGTCTTTACGCGTTTTTGGATGTTAGCTTTCCAGCTCAGTTTTTATCCAAGAACAGACCCGTGGGTAATTGGCTGATTCTGCGTGCTTGACACTGACGCCATTAAGTGCGGGACTTTGTATTTTCTGCTGAGAAGGACTAATTTGTTTTGTAGGGTCGAGCTGAGTCCCCATCTGTTGGCCCATTTAGAGGGTACAGAGAGACCATTTTGTAAGTTTTTTTTTAAGGCTATTGAGTCACTTCCCTGATCTGCGTAGGCTGTTAACATTGCAGCCTTCCACATCAGTAGCCTCCCATTTAGCTAGCAGCTCACTCCCAGCTGAAATCTGAAAGCGCTTAGAGATAAGTGATTTCGTCCGTTTTGAAATTGTTAAGGGCTACTTCTGTAGCAAGCAAAAGCAAAGACTGATCGGGCGGAGATCTTTTCGATTTACGTGTAAGGGATGAATACAAATTCTATTTCCGTCCATGCTTTTGGGATGTGCACCAACTACAGACAACTTGTCTTGATGGTTAGTTCCATAGGAGCAGGAAATCAAGGGGATTTTAATGTTTTGAAGCTTTTCAGGGCCCGAGGAAATGTTTCTTTGGTAATGACATCATTGATGGATGAATTGGATGTTCTGAAAGTTTAGGATTAGAGAAGCTACCAGAAAAGTCCCAAGAAGTAGGGCAATAGTTTGCATACTGGTGGTTGTCCCTTGATTGTAGGGTCTAAGTGAGTAGATAGATATTGATGGATGGGTTGAGGGGATTTTATGGGGTCTAGAAACTTCTAAAGTTTCCACAGACTGTGCTTTAGGATGCTCTGGTGACCTTACTCAATCGGATTTTGGAAGTTATGAGAGACGACTTGTATTCTGTTCATTGCGGTTGGGAAGAAGCCAAAGCTAAAAAACTTTGGTTAGTAAAAATTTGAGCTGCCCCAAATAGGATGATGTGGATTAGCATCACAACCAGTTATGAGGTCAGTTTTGGGTCACTTAGGTTGCTCTGAGGTATTGGTCGCACCTGGTCGTGAGCCAAGCTAGGCTAGCCAATGGTTGCAGTCCTTTATTTCAATATTGGCGACCGGATCTCTTAACAAGATTGCAAGATCTGGGTTAACTTTCGTTTCTTAGGTAAAACAGTTTATAGTTCGGAGTTCTGAATCCGCACACAAGGTTGTAGACAACCCAGGGTCCTTGAGTCAGAACTGTCAGTTCCCTGTGTTTTATCAGTCGGAGAATAAGGGCATCGGCAAACGCTTCGGAGTGGCGCGAAGGTAAATCTGAAACAGTTTCATCTATGAAGCTCAGGGTCGGCAACGAGCAAAAAAAAAAAGATTCATACAAGGTTGCTCCGGGAATTCTTCAATGCTAGCTCATAATCTTCCCTTAATCTGCGCAACTACTAGTAGGACGCCTACAATATTGACATCGTTCCAAGTATTGAGAAGGAAACTTATGAAGTTGGACCAGCCGTGAATGTCGATACGACCATATAAACGCTGACAACAGAGCGAGACGCACAACATCAACAGCGGCAACTTTGATGTCAGAAGTCACACGAACTTCTAACTCGAACTGCAAATGAGGTTCAATATACGATCGTTATCACCATAGTCCTCTATTTCCGGATCTCAAGGAGTTACTATATTACAAGGGGAAATCTCAGAAGAGAAGTTGATGGAATACTTTGGTCCACGACTATGCTTTCCCAGCCAGATGGTAAACGAAGTCGAAGAATAGCATTAAGTGGCGCCCAGAACTAGAAACTGACTAAATGAGGTTTTTTCCAGTTTATGTTAAATACGCCAGGGACTCCTATTAAGTGGTTTTGACTTATTTTCATTCAAACATAGGGGTGCAGTACTGGTTCACCTTAAAAAAAATCTGCCTAGTGGTACATTGACCATAATTTCTTGAAAATCAATGAGGGCTGGCTGATTTTAATATGACCAGGTCACTGATTCAAGTTCTGAAAGTAATGACACCTAGGTTTCATCCACTGCTCATTACGAACGAAAATCTGACAAAAAGCTTCTAAAATTGGCGGTCCAGAATCGGAGTTACATAAATGAATGGAGAAGCTGGATTTAAGGCCCTGTATGTATGGGCCCTTAGTGCCATGTAGAGTTTCTTAATAACTTAACTCTGATAACTCTGAAATTCTCTTTTCTAGCGAGGATCAACAGACACATCCACATTGACCTGATTGCGATGAAAAACAACGAAGGCCAACATAACCTGAAAACTTGTACCGCATAAAAAGTGTTTAAAATAAAACGCCAAATTTATTCGAGTAACCAGTGGTTAGCTTCCTGAATAAATTTAAAAAAAAGCGTGAGTTCACACGCGTTCGAAGTGGAACTGTATTCTGGGAGATACACAGAGCAAGAGAGTTAGGGAGCGATTGATATCTTGTTCGTTACACTTTTTCGTTTCATAAAATCCAATTCATATTGTCCCACAAGAAGTGCCACTTCAATAAGTTGGTGCAAGTCGTCCTAGTAGATACTCCTGAAACTAATGGAATCTCCAATATTTATGTTTCACTACGAAACACCTTTTTATCCACAACTACATTCTTTCACAGCATAGACAGGAGAAACAACCAACTCCAGCATGGGGTTAAAGAAACCATGCTAAGTAGCTTGTAGTTCATACAAGTACATCAAACCAAACGCTATTTCAACAGTTCGTCGTCCTCGACTCACCTCAAAACACCTGCCTGCAATAAATCCCAATTAAACGTCTTCACACAAGTGTGTAATTTCAGTGATGAGACCACTTACTCTCTCGAGTTAACCCTACCGAATCATATTTCATAGTTGCGGTCCTTAGGTGCGCGCTCTTCACGCCGGCCGTGGCATCGGCATGCATCTACACGCAGTGACCGTTAAAAGGATGCGCACTGCATCCAATCATCTCCAGCCACACACACAGCAGCCGCCGCACGCTGAGAGGATTACCACAGTCATTTGCCAGGTAAACTGTAATCCTTCTGTCACAAATATCAGCCATCAGTCGCCACTGCGCGATCCGATGGATCTGCGCGATGTATGCTGGCAACACCAACACCAGCATACAGCAAATCTGTGATACGCTCGCGTATCTTGTTTCGTTTGCACTAAACACTATCAAATCTTCGGCATCAGGACAATTATTTATATCGCCCAGCCAGAGCATCATTATCATCGGTCGAGTGCATCTTTTATATGCGGTTGGACCAACCACCACCACCACTGCAACCGCCTACAGCATCGAAGGCTACGATTTACAAGTATATCTCGATGATGGATCTCTAGCCGAGGCAGCGATCGGCATCTCTATGTGCGCGTAGTGCTCCCATTTTAACGCTGCAGCTTCCATACAAAGCACGGCGTAGGCTCCAGCCACACGGCCGGGACTCTCTTTTCAAAAGGGCACAAGTCTGCAGTTCACCTTTGATGGAAGTGAAAAATGATCGTGCAATCGGAATTGCTTGTATGTGTGGATCATAGATACGTTTTTGTGCGCAGTTGGGAGACACGCCTAACCGCAAGGCATCTATTTGCTCGAATGTATGCGAGCACCGCCATCAACAGCAGCGCAGTCAATAGCTAGGTACACCCAAGGAATGGAGATATGAATAACTATGGAGCGCTGCCGCGCCAGCCGCCTGACAATTTACAAGATCATGCAGTTGGCCGTGTGCCGAGTGCACGAGCCTCAACTCCCCAGGCTGTGCTGGCATTCTCTGTCGGATTGTGCATACACATACTTGAGAGCTGAGACAATGGAAGCAGCGCTGCAATTTCCAATTTCAGGATGCAGATAGCACAGGGAAGAGAGAGACGAAAAAAAAAAAAAAAAACAAGGAAACCAAATGGGCACTGGACACTTGGCCGGTTCTCTTGGTGCGGAGTTGTTTGCTTTAACGAGATACGAGGCGCAGCGAAGATAAGGCGAACAACGCGAACTCGTACGACAATGGGCGTCGTACGATCGGAACGGATTCAATTCAATTGCAGCCCGACTCGAAAATGGAAGAATTACGAGGACCCTCTGGAGACAATTTGGAGCGAAGTGAAAGGATGCGATATGCATATTTGGGCAGCAGGGCTGCCCACAAATGGGAAATTTGGACAGATGGACTGAGAGTGAACGGAGCTAGGGGGTACGTTGTAATGGCATTTGCGTTTGGACTCGATTTTGATCGTTTGTGGTTGATGTTTCCGATTAGTGGGTTGTGGTGTAATGGCCTAGTGGATAGAGTGGAGGGTTATTGAATTTGCACTACCTCACCTCTTGTAGGAAATTCTGGTAGGTAAACGTCATGAGATGAGCCACCATCATCACGATATGTCAGTGATAGAGCCAATAGCCGACAATGAAACAGACTTAAGGAGGCTTCTATCCGATGATCGTTTTGCTCAAATAGAAGCTCCATATTGTGAAGCTCACGATATGTCAGTGATAGAGCCAATAGCCGATAAAGGCTTCTATCCGATGATCGTTTTGCTCAAATAGAAGCTCCATATTGTGAAGTTCTTGGTGGATTAAGTAATCCAATCGAAGAAATATCAAAAGCTTCACATGAAACAATGGCTCACCCCACACCAACTCAGGTGACCATGGGCAACGGGAAATCACCGAAGTCAATTCTGACAGCAGTTCAGTTGTCGGCATTTGACGGCTCATTTGAAGAGTGGTTGACCTTCACAGAAATGCTTACAACCTGCGTTATCATCTTTCTCAAACGTCTTAGCGTCTTCATATTCTCAATTGTAGTCTTCGTAGTGGAGAAGCGGGTCTGTGTTATTAAATAACGGGAATAATTCCGCGACAACATAACATAAAAGGCTGATATGACACCGGACGAAATGAATACCTTCGCGATATTCTCAAACAGCTGTTGGATTACGTCAAATTCAAGCCGTCCGTGCTCCCCAGCAGCTTGGGCATCGCACCGACACATGGGATGAAAACTTAGATCCATTCACAATAAGGATTGGGAAACTCCGCATAAAAATCTAGAAACCATTCCAACATACATACTAAGAGTTAAAGAAGTGTTTGGAAGCAGAATACGACGGATATAGCATCAATCCGTCGTATTCTGCTTCCAAATACTTCTTTACCATCTTCCCGATCAAAACCAAGAAACATTATCCTAAGCCCATCGTTCAAAAATCACCAAATGAATGTTATGAATGTTGCCCTGGAAAGCACAATTCTTATGCATTTTAAGGCGGATGATGTAAAGGCTGACTGCCCATGTACCTACAATTGTTAAAAATGTCAACAAAAACATCATACAACTCAAACAACGCTCCATTGTTGTTTAAAACTATTTACAACAAAACTGCGCTCATCTCACAGCTTTCGGGAATCAGACGGTGAAGAGTCCAACAATTTTTTTGATCTATTACTGGGCATAGTGCTCAATTTCGAGCTCTGTTGGATAGTTGGATCAAGCATCATTTATCAGCATCAGCGACTCTATGTTCTTGTAAGTCGAGTAGGAGGGTCTCCATTTGGATTGTCGACAGGTATGGTCTTGATTGCGCCACGTTTTTGGCACCGGTGGGACTCACTTTTTCGGACTTTTTCATCATCGTTAGGTTAAGGTTGACACAAATTTAGAGTTCGAATTATTAGCAGAACTCTTATTCCCAAACTATCCAAATCGATATGACAATATGTACTTGCACGAAGTTTTTGCAAGAAGTTTAAACATTGCAAGCGCAACTTATGAAAATCTGACTGTTAAAATTCTCTCTCATCCAAAAGATAAAATTGTCAGTGGAATATACAGACCACCAAAGCACAAGGAAAACGAATTCATTCACAGCACCCTATATGGAGTGTATGATGCGGGTAAAACTGAAAGCGAACAACCTGAGCTCTCAGTTATTAAAAGTAGCAAAGTAAATCAGCTGATCAGAACAATGAATTGGGAACATATATTGCAACAAAATGACACCAATCAAGTTTTCAACTCGTTAGCTGAAAAAATGGCCGAAATCTATGAAAAATCGACAGTTATTCCCAAACAGAAAGCTCGACGTAGAAATGCCGAATGGATTTCTAGTGACATAAATGAGATTTGTAAACATAGAGACAGACTTTATCGTAGATGGAAAAGCAATCGAAATAACTTAACATACGAAGTCGAGTACAAGAGACTACGTAACCAAGTTAACAAAAAAATATCGATGAATAAAGATCAGTACTACAGAGAAAAGTTCGAGCAAAGTAAATACGATCCTAGAAAAACTTGGGCGTTAATCAACGAGCTACTGGGACGAAAAAAACCGTGTCATTAGATGCCACTATTGTAAAGAACTTTACAGCTGGCATTGATATTAGAGTGTTAGCAGAGGATTTTGGACACATCTTTTCGCATCAAGCAGTATCCATCATCCACACGTGCAAGAAAGTAGCATCAAATTATCAACCCGAAGCAGTGAGGAGCTCTATTTACTTGGGAGGAACTGACCCTATAGAGGTATCGAACTTATTAATCCAGCTAAATGTCCAAAAAGCGCCAGGAGCGGATGGTATTAGAGCAATTGATCTTAAAACAAATGCCGACATCTTTGCCCCTATAATCACCAAGCTCATTTATGTAAGTCTCGAAACCTCGACAATACCAAAAAAGCTCAAAGAGGCACTTGTTAGACCAATCTACAAGGGAGGAGCCAAAAAAGATATAGCAAATGATCGTCCGATAGCAATACTGCCAGTCATAGAGAAGGTATTCGAGCAAATAGTATCTGATCGTATATGGAAATCTGTTGAGAACAAGAATCTAATATGCAAAAACCAATACGGGTTCCAGAAGGGAAAATCCACAAATAAACTTCTTGGTGATTTTTCGAATATAGTCAACAGCAACCTTGCCTAAAGACACCACATGTCCTTGTCTTATTTTTAGACTTCAGCAAAGCATTTGACACCCTCGATCACAACAAGTTAATAAATACCCTAGAAGGGATGGGATTACGAGGAAAGCTGATGGAGTGGTTAAGGGACTATCTGACAGGGAGGACCTATCGTGTCAAAATTAAGAACTGCTGCAGCACCGAATATGGGGTCCAGTTTGGGGTTCCGCAAGGTTCTAAGCTCGGTCCTCTACTCTTCATACTATACACAAATGGAATGCTGAAATGCCTGAAGAAAAGTGTTCCTTGCGCATACGCAGACGACACCGCAATAGTTGTATATCACAAGGATATAAACGAGGCAACGAGGATGATGCAGAACGAGTTCAATGAAATGGGGAAGTGGTGCCATGACAATGGACTTGTGTTGAATGCATCAAAAACAAAAGTAATGCACATTCGCAGTCCTCAATACCCGGCAACAGAAATCAGGCTTAACACATTCAAATGCTCGAACCAGGTGAATACAGAACTTATAGAAGTAGTGTCTACGTATAAGTACTTAGGTATCAATGTTGACAACAATTTTCTCTGGGAGCCGCACATCAACGATCTGAGGAACAAGCTAAGAGGGTCACTATTTGCGTTAGCTTGTCTGCAACACAAATCAACAGCATGCGTGCAAAAGCTGGTATACCACGCGTTAATTGAATCCAGACTTAGATACGGCATACTAGCTTGGGGAGGGGCGGCGCAGACACATATTCAAAAATTGCAAAACATTCAAGATCGGGCAATTAAACTGATATCAACAAGAGATGCACAAACAACAGCAAGCAGTGTGGGGGTTCTAAATGTCAATCAGATCTTCAAAATGACTGCAGCGATTGAGTATTATGATGATCAACGATTCCGGATACCAATAAATCATGCCTTTAACACCAGAAGAAGAGCGGAAGGAATGTACCAGTTTTTCGTTACACTGTTATATAAAAAAAATGGTTGCGATTTACTTGCTAAGGACATTTCGACAGTAGATGGAACTCTTGCGGATTTCCTTTAGTGTGTTCCTGTTGGCATCCCTTGGCGAAATAACCTTGCGCATAGCACGGGTTTTTTTCTTCCTCAGATCCGAATGCTTGTACTTCTTGTTCTTTTGAAGAATTTGTGCAAATTCTCCTTTGCTTTTGGTGCATAACAACGTAAACACAAGCGATGGCTGTACGCACAACACGGATCTTGAAAAGCTTTGATGGAGCTCCACCAGTCATCTTAGCAACACGAAGACCGAGCTTGTTCTTGGTCCTAAGATCGGAGCACTTGACTTTGACCATCTTGGCTTAATTCAATCGTCAGAAAAAGGCTCACATATGAGAATTTGGCTTCTATAGCCGAGAGATTTAGACTCAATTAACAAACATCAACTCGCCATCGAAATCAACAGCTCAAAATTTTACGTATCAGCCTGAGGAGAATTCTGCACAAAGATCTCGGATTATTTGCTAACAAGGTCCAATTGACTTAGCAATTGAAAGCCTACGACCATCCGCTTCGCTATCGCTTCGCAGTTTGGGTCTTATAGCAGTTGAATTGGAAAACGATTTTGGGGGAAAAATTTTATTTTCCGACGATCGCATTTTCATCTCGTCGACTTTGTTAACAAACAAAATTGGGGCAACTGGAGCTCTACTTACTTACTCAAGTGGCGCTACAGTCCGGAATGAACCTGGGCCTCAACCAACATGCCTCTCCAATTAACCCGATTCTTAGCTAACTGCCTCCAGTTGCGAACTTCGAGTTGGTTGAGGTCGGTTTCTACTTGTGCGCTCCACAACAAGGTCCAATTGACTTAGCAATTGAAAGCTTCGTTATCGCTTCGCAGTTTGGGTCTTATAGCAGTTGAATTGGAAAACGATTTTGGGGGAAAATTTTTCTTTTCCGACGATCGCATTTTCATCTCGTCGACTTCGTTAACAAACAAAATTTGGGCAACTGGAGCTCTACTTACTTACTCAAGTGGCGCTACAGTCCGGAATGAACCTGGGCCTCAACCAACATGCCTCTCCAATTAACCCGATTCTTAGCTAACTGCCTCCAGTTGCGAACTTCAAGTTGGTTGAGGTCGGTTTCTACTTGTGCGCTCCACTTAAGGCTAGGTCTTCCTCTACTGCGTCCGACATCTGGTTGGGAATCGAAGACTCTGCGAGCCGGTGTATTGGTGTCCATTCGTTCTGCATGTCCTATCCATCTTAAACGTCCAATGCGAAGTTTCTTGACTTGGGAAGATCATATATCTCGTGGTTGAATCGTCGTCGCCATAGCACGTCAACGTAAATGGGACCGAAGAGCCTTTGAAGAAATTTTCCCCTAAGACGACCGAGGGTTTCTTCATCCGCTTTTGATACGGTCCATGCTCCAGCACCGTAGAGCAGGACTGGTTGATCAGGGTCTTATATAGGATGGGTTGTTCGAGTGAGGGCTTACTACTGAATTGCCTTCATAGTACGAAAAAACAGCGGTTGGCAAGAGTGATTCTTCGTTTAATTTCTGACGAGATGTGTTGCTGTCAGAGTTAACAGTGGAGCCGAGATAGACAAAGTCCCGTATTACCTCAAAGTTATATCTGCCAATATTGACGTTCTGTCCAAATCGTATATGTTGTGTGTCCTTTCGTGTTGACAGTATATACTTTGTCTTGCTCTCATGACATAACGTTGAGTCTTACCAATGATGTCAATATCGTCGGGGTATGCTATTAGTTTCACTGATTTTTGTAAAACTGTACCTCCGGTTTTGGCTCCGGACTTTTCCATACTCCTCTCAAGGCCGTCATTTCCGGCAGACCTAATAAGGTTGAGTTTAGATATCGTTATCCTCACTTCACTTAGGGCGGTTGTTTGGAAGTTTTCGCTCTCGTTGCCAATGTTGAATGGTTTGTTCTGCCTGACAGCGGAATGTTGTTCGTCATCGCCGTTTAACAGTCTGCAGAAGTGGTTCTTCCATATCCTCAGCATCGACTGTGTCTCAACTACGATATTTCATGTTCATCTCGAGAGGGTTCTGTTCGAGCCTTGTATCCTTGGCTTTGACGGTTTTCACATTGGTAAGACTTGCGAGCAAGGTTCCGGGAGTGGCACCTTCCTATATCCGCGATCGCGTGCTTTTCTTGCTATTATTTCTTCTTTCTGAAAAGCCTGTGTCTTCGATTCTTGTCTGCCTATAGAGCTCAGAGGTAGCTCTCGTCTCACCTGCAGCTTAACCCTGTAGGCCTGGTTCTTGGCTGCGAGCAGCTGTCGGCATTCCTGATCAAACCAGGGGTTTCTTGATGGTGGGCGGTTTCTCGCGCCCAGGCAGGCTGATCTAATGGCTTGTTGGCATCGTTTGCATTGTTCTTCGACATTCGATGATGGTGGTATGGTGTTAGTGGAGAGGTTAAGGACCACGGTCTTGGTGGTCTCTTGCGATTGCTGTCTTTCGACATCAAATGTTTTCACAGTATTTCTGGAATGTTTTAGCGTGGTGGATATCCGCATTCTTGCCTTGGCTGCAGCAAGGTAGTGGCCCGATTCGATGTTAGCTCCTCGGAATGTTCGGACATCCAATATAATGGATGCGTGCCTCTTGTCTATCGCAATGTCATCAATTTGGTTTACCGTTCGTTGATCTGGAGAGCGCCATGTCCCCTTGTGAATATAGAGGTAACGAAACCATGTGCTGGCGATAGGGGCATTTCGTTCCGTAGCTTAGTCAACAAGCCTTAGTCGGTTGCCAGACGTATTGTCGTGTAGGCTGTGTTTTCCAACAAATCCGTTAAAGGTGTCTTCCCTTCCTACCTTTGCGTTGAAATCTCCCAGGACGATTTTAACATCGTACTTCGGTAGTCGCTTATAGGTTTTGTCAAGGAGCTCATTGAAGCAATCCTTACTTATCTCATCTTTTTCCTCCTTTGGGGCGTGATCGCATGTAAGGCTTATGTTGTCGAATTCGGCCTTGATGCGAGTGGTTAAAATGCGTACGCTAATGTCTTGGAAGCATAGGACTTCTTGCCTAAGTCTGCCACTTATAACAAATCCGCATCCGAATAGTCGCCGATTTTGCTCACTATACCATGGTCCGTAGTAGAAGTCACAGTTTTTCATCCTCTTTTTGCCCGGTCCATACCATTGTATATCCTGGATGGCATTAATATGCGTTTGTAGAAATTGAGGGCTTCCACTAGTTGTTCGCTTGCACCTCTCCTGTTTAATGATGACATATTCCAGGTGCAGATACGAACTTCGTTGTCCTTTTTGCGTTTAGCAGGATCGTCAACCATAAAATAGCCTCAGGGCCGAAATCGTCGCTATATCGACCGAGATTCTCGAAAAAGCTAAGGAAAAGGCCGCAAAAAGGCGCATTCTGCTTTGGTCAATATGAGCGACCACTTGATTGATGTTGTATTCAAAGCGCGGTATTTCTACTTGTTAAGGAAGCCTTAACATGCCCGCTTTCTTTCCCTTTGAACTCATTTGCCGTATTCTAAAAAGTCTGTGAATTTCTGCAAAATGTCTTACCGAAACGATCAACTGCAAAGATGCTAAACTACAGAGCACATGTGGTGTCCACACTATAGAAGCTCTATAGAAGTAATTACTTCTTCTGGAAATTAAAAATTGGAGAGGAGATATTTTTAGTTGGGGTTAAC
Organism: Rhingia rostrata; assembly: GCA_949824845.1. Lineage (NCBI taxonomy): Eukaryota > Metazoa > Arthropoda > Insecta > Diptera > Syrphidae > Rhingia > Rhingia rostrata. The sequence continues at coordinate 19,318,496 of OX463757.1, forward strand.
GAGGTGTTCTAAGGCACTCAAATAGGTTTAGAAAACTACGTAGTTGATCGTACTACTTAGTTTTCGAAACCTTGAAGAACCAGAGTCAATAAACATCTGCAAGTATCATCACATTAGGTTCCTGGAGAGTTATAGATTCTTTTCAACCGTCAGAAAAGTTTAAGAAAAAAGTGATTTACAGAACTTCTGAGCTTTGCAGTTCAGCTAGGTATTCTATATCCCATGTGCATTGGGATTTCTAAATTAATTTAAAATTCCTATCCCAGAAATCACTGCGTGATGGGTTGATACACGCCGTTATGACCCAAGTATAGTAAAATTGCAGATCAGAGAAATACCACTTAAACGTATTGAGACCCCGTCGATTAAAGCAATTAACTCGCCAACACACTCTGCAGGAATGCACTTAAAACGTATTTATGACCTCCCTTACACAAACAGCCACGAATTCATCATCACAGATACATATTAAGCAAAAATTGTTTCTCCAACAATCCTTTTTTCGAAAAAAACTTCATCAATCACACGCATAAATGCAATAAATTCTCGAGACAATTTCCATAAGCAACAATCCTCATAAGACCATCAGGGACAAGTCACAATTAACCATGAGCCATGGAAGCCTCACACCTGACGAGAATAATTAACTCGATCCTCTAGCTATTTGTCAACACAAAAATTACAACAGATACGTACCTATCAAATGTATCTACACAGCCATACACCTGACTACAGGTACTCCTATGCACAGTGACAAAGGTGTCATTGTACGTTTATCGTTTGTTGACCCACATCATTATCTAAGCACATTTTTTCCCAACCGTTTCAACCGGAAAATTGAAAAGCATGTCCTGTCAGCAAAAGATAATAAAAAAACCCACAAGAGAGAGAGAAAGCGACCGAGCAAAAAATTATGATTTAAATGATATCGCCAAAGCAGAGAGCAAAAGAAAAACCAAAAGAACGAGACAGAACGAGTAAACAATGAAAAACGCCGGTCAAATGACATCAAAGAGTATCTAACCATCCGTACTCTGCAAACTGCAAACCCCCGTCAAACCAAAACGACCAAACAAAGAGACGGGGGAAAAAAACGCACAAAAAAAGAATGTAAACAAAAATAAACAATTCTCCACGCAAATGTAAACAGAAAGAAAGAGATAAAAACCCGTTCCAATTGGAATCCATACATCCGTCTCGGCATAGATACATCCATCTCATTCCCCCAACTAGATCAGTTGATCTTTCGAGGTAGCAGCAAACTCGGCGAGACTCGAGCCGATCAGTCGATTCGTTTCATTTGAATGTGACGGTAGTGTGTGCGGAACGGTTTCCCATCATTTATTTCTATCTATACGAGTTTTTTCCATCGATCGGTTCAACGAAAAAGTATCTATCGCGCCCATCAAAACAATTCAACTTAGTTAAACAGATTTTAAGTGAAAAATTACCATTCGCCGGTTTCCATATTAAATCGTTTCGTTGTGTTCTAGTGCAAACAGAGAGGAAGATACAAAAAATGTATCTATCATTAGTTTAGTTGCATCTTAATGTGAATACAGTTGTCGAGTGTGTGTGAAAGTGAAATGCTTCGTGGGGAGGCTTGTTACAAATCACAAATTTTCGCAATCCCTTATTGAATAATGAGCATAACGCTGTCATTGCCGCAACGATACAAACGCATTCTACAAGCAATGACACTCGCCGTGGCGATCATCTACACCACTCTGGTGCTATATCAAACAGCCTACGGATATCCTGGCATTCAGGTGAGTGGTTATCTCCATCCCCCATGGTTGGACGAAAACAATACGAAAAATTTTGAATTTATTGACATGCAAATACTTTTCGGAGATACGTGGATATTCGCTTGTAGATACTTTTTTATTCGATTTGGTAGTTTTTTTCTTTTTTTTTTTAGTCGGTACGACCGGCGGCGGCGGCGGGATGGTTATGTGCGCCATTTTTATGCCTGTCGGCTTTTGTCATTCCATATGTGGGTGTTGCACACGGGCGACATGCATTTTTTTGGATAACATTTGTGTGGCGGTATATAATTTTCGAGGATCGGCGTGGCGTAACGTAACGAAACGACACGGGGAGGGAAACAGCGCTATTCATGAATACATTTGCCTGTCGAATTTTTATGCAAGATTATGGAGAGGATAGTTTTTTTTTTTTGGTGCCGAGGATTTATTATGTTTTTGGAAGCGACTTTCGTATACGGTTGTGGGGCTGCATGTGGGAAACAGCCGGCGCGGCGCGACCGATACCTAGGGGACTTGGAGTCATTTTTTTTTCGGGGGCCAAATAAATTGCCCCAGGGGAGTCGAATCAATTCTAGTTGGTCTAGGAATAAATCTCGATGGGATTCCGTGGTTCGGTGAAATGTGCCACACAATTGTGGAAAATTAATGTTGTGCGGGAGATTCGGCCTTTGAATGGAATTCTGGTGAAGTAGTTGCTTGTATTCGGAACTTTTTTTTTTGGCGTGCGAAAAAGTGGCCTGTTGTGCAGTGGAGTTTTGGCTTTTAAGGGATTTGTTTGTTAACTGCGGTGGGTGGACGTTTACCCTATTGTTGGACTACTGTTCAATCGAATCTGGAAGGGAAGTTATGGATTTTGATTTTTTAAGTGATTTGTTGGACGCAGCTTATCTAATTGTGCAACATATTGAAGGCATGACCTGTGTTTGGCATACAAATTCGTTCGAATGGCTTTGCTTCAGGTACCTGTAAATCGCAGCGAAAGGGATGAAACCCCATTTTTGATTTTGTGACTGCGAAAAATCATTCGAGTAGCTTTGCTTCAGGTACCCATAAAGCGCCTTAATAGGAATGAATCCCCATTCTTATTTTTTGATGAACGGATCTTCAGTTTTGTGTCAGTTTTTTTTCAAGTTGGATCGTAAGCAATCAAGCTATCGAATGGACTTATGTTTGCAAATATCGTCTATTAGTACTAACGATAAGCAAGTGAGGAGTTTTGGATCACCTTCCAGTTATAAAAGCAAAACCCTTTTCAAACTCAAAGTTTGAAGTTCCTTATCACCCCGTGAAATCAAGGTGCCCGTACAAAATTTAGAAGAAAAGTATCTACAGAACTATATGGCGGTCTATGGGTTTCATTAGACATTTGTTGAGGATCCAAAGGCTATTAACACCTTCAAACATTGTATTGTTGGTACGATTTAGGTATTCCATACAAATGCGATATGCGAAAACAACGAACTGATGGGACTCGACTTACTGGTATACCGACGGCTCCAAAACGAACCCAGAAAAACGCAATTCTGGGTTCGTTTTGGAGCCGTGGGTGTCTTTTGTGACGTGCTAATGGTTCCTCTTACTTTTTTGGGTTGTAGATAACAATTAGAAAAGTTAATAATTGTGGAGCAGTGTCAGGTTACCATACAGATTTGGTCATGGCTGAATCTCAGGAGGCCCAAAAAACCGATTTTGTTGGGTACACCTCATACAAGTGCAATCGTCAGTGTTGCACTGAACAGTGTCCTTAATAAAAAAAAGTGGTCCTACATACAGGATTGAACCTCGACCATCATACCTTTCCGATTAGCCCGATCCTTAGCTAACTGGCTCCAGTTGCACACATCGAGTTGGTTTAGGTCGGTTTCTACTTGTGCGCTCCACTTAAGCGCGGTCTTCATCTACTGCGTCTAAGGTTTGGCTGGAAATCGAATACTCTGCGAGCCGGTGTATTGGTGTCCATTCACTCTACGTATCCTTGCCACCTGAAACGTCCAATGCGAAGTTTCTTGACTTGGGGTATTTCGCTTAACAGATTATATAGCTCGTGGTTGAATCATCGTCTCTATAGACCGTCAACGTAAACAGGACCGAAGGGCTTTTGAAGATTTTTTCTCGCAAGACGACCAAGGACTTCTTCAACTGCTTTAGATAAGGTCCATGATACAGTGCCTTAGAGCGGAACTGGGATAATCAGGATCTTGTATAGGAACTCCTTAGTGGTTCGAGTGAGGGCTTTACTACAAAGTTCATCTGCTTTTGATACGGTACATGATTCAGAGCCGTGGAGCAGGGCTGGGATAATCAGGGTCTTCTATAGGATCTCCTTAGTAGTTCGAGTGAGGGCTTTACCAAAAAATTGGCTTCTTAGTCTGAAGAAACAGCGGTTGGCAAGAATAATTCTTCGTCTGATTTCTGACGGGATATGATTGTCAGGGCAATATTGGAGATGAGGTAGACACAGTCCCGTTCTACATGAATGTTTTATCTGTCAATGGAAACCGTTTTGTCTAACTCGGGAATATTAAGAGTCCTTTCGACTTCTTAACACCATTCTCGCCGCTTCCTTCTTTATACTGGCAAACGTGGCTATGACATCACGTTGAGTCCGACTAAAGATTATAAAGTCATACAGATGACGCACTGCGTACAAGAAAAATTGTTCTATGGCGGGTCGTACTGGCACAGCTCGCCATATATTTGGATCTCGTTTCTCATGTGTGCACTTGGTGTACAAGTAGCATGAAGCTGGTGAGCAAAATTTTCTGTTATCAATGCGTCATCTGTATGACTTTATAATCTTTGGTCCGATCAATGATGTCATCGTATGCTAGGAGATGCACCGATTTTTGGAAGGCTGTCTTCTTTAACATCAATCCTCTCAAGAATGATGCTAAAGAAGCCAGTGCATCGCCTAAATCCTTTTTTACAATTGAATGTGTCGGTTAGGTCGTTTTCGCTTCTGATGGAGCATCGAGATCCATAGTCATCCTGCGAAGACTTACCAGTTTGGGGGGTATACCAAAACCAGACATAGTTGTGTCTCGATAAATGCTCTGAAATCGATATATAGGTAGTGAGTATCGACTAGGACTTATTGCGTTTTTTCCTGGATCTGCCGAAGTGCAAAGATTTTATCAGTTGTGAACTTTTCACACTGATAGGGCTCGATCAGGTTGTTTGTAAAGGGTTTCAGTTATTGTTGAGTAGACTTATGCCTCTCTAGTTGTCGCAGTTAGGGATGGTATTCCCTTTTATGTGTCGACTAAATGAGCTTAGGTTTGATTTTTCAAGCATACTTTATCCGGCCAAACTTTTTAAAGTTAAAACGCTTAGGACAGGCAAGGTATGTTTGATCCGTGGCTTCGTCTAGTTTTCAACAGGAATAGGAAGAGGTTCAAGAGGTGTAATTACATTCAATAAAAATAACCGTGTGGTGGTATGATTTAAGGACCGGTGCATCCATCAAATTTCTTCAGAAAATGGGGCTGGCGCCAACGTTACTCAAAATTCACTAGCTCTCGCCAGAAAAGCATCTACATGTCTTCCGAAATGTAGATACTGATCCAGCCAGATGCCAAGGTACTTTACTACACTTTTACTCTCCAGTGGCTGTCCGTTTAGCCCAACTATCACCAACTTTCGCCAGTTCCTCCTCGTATCCCTTGAAGCCTTCGACAATGGTGTCTAAGGATAAGGATTTTCAACTTCCAGTCATCACAATCTGCCCTAGCGAGGTATCCGTCGTAGCAGACAATTTTCGGCAACGCATACTTCGTCGGAGGTTCAAAATCCATTCGAGGTGTGTGTCATTGGAGAAAAATCCTTTCACTACAATTCGTAAATAAATTCCACTGAGAATATGTGTCGGAGGAAATCGGAAAAAATTGCACTTAGCTGTCAAAAATTGCACGAAAAATGCACCTGAACGCACTTTAACGCGATTCGTCGGGCTGCATGTCGGAGAAATATTCTGAACAGCATTTCGGAAGAATACTTCGAAGCTAAAATCCTCCGACTCGTACAAAATCGGAGAACTTTCCGCTCCGACGGATACCTCGCTAGGGCCGAATATCTTTGGAAGTCCTGCAAAAGAGTTCGAATGACCTCGACAGTAGGGGCAGTTCTGTACGCGATAAAATTGTGCGCATACGCAAGACTACCTACCATATCCCTGGTGTAAATGCTGAAGAGAATCAGCGAATTTACCGATCCCTGTTGCAGACCATATTTAATGAAAAAATTTGGTGGTAGAAGTTACATTGCCAAGTTTGACAACAAACGTCAACTTGTCACAAAGCATGACCTAGGCACGAACAGCGTTGGCTTTGAGGGGCGCTGTGGTTTCTGGCTTATTCGCATAGACCTACGACTTCAGAAAAACCAACAAGTATAAGTCAAATCTCACGAACACGATGGCCAGTTCAAATCACCTCCACGTGAGAAGACCTTTCTCTTGAATCGCCAGGACAGAATTTCCAATATGGCGTGAGCTGTTGGACCTCACGTGAATCGTCCCGAATCCGACATTTTCTTTGTTGACGTAACCGTTTTTTTTTATTATGGCTGTCAGTTAATCAATAGCCATAAAGTAATTGTTAGTCAGCTCAGAATTCCTGAGCGAATCTAAGTGGTTTAGTGGTTTACTTATGCCAAGTCTGGTCAGCTTAAGATAGAGGCCCTCTAACCATACGGTGTCGACAGCCTCCTCTAAATCAACCAGACATGCGCCCGTACATTGTTTCTTGGCTTTGTTCCATTGTATATCAGAGACGAGTTTGGAGGCAGCATGAAGACAGTCATGTCCTGCCTCGAAACCAAACTGGTTCGCTGGTATAATATTAGTGTCCTCAGACCACTTGAAGAGGGTCCAATTGAGAATCTTTTCGAAAACCTTGCTGATACTCGGAAGGAGACTTATCGACCGGAAATTTGCCGGATTTTAGTTGTCCTTTCCCTTTTTACGGGAGAGGATGAACCACAGCCGTATTCCACCGCTCTGGGCAGTATGCATTCTTCAGCGCTTTGTTGAACAGCTTCAGAGGGCAGGTGTATGATTATCCATCATTGCACCGCTACCATCGACTCCCGCTGACTTATTTTTCGTTGTGGAATCGAAGATAATCTGGAGTTCCACCTTCGAGATTAACAGGGGACTAGACCCACTTCGCTTGGCGACTATGGTGTTTGCCAGGTTTTCGTCATCAAACCTGGTGAAACCAAGGTTCTCGGATCGCCATTACGTTGTGTCTTTTCGAGGATAGAGACGATGGAGCAGGGTATTGTTTTCCAGGACATAACCCGTGTTATTCACCAAATACGGACGAAAATGCACGATCGCGAACGAAAATTTGAACATCCGCATGGACGAGCTACAGCGCAGTTGCGGCAAATCTTTGAAATATGAAAGTCAAGAATGGTTCTGTATATAAGTAGTAAAGATTTTACGATATATTTGAATTTTTTGTGTTGTTTTGCATTTAAAAAAAAAATTACCGCTTGATTGATCACCTTTTACATAGAAAAATAATTTCTCGATTGACTCCTTATAAAACTGCAATATGAATAAAAATAAATGCACACCCCTTTCATTGTAATTCCCATGATTTAAATTTCCACACGATTAAATACCTCCCGCTTAGTCACAAACATCCAACTCTATCACGACACTTTCAACCTTGCCAGCCCAAGCTCCCCTTTGAAGTCCCCAACTTTTCAAATAAACACGTCCTATTGCTCAATGTGAACCATTCACCTAATTAAATAAGCAAAATTCTCATTTCTCATTCATCTAGCCATAGGAAAATCTAGACCAGATTTCCATAACCATGCTTAGATACAAAGATACAAGCACTCATATATGCAGACAAGTTTTCATACCTTCTCCACCTTGATTTGCAACATATAGTTGTATAGTTCTACTGTTCTACTTTTTGCATGATGTTTTCACGTTCACGTTCATGTGTAACGCCTACCTTTCCTCCGGATTAAGATACGGATTCGTGTAATACAACTTTAGAGCTGCAAAAGATGAAAAAAATACTCAAAACCTCATACGCAAATCGTGTTAATTTGCAATAACTCTCTGAGATAAGTGATCAGACGCGGACAAAATCGCCTCAGGAGTTAATGTTTTTTTTGAATACAAATTCATCTAAATGTAGGTTGGACCTACATATATCCGTAGATACATTTGGTTGCGAATCGCATGAGACGAGTGGGTATATACGACTCGTTTTGTGTACAATGTATCGCCCTAAGCAGCAGTCAGTACAATTTGATGGAATTATTATAAATCTTGAACAAATCTGGTGCCGTATTGTATCTTTTTTTTTTGCTGAGGATCTATAGCGAACAATTTGTTTGCCATAATGGGAAGTGATTTGGTTTTGGGATATTGGTCAGGAATTGTTTTGGGAAGATTGATTTTTTTTTTTTTGGGTGGGTGGTCTGGTTTTTTTTTTGTGTGACATTCTGTTTGAGGGGTTTAGAGTTAATTCGATAAGCGATGGAGTCTGTCAGGTACAAGGTGGTACTTGGAAAGGATTTGGTCACTTGGGTGGTTGGTCATTCGGCTATGGATACATCCTGCATAGTAGTCATTGTGCTATCATCCGCGTTAATTTGTTTTTCAATGAGTTCCTGAACAGGAAAGTCGGTATACGTACACTTCTGAAATTTGTGTTTGTTTTGGAATTCGTAAAGATTCTCCCATTGATGTGGACAAGATCAAAAATGGATGTACACAACATAGGCCATGTTCAGCTCCCTGAAAGTAGTTTGTAAATTAATGATTTCAAATGCAACACTAGTGCTTTTTATAGAAAACCCTGTTCTTTGGTTTCCTTTCGCAGTTTGTCACATTTTGCCTCAAAAACAATCTCAGAGAAGGTCCTCTTCGAATTGTCCAACTCGTTAACTCAAATATAAGAGTTAAAAGGTATAAGACTTCCTCCCCCTTACCAAAATGTCCACATTCATCATAAACCTAAACCAAACCAAAACCCCACAAAAATAAATCAAAAAAATTCAAAATCTTCATATTTTCTCAGAGAACCATTCGTCTTACAATATAACATTGGCTTACAAAAATCAAGAGCACAGTCTTATAAGTCAAATAGCTCTAGGCCATTTTAATTTTCAACCAAGCCTTCACCAAAAAGATACGCAAAACGCGTTTAAACCACCCACTCATGGTATACTCGAGAACACTGCAAAATACATTCTGCCGGCTTATTTGCTTTCATTTCCGCATGACACATGTATGTATGCTGATGGAAAACCTCACCTCAAATCACCACCATACTGCCAGAGCCATTATCTTGGGATTACATAAGATAACAACCCACCTTTACGTCGACCCCTGCCAAGATGAAAATCAATAACACACTCCCAAATTGCCATTATACCTTCCGCACAGTCACAAAACCCCACACACAGAGCCTATAACAAACGGGTCTTTGGCATCCCCATACACTACACACGTCATCATCATACGCACAACTTAGCGCCAACGGCTCATCGCCACCCATATATACCTACATCATCATCCTGAGACCGGACCAACAAATGAAGACACTCGTCTTCCTGACTCTTGTTGCAAATTGGCCAGAGCGACATGAAAATTATCTGAAAAATTTCGATAAGACGGCATTACTTAGCGCTTCACGTCCAAGCTGAGCACCCAAAACGCCACCGATATGTTGGCATTCCACGAAGACACAGAACTGGCTGGGGTGCACCGAGAAGATGCACGCGCTCACGATGCCATGAATACGAACGCGATGCGATGGAAGAAGAAGATGTTTGCCATGATCTTGCAGGCAAGTTGTGCATCAATATCTTCTCCGTTCTCGTTTGATGGTCAATGGCATAGAAAACCAGAAACAAGACGAGACACTAAAGTGGCCTTCACATCATTACCACCTCGGTGCTCGTTACCACCTTGGAAAGAGTAACGTGCGCACGCCGTAATACCATGTCGAACAATACAAATCTGGGAGTGCCTGCTGCCACAGTGAACACTCCCTGCATTCATTTCAAATGTCATCAGTGACATTTATGATGCACGTTTGACAGTTAGTGTCAATTTGACACCGCATATTGCCAATCATTAGAATATCCGCCAAATGAGTTGGCTCGCTCTCGAATGTGATTGATGCGATGGACGACGACGATGGTCGATGATACCAAAACGAGACCGGGTGGGTGAGCGTTTATCGATAGCGACCATCACTGACAGATACAACACTGTGGGTAATTAAGTTACACCCTCCCTTGCCGACAATGGCGACGACTACGACTACGACTGGCAATGGGGCAATTATCGGATACGGTGGGTGCTCTGCCAGCTCTGCAAGTGATACACACTTGACAGACATGCGGATCTGATACAAATTAGCTGGTCGACTGGAATTTATTTTTGCCAATGATGTACATTACACGCCTCTGTGTCGCCGGGACTTGAATTTAATTACTTTTTGGGAGGCAAACTGTCCCAGATTCGGATACAGTTGCGCGTATCCTTGTTTGTGCTCGTGTGACAACACTGGCTACGAATTAATGATGAAATTCATTTGCCTTGGAAGGGGGGGATTGAACAAATTGACAGATGGAAGGTTTGACATTCAATTTGCGTTGACGCGTGTTTCTCTGGATGTTGTGAGGAAGTGTGTGAATGCACACGTGTGAGGGGAGTAATGCGTGTTCCAGGAAGTTCACATCTGTGCAGGCTGTGATGAGATTTTTATCATCAGGCACTTGGGAGTGGGTGATTGGATAGATATGTCAGATGTTCCTTTGGGGGATGATGGTCACTTTTACTAGTCAATATCAGTGGCGTGGGGTAACATTTTTCTTAGTGCGTTTCATTCCCAGAAAATCGACATTAAGTGGAACAGAAACAAAGAGAGCTAAGTTAAAGCATTTTTCGCAATCAGCCTTCGTGGTTGAGCTTGCAAGAGTGCATAAGGCGACGTTAATCGGCTTAGTTCCATCAGAATGCAGTTGCTAACCTGAAGCAAATGAAAACTTGGCGATGATAAAGGAACACCCGAACTCAGTTTTTAATTAAAAAAATGTAAGAACTCAATAGCCGTTACACTATTGACTTACTTTCGGTTGTTTAAAAAAAAAAAAGCGTGACTTGGACCCTTAAGTTAATATCTTTGTTCACATTTGTCATGCGATATATTTGTGCCAAATATTTTAGAAGCGTTAATAAATAAATACACGGGCTATCGATACAGAATCTTACTAGGTAACCCTGTAGGAATTCACTAATTAAAATGCAACGCCACTGGTTGGCAGTGTTCTATAGGTCGAGCTTAAACACAAGTCCGATTCCATACATCAATATTTTAGAGATAGAGATAGAGATAGAGATAGAGATAGAGATAGAGATAGAGATAGAGATAGAGATAGAGATAGAGATAGAGATAGAGATAGAGATAGAGATAGAGATAGAGATAGAGATAGAGATAGAGATAGAGATAGAGATAGAGATAGAGATAGAGATAGAGATAGAGATAGAGATAGAGATAGAGATAGAGATAGAGATAGAGATAGAGATAGAGATAGAGATAGAGATAGAGATAGAGATAGAGATAGAGATAGAGATAGAGATAGAGATAGAGATAGAGATAGAGATAGAGATAGAGATAGAGATAGAGATAGAGATAGAGATAGAGATAGAGATAGAGATAGAGATAGAGATAGAGATAGAGATAGAGATAGAGATAGAGATAGAGATAGAGATAGAGATAGAGATAGAGATAGAGATAGAGATAGAGATAGAGATAGAGATAGAGATAGAGATAGAGATAGAGATAGAGATAGAGATAGAGATAGAGATAGAGATAGAGATAGAGATAGAGATAGAGATAGAGATAGAGATAGAGATAGAGATAGAGATAGAGATAGAGATAGAGATAGAGATAGAGAAAGAGAAAGGGAGATAGACCGAGAGATGGATATAGAGAGATATTGATAGAGAAAGGGAGAGAAATATATAGACAAAGATAGAGATTCAGATAGAGATAGAGAGATAGAACTTATATTGATATCTACGCTTATGGACTGGCCAAGTAAGTTGGTTCGCGCTTAACGTGGACCAGTTTCCACGTTAAAGGAAATCGTCGTACTGATTGAAGATCTCACGGATCTAAGAGGATGTAAATTCAAATCACTTTATGGCTAAAAACCTTAATTTCGTAGTGGACCCAATCCTAGCTAATGCAACTAAAAGTCGGACTAGTCATAACACTTCGACTCAAAGTTCATAGGATAGGTTTGGTTTGAATGGCTGTGTGTAATCATCCGTTGCACAAATGCTCATCCAAAAGCCATAAACGCCATTTTGAGTAACCTAAATTTTAACCCCAGTATCTCTGAAGATCTAATAGAGGTAAACCTTTCAAAACCAAGTACCAAAATCTCACAAAAAATCGTGTTTGCATGTGGGTTTTCCATTCATTTTTTACTGGTGTCTTAGGGAGTTTTGCTGGTTCGGAAATACCCGCCTTATTTGCTCGCCTAAGAACACAAATTTGTATCCCTTAACGCATTTAAAAAAAAAAAAAAATACCATGCCAATGCCAGGCTTAATTTACAAGAAGTTCTTATAAACTGTGCCGAAAAAGGGAGTGAAGAATGCCGCCTTTTCACTTCACATCTTCTTGACCCACAAAACAATCTTCCATTTCCTAAACCTCAATCCGGTCCAGTGGCAAAAGATATGTTCTACGGACCCTATTGATTAGTCGCCTTCTTAGCTCCTGCAGAAGTCGTTTATGAAGGCTCGAAGCCTGTAAGCTTCTTTCCGGTTAATACTCGTCCTGTTATTACCCCAACAATCACCCTCAATTAGCTTCTATCCAAACAGACTAGATCTTTTGTGTCCAATGTCAGTCTTCAGACTAGGGGTTATACCGGATACGATCCTCTTCAACGTGCAGCAGTTACTTATGAAAATTCGTAGCCATGTCTCCGACAATTATCCCGACAAGCACCAGGCCTTGGCTTCTATCAACACAGACTAGAGTCTTTCGATCCTTAGCTAGAAATGTCAGTCTTTGGACTAGTCATGGTAATCGCTATTTGGAATGGTGACTCAATAAAGTAGGCATTCGTGAAAACTCGTAGCCTTGTAGCCATGCCACCAAATATTACTCCGACAGGCACCCTCATTTGGCTTCTCTCAACAGAGACAAGAGACCTTAATCTAGCCATGTCGCAGCCTTGTTCAGGAACCTTAGTGAGTATTTGTAAACATCTCTGGTATTCTGCTGTGAGCTTCTTGTTTCATTTTTGTTGAATGGGGCGAGCTGACTCCATAGCCTTGACTACGAGTGTGATCTGTCATCATTTACCTCCAACCTCAGTGACTCGTTGGCCGCCTCTTGCCGATCTTGTTTTCGTCTATCAAGTATATTGCTGCCTCCACACAAATGACACCTTATTGCAGATCCGAAAACTGACCCTAGGAATCCGATGTTATTTGGATTTAGCGAAACAAGCGGGTTCAAAAGTCCAAAAGTTAACTCTACCGGACCCTAATCCTAAGCAGGACAAGGAACAAATATTAGGCATGTGTGTGTGACTAAGGAGAATGGAGGAGAAGTCTGTGACTGTTGACTACTCGCATACTGTCGATCAACTTTCATCTGTCGAGTACGGAGCTGACTTTGAATGTGATCTTCCATAATAAACCTCCAGACTCAGTGATTAACTGGCCGCCTCTTGCCTTCACAACCTTGGTTAGATCACTGTGATCTATCTTCATGAAAGAGGGGTTCTCCAGCCTCTGTGACTGATGACTGGCCGCCTATTGCCGATCAGCTGAATTCAAAATCTTGGCTATGAGGGTGATCTTCCCTCATGGAAGTAGTGTCCCGTAGACTCCATGAACCAGTGATTCAATTATGGCCTCCCACCAATTTAACTTTCATCTGTCAAGCAACGAGCTGCCTCCTCACCTGTGGATTGAGCGTGTTCTATCTTTTTTTTTGGGGTTGGGTAGATCATAGATGGGCTCAGTGGGGTGATGGTTAGCCCGATGAACTGCCCCGTAGAAGGTCTGGGTTTGATTCCCAGCGGTAGTAAGACCTAAAATTATTTTTCACTGGCCCTTCTCTGGTGATGATCTGATAAGTCATCGAAATAGTATCAATTGTCAAGAAAAGCTTAAGCTTCGGCATTTGGAATCGGCATAAAACAGAAGGCCCCGCCATCGTGCAAGACGTACACACACAAACATGAATGGTTGTGAGAAAATTAGGCCCTGGGTACTAACGAGCCTGTTGCGCCAACATTTTTTTTGTCTGTAAGTCATAGCTGAAGGTCCTCAGCAGCCTGTATGCGTTATGCTTATGATTATGTATCCTGGTGAATCTTGCCGACTTAACCCTAAGCCCATAGTCAAGATTGCCACCATATCGGTGTTTATGTGATCATAATCAGATCACATATATATCGGAGGTCGGATGTTATCAGATGCGCTTTGTTGTCGTCCAAAGCCGACATCCCAATGAAAGTTAAGTCGCAGCTCTTACAGACTCAATGTTTGCAGGCATCCTTATGAATGCGTTACAAAATAGGAGTCCAATAGGAACTTTGTTCAAATGCCCTCATCTTTTCGATTAGGAAAAGGGAGATCGGTTATTTTTTACCCTAGTCTTGGCACTTAAAAATTCGAGGGATTTGTATGTTCTTTGATATCAATCAGGCTATCGAAAGGGGCAATCATTTAAATTAAGTTGAAGGAATTACTAAAGTTTGGGTGAACCTGGGCCTCAACCAACATACCTCTTCAACAATCTGACTTCAGTTTCTCGTTTTAAGTTAGTTAAGGCCGTTTCTACTTATGGCTGCTGCTTAACTGGTGACAAAGATTATAAAGCCATACAGATGACGCATTGCATACCAGAAAAATTGTTCTACGGCGGGTCGTACTGGCACAGCCCACCATATATTTTTATTTCGTTTCTCATGTATGCAAGTGCACATCACCCGACCGTATCATGAAGCTGGTGAGCAAAAGTTTCTGATTTTTCTTTTCAATGTGTCATCTGTGTGGCTTTATAATCTTTGCTGGTGATCTTCATCTACTATGTCTACCTTCTGGTTGGAAATCGAAGACTCCTATAACTACTGGCTAGACTTCTCGATTTAAAAAAAAAGTTAACGCATATGTTGTTAATTTGTCATACCATCGTCGACTTCTGACACCTGCCTTTAAGCATCTCTGCCTCTATCTTCCACAAATATTTGCGCTAAAACCTCCTTAAAACCACGAAAAACGCGTTTTTCATGGCAAAAGTAAAAAAAAAACTTCAGAGGAAGGTCGCCTCTCTGTCTACAACAACGTATAACAAATGTCATTATGGACTTAATCCCAATTGTTCTAGGTCCATCCAAACTAGAAGCACAGGTTCAGTCCTCAGGCTAAACTTTCAACTCCAAATTAAGTCTAATTCACTCCATCACCATCATAAATGTTTAGCTCAAAGCTACCTAAGTAGTCTCACCATAAATTAGGTCACTCGCAGTTGTCATTCCAAAGTCATATCCAAACCCCAATGAAACCTGTTAAGGAACACCGCCAGCATAAGCACCAGGTCTTGACCACAACTACCATTGTGTTTGTTAATTTTTAATACCACACAACAGAAAAGAATGACACTTTTGAAATGTCACTCTAATGACAACATTCCGCCCATAGCTCCCGCTTACATTTGGATCCGATATTGACTTTGGCTTACTGTTAAACGGTTCTAAAAAAAAACCGAACAAATTTCAAAAACATCTTAACAAGATCCCCATTCAAAGGGCGGCATCCACTCCTCGCCCTATTACCATCCAAATTGGTAGGGAAAACAAATTTCTTTTAAATTTCCAAAGTATCTCAAAAGTATCTCAAAGTATCCGTACACGTCCAATCAAGGAATCTCCATTCAAAGCAAGCCTTAACCTAATCTACGACTGACAACTATTGCATTCTGATCGTTTTCCTCCTACCTAACGGCACGGATCATTCTCATGAAAATTACCCACATCCAATCGGGTGTACCATCAACAATGTCAGATCATCATCACTTCGGTGGCAAAGTGTCATAAAAATCGATCAATGGCCCATTGTTGTGCTGTGTGTTTGGACTTTGTATCATTCCCAGGGTATAGTGGGACAGTCGACCACTAATCCAGTTTGCCTGCTCCCGTTGGTCTGCGGAAAACCGGTAAAAGATACTTTTGTGTTCTTCCTCTCTTCTGAGAGGCCCTTTTCATTGATTCTGTAATAAACACATCTGTAAAAATTCAAATCACCTCAGATGAGAAGACATACCATCACTGATCCTATCATGCAGATACTTTTAACCGAATAAAGATTAATTATTCAGAAATCATTCGATTAGATAAAAATAACTCAAACGAGGCGATTAGATTTATTGATGCGAAAAATACCGAACAAGCTTGAAAATGTCAAACCCATCCAATGACAGATGATCACTTAGTCAGGTTGTTTTAAAAAAAAAAAAAAAAAACTTCACAAGATCGCTAACATGATGTAGTAGCTGATCATTGCGATCATCATTCGCGGAAAGTATCTATTTACATTTAAATTGTCCGATTTGCTAAATCCCGTTTAGAATTCCAAAACCAGCAATTACGATGATTATTGAATACCGCTTAGGTGACGTTGACAAAATTTCTCGATTAGTTTTGAGAGCTTTTTGCAATTAACCCAACCTACATGTTTTGTTCCCAAATCGTTGTCAATTCAAAAGATATTCAGATGAGCTGAATCAATATCATGTTCGATTCAAATTGCGCTCAGTAAATTAAAAATCTATCTTATAGCTCTTGTCAGGCAATTAATATGCAGATAGGAGGTTTTGTTTTGTTTTGTTTTTTTTTTTTGAAGACAAGTCCGTCCCGTTTTTTGTTTGCAGATTAAGTTGGAATTTGAATAATGAAGCATGTGGCGGGGCTATAGTCAGAGATGACTATCGCCTTTAATTGGATACCATCAGTGCCAATTCGTTTGATTAATAAGCCGTTTTTGAAAGTTTGAAGGATTTTGTCTTTTATTGTTGGCCAGTATCTAATGAATCGGTTCATTGAGTCTATGAGATAACAATCTGGTACTGTCATTTGACAGTTTCTGGGGTACTTAATCATGTTGAGATATTTTCTGGTTGCGATGGCATAACACACGCCATTTTATAACAGGTTGATACATTCATTTGCAATTGCTGGCAATGCATCATTTGACCGGATGCGGTGTTGATTAGCCTCGAAATTATGGAGATTAACGCGAAACTCCGCCTTTTTTGTGTTTCTATATCAGCGTGGTGTATAAATCTAGATTTTGTCAAAAAAATGTCTTTTGAGAAATTGTAATTTTAAATACCACCAATAAATCTTCGTATGGCATATGGTGGAGCAGCTTTTGACTAAGGCCGTTATGAGAAAGAGCTGTTTTTAGTTTTTATGCATAGAAAGAGGTTTCTGTGGGTATGTTAGACACCAAGAGTTTCCATTTTTTTTTTGTAACTCAAAACAATTTTTTTTTAGGTTATGGCATGATTTACTTTTGCAACTTTCAGGTACTTCCTTATTAAGTAAATTCTTGAAATTCAGGGGGCTGGTCGAGAGATAGCCGCAATTAATAGAAACAACACAATCATCTCCAATTTCGACACTTAAAAATCGAAAGATACTAGTAAAAGGTGGCGCAAAAGTTTGCACTCTTCGCAAAAGCTGTCACCCGAAGTTTTTTGGTTGTAAATTGTGTAATCCTTCCGCAAAAGAAGCAAACAAACTTATTCCACGATTCAAGTCTAATACGCCACCTATTATAGTTTTCTCGATTTTTTTGCGAAACAATTTAAAAAACGGCGGCCAAAAAATATTGGTTGACAACTTTTCTGCCTTTTCTGAGTAAAAAATCTTTGTTTTGCGCCAGACCGAAGTAGCACCGGCTTCCTAGGGTAATTCTTCGCCGGTTCTCCACCAGGGTGTCATTCGTGGAGTCTATGTTTACTCCGATGTACGTGAACTCCTTAACAACCTCGAAATTGCTGCTATCAATAGTGAAGTTTTGTCCTAGGCTGTGGACAGATGCTATTTTGTTTGTTGATAGCATGTACTTAATCTTGTACTCATTTACTTCCAAGGCCAACGGATTTCCCCTATTCTTCAATCGCCCTGAACGCTTCTATCACGGCACGCTGGGAGCGACCGATGATGTCAACATTGTCCGCATAGCCCAGCAGCTGGACGGACCTGTTGAAAATAGTGCCTTCAGTGTTGAAACCTGCCTTTGTTACTATCTGCTCCAGTACGAGATTGAAGAAGTCACATGATGGCGCCTCTCCTTGCCGAAATCCGATGCGTGTTTGGATTAGTTCGGAGGAGCTACTTCAAAACTGCACGTTGCAGCGCGTGTTTTCCAGCGCGACTCTGCTGAATCAGTTTTGCCGGGATTTCGAATTCGGCCATCGCCATATAGAGCTCCTGACGATGTATGCTATCATATGTGGCTTTGAAGTCGATGATTAGGTGGTGGGTTTTGACTTGAAATTCGTTGGTCTTTTCTAGGATTTGCCTCATTGTGAAAATTTGGTCTGTAGTCGATCTGCCGGGCCGGAAGTCGCACTGGTACGTGCTGATTAGTGTGTTGCAGAAAGTTTTTAGACACTCACACAGCATGTTGGATATGAACTTGTATGTGACATTGTGCAGGGGTATGCCTCGATAGATCTTACAAGGCATAGGATCGCCTTTTTTGTAGATGGGGCGTATGGAGCTGATAGTCCAGTCATCGGGTATGCTTTCTTCCACTCATACTTGGTTGATGATTCGGTGCATTCCGTATTTAAAAAGCTCCGCTGGTAAGCCATTAGGGTCTGCAGCCTTGTCGTTCTTAATCCTTTTTTATAGCTAGGCCAACTTCTTCTATACTAGGTGGTGGAACTAGTTTTTCATTGACTGGGCGTGGGTTCACTTCTTGCCCTATCACTCTCTCTACATGATGCCCATTAAGAAGCTGCGGAAAATGCTGTGAAACACATCTACTATTCCCAGCGCTTCGGCGACTAGGTTTCCTTCGCTGGTGAAGAGCTTGCGTTCCGGTTTTGTAGACAGCAGTCAGTTGCTGGGCTTCCTCCAAATGTTGTTGCGATCGCGAGTTTCTTCAATCGCCTTGAGCTAGGAAGCTGCGTAAGCCCTCTTCTTTCTACGCAGGTCTTATTTTTCTCCCATTTACTGGCGCGGTACTCTTCTCTGTCTGCCCTTGTTTTGCGCTGCAGTGCTTTCTTGTGGGCATCTTCTGTCACCTGTTTTCTGTATACGCATTCATTATCATACCACGGACTCTTTCCCGAAGGTGGCTTGTTCTACAGTGGTTGCGGTTACCTGGATGTCGTGATACTGGTAAGATCGCCAGTAATTTAAAATTGACTCCGTAGACTCCGCCATGGCTGCCATTTTGTGATGAGTATTTCTTTAAAATTTCCCGCGAAAGTCAGTTTATTTCATTTTCTATATAACCTCTCAAGAAAAAGTCCATAGGGGTTTAACATCGGGCCTTCGTAAAGTCCAACTTATGTCACTTTTCATGGAAATCAATTTTCCGGGTGGAAAACTTCATAAACTCGTGGCAGAAATATAATTGGCCTGTATGTAGTCGCTTAGTTCAGCTGAAAAGGTGATGAAAGGCAGGCAAGTTTTGCAATTCAGGTAGGAAGAAGTCTTCTAACTTCTCCACATACCGCTCTGCAGTCGCTGCAACTGCTTGTCCTATTTCATCTTTCATCTCCATAAGGGCCGATAACTCCTTGCTCCAAGATGGCAGTTCAACAGCTGGTGTAGGTGGCATCGTCCAAATTATAACCGAACTAGACGATGTCCGCCTTCGCCTAGTTCCGCTAAGATTCTTGCAATACGTCAAGACATCCGGGCATCATATTATTTTTCGATGAAGCCAATTTTCATCTTACACGTGAATAAGCAGAACTGCCCAACATCAGGATGTTTGGCCAACTCCAACTTTATAAAACCAGTGACCTGCTTCATGACCTTGGTCTAGGCAGATAAACCCACACGTGATATAGATAAACCGGCTTGGCTAGCCGGTCTACCTGTCACCAATGATCATTTCACACACTATCTACGACCGATGGGCACCAAAGTGTCGTCGGTCTTGATACCACCCTTCATAGTCTGCATAGAGTGATGTCGAAGGCATAGAATCCCGTACGGAAACAACCTTTGGTGTTAAAAGCACCCACCCGATCAATCACTAATGATGCGACTGATGGAGTTTGTGCTGTTACCTCAGCCTTGTGTGGGGACATGCCACTTATAGGCTTTACAGGCAATCTGTTTAGCAGCGTTGGGAAGGTTTCAGGCCACAGAGGGTCCGAGACAATTTTCTTAGCTGTAATCCTAGAAAGGAATGCCTCGTTGGATTCACTACGGAGCACCTTTCCAAGTAAAACCAAATGGATTCAAAGACGCTTCTTAGAAGCCGTATGCGGCCTTTTTAACGCTCGCATAGTAAATGATGGCAGGGAACATGTTCACTTACTTGCAGCTGAAACGACAGTCGCTACATTGGAGCTACATGCTGTTTCGCTCCCATACTTAGAACTCCGTACAGCACTGCTTCTAGCGTAACTTATACAGCGAGTGTCAAGTAAAGCTTTCAACTCCGTTCGATACCCTACACATGATCTTGATACCGTTATATCCCCTTATGGCTATCAATGTAGAGATATACAGACTCGATGGCAAAGTCCTATCTGACCCGGTAACCCTATAAGAATTGTTGAATCTGTTTTCAAAACGATGGGAATTTTTACTCAGTTTCCCAATACAAACACAAAGTCAATAATTTGCTTAAAATCCTTCAAGTCATTGTATTTCACTACCTTTCCTCCCGCCACTTGCCTCTGTCAAAGCCATTTCAAGACAAAAGCTTTTAAACGGTTTCCAAAAAAACCCTCAGACCATACACCAACCATATCCTCCATAGTTTCGACAGAAAAAAAAAAACAAATTGTCCCCCTAAACCATGGCCACATCAAGACCCACTGACAACCCAATACGACCAACGGGCATATGGAAAGATGAAGTGACTACCAGTCATCTGATTACTTGCTGGCAGAAGAAACGTTCAGCCCGCTGTACTGTGCCCCATTATCCAATTTACTTGAGCTGTGTCTATGAATTTCACCTGCGCGCAATCATGCACCCTCCCCCCTTCTGCCCCCATAACCAATAATAAACCTACCACTGGAGTATCTATCGACTCGTAGATACTCGTTCCCCGCACAAATCAAATCGATCGCTATGCGCGATCAAATTAACCCGGCAGCGAACCCATTCTCCAGCTCTCTCGTTGTATCTATACGGTACAACTCTCCTCATGGACTCAGACTTGGACTGACATCAGAATCAGAACACGAGCGTAAATTACTTCACGATGCCACTCGACAGAGTATCTTCACTGCCGGAGTCCCAGCGAGTGGCAACAGGTTTTCCATACCCCGGGTGTGGTTCATCGATAGAACACAACACATACTCCGAGTCCAATACGGTACGTAGATACTCTCCATTAACAACCTGGAAGCGAATAGCGAGATCGAAATAGTTTCAACTTCAACCTGCTACGGTACTTGCACACATTCATAACTCCTTTCGGGCGCAATGTATCTAAGCAATGCTCTCACCTTTGGGGCGCTGTAAATAGTGTTCCTGTTACACTTGGCTGATGTTCCACAGCATATTTTTGGCATGAAAGACCTGGCGCTGCAAGTCATATTACAAAACGCAGTGCACACCGAAAGCTGCTGGCCGCCTTGAGGTGGCAAAGTGAAATTATACAGTCGACGAGCATCTGCGTGGAGCACTGGGCTTGGAATTGATTTTTTTTGTAGCTCCATCCAGGCGGGATTAATTAGATTAGTTGGTGGTTCGGAGGAGGGATTTCCAGCCGTAGAAAGGAGTAAAAGATCGCGTGGATGAGTTTCCATCTGAGCAATAACTCGTTCCACTCACCTAACAGGGCAAAGTGGTTATGAAAAGGAGTGAATCCAAATGGAAGATAGTTGTATGGAGTGCTATCATGTAAAAGGTTGCATAGGTTCAGGGTACTTCATCACCAGCGGAAACATGATGATAGTATGCCGAGTGTATACAAAGGTTGGAGTACCTTTAAGACAGCTTCAGTGTAACTTTTCCAATGAAGATTTGTGCTGGGCAATAAATAATTTTCTTTGCAGAGAAAGTTGGGGAAGGGTATCGGTTCTGAGAATTGAATTCTGATGCAAGTAACTTCTAGGTTTCCGTAAAGCAAACGTTGGGTAAGTTACTTCTGCGTTTCCGTAAAGCAATCCTAGGGGAAAGAAATTTTGATTCACGAATTGATGAATATGTTTGGAAGACGCGAACATTGCCATTGCCGACTTTAACCAGACCTGCATTTCTTTTTGGTTCATGTGAGCTCGTATTCCATCGAACGCGTCTTCTCTCTATCCGCCGAGAAACTCTCTGCAGAAATGCTGGGTAGGAGGGAAATACAATACGCCTCGCTGACCAAAATTAGGTTGGGAAGGGACCCATTTAAAAACAAATCCTCCCACCCGGCAGTGGAAGAATTCCCAAGATCGAATCAAGGGTTACGTCTACGAAGTAAGAAATCTTCATGAGCTGCTCTGGACAACATGCCACAAAGAAGTCTCAAAGGTTAGTTACGCCCCTTGAACATAGGTGGTGAATAATAAGAGGAAAGCTAACGGGTAGTACTTGATCCTGTGGTGGATACTACTAGTCTCGTGTCCTAAAAGTATCTAATAAATCGGAGGCACTTCAGGTTGGGATTTGCTCTTTGCTACGAACCAACCATATGCACCTGGAACCTAACAGAACTTGTGCAACCGAACAAATAGCAGGAAAAGCTATTTCATAGCAGACGTTACTGCCATCCAGGAAATACGATTACACGGGTTGGGCATAAGGAGGATGAACAACTGTGACATCTACTAGGGCTCGTGTTATAGTGCGAAGTAAGTGGTAGACTTAGGCAAAAAGTCTTATGCTTCGAAGACATAAGCGAAGGCGGTGTATATAATCCGCTTCGAGGCCGAATTTGGCAACGTAAGCTCACGCTTCGGGCTCAGTGGCGGGATGGTTATTGCGATGAACTGCCATGATGGAGGCGTAGGAGCTCTTTGACAAAACTTCAGAGCGAATACCGAAATACGACTTTTAAATTGTGCTCAGAGGTTTGAACTCAAATGTAGGAAAAGCAAACATCTTTAGAAGTTTTGTCAAAAAACACAGCTTACACGAGGCGCCATTTCGAGTGACATACTAAATAATGTGGCTGTGGAACAAAATCTCACTACATCCAGCACAAAATTTCTTAATCAAGACATCAACAAGGGGACATGACAGCCCCGAGATCATGTGTTGGGTAGCGAATGGAATAGGAAGCTTTATAGGACACCCGCTGCATAAATTTGGCTACAAGCAGTGCCGTTCTGAGTTCTAAGTTTCTGAGTGTAACAGCATGCGGCTCTAATGCAGCGAATCTCATTTCAGCTGCAAGTAAGTGAAAACATTTCTTACCATCACTTACCATGCGATGGTAGCCTTCTTAGTCACTGATAGTCACTGAATCCGTGAAGTTGTACTTTGAAAGATTTGGCTTAGTATATCCAGCGAGGCATTTCTATGTTCTTCAGTCCGACTAGTCCTACCCGCTGTTAATCTCAAGAAAGTTCCTTTACTCATGGTTGTCGGAGTAGTAGGTTGGATATGATTGTGCTAGGTGCGATCAATTTCGGAGGACGGAATACATTTTACTTGGTACTGCCAGAATCTGTCTGAATGATAGAAGGGAAATAATTGGTTTAGTGCAGAGCACTTCTTGATTTTGGGCCTGAAGTCAACTTTCTAACAGAGAGACTCGTCAAAGCATTGGATCTCTCAACAGCCAACTCAAAGGATCGAGATTTTTCAGTTTGATTCGCATTTGCTTCGGGAGGATCACTGATTTTTGGATACCAGGAGCAAGTAAATTCGACATCGAAAGCCAACGTGCACAAAAAGGCTTTCTGTGAATGAAATGCGATGGACTTACTCTGAGTCCAGATCTTCCAATTTTTGTCGGAGCTCGTCGATTCTATCGTTTTACTGAGGAAGGTGCTGATCAGAGTAATCAACACGATAGGATCTATGAGCTTCGATAAAAATTGGAAGATCTGGAGCAGTTTATCAGCCAACTCGAATCGGAGCTCGTCGATCCTATCGTTTTACTGATGAACGTGCTGATCAGAGTAATCAACACGATAGGATCTACGAGCTCCGATGAAAATCGAAGATCTGGAGCAGTTTATCAGCCAACTCGAATCGCTGGCGACTTTAACGCCAGGCCCCATCAGTAGAGAATGTCATCTCTGACACAAGAGGAAGGCAAATACTTGAAATAGTTGCGCAAAGAAGTCTTAACGTAATAAATGTAGGGAACACTCCCAATTTTAGGAGACCTAGCTGCGAATTTACCATACCGAACATGAACTTCGCTACATAATACACATCCGCAAGATCTTTTAAAACTGGGGAGTCTTCGAGGACTATACGGGCAGTGAGCATCAATACGTCGTCATTGATGTAGAAGATAACCAACGAGCCCCTAATTTGAACCAATTAGGGGCTACGAAAAGCTCTTCATATACCTCTTATATGATTGATGATGGAAAAGGTGCCGGACTCCAAGTAGAGCGATGCCTCGATGCCTCGCAAATCTAGTGCAAATCGAAACAAGGACCCATTGTATTGCTGGTCGGAGGATACACCTGCGCTTTTCAGGAGATCTTTACATCTTACATGCAAAGTCACCAATGGGAGAGAAGAAACAATGAGTCTATGAAAGAAGTCCTTGTGGAGTTTGTAACAAAATGAGCCAAGCTCAAGTAGGCCATATCAATTTAATCAAAAAACAGAAGAGGAAGGACCTCTGCGGAGATATCAACAGCGATTCCTGTAACATAGGCTACAGGATTGTAATGTGGAAGTTTGGAGTTCAGGCGGCCAATCCAACCCTGTAAGGCGAACAATTTAAGAACATTCTGGGCACATCAGGCCCACATACACCCACAAAAAGAAGTACGTAGGTGGAGATCTGGTTGAACAGCCAATGTCGCCATTTTTTGACAGCAAACTTCCGGGTAATTTTCGTTGCAGGGAGAACATTTTTTCATGGCATGGCGCACCGTCTTCGTGAAATCAGTAATCTTCCAGGTCTTTTTCACACATTTGTGGGCAGATATGATGAGGCAACATCCACCGATAATAACCACAAATCCACCACCTAATACCGTTCCAGGAAACGAGAAAGTAGAATAGCTAGCCAGACTAGGATCGTTCAGCTGCATCACCAAATGCGACGATAGGGTTAGACCCCCACTTGATTAGAAAAACAGAAAACAGATATGATGAGCCAACATCCACCGATAATAACCACAAATCCACCACCTAATACCGTTCCAGGAAACGAGAAAGTAGACCAGCTAGCCAGACTAGGGTCGTTCAGCTGCATCACCTAATGCGACGATAGGGTTAGACCCTCACATAGACTCACGCAAAGCGAAACTAAATCTAGGTGCCAAAACACCTGCAAACACACACACACACACCTTTGGCCGGAATTAAGCGGCACCAAATCTAACAAGCTTATAGCTCTGAACAGACCTTTCATTTCTATAGCGGTGAGAGTTATAAAAGGTCATAATCTGCTGGATAAACACTCCTATGGAAGTTACCTAACTGACTGGCACCAACTATGCAGGAAATGCGGAGATCCAGACTCCGAGGAGGACATCGTCCACCTACTTTTTCACTGCTCCGCGATCAGCAACAACCGCAACAAACTCCTCGACAGCTTTTACCACGGGACTTGATGGGTACAAGTCGTGATGGAGAAATTACTTCTTTGAAGCTAATTGCTCCATGCCATCGCCCAGTATATCCAATTTGAATTTTTTTATTCAGTGAACCCACCTTCCCAATATAGGGAAATAGCATGTCAAACTATTTTTTTCCAATTTTTTCGTTAATCTTACACATGCATACAATAATATCCTAGCTTTGCAGCACAAAGCCATGATGGAATCATGAAATGTAAAAAAAAAAAAAACCAGCAGCATCCTTAAATAGAGAAGTCGAGAGGAGATGAATCCAAAATTTGGTCCGAGCTAACTAAAAAAAGAAAAAGCGAAAATCAAGCGTTAAGTGATAGAAGTGAAACTGTATGCGTTTTATCTTATTCTCTCACAGCCTTAACCTTGTGTCTGTTTTCGTTGCACTTTTTCGTTTCATAAAATCAAATTCACACCGTCCTAAAGGAAGTGTCACTTTAAGAAAGTTCACGTTCGAATTAGGGATCCTTCACGGATCTCAGAAGAATCCGTAGTTGGCAAGTCGTGTTCGATTATTCGTCTATAGACCGATCAAAGCAAAAATTGCCATGATATCATAAAGTGTTTCATATTCCTATATTCCAGGATTCATGAATCGACGCACAGAATCTATTATCTCCGACATATCGATGTTAGCAAATTGCAACCTAAGTGAAGTATTTATGTTTACTTTCGAGAAATTAACCTACAAGAAGCCCATACGACGCGTAGTACGTATATCGTAACGTAGTTAACGCAAAAGTTGCAGTACTTTGACTTTTCCTATTTGCCGTCTTCTGCTGCAAGTTGGCATGAAGCAATTACCTCTTTGAAATTTATAGAGCAGCACAAATCCCATAAGTATCACTTTTTCACTAACACAGCTTTCAGTTACGATAAAGGGTATCGCCTTGGGCCAACGTAAGCCTATGCGGGTTTGACGGCTCACCTGAGCGTCATTAACCCATCAAACCTACCTACCTTACATCCACCGATATCGATTCCTATTGAATGAGAAAAATGGACCAATGATTGCCATACAAAGGTGTTTCATGTACCTCGTGTGTTGGTTTTGTTGCAGATGCCGGACAAAACAGGCACTTTTTGTCAAGAAGTGGTGTTTCATGGACCCCGAGTGGATTCTTCGTTCCCCAAATGAGAATATTATGCTTGTAAGCAAGCAATTCTTGTGAAATGAGCCTTGCCGATCATCACTATAATTTCAATTGTGCTTTCAAAAATCAGGGACAATCTCAACCATTTCAGGGACGGTTTGGCTGTATTCCAATCGACGATAAAATTCTTTGAATCGCTCTAAATCCAAGCAAATGCAAATCATCCTTCCAATGATTATGAGTGCAGCGTCGATATGCCACATGTAGGTTCTCGACAACACTCCCTCTTACCGATTCAACCAGTTCATTGGAATGTCTTGGGCTTTGATGAGCGATGGCGATCTCTCATAGTTCCGAACTCAACAAAATTCGACAACAAAAGATGAATAGGGTTGTCAGAGGGTGCTTGTTGGTATTTGCCACGATAAATTTTTGACTGTTTTCAATGTAAAGAGTATAATCGCTCGCATAGAACCAACGAACCAACCAGACGTTATTTCTATGGCAGCGATTATACTAAATTGACGTTGCAAAAACATGCCGACTTAAGTCAAATTACTGAATAAAATTCTGTGAATTATAACCGAAGACCAAAACCCTATAAATGTGGTTTTCGTACCACTATATCACTGGGTAGGAGGTAACTGAAACAATTGCGATTCCAATTGTCAATTCTCGATCATGAATTCTCCCCTTCAGATGGGGCACCCGGTATATCTGAATAAAGTTCTGTAAATTATAAGCGAAGACAATAAATTGTTCTGCTTTGTCGGATAGTGAGTCTATATACCAAATTTCAAAACTCTAGCTCAAAATTTAAAGCCCAAAAATCAGTGACACACAGACGAAAGGACAGAAAGACAGACATACAGACAGACAGACATGACTAGATCGACTCAGCTGGCGATTCTGAGTCGATCCATACATAGGGTGATCCATTTCGAGGTTCCCAACTTTTTTAAAGAAAAAAACACAGAAAATTCAAATTTTGGCATTTATTTTTTGAAGATTATGTCTATCAAATGTTGGCCGTTGCTACGTCGCAGATGGTCCATCCGTTGAGTCCTATTTTCGATCACTCGTTCGAGCATTTCGACTTGTAACTGGCGAATGACATGCGTGATGTTTTCCTCCAAGGCCTGAATCGAAGCGGGTTTGTCGGCATAAGCTTTTGACTTTACATATCACACCGTTAGACTTTTTCCTGTTATTAACTTAATGTCAAAACTAATATACCCCTATGGGATATGGTATAATAATGACCCTCAACACATCCTTTCCTTCTCAGAAAGTTCACTTTATGAGTGGCTTTTAAAACTCTGACAGATATAGAATCTCCTACCAAAAAAACATAAAAATATGCTAAAACTTTTAAGGGGTCAAAATGGACCCCCTTTTACATGCCTTTACTCGCTGTAATGCCAAGAATCTCCAGCTACCAAATCGACCACCTCAGTGCACCCTGTTCCCCGGTTTCTCTTAAATTTAAAAACAATTTAGTATCGATAACTTCCAAAAAACGTCAATGCCCCCCGCCCCATTCCGATGCATTACCCAATGCACCATCAACCGACTTCCACCTGCAAAAGCCGTGCATCCCAATCTACCTACACACGAGATAAATATTTAGTGCTTCCTTATAAAAATTTCGCAACGCAAAAAAAAAACCTTGAAACGAGCTATCTGCTCCAATTTAAGCCCCTCATCTTCGATTCGTGACATTTTTTTTGTTGCTGCCCCCTTATTTCGCAGCGAGTTTTTTTTTTTTTTTAAAGTGCACCTGCTGAGTACCAACCAAGTGGCTTCTGTATCTTTCCTTGAATTTTTTTCCCCCGCAATAATTTTTTTTTCTTGATAAATCAAGAGCAGGAAACCTGTATCCCAGGATTTAGTTCAAGGGAAGGAACCAGGCAACAATGAAAATCCTTGATTTTGATGGGAATACCTCTTAATTGAGTGTAGCCCCGGCTTATCTAATTTTTTAATCGATTTCATTTTTAATTGAATTCTGTTCCCCTTTTGTTTGGGCCAAATTGATTGATGCTTCCATTGATTGGGTGTAGTTGTGTGGCAGGAGGATTCAAAGGAGGCCACTCTTTGACAGGTAGATGTATGAATATTCAAAGGATTTTGGTTGAAGTTCGGTTTTTAATTCTTGGAGAGGATTCATGTGCCTCCATGTTAAGGGGAAAGTATCTCAATTAATCATAATGAAATGTGAGAAAGGAGAATAAGTCCGGACAGTGAGAGAGTCCTTTAAGAAGAAGAAAATTAGGATCGAGAGATTAGGTCTGATGGTGGCATTGATTAGGGTTAGTTTTACATAATCTATCAGCTGCTTCTAAGCGGGGGGGTTGGAGTGTGTGTATGGAGATGATTTATTTGATGAGTTTTTCCTCATTAGGAATGAAGGGGGCATCTTGGCTGGAGGGATGTCTGCCAGAGACAGGGATTTACAGATGGGTTAAGGGGTTTTGTTAGTTTTAATTGGGTTATCGATTCTAGTTTAGGTCATCATGTACAGATGGGTTATGGTTGAGGAAACATGAATCCGCCTTTGATCTATCAAAACAAACAGAAAGACACTGCTGAGAGGACAATCAGCAGAGGACGTGTTTTGAGATGTGCGGTCTCTTACTATACTTATTGGTGAAGGAATCATGTGTCAAGGGCATTAATTCGAGACAGTTTTTGGGAAAATTATATTATGACTAAAGGCCGATACAGTAAAAATAAACCCGCCTTAGCGTGATAGAAACACATTAACAACATCGATATGGACAGCAAAATTTTAGGACTTTGCTGTTACATCGCTGTGCATGTCGATGTTTTCAATGGGCCACTGGCTACACAAATTTTTCTGTTTAAAGCCAGTTAGGCTGAGGATGTAAATGTTGCTGCGTCAATAGTTGTGCTACTCCTACTCCTCCGTTTGTGGTTTTCATCCACACCCTCATGTTAGGGGCTTAGTGGTGTTATGGTTAGTTTCGATAAACTGCCGCCCAGAAGGTATGAATTGGATGACTTGCTGTAGGAACACCTAAAATGTTCACTGGCCTTCCTCTCGCAATTATCTGACAAATCATCATACTACTCTGATTGTCAACAAAAGATTATCTCAACTCAGCTTTATTTGGATTCGGTACAAAACAGGTGGTCCCGCCATCGTGAGAAAAGTGCACATGTACACATGAGCGGTTGTGAGAGAAAAGTAAGGCCCGGGTATGTATTATCGAACCCTTCGCGCCAGTAAATAATTTTTTTTTTGATTTAGTGGAACAACCTTCCCAATGTTAGGGAAATAGGCTCGACAAACAATTTTTTGTCCATTTTTTCGTTCAATATACCCATAATAACTTTGCAGCACAAAACAAAATATCCAGTAGCATCGTTAAGTAGAAAAGTTCAGAGGAGATGAACCCAAAAATTGGGCCTACCTAACGAAAAAAAAAAACAAAAATCGAGTGTAAGTTCACACGCGATAAAAGTGAAACTGTATGCGTTTTATCTCATTCTCTCACAGCCTGAACCTGGTGTCTCTTCTCCGTTACACTTTTTCGTTTCATATAAAATCCAACTCACACCGTCCCAAAGGAAGTGTCACCTCAAAGTTCAATGTACCTCAGGTAAAAAATCACGTACGAATTAGGGATCCTTTAGGGATCTCAGAAGAATCCGTAATTGTCAAGTCGTGTTCAATTATTCCTCCATAGACCGATCAAAGCGAAAATGGCCATGATATCAAAATGTATCTGATATTCCCATATCCCAGGACTCAGGAATCGACGCACAGAATCCATTATCTCCGACATATCGATGTTAGCAAATTGCAACCAAAGTGAAGTATTTATGATTACTTTCGAGAAAATAACCTACAAGAAGAACATACGTCGCGTAGTACGTATATCGTAACGTA
Organism: Rhingia rostrata; assembly: GCA_949824845.1. Classification (NCBI taxonomy): domain Eukaryota; kingdom Metazoa; phylum Arthropoda; class Insecta; order Diptera; family Syrphidae; genus Rhingia; species Rhingia rostrata. Next base: position 19,349,256 of record OX463757.1, read on the forward strand.
GGTAACACATAAGTTGCAGTACTTTGACGTTTCCTATTTGCCGTCTTTAATAATTTTTTTGTAGTCAGCCACGTATATTCCGACGTAGTCACATTGTGCAGAATTCACCAAAGGATTTCATCCGTCGAGTCCAGATTCTCTGTTGCCACTAACTAAATGTTTGAAAGACAGCTGTCAACGGAATAGGAAGATAGAAAACCTAAGAGTTCTGCGAACATTGTGTTGAGTACGTCGCAATGCATGTGACTGTAAATGATAAAAATTCACAAACTCCCAGCTGAATGCCTAAACGCAGCCACGTATATAGCGACGTTTTCAACGCAAAAGCCACCAAAGTTCTAGGTTCACCATCCGTCGAGACCGTTGACAGCTATCTTTCTAAATAAAACATCAGATCACGATAATATGGCTATCAAGACCAATGACTAAGTGACTATAAATCATTAGCTGCATTGCTTAAGGATTCAAAGTCGACCCAATCATGACTGCAACGTTCGCAACGGATTGTAGTTGAAGGCTTTTTTGATGTTTTTTAAAGGAACAAAATTTACTTACTTACTTACTTAAGTGCCGCTAAAGTCAAGGTTGAACCTGGGCCTCCATCAACATGTCTTTGCAATCAGGTTGGTTTCTAGCTAACTGCTTCCAGTTGCGGACTTCATGTTGTCAACGGAATGACGGATAGAAAACATAAAAGTTCTGCAAACATTGTGTTGAGTCCGTCGCAATGCATGTGACCGTTAACAACAAAAACTTAAAAATTTTAGGCTAAATGGCTTAACGCAGCCACGTATACTGCGACTGTGTTAACGCAAAAGTCGGTCAAGTCTTACGTTACCCATCCTTTGAGACCATTGAGAGCTGTCTTACAGAAAAAAACCTCAGATAACAATACTACGGCTATCATGAAGAATGACGGACCATAAATAATCAGCTGCGTTGCTTAAGGATTCAAAGTCGACCCAGTCGTGATTTCAACATTAAAAAAGGATTCCAAGTGAAGTCCTTTTTTGATGTTTTTTAACGAACACAAGTTACTTACTGGGTCTACAATCCGGGTTGAACCTGGGCCTTAATCAACATGTCTTTGCAATCAGGTTGTTCCCTATGTAACTGCCTCCAGTTGTGGATTTTACGTTGGTTGAGTCCGTTTTCTACTAGTGTGCGCCACTTGAGGCAAGGCTTTCCTCTACTTCGTCCGACGTATGGGTGGGAATCGAAGACTTTGCGGGCTGGAATATTGGTGCCCATTCGATCTGCAGGTCCTAGTATTGGTGTCCATTTCCTCTACATATTCTAGTCTTTTTAGTCGTCCAATGCAAAGTCTTTTGACTATGACCGCAGAAGACTTCGCAGCACGTCAACGCAAACGGAAGCGACCAATTTTATGCACATCCACTTTTGATACGTCAATGCGGCGCCGCAGAGCTTCCTGCGTTGAGCAGGGTCTTATATTTCGAATGAGGGGTGTACTACTTAGTTGACTTCTGAGCCCGAAGAAACTGTAGTTGGGAAGTGTAATTCATCGTTGTTGGTGGTAAACTAAAATTCATCAACTCCGTGGATTATTGGATTCCACGTTGACGCATACATTGACGTAACGTACGTAACTGATTCCAAGTGAAGTTTTTTTTTTTAACTCATTAACGAATGCAAAATCCCACAAAAACTTACGTTTGCTTCAACATAGTCATATACAATATGCCAGAGGGCCTCTGAAAGACTATTGCGATAAAGTTGCGGAATGGGTTTGAGTTCCGATTCCAACCAGTTATTGGTTTTGGGTGCCCTTTCTCTTGGAATGATCGGACAATGCATTCTAATCTCAATGGTCATGGAAGCTTTATATCTACTCAGCCCTTCCGCTTTTGCATAAATGGTGGTGAAGAACATAGGTGGGGTCTTGATCATAACAAGCCTGCTGTGAAAACCCCCTCAAATATCAAATATGGCTCACATAGTCGAATTGATCATCACAACCTTTGGTGTTCCACCAGTTTCTTGGGCGTCTGAGTCAGCACGTCGGTGTTATGATCACACCTAACCGATCCTAACTTTCCGAATTAACTCCAACCTTTTCTGGTTCAGATGTGGATTCATAATTTATTTTTACGACATCGGTGATCTGCAGACGTGTGATCCTTGTCCGTCATCTGACGTGCCTGTAGATCACCTGGGTCGTGAAATTAATTGATCAAGCAATATTCAACGTCCAATTCACATGTATACCAGTAGAGATGGACTAAGAGCGGTAAGCTAAGTTCGATCAATCAATAGGGCCTTAGATGCTAGTTACCTACTTAAGCGCTACACTCCGAAATGAGACTGGCCCTTAACCAACTTGCCTCTCCAATTAGCCCGATCCTTAGATAACTGCCTCCAGTTCCGCACTTCTAGTTGGTTGAGCTTGATTTCTACTTGTGCGCGCCACTTTATATGAGGTCTTCCTCTACTGCATTCGACGTCTGGCTGAGAATGGACGACTCTGCGAGCCGGTGTATTGGTGTCCATTCGTTCTACATTTCCTAGCCATCTTAACCGTCCAATGAAGAGTTTTTTTTTGACAAGGGGCATGTCGCTGTACAGCTCGTATAGTTCTTGGTTCAATCTTCGTCTCTATAGCCCGTCAACGCAAACGGGACCGAAGATTTTTCGAAGAACTTTCCACTCGAATCGAACAAGGATTTCCTCATCCGCTTTTGATACAGTTCAACCTTCACCGTCGTAAAGCAGGACTGGGATGATCAGGGTCTTATATAGGATCTCCTTAGTAGTTCGAGTGAGGGCAATCCACTTAGTAGTTCGAGTGGATTGCCTTCTTAGCCCGAAGAAACAGACGTTGGCAAGAGTAATTCTTCGTTTAATTCTTTTAAACGAGGCCTTAGCCTAGTAGGAGATTTAAGATCCGTCAGGACTGATCATAGAACCCAGCAAGTGATCGTAAACTCGAATCTTGTTGTGTATTCTGAAAACAGATCTGCGTTCATTAAAACTTAAACAAATCCACCAATTGCCTTGAAACTCATTCTTCGTCGGGACTTCCTACAAACGGACTTCCCCAACTATGACATCCTCCCTATGACATCCTACCATGTAGCCAATCTCGTTCTAAAATTGAGAAAAAAACCCCCTCCATCCTCCATAAATCCACATCTGAATTTTTGATGAAAATAAATTATCCCGCCCATCGTGTGTCTACCGTTTTGCCCACTTCCACCACGCACGACTCTGAACGCTTGAACGCATTTCTTCGCCTACACAATAAGGAGGCTCTCCTATCTCTTTCACTGCCCTCCCTTATCCACTTTGGTCGATCGCAATTAATTTACCTCACCAGGATCCTCTACCTACTCGTTTACCACTGGTAAGCGTATCTACGTCACTTTCATACTGCGATGCAGTAAATCCAAATATATAACTCACACTGATGCGATATCCCCGATATGAAAATAAGCACAAAAAAATCGAATCCTAGCCGAATGGTAACGTACACAATTTTATTCCTTTAATCAGCCACCGTGGGTATAGGTGACACTAGGCAATCCGTTCCACCATATCGCTCGAGTCATTTGAATTTATGCAGCGCAACTGTGACTTTTAGTATCCCGCTTGCGATTGAGTGACTCAGCGTTGCTGAGCCTGTTGTCCACATTCGCACCAGTAGCCAGGAAAGTGTGTGGTAAAATATTTTTCCATTCGCAGATACTCTCTGGACTAATAGATACGAGCAGCACTAATCGAATTGAATGTCCACTGGACGAGATATGCGAATGCAATTGTGGTTGGACATGTTGCTGACCAGTTTGTTGGTGGAAAATTGTGTGCGCGGTAAACAAATTTATTGAAATTAATTGGGCGCCCAACGCAGAGTCCATCTGTGTGTGTGTGTGTGTGAATATAGCATTCGATATTATTTAAGGTTGCATGACCTCATAATTGAAGTCACTTTAAGCGGAGACGGAGAGTGGTTTTTCACTTTAAATTGATAGCATCACGGGGGAATGAGTGTTTTGCGCAAATCTGCGCAAATTATTATTCATAAATAATTGTGTTGGGTGAATGCAGGCAGCCAACATCAGCGGGATGATGGCGGTAGATGTTTGCGCACGCTATTTAGACATTATTCGGAGGACATTCGTGGGCCTGATGTGGTATTATTTTTGGCGAAAATAAATGTGTTTTGTCACTAAGTGACGTCATAAGGAGTAAATTATATAATTTTGGGGGTTTTCAGTTGGAGAAGAATCCGCTATTGTAGGTAATGATATTTAAAAGCGGAGGAATTCTTGCAGCGGGTTCTTGCATCGTGAATGAGTACCAAATTTGTCTTCGTAATGGTTATGGGGTTTGTCCTTTTTTATTAGACAGGACATCTGCATGCAGATTTAATGATACCTTTACCAGAACATTCATCTCAAACAGATTAAATGCTGATACAGTGATGGGTACTTGAGGCTACGCAGGCTATGCAAGCGTTTGGCCTGTATCTTCCCGTTTTTCCGAGAGCCTTTTGACGGGCTTAGTGGCACGATGGTTAACAGAAGGTCCCACCATCGTGCAAGAAGTACACATGCACACATGAATGGTTGTGAGAAAGCTCGGTCCTGGGTACTAACGAGGTTGTTGCGCCAAAAATTTCTGTGTTTAGAGCCTTTAAGCAGAGCAAAAGTATTACCCCCTGTTTTCATCTAAGGACTACCTACAGTTATGTTTAGGACTAAACCTAGTTCACAGCATGCTGTTTGTAGAAAAACACCGACAAATTTGGATCTTCTTCAAGTTTTTCAAAAGAAATGTCAAAATTCCGATCGGTCTGTGCCCTTTCTTCCCTTTTTTGGAATAGGATTACCTTTTGAGAGCTTCTTTACGCAATGATAAACGTGGGTCTTAAGAATTGAATTGAAAACCTTGTTAATGCTCGACATGCTGCCAAAGATTAGGCCTAGAAAAAATGCCATGCGAAGATGAGAGTTGCTGACCAAATCTCCATTGAGCTTTTCAGATAGTTAACGACAGAAGAATATTTCCACGAATATGCATATAAAGAGGTGTCACCCAGGAATGAAGTTCAGAAGTTTCGAAAACGTCAAAGAATTAATGTCGAGATAAACGGCAACAAATCAGAGTTCGGTCACAGTCTATTCTGAGAACTTGAAAGAAGGAAATCTGCAGCATGACAAGCAAACTGCGATGAGAATCTTCCAGAACGACCTTTTCAATATTTTGCCATCGAAAATTACAATCCACCTGACTTAAATGTAGTAAGACTATCAGCATTAATTCTGAAATGACTTCTGGAAATGACAACCTTCCTGTGTAGCTCCATAAGCCCCTGAGAGAGTATACAGGCAATCCTTAGCAGCAGATGTAACCTCAGCGTCATTTACCCGATCCTGATCAAAAAAAAGTAACCCATTGCCGAATAGAGAAGCATAAGTCTCACCAGCATTTGCTAGATAATCCTGCCTGTCTTCAAAAATCAAACCTCAGCGTCATTTGAAATATCCCGATCAAAAATGAAGACCAGCGCCGAATATAGAACTATAAGTGCTATCAGCATTTGCTACATGATCCAATCTGTCGTCTCGGCAATACATGTTCCTTCGGGATATGAAGGCAATTTGGTAATAAAGCCCTCACTCAAAGTACAAAATTGATCTTTCATGAGGTCCAGATTGTTATATTCCTGAAACCTAGTGCAGAAGAGGAATTGATGAGTTCCTTAGCTGAACCGCAAGATAGACCTGTTAAGGAAATCGAACTTCTGAAGGATTAACTCAGCTTAAGTTTTAGCGAATAATGCGAATTCTGCTGACGAACGTTCCCGAATTGAGATCAGCGAGTGACTCCGACGATGGTGTTGAAATCCTGAGGTTCTGAAGGACAGGCGCATTGAAGTAGCTATCTAGCGGACCGAGCCATTTCAGTGCTGACTGGTAACCCAACCCATTGTGGGTGAATATGAAATTAGAAGACCAGATTCGACAATGGAACTAGACAAAAGGACTGTAGAAATGTAATGAAACAGGATAGTACGTTACATGCATCCAGACGAACCACGGCAAGATGAACATTTAGGTAGTATCGGGTCAAATGGCGAGTAGTAGACGAAATGAGTTACGCACGTCAAAAGTCTGAGTACATAGTTTAGGATTGTGCCCATTCTGGCAAGCTCGTCAACCTTATTCGTTCCGTACCGAAGAGATAGTCAGAATTGACACATATATTAGCGATACAATTGCCGCTTTGCAATCTCTGAAGATGCAGATACTTTCGTGGATATCACGTTACACTTCAACCACAGCAGGGCTTCTTTAATTGGCATGATTTCCAACCGGAAAACGCTGCAAAAAAAGGAGAAATTTATGCGAAGTCTAGTATTTTAGAGAAGATAAGGTTACGCCTATTCTGTCAAGCTCATCCGCATTATCAGTTCCCTGTGATATTCCTATAGCTCAGCGGCCGCAAAAGTTCAAGTGTTCTGCCATCTGGTTATGACATAGTCGGCATTGATTCATATATTAGCGATTGAATAGCCGCTTTGCAGTCTCTGAAGATGCAGATGCCTAGCGAGTAGTAGACAAATTGAATAACGAACGTCAAAAGTCTGAGTACATAGCTTAAGGTTGTACCCATTCTGGCAAGCTTATCAGCCTTCTCAGTTCACTGTGATATTCCTTTAGCTCAGCGGCCGCAAAAGTTTAAGTGTTCTGCCATCTGGTTATGACATAGTCGGCATTGATGCATATATTAGCGATTCAATAGCCGCTTTGCAGACTCTGAAGATGCAGATATTTTCGTGGATATCACGCTACACTTCAACCACAGCAGGGCTTCTTTAATTGGCATGATTTCCGCCTGGATAACGCTGCAACAATAGGCGAAATATATGCTAAGTCACGTTACACTTCAACCAGGACAGGCATGATTTTTCGTCTGGATAACGATGAAAAGGCGAAATGATATGTTAAGCTAAGCATTTTGGAAAAGACGCCTCTATTGGCACAAGAGCCAGTTTTGTAATTATTCCAGACGGTGTTGAGGAGTTCACTGGGAAGGATAGCAACAGAAGTTGCACTCGAAACTGAGTTAGCTAGTGTTGAGTTAGTTAGTGTGGTCGGTCAGGCTGAATTTGATTGATGGCATCAGTTATGTTGGCTTTCAAGTGGTTTATTCGCATAGACCTGGGACTTAAAAAAAAAAACAACAAAAAACTTAAAAACCCGCAAGAAAAACTCAAATCGCACGATCTTGGTGGATAGTTCACGTTACCTCCACGTGAGATGACCATGCCCTCGAACCGTTCGTGCAGAATTTCCAATGTGGCGTGAGCTGTGTGGCTCCTAGCGTCGTCCTATTGAAACCACATGTCATTGGTGTCCATATCATTCAATTAATGTCAAAAGAAGTTGCTAACACCGATCTATTGCGCTCGCCGTTGACGGTGGTGGCCTGGTCAACGTCGTTCTCAAAGAATTATAGATCGATGAAGCTGTCAGCCCAAAATTCACACCAAACAGTGACCTTTCGCGATGCATTCGATGGTCTTGGTCTCATGTGAATTGGTACCGTCCCAAATTCGACAACATTGCTTGTTGACGGACCTATTCATCCAGAAATGGGTCTCATCGCTGAAGATGAATTTTTGATGTGAATTAGGTTTGGTTACCAACGTTCAAGAGCCCATTCAACGAACACACCTCTATGCCTATGGTCGGTTACATTCATCTCCTGGGTCAGTTGAATTTTGTGCGGTGCATTCTCAAGTGACGACGTAAAATTCGCCAAGTTGAGGTCCTCGAAAGGCCGAGTTCTTGTGAGCGACGCGAAATCGAATGCCTTGGGTTCTTCTGAACAGTCGCGGCGATATTTTCGGAAGATTTTGCATCTTGTCGACGTACAGGTGTTGGTTTATCATTTACTGAACCAGTGAACTTAAATTTATCAACCACACTGCGAACAGACCTCTCTGTAGGACAATAATGGCGAATTTAAATAATCATGCCCGTCCATGGTGATCTGACAGAAAAACCGATTATATGACAGCCAATTTGACAGATGAACCTTCAACAATTTGGCCGCTATCTACTGTCAAAGATTAGAGGTCCCTATTAGAAGACCCTTTTGAATCTATGTGTGTCCACCCTAAGATTGTTTCCACTGTGTTGAGGCTCTTTGTTTTACTGCTGGACAGGTTGTGATCTATTCGCCAAACATTTTTAGGTCTCTAAATGTTAAATAGCATCTGCGACTTCTTCTAATGGTTGCCACGTACATCAAAAATGTGATGTAGTTGCAGGTCTTATTTCTGACCGACTCACTTCTTACATGCGTTTAGTCCAGGCCTACTGTGGCTTTTTGCACGCTTTCCTTCATATTGGTACCCAGATCTAATTCGTGTAAAAGACCGAAACCAGATACTTGGCTAATTCTAAAAATTAAGAACTGCCGTCAGGTTATTTGTATTACCTGCTGAAAAAGGCCAGTTCCTGTTTCGTAATGCTTTGTAAGCCATCCGGACTTCTTCGAGAGGAAAGCCCTTCTAACTCTTATAAGCAACATCAAGCCTACAAATACGATTTTTTACTGTCACATAGCATTCCAGGGTTAATGTGTGGGACTATTTATTTCCTGCTGAGAAAGGCCAGTTCCTGTTTCGTAATGCTTTGTAAGCCATCTGGACTTCTTCGAGAGGAAAGCCCTTCTAACTCTTATAAGCTACATCAGCCCTGCAAATACGATTTTTTGTTGTTGCAGAAAACCATGGACGATCTTCGACTTTAACACGCTTATTAAATATGTCAAGGACGGTAGTTTCTATGAATATCACCTGATCAATAGCAAACGGAATACTGAACTCTAAAGACCATTCTCAAGTCCTCTCTTGCTGTCTGCAAATATTTTTAAGGTTTTGAAGGTGGTAAATCATGGCAGGAAGCATTTAAATTTGAACATCAATAACCAAAATAAATCCAAAAGACTTTCTATACTTTCTCCAAACTTTAAAAACCTTTGCATTTCCGCAACCCTGACATTCGACCTTATCCTTACATTGCAGTGCAAGAGGAATTTTCGTGCACCCACCAGTCGCTTAATGTGTCCCGAAATTGTGTTTTGTAAAAAATTCCACACTTAAGATTATAAAAATAAAAACAACAAACCAATTCTGCAAAACAGGAACGACGCCATTATAAAAAAAATCAAACATTTGACACTTCTCGTGTGGGTGGGCATTGCCAGGCGTGCATTTAGTTGTTCATTAAAAAAAAAGTTGATAGATGGTGCTGCAAATTATGTTGCACTTCAAATGAATTAATTTTCAAAAAGATAGGTAGATACATATTCGTATTAGAATTTCGTTTCAATAAAAGATAAAATCTCACATCAAAAAAAGTTCGTATTTGTGTAACAACAATGCAACCAAGCGTATAATCTGAAAAGCCTACAAAAAAAAACCCCTAAATGATTGCAACTGTAAAAATGTTGAAACTAAATTAATTTCCAAACGATTTAGCTAGCATTTAATCCCGTTAAGCCTATTAAAAGGTGTTAATGCGTAAATAATCCGCAATTGTGTACCCGCATTCCATGTCATGCGGAAAAACCAAAAATGTAATGCAAAACCAAATGCGATTTCCAAAAGGCTAATTGCGTTGGAAACCCTTCAGATCGGTTACCCCCTCATCGACCACCCACCAGCTTTATGCGTTATCAATAAATCCACACAGCCCGCGGTTTCCATAGCATTCCATGACTGTGTGCGAAAAAATAAACCAACTGAGGTGCCTACGACCACTTGTAAGCGAACGTGCCTTATGGGTCTGTGTTGACTCTGTCAGTCCAGCAAAAAAAATACACTGAAACCCACACAAGTGCTATAGACTATCCAAATAGTGAGATCCAGATAGAATAGCCTCCAGCTAAACTGGGTGGGCCACCCAATTGGGTAATTCGACGAATGTCAGTATCCGACACTCGCCCGCGCCCACCTCTTACTCCACAACCAAGTGACTCCAATGTAAACAAAAATTCGAGACACATTCACAAATCGAGTGATGAGTTCATTGGAACTGACCGGAAGCTTTATTGTATCCGCCGCTACTACTAGTCAGCACATTTCGCTGTCATCGTTGTTGCTGTCATTGTCATTGGATCAGAACGGATCGTAGGTCTTTGACTGACGTTTAGTCGTTCGCCAAAATCAAACGCTGATTTCACAACCCCCTCATCGGCATCGGTTTTCACTGGAATTGGTTCATTGTGTGGATGTCAGTGTGCTGCGACACAGTTGCGCCACTGACATCTCATGGTGTCATCAGTATTTGTAATCAATTCCAAGGAAAAATACGCTTTCGTCATTAACTCAGCAATAATGGTGTATCTTGGGTTAAGCACGAGAAATTCAAGACTCAAAACCGGGACGATTCGTCAATTCAGTGGGTGAGCGAATTCGATGCCACCACTGATTCTGACTGAACACACAAACGGGAAAAGGCCTAAGTAAATATCGAACTTGATCCAACTTTCGAATCAGCACAATGAACCTACACGGTCCTATTGTCTAATCAACCACACACCGATAGATGGATGTATGCATAGGCATGCATGGCGTCTTCATAGAAAAGTGTCAAGAAGCAGTTTTGATTATAATCTCGAGGCCAGCGAGATAATTTATTTCACAAGCGAACATACATGCGTAGAGGTTTTAATGGCGGCGGTAGATGTAAACAGTAAACACTTGAAAACGGCTCAAGTACCCAGCGAGAGAGAGAGTGCGTTTGACAAGGCACTTAAAGACGATGCTCTATCCGACTATGAACTCAATCCGAGGACAGGAAAACACATCCTCTTGTCATGTGTTTTAAGATTTGGAAAAACAATAACAAACACTCCCTCTTCGGGGTAGTCTTTGTGTGGTCACCATGAGGGATTATAGTTTTCGAGTCATTGAAGGATTTTTTTTTTTCAACACACTCTTGCGCCAAGGAGACACTATTGCAGAGCGATAAAAATGTGATAACATTGTGATGTGGCTGGGGAAAGTGATAGATAGTCGGTTTGGATGAGGGTGAGTAAAGGTGGAGGATTATGGCGAAGATCGTTTGGTATTTTTTTTTTTTTGGACTTATCTTTGCTCTGATAGACTATCATGGGGTTTACAAAACCGATAACAATTCGAGGATTAAGAGGAACTCATTGAAAAATTGTGCATCTGCATGTGTATTGTCGGTCCGTATCTCACCCTTGTTGACATTTTTAGATTCATTAATAAATTTTGATTCGAATTCTGTTGAAAAAGCAGCCGTATCTCAAGGCATATGTGATTCTGCAAAGGTGTCGCAAAAGTTCTCCCTAGACTACATAACCCTGTAAGTTTTTTTTTTTTTTTTTTGGCAAATTGGTTCTGAATGTTGATTATAGAACGAGCAAACTATAGAATGAACTTTCAGAGAACGATTTTCAACCAACGTTTCTCGATACGAACGACAACAAGTCAAGAGCAAGTCAACAAACATCAGATCAGAACGCTCCTGGAGCTGTATAGGTGTGTGGCGAATCTGTACAGCTCCGAGACGAGTTTATAAAAAAAAATTAGACGTATAGTTGCGTCTTTCAAGTTGTAGATGATGAACATTCGTTGAACATTTTTCAACGACTTTTGTTTAAAATCTATAGACAGAGTCGCCTCTTATTAGATTTCCATCCTTCTTCATCCTGTGCATTCTCCTTTCAGTCCAATCGATCTGATATCAGAGATTGAAACCGATTGTACGACCGTCTTTGTCGTCTCGAACTCGAAGGCTTGAATTCAAAGATTCTCTTGTCGGGCAAATTAATGTTTACTCGCTTGATTAAGCCCAGGCAAGGTAGTCGAAGAGGTTTTAGCTTTCGTAACGGGTGTTATATTTAGAGATATAGAACTTTGAATTGAAATAAAACACAAGAAAATCGTTTTAATGTCCATGCGTTTAGCTTTATTGGAAGGATAATTTTATGCCAATAATGCTTAAATATGATATCGGGCAGGTGGCCCCCGCTGCTGGTTCGAATAAAGCCAAGTCTAGAGGTCCAATTTTCAACCACTTTTTCGAGCATTTGGGGCAATAACGCCACGAATGTTGGCCTCCAAACCCCCTAATTTTTCTGGTTTGTTGGCGTAGACGAGCGACTTCACATATACCCAAAAAAAAAAAAAAATAATCCAATGCTGTCAAATCACACGATCTTGGTGGCCAAATGACAGGTCCATTCTGCGAAATTATGCGCTCATCGAATGTTTCCTTCAATAAATCGATTTTGACGTGCGCTGTGTGGCATGTAACGCCGTCTTGTTGGAACCACATCTCGTCCACATTTATGCCATCAAATTAAGGAACAAAAACAGTCGGTTATCATGGCTCTATGCAGGTATCCATTAACGGTATCTGACTTTCCAGCATCATTTCGGAAGAAGTATGGCTAATTGACTCCACCAGCGCATAGAGCACACCAAACAGTCATTTTTTGTGGATGTAATGGCGTCTCAAGGGTCTCATGCGGATTCTCTTCACTCCAAATGGGGTAATTTTGCTTGTTGACGTAGCCATTCAACCAAAATTGAGCCTCATCAGCATCGAGATCAATCTCATGTTCGGCCCATACATCCAAGGTCTCGCGGCTTTAATTTTTGCAAAAGCTGGATCTTGTAAGGTCGTAAGCCAAGATCTTTGCGCAAAATCTTCCATGGACAAAGGTCCAATTGCTGTGTACGGTGGCGAATCGATTCATTTGGGTCCTCTTCAACACTTAGCTCTACAGCGGCTGTTGTTTCTTCGGTGCGCACTGTTCGACGTCTCTGCGGATGCGTCTTATTGCATAGAGTAAGCGTAGTGCGAGAACAATCCATGGTAAGCCGAATTAATTGCTCTGATTGACGATGATATCAACCATAAAATGAACGGAGCTTGCGGTAAACTTCGCGAACTAAACCATTATTTTCGAAAATAATTTGCACGATTTGCTAGCGTTGTTTATTTGTCAACCTGTTGATGATAAAATGGCAAACCAAACTGAACATAAATGCCATGAGAGTTGCCCGATTTGACCACAAAATGTCAGTTTTATCTCTATTCGAAAACCCAACCTCTAAAAAAAACACCCGCTAGAACGAGCAACCTATGGAATGAACTTTCAGAGGACGATTTTCAACCAACGTTTCTCGATACAAACGACAAAAATTCAAGAGCAAGTCAACAAACTTCAGACCAGAACGCTCCTGGAGCTGTATAGGTTCGCCACACCCGCGACAATTCGTCTGAAAATGTTTTATAAACTTGTCGCGGGTGTGGCGAACCTATACAAGTTGTGGTCAACATTAGCAACCGCTAGAGATGATGAAAATTGGTTTTTACATTTTTTCAACGACTTTTGTGAAAAATATCTATAGACAGAGTCGCCTCTTATTAGATTTCCATCCTTCTTCATCTTATGCATCCTGCTTTTCAGTTAGTCAGTCTATGCGACCTGGCATCAGAGATCGAAACCAATTGTACGGCCGCCTTTGTCGTCTCAAACGCGAAGGCCAGAATTCAAAGATTCTCTTGTCGGGAACATTAATGTTTACTCAAGGTAGTCGACGAGGTTCTAGCTTGTGTACTATATCTAGATAAGGTTCAGGGTTGTATCTTCTTTTTTATTCGATCGAGAATTCACAATTGGAATCGCAATTGTTTCAGTTACCTCCCACCCAGTGATATAGTGGTACGAAAACCACATATATAGGGTTTTGGTCTTCGGTTATAATTCACAGAATTTTATTCAGTAATTTGACTTAAGTTGGCATGTTTTTGAAACGTCAATTCAGTATAATCGCTGACATAGAACCAACGTTTTGCCGCTTTGGTTCTATGTGAGCGATTATACTCTTTACATTGAAAACAGTCAAAAATTTATCGTGGAAAATACCAACAAGCACCCTCTGACAACCCTATTCATCTTTTGTTGTCGAATTTTGTTGAGCTCGGAACTATGAGAGATCGCCATCGCTCATCAAAGCCTAAGACGTTCCAATGAACTGGTTGAATCCGTCAGAATTCATGAATTCCATGAAGACGTTTTCGTTCGAAGGTGCCTAGCTCAGCATTCCTGCATTATTCAGTAGGACAATAATTGGACTGGTAAATTAGGACGGGCTTAGTGGCGCGATTGTATGAATTCGATTCCCAGCCGTAGCAACACCTAAATGATTTTTCACTGGCCCTCCTCTCGTGATGATCTGACAAACCATCCGTGTAGTATCTATTGTCAGAAAAAGTCGGCATTAAACAGGAGGTCCCGTCATCGTGCTAGAAGTACACACGCACAATTGAATGGTTGGGAGAATGCTCGGCCCTGGGTACTAACGGCCCTGTTGCGAGAAAAATTTGTATTTGTAAGGTAGGATTGTAGTATTAGGTGCTGGTAGAGCAACCACTTGGATCTAATTTGTTTTGCTAAACCGAAGTATTCTCAGTTTTCTATGTTCAACTTATTTCGCATGTTCAACAACTGCCGTAAATTCGTCTACAACGCACGATCGCGACTGGAGGAAACAATTATGTCGGTATCATCTGCGTATCCCAGTAGCTGGACGAGTTTGTTGAAAATATTGCCTTCCGTGCTTACACCTGTCCCATCAGGACATTGAAGAAATGTCGTGCTTACCCTTGTCCCATCAGGACATTGAAGAAATTGTATCTCCTTACCGGAATCCGGTTAATGATAAGAAAATGCTCGAATAATCTGTGTCCAAAGTGATGGTGGCATCGCACGTTGCAGTGATAGGTGACATGCCTGTTGCCATTTTAATGGTATCCCGAATTCCTTCATCGCTCAAGGTTGATGAAAAGATGATGTGTCAAGACTTTAAATTCGATGGTCTTTTCTAGGACTAGCCATAGTGAAATGTTGGTCTATGGTCGATCTGCCTGGCAAGAAGCCAACACTGGTGCCGATTAGTATGTTGGACTGTTATACTATGTGTGTAAGTTATCCTATCCAACTTACATAATAAGTTTAACAGGAATTTTTAGGCATTTTATAGGAATAAGCCTCAGAAGTTGAAGCAAGTCATGGAGAAGGCATTCCTTGTTGATTGTTCATATGGAACTGATATTCTAGCCATCGAGCATGCATACAGACTTCATTGTTGGTCTTTCGGTAGCTAAAGTAATGGGCATGATTGTATAGACCCGCGATTTCAAAATAAAACGAAAGTTTGCTGTCCATCATTACTCCATTACTGCATCTCAGGATTTTATCAACCTGGAAAATAGCGAACTCAACAGTTCTCTTACTGGGTGTAAGAACGGATTCTGCTTTATGGTCAGCTAGTTCTAATTCTGCGGATACTAAACAATCTTTTATCCGGGCAATTCCTTCGTTTTTAGCTGGTTGTACTGCACCGAACTGTTGGACTACTCTCATGATGGCAATATCCTCTGCGAATCAAATGATTGCTACTCCTCTAGGTAAGATTAACCATGGAACTCTGTCGTACATTACGTTGCTCAATAGTGATTGTAAGATTGATCCCTGTGGGACCCCTGCAGTGAGGCTGTTATATTTTATCCCTTTATCTGTATATTACCACATCGTCCTGCTCTTGAAATCCTGACAAGTGAACTTTTAATAAACAACCAATTCGCAGAGTTAAAGGAGTTTCTAACGTTCAGTATTACAAGTACTCCTCTGTCCCACTTAGCCGAATTTCTCCTTCGATATCCTTTTCTGAAATCTCGACTACCGGTCTTATGGCATCAACAGTAGATCTCGCTTTTTAGAAGCCATTGGTGGTCTGCGATGGCTCATTTCTCGTTTCCTCCTGCTAGATTATTTTCTAGAGTATCTTTCCATGAAGATACTCTAGATACTCTTTCCATGAAATAACGCCTAACGAAATAAAGCCGTAAAAGCAAAATAACGCCGAATTTTGGATTTGGGTTTCATGCGAGGTTGGATGAATATAGAATTTGTATGCAACCCCCGTGCTTGGGGTAACTGTTGGTGGAAGCTTGTTTGTCCATACATCCATACATCCATACATCCATACATCCATACATCCATACATCCATACATCCATACATCCATACATCCATACATCCATACATCCATACATCCATACATCCATACATCCATACATCCATACATCCATACATCCATACATCCATACATCCATACATCCATACATCCATACATCCATACATCCATACATCCATACATCCATACATCCATACATCCATACATCCATACATCCATACATCCATACATCCATACATCCATACATCCATACATCCATACATCCATACATCCATACATCCATACATCCATACATCCATATATCCATACATCCATACATCCATACATCCATACATCCATACATCCATACATCCATACATCCATACATCCATACATCCATACATCCATACATCCATACATCCATACATCCATACATCCATACATCCATACATCCATACATCCATACATCCGTACATACACTGAGCCCAAGCAGGGGGGTTGCAGAAGGGCAGCATGCCCCGCCACCCATTTTAAAACTTCAAAAAAAGTATGAACCCCCTGCTTGGGCTCACTGTTGGAATCGGGATGGGTACCAAATTGGATGTTTGCAAAGTGAAATAAGACCCAACATGGAAATTCGGCGTTATTTCGCTTTCATAAAGTGAAATAAAGCCGAATTGTCGAATTTGTCGTTATTTCGCTCGGCTTTATTTCACTGCATAGTGGGCCGATAAGATGATGGTTCAGACGTTGGCTTCTTTTTTTTTCCATTTCGTAGCACGACCAAGGGCTGTGTTCTCTATTTTTGAGGAAAGTTCCCTTCTTCGTGGCACTTCTACATTGTTGCTATAAAGTGGTCTGGTATTTTTTTTACAGCCGCCATTACAGCCTTCTTCAGATGACGTGCGTCGGTTTCGTGTGCCTTGTTGTCTTCTGTTGCAAGTCCTCCATAGTAATGAGTCGAGTATTGTGGATTAACCAATCTTATGATGTTATACATTCTAGCTGGTCTTTGGAAGAAAAGATTTTCTACTATGCTTACAGCATTTTCTGGACATGATAAAGGAGGGGTCTTGGATCCCATTAATTTCGTCATCACCATTCTGTACGCCAATCCCCATGGATCAACGAAGGCTTCTTGACAGAGATGTTTGAAGCATGTGGTGTTTGTCCCCTTGATGGGTTATATTAAGTTGCGTCTCGCCAACCTGATGGTGTCCAGGTGCTTTTGGAAGTTTGTACTCTTCCTTGAACGTTGAGCTTGTAGCCATTCTTTTGGCAGCGTCTTTATTTCCTCGTTCCATCAAAACATGGAACTGCTTTTCTGGTGTTTGTTCTTTCAGGCATTAATGCAAAAAAGGCCGTTTTAATGGTACCCATTAGACGGTGCACGATAGTCACAGCAGTTTCACTAAGCTTTTGATCTCCGATCAACATCTCTTCGAATGTGTTCTTATCGAAAGATCCGCCATTCCATTTGGAACCGATAAGTTTTGGGAGCTAGGTTGGCCCCTTGCCTTTGATTTCCGGTATTATCATCTGGTGGTCACTGTGTAAATATCCCTCAATAACCCTCCACTGTATGGTTTTCTGGATGGAGTTGCTCGCATTTGATAGAGCCTGCCCAGACATCCGATAGGTATACGTTAGGGATTTTTATCTCTAGAGGAGCTAATGATTCCACCAATAACTTGCATCAGTTATTGGTTAGTCTGCTGCCACAATCCGTGGCCCATGGATTGAAGGCGCCACTAATGGCCACTCCACTGGGGCTGTCTGAAGCGCATCCAAAGTTAGATTGTTCGCTGTCTGTCAGACAGCGTCTTGCATAACAGCTATAGACATGGTTTCCATTAATTTTGCTCACAAAGCCTTCTTTTCCCTTGAGATGTATAACGTCCACATATCCTATTGCTGCCTGTTTTGCCTCATCAAAGCTCCATATACAGGTAAACAATAACAAATTTTTGGCACAACAGGCCCGTTTGTACCCAGGGCCGAGCTTTCTCACAACCAGTATGCATGTGTACTTCTTGAACGATGGCAGGACCTCCTTTTTATGCCAAATCCGAACTGCGGATTTGAGATAAGCTTTTCTAGACAATCGATGCTACTCCGATGACTTGTCAGATCATCACGAGAGGAGGTTCAGTGAAAAATTATTTAGGTGTTGCTACGACTGGGAATCTAACCCATCGAACTAACCATCGCGCCACTGAGCCCGTCCCATTTATTGGATATTTATAGTGCTCCCTGATATCGCTATTATGTCAGCTCTTTTGTTGGATGTTAGAAGTCCTGATAGCCTTCCGGAATAAGGTCCTCCTGTTACTGTCGGACATTTACTTAGTAGTACCTTCGTTTAACTGAAGTTTCGAGCTGACCATGTCCAAGATGCAGCACATAGGACCATAAGTGGAACCCGCCAATTGTGGGTTCGTACCCCATCTTATCCCAACTTTTTTTTCCAAAAAGTTTTTCCTTATCAAAGTCACTGTTTCTCCCCATAGACACTCTAATTCCAAACCATTCAGCTGCACCTTACTACCGAACCTCAGAATTTATGACCCCTCCGAAGTGTCGAAAATCTGGGAAAAAAACACCTTCTGTCCACAACTAGATAAATCCAGACATTTCAATCAGACCGGTAGATACCATTCCCACTTTGATGATAACGACATTCTCGAACTCGTATCTAGATCTAATATCCGTTGTCTACCATGATGTCTTCATTTGAATATTTAAATTTAAATAAAATCGATAGGACAGATATCCTCAGTGGAAACAAATTCCATTTAGTGAAACCATGATGAACTAAAGTTCCATCTCTTTGGGGAATAAATTTGATTAAAAAAACACACACACAGATTTACTGTTTTAGTTCACTTGTGTGGGTATTAGTTGAGTTTCGGATTCAAATTCAGCTTGAGAGAAGAATGCCAAAAAGGGTTGGTGGTGGAGGTGGTGGGGTTGGGTAGGGGTAGGATGAACGACAGTTTTTATCTAAATTGAATACGAATTGGAATTTAAATTTGTTGCCTTTGTTCCACTTCATGGTGCATGAATATTCGTTTGAATAATTTTTGATTGTTATCGTTGCTTTGTATTAGCAAAGGGATGTTGCAATTTATAATGTTTGGGAGGCTTTTGAAAAATATGCACCAACTCCATTCAATCTGGGAATATCGATTCAGTTATATATCGCCAAGGAAGTTAAGGAGGTTTTTGAGATTTTGAGAAATTCCTCTGAGCCAAAATTTTACCTTATTCTGGGGGGTAAATTTGAACTATGCTTGTCTACGGAATTTTAACAGTCATTGGATCTAAATTTCATAAAATTTGGTTTTGAAATGGGGCCGGCAAGAGGTTTCAGAGAAGTGTAGCCAATAAATGTAATCCTTACATACTTAATCGGCTCCTGGCCCGTTGGGGGTCTCTGTTTGAGACAATGCAGCCTTCCATTCTCTTCGATTCTGGGATTTGCTGCGATGATCACTTATCTGAATAATTTCTAGATCAGTGATCATCCGCAGCAATTAATTATTCAGATCAGTGATCATCCGCGATCGTTTGATTCTAGGTTCGATCTTCCTTGTCGCCTCGAACCGGAAGGCTGAGATTCGAAGATTCAATTGGCTGGACTATCTATGTAATGATTTACTTTAAAAAGACAAACGTACTAAATGCCACCTCATTTCGAAAATTAATTTATGTTCTGTACAACTACAGGGTGCGCCATTTTTTTTTATTCCGGGATGTAAAAACTGAATAACTTTGACAACCGACTGATTTTATTGCAAAGTGGGCATAACTGTGGATGTTGGGCCCCAAATTTTATGAAAAAGGTCTGGAACATTACTGGTTTCAACAAGACGATGCGGATACCACATTTCATATTGCAACATGAGGTTCTGCAACGAAAATTACCTGAATGTGTACAGTCGACATTGACCGTTCACATTTCGATCAGCATCGCATCCGCCGATTAATTTGATGATCACCAAAAGCAGATCACTGTTATATAAAAGATGTATGTTTTCCAGAAATAACTGGTTTTGGAGTTCCTTTTTAAAAGTTATTTGAAAAATTCTACGCCAGCGTGCCTCCGACCACGTCCAAGGCAAATATTCGCAACAAAAACATCGCAATATTGCCCGAGAAGCCGGAAAAAGTAATGGAAAACGCAGAAAAGGGGGCACATTCAGATTTGGCCAATAGAGGTGATCGCTTGATTGATGTTGTATTCATAAACTTGTCCAAAAAAATTTTAAAAGGCCAAGTTCGATAAAAATGTCGCATGTTTTGAAATTGGGTATTTTGCTTAAAAGTGACTCAATGTTCTCACACCGACATAAAAGATGACGCAGCCTATGTAGTGAGATTATTTTTTTAATAGGCTGTTATAGGAGACTGCTTCCAAGCAAGGTGATCTGGAAAATCAGCATGCAACATGTTTCTATATGTGATACAAAAAATAATGACAAGATAAATTTTGCTTTGCCAGATCACCAAACAGCGGTCATTATAGTGATC
Organism: Rhingia rostrata; assembly: GCA_949824845.1. Classification (NCBI taxonomy): domain Eukaryota; kingdom Metazoa; phylum Arthropoda; class Insecta; order Diptera; family Syrphidae; genus Rhingia; species Rhingia rostrata. The sequence goes on from OX463757.1 coordinate 19,369,824, forward strand.
TGCTTGTGGTGATCATCAAATGATCGACGAATTCTGATCTACAAAGATCATAAGTCGAATACCGTTTTAAAAAACTGACCTACTCTGATTGCCCTTCAAACAGGTCGATGACACAATAGATCATAATGGTACATGGTAGCAATTTGTGATACAAAACGTCGTGGGAAGATCACTTTAGCACTGAACGGTAACAAAAGCAGACTTATTTCATATAAAGTGATCTGGTTTCGGTGATCATCAAATCAATCGTTAAATTCGGATCGAAGTAGATCATTAATCCAAGAATGCTTTCAAATTAAGTGATCTGGTCTAAGTGATCTGCAAATTTCTTGATGAAAATAAATCATCATGGAACATGTATATGTGATACAAAAAATAATAACAAGATCAGTTTTGCTTTGCCAGATCATTAAACTTTGTTCATTTTATTTTTTAAAAGATTGTTATATGAGTTTGCTTCCAAGCAAGGTGATCTGTCTGTGTGATATTCCAATAAATTTATGATAATAGATTAATATGCAACATGTATCTACATGTGATACAAAAAATCATGACAAGATCAGTTTTCCTTTGCAAGATCACCAGAACTGACTTCGTTTTTTAGAGTGATCTGATTGTGGTGATCATCAAATTGTCGGCGAGTTCTGATCGACAAACATCATACCTACAACTGCTTTAAAAAATTACCTGCTCTGAGTGACTTTAAAACAAGTCCAAGACAATAGAACATTATCGTGCATGGTAGCAATTTGTGGTAGAAAAAGTCGTGGGAAGATCACTTTTGCACTGAATGACAACAAAAACAGACTTATTTCACATAAAGCGATCTGGTTTCGCTTATCATCAAATCAATCGTCAAATGCTGATCAAAGTGGATCATATATCCAAGAATTCTTTCAAATAAAGTGATCTGGTCTAAGTGATCTTCAAACTACTCGCTGAAAATAGATCATCATGGAACAAGTATCTATTTGTGATACAATAAGTCGTGACACGATCACTTTTGCACCGACAAATTACATAAAACAGACATATTTTGTCTTATAGTGATCTGCTTTTGGTGGTCATCAAATTAATCGACGGATTCTATTCGAACTGGACAAATGCTTGGGACTGGTTTTGAATAAAATCGATATCATCCTTTAAAAATGTATTAGGCGACATTTTTAAAACTTTACAAGAGACAAAAAAATTCCTACTTAGGTAATTACTTGTGTTTTTTGTTATGTACTGTTAATTTTATTTTTCTATAAATTATTTTGTACCAAGACCAAAATGTGGCGCTTGAATAAATTATAAGTGCTAGTCAAGAAGTAATTTCCAAAAAAACGTTCGCTTAGTACATTTTTCCCGGATGTTATCGAAGTGATCTACAGTGAGCGATCTTCAACTAACTCGATGAAAATAAATCTTCATGGGACACGCATCTAGTTGTGATACAATAAATCATGGCAAGATCATTTTTCCCATGGAAGATCACAAAAGAAGACTTCTTTCTTAGTGATCTGCTCTCGATTGACTTGGATAATGTATCTTCTAGGTAACAATAAGATCATTTTCACAGCAAAGATAATTTTCACAACACATACAAAATAAGAGTCTTAAAAAAAAGTGATCACCCATCATAAAACGTTTGGTCGACATCGAATTCAAGGCTTTTTTCAAATCCACAACTAACAGCAAGATCAGCATTTCGTCGATCACCGAGAAAATGAACGGTGGATGCTGATCGAAATGGATCATATGTCTGAGACTGGTTTTAAAAACAGTGATCTCCAGTGAGTGATCTTCAAATTACTCGATGAAAATAAATCTTCATGGAACTCGTATCTGCTTGTGATAGAATAAATCATGGCGAGATCATTGGAAAGAAGACTTCTTTCTTAGTTTTCTGCTTTCGATTGACGTGGATAACGTACCTTCTAGGTAACAATAATGCATGGCAAAATAATTTTCACATTACATGATCACAAAATCAGACACTTTTTAAAAAAATTGATCGCCCATCATAAAACTTTTGCTCGACATCGAATTCAAAGCTATTTTTCAAATCCTCAACTAATGGCAAGATCAGCATTTCATCGATCACCGCCACATTACTATTCGATCGACTTGGATTTGTATCTTTTCAAGTTTGGCCTCACAGTACGAACCCCGAGCAGTTACATCACTGTCCACCACATTCGCTGGTTTTTTTGTCAAGTCCGCGCAACTTTCCGAAAAGTACCTACGTATCGACTACTCGGTGGAATTCAAGCACCGCACCTGTCCGATTGGCCGGTAATTCGATTCACTTCAAACATCTTGTAAACATAGAGTTATCCAAGCAACGACAAAAAAAAAACCAAAACCCACTTATCCACTTCTTTTAGTGCTAACAAAGTGGGAAGCCTACTGCACCGCGCATCCTCCAATCGCCATATAGCCATCAACGGCTGTATCCATGAAGTAGTACCAGCTGCTGCTGCTGTTGTTGGTATTTTTACTGACAACCACCGCTTGTTCGATTTCTTCAATCATCTTGTTGTTCCCTCGTCTCTCTTATGTATAAATTCCCAATACGCTGTTAATTAATGTTTTTCCTGGATCGCAACTCGATGCCAATAGGAACGGCATACAATCCCTTTGAAAGGCACTCTCCAGGGCAAAGGCAATGTTTGCTGAGAAAATGGGTTTTCCACTTGTGCAAACACCGAGACTGTTTGTTCGGTTTATCGTTTGTTGATAGAACGCACTTAGGATCTCGCGCAAGAGCTCAAATTAAAAGCCAATTAAAGTGGCCAAATCAACCCTCGGATTTGCCATATCCATAGGTATCTAGAGGTTCGTTTTTTTTTATTACATCCACCTTCAACCTATGCCCGAGGATTCCGAGAAATCAAACAAACGAAACAGGTCCGCTTCGGATCCACGACGTCGGCCCTTAGAGATTACCTGGTCTGAGACACAAACGCAGGTAATGTACCTGATAAATGTCATAAAATCCAAGAAAAGGCAACGACTAGGGAGAGAAGGATGAAAGATTGGACCTTCTGCGCGTACACAGTGTCCATGTTTACAAATTCAAGCCGCGTGCGGCGTATTCCCGAAGCATGCGGCATTCTTGAGATCTAAGGGCCGTGTCGTCGACTGATCGTTTATTATGTACCCGTACAGAGAGCTCCACCATTTCTCTTTATTTTTGTGCTGTATGTGTGTCTGTTTGCTTTGTATTCCGTTGAAAGCATTTTATCGCGAACATTACTCCGTCATTGTGTGTTTACTTTGCGCAGGCGCACCGAGCAAAAGATGAGGGACGAGCAAGATCGTCGACGCGACGTTATCGCCGGGCAAAGCACTAAAGAGCATCATCATCATCATCAACCGCGCGATCATGATATGGCATAGCAGCATCGCGATCGCGACCCTTTTCAAAACACTGCCAGACAGAGAGAGACCGATCGAGAGCGATGCTTTGATTAATTTCCCGTGATAATATTCATTGAGATGATGCCGAGAGGGAGCGCTCCAGATTGGGGTCTGGGCTGGGGGTTTTCTTTTTTTCTTATTCCGCAGCCACACTCTGTTTTAATATGCACACATTATGCCAGAGTTTATGGATAAATTTGATGTTCTCAGATTGTCGTGGTTTTGAGTAGTTCCAAGAGGTTCACGTAAATTACATAAAAGATTGTGATCCATCCGGAGGTTAGTCTGGCTGAATGCTTACCAGGTGAAAACGTTTTTCAACTTTTTTTTTTTTCATTTTTTTTTGTTCATTATGAATACTAAGAGGTTTCTACAGAGGAACCTAAGTGATCTAAGTGATGCGTGCGGTATGTAGCCTTGAGGTGAAATGATCTTATCGCTGACAACATAATAGTCAGCGTATGGTTTCACAGACCTCAAAAATCCGCTAAATTCAAATTGTATGCTTGATAAATCGTGTTCTGGATTTTTATGGATCTGTAGAACAAAACTCCAATCAAGGACAACTGACACCAAAACTACGATCATAAAACTGATCGTCATAAAATTTTGAAATACAACTCCTGCCATGTGACAAAATCTAGCGCCACCTCAAAATTAGATTTTCCTTTCATGTAGAGATACATTTTTCATATAAAGATACTTTTTGGGTTGTAATCGGAAACCACAGATCTTCGGTATTTGTCTCATTAAAAAGCAAAGCTATCTTCTGAATAAAATCTCGATGGTCCAATGAAGACGTGAAGATGTCTCTCTATTTAGTTTTGTCATTGATTGTGTGAATATTTTTTTTTTTTTTGACAGACATGTCAATATGGTAAATAATCGAAAATTCCAGATTTGTATCTTTCCCGATTTAACATAAATATTCTCTGAGGCGTGTGTTATGAGCAGGCAGTGTGTTTCTATGATTTATGATAGTCTCGCGATTAGGCTTATTTGCCTAAGGGGTTTTAGAATTTTTTAGTTTAGTGCTGTTTTCATGAATTATGATCGATTTAGGTCCTTAGATAGTTTTTCTTTGTTTGAGGATGCTTAGAGTTGAGGAAAATTGTGGTAGATGTAAAAACGATTGACAAGATCATCTCGGTTTGCAAATTATTACTCGTGATCTATGCTTTTAGATCAATTGCCAATGGACAACAGAAAGATCTGTCCTGACCTAGTTACACTCAGGTCTCTCATAAGAATGAGGATATTTAAATGCGTCAATAAAAAAATGTGAGCGTGTTTGAAGCGAGTGATCCACGTGCATGAAAAATAAATGTCGCGTCAAGGTGGTTACCCTAATGCCTATCCGCTGTGACGATACATCACATATTCGACGATATTCTCGTGGAGTTAACACAACATAACAACTATTTGCAATGTTAACATATGGACAGATTATCGTAGATGGCGTACTCTGAATATATGATCGATGGCGCTTAACATTCGCCAATTAATTTGATTGTCACTTTTAGTAGATCACTTCCAGAAAACGATCAGGAAAGGCCTCTGTTGTTCTGATCTTTTAATTCAAGAATGATCTTGCCATGATTTCTTGCGTCACAAATAGGTTCTTTTTCCATGTTGATATGTGTTCATCATTTTGATGATCACTCAGAGTGGATCGCTTTATTTGAGATCAGCCTCACATGTCGATCATCATTCGCAGTTTAATTTGATGATCAGCAGATCACTATAATGATGATCAAGCAGACCTCATAATGAAAAATTTCTGGTTTTGTGATCTTTCAATGCAAAATGATTTTGCCATGCAATTTTGTATCACAAATAGTTGCATGGTCCATGCGATCGTGCTATATAGGGTGAGCCAACTTTTATGTCGGCATGCGAGTACTGAATAACTTGACAACAATTGGATTGATTTTCATAAAGGTGGTATTTATATTTATTTTCCACTTTTACAATTTATTTGCATTAATATTTGAATACAAAGCCAATAAAATGACCACCTCGATTGACTACTGAAAAATCCTTTATTTTTTGTTGCGTTTTTCATCACATTTTCAAGCAATCGGATGCTAAAGCAATGATTTCAACACAAATGTTTCCTTGGGCTCGTCAGTAGTCTGAGACTTGCAGGCGGTCTTTCTGATGTTTTAATGCAAAAATGATCTTGTCATCACTTTTTGTACCACAAATATATGAACCATGCTGATATATTTTCATCAATTTGAAGATCTGTCAGATTAGATGACTTTGCTTGAAAGCAGTTTCATTTGATGATCAATGAACAAAATGATCTTGCGATAAATATCCTAAGATATTGAGCGTTTTAAGGATGAGAATCACTTGCTTCTTTACTTACTTTCTTACTTAAGTAGCGCTACAGTCCGGAATGAACCTGGGCCTCAACCAACATGCCTCCCCAAATAGCCCGGTCCTTAGCTAACTGCCTCCAGTTGCGCACTCCAGGTTGGTTGAGGTCGGTTTCTACTTATGCACGCCACTTAAGACGAGGTCTTCGCCTACTGCTTCCGACGTCTGGCTGAGAATCGAAGACTCTACGAGCCGGAGTATTGGTGTCTATTCGTTCTACATGTCTTAGACATCTTTAACGTCCACTGCGGAGTTTTTTTTGACCAGGAGTATATCGCAGTACAGCTCGTATTGTTCTTTGTTGAATCCTCGTTTCCATAGCCCGTCAACGCAAACGGGACCGAAGATTTTCCGGAGAATTTTCCTCTCAAGTCGACGAAATGTTCCTTCACCCGCTTTTGAGACCGTCCATGCTTCAGCGCCGTAGAGCAGGACTGGGATGATCAGGGTCTTATATATGATCTCCTTAGTAGTTCGAGTGAGGGCTTTACTGCTGAAGTGCCTTCTCAGCCCGAGGAAACAGCGGTTGGCAAGAGTAATTCTTCGTTTAATTTTTGACGAGATGTTGTTGTTAGATAGACCGTGCTACCTCGAAGTTATATCTGTCAATGGTGACGTTCTGTCCAATTCGTCGATGTTGTGTGTCCTTTCGTGTTGACAGCATATACTTCGTCTTGCCCTCATTTATTACCAAACCCATTTTTGCCGCTTACTTCTCTACACTAGCAAACGTGGCAATGACATCACGTTGGGTCCGACCAATGATGTGAATATCGTCGTATGCTAGTAGTTGTACCAAATTTTGGAATATTGTGCTTCTGGTGTTGGCTCTGGCCTTTTTCACACTCCTCTCAAGAATCAAATTGAAGAAATCACATGATTACGAATCGCCTTGCCTAAATCCTTTTTTGGTATCGAATGTGTCGGTGAGGTCGTTTCCGACCGTGATGGAGCAGCGAGAATACTCCATCGTCATCCTACATAAATGGACGAGTTTGGACGGTCTCTATAAATGCTGTCGTATGCGGTTTTGAAATCGATGAATATGTGGTTGGTATCGATTTGAACATCTTGGTTTTTTTTTTCCAAGATCTGCGGAAGTGTGAAAATTTGATCGGTTGTGGACTTTCCTGGTCTAAAACCACACTGATAAGGGCCGATCAGGTTGTTGGTAAACGGTTTCAGGCATTCACATATTGTGGCAGATATGATCTTGTAGTTTAAAGGGTCTCATCTTAAAGGGGCTCCTTTTTTGTGGATCGGATAAACGATGCTGCGGTTCCATTCTTCAGGCATACTTTCTTCCAACCAGATTTGGCTTATGAGTTGGTGGATGTTTCTTACCAAGTCATCTCCGCCGGCTTTAAAAAGCTCGGATTGAAGGCTGTCAAATCTGGCAGCCTTATTAAGCTTCACTCACTTCACTCAGGTCAGGTGGTTGGAAGTTCTTGCTTCATTAGAATTCCTATTTTGTGATCATCCAATGGAAAAATGATGTTGCCATGGATATTGTTTTTACAAAACTACTTCTTGATTATTTCAAATATTTTTATTAAACCTAAAAATACATGATCGACTGCCTTCATTTATAGGTTTACCATCAGGTGTATGTAGGTATGATGGCTACCTGTACTCCCCATAGATCACAGATCACTTGATTCGAAATTAATCGTATTTGGTGATCATCCAATGGAAACTCTTTTTAACGAATTTTTGATTTTTGTTGACGACCAAGAGCAGATCATTAAACTTGACAATAGTCTCATATTCTAATAATAGTAAGACTTTGCGATATATCGAAATATTTCTTTAGAAAACTTCAAAATACATGATCGGTGGCGATCAGTTATTACCGAAAATTGTTGAATGAGAATCATTTACTTCGAAACAGGATTTGTTTCGTGATTATTTAGTGGGAAATAAACGATAAAAGATCCACAATCAGTGCTGATATATTTGTAAATTAACTTGAAGATCACTGAAAGCAAATCCATTAATTTAAAACATTTCATGTGGTGATCATGAAAGCATAAACTGATCATGAAGTCTTCACGATGACGCAGAATCAACTTCCGTCCAACTACTAAAATTATTGACCATACCGTGAAAGTGGGCCACTTGCTTTAAAAACAGTCTAATAGTGTGATTGTCCAATTCCTTACCATTAGCTTCAATTTGCAATAATTGCATGTTTATGTGCGGTTTGAATGATCGAATCTATAGAGTGTCAGTAAATTAGATATCTAAACTTCTACCTGTAATATGGCACATCTTACAAGACTTGTTCATGACAAAGTGATCTTGTCATTAGTTCTAAGTTCGACTAATGATACACTTTAAGTAATGTCCACTATTATTTTTTTATCTTAATGTGTGGTGCACGAAGATCACTGGATTTTAGCTTGCATCCACCGCACATGTAGTTGCTTACATGCTTTTCAATTTGTGACTGGCGTTCTTCTTCAGACAGTGCACAGTGATCGTGTCATCACTTTAAAAACAGCTTTAGGGTACACTGTCAGTCAATACTGTAGATGATCCCCTTCATATTTGCTTGTCCGATGATGCAAGATCACCTGCTTGCAACGTATGATCATTTTAAGACGTGTGTATTCAAATAGAATGTTTTATGTATGGTTATGCAAAATTGCCATCGATCAACATCAGTTGCTACTATTATTTCGTTCATTTGTGAATGTCAGATCATGAGGGTCAGTACTTTCGATATAAAATAAATTAAATCACCAGCCTCTTGCTTTGTGTATCTATGGGTGGATTTTGTTGACAAGCGCTTTTATATTGCTATCTGTCGGTTAGTGCAAGACACCAAGCAAGTCAATTGAACCAATTAAATTGATATTGTCAACAGTTTAGGGCCTGGGTGAACACAAGTCTATTGTCTGCAGTATATACGTCCAGATCACTATAGTATTTTACTGGGTTTTCACTATTGGTATCGATCAGATTGATCTTCCGATCAATTTTGTGTCAGAACAAATATAACTCTTCAGTATAAACCATTACCGAAATCATATTTACTTGCTTGATGCATCAAGATCACTAGCTTTTAATTCGGTTTTCATTATTGTGTACGGATCAGACTCATCGTGTCAACAGGTTTGGGTTTAAATTAATATAAGTCTCCTTCATAATCCACAACCTAATTCTCGATCACCTGTTTGATATGTCAAGACCACTAGTCTCAAACTGGGATTTCATAATTGTTCACATTGATCCTGTCATCAGTTTTTTGTCTTAATGAACGTAAGTCTTCAGTGCAATCTTTAACCGAACTAATCTTTAATTGTTTGGTACATTTAGATCGGCATAGAATAATAGAAACACCGTTGATATTCCGGGCTACTGAGTGTTCTTGCTCGACCTAGTATATCTGTGATTTGGATACAGAGTTGTATTGACAGAACATCATATTTTCTTTCTGAATACGAATATGCCTTAGCCTGTGACTTCATTTCGAAAATCATCATGAAGATCTTCACTTTTTTTTGAATCGCAATTACTTTCATCAAATCACTTATAAAATTGAAAATTCTTCTCCTTTCAGTTGCAATCACAAGACCTCACATTGGAGAGCTCCCAACGACAATATGCCCCCAACCACCTCGACACAACCTCAGCCGAATCGAGTAGATCCTCTCCAATTGCCGCCTCATCACAATCGGTGCAATATGATCAGCAATCACAAAACAACCAAGAACAAGAACAACGCCACAACATGCAACTAAAGCTGCTCCAGTTCCAACCGCCACAACAACCACGACGCCAACAATCTCCACCAGAGATTCCTGCACCACAGCCCTACAATCTGGCGACCCAACAGCAAACCACCGTGATCATTCGCAAGGATATCCTCAGTTTTAACTTCTCCGACATCGAAGTGTCGGAGCGCCCATCGATATTGGACGACATTGAACGGCGTGGTCGTAACGGTGAACTCTTGCACGATCTTAGTCAACGTGCAGTAACGGCAACACCGAAACCACCGATCACCGAACTCGATGACATTTTCATTAGTGTGAAGACGACGAAAAATTATCACGACACCCGATTGGCGCTGATTACCAAAACGTGGTTTCAATTAGCACGGGATCAGGTGAGTTTAGATACGGATATTAGTTTTAAGTAGGCTATGATGATCATCATCTGAAGTGATCTTGTTCAAACAAGATGGTGATGCTACGGCCATTGATCTCACATCGCATAAATCTATTCCAACCCAAGTCGATATCTATACCCGTATCCGTGCGTAGAATGACAGCAACTCGAGACGTGATCAATTTACCCCCTGGCCACCGATCACCGATCACTTATCCACAATCTTTAGAGATCGATCGATATGGTGACTGGTACGACAATATGGTTATAGACGATCGTCATCCATTGTAGCAGCAGACAAACTGTTGCAGTCATCATCGTGCGCGCCATGAACAGATAAAATATTTGACAAGGAAAAGAGCTGCGCATGCGCATGCACCGGCAGACTAAGATGACGATCGCCGATTACAAGTGTTATTGTTCTGCGATCAAAATGGAAGCTGTGTGTGCTACCATTTGTGGTGATGAGTGTCGTTGGCCGTCTATACTTTATGCACGGTATAAAATCTCGCCAGTCAATTTGACATATAAGGATGCGAAATTCATCGCAATGAAGGAGAACTAGTTCGATGAACTCACCACTCACTTCGCCGATCCAAATTGGCAGTAGATATAGAATGCTCTGAAACTGTGTTATAGATTGATTGTCACCGATTGACAGCTAACAAGAGAGATTGACACTATTTGTCCGCTAGAAAGTAACGAGGTGTAAATTTAGTATGGATATTTATTTGCGCTGCAAGAGAATGCAAGAGAAGAGAAAAAAACACGGCGCAAAGGTCAGCGTAAAACTATTTCCTTCTGTCACCTGTCATTCATGAAATGTCAACGACATTCTCTTACATCCCGCAATAAAGTTGAATTGTGTCGCACCAGTGTAGGTGTTCTTGTCACACGATTAGAATCACAAATGAAACTTAATTGAGCCATTTTCGACACACAAAAAAATATGCGTGGAGGTACATTTACGTTTTTCCCCAAAACCGTTTTCCATTGCAAATAACGGCCATCATTAGGGAAACAATCGTTGAATGCTAATGCCGATTGAGGCATTCATAAGCGTGTTATTATTTATGACCGCCGCTGTTTGTCTGCGTTTTCATCGAGGGGTAAACCTATGAATTTGCATTCTTAAAAAAAAAAAGTTGGGTTATGTACCCACGAAATGTGTTTGTGTTTTCTCTCAACTGTCAAAAGTCATAATAAAAAATGCGGGGGAATAAATCAAATCGAAAGGTGTAAAATATGGACGGTAGAATGGGATTTTTATGGATATTTAATGAAGTTCGGCGGTAGAACGGGATGGAAGTGAGGTTAAAAGGATTATTTGACTTATTTGGGAGTGTTTTAAGGTTTTTTTTTCTCCGATGGATTAGGTTTTTCGAACAGCGGGAGCTAAATGACTATTAACAAACCTCTGAAGATATCAGAATATGGGAACTGATGATGATGTGTTCGCGGAATTTTCGTTATAATGTGAACGGGGTGCTGGAGTGGATGATGTATGCGGGACATTAATTAGTATTATGACTTAAAATTGGTTGTCTGTTGGTGCAGATATTTTTTAATTCGTTAGTCAGATTGGGGAATGGGGCAAATTTCATTTGCATTCGTGATTGGTGAATATAACCATTTGTTAGTACTGTAGAGTTGGCAGCACTGGTGTGATTAAATGGCAGATTTGGTTAATTAAATGTCATTATTGAATTTGGTCGATAGCAAAGATATCCAAAAGAAACAGTAAAGCCATGTTGGCATTCTAAAGCAAAAAGTCACTACAACATATGAGAAGGCTACAATCCACTGTGTGGATCGTTTTATACCATATTCCATCCCATCCTTGAAACAAATATCCTCAAAATGTCGGCTTTTTCGCGATGAAATATAGAAAATTTCATCGTCAGTACATATTTTTCAGGCAGTTTATCAAAATCATTTATGGTTCGACAAAAAACATCGTTTTTCGCCTGGTTATGCTGTGAGGTAGTGTATAGAAATGGTTTTAGTATGAAAACGCCTCCAAAAAGTGGGCGTGGGTTAAAATGATATGTGGAAGAAATGTTTATATTAACAGAACCAATGATTTTGCATCAACATTTTTTTGAAATGTTTACAATTTTATCGGAAAAATATAGACATTATGATTGTCTTGATATGTTGTTGAGACACTTTTTCAGTATCTCTAACGGTTTGGCGTAAAATTACGTTTCTCCGAAAAGTCGGTGTGGCAGTGGGCGGATTTAAAAAAAATTTACACTTGTTCTGCTGGGAGCAACAACAAACACGTGTACCAAATTTCATAATTCTAGCTCAAACTTTAAGGCCCAAAAACTGGGGACATACGGACGGGCGGACGGACGGGCGGACGGACGGACAGACATGGCTTAATCGACTCAGTATAGATTCATATATACTTTGAGGTATACCTAGCTCAATTATTTCTCTATGTTACAAACTATGTATCCAAACTAATATACCCCTATGGAATAAGGTATAACGAGAGCCATACATTACAGCCTCACATTTGAAGTTTATATACACAATATATCCTACTCACTCTATAAATAAATACCTCATGTCAAATGCGATTTACATAAAGTCTCAATAAAGGAACTGAATCTGAATTTCATTATTGCTTATAGGTTCACAATAAGCACGTGTGTGTGTTTTTTAAAGTGCGACCAGTACGTTATAGCTAGAACTGCCATAACAGAAAAAGTATAACATCTGACGTTTCACGAACGCGCTCTTCCTCTTATGTCGTTAAGTGGAATCATTGACTATATAAGCATCGAGGACTAAAGGCTGAACTATTCAAGTCGGAAGCAATCAGAAGCTAATGTCAAAATTCTACGTTAAGTTTTCTTCAGTACTGTCAATTACTCAAGTTGCCCATAATAGACTTTTGTGAATGGAATCGATTATCAAAGTGAAAGTCGTTTGCCAAAAAAAATGCTTGCTGCTTATGAACTAACAAATCTAAATGAACACAGCTGTTGAAGTGAAACGTCAATTTTTTGTATGAAAGAACAAAAGAAAGAGAAAGAGTGAACGAATTCGCTTTTTCGCGAGTGAGCAAAAGTGAACGAAAACTGAACGAATCGAAACGAAAAGCTATAATGGTAGTACAATACAAATTGCGTCTATTCGTACAGTTACGGAAGTCGTTGTTCGCAACCATCCTCTTTTATATTTCAGCCTTAAGACCTGTTCTAAGCCTAGAGAGGGTGTAGGCTTTAACGGTGCAAATATATCGGTCAGTCTTCCAATTTTGTTAGACAAAGTAATTTCTGTATAAATTTTACTGAATTGACATAACAACACGAATTTTTGGTTACGATGTTAACACAAACTAGCACAATATTATTGGAACATCCTCACAGCTTCCCGTAGCCGCATTTTGTAACTCCTGTTGCAAAAGAAAACCAAAATGGTATTGATAGACATTTGTATCAAAAATTTCAATTTTATGACAGATGTCAATGTCATTTCATTTCCCCGGCAAGAGATTGACAATTACGTTGGTTAAAACATACACGCAAAATAGTCGCGAGGACCGCGATCAAAGTGCTGCAGCGTTTTCTTTTGTCACTGTAGCAACAGATGTGATTTTTTCGATCTGGAAATAAAATTAATCTCTATATATACCGTAAAGCTCCCATTTGTATTACATTATGTTTTAAATGAAAATCAAGTTGGCACTTTGACAGATACTTTGAAGAAATATATCAAACACAGGGTTTCCGCCGGGAAGGTATACTACTTTGTTTTGCCACCATTTTGGTAAACACTAGTCTTGAGAGTTCATATTTGGTAGTCGTGAAGTAGACAACGTGTTTTAATTTTTAAAATATTTTATCAAAATCAATCATCGAGTACTGTGACGATGAAAAAGTTACGTGAATTTCTTGGGAGAAACAACGTGCCAACAAAAAGCACTATTTATCGTGTAGTGAATGATTTCGAAGAGAGAGGGCCTGTAGTTGCTAGGCCCAAGCATTGACCACAACGTACTGCAAGATCGACCCTCAAATTATTTATCAGTCATCTTTGCAGCCATTAAAAGTTACAGTCTGGTGTGGAATTCGGTCAGGAGGAATCATTGGATCTTACTTCTGTGAAAATGACAACGGCGTAACGGTAACTGTGAATGGGGAGTGATATCGTGATATGATTGAAAACTTTTTAAAAAAATTTTAACGCCGAAACTGCATGCTTTGGGCTTGAATAAAATGTGGAATCAACAAGACGGTGCCACATCGCTTACAGCCAGGTTTACAATGGAATTACTGCGAGACCTCTTTACACAAGGAGTTATTTCAAGAAAAGTTGATGCTGATTGGCCTCCATGGTCGCCTGATTTGACTGCTCCGGACTTCTTTTTGTGAGGATATCTGAAAAGCAAGGTTTATGCAAAGAAACCAGAAACGCTTGAGCAACTCAAACAAACTATTCGTGATGAAATTAATGAAATACCGCGTGAAATGTGTGAGAATGTACTGAAAAATATGCTCAAAAGGGCTCGCATTTGTGAGACTAACAGAGGTGGACATCTACCTGATATTGTATTCCAAACATAATTTCCGAAGTTGAATAAATCATTTATCAATATAAAATCCATTCTCTTTCATTTAATCAAAAATTAAAAACAAACAAATTAGTATACCTTCCCGTCGGACACCCTGTATATGACAGCCATCAATTCACAATTGAGACAGCACACAAGCCTGTGGAAATGACTTGCGAAAAAATATGAAAATAATATTGAGAACAAAAATGCCGCGATTTATTTAATTCTGCTATGTTCAGCGTTTTTTTTTTCATTGTCAAATAACAAATAAAAAACATTTCCATATTTACCCACCTCGAAGCGTCACTTTGTAGCTTTTGTTGAAAAAGTGAAAAAAAAAACAGATCTTTCCATTTTCATTCGCAAACTAATGTCAGTTACATGACAGATGTCAATTTATATGTATATGCATGAAAGTGATCTCAATGATTAGCATGATGCGGCATGTTGTTGCTCTTCTTGAAAATGCAAAAAAAATGTTTGGACAGCTAGGAAGGTTTCTATATCCGTGTTACTTAGTTAAATGATTAAAGCCATTGGATTGGATGCAACTTTTATTGCTTATGAAAGGTATTTGACAACCGACCAAAAGGTCTTAGGGGACCAGTAATTTAAGTCATCTTTTAACTTGAAATCGGAATCGTCAGACATAGTTTGTCTACGAACTTCTTTAAATCCCAAAATCCCAGTTGGTAACATAAATCCAAAATATATATATTACCAGAGAAAAAGTTAAACTTGGCATCACTTTTTTATTGTATATGAAAATCATCTGACAGCTTATATTAAAACGCCAAAATGTGAATATTATATTTGGGCCCGATTTTTCAGTGCGAAATCATCCTAGTTTTAGGATTAAGCCCGAGTTATATCGGTAAAGTAGTTTTTCAGTCAATTTAAATGAGTTAACTTCGACTCAACCCAGTAAGTTTTGGTGATTCAACCCGGGGGCGAAATGATCAGATGTTCTTGACATATGATAAAATACCAAACAAACAATTATTTTCAATTCCATTTGTGTGGACATTGTATCAAATTTTTAGAAACTAAATACGTGTACGATCAGATTCCAGCGACTCGAAAACATTTTAAATATTGACTTCGATGGTTTTAAGAAGAAAAAGACTTGTGAGATCGCGATAAAAGCATTTTCATTTGTTTGGGGAAAAATAAACCAAACAGCTGATAACTGAGCAGATTCTATACATTTCGGTAACTTTTTGACAGCGAAATCAATAAATCATGAGTGCTACCAAATCGAATCACCTTACTCGGATTTCAAATTTAATCCCACACTGAAAAACTCCTTTATGAGTTAAGTCTGGATTAAATTTATTCCGGGGTTAGTTAACTCTGGGCAAAGAGTTTAGAACTACCTAGAGTGCTCTTCACAGCTAAAAAAATTGTAGCTGTTTCAGAAGCGGGCCGTAAGTGCGAAAGGGAAATTTTGCCGATTGTATGCGTCGGCAATGCTGTTGTTTGATGCTGGGGTAGCAATTTGAACCCTGAGGTAGCAATTTCGGTACCCCACATAGAGAATTTTCATTGTATGATATGCACACTCTATATAGTTCTGTACTCTTTGCTCTGGGTTAACTCAGCACTGAAAAACCAGGCCTTAGGAAACTTTCAATTGGAAACTAGAGAACTCGAATTGGTGCAAGGATGGTCCAGAGAGGCTTTCACGTTTTTACGGCATTTTTTTTAACATTTTCACTTAAACGCCCTCTGAAATTGGATCTTGAAGTGCCTTAAACAACATCGATGTGTTGGCAGGTATTTTAAGACCTGATCGAGACAAGTCGCCTAATCTTTCGAAGAATCATGTTCCTACGTGTTTGGATTGCTAAATAAATAATCGACAGAGGGTTTCACATGTATTCGACATATTTACACAAATTTTCACCAATAAGCCATAAACGGCCACTGTGGGAACATGGACTTGCAGAAGAACTTGGATCAGTTGAAAAATCTTTTAAGGTCTTTTAACGAAACTCCGACAAGTCACCTTATCTGTCGAAAATCCGTTCTTTCGTGAAGTATTACCGGCGTTCCAGTAGAGATTGACAGTAGCACAGGATATATTCTACAAAGCCATTTTGTTCTTCCTCTCAGTCTTCTAGCATTTTTTTATGATGCAGTATCCTGGAAATAATTGGACGGCTTTTACACAAAAAAAAAAAAGACAACAGCCGATGAAATTTTTTTTTTAAAGCTGAATAAGGGTTTTGGAGAAACTACTTAGTGTTGTACCATTCTTCCTTAGAATGTCTGGCTAGAGCTTTCGGTTTTAGATTTGGTTTTGGAGCAAATACAAGTGTTGTACCATTCTTCCTTAGAATGTTCGGCTTGAGCTTTCGGAGTCTAACCATCTCTATGGCGGATCATATGTTTGCCCAAATTTCCAACTAACAATTTTTCTTCTATAAGGCATTAAGTTCTAATTTAAGAAGCAATTTCTTCTATTAAGCTTTTTTGTACTTGCGAAGAGAAGTTCAGCATGTATAATAACTCTTTTAGGTAAATGCATAGGCTCTATAGAAGATAAGTTGGTGTAAGGCTTCTAAAAGGTTCGGTATTTGTGAGTTTCGGTGAGGTAAGGTAACTTTTAGAGTACCGTAGATTGCGGCAATCATGCTTTCATAAGATTTCATAAAGCTAATAGTGCTGGAGGGGAAATAGCTTCGGTAGAACTTAATCGAAGCGTATTAAGTTGGGTTGTTCTTTCAATTGGGACATCATTCTCTTAATCTGGCTAAACCTGTTGCTATATTCGCTCCAGAATTCCTCAGTACAGATTAACTTTTCTTTTCATCCTAGAAAGTCACAGTTCCTTAGACCTCCAAGCTGAGTGTCTTATTTTAGGGACCGATTGACATGAGATAAATCGTTTTAAAGAAGACAGCTCGTCATTGAATTGAATTCAGTAAGTCGGTTTTAAGGGTCGAACTACAAACATCAGAAGAGCATTCAAGACCTGATCCGATATAGTTTGAGCTATAAAGGAAATAAGGAAATAGTGTAAAAAATCTCAAATCTGCTGGTGGATGGACTGCTTAGTTTCCTATTGGACAAGTTGAGTCAGCCCTAACAGCTTTTCAAAAAGAACGCTTTTCGCCGTTTCTGGGATGATCAGAGTGAAGAAGGTTTTTATAGAAATTGAGTTCATAAAAGTTTAGTTTTATGACCTTTAAATTTTAAATAGACTACCAGATCTGTCTCGTAGCGAGCTTAATACAAGCAGCATCTACTAGAAGAGATTTGCCACAGCATCAAATATGCATCCACAGGCTTATCATTTAAGGCGTTTGACCTTTAGTCTTGGAGTGCAGCAGATCTTTACTAGGAAAGGACTTAAGAACGAAGAAGGTTATAATCAGGAAGGAGGAACCCATACGTTTATCAGGGTACTATGGCAAAAAAGGGTGCAGTGAATTATCCCTCACGGAAATAAGCCCCATGGGGCTTGTTTTCCAAATAAACGAAATAGCTCCCACTACGCTTATTTCCTTTTCGAAATTGAAATAAGACCAACCACGGTTAACCCCCACAGGTGTCATTGTCATTTGAAATCGGAATTCTAGTCAAGCTTGGTGTATGAAATGTTTTAATGCATGCTGCCCCCCTGCAACCCCCCTGCTTGGGCTTACTGATTTGGGATGTGTTTCAATTCATGAAAAGGAAATAAACCCCATAATCAAAAGGCATTAATAGCCTCGGAACTTATTTCCATTTCCAAAAATAAAATAAGCCCCTTTGCGGCTATTTCCTTTTGGTTGGGAATTAAGTCCCATGGGGCTTATTTCCGCGGGGTAATTTCACTGCACCGGCAGCGAGCATCACTAATGAATGATTTCTAGGGATCCTAATGTAAGAGAATATATTACACACCTACGATATGCAACAACCGAAGAAGATTTATTGAAGCCCTCTGCTAAAAGATGTGCCAAGTAGGACCTACCAATGTGGTGTCACTATGCTAATTTTCCTTCGTAATTAGTTAAACTTCTCGGTAATTTTTTGAAGCACTTAAACGGTGTCGCTATAGGGCCTCTCAAGCCTATGCTTATTCTTACCAGAGCGTCAACAATTCATCAAAACTTTGTTTATCTACCTACACCCACCTTTTCCTTATCTAATGTGAAACTTTAAAAAAACGTATCGTTCCATGGTACAGCTACTCAACATATGGCATTGCGCATTTGTCATGAGCGTAGGTGACGTTGGTGCACAGAACGAGATAAAAATAAAAACGCGAAGATAATATCTGTTTAGTTGTAGTTCATGACTAAGGGCCCACACAGGCTTATAACACCTGGATGTTATATGGACGTCGAAAGCCTATCGAACTTAACTTTTCATGCACGTTTGACATGCTTGTAAATTTCTCAGATATTTTTCGATTTAAGTCATATATGCTATCCTTTTCATACTCAGAGGTTTGAAGGTGGGTATATCGATTTTTTGCTGTGACCACCAATATCTGTGAGTCTTGCCAGCTCACTTGAGATGACAAAGTAGAATTGAGCGCGACTGAGTAACTGATTAATCCTGAGGTTAATTTTTTTGTATTTTTGAGGACTAACTGCACCTTCTGGGCAGAACGTCACATTGATGTTCGAATATTTAGTCTTCAGAATGTGAAACTTCGAATAATTTGATTACACATCTTCAGCCCTAGAAAGCATCACTATCTACCTAAAAACTTAAAATATCTCTTATGTATCTCCTCATCATCCAGTCAATCTCTAGGGCTGCACCTTAATTCCAGTTAACCAAAACATCTTCATCATTAATCGTTACATCGACCTTCACCAAAACCCACCGCTTATGGCATCCTCTGCCAAGCAAAAGTCATTACCGTGCCTCTTAGATACTTTACCCGTGTCTCACTGACATCTTAATTCCAAAAACCTTTTTTGTTTGTCAGGCAAAAAATTAATCCAAAACCGCCCAAATCCCATGTCTCAATTCGTCGAATAAATTAACCACAAGTAACTTGTTGGGTTTTTCATCATCCCTCAATTATTTTTTTTTAATAATTGAACGTTGGAAACAAAGACGACAGCACACCAAACAAATTGAATTACTAAGAGCAAAAAAAAAAAAAAATGTCAACGCACATTACCGACAGATAGATTACCTAAAGAACGCTCTCATAAATATTCATAAGCATTCGTGAACTTGCCTGTTGTATCTATCTATACCGAACGGCCCAAAAAACCTCTCCTCAGTCGCTAAAGATGAAACCAATTTAAATACGCAAAGACTTGGTCGGCGGCAACAAAAAGTATCTCCATACAAAATAACGAACACGAACGAAAAAATACGCCGTCATCTCTTTGTGATTAATTGAGCCTCGACTGGCGTTTCCGAAAGAGACCCCAGCCTGGCTTTGGAATACCATATCTCATTGGCATTCCATTCGATTCTGAAACTTCTGTGTGTGTGTGTGTGTGACTGTGCTCGGACTCCAATCAACAAATGAGCGAATCTATTGACATAATGATCCTAATTAATCGCTACATGCCATCGAAATTATAGCATTTCGACAGAACGGTAGTCACAATCTGATTTTGGGAATCATTATAATTAGAGCTCCCAATCCGTGGTTATGTTTGGGAATCAGTTGCAACTCTCCTCTTTGTAGGTGAACCGCACGTCGCGGCAGAAGATATAATTAAAACGAGAACAAACCTTGTGTGAGATTCTGATGAGTACGGGGGCCTAAAGCGAATAATTATAGGCGCTGTCGTAAAATGAAGCTACCTGTGGATGGAAAACAACAGGAAGGACGAAGAGGATGTGTCGGTTGTGGTGGTTATGGGATCGCACCCACTAGATACACCCACTTGTTTTCGGACGATCAAATTTAGATGTGAAAGGGATATTCTTGTGACTTTTTATGGCGAGATGATTAATTATAGATATGGAACGCGTGCACAGCATCTGGGCTCATAAGACGTTCTGGCTGGGGAAGTAATTCGGCTGGGAAATGAGAGAAAATACTAAAAGATACATCACACGTGAACGTCAACATCATCTTAGCAGTTGTTGGTGCATTTCAATTGAATGTCATGTGGCAACATGTTTACTTGTCATAAAAAAGAGGAGTTTTCAGCTGTCAGACGATGACAAATTTTATGCCCGAAACACATTGACATTAACAGCAACATTTTAAAACACCCATTTACAACGTCGACGGCAACTGCAAATTTAGAACATTTGCTAACATTGACGTTAATGTTGCTGTTGATGTGGCTGTTTTAAGGCGTTTCCTGCATTATGACACAATTATGGGAAAAGTGATGCCAAGTGTAGTTTTTATCTGTCATTTTTTCGTTTTGAATTTATTGCAAAAGTTGGCTTTTTTCATTGTCCCACCATCAAGGAAGAAGAGAACTATTTCGGGGGAAAGCAACCCTGCGAGACATGGCTTAACAAGTCTGCATTGGAAGTATAAAATTCCGGCTTACCATTCCCAAGAAACACAACCCTTAGGGTCCTGTTCAAAAGACTCCATTTAAGGTGGCTAAAATACGTAGGGCGAACTGACATTAACCCCTCGGCTAGCAGAGTATTCGATTTCAAGCCAGATGCAGGACGCTGCAGGGGAAAACCTCGCCTTAAGTGGTGCTTACAAGCAAGCATCGACCTCAACGGATATGGGGTACGCAACTGGAGGCAGTTAGACCGGAATAATTGAAGAGGCATGGCCAACTAACAATTTTTCTTTTCTAAAGCATAAATTTCCAATTTCATGAAGCAATTCCTTCTATTAAGCTTTTTTGTAAACTGTGGTTAAATTTTAAGGGCCGATGTTGATGTTGAGTAAAACACAAATTATTTAGGAAATTATTGTCACTTATTTTTATTATGATAATATTGGTATGGATCAATTATGTATGGAACAAAATATCGGCCAAATGGCCACCGCGAACTCGGCGACACACCTCCATCCGACAGTTCAAATTTTCCATGACGCTGAGGCATAATTGAGGATCTATGCCGTTAATGTGCCGACTCATCTCATCTCTTAGCTCTTGAATTGTTGCTGGCTTATCGACGTACACCTTTTCTTTTAAATAACCCCCAAGAAAGAAGTCCAACGGTGTCAAATCATACGATCATGGCGGCCAATTGACATCACTACCACGTGAGATAACACGGCCATTGCATTTGTCGCGCAAAAGAGCCATTGTTTCGTTAGCTGTGTTGCAAGTGGCATCGTCCTGTTAAAACCACATATCGTCCACATCCATATCTTCCAATTCGGGTCAAAAAAAAAATTCGTTATCATCTCACGATAGCGAACACCATTCACAGTAGCTGCCTAAACGGCCTCAAATTGAAAAAAATACGGCCCGATGATGCCGCCAGCACATAAACCGCACCAAACCGGTTACTCTTTGTGGGTGCATTGATTTTTCGACAAGCATTCTTGGATTATTACTCGCCCAAATGCGCGAATATCGCTTATTGACGAATCCACTGAGTTGAAAATGTGCCTCATCACTGAAGTGATTTGCTTCGAAAATTCATCATCCACTGTTGCCATTTCGTGCCACCATTCTGACCTTTGATGACGCTTGAAATGGTCAAGAGGCTTTAGTTCTTGGGTCAATTGCACCTTGTAAGCGTGTCAATTCAAGTCTTTAGGCATAATGTTCGTCAATGACGAGCGTGAGAGGTGAGATTGTTGGGCACGACGACGAGTTTATGTGGACGGCTCTTCAGCCACACTATCGCCAACAGGAGCAATATTTTCTGCTGTGCGAGCTGTACGAGCATGCATTGGTATTTTCACATCTCCTGCAGACCCGGTTTGTTCAAATTTTTTGCCCGATTTTTCCGATTGTACGCACATTTGGGCGATTAAATTGACCGAAAAAATAACGAAGTGCACGATATGCATTTTGATTTGAACGCCCATTTTCATAACAAGTCTGAATAACTTAAGCGCTTTGATCGGTTGTGGGTCTTTCCATAAATCAAATTGAAATGTCAAATGAAATGCAGAAAAAAACTTGACGTTCAGGTGTGGTTGGTTCACAGTCAACATTTGGGGTTTTCCCGCGATTGACTAGTCAACCCGAATCGCAAGATGTTCCCAAATTATTAAACGATTCCAAAAACATGCCATAAAGCAGGCCTTCGAAATACCATATGGACCGCTCTAAATTCGTATCGATTTGATAGATTTACAAGTCATACCAAACCAATTTAAGTGCAAACACATGTTGGATGGTCACCCCTTCTTTAAATCGACCGCCAAAAGTCATTTAACCAACTGAACCCCTCATTAATTCGAAAATAAGGAAAAACACACAATTCTCTGTACGAAAATAATGATTTCCATCAATTTAATGAAACAATTTACGAATGGTGACAAACTTCAGATGCCATTGTAGACAATTTTCTCCATAAAACGAGAATCCACACCATCTGTGCGTGAGCGACATGAAACATTGTAAGCCATCCAACCCCAAACAACAACACCATGAACGTCTGTTAAAAAAAAAATCAGGGACAACCCGAGGAAGGAGAGAACACTAAATGGATATAAACGACATTTTCGTTTATGTTTTCATTTTTATCTTCTTTGAGATTTTTTTTCTTCGTTTCGTTCATTTTTATGACAAACATCTCAAAATGACGCCTGTTACACAATCAGGGCCAAAATCATCATCTTCTACGGAAATCAAAAAAAAAAAAAAAAAACGAGGACACACACACAAAAAGAAGGAAAACAAGGAGGACCGGAGAAGAAAAAAAAATCGCGTGAATGGCTATGGTCACCAGCCCAACTCTCACTCTCTCTCCAAAACTATAAATTGTTGTATCTCAAGTGATGCCATGTGTATCTTTTTGTTTGTATCGTTCCGAAAAGTAACAATTTGTTAGTTCCCCATCTAGATCTTGTCATTGTCAACATATACTCGT
Organism: Rhingia rostrata; assembly: GCA_949824845.1. NCBI lineage: Eukaryota > Metazoa > Arthropoda > Insecta > Diptera > Syrphidae > Rhingia > Rhingia rostrata. The sequence continues at coordinate 19,393,246 of OX463757.1, forward strand.
CATCTTTTATCGTGTGCCTTGAGTCAGACGCTTGTCATTTGTAAATGCATTAGTTAAGTGCAAGGGTCTCCGAAACTAATGATACAAAACATTTATTTTCTAAGAGAGAAACATCAGATGGAAGAAGAAGAAGAAGAGATATGACATTACCGCTGACAATCGTTTCGTTTCATTTCAAACGAAATGACATTTCTATTTGGTTGACATTTCTCTGACAGAAGGGACGGGGTACATGTTTCGTTTTCGTTTTATGATCGACCGAACATGTTGGAAGTGACCTCCTGTATGTGGTCGGGGGATAGGAGAAGGTTTGGGTTTTTTTTTTTTAGAAAATACCGCCGGGGGACAGGAAACATGCCAAGATGTTGTTAATTAAATTATCATCTGATAATAAAAATGATTTGCTAAGTTACATTGTCGGGCGGGTTTTGACGGTGCGACCGGCCAAGTGAGATTGATTAAGTGTGTGGGAAATGGAGGTGTCATAATGTGTAGTTCGGATGCATCAGCAATGTATTGACAGGTGAAGCGTGTTCATTTGGGAATATTGTGTTAAGAGTGTGTGACTGAGAAGTTGTTAATAAAAGGTTGTAAAACGAAGTTGGAAGCAACAGCTGGCAATGCGCCCTAAAACATTTGATGGTCTCGTAAGTCTCGTAGAATCATTTTCAAAACGGATAATTTCAATGGTTTCGAAAGATCAGCAATTGATTTTTTTAAGTATGATTGGATAAATGCCATGTTATCTCTCAGGGACCTCAAGCCGTTTTTTAAACATCTATCTGAGATCCTTAAAACTTAGGTTCCAATGTTGACAGAGTCAGTGTTAAGATCATGTACGGGTATTCTGAAAAGTATACCCACTTGCACAGATTTTGATCAGAATTATCAAATGAGTTGGGGATATCAAACCTGGGAATGTTCACCTGCTCTGGTAGTATCAAAGGTCTCAATAGTCCAATTCCAATTCCAATTTGGACGGAGCAAGGAGGATACAGAAACGTTATTCTGATCAGAATTGTCAGCAAATCACTGGAGCTGTTACAAGAGTTCTCCGTTAAGGGCGGCTCAATGTTGAAAATGAATTGAACAAGCTGTTTCTGAGGTACTAACGAAGTTCTTTTCAATTGAAAGGCCCTTGGATGCCGCTCAAATGCCGCTGCGGCTTCGAAAAATTGCTCGGATCCCAGATGTCCAATTTTCAACTATTATGCCCCGTAGATTGGGCTGAATTCTAACAACGGCCTAGGTTATGTTGATTTTGGGAACACCAGTCGATTGCGACTTGTTGGCACATACCTGCGACTTCAGAAAACAAAAAAAATTCAAATTTTTGGCGTAACAGGCTCGTTAGTACCCACAACCATTGCGTGTGTGTGTACTTCAAGAACGATGGCGGGGCCTCCTTTTTTATCCCGACTCCGAACGGCGAATTGGAGGTAAGCTTTTCATGAGAGAGAGAGGAAGGCCAGTGAAAAATCCTTTAGGTGTTGCTACGAGTGGGAATCGAACCCAGACATTCTGCGCGGCAGTTCATCGCACCAACCATCGCGCTACTGAGCCCGTCGACTTTAGAAAACGCCAGAAGAAAAAAACCTACGTGGTCAATTCGCACGACCTTGGTGGTAAATTCAAGTTGCCCCCTCGAGGGATAACCCAGCCCTCAAATTGTTTATACAGAATGCCCATTGTAGCGTTCGTTCTGTGACACGTAGCCCCATATCACTGAGACCACATGTCCACAAGTCCACAAGTCCACATCGTTCGATTCGGGTAAACAAATCATTTACCTCCACCAGCTGCCGTTTCCATTGATGTTATCATCAAGATCGTTTTCGATGAAGTGCGGACTGATGACGTCAAGCGATGGCCCAAAATCCGGACCAAAATGCTAAATTTTGTGGAAGCACTGCCACTTCGTGTGGGTTGGCATCACTGATCACCATGTCGATTAGTTTAAGCCCAAGATGTTCGAACACAGTTTACAACTGAAGTGGCGCCCAACACCAGGACTGATGCCCTTTTGATTACTGCTCCGGTCTACTAAGCGGTGCTTAAAATCTTGACATTGACATTGGGTGCGTTCCCTTTTGATTACTTCGTTGGCCTACTAAGCGTTGCTGAAAATCTCGAAAGTGACATTGGATGCGTTTCGGATTTCAGTTTTACCAAGTTAACTTTGCCGGTGCACTGCTCTCACCGACCGTTTTTAGTCACATGATATGTTCGATTGACCAATGAGAACAGTGTATCGGCAAAGTTAACATGGGAAATCTTAAACACGGAACACGGCCATTATCTAAGTTGTTTTTCACTGCCCCACATCTTGCGAAAGTCTGACAAACACCCAAAAGCACACAACTGTCATAGAAAACTTATCAAATCTGACGTTTTAAATCTGCGATGGCGAGGAGTTCACACAGAAATTAATGAAGAAGCTAGGTTTGAGGCTCTGGATAGGCCGTTTATGCCAGGTGTATGCCTTTTTCCCCATTCTTCGTGCCGAAAATATTCATTTCCGTACGTAATCGAAAAGTTTGGTTGAAGATCCTTTAAGGAATAATAAAAAGACTGAATAAAATTGTTTTACGATTCAAGAAGCTTTAAGCAGATAGCATACTTCTAGAGGTATTGCAAATAGATCTTGAGATGGATGGATGGGTGTAACAGAATGGGAGTAGACTTCGGAATATCCACTGCCGCAAGTTTGACATTCGTGCTTACTTTAGCTCCTTGTTCCTCAAGTCAAAGCCTTTGTTAAGTATCAGTTGATATATAAGATTCGCAAGTGCATCTGAAATTAAATATCTGGCATATACGGCCCATACTCAAACTCAAACCTAGCATCTAACTTCATTTGTGTGTGCAAAGTTACATCTTTGCCACAAAGAGTTGAACCTTCACAAACACATCTGTTGGTCAAAAACTGGTTGTACTTCCTCTTTATGACTTAAAATGCGTCATACCTTTGTAACAACTCCCCTGGCTCATTTTGTGTAAAGCTAATTCAGTACCACCTTCCAAAGACTTGCCCATCTAAATGAAATTAACTTCCATTGACTATCACATTTAATTTCAGTGTATTACCCCCCACTAACATCGGTGCCTTTATGATGTCGAAATTCCCTTCAACCCTCGTTTTAAAAAGGAGGCAAAGCCCTCCATCATAAGGCCAACTACATACCAACTAGATACACCATGTTATAACTACGTTAGCACCACTGTTATACCCGCTTAAGGAGTGCACAACTGCGGGATATGTACCAGCAGCTCTGCCAGGACTGCTCCATGACTACAAACGGACATGGAGCCAGCCAGCAACGACAGCAAAAACGACAACAACAGCCGACTAAAAGGCGACGATAACTACAACGCGCACTCAACTGTAAAGTTAAGACTTCTAAGGGAAATTTCAGAACTCGCTCTCATTCGAGTAAACAGAGATCTAACCAGCAGCGAAGTAGCAGCATCCAGGAAAAGGATAAGGAACACTTTGTTTAGAGATTGAAAGTTTTTGGTTCGTTCCTGTTTTTTTTTTTGCTCGTTATTCCATGTCGCATCTCGCAAACAGCAGATACAACGAGCACAGGGAACATCATATGCAAATGTTTCGTGTTGCCACACCACCATCATCACCGACACCACCACCACCCCAAAAAACAGGATGAAATCGAGTCGGTGCTTAAAATCGCAAATTAAATCACAGGTGGGCATGGTCATACCACACGCTCTTGTGTAGTAGTTTGTGTTAACCAGACAGACAGGCTTGTGTGCTGGAGCTCCTGCACCTGCTCCTGATGCTGTGACTATTGGTATCCCCCCGCCTTGTAGTTCTTTGGAGTTATTATCCACTTTATGAGGCGGGGGATGGTAGAAGATTTGTCTAGTCCCGGGCGAAATTTGTATTTCAAACACGAGTTTAACACGCTTAAGCATATGAGCCAGGAGCTGGGTGTAGGACTTCTTTTTAACGAATTAGTGGTACAAATGGCGCTGACTCCATTCATAATGGAGTTTGTCAAGTGGATGTACCCATTCGGTATTATCCTTGGAATAGAAAGTTAAAATTAAATTGCTGGAAGATGGGTTTTTAATTTCTGTTCGGGGAAATATCCTTGGAGGGGGATTTTTATGGTTCATTTTTACGGGGGCGATTAGTTCCTACGGACTGTGTGCATAACAATATGAGAGAAGGTAAGACTCGTTGTTTGATTAATAAATTTTCTAATGAAATCTATCCTTAAAATTTGTTTGCAAAAATATAACTAAGGACACAGCAATTAATGAAGAAGTTAGGTTCAAGGCTCTGGACCGGACGTTTATGCCAGATATATGCCCTTTTCCCTATTCTTTGACTCTTTAAAGTGCGAATAGGAACGAAAGCCAACACGAATATTTTTAGTATAATCGATGATAGTATTCCGTGGTAATTTTCACGCACTTAGACGATCCAAATTTCTTTATTTTTGTCCTTTTTTTCTGCTTGCCAAACACTTCTAAGTACTTGACAGTAGATGTTAAGTGGAAGCCTATAGTTTCAGTAAAAAAAAATAACTGAATGTTCAAAGATATCCTTTTCATCTGCTACCACCTACTTGTGTACCTGGCGGCAGCCACATGTACTTGGCAATAAAGGACGCACCTTTTATCGTAAAGCTACCTGCCACTGGCTGTGTTCCGGATTTCTATTACAAAACCTAAATTCCCAAAAAGTTCTATGACTCAAGTACTTTCGAACCTGTTGTGTCACTTGTGTGCTGCATATAAAAGAAAGTTCAATTCAGTGGCGTAGTGCTGAGTGTCTTAAACTTCTCCTCAGTAGCCCTGGTTGTTTTAGGGATTTCCAGTAGCCATTCGCTAAAAATTTTTTGACTCAAGCACTTTCAAACATCTTTTTTGTCACTTGTGTGCTGCATATACAAAAAAGTTCAGTGGCGTAGTGCTGAGTGTCTTAAACTTCCCCTCAGTAGCCCTGGTTGTTTGAGGGATTTCCAGTAACCATTCGCTAAAAGTTAAAACTCCGTTCCCAGTCACATCAAATCGAACTGGGCAAAAACACTTTCGAACCTTTGTATTGCCGCTTGTATGTTGTGTTTAGGGAGATGTCAGTGGCGCAGACGTTCTGGGTTCGATTCCCAGCGGTAGCAAAACCTTAATGATTTTTCACTGGCCCTTCTCTCGTGATGATCTGACAAATCATCCGAGTAGTATCAGTTATCAAGAAAAGCTTATCTCAAGTTCGCCGTTCAGAGTCGGTATATAATAGGAGATCCCACCATGGTTCAAGAAGTACACACACACACATGAATGGTTGTGAGAAAGCTCGGCCCTGGGTACTAAAGAGCCTGTTGCGCCAAAAATTTGTATTTTTTGTGGTGAGTATGTCATTCTTCCCTGTAATAGCTCTGAGGTATCCGTCGGAGCGCAAAATTATCTGATTTTGTACGATTCGAAGGACTTTAGCTTCGAGGTATTCTTCAGAGAAGCTGTTCTGCATTTTCCGCCGACATTTTGTAACGCGTCGCGGTGAATTGCGTTGATGTGCGATCAGGTGCATTTTTCGTGCAAATTTTGACAGCTAAGTGCAATTATTTTTCCGATTTCCTCCGACACAAATTCTTTGCGGGATTAAAAAGTTATTCAGCCCTATCGAGATATCCGTCGGAGCGGAAAATTATCCGATTTTGTACGATTCGAAGGACTTTAGCTTCGAGGTATTCTTCAGAGAAGCTGTTCTGCATTTTCCTCCGACATTTTGTAACGTGAAATGCGTTGAAGTGCGATCAAGTGCATTTTTCGTGCAATTTTTGACAGCTAAGTGTAATTGTTTTTCCGATTTCCTCCGACACAAATTCTTTGCGGAATTTATTTACGAATTGTAGTGATGTGTTTTTTTTTTCGATGACACATACCTCGAATGGAATTTGAACCTCCGACGAAGTATGCGAAATTGTCCGCTCCGTCGAAAACCATGTTAGGGCAGATTGCTTATCTGGCGATAAATGGCCCGAAACCTAGCTTTCGCATTCGTTTGTGCATATGATAGTCATCGAGGGGATACTAGACCCAGTCAAGACCAATAAATCTTTGGAGCTGATTATGAACATGTCTTGTTATAACAAGCGATTGTGACTTAATTTGACATGAAAAGTCTTAAAAATTAATTTATAATAAAATTTCCCGCACGTTTACATGAAAGGTTGTGAAAATGGTCAGGTACTGGGCCCCTGTATGCTGAAACATGGTGAAACGTATGCCAAACAACATCAAATTCAAGCCAAAACTGCAGGAACACCAACAAGCTTTACGACATTAAAAGCAAACTCAGATGAACTTTTTTGAACATATTTATTCTTACCAGCATAAAGTTTTTAGGTAAAATGAAGATTGAGCCCAAAGAAGAATGAATCCTCGGTTTTGGCCATGAATTTCCCGCAGTCCTCTAAGTGTGTCAAATTTGTTGCTCTTATATTGCGTTAGCCAGCGAAATTGTTTGTATACTGGTTTTGTATGTTCATTTTTTTAATAGCGCATAGGATATTTCTCCTTGGAGAATATTCTGAGAATTCTCTTGAATTTGGTTTGACTTTAAAGATTTTGACTTGTTTTTGGTTCTCATTTTTGGTTCGAGAAATCTATGTATGCTGGTTTTGTATTGTTTGAATTATCGCCAATTAAGAAATTTTCGAATACCTAGTTTATGGTATGCACTTACGATGCAGTGCCTATAGACTTGGGCTCACTGATTGTCATGCATTTTCGTTGTCATCAGTCTTTTCGGTTTTTTTTTTCAAATAAATTTTGCACCTTCAATACTGGTTTCCAATACTAGTTTTGGCTTTTGGCAATCAATCTATTGTAACGGCAGTCATATAGGCTTATATACTTTTTGACTGCCGTTGCAATGGAATCCATTGCATTTTTTTTTATCTTTTCCTCGAAGAGACATGATTTATGATTCATGACAGACAAACACAAATGCATTTAGCGTGTATACATACTATCCGATGACGCACTGTATCACTGAGCCATTTTGTTAGATATTCTCTCTAAAGATCTCGTCACCTTGCAAAATGTAAATTTTACCCCTTTGTTACAATCTCGCACGCTCACTTTCATTCCTCTGGGACACTTCGGTTCCGAGCCCATCCACCAAAATTTAAGTTCATGCGTCCTAATCCAAAGTTATCGAAACTTTGTCCAACATAACTAAGACCACCCTTGACTGATTATCGACAGTCGGCTTATTGAACATGAAGAGATGCCTTATCAAAGCGACAAATTTTCCCTTCGACCTCATCTGCTGTCGCACAAACTGTTGCTTGTTTACGAGTCAATGTGTATGTTGGTTTTGTATGCCCATTATTTGAATGATCGTCTACAATGAAATTTTCGAATGTGGTTGTCTTTTATTTTCGTTGTCACCAGTATGTGATATGTATTCTTACGCATTTTACACCTTTCAACACTGTTTTCGACCTTGTGATAAATTTTGCAACCGAATTTCATTGTTCACTGTTTAAATAGGAACGTCTGATAACTTTCTAAGTTTTTACGCATTGATAGCCGTCACTTTTTAAGAATTTACCCACCCGCAGCTGTTTTTGCACTTACACAGCATTTCTAAGCAAAATATGTATGCTGGTTTTGTATGTTGATGGTTAAAATCATCTCTAATGGAGTTCCTCAAATGCTCTTGTGTTTTAATCCAAGTGATGATTTTTGTTCCTTTCAACTTTATGCATTTCATAATTATTTCCAATCTGTTTGACAGCATATTTGCACTCTGACTTTGTATGTTAATTGTTCGAAATGGCGTATATGATGTTTGGGTGATGTTCGCATGTGTTCATCGCTGTCGACCTTCTGTTTTATGACACACATATCCCTTCCTATCGCCAAATACAAGTTATAAGCCGAAAATTAATTACTTTAGCCTCTGTTGAGTCCCCTTTCGATGAGTCCCCGCGTTCCTCGCAGCACTATCCAATTTCAGCCCGGATATAGTGTATATTTTCCATTGATTTTCCCAAGTATCTGCGTTCGTAAACTAAACACTTGAATGGATATAGCATATATGGTTTATGTTCGTAATTAATGGATATTTTCGTACCGTCCATATGCATGGCTCTGCCCCGTCCCCCCAAAGCAGTTAACACAACCATTTTTCAAGCCATAAAATCACAACGATTATCATTAAATTCCATAACACTACAGAGACTATAGGTGTACCCACGCAGCGCAGATATACCGCGCCCATGTGGTGAAGTATCCTCTTTTGTTTCTCGCTGTCAGGATTAAAAGAAAATTCCCGAGCACACACTTACGCAAAATAAATCTATGCCATCTATCCTTCTGTGCATGCAACACTGAATATAAAACACTCGCATTTATCACCGGGACCTGTTTATGATGTCCTCTTACACTCGAGTGTTGGAGGGGTGGTTGGGCTAAATAGGACTCTTATCTGTCCTTTGCCAGATAAAGTAGCAATCGCCACTCAACTAGCTCAACCACATCACTCATTTGGTGAGATGATATATTCATCGCATGTGCCATTTTCTTAGCAGAACGTTTAATTAGATTCAACAAAAAATGAAAGTATCCATGCCATGGTGTGTTAGTTGTTGAGTATCTTTTACACAAAAGCGGCTTCTTTTTTGGAATTGCGTAGGGGTATACATATCCAAATTTAATGAAATTTGAAATTTATTACCAATAACGAACAAAAATTTATCCTTTCAGTGTCTTTTTGCCATCTCCTTGGGGCTACGAATGTTTATCCTTAAAATTAGATTTGAATTAATTTTTTGTTCGTTGTCTGCAACGCGTTGTTCCTGTCTCGGTCGGTCGTCGTCCTTCTTAGCATGTGAAGCAGTAATGAAATAAGAATTCCTCATCGAAAGGAATGGGGAAAAAAGTAAAAATCCCTCCCCTGCCATCCCATGTGTGCGGCATAATAATCCTCATTTTTCATTCCTGAATGTGTGCAAATATTTGAATTGTTCCCGGGGTTTCTGTGTTTTTTTTTTGTTCTGTACATTAGAGTCGTCCTTATGTAAGGATCTTGTTATTCCTTTTATAATTACATTTTTTCGTTGGTAAAGTTTTTTTTTTGTCTTCTTCTGTCGACACATTTTTTCCTTGGATGCATTTTCATTACGAAAATAAATTACAAGAAGGGACTGACGGCGACGACGGTGATGGTGCTAATACTGATGTGGGAAAATCCAAAAGCAAAGTGTTTGTGTTTGCAGATACAAATCGAATTGAATTTTAATTATTGTGGGAAACAAGATTTACGAGTACATACGCTTTGTATCTACGCACTTTGTAGTACTCTAGTCGTTCACAACGCATTTGGTTGTCGGGTTGTTTGTGTGCGTGTTTGTTGGTGCATTAATCCTTTTCCTTTGGGGGAGCAGAAGGTATTGCGATGACTCTGTTGGCTGTCGGGATTCTATGAACACATGTGACATCAGTCATTTCCTCTTGGGGGCTTATCTCGCCGAATTGAATATGGGAAATTGGTTTTGGAAAAATCTCACAGATGGTTGGCGGAGAGCAGGATTTCTGTGTGTGGATAGAAAACCCATATGCCAGATAGGGCGTTGAAAGTTTAAATCAATGTGGTTGTTGATGTCACACTCACAGAAATGGCAATGGGGGTGATTTATTGGTTTGAATTGCTGCCACAGTTGGGATGACAGTTTTAAGCATTGAAGGTCTTCATGTAGACTTGATGCTTTAAAGGCTTTGCGAAATTTGTGCGCCAGCAAAAAAAAGGGAATACCACTTTCATAGAAGATATCGTTTGTGTTTTTTTTCTATTTTTGCACTCCTTTAGGTCTTTTAGGCTGCTCCGCCACACAATTGTGTTAATAATTTGGAGCTTGAGTTCACGATAAGGCTAATCAAAGTGATGGTTTGACTGTCAATCCGCATATTATTCTAATTGTACCCTCCTTTCTTGAACATCAGGCATAAGGTTCTCAAAAAGGGGAAAAAAGATGCGGTGAGCAACCTAAAACCAAAGAATTTACATCAACTATTGCACTAAATTTTAGGATATTGACGGACCTCGACATTGGAGTGTGATGGTTCGACTGTCAATCCGCATATTATTCTAATTGCACCCTCCTTTGTAGAACATCAGGCAAAAGGTTCTCAAAAAAAGGGAAAAAAAGATGCGACGAGCAACCTAAAACCAAAGAATTTACATCAACTATTGCATTAAACTTTAGGATATTGACGGACCCCGACATTGGAGTGTGATGGTTCGACTGTCAATCCGCATATTATTCTAATTTCATCCTCCTTTGTAGAACAGCAGGCATAAGGTTCTCAAAAAGCGAAAAAAAAGATGCGATGAGCAACCTAAAACCAAAGAATTTACATCAACTATTGCATTAAACTTTAGGATATTGACGGACCTCGACATTGGAACGTGATGGTTTGACTGTCAATCCGCATATTATTCTAATTGCACCCTCCTTTGTAGAACATCAGGCAAAAGGTTCTCAAAAAAAGGGAAAAAAAGATGCGACGAGCAACCTAAAACCAAAGAATTTACATCAACTATTGCATTAAACTTTAGGATATTGACGGACCCCGACATTGGAGTGTGATGGTTCGACTGTCAATCCGCATATTATTCTAATTTCATCCTCCTTTGTAGAACAGCAGGCATAAGGTTCTCAAAAAGCGAAAAAAAAGATGCGATGAGCAATCTAAAACCGAAGAATTTACATCCACTACTGCACTAAATTTTACGGTATTGACGGACCTTCACATTGGACATTCAAGATTGCTACTACATGTAGTGTAAATAGCCACAAATATTCCGAATCGCATAATGTAAGATTTTCAGCCCGAAGTCTGCCACTGCAGAGGAAGACCTTGCCGTAAGCAGCGAGCAGAAGTGGAAACCGAATCTTAACAAACTTGTACTACTGCAAGAAGTTAGGTAGGGACCGGTATAATTGGAGATGCATGTAGTTTGACCGCCAGGTTCTTGAATAAACTGAAATACCCAGCCTTCTCCAACCCAAAAAAAAAAAAAAAAAGCCCCTAAAGATCCGTCTTTTATGATTATGATTGTATAGCGAACACTTATATTAATCATTGGGAGCCATGTAACGTCAGGGCATAAAATTTAATAAGGAGGATAGCAAAAAATCCTCATCAGGCTCCTTAGAAATGGAGCTCCAAGAAATCGTTTAGCAAGGTGAACTTCCGATCTCTGAAGGATGCGTCATTTCCAAGCCATTTTTTGGATGGTTGCACGCAGACAACATAAAAACGAATTCGAAGGGCGATAAATCAAAGTAAGGCATGAGCTATTTCAACAATGTTCGAGCGAAACAAAGAAGTTCGCTCTTCGTATTTCTTCTATTAGTTTTTTCGATTGCGCTTGAATCCTACCTACATAAGGGAAGTGCAAGGTTGATTTTGCTCCATTCATTCAAACCTTGTCGTCGAACTCAAGTTTGGAGCGTATGATCGCTATATACATTGTGGGCAGATCGGCTTTAGATTTAGATTTCAGATTTTGGTTTGGAAAGCATTGAATTGCACTCTGTTGGTTTTATGCCATTTATACATGCTGTCGAGGTCAAATGCAATGAGCTTAACAATTTTGATAGTAAAGAGCCGTCGTCTGAAAATGACTGGGCTGCACCTAAAAACGAATATCAGTAGCTGAAAGTACTGCCATCAGCGAAGAAATAAATTGGACTAGTACCCAGGAGATCATTTATAAAAATTTCAAAAAGAAACGAAGACAAAACTGAGCCTTAGGGTACACCAGCGTTTATTTGGTGAGGTACAGACTTGAAACGCTTTAATACAACTTGAATTGAATGTTTCGAAATATGTTTTGAACCCTAGAAATTTAGTAGTACATATCTCACTTGGACTAATTAGGAGTTCCTATATAAGACCCTGATCATCCCAGTCCTACTTAGCTGCTCTACGGCGCTGAAGCATGGACCGTATCAAAGGAGATGAAGAAATCTTTTTTCGATTTGAGCTTAAAATTCGTCGAAAAATCTTTTTGTTATAAAAAAATGTGTTGATGCCAAACACTAGTAAATGCCTTCGTAATATAAAGCGCAGTAATATTGCTTTTACCGCCAATGTCGATGGATTGGTTCCGATTATCGGTGATATGTGTCATCATCACCAGCGGACCTGTTGCTGCGAAAACCATTTTCAAGTCTTCATGGTTCGATATTTCGCATACAAGCTGACTATTTATTAAAGTTTTCATGACTTTGGCAAGAAGCGATGAAAATGCAATTGGTCGGTATCTGGAGGGAGAAGAAGATTCGCCTTTGTCTTGGACAGGCTCGTCGGAAACACTCATGATGAGTAGAACACGCAGGTATACTCCTAGATACATGTTTGCGAAAATAGTCAACCTACCACTAGTAACCATGCAAGGCAGATGTAAAAAACGGTTCTGCGACTGTCCGCATCCAAATAATAGCTGATTCTGTCTGTTACTAAATAGTAGATACAAAATGTCAAGATTTATCATTTTCCGTTTGCCTATTTCATCAAATCGTATTTCCTTTATGGCAGTAATGTCTCTGCAAAATGTTTAGCTTCAACTTTCTATTGAGTGTTTTAACATTCTAGGTGCCGATACGAATGTCGTCGTTCTTTATTCATTCAGTTGTTCTATCCCAAGCTTTTGGTTGCTTCCCTTAATCTGATCGAATAGTCAGCCCGACCTTGAAGATTAGACACAAGTCTTAGTCTGAGATCAGAAGGATAGATATATCAATATCTTCGACGTCCAGAATGATCGCTGAGTCTGGTTAGGTCCTTAGTGTGGAAACACCCTGATATGACACCTGAAAGACCGGGTGAGATGTCGAGCGAAAAAAATCTTGGTTTGGAGCGCCAATTGCTAATTAGTACCCAAGGAATGTTTTTTTTTTTCACAAGCAAATATGGTTGTATAGGTGGGCCAAAAGAAGTCATCCGATGTAGTTTGGCTCTCATTGATATCGGTTGTGGCTCGCACAGTGTGTGCCATTGCTCCGTCCTGTTGGAACCACATATCCAACAGTCTTAATTCGTTTAATTGCGGCAGAAAAAACTCGGTTAACATGGACTATAGCGCGCACCGTCTACTGTTGTCATTTGACCAGCGGCGTTCTCGAAAAAAAAATGGCCCGATGACTCCTCCAGCGTGAACAGCACAACTGCATGGTGCGCGGGTGTTCTGGCTCATCGTGCATTAATCGTGGATATCGGTGCCGCAGAAGCGGTAGTTTTGCTTGTTCACGTAGCAGCTGAGGTGGAAATGAGCCTAATCGCTCATTATGAATTCGGTCGAAAAATCGTCCACTTCGTCCTCGAGATTGAGGATGGCGTAGGTTATACGCGTTTTGCGGTCGACAGGCAGTAGCTGATGCACGGACTGGAGTTTGTACGGGAACATGCGGAAGTGTTTGACCAAAATTTGCCTTAGGGAACACCGGCTTATGTCTGATTGCGAGTCACGGAGCGGCGTCTGGTCGAAGTTTCCGGCTTCAGCTCGACATCCTCGGCATCAGCGGCAATATTCTCGGCACAACGGCCGCTCCGGAGCTGGCCACTCTTGGCAACGTCTCGTGTGGTGCCATACTCTTCTAGGTTGGTGGCCAAACGGTGCAGTGTTTTCGCAACCGGTGTCGGACGGCCGGGGAACTGGCGATGGAATTCGCGCTGCGCCAACACTTTAGACGAATTGTTACGAAAAAAATAGACACGATTATTCCTCGTTTTTGGGGAGTCTATCACTCCATGGCCTGTATTCGACATCTGTCTAGTCCACAAATGTCAACACAGATTTGACATTGGCGGCCATTTGTAAAAATGAGGGCATCTTCCAAAAGGGTGATCTCTTTTGGCTCACCTTGTACTTATTATTATATGGTGGGACTTCCTGTTTTATGCTGATTCCGAATGGCTGAGTTCAGATAAGCTTTGACAATTGACAAGTGAAACTACTCGGACGATTTGCAGATCATCGCCTAAAGGGCCAGTGAAAAGACATTTTAAGTGAACTAAGGCTGTTAATTGAACCCAGTCCTTCTGCGAGGCAGTTAATTGCACCCAACATCGCGCCACTAATCCCATCTCAGCCATCTTCCATTTTCCAAATTCCAACTTCCAATATGAAAATCCCCAGATTGAGAAAGAAGCCAGTGCCTTTTGCCTAGTGTAGAGTGTATTTATGGTAAACTCAGCAGACCATCTGATAGCAAAGAAAGCTTGGCCTTGCAACAAGTCAGGATACAGTTAGCAAATTCCGGGATAATTTCAGAAATGCAACATAGGGTATCCATCATAACAAATCATGGTTGCGTTTATTTATGAACGAACGTACTTTACAATGGATGGGCAAACGCATGTGCACATGAGTCGAAAATTAGACTGAACCTTACCAAGCTTTTCACTTTTAACCCGAACTCCGAAATCTTCCAGGATGGTTTCGTTTATTTTTTGAAAGAACGTGCTTTACAATGGAATCACTAATAGCAAACGCTTGTGCTTTGAGCCAAAAATTCCACTTAACCTTACAAAGCTTTTCACTTTGAATACGAACTCCGAATCCTTCGAGGATGGTTTCGTTTATTTTTGAAATAACTTACCTTACATGGAAATCACTAAGGGCAAACACATGTGCGCATAGTACAAAAATTCCACAGAACCTTTCCAAGCCTTTAATTTTGAATCCGTTCTCCGAATCCTTCAAGGTTTAAAAACCAAGAGCCAAGCGAAAAGCAGAAGCACACAATGCCAGCGATTTGTGTACCTCCTCGGTATAAGACCGAAAAATCTTGAAAAAAGTATCATTCCATAGATACTTAAAGAAAGTCGTCTACTTTTTGCAGCTATTTCTCCATCTATTCTAGGAATATCACCGCGCTTATAAAAAATCTAGATAACCAGCGACTTTATAGCTTATAAGCTTAAAAAAAACCCCGGGAACTACAAATTTCTTGGGAAATATCTGACGCCTGAGACATTTCTACCTCCCACAGCACCCGTTCAACCAGCTCTTGGAATAACCACCGACGTTAAGTAAAAACCCTCCTCCACCAGCCTAAGTATCCACTAAAACCCCTGACAAGATCGCATTTTTAATTGCATAATTGTCACGGAACAATAACCCCCGCGTTCGTGTGCCGGTGTGGTCACTCTAACCACACTGCTGACATGCGGGAGCCTTAACAATTACTCTCACGCAATTCCAAGCCAACAAAAGGTACAAAAGGGCAGAGCAATTCCAAAGAAACTACTCCACTCCAGTCGTTTGTCTTGTCATGCATTGCAACCCACATATTCTACAAGACACTTCTAGGTCCCCATTCGTTTCATGTCAACGAGATATAGATACATAGATACTCCATGTGCCTACTCGTGGCACAAAACAAAAAAAGTGAACCTCCATCTCGTCTTCAACTTGCATGTTCCCTGGTTAACAAAAAATTGGTATCACTTGTACCATGACGATTTGCCGATTTGTTATATGATGGCCGGGTTTTTCCTCCCGTCGGTATCTATGTGTCTATTCCCACCACCCATCACGTGAACAACATTTACATATCCGTCCCGCTTGGCCCATCGCCACAGCATTGGATAACCCTTGTATATCCGCCTGCCGTACAGAGCTCTAGAGCAGAATTTTAAGTAGCACCAAGATGGTCAACGACTGCAAAATGTATCCACGGGATACACATCGAGCTGAGCTGGTTTTGACTTAAATCGATTTGCGATTGAATGGACTATTAATAACTGTTTGCGAAACCGAAACACAACATCCACATCGGCAACCACGATGACGACGGTTCGACGGTTTTTTATTTTTTTTTGTTCGCTTGCTCGACCTGGTCAAAGATTAGATGCCAGGCGCAAGTGTACCTACTCCATGGTGATGGTGCTCTCAGAGCTATCATAAATTTTCCTACGCCCCGATTTGTGCTTGTTGATTTGACGTTTTTCGGGTAAAGAATTACATTTTCAATTTGTTGAGGCATATCATTAAATCAGCGACGGCAATTGATTGCAGTCCCCGACCACTGATTTAGGATAGGGGAAGCTCGATGCCTTGGAATATCATTTGCTTAAGAGGGTCTTATTTGTAGGATAATACAGTTGCCTGGATAATAAATCCCAATCGCAATGCAATAACTTAAATGCTGATACAACGAAAGGAAAGAAAAATCAAACAGTCACGGCCCTCGTTGCCTCTCCTGTGGTACACAAACGAAATTTTATTACCGAAACCGCAGAAATTTATTTAATTGCAATTTGGGGACCACCACACCGCATGACCGTTGACCATTAAACTAAAAACTAATTCACATCAATTATTTAGGACCACACACTGATACAGCCACCACTACACACAGGCAGGTGGCATAAATCAAAACCAGCCTACTCAGCTATCCATGAATTATGGGCGAACGTCATTAGGCCAGGAAACCTATTTATACCATTTATTGTGCACTCGACTTGTGCGCCTTGTAGTTGCGAATTGTTCCTAATTAATGCATCCCTATGCTAGCGCCCTCTATACACACAAACACCCATATGATACGAATTTAATGTGGATTCCGACACACGTATGGGAATATATAGACTTAGTCGGCCGGAAAATAGACCGGATGGGAGATTTATTATTCCCTTCCGCTGGTGTTTCAATCTCGATGAAATTCAGTTCTGGGAATGCATGCGGTGGAGAGGCACCTTTAAATGTTAGTGCTACATGGCCCCGAGTCGACAGAGAATATGCTAATTTTTGGGTGTAAAGTAATCCTGTAAATTTTCCCAAAGCGCCTAGAGTTTCGGAGGGCGGGGTATGGGTGTCAAGTGGAGGTTAGTTAATATATAACTTTTGGTTCTATAATGCGGGTAATTAATCGTCGGATCGTTGGCAGATGGATGGATATGGTTGGGAGTAAATTGGAGTGGTTTATGTAGATAGCTGGATAGTATTTCAGAGAGAAAGTCATGTGGGGCTTAAATGGTTAAAATTATCACTGAAGGGCCCCACTTTGACATCATGTTGTCAATAGTAGAAGATGTTTTGCATTTAAATCGGTTCTCAGGAATATGATTCTATGATAAACCGTTTTGCTAATTTCTATAGAACTACCATCACCACTTTCATCGATGGTTCTATGCTATTCTTGGTCATCAAACTCTTGTTCCTTTGAACACCGAACATATGTTAAAACGACTGCAAGAGCACTGCACTTCAACTCTCGCTTGTATTGAATTATTCATGACATCGCCATAGCATTGGTGGAGGAGCAGTTTGGCATGTACGATGCATTATCGACACGTGCCTACTTTAAATGCCGTCAGAGGTAAATTTTGTTTCATAAAAAAAAAAATGAACTCTTGCTGAATTAATTAAATGTGTGTTTTTGCACATACCTACAAAAACATCTTCAAGAAAGAAAAAAACGAATCGAAAGGAAATACTTTGTTGAGATTTGCTTCTATGAATTTTAAGTTTATGACAGCGGACTGATGGAATGGCGCTAGACGGCTTACAACTTCCTGATTGTGAGAGGTAATTCTCATTTACATTTTTAATGAAAGGGATACGATACTTTTATTGTCAATCTTTTGCTTTTTTTGTGACACATTTTGAATTTTTTTTTTATATTCACCACGTTAGTGTCAAGTTTTATTTGAATATTGAAATGAGCAACATTTGGGTTGTTTTTATCAGTGTTATGCATCTGCTATAAACTGTGTTTAGAATGCCGAAGGAGGGAATTCTCATTAGATCCAAAGTTTTGAAATTTGAACTTACTTACCATGCTAGTGTCAACACTTTGAATAATCATTTAGATTAAGCAATAGTTGTGTTGATTTTATTAGTTTTAAGCATCTGCCATTAATTGTGTTTAAAACGACTAATGGATCATTGTTTAGCAGTTCCAAAGGAGTGAAGTTAAAATTTATTTACCATGCTTGTGTCAACATTTTCAATGAACATTCTAATTAAATTACTGATTTGATCAGTATTATGCATCTGTCATTAAATGTAATTTGAAATGCAGAAGAAAGCAATGCTGATTAGGTCTAAAGTAGTGATGTTTAAACTTATTTACCACACTAGTGTCAACCTTTCAATAATATATATGAATGCTATTTCGTAGTGTTTGGGCTGTTTTATATAATTTATGAATCAACCATCGATTGCCTTTAGAGCGCAATTTGTTTGTTTAAATTCGAGAAGCTTCCACTTATTCACCACGCTAGTGTCATTATATCAATTAAAGATTTAAAAGTTGGTTTGCATCGTTTGGGTGGTTTTTATCCATCATAGAATCTGTTTGTATATATATATATTATATATATATATATATATAATGAACCATTTACTCACCACGATATTGTCAAAATTTTACTTTAATATTAAAAATAAGAAACACTTCTGTGGTTTTATCGGTTTTCGATTTGTTTCAGCGACTAAAGGCAGCAATATTTAGCCATTCCCATAAGTTAAAATTTATTCACCACGACAATGTCACCTTATTAATAGAAGAATCAAAATGCTTTTTGGTGAATTTTAATCTTCGTTTATGTATGATGAGAAAAACCCAGAAGTGAGAAATACTTAGTTTGACTTTATTCACCTTGCAAGTGTCAAAATGTTGGTTAAAAATAAAAAGAAGACATTTGTATCCTGTTGATTGGTTTTAAACATCCATTTTGCATTGAAAGGATTTACATCATCACTTGTAGGGTTGACGGGATCAGTGAATTTAGTGCGATGAACTGCGGCGCATAGGGTCTGGGTTCAATTCCTAGCCGAAGAAACACCTTAACGATTTTTCACTGGCCCTCCTCTCGTGATGATGTGACAAATAATCCGAGTCAAGAAAAGCTATCTCTAATTCGCCGTTCGGAGTCGGCATAAAACAGGAGGTTCCGCCATCGTACAAGAAAGTACACATACACACATGATCGTTGTGAGAAAGCTTGGCCCTGAGTACTAACGAGCCTGTTGCGCCAATAATTTGTTTATTTTTTTATATCGGATCTTGTACGGGTTCAGGCAGGTCTTTGAAAAGTTAAAGTCTGCGAAAGTCGATGTTCTTGTTCACGGCGAAGTTCTTCTAGACTCAGTTTTACTGCATACTTCAACGGGCAGTGATGATTTTGTTAGCCGATCCAGCGTTCCTTTGACGTGAGAGCGCTGATGCTTACCGAAATGATTGTCTGGAATTTGGCCTCTAAAATGGACGCAACGCCCGCAAACGAAATGTTTACAATACCAAACACTCATTTTGATAAATAAAAGTAGTATTTCGAAGTGCAGACCAATTATGTAATTTGTCAGTAGAATTTGGCTTCAATTAAACATGCTTAAACAATAATGTGAGCATGGCCGTCAAACCGACCCTTCCCTATTAAAGACTTTTTTAAGTCACCCAAGATAACTATACTTTTTTGGTGGTTTTGATTTAGACACCAAGCCATGTCAACCTTTGAATAAAAGATACGAAATGCAATTGCATTTTTTTTAAATCAAAATTAACCTTAACTCAAAGCGCATTCGTAATTATGAATTTTGTTTAAAAAAAAACAAATTTTTAACTCCCGATTTACCTACCACGCTGGTGTCAAGCTTGTAATTTCATATTTTAAATGACTGATATTGTCTCCTTTTATAATCATCTCAAGCAATGAATTGTATTCCCCATAATTAACGAAACATGTTTATATGGATCGAAGTTATGGTCATGCAATTTATTCACCACACTAGTGTCAACATGGTAGCAGTTAATAATCGTATAATTCTATGTTCAAGATGTAGTGTAGATCCACGAGCATGATAGAAATCTCTTGCATTGTTGAAACATTTGACAGTTAATTTTTTAATTGCAATGTATTCACCATGACAGTGTCAAAGTTCATATTGAAGTTGATTTCTGTTAACATTTTAAATAATTCTACTAAAAGACTGAACTACGATTAAAGACACTTCGTATTCAAATGGAGGACAAATACTACAATACTGTGTTCAGCGCTCAGCTGAACCCACCACGATAGTGTCATGTTATAAAATTGATTATGTAGGAAAAATATTTAAATTTATAGAGGTAACCAAAAAAAATTCTAGATGTAGATTGGACATAAAACTATGCAATAGAAATTCTTATTGACTTAGATAGCTTAAAGCTATTCACCACGAGAGTGTCACTTTTTTACGAAAATCTTAAATAATAGTACCCACTTTTGGAAACTATAAAAATGAATACCATGATGGAAATAATAAAAAATTTTTGCCAGGTTGAGGGAATCTTTGCAAAAATGAAATTCACCACCAAAGTGTCAGGTTATGGTTTGGGAGAAATATTTTTTGTAACAAATATTTTATGGACTGACAAACAATAGAATATCTGCCAAATTAAGATCTTAAGACTGACTTATGCTAATGAGAAATTTAAAAAAAAACTCGAGTATTTTCACCACGATAGTAATTATCAATAACTTACAGGATTTTCGATCTTGTACGTCGAATATAACAAATTGTCACTATTCGGCACTGAATATGTGCAGGTGCACTTTTCACCGCATTTCATAACAAATTGAAAAAAAAAAACAAAACTTAAGTGAAGAAATTAAAACAGCTGCAAAATATTCACCACATTGTGCGTCGAATATAACAAATTGTCACTGTCAAGGTGTAAATATTGAAACAAATGCTGAATATGTGTACTATTCAGCACTGAATATGTGCACTATTCCACTTTTCATGAGAAATTAAAAAAAAAACGAAACTCAAGTGAAGCAATTAAAAATGCTGCAAAATATTCACCACGATAGTATTAACAATAACTTATAGAATTTATTTAAAAGTAATTTTCAATCTTTTATGTCGAATATAGCTAATTGCCAATGTTTAGGTGTAAACTTTGAAACAAATGCTGAATATGTGCACTATTCACCATTATAATGTCAGATGTCAACTAACACATACACTTTTGTATGATGCAAAAATTTGTTCAATTGCGTTTGATAAAAACAAAATTGTGAATTGGGGAATGATCAGTTCATATTCAAGTTTATAATAACCCACCAAGGTCAATTCGTATCAAGTTTATAATGAACCACCATAATAGTATCCACCACGATAAGCGTCATTGATCCAAAGCTACACCAATATCATTCGGGGGAAACTTAACAGGAATCAAATTAAAAAAATCGACTTTGTTCAAGTAATGGAAAGTGAGCTACTAGTCCTGAAATTTATTACCATTGATTCAAATATAAAAAAAATCACCATGATAGTGTCAATATGGATTTACTTAGCATTATCAATGCACAGTCATATGTTTTCTCTTATTGGAAACATAATCAGAACCTAACAAAAAAGGGAAAGCTAATGAATTAGACTTAACTAAACAAGAATTATACTCACTTGCATTTAGCTATAAGTTAGTCCAATTCACCACTATTTCTATGTCAGAATTGACAGAGCAACAATCAAGATGGCGTTTATACTAATGCATGGTATTTCTTTTTTCCCCTCATTTTAGGAATGTTGACTTAACTAAACAAGAATTATACTCACTTGCATTTAGCTATAAGTTAGTCCAATTCACCACTATTTCTATGTCAGAATTGACAGAGCAACAATCAAGATGGCGTTTATACTAATGCATGGTATTTCTTTTTTCCCCTCATTTTAGGAATGTTGACTTAACTAAACAAGAATTATACTCACTTGCATTTAGCTATAAGTTAGTCCAATTCACCACTATTTCTATGTCAGAATTGACAGAGCAACAATCAAGATGGCGTTTATACTAATGCATGGTATTTCTTTTTTCCCCTCATTTTAGGAATGTTGACTTAACTAAACAAGAATTATACTCACTTGCATTTAGCTATAAGTTAGTCCAATTCACCACAATACACAATCGAAACACAGCTACCTATCAAAATGACAAGTGGCATAAATAAACATCTTCAAGTAATGTCAAAATAATTTGCAAGTTCAAAAAAGATTCTAGTTGTTCACCACGTTCTTTTTTGCACAATTGACACACCACCAACTGTCACTATGACAAATGCCATAAATAAACGTGGATGTGTTCCAAAAGTTTGTAAACCATCAGATGACAGCTCTTACATGTATAAAACGTCATCTTTTCCCTGATTGCCTCTCCAGATCAACTACAAATAAGCCTTCCCACATCAATTCACCAGACCCTGCCATATCTCAACAGCCTCTTGTACTTCCCGTATATGTTTTTCCAACAAAGGTTGCATAATTTACGCACTTGAGGTCCCTGGGGGTCGTTTCATTTACAAACTTTTCACTTTTTTTGCCCCTTGTGCTCCTCTAACGATAATGGAGACTTTGTTCCTCCGGTATCCAGATACCAGTTTGTGTTTTGAAAACAATTTCCAAGCAGCAGCCACTGAAGCCTAATTGCATGTCTCCATGATGTTAACAAACGGATTTTGAGCGTTTATTTAGTTTTTTTTTTTGTTGTCCACCATAATGCACATCTCACGTGCATCAGAGCAACAACTTGTGTTCCAACGTTCCGAGGTAAGTTTTCGTTGGTTTTCGCCTGACAAGTTGATGACGGTTTCACGTGGATTGCTGCTGAGAGTCAACAACAGACCCATACACAGCGGGTACCATGGTTTTGGCTCAGGATGATGGCATTTCTGTTCGCTAATAGCCCATGTGCGACTTTGCAGATCGTTAAGAGAAAGATGCTGATGAAGTTTTTTTTTTGCTCGTCTCCTTGTTGTTCCTCTTAAGCGCGCGTAAAAATAAATTCATCATCATCTTGGTTTGGATGTAGGTTTTGAAGTTGTTGTTGGAGGAGATTGTGAAGTCGAAAAGCTAATTACCGCATGCATTGTGCGGGTGACTTCAGCGCCCCGACCGAAGAGTGGATATTCCTCATCGGGGTTTTGTTGTTGATGGCTAAAGCAATGTTTCGAGACATAAAAGATCTGTTTAGAGGTAGGATGCTGTGGTTAGCTTCTGTCTGGCTTGCCGCAGACGATGTTTGAACAATAATTGGGCAATTAGGTGACATTTAAGGTGAAACCGCGTCGGGGGATATAATGAGCATAAAAGTGATTTGTTGGCTGATGGTAGCTGCAAGTGAATGACACAATAGAGGGTGACGAGTTCTGTTGTATAGAAGAGGTGGATAAAGGTGCTTTCAGGTTTGATACAATGTTTCATACAATGTATGTGATGTTGATGAGGGGCTGGGCATGGATCTGAAGGTTGACTTCGTGGATTTATTGAATGGAAAAATGAGCGGGACTTAATTTTGTAATGAGTACGATAATTTGCGCTTAGGTTTTATAAGACGGTGGCGGGATACCTGGTATAAAATGAGGAGCCCCGTATTGGGCGCCAGTTAGCAAAGGTTTTAAGAATTAGACTGTAAGTTGTACTCTTTGTCAAAAAAAAATATAACATACGGTAGCGTGTAACCATGACATGAGTATTTCTGCAGAGCCCTACATTGGGCGCCAGTTAAAATGCATCAATCGCTGGGATTAAAAAGTAATATCCCGAATGTTTTTCTTTATGGGCAACTGAAACATAACACAATTGGGTACTGCCATACATAGGATGCCAAAGAAATTGGTATTTAGCCTCATAAAATGTTTCAACACGATTTACATGTTCGTCCATTAATAGAAAGTACAAGCATTTTCCCATCATACGGTTTGACGTTATTGTGTTGTGTTGCGAAACTTGGTATCTGAAAATATCCACTTCGATTCTTGATAATAATCGTTTTTGCTTGACCTTTTCGCAATACTGGAACCTTGATTTTACATGTCAGAGGGCCGTTGAAGAAGTTAAGAATCCTCAGGGTGGACTCTTTTAATTTAACTTTAAAAATTAACCCAGTTGCGAGCTGATTAAGTTCGATGAACCTCCATAAAGCAGGTATTTGATTGATTGAAATCGTGCCAACTGCAAAATCTTTTCAAATGGCTCTTCTGTCACGATAATCTGTAAACTAGTTCGAGTGATGTCAACGGTCAAGAAATGCTTATCTCAACTCAGCCATTCGGATTAGGATTTGACATAAACATGCCATAAATTTGTTATCGATGCAACCTACTTCTTCCATGTTATGGCAAAAAAATAGCTGAGAAGGTACCTCGTAGGAATCAAAAAATGTCTCCGCAACATGTTTTTCACTAGTCCTGAACTTTGCTAAAGCGTATATTGTTCCACTTTCATATCTCCGCAACATGTTTTCCAGGTTTCACTAGTCCTGAGCGTTTGCCAACCCGTATATTCTTCCACTTTCATGATAGGGTCGTCTTTTCATTAAAATCCTAGAAACGTGAGGAAAAAATTTAAAAAATAACAAACGTCCCTATATGCCTTTGATTGAGAATTATTGTAACATGCCTTAACCAGCAAAGAAAAACTACTTCTTAGTGGCCTCATACTGTGCGCCAGTTTATTGGTGTAAACTAATACTTTTGTTGGTCTTTGGATATTCTACTGATCCTTCCAGAAATGAATAGACCTTGGAATAAATTATGGGAATCAAATATATTTTAAATTTTGTACTTTTTCTAAAAGTTGCTTGTCACTTTCATGAAGGGTGTTTCATGAAGTAGAATAGTATCTCCTTAAACCTTTAATTAATATAAATTGTATGCTTAATTAGTCAGTAATACTGCAGAAAATAATAAATACCCCTTCATAGTCCATCGATTGATTGAATGCGTCTTGTAAGCCAAAACAGTTTTATTACTTTTCTGCCTAACGCTGGGCGCCAGTTAATATTCAATGTTGGCAAAAACAACGACTCGTGAAGTTCTTTTAAATTCGGGGTTTAGTTTTTCTACAGGACACTCATTATTCTATTCACACACAAATAAGCACCAGAGGCTGTTTTTGCGAAACAAAGGTGCGACAGAGATTCTTTTTGTTGCATATTTTCCATACTCACAAACTCTTGTAACAAACTTTTAAGTGCGTGTTTTCATTAGGCATTCATGTTTTCATCTACTCGCTATCTTCTGGCATATTACTTGAATAAAATTCATTACCTATGAAGGGCAGTGTATAAGAATAACGAGCGTTTCCTATGGCACACTGTATCGGGCGCCAGTTAACCAAAAGATACCTAAAGATACCTATGCCTTATAAAGCATAACCCTATTTATGCACATTTCAAAGTATGTCCCGCATAATCAAAATATCAACCGACCGCAGTTCCAAAATTTGTTCGGAATGTCATTGTCCAACAGAAAACAGCTTCAGCCATCATAATCCCCAACAAAACCAACAATTTCTCTCGCTCATTGACAGCTAAGAGCTTCAGTCTATTCAAGTAATCCGATCTCTATTCATAGTGTGGTCATCGTCAAGGACCGCATCGTATCCTTTTGTATCCTGAAATGATAAACAGACTAACCGCACCAGACAGTGTCTGTGGAATTCCATTGTTTTGTCCTTATGACCAGCGGATCATAATACACCATCGAGACACATGGAGTGGCCATTTAATCTTATTTGCTTCTAGCTACGACGCACAGTCCTCTTGCAGCGACAATATATTCGGATACGTATACTGGACTCACCTGGAATCATCTTCTAATTTAGGACAATATAACGCGTAATAACAATCGCATTGAATGGCATGTTCATAGACATAAGTCCCCCCCTACCGCATTAAGGACAGACAATAGACGGATACATGGAGTAGCAGTACAAGTCCTTTCGGCGGAATTTCCCGACGTCCAGTACCAGCTGTGTGTTGTTCATATTCAGAGCACACACATCCCTTTGGGTATGCGTTATGTAAATCGGATCAGGTCTTGGTATGGGGTAAAGTTTGGAATTGGTGTTTCGGTTAACACAGATAAGTCAGAAGGGAGAATGTAATGGAAATGTTTCTTGAATACCACTCTAAAGAGGACATTGGATGGAAGTGGGACTCCAGTGTTTTTTTTTTTATTAAAGAGTAGGGAATATTAATTAGTAGGTGTACCGCCATGAGATTGTTATCGTGATGCGACAAACGTGCGACAATGTACATTGCGTGAGGTAAACGCCACACCATGGACAAAGCCAATGGATAATAGTTGAACGACCCAGAGAAATGTGTTTCTTTGTTCAGAGGTTGGATGAATGGAAGAAAATCACTGGAAACTCTTTATTATGGTGGCATTTATTAATTAACAATGGAAAAATTAATTTAAAAAAATAATCAGGGTGATGCATGTGGTAACACATGTTGACAGATTGACCAGAGAGGTTTTTAGATACAATTAAGGAGAAAATAGCTAGCCGAAGTCTAAAAGGTAGGCTAATTCTTTACAAAACTGTGCCTACTTAAAGGAAACTGTGCCTATTTTAATGAAATGCCGCTTCTTTATACGCGTGATCCTTAGTTCTAAATTGTTCTTGCTAAATGTGTCTGGACTAATGATGTTCTTGAAAGAGAAAAACGAGAGACGAATCTTCAAAGAGAATCGGTCTATCATCAGACGAGTCTTCAAAAAGAATCATCCTATCATCAATCGGTCTTTATTTAAAATTTAGATCAGTACTAATGTTTATGTACCATGTAAAAAGTGTCTTGGATAAATGCGCTTACATGCATCTGCTATCAGTTAGATATGTGTATACCTACGTTTAGTGGTCATGATTATGTAAGCATGATTTGCATTATCCTTACATCATCGAAATATCGCTTTTTTATCCACTACTATAAGAAACAGCTATTTCGTTCATGATTTGTGTAATAAATTTCACTTCACGAATGTGTCTCGGCTAACAAAAATATTAACAGATACAAACGAGTGACGAGTCTTCAAAATTAATTGTTTTTACTTCTTCAACTAGAAAGTAGGAAGCCCTCTAAGATTTGACTTGAAATCAAGTTTAATGAACCACTTAGCGGTACTGCTAATGTAGTATGTGACAAAAATTGTCATGGCTAACGAGTAACCTAAAGTACCAAAACATCTTCAGCTGTTTCAATCTGGCGTTGATTTGATGTCTATACCTATGTCAAGTGGGCCTTGTATGTAAACACGGATTTAAGTGGGCTCATTTCAACGAAATAGCGCTTCTTTATGATCGCGATCATATTTGTACTAAATTGCACTTGCTAAATGTGTCTCGACTAAAGATCATCTTGAAAGAAGGAAACGAGAGACGAGTCTTTAAATCGAATCGTTCTATCTTGTTCAATCTCAAGCTGATATCTTTACATACCCTTACAATGGGACTTAAAATCAGTACCTTCTAATTAACGATTAAGAACCAATTCCAATGTGCACTGGCTAAAATGTGTCTTGGCTAAGGAATAAACTGAATGCCTAAAAGATCTGCAGTTGTTCCAATGGCTGTTACATGGTATCTGTCCCTGATTTAACGTGTATCCCTATGCCAAGTGAGCTGGATATGTAAGTACGGCTTTCAGTTTACTGAACCATGATTCTTTTTGGACCAAATTTTACTCTATGAAATGTGTCTTGGCTAAAGATAGAATTAACCGATATGAACGATATGATTAATGTTCAAATTAAATTGTTTAATCTTGTTCGAATCGGAAGCGCATATATTTTATTGCCTTTCAATACTTGACTTCAATTGATGAATTAAAGACTTAACGTCAGTGCAGTACTAATGTGCATGTACAAAAACGTGCCTTGGCTAACGGTTACATTGTACTAATGGAAGACCTGCAGTTCTTGTTGTATAAGTGGTGCTACAGTCCGGATTGAACCTGGGCCTCAACCAACATGCCTCTGCAATTCGCCCGGTCCTTAGCTAACTGCCTCCAGTTGCGCACTTCAAGTTGGTTGAGGCCGGTTTCTACTTGTGCGTGCCACTTAAGGCGAGGCCTTCCTCTACTGGGTCCGACGTGTGGCGACGTGTGGAATCGAAGACTCTGCTAGCAGGAGTATCGTTTTTTTTCCGTGGGCTGGTGGAAATCTCATTAAACACGATGAGCACGTGCCCAAAGTAGTGTGAGACCTTAACCCATTAAAACCACCACCTTTTTTTTATTTTTATTGCAACTAAGTATGCGACTTATCTAGCAATTTTTTTTATTATGAGTCATGACTGTTTGGCAGGTTCCTTTGAAAGCTCCTGCTTTTTCCCCAATTTATAGCGCGTTTTGTTATTATCGGGCCAAATCTAAGAGCTTAGTTCTTTGAAGACGCCGCAATAAATTTGTTTCGTTAAGAAGTTGGAGACCGTTGTTTTAACGTGTCCATTAGTTCTGCATGTCCTAGCCATCTTAAACGCCCAATGCAGAGTTTTCTTGTTTTCTGACCAGGGTCATGTCGCTGTGCAGCTCGTATAGTTCTCGGGTTAATCTTTGTCTCCATAGCCCAACGCAAACGGGGCCAAAAAAATTTCCTCTCGAAACGACCGACTATTTCTTCATCCACTTTTGACACGGTCCGTGCTTAAGCTCCATAGAGCAGGACTGGGATGATCAGGGTCTTAAATAGTAGTAGACCCTGATCCTTAGTAGTTCGAGTGAAGGTTTTACTACTGAATTGTCTTCTTAGCCCAAAGAAATAGCGGTTGGCAAGAGAATTCTTCGTTAAGTTTTTGACGAGATGTTATTGTCAGAGTTAATAGTGGAACCGAGATAGACAAAGTCGTGTACTACATCGATGTTATATCTGTCAATGGTGACGTTCTGTCCAATTCCTTCCTGTCCTTTCGTATTGACAGCATATATTTAGTCTTGCGCTGATTTACTGCTAAACCCATTTTTACCTTTGCAGGCTTTAAACATAGCGCGGTCATTTGATGAAAGGTGGTTTTGATTGTGAGATAGGAAAGACGTTGGGTCTAGTGGGGACATACTCCTCGGTTGGTGTCTAAACTAACACCGAAGATTCGCAACTTTTATTTCCTTCGCTTAATTCGCACAATTTTTTTCGAAAGTTGGTGTTGCTTATAGGCGAGTATTTTTTTCTTATTTATTTCAATGAACTATGGTTTCATGGATTTTTTCTGGATTTGAATGCAAAACCTCATTCCCTTCCCTTAATAGGGGAAGACATAACAACAACACAGCGGGCACTCACAATTTCTAATTGATCTGGAGGCTAAAACATGTATCTGTATCTGAGTATCCCTATGTTAAGTGGTCCTCAGGCTTACATTTGGCTTACAGTTTTTTTTATTAATAAATAATTATCATCATAAGATTTTTATTCTTGTAAAAATGGGCGTGGCACTGATATTGTTTTTGAAAATTTCAGCATATAAACACAGTTTTTTAAGCAATTGTTTGTATAGTTTTTCCAGTGATTTTGAGGGGTTCTTTAGTATTTTTAGTAGTGCGCCACTGTGTACTGATTTCTGTTTTTATTACTAATCTCCTTTAAAAAAAAAATTGTTTTATCTAAACAGTCGTTTGTAATACACGTTAGAGAGCTACATTATACATATATAAAACTTATACTTATTTGAAGCTTATCCCAAATACGAAGTGGGTGTTACAAAGAGGTGTGGCTATCAGTATTTTATCTTAAGATCAATAAGCTTCAGAAAACTAAAATTTTGGTCAGAAAATAGGCGTGGTAATGACCATAATATGATTTCTGCACCTCATTTCACTTATCGTGCTTTATAAAAGCGATATCTACCAACATATCCTGATCGTAGAATTGATGGCATGTGTGTCTACTACAGCACCACTATGTTATAGTGGTCATTTTTAGTAATAATTTATTTAAACAAAAATTTTGCTAAAAAATCGATTAAAAGATTAAGATGGAGTTACAATTTATCAAAACGCTGAAATGAGTATCCCAACAGCTTATCAGCATAACCCTATGGAAAGTGGGCGTTAAATTGAGGTGTGGTTGTAAGTATTCTGTAATAAAGGGTGATCCATTTCGAGGTTCCCTACTTTTTTTTAAAGAAAAAAAAAACACAGAAAATTCAAATTTAATGGAGAGTGTTTATTATCATTTGAAAGAACATTCTTTGGCATTTATTTTTTGAAGATTATGTCTATCAAATGTTGGCCGTTGCTACGTCGCAGATGGTCCATCCGTTGAGTCCAATTTTCGATCACTCGTTCGAGCATTTCGACTTGTAACTGGCGAATGACACGCGTGATGTTTTCCTCCAAGGCCTGAATCGAAGCGGGTTTGTCGGCATAAGCTTTTGACTTTACATATCCCACAGGAAAAAGTCTAACGGTGTGATATCACACGATCTGGGTGGCCAATCGACCGGCCGGTGATGGTGTTGCGAATAGTACGCTCAGTAGGCCGATTATGTTGACCATAAGTTGAGCGAAGTGCACGAAACATATTCCTCACAGAACGTGAATTTTCATAATAAAGTTGAACAATTTGTAAACGTTGTTCACGCGTAAGTCTTTCCATTAAGAAATGCCAAACAATACTCAACAAAAATAACATGACAGCATGACACGACTCACACGTGATCTGTCAAAAAAGGCTATTGAAAAAAGTATCTCTACTTGGATCACCCATTATAACCCAAAAATCTTGAAAATAAACTGAAATTTGTTCTAAAATGGGATGTGGTGAGGATCATATTTCCAACTTTTTGGCACTTCATCATGTTTCATAAAAAAGTGTTAATTACCTATACATTCAATAACTGAAAATTTTGAGGTACATATTGGTTAAGTGCTTTTACTGCAACGCCACAAAGTAATCGTCAATATTTCATGTACCAATCTACTTAAATGTTCCTCGGCATAGAAATTAAGTAAAAAACATTCGAGATGGAGTTGCCATTACGAAACTGATAATTATCTCAGTAAATTTATTTTACGCCTATGTACGAAGGTATCAAAATGGTCCATGACTTTGGCAATTAATGAGAAACCAACTTATTTTCGATTTATAAAAAAAAAATTGGTTGTGGCCCGAATTTGGACTTTTCAAAGTGTGTGCTAAGAAATTACATATTCAGAGCTCATTTGAATCCGAAAATAACGTTTTTTAAAGGTCATGAGTAGAGACTAAATTATGCCAAACCTATTTATTGGATAAATGTCCTCACCTACACTCTTTTCGAAAAAGTTAGTCAAAAGGACAAAATGTCAGCTGAGTTAAGTCTACAAATTTCTGATATAACAACTAAAAGCGAAGGAAATTTTTGTTTGTAGAATCATTAATAAAGTTGGCGCAGCTTGCATATTTTGACCCAATTTTGTAAATTGCGCTGGTTCTGTTTTTGCCAAAAATAAATCTTTTTTTTCAAACAAAAAAGTGAACTAAAAGTACAAAGTATCAGAACAATTTAGGTCCCACATTTGAAACAAAAGAACTGAAATTGGTGTTTTAAAAAAAGTTTGCATGACCCGAATATTTTGAACATATTTTGTAAAAAAGTTTCTGAGCCTAAAATGTGATTATAAACATTTTTTTAAAAAAGTGAACTCAAAGGACGAAGTATGAACTCAATCTAGGGCACAAATTCGTAACATAAGAACTGAGAGTATTATATTGATAAATTCAGTTGTATCAAATATTTTGACGATATTTCATACAATGTCTTTACGCAGTTTTTTAAAAGACACTTTAGCCTAAAATTAGGGCCCTAAATTTACATTTTTTTGTCTTCACAATGTAGAATGTGAATCAAAGGTCATCATTTCTCCACAATTTAGGCCTATGTTAGGGAAGTCATTACGCAATTTTTTAAAAGACAATTCAGCCAAAAATTAAGATCTCAAATTTACACTTTGCTTCTGCTCATTGTAGAATGCGAATCTAATGGTCATCCTTTCGGCCCATGGTTGGGAAGTCATTGCCCCGTAAAGATGGGCCTAAATTATGTGAAATCAGAATTAATGGTTCATAAAAAAACACAAAAACACTATTCATGCTCGCCTTAATACAATTTTTTTTTATAATTTTTCGAGCAGTGCTTTTGGGTTTTTATTTTGTATAAACCATTGACCCTTAAATGTAATCAAATTCCCTTTACAAAAGTGAATTCAAAGGACAAAATATGGGCTCAATGTGGGGCCAGAATTCGTGATATGCTTACTTACTTAAGTGGCGCTACAGCCCGGAATGAACCTGGCTTTGCGACATAAAAACTGATATACGTACATTAACAGTTTCGTGTGGCCAAAATATTTTTACCCTTTTTCGTAAAATATGATTCTGATGGCTTCAACATTCTGGACAGACAACACCCGAAGGAAGGTATGTTGAGATCTTTGCTGAGGTAAACAACCTAACCCAGCTTGTAAATGAGCCGACACGCATACCTGATATTAACAGTCAAGCCGCCAACACCCTGGACTTGTTTCTTACCTCTCACCCTGATAAATACATCATCAATGTATTATCGCCTCTAGGTTCGTCAGACCACTGTATCATATCAACAAATTTCTCGTACTCCAACCACACAGTTAAAGAGCAAATTCCCAAAAAAACCGTATGGCAATACGAGAAAGCCAATTGGGAAGCATTAAACAGTTTTTTTAGGAATTTTAACTGGTCACTATGTTTCCTCGATAGTGACGTGGATGCTGCTGCTGATATGATATCAAATATCATTCTCTTTATGAGATCTTTTATTCCCAACAGAATTAAAAGTATCAGACCAAAGGCAAAAGGGTGGTATGACTTGAGCTGCAAAGAAGCTATCAGGATGAGAGAGACAAACTTTCGGTTGTACAAGACCAAAGTTCAAACAAGCCAGAAATGACTGTAATGCCCATTTAAAGCGTGTCAAATTCCTCTATGACCGAACGTTGAGGCAAAAAATTCTACAATGTTCCAGAGGTAGTAAAAACTTTTGGTCATTTGTTAAAAACATAAAAAATTCGGCATCAACATCAATTCCGACGCTCATTCACAATGACATTCCAGCTGTCAGCTCTTTAGACAAAGCCAATCTGCTTGCTGCACATTTCGCAGCCAATTCTACATTTCCAGATTGTGTTCAGTCTCCTCCTGTACTTGAGAACGTAGACCATTCTATGGGACAAATTCACTTTCGTACTCGTACAGTTGCAAGAGTTTTATCTGATCTTGACATACATAAATCCGCTGGTCCAGATGGTATATCCCCCATCATTCTGAAGAGGTGTTCTTCTACGCTAGCAAAACCACTGGGTAAGCTTTTCTATCTATCCTACTCATCAGGACTCTTTCCGAGTAGATGGAAAACAGCATTTGTCCAGCCTGTACCAAAAAAAAGGCGAATCTTCTTCTCTCTCCAACTACCGTCCAATTGCACTTACGTCCCTTCTTTCCAAGGTCATGGAAACGCTGATAAATCGTCAGCTTATGAAATATCTCGAAACACGAAAACTTCTCAATGACCGGCAGTATGGTTTTCGCAGCAACAGGTCTACTGGTGATTTGATGACATATCTCACCGAAAAGTGGAACCAATCAATTCACCATGGTGGTGAAAGCCAGATTGTTGCGCTTGATATTTCAAAGGCATTTGACAGGGTTTGGCATCAAGCCCTTTTGTCGAAAATGCGTGCATTTGGAATCGACGAAAAACTTCTTCTATGGATTAGACATTATCTTTCGAAACGTTCAATTCAAGTTGTTTTGGATGGTTTCAAGTCTGTAACTCACCAAATAAATGCTGGTGTCCCTCAAGGCTCAGTTTTGTCTCCGACTCTCTTTCTCATTTTTATAAATGATCTCCTGTCTGTAACTTCTAATCCAATTCATTCCTTCGCTGATGACAGTACCCTCAGCTTCTCATATTCATTTACAGGTCCTCGTCCCTCACCTTCGAACGTGGACTCTAAACGCCAAAATATGTTAAGCTCATTGAATTCCGACCTTGACAGCATTATCAAATGGGTAAATCTAATAGAGTGGAATTCAATGCTTCCAAAACACAATGCTGTCTTCTGTCATTAAAGCGTAACCAAAATCTAGAGCCATTATCCATGAATGGCACTTACGTCGAAGAAACCGAAAAGCTTTCCATGCTAGGTATGTGTGTTAGTAACGACTTACGTTGGAACGACCACATATTCGAAGTCGCTAAAAACGCGGCGAAATGTCTAGGTTTCCTAAATCGATGTAAGAAATATTTCACCCCCTCTGATCTGGCCACAATATATAAAGCGTTTATACGCCCAAAACTTGAATTCAACGTCCACGTCTGGTCAGGTGCACCAAAATCAACATCGCACCTACTAGATAGGATTCAAACACGTGCGAAAAAACTTATAGGAGACATAAGAATAGCGAACTCCTTAGTTTCGCTTGAACACCGTCGAACTATCTCCTGCCTTACCTTGTTTTATCGCTATTTTAACAACGAATGTTCAAATGAAATAGCCAGCTGCATTCCTCCCATTCAACAATTCAGCCGCAATACTCGTTACGCAATGAATGCAAATCAGTTTACCCTCAAGCCTATCTTCGGACGTACGATGAAATATAGAGATTCATACATAAACCGAACAACACGAATGTGGAATGCTCTACCAAACTCTGTTTTTCCTTTCCATTATAACTTACAGACATTTAAAACCAATGTGCATCGGTATCTCCTTTCTTCTTATCCCTTATTTCCTAAACGCCCGCACTGTGCTAAAACATATAAAGGGTATTCATAACCCCTTGAGTGCGCGCAGATTATAAAAAAAAAAAAAATAACAATTGGCCTACGACTAATTTTAGCACAATTAAGGCCGCAAACTTACACAAACGCCCAATGCTGGATGTGTGTCTACACAAATTAGTCCCGTATTTCTTATATTATGAGTGACAGTTGAAATCATGATTTCGATCGAATTATGATTATGGTGTTTTTTTAAGATCATATAAGCCTTTAATTAAGGCCCCAAACCTCTTTTCTTCCGCTAAATATTAGATGTTTGTCTAAAGTCCAAAAATTCCTGTAAAATGTAGGCCAAAGTTTGCAAGGCAAATACTCACAGACGAAATCGCAAGTTTTTTTTATTAAATTTAAGCCAATAAGGCGGCGTGGCTTAAATATTTTGAACCTTTTTCGTACATTGTGCTTAAGCAGTTTTATTAAAGAACATATGACCCTTAAATTGGATGTAAATCAATTAAGGCCCCAAACTTACATTTGCTTAGACATAATTAATGTTGGATGGAAGTCCAAATGTCATAATTTGTACACAATTTAGGCCAATTTTGGTGAGAAATTGACAAACAGATGAAATTTTAAGTTTTTTGTTCAAATTTGATCCAATGAAGGGGGCGTGGCACAAATATTTTGTAGTTTTTTCCGGCATTTATGCTAATATTCGCTTTTTTGAGAAGTATCTGTTGAATAAAGCTTTCAATCTTAGATAAATTTAGGGTCTAGGGACAATTATCACATACTCATCAAAGTGACTGTCACGACCAGAATATTAGTTAAAACAAAAATGGAGTAAATCAAATGTAGTAATCAAAGGGTCATCCTTCGATATGCAGCGGTCCATTGAATGTATGTCGGAATGGCCTTCAATGTAACAAAGCTCTTGCAAAATAAAACCCTACGAATTTAATGTTTAAACCATCTATCCTTCAAAATTCAGCATTCCACTGAATAGAAGACCGAATCAACATGGCCTACATTGTAACAAAGCCCACGAATAAAATTCCCCATCCCCGACATATCTAAGGAGAAACTGCAAGCTAACTCCCGCTGTTATTTTGTGAAATCATTATCCAAATTGCTTGCAATGTAGGACAAGACCAGAACAGCTCGTGCCACCCATAAAAAAGCCCCTTCACAAAAAAAAAAAAAAAAACATCAACCAGCAACACCCAAAAGACATAAAACTGCATCACGTTTCTGGTACAAACGGATCAAATAGTCCTCCTCGTCCGCTTGCGCCACTGTAAGCCTAAACTGATGAAAACTGGTGCAATATCGGCAGTAGCTCACTTAACCGATCTCTCTTCGACCCTCACGTGGTCGGTCACCTTAGTTCGTTGTGGGGTTTCGGTTTTTTTTTTCTTCCCTGACTTCTATCTCTTGTCAGTCGCACCCACTCGCGTACAACGCGCAACACAAACCCCATGTACTTCGTTTCAATTGACTCCTCGGCTACCATAGCAGTGCAATTATACTCGTAGACCCAACTACACGAGTACACCACTTCTGTCCCGGAATCAAGCTGCATTCCTTAATCTGGCGCAATTATTACACAGCCGCTCGTCGAAAACATCGAAACACCAAACCAACTGAACACTGTGCACACAAAAACGGTGGCAGGAAGTATCTGTATGGATGCTGCCGCTGCCGACTCTCTATCGATCGGTCTTCATGTCTTGGAGGAGTGGTCGGCACGAGTTCTAAATCATTGGAATCCCTTCGACATGCGCTCGGTGCGCCAATACCACGGAACGGAACCTATCGATGATGGTAGTAAACACGTCTCGAGACGAATCGCTTCGTTCCAATTCGATGAGCACATTTGGCATGGTTAAGCATCGACCAGCTAGAGTTGCAGGCTTTCGACAATATGATCTCGGAGTTGGCATGGCTTTTCCTGGATCAAGTAACTCCACGGAATGGAATATGGCCCCTTTCACGTTCGCTTAGATGCGTGTCGAAAAAAATCCGCCACAATATCTAAACCCATCCGGGTGGAAAGCGAGTTCGTATGATTTATGGCGGTTGATCTTGGCTTCGAGAGGCACAAGTCGTCGATGGATAAATTTTCAATCACGCTTTGTTTCGGCTTGGATGTGCAGCTGTTGCAGTGCACATGAGTTTAACAGCTGTGTGGACTGAAGTCCTCCCACCAGTATGGGGCCAACTCAACTTGGATTTAATTATTGCAAATGTACTTTAGGTGGTAGTTGGGCCCATATTTTTTTTTTGGAGTCTTTGATGGACGCCCATCGCGTCGGTATATGGGGAGACTGTAGACTGGCTATTATACACAAATTACGTGAGTGTGTGCAACTGCGCGCCAAAGTTGTTCTGGTCCATGCACCCACTGGGCATAGATACATGCAAGCCGGTTTTAATGCTTGATTGCATCTGCAAGATACTTTGTTGAAGTTGTTTTTTGTTCTGTTTTTTTTTTTTTTTTGTAGAAGGCATTGTTCCTTCCGGCAGTTCAGGTTGGTAAATAGCTATTGCAGAGGAGATGCAAGTCAAGTGATTTCGAAGAAAAGAACCTTCAATTTATCGGCGCACTTGACCAGATGAATATGCGCGTATCTACAGCATTTGGTTGGATAGATACAGACGTACTTTTGTCCAATTCCCAAGATAATAAAAGCCAGCGATGCGTCACCGTACCAGTGGCCGGTTTAATTTGCATTTATTCTGATTAACAGAGACTCCAAGAGTCGTGAGAACTTCTTTTGACGATCGTTTGACGTTCGCACCAGAGTGGAACTATCTACGCCAGTGATCGTGGTGTGTGAAGGTTTTAATGTCTTGTAAAAGTTAGCACAGGTGTAGATGGTGGGAGTGTGAATGAAAAATTCCAATCTAGACTCGAAAATCGTATCTAAATCTGAAAATCATTTCACAAATTGTTTGAGGAACAAAAAATTCCATCGCAGTGTAAAAATAAAAAGAAAAACTCCAATCAACCGTTGAAAAAGGAGAAAACTAATTTCAACATTTGCCACCATTGTCCTCATCGCCGGCGCATTG
The DNA here is from genome assembly GCA_949824845.1 of Rhingia rostrata. Lineage (NCBI taxonomy): Eukaryota > Metazoa > Arthropoda > Insecta > Diptera > Syrphidae > Rhingia > Rhingia rostrata. The sequence goes on from OX463757.1 coordinate 19,430,882, forward strand.
TGTGCTTCAAGGATGCAATCGGAAACTCTCCGATAAGAAACCTAATTAGCATCGCACCTTTCTTTATGAGCTGCAAGCTGAAATCGCGCGGTTGAAAGGACTGCAAACATTTTCAATTTCCATACACCTTCTCCCCCGAGCCGAAGGGATATGCCATCTGTAACCAGAATGTCAGACCTTTATGGTAACACCACGGCACAATCTCTGTCGCTTTCATTTGCAATTTTTCTTGTTTGTATTTCTTGCTCGGTAGTGCCTTAATCCTTAATAACATCAGCAACACACGGACGAATACAATTTCGTATCGTAACTCGCTTGCTGAACTACATTCGAAAGATACTTTTCGTGTTACCGGAGTTCTTACGGTTTTGTTTTTGGTGGGCTCTCCTTGTAAGCTTGTTGGTCTCCTGACACGGGGGTGCACTATAGTGTGTAACTAGCTACTTTGTTTCGGATTACACCAATTGAAATGTTTCACCACAGTATGGCACCACGAGTCCTACTGCACCTAGTTCCTTCTTCATCAGCAGCACCATACCATCATCGTCGGCAGCACCATCATTGCGGGGACGCCATTGCACTTCATTTACCCGGCTTAATTGTTGCATTGTTGGGGAATGTGAAAAATATTTTTGTCGTAGCCTTTTTCGAGCGGATACATTGTTGTTGTTGTTTTTTTTTTGGTCATTCAATGCAATGTGGCAGCCATTAGTGGCGCGACTAATGAAGGATGTTGTGGAATGGCATAGTATAGTACAATGTTGTGCTAGTCATGCGATGTACGGTGGCATTGTTAAATGTTGATTTATCGTTAGAAGGAATCTCTTAAGTAATGGTTTGGGATTTGACGAGGTTTGTTTGTTTGTTCAGTTTGTAACATGTTGGTCTAGTCGGTGGAAGAGGATTATGCTTACATTGAACGTATATCATAAAATCTAGATTTTCATACTGATCTTTTTTAATGAACAAATGTACTAAATTAATGAATATGTAATAATTGGAGATAGAAGTGTTATTAAAAGATCCTTCGGATTATAAAAATTTCCCTTTTTATTCATTCTGTGATATTTTTAATGAACAAATGTACTAAATTAATGAACGTATCAACTTGAGATATGAATGCTTGTGAAAAAAATATTCCGGATATAATTCATGAGTTTGACCAGTAAGCCCATGAATAAAAAAAGTTGTTTTGTTCAGTTTTAATCCACTGAATACCTGTACTGATTCAATGAACTATCAAAAATCTCTGGAAAATGAATGAAAGTCTTAAATATAAATATGAATGATATTACATATAACTGAACAACTAAAAGCGGCGATGAAGCACTAATTGAACATATGACGTGTCTTAAAGTTTTATTTTTTGTACTGATCATATTTCTAATGAACATATGTACTGAATTAATGAATGTTTGAAGCAAAGATATGAATGTTGTTAAACGACATTTAAGGTGTTGTTCAAGAATTTCATAATGAACAAGAAAAGTCAAAAGTAAATTAATTTTTTTGATTCGTTTCAATCCAATGAATTCTCATACTGAATTATTGACCTTACAATTGTTTTAAAAATAAAACACATGAACTAAATTAATGAAAACATTAACTGAGGGTATGAATTCTAAAAATTATCATATTCATACTGACTATATGATCAGTCAGAAAATTTTGATTCTTATAATGATAATTGTTTAATGTACGAATCTACTAAATTAATGAATATTTTATACAGAGATATGAATGCTGTTAAAGGATATTCTGGACACAATTCATGAATTTAGATTGAAGTAGGTACATTGAATGTTTTTTTTTTTTTAATGAACATATGTACCAAATTAATGAATGGATCAACTGAAGATATGACTGTGGTTGAAAGATATTTCGAATAGAATTGATGAATTTGAAATGTTATCATTAAGGTCGACCGTAAATAAATTGGTTTTGTTATGTTCTGATCCACTGAACACTTGTACTGATTCACTGAACTAACAAATTATGATTCTGGTACACGGAAACATCATTTGTAGTGTGAAGTTTGGCGTTGGACTACCAGTGTGATTATTCCCACTATTTTCAAGTGGTTCCAGATGTCTAATGGGCGTTGTTGGGACTAGAAGTACTAGAAATAATGTCACAGACCTTCTAGTAAGCAAGCCAATCTCTACTTTGATTTATTCATTGTGGAAGAAGTTAGTTCCTGCTGTGGTACGGAACAAATTAATGGATATCTCGGTTAAAAAATTGAACACTTTGCCCTACTCATTGTAAGAATCCTTAATCCTAAGTATTTATATTTTGTTGTTGTAAGCATCATTTCAAGTCTGATCATCTAGATTGATGACTATGTAAATGACGTGGCAATATCTATCATGGAAGAACCGGTATACCCTTGTAGAACTATTACAAAATGGTTTCTCTGTATTCTCCAAATGGTCTGCCAGATGGAGAAAAAAAAACTGGAACTACAAGTCCCGCACGTTGACCCTCCAAAACTTAGTGATATTATTCTCAAGTTTTTGGAATCAGTCCAGTGCATGGGTCTGGATTTGTATATTAAACGGAACTGGAAAGCCAATACCGCGAAAAAAAAGCCAACGTAGCCCTACACATATGTGAAAGGGCAATCGGGAAGAAATGGGGGTATGCAATCACATATCACTTTCTGGCTTTACATTCCCCTTATTGGACCCATACACTTGTAAGGTATGTTAGTCTGTTGGACGGCACTAGAAAAAGCGTACAACCGCAACCTTCTGGGGGGAATGTTCAAAGAGAAGCTTGCGTAAGCATTACAGAAGCTCTAAGAACCACACCCTCCGCAGCTCTAGAAGCTTTCTTTCACCTAGTGACAGATATTCATGGGAAACAGACGAATCTTTTGCAGCTGTGAGACTGAGAGCCTAGCTAGAAAGGGATAACCTCTAAGGTAAACATACAAAGATACAAAATCACGTAATCCCAACAGAAGACACCGGCCTTAACATAACCCAACTCAATCTTGAGCTTAAATTCAAGTCGACCATCCCAATCGCCTCTAATGGGAGTCGGATATGATTTGAGATAACAACACAGGAAACTGTTAGACGGTTAAGCTTGTCAGACTGGCCTTTAGCCTTGATATTCTACCACCAGTGGAAACGTTAGGCTTGCCCTTCGTTAACAATTGCTTCTGCAAAAACTGCATTGACTAGGACGAGGAGGAGTGTATTCCTCACCTTCTCTGCTCTTGTCTTGGAAACTGTAAGTCGGATAAGCTTGCCAGACTGGGCACTAATCCTGATATTGTACCGCCAGTTGAAATGTAAGGCATTCCCATCGTCAGCAATGACTTTTGCAAAAGCTGCATACTCGAGGAGGAGTGTATTCCTCACTTTCTCTGATCTTGTCCAGGGAACAATAATTCGGATAAGCTTGCCAGACTGGGCACTACACCCGTGCTATTCTTCCGTCAGTAGAAACGTTAGAAATGTCCCTCGTTAGCAAAGACTTTTGCAAAAGTTGTATAGACGAGGAGGTGGAGGACTCAACCTAAAAGACTACTTCTTTGAAAATCTTGGTGACCTGGCCCTCCTTCGCTTCATAGTTATCTCGCAATGGTTTACTTAGGCAAACGAATTTTGGGAAAAGTCGACAGTTCCACGTGGTACCACAACGAACCTTCCTGGGCTAAGTGTGCATCGCGTGTCTTTCTCCACTTCTTAAAATTTTATCTTAAAATATTATCGATGAGCTCAACATGACCTGCGTGTAGCCTTTCATTCCGAAAAGATCAGCTCTGTGAGTTTCGGACATCTACGACATGTAAGGAATTTCTTCTCAAAACCAATTGCGAGGCAAAGTTTAAACATCTTCAACTCCCCAATTAGAAGTGAAAAACTGTTTGATTGACTTAACTGCTTCGTATCCAGGACTGCAGTTGACCATAAAAAAGCACTCCATCTCTATACCACAAGGCGGGATGCTGTTTTTTTTTGTCCAACCCCAACCACAGAATAATATTGCATTCCATCTGTCGCCACCACCAAACCTCCTTGTCCTGTCTCATAGGCAAAAAGTATCTTTCCCATGAATTCCACCATCTCCTCTATTAAGAAGAAATTTTTTTCTGGAGCAAAAATATGCCACCAAAGCATAGAAACACACACACACAGGTGAACTAAAAGGAGAGAAAAAAACCAGCAATGCACCATCCGTAACGGATGGATGGACCTTTATCCTCAGTGAAGCCACCGTATGCAAAAGCACGTTTCCACTTCCCAGCACCAAGAGCAAAAGATTCAAACGTTACAAACTTACAAATACAACAACACAGTCCGACCAAAAAAAAAAAATTTGGAAAATCTCATCAGTAAACACCTTTGGAACGGTTGCAATATAGCCACGTTTCAGGTCACAGCCAGAGCCGAAGCCACAACACTCCCACTCCTATGGCCCAACTGTGGTCATGCACTTCAAGGCATGTTCCATGTTTGTAATTCTTCTCGTGTTGTACTGTCCGACTGTTGAGAACTCATAATCCAAAAACGGTCCGTGACAATTTCCCAATAATAACCCATACGAATGCATACGAATGCAACCAACGGCAAGAAGAAGACGACTGTTGGTAGATACATAGATACACCTCCAGACTTTCTGGCTATGAAGAGCACACGTTAGATTCTTTGTTGTTGGATATCTTATAATGGACCGGTGGCAATGATATGAATCTTGTTGCACATTCAAAATGAACATGAGGTACCGCATTAACATGACCCCCATATAGAAATGGTATTCCGTTTGGACTTGCAGTAGCTATGCCCAGGCTTTGCTAGGCATGATAAGTATGCTTTTTCTGAGTGGTGCAGGGGCGACCAGATGGATAAACATCTGAAGGAGTGCATCCAAATGCGTTTTATGAGGTGGCATGTGAATATCAATGTTGGTCGACGAATGGGCCATGGAAATGCGATTAAAAAGCGGCGACCGTAAAACGTTCTAGGAATCCGATAGATGGATGGATTCTTTTTTTTTTTTGATGGATGGATGGTTGTCGGATTGCTTTGGAGATAGAAATCTACAAAAAGAGGGGAGATCTTGATGGCGGTCCCATGCAACTGTGGAGGATGAAGTGAAAATTTGAGGCTTTGAACCTTACTCTGCGGTTCAAGTATCTTATTGGGGTATAGTACATATTTTCGAATTGCAATTTGTCGGATAAGATTTTTAAGGGTTGCTACGAACTGGTCCACGATCAAGAGTTTCGAAGGGCAGTTTTATTTTACCCGAAAATACAACTTTTTGATATCGCACCAACAAACATCTGCAAGCATCATCTTAGGATGCTCGTGGCGCCCCGCTTAAGAAAGAAAAGTCAAAATACATATTTAAAAAAAAACCCTGGCGAACTTTTCGCCGTTCGGATTCGGCATTAAACAGTGGGTCCCGCCAACGTGCAGGAAGTAGACATGCCGCAAGAATGGTTATCTTAAAAGCTAGGCGTAGGTACTAACGAGACTGTTGCGCCAAAAATTTGTAAAAATGTAAAAAAAAATGTTTAACCGAAACCCAAATAGATTTTGTTGAGCGGTCCATTACTAGCTGTGATCAGTAGATATTAAAAAAATGGACCAAATCTATTCTAGAATTGCGGATAAATCACTGCAAGACACTATATCACACGCCCTTTATATTGATTTGAAAGACTAGCGATACCACAGAAGGAACACATCTAAGCTTGAGGGAGCCTTCAAACAAGACGAATTCAGATAAGAGAAAGGGGCTTATGGACTCTTGCGAAGATGACTCTTAATGGCATCGTAAATAATCGAGGCTTCCTAGGCTATCTCGAGAAAGACGTTCGTATGCGTTCACAGCCCTTTGACACTTGTGAAGTAAGTGTTTGAGATTTGTATCAAGGATGTTTTTCCAACAATATCAGCAATCGAAGAGCAGAGGCAATAAATATCTACAAGCTAATTTTCTGTTCCTTACCTTCAATGGACAAGGGCATAATAGAAGGTAAGGAACACAGTCCTACTCGTCTAAGCAGCTCTATAGAAGGCATTGGTTAAGAAGCTTATTATTTCAGCATATAAGCCTAAGGGCAGTGTCCTCTAAGATGGTAGTAATTTTTTATTTGTTCATCCTTATCAAGCAAAGAAAACGTTTCTGATCATAACATGGCCAGAGTTGCCAGAACATTAGACTTATGGTGCCGTCTTTTTTTTTTTTATAATTTGCACGCATCAAGGGGTTGTGAATACCCTTCAACTTTTTTTACCACAGTACGAGCGTTAGAGGAGGGGAAAAAATAGGCTGATAGGAAAGATATTGGATTTAGTGGAGTCTTGCTCCATGGGTGGTGTCCGAACTAACTTCGGGCAGTCACTGTTTCTTATTTTCGTCGAACTCGAATTTTTATTTCTTTTGAATAAAAGTTACATGGATTTTGGCTGGGATTGAACGCGCAACCTTCCACTCAACAGGTGAATACATAACCACTAAACCGCGGCCACCCACAATCCATCTGTGGTTTGCTTTCTTAATCGCATCCAGTTTGATTGATGACTTGTGGATCAAGGGGCATGAATAACATTTCTACTGGCGATAAAATAAATTTCTGGCAAAATCATCCGCCTTATGGTTCCCTGGGATATATCCGGTACCCTAGATATGCCGTTTCTAGTGCCGTCTTATGATGGACACGTAAAGACACAGAGTGATATGTGGTTGTATACCCCATTTCTTCCCGATTGCCCTTTGATCGCTCCTTTTTCGCGATCGTTAATGTTGACTATCCGGTTCAGTTTCTTATTCAAGACCAGACCCAGGTACTTGGCTAACCCTAGATAGGCTGTCTCTAGTGCCGTCTTATGATGGACACGTAAAGAAACAGAGTGATATGTGGTTGTATACCCCATTTCTTCCCGATTGCCCTTTGATCGCTCCTTTTTCGCAATCGTTAATGTTGACAATCCAGTTCAGTTTCTTATTCAAGACCAGACCCAGGTGCCTTCTTATGATGGACACGTAAAGCCACAGAGTGATATGTGGTTGCATACCCCATTTCTTCCCGATTGCCCTTCGATCACTCCTTTTTCGCGATCGTTAATGTTGACTATCCAGTTCAGTTTCTTATTCAAGTTGAGACCCAGGTACTTGGCTAACCCTAGATTAGGCTGTCTCTAGTGCCGTCTTATGATGGACACGTAAAGCCACAGAGTGATATGTGGTTGCATACCCCATTTCTTCCCGATTGCCCTTCGATCACTCCTTTTTCGCGATCGTTAATGTTGACTATCCAGTTCAGTTTCTTTTTCAAGTTGAGACCCAGGTACTTGGCTAACCCTAGATTAGGATGTCTCTAGTGCCGTCTTATGATGGACACGTAAAGCCATAGAGTGATATGTGGTTGCATACCCCATTTCTTCCCGATTGCCGGTTTGGTCGTTCCATCTTCGCTTTCTTTGGTATTGACTATCCAGTTCAGTTTCTTATTTAAGACCAGACCCAGGTACTTGGCTAATTCTGCGACCATAAGGCTAAGGCCATTATGTTTTGGAGGGCCAACATTCGGGATTTTTGAGGGTTCGCGCAGAGTCCACATAAAGCGGCCCATTTTGAGAGTACATAGAGACCATTTGGTAATAGTTCTTCAAGGGTATTAATGTATTTCCTTGACACAGCTATTGCCAAGCGTAGGCTGATCACCTCTCCGCCTTCCCTTTCTAGAATAACTAAAAGCATATTCACTTAATGCACCTAACTAATAGCTGAGTCAATAGATTCAAAAAATGAGTAGACAGGACGCCGCCTTGTGGGGTACCATAGCTTACAAATTTGCTTGCATACCAGATGCCAAGATTTGCGTTAATAATTGTGCCTGTAGGTTACTGATTTATAAGCATACCCACTAAATCATTAGTAGTAGAATCATGAACGACACTTAAGTCAAAAGAAGAGAAGACAGGACGCAACCTTGGGTGGTGCCACAGCTATTCGATTTGCATGCAGATCATATGCTAATATTTGTGTTAATAATTCTGACTGTAAGCAGCTGGTTAACAGCTCGTAGACAAATAGGTCCTAGAGAAGAGAAATCTGGACTTGTGAAGTGCCAAAGCTTACAGACCTGCATGCAGATCAAACACCAAAATTTGTGTCTAAAATCTAAAAGTGCATTCGTCATTGCGTTCGCTTTTATATTGTTAAATGCTGCTGCTATATTACAAAGACCAACCATGCTATGCATACCGTTTTGGTCTTAGTAAGTGAAGTGCTGTCTCGACTTACTTCACTTTGCAGAAAGTTCATGATCTCAATCGGTTCAGAACTAGTACGGAGGTGTAGATCAATTAATCTTTTAAAAGTTTCCATAAATCCTAGCTTGGCCACGGATTCCTTCCGGGGCAGTGCGATTCGAACACCAACGATTTCCCTTTGAGTTATTGCAAGTGATCCTCTTTTCAACACCAGTCACCACCCGGTTCAGAAATTGATTGAAATTCGGTCAATGAGGTTTTTTGCTTTAACTGGTGTGGGACCTATACATGGAGAATCTTTTTGCCTCCAGCCTCATTCAAATGGTTCCAAACGGTTTTCTGTCCAATAGTTAGCTTTTGGACATTCCAAAGACTGCTTATTTGAAGGTCAGACTCGATGATTTCGAAGATTTTAACAATATTTTCGACATTTAGTCATGCTTATCGTGGTGGATCTTCAATTACCGAAAGGAAATCGATGAAACCCGAACTGCACGTGGTCGGATGTTGGATGTTATTTGCAAGGAAATAGGTTTCATCAACCCTATTCACCTTTTCACCCGCTTGGATTTCGTTTTCACCTTCATCGATAAAAAAAAACTGAAAAAAATGGCGTATTTCCACATTGCTGTTGTCAATTAGTTTTGAGTCATACACTATTTTCTGATTCGTACTTAAAACGTTCCCATATGTCAATTATGGATTAAAAAACTTAAACAAATTAGTTCTGACTGCAATTTGACTATCTGTACTGAAAAATGATGACAGCTCAATGTAGAGATGCATGCATCTTGACATGAAAGTTTTAAATAATTTTCCGAATTAATACTTCTAAAACGTGCGGGATGACAGTAGCGCACATTTTGCAGGTGTTATTACCAACAAATCTTCCGAAGTCATACAGTGACTCACAGTGAAAATCGAAGAATGTACGCATATGTTTTTTTTTTATATTGTTTAAGTTACACATCATGCATTGGCTATAATTGCTAAGCTAACTCCTCGACTCCTCAATCTCTTTCACAGTTTGTTTCACAACTTTTCCAAACATCAAATTTTCTTATCCTTATCACATGCCACCTGTCCATACCTTGTTAGGTAAACAAAAATAAACAAACACCTACCATGTAAACGAATTTCAAAATCCCTAATAGAAAAACTTTCTTATCCTTGACAAGTTTTCAATTTAACTTCACCACCCCCTCCACTCGTAACACATTGTCCAGCTTATAAAATCCAATATTCATCATTTACTTTCTTGATTCCATTCCAGACATGGTTCTTCACCGACACCGATGATGCATACTACCAGGAGAAGACGAGTAAGTATAAGTTTTGCAATTTCATAGAATTCCCGCTCGCATAAGTTCATTGTCCGCCCTTCTATATTGTGTATGAGGATAATCGACACATAAATTGCTCCGTCTCGGAATATCCTTTCGCCAAAATTTCGCTTCATAAATCTTAACGAAATTCAAATTCTCTCTATGCCACTTCAATCGGTCGCGTCCACTCATAAATCTTCGATTGCCCCTTTGAAATGAAATTTAAATCCTTCAAGATCCTTTTTGCATGGATTGAGTTTTGCGTTTCCTCCCTTTTTGAAATTGCTTTCTAAAACCGAACCCAAAAAACAAAAAAAAAAACGAAATCCTTCACAGATTTGGATAAATTTCCAATTTTGTTCATCATCCATCAGTAACCGCCTCAGTGACCGCCTTATTTTGGCCACTGTCTGTCTGTCTGCCCAGAATCCAATTTTCTCTCATCGCGAATAAAGAAAAAAAAAAAATTTTTTTTCAGATGAACAGCAAAATTCAACGAAAGCAAAAACTGATTAAAGTGCTGGTAAACCAGTCCGAGCGCCCGCGTAAGACTGCGCATGCGCGCCCGCATTTTTAATTGAATCGTGAAGATGCTGCAGATTCATGCGCCGCAATCGCTTCCTCGTGTCTGTTGTTGGTCGGAGTCCATATGAAATTTGTCTCGTTTTTTGTTTAGCAACAGCTATCAATCAGATTTTTGACAGTTTCAAGTGGTTTGACGGAGAACCTCTTGCCATTGCATGTTGGAGGCACAGAAGTCCTTGATCGGCGAAGCATCGCATCAAACTATGAGTATCTGCGGCTACTTTTTGATTTCGTTCTCAAAGTATCTCGTATTCAGTCGAATCGCATCTAGATTGTCGGTGTTTGTGTATGTTCACCGCTTGACGAAGTTACGAGCTGACCAAGGGATTGTCTAAGAACGATCACGTAGGAGGCTCAAAATGGGTTTTATCTTGCCCCTTCGTTTCGATGCACCTTGCGTGCTTTGTTTGAATTGGAAAAGATGTCTATGGGCAGGCAAATGTGGGCGTATCTTGATGGCTCTAGAGCAAGCTGGTGGCATCGACATTGACATTTTGATGGTGCTGTGTGTGCTTATGGGCACTTTGGGGATATGGAATGAGGGGCCACAATTTTGTGGTGGCATCCGAAATAGGTGTTTATCGCTTTATTTACATATTATCTCGGTATCTATTCTGTCGTTTCTCTCCGAAATGGGTTTTTAATGTTATTGCCTTCGAAGGATTTGTTTCTTTCGTATGCTGTTTGATCAAGTGCAAGATGGAGTTCGATGATAGCGAGATGCGATGTGTATCTGGGAGGTGAAGAAATTCGGTTAATACTGTCAAGAGTTGATTAGTTTAATCGAATGTCTGCTGGGGATTTAATTATGTAGAGCAGATACGTTTTATAAGAACTTGGGTGGCTAAGGGCTTGGATTTTGGTCTTAATGAGGCTGGAAAAGTAAATGAATGATATTTTCGTATAATTAGAACGTTTTAGAGCATTTTTAAGGCTCATTAAGGAGGTTTATTCAGCTGAGCATTTGAGATCACAATTTAAATACATTTGTGGTGGATGACCTGCATTCGAAACGATTTTGACGATAAGATCTTAAAATTTCAAGATGCTAAGTTAAAGCTTAGTTTTGTAAAGAAAGTGTATTTACGTTTCACAAAGATATGAATCTATCGAATAAATTACATTAGCAAACGCGAGGATATCTCTTTACCAAAAATAGTTGGCTTACAAATTATAAGCCAGTCGAGATATAGCTTGATGGTCTATGAGCCATGAATGATGCAGCCAATCGTGAATGGTTATGCTACCAGTTGTTAACATTCTAACAACGACAGTTAGGGTTAAGACTTTTTCAAGTTCCAAGCAGTATCCACGAAATGAGGGATTTTATTGCCAAAGTATGAAGAACGGGCATCTTAAGATCTCGCCATTTACACAAGTAGTGATGAAGTAACAAATTCAACACCAATACGGTCAGTGTTCCAACCCGAAATTTGTTTTTGTTTGGCTGAAATTTCATGTCCGTAGGCAAATAATTCACTGCTGACTTTTAATGAGTTTGATGTGCTGTCTGACTCCATCTCAGGGATTATATTCCTGTATCGTCACATTGAAATCGTCATTGCATGTTGAGATCTTTGCTGAGGTGAACAACCTAGTGATGTGAATGCTACTGCTAATACGATAACCAACACCATTCACCTGGTTATAAAAAACTTTATACCTCACCGGGTAAGGAGTATCAAGCCTTAGGCAAACTAGTAATATAACTCGAGCTGTAAAGAGGCTCTTAAGTTGAAAGAGTTATGTTTTCGGTCATGCAAGAGGAAAACTGATGAAAGTTCAAACGAGTCAGAAACGACTGCAATGCACACATTAAGCCTGTCAAATTCTTCCACGACCAAAAGTCGTACCTTTCTGTCCCAAAGGTAGTAAAAACTTTTGGTCGTTTGTAAAAAAACGCAGTTGAAGTTGTTTTGGACGATTTCAAGTATGATACTCACCTAATAAATGCTGGTGTTCCCCAGGGCTGCACTTTGTCACCGACACTCTTTCTCATTTTTATAAATGACCTCTTGTCTGCAACTTCTTATCCAATCCATACCTGTGCTGATTACAGTACCCTCAGCTTTTCATATTTGTTCTCGAATCCACGACCTTCACCATCGGTTGTGGATGAAAAAAGACAAATTCCGTCCTCGACAGCATAATTAAGTGGGGTAAATCTAGTAGAGTGGAATTTAGTGCTTCCAAAACGCAATGCTGTCTTCTATCTTCTAGGCAGAGACAAAATTTGAAGCCAGTAGCCATGAATGGCACTTTCATTGTCGAAACTGAAAAACTTTCCATGCTCGGTGCTTCAGTAGCGACCTTCGAAATATCTGGGTTTCTTCAATCGATGTATGAAATATTTTACCCCTTCTGATCTTGCCTCAGCATATAAAATGTATATACGCCCCAAACTTGAGTTCAACGCCCACATCTGGTCAGGTGCAGCAAAAACACCTTTGCACCTACTGCATAGGATACAAAAGCGTGCGATAAAAGTGATAGGAGATTCAACCGTAGCGAACTCTATTACTTCGCTTGAACATCGTAGGAATATCTCCTGCCTTACACTTTTTTTACTGCTAAAGGGTATTTAGAAACCCTTTAGCGCGTGCTACTTATAACATGAATCGAGGGACTTTATTGTCAAAGTATGAAGAACGGGCATCTATGGAAGGAGAATTCAGAGAGCACAGCGTTCACGACCACATTTATGACAATTAAGCCCACATCGCTAGAGAAATGGAGAAATGGCGCGTTAGATTACACTATTTTGACGGATGAATGTACACCTGGAGAAAAGAGTCTCATCTTCGTTTTCTTGTTCGCAACAAAACAGAACAGCTGAAGAGGGTCTTATTGCTTTTTGCCTTCAAAAGGTTATCTGCCATAATATGTAGGTGAGCATTCAATGACAATTTAACTGGAACTATGCCTATCAGTGTGGTTTTAGGCCAGGCAACTCTAAAACGGACCAACTCAACGGATCTCGATGTATCCTGGATCGAACCACAGTGGTGAGTTTTCATCGGTTTCAGTGATCCATATCTCAGGCAAATTTCTATGTTTGGTATACCAAGCAAACTCATCCGTTTGTGGAGGATGACGATTGAGAATTTTCGGCCCTCCGTCAAGGTTGACAACGATGTTGAATTCGATGCCGAAATGTCGATGCATGTCATTTATTTAATAATAGTCGTCAGAGGATTGTGTAAGGCTGCCGATCCAACACTAGGCACCCAATTTTTAAAAAATCTGGACCTACGAAGACAAGCGTTAAGACACTTGAAAAAAAAATTAATTAATGTCCTAATGTCCTACGGTTTTCTCCCAAGACCTACTACACCAGGTACCGCTTGATAAATATGCAAAAAAAGCGACTCTAACCTGAGATTTAAGAAAGCCCTCCAACTGGATGGGAATAACGTGGCACATGGCATTGCTCTAACACAACAACGCCATCTACCAAACAAAGCCGGTCTTCGACCGAGGGCCACTTACACCGACGCATTTGTTCAACGAACTAGTTGTAAGCTACCCCGTAGCCGCAATCCCCTAGAAAGTCCGGGGATTTTTGAAGACAAACAGAGCTCCGATATTAGACACAAATTTTCCATTCCGACTAGAATCATCTCGAATTCTCCGCAAATTCTTATCCATTTATCCAATACAGCTGCATCCAAAAACAGAAGAAGTTGGAGGTGGGGCTTATTTCAGTGGCCCGCTACTTTCTTAATCTGCCAAAATAAACAACGTTTTCCAAGGCAAAAAAGCCTTTGGCGGTGGAGACTCCATACTTACTTACTTAAGTGGCGCTACATTCCGGAATGAACCTTGGCCTCAACCAACATGCGCCTCCAATTAGCCAGGTCCTTAGCTAACTGCCTGTAGTTGCGCACTCCATTTTGGTTGAGGTCCCTTTCTTAATCTGATAAAATAAACAACGCTATCCATGGCGAAAAATGGCGCAAGAGTCTGGAATGAACTTTGGGCTCAACCAACATGCCCTCGAATTAGCCAGGTCCTTAGCTAACTGCCTCCAGTTGCGCACTCCAAGTTGGTTGATGTCGGTTTCTACTTGTGCTCTCCACATAAGGCGAGGTCTTCCTCTACTGCGTCCGACGTCTGGCTGGGAATCGAAGACTCTGCGAGCCAGAGTATTGGTGTCCATTTCTTCTACATGCCCTAGCCATCTTAAACGTCCAATGCGGAGTTTTTTTTTGATCAGGGGCATGTTGCTGTATAGCTGTTATCGTTATTGGTTGAAACTTCGTTTCCACAGCCCGTCAACGAAAATGGGGCGAAGATTTTTCGAAGAACTTTTCTCACAGAATACAGGACACTGTCCTAAAGGCCTACACGCTACAAGAATAGGCCTCTTCAGAAATGACTTCTGTAGAACCTGCTTGGATGAAGAAGAGAAGGAAAGTATTACGCACCTTCTATGCTCTTCTCTAGTATGCTCAGATAAAAGGAAGCTCCATGTCTGAGACTACTTCTTCGACAATCTAGGTAAGGTGGCTAATAAACCACCTCCAGTCCATAGTTTGTTCTGAATGGTTCAATAAGGCGAACGAATAGGGGAAAGTCGACAGATCCACGTGGTACCAAAACGGACCTTTATGGTCTAAGCGTGCACGCGCTTCGCGTGCAACCACTGCGACCTAACCTAACCTTCCTCTCAGATCGACCAAGAATTTCTTCATCAACTTTTGATACGGTCCATGGTTCAATAAGCCGAACGAATAGGGGAAAGTCGACAGATCCACGTGGTTCCAAAACGGACCTTTATGGTCTAAGCGTGCACGCGCTTCGCGTGCAACCACTGCGACCTAACCTAACCTTCCTCTCAGATCGACCATGAATTTTTTCATCAACTTTTGATACGGTCCATGGTTCAATAAGCCGAACGAATAGGGGAAAGTCGACAGATCCACGTGGTACCAAAACGGACCTTTATGGTCTAAGCGTGCACGCGCTTCGAGTGCAAGCACTGCGACCTAACCTAACCTTCCTCTCAGATCGACCAAGAATTTCTTCATCAACTTTTGATACGGTCCATGGTTCAATAAGCCGAACGAATAGGGGAAAGTCGACAGATCCACGTGGTTCCAAAACGGACCTTTATGGTCTAAGCGTGCACGCGCTTCGCGTGCAACCACTGCGACCTAACCTAACCTTCCTCTCAGATCGACCATGAATTTTTTCATCAACTTTTGATACGGTCCATGGTTCAATAAGCCGAACGAATAGGGGAAAGTCGACAGATCCACGTGGTACCAAAACGGACCTTTATGGTCTAAGCGTGCACGCGCTTCGAGTGCAAGCACTGCGACCTAACCTAACCTTCCTCTCAGATCGACCAAGAATTTCTTCATCAACTTTTGATACGGTCCATGCTTTAGCACCATAGAGCAGGACTGGGTTGATCAGGGTCTAATATGGGATCTCTTTGGAAGTTCGAGTGAAGGCTTTACTACTGAATTGCCTTCCTAGCCCGAAGAAACAGCAGTTGGTAAGAGTAATTCTTCGTCTTAAATCTGACGAGATGCACTGTTGTCAGAGTCAATAGCGGAGCTGAGGTATATGCTGCCAGCACAAATGGACACGTAACGTCGACGAATTGTACAGAACACCAAGATTGATAGATACAACTTTAAGGGATGAGGACTTGTAATGGATCTTGGGTTCACCACCAGAATTCTTTTTTTTTTTTGAGTGGGAGCTTAGGAGAAATAATGTTCGCATATGCGGGCTCAGTGGGCTATGGTTAGTGCGACGATTCCCAACCACAGCAACACCTAAATGATTTTTCACTGGCCCTCCTATTGAGATGATCTGATCTGACAAATCATCCGAGTAGTATCAATTGTCAAGAAAACCTTATCTCAAGTGCCATTCGGAGTCGGCATAAAATAGGAGGTCCCGCCATCGTGCAAGAAGTGCACACTGACACATGAATGGTTGTGAGTAAGCTCGGCCTTGGGTACTAGCGAGCCTGTTGCGCCAAAATTTTTTATTTGTATTTTAAGCTTGCAATTGCAGGTAGATAGGTTCGAAGTAGGCTTACATACAGAACAGCTACTGGTTGATGGAGATCTAGGCTTACCTTTGAATTGACTTTGGAACCTAGAGTCTTCGTAGACATCGATTTCGGATTAGTCTTACATACAGAACAGCTACTGGTTGATGGAGTCCTAGGTTTACTTTTGAATTGACTTTGGAACCTGGAGTCTTCGATTTCGTACCCACATTTTTTTTGAATGCCGCTCCCAAGTAGAAACCGATTTTCACCAGCTTCAGAGTTCGCAACTGGAGATAGTTTGCTTCAAATCACCAGCTTGAGAGTGTGAAACTGGAGACAGATAGCTTCAGATCAGGCTTACTGAACATGTATGTCGATTGGGACCCATGTCACCTCATATTATACTTCGTGGTTCGTGTTGTGTGCATGCTAGACACCTGACCAGATTAATAACTCATTCTATCTCAAAAGGTCCATTCATTTATAGGTTGAACAAGTTCCACTTTTAAGGTATTCAAATGCAACATGCACTCGTCTCAATCGATTTGTGTATTCCATAGTCCATAGTACAATGAGAAATAACCTTTTAGATACAACATATAGGTAGCATCGTCCCATAAAGTTTAGACAATACCACTCCATCGACATTGACATCTTCATACAACATAAAAACAGCCAAAACCTACACACAAAATAGCTCCCGTAAGGCAATTCTATTCTCCATCTCATGCTTTCTATGAAAGGTACATAAAACTTTCTTAAAACCATCCACAGACCACCTGTAGTTCCCATTCTCTCAAGTCTATCTAAACATTTTCAAATAATTTCCCAGGCAAAAGAGTCCCCACAAACCTGATTCATCCGTGACAATACCCAAATTAGGCGTAACATCCAATTCATTAAATATTGAGATTTTCCCATCCCCCCCGCGCCCCTCCCACAAACCAATCCAATATACCTTTCCCGATAAACTTGTAGTCCGTCCACGACCTTCCAACAGGTGATCTAATGAATATTAATGAGCTCGCCCCACAGACCGTGATAGCTAGTCTGGCGCGACCAAAAATAAAGTCAATTCGTAAATTTAATCACCGTTAATGGATTTATGAGTATTCGTCGCAGGATGTAGAACATGTAGATGCGATGGCGAGATTGGATGGATTAGCATCCGGATCGATTCGAAATTCATTGCAATCTGACGAACAAGGCCAACGTTAGTAATGAAAAAAATATTCGCCTTGCTAGCTTGCCAACTACACAGCTGGTGCTACGTGAGCATCCTTCCAATGACAAGGACATAGTAGAACGAACAAGCATTCATTTTGTTTTGTTTTTTTTTGTTGGCATCCGCACTTGAGCAGTCCATTTTCATTAAAGCACGCTTCATGGTGTGTGTGTGTTTACCATGCACCGTCTGACAGTTGATCAATACCCTTCCAGTCCATTAACAATGGTTAGCATCAAAACTGACAAACGACTAAGCGTGAAAATGGTAACCGAAAAAAATCAGCACCAGCGGATGCTGGCTGAGATACATTCGCTTAGATAGCCATTGAAGGTTTACGATTTTCATAGAAATCGCTCTCTCGCCCGGTAGCCTGATGGGGTTTAGTGTCTCAATTCGCTGGTAAGACGGTCGTAAAATTATCAAATGGCTGACAATTAACCAGCACTTTACGTTTTATTGCCTTAAAATGAGCTGAGTATTCCGAAACACGGCACAGATACAAATAACCGGCGATTAAGCAGTCGAATCAATCGACATCCGAATGACGAATGGTGAAGGTGCGTCGTCTAGTCATCGTGGTTAATGGCTTTTCTTTGGTCGAATGTGGTTTCTAATGAATATTCTGCCTAATCCCCGAGTGTCTATCAATGTTGGGATGAGATTGGAACCACTGCCACTCGTGGGTTAGGCTGTTCAATGGTTGTAGATACGAGCGTAGTATCTTTCGAATTAGTGGTGTAGGTTTAATGAAATCCAATCGATCAATCTGGTTGATGTGTTGGGTATGAAGTTAGCTTGGTCCGAAATTAAGGCTGATTGTTTGGGAAAGAGATTTGGTGACCGCGGAGCGGTTTTATTTTCCCTCCAAGAAGATGAATGAATTTGATGAGGCGATGGTAGTCGGGAAAGTAGTAACCGGGCATTGAACTAACCGAGATTTTTTTTTACTTGACCTATCGGCTGGGGGTGATTGATGGCTGTAGCTGATAGTCGATGAAGAGTGAGGTGAGTGAGATTTGTACGAACAAGCATGGATTAGGTGATTGAGGTCATGGTTTGGTGACACAAGGTTAGGATAGCAGGGAGGCAAGTTGTCGCGCAACGATTTTCTGTGAGAACAGGAATCCATCGGTGTTATTTTGAGGTAAGTAAGAGTCTTATTATACCTCGTCACAGCTTCTAACTCTGGGAACGAGATCTCGTGAGGTTTTAATCGAAGTATTACTTCTGACAAACACTTTTCTCCCTTCAAAATGGAAGAAAAAAAATACAAAATATTGGCGCACCGGGCTCGTTAGTGCCCAGGGCCGAGCTTTCTCAACAACCATTCATGTGTGCGTGTGTATTTCTTGCGGGACCTCCTTTTTTATGTGGACTCTGACAATGACAATTACTGACACTTCTCGGATGTCTTGTCAGATCAGCATGAGATGAGGGCCAGTAAAAAATCATTAGTGCTACGTCTGGGAATCGAACCCAGACCTTCTGCGCGGCTGTTAATCGTACTAACCACGTGCCACTGAGCCCGTTAACAGCCACCTTAACTTAATAAATCCCTCACTCAAACTGCTAAGAAGCACCATATCCTAAGTACAACAAATCTACGCGACAGAAGGAAAATCACCCGAACCATTGTCAATGGTTCACCTAAGCTAGAAACTATTGACTTCGACACATCAGACCCACAGTCTGAACTAGATACGAGGAACAATGTCGTGACCGAAAAAAACCCTCCCAATGTCGGTTTCAGAGAGAGAAAACGGCCTTTTGGTGAAACTTTGAACTATAAGTTATCCGCTAGAAAACTGTTGTAAACTAGACCTCAGTCCTTAGTAAAGCTTTTACTAAAGCCTGTCGCATTGTTATGTTTAAAGAGAGCAGAACGTTCTTCTTAGCTGAACTCTGAAGTACAAGCTCTCCGCTGCAAGTCAATTCAGAACTAGACAAGTTGAATATGCTCAGTCCTCAATCCACAGAAAAGCTTTCACCAAAGCCTGTCCAGTTGTCATTATAAGAGAGAGAGAGAGGAAACGCCACTCTTTTTGGGGCGCTGAACACCCATCACTCAGCTGTATAACATATCCAAGCTTAATAGACTTGAAACGGATTGTCAAATCTACGAATGCACCTTAAAGCAGCACTTAAAGCATATAAGACCGCCTAACATTGATCATGTGGTGCAAAATATCGACTGTAATACCAAACATTTTAGGCTACGCAAAGTCCCCACAAAATCGCTCCTCAAAATACAATTTTTTGACGCATTAGGCTCGCTATTACCCAGGAACCTTTTTTCACAACTATTTATGCGTGCGCGTGTACTTCATGCACGATGGTGGGACCTCCTTCTATACCGAATTCAAACCTCAGCTGCAATACCAGCTTAACAAAGCCAAGCTCAATAGACTTGAAATGGATTGTCAGATCTACACAAGTACACATCCACCTTAAAGCTGCACTGAATGGATATAAGACCGCTTAACATAGATCATGTGGTGCAAAATGTCGACTGTCGGGACCTCCTTCTATACCGAATTCAAACCTCAGCTGCAAAACCAGCTTAACAAAGCCAAGCTCAATAGACTTGAAACGGATTGTCAGACCTACACATCCACCTTAAAGCTGCACTGACAGGATATAAGACCGTTTAACATAGATCATGTGGTGCAAAATGTCGACTGTAATACCGAATCTCATAGGCTACGCAATGTCCTCATAAAATCGGTCCTCAAAATACAATTTTTTGACGCAATAGACGCGCGTGTACTTCATGCACAATGGCGGGACCTCCTTCTATAAGGAATTCAAACCTCAGCTGCAAAACCAGTTTAACAAAGCCAAGCTCAATGGCCTTGAAACGGATTGTCAGACCTACACATCCACCTTAAAGCAGCACTTAAAGGATATAAGACCGCCTAACATTGATCATGTGGTGCAAAATGTCGACTGTAAGACCGAATCTCATAAAGTCCTCCTAGTTAGCTAGTTAGTACACAGGGCCTTTTTTTTAAACCATTCATTTGTGCTTATGTACTTCTTGCACGACGGCGGGACCCCGATCTATGCCGAATCCAAACCTCTAAGTTGGGAAAGGTTTTTCTTGACCATTGATAGTACTCGGATGATTTGTCAGATCATCAAGAAAGAAAAACTCGTAAAAAACCATTTAGGTACTGCTTCTGCTGATAATCGAATCAGACTCTCTGCGCGGCAGTTCATCGCCCTAACCATTGCGCCACTGAGCCCTACGCTCCTTCTGCAAGCAAATGTTACTTGTTGAGACTCGAAAGTGGAATAACTAGATCTGCTGATAGGCACTCATTACCCAGGCTGGTCACCAATCCCTAACTGGGTACCTTACAGCCTTAGATCCAAGTCCTGCTTTACGGAGCTATAAGCCATCGACTGTATCGAAAAAGGTTGAAGATATTCTTTGTCGTTTCAGGCCAAAAATCTTTGGCTTCTTTTACTTTGACGGGCTTCGGAGACGAATAACACGAATTTTAGGAACGGTAGAGCAACTCTGACCTGGTAAGAAAACTACAGATTGGACGTTTTAGGTGGTTAGGTTGTGAGCGGAAGAACACCAATACACCAGCTTGGAGAGTCTTTGCTTCCCTATTAGATGCAATTCGTATCTGACCTGTACAGGTAGTAACATAAATCAATCAATCAACTTGAAGATCTGAGGCAGTTGGTTCGGACGACCTGCCCATGCAGAAAAGCAGCTCAATCAAGGCTTAAGCTGTGAAGTTTGTCATAGGTGAGCAGTAAAAAATGTTAGGTGTTGTTAATTTGGGGACTTAAACCAGACACCCAGTGCTTACCACTAGGCCACTGCACGCGTTCTCATTTAGAGGTTGATGGTTGTCGTTCACTATCGTAGATTTTATGGTGCTAGATACTAGAGATCCCATCGCAGCTTGACTATCACCCTAAGTGTGATCACCCTAAATGATAGTTGGTTATCGATTTAGAAGACGTGGTGTCATGGAGGTTGTGCTTTTTTTTCCGCTGATATATGACAGATTTAATTTAGCTTGGGATGAAGATCTCTATCCCCAGCAAATGCATCCGCATAAGCCCAAAGAAAGAGCATTGGTTCAATCCGACTCTTGCGACTGCCCTTCGAAAAAAGGAAGAGACTTTTGCCCTATTGCAACATGCACCTTCTGAGAAAAACGGAATAAGAGAAGTCTCTATAGACGGGCTAGAAACGACTGCAGATACGATTTTATAAAGACGTGCTTATTTCTTACTAGACCAAAAAGTGTGCCAAAAAATCCTGCAATGTTCTAAAGGCTTTTAATTCGTTAAACGAATTAAATCTAGTGCCTTATCAGCAACCCCATCGCTTGTCTAAAACCAAAACAATATCACGAACCCCAAGAAAAAGTAAATCTGTTGGCTGTCTTCTTCGCAGCTTATTCCATCTCAACAGATATCTCGTCTTTTCCAACTTCGCTAAATCCAGATCAATATTCTTTTGGACCGATATTTCCCGGAACTGCTTCAGTGGCTCGAGCTCTTAAAGATCTTAAACGCAATAAAGCTTCTGGTCCAAATGGAACTCCTCCCTATGTTCAGACGAGGTGTTTATCGACTCTGGCGAAACCTCAACGTAAACTCTTTTACTTGTCTTACTCTGCAGGCATATTTTCGGATCGGTGCTAATGTTTAGCCAATTCCAAAAAAGGGTCATATAACTCCTTTCTGGTCAGTACCCTCTAATGTCATTGAGAGTACACTCAATTACCACCTCATCTCGAAAAAAAAATCAACTCCTTAGAGATCGTGATATCGTCATCGCAATAAGGTCCACCGAGGACCTTATGGTCTGCCTTTGTGAAAAATGGAACCTCAGCGTTCACTAACTCGGTGAATGGAGAATTCCTGCTCTGGATATCTCAAAAGCGTTCTTGTCAATAAACTTAAGCCTTTTGGTTTCGCAATTACTTTAATAAAATGGGTTACATATCAATACAAGGCTTTAGGCCTGTTGTTAATTTTTGTTATACGAACTCTCGACTTGTTAAGACTCACACTTCCAACAAACGATGGTGTACCACAATGCTCAGTCCTGTCACCTACTCCGTTTTCCATTTTTATAAACGACCACTCTGACTTATTAGGATTTCCACTTCCAACAAACGATGGAGTGCCTCAAGGCTAAGTCCTCTCACCTTCTCTGTTTTTCATTTTGCGTAACGACCTCTCTGACTTATAATCCATCCATTCAATCCCGTTTACTCTTTAGTGACTCCACGACATGAGCCCCAAGTTTTAGAATCGCAACGCCAGGGGATGTCAACTCCGACATTTGATCAAAATGTGGTTCCATCAACCGTTTACTGCGTCAAAAACGCAGGTTCTGCCTCCTATCTCTGAAGTGGGATAAAAATGTAGCTGAGCTCAATATGGAAGGAGTCGGTGTTAAGGAATCCAATGTCTTGATTTTTCTCTACCTGTATGTTATCCCAGACCTACGTTGAAATGAGGAAATTATAGAAACTGCACAAAAGGTGTTGCCTCGACCGACAAAAACGGTTTTCAATCCGTCGGATGCAGCTAATATCTATAAAGCTTACATTCGTCCAAGATTCCTATAGTTACAACTCGCAAACATGGGCAGGTGTTCCTGCAACTTGATCGAGTCCAGCATCATGCTATCAAACATCCAGGTAATTTGTAACCCAATTCCATTCACTCGAAAACCGGTGGAATATTGGATGACTTGCGCTTCTTCAACGATACTTCCTTCATAAAAGTTCCGACGAAATAAATGGACGTATTCCGTCTGTACGTCTGTTTGATATTAATACTCGTAATCCTCTTCCGCGTATCCAAATTATTTGAAGCCTGTTTTCGGTCTCACAGTAAAGTCTAGAAAATCATTCTTTAACTACACTAAACGAATATGGTATGGCTTGACTTCTTCAATATTTCCGGATGGCTTAAACCCACAGAGATTCAATGGCTAACCGTAACCTCACCATTTTCCCATCTTCTTCGAATCTCTAACTATCCTACAGACCATTTTCCTTCTCTCCATCACTGGGTTTTATAACCTTTAGGGGTTTAGACCTAGGTGATAAAACATTTTTGAAGAAAAGTGACTCGTCGGAGCGTAATCGCATATGAGGCTTACATTGTCGAATTTAGCTCCGACGCAGATATTTGTGTTGCACGCGCCAAAGTCTTTGGCGTTTAAGACCTCTTGCCTAAGTCTAAGGCATATTGCAAATCCGTAACCGAATAGTTGCTGTTTCTGCTCACTGTAATACTGAGCGAAGTAGACTTCACATTTGGTCTTCCTCCTTTGGCCCAGATCATCCCATTATATTTCCTGGATGGAAGTAATGTCTGCTTTGTAGGAGCTGAGGTATAGTTGCTTGACTGTACCTTTTCTGTTATGCGTTCTAACTTTCCTTATAGAAGTCAATGCTTAGTAAGAGCTTAGGACTCCCACTAATTGTATGGCTGCAGAACTCTTGCTTAAGTCTGTCGCATATGTCAAATCCGCACTCAAAATAATCGCTCTTTCCGTTCACTATAACAGGGACCGTAGTAGACGTCACATTTCGTTTTCCTCCTTTTGTCCGTACCATCTTATCGTTTTTCCTGAATGGCAGTTAAGTCTGCTTCGTAAGAGCTGTCTGTCGCATACGTCAAATCCGCATCCGTAGTAGACGTCACATTTTGTTTCCCTCCTTTGGCCAGACTATCTCATATTATTTCCTGGATGGCAGTAATGTCTGCTTTGTAGGAGCTGAGGTATAAGTGCTTGACTGCACCTCTTCTGTAATGCGTTCTTACTTTCCTGTTGATGTAACGGACGTCGTTGCTTAGTAAGAGCTTAGAATCTCCACTAGTTGTATGTGTGAAGAACTCTTGTTTAAGTCTGTCGTATATGTCAAGTCCGCTTGCGAATAGTCGCTCTTTCTGCTAAATGTATTACGCAGCGTAGTGCACGTCGCATTTTGTTTCCCTCTTTTTGCCCACACCATCTCATCGTATTTTCTGGATGGCAGTAATATCTATTTCTTAGGAGTTGAAGACTTCCTATAGTTGTTTGGCAGCACCTTTTCTCTTAAGAATTCTAACGTTCCTGCTGAAGATACGGACGTCGTTACTTAGTATGAGCTTATGACTCTCGCTAGTTCTAAGGACCTTAAGCGTTCTAACATTTTTCTTGAAGATACGGACGTCGTTACTTAGTATGAGCTTATGACTCTCGCTAGTTTTAAGGACCTTACGCGTTCCAACATTCCTCTTGAAGATACGGATATCGTTACATAGTATGAGCTTAAGGCTTTCGCTGGTTGTAAGGACCATAAGCGTTCTAACATTCCTGTTGAACATACGGACATCGTTCGCATTTTCTCGCTTATCACGGCCGTCTTTTGGTTGCTTCGTACAAATAGAGCTTTCCGTGACTGAGACTTCACTATATATACCCTAAATCTACGGTCTATGTAAGAGGCAGTCAGTGGTCACCACTAGAAGGCGGAGAGTCTGAGTTAATAGGCATCACGAAGCTTCCTATAATAGCATTGATTTATGGTGAGTTTACATGTGAATCTGTTAATACCTGAGTGCGTCGCCTTCCTCTTTGAAGGAGGTGTCGATGAATATATTGAGTTCCAGTACAATCGGTGAATCGACCGTTTCAATCAATCTCCATTTTTAAACCTAACAACCCTCCCGAAGAATCGGTTATCTACCTTAATCCAAAACCTTGGTAATTTTTCCTATTAAACTCCCAAAAAGGTATTAAGCCTTAAAACCGAAGGTTATCCCCTGTCAAACAAAACCACCTCCATGCCGAATGATACCTCAAAACATATGTTATCAATACCTAACCTCATCAGAGTCGTAACTTACGTCCCCAAACGAATTAATTAAGCACCCAATCGTATCGGCTTGACATGGCTTCATGTGCTCCCTTTAAGATCTCGATCTCTCACCGAGATATCCATCTCTTACCAAAGACTAAGGAGCTCTCAAATCAATATCCCTCGTCCCAAAATGGGAGCCACACATCATTCTCCATCTCCCACCAAACCGAATCCAATCTGAAGAAACAAATTCCAGCAGCACCACCTAATGAGTCCGGTCCGGTCCAACAGGCAACTGGCCATGGTCACCTGAATCATGTCGAAGCCCCAAGTTAATCATTCTAAAGTCGGCATTTTGATTAATGTCCCTCCATAATTAGGCGACTAATGAACAGAGGTTTTCAATATTCCGAATGTTAGATGAGGCCCCCATTCATATGGGTCCCCCCACGTCAGAGCGATAAAGGGCCCTCTGTGGTTTCTCCGAGTGCTGGTACTATCCCAAAGAATGACAATCGGAATTTTGATTAGGACACCAGAATGCCTGATGCTCGACGAAAGCGCGCGATGGGCACTGGGTGTTGCGATGCCAATATAAATGTCTCGACCTTTTTTGAAATATTCGCCTTGGCGATGGTTACCGAATTTCACTCTCGGATCTTGGGTTTGGGTCTGTCCTTCGTTTGCGGGACAATTTCAAAAATTTTCATCCAATTAAGGCAACGACTCCGGGAGGATATGTGGCAAGAGGAGTGCGCGCGTATTTCCACTCTGTATATGGATGGGGTTTGGGTTTATTTTTTTTTCCTCCTTGGAATGATGCTCTGAAGCTGTGTAGCTGTGCAGCTCCTTAACGAGCTGCAGAATACTTCTTAATAAACATTCTACTGTACCGCATTTACTTATATGAATTGGCGTGAGTGTGTGTGTTTCATTTTTTTCTTCCATTTTGCAGAAGGACATCTCATCAACACAAACTGCTCGATTGGACATTTTCGTAAAGCGCTCTGCTGTAAGATGTCTGCGGAATTGGATGTGTTCCTGGAAAGTGGCAAAAAGTGAGTAGAAAATGAAAAAAAAAAATTGAATCCAATTTCTTAGTTTGGCTTTTGTTGGGAAGAGAAAGGAAACACTTTTCTCCGAATAGGGAAACACGGATTTAATTAAGTTGAGTTTGTCGCGCTGTTTGGTGACGGGAATTTGAGTGAAAAAAAAAATCGTTTAAGGAGAGGTATAGGAGGTTTTTAGGATATCTATTGGAGATGGAATGGCTTTTGGGGAGAAAATGATTTCTTTCTTGTCTTTGGTGTAAATGATCGTGACCATAATAAACTGTACTACTTGAGACAGATGAAGCTAAATGGCAGTTTGACCAAGTTAAACCATGATCTGGACAAGTTTAGTGAAATACTTGACCAAACTGGCATTTAGCTTCATCTTGAACTTATCGTATGACGATTTTCTAATGGTCACGATCACCATCTCACAAGACAAGAGAGAAATCGCTTTCTTGAAAAGATCATTCCATTTCAAAGCTATGTCTGCAAAACAAACTAGAATTCATGGAATGTAAATGTAAATATCATTCAGAAGGATCACTGATCAACATATCTCCCATCTTCAAAGACTGTCAGGTACAAAAAGAAGAGCAGTGTTTCACGTACCATCAGTGTGTGTTCATTGTGATCTTGCATTCAGGGTCAGAAACTGGCAAAATGTCGATCACTCCAATTATTATCCAAGCATTCTACAGATTTCTTTTTTTGTTTTAAGCAGATCAATGCGCGATATGATCAATAGACCGATTCGACATATTTGTCATTTATTTTCTTACGCTGGATCTCTGATCAATACCAAAGATTGGATATGATCATGATCACCTACTCAAAAAACAAGAAGGAAATCGTAAATATTATTCAGAACGATCACTGATCTATATGCCTATCTCCGATCGTCAAAGATTGTCAGATACAAAATCAAAAGCAACATTTCATGTAGCTTTAATTTTGTGTTCATTGTGACCTTGTATTTTGGTCCATTCAGGGTCAGAAACTGGCAAACTGTCGATCACTCCAATTATTATCTAAGCATTCTAAAGAAATATTTTTTTTTGTTTTAAGCAGATCAATGCGCAATATGATCAATTGACCGATTCGACATATTTGTCATTCATTTTCTTTCGCTGGATCACTGATCAATATCAAAGATTGGATATGATCATGATCACCTACTCAAAAGATAAGAAGGAAATCGTAAATATCATTCAGAACAATCACTGATCTACATGCCTATCTCCGATCGTCAAAGATTGTCAGATACAAAATCAAAAGCAACATTTCATGTAGCCTTAATTTTGTGTTCATTGTGACCTTGTAGTTTGGTCCATTCAGGGCCAGAAACCTGTAAACTGTCGATCACTCCAATTATTATCTAAGCATTCTACAGAAACATTTGTTTTGTTTTAATCAGATCAATGCACGATATGATCACTTAACCGATCGGACATAATTGTCACACATTTTCTTTCGTTTGATCACTGATCCATATCCAAGATTCGATCTTCTCTCCCTTCTTCGATATCAAAAAAGTTGGCATTTAGGTCTGTTACTTTTTGTAAGATGACTACTTGAGTAATTTGTGTTTAAATTTAACTTTAAAAATGGACACCAGCACTCCCTCCTTGGTCAGCATGACACTCTGATCGTCGTGAAATAGTGATCAAGAAAAAGTTTTTACAAATTCTCGTTTTTTTTTTTGATGAGGAAATCAGCTATTACTACTCAACGCAAGAAGTGATCTTATAGAGATTTTACAGATTTATTTCATCATATTTATTTCCATCTAAAGCAAAGTGATATACCTTCACTGTCGAACGGTGCTATCAAGATTAATTAAAATCTCTATAAAAATCTGTCTCTTAAAATTCAAAGCAATATCAAATGATCGCTTAATCGATCTGACATAGTTGTCAAAATTACCTATATGATCTCATGACCAGTGATCTGCATCATTGGTGTGATCGTAAAACATTAAAGTTGCTGCCATTTTAAAATACGATACTTAATATAATTCTCTGAAGCATATCTTCTAACCTTAAATATGTTTTTTTGTAAATATGATCAAGTGATGACTGGCAAGATCATTCTTGATAATCGTGAAGAAGTGATCTGCAGCAAAGTCTTACTGATTTGTGTTCTCATTTTTGATAGTTTCCTAGATTTGTTATATTTACTTCTATGAATCCATACTTGATTGCTCAAAGATGTGATCTTCAACAAAGTTTTATCGAGTTTTGTTTTCATTTTTGTTTATTTACCAAATTTTTGGTATTCACTACTGTCGATCACTTTACTTCATCGCTCAAAGATGTGATCCTAAACAGAGTTTTATGAATTTTCGTTCTCAGTTTTGATTATATCCCCAAATGTGTGATATTTAGTAATATCGATCACTGCTTATCACCACTAAGATTCAATCATTTGTATTTGTATAAAATGTAAAACAAATTTAAAATACAATTAGTAAATAAAAATGTCTGCATGATCGATATAATAAAGTTGGCAAAAATAAGTTTCTCTCATGAACATTGATTTGAATTTTTGGCACGATCATCAAACATGATTGTCGTTGATATTTAAGGAGAGGTTTCTCTACTTCTCAAACGTAATTTAAGACAACATCTTCATTTTTTTTAAATATTGTCCTTCGATTACTGCCAGGATCACAATTGATGATCTTACAAAAATGTGATGTTCAAATTTTAAGATCACTTCCAAGATCTGGGTATTCTACAATTTTTTATATAAAGAATTTAAAATGCAATTCAATCAATAAAATAGCCGCTTTATCCATATGACAGGGTTGTAAAAAATGAGCTGATCACATGATCATTGATTTGCTTCAAAGAAACGATCTTCTAACATGAATGTAGTTGTCGTTAAAGGAGATGTTTCTTAATAATTCCTTCTCAACCAAATCGTTTAACATTACTATTCAAAATTTTTGTTTTTTGATAACATCATCCGTTTAAGACCCGCAAGATCACTTTCAAAAATCGCTCATTGATCTTATCTTAAACCAAGTTTCACCATTTGTGTCCTCATTTTTGATAATTTCCCCAGACTTTGACTACTACAGATATTTTCTACTAATGATCACTAGCGGTCACCGATAAGATTCGAGCAATTTACATAAAAAATAATTAAAAATCCAATTAAATAAATAAAAATGTACGCTTGATAGATATGTGAAAGCAGTTTAAAATGAATTCCTCTCAAGATCGCTGATCTTTTGATAACATCGATTAGATCATCAAATATGAGATACATTGCCATTTAAAGAGACGTTTTTTAATATTGTCCTCTGATGAATATCATTAAACATCAACATGAATTATATATTAAAATTTAAAATAAAATTTATACAAAGATTTGTGTTCTCAGATTTTTAATATGCATCACTGTCAATCAATATTTTGTGAAAGGCAGGATCATTATTGATTATTTATTATAGAGTGTAGATCTTGGATCTTCAATGAGGTTAAACAGATTTTTTTATTCGTTTATGATTATTTTTCCAGATCTTAAGAGCGAACACTGATGATCACCGCTAGGATCCAAGGTATCTTAATAGAGATCACCTCTCTTAAAAACAAATCAGTCCATTAACCGGTTGATCAATCGACTATTTCGTTAACGAATTATCACTCATATATATTACAGAAACCAGGAACTTGGTTGACATTTAGGTCTGTTGCATTTTGTAAGATGACTAAATTACTTTGTGAAATGACTCTTTAAACGCCGATTTTATTATAAAATAATTATCATATCAAACCTGGAAGACTAGCATTTTCGCTATTAATCGAAAGTGATGCATCGCAAAGAGATCTGATCATAATCATAGAGATCATCATGAAGATTTGATCTCTATTAACATTTAACAGATATGTGTAATGTATTGCTGTTAATTTACGGTCTAGGATCTACGAAACTTTCATAAAAATGAACTCTTCTCAAGTCACTCCACAGAATGATCAGTCCATTGTCCTCTTAACTATTAATCGATGATCACGGTCTTGGATCCAAACTAGCTCCGTAAAAATGAAAACTTTCAAAAAGGAATGTAAGCCACAATATGATCGGTCATCGTGCTTACATGATCACTGAACTATGATACTTCATGAAATATCTCCTTACATGTCGAACATATGTATTTATTTAAAAGATATTTAAGATAATCATTTGGTAAAGAAGAGATCCACAAACACATTTTATAGATTTTACTTATAATTTTCGCTTTAATAATAAAAATGTTAAATTATTTTATGGGGATTTTTTTCAAGAATCAACTTAATAATAACTTATAAAGCTTGACGACTAAATATTCCTCTACCAACTCTACATTCATTCGTTTACTAAATTTGTCGAATGTGTTAATAATTTAAGTCCTGCTACGATCGCAAGTGATCTATTACAAATTAGTTGTACCTTTTTTTATTCCACCCTGCTAGATGCACCTTTAACCTATTTTGGGTAAAAATCTCTTTATCTCGTTACTCACTGCCCGTTTGGGGTCCATTCCGAGAAGTACGACGCCTCGATCAAGCTCCAACAACCCAGAGAACCGAACCTAATTGCTGCCATGATCGCTACCGATCGTGTTAGAAAATTAGTGATCTTCATTAAATTTTGATAAACAAACCGGAGAGATACTTTGAGGAGTTGAACGTTACATGCATAATATGTTCGAATCCACCTTTTTATTCAAAATATTTTTACCTTAAGATCACTGATCGCGATCGTATAACCAAGTTAGTTCACAGTAAACTCGAGGGTATTTCATACTTATCTTTGATTAAACATTGTGAAAATCTTATATCAATTCCTAAGACTCGTTTTGTGATTATTTCGGTTTTCAGAAAATCATCGATCATCATTAAATCATGAAATTATGAAGTGTGACGGCGAAAATTGGCGCATAAAATCTTTGTTTCTAGTAGAAGGGTGTTATGTCATTATGTTTGCTTTATTGATGCGTGGGCTTTAAAAAGTGAATGCAGATTATTGAAGATGTTTAATCATGAAGAAATATGACGATATTTATTTCTTGACTATCTATGAACAACTATCAACGTATTATTTTATAATAATTCTGTCAATCAAAGCCCACCAACCTTGCTATCACCAACAAATTCTAAATATTTATGAATTTATCTGTATTTTTAATATTGAAATAGAAACACTTAACTTAAATAAAAAATAAATTTATCTATGATAGTGATGGCACACCATTTTAAAGTCGTGTGCCATCACTATCATAGATAAATTTTATTACGTATGACTTACTCTTTTTCAGAAGTTTGGTTTTTCTGTAAGCTGTTAACTGCTAGTGATATATATGCACTTTTAAAAAAGTACATACCTAGAATATATGTTTAACGAAGCTTTCACATATGAATATTGTTTGCCACGATCACTTTATAAGAAAAATTACGAACAGTGATCACTCAGATACAGAATTTGTTCCAATTTAGCGAGTCTTGATGACGTATTGTATTCCTTCGTCTATTTGCTAAGATTTTTTAGTTTATACACCTAATAACATCACGATCACTCCAATCTTTTAAACAAGATTAGATGGAGTGGGTGAAGTATATAATAAAATCCAAAAATGTTTTGTAGTTGGGAGCCGGTGATCTCTAGTGATCTACAAACTTGTATGTGTCGATTTTTAATATTTTTTTTTAAGATACAAGCCGATCGCATTTATTTAGATCAATCAGTACAACATTTGAGAAAGCTACTATCAGTGAATGTGTTCCAATAACGGTTCTAATTCCCTAAGATAGTTTGAATATTTTATTGAATATCTGCTACGATCATCACGATTTTAGAAGCGCATTTATGTTTTATTCTATTAGGTAAGAGATTAAATGTTACATTTAAAAAAAATATTGGCTTACACATTTTTGAGTTTTATATTAGTGCAGATCGATGATCTCTAGTCATAATTTGATTTTTAATGCGTGCGGATTTTTTTGTGACAATCGCTACAAATATTTTATAAAAGCCACGATCAGCGAATGTTTTCAAAAATCGCTTCATACTACCTAAATCGGGCTAATAATTTATTTGAAGATTTGCCATAATCATCGCCATTTTAGAAGCGCAATTATGTTTTATTCAAGTAGGTTAGTGATATGCTGTTACATTTGAGAACATTTTGGCTGACATTTCGGTGATTTGTAGTGATTGTATACATGAATTGAATCGTTTATATATCTTTAAAGATATGTACCTGCCGCTTTTTTAGCTCAATCAGTAAGGCAGATGATAAAAGTCACGATCAGCGAATGTGTTTTAATATCGGTTCTATTTCGCTGAATCAGGCTGATCAATTTGTTGAAGAGCTGCCATCAACCCTGCGATTTAATACCACAATTATCTTTTATTTCAGTAGGTTTGTCATTGGGTGTTGTATGATGAAAGCTTATACATTTTTGAGTTTTATGTAAGTGAAGATCGGCGATCTTGAGGGAAAAACACCCCTTTTTGAGCCAATCTTGAACACTTTTTTTTTTTAAAGGCGTCCGTGCCAATTTGTTGGTTCGATCACTTCAAATATTTGTGAAAACCCACTATCAGTGAGTTTGTTTCAATATCACTACTTATTCTCTAAATCAGGCTGATCACCTAGTTGAAGATCTGCTGCGATCACTTGCATTAGCAATTTCGATAAGAAGGTGCTTGGTCGTTAAATTTAAAAAAAAAACTTCTCTTTATGTAATCCTGTAGTTTTATATACGAGGAGATCGTCGATCTTGAGGGAACTACACTCTTTTTTGAGCCGATCTTGAACACCATGTTTTTCTTAAAATACTGTCGATTTTTTGGTTCGGTCGCTTCAAATATTTGTGAAAAGCCACTATCAATGAACTTATTTTCTAAAAGTTGAAGATCTGTCGCGATCACTTACATTAGCAATTTCGGTAGGAAGGCGGAAGGCGGTTGGGTGTTATATTTAAAAAAAAATTTCTGTTTATTAAATCCTGTAGTTTTATATACGTGGAGTTCGGCGATCTTGAGGGAACTACCTTCTTTTTTGAGCCGATTTTTCGGTTCGTCCGCTACAGATATTTGTGAAAAGCCAACCAACAGTGAGTTTATTTCAATATCACTACTTATTTTCTAAATCAGGCTAATCACCTAGTTGAAGATCTGCCGCGATCACTTACATTAGAAATTTAAGTAGGGAGCTGGTTGGGAGTTACATTTTTATAAAAAAAAAAACTTCTGTTTATGAAGTCCTGTCGTTTTGTATACATGGAGATCGGCGATCTTGAGGGAACTGCACTCTTTTTTGAACCGATCTTTACTAAATCTAGCATGTACCTGCTGAGATTTGTTGGCTCGATCACTGCAACATTTGAGCAAAGCCACGATCTGTGCATGTGTTCTAATATCGCTTCTTGCTCTATAATTCAAGCTTTTCATTGATCGCTATTAACGTATCTACACCCTCTTCGCATGATCATTTTGCTATTGCTCTGCAGAACATGATGAAGTTCAGTTTAGCTGAAAAGTTGGACCAGATCAACGTGCTCATAGTTAACTTTACTAAAGTTAAATTGGACTTCTCATTTCACCGGAGATACTCGGTATTTGGTATGATCACCTCAAAACCACCTAGTTTTCGCTATACCTGTATACCTTTCATCCCCTTATATGGCTTCGAAAAGACTGCAGCTCCATTCACTTAAACAGAATTAAACAAGACAAGTCCCTTAATACGGTCAAGACAACGCGTGCAATTTGCACTGGCTTCCTCGCATAATCTCCCCCCTTAGGCATTGGGAGATACTAGCTCCCCTATGCCAAAACGCACACCTACCCATACCGACTTGACTGCATTAGTCGAGTTTAATTGCTTGCCAAATACTCTTTATTGGATTAGAGTCAATAATGCTATTAAATTTATGTCACATGGTGCTGAGGGGCTGTCCACCATCCATGTTTCCTACTCCCGACTCCCAATGGTTGTGTAACATGTCCATTTGATAAATTGGACGAATGCAACACAAGCAGAGTACAATTCTATCGGCAAAGACACATTGTGAGGGCTCAGGTAATTAAATTTAATTGAAATATTTTGCCATTCATCGTTCGAAGCATGCTCGCCGCGCAGATAGATAGATTGAACGAAACAGATACACAACCAGTTGAAGCGAGCGCACTGTAATTCATATCAAACGGCCAATTGCAGTATTCGATTGATTTATAACAACGAATCCGCTGACAAGTGCTACAATGCCTTGTAGATACTCCGAGACGGATGTAAGATGGCGGGGGGGAAATTATTTTGTTACCACAATTACCAGTGGCACTAAATATAATTACACCCCAATCAGTTGGAACGGGACAACCACTCGGTACCGGAGATCAGTCGGCCGCCATTGTAATTGGGTGTATAATACCTTAATTGGTTGACCATTTATTCGCGAATGATGGTACTGTGGCGCGGGGGATCAACATGTCTCGTGTCCAAATAATGAAAGATACTTAGATACTCTTTCTTCAATTGAATTTGTTTACGTTGCTGCTTGGGGAGAGAAGGGCTGTGAGGTCTTTGCAACCGGACGGACGTTGTATTTGCAAAGATGATGATCAAGATGTCATTTATGCTGTTCGAAGAAAGAGCCAGAAGTCGGTCCTCCGTCGTCCGTAAAGTGAGAAAGGGGCATGCTGTCCGCTGACAATTGCTTGTTAGCTTATGATGACAATTGCAACTGCCAGTGTAGAGGATTTTTAGCTTGAGAATGATATGGAGGGGTTCGTGGATAATTTTTTTTTTTTTTTTTGAGATTGCTTTGCAGACAAACGGATGTCGGGTAATTGAAGTCGAGTGTATGTTTTGGCACTTTGATTGAAGGAAGGAAATTAGAAATGAGATTACTTTACATTTATGATTGGTCACAAGTTGGATAGATCGTGCTGCGAGAACGTACTCGTCTCGTATATGGAACCGGCAGTGGACAATCATTGAGCGGAAGACGTGGTGCAGTGATCACGCGTTTGGACAGAAAGTGGGTTATGAGAAAAATTGCTTTTATGTGAAGTGGAATCGGATAGGGGGATAATTTCCTGTTTCTTTGGAAGGAAATTTGTCCTTCTGGGTTTAAGTTTTCCATATAATGGTAATAAACAACTACGAACTTCGAGTTTGTGAGTTGAGCTCTAAAAATGCTTATCGATATAACATTTGGAATGTATCTAAAGTCAGAAAATGCAGTTTATGTTGAATTTCTTCGATAAACACCTTTAGCAAGCTTTTCTTAGAAGCAATCGTTAAGCTTGTGGACCGAGTTCCTATGGCTCAAAATATAGCTTTCATTGAAAACCCTCATTGGATTTTTTTTTATTTTCTTTTACTTCTTACAACTTTTTTATAAATTCAATATTTGGCGACTTGATGTCAAAACAAAGCTTATGATGTTTAGAGCATGATTATCCAAAACTATTTCAATTTTTAATTATAGTATTCGCAGCGAATCATTTCTTATTTTTCACTGATCAAGAATTATGTTGGTGAAGTAATGATTGCCATTCCACCGAACTGAAACGGAATTTTCCAATAATTCCTATATGAAGCAATAGACTCGACATTTCAATTCCATCGTGTGTTGTGTTTCAATGAAGTTGTTCAATGATAGCTATAACTGGGCCCTTAGTTACATTCTTTTAAAATTCCATGAAAATCCATTTATTCATTCCTGACATCAGACAGACATTTATGGCCAATGACTTATCTTGACTGCGGAATGTGCGTTTTTAAAAACGATCATTGTTCAGACAACTGCCGATTTTGTATTTTCGCCATCCAGCTCTTGGTACCTTCGTTTTGGTATTAATATGAACAAATAATCTATACCTAGGATCAACCAGTCATTTGTAATCTTTTCAGTTTCTCTACTTTGTATTGCGATGTTGCGGAAACGATCATCGTTGAGACGATTGTCGACTTTGTATTTGACGGTTCTACATGCTATATAATGAAACATTTACAACCTCAATGAACATTTATTTATTTATTTCTATGATCAAGTCGTTATTTATGTCCAATTTTAGTGGTTCTAACAACAACAATCTTTGAGATCATTGCTGACTTTGTATTTGACGGTACTACACATCGTAGAATGCAAAATTTGAAACCTCATCACCAAGTATTCTGTAGTGATGATGTGTAGCTCTAAGCAAACGCAAAATAGCCAAAATCGATGTCAGGAAATAGCTTTGATCGTCATTCATTGTAAACTTAGGATGTCAGAAAATTCCCTCATTCCATAGTGAATGATAAGCGATCATGACACTCGTAGTTCTCAAAAACTCAGGATGTCAGGAACGTTCCCTAGTCCGTGATAAATGACAACGCAAGCTATACACTTGTAATATTGAAACACTTAGAATGTCAGAAACGTTCTGAGTCCCTAATGAATGACGACCCAAGTAATCATTCCACTCGTTGTATTGAAACAATAATCCTTACGAAACGGAAAATATTAGAGATCAGGTTAATATTCATTATAGGGACAGAGTGATATGCTAGCATCACCAGCAATCACCAGAGTATGGTTTTGCAGTCAAAAACTTCATATAGATATGATTTGTTCAAAGTGTGTACCAGAAACTATAAAAAATATCATCAGACGTATCTATCGATCTAATAACAAAGGATTGCCAGTCTTAGAATAGCCGAAATACCCATAGGACTTTAATTTTTGTTATCTAAAAAAAATGTTCAGGAATAACTCGACAGCTTTAAAATGATCGCGAGTACAAAATTTAACTAAAATACAAAGGACTGGAAATAAGCCAATAATTGTACGTCATCGTACATATCGAGGATCAGTTGATTTTTCCGACACATGCCAAATAAATAACTAAATTCATCACTTAAGCAACCAATTGTGATCTTGCATTTTCTTTATACGTTGATCGTGTCAAATTGACGATCATTTATATCGAAATGCAGGACCTTGGCAATCAATTCTTAATTGCAGCGATACTCCTTTTATATAATTCGTTTTAAAGTGTATCGATCTTGCTGCCAACAAATGGGTAGATTACTTGCGATCATTTATCAGCCAACACATGTTCGTTAAATTAGGCCCCAGTAGCTATCATTGAAAACCGTCATTGAAAATTTTCTTTCACTTTTGCGGTTTTTTTTACAAATTTAATCATTGCCGGTGTCATTGGTTGGTGTCAAAACAAAGCTTATGTAGTTAACATGATTATCGAAAATTTTAATAGATTGAGAGTACGCACTCGATCCTTATGATTATGAACGGATCTAGCACCTTTTTTCCTAAGAATCTCAACAAATTATTACGATCACCTTACTTTTATGGATGGCTTCAAATTTTGACCAAGAAACTCTATTGGGAGTATGCGCATGATTATTGCGATTATGACCGGATCGATCGTTTTACTTCCATTGATGGATCTCTATTAGGAGTATGCACAAGACTATTCAGATTATGAATGGATCGATGGCCGTATTTCCTTACAATCTCAACAATTTTTTACGACCACTTTACTCTTATGGATGGCTTCAAATTTTACCAAAAATCTTTATTGGGAGTATGCGAACGATCATTGCGATTAAGACCGGATCGATCGCTTTACTTTCATTGATGGCTTCTAATTTTGACCAGGGATATCTGTTGGTACTATGCGCACGATCTTGTGATTTTGAAGGAATCTATAGCCTTACTTCACATTGATTGATCAAGTACCCAAGGATCAAGTGATCAAAAACTAAAGATCTTTTGGAGTACGCGCATGATTCTTGTGATTATGAACGGATCCATAGCGTTATATTCTAAGAATTTCAACAAATTTTTACGATCACCTTACTTTCACGGATGGCTTCAAATTTTGATCAGGGATCTCTGATCTCAATGATGCACACGATCATTGAGATTATGAACGGATCCATCGCCTTACTTCCTATGAATGGCTTCAAATTTTGACCAGGGATCTCTATTAGAGTATGCACGCGATCATTGTGATTATGAACGTATCCATCGCCTTACTTCCAATGAATGGCTTCAAATTTTTACCAAGGATCTATATTGGTAGTATGCACATGATCATTGCGATTATGAACGGATCGACCGCCTTACATCTCATGAATGGCTTCAAATTTTGACCAAGGTTTCTATTCTTTTACTTCTTGCGGCTTTTTTATAAATTCAATCATTGCCGGTGTCGTTGGTTGGTGTCAAAACAAAGCTGATGAATTTAAGAACATGATTAAGAATGCTTACGAACATGAAGTAATTCAATGATAGCTGAAACTGGGCCCTTAGTCGAAAAAAACATAAAATTAAGATAGAGGTTCTTTGCTTTGTTAATAATTATTTAGGTCGGTGGTGATCGCATTTCTTTCAATAGAATTGCAACGGTCATTGTAATTAGTTTATTAAATAATGTACTGATCTTCACCTGAACCGTATCGATTCAAAGTCGGCCTAATATTGTTGGGATACAATAAGTACACAAATTTAGATCAGTAGTCATTGATGATCACATTTTGTCTATTGAATGTCAGCGATCGCGTCATTTTTCATAGCTGAGTGGAATGCATATCGCCACACATGATAGGAAATTTGGAATAGTAAACTCAGTAATAGCTAACAAAGTATTTTTGTAATAATATTTGAAATTCTTGTAATAATATTTGGAAAGATACACTCATATACACCCTCAAAGTATTGTTTGGTCATTTAAGATGCTGATCTACGTTTTAGTTCTGTACAGATACTCTACTGATGAACACTTGTTATTAATAATCTTCGCACCACAAATGTGGTTGTGGCCAATTAAGCCACACGCTTTAAGAAAGCCAACCGCCCTCGTTGATCAGTTGATTGATGGCATTAGAATCGACTTGTTGTGGACTTAAACAAAAAAACGAGGAAACATGTGAAACGAAGTTTTGTCTTCAATTCGATGACCACCCACCCGCACAATGGCACATTTTTTTCTCGCTCGATCGAAGTGATCATGTCAGATGAATGATGGACATAAAACCTACCTCAAAAAATATTAAGTTACAAATACTTCAGAATCAACAACAACACCATATAAAATTTACAATTTACTGTCGATCGCTGATCTAAATTGTTTTTTTTTTTAAATACAATCTTCAAGCAAATTATGCTTATAAAATGTATTTCCAAATATTTTTGGTAACAATATTTCGAATTCTCATGATGATGAGTTATGTTGAATGTCCATTTTTATTTCGCAAAAGTATTGTGCGTACTGCATCACATTTTGTGTACACCTTCGACGCAGGGGTTAACTGACTGAAATCTGGGATTTAAATTGACTTTCTACATTCTTTACCCACGCAATACTCCTTCTTCGAATTCTTCGAAGCAATACAATCTAATGACACCCATACCCAAAACATTCTCCTCGTCGGTGCAGATCCTCGTTGAAATGTTATTCCTTTTTAGGATGTAAATTCTGCTCTGCGTTTCGATTGGCTGTCAATAACAAAATGATGAATCATTTTATGTCGACAACTCATCCAGATACATGATCAGATACTAACTGATCTTGTAAACTCTCTTTTCAACACTCAGTTATTGCCTTGCTTGATAGTCATGAATCCCTACGAAATTCGACGAATAGAATTGTTCACATATTTGGTAGTTCAGGCCTCACATCGTTACTAAATCTTTCAAACAATACAACCAAATCACGATCACCTCATCATGAAATAAAAATGTGAAAATTGTTAGGTTTTTCTGATCTACCGGGTAGCCATGAAGTGCCATAACATGTGAAATCTGTACGCAAGTCGTTCTTCTAAAATAAGTCCAAAACATACGACCACGATCACTGATCTTGAATGGTTCTTCTTTTGTATTCTAAAGATATTTTTAATTTTACATTGGATTGCTATATCCATCGAGTCGACGTCGAGTCTAACCATCGACTTAACGCCTTCGATCGGTGCGATCAGTCATCAGTCGATGGACTTACAATTATATTGCAATATTTTGGCAATGATCACAATTCTTGATCCTTACTTGTTCACACCGGTGTGGTCAGCAAAGCAAATGCACTTGTACTGCAGAGTACTAAAATCAGCAACGCCTATTGTTTACATTAGGCTTCCACGATATATAAACATTATTTATGTCTGAATAATAGACGAACTAAATCGCCTATCATTTTTATAACATTGAGAAGAGTGGGTCTTTTTGTTATTTCGGATTTTGATAGTCTACTGCATTAAATTAAGCAGTACAACTAAAGATAAAGAACATATAAGCCTTTCATTAATTTTTCCTCTGTTCAAAGCCCGAACACTACTCGTCATATTATAATTCAATTATCACTGAAGATCACTGATCTTGTAGAGCCCTTTTGGTATTCATCAATTCAATTTTGGTTAGGAACAAATCATGCATGATATATCTCTATAGGTAGTATGCACACGATCATTGCTGTTGCCTCACTTCCAATAACTGACGGTCATTTGATCATACTGACGATCATTCGATCATACAAAAAATATCTCTTGGGAGTACGCGCACGATCCTTATAATTATGAACGGATCGATCGCTTTATTTCCTAAGAATCTCAAAAAAATTTTCCAATCACCTTACTTTCATGGATGGCTTCAAATTTTACAAAGGATCTCTATTGGGATTATGCTCACGACCATTGCGATTATGACCGCATCGATTGCCTTACTTCCATAGATGGCTTCAAATTTTGACAAAGGATATCTATTGGGATTATGCACACGATCATGATTCTTGTGATTATGAACAACACGATCATTGCGATTATGAACGGATCGATCGCCTTACTTCCTATGGATGGCTTCAAATTTCGTCCAAGGATCTCTAAAAGGAGTATGCACACGATCATTGCGATTATGAACGGATCAATCACCTTACATCCATGGATGGCTTAAAATTTTCTCTATTGGCAGTATGCACATGATCATTGCCCATTTGATCGGATCTATTGCCTTGCTTCCATGGGTGGCTTCAAATTTTCTCTATAGGGATTATTTGCACGATCATTGCGATTATCGATCGATCGCCTTACTTCCATAGGTGGCCTCAAATTTTGACAAAGGATCTCTATTGGGAGTTTACACACGATCATCGCAATTATGAACGGATCGATCACCTTACTTTCATGGATGGCTTCAAATTTTAACCAAGGATTACTATTGGGTGTATGCACACGATTATTGTGATTATGATCGGTTCGACCGCCTTACCTAATATAGATATTCAAAAACTTTGACCCAGAATCACTTGATAATACGATAAATATCTATTAGGACTACTATCGTGATCCTTGTGTTTATCAATGGAACGAGAGCACCTACTTCTCATGGATATTCAAACATTGTGATCTAGGATTATTTGATCATACGATAAATATCTATTGAGAGTAAGCACACGATCAATGTCGTTATGGCCGTATCGATCGCCTTCTTTCCCAAGTATTTATACAATTTTTACACACGATGAGTTGATCATGTCAATAGGATATGATGTGATACTTAATTTGCATCTTGTAGATGAGTAATCTCTGGGCCTCAAGGCAGTTCATGTATAGCTGCAAACTTTTTTGGTGGATCGAAATTGCATTCAATGATTTATTTGTATTGAAGTAAAATTTTTTCAAAATCTATTTCATATTTCAGTAGATATAGATACTCTCAGTAAAATAAATGAAGTGACATCAAAAATACCCTCCTTAACCCCAAAAACCAAATAACTTCTCCGAAAAAAAAAATGTATCTATACCCTACCAACGCCATAAGATACACTTAACATGCGAAACAAATTACAAATCCGACTTGTGGTAGGTCGATAATATATGTTTCCGCATACCAATCCATTAAGACACAGTTGTCTTACTTCGTATTACCTACAAAAGTGCATGTATAATCATAAAAAAAAAATTAAAGTACCAACTCGACTCGTACAAATGTAACTTTCCAACGTCTCCCATCAAAGCAAGGAAATGCGTAACGTTGAACTCGCTCCTTGTCCTGTTCATCCATCGAATGCAACAGCAAAAAAAAAAAAAAAATAAACAGCAAAACTAGTTTACTATCGCAATCCGTTGAGACTACAGAGCCAGGCTATAAGCTAAGCAATATCCGTCAAATGCCCATCAAAGCGTTTTGCACCGTACTCGACTAGATACATGTTGAACCTCATAAATATGGATGCAGCAGTTTCCTCTCTCCCTCTCCAGAAAACCTGCAAATAGCTCATAAACCGCACGTAATAATATCTCCCCAACAACGACTACAGGAGTTGGTTACTTAGTTCGTCATCTCCATCGTCATCGTTGTTGTCGGTCTTCAAAGTCCCATACGGAGTCCATCAGCGCAAAACCACCGCCAGTCAACCTGGAGTTAATTACTCTTTACTGTTCGTGCAGTGCTTTCTTTCACTCGGTTGCGGTTGTTGTTTTTGTGTTTTTCATCGGCTTTATGCACTTTAAAGTCGGCCTCTTCATAACATGTTCCCACAGCCGCAATTATTCATCCTTCCTATGAAGTTACAAATCTCTTACACACTTGTAGATACACCATCTTCATATGTAGATACTGTCTAAACCCGTGCAGCAATGTCCCAAACGAATCTAGAACAATTTAAAGAGTTTTGTATCCAACATTGAAAGGGAGAAAATGTGAATCTCATTAAGTCATTGACAAGAAAAAAATCTGCATCTCATCACAAAACAAATGCGAAAGCGATTACACGAATGGATTGTGTCTACAGAGATACATGCCATTCATCAACGTTGCATCTCAACGCATTAGTTGTCTGTTGTTTTTGTTTGTTTTACTTGGCAACAAAACGTCAGATAAACGGAATCGCAACGACGAGATACCTTCTCCGACTGCACCGCACAAAGTCGCTAGTGGCTAGGGGGTTAGAGGAAGGCGAACAAATTTTGTCAAAATTAGTACAACTGCGCGGTGACGAGGCACGGTGGCGCTGCTCACTGCTGCTTCCTTCCGTGATCGTTGAGGAGACCACAGTCGTGTGAACCCTGTGGAGCGTTTTATGTTCCTCGACGGTGACCTTTGAGTGTGTGTCGCCATATACAGCAAGTTGGATTACCCAACGATGACCACGATGTTGTTGTCCAGACATACAAGTACGCGGTTTAGCATGATATCGTCGTCGCGGTCTTGGTCTCATTTGGATGGATAGCATAATGGTGGTACACATTTTTGGTCATTTCTTGGAATTGGCACGGTTTTTTTTTTTTTTTTTTTTTTGTTATGTTAGTCTTGTCGTGGCTGTCCCAAACCCGTCGAGATTCTTTGTATCAAGGGGGATCTCATTTTAAGTTGATGTGCTCAGTGGCTTGCCAACTGTCGCATATAAAGATAC
This sequence comes from Rhingia rostrata, assembly GCA_949824845.1. Classification (NCBI taxonomy): domain Eukaryota; kingdom Metazoa; phylum Arthropoda; class Insecta; order Diptera; family Syrphidae; genus Rhingia; species Rhingia rostrata. The sequence goes on from OX463757.1 coordinate 19,474,575, forward strand.
ATAATTACATTTGGAATTAAAATGACGGTTTTTATTAGCAGACAGAGACAATGGACAAACACACACCGATACACAAGTTCTGATTAAGTGAACGAGGAAGTAGGCTGCTGATGAATGTTGGCAATCACCATTCAATGGGTTTTTATTGGAACTCGTAGCTAGATGTGTTCGCAATTGACAGACTTTAATGAGAGTTAGTTATCTAAGTGGGGTTGGTGATATGAGAAAAAGTCCCATTTAAATAAAACCAACTTTATAGTCCTTCATTTGCGTAGATAGTTTTGGTGCGGGCTATAAAAATGAAGGTTCATTGCTTTGGTAGTTTTTAGTTTTACATGTCAAGTTGTGGTTTAGTTTGTTCCAGGAGACATGTTTTATTTTCTGCGAACAACGAATAAAACACGATCACTTGATCGTGATCATGCAACTTCACAGGTGATCATTCTAACCATCATAAACCTTTTCTGCCCTAGGTGTTCTAATTATAAAAGCCATCAACTATAAAGTGGATAGTTTACAAAAAAAATGGGCATGCTCTGATATCTTTATCTGATCACTACGATCGATCGATTTTAAAAAAGTGCCCTTATAGACCAATCAGTATAGCCCAGTAAAGTTCAGTGCAATTTGAAGGGCACAACGAAATACTTTCCCGAAGTCCTCATATAAATAATTTTGAATTTTATTTGAACCCACGATCACTCGATCATACAGTTTTATAGTGATCATCAAAAAAATCACTTACTTTGGGTGTATCAAAATAAATGAAAGCCATCACCTGAAACTAGCGGATAAACTTAAATTTGGATCATGATCTGATATGAAGGACACGATCTTCTACACACATGATTCTTGTGCTTATGATCGGATCGATCGCCTTGCTTAAAAAAGAAATTCACAAACTTTGACCCAGAATCACATGAGCATACGATAAATATCTATGAGGACTACCAACATGATCCTTGTGGTTATGAATGGAACGATCGCCTTACTTGATGCTCTAGGATTATTTGATCATACAATAAGTATCTATCCAGAGTAGGCACACGATCGTTGTCATTTTGGCTGCAACGATCGAAGAAGTTCGACAATTTTTACACACGATGAGTTGATCATGTAAATTAGGAGATCACGATCATATGATCATGCAAATTCACTGGTGATCATTCTAACCATCATTAACTTCTTATACCCTAGGTGTTCAAATTAATAAAAGCCATCACCTGAAACTAGCAGATAAACGTTTATTTGTTTTACCATCTGATATGAACGATACGACCTTCTAGATCGCCATAATTTATAAAATGTCAGTTTATAGATCAGTACAGCCTAGTACAGATCAGACTATGAAAGGGACTGCGAAATACCTTTCCGAAAACCTCAAATATTAATGCAAGCAAAAATGGATTGCCTACAGTTTCCTGAAACATAACCGATCCACGTGATCATTCAATAACTGACCTGCACTAATCGAACATCCTCGACGTGCATACATTTCGAGGGACAAATGTCGACTCTGGCCATTTTCTTGTTGTGGCCAAATTCAGAGCTCGACTGTCGTTGATCGCCTGAGTATGAAACTCTCCTCTATACACTCACCTACCACAGATGCCAAAAATCAGTGGTGCTAGTATCGCAACATCATCAAGGAGGTGGCCGAAACCACTGTAGGGTCTATATGGCGATGGCCGAATTTGGAAACCCAGCAAAACTGATTCAGCTGTGACGCGTGACGCTGAAAAAGATGCGCTGCAACATTGGATCGTCCACATCAAGCAAATGGTCAATAATGCTCCAGCTAAGAGGATCTTCGAATTCCAGGCCCAAGGTTTGAGAAGGCGAGGAAGACCCAACCTCCGTTTCAAAGACTAAGCCATCGCGGATTCCAGAGCGCTTGGTCTAAAACTTGATGCAGATAGCCCGAGATCGTATAGGATGGAAGGCTGCAGTGTCTCAGGCAGAAATTCTTCACGAGTCTAAAGCCCGATAAGAAAGTAAGTAAGAAGAAGTGAACATTCAAGAAAAATTTTATTTTATTCAGTGATTCTCTTTCACTTCTATTGTGATCTAGGAGCCATTGACCTGTCACTACTTCAGTTTTAATATCTTTTAGTCATGATCAGATACGATCAATGCGATCAATATGCTGTCATTCGATCGAAAATATGTTTTCTTAAGCTTTCGGTATCATTTAAACAAAGTAGAACAAGTATCCAGCTATTATTTATCCATTGCCATTGCCGATCGTCATGCATGATCAGTGATCATCGATTGTCCATTGAAGGCTCCTGGACGGAAAACTGTGGATAGTTGGAGAGATTGTGTAGGAGGAAAGTAAGAACATAAACGGAACCTCAGGATAGGAATAAAAACGGGATACTTGCGAAGGGTAGTTCTTTCTCAGCATACTCGTACATTATGCCACATTTTATCAGTCGTACGTTAGGCTACTACTAATGAAATGTCAGATCTTCAATAGCAAAACAAAAACTAAATTTATTTGGAAGCCTTATACAGCCTTTCCAAAGGTCCAAAAAATCATGAATTTTTAATCAAAAGCCTAAACTCTAATAAGTGATAGTATGTGGTACTTTCGCTGAACCAAAGTTGACCACTAGGATCACCAATCGGGCCTCCAACAATATAAATATTTTTTGCTATGAGCATTGGCAAGTGATCCCTTGTTCTTTTGGTTTTTGAAGGAAAATATGTTTTTCGTACGATGTACCATTTTCCTCAATTTGAATCATGATCAGGCGATCTATAGATTCATCATCTGTTGGTATTTGGCAGATAATTCTAAGGCTCTATATACATATGATAATAGTCATCATTATAGCCGAGATCACTAACTGATCAATCAAAATGTTGCTTTACAAATGCACGCTGAGACTTGTGATCTTTATAAAGTTCTTATATTTAAGTCATGAAACTTTATGAAATTTTAATCATGATCAGATGCGATCAGTGCCATCTATTGATTCATCTTCTGTTTGTATCTCGCTGATCATTTAAAGCCCTTTCTTCATATGATCATAGTCACTTTATATTAGACGAGTTGGACAAGTTGCTTCCTTTTATTTTCAAAAAAAGTAAAGACCAACATCGCAGCACATACGGTCAACTTTATCCACATGAAGGGGATTCTGACGCTTGCGTTTCGGATTCCTGCCGCTTCAGTAGTAGTACGTCTGCTCCTTCAAGTGTTCATTATGATGAAAATTTTATTCATCCGAAAATAAGATTTTGGCAAACGTTGAAAAATGCACAATTGCCTGGTTTACAAAGTGCAAGCCATCGACATAACCCCTGTATTATACCAAATACGAACGCCTGTTTGCTTTTCTTGACATAGTAAGATCATCGCAAGAGTCACACACTAACAATCGCAGCACTAAGAGATTCGATTGAGATATCTTTTACAAAGGAATTGTCAGATCATCGCAAGAGTTACACAATAATCATCGCTCTACTAAGACAGTCGATTGAGATACCTTGTACTTTTCTATAGCGATCGTCATACGATTTTTTTTTAATGTACTGATCGCCACCGTAAATTGTCAAATACAAGATGAAATTCTCGATATAAGTATCTAAGCATTCCGATGTTGATCATATATTTAGCCCAAAAATTACATCACTTTTTTTTTTACTAAAAATCAATCCTCATGATCATTAATTGATTATCTGATCTGTGGTCCTTTCAGCAATCTCATTTTTCTGTGTTGAGCTGCAATAGATTTTCCAATAAAGCTTTTAGTTTTAGTTAATTATCTAGTTTGGGCCATAAGTAGCTAAGATCACCAAAATGGTTATGAACGTCCCATTAATTGAAACTCGCGACCTTCAAAAATCTTAATGATCTCCAACAAGTTGACTAAATAAACACACATGCGATCATTACGATCGTTTGCATCATTCACTTATTTATCTTTTAAAATTAAAATGGTGGCATCTTGAAAGGGATGCATCCATTTAAGCAACGCCAAAGATGCTTGCGATCCCTGATCGTCGTTTTTTTGTAATGCGAAAATCCTCTGTGTGCCTGTGTTTTCAGCCCGATAGTTGATTTTGCCTAATCATAGAAATTAATCGATCACTGATCTTTTGCAACTGCAAAAATGCTCCTTCGCTAGTATCATTCTATTCTGATCATTTAAGCGGTAACTTGCTTCATTTCTGTCGTTCATATAGTTTCGCCTACCTATTCTATGAAAGTCATCGATCACTGATCTTTTGAGATAGGCGAAGTCCTACTTCGTGAGGTATCCCGATCTAGGAAAGAAGCAACATGTTTCCAAAATGTGACGATCTATCTTAAAATTATGACGTTGATCGTTGGCTATGTGTTAGATTTCCACGATCGTGGTACTATCGATCACTTGATCACTGACCGTACTTCTGTTTAATTGAATCGAAAGTTATTCCATGGAGTTGTGATCTAATTTTAAATAAGGTGTGCATCTTGTTTGGCATCTGGTTTGGACTCGCAACTAACGGATCACCGCTTGCAGGACTATCGATCACTGGGTACATGAACAGAATTATATCAGAATTATGGTCCAAATTTGAATTGATAAAGTTGCGTTTATAAATGCGTAGTTTGGCTTTAGATTGGAATGGTCATTGTACAATCGATCACTAGAAACAATAACTTTCTATCGGCTAACCAAAAAAGAAATGAGTTATGGTAAAAACGGATGAAGTCGGGTATATAAGGAGTGCAACATCTTTTATGTCGGTACGTAAATTAAAACAAAAAAACTGTGGATAATGTTACTTTTGTTTGCCAGCACTCGTCCAGAGAATTTTCGTTGTAGAATCTGCAGTTTTTGATTTGCAGTATTTCGCTATTTCGACTGTTTCGCCCTGCATCTCATGAGTCTCGGTGGAGTATATTTTCCCCAAATACGGCAATTTTGCTTGTTAATTGCGACAGGGGGCCTCTTTTGTTATAAAATCTTCCACTGTGCACTGCCAGAAGTTGAGTCGACCTAATGGTCTCTGTATATGGATCCCCGCAGAATCGCTAGCTCGGTCGGTCTACGAATGTCTGTCTGTTCGTCCGTCGCTTAAGAAAAACAGTGTTTTTGGTCCAACCCTAGTCGAAAACTTGATTTGTCATAAAATATCGGTTTTGACGAAGAGTTGTCTTTTTGTTTCAATTTACCGAAAGGACAACGTCATGAACGGTTCATGGGTTGAATCCTTGCGCTTTGAGCATATTCACGTGTGATCACAAATCAAGGGTCAAACTCCTGCGCAATGATAAATTTTCAACTGCAACGTGGAATCGTAGTACGTGCTTTATTTCAAACACTTTGGGTTGCAGTGCTAATTTGAGGTGTACGTGCCACTGATTTTCGAAGCGATAAACTTTATAGCGACGTGGAAGTCTCATGCTGGATTCAGTGCCTTAAATCTTTACGTCATGATCTCATATCCGTATTAACACAAATCCACTGTCAAACTTCTTCGTAGAGTAATGGTCGTTCAATATTTTAATTTGCCGCAAAACTGAGATGCGTGGTTCATTTCGAACATTTTGGCTTACAATGGGAAACTTTTGATGTGTCGGTGGCACTTATTTTCGAAGCGTTCAACCATTTTGAGAAATGGCAGTATGAGAACGTCATATCCGTATTAACACCAATCCACTGTCAAACTCCTTCATAAAGTGGTGGTAGTTCAATATTTAGATTCGCCGCAAAACTGGAGATGCGTGACTCATTTCGAATATTTTAGGTTGCAATGGTAAACTTTTGATGTGTACGTGTCATTGTTGTCGAATCGTTATAGTCTTAGCTAAATGGCAGTCTCATGCGTGATCCATTGCCTCAAATCCTTTTATCCGTGTTAAAACAGATCTATGGTCAAACTCCTTCATAAAGTGGTGGTAGTTCGATATTTTAATTCGCCGCAAAATTGAGATGGGTGGCTCATTTCCAATACTCTGGCTTACTGTGGTGAAATGTCAAAGTAAGCGCGCCATTTTCCTCGAAAGGCTTAACGAGTTTGTGAGTTGTAATTTTAGCAAAATGGCGATGTCCAAATCGTACGTAAGGTTCAATTCTCAACTGTTGACATTTTCGACAAATCGATATGCGTGGCTGATTTGAAACAATTTGACATATGTGGTGAATGCGTGGCCTTCGAGGGACCTTCAGTTTGTTGCGTGCTGGTTACCGAGTCGATGCTGGCATGCTGGTTTCGGCTTTCTTGCTCGTCGGAGGGCGTAGGCCCTTGACTCGGACACGTCACAAAAATCATGCCAGTCTTGTGGCAAAAAGATGATTATTCGCCTGCGAGAAAATTTTCTTACCCGCCCTACCTTGACCTCCATACTCGCCTCGAAGGTCCCTGTGCGACAGTTTGTTCGCCAGAGGCTTAGCAATTGAAAGAATGCAAGATCTAGACTTACCTTCGTTTCTTACAAAGAACAGTTGATAGTATGGAGTTCTGAGTCCGCATATCTTGGATCAGAGTTATATGTTCGATGTGATTTGGAAGTCGCAAAAGAAGAGCGGCTGAAGCAAAATTGTGGTGGTAAAGTTTAATCTGTAAGAGTTCCATTATTGGAACTGTTAACAATGGCTAATTTTACTGTGCTATTGGCATCGTCAGAATCGGACGCTAGGAGGTCATCTTCTGTTATGCTTTCGGTGACACTAACCAACTCCAGGTCTGTGGACTTCGTGTCAACCCCGATTCGCCAGTTTTCGAAGAAGCAAATTGCTGATCCTGATAATGTCCAAAATGTCTTTTCGATCGGATGGTTGTTGCCGTTAGGAATGTCTTCAATTCCCATTACCTCCAGTTGTGCTTCTGGTCTTCAATATTTATCTCTGTATAAAGCTACGAGCTACGTGTCTGGGTTCGATTCCCAGGCGTTGCAACACCTAAACTGATTTTTCACTTGCCTTTCTCTAGTGATGATTTGACAAACCAATCTAGACGTATCAACTATAAAAAATAACTTTATCTCAACTTCGCCGTTCGGAGTCGACATAAAACAAGAGGTCCCGCCATCGTGCAAGAAGTACACTCCAACACATGAATGGTTGTTAAAAAGCTTGGCCCTGGGTACTAACGAGTCCGTTGCGCCAAAACGTTTTTTCTTTTTGTATGCTTCCATTCATGTCATTGCGGTCAATTACCGGGAATTCCAGGCGTTCTTTTAACATACGACTCAACGTTCTATCAGGGATTTGAAAAGAGAGGGATTGGCCTTTTTTTGCGATCCTCGAGATGTGCTCCACCAACTTTTGTCTTTTCGGCCTTCCTAAAGTTGAATGGAATAATTTTTTCCCGTCTATATGTTGCAGGGTATATGGTTTTAGATCGCGAATTGCCGCTTTAGAGATCAATTTTTTAACATATTTTTAGAGCCCTATGTCCCGGCAAGTGGGCGCAGAGCCCTAGTTTTCGCGGTGGATTTGGACGAAGTTGGATGCAAGTATCTATCATCCTCCACTTTTCCGGTGTTATGCTTCCATTCCAGACGTTCTCTTTACATCTTTCTAAACGTTCTATCAGAGGTTCTGAAAAGAGAGGGATTGGCCGTTTTTTTCTTTTTGGCGATCCTCGATATGTATTCCACCAAAATTTGTCTTTTCGGCCTTGCTAAAGTTGAATGGGAATTAAGAACATTGCAGCTCTCTTCGGAATAATTTTTTGCCCTCTTTATGTTGCAGGGTATATGGTTTTAGATCGTGAATTGCCGCCCTAGAGATAAATTTTTTATACATATTTTTAGAGCCCTATGTCCCGGCAAGTGGGCGCAGAGCCCGAGTTTTCGCGGTGGATTTGGACGAAGTTGGATGCAAGTATCTATCTTCCTCCACTTTTCCGGTGTTATGCTTCCATTCCAGACGTTCTCTTTACATCTTTCTAAACGTTCTATCAGAGGTTCTGAAATGAGAGGGATTGGCCGTTTTTTTCTTTTTGGCGATCCTCGATATGTATTCCACCAAAATTTGTCTTTTCGGCCTTGCTAAAGTTGAATGGGAATTAAGAACATTGCAGCTCTCTTCGGAATAATTTTTTGCCCTCTTTATGTTGCAGAGTATATGGTTTCAGATCTCTGATTGCCGCTCTAGAGATCATTTTTTTATACATATTTCTCAAAGGTGAACCTATAAATTTGAAGCTTTGCATACAGAAAGCTGCAGGAAATATCGGAAAATTTCGCTGATCACGATTCTTGATCTTTGAATGATCACTATCGATCACTTTTTGAATACTGTGAATGCAAATACTGTTGATGTTGTTAGATTTGCCGCATGATACTGTCGGTACTTGATCGTCGAAAGATCACTATCGATCACATGCTTAATTCTTAAATGAGGCGAATATACACCGTTGAAGCTGAACACAGTGATACTTGCAGATGTGATCGGTGGTTATATCGACACTCTACTCCTATCTTTTGACGGTGCTCACTTTAAAAGTAAAATTTTTACCTTCCTCCACCATGCATCCCTCTATCTCTGGACCCCTTTCACCAGCTACCATTGTAACACAAATTACATAGTAATTTCCTTAATTTGATTGCGAGCAACTAACCATTACCTGTTGCCCCCTAATTGACAACCACAATCAATTCGTGCACAGTCTACATCAATCAATCAACACCTTGTTAATTCGACCCCAAACTGCACATCAAAATCAGTGCACACCATCCATCAATAGCGCTCTAAACCAGCATCACCATCGTCGTGGATGCTCCTGCTGCTACTTCACATCAATTCAATTAAATCTACCAAAACTGCAAAGTCACTCGCATATATTTGCCCCCGCTTCTGCTCAATCATGATGCACACTCAACCCATAGATACACGCCTACAAATCGAGCGGAAAAATTCAATGAAAAAAACTCTTCACAGCATCTCGGCAACAATCTCGCGAAATAAAATCAAAATCCAATTGCCATCGTTATTCTAATGTCATACAGATACAAGATTCATGACAGTATGTCCGCATTATGTCTGTTGCAGCACTGTATAGCGCATCCAAACTCAAGGTATTGCCGCTCATCGTTCTCCTATCAAATTATGGTAATGCCAGCAATGACGAGCTGTCTTCAGTTCGTACGCTCAAGATGTGCGCATTTAACCGATGCCAAACCACCAATTGATTACACGTACGAGAGGGCACAAAGCAATGCGAAGAGCGTATCTATGCATCGTAGCGGGAGTATCTATCGAGCTATGAATTTAAATTTAACTTTTATATGTTTGTCCATTTTGTCAAATCATACATTGGCATGGTATGGACGTGACCAAATCGATCTAGATACAAAACCACCACCTTTAGCATCAGCTAAACCCGTTCCATTAACATTTTTTCCAGCTTGGTTTGAGAGAATTTATATGCGACTACCGGAACGGACTATGCTGAGGCCGGGATGCTGAAGACCACTTTAACCTTACCACTTGATTATTACTGGTATTCTTTGTTGTTGTTGTTGTTGTTGTTGTTATTGTTATTGGCGAAGGAATCCATTATGTGTGTGTGCTTTTGATCGATAATAATGCTGATGGCTTGAGGCCGGCACTGGTCGACTAAGAAGGTATCTATACGACTATATAGAATAGAAAATCAGCATCATAAGGTAGTATCATAGAGGGAGGCCCGCAGGGAGCTAAAACCACTGCATAGATACGTTGTGAAACCAGCTTACGTGTAGACACGTTCAATTCTTTCTCCCGAACGTGCATTGCAGTCGACTGGATTCTGCCCCCTCTGTCAACGTAGTACTTTGGGTCTCTGGGGGCGGTTAGATATGTAACGGGTGTTCATCTAATAATATACATAACGTCTTCCTGTATGAAGTCATTGTTTTTCCTTCTCGCTAGCTGCTATTTTTTACACGACAAACAGGTGTTGAGATACATGTGTGTATAATGACTCTCGAACTGCAATTGGTTTCTGTAGTCAGGTGGAAACTGCTTCGAGCTATTAAATACGGATTAATCGGTGAAATTGGTTGAAGTGGTTTTGCCCGTAGATACGCCTATCTATGTATGAAATTGTTGCAACATTACGTTGGTATTTAGTTTAATACGAATCCAGTTTACCGGCTTAAAGAGGGATTAGTCAGCCTGATGGAATGAAATTTTCCCGTTTTGGGTGACACTAAAATTAATCGACTTCTTAACTGCCTTAAGGCTTTCTAATCACTTTACAATCGGATTGTGTTTTGTCGCAGAAACAAGTGTTTATTTGATGTTGGATGTATCTCACAAGGTATGGAGGCTCTATTAAATCGAAATACTCACCCTCATGGGAAGCTGTCGCCACACTCGAAGGTTATACTCACCAATTTGAGAGCATCCCCCGCCGCCGCCTTTAGCAGTCATCTCACACTCAACTCGTTTCAATTGAATAATTTCTATGTTAGTGCAAGGGAAATCGTTGATTGCTTCTGTTATGGATCCGCTGTTGCAATAGCTCTGGGATAGCGACACATGGGAGTATCTCAGTGTAATTGCCTGAGAGTTTTCATTCAGTGTTTCCCTTCACAAAACAAATAAAAAAAAACACCCTAAATGAGAACGGAAAAGCATCATTTCGATGGGAAACTTCAACATGTATCTATGGCTATTTTTGTTTTTCAATTTCGACATGGGACATCACCAACGCTCTCTGCCAACACTGATTACAAAGGAGTTGAAGCGCGCGCAAAAAAAAACCTCGTAATTGCCATCCCAGATGAAATTAGTGCACACTACACACATAGCGTTTTGTAATTGCTGGATCAGATTAGCCTGGCTCATCGAGCTTGCTGTGTATGCAATAACAACCAAAACAACAACAACAGGTTCAACAGGACTAATCTCTTTGCATCATCAGGTGGTGCACTCGCATAATGACCCATCATAGTCCAGATCTAGATAGATGTACACATGTGTGTGTCGTGGTATCTCGCGCTATTTACGCACTACAGCGTGTGATGTGGAAATAATCACACACAGTAGGTGGTGGTTGGATCTCGATTTGCCACCGCTTGCTTGCGCATCCTTTCGTTTCAATCCAGTTTATCCAGGTTATACCTGTACATGGAATATCCCTTAGCAAGGTGCACAATGTTTATATGCTTGAATGGGTTTAATCCAATGGATGGCTGACGAGGGGTGGAGATGAATGTCCGCAGCTGCTATGTTGTCCGAATACCATAACGAAAACCCGCACAGACCGCAAAAAGTTTAATCGCATAACGCTGGCAACCACATTCTCTAAACCGAGTCGAGTGTTATCATTTTTTGAAATCGCTTAATGCACGAAAGATTCGCGTTTTACAAACATAGATACTTACACACATGTAGATAGTTAAACAACCAGCTACCAGCTTTAGTTAGCCATCCTTGTGTTGTGTGTGCGGTGGTGGTGGCGGCACTATGGCGTTGGTAATGTTGGTCGGTTTGAGCTAGAATCGGCAATCTAGCTGTAGCTATGTCAAAGCTATGCAAGACCGCATATACAAATGTATCTAACAAAAAGTAGATACTATGTTGCGGCAGCCATAGAACGTTAACCACTGATTTTGCCATAAATACATGTTTTGCCAAAGGTATTCGCTCAGAGTGTTTTGTGGATTTTTTCAAGCCCACTCCAGAGGTGAGTTGTCTATGTGGAGTATGGCGCGAGGACTACCTATTTCGGCTAAAAGTTTGTGTAACGACTTAAACCGTGTGACTGGGCGGGTATATTAAAATAGAAGTGCGGTGCGTATTAGTTTAGTGCACTCTGTGGTTGCATGAGTTTGTGGTTTTGGGTAATACTCTGTGCGGTGGTAGAGGTATCTGCATTCAGAATTTCCAACACGATTAGCTTTTAAATTGGAAGGGGATGTTGCAAATTAAATGCACTTTCGGATACTTTAAGTGTTTTTAGTTGTAATAGGTTTTAAAGTTTCTTAAATGCCTAAAATATGGCAATTTGTATGGGTGTCCACTGCGGGAGTATCTATACATCGATGAAAGAATGTCACTGACCCAAGTGCTTATGGGATTAACTGTCCATAAGGGTAATTGATCATATCTTCAAGAATTTACTCAAATATATGCATAAATTTTCGGTTATGTGATATTTCACTTCGGTTTGGCTAAGGCCTAATGTACCAAATTGAATGTTCTGTCGAAAAATATGGATTTTCAGGTAAACATGGGAATAGACGGAACATAATTCGCCTAGAACCTAGCTTTTGCAAAAAATTTTGTGTACGATGATTTTTTTTTGGGCTTAATCTACAATCTGACGCTGATAACAAACTTCAAATTTCAGAATATTGTCATGACAATTTTGAACATTTTTCTCAGACTGGTTTTGTTGTTAGGTGGAGAGGTCTATGTAACTGAAGATTTTGTATCCAGAACCCCTCGGTTTCCATGTTAATATTGAATTTAGTTAGGACTTAGGGACATACATTCAATAAGCCTTAACAAGCCTTGTGCATACTATTGGCCTAAAAGGTCTTTCGAAACACGAAGAGGACTGCTTTTTGGAACCTTGGAACCATATTGCTCTCTAGCTTTGTTTTTAGAATCTGTGCGTCTTGATTTTAAACTTTACTTAGGGTTAGGGACCTAAATTTAACATTTTGTGTACTATCGGTCTAAAAAAGTCTTTCGAAATGCGAAGAAGATCGCTCTATTTGGAACCTTGGAACCATATTGCGCTACAGCCTTGTTTTTAGTATCCACACATCTTGATCTTAAATTTAACTATGGCTTAGGGCCATACATTTAAGAAGCCTGAATAACTCTACACTATGAGTGTTTTCGGCCTTAAAAGCCTTTCGAAACACGAAGAAGAGATTCAATAAGCCTTAACAAGCCTTGTGCATACTATTGGCCTAAAAGGTCTTTCGAAACACGAAGAGGACTGCTTTTTGGAACCTTGGAACCACATGACTCTCTAGCTTTGTTCTTAGAAACTTTGGGTCTTGCTCTTAAATTTTACTTGGGATTAGGGACATACATTTAAGAAGCCTGAATAAATCTAAACTTTCGTGCTTTCGGCCTAACAAGTCTTCCGCACTCTGAAAATATACGCTCTTTGGAACCACATTTCCTTTTAGCTTTGTTATTAGTATCCATGCACCTAGATCTAGAATTCGTTTAGCAATATATGCAGTGTGGCTCAAAGGCCGTTTTCTGTATATCAGTTCTACAGTACTCCAGACGTTTTTTCTGGGTCACCAGGACTGCGCTGTTGCAGATCTGTTCCTCAAAATCCGATGAATCGTGGAAATTCCCAAAAGGGTCACCCTCTATTTAATTAGTCCTAGTTAAGTTTAGGTTTCGTGGTTCGTCGGCGCCCTGATGATGTGTCAAACCTCCGCTATAGGTGCAGATCTTTCCTCGAAATCAGATGAAACGTGTAAAGCTTATTTTTGTGGTTTGTTGGCGCCCTAATGATGTGTCAAACTCAAACTATAGCTGCAGATCTTTCCTAATTATGTGTCAAACTAATACTTTAGGAGCAAATCTTTCCTCAAAGCCCTGATGATATGTCAAACTCACATAGGCCTGGATGGGACATTAGAAGAGCCATTCCTAAAAAGAGCAAATGTTGAGAAGGGGGTATTATGATTCTTGAATTAGTGCTTGGTGTGGAGCTGCTGGTTTCCGAAAGAGACTGCCACATCACCCAGACCTGTATAATTGTGTTCTAAATCCTGTAGATATTTGTATTTCTGTCTTCCTTTTGGATAGAGTAAAAATGTTTTACGCACCATAAGAAAGGTTTTGTCGTTTACCATCGCCGTCTGTCCGACTATTCTTTGTGTAAGGTCCGTCAACTCCTTCTAACCTTTCGCGATCACCATATCTCGCCGGATGGCTCTTCACTTTTCCTCCTCATGAGATTATGTTCGGCATAGGTGCAGATTTGGTTCCAGCTCTGTTCACTTACCAACATGCTTTCGGCTATGATGTCTTGAGTGTTGAAACTCATCTTTCTCTCTAGTTATCCTACTTCTGTTTCCCACCTGCTGCAGGTGAAGAAGGTTTGGTTAGAGTCGTCTTCATGCAAGTCCCGTACAGCCAGACTGGGCTGTTAGCTTTGTATTAGTGTCCAGTAAGTAACTAGGTAAAGTTTTAGTAAACCTCACCTAATTTCCGGTCATTCAATTCAGCTACTTTTCTGAAAAGCCTGGCAGCCCACCGTCCTCTGCTTTTCGAGCTCCATCCATCGCCACTTCTATTTCGTGAGCTCTTTCGACTTCTCCTGTGCCATTTCCACTCCAACTTACGCCCTTTTGTCTTAGACGTACTCATTTTCTAGAATGTCTTTGGGGTCACTCCTGCCACAACAAGGATTGCTGGTTCCGACACCGTTCGAATGAAGCTTGCTGCTCTTAGATGTCCGCGTCTCTGCACATTTGCTATCTGTTTCTTGTATTTTTCCCGTTTAAGTGCATCTGCAGAAAGATGGAGGGCATGTATCGTCGACATCAGACATAAGTTTTACGATCCATGTTTTGGTGCCGTCCAAACATATACTTAACAGAAAATTTATCCTTTTTTGTCGTACATCTACGTTCAAATAGAATGCATATGTATGATGAATAAACTGGCGCCCAATGGCAGGTCTAACATAATTAAGTTCTTCCAATCGAATTCGCAGCAACGAACTTGCTCTTGATTTCACAATGTACGTTCGCCTGCGGAATAGATATCCACCCCAATCGAGGTAACCAAAAAAAAAAATCGAGTTAACCGTTCCAAACAATTTCCGAAACGAAAGTCAGTTTCAGTCGGAACTCAATTTGAGTTTGAGGTATCCGTTGCTGAATGTATTAAAAAAAGTATTCTGTTGCAGTCGTTTTATTCCACATAAATTTATCGTCATACAACTTCGGAGGTAATTCATAGCATTCTGTCAAAAATTGTTGACTTAACGCATATCACCGATACGAGATCATGTGGGTTACATTTCATCTAAATATTTGTTAGAAATGCCAATCGGAACAGACACCTCCGTAGAGAAATCTCGAACATATCAGAGACATTTTTCTTCCGAACGGAATCTTTAATAGGGGTAAGAATGTATTGTAAAACTTTAAAAACTGGCGCCCAATGTTAGGCTCTGTTAATTTATTTTGTCAATCCTTTACCTGTAGGAACATACATTTCACCTACCTAACATCTATTACCAAAAATTGCTACTGATACAATCTATGAGGGGTATCTCATTTGACAGTACATAACAATGGTTTGTGTATCATTCCAACGATAAATCTCACATCTTTGTCTACCAATACAGCAATTTAAAAGTATCTATCATGTGATAAATCTAAGACACCACAATTCCGTATCTCTTATCATATGTCATAGTTTCTGGACATATCATTACGATACTACTTCCGCTATAATCGGCTCAATACCGCATAAATAATCCCTATATCACTGCAATAAAAAATCCTATTTTATTGCCTCTAATCTCCCATTACAATGCCTATCGAAACATTAGGCACATTTCCATTTTAAGAGCGACATAAACTTTCATATTAATAATCCAAACTTTCCCGCAAAATAACCATCGTATCTTTCACTCGTTTCCCACCGAAATCCGATGAAATATTAACATAACCCGAACAGAATCAAGAACACACAAACACAGAAAAAGTTCAAAATCCGTTGACCTATTGCATGGATGCCTTAAGTGCCATATTTCCGAAATGTCTTGCCTAATGCGTTTGATCAATATTAATTAAACCTTCCTGTTGTGCAGTGTTGTCCTCCAATCCTAACCTTAAAAACCAGACATAATCCGCACAAAACATCGTGGGCGGTCGGTGTATCTTCTCTACAAACAAAAAAAATTACGAAAAATAGATACAAATTCGTTAATAACACATGGTCGACTCGACCGGAGTCCCGTAAATCGTTATTTATTGCTCACAAACGAACGGCATTAATCAGTTTCTTTTCGTCGCTTTGGTGGAACAGCATGTGCCCCCAATTGTGCTAATAACCCTTCGCCTATAGCACGCAGATACACCCAGGCGGTAATAATTTTCAATTTTCACCATGAAATGGATAACTTTGCATGCACACTCAGTGCACTGGATAATGCAATAATTCTCCGTAAAATTATCTCTCCAAGTGTTCGCCGATTCGGATAGAGATGCAATTATCCTGTGATTCCTTTTGTGGCGAATATATGTGTGCGCATCTGCATTTCCATATCCATTCCCCCTGGAGAAGGTGAATATTGAGCGATAAATCTGAAGACGCGCCAAAGACCAAGTGCATGCATCACATGGTGTAGATACAATTCTATCTGGTGTCTCTGCCTCTGCGACTATACTGCGGTGTTGAGATACACCTTGTCGCGTATAATTTCCTCCTGTCTAATGGAGTTGTGTGGTATGGTTCTACAATCTCTTTCGAGATTTTGCACCTCAGCAGTGCCGCGTGGGCAATCTCTACATAGATTCGTTGGCAGTTCTTCTCTGCAAGTTATTAGGATGAACACGATTTTCCTGTCAGCAACTATTTTTTTTTTTGATGGGTTTTCTTCATTCCAAACAGTAGAACATGGCCTGTCAGTGATTATAGGTGATGGTGACATGATATTATGGCTGAAAGGTGGTACTATCTCCTAAATCGAAATGCTGCATGGCCCATTAGTGAATGAGACACGAGCTTGCAGATGGGTTTGTGAGTTGTATCGGATCCAATTACAGACACCTGTAGAAATGGGAAGTACCTGATGGGTATCGGTAGTTGACTTTCGACCCCGAATTCTCCGAACATCACAGGACTGTCAAAAATTGGATGGATTTCTCAGAGAATTGGTTTTTGAAATGGCGTGCAACAGATACTTTCCTGTCAATTGGCCACAATCGTATGTAGTATGGGTTTGGAAATTTGTTGGATGATGATGATTGTGTTGGGCCACTGGGTGGCACAACAGTTATATAAGTAATAATAGGGTTTATGGTTGGACGGATATTTGGAAATTGTAATTGAATCACGTAACAGAGGAGAATATTTTTTCGGCGAGAGAGACACGTGGCTTTGAGGTAATTGGGGTGGAGAATTGATTAGTTGCATTTGCAATTTACACATTTTAGTGGAAATTTTATTGTTGCCCATAAAGAGGGAAAGAAGAAGCATTTAGAGTGACTACAAAGTATTATAACATTTAGCTATGTTCTTGAAATTATTTTTCCTTAGTTATTATTTTCCAGTTCATTGAACAAAACTTTAACTAAAAAATCCATTTTTCTCTCGAAAGACAAAAATGATGCCCAATGATAGGTCACATACAATCCATCCACCAGCAAAATTCCGAGAAATATTGAAGAGAATAGTTGTCTCTACATCTGTTAACACGAAATTTTCTTTTTTCTTAGAAAGGACCTCAAGTATACTCCTAATATGTGATTCGATAAAAGAAATGGCGTCCATTAGTAAAGTGTCAATTTTGTAGCAACAGTTTGTAATCCCATTCAATCTCAGAAATACCATTCAAATGTAAATTAAACAAAATTGTGGTCCAAAAGTTTACTGAATTTAGACCCCTTTATCAATTTTACAGCATCAGCCTGTAATTACTTTGAAGAAAAATGCTTGTAATAAGCACGATAATGCTTGTTATAAACATTCTTACGGCAAATAGAGGGAAATAATAATATCAAACAAATTAAAATAAGTGGCGCCCAATGTGAGGCTCAACAAAAAAAAAATCCAATGGATCACTTAATGTAGACCTTATTATGGATTCTACAGCATCAGCTTGTAACCCCTTCGAGGAATAATGCTTGTCTTTATTTTCTTACGGTAGACAAACAGAAATACCAATATTATACAAATTTTAAATTAAATGGCGTCCAATGTACACAGAAACAGCATTTCCGGACTTGTTTTATATATAGAGAAGTATTTAAACAAATCTTTGAATAAGGAAATAATAACAGGAGGCTACCAAAATGGTAGTTCTCCCTAACCTACAATCTTTTTTGTGCCAGAAGTAAATTTAATTCTTTAATCGCCATAACGATGTTTTAAATAATTTTCTCCAGAAAGTTGTTGAAGCCAATAATTGATTTAATCACTATGCCAACATGATTCGAAGACAAAAAGACCACAAAAATGATCATTGTTGACTGGCGCCCAACACAAGGTACAATAGATTTGATATCATAAAAAAAACATGTTCTAACAAGCACACTTCTTGGTGGAGAAAATGAAGTACTACATGACGTATCTGCTGCTTTTGTTTCACGTATATTATCCTTTCGTTTTAGTGAACTTTGTCGATAGATAAACATATTTCTATAATATAAAGCCAGGAGACAACGGGTCTCTGTGGGGAAGTTCAATGCAAATTTATGCTTAGCTTTTATATTCTTGGACACCTGCATTCATATGCAAGCTTGCTGGATTGATCAATCTTCGATAGCCCATTTAATACCAAAAGTTATCGTATCCTCTATCTGTTGTAATCTCCAGTCTTTTCCTATCCTGTCACTGCATAGTATGTAAACATAAACCATCGGATTCGCTTCTTTCATCTTTTGATGGCTTGTTTAATTGGCAAACGCAGTCATTTTAAGATGAATATGTTTTCCGGTTAAATAAAATATTAAGTTCTCAAGATGCAAGCGATTACGCGTACGGGAACGTTTATTTTTTATGTTAAAGATTTAATAGAATATCTAATGAAAAATGGCGCCCAATATGAGTCCGGACAATTTCAATATAATTAAACTTGACACCACTGCGAATTCTGACCAAAGTTTCACTGTTGTAAAAAAAGATATATGAAAAGAATGGCGAATCGCAATAACTGGCGCCCAACCAAAGAACATAACGTGATGTTTACTATCAAACGTATCAAATGTTTTAGAACATATTGTTAAGGAAAATTAAAAATGTTTGGTAAATAATACTTTAGATGCAACAATAGTGAAACTGAATCTAAAAATTGCCGAACGCAAGGGCTCATTAAATAAAAATATTTGAGTGAATCCCCCAGTGAACTTATACAACATTTCAACAGAACATGAACAGCAATGCACTGCCAGTACTGGAGCCCAGTCAAAGGATACAACATGTTAAATGTTTCAAAAGGTATATTTTATCAAATTGTGATCTGAAGATTATTTATTTATTGCACAAATGTCATCAGATCTTAAAAAAATAAATAGATTTGTGGTTAAGTGGCGCCCAACACGAGGTCTTCAAAGATCAAAGAACCTTTGACAACTTTTAAACAGTAATATCTAAAAAGAAATAACACGAGGAGGTTAATGACTAAAACAGGTGTCAAACAAACCAAATAAAATTGAGCCCAACCACGCGTAGACACATATTTCTGAAGACATTTTTTTTATTATATGCTAGGAAGACATCAGTATTATTACAAACGTTCATAGGAATTTCTATGTTCTAGCTTAATTTCTCTTCCGAGATTATGCGAAAAATCATACAACGAAAGCAAATGCCGGGAACTCTTCGGTCCAACTTGCATTAAATTTAGAAATTGAGCTTCAAAAACCATACGTAAGCACGACTTTGTGCAGAACGACAAAGAGGAAAACACATTAAGTTTGCAAACTTTACAAGTGTGAAAAGAATTAGTCTTCATTCTCGGACTCTTTTATTTAATTTATAACATTCGTTGTACAATAACAAAATTGTTGGCAATAATGTGAATCGAAATATATGGTGAACCTTCGCACTAAGATGAATCAATGAAGCTTTTAATAAAGTGTCTTACAATATTTAAATTTTCAAATTCAACTAAAAGTGCTACCAAACATACATCCAAACAAACATATGTCTGTAATTGGCGCCCAATTAGAGGTCACACATTTTCTTAAACCCCACATTGAATCTCTGACACCGTTTAAGTATTAACAAGAGTCTTAAATAAATTGAACACAAAAGTCACACGATCTTAGCAACTCCAAAAATGTGATGCTCAGCCAAACACCACAATAGTAGACGCAATCACTTGTTTCCATATATTTCACAAAGTATTTGTAGGCATATTTTCATCATTAAACACCATTTTCGTTAATAAAAAATCATCAGATAGAATATTAGAAAATGAGCAAAAAAAAAAAGTGGCGCCCAACGTGGGGTGCCATAAAATCAAGATTATTTGCGCATTCGCTTCAGAGATGCTGTGAGATACAAAGAAAGATAAAAACGTTAAAATGTCGACTTCTTACAATTTACCTTAGCTAATGAAATCACTTCAGTCACCATACAACTATTTGCTTTGATGGATTTAACAGAGTACCTATCTGTTACTGAAATCATACCTCTACCATATGTTTCGTGCTCATAAGCGTATAGGTGTATCTTTTAACATAATATCGACCTCTAAAAACCTGATTGAAGCCGATTTGAAGTCTGAAAGTACTATTCAATCTCGTCAAACGATTCATGCATCTAATTATGTATATCTACTCAACATCAAGTGCCATCTAATTGACTTTAGGGCGATCTAAATAAATCTTCATTAGGCGCCATCATCATACACCAATTCCAACATCATTTTCAATCAACAAAAGCTTGGTAAAATTTATTAACTTCGTTCGACTTACGTCCCCTTCAGTTTACTAAGCAATTATCCACAAAAAAAAAATGGAAAAGCTGATTCACACATAAACTCTATCACAGTGGTATCCAATCGATTCCAATTAAAAATAAATCTCCAAAGTATTTTGCCACATAAATTGGCCTCAAGCCATTTCAAGTCCTCACAGGCTGTCTGTGTATGTTTGGTTGAGATCTCTAAGGCACTCTCGAAACATGTGTAATTTGTAATTGATGGGGACACCCGGACTGGAGTACAATTCAATTGAAGTGCCACCACAGATAATGATCGTTTAACCACCGAAATACAAAACGACATCCAAACGGGTACTATCCACAGAAAGCCTTTACCCTGTATGCATGTGATATCAGGCACACACATCTAAACGCAAAATTTCAATTCAATGATAATTGAGATACATTACGTACTCTAGTACAAAATGTAGATTCAATTTGACAACTGACAATGGAAGCATATCCATAGCCAGAGCCAGTGCCAAAACTTGTATCTACGGCTTAAATTGGACATTCTGAGATATTGGTCTAGCTATAGACCAAATCGCGATGAGTATACATATATACTTGGGAGTGTTGTGAGTCATGGATGTCGCTGCCGGGGCATGTTAATTAAGTGCAAACGTTCAGGGAATATGGAACTTAAACCTGTTGACGGTGCAAGAGGTTGGAAAATTCCAACCACTTGTTCTGAAGTACTGAGCTCTCTACACGGCTTGGGCGCTTGATTTTTCATCTTATTTTTAGCCCTACTGCTACTGGCAGTTAGCTCTGGTGATGGTGGTATGGTGTGTCACCCTCTCCCATCGCAATCGGAATAAATTACTCTGACGCTGCGAGGAGTGCAATTGAGAAAATATTCACTGACACATTTTTCCCAAGTGGTAGTTGTACTCGTAGTAGTCCAGGGGAGTAGACCTAGGGCGTCTGGATTTGTTTGGCCTAGCTATGCAACGGGATATGGAGGAAGTTTCATCTTTTGGGTTTCTTTTCTCGTTTTGTTTGGATTGTTTTGCGTTTTCGCAAATGCAAATGCAAATAATTGAAGCATCCGGTGGTGGTTGTGATTAGGCGAGGAAATGTTGGGAGGCTTTTGTGGAGCAATTCGCTGCGTGGTACTTGTTGCCCAAACGAAATGGTTGGGGAGAGGGTTTTTTTTTATGATGATGGTGTTGAGTGCGATGGATTAAAGAAATCGCAATTATTTTGCGGGTTATTAGGTACTTCCTGTTTGGAGTTTTGCATTATGTGGATAGGTTTAGGGGCTGGACAGCGGGAGGTCCAGCACCAACACTCTAGGCGAATATGTCAAACTTTACCTTGTAAATCGAAATGGTTAATCCAGTTAAGTGGCATGGCTCTTATCCATCAATCATCATCATAAGCCTTTTGGAAAAAAAAATAATGTTCTGGCATGATGTCCCCACGTTGGGCGCCAATTCTTGATATAAAACATTTGCCATCGTATAAAACAAACTCCAAAGTTTTTGAAACTAATTCTTCGGAGATCATTGTGATACAAAGTTGTCAAAACAATCAGCAAGCTCTATCAGAAAATTCAGTTCAGGAAATATGAGCAGAAACATTACTGTCCGAGTAGTATGACTGGGGAGCCATTTCTGATGTACAGCACTTGCCATCGCTATCTCTAAAGTTTTTGCAACGAATACTTGTTAGATCAATAAAGTATAAATTCGTCAATGAATTAATTATTAGAAAAATAATTGTTTAGATATTATCTCCAGCAAAACTATTGTTTACGAAGTAAGCCCTTACGTTGGGCGCCACTTCTTGAAATAACAACAACGATCGCAGCTTGCTTTCCCTTGCATTTTCAAATTTTCAGTCAAATCTTAAAATTTGTCGAAAAATAAATAAAAAACTCAATTTCGTCGTCAATTAAGTCGCATATACTAATCTGGGATTTTAGTTGGGCGCCGTTTTATTAAACAATGAATACGAAAGTATTGTGATGAAGTACTATGTAGTCAACATCAATGGGAGTGAGAAGAAAGGGATGATTTTAGGATGGGTTTAGAGAGTGGGGCCCAACCCAAGACTCGAATAGTCTAGTAATGTAAAATTCGACAAAATACTGACAAAGAAGCAATACAAGTGTACACAATGGTAGCACTTTTCACAAAAGTCCTTCATAATGTTGTGTCAATGGTGTTTCAATCAGTATAAGCAATAAAACTGATGTCACTCTTAAAATTCATCACCACTTCGTCATCCTTTCACCATCCAAATATAGATTTATAGCCAAGTATAGTTTTTTTTTTTGGAATAAAATTCCATAAAAATTACCATCAATTAAAACGGGACAAAGAAACTTAACCCCAATTTGAGTGTGTGTGGCGTAGAGGGGGAAAAAAACACAACACCAATCAATTGAAAAGCGTTAACACACAGCAGACAAACATACACAATCCGCAATCAAACACCACCAACAATGACATCACCATCCTTAGCCATGCGTTTAATTACTCCTCTCCACTGAATCAACTTGCATCTGAATATCGAGTACATGCCCATCCGAATAACAATGAACATATGGTCCGATCCGAAGTGTAGTCATGTGTCATTTGATCTCTCACTATACAAAATTTATGACGACCATGACGACCTATACACCATTTAGCCGCATCACTTGTCAGACATTGTACAGCTCTCTATCTCTCCTCTCGTGAAGTAGAACTTTTCCTTAGATAAATTAAATTCTGAGTATTTTCTGACGATGCTGCTACTGCATTCGTTTTTCGTCTTTATTTGCTGTCAGAACACTTGTGGAGCGCCCTTACGCCGAGATGCTCACATCCCGGCCAGTGCTTTTGTGTGTGCAAATATCCAGCTTCTTCGAGGATGGATTTGAATGCTCCTTTTCTGTTCGTTTTTTTGTAATCGAATACTCACCCCATGTCATTCGTATTTTTGCGTGCATAGTTTTTTGGATCGTTTCTGCCTGTTTGGTATTCGAACAAAGACGGTACGAGATACATTGTGCGGGTGTATAGATACTTTTCAACAGAGCAGGTCGTGCAAAAGATTCCAGTCGAAGTAGGAGGGATAAGAATTCTTTTAGAACTAAAAAAAAAATCTTGGTGTTGGATTTCATTTCAGAATCTATAGAATGAATCTGTAAGGAGTGTATAAGGAGATTATGTTCCCGGTTGCTTTGCTTATCAAAATCTATCAATCTCTTGGTGGGTATTTTAGGTGCCTTGTCCTATTTGCCTATCACCAGCACCGACACCGGCACCTTCGACTTCACAGTGACTCCTTCGTGAGTAATTAGGAGAATTTTAATTGAAATTTTCCGTTTTCACTTTGGTGGGGTACTTTGGCCGCCGAACGATTTATTTCAATTCGATTTGTCACGATAGATGGTTTTTTTTTGTGCGCGAAAATTCAAAGTTTCCACTGACAGTATGCGGCGGGTGAGAGAGAGAAAGCGTGTCACAGAGTCAAGGATTTCCATGTTGCTAATCGATGCATGTCATGCTGTCATTCGACTGATGTCATTCACAGAAGAGAGACAATTTTATTGGATTTGGAGTTTTTTTTTTGTTGGGTTGTTTTGAATCTGGAAATTTGAATGTTAATTGGGAATACGAACATCGATTTGAATTCAAAAATTTATAAATCAGAGTTCGATAGCTACTGAATTTGGATACAAAAAAAAACAGATTTCGATTGGTTTTATATTGGGGTAGATACTAATAAAACATGCAAAAATAAAAGATATCGACTTTTGTGTTTTTGATTAGTGAAGTCAGTGAGGGATCACAAGTTTTAATATTGTTGGGAAATAAAAAAAGGCATGAAGCTGTATGTTTCCGTAGGTATGAACACCAATAAAATCCAAGTAGTTCTTCAAGCCCAGAATCCGGAATGTTTTGGTGATTTAAAAATAGAAAAAGCGACAAAAAAAATAAAGACTATGTGCAACGTTATCTATCTTCCTCGTTTCTTGCAGATACAAGTTGATTGATTCATTCAATTTCATTTTGGTGACTCACGGTTAGCCCAAGTATATTTAATTGCAGGTTTTTATTTGCTTAGTCATGGGACTCACGTTGGGCGCCATTCTTATAAAATGTTTGCTACTTTGTCTCCCTTCCTTGCGTTTTATTGCCTGATTGATTAATCGATTTCATTGATTTTCTTGTGATTGACTGGGGCTATTTTTTTAAAAGATTTTGAATCGTGGAACTCACTGTGAGAGCTATTATTAAAAAAGAAACTATGCAACTTTGTCTCTCATCCTCATCTTATTTCTAACACTTATATTTATAAGGCAGCATCCTATTATTTAGTCGTTAATTTAATGCGCAAACTCATAATAACCCTAGGATCTTACTTACGTGGCTTATTATGTTACAGAGAGCTATCTGACAACACTTGGCACTCGTTTACCACATAATGGCGGCTGATGATTAATAGTACTATTCACTGCCTCACTAGAAGGCAAAACTTCACCTACTTACTAACTTACTTACGTGGCTCTACAGTCCGGAATGAACCTGGGCCTCAACCAATATGCCTCTCCAATTAGCCCGGTCCAAATAGCTAACTGCTTCCAGTTGCGCACTCCAAGTTGGTTGAGGTCGGTTTCTACTTGTGCTCGCCACTTTAGGCGAGGGGTTCCTCTGCTGCGTCTGATCAGGGTATTATGTAGGATCGCGCCTAAACCTTGGGTTTAGTGTTCACAGTTGTGATTATCCTTTAGGATCTCATAATTGCTTTGTTTGGTAAAGACACGAATATGATGAAAAATGTAGACTCCATCATAAATTGCGATGGGAATTTATTTCAAACTCAAAAGGTTTTTTTTTTAGAATTTCCTTTACTACACGGACTCACGTTGGGCGCCATTCTAGTAAATATCAGTGAGTTTATTGTATCTTTTATGATTGATAACCATAAAACACAAATCGGTAAAAATTGTGAACTCCGAAAAGTCAAAAAGAATCCAAATGACTCGTGGGTACAGTACCTCAGTGGCCAATGTTTTTAGATTGCTGAACAAGTGCGCGCTGAATTTTTTTTCTGGTAATAACAATTGACTTTTGTATTACTACTGTACATCTCGCGAAATTTTGTCAAAAATCAATGATCCAAGTGCAAAAAAAATGTCATAAGAATCTTCTTAAGTTCGATTTTAAGAGTTCGTTGTAATATTTTAGGTTCCATCAATTGTTGCAAAAATGTAACCTCACACATACAAAGGATTGTAGAAGCTAGGTTTTAAACTATTTGGAAAATTTATGTTTTGTAAATGACTTGATTCAAAAAAGTTGAGGGTCATCTTTTATAATTCAATCGATTTATTGTTTCCCATGTTGGGCCAAGAAAAAATCAAAAAAATGTTTATTTGGCCTACCATTGGGCGCCATTTCATCATACAGAAAAGTTGTTTTGGTGCTCGTTAGTTTTTTGGTAATCATTGCTATTCTTGAAACCATTAGTTCACTGCGAATTTGGGACCAACGATTAGTGGAGATAAAAATTATGATAAAAATTAGATCTCCATTCTGATTATACTTACTTAACGGGTTCTGAAACCATCTTCGATCCTGTGCACGTTGCTTGCTACCACTAATTGAAGCTCCTGTGATACGCGATTCTTTGATACTTAAACTTAACTTTCGGTCCGCCTTTTCGTCTGGAAGACTAGAATTTTATATTATGATATTACGCAAACAGAGACTCAATGGATTGGGAGCCCGCTAAGCGAGCAAAATGGGATTGGAAGTAAAGAAAAGTAGGATGGCATTAAGTACAACCAGGCTTAAGCATTGATCTACATTCCCCCGATCCTCCTTATATTGTACAAGACAAACTATGGAAACCATTGCATTATCTATTTAATCGTCTATTTATTTTATCTATTATCTATTTAACCCCCTCTGTTGAAAGTTGATAGACTCAGCGGCGCGATTGTTAGTGCGATGAACTGTCGCGCAGAAGGTTCGATTCCCAGACGTAGCAACACCTAAATGATTTTTCACTGGCCCTCCTCTCGTGATGATCTGACAAATCATCCGAGTAGTATCAGTTGTCATGAAAAGCTTATCTCAAATTCGCCGTTCGGAATCGGCATAAAAGAGGAGGCCCCGCCATCTTGCAAGAAGTACACACGAATGATTGCGAGAAGGCTCGGCCCTGGGTACTAACGAGCCTGTTGCGCCAAAAATTTGTATTTAATTTTTTGAAAGTGTTATTAGTAGTGACAGGTAGGATCCTTTAGGTCAAAAAAGAGTAAATCTCACACATATTGAACATTAGTTCTGCTCTCAATTTTAATTGTGCTCAAGATATGTTAGTTTTTCAACATTCATTTGATGCCCCGCGTTGGGCGCCACTTTAAATCAACACGAAAGTTGTCTTTCTCAAAGGACACATCTCTATGTTTGTAATGAACAAATTAAAAGTGAAATATTGCTAACCATGAGTGGCCATGATGATATTTGTGAGCGTATATAATGTATTTCTAATGTAAAGTTCCCTATTTGTTTGATTGTAGTGTACCTTAGGAACCCGTGTTGCCACGATGAGTCTTAAAAAATATTTTATATCACCGACGCAGCCTTTTACAAGGACATAAGTACCTTCTCCATGTGTCTGCAACCGTCATTTATGTAGTGATAAATCCGTTATCCAAATTATTTAAAAAGTAGTTATATCCGAAGAGTATCTCATACTAAAAATTCAACTTCAAATCGCATGCCACTGTTTAAATACTTATACAAGTGGCCATCAATGGAAGCCGTATAACATATCCAATTCGACTTTTACAAGCTTACAAAAACATAAACAAATGAACGAACTGGATACTCGTACAAGACATCACCCATCTTAAGTCATTTTAAAACTATCTTTCATCTTAAAATTCGAAAATGTATCCATCCCATCCCAAACCAATTAATTTAATTCTTTCTTCTGTTAAACAAAAACATCCCGGCCTATCTAAAAGCCATCAAATATGTTGTCCATAACTCTGAGATACTTTTATGGATATTACATCCATCAGACCAGCTTCTGCAATCGTCAAATGTATCTGGGAACATAGGTCTACCATTACCATTAAAAAATTAGAACTCCATCATCGAGCAGGCAATGAATGATCTCGCGCCCAACATATGCAGATACATAGATACGGCTCCGGCTAACCCAACCCAACTCAATCTCAAAGCCATACCTACTTTCGAATCTTTTACGATCGTTCAAAGTGATTTTTGAATTATTGCGTTCGCTCTTTCGAACGAATGTAAATTTATGAACACAAGCCACAACGACAGCATCCCATATGGATGTGGACCGAACGTTTCGACTCAGCTTACTCAATCTATCTCTCCTAAATGCGTCATCGTAAAAATATAATTTATGCGCGAATATCTGCGCTCCAGCACAAAAGGGAAAATCATTTTTTTTGTGCAGACCCGCACTCGTAAAATTTACTGCAGCTTATAATGGTCCAAACGTTAATGGACTGCTGTGGTGGTGGTTATGACTTGAGCTGGCATCATCAACGTCAGGTATCTAGATGGTGAATGCACGCATCCATTAGGAAGCAATTCATCATAATATGAAGAAAAAAAAAAGTCCTGTCCATTTTGTATTCCCTCTCTCTCCCTTTTTTTGCCAATCGATACTTTCCAGACATTCCATTTCACAATATTGAACTGCTCTGATGGTGGTGGCGAATGTATCGCTTGTAGTGAAAGATACGCGATCTCACCGACATACGACTGACAGCTTACAACTGCTGCAGCAGCAGTAAAAGCGCAAATACAATCTATCTCCCAAATAGAGCAACCAGCTGGGTACCACCTAGCCAGAGCCAAACATTCACACCCACCCATTAATTAAGTTCCATTTGCGGCAACAGTCACCGTGTGGCACTGTATGTATCTGTGTTGGCGAAGCAATTCCTTTCGATCTTAGCCAACTCGGTAATGGTGCAGCGCGTTCCACTCCAATCAGAGGCGAACAAAACCGAAACTCCAGCCGTGGCAGATAGACAATCAAATTGGTGGTCTCTTTGGCTTGCACTTTTGTATTCCGTGTGGCGCAAGTCGGGGGGTTGCAAAAAGCATGCCTACAGCGAAATACGTCACCATGCCGTTTCGACCGCCATCTCAAACAGCTCGAGCAAAGCAGTATTCGCATCCGTGCAGTCACAGTGCAAGGTAAACAATTTGTGGTACCCGATGACGGAACTAAAAGTGTCCCGCAGTTCTTGGTAGGCGGTCTGCTATTTGTACTTTTGCTGTCCGCTGTTTTGTATCTCAACAGATTTTAATTACATGGGTTTTTGGCTTTTGATGGATGTCGGTGAGTGGGCTTGAGTTTTTTTTTTTTTTTACGAAAGGTTGACAGGGCTGCTGACTTTTGTTTGAGACAGAAATGAGGTAGGTGAATGGATGTAGGATTTGGAAAAGTGTAACTTTAACGTAATAATGCTTTGAATTCATGGATTCATGAAACAGGTGGACCATAAGGAGTCTACCCATATTTATAAAAAAAAAACATAGAAAAACGTATCCATTTACTATTAAAATCGTCATTTGTATAGGCCTCACATTGGGCGCCATTTCCACAGCTTTATTTCAATTTGTATGGGGGTTGTGATCAGGATGAATGGATGTAATACTCCCACCAAACTATATCATCCCTGTTCCGTATTTGTGGATCTACGTGTCCACCTAAAAACATTAAAAACGGTTTCATTTTCCATTGAAACAGACATTTGTATAGGGCGCTACATTGGGCGCCACTTCCACTGTTTCTCTTCAATTTTTATGAGGGTTGTGATCAGGATGAATGGACCATAATACTCCCACCAAACAATATCGACTCTGGTCCGCATTTGTGGATCTTCGTAGGTGTGTACCTAAAAACATAAAAAACGGTTTCATTTACTCTTGAATCAGACATTTGTATAGGCCCCACAGAGGGCGCCATTTCCACTGCTTCATTTCAATTTCAATGGAGGTTGTGATCAGGATGAATGGATAATAACACTCCCACCAAACTACATGGCCTGATCCGCAATTCTGGATTTTTGCAAGTTTCCACCTAAAATCATAAAAAGCGATTTGAATTACTATTGACACAGACTTTTGTATAAGCCGCACATTGGGCGCCATTTCGACAGCTTCTTTATATTTTGTATAGGGGCAGTGATCAGGATGGATGAATCATTACACTTCCACAAAACTAGATCGTTAATAGTCCTCATTGTAGGCACTATTTTTAGGCGCAATATTCCGAAGCCAAATACAAATTTTTGGCGCGACAGGCTCGTTAGTACCCAGGGCCAAGCTTTCTCTCAACCATTCATATATGCGTGTGTACTTCTTGCATGATGGCGGGACCTCCCGTTTTATGCCGCCTCCGATCGGGAAAGTTGAGAGAAGCTATTCTTGACAGTTGATACTATTCGGTTGATTTGTCCAATCATCACGAGAGGAGGGCCAGTGAAAAATCATTTTAGGTGTTGCTTCGGCTGGGGATCGAACCCAGACCTTCTGCGCGGCAATTCGTCGCTCTAACTATCGCGCCACTGAGCCCGTCAAAGCAGTCGAAGCCAGATAAGTAATTTAAAATCGTTGGGCCATGGCAAGACCGTACCATTTCCCGAAAAAACACCTAGAAAACATAATACGAACTCAAAGCGTATCTCTATACTACACGGCTCTACATTCATTGCCATTTCTAAACCATTTTTTCTTATTGATGGGTATAGTGATCAATATTAATGGATCACAACACTCTCACTTCACTAGATCAATAGTGTCATTTATTTAAGGTTCGCCATTGCATTTTTTTGATCTATTGTTCGCCATAGGTGTCCAAATATCCCTCACCTAGTATTAGCCAATATATTCAGAATACTGATAAAATTATAAAAAAAAATCCATCTTACGTGCACAGAAACATTGCTTTTCTTGATTGAAAAATATTTGTTTTGATTGTATCTACCCTCATTGCTAAGTAGGATGTCAAAGTTTTGTCTAATGGGCTCACGTTGGGCGCCTTTTACAGCCAACACTTGATACAAATCGCGATCTGTGGATTTAAAGGTCTTATTCATCACATAAACTGCCTCCTGAAAGTTTCACACTCCCCGACTTGATTAATATCAATAAATATCAACAAGTGGTTGAGGAGATAATACTTTGGATTACAAAGACATGTCAAGTTTCAAACTCCCCGACTTGATAAATATCAACTTGTATGTGCCTTTGGTGACATGGGTTAAGTGGTTGAGGAGATAATACTTTGGATTGGAAAGACATGTCAAATCCTGGCAATAAGAACACCTAAACGTTTAATCAGAAGCGCAATCCTTGGTCTGACGAACTGGCTGGAGAAGCTTCTTCGCCCTGAATCGTGGAGGAGAAACAACCTGACACAATCTAGACAACCTTAGTTGTAGCCCTTATATAGGCTGCCAACTATTTTGTTTGATAAAATGTCAGATGCTGCAATCGAACCTCAACTTTCCTACTTACTCACTTACTTAAGTGTCCGGAATTAACCTGGGCCTCAACCAACATGCCTCTCCCATTAATCCGGTCCTTACCTAACTGCCTCCAGTTGCGCAATCCAAGTTGGTTGAGGTCTATCGAGGTATATTTATAGCGCTTGTTCAAGTTTTAAAATGCGGTTGGCATCCATTGAGTTTGTTAGTTAGGATGTTATAGTGCACACATTTTAACCTAGGAATCAAAAACCCAACGTAAGTAACCTAAATGATTCATGTAAGGACATGTGACTAACATAAACGCTTAGTTAGTAAATCTTCAAAAGCCTGAAAGTTTTCACTGACAAGTCTCCCAAGCTACCATAGAACAGTGTTTACATGCAGAATAAGCGATAGCCCTGTCTTTGTCTTAGGTTGTCAAATTCGGGTTATATCGTAACCATTAGTTCCCTGTTCCGTAGCCAATCTAACATTGTCTATGGCCGGTAACTCCTGTCCGTTCATTCAAATTGACGAGTCTCATGCTATCAAAAGGCACTAATGACTTTGGATTTCTATTATCAATGTCAGCTCACAGAGTATGGCCCAACTACTAGTGCCAGTTTATAGTTCGAAAGCCAATTATAAAGTAGTTAGAGGCTTTCAACTCATGTCCGTTCACTAGTAATGGGTTCATATCAGAGCCACATCTGGCCAGTTAGTGAACTATTTCGTTCCCCCAATCCCAGTCTTGCCCAGAAACTCACCGGATCAGTACCGAGTAATGATTTATATCCCTGAATGACGAGAAGCAGTCTGTAACAAGGTTTCAGGTGATCGCTTTTATTTCAGTACGGACTTCTGGACCGCTTGCCCAACCCCATAGACGGCTGACATCTGCAGTGGTTTGTCTTCAGAAAGAGTTGGCGGATACACAGTGGACTCCAGTTCCTGTTGTCTTCTTTATCTTCGAACCATTTTTGAAGATGGGTGCACCATTCTTGACAGTCCCGGGTGAATTCTGATTCAGTTTATCAGGAATGGAAACTTTAAAACTTCTATTCATTAGAATATCTGAGTTTCGCGCAAGTAACATGCAACAAGAGACCACTTTGCTTAAAGATTTTAAGTATCTGCAGGACCCGTGTTCCTTTGGCTGGACACGTTCTTTGTAAGAATGCTAAGTGGGTTGCCGGTTCTATAGGCGTATGCTTAATTCAAACCGATTTATGAGTACAGAGGTAGTACCTATGTGTACACACACCCATATTTTACTGATTATTTCCTAGGCCCCACATTGGGCGCCACTTTCTCCGCTGCGAAAATTCATTTTGGTTTATTGCATGCTGATCTTGTTGGCACGTATGTAATGCCATTATATTTGGCAACTATTTAAGAGGTATTATCTCTAAGGATTTTATATTTTTATGTGGAACAATATCATAACGCCGAGGAGTTTGTTATTTTATCGTAGATTATAAGACACATGGTCAAAGATCGTAGTTCTAATCCCGACAGTTACAACAGTATATTTTTGTCAAAGCACCACCTGTTGCAAGTCTAACGACCATCGATTATCATAAAATCGTCATGAGAACATTCACAAATTTGCCGTTCGGAATCGGTGTTAAACTGAAGGTCCCATACTTTGTACCAAAAGTATAACTTGGCACACAATTATGAATAGAAAACCTGGGCTTGAGGCACTCTATGAGTCGCCCAAAACGGAAATTTGTATTTCAATATTGTGATCACTTATGGTTGTGAAGAGGCCTACATTGGGCGCCACTCTTGGACATCACTGAAATCGCCGTATATCTACAAACACATATGCCTACTTTAAACATAACTATGCCTCTTGTTTATTTGGATATTATCTTGGCAATAATCATCAGCTTTAATTGCCAGCGTATCTTTATGATCACAGCCCCGTGTTGGGCGCCATTTTCAGTCATTACGGAAACAAAAATTTCTTTTCTGCCTGATATGTATCAGTGATTTTTCCTTAAACAATGGATATCTCCCAACTCGTCTTAATCTACAAAAACGATAAAAACCAACACAACTGATAAATAACCCATGCAACAACGTATCCCCTTTCAATGTTCAAATACAATTGGGTACCTCGCATCCTATTGACGACGACGTCAAAGTGCAGCTCATTCACCTGCACTTTTCAGCTCGTATCTCAAAATTCAATCACCCATCTCTATGAGTATACCAACGAAAGAAAGCGAACAAAAAACTAACCTCCTCGGACTGCCAGATCCACCTCACTTTGACCCCATCAATAGTGCCCGTCACTACCGTCTACCTTTCTGACGGATTGATTCAATAACACGATAAATCCTTTCCATCGAAAAATCTTGTCAAAATTCCATCACTCCATTCCACTCGACTTGTCAGATTTTTTCGCGATCAAAATCATGCCTTTTAGTGAACGAAAACATAAGCCCCCCGTTCCGTTGCACCATCCCTTCGTGGTAATGTCAATCCGCCATTGCAATCAGCAGAGGCGGACATGATTCCCCCCAGCCAGCCGGCAGTCAGTCCATTAACTTATCTGTTGAATAAACTGTCAATCAGCAAATGGAACTACTCAATTAAGTACACCGAAGAATGTCAGAATTTGTCTGCAGATTAATGGGATCCGCTGCTGTGTATGATCATGCAAATTTCATCCTTTCAGGAACCTGTTGGCTTTCCATCGTTTGTCGTAAATTCGAACAAGTAAAATGCACTCACCGTTGCTCATGTAATTATTGAGAATAAATTAAAGGATATGCTGCGTGCAATTTCCAACTTTAGATACATTTTACGCGCACACGTCTACGCAGCTAAACGATCGTAGATAGGGATCAGGATCTACTCTCAAGCTGGGGTACTAGCGAGTGATTCAAATGTCGGGTGAAATGTTTTAATTATTGCTCGGCGGGTAATAAATTCTGGAAAATAATTGCTAACTCCCCAGCGCACTCGTATGCCTTATCCGGCTTCGCGTTGTGTCTGTGATTGTGTGTGTATGGAGAAAATAATTATATCGCGAGTGAGCGCGATCCGCAATAAACTTGCGGATTAATATGCATGCAGAGTTGTTTAGGATTTCTATCGGTGCAATCCGTTGTTGACGGCTATCCGGACGAGTGGGATGCCTAGACCAAGGAGCTTTGTCCACATGATGATGATGATCATGATGATGGTGGTGGTGAAACGGCTCGATGGCAATTAAGAAATAAATACAACGGATGGCAGTAATTTTGTGGATTTATTTTTTAACACTCGGCTAAGGAATGGCGACAGTCGGCTAGTGGGGGTCGTAATGATGGCCATTACAGATAGAATCGAAAACGCTTGGTATTTCAATTGGCATTTGAACGATCGCATCAATAGTGGCAGGACATGTGATGGTAAATGTGCCAACGATAGATTTTAAATGCTGTAATGATCTTCTTGGGGCAACAATGTGATCAAATGGAGAGTATGTGCTTAAATTGAATATTTGATTGGCTTCACTGATGGCTTTTAATGGAGGTACAAAGTTGTTTGTGTGATCAAGAGGCTAATGGTGGCATAACTTAGCGGAAGGTAACATTTTCTGTTACACTTATTCGCGTTTTTATGGCAACGCCATCTATTGAGTAACGCTTTGCGATCATTTACACGCATTTTATTGCTTTACGAGAAAAGGCGTATCTATCAGCATTGTTTTGACATGGATTGATCTTTTCAACACAATTTGGTTTGTGTCCATGAATATAAGAGTTAACCCTTTAAAAATGATCAGTCATCAATCAAAACCGATAAACACAAGTGCAGTAGATATAAACTCTGTTCGTGGTCAAAGCTAAACTGGCAAAGATCACCATCGTGATCAGGTGGTTAGTGATATTACAAACGCGTTTATTGAATATTAGGCCTTATGATATGTCAAACTGTGGAAGTGTCTACGTATCGTCTATTTAGTTTCCTTTCCAGGTTTGATGCCATTTTATTAAGCGTTGACAAGATTGAGTTCAAAAGTTAACTTTAACCATCATCCGAGCCTAACGTACCTATCAATGCAGATGCTTATGAAAATTATTACCTATCAGGGTAATTGACAGTACATAAAAGAATGCATTCCTTCCTGCTTTTTATTACGATCCTACATTGGGCGCCATTTTTACATAACAAATAATTTCTTGTCTGTACAACCAACTTGCCTCTCCAATTAGCCCGGTCCTTAGCTAACTGCCTCCAGCTGGGCACCCTAAGTTAGTTGCGGTCGGTTTCCACTTGTGCGCGACACTTAAGGCGAGGTCTTCCTCTAATGCGTCCGACGTCTGGCTGGGATTCATTTGTTCTACATATCCTAGCCATCTTAAACGTCAAATGAGAAGTTTTTTGGCCAGAGCATGTCGCTGTACACCGTTTGTGTAGGTCTTGGTTGAATCTTCGTCTCCATAGCCCGTCAACGCAAACGGGACCGAAGATTTTTCGAAGAATTTTCCTCTCGAATCGACTTGCGACGGTCCATGCTTCAGCGCCGTGGAGCAGGACTGAAATGATCAGGGCCAACAGCGGTTAACAAGAGTAATTTTTTATATTTAATTTCTGACGAGATGTTGTTGTCGGCGGAGCCGAGATAGACAAAGTCCCGTACTACCTCGATGTTATATCTGTCAATGGTGACGTTCTGTCCAGTTCGTCGATGTTGTATGTGCTCCCCTGTTGACAGCATAGACTTTGTCTTGCCCTCATTTACTGCTAAACCCGTTTTTGCCGCTTCTTTCTCTATATTAGCAGACGTGGATATTTAAGTACGTGCACCGATTTTTGGAATATTGTGTCTCTGGTGTTGACTCGAGAGTTTTGCATAATCCTCTCAAGAATCAAACTGAAGGAGTCACATGACAGCGTTTGGCCATGCCTAAATCCTTTTTTGGTGTCGAATGTGTCGATGAGGTCGTTTCCGACGCTGATAGCGCAGCGAGAGTTCTCCATCGTTATGCTGAGGCCGAGTTTGGGCGGTATACGAAAACTAGACACGGCTCTGTATAGTTCGTCTCTATAAATTCTGTCGTATGCGGCATTGAAATCGATGACTAGGAGGTGGGTATCGATTTGGACTACTTGGATTTTTTCCAGGATCTGCCGAAGTGTGAAGAACTGTGAAGTTCTGCACTTTCCTGGCCTAAAACTTACAAAAGAGGACAGATCAGGCTTTAGGTAAACGGTTTCTGTTACTCGGATATTACTTTACGCAGATAGGATCTTATAGGCGATATTGAGAAGGCTTATGCCTCCAAAGTTGGCGCAGTGCAGATTGTCTCCAGCAGATTGTCTCTCAGCAAACAACGCTGAGGTTCCATTCTTCAGGCATACTTTCATCCGACCAGA
Organism: Rhingia rostrata; assembly: GCA_949824845.1. Taxonomy (NCBI): domain Eukaryota; kingdom Metazoa; phylum Arthropoda; class Insecta; order Diptera; family Syrphidae; genus Rhingia; species Rhingia rostrata. Next base: position 19,511,004 of record OX463757.1, read on the forward strand.
TTTGGCTTATGAGTTGGTGGATGTATAGAACGGCAAAGATGGCGCATCTCATACAACGAAAATTTTCTATGTGGGGTTACGCCAGTGTTCACATTGTTAACCCAGCATCCAACAAAAGCATAGCCAAGGCATACGATGGACGAAATTTCCTCTTCGCACTTTCCGTCCGAATCTGAAATGGCTACAAAATTTTTAGCTGTGATGCGTTCTGTATGTCGTCCTATACTCTTTGTTGCTAATACCAATTCATCTCCGGCGGATTTATAAAGCTCAGGGGGAAGGCCGTCATATCCAGCAGCCTTGTAAGGCTTGAGCTTAGATATTGCTATCCTTACTTCACTCAGGTCGGGTGGTTGACGGTTTTCGCTGTCGTTGGTTCGTTCTGCCTGACAGCGGAATGTTGTCCGTCAGCGCCGTTTAACAGTCTGCAGAGGTGGTTCTTCCATATCCTCAGCATCGACTGTGTCTCAACTACGATATTTCCTTGTTCATCTCGAAAGGATTCTGTTCGAGCCTTGTATCCTTGGCTTTGACGTTTTACACTTTGGTAAAACTGGCGAACATCGTTCCTGGAGTGGCACCTCTCTATATCTTCGATCGAGCGCTTTTCTTGCTCTTTTTTCCTCTTTCTGAAAAGCCGGTGTTTTTCCCTTCTTCTCTGCCTATAGAGCTCAACGGCAGCTCTCGTCGTCACCTGCAGCTTAGCTTTGTAGGCCTCGTTATTGGCTGCGAGCACCTGTGAGCATTCCTCATCAAACCAGAGGTTTCTTGCTGGTCGGCGTGAGAAACCTACCACATCAGTTGCGGCTGATCTAATTGTTGGCATCGTTGCCTTTGTTTTTCGACATTCGAAGCTGGTGGTATGGTGTTAATCGAGAGGTTCAGCGATACGCGTTTCGCGGAGGTCTTGGCGGTCTCTTGCGATTGTATTTTTGGATTGTTGTTTCGTGTTCTATATCCGCAGTCCGTCCGAGTCGATTTTAGCTCCTCGGAATGTTCGGACATCTAAAATACTGGACGCGTGGCGCTTGTCTATCGCTGTGTGATCAATTTGATTGACCGTTCGTTGATCTGGAGACCGCCATGTCCCCTTATGGATATCGAGGTGAGGAAACCGTGTGCTGGCTATAGTGGTATTTCGTTCCATAGCGAAGTCAATTGAGCTAAGTCCGTTACCAGACGTGTTGTCGTGTAGGCTATGTTTTCTGGCAATACTGCTAAAGATGTCTTCACTACCTACCTTTGCGTTAAAATCTCTCAGCACGATTTAAACATCGTACTTCGGTAGTCGCTCATAGGTTTTGTCAAGGAGCTTATAGAAGCAGTCCTTAGCTATATCATCATTTTCCTCCGTTGGGGCGTGAGTGCATATAAGGCTAATGTTGGCGAATTTGGCCTCGTTACAATCGTTACAATGCGATCGCTTATGTCTTGGAAACATAAGACTTCTTGCCTAAGTCTGGCACTTAGAACAAATCCGCATCTGAATAGTCGCTGTTTCTGCTCACTATAACACGGTCCGTAGGAGATGTCACAGTTTATCATCCTCTTTTTGCCCTCTCCTCCTCTTGGTGTGTATCTGGCTCTTTAATTTTTGTCCAAAAAAATGTTCATCTCAGCTTGCGTTGGGAAGTCATTCTAAGCTTAGAATTGCATGTTTTTTTTTAAATCCAACGTTAGACGCAAATAAAAAACTGCGAAAGTTATTAAGTTCAAAATTATATCTTATTCGTCGTTCTACAAAGTTTAAAACAAAAACTCTGAACATTGTTTGCGCTTGCGAAATCGCTCATGAGTCTTTTTTATATTGGTCCCTACGTTGGGAGCTATTTTTAGCTATCAGGGTCTTTCATTATTTTTCTTAAAAATTAATAAATAACGAAAAATACGATTAGAAGATTGTTTTAGAAAAACAATATTATTGCATCTCTGTAAGCAGCCATCCCACGTCGGGCGCTCTGTTTGCATATTTCAGAAATTTTGCCAAACAAGTAATGAGTCATCTGGATAAAGTATCTTTTGCACTCATTTCGTGGTAAATTTATGAGTTTTAAATTTTTTCTGTCATTCATTATGGCTAAGCATTAATTTCAGTACCACGATCAGTTGTTGGAATTGGGAATCAATGTGAACGATGATCATGAACGATGATCCTCAATAAACTTCACCATATATGAGTTAACCTTGGGAAGTGATGATCACGATACAACATTTGAGTAAACATGCTCTCAATGATCGTTTTTCAATGAGGAAAAAATTATCTTGATTCGTTTTTTGTTCAGACGATCGTTAAAACATCAGTTGATCAAAAATAAGATCAGTCTGTTAGCTGATGATTCCCTATGTTTTATTATGGCGAACGACCGCACATGCGATACAAGGGAGCACAAATGTAAACATTTGCATTTGAGATGACAGCGAGAACGAACAGCTCGTCAATAATGTCGATCAGTAAAAAATATTTTAATCGTTAGCAGTCACATGAAATGCGATCGAAAGAAAATATTGATCTTGGTGAGGAAAAAAAATATGCTGGGGTCGTTTTAAGAAGACGATCGTAAAATAATTTATTGATCACAAATGGCATGACTGTGTCATGTGATCATTTTTATTGGCTTTAAATGCCATGACATCTCATATGCATACTCACATTGAACCCATCGTTTTGTATGGCGGTTTTTTCGACAGCACATGTTTAGGAAATTTGGAAGAAACCGCATTAGAATTGTAGTATGGCGCATCGTCGTCTTGAAACCATTAGGGTTCCAGACATGTTTCTTACAATGCCCAACTAACAATTATTCCTCTATAGGGTAATAAAATTCAATTTCCACAAGCAATTATTTCTGTAGGCTTTATATAGTACTTGTGCGAGGAGGTTGAGCATTTTTTTAGTCGATTGTTTGAGTAGAAGCCTGACATTGACATTGAAGTTACTGTACTTCGCACATAAATGCAACGAATTACAGGCACATAACGGCACTGGCGACTGAGGCATTCGGCTGGGATAGAGCAAGAAATTAATACAACAGAGAGAGACAGATAGACACATAGAAGGCAAGCCATGTAACATAAACCTACGTGGCACAGAGGAGGAGACATAGATTTATATCGTCTTATATTATCGCACGGGTGGCCTTATATAAGCTGGCGATTTTCGTAGAAAAAGAATGCTGCCGAAGCTGGGGCTTGAATCCGCAGCGTTTGGCTTAGCAGTCAACTACCCATTCCTCTGAGCCATTGCTACCTGTTTAAGATATTATGCAGGAAAATACACAAGTATAACCGAAGTAATGATGGTATAACCTCTGTAAGGTTGTTTCTAAGCTTCCGGAGATGTGTGTTAAACCAAACAAAAGCATTGCCACCTGTTTAAGACATTATGCAGGAAAATACACAAGTATTACCGACGTTATGATGGTATAACCTCTGTAAGGTTGTTTTTAAGCTTCCGGAGATGTGTGCTAATCTAAAGAAAAGCATGTATAGAGCTTATGAATGAAGGCCTAAAAATGCTAAGGTTAAAAGACCGGCAACCTACCGAAGAATGAGTCAACAAGATTCAAGTAATTCCTTGTACTGACTGTACTTTCATGTTCCAGAGTACAGCCTACTGAATAGCGTGTTGGACTATCGTGTGAGAGAACGCGAGTTCGAATCCCAGTAATAGAAGAGTTTTATATAATTAATTGCATTGAATTTCATATTTTCATAATAAGGAACTGGATTTTAATAGTTATAAGGGATTAAAATCAATAAAAGTAAATAAAATTATAACACGTTATGTAAAAACAAAAGGCAAATAATAAAAAAAAAATCGGTTATTTCCCCACTTCGAGAAGACTTGCTAATATTTTCGCTAAGACTTGTTGTGAAGCGTATAATTTACTTCTATAAAGCCTTTTACAGCAAACAATTTTGTCTCTATAGCTTTTTAGAAGTATTTATAGCAGTCTTATAGAAGTAAATAGCTTTATAAAAGTGCTTTAAATGTTTTTCCATAAGACTTTATACACGTAATATTGCTGGGAGGGAAATAGCTTCGATAGTGCTATCGAAACTTCTATAATTTCCTTTTGCAAAGGCTTTTACAGCAAACAATTTTGTCTCTATAGAATTTTAGAAGTATTTAAAGAAGTCTTATAGAAGTAAATAGCTTTCTAAAAGTGCTTTAAATGTTTTTCCATAAGACTTTATAAAGCTAATATTGCTGGAAGGGAAATAGCTTCGATAGTGCTTTTTCGAAGCGAAATTGTTGCTTAAGGGAACTTTTAGGGAATTATGAAGAAACTGCGTTAGCATTGTGGCATGGCGCACCGTCTTCTTAAAACCATTAGAGTTCCAGACATTTTTCTTACAATGGTGCTTTATGGATCTCTCGTAGATTCTCCGATTTCCAAAGGCGGACATTTTTGTTGTTAACGGCGTCCGCGAGTGTGAAATGGGTTTTCGTCGGTCGTCCAAATGTGCTTCCAAAAATTGGGTTCAATGTGAACCATTCGAGCGACTGTTTGGCCGTATTCCAAGGACATAGACGGTCTATCGGCAAATATTCTTTGAGTCAGTTGAACTTTAACGACAAAAAATGCAAAGCATCCTTCGAAATGCATCACAACTTGGTAACTAATATCATTTCCCGATCATATGATCGTTAGACGATCAGTTGATCGATTCCAATGACATAGTATCAGGAGGTTGATACCCTGCAAGATCTTGAGTTCGGTTTGTTGGAATGCAGTAGAAGTCATTGATTGTGGCAACAGGGATTTGGCTTCTCGATGTGCTGAAAATATAGTCTTGAAGAACGAGAACTGTCCTGGTGACATAGCATCCTGGTGTACACATGGATACTCCATCAGGTCCCGGAAGAAAAATCCCATCTTAAACAATTTGGTAGTCAAGAACAAGAACCACCTTGGTGCCATAGTGCCCTGGTAAACATAGAGGGATACCCCATCAGGTACCGGGAGAAAAGTCGCAACTCAAACAGTTTGGTATTCAATTTTTCCAAGGTTTTCAGAAGGAAGGATGATAAGGTGATCGGTCTCAGGTCTAATGGATAAACGCGAGAAAGTCTACCAATTTTGGGTATGAATACTACTTTCACTACCATCCATGTTAACCAGCTCGATACAACTTTAAAGGTTTGGTTCCACCAATGGTAGGGTTATATCCAAAGTGTGTTGCATCTCGGCTGGTACAATGCCGTTAGATCACGCGGATTTAAAGGGTTTGAAACTGTGTACCGCCCAAAGTATTTTATCTTTTGTGATCGGATTGTGGGAGTTACTGCCCAATAGATTAGTTCTGTTAATATCGCCTTGAAAAGCTTCCTGGGAGCTACTTCGAAAATGGATGTCCATTACTAGCTTTAAGGATTTTTTTTTCTTGAGGTTGTACAACATCATTTGTCATATTGGTAAGGTATGTCTCCAGGCAAAATTACATCTGTAGGCTTAAAATGTCTGATGAATGATACAGCATCTCATAACGATTACAACGAACGCGTCGATCCAATATTCGTGATGCCAAATACACCATAGACTAACATATCCATTAGCCGGTCCAACACCATCGACGCATTCAGACCAATTTTTTTAATCACTCGAAATCACGACTCATATTAGGAAAACTGTTCGGTAATCACTTTGAACGACTGCAGTCCAATCTCATATGGTCAGTCTTAAATACCGCCTTTGATCATTCATAACTCTGCGAACATAAATCCACTCTGCACACATTCCAAGTTAACTTGGAACTTTTTAAACGCCTCTAAGCGTACTCCACCTCCGGTGAACTAAATTCAACGGCTCCAACGACAGCTTATTCCAATTATCCCCGGAGCAAAGTGGGCGAACGAAAAAAAAAAAAAAAGTCCATGAAATATATGACACTCTCGGGGTAATCATCTCGGACATCAATTAAAAACATAAATAATTTTCCAAGCCAATCTTGTACCGACCCAAAGGTACGCGTCTTGTAATGCTGGGACTGTGCGCTCCAGCAAGCAATTGAGTGCAAAAAAATGAGCGCACTTCGAATGCGCATGCGCGCACTACCAGTTCAGTGGCCCAACAGCAGCAGATATAACCAGGCATCAGAGCGGTATAATTATTAGTTCCATGACAGATAATTAACCCCTCGGTGCACCGCCGCCGTGCACACCTGATTTCATATCGTTTTTTGCTTGCTTCGCCATAACCTCTTTTTTTTCGCTTTATGATTGGTGGAGTTCTGGTTTAGACCACAAAGTGGCAGTTCAGACGTCGTCTTCGTAGTTGAAGAAAATATTATGTTCCACCGTAGAGGGAGCTACTACTGATGGACGCGATGGAGGTACACCGATGTCGTAAATTCCCACTGCACTGCACGCAGTGTGATTACAATTTTTATGCGTTTCGGTTTACAGCTGGCAGTGCTAAGCCCGATGGCGAATTCCAGGGTATAGGTTGCGCTGGCTGCACTGGACCGCAGGATGGCATTGGACTAATTGGAAATTACGAGTTGAACTATCATCTTGGAGACGAACAGCAGCAGCGACGACGACGCAATTGTGTCGACAACAACGATGACGGCGTGTCGGTTGATTGTGGATACCCTACCATGTCGTCGGTATAGGGTGCCTAGATAGAATGTTGCGGCTTCTCTATGTGAGATTAATCCCTTGGAACTTGGAACAAGAATTCAAATGACTTGTATGGAGAGTCGTAAATCTAGAGCGCCTTCGATTTGATGAGATCAAATGGATCTGTCATTTGTGTGTGTGTGTGTGTGTGTGGAGAAGACAAAGAAGATACACCGTGCAACTTTGAGGTTAATGAATCTTTAAAGGCAGGTTTTAGGTTGAGAGGTTCAGCCGCAGCTGGATTTCTTCTGAGCTGATGATGATTAATCATTCCAGGTGCGATGTGGGTGTTTTTTGTTGTTGTTGTTGTTGTCTGCCCTTATGATGTCTCAAAGATGAAAACAAATTGTTCTCGAGCTATTTTTATGGTTCCGGTGAGATGGAGATTCAGGCGGCCACAAGTGGCGAGCCGCGCCGTAAATGTTTGTGTAAATAAAGTTCTCATGTGGTTCGGTGGTATTATTCTGCGGATTGTCACTAATCTCGGTTGTAAGCTATTCCAAGTGGAATGGACAATCATTAATCTTTTTAATGATGGTGTACTCCGCGAGTCTGGGCGGTGGAATTCATGTGGAGCTATATCGCGGAACTATTTCTCATACAGAAATCTAATTGGGAATGCGTGGGGTTCAGGGCTTTGTGTATGGCCCGTAGTTGGGGGGGAGGTTTTTTTTTCTAATGGCATCATTAGGCTTCGATATATATTTTCTTTTTTTCTAAATCCGTCTTTTGATGGTTGACGTGATGCTTTGCGGGGGTTCAATTTGTTGAGACCTGTGTAGCTATTAACCATTGTGACTTTCTTATGATAGGCTAAGCAAATTAGTCAAAGAGTCACCCTCATTTTTAAGATTTTTTTTAACCTTTTTCGTGGGATATGGAACCAGACAAACTTTGGTTACTTAGTTTAAATGAAAGAATTAAGTTCATGCTATAAATGCTGAATTTCAAAAGGAGGCTTTAGGGTGTGTGCCCATAAATGATACGAAATGAGTGCCGATATGGACTACTTTTACTTTTCCCTTGGTTCACCGAAATGTGAAAATTTTGATAAATAAGGGGTTTACTTGCAGGAACTACCCAGCGTTACAACTGGTGTCGATGTAATAAGTCTTAAATTACGGGCTAGCAGTTGGTTGATTTTGAAAAGCCTTACGACACAGTATGGTCAGAGAGAATTTTCTAGAAGGTTATCAGAATGGGCATGCGTAAACCCATGCTGTTTATGATTTATGAACTGCTTATGGAAAAGAAATTCGTTATCAAATCTGGCCGAGTAACTTCGATTGAATGTCTTACAACACTTACTTATAGGGCCTCCGACCCGTGAAGAGCCTCTGCCTGAGACACTGCAGCTCTCCATCCTCTACGATCCCGGGCTCGTTGCTTCCAGTTTTCTAGACCTAGCGCTCTGGCATCTGCGATGGCTTGTCTTTGGAACGGAGGTTCGCTCGTCCTTGCCTTCTCGAAGTGGGATTCGAAGATCCTCTTACCGAGATCATTGTTGTCCGAGCCACATGTGTGTTTTGGCTTTTTGGACTGCATCCACATCTTGTTACAGCTCATAGTGTTCGCGGTTGGATCTTCTCCACCACTCGCCCTCCTCACACACAAGACCAAAAATCCGCCGAAGTATTTTTCACTCAGAGGAGCCCAGTACCAGCTCTCCCTTCTTGCTTATCGTCCAGCACTCGGCGCCATAAAGCAGAACTGGCAGGATAAGGGTTTCGTAGAGCACACATTTCGTCCTTCGAGTTAGGAGTTTTGAACCCAGTTGTTCCGCCAAACCAAAGTAGCAACGGTTTTACTAGGGTGTCATTCGTGGAGTCTATGTTTAGGTGGGTGAACTCCGAGGTAGGTAACTACCACGAAATGGCTTCTATCAATAGTGACGTTTTGTCCTAGCTGGTGGACAGATGCTTGTTCGATTGATAGTATATACTTAGTCCTGTCCTCATTTACTTTAGGGCCAACGGATTTCGCCTGTTCTTCAATCGCCGAGAATGCTTCTATCACGGCACGCTGTGAACGCCTTACAACAGGGGGCTACGAACTCCCATATCCTGTCATTTATTCAAGTGATCTTAGGTTTTTCCTCAGACGCGCTGTAACGAACGCAGATGATCTTTAGTCATACATATCAGGTCCAAATATGCAGGTTATCAACAAAAACTGACAGATAGACTTCGACCACATTAAAGGATATGATCCTGTAGGTTCCATCAGACATGCTAAAGCGTCCCCAGATGATCTTGTGGCGTACAGATCCCCTGAAAATCAAGTTTGTGAACATAGCCTTGCAACGTGACCTCGAAGATATTATTGGATGTGAAGTTGAAAGTTCACTTAGCATAGCGTACGCAGAAGATTGATGCTATAGGTTCGATGAAGTTTTGCTTACTGATCGTTTGAAAATCGACATCATCAATATAGTATTGCAGCGTGGCCTCTAATTGGATGTGATCTTAAAATTTCCCTCAGAATAGCGTACACAACTCCTGTAGGTTCCACCAGACCTGCTTAAGCATACACAGGTGATCTTGTGGCGTATAGATCACCTGAAAATCTAGTTCATCAACAGAGTCTTGCAGCGTGACCTCGAGGACATTATTGGATGTAATTTTGATGGTTCCCTCAGAATACCGTATGCAGAAGTGGCGTACAGATTAGTTCCGAGAATCAAGGCATAAACAAAAACTTTCTGGATGACATAGCGGGAATAGCTATGCGAATAGCGTACGAACATGATTTGGTGGCTTAGAGATCAGATCCGACAATCGGGGTCACCAACTGATAGCAGAAGAATCTGAGTCTGAATTCGATATCATTTGACCGCATGGACAAAAGTTCAGCTTGAGAAGTGAAGTTAAATATTTTAACATCTATGGGTTCACCAGTTTCTAACTTTTTACAAAAAAAATGTTTGGAGCTGATCTGATTAAGGCGAATGGACTGATTATCTTGCAAGGGGACTGTTTCAAAGCAGTCAACTTAATGCAATGCTGGAAGATATATTGCTAAATGGCCCTTATAAGGGCCGTCGGTAAAGACCTCCTCGCGTGGTTCAATGCAGCGCCATCTTTTTTTGGACAAAATATGGCTGTTGTGGGACGCTTTCATCGATCGCGTCTAAGAACGCCTGAATCTGAGTACGAACAAAATATAGACCGTATATGACTCTGGTGGGCTGAAAAGAATTTCCAATTTCCTAATTAAGTTGATTAGAAGGCACGTTCCAAGGGTGATAGGCAGACACACCGCAGGAGCTTACAAGTCATGAAAATATTATATACAGAGGTCGTCATGCCTCCAATTTCAGTAAAAAAAAGTCGGTTAACATAGCTCTGTAGCGTCTACCGCTGACCGAAACTTTGTTTCCAGCAACATTTTTAAAGAAAAATGGTCCAATGATCTCTGTGGATGCATTAACCCCATATACGGAAATTTTATTTTTTAATGATTTGAAAATGCGCCTCGTGAGAAAAGATGATTTTTGGCCCAAAATCGTTGTCCAATTCAAGCTGCTATAAGACCAAAACTGCGAAGCCTTAACGAAGTGGATGCTCGTGCATCTTCAATTGCTGAGTCAATTGGACCTTGTAAACGAATAATCAGAGAACTTTGTGCCGGATTCCCCTCAAGCTGGCGCTGGGTGGTCGTGCGCCTTTAATTGCTGGATCAATTGGACCTTCTTAACGAATAATCAGAGAACTTTGTACAGAATTAACCTCAGGCTGGTGCTAGAGATTCGGAGCTGGTTTTTGCACGGACTAAGGGGTATACTACCCTTTCAATGTTTTACAACAGTACGAGCGCTAGAGAGCGGGAAGAAAAAGAGTGATAGAAAAGAATTTCAATGTAGTGGAGACTTACTCCATGGGTGGTGTCCGAACTAAATTCAGGGAATCACTGTTTCTTGTGTTCGTTAAATTCGAAAAAATGCGAGATGGTACTTACTTTTAGGTGTAACTACCGACCTTTTTTATGTCTTAAAAAAAATTTACATGGATTTTTGCTGGGATTGAATGCACAACCTTCCACTAAACTGCTGCTTAGGTCGATGGTGAGTTGATGTTCATGAATTGAGTCTCACTCTCTTGATTACAGCAGGCACATTCTTGCAACGAGATGAGGGGGAACTAGAGTGTTGCCCACTAGCACACTAGTCTTACGGATTTTTCGTACAAACTTGTGAACAGCAGGCGCGGTGGGTGCTTCATTTCGGCCAAAATTTCTTTTCAAATGGCAAACTGTTTGAAGAAGACGAAGACTGTTTGGGCTGATTTTCGAATATGTTTTCGATGGGTGTTTAGAGCTTCCACTGCTATAACTTTATTCACCACTAATGACAATTATATGACTTCTCGCGACATTGCATAATCGAAGCCTCCGCAATTCATTACCAAAATACGCGCCTGATAGGGTACATAGGGGTTGTTATATCAAACCCTAAAGGTTCCTCTTTCCCAATGATTTGACAAATTGTCAAGAAAAGCTTATCTCAACTCAGGCGGTCGAAATCGGCATAAAACTGTAAGTCTGGTCATCGTACATACAGGCAGACAAAAAAACTTACTAAGAAAACATAGGCCCTGAGACCTAACGAGCTTGCTGTAGTAAGATTTTGTATTTTTTAGTCCAAGTTGGCTAATAAATTACAAAAAATTGAATTAAGATAGACGATATTCCGATCCGAAGTGAAGCATCAAAGAAACGTAATTATCTCGAGTAACTTAAGTAAAAAATTTTAAAAATAACAGTAAAATTAAATCCAAAATCTGCAGTGATTTAGCAACACCTTAATATTTTATTTTTAATCTAAATGCAGGTAGTGACGGTAGTTTGAATAATTTTAAGTTTAAATTTAAACCAGACAGTACAACCAAACATTTTTAATTTTAAAATCTTCGCTATAAAAAAAAATATTTTTTAAAATAAAAATATGCCAAAATAATGTTAAAATGATGTTTTGAAAAACTGCATTCATAAAAAAGTGGAAAGAAAATTTTCTACTATTATAGATACAAGGCAAACGTGGGGAAGAATTCTGATGCATGATTATTATATAAATTTTGTATCAACAGATAAATTTTAATAATATTGTGCACAACTGAATCAATCTTATAGGGCACCTTTTTGGGAATGGAAAGGGGTTGATTTGAGTCAGTTGTCATATTTTTTTTTAACGATAAAGGGCTTCCAAAATTACTATTTGGGTGGTTTTAAATTTGTTGTCCTTTCCTTGATGACATACAGTTCTTTATGGGGGTATTTAAGGATGATGTTATATGAAATTTTGGTAAAAATATAAATTGCGCTCCAAACAAACATTTTCTATGACTACCACCTGGCTATGTACTTGCGTACAAGGGCATCAGTAGCTGATGGCAGTCACTTATAGGTGAAAAATGTGAAAAATGTAAATTCCCTTTCATATGCAAACTCACAAGTAGCTTTGCAAAATGACTGAAAACAAAGGGATCCTTCCATCAACCTTAAATCCTTCAACCAAACTGGGTCCTTTCACCATTTTTTTTAATTACCATCATTTGACATATCCGCCTACTTTCACATTCTCTGTATCGACATGGTTCGATTGCAAATCGATTTTATTTTCGTTTTTTAACTCGCGAAAAATTGATTATTTTGATGGAATGCAAATACCGGTGTCATCAATCATCAGTCCTACGATTATGCCCACAAACGAATGCAATCATGATTCTGTCAAGGCTTGTCCCTCCGTCTAGTATGATGCATGCCGTTCTCACTTTCTCAACATTACCTGTGTACATAATAAATTTCAATTAAAACTGTCAAAAACGCGAAAGAATGCCAATAAGGACTTTCGATTTTTTTTTTGTCATGATGATGCTTCCCTTGTTTTTGCAATTATCATCATCATCATCATCGTCATCGCCATTGTTGTTGTTTGTTAATTTTGTTCCATCAAGTTCCGAATGTGAACTTAACATGAACATACGAGTAGCCCGCGCATTAATTGCCAGGGAACGCGGGTCGTCAGTTAACTTAAAACCCAAAGTTGACACAAAATGGTCACTTTCGTAATAATGTTCATGTTCGAGGCTAAAATCGAAGAGCCGAAACCCGAATCGAAAAAAAAGGTTTTAATCGGATTTGTCGCTCAAACGAAGCGTAGTCAATAAGAAGATGAAACGAATTCACAAAGAGGATAACCGGAGAACATGGTCCCCGAAAAAAAGTATACACATGTCGAGTTTGTACAGCCTTTGGGGTTTTCGCATACTTGAATCTGAAAATTCGGTCGAATCTGAATCAGAATCTTAGTGAGACTTAATGAAGAGATTACGAGACGAATTTATTTATTTTTGTTTTATTTGAAGCATCAAGGCATAGATACGTTTCCCTCATCAAGTCCGGTTCAGTGATTTGATTTGCGAAGGTTCTTTTCGCACTGAAGAATAATTGTGTGGCCACCAGTAAGGGACCTTTCTCTAATCCGTGGAGTACCATTCCGTTTTGATGATTTTCCCTTTCCAGCTTCAACATTCGCCAATAGTGGTATTGGGAACACAGATTCTTTCTGACAGACCTTCTTCGAACAACATAGACACTGCATATCGGCCATAATCACCCCAGCTGCCTTGGGACACTCTTCCCGTTGCACCATATCGTCCAATTTTCTTTCAATCTCATCCATACGATCCGTGATGTACTTCTTTAATGCAGGTATGTGGACCTTATCCAGCTTACAGTCCATCATCTCTTGAACCTCTTCCATCGTATCTAAGAACTCTTTCCGATGGTTGTCAAAGTCTTTCTTTATTGCATCCATCCTTAGTAGGCAATCTTCGATGAGTGGAACTTTGCAATATTCATCCATGGCGGTGTTATGGAAATTCTGAAACTTCACACCAAGCATCTCGATAATTTTTTCAAACTCAAATATACGGTCGATGATGGGTGACGCAATCCGTCTCATCAACTTCTTGAGGAACATTGGATTTTGAAGAAGTTCCGAGGCGATTAGATTGCGTTCGTCACACGGCGAACAGAGATCTTCACAGTCCGAACTGAAAGTGTCCTCTTCGGGGGTTCTTTTGAATGTAAGTCTGCTTGAGGCAGCTGGCTTTTTAGCCTGCTCTGCTGCTTTTAGATGCGTCTTTATATTGACTTCCAGTTGGTTTACCAACTAGCATTTTGCATGGATTACTAGCATAGCACATCATTTGACGGAGATCGTTGACTTTAGGACCGGAGACTTTGACGAAATCAGTTTGAAGGTTCAATTTTTGTATGACAATTTTTAGAAGGCTGTGTAAGATTGAGATGTTGATGTGGTCTGGATCTGTTGTGCCAAGAGCTAGTTTAAGCATTTCTTCGAGGGTTAGGATAAAGGAGGTCATTTTCTGGCTCTGTGTTTTTTGTTTCGAATTGATTTGAAAATTAAAATTTGTTTGACAATATATTGATTGTATTCCTCGATGAAAGTGTGACTTATTGGAGTTTTTTTTTTTTAGATGGTTTTGCCACTTTGACGATGACAACTATGTGAATGTACCGCGATTGGTACGACTACTCGATGAGTATAGTCCATCTGTAGATTGGTATTTGGGGAAGCCGAGTATCTCATCACCGTTGGAAATTCATTTGGACAGTGTAAGTATATTTTTGTTTTAAAATTTTCAATCAGTTGTAAAATATTTCTTGATGTGTATGCTGGAAATGTATGCTTAAAAATATAACTTGGTCGAGTCTTTTTCAAATGTTGTTCGGAAGTATGTTTTGATGTTAAAAACGTCCTTGTCCTGGTCCCGTTTTGTTCAAATGTTGGTCCGAGAACGGTTTTGACTTTTTATAGAAATATTTGCATATTTATCACTAAAATATCTGGTTGTTGTGTATGTTAGAATTGTATGCCACAAACATGGTCTTACTTTGTCAAATGTTGTTCCGAGGTCGTTTTTTCCTCTTTTTTTTTGTTGGAATCGTATGCTCGAAACAAACTAGGTTCAGTTTTCTTCAAATTTTGATAGGTTGATATTTTAGCTCAACAGCTAGTTTCATATCTCTATTACAAGGGGGGGCCTTACAAAATTGTCACAAACTCAGAGTTTATAGTTGAGCCTTGCCTAGCTAGCTCGTTAGCTTTTTTGTAGCCCGGCCAACCTTTGTGGCCTGTGTCTCAGTATTGCTTAACATAACACTATGGGTCAAGGATCTGAAGTACTTTGAGACAACGTTTAATAGTCTTACCCAACCTAACCTAACGGGATATGACAGAAAAGTTCTCAGAATACATTGCCTGCGTGTCTTATAGAACTCGGTAAGAACTGGCATAGGCCTCTTTTGGTAAGCAAATTGGAATCTTCGTAGACATATTACTGGATGTTCAAGAAAGCTAACTTCGTCTAGTTCGGTGCTTCGGTCTAACATCGGGTGTCTTGAGACATGTATAAGTTTTCCCTTCGGTAACATCCACAGGTGATATTAAACCATGATACAACTACTACAGATATGGGTTTGCACATGTGTAATGAGCGTCGATGACGTAGATGCGCAGAACGAAGAAAAAAAATGGAAGACGAAACATGAAGGTTGTTTCATTCATCGGCAAGCCTTTTGGCTTCTACTCCGCCGTTCTAGTTTCCCATTTTTATGTCTTTCGAGAGCTCAATTTCGTTTATAGAGATAAAACCCTCATAGAAAACCCTCTCCAGATGCACAATCCAGTCACAAGTCACAATCAGGTATAATTTTCAAAACAAGCTATCCGACTTCTACACGGCCGATTTTATTTCTTTTAAATTCCACATACTGGCAGTTTTATCATGTTAAGACATCTAGAGCATCAGTCTTCGGAAGCACCTGCAGGTGATATTCAACGAAGACAAGATCGTGTATAAGCTTGACTGGCAACGGTTTCTTTTTATCATGGGATGACATCTAGAGCAACAGCCGTCGGAAGCACCTGCAGGTGATATTTAACGAATACATGTATAAGCTTGACTGGCAACCTTCTCGTTTTATAATGGGATGAAATCTAGAGCCTCAGTCTTCGGAAACAGCTGCAGGTGATATTTAACGAACACAAGATCGTAAATAAGCTTGACTGGCAACCTTCGTAAGCAAAGTTAGAGCCAAGTGCTATGCCGAACAGAAGTTCTATGTTCATCCCCCACACGCATCAACATGCCATTTCAATAGATCTCCTCTCGATGATCTGACAAATCATCCGAGGATTAGTAATTATTGCATATCTCAACCATGTCGTAAGGATTCGGCATGAAATAGGTGGCCCTACTATTATGCAAAAATTGCATAATGACACAAAAATGGCTGTGGAAAAAGAGTGGACCAACGAACCTGTTGCTCTAATAATTTCATTTCAAAGGTAAAGGCTTTACAGACACCACGCTTCAGTTATATAAAACATAGTCTTTCGGCAAGCTTTGGAACCCTGTCGGTCGACATGTTGCGACTTCTTCTAATCTTGCACTATTGGCCCATAAATGGGCTCAAACCTAGCTGCTCCCTTCATTGTGTGAGCAAAGTTATATTTTTGTCACAAAGAACGGAACTACCTGTTTCAAGCCGATTCCGATTACCAAATTTGAAAAGCCTCACATGACAGTTTTACACTCGTGGATATTCGTCAAACGTTGGCGTTGTTACTTGCGGGATTTGAGCCAGGAATCCCGTGTTTAGTAAACAAAGTCACTAAATGCTTGGTTTCTGCATCTAAGGATTTCGATACTACCCGACCGATATTGCTTTTTTCTGGACTGTGCTAGTTCGGAATGTGGTGTTTGACTTAGCACTCAGCTGTATCATCTTCGGCACAGAATTAGGTTTCATCTATCCTATCATACTCAAGAAGTATTTGGAGTATTTAAAAATAAGGAAACACATCAGCTATACCTTCCGATTTTAGCTGGTCACCTTCTCAAATGAAATATCTGGAACTTAAGGCCCATTGAGGGCCCTAAACCTAGCTGCTGTCTTCGTTTGTGTGTGCGAAGTTAATACTTTTGCCATAAAAAAACGCAGCTTCTGTTTAACGTCGAGCTGCATTTTACGGTTTTAAGATCCTGTACTCACCCATACCTTTGCATACTCTTTCCATATCATAGAGATCAACAGCTCCGCCCAGGGCCGAAGAGGTACCCTGGGCGTATACAGAAAAGTTCCTGTAAACCTTGATCGCTCCATAAGCGAAACAATCCGAGTCCTGACTGATGACACTCTCCATCAACTACAAAAAAAATTTGTTCTCAAGCGATAGATTCAGTGGAAAATCTTAGTTGGGGATTTCAACTAGTCACCGCGCCCTTAGTCCAACGTACTAACTACTAGTCCACTTCAACCACATCACCGTCTGAACATGTTAAACACGACTCTAGAAGTGATTCAAACATCCTTTCTTCATCGTTCCAATTTAGTTGGACTAAATTTGGAATGAAAAACTTCAGTCACGCTTCCTTGTCTCAGCTGATCATCGTCTGAACTCCTGAATTTTTGGCCATCCTTTGATCTTCATCCCACTTTGGATGAACTTAATCTGCATAGCGTTCTACAAACGATCAACAAAATCGATTGATACTGGACAGGAGTACTATTTTAAGCACAACATCTGTCAGAACCTCATAAAGATGTTCCAATCGTGGTCCAACTGAACCCAAGATACGATTCCATCATAAACCGTATCAATATCCAACTTCCAACTTCACATAGATACCGCAGATACATCCAACAACAATCATTACCGATAAAATCGACTACCATCCAAATACAGCATCCTACCACCTGCTTACACTAAATCAAAAGCTTCCCCTATATGCGCAAGCGCAATCGCATTCGCCAACTTCAAGATTCTCTTATCTGCTGGCCACCTCTATCAATAACTGTTAACTGAAGCCATTAGTTTGGTTAATCGCTTCTTGTCAGAAATGATCTTAGTTCTCGGCTTACCAACTCCGATACGATCTCGAATTTTCGGAACCATTAGTTTCGGATTACTTCACTTTGAACAGACGGTGGCGGCGGCGCACCCGCTGCCATGTAAATCCAACTGCACACCACCACTTAAGCCAAACCGCGTCCACTGATCATAACTTATGGCCAAATCAATATTTTTCCTCTTTATCCAAGCCTTTGACTACCGGCCATAAACCGCTTACCGGTTATTATCCTCAGGCGCAGGATCACTTCACTATTCGCAGGGGGAGGGAGGAATCTCCTGAAATTGCGCATTTTCCACCGACATGCCATTAATCTCCTCCAACTGGGATAATCCAAACCCGAGTCATTAATAATTGATATGATCGAGGGGTCTGGGAACTCGAAACTTGGATTGCCGGGCCGATTCATTGACCATAGGTGCAAACTTGCAGGCTCAATTTTTCATCGCTCATTATCGATGAATGTACCGGAGGTAAGGAATTTTCCTTTTTATTTTCATTTCCATGACGTGCTGACAAATGACATGTCATGCATCATGTGCCGTTTCATCCCATGGATCGTTTCAATTAGTCGGACGGGGTCCTGTCGGTGTGGTGTTTGTACAACAGGTAGATGCATGTGTTAATCAAAGGCTTCGTCTGTTTTGATACCGGGTGTCATGTTGGGTAGTTCTTTCCATTCTCTTCCTTGATGATGATTCCTCTTGTCCTTGTTCCGTTTTTGGAATGAAAAACCGCTTTTTAAATTGAAAAGAGCGACGGACGACGACCATTTGGCCATTGTTTGGGTAACGACGCATGCCATCTTTGTTTTTTTTTTTTTTGTGACCGTGTATGAGGCCACAGTGGTTGGTGGTGCGTTCTGAGTAGGTCTTGCGGTTGGACTTTTGTGTTGGAGATGAAAAATCGTTCCGATTGTCTGCCGCATATCGTACACAATTTGACGGTTTGTTTAACGCTTCAATTAATTTAAATGCGCCACAGCGACCCGGTCGCACTTATACATTGTTGGGGATTGTGCGCGAGTAAAGTGGTTCATTGTGTGCGTGTACAGGGTCAACTCACGAATTACTTTGCAAAATGATTAATCGATTCCCAAAATGTTGAACCAACAGAACATGGATGGAGCTTGGAAATTAATTGGGAAAAAATATTCGAACGAAAGGAGGACGCGAAAATGTTTACAAGCCTTGATGGCAGGCGGTGGATGGGGTGGTGTTTAATAGCGGGACGCTGACTGGGCTTATTTTGATTGATTGGATGTGAGCTAGGTTCTGGTAGAAATGGTAGAAACTTGTGTTGAAAGGAGTTTGATAGTTTTCCAGAATGTCACCGTCACCGTCGTGTTGGACGTTTTTTTTTCCGAAATTTTGACATAAAACATTTTGGGAGGTTGATCCTTAGAAATAGACATATGAGGAGGCCACAATATTAAAAAAAATATTTATAGCTATACTGGAGGCATGAACAAAGTGTTGAGCGACAGGAAAAGCTTATCTCAAATTCGCCGTTCGGAGTCGGCATAAAGCAGGAGGTCCCACCATCGAGAAAGCCCTGGCCCTGGGTACTAATGAGCCTGTTGCGCCAAAAATTTGTATTTTATTTGTTTGTTGTATCGGCTGCCAAAGTGCAGAAGTCCCTATTGGAAGACCCTTTTTACTTATTTACTTACTAACTTAAGTGACGCTACAGCACGGAAAGAACATGGACCTCAACCAACAATCCTCTCCGATTTCGGATGCTTCTGATATTTGACTGGGATTCGAAGACTCTGCAAGCAGGAGTATTGGTCCAGTTAATATATTCCCTAGTCACCTTACACGTCCGAAGCGAAGTTTTTTTTCGGGCTTGGGGTCAACCTTTGTTGCCTGTGTCTGAGTATTGCTTAACATAACGCTGTGGGTCAAGGATCTGAAGTACTTTGAGACAACGTTTAATAGGCTTACCCAACCTAACCTAACGGGGTATGACAGAAAAGTTCTCAAAATACCTTGCCTGCGTATTTTGTAGAACTCGGTAAGAACTGGCATAGGCCTCTCTTATTAAGCAAATTGGAATCTTCGTAGACATATTACTGGATGTTCAAGAAAGCTAACTTCCTCTTGTTTCAGTGCTTCGGTCTTTGGAGCCACCGTTGGGTGTTACGTTCTTCCCTATCAATTTGCGCTTTTGGCTTGTCTGCGAATTTTTTTTAGTATGGGCTTGGGGTATGTCCTATAAGGCTCGTATAGTTCTTTGTTGAATCTTATTCTTAAAAACCCGTCAACGCGTCGTCACATGATCGGCCATTTTATGGGTGAGAGAATTAATACTTGAGGTATCTACCCAGGGCTTATAGAGGATCTATCTGAGGAGATGCCATTCACCACTCCTTGCAAAGGTCTGTCCTTAAGAAAGTTTTCCATCCAGCTGCACAGTCTTCGAGGAAGAATTTTTGACGTGACCGTATGCACTGAGCTAAACTCGATTGAAAGCCATGGAAATATCATGGGCAATAGCTCTTAATTCTCCAGATGATGATCATAGATGGGTTACATAACTAAGCAGTTAAGCATGTTTTTCAGAACCCATATTGCCGATGGCCTATTAAAATATTCCTTCGGTGATATGTGCTAGTTATTGGAACCACAGCTCGGATATATCGATGTTGTCAATCTCTGGCCACAGAAATCCGGTTAACATCGCTATAGACCTGAAGACATTTCCTCAATTTAAAACAAATCAGGTCCGATTATGTCGCCTTGGTGTAAACAATCTTTCTTGGCGAATTAATGACTGATCGAGGATTTGTCGATTGTATTCGCTGCAAACATGGCAATTAAGCTTGTTGACGAAAAATAGTCCTCGCCGAATAGATGATTTTTTGCCCAAAATTCTGATTTCGACCAAAATTTTCAGTGGTCAAATTGCGAACTCATGGTCTATGGTCGTCGGGACAAACATTCAAAATTTTAAACTCTCTTGAGAAGCTTCTTAAATTCGTTGCAATCGGCGTTACACTGAAGGTCCCATTCTTTGTGACAGAAATAAAAATTCGTACAAAAGTAAGTGGAGAAGCTACATTAGAGTTCCTTGTTGGCCGTAACAGCTTTATGAAAGTTAAATAATTTTCTTCGGTCTTCGGTGCTGGACCTCTGCGATTTTCTGCGCATCTGCGACTGGATTAACCCATATTTCGTATAGCATGAGTTCCAGCTTTGAATGTCTTTTATTTCTTGTATTAACGTCGGACGGATTATTTTCAATAGAATTTTAGGATATTCCTAATCTGGGAGATTGCGTGTTCTTATTTTTTTTAAAACGTTTGATTTTCTACCAGGCTACCAGCTCTATTGGAACTGCGCACACTTGTTTGCGCATCGTTTATTGAAAAATAACTTTTGGACTTTTTTTTTAGAGCGAATTGATCTTGATACCATATAAGTAAGGTACGGCTACATATTTATTCATAAGAAATCATTTAAACATTCGTGTAGTCATTTTGAAAGGCTTACCTCAACTCATCCGTTTTGAATCGATAGAACTTGGATACCATCGAACTAGACGGACCGGCGCACACATGAATGTGAGAAAAAGCAAGTCCCTGGTACTAATGAGCCTGTTGCGCCATAAATTTTTTTTTTTTAAATACACTAAAACGTAAAACAGGGCGCCCTCGTCTCTCAAATCCGCTTCTGACCATGCGACCGTCATCTAAACACGCTCCATTAATCACAATCAGCTGACCACTTGCGGTTGTGCTCCGAAATTGAACATGATAATCGCATGATCTTTTCCGCACAATTAATCCTTCAAAATTTTCGGTTTTTTTCATCGACGCATCTCCTTAAGCCTTTTCTGCCCAAACAAGATCAAAAAAAGCCCAAATCTGAATTTTTTTTTAATCAAAAAACTAATTTCGTTCCTCTCCACCCATTTTGTACAATTTTTTCATATCTTTTCTTCTTCTTCTTCCTTTTTTTGCAGAAAAACTCATCCGTGCCCACGAACAAGAAGATCACCTTTTGGTTTGCAACTGGCGGTGCAGGCTTCTGTCTGAGTAGGGCGCTCACACTAAAAATGCTACCGATCGCCGGTGGCGGGAAGTTCATTAGTATCGGGGATAAGATACGATTCCCCGATGATGTTACAATGGGATTCATTATCGGTGAGTAGTTTGTCTTCTCTTTTCTGTTTTTTTTTTTTGTTTATTTATCGATCCCTTTTTTTTATCCTTGAACAGAACACCTGCTGAAAGTCCCCCTGACAGTTGTGGACAATTTCCATTCCCATTTGGAACCGATGGAGTTTATCCGTTCCGATACATTTCACGATCAGGTGTCGTTCAGTTATGCACGCATGAAGAACGAATGGAATGTTGTCAAGGTCGACGGGTTCGACCTAAAAACCGACCCAAAACGTTTCTACTCTCTGCACTGCCATTTGTTTCCCTATTTCAGTTTCTGTCGTCCAAGGTGATTAGCCGTTGAACTGAAATAGGATATTCCAAGGAACAGCGTGAGATATTTTTATTAAGTTTTGTTCCTGATAAGCAAAAAACAAAAAAAAAATTAAAATATCCTAACCTCCAATTACCTATTTTCTTGGGTGCAACTAAATAATTTAAAATATCTTCCAATATGTATTATAAATATGTCACACTTTTTTTTTAAATATTTTTCTTTTATTAAATTGTATAAATAAAAATAAATAAATTAGTTAAAAACTAATATAAATTATTTATCTGTGATTTAAAATTTTAAGATTTTGTTAAATAATTAAAAAAATAAAGAAAAAAAAAATGTAAATAAATAATTAAAAAACCTTATATATATTTATATGATTTTTCAATTTTTTGTTATTTATGAAAAAAATTAAGTACACAAAATATATATAAAGAAAATAATAACAAACAACAAAATCTTGCCTTCCAATACGATTAATGTTAATGTTATAGCTAAACAAAGAATAGATTTGCAATAAATATTTTGCAATAATTTTTGTAAAAAAAAAAAAGTAAATTAGTTCTTCCACAAACCTAATCGAATATTCTTGTTGTGCTTCCTTATAAGTATTTTATTGTAGTCGAGTAGATTTTATGTATATCTAGTCTCTAAAAGAGAAGAAATTTGTTTTTAAATAAAAATAAGAAAATTTATGTTAGAATTTAAAAGTTATGTATATTTTTTTAATTTTATCAAATTTTGTATTGTACAGTTTAAGGTTAGGAATGTTGTACATAATTAGCCCCTTTTTTATGAATTTATATAAAAAAAAGTGATGGAACTATATAAATATCGTTATACAGATGAATTGGAAAAATTCTTTTAAGAAAAATAAAATGAATTTTAAATAATAAATTTGGTTTTAGTTTTTTTATTTAGATTTTCAAATATTTTGGTTTGAATAACGAGTTTTTCAGATTTGCTTTATGGAAACTTATCACTTGTAATGGTCTTAAGATTTTCTTGACTTTCCAATGATACTACATGAGCTGCTCCGATTTATTAGATCGTAACCATAGGTAAGTATTTCAAGAGTGAATTTAAACCCTTGAATAGAAATGGAGGTAGTGGGATATTGGGCTCATCCAAGGCTAGCAAACAATTCGATGGTGGATATCATGGTGGCACATCCTGGAATTAAGAATTTCTGCGGTAAATCCGTTCCTCATTCAGATGTCCGGAGAGACTATTTCACAATGAACAATATGCATGAGGAAAGACACTAGAACAATGGAAACGCTCAATCTCGTTGTCGATACTGATGTCCCCTTGTCCTAAGGGTATCTAAAAAATTGTAACTAGCCCTCCAGGTTGCAGGTTGTTATTTGGGTTTACTACACTTTTAGCGGAAAAAGCAACTAAGAGCTTCGGAATGGACCGATTTGCTTGTTGACGACCATGCAAATATCTCAGTGGTGCGTTGGTTAGTGCGACGAACTGCCGCGCAGAAGGTCTGGGTTCGATTCCCAGCCGTAGCAACATCTTAATGATTTTTCACTGGCCCTCCTCTCGTGTTGATCTGACAAATCGTCCGAGTAGTATCAATTGTCATGAAAGGCTTATCTCAACTTAGCCGTTCGGAGTTGGTATAACACAGGAGGTCCCGCCAGCGTGCAAAGAAGTGCACACGCACACATGAATGGTTGTGAGAAAAAAGCTGAGCCCTGGGTACTAACGAGCCTGTTGCGCCATATATTTATTTTTTTTTTACCATGCAAAGCGAAAAACGTACGTATCTACACACGGACTGTGAGAATATTAAACGGAAGATGTGTAGGTGAACAACTAGCGGAAGCACTAAGCTACTGAAAAGTAGACAATTCTTCCATCCAGAAAATTCTATGGAATGGGCTGGGAAAATGAGGATGAAAAACTGTGACATCTCCTATGGACCGTGTTATAATGACCAGAAACAGCAACTATTCCAACGAGGATTTTTTATAAGCGATAGTTTCATTCTTTCAAGGCATTAGCGAACGCATTCAAACAATCCGCATCAAGGCCGAATTCGCCAACATAAGCCTTATATCTCACTCTCCGACGGAAGAAAAAGCTGATACTGCAAAAGACTGCTTCTACGAGATCCTTGACAAAACTTATCAAGCTATCCGCATCAAGGCCGAATTCGCCAACATAAGCCTTATATCTCACTCTCCGACGGAAGAAAAAGCTGATACTGGAAAAGACTGCTTCTACGAGATCCTTGACAAAACTTATCAAACTATCCGCATCAAGGTAGAATTCGCCAACATAAGCCTTATATCTCAATCTCCGACGGAAGAAAAAGCTGATACTGGAAAAAACTGCTTCTACGAGATCCTTGACAAAACTTATCAAACTATCCGCATCAAGGCCGAATCCGCCAACATAAGCCTCATATGTCACTCTCCGACAGAAGAAAAAGCTGATACTGGAAAAGACTGCTTCTACGAGATCCTTGACAAAACTTATCAAACAATCCGCATCAAGGCCGAATTCGCCAACATAAGCCTTATATCTCACTCTCCGACGGAAGAAAAAGCTGATACTGGAAAAGACTGCTTCTACAAGATCCTTGACAAAACTTATAAGCGACTGACGAAGTGCAATGTTAAAATCCTGATGGGAGACTTTTACACAAAGGGAGGAAGAGAAGACATCTTTGGCAGTATTGTCGGAAAAAATAGCCTACTCGACAACACGCCTTATAACGCACATAAACTAACTGACTTCGCTACGGCAGGAAATGCAACTAAACCCAGCACAAGGTTTCCTCACCTCGATATCCATAAAAGGACATGACGGCTTCCAGATCATCGAACGGGCAACCAAATCGATCACATTGCGATAGACAAGAGGCACGCGTCCAGTATTTTAGATGTCCGAACATTCCGAGGAGCTAACATCGACTCGGACGGACTGCGGATATAGAACACGCCACAACAATCCAGAAATACAATCGCAAGAGACCGCCAAGACCTCCGCGAAACGCGTATCGCTGATATTCTCGATTAACACCATACCACCAGCATCGAATGTCGAAAAAGAAAGGCAACGATGCCAACAAGACATTAGATCAGCCGCAACTGATGTGCTAGGTTTCTCACGCCCAACAGCAAGAAACCTCTGGTTTGATGAGGAATGCTCACAGGTGCTCGCAGCCAATAACGAGGCCTACAAAGCTAAGGTGCAGGTGACGACGAGAGCTGCCGTTGAGCTCTATAGGCAGAGAAGAAGTGATGAACACCGGCTTTTCAGAAAGAAAAAAAAGAGCAAGAAAAGTGCGCGATCGAGGATATAGAGAGGTGCCACTCCAGAAATGATGTTCGCAAGTTTTACCAAAGTGTAAAACGTCAAAGCCAAGGATACAAGGCTCGAACAGAATCCTTTCGAGATGAACAAGGAAATATCGTAGTTGAGACACAGTCGATGCTGAGGATATGGAAGAACCACCTCTGCAGACTGTTAAACGGCGCTGACGGACATCATTCCGCTGTCAGGCAGAACGAACCAACGACAGCGAAAACTGTCAACCACCCGACCTGCGTGAAGCAAGGATAGCAATATCTAAGCTCAAGCCTTACAAGGCTGCTGGATATGACGGCCTTCCCTCTGAGCTTTATAAATCCGCCGGAGATGAATTGGTATTAGCAAGAAAGAGTATAGGACGACATAGAGTACGCATCACAGCAAAAAATTTTGTAGCCGTTTCAGACTCAGGCGGAAAGTGCGAAGAGGAAATTTCGTCCATCGTATGCTTCGGCTATGCTGTTGTTGGATGCTGGGGTAACAATGTGAACACTGGCGTAACCCCACATAGAAAATTTTCGTTGTATGAGATGCGCCATCTTTGCCGTTCTATACATCCACCAACTCATAAGCCAAATCTGGTCGGATGAAAGTATGTCTGAAGAATGGAACCTCAGCATTGTTTGCTAAGGCAGTGCAGATTGTCTCCAGCGGATTGTGGAGACAATCTGCACTGCGCCAAACTACGGAGGCATAAGCCTTCTCAATATCGCCTATAAGATCTCATCTGCGTAAAGTAATATCCGAGTACCAGAAACCGTTTACCTAAAGCCTGATCGGTCCTCTTTTGTGAGTTTTAGGCCAGGAAAGTGCAGAACTTCACAGCTCTTCACACTTCGGCAGATCCTGGAAAAATCCAAGAAGTCCAAATCGATACCCACCTCTTAGTCATCGATTTCAATGCAGCATACGACAGAATTTATAGAGACAAACTATACATAGCCATGTCTAGTTTTGGTATACCGCCCAAACTCGGCCTCAGCATAACGATGGAGAACTCTCGCTGCTCTATCAGCGTCGGAAACGACCTCACCCACACATTCTATACAAAAAAAAAAAAGGATTTAGGCAAGGCGAGGCTTTTCTTCAATTAGCTTCATGAGATAATTGTGCAAAACTAGCGAGCCAACACCAGAAGAACAATTTTCCAAAAATCGGTGCAACTACTAGCATACGCCGACGATATTGACATCATTGGTTGGACTCAACGTGATGTCATAGCCCCATTTGCTAGAATAGCACTTTGTCTGCCATGTTACACGTTTTCATGTGACACACAATATTTCAGTTGGGGCCACGTCACACATTTTCGTGAAACACATCACACTTCAGCTCAGGCCATGTCATACGTTTTTGTGCGACAGTATATGGGATTTTTTATGGGTTTCGGATTGTGTGGCCTCTGTTGAATGTTTTGGTCTTACTTACATGGCCCTAGGCAAAGATTATAAAGCCATACAGATGACGCATTGAGAACCAAAAAAAAAGAGAACCTTTGGCTAACCAGCTTCATTGTGCGGTGTGCCCGTGCACACACGCGAAACGAAATCCAAAAATATGGCGGGCTGTGCCAGGACGACCCGCCATAGAACATTTTTTTTCTTGTATGCAGTGCGTCATCTGTATGGCTATATAATCTTTGCCCTAGGATCATTTTTGTTAGTATTGCAGTGGGAACTACTCTTCAGGTAGTTAAAAAAAAACGTTCTTTGGAGGGGCGACCCTAAATGTCAAAACAGCTGAGCAGTCAAAGTGATAGAGAAGGAAGCGGTAAAAATTAGTTTAGCAGTAAATAATGGTAAGACTAAGTATAATCTGTCCACACAAAAAAAGAGACACAACATCGATAAATTGGATGTTGACAGATATAATATTGAAGTAGTACCGGACTTTATCTACCTCGGCTCCGCTATTAACTCTGACAACAACATCTCGTCAGAAATTAAACGAGGAATTCGTCTTGCCAATCGCTGTTCCTTCGGCCTATGAAGGCAATTTAGTGGTAAAGCCCTCACTTGAACTACCAAGGAGATTCTAAATAAGACCCTGGTGATCCCAGTATTGCTCTACGGCGCTGAAGCATGGACCGTCTCGAAAGTGGATGAAAAAGTCCTTGGTCGCTTTGAGAGGAAAATTCTTCGAAAAATCTTTAGTCCCGTTTGCGTTGCCGGGCTATGGAGGGAATGATTCTACCGGGAACTATACGACATGTCCCTAGCCAAACATTTCGGCATTGGACATTTAAGATGGCTAGGACATGTAGCCGGAGTATTGGTGTCCATTCGCACCAATACTCCGGCTTGCAGAGTCTTCGAATCCCATCCAGACGTTGGACGCAGTAGAGGAAGACCTCGCCTTAAGTGGTGCGCACAAGTAGAAACCGACCTCAACCAACTTAGAGGGCACAACTGGAGGCAGTTAGCTAAGGACCGGGCTAATTTTAGAGGCATGTTGGTCGAGGCCCAGGTTCATTCCGAACAGTAGGGCCACTTAAGTAAGTAAGAAAATTAGTTAACTCTGGGCTAACTCAGAGTTAACTCAGCACTGAAAGACCGGTTCTAAGTAAGCCAAGTCGAACGGTCTTGTTCCCTGTAGTCGGCGCTCGAGGCTTGTCACGTCCAGAGTACGGATTATTTCATTATTCGAATACGAAGTCTACGATAAAAGTTTGTAACCTCGTTACTCACGGTAGCGATTTTTAGATCTCTGTGGATATCGACTGCTCCTATGGTTTTTTTCTGTTTAATTTATTTCCGCAATATAGCAATATTGCTTAGTTTGGTTTTTCCCCAAAGCTGTACACCATAAGTCCAAGAAAATTTTTAAGCACTTGCTTATGCAGTAGCAGTTTGTTGCTTACGCTTAGCTTCGAGTATCTTCCGAGTGGCCAATACATTTCTCGAAGTCTGATTTCGAGCTCGTTGCGCTTTTTTCCACGTGTGGCTTCCACTTAAGTTTGGCGTCTGGGGTCATTCCTTGATATTTTGCCTCGTTTGCGTATGTCCCGCACCGATTTTTGTGGCTCAAATTTTGAGCAGGGGTGATGAAATTCCAAACATAGCATACATGGTCGTACCTATAGATCAAGTGTAATTTTTTTTTTAAATCCGCCCAGTGCCACTCCCACTTTTTAGGAAAACGTTGTCTTTGGCCAAACTTAGCAGAAAGCATTTTTAGGAAAATTTTAAAGAATTTCAAAAAAAAATGTCGATGCAAATAATTCGATCCATTTTCTTACAAACACAATATTTATGCCCTACCCCATAGCATATGCCATAGAAAAACGTCGGTTTTTGTCGAACCAGAAAATATTTAGATACTATCGCAACAAGATGTGTTGACATTGTAATTTTCCTTACATTATTCAACGAACCGCACAGCAGCTTATAGCCTTCTCATGTTTCTTCGTGAGATTGGCATGCGATTTGGTCTCGTTTAGGCCGGTTTTCCAGGTCTTTGTCCACTCGCATACTTTGTTTGGCTTGCGAACGTTGCTACGTTCATCTAGTGGTATATCTCTTGTGCAGAGCAGGAATAGTACTGGGCGGAGAACGCTTCCTTGCGGAACACCGGCGTGGATTTCTTTGATTTCTGAGTATTAAGTCTCATGTCTAACAAGGAGTCTGTTTTCAAGGCAGGATTGCAGTATTTTTTGTTTAATTTTTTCAGCAGGATTGCCCTTAGCTTATTCCTCCGACCTTCATGCCATACCTTGACGAAAGCATGTCATTTCTGAAGATGTCCCAGTTGGGTTTGGCGCTTGTTGTCCTAGGCGGTGCTTCTTGTTTTTTTAATAGACTTTCATGTATTTTTAGAGTGACTGCTCAGTGGTCTGAGCATAGATCATAGCATTCATGGACTTCCGTCAGATTTTTAGTTAGTACTCTTGCGATAAAGAATTCGACAAGGTCAGCATTGGATTTTTTTTTAAATATGCCTGCGCCCATTAAGAATTCGCATCCGAATTGTATCTGATTCTGCTCACAGTGACACGGGTAGTAGTATTGTTGCGGTTCTTAATCCTCCTGTTTATCGTAGTCTTATACAAGCTTATAAGGATTGAAATGGCACATAACCACCACTGCATACCTCGTTACCTCAACGGCTCCTTTCACATCCACAATTTAAGAAAAATACAAACAATTAGCGAGATTCCTTTCCTGTTCCGGTCGCAAATTTCTATCCACGACTAGCCAGTATCTACCAAACTCAAAACGACTTCACTTTTCGAATTAATCTACGATACCGGCCGGAGCTCTTACCGATACGTTTGCAGTTCCTCCAACACACCGCCTTAGCACAGTTGGCATGCGTCTTGCGGGTGGATTGCGGATATGTTGGCAGTTCACGGTTTTATTGCTCCACACGAACGATACTCACCCGCAGCCATTGAGCGCTTTTAATGTTCTTCCTCTCCCTATCGCAGGATAGCAATCTGTGCGGGACAGCACAGTTGAAATGCAAATGCAACCACTAGGCATCAAGCATTATCCTATCTTGTCATAGGGAACACTGATTCCAGAGCCGAGATTCTTATTAATCGATGTTCGGAATACAGCGGTTCTGCGAGCTGCCTCTACTCGTAGATTGCTCCAAATATGGTTGATCGCCGGTTGATTTCTATTGCAGCGTCACGTCATCGTTCGCGGTATGGCCACAAGCGGTTCCATTTTAAGTCCTCGCGTAAACCAACAACCCAATCAAGACAAAAAAAAAAAAAAGTATCTCCTTGCAGGTTCTTGCACTGCATCCTCTGCATCCATTCGGTGTTTGTTTGTCCGTTCGCATATAGATACATTCTCTGGCGAAATAGCAATTTCAGCAGATTGAATGAATTTGGATTCACGTGCCTCGTCTGGCGGTTCTGGAGCTGGTCGAATGAATTATCTCGCCGCTGCTCCGTAAGTATATGTGGACCAAGGCAGAACAATCTTTCATCCGTTGCGGAGAACGTAGGAGTTCGGTGTAGCTCTGGATGTGCTTAGTCGCTTGGCAATGGGGGTTTTGTTTTCTTTTCGGATTAATTTATCCCTCTTGGGCTGAGGATTTATTAGATAAGGACTTGTTGGTGATTCTGGTTCGGTTTCGGTTGGGGTTTCGGTGTGTGTTTCCAGCTGTAGGTATTGTTTGCGAATGTGGGGATGATATGCAAATTCTTTTTGTTTTTGTGAGCTGGAGATGGTAGTGGGCGGATGTGGGTTTTGGGACAACAAAAACTGTCTTGAGAAAAAAAAGAAGGAAAATACTGCTTCTCAGGTGGGTTTGCGTAAGCACACACTCTTAAAGTGATGTGAATGCCTTTGATCATGCTGCACGGAGTGAAACTGCAGAACTGCGTAAGTTTGGAGAGTAGTGTTGGATCTGTTGACTTTGTCGCATGTAGCTTGGACCTGTTGTTAGGGATGTAATGTTGGTTTGCAACTGACTTTGGACCAAATATAGGGAACCTTTACAATATCCAGTACAGGTGAAGGAAGAAACATTCATGTGATTCCTGGATACACTCGAAGGTAAACTACGATTATCGTCAAAACAATGAGACTCCAAACGGATTTGGGTAGGCAGACCAGGTTATGTGAATTTGGTTGCCAGGTTCAGTCGTACAATAAGACGAGATAATCAATAATTGTGGTCCCACGTGGAGCTCGGGCTTCCACGCCACATTATTCATTTTAGACGATTCAACAAAAACTGTTACTAGGACCAAATGTTATCTTCGTTAAAGGGTGTATATAGCTCTTGGTACTACTTGGAACTAACGTTTCAGTCCCGAATTAACCTGAGACTCAACCGACATTCATCTTCTATTCGCCCGGTCCTTAGCTAACTGCCTCCGATTGTGAACTTCAAGCTGGTTAAGGTCGGTTTTTACTTGTGCGCTTTACTTAAGACGACGTCTGCCTCTAGGTAGGTAGGTAGAGGTGGAGGTTCAGCCAATAGCCTGATGCTGTTCGTGCAAAAAGATGAACTCCTTTGCATCACTGAAGAATAAAAAGTCGGCGGGAGAGGATGGGGTCCCAAACGTCGTATTGAGACACCTGCCAGTGGAAGCAGTCGATATTTTCATCACGCTGTTTAAAAATGCACTGAATAATGCACATTATCCGGTGCACTGGAAAACGGCGGTGGTACATCCTATCCCCAAAAAGGGCAAGGACAAAACAAACCCAGCTAATCTTCGGTCAATAAGCCTTCTGCCGAATGTAAGCAAGGTATTTGAGAAAATAGTCAATAGGGCTCTGCTTAAGTGGGTCGAGGAAAACAAATTTATTCCGGAAAATCAGTTTGGTTTTCGAGCGAGGCATGACACCATTCATGCCGCATCGAAACTAGTGTCCGACATTCAATGGAATAAGTCCAAAAAACAGTGCACAGGGGCCTGTCTGGTTGACTTTGAGAAGGCCTTCGACACCGTATGGTTAGAAGGGCTTTTCTACAAGCTAAACAGACTTGGCATGCGTAAACCCATGCTGTATATGATTTATGAAATGCTTATGGGAAAGAAGTTCGTTGTCAAATGTGGCAACGTAACTTCGAGTAAAGTCTTTGAAATTAAAAACGGTTTACAACAGGGGGCGGTGAACTCCCCGATATTGTTTAACATTTATACAAGTGATCTGGTAGGTTCCCTTAGTCACGCTATAGCGTATGCAGATGATCTGGTGGCGTACAGATCAGGTCCGAAAATCGGAGTCATCAACATACTTTTGCAACGTGACTTCGATCACATCAAGGGATATTGCGACGATTGGAAATTGAGGATCGATTTCCAAAAAACCGAAACAATTCTGTTCACGACCCCAGTGCAGAGGGCATCTTACGATACCAGAAAAAACTGGAAAAAATTGTGCATCATTGGACAGCATGGACGGCCGTTGGCGCTGAGAACTGAAGTCAAATACCTTGGCATCTGGCTTGACAAGTTTCTGTATTTTAATAAAAATGTGGATGCTTGTCTGGCTAGGGCTAGGGGGGCTTATGCTCTGACAAGAAGATTGTTTCAAAGCAGTCAACTTGATTCAAGGGTGAAAGTCATTTGCTACATGGCCCTCATAAGGCCGATCATCGCCTACGGTTGTCCTGTGTGGTTCAATATTTCACCATCCTACATGTAAAGGATACGGCTGTTTGAGAGGCGTTGTCTCCGATCCTGCTTAGGATCGTACCGAACGCCGGACTCCGAGTACATAAAATATTATCGCAACGAGGTTCTTTACAATGGGGCCCAGCTGAACAGAATCGACAATTTCCTTATTAAGGTGATTCGAAGGCACGCTGCAAGGGCGATGGCTAGCGACAACAGCCTGATCTTTGGGGCTTATTACCCCAATGAAACATATATGGAGAGTACGCTCGTGTCGGGCTTTATTCCACCAGAGGCGTTTATTTATATCGATTCGTTAGGGTTGGTACAGGACAGGAACGGTATCCCGGTTTTATACCACCGCTACCGTGACGCGCGTGACAAGCGGCTAATCCGCGACGGGTATGTCGACAATGCCCCTGAGCTCCTCCGCTTTAGCACTTCGGTATCGGATCGCGATAGGACCGATGCTGAAAGGCAGAGTATGGAATTTTGGTGGCTACATGAGGGAAGTGATTCTGCACTTCCTCCTGACTTTGCGGACTTTTAGACCACTCCTTAATTGTAAGATAAAAAAAAAATTTAGAAACGAGGTCTGGGGCAGGAAATGTGCACCATATTGGCGTACAATATGGTGGAATACATGCAGCCTGGGGGCCAAAAGTCTCGATCGGGATGGTGACCCCTCGGGGCATTTGCAACGAGTGCTCGCCACCCCGATTATAATTAAGTTAGGTGTAAGTAGTTTTAAGTAGTTTTAAGTAGTCTTAAGTTAGTTTTTAATCTAGTTTAAGCTTTTTTATATAAAACAAAAAATGTTACGGATCAAAGTTTTTTTAAATTTTCTTTGAACAAAAAAAAAAAATGATCTACATAATAAAATAAAATAAAAACGACTAAAGCTGAAAAGCAAATAAAAAAGTTAATTTATGCTTAGAGCGCCCGCTTAGGACCGATAAGTTAGTATAAGAAAAAGTGTTAATTATAAGTTAGATTTAGTCATTTTTGTCTAGTTTTAAGTTAGTATTTTAAGATAATAAAAATGAATTTAAAAAGTAAAAAAAAAAAAAGGTGGAGGTTCAGCACTGATGTGCCTTTTTGTTGACACGAGTCGTGTGAACTTTTTTATGATGAAAGTTGAGGGTGTGATACAATCCGCATCTATATCCAGCCTGTGGATTTTATAAAATATATAGGGTCTTGCATCCTTTTAGCCGAGATGCCGCTTAGGTCGTCGAAGAGTCATATGTTTAATGCACACAATCTGGCTCATGCTTGTGCCGGACATTTGCGTTGAGGGTGTATGGGATCGCTAGTTTGGCCGCATGGGATCCAGTTGGCCAGTGTCCCGTGACTATGCAGTAATTCCTGCGATACCTGGACGGGTTCTATTCAGTAGGTAGTTTGTTCTGTTGTTGTAATAGGTAGGCCAATATCTTGCTCGATATGACACAATTCGTTAACCTTCTCCATTTGGAGTCAGCCTTCTTTAGAAAGTATGAGTGGATTTGTCCCTTAACCGCACATAGTGCGAGAGTGAGCCGTGTAGAGCTGCCTGGCCAGCTCGTCTGCGCGCTCGTTTATTTCAATGTCACTGTGCGCAGATAAGTCTGACCCTGAAGCATTCCCTCAGGCAGGCAAGTTCGTTCCGGTAATCCTATACCAGCTTGGAGCCGACTTGATGGCGTTAATGGCAGCTTGAGTACCTATGGGGATACCGATATTTTGCTTTTGTGTAGTATCACGCCCCAGTTGCGTGCAATCCTGTTGGATAGCCAGTACTTCCACCTGGCGAAATCCGGTAGGTGGCATTAAAATGATGTTTTCGGTGATTTCGAGTAGACACCGAACCCCACAACATAGTACAGATCCGTCCGTGACCACAACCGTGTCGAAATTCCTTACTACTTCGTTCCTCTCCCACTACCGCTACTGCTTCCTACTTCTGTCTGGGAATCAAAGAGTCTACGAATCGGAGTATAGGTGCTTATTGGTCTGAGTAGTTTTTATTCAGAAAACGATAAATGGTTCACACAAAAATCTATTAGCCCGACCTTGTTTCTGCTAACACAATTCGAAGACCTCTTGCTTGAGTGATGTGCAGCACCCACTTAATCCGTGACTTTCTCCACCATAATGTGAAGTGCAGAGTTAGGACCATCAGTGTTGACAGTGTATCACCTGCGTTTTCAGGCTCCAGGTACAAAAAAGCATTTACCTTTCTGCTATACATCTATAGAGCTCCTGCGGCAAATAAGTGCCAAATCTCAAAGTCTCGTACCTGCATGCCTAAAAAATAGCGTCCCGTTATCAAACCTTTAGTGATAATAATTTACGGTCTATCTATCGAGCCCAATTTACAAAACCGATTCAAATCTAGGGCTACTTTCGACAACCTATTGGCTGTGCCACATAAAAACAAATTTTTGAAACAACGGACTCATAAGTCAAGGCCTAGCTTTCTTCCCACAACCATTCATGTATACGTGTGTACCTATTGCGCGATGTCGGGACCTCCTGTTTTATGCTGAATCCGAACGGATGAGTTGAGGTAAGCTATTCTTAACAGTTGATACCACTTGGATGATTGGCCAGATCACTGCAAAGGGGGCCAGTGAAAAACATTCAGGTGTTGCTACAGCTGGGAATCGCACTAAAAATTTCGCCACTGAGCCTGTCGGTTGTCCTAGAAGACGGAAAATCCTGGATGAAACTACATTCTCTTTTCTATATTGGTAAAGTCCAGTCAGCTCAATGCTGAACTAAAAACTTGAGAACAGCAGTCAAGACCTGGTTGAACTTGGGCTTTACAAAGAACACGATGCTGAGATGCTGCAAAAACATCTCTGAAAACTTATTTTTTTACGCTGCAGATTTGACAATACACGTTACATCTTGTTTCCTTGATACATCTGACACAGTTGTGATAACCCGTATCATTGAATCTTTTGATTTGATGACTGTAATATCCATTTCGATTTGCCGAGCTGTGGACCTGTTCTTCGTACCTGCTATTTGAATATAACAAAGGTGCAGGCGAACAACTAGAGTAAGCCATAAGCAGCTACAAAGCAGACATTACTGCCATCCAGGAAATACGATGGGATAGCTGGGAAAAAAGGGTGAAAAACTGTGACATCTTCTACGGACCGTGTTTTTGTGAGCAGAAACAGCGACTATTCAGATGCGGATTTGTTATAAGTGCCAGACTTAGGCAAGAAGTCTTTTGTTTCCAAGACATTAGCGAACGCATTGTAACAATCCGCATCAAGGCCAAATTCGCCAACATAAGCTTATAGGCGGTTACGCCCCAACGGGGAAAAAATATGTTATAGCTAAGGATTGCTTCTACGAGCTCCTTGACAAAACCTATGAGCGCCCACCGAAGTACGATGTTAAAATCGTGCTGGGAGAACTAAACGCAAAGGTAGGAAGAGAAGACATCTTTAGCAGTATTGTCGCAAAACACAGCCTTCACCACGGAACGAAATGCCACTATAGCCAGCACACGGTTTCCTCACCTCGATATCCATAAGGGGAAATGGTGGTCTCTAGATCAACGAACGGTCAACCAAATTGATCACATTGCGATAGTCAAGAGGCACGCATCTAGTATTTTGGATGACCGAACATTCCGAGGAGCTAACATCGACTCGGACCACTACCTGGTTGCAGCCTTTGTAAGAATGCGAATATCCACCGCGCCACAAAAAATCAGACTGAAATCGCAAGAGACCACCGAATTTCTCCAAGAACGCGTATCTCTCAACCCCCGTACCTCTCCATTAAAACCATACTACGAGCATCTTATGTCAAATAACACTGGTGACGCTTTCAACAAGCCATTAGGCAAGACGCAACGGAAGTGGTAAGTTTTTCGCTCCCACCAGCAAGAAACCCCTGGTTCGATGAGGAACGCCGACTTATGCTCGCAGCCAAGAACGAGGCCTACAAGGTTAAGCTTCATGTGAAGACGAGAGCCGCCATTGAGCTCTATGGGCAAAGGATTGAGGAATAAGACTAGCTTTTCATAAAGAAGAAAAAAAAGCAAGAAAATATCTCGATCGTTGATATAGGGAGGTGTCACTCCAGGACCAATGTTTGCAAATGTTACTAAAGTGTAAAACGTCAAATCCAAGGAAATATCTTAGTCGAGGCACAGTCGATGCTTAGGATATGGAAGAACCACTTCTGCAAACTGCCAAACGGCGGCGAGGACGAACAATATCCCAGGCAGAAGGAACCATTCCATACTGGCGACAATAGCTGAAGGTTAGGATAGGTTGGTGGGTTGATGAGCTACTCGGTGTTCGTCGCGTTATCACACTCAGGTCAATAAAGACCCATTGTGATGCCCGTTGGGGGTTGTTTGATTCCTCCATTACCCCGTTACTGTCCATTTTTGTTAGCCCCTCTCCAGTCATCCAGATGTTGCTGCAAACCTGTTAGGATTATAGAGAGGGATTTCGTTTAGATCCGTGAGGTCATGGAAAAGTATTTTTCCCTAAGGTTCTCATTCCTACTTGGCTGAGGTCTGGGCAGTGGCACAGAAAGTGGATGGTAACCTCGTGTATTTCTTCATCACCGCAGCCTCTTCAAAGGTCATCGTCTATAAGATGCATTTTCAGTTTAAGTAAGTTATGTCCAGTTAGAATGCCTACTAGTATGGAAAGAGATTCCCTGTTTCTTCGAAGTAGTTTTTGGGTTCTGGCTTTGTCATACTCAGGCGCGATCTTTTTGGATATTTCACAGGGGGGAGGGAGTTCCTCCTGTTTTTGGCAATATTCAGTGATTTCTGTCCCACCCGAGATTGGAGATCACATAGTGGTGGTATGACAGACTGTTCTGCCTGGTCATGCTGGATGCAGATCCTTTTCTCGGCAGTTCATTTGCAATTTCCTTGCCCTGTATGCCTCTGAACCCGGGGACCCAGTAGAGCTTAGCATTATGCTGTAAGCCAATATCCTTTAGCTCTTCACGATAACGTTTCACAAGCTTAGATTTCGTTGTGACAGCAGAGATTGCTTCTATTGCAGCCTTACTGTCAATGAAGATGGTGATACCATCTGGTGGTAACGCTAGCATTGAGGTCACTTTGTCTGCCCCTGCTGCTGAATCAGGTGACAGACACTGATCTGCTCATTTGTGTTTCTGAAAACACTCAAGCTCCAATGCCTCCGTCCATTTTTGAACCATCAGTGTAGATGGATATGGTTGCAGTGCCCTGTTAGTTTATCTCCCACTCTTCTCAACTTGGAAAGATGCAAGAGAGCAAGAGAATGGTCTTTGAACGTCAGGGTGGGGCATAATATGGTCAGAAGATACAGATGAGCCCAGTTATCTGTTAAGAAGCTGAGTATGTCCATCTAGTTTTATTTTCCATCAGTTGAGCTGGCTTTTTCTAGAGCACTTTTGGCTGCAGATTCTTGCATATAAGGGTCAGCAGGTTTACAGTCCCGCTGTTTGTGTGGTTCTCATTGCACTAGAGGCGCCCACACATGCTATTCTTTGATCCTTTGTCCTATTTTTCAGATGAGTGATTTTTTTTGTGGATTGCCACCAAACAAGTTCCAAGAGAGCAACAAGTATCAAGTGAAGTGAGGGTAGCTACATCTAAACTCAAGCTAAACTTGACTGCCAGAAATGACGGCCTTTCCGCTGAGCTTTATGAAGCTGGAGGATATGACTTGGTAGGTAACATCCACCAACTCATAAGTAAAATTTGGTCGGATGAAAGTATGCCTGAAGAATGCAACCTCAGGATCATTTGCCCGATCCACAAAGGGACACATTCTGAAAGGTGCCAACTAAAGACGCATAAGTCTCCTCAGCTTCGCTTACAAGATCCTTTCTGCCATAATATGTGAATGCCGGAAATCGTTTACCAGCAACCTGATCTGCCCTTGTCAGTGTGGTTTTTTGGCCAGGAAAATTCACAACCGATCAAGTTTTCACACTTCAGCAGAAGTCCAAATCGACACCCATCACCTATTCATCGATTTCAAAGTCTCATACGACAGGATTTATCAAGACTAACTATAGGAGCCATGTCTAGTTTTGGTATACTGCCCAAACTCGTCCCTCTGTGTTGGATGACACTGGAAAATTCTCGCAGCTCCATCAGGGTCGGCAACAACCTCACTGTCACATCCGATGCCAACAAAGGATGAATGCCCCTCATTGAATGATTGGAAAGTGATCACATGGGTATTGCTAGATGAAAGCTCTTACTGCCTCAATGTTTTCAGGTGATCTTATGACCGTGTATGCAGTTCTTCGTCTTGGAACACTTGCGGTTTTTTTAATTAGTTTTGCTGTCCAGAACAAGGCCGAATGGACTACATTGAAGCGATTTCGGAAGGCGATCTGGCTTCCGATAACACGAAGAATTAGATAAATGGCTTGAACGACCCATACAGGGTCTCAATCCTAGCGTCATTTTGTCATAATGAAGAGGACCTCCAATTTAAAGCCGAATTCAAACGTCAGACCTAAGAAGCTTCTCATAGAGTGTTACTCTTGAATGCTTGAAGGCTTTTCGCATGAGTTGGAACAGTGGGAAAACGTAGGTGTTGTAACTTTCGGGATTTGAACCAGGGACCATAGTCCATAGCACTTACCTCTAGGGCACTGCACCTATTTCATATAAAATCCCCTCACAATGTAGGTCTCGACGGCAAACGCATGGTCCCTAATGTTCCATGTCATGAATGTGACCACCTCGGTCCTACTAGAGACTGAGTGGCGTGCATTTAAAAAAAAAGAAGTTATGTCAGCGTGCTATTTGTAGACCCTCCACAACAAGGTTGTACCCATGGGATGAACCTCTTGTTCAATCCAAACAATTGTGAACAATTGCTCTTAGTATGGTATTGACATCTTTTATGGAGCCCTCATCGATTTGTTGATGTCCCTCCCAGCCCTTAAAAACAAACTTCTTCCCGGTCAAGGATATTCACAGCTCTCTTCCCCCCCCACTAAACGCTCTCAAATCCAAGACGACCACCATATTTTTGGACGCCGTGTCGGTCAAATCGTCTGGAAGTGATGTCTTAAGCTGAATCAAATTAGTCCCGTTTCACTAACGACACAAAACATGATTCGCTCGCTTGCTCACTAACCGGAACCACTTGAGACCACATAATGGCTCCAATTTAAGGGCCGGCTATCAAGTTTCTTAAAAATAAAATAATTCCTCAACCCACATCTGAGAACAGCGTACCCCGTCGCAGAGGTTCGTTTGTAGGAACACGGTTCGGATTGCGGCACCCACCATCTCGGAGAAGTGAATTAGGACAGAATATCCACCACCACCACCATACACACGAATACATCGCAGGCAGTCCGAATATTTTTGTGCGCCTTCTCATTCGAGTGACTTTGGTGTGGGTATCGGTGTTTTTTTTTTTTTTTTTTTGTTCTCGGGTAAGTTTTCCTTGACTAAAGGATCTATTGGTCTTCTAGGGCCCATCTGCTGACACCAATGTTCCAGAGCGATGGATGTTGATGTCGATGATGAGTTTTTCCACAATTTAGGCATCAAGGATGTGTTTTTGTTTTGTTTTGTCCTCCTTTGCTTACAGTGTCGGTGTACTAGAGTCAAGTGAAACTAACTCAAGTGTGCAGTTGACTGGCGTAGAAGACATGAAGGAGTGGGCAGAAGGCCAGCGATGGAGATGTGTCCTTGATTTGGAATTAAATTGGTGTTCGATGGACCGGAAAAGTGATAGTTCGGTTGAGTTTGGTTGATGAAATTTGAAAAAAAATTTTTGTGGGTGCAGTTACTTGAGGAAGGATGGTCAGTGAAGGAAGTGCCGAGGACTGTGAATAGGAAATGAAGTTGAGGAGGATTTTTTTTTATCTCTACGATGATAGTTTCTTTTTAAATGGTAAACCGTTGGATTTTTTAATTAAAGGAATTCCCAGAAGCATCGTTCGTTATTCACAAAAAATTGAATGGAATTTCCAAATCTTAGGAAGTAAAGGCAACGGGCTGTACCAGGGTAGTACTTCAATGGGGAAGAAAATGCATACAAAGCCAACTACTGTGAGAGTAATAGCTTTGGATGAGGTTAGGTTAGGTTAGGTTAGCAGATCGGTGAAGTAGAGTGGGTTCTACAATGTCACACTTAGGTCTTCGTAGTTCCATTGTCCATAGTTATATATTTTAGTGGAGGTAAGGTCATGTCCTTCGTTCTTTCTTAATGGGGTCATTAGATCAACGGATTTGTTGAAGATAGTGTTTCCGTGGTTCCATCTGTTCTCAGCATGAGATTAAAAAATGGCAAGTAGCTAGTCCACCACCACCTCTGTTCAAGGGGCCTGACTAACCGTTAAGGTTCCTATATAGCCTGTTGTCCTAATATGCAGTTCAAACAGGTTGTTCACTTTTTCAACCAAACTGGGAATGTAGACTCTACCGCCTTCGGAATGGAATATCTGCCTTGGTGTCAGTACACATCTTACCATACTTTACACTGGGATTGAATCTCTGTGTAATCCTCTAAGGATTCTAAGGATACCAGTACACCGGTTTACTGGCACGTACGATTCGAAAACCTGAATACTCGATGCCAGGAATACGCCTGCGAACTAATTCACACCTTACACACTGCAACCACTCTCCTCGCGGGACTACCATTAGGCATTACTTCGGGGGTCTGGAGAGCGATCTAGGCTCCTCTTTACCTTTTAGGTGGTTCAACATTCTGTTAAGCGTTTCTTTTGCCATCTGGGCTTCGCTTTCGCTGGTGCTCTCTACCATTCATTCCAACTGTCGAAGTTCCTTCATAATTATTGCTGTAACCAGTTTCACCACATCCCATATTGCGCACGGTTTTATCATATGGTCCACGATGTCTTCGGGAGTTGGTATTTCGCAAGTTCTTTCCTCTGTTTTTCTGTGCTCTATACTGAAAAGTTGGCACTGGAAAAATATGACTTCTCCGGTCTGTCCACAATTTAAAGAGTTAGGAGACTCTTTGAGACCAAACCTTTTCAGATATGCTCGCAGGCAGCTTTGCCCGGTTAGGATCTGGTTTAAGTAGGAATCGATTTCTCGGTAATTCCGGTCCATCCATTTGTGTATATCTAGTATAAGTCCAGTCCACCTTCCCTTTGTAGACTCGTTCCATCCTGCCGTGCTCTCACGCTTCATTGTCTATCCTCTAGCTTGATATATTGATTGAAGCTCGGGGTTTCCGAATTTAGGCATCATAGGTCATTTGTACCACGCTAGCCATTATCATCATTTGACACCGTCCGATACAACTTAATTGTCCCTACTATGGTCCATATTGGTGCGACATACATTCACTACCTTTGTCTCCTTTGTTGTTTGGGTCCTCTAATGTTCGTCACTACTCTAGCCTGGACAACAATCACCCTTGCAGCTTTGTCGAATGTTCTTTCGAGGCGTTCCTTGCGAATCTAGCATCTGTCATCACACCTGGATAATTGAAAGCCGGTTTGAATGTTATGTCATGATCGCCTACCCTGATGGTGGTTGCCTCCCTTTTCTTGCGACAGCGAATGATGGCAGCAGTTGGGCTGCAAGCTCTAAACCAGCTGCTGCCATCTATCTAAAACATTCGTTGTCGCATTTGAGATTCCAAGCCTTAGAATCCCATCGCAAAAGAAGTCATCCGATGTTGTTTGGCTTTTATTTTTATCGGTTGTGGCTCGCGCAGTGTGTGCCGTTGCTCTGTCCTGTTAGAACCACATTTCCTTCAGTCCTAATTCGTCCAATTGCGGTAGAAAAAACTCGGTTAACATGGCCCTGTAGCGCGCACCGTCCACTGTTGTCGTTTGACCAGCGACGTTCTCGAAAGATAATGGCCCGATGACTCCTCCAGCGTGAACTGCGCACAATGCAGTAACTTTGAGCGGGTGTTATGGCTCCTCGTGCATTACTCGTGGATTTTCAGTGCCCCAGAAGCGATAGTATTCCTTGTTCACGTACCCGCTGAGCTGGAAATGAGTCTCATCCCTCATTATAATTTTGTTCGAAAAATCGTTCACTTCGTCCTCGAGATTGAGGATGGCTTGGGCGTAGGTTTCACACGTTTGGCGATCGACAGATAGCAGCTGATGCACAGACTAGACTTTGTACAGGAACATGCGCAAGTCTTTTACCAAAATTCGCCTTAGGGACGACCGGCTGATTACGAGGCACGGCGTCTGGTCGATGTTTTCGGCAACAGCTCGACATCCTCGACAACAGCGGCGATATTCGCGGTACAACGGGCGCTCCGGGGCCGGCCACTCTTGGCAACGTCTCGTGTGGTCCCATACTCTTCAAGGTTGGTGGCCAAACGGCGCAGTGTTTGCGCAGTCGGTGTCGGATGGCCGGGGAATCGGCGAAGGAATTCGCGCTGCGCCAGCACTACAGACGAATTGTTACGCAGAAAAATAGACACGATTATTCCGCGTTATTGGGGAGTGTATCGCTCCATGGCTTGTTCACTTGTATTCTACATCTGTCTAGTCTACAAATGTCAAAACAGATTTGACATTAGCGGCCATGTGCAAAAATAACAGCATTTTCCAATATAGGGTGATCTCTCTTGGCCCATCTTGATCATAATGTTCCATATGATAGGTCCAAATACCGATCCTTGTGTTACTCCGCAAGTTATGTGATGCTGCCCTACTCCATCATCGGTATCGAAGAGCAGGAACCGCATCTGGAAATAGCTCAGCGCATTGACCTATTACCAGTTTGGAGAGTTGAACGCTGGTTTAATGTGTCCAATGTTCTTACGGCAACGTATTTCCTTGCACCTCCTCTCCATCTCCTGCCCAGAATAGCTTCTTCCAAGTTTGTAGGTACCCTTCGTTTAGCATCTACTGTAGAACGAGACTTTCTTAATCCAAGCTTTTGGTTTGAGAGTCATCCGACTTCTTCCCCCTCCAGTCGGTTGCATATGATTCGCTTTAGTATATTACCCGTT
Source organism: Rhingia rostrata (assembly GCA_949824845.1). Lineage (NCBI taxonomy): Eukaryota > Metazoa > Arthropoda > Insecta > Diptera > Syrphidae > Rhingia > Rhingia rostrata. The sequence continues at coordinate 19,554,377 of OX463757.1, forward strand.
GTGTCTAACAGGCATATGGTACGGTATTACGAGGGCTCATCTGGAGTTTTTTTCCCGTTAGGCAGCAGCACCAGGCGTTGATTTTTCCATTGGTCTGTGAAAAACTCTTTCTGCTAAGCACTTGTTATACAAGTTCCAAAAATGGACCCGTGTTTGTTCTGACGACTAGCCAGGTGATTAATTGTTTCTGAATCGGTTGCATACATCCAGGAGTTCCATTTGCGTGACAGATGGGATCTCATATATTTCCTGAGGTGGTTCTATATGCTCTATTGGAGCTTGCGGTGGATATAATACCGAAACTATTTTTTGTATAAGTAACCGTTATGAGGTGAGGGTGACGTCTGCTTACTTGCAGAGTTCTTGCTCCTCCGGATGGCTAGTTTAAGGTCCCAACGTCGATCGTTGTATTGCCTCTGTATATTCTCATGGGAGCGGAAATCTCTGGATCGCTGGAATAATCTTTTAGCTTTATGGTAGCTCTTGGTTCCACCAGTATATTGGTGGCCGCCGTTTTGTGATGTTTGCCAGACCATGGATGCGTTGCAGGATTGTGTCAGGAGGTCCTGTGCCGCTTTGCAATGATTTAAGTTCACTTGCAGCAGTTTCATATTCTTCTCGGGGCTTTTGCAGCTTTTTGGTATACAAGGCATACTACGCTTCCTACCGCGTGTTTGGTATTGCTACTTCCACTTTTGCATCTTGCAACATTGATGCAGTTCTTGGACAAATACCTTTCAGTCCACACTTGACGCAATTGTCTCTTCTGTCCACCTTGTTGTTACATGTCTATTCTCGATTCCCAAAGTTAAGGCATTTGAAACATCGTAGCGGTACAACTTTTCTCCGTAGTCGTCAAAAATATTTTTGGCGGCGTTTGTCGAAGGCTATCCTCATAGATTTAGTGGATGAGGGCTGCATGCCTCGCACTTCTTCAGACAACAATCTTTTTATTTTTTAGTGGACTTTATGTAAAATGTCTTGATGTGTAATGCTAGTAATTTTGCATCTGTACCTCTCGAGATGATCTGACAAATCACCCGATTAGTATTTGTTGTGAAAGAAAGGTTATCTCCACTTAGCTCTTCGAATTCGGCATTAAACAGGATATCCCGCCATCGTGCAAGGAGTAAGGGCGCACTCATGAATGGTAATGAGAAAACTCGGCCCTGTTTCTACTGCTGAATATTTTTTTCGTTTTCCCTAGATAACCTATAGGACTATTTCAACTCCGCAGTTAGGACTAAATAAAAGGTTTTACTCAATTCAAAAATATTCCCACATGTATGCTTTCCAGCTACACCCATGACCTGAACTCCACCGCTAAAATCGCATTGCGACTTTCCCTCGTTTTCCTTGAAAATTCCCACATTTTCTTAAGTTCGCATCAACTGCAGATACATAGCGCACATTGTCACTTGCATTCATCGGTTAGTTATGCTACCCAATTTCACTTTTCAGAATTTTTCCGGAGATCATCTCGTAACCCAAGACGACCACCAAGACGATTTAAACAAATTGCATCTCGAATTGGATCTCAAACTTCCACGAACTGCCATGAGATAGCCATATCCATACTTGTATCTCAGCTTCCCCGAAATCCGCAAGAACATTCCGACAACCAGACTCCAGCGCCCCCCAACAGTGAGATAATTAAATTTATAATTTCATTTGTCAACACGAACACTGTGCCCTGTGAATTTCCATCCTTTTTGTCATTTGCCATTTGGGAGTCCTTTCTGTCCCATTTCTCTCTCTGCCTCCTCTGAGACTGTTGCCAGTGTGGTCCCTCCTCGAGAGGAAAGTTTTGAACATCCAAGCCACCACAGAATGCACCAAAATCTCCATCCATCATTGTCAACCGAGAAAAGTGACATGCAATCCGCGACATAAAGTCCAGACAAGACATTTTTACCCCCCTCTAGCAGATGTAGTAAATGTCCCTCCAGCGATGCGACAGTTACTGCCAAGTACATCGCTCCATTTGTATACCAAAAAAAAAAAGGAAAAATTCAAATTCGGATACGCAGGTCTTCAGAACGCACTCACTCATTTAAAAGTTAAAGATACCGCTTGGGAGGATAGGAATTCCTTTCGCGGTATTGCGGTCACCCTTGTTTCCATCCAAGCAGATCCGTAACCAGGCCGTAACCAAAATTTGATTACGCTTCTCGCTCACCAGGGTTCGCTGAGGCGACAAATCAAAAGGGACGCATCCGCATATGTGAGAGCCCTATGAACTGTAAAACATGACAATCTCCATTGAAGGCTTCAATATTGTTCAACTAGAACTCAATACCGCCGCGTCGTACCAGTCCGCTGGGCAATCGTATCCCAATCGGAGTTGAATTCCCCCTGGTGCGTTGGTATGTCGGATGTGTTTGGCGGCTGCACCTCACCCTCCAACCCAAGCTCTGATGCGGTCGCTCTGTATTTGTTGTCGCGTATTGTTGCAGAGCGCAGCGTGAGGATTTATTGAGATGGCAAGCAACTGAGTTGGAATTGATTTGAGTTGACGTCAACGATTGGCATGGTAGTGGTGATGGTGGTGGTAGACTGGAGATGGAAAATGTTTACAAGTGGTTGAACTCTGTGGGGAATTCTTTGCTTCATTGGGGTCGCTTTGGATGGTATATTGAACCTTTTGTCGCTACAAATTGAGTATCTAGATACAATGATTCAGGAATGCTCTTTGCAAAGAATGACTTAATTTGGTATAAAACTAATACAAAGGCGGTCACAAAAGTATTCTTGAAGGAAAATAATATGACACATCTGTGACTTACAAATTGAACTCAGTTTAGGATTTTCAAAAGGACATCAAATACAAATGAGTGATAAGAGTAGGCTAACTGGCGCCCAATGCAGGGACAGTGCAAGTACCCAGTCAGATTGAGTAAATGCAGTGAATAAATGTTTGGCAATATTAAGGTCTTATATAAACTGTTATGTTCCAAATATTTAATTTTTTGGTTTACTTAATTTAACTGGGTTAAATATTTGCAGTGTCTATGCGTTGGGCGCCAGTTAACGTACACAGTTAAGTAGAGCCTTTATGTGTATGTGCGAATGCAAAACGAATGGGAACAACAATTTCAAACCGATACAGAAAGACTTCGCGGGAACCTATGGTATTCTAATCTCTATGGGTGGTCTATGGGTGATAGAGGTGTCAGATGGATGTCAGTCCTTGGCAAGGCAGATTCGTTCGTTCGGAACGTATGATTTTCAAAATTTCACCAATGTAACGCATCCTACGGCGGGGTATTAATCTGGTTCTGGTACTGTGGTTAGGGCCACAGTGAAATAAGACGTGTAATGGCTAGGTTTTCACGTTAAGCATACTTTACATTATAACATCCAAGAGTATAAAACTTTCATAGGAAGTTTCGAAAATTTAAGACAAAGTCCCAAGGACGTCTTGAAAGAAAATTAAATATGAGAGATTTAGGCAAACAACTAGCGGAAGCCCAAGGCTGCTATAAAGCAAACATTACTGCCATCCAGGGAATACGATGGGATGAGACAAAAAGAGGATGCAAAACTGTGACATCTACTAAGGACCGTGCTATTGTAAGCAGAAACAGCGACTATCCAGAAGGGATTTGTTATAAGTGCCAGGCTTAGGCAAAAAGTCTTATGTTTCCGAGACATTAGCGAATGCATTGTAAGAAATCGCATCAAGTCCAAATTCGCCAACATAATGTTATATGAAAAAGGCTCCGAGAAGCTCCTGGATAAAACTAATTAGCGGCCGAAGTACGGTGTTAAATTCGTGCTGGCGGATTTTAACACAAAGGTAAGAAGAGAAGACATCTTCAGCAGTATTGTCGTTAAACACAGACTACACGACAACACGTCTGGCAACCGTCTTTAGCTAATTGACTTCCCTACCACAAAATCCAGTACACAAACCTTTGCATATAAGCCAGACCTTTGCGAGAGGTAATCAATGAAAAAATATGTGTAGGTGGTGTTACTTTCGGGATTTTAACCAGAGACCTTATGCTTATAATTCCAACACACTGCCCAGAAGGCCACCCAAGTAACATTTATTCCTCTATAAGGCAAACAAATTTTATTTCCACAAGCAATTATATCTGTACGCCTTATAAAGTACTTGTGCGTGGAGGCTGAGCATTTTTGCTGTCCATTCTTTGGGTGGAAGCCTGTTTGAGACATTATGCAGGAAAAGTCACAAGCATAACCGAATTTGTGATGGTATAACCTCTGTAAGGTTGTTTTTAGGCTTCCGGAGATGTGTGTACATGTAGCATTCGTTAAGATGTTTCGGTAAAACTTTGCAAAAAGTTAATTCGAAGCACAGCATGTATAGAGCTTACAAATGAAGGCTTAAAAAAGCTTAGGTTAAAAGATCGGGAAAAAAAACGAAAAGATCGGAAAAAGGTGAAGAGATCGGGAACCTATCGGAGAATCATGTAAGCCTTTTCTGTAAGGCTTTTTACAAGTAACGTGTTTTTTTTTAGGAGTTGGTTTCCGAATAGAGATCAAACTGATATTTTGTGGTCAAATCGTGCAACTCTAATGTCATTTATGTTCAGTTTGGTTTGTCATTTCACAATGAACAGGTTGACAAATGAACAACGCTTGCAAATCGTGCAAATTTATTTCGAAAAGAATGGTTCAGTTCGCGAAGTTTACCGTAAGCTCCGTCCATTTTATGGTCGACATAATCGTCCATTAATTCGGTTAACCATGGATCGTTTTCGAACTACCTTTACTCTTTGAGATAATACGCATCCGGTAAGGAAAGTGTCGAATAGGACCCGAATTAATCGATTCGCTACTGTGCACAGTAATTGGAGCTTTGTCCATCAACTTTATGGAAGATTTTGCTCAAGGATCTTGGCTGACGACCATACAAGATCCAGCTTGTGCAAGAATTAAAGCCGCGAGACCATGCAATGCGTCGTGATTTAGGTGTATGGGCCGAAAATTAGATTGATCTCGATGCTGATTTTCATCGCAAAATTTTGTTCAGTCATGAGGCTCATTTTTGGTTGAATGGCTACATCAACAAGCAAAATTACCGAATTTGGAGTGAAGAGAATCCACATGAGACCCTTGAGACGCCATGACATAAACAAAAACTGACTGTTTGGTGTGCTCTATGGGCTTGTGGAGTCATTGGGCCATACTTCTTCCGAAATGACCCTGGAGAGTCAGTTACCGTTATTGGAGACCGGTATAGAGCCATGATAACTGACTATTTTGTTCCCGAATCGGATTTCATGAATCTGGATGAGATGTGGCTCCAAAAAGACGGCGCTACATGTCACACAGCGCACGTCAAAATCGATTTATTGAAGGAAACATTCTATGAGCTCATAATTTCGCGGAATGGACCTGTCATTCGGCCACCAAGATCGTGTGATTTGACACCATTGGATTATTTTCTTTGGGGGCATGTGAAGTCGCTCGTCTACGCCAACAAACCAGAAACGTAAGGCGACTTGGAAGCCAGCATTCGTGGCGTTGTTGCCGACATACGGCCCTGAATGCTCGAAGAAGTGGTTGAAAATTGGACACCTATACATGGCTTTATTTGAACCAGCTGCGGCGGCCACATGCCCGAAATCATATTTAAGCATTAATGGCATAAAATTATCCTTCCAATAGGCTCAAGTTGAAGGACATTAACACGATTTTATTGTGTTTTATGGCAACTCGATGTTCTATACCTCTAAAAAATACACCCTTTATTAAAAGAAGTCTTATGGAAGTCAATAGCTTCCTAAAAGTGCGCCATATGTGTTTCCATAAGATTTCATACAGGTAATAATGCTGGGAGGGAAATAGCTTCGATAGTTCTTTATCGTAACTTTCAAAACGATTATCGTTGACGATTGCGCTGGAGACTTGCTGGTTACATTGCCTGCATATGAACACAAATTACACGATACGTGTCATGAAAGTCTCCTTCGCTACAGTCAACTATTATCGTTTTTAAAAGCTGCGGAATGAGTACCCTGGACGAAAAAATGCACATTAAGATCGCTAGGAATTGTTGATCAAATAAACACCAATACTCCGGCTCGCAGGATGTTCGATTCCCATTCTTTTGAATCGCTTTTAGCGGCGCACAAACGTAAACACCAACCTCAACCAACTTAAAGGGTGCAGCTGCAGGCAATTAGCCTAAAAAAGGACGAATTAATGTGGCAAGTTGGTTGAGGCCCAAGGTCATTTGGGGATTACTAAGTTTAAACAGAAAAGCGTTTGATATTTCGAAGCTCTCCTTCAAATCACAATGGATAGACCTTTTGTGGTCAATACCCGATCCCTATTGTGCCGCATATTGGAGTCCCATATGAAATGTCATACCATGCTGGCGGCCATGCAACCCATATAAACGTCAATCTGCAGGTTAAAAAGAGAACCAACTTCCAAAAAAGTATCTCAAATGTTATCTTTCCCTTCGCCATCTATGAATTTTGTTTTTGTCCAATCCCCCAACGTGATGCATCATAATGACGAATAGAAATCCCCTTCCTGGAAACTCTTTCATTCTGGTCACGTTTCCAGACTTTATCCTTATTTCCGTTTCCTATGCCACACAATGTCATCATTTAGGGCTTTCAATGAACTGCCAGCAGTCCTCGTTCGTTTACTTTTTCTTCAGATAATCACCTCACACGCCACGCCAGTAACAATTAGGACCACCATTTGTATTATCCACGAACACAGGGCACAGCAAATTCCCTGATTACTATTATCTCTTCCCCATTAATTCATTCATCTGTGTGTTCTCTGTCTATCTGATGGATGAAAAAAATTGTATCTATCAGTTGTTGGTCTTGTGCGTAGCTTACTTCATTGTTGTAGATACATTCGAGACATAAAAGTGCTGTGTAATGATTTGTAATGGGTTCCGCTTTTTTCGGGGATTGGAGCAATTTTTTGTGGGGAAGATTTCAGTGAATCCGTGTGATGAAGGTATCTTGCGGATAGTAATTAACATTACACGCTGTCTTTGCACCCACGTTTGATTTTTGGTGTCTTGTGGTCTTTCATGGTCGGGGGTATATTAATTTTTTTCTTTCATTTTGTTGATTGAAATTGAATGGGATAGATGGTCGGATAGTGGATGACCTTTGTGGCGGAGTATTATGTTTTTCAATAAACCTTTCATCAAGGCGTTACTATGGAGAAAAACGATTTAAAATTGTTTTGGTGGAGAGCTTCGTAAGGACAAGGTGATTGACAGGGAAAAACGCCTCCTGAATTTTCCATCATCATGATAGCGTACACAGAGAGCGTAAGACGAAGACTGCGGAGGATGGATCACAAGTAAGGGTTCATTGAACTGAGAGTTGAGTGAGATATTAAATAAAATTCTTCGGCACAAATGATCCACAAAGGGTTCGGAAACAAACTTATGCAATAATTTGTGCTAGCTGCCACAGGTGTATGACTTAAATGAAGTCTGGATAGGGAACACCTCGACACTACAGTGTTCAAACAGATTGAAGTTCATTGGGAAACAATTCATTGAATCAGGTATGTCAAACCGTAAATGTATGGGATTTGACTGCGAGTGTTGATTACAAGAAAAAACAGCAACACTATGAACAGCGTGGCGAGACTGGCACGGCATACTCTGCCTGCTGTCCCAGGCGAACCTAAATGACATATCAGCCAACAGGTTATATAGAAATATCAAGGGTAAGTAAGGCTCTTTGAGTAGTAGCCTCGGAAAGGACTGATTTTATTGTTGATGACCCTGTTAAACGAAAAAAGTACAACGACGATCGTACCTGCACCTGGAATGCGCGCCACCGAGGGAATGCCATAAATGGCACACATAGAAATCACGAATGTATTTGTCCCTTAACCGCACCCAGCGAGATGACGACCCTTGTTGCAAGTGAGCCGTTAAGAGCTGAGCTAAGCATTGCCTAGCCAGCTCGTCTGCACGCTCGTTTCCTTCAGTGTCACTGTGCCCTGGAACACAGAGAAGTGGGACCCTGAAGCGTTCGCCAAGGTGGGCAAGTTCGTGTCGTCATTCCTGTACCAGTTTGTAGGATATGGTGGCCGAGTTGATGGCCTTTATGGCCGCTTGGCTATCTATGAGAATAGTAATATTTTGCTTTTCCGTAGTGTCACGCCCCAGTAACGTACAAGCCTCTCGGATAGCCAGTAGTTCCGCCATTAAGGGCATCAGTTGGTGCCGACCTCAGTGCGCCCGTGGTGCCTGTAACGGCTGTTCTTTGCAGCTTTTCTTTTTTAAATTTGTTAGGTTGTAGCCGGGCTCAGTGGCGCGATGGTTGGTTTGATGAACTGCCGCGCAGAAGGTCTGGGTTCGATTCCCAGCCGTAGCAACATCTAAATGATTTTTCACTGGCCCTCCTCTCGTGCCGATCTGACAGATCACTCCAGTGGTATGAATTGTCAAGGAACGCCTATCTCAAATTCGCCTTTCGAAGTCGGCATAAAACTGGAGTTCCGCCATCGTGCTAGAAGTAGGTACACACGCACACATGATTGGTTGGGAGAAAACTCGGCTCTGGGTATTACCGAGCCCAAAATTTTGTTTTTTTTTTATATGTTGCTACCTTAACTCACTGCGGGCCACCATACTAGTGAGCTGTATGTGAGAATTGCACGTACCCCTGCTGTGTGCATCCACAAGGTCATCTGTGGTTGAAGTCCCCACTTTTTTCCAAAAGTTCTGCCGCAAGCATAGAAGGCAACACTCGCCTTCCTTACTCTATGTGTATTTTTTTAATTTGATGATAGGAATCCCTTCATGAAAGGCCCTTGACGCTGTGTGAACTTTAAGCTCACGGTGGCATGTGTAAACGTGGTTGTACAAAATGGTTGACATTTTTAGACAAAAAAGAACGAACAAAAAACACGAGTGCTGAAAAATGCACACTTTTAACAATAAGGACGAGCCTAATGGGTACTCCTACCTAATTTAACCTAAAATGTAATTCATCTATATAAAGTTCCAATGAGCCACACATTTTTCGGCAGCGCGCCCTAGCTGCCATCTAACTGGCGTACTAGGTTTCCAGCGCCCACCGGCCAGAAACCACTGGTTTGATAAGCAATGCCGACAAATGCTCGCACCCAAAAACGAGGCCAAAAAGAAGAAAAAAGATCAAGAAAATAGCGTAGTCGATGATGTAGAGAGGTTCCACCCCAGGAACGATGTTCGCAAGTTTTACCAAAGTGTAAAACGTCAAAACCAAGGATACAAGGTTTGAACAGAATTCTGTCGAGATGAACAAGGAAATATCGTAGTTGAGACTCAGTCGATGCTGAGGATATGGAAGAACCAATTCGACGATGATGAACAAAATTCCGCTGTCAGGCAGAACATACCATTCAAGACAGGCGACAACAGCGAAAACTACCAACCACCCTACGTAAGTGAAGGGCGGATAGCAGTATCTAAGCTCGAGCTTTGCAAGGCTTTCGGAAATGGCAGCCTTCCTGCTGAGCTTTACAAAGACGGCGGAGATGACTTGGTATGTAACATCCACCAACTCATAACCCAAATTAATCGGATGCCTGAAGGATGGACCCTCAGCATCGTTTGTCCGTTCCACAAAAAAGGAGACCCTCTGAGCTGCGCCAATTACAGAGGCATAAGTCTCCTCAACATCGGCTGCAAGATCCTATCTGCCGTAATATGTGAACTCCTGAAACCGTTTACCACCAACCTGATCGGCCCTTATCAGTGTGGTTTTAGGCCAGGAAAAATCCACAACCGAACAAATTTGCACAATCCGGCAGATCCTGGAAAATAACCAAGATGTCCAAATGTGACTAATGCGTGGACAAAGAAAAGGGTCGGAAGCAAATTCTGCAGTCGCCACTGCACCGAAGGTTGAAAGTCGAATGAAGAAAAAAAGGAATGCCCAAGGAAAAGTGAAGGAATTTCCCCCGTGAGAGTATAACACGCAGCTGGTTAGATGCTGCCGGCTCGACCGCTCAGCTGAGGGTGGGTTCGCGGGTATTCAACTAGATTGAATTAAAAAGGGCGCCACACAATCTTTTTTTTGAGGAATTGTGAAACCTGGATAATTATCTGACGGTGTTTCTGAAAAAGCAAGAAGGTTCCGAACGAAATTATACACGGGGTTAGGTGACGTTATAAGAAAATCATTTATTGCTGCACAAAAGCAAACAGCTGAACATAAAATAAAATTATTTGGGAGATATTTGAAGATGGAAAGTCTGGAATATAAAATGGCCCACTATCGCGTCTATTCCCGGAATTTACCAAAATGGCGTCGAACAAGGGGGTCGCGTGTCCCGTATATTTTATTTCCGGGATTTTCGTAACGGAATGCCAACGGATCTATTTCAACAATTCTCAATTCGGGTTCACTAACTTTAATAACTTTACCACAAGCACTATACTTATCTTCTCTTCCTTTCCGCTATATCTCCTACGCCCTTCCTGGCGTTCTCCAATTTCTCCTAGTCACTCAGGGGCCTAGCCTGCCGCTAACTCCTTATGACTCTCCCTGTCTGTTCGTCCTTTTTCCAACTTTTCTGTTTTCCCGACAACTACGGGAATTCACACTCCTAATCAAAAAAAAAAAAAAAACTACAAAAAAACTCCTCGATCCGACTTCTTTTCTTAAACCCTTCGCACACTCCGTTCGTATTGTTGGTCAACCAAGAAGTGGTTTTTCTTTGACCACCTTCTTTGTTTCCAACAAAACGGTCACACTCTCTCTCATTCAGCCAATAGCGGGCCCAACTTACGGCTTAATTTCTACCCCGCTCCGCTACTTTACTGGAGTGGGTTGCCGTTTCCCGCTATTCTCTCTTTCTCAGTCTGGCGTTCATTTGTGAATTCGCTTGTAACCTGGGAAATTTCCTCGGGCCAAACGTCCCACTGAATGCATTCAGACCACACACACAATTTCCCTCGTTTGTTCGTTGCACCCTGCAACAATCAACGAGAGCACAGACACAATTTTATCTATTAAAATTCGATCGAAGATCTGTTTCGCGGCATTTGTCCCCACGAATTTAACAAGGAAATTAAATCGAACCCCAAGGTTGGAAAAAGGCAGTTACCGCCTAAGTGCCCATTGTGGGTCGAGAGCGAAGTTTCTAACAGGAAGGAAGAGGTATAATAATATCGCGGATAATTACCGTCCGTTGGTTTTTCGTGCAGATTTGGGGGTTGGGGAAATTTCGATAGTGTGCCATTTTTTTATTTCATGATTATTTAGGGTGGGCTCTTGGCCATAGATCTCGTTAAATCCAATCGTAGGGGCTCTCTGGCATTCAGCCTTTTACCCTTTTGTGTGCGCTGCTTAAATCAAGCGTCGGTGGGCTTTTGCGCATATGTACGTAGTCGTGTCGATTCTCGTTGGGGTGTTTATTCTACCCATTGTTGGCTGCTAGGGTTCTCGTTTGCAGCTTGAGACTGCCTGTCTCTTTCGCGTCCCTCAGACCGTCCGTCTGACTCCATACCTGCTTTGTTGCCTTCAAGAATGGGTGGTCGATTCCTTAACCGTTCTCCAAGAAGGGCAACGGGAGGAAGAAACGTGAAGGGGCGAAGAAGTAAAGGGGTTGGATATGGGGTGTGGCGGGGAAATCTTTTTGCCGCGTTTTTTTAACGCGACAAGTATATGCTGTCAACACGAAAGGACACACAATATCGAGGAATCGAACAAACCGTCACCATTGACAGATATAATTTTGAGGTAGTACGGGACTTTATCTATCTCGGTACCGCTATTAAATCTGACAACAACATCTCGTCAGAAATTAAACGAAGAATTACTCTCGTCAACCGCTGTTTCTTCGGGCTAAGAAGGCAATTCAGTAGTAAAGCCCTCGCTCGAACTACTAAGGAGATCTTATATAAGACCCTGATCATCCCAGTCCTCCTTTACGGCGCTGAAGCATTGACCGTCTCAAAAGCCGATGAAGAAATCCTTGGTCGATTTGAGAGGAAAATTCTTGGAAAAATCTTCGGTCCCGTTTGCGTTGACGGGCTGTGGAGACGAAGATTCAAGCAAAAACTATACGAGCTGTACAGCGACATGCCCCTGATAAAAAAAAACTCCACATTGGACGTTTAAGATGTCTAGGACATGTAGAACGAATGGCCACCAATACTCCGGCTCGCAGAGTCTTTGATTCCAAGCCAGACATCGGACGCAGTAGAGGAAGATCTCGCCTTAAGTGGTGCGCACAAGTAGAAACCGACCTCAACCAACATAGAGGGCACAACTGGAGGCAGTTAGCTAAGGACCGGTCTAATTGAAGAGGCATGTTGGTTGAGGTCGAGGTTCATTCTGGTCTGTAGCGCCACTGAAGTTAGTTAGTGGGTAGGTATGTCGTAAACTTTGGCCTCAATCTTTCTCCATGCCTCAGCTATGGATTTCCCAATTGTGGAATTCTCATCCGTCAGTGCCACCGGAAGGTGATCTTTGAACACCTCAGCGCTAGCCGACGTTCTTCGCTTGGCCGTGGTTATGGTTGCTGCGCCTGCGGCAACCTTGGTTCTTTTAGAGGCCAGGCACTGGGGGGCACCCCTTTAGATCTGTGCTGCTTCGCCACCTGCCTCGGCTTGTTTTTCAGATGCTCGTTGTCCTCGTCAACGATTGCCTAGTACTTAATCTTGTCCCCGCCTGGTCCCTTTCGTGGACCTTTCCGGCTGCTTAATTTTTGGCTATCGTGCCTAAAATGAAGAGGTCCATCTGGTACTTGCTCTTAGGAGCTTTCCTTGCTTACTTTCGTTTTTTGTTGTTTTTGTTTTGCGGCCAAGGTGTTATAGTTAGCACTCTCTTCGGTTGGTGGACGGACGATTTTTTTCTGTCTGCTGGCTAGCAACTCGTCCTCTGATTAGTACATCTAAGGTACCCTCGGCTGGTCTTTATGCTTTTAGTCAGTTTCCTCTTTTTTAGTTTTAATTTGATTCCCACGATTAGTACCCGAAAAGATTGTCCATCCTGCTAGAGCCGTCTTAACAGGATAAGGCACTAATACAAAAGACCTTGCCCCGGCATCGATGGGGACTATTTGCGACGATTAGCCACTTGCAGGCCATACAACCGTCAGCATGGGTGCCTCGACACTTTTGCTTAAAAGTGGGACTTGGGATATGAATTATTTCCGGCACCTCATGAATGAAATTGGGTTGCGTTTAGTTTCGTTCTAGAGACAATTGGGTGGCTGAACTCATTCAGGAAGTGACTTTGCAGCAAACCCACAGTTGATAACGCCTCCCACAGATATCTCAAAGACTGACTACAATCCCTTCCGTCCGTGCAAGGCGACAACCCGTCGGAGCTGTGTATCATCAACCAAATCACCGTACACAATTATAGAAATCTACCCTCGACAACTGATCCCTATTATCGAGCTGTGGTTTGATTGATGGGATGGTTCACCCCGAACTATTGAGCTTACGAAATTCGACGATATGTATCGACTTTGATTTGGATTTCTTCCACTTTCTTCCTTTGTGTAAGGACTTGGACTATTATGCATTCTATTGGCTGCAGCCATTCTGAACGGACCGATCCGATTGATTATACGCATGCACATATCCTATTCCTCTGTTGTTCCAAGGATCAAATTTCTAATGGATTTGGAATTCGATTCTTATATTCCATTCCATGTACCTTACTTTGCGTAAAAAGTTATAAACGAACACAATTCGGGTCGAAGTATCTGGCATGTGTATATGCATATAAGGCCCCTACCCATCATTATGCTCTTCAGGATGTAATCCCCTTTTATTTCAACCGACACGTCCATCAATTTCAGTGAAATCTCATTAAAATCCCTTAAAATTCGGGACATTCTCCGCTCCGTGATGCATAATCACGTTTACAGCTTTTCCAATAACGCATTTCATCTGGATCTGCCAATTCTCAAATTCGGTCTCCAAATCAGCGACAAATGATGTTTAACAACAAAAAAAAAAAAAATTTTCTGCACTCAAACCACATGGACACTCCTCCATTTCGGTCCATGGCTACAGCATTAGCCGCTCTGTCCTCGAAGCTGACTAATTAAAAATTCCACTTAATTATGATGGAAATTTGTGGCAGCTCGTGTCGGAAGCTTATCGTGCCGACATGCATCGTCCCGTCAAATGGTGCATTAAGGGATTCATCGTTGCGGCATTAGCACTCAATTCCACTGTCAATCCTCCATCTCCATGCCGTTGCTGCTCACTCCTCGTTTCAGGCTACAATCGAGTAGGGTAGACCTTTCCGTTTTGGAGGGCCAGCATCCAGTGTTTTGATTGATGTCTCCGCGTAACACTTACTATTTCTTAATCCCCCCCCTTCCCGTCACATCCACACCACAAAGAGTGAATGCTCAGATCGGTCTTAATAAGAACACGACACCTTTCATCCACGCTCGGTATTGTGGGTTAGGATTAAGGACGATTGCGGCAAGGCGGGTTATTCGCAAACAGCATTTGACACTTGATAAGGTGATGTGGACAACGTGCCGTGGAAATTCAATTCAACCACGGGGCGGAGTATCGTTGCACGCACGCAGCCGATTCCTTTTTTTTCGGGACACTCCAAGCTCCCACTGTTACTTGTTGAGCTCTAATTGAAAGTGTCAACATTTGTGTGCCCGACACTTGACACTTCACAGGGGGAATGATGTTCTTTGCTGAGGCGACCGATGTCATCTTTCTGGGATTTCCATCAAACGTCAGGGTTGAGTTTCGTGTTTGGGCGGACACTTAATTGGGTTTGGGGCTTTAAAATTGAATCGTTTCGATGCGGATGTCTGTCTTTGTGGATCAACAGTTGGTCTTGGGTTGGGTTTGGGCGGTGCTAATCAAGTTGAATCTTTGGTTGCGGATGTCTTAAGGGAGTTGGTAAGCTTGTAACCTCAAACAAAGGCGACACATGAAATGAAATGAGGTGGATCATGACGCAGGGATTTATTCCAGAGTCGGATTTATATTCCACGGTGTTAAGCCTAAAGGGATTTTTTTCGGGAGGAATGCGTTCCTCGATTCGGCAAAAGAATCAACGCAATCAAGTGATGTAGTTCCTCGTGCGTAATGAAAGGAAACATCTTGGTCACATGGGGACTGAGGGAAGAACTTTGCATACAATGTACGACTTGAGAAAGTATGTATGAGACGTGAAATTATGGGAACTACTCGATAGGAGGGAAAAAATGGTAAGAGCTGTAGTTCTTGTAATTTTACAAATTTTGAAGAGTTTGGGTATTTTGTTTCCAAATTGCAAATAATCAATTTTAATGTAAATAACGGATGATATGATGTACAGATATATACTGGTAGAACAATAAATGCTTGGGTTAGGTTAGGTTGTAGAGCCTGCAAGGGTCCGTTCTGGTACCACATTGATCGATAAGCTTTGTTCGCCTAATTGAATCGGAGCTGAATATATAGCGTATGAGGTTTCTGACATTAAAATTAGCCAGCTTATCAAGATTATCAATGAAATGGTTTCCCAGATGAAGTTTTCTTCTGCCTGAGAGAGCTGAGAAGGTGAGTAATACTTTCCTCCTCTCCTTTGTTCAAGCTGCATTACAGAAGTCATTGCTGAAGCGGCCTAGTCTTTTTGTGTTTAGGACTATAGGAAAAGGTTCTTAAAGGACACCGATTCGGCTTTATGAGCAATGGTTTTGAGTCTATCAAACTCAAGGTCTACTGAAAGAATAATCAGGCTCGTCATCCCACATGTACGACTACAGACCATTCAGAACATTGTGCTGGTGTGAGTTTTAAATCTCTGGAAGATAGATCTGACTCCTCAAAACCGGAGAGGGAAATTGGTAACAGTGCTCCATATCAAAACACCGGAGAGGGAAACTGGTGACAGTTTTCCATATCTGCAGATGGATCATCTTCATCAAATCCTGAGAGGGAAAATGATAACAATACGCTGTCTCGCAACAGGTTAAACACCACGTTGACAGACACAGAATTATGAAACAATGATTCTCAGATGGAGGATGACCTTTTGGCATCCTCGGACCTGAATTACGCGAATACCACAGTGGAGGAGAGATCAGATTGAAGTAAAAATGCTGCGACTAACACAAAACTCCAAAACGGTGGTTGGGTGTTGTGAACGAGGGTAGCTTCTGAATGCTAAACGATAAGTGCGAGTGTTGACAAGAAAACGAAAAACAGCAACTCTATAAACAGCCTGGAAAGACCGGCGCGGAATTAATACCCGTCGTTCTGTCTCAGGCGAATCTTGAAAAGCTGCTTTGACGTATTCGGACAACCGGTTGTCTAGGAATTTCAAGTATAAGTCAGGCCACTTGAACAGAGATGGTGGCGGACGAACCCAAAGGCCAACGGCAGCGCTCAATCCCGTAGTGGATACAGATTGCGCCATGCCATGGGGGTATCTAATAAATTGGAATATGCTTTGGGTTAACTACCCATCTATGGAAAAAAAATCCACTAGTTACGAAGCAACCAATAACCTCGGAAAGGACTGATTTTCTGCACCTGGAATGTGAAAACATTGAACAGGAGAGGTGTAAGCGATAAAACAGAGGGAAGCCCTAAGCCGCTACAAAGCAGATATTACTGCCATCGAGGACATACGATTATACGTGCAAAAAGAGGATGAAAAACTGTGACGTATGCTACGGCCCGTGTCATAGTGAGCAGAAACAGTGACGATTCAGATGCAGATTTGTTATAAGTGCCAGACTTAGGTAAGAAGCCTTATGCTTCCAAGACATTGGCGATGGCATTGTAACAATACGCATCAACGCCAAATTCGCCAGCATAAGCTTTATATGCGCTCATGCCCCGAGGGAGGAAAAATATGATACAGCGACAGCCTGCCTCTAGGAGCTCTTTGACAAATCTATGAAGGACTACGGAAGTACGAAGTTAAAATCGTGCTGCGAGATGTTAACGAAAAGGTAGGAAGAGAAGACATCTGAAGTATTGTCGACATACTTACATAGGCTGATTGAGATCTATAGGCAGAGAAGAAGGGAAGAGCCCCGGATTTTCAGAAGAAGTAAAAAAGTAATAAAATCAAGCAATCGAGGATATAGGGAGGTGCTACTCCGGGAATGATGCTCGCAAGTTTTATCAAAGAGTAAAACGTCAAAGGCAAGGATAAAAGGCCCGAACCGAATCCTGTCCAGATTAACAAAGAAATATCGTAGTTGAGACACGGTCGATGGTGAAGATATGGAAGAAACACTTCGACAGACTGTTACTGATGACGAAAAATTAGTGACGACATCCGAACTAAGTCATGTGATGAAAGCATTATCTTCAGAAAGGCGGCGGAGATGGCTTGGTAAGAAACATCCACCAACTCATAAGAAAAACTGTTCGGATCAAAGTATGCCTGAAAAATGGAACCTCAGAATCATTTCCCCGATCCAAAAAAAAATGAGACCCTCTGAGCTGCGCCAATTACAGAGGTATAGGTCTCCTCAACATCGCCTACAAGATTCTATCTGCCGTGATATGTGAACGCCTGAAACCGTTTACCAACAACCTGATCGGCCCTTATCAGTGTGGTTTTAGGTCAGGAAAGTCCACAACCGATCAAATTTTTACACTTCGGCAGATCTTGGAAAAAACCCAAGATGTCCAAATCGATACCCACCACAGGGCCATGTCTAGTTTTTGTATACCGCCCAAACTCGTCCGTTTGTGTAGGATAACGATAGAGAATTCTCGCTGCTTCATCAGGTTCGGAAACGACCTCACCGGCTCATTTGATACCGAAAAAGGACTTAGGCAAGGTGATGCGCTGTCATGTGATTCTTGAGATTGTGCAAAACTCCTGAGCCAACACCAGATTCCAAAAATCGGTGCAACTACTTGCATACGCCGACGATATTGACATCATTGGCAGGACTCAACGTGATGCCATCGCCACGTTTACTAGTATAGAGAGGGAAGCAGCAAAAATGGGTTTAGCAGTAAATATGGGTAAGGCTGTCAACAAACTACATCGACAAATTGGACAGAACGTCGAGATTGACAGATATAACTTTGAGGTAGTACGACACTTTGCCTACCTCGGCTCCGCTTTTAACTCTGACAACAACATCTCGTCAAAATTTAAGCGAAGAAATACTCTTGCCAACCGCTGTTTCTTCGGGCTAAAGCCCTCAATCGAACTCCTAAGGAGATCCTATATGAGACCCTGATCATCCCGATCTCAGCCCTGCTCTACAGCGCTGAAGCATAGACCGTCTCAAAAGTGGATGAAGAAATCCTTGGAAAATTCTTCGAAAAATCTTCGGAACCGATCGCCTTGACGTGCTATGGAGACGAAGATTCAGCCAAAACTACACGAGCTGACAGCGACATGCCCCTAGTCAAATAACTCCTCATTGGACGTTTAAGATGACAAGGACATGTAGATCGAATGGACATCAAAACTCCGGCTCGCAGAGTCTTCGATTCCCAATCAGACATCGGATGCAGTAGAGGAAGACATCGTCTAAGTGGCGCTTACAATTAAAAACCGACCTCAACCAACTTGGAGTGCCCAACTGGAGGCAGGTAGTTAGCCAAGGATCCGACTGATTGAAGAGGCATGTTGGTTGAGGCCCAGGTTCATTCCAGACTGTAGCGCCACTAAAGGATGTAAGTAGATAGCTTGCGTCTTGCCAATCTGGGGGTGTCCAGGTGCATCTAGATTCGCAACGTTTGTATTACCTCGTCCCACCAATAACATGGTAGTGCTCTCCTAGTGTCTGTTCTTCTAGATAGCGATGCATCACAGCCCGTGGTAAAGGTACCTACAAGACGGTGCGCGTGAGTCTCAGCTGTTGACTAAGATTTGGACGCTCGTTGAAAATCTCTTCGATAATTTTCTTACCGAAAGATCTGTCATTCCATTTGGTACCCGTAAGTCTTGGGAGCTTGCATGGTCTCTTGCCTTTGATTTCCAATATTGTTATCTGGTGGCCGCTGTTTGAAAATTCCCCAATCAACCTCCACTCTATGGTTCTGAGGATGGAGTTGTTTGCGAATATGATGTCGATGATAGAACTAACTCCACCCTTCTGGTAGGTATACAAACGGCCCTCGTTAGCTATGCTTATCACTAGGGGAGCGATTGATTCCAGCAACACCTTTCCACATTGAAGTCTCCTCCAATGATCACTGAAGCTCTATGAAGCGTATCCGAAGTTAGATTGTCCAACATTATTTGGTATTCGCTGGCTTTCAGACTGAGTCTTGCACATCAGCTATAGACATGGATCTCATTTATCTTTGCTCTTACGAAGCCTTCTGTCTGGTCGTTCGTTTCTTGAAATGCATAGCGTACTCATATCCATATTGCTGCCTGTTTTGCCTTATCGAAGGGAGAGTTATTGTTATGTTTAGGACATTCAAAGGCCGCGCTGGTCAATATTATGTCCGCTCTTTTGTCCTTTGCCGTTTGTGCTAGGATGCCCTGAGCTAGTCTACAGTGGTTTCGATTAATCTGTATTTTCTTCAAGGTCTTCTGTTGACGATATCTCTGCGGAATACGGGGCTCTGGTTAAAGTGATGCAATTGCTTTCAATATCCGTCTTCATGAATGTAATCTGCCCCCCATTGCAGGTTCCCACTAAGCCACATCTACATCCTCACGGCGATAGCTCATCCACTCATCCACTTCTAATTGCAACGCAAGGCACCCCATCCATATCCGGGAAGCAACCATTCCCAACCATTTTCCACTTGCGTGCACTTCCTCTTAATCCATCTGCATAACCGACCAGAATGTGCTCCTGCGGAGAAACCGTTGCGCTCCGTTTTAATTAGCGCCAATTTTTCAAAATCAGTTAACCTGTTACTTGCAATTACACTCCGGACCAGTTCTCCGCTTTAATTAGCAATTCCGCCATAAGAGGTGCGCATGCGAGGCTTCCCACGAGGTGTGAAAACTAGATTTGTCCCAAGACCTCATCTTGAAACCCGTTTTTCTGTTCCTCCTCCAGTTTGAAAATTCTGATTTAAAGATTCAGATCCTGCGTGCTGGTTGAACCCCCATTCGAGGTGCCAAAATGAAATCATGATCATGAATCTGGCAAGTTGGCAGTTCTGTCGTCGTCGTCTCGATTGTGTCGTAGGGCTGCACTCATGCGCAAGTCCATTGCCACTGTCACAGCCACTCTGCCACTGCATGCTGTATCAATTAAAACGGATCTAATGAATGTGCCCAGCGAACATGGATTCCATCGCGCCGCCGCCACCAGGTTCTGGGAGCTCGCTCGCGCAGCAAGAACATCTCATTTGGACGCTGATGATGGCTGACTCTCGAACGTTTGCGCACCCATCATTGCAGCTCACCGTGCTGCTGGGGGTGAAGGCAAGGACAGAGGACATGTTATCTCGAGGGCTGATTCCTTCTCGTCGGTTGATGTTGTTGTTGTCGCGCAGTTACAACAGGCATACATGACACAATGTTGGTCATGGCTACCCATTGGTCTCTAAGGCTTAATTTATGATAATTAATTCGCCTTGAGAGATGCGCGCCGTGGAGATTCCTGATGCGACGTCCGTCGTCGTCGTTGTCGATTCTTGCTGTTCATCAATTAAAATTAAACAAGATGGAGAGGACGGTAGTGCGGCGATGAAATGGGTACCAAAGGTACACCTTGTGCACCAGTGGTCAGTTGGTCAGATGACTGTGATTGGGCCTGGTTTCGTCCTTATCGATGGATGGGTATGGTAGGTAGTGGATGTGCTTCTGTAATCAGATAATGTGGAGTGGCAGAGTGTGGTGGCCTTTATGTGTGTTCTCGGCGAAAAGGGCGAACCATGCACATGTCATTCAACATCATGTCGGTTATCTCAATCTGCATGGCGGTTTAGTTTGAAACTGTTAATGAGGGATATTTTCTACCCGTGATTTCTATCGGGGCTAGGATTTTTTTTTGCTTGTTTTGCATATAATAATGAGACATGCAAGGTTTTGGAGGATGCAGAGTGTCCTGACATTAGCAAAGTGTCCCGACTTTAGCCGGAGGTGGAGATGGTGAGATACTGAACGGTTTGCATATATTTTTGTTGGCGGGAAGCGTGCTATTCCTTAATATGTTCGCGTAGATTGATGATAATTGAGCAGCTCGTGAAATGATTATCAGCTCCATCTATGATTGGTTAGGGGATATGGAAGGTTGTTGTATGTGGTGATCGTGAAATTATTAATAGAGTGTTTATCCATTGCATATACTTAGGCTGTGCGTTGATGTCGGTTGATGTTGGAGATGGGGTTTCTCCGATGATTTGGATTTCATCTTTCGATGTGATTTTTACAATTTTCTGAGTCGATGTACAAGGTGGGCCAAAAGAGATCGACCTATTGGATGATGCTGTTATTTTTGCAAATGGCCACCAATGTCAAATCTGTTCTGACATTTGTAGACTAGACAGATGTAGAATACAAGTGAACAAGCCATGTAGCGATACACTCCACAAGAACGCGGAATAATCGTGTCTATTTTATTGCGTAACAATTCGTCTGTAGTGTTGGCGCAGCGCGAATTCCTTCGCCGATTCCCCGGCCGTCCGACACCGACTGCGCAAACACTGCACCGTTTGGCCACCATCCTTGAAGAGTATGGGACCACATGAGACGTTGCCACGAGTGGCCGGCTCCGGAGCGCCCGTTGTTCGGCGAATATCGCCGCTGTTGTCGAGGATGTCGAGCTGTTGCCGAAAACATCGACCAGACGCCGTGCCTCGCAATCAGCCATCAGCCGGTCGTCCCTAAGGCGAATTTTGGTCAAAAACTTGCGCATGTTCCTGTACAAAGTCTAGTCTGTGCATTAGCTGCTGTCTGTCGATCGCCAAACGCGTGTAACCTACGCCCAAGCCATCCTCAATCTCGAGGACGAAGTGAACGATTTTTCGACCAAAATTGTAATAAGGGATGAGGCTCATTTCCAGCTCAGCGAGTACGTGAACAAGTAATATTATCGCTTCTGGGGCTCTGAAAATCCACGAGTAATGCACGAGGAGCCATAACACCCGCTCAAAGTTACAGCATGGTGCGCTGTTCACGCTGGAGGAGTCATCGGGCCATTATTTTTCGAGAACGCCGCTGGTCAAACGACACCAGTGGACGGTGCACGCTATAGGGCCATGTTAACCAAGTTTTTTTTACGAATTAGGACTGGAGGACAGGACGGAGCAACGGCACACACTGCGTGAGCCACAACCGATATTCTGAAGTCCAAACAACATCGGATGACTTCTTTTGGCCCACCCTATATATTTCAAGTTGGGTTCCATCCTTTTTACCATTTTATTCCGCCGATTTCTATAATGGTCCTTGTTTGCGATTTATTCTCATAGGTTTCCCAATCCGCCCAAAAGAAAAACGTCTCAAAGAGTTAAAACGCAGCATCTAGGTATCCATTCCTGCTGGAAATCAAAGAGTAGTAGAAATTCGCAGTTAGGCCTACTGGTGCTGAGTTCCAAGAGCGAATGTGAGAGCTGGATCAATCCTGGACAAAGGAATCGTGGGAGGGAGGTGGAAGTTAGCCGCATTAGGAAGACAGAAGAGCGGAGGAAGAATGGTTAAGAAAGGGGTACGAAAAATATAAGTACAGTGCGCTCAGAACCAAGAATTAATATTTAGAGTTGGTTGCTTCACTGCCGAAATTTCCCAAGAAAAGACAGGACACGCGCCCCAATTCAAATCGTTTGGTTGAATTCGGGAAGAAATCCATTCGCGAGCCATTCTGGTGGTCCCCCATTTTAGCTTTCTAATCGTGTAAGAAATAAAGAGCAAGAAAATCGTGCGATCGAGGATATAGATAGGTGCCACCCCAGTAAGTGTAAAGCGTCAAATCCAAGGATACAAGGCTCGAACTGAATCCTACCGAGATGAACAAGGAAATATCGTAGTTGAGAGACAGTCGATGCTGAGGATATGGAAGAACCACTTCTGCCGACTGTTAAACGGATATGACGGACAACATTACGCTGTCAGGCAGAACGAACCCTCAATATTGGCACCGATAGCGAAAACTGCCAACCACCCGACCTGAGTGAAGTGAGGATAGCAATACGTACATAGAGTACGCATCACAGCTAAAAATGTTGTAGCCGTTTCCGACGAGGGTGGTAAGCGCGAAGAGGAAATTTCGTCGATTGAATGCATCGGTTGCTGCTGTTTGATGCTGGGGGAGGAATGCGAACACTGGGGTGTCAATATCAGTACCCCACACAGAAAATGTTTGTAGTATGAAATGCGCACTCTATGTAGTTGTAAACCCATTGGCAATATCTGAGCTCAAGATTAACAAGGCCCGCTGAGCTGTATAAAGCTGGCAGAGACGACTTGGTAAGAAACATCCACCAACTCATAAGCCAAATGTGGTCGGAAGAAAGTACGCCTGAAGAATGGAACCTCAGCATCGTTTGTCCGATCCACAAAAAAGGAGACCCTCTGAGCTGCGCCAATTACAGAGGCATAAGTCTCCTCAACATCACCCACAAGATCTTGTCTGCCGTAATACGTGAACGCCTGAAACCGTTTATCAACAACCTGATCGGCTCTTATCAGTGTGGTCTTAGGCCAGGAAAGTCCACAATGGATAAAATTTTCACACTTAGGCAGATCCTGAAAAAAAACCAAGAAGTCCAAATCGATATCCACCACCTATTCATCGATTTCAAAGCCGCATACGACAGCATTTATAGAGACGAACTATACAGAGCCATGTCTAGTTTTGGTATGCCGCCCAAACTCGTCCGTTTGTATAGGATGACGATGGAGAAATCTCGCTGCTCCATCAGGATTTGAAACGACGTCACCGACACATTCAATACTGAAAAGGATTTTGTCAAAGTGATGCGCTGTCATGTGACTTCTTAAATCTCAATCTTGAGAGGTAGGTCAAATCTCCCTAGCCAACACCAGAGGCACAATTTTCCAAAAATCGGTACAACTACTAGCATACGACGACGATAATGACATCATTGGTAGGACACAACGAGATGTTATAGCCACGTTTGCAAGTCTAAAGAAGGAAGCGGCAGATATGGGTTAAGCAGTAAATGAGGTTAAGGCTTAGTATATGCTTTCAAAACGAAAGGACAAAAATCATTGAACTGAACGTCACCATTGACAGATATAACTTTGAGGTAGTACGGGACTTTTTCTATCTCCGCTTAATTCTGACAACGACATCTCGTCAGAAATTTAACGAAGAACTACTCTGGCCAACGACTGTTCGTTCAGGCGAGGAAGGCAATTCAGTATTAAAGCCCCCACTCGAACAACTAAGGAGATCCTATATAAGACCATGATCATTGCAGTCCTGCTCTACGGCGCTGAAGCCTGAACCGTATCAAAAGCGGATGAAGAAATCCTTTGTCGATTTCAGAGGCCAATTCTTGGAAAAACCTTCCGTTACGTTTGCGTTGAGGGGCTATGGCGACGAAGATTCAACCAAAAACTATACGAGCTGTACAGCGACATGCCCCTGGTAAAAAAAAAAATCCGCATTCGACGTTTAAGATGGCTAGGACATGTAGAACGAATGGACATCAATACTCCGGCTCGCAGAGTCCTTCATTCCAAGCCAGACGTGCGTCGGACGCATTAGAGGAAGACATCGCCTTAAGTGACGCGCACAAGTAGAAACCGACCTCAACCAACTTGGAGTGTGCAACTGGAGGCAGTGAGCTAAGGACCGGGCTAATTGGAGAGCATGTTGGTTGAGGCCCAGGTTCATTCAGGACTGTAGCGCCACTTAAGAAGAACAATCGTGTAAGAAGGGTGTAAAGTTACTCGCATAACTAAATCAAGTCGGCGATCCACCGCCTTTTTCTTATAGCGTGGTAAAATTTTGTGTCAATTATCTCACCCCGATCACCAGTTGCCTTGCTTGAACTGGTGCCGTCCCCTTTTTTATTCTTTTATTTTGCAGGTTTTAAGCCTCGCAAAATGGGTTTCGTAATTTAACCCGTGAAAAATTACATCCAACGGTCCTTTGAGTATCGTCTAAGCACGATACCATCCCACACGCTGAGTGAACCAGGCTTTCATACAAACGACGAGAAAGGCAAGGGTCTACCGTGTGTATGATTTGTGGTTGGTGGCAGATTCATAACGCGAGAAAAGTGGTAGCACCTGGGTTACCAGGTCCTTGGTTAGCTAGATTTTTGTAAAAATCGCAAACACGTGAAAGTTTGATAAAATTAATATGTCAAGGTCGTATCTTTATATACCCAAGACTTAAATATCTGATTTGTGAAAAACTTTCAAGACATGGACTTACTTCAGCATTCCAATACACCTGTAAAGATACAAATATCTCCAAAAGGATATCTACAGCTTATATTATTAAAGCAATACCCTACGCCAACCATAACCCCTCAAGTGAATCACTCTCTCGAACTGTTAACCATGAATGATAGTCCGGATATTTAACCTTCGTCTCCTCCGAATATCCGTAAGCGTCTGTGTTTTCATTTTAATATTCTTTTCCAGGGCAGGACATGCGACATCAGGATAAATTCCCTTCGAACTATTTGTTCAAAAAAAAAAAAAAACCAAATCCCGGCAAAAAAAAAATGCATGTTGACAAATTTATTCACCGTAATGCACAAGCAAGCAGATCATACCACTACACCATCCAAATCAAAGCTGCTGCTCCAGCCTGAAAGTCCTTCCTCTGCACCATCATCATCATCATCATCATGGTTATGGAGCAGGAAAACCTGCCTGTCATATAGCTGAAGCAGAACGGTTTTCTATTCAAACACGAACGGACAATGACAAAAGAAGCGGAAAATTTATTCCTCCCCAGGTTCAAAAGGCTGGCAACAGTTTTCCGCCGCCATCCGCCAAGGGATTTAATAAAAAAAAAAAAAAAAACCGAAGAAAAACTATAAAATATTTACACAATACCTATACACTTATTCAACAAATAAAATGGCTGGCAAAAGACCATTCCACACAAACACACTCTCACCCTCGGGGCTGGGATGAGACCAGCTGCTACTGCTACTGTTGCTGGGTGCATTCAGAGAATGCGTTCAGCAAACATACTATCCTGGCAGTGGGAAGAAATCATCTGGCCACCAGAACAAGGACAAGAAAAGGGTTAACTTTGGATAAAGAACTCTTGACAAAGCTTCGTGGCCTATGGCCTGCTTGATGTTTTTGCTCTTTTGAATGCCTCCTGTGCACTGCTGTGTGCTACCATTCTTGTGATGATGTGCCGGTCCATGTCCTTTGCTCATGATGGAGATGTGGGTCATGAAATCAGTGCATGCCAACCGTCTTCATTCATTCGGAATTTCATAATCAGGTCAGCAGGTGGGGATGGTGGTAGTGGTGGAACAGAATGTATTTACTATGGTCAGCGTACAGGATGAGCATTCATTTGGAAGTACCTTAAG
This sequence comes from Rhingia rostrata, assembly GCA_949824845.1. NCBI lineage: Eukaryota > Metazoa > Arthropoda > Insecta > Diptera > Syrphidae > Rhingia > Rhingia rostrata. The sequence goes on from OX463757.1 coordinate 19,580,739, forward strand.
GCGGTTGGGGGTGGTGCTGGTGCAAGAGATGCTCGCATTGTCGGTACTACTAGCTACTTGTGGGTAACTCTGTGTTTCAACGCAACGCGCGGATTCCGTAAGTCTTTGTGGAACATGGAGCACTCCTTGGATCCATGAAGAAAATTTTCATAATGAAATTTATGGAAAAACTTTCAGAACGGAATTGTAGAACGGATGCGTTGTGTTCAGGTTTGTTTGGTTAATTAAATTTACTTTCTAGCGTGGCACAAGGTGGAGGAACAACCAGCTGAGGGTATCAGGTTCACAATATTCTTTTCGAGCTTGAAGTTTAGTTGGAGGCAGTCTCAAAAGTATGGAATCTAGAATATGTCGCATTGGAGCATTTTATTTCACGAAATGCTAATGAAACCCAATGCGGGCTCAGTGGTAAGGTGGTTTTGGAAACACCAAAACGTCTTCCGTATCCATCCTCTCGCGATGATTTGCAGAATAATCCAACTACAAGCAGCAACTACTTGCCCGATCCTTAGCTAAGCGCCTGCAGTTGCGCACTTCAAGATTGGTTCCATTTGTGGGCGCCACTTAAGGCGAGATCTTGCTCTACTGTGCTCTACTGCGTCCGACTACTGGCTGGGAATCGAAAATTCTGCGAGCCGAAGACTTGGTGTCCATTAAGTCTATGGGTTTTTTTTTTCTTTTTTTAAATATTTTTCAACACTTAGGACTCAGTCCCTGAAGGTTATAAAACCCAGTGATGGAAAGAAGGAAAAAGGTTTGTAGGATAGTTAGAGATTGGGAGTAGGTGGGAAAAGAGTGAGGTGGCGATGCGCGTTAATTTTGAATCTTTGCAGGTTGTAGTCATCTGGAAATATTGAAGAAGGCAAGCTATTCCATAATCGTGAAGTGTGGTTAAGAAATGATCTTCTAAATTTTACTGTGCGCCCGAAAACAGGCTCTATGCAATATAGGTGTGCCGAAGAAGTCGCACGAGTATTTCTATTAAACAGACGGACAGGCGGGATACAACTATATATTTCGTCGGAACATTTATGGTGAAAGTAGCGGTAAAGAAGCGCAAGGCATCCAACATTTCGCCGGTGTTCGAGAGAATGAATTTCGCTACAAACTGATTGGTTGTCAATAAGTTTGATAGAATGACGCTGGACTCTGTCAAGTAGGCTCAAGCATGTTGCAGGGGCACCCGCCCAGATGTGCGAGTTATATTCAAGTCTTGGACGAATGTAAGCTTTATCGATATTAGCTAAATCTGATGGAGTGAAAACCCGTTTGCATCGTTTGAGAAATCCTAGGCATTTAGCACCAACTTTAGCAGCATCTATAATTTGCTGGTTCCATCGAAGGTCTGGGCTAATATGCATGCCAAGCATAGACAGGTTCATTAGATTCCTTAACTTCAACTGCTTCCATGTTAAGTTTAGCAACATTTGTATCCCGCTTCAGAGATAGGAGACAGCACTGGGTTTTTGACGCATTGAATTCAACCCGGTTGTTGGTACCCCAGTTGATAATTGTATCAAGATCAGAGTTGAGTTCAGTTGACATTCACTGGCGTTGAGACTCCACAATTTGGGGATCTTGTCGCGGAGTCGTTAAGGAGTAAACAAAGTCAAGAGTGCTGTCATCCGCGAATGAATGGATAGGATTACAAGTCAGAGGGAGAAGGTCGTTAATAAAAATTAGAAACAGAGTCGGTGAGAGGACTGAGCCTTGGGGTACTCCAGCGTTTGTTGAAAAGGGGGTGGAAGTTGACCCATCTAATCTAACTCGTAATCCAAATTAAAAAAGTATTACCGACACCAAAAGACCTAAGGCTTTTGAGATATCCAGAGCAACAATTCTACATTCACCGAATTGGTGAATGCAACGATTCCATTTTTCGCTTAGATAGACCATAAGATCACCTGTAGAACGTTGCTGACGAAAACCATACTGACGGTCAATAAGGAGATGGTTTTTTCCTAGATAGCTTATGAGGTGGTAATTGACTGTACTCTCCATGACCTTAGAGAGTACTGACGTTAAAGCTATGGGTCGGTAGTTTGAAGGGAAGGTTTTTTCGCCCTTTTTGGAATTGGCTGAACATGCGCTAGTTTCCACCTATCTGGAAATATTCCTGCAGTGTAAGACAAGTGAAAAAGTTTGCGTAGAGGTTTGGCCAGAGTGGAAGAACACCTCTTCAGAACAAGGGGAGGAATTCCATCTGGACCTGAGGCTTTATTTTGTTTGAGATCTTTTAGAACTCGAGCCACTGAACGGGTTCGAAAAAACAACGGTCCTAAAGAATATTGAACCGGACTCAGCGATGGTGGTGAAGAAGAGGTGTCTGGTAAGTCGAAATTGGCTGCGAATATGGGAGCTAGCAGATTTGCTTTTTCTTGAGAGTCCGTGATATTTCTGTCGTCGTAGACAAGCGCTGGGGTTGTTGATGATGTACAACCTTTAATACGTTTGACGAAAGACCAAAAAGTTTTGCTGCCTTTAGGACATTGCAATATTTTTTGCCTCACTTTTTGGTCATGTAAGAATTTAGCACGCCTTAATATAACCTTACAGTCGTTTCTAGCCCGCCTGTAAAGACTCCGATTTTCCTCCGAAGGTGTTTGACGCCAAAGGGCAAAAGTCTCTTCTTTCTTCCGGAGAGCAGTCACACATGACGGATTGAACCAAAATGTTTTTCTTTTGGTTTGATGCTAACGGATTTGCTTGGAATAAAGTTTTACATCCCAAGCAGGATTAAGTCTGTTATCATGTCAGCAGCGATGTTAACGTCTCTATTGAGAAAATATTGAGACCAGTTAAAAACCCCAAAAAACGAATTTAGTCCGCTTCAATTAGCACTCTCGTATTGCCATATTGTTCTTCTAGGGTATTTTTTTTAAACTGGTTGTTCTAGCCTAGTTGTCCTAGCCACTTAAACGATCAATGCGGAGTTTTTTTTGACCAGATCTCTGTCGCTGTATAGCTCGTAGTCGAATCATAGTCTACTTAGTCCGTCAACGAAGACGGGACTAAAGATTTTTTGAAGAATTTTCCTCTCAAGACTTTGACTTTTTAAGCTCACAAATTTCATGGCATTTAATGTTTAAAAATAATTTCTGGAATATGGCCTCCGCGACTTATGCCTTATGCACCTGGTCCTATTTTGCTCCAGTTTTTCGAGCATACCCGTACTTATTCTGGCAATAGTGCGTTGTATTTCGGGTTCTAAGTGATCGATAATTGATGGATTATCAGTATGATCAGAGATTTGACGTATCCTCACAAAAAGTAGTCCGAAGGTGTTAAATCACTTGATAAAGGTGGCCAATTCACAGTTCCATTTCTTGAGATGGTAAAGTCACTAAACGTTTGGCTCAACAAAGTCATGGTTGCATGAGCTATATAGCATGTTGCGCGGTCTTGTTGGGACTATTTCATCTCCAACTGATTTCCAATGACATGAGGAATTCAAAAAAAAAAATCATTTCCCTGTAGCGTTCGCCATTAACGGTGATTTTGGCACGATCGGTTTCAGATTTAAAGACAAATGACCCGATGAAGGCTTCGACATGTAACCGCACCAAACAATGATTTTTTCTGGATGCAATGGTGTCCAAAGAGTCTCACGAGGATTGTGCTCACTTCAAAAACAACAATTCTGCTTTTTTAAGTGCCCGTCATGCCCGAAATAAGCCTCAACGGTGAAGATGATTTGACGACAAAAATCGGGTTCAACTTCGAATTGGTTCTCAGCCCAACCACGGAACAAACAAAGCAATTTATGGTCCCCTGGCTTTAATTCGTGCACCAGTTGGATTAGGCCAAGATATTTCCTCAAAATTTACCAAGTAGAGGACCGACAGACACTGAGTTGCTGAAAACGGCGTTGGATTGAAAAATATTCGTCCTCTGTCACACTCACGTCTATAGCTTCAGTATCCCTATCGGAAGTTTTACTTACTTACTTACTTACTCAAGTGGCGTTACAGTTCGGAACGAACCTGTGTCTCACCCATCATGCATCTCTAACAAGCCCGATCCTTAGCTAACAGCTTCCAGTTGCACAGTTCAAGCTTCCAACTTGCCCTGCTAAGCTCATTTTTGGCGTTTCAAGAATCAAATTGAAGAAGTCGCATGAGAGCGCATCGCCTTGCCTAAATCGTTTTATGGTATCGAACGTGTCGGTAAGGTCGTTTCCGACCATTATGGAGCAGTGAAAATTCTCCATCGTCATCCTACACAATCGAAAGAGTTTGGACGGTATACCAAAACTAGACATGGCTGTGTATAGTTCGTTTCTATAAATGCTGTCAGTTGCGGCTTTGAAATCGATGAATAGGTGGTGGGTATCGATTTGAACTTCTTGGGACTTTCCCAGGGAATATGAAAACACTGATAATGGCCGATTAGTTTGTTGGTAAACGGTTTCAGGCGTTCACATATTATGGCAGATAGGATCTTGTAGGCGATGTTGAGAATACTTATGCGTCTGTAGTTTGCGCAGTTCAGAGGGTCTCCTATTTTGTGGATCGGACAAACGATGCTGCGATTTCATTCGTCAGGCATACTTTCTTCCGACCGGATTTGACTTATGAGTTGGTATGGATGTTACTTACAAAGTCATCTCCGCCAGCGTCATAAAGCTGGGCGGGAAGGCTCTCATATCATCATATCATGGATATCAGCATTATTACCTTGGCTGCAACAAGGTAGTGTTCCGAGTCGACATTAGCACTCCGGGATGTTCAGACATTAAATACTGGATGCGTGCCTTTTGTATATCGCAACGTGATCAATTTGGTTGACCGTTCGTTGATCTGGAGATCGCCATATCCCCTCATGGATATCGAGGTGGTTTTCCCAACTAATGCCGTTGCCAGACGTGATGACGTGGATGCCTTTTTCTTCGACAATACTTCTAAAGATGTCTTTTCCTCCCATCTTTGAGTAAAAATCTCCTAGCACGATTTTAACATCGTACTTCGGTAATCGCTCATAGGTTTTGCCAAGGACCTCGTAGAAGCAGTCCTCAGCCATATGAACTTTTTCCTTGCGTGAGCGAATTTAGAGCTTATGTTGATGAATTTGACTTTGATGCGGTTTGTTACAATGCGTTTGCTAATGTCTTGGGGACATACGACTTCTTCCCTGGAATTTTTAACCAATCCGCATCCGAATAGTCACTGTTTCTGCTCACTATGACAGGGTCCGTAGTATACGTCAGATTTTTTCACCACCAACAATACCGGCAGCCAACATTTCAGTTAAATCGACTTAATAGTATGGGCTCCAATGTATATAACTGCAGACTCCAAAACGGCAGACATAAATTTTTCAATACGACTACTTTGGACTTGGTGTACCTTAAAACATAAAACAATCACGATACCCTACACAACGTATGCTGGTTATGTATAAATTCCTTCGAAATAACTATTCTCGACAAAGTTCTCTTCGTTACCGGTAAATCGACAACAGACCAAAATTTCCCTCTAAGGCAAAACCTTGAAGAGACCAATTTTCCCCAAAGTCCCATCGTTTTTAAAAACTCCAAGTCAGCCTATGGTATATCATCTAAGCCTTGAAGCTCTACACACCGATGATTGAGTTAAATTTTCCTGGAAAACTAATTCCATTTTCGTGATGTAAACATCTTAAAGACTCGTCATAGTTTCCTTAAGGCTTCCCTAAAAGTATGTTAAAAATGTCATCTGGAATAACCACTTCTGACGAAGTTCTATTCAAATTTTTAATCTAAGGCCAAACTTTGATGTGACCAACCAATTATATATCGTGATCCATCATCTTTTTACCATTTTCAGGGCCGCGTTTGGTAGATTCCAAAGCCTGGAGCTCTACAAGCTGTTACTTGAATTTCACGTAAGAAATTGATTCCGTGTGCCATAGTAGCACATCTTTCGACTCGTTATAGTACCCTTAAAGCGACCCTTCAAGTACGTTAACATTTTTCCTCGAATTATCCGTTCTTGAAAATTTCTTTTACTTCATCGGAAAACAAAAGGATTCAAGCGAATGGCACAATGGCCATCAAATATTCAGGCAAGCATATTACAGCGAAAACTTTCGCACAAATTTCTCCAACTCCGGAGCACTCATTAAGTGAAACTGAAGCACACAGTCCTGTTCGGCGAAAGTGAAATTAGCGTCATTTAGGACGAGCTCACGCATCCCCATTATTTCCCCACCCTACGTCGACACTATATTACGTTGTAGATGTGCGGATCCTTTGAAAAGGACAAAACTTCAAATTACTTTTCATTTCTAAACAAAAGGAAAAGTTTTTTGTTTTTTTGTTGGTCTTTGTTGTGTTTTATCCTTTTTCGAAAAAAAAAAAAAACTCGGTGGAATAGTTGAACGCGTTTCTCCCCCACTCTGCCTTTGGGGAATTGACGTTGACGTTGATGTTGATGGTGGGGTGGCTTCGTCTCAAGTCGAGCGAGTTAATTTAATTGGATCTGCACGAGTGTAAGTGCTCGAGTTTTGTATTTTGGACGAGCACGGACAAACAAGACGTGTACTCATAGTTACCATTCCACTTGGTAACCTACCCCGCGCCAGCCAGCGGTTACCCTTTATCGTCCTGATTATGAATATTATTTTTGGACGTACTTTTGCGCGTTGTTGTCGCTACAATCCTTGTATTGTAATTTGACAATGACATTCGAGATTTGAAGGCGAATGTGGTGCGGCAGAGGTGAGCTCACAACTTTGAAGTGGAAAACTTGGTCCTTTCTGTGTGGACCTAATCTTGATGTCTTTTGTTTGCCCCTCCAAGATGCTTGAGTTTATTCGGAAACTTAGTTAGCAAAAGCAAACTGTTTGCGGTCGAAATGCTGGAGAGAACCGGCCTCGGGTGAGGGTGGCTTTTTAAAACCATTCAATGTCCTGAGGAACTGGAATTGGGCTCCTTTGTGGGATTGTTTTGTGTTTCATTACTTTTATGTGGTTTCTAAGGATGGTATCAAGGAATTGTAATTTGCAGTAAATTGAGGGGATTATGCAAGTGTCTGTGTGGGTTAGTGGGTTGTTGGTCAACAAGTTTTCCAGCCACAAAATGATGGGGGTGGGGTGGTGATTAATTCATAATCAACCATCAAAAGAGAATGCGGACGGTATTGATGAAGTGGTGGTGAATTCTTGAATAACTGTGGGGGACCTTTGTAAATGAACTGGAAGTTCGGAATGTGGTTGGTTGAGGTGGACCTTTCTCGGGAATAAGCGAAAACATAATCCAGTTGTATATGCTGGGCGTATGATTAAGTACGAGAGTCGAAATCAATTCACAGGATTAATGGGAATTTTTAGATTTTTTTATGAGAACAAAATAATTTTAAATAAATCTCTTGCCAAAATCAAGCAGCGTTGGACAAGGTGAGTACCTGAAAGGTAGGAGCAGATAACACATTTGGAAATCACCGGTGTCGGTAAAACTGATAAACAAATCGGGACAGCGCCGTCGGACAGGTTGGAAGGGTTATGAATCGTTACGAATGATTTTGATCGCAGTGTTGTCAAAATATATTCAAGATAATAATGTGGCCTTGAGTAATTATAGAGAAAATCAGTTTTTTTTACCAGGGATACAAATATCCTTAAGCGTCCTTTGGTTCCGTTTGCATTGATCTGTTTCAGAAGCGGGGATTCGTATTTCATCAAAAAAAAAGGAACACGCGGCTCAGAAAAATCGAAAAGTCTCCAGATAAGAATCGCACACGTCAATTTTACAAAAAAAGCATCTGGTAGTTCTGGAGGGCTTTACGAAATAGCAGTGGCAATAAAATTACAGACGCTTTGGGAACTGTGAATGAATTCAGGCAGCTTTTTTAGAAGTTGCTAAACGGGTACAATATCGTGAGAGTAATAGCGAAGAAACCCCCGAAGTCAACGATGGGGAAGTAATAGAAGAAGTCAGGACGGCTTTTTAGAACAAGAAGGCAGTCCGTTCCGATTGATTGGAAGCAAAACTTTTCAAAAACCCAGGTGAAACCTTGAGAATTAAGTTACACGAAAACAGGGATTAAGTGAGCATGAACGACTTCACATGCCTTCTCAGCATGAAAGTCGATCCCTTGTCTTACGCTAAGTTTAGAGATTTTCCCTGTTAACTCGCATACAGGATCATACATAGAGTTCTGCGTGAGCACCATTGAAAAACACCTTTCGTGCGTGTTAAAGTGTGTGTTGCCGAAATGCACTAAACCGCCAGATCGACGATAATTAAAAAAAACAACGAGTTTCATGTCGATCCCCTTATTCTAATTTAAGGTCAAGAATTAGAGCATACAAAGTCAGGAGTTTATTTTATAATTTTTTTTGAGCTCAGGAGGACCTATAAAGCTTAAAGCGTGCGCTAAGATGATGGTTGGATGTTGAAGAACGAAAGAGATTCTGATAAGTTTTTGTTGACAATGCCCAGGGGTTGTAACTAGACATCAATTGTTTACTTATGTATTTTTATTCCAAGTGGTAACCATCGGACACTGGTCTCATCCAACCGGATCGACTTGCTAAACGATAAGTGCGAGGTTGACAACGAGAGGAAAAACAGTAACCCTATAAACAGACTGGTTAAACTGGTATGGAATACCCTGCCTGCTGTCCCAGGCGAACCTAAATCAGCTTCTTCGGCATATTCGACATATTCGGGTTGGAAAGGCCCCTTGAATTGAGCGCTAGCGTTGGCCTTTCGGTTCATCCACCACCACGGATGAACCGAAAGGCCAACGCTAGCGCTCAATCAATCAAACGGACCGAAGAATTTTCCTCTCGAATCGACCAAGGATTTCTTAATCCTCTTTTGAGATGGTTCATGCTTCAGCGCCGTAGAGCAGGACTGGGATGATCAGGGCCATCTTAGTCCGAAGAAACAGCGGTTGGCAAGAGCAATTCTTCGTTTAATTTCTGACGAGATTCTGATGAGCCGAGATAGACAACGTCCCGTCTAAGTCACGCTTCCAAGACATTATCGAAAGTATTGTTGCAATCCATATAAAAGCCGAATTCGCCAACACATCTAAGCCTTATATGCGCTCACGCCCCGACAGGGGAAAAAGATGATATTGGGAAGGACTGCTTCTACGAGCTCCTTGACAAAACCTATGAGCGACTACCAAATTACGATGTTGAAATCTTGCTGTGGGATTTTTACGCAAAGGTAGGAAGAGAAGATATCCTTAGCAGTACTTTCGGAGAACATTGCCTATACGACAACGCGTCTGGCAACCGACTTAGGCTAAGTGATTTCGCTCCGGAACTTAATTCCACTGTAGCTACCACATGGTTGTCTAACATTGATATCCATAAGGGACATGGTGGTCTCTAGATCAACGAACGGCCAACCAAATTGATCACATTGCGATAGGCAAGAGACACAAATCCAGTATTTTGGATGACCGAACATTTCGAGGAGCTAACACCGACACCATTACCTTTTTGCAGTCATCATGGGAAGAATGCGGATATCCAACACGCCACAACAATCCAGAAATACTGCGAAAAGATTTAATTTCGAAAGACCTTCACGCAACGCGTTTCCCTTAATACCACCAGCATCGAATGTCGAAGAACAATGGCTACGATGCCAACAAGCCATTAGATCAGCCGCAACTAATGTGCTAGGTTTTTCGCGCACACCAGCAAGACACTCCTGGTTTGATGAGGAATGCCGACATATGCTCGCAGCTCAGAACGAGGCCTGCAAGTCTAAGCTGCAGGTGAAGACGAGAGCTGCTACATAGCTCTATAGGCGAAAACGAAAGAAAGAACACCGGCTTTCCAGAAAGAAGAAAAAAGAGCAAGAAAAGCGCCCGATCGAGGATATAGAGAGGTTCGCAAGTTTTACCAAAGTGTAAAAGGTCAAAGCCTCGAGGAGATGACTTGGCATGTAACATCCAACAACTCATAAGCCAAATCTGGCCAGATGAAAGTATGCCTCAAGAATGGAACCACAGCATGCCCGATTAACAAAAAAGGAGACCGTCTTAACTGCGCCAACTACAGAGGCATGAGTCTCCTCATCAGCGCCTACAAGATCCTATCTGCCATAATACGTGAACGTCTGAAACCGTTTACCAACAACCTGATCCGCCCTTATCAGTGTGGCTTTATGCCAGCAAAGTCCACAGCCGATCAAATTTTCACATTTTGGAAGATCTTTAAAAAAAAGCAAGAAGTCGAAATCGGTACCCACCTTCTATTTATCCATTTCAAAGCCGCATACGACGGCATTTATAGAAACGAACTACACAGAGCCATGTATAGTTTTGGTATACCGCTCAAACTCGGCCGTTTGTGTAAGATGACGATAAGATGACGTCTAAACTGCGCCAACTACAGAGGCATGAGTCTCCTCATCAGCGCCTACAAGATCCTATCTGCCATAATATGTGAACGTCTGAAACCGTTTATCAACAACCTAATCCGCCGGTGAAGTCGTTTTCGATCCTGATGGATCAGCGTCTTATCGTCATCTTACACAAACGGCCGAGTTTGAGCGGTATACCAAAACTAGACATGGCTCTGTGTAGTTCGTTTCTATAAATGCCGTCGCTTTCCAGTACGCAAAACCCAGATGGACCCGAAAAGCTTTCGAGCCAGAAGAAGAAAGGCAGAACAGAAAGGGTTTTTGAAATACCTATGTCGACTAGGATGTCGCTACTAATGAACCCACAACGAAGGAGTGTCCCTACTAAGGCATTCCCTACAGATGAGCCATCTGCCTATGAATTATCTTGATGGAATCAACTGTGGCGTCTCCAGCTCCAACCAGGCCAAACTAAGTGAACTCCTTATATGGGCTACTCGGACATATCCGGAACTTCAGTTTGACCAAAATTAACGTTTTTCTAAAAAAAAAAAATGAAGTGGCAGTGAATGGATTTTAAGGAAAACCTATGTACACCCGGGCAAGGAACCTGTTTACAAAATTTCATTTTTCTAGCTCAAAATGTCATAAAATCGGTGAAATACGGAAAGACGGATGGACAGACAGACCTGGCTCAATCGACTCATCCAGCAATTCTGAGTCGATCCGTAGTCTTTGAGGCATAACTACTTATATGCTAAAAACTTTGTATCAAAACTAAAATACCCCTATGGGATAGGGTATACAAATCTGGTGCATTCAGGTTAGGTAACCTTGGGGAACAGCGGTAAGTAGGGCTTCTGTGTCTTAATTTATTTTGGAATTTTCATTACAGCTTCGCTATAACCGGACTGGCTATGTATGCAGTTGTTTCATCCCCAAATCCTAGAGAAATACATAAGTCTTCGGCACAGTTCAGTGTAAAAAAAAAACTCCTCCGACATCTTTAATGAACGCTCCTCATTGCCAGTTACTGTTACATCATTGTCTACTATGAAATTTTCCCCCGATAACGCACCTTGATGAAACTGAACACCACAAAATGACTCGCTCTGGGAGCAGTTCAGTCTCATAGAGCATATACGCCAAGATTATTAAGTCATACAGATGACGCATTGAAAACAAAAATTAGAAACCTTTGCTCACCAGCTTCATGGTACGGTCGATCGGTGGCAGTGTGCACATATGAAAAACGAGATCAAAACATACGGCGAACTGTGCCAGCACGACCCGCCATAGCACAATTTTTCTCTAAACAGTGGTTTGTCATCTGTATGACTTTATAATCCTTGATATAATATGGCAATTTTGCTTGTTAACATGTCCCTCTAGATCAAAAATGATCTTCGTCAGGATGAGATATAAACAAGCAACTTGTCAAGTTGTTGTCATGTTCGGACATTTCAATCATATTTTTGGAAAATTGTCAGGCGAACAGGTAGATCTAGTGCCCGTTATTTAGATTTTGTGCAGGCTCACGTTTAAGTCATAATTCCCATTTACATGTACCAATTTTTGGCGCAACAGGCTCGTAAGTACCCAGGGCCAAGCTTTCTCAAAACCATTCATGTGTGCGATGGCGGGACCTCCTGTTTTATGCCGACTTCGAACGGCGAATTTGAGATAAGCTATTCTTGGCAATTGGTAGGACTCAGATGATTTGTCAGATCATCAGGAGAGGTGGGCCATTGAAAAATCATGAATGAGTTGCAACAGCTGGGAATCGAACCCAGATCTTCTGCGTGGCAGTTCATCGAACTAACTATCGCGCCACTGAGCCCGTACCATACCCATTTGCGCGGAGTCGACTCGTTGCCTTGATTGCAACGAATTTATGTGCAACAAGTGTTTGTTGGATCATCGTAATAGTCCGTTGTCGTCTAATCATTCGGTTATATCGTTGCCATCGCCAATTGGATCATCCCCAACGGGTAGCATCCCGGCGACAATTTTACCACCGAATGTCATGTGCGACTTGCACAACGAAATTTTGCGGTTTGTTTGTGACCCCTGCAAGAAGTTGGTGTGCCAATGTTGCACCTTGGGCGAGCATAAGGATCATAATTACCTCTCAGTGCAAAGCTTTGTCGAGGAGGCTAAGGAAAAAACTGAGTTGGCTATGGAAAGTAGTCGCATGGGCACCAAGTGTTTTAAGTGGACAAATCTTTGAGTCCAAACCTTTGGATTTACAAGTATTGACGAAGCTATAGCCGCTTTTGTGTCCTGAACCGGGACATAGAGATCTTGATGGTACGATCTTCGTACGATGCTTCCAAAATGGAAAAACATGTTTACCATCTTCATAAAGGTCCATCTACTCGGGGGAGTGCCGCCCAACTCCCTCCTAGATTCGCTAACGGCGGAAATTACTGACTGCAAAGGATGTTACCACAGCATTATCCAAATCCTCGTTATGTAAACCCCAACGTTAATTTTAATTCATTAACCTACAAAAAAAAAACTGTAAGCCGATTACCCACTTTGTTTTTGTAGCACTATTCGTGCGCCACCCTGTATGCGGTGAATACTCAAGAGACCTTATCTTCCAAAATTTGTAGAACGTGATTTGTAGAACGTGATGACATCACTCAGACATCACCAGTTTGTAGTTATCTTCATCTTCTTCCTTACGTAGAACTATAACCCTGTTCCCAAGAAACATCTCAACAATCCCAGATAGCATGACAGAAAAAAACAATCGCATCCAATAATTTGCGGCACTTTAAAGCTTTCGCCACAAACCTCGACTAAAGTCAGTCGCAGAAACCTAAAACAGCATGAAAAAGCAATTAGATCCCATCTCTACGGGATTGCTTGGCAGCAGTTCAAGAGTGAACTTAATGGCCGAATGACCAGCCCCATCCAAGTCGATAATTCTGTTCAACACTCGCAATAGAATCGTTTTCTCTCCACGGTGAGGCTACCGCTCAGCAGAAAACTGGGTCAAATCCATAAACGAAAACTTTCCCAAGCGAAACGCCAACTGGCCAGATTCCCAAGAATCCCGCTTGAAGGTCATCGCATTTATCAAATCCAACGACTCCTTGCCGAACTAAAAACGTCTACAACTGCCAGTGAGTTGATCAACATTACGGTCAACATCAGACAAACACGCACCATCCATGGAAACGAAAAGCCGAAGCACGGACAAACATCCGACTCCCCCCCGGATGGGAACCGAACATCTTCAACATGCACTAACGAAAGATGTCAGCCCCGTTACCTAGAGACCCAGTTCCGACAGAGGACACAAAAAGTGCATTGTGCAGCAAAACATTTGGGCCGCATTCGAAAACCAAGAAACAGTCCGACCGACGTATGGGGGGTTCCACGCGAAATACAGCTCCAGGGATACAACAACACCGAGTCCTTGAATCCTTGACGTGGATGGATTGGGTTACGTTGAGTTTTATTTATGTTTCGTGTTTAGCATGTTTTTCTTTTCGGCTGCAGATGGACGGACGAGATTTGGGTTTTTGGCCGGAATGTTGCGCCTCGAAAATGCGGATGTGTCTGTCTGGTGCCAAAAATGTAGTCAGGTATTGCAGGAGGTAGGGATTGGTTGTGGCATTCTTTGTGGAAGCTGCACGTTCACTTTTTTTTTTTTTTTGCCTCTGTTCACCAGCCAACAAGAAGGAGCTGACCTAACTAAACATAAAGCACTTGCAGTGCAGCTTGGTTTAAGACTGCAGCAGCAAGATAGGAGGAAATAGACAAACGGTAAATGAAAAAAAAAAAATAAATAAATAAGCGAAAGGATACGTGTGGTGATGGTGTAGGATTGCCGATGGCGTCGTGTGAAATTCTTGTCGTACGTTTTCTGGGTCAATGGAAGTGTCGGAAGAGTTTCTCTGGCTGCTGTGTAGGGTAACAGCAAACAACACAAATCGCGCAAGGAGGCGTCCTTTTGGTAGTCGTGGTGGTGTTTTATTATTCGTGTGGCTATAGAGGGTTGTATTCAATTTGGTTGATTAGATTACACATATGGAGCATTGGGGGATTGTGGGATTATGGAAGCTGCATGGGTGATTTTGCAGGGCAAGTGATTTCGGCAAATCCTTGCCGAGGAAATTTAATCAGATGAGGTTCAACGGAATTATGTAAAGTGTTACGATTTCATTAGGGCTACCAATGTTGTTGGATGTTCAGGAGCATCCATTTGTCCTGATAGTAATTGGTGTTAGGAAACCACGCTTCCCTTAAGTTGAAAAAGCACCAGCTTCAGCAGTCTTCGACACCTATGCAGAGACAAATTGTGCATAGGTTTACCGTCCCATGGAAGTTCTCTCAAAGCATGTCTTATGAATTAACGTTGGGCTGCTTCAATTCTATTTGAAAGAAATAAAAGTGTGTCCAAACTTGTGAGGCATACTTCAAATGAGGTCGAACGTGTGACATAAGGGTCATTGACCACCTTTTATACAAAAAGATAGCAAAAAGCTAGATTAACTGAAAATTACGTTAATAAACTCCGTTTTAGGATCTTTAAAGCTGTCAACACACATAGAGTGTGCCCCTGGACAGAGTATATTTTAAAATTTGGGTGGAGCACGTTGTCGTGAAAGTGTCAGATGTTGAAATTTTGTAGTGTTGATATTCAAACCGTTTCTAAGGCACCAAACATTAAAATCTCCTAAGGCATACGAAAATTTCAAATATTTTACTTTAGACTTCTTTGAAGACGCCGCAATAAATTTGTTTCGTCAAGAATTTGGAGGACCGTTGTGTTAATATGTGCCAATTAACGTTTTTTATGTTTGCGTGCAAAATTTTTCAGTTCATCTTTGATCGCAGGAATACCCAGATCTCTACGTAGATCTTATTCCTTATATACCACGGCGCATTGACGAATGATCCTTATATTTTGTTTTCAAAACTTTGTAAAATATTTAGATTCGTTTCACTGGTACAACCCCATAGTTGTATACCATGTGTCGGGACTGGCTTCAGCACTTGCTTGTACAAGGTGGCGCAAAAATAACCTTCCGATGTTTTTTGGCTGTAATTAAAAAAAAAAATGAAAAACTTTGATTCTTCTTGTGGATTATTTTTATTTGGTCTTTTAATTTTTTACATCAAGTCACAGTTGATTGTCATTTGAGCCCTTTTTATGGTATTTTCCATCACTTTGGCCAAAACTTCCGGCGATAGGTCCTCGCATTCTTGACGGATATTGTCTTTAAGAGCTGCAAGAGTCTGAGGCTTGTTGACATAAACCCGCGACTTCAAAAAGCCCCACAAAAAGAAGTCTGGAACGGTCAAATCAGGCGATCTTGCTGGCAAGTGCAAATCGCCAAAACGGGAGATTAGGCGCCCGGGAAATGCATCCTTCAGCATATCGGTTGTGGCACGTGCAGTGTGTGCCGTTGTACCGTCCTGTTGGAACCACATGTTTTCAAATCCCAACTCATCAAGAACTCGTTGATCATTGCTCTGTAGCGCTCACCATTCACAGTAACCGTTTGGCCCGCGACGTCTTCGAAGAAAAAAGGTCCGATGACTCCTCCAGCGAAACAGCACACCAGACAGTGACTTTGAGCGGGTGTAATGGCTCTTCGTGGGTTACACGCGGATTTTCAGTGCCCCAGAAGTGTAAAGTTTGCTTATTAACGTAACCCGCTAAGATGGAAATGGGCCTCATCCCTCATGATTATTTTTGATGAAAAATCATCTTCCTCTTGGTGGTGCTTAAGGATGGCTTGAGCGTATGTTAGACGCGATTGACGGTCAGCAGCTAACAGCTGATGCACCGTCTGGACTTTGTATGGAAACATCTTCAAATCTTGTACCTAAATTAGCTGTAAAGACCGTCGACTGATACCCATTTGCGTGGCACGTCGTCGTCTGGTCGATGTCGACGGCGCTTCCATGACATCTTCGGCTACAGCAGCAATATTCTCTGCAGAACGGCTACTCCGGGGTCTGCCACGCCTGGCAGCATCTCGTGTTCTGCCAGTCTCTTCGAGGCGAGCGGCTAAACGTCGCAGTGTTTCACCAGTAGGCGTTGGACGGCTAGGAAATCTGCGACGAAATTCACGTTGTGCCAAAGTCACCGACCGATTATTGCTCAAATAAATAGTTCACCAATATTCCGCGTTCTGGAGCAGTTTAGCGTAACATTGTTTATTAACGGGTATTTCGCATGTGTTTACTACACAAATGTCAAAACAGAACTGACATTAGGGGCCAATCGCAAAATTTATAGCACTTTCTGATAGGAGGATTACTTTTGCGCCACCTTGTATAACAGCGGCTTGTTATCAAGGTTAAGCTTCGAATATTTTCCGAGTAACCAGTACAGTTCTCTGTATTAGTTCGTCGCATTTCTTATTTACATGCGACTTCCATTTTAATTTAGCATCGAGTGTTATTCCGAGATATTTCGCGTCATTTGCAAAGGATCTCAAACCGTATTGAGAAATACTGGCAAATTGCTTGTCCGTTTATGAGAAAAATCTACATAAATCGATTTGCTCTCGTTAAGTGCAATCCGGCAGGATTTTGTCCATTCAATTTTTTTTTTTTTCTTTCTTTATTCTTTCTTTAAAACGTTATAATAATTCATTTACCCGCGAAGCTTATTGCTTATCTGCAGGTGGTTGCATATTCTATATTGATAATATTTCACAGTTTATCGGTTGTGGAAATTTGAAAGAGTAGGTATTTATAATTAATTTACAATTTTCAATAAATTTAGTCATTCACAAATGTTCATATGGAGTTAATATACAACGTGAACCTTCACTTCTCAGCCAAGCTTAGTCTGTCGTCGGTATTGTGTTTTTTAATGTATGTGTTTTAATGGAAAGGAAATTTAGAGTGGACGTTTGCAATGTTCGTGGTTTAAAATCGAATCTTTTTTCTGCATACGCCCACATTTGTAAATACAAACCAGCTGTTTTGGCACTAAGTGAAACACAGGTGGGGGTGAATACTGACTTATCAGAATTAACCCTACCTGGATATAATTTAGTGCCTTTATTCTTTTCTCACCGCGGTCTCGCCATATATATACGTAGTGACGTAGCCTACCAAATTCAACATCAATACGGCCAATGTTCCAATCCGGAATTTAATTTTATATGGCTGAAATTCCATGTCCGTAGGCATATAATCCACTACTGTTTCATTTATAGAAGCCCAAACCTTGACAGTAATTCAACCCTTAACGAGTTTGATGCACTGTCCGACTCCATCTCTAGAATTGTATCCCTGCATCCTCACACTGAAATCGTCATTGCGGGCGATTTCAATGTACACAATTCTACGTGGCTTCAACATTCTGGACAGACAACACCCGAAGGAAGGTATGTTGAGATCTTTGCTGAGGTAAACAACCTAACCCAGCTTGTAAATGAGCCGACACGCATACCGGATATTAACAGTCAAGCCGCCAACACCCTGGACTTGTTTCTTACCTCTCACCCTGATAAATACATCATCAATGTATTATCGCCTCTAGGTTCGTCAGACCACTGTATCATATCAACAAATTTCTCGTACTCCAACCACACAGTTAAAGAGCAAATTCCCAAAAAAACCGTATGGCAATACGAGAAAGCCAATTGGGAAGCATTAAACAGTTTTTTTTAGGAATTTTTTAGGAACCAATCAATTCACCATGGTGGCGAAAGCAAGATTGTTGCGCTTGATATTTCAAAGGCATTTGACAGGGTTTGGCATCAAGCCCTTTTGTCGAAAATGCGTGCATTTGGAATCGACGAAAAACTTCTTCTATGGATTAGACCTTATCTTTCGAAACGTTCAATTCAAGTTGTTTTGGATGGTTTCAAGTCTGTAACTCACCAAATAAATGCTGGTGTCCCTCAAGGCTCAGTTTTGTCTCCGACTCTCTTTCTCATTTTTATAAATGATCTCCTGTCTGTAATTTCTAATCCAATTCATTCCTTCGCTGATGACAGTACCCTCAGCTTCTCATATTCGTTTACAGGTCCTCGTCCCTCACCTTCGAACGTGGACTCTAAACGTCAAAATATGTTAAGCTCATTGAATTCCGACCTTGACAGCATTATCAAATGGGGTAAATCTAATAGAGCGGAATTCAATGCTTCCAAAACACAATGCTGTCTTCTGTCATTAAAGCGTAACCAAAATCTAGAGCCATTATCCATGAATGGCACTTACGTCGAAGAAACCGAAAAGCTTTCCATGCTAGGTATGTGTGTTAGTAACGACTTACGTTGGAACGATCACATATTCGAAGTCGCTAAAAACGCAGCGAAATGTCTAGGTTTCCTAAATCGATGTAAGAAATATTTCACCCCCTCTGATCTGGCCACAATATATAAAGCGTTTATACGCCCAAAACTTGAATTCAACGCCCATGTCTGGTCAGGTGCACCAAAATCAACATTGCACCTACTAGATAGGATTCAAACACGTGCGAAAAAACTTATAGGAGACATAAGAATAGCGAACTCCTTAGTTTCGCTTGAACACCGTCGAAACATCTCCTGCCTTACCTTGTTTTATCGCTATTTTAACAACCAATGTTCAAATGAAATAGCCAGCTGCATTCCTCCCATTCAACAATTCAGCCGCAATACTCGTTACGCAATGAATGCAAATCAGTTTACCCTCAAGCCTATCTTCGGACGTACGCTGAAATATAGAGATTCATACATAAACCGAACAACACGAATGTGGAATGCTCTACCAAACTCTGTTTTTCCTCTCCATTATAACTTACAGACATTTAAAACCAATGTGCATCGGTATCTCCTTTCTTCTTATCCCTAATTTCCTTAACGCCCGCACTGTGCTAAAACATATAAAGGGTATTCATAACCCCTTGAGTGCGCGCAAATTATAAAAAAAAAAAAAAAAATACATGATGTATGTTTAAAAGATACTTTTTTACATCTTTTTTGCGTTTTTTAAAGTTTAAAATGTTTTTTAAGTTTGCTGGTAGTACATTCATTATTGCTGGTAGGGCGTAGCTTGGATGTCTTCTCCCATAGATGTTATAGGTTTCAGGTGTTTCCAGCAATCGCTGAGCTCTTCTTCTTGTATTGAGATTATGGCGTATATTTTGTTGGTATCGTTGATCGTCATAGTATTGTAATAAAGCTTTTATCTAATATCTAATACCTTTAAATTAAAATGGTTAGTACTGACTATTTTAAATAATCGATGCTGAATATTAAGTATCTTATCTAGGTGGGTTTTCGATGCATTTCCCCACGCTAATATTCCGTATCTTAAGCGAGATTCAGCGAGAGAAAGGTATACTTGATTTTGGACATCAACGCTAGTATATCTTTTTAGATACACCATCGCAAAAACAGCACTTTTTAATTGCACCCGTATTTTATTTATGTGTTCATGCCACAAGAAGTGATCATCAATTATGATTCCTAGATATTTTATTGATTTCACTACTTCAATAGCATCACTTTTGCTTGTGGTTGAACAGTTTTCGTTTTGGTGATATATACGTATAGACGCTTCAGGTTGACGTGGCATGCGTATATGCATCATCTTTGTTTTATCAGCATTGATAACCAGCCCTTGATCATGGCACCATCTTGAGACATTATTAAATTCGTCTTGCATTATTCCTATAGCAGTATCCAGGCACTTGTGCTTGACAACAATTGCAATGTCATCTGCATATGCAAAAGCTGTACTTCGTTTAAATACACGAAGTAGCTCATTTGTGAACAAGATGAAAAGTATCGGTCCAAGTTTTGAACCTTGTGGTACACCATATAAGCATTGTTTTTCTTGGCTAACAGCGTTTCCAACTTTTACGCGTATGGTTCTTCCTGATAGGTAGCTTTCTATCCACTTCGCTAAGGTCCCTCTTATACCAATTTTATTAAGACTTTCTATTATCTTCTCATGGCTCAATGTGTCGAAGGCCTTGCTAAAGTCTAGAAACATTACTAGTACATGGTGGTTTTTGTTAAGACTTGCGTTCACCACACTCGAAAGTTCTCCCAATAGTAATCCAGTGCTTTTATTTTTTTGGAAACCATAGTGATTTGGTTGTAGGACTCTATGCTTTACTATGAATTTCGTTATTCTTCCTACTATTATTTCTTCTAAACATTTGTCTATAACAGAAAGAATTGCGATCGGCCTATAATTTTCCATTTGGCTTTTCACTCCTCCTTTGTATACTGGTCGGATTATTGACGTCTTAAGTAACCTAGGAACACAGGATTGGCTTATGCTTCGGTTTATAATTGTTTTAATTATAGGAGTTAGGTATAAAGCGTTAGGTTTCAAATCAATCGGTCTAATGCAATCTGCTCCTGCTCCCTTATCGGATTTTAAACTGCACAACATGTTGTACACTTCTGCTTCGCTAGCTTCCTCTAAATAGATTGATGGTGTGATATGTATATTTCGATGGTTAGATGATTTCTGACTACACTTGTGTACTATTTTAGACACTTGGTTTGAAAATTGTTCCACAAATTTGTTTACGGTGTTCGTTATATTGTCGGAAAAATTGTCAATAATGACTTTATCAATCGATCTTTTATTTCGTCCCAGAAGTTCATTTAAAACATTCCATGTTTTTCTTGGGTCGTTTTTGGCATTTAAAAAACTTTGTTTGTAGAAGTTTGCCTTCATAGTTAAAATATGTTTACTTACTTCGTTTCGAAAGTGTTTGTAAATATATTCGTAGCTTTGGTTAAGTTAGGAGCGTTTTGTAATTTTATATTTGTTTCCTCTATTGTTGTGCCAACTGCTAGTATAGCTGTACCGTCAGCAAACGTGGCAACTATTGTATCGTTTGTTAGTGGGATATCACGTGTAAATAGGAGGTAAGGGGTGATCCATTTCGAGGTTCCCTACTTTTTTAAAGAAAAAAACACAGAAAATTCAAATTTAATGGAGAATGTTTATTATCATTTGAAAGAACATTGTTTGGCATTTATTTTTTGAAGATTATGTCTATCAAATGTTGGCCGTTACTACGTCACAGATGGTCCATCCGTTGAGTCCAATTTTTGATCACTCGTTCGAGCATTTCGACTGGTAACTGGCGAATGACACGCTTGATGTTTTCCTCCAAGGCCTGAATCGAAGCGGGTTTGTCGGCATAAGCTTTTGACTTTACATATCCCCACAGGAAAAAGTCTAACGGTGTAATATCACACGATCTTGGTGGCCAATCGACCGGCCCAAAACGTGAAATTATGTGCTCACCGAAACGTTCTCTCAATAAGTCCATTGATTGATGCGATGTGTGGGAAGTGGCGCCGGCCGTCTTGCTGAAACCAATTCTTCAATTTCAGGCATCAAATAGTCGGTTATCATGGCACGATAACGGTCGCCATTGACGGTTACGTTCGCACCGGCATAATTTTTAAAGAAATATGGACCGAAGATTCCACCGGCCCACAAACCACACCAAACCGTTGTTTTTTCTGGATGAAGTGGCAGTTCTTCAATCTCTTCAGGTTGCTCTTCGTCCCAAATGCGGCAATTTTGTTTGTTTGCATACCCATTGAGCCGGAAATGGGCCTCATCGCTACACAAAATTTGCCTCGAAAACGTCGGATCTTCTTGGAACTTTTCAAAAGCCCATAGAGCGAAGTGATGTCGCTTGGGAAGGTCGAGCGGCTTCAGTTGTTGCACAAGCTGTATTTTGTACGCTTTCAATTTAAGATCTTGACGTAAAATGCGCCAAGTCGTTCCATACGTCAGTCCGAGTTGCTGCGAACGGCGCCGAATCGACTCCCTACGGTCTTCGTGTACACTCGCAGCTACGGCCGCTATATTTTCTTCACAGCGTGCTGGACGTGGTCTATTCGGTCGAATATTATCCAATAATGAATGCTGGGTTTTAAAATGGGTGATGGTGGTGCGATTAGTACGCTCAGTAGACCGATTATGTTGACAATAAGTTGAGCGAAGTGCACGAAACACATTCCTCACAGAACCTGAATTTTCATAATAAAGATGAACAATTTGTAAACGTTGTTCACGCGTAAGTCTTTCCATTATGAAATGCCAAACAATACTAAACAAAAATAACATGACAGCATGACACGACTCACACGTGATCTGTCAAAAAAGCTATTGAAAAAAGTATCTCTACTTGGATCACCCTTTACATCCAACATTGTGCTGCGACACTTACCCCCTGAAGCTGTGGACACTTACGCCAAGCTGTTCACCAACGCGCTGAATAAAGAATATTATCCAGTGCATTGGAAGACGGCGGTGGTTCATCCTCTCCCAAAAAAGGGAAACGACAACTCCAATCCGGAAAATTTCCGGTCGATAAGTCTCCTTCCGAGTATGAGCAAGGTTTTCGAAAAGATTCTCAATCGAGCTCTGTTCAAGTGGTCTGAGGACAATAATATTATACCGGAGAACCAGTTTGGTTTCAAGGCTGGATATGACTGTATTCATGTCGCCTCCAAACTAGTCCCTGATATACAAAGTCAAAAAAACAGTGCACAGGTGCATGTCTGGTTCATTTAGAGAAGGCTTTTGACACCGTATGGTTAGAGGGCCTCTATCTAAAGCTGACCAGAGTTGGCATAAGTAAACCACTGCTATCTATGCTTCATGACATGTTGACTGGTAGAACGAACGTTTGTTGTCAAAGTGGCAATGTAACTTCTACCACCGATTTTTTCATTAAGAATGGTCTGCAACAGGGGCGGTAAACTCGCCGATTCTCTTCAGTGATATGTAAGGTAGTCTTACTCAGGCAATTGCGTATGCGAATGATCTTATCGCGTGCAGAACAGCCCCTACTGTCAAAGCCAATTGAACTTTTTTGCAGGACTTCGACAAGATCCAAAGATATTCCGTCGGAGCGGAAAGTTCTCCGATTTTGTACGAGTCGGAGGATTTTAGCTTCGAAGTGTTCTTCCGAAATACTGTTGCTGTTCACGTTGAAGTGCGTTCAGGTGCATTTTTCGTGCAATTTTTGACAGCTAAGTGCAATTTTTTTTCCGATTTCCTCCGACACATATTCTTAAAGGAGTTTATTTACGAATTGTAGTGAAAGGATTTTTTTCCAATGACACATACCTCGAATGGAATTTGAACCTCCGACGAAGTATGCGTTGCCGAAAATTCTCTGCTACGACGGATACCTCGCTAAGGCAGATTGTGATGACTGGAAGTTGAAAATCCTTATCCCTAGACACCATTGTCGAAGGCTTCAAGGGATACGAGAAAGAACTGGCGGGAGTTGGGCCAAACGGACAGCCACTGGAGAGTAAAAGTGTAGTAAAGTACCTTGGCATCTGGTTAGATCAGTATCTATACTTCGGAAGACATATGGGTGCTGCTCTGGCAAGAGCTAGGGGAGCGTTTGCCCTGACAAGACGATTGTTTTATAGCAGTCGTCTTGACAGCAGGATGAAGGTGAATTGCTACATTGCCCTCATTAGGCCGATGATTGCCTATGGGTGCCCGGTGTGGTTCAACGTTGCCCCTTCTCAAATGGAAAAGATACGGGTGTTTGAGAGGCAGTGTCTGAGGAGCTGCCTTGGACTTCACAGAACACCAGTATCTGACTACACAAAATACTATTCCAACCAGGTCCTTTACAACGGGGCCAACATAAACAGAAAAGACAATTTTCTGGTGAAACTCATTCGGTTTCACGCTGCAAGAGCGATGGCTTCGAACAATAGTCTCATCTTTGGGGCCCTCTACCCCAATGATGAATCTTTTGAGAGTGCGCGTTAAAGCGGCTTTATTTTGCCCGAAGCTATCCTATATTTGGATAGTCGAGGGCTGATACAGTATAGATCGGCGGTTCTGCTAATCTACCACGTCTTCCGACGAACTGTGGTTAGGCGGCTCCTATACGACCGAGACTTTGTCACTCAGGGCGGAGGAGTGCGCCTGCAGTTCTGCAGGAGTGTGTCCGATTGGGACCGTCGGAGTAGTTTACAACAGGAAAACCTGTTACTGTTACCTTACTTACTTACTTATTTAAGTGGCGCTACAGTCCGGAATGAACCTGGGCCTCAACCAACATGGACATCATCGGAATGTTGTCCGTCAGCGCCGTTTAACAGTCTGCAGAGGTGGTTCTTCCATATCCTCAGCATCGACTGTGTCTCAACTACGATATTTCCTTGTTCATCTCGAAAGGATTCTGTTCGAGCCTCGCATCCTTGACTTTGACGTTTTACACTTTGGTAAAACTTGCGAACATCGTTCCTGGAGTGGCACCTCTCTACATCCTCAATCGAACGCTTTTCTTGCTCTTTTTTCCTCTTTCTGAAAAGCCGGTGTTTTTCCCTTCTTCTCTGCCTTTAGAGCTTATGGCAGCTCGTACTTCGGTAGTCGCTCATAGGTTTGGTCAAGGAGCTCATAGAGGCAGTCCTTAGCTATATCATCTTTTTCCTCCGCATGGCCGTGAGCGCATGTAAGGCTTATGTTGGCGAATTTCTCCTTGATGCGGATTGTTACAATGCGTTCGCTTATGTCTGGTCGGTTGTTTTGAGGTGTCAGAGAGAAGTTTTTTGTTTGGCTAAAATGTTTCCCTATAGTGTCTCGTTGATTTTTTTTTGAATTCCTAAAAACCTTCGGTTCTGGGGCAGAGTCGTCAAAAACTAATTAGATGTACCTGTGGTCTGATACACCCAAAGGGTAAATTGTAAAACCCTTCAAGTGAAAAGACCTTAATTTACCATCATTATTCTACGTCCTGTTGGCAGCCAACCAATCCCTCAAAATCAAACATCCTTCCACCGCGATAACTTCTCCATAAGATTATGCTAACTATATCCAAAAGTGATACGCTAAGTTGCTTCCTCAAGTCAATAACTTTCCCGGAAACCCACTCCTTACAGAGTCCATCAAGGCAAAGTTCAAACATCCGAGTGTGCCAGGGATGAGAAAATGCTGTATCCACCGACTCTTGGTAATCAGACGGACAGAGGCGTCTGATTACCAACAGAATCTTATACACACATAGAAAATTCCAATCATCCCTGCCATCCCATTCCATTCTATCCTTTCCGTATATCTAACCATATATCTCGACCGTTCATTCATCAATTTTAATTTAATTTATCTACACGCACATGTTTACACGCATATAATGGCGCAAGGATATTAAAATTTACGTGTGCATATATTAGAATCTTACGATGTTGGGGGGGTCGTGGACCCTCGCCCATTCCATTCTCCTTTGTAGCAAACTTTTTGCCCTGGAAGATTGATGAGTTAACCCTTCATTTGTCAATTTTCGATACACAAACAACGGTTAAGGATTACCAACCTACGGAGTGCTGGTCGGAGGGGGGATCTTAACTCCTCTACACAAAGGTATCCATAAATTCCCGAAAAAAATATTCGACTCAGCGGTAGGCGGCCGGAATCCCTGCTAAATTCACTATACTCCCAGATAATGGTTCATAATTTATGTCCTCGCTATGAACGACGCAATGTTCGCACTGTGGGGTTTTACGAGCCTTCAGAAGTGTGTGCGTATGACTGAAATAAATGAACGGAGGGTCGCAAGCAGGCGGCCGGCGGCGTCCATTTTAGCGAAATTTAATCAAAATGGAGTTAGTTTGCTCAGGGATAATTGAAGAAAATCCATAGCACCTACATGGGGGATGCATATGGGGCCGGTGGTGGTCATGTCGATGTGGTAAGTGTTTACAAACACCATCGGTCCCGTTGGGGCAATAAATTCCATTACGTTGGTCATAAATCACAATTCCATCATCAGCATCGTCGTTGTCATCATCAGCGTCAGCATCAGCATCAGGCATCATCGTCCTTCGAAATGGAACCCTTTTTTTTGGATGGATGAAGGGGTACAGAGCCAAGGACTATATAAAACCAGACAAAGTGTCACCCAACGGCTGAAGTGTTGTTCCATAACTCGTTGTCGCTCCAACTGTTTTTTTTTTTTTTTTGTTTGTTATTTGCTTTGTCAAAGTGTGCAATGGAATGGGATTTGGTAATAAATTGGAGCACTTTAAAACTGAGACCAAACTAAAGGGAAGCAACCCTTCCCCCAGGCTGGAGCTTTACCACTGGTAACACATTTTTTTTACCGATATTTGTCGGTACTTTTCCTTTTTTTTCGGGTCCAGCGCGCTGAGGAATTATGAAATTCAATATTTGCTTGAGCTGAACTTAGGGATGGGTGAAAGTTTTTATTTCACTTCTTCCATTAAAAACTCGAAGGAGGGTGCAAATTATTGAATTGGAAGAAGAATAACAAAGGATCATGCTCTTTTGAAGATGGAGTATCCCAATGAGCTTGAGACTCGTGGGATGGCTACACATTTTTGTGAATCACTGATTCGTAGCGAAATGATGATATGATTGATGGTTTAGCAGGCCCGAAGGAAGGAAGATGAAACAAAATGAGTTTCCTTATCGAGGATGAACATCAGGATTTGGTTTTTTTTTTGTAAGGTTATGGTAGGAGGTCGGTTTTTTATTGGGTTTTTCTCGGAATCGAGAGATAAAGGACGAAAGAATATGCGGACTATGATGATTGTATGAGATTGGAGTAGAGAGGATACTATCCTGTAGGCACTTTCAGGATGTTCTATTTTTAACTGAATTTATTTTCGATCTTGTGAAGAGGTTCCATTGGGGATAGGTACTTTTTTAGTCGACAACAAAATGGGATACTCGCCATGATTATGATCTTATTACCAGCGAATGTACCTTTAACCTAAAATTTAGCAGATGACTTGGTATGGGTTAATAGAAATCATTGCTACCGACGAAATACAATAAGACGGGCAGAACTAAAGGAGGTTTCGATACAAATTACAGTTTGATGCCGACTGTCTCTGGGTATGCCCAGATACTTGAAATTTACTTAGGGAAAAACACAAACTCCGATCAATCATCTTCCCACGAAGGTATTGCGAACCATTCACCAGTCTTATTTGGAGCAGTGATGAATGGGACAGGAAAAAACCCTTAACTACTTATTTAAGTGGGGCTTCAGTACAGAATTTATCAATTAATCTGTGCCTCAACCACCATTCCTCTCCATTTGACCCGGTCCTTAGCGAACTGCCTACAAAAGGGTTCTTCAAGCTGGTTAAAGTCGGTTTCTACTTATACGAACCACTTAGCGCGGGGTACTCCTCTACTGCTTCCAACCACTGGCTGTGAATCGAAAACTCTGTGAGCCGGAGAATAGCTGTCCATTGCTTCTACATGTCATAGCCACCTTTGACATCTCATGCAGAGTTTTTTATTGTCTAGGGTTGTTATCGCTGCACAACTCGTACAGTTCTTGGTTGAATTTTCAAATCCATAGCTCGTCAATGCAAACGGGACTGAATATTTTTCCATGAATTTTCCCCTCATACAAGGATTTCTTTATCTACTTTTGGCACGGTCCATGATTCAGCGCCGTAGAGCAGCATATGGATGATCAGGGTCTTGTATAGGATCTCCTTTGAAGTTCGACTGGGACTTTACTACTAAATTGACTTCTTATTTCGAAAAACCAGCGATTGGCAAGAGCCATTCCTGGTCTAATTTCTGACGAGATGTTGTTGTTAGAGTCAATAGCGGAACGGAGATAGACAAAGTCCCGTACAACCTCAAAGTTATTTCTGTCAACGGTCACGTTCAGTCTGATTCATCGATGCTGTGTGTCTTTCCCTATTGACAGCATATACCTTGGGTGAGACCCTCATTTACTGCCAAAAGCATACTGGTCTCCAGGCTTAAACGGCTGCGTAGACAATTTACTGACAAACAAGACCCGGAGATTCGGACGTTGAAGTCATTGATCAAAAACCTTAAACAGTTAATCTCGGAAAATTACAGAAAATCTATAAATTTTTACTGGGGCAACAAAATTCGGGCTATAAAAACCAGTAGCCCGAATATGTTCCCCCAAATAAATAAAATATTCAGGCGAAAAGATCATAACGACTTCCCATGTGTCCGAATTTCCAAAACGACAGAAAACAGACAGACACTCACGGCTGTTGGTATAAGTCCGGAAAACGTTGACTCGAACGACGGTCTTTTCACGATCGAAGATCCTCAAGAGAAGGCGAATTCGATAGGCGCTATCTTCGAGACCGTGTATACGGTGAACAGTCCTGTTCGCCCAAATCGCGATATTGAGGAGAGAGCCTTTCTGAATCACTTTTATCTACGTACCGAACTCCAAGCTTGGCGATCTGAGAATAACGGTTTAACCGTATTCAATGACGAAAACCCTTCAAATGGCATAGTCGCCAATAGCCTGATGCTGTTCGTGCAAAAAGATGAACTCCTGGACATCTTGGTATCATTGAAAAATAAAAAGTCGGCAGGAGAGGACGGTGTCCCAAACGTCGTATTGAGACACCTGCCAGTGGAAGCAGTCGATATTTTCACCACGCTGTTTAACAATGCACTGAATAATGCACATTATCCGGTGCACTGGAAAACGGCGGTGGTACATCCTATCCCCAAAAAGGACAAGGACAGAACAAACCCTGCTAATCTTCGGTCAATAAGCCTTCTGCCGAATATAAGCAAGGTATTTGAGAAAATAGTCAATAGGGCTCTGCTTAAGTGGGTCGAGGAAAACAAAATTATTCCGGAAAATCAGTTTGGTTTTCGAGCGAGGCATGACACCATTCATGCCGCATCGAAACTAGTGTCCGACATTCAATGGAATAAGTCCAAAAAACAGTGCACAGGGGCCTGTCTGGTTGACTTTGAGAAGGCCTTCGACACCGTATGGTTAGAGGGGCTTTTCTACAAGCTGACCAGACTGGGCATGCGTAAACCCATGCTATATATGATTTATGAAATGCTTATGGGAAAGAAGTTCGTTGTCAAATGTGGCAACGTAACTTCGAATAAAGCCTTTGAAATTAAAAACGGTTTACAACAGGGGGCGGTTAACTCCCCGATATTGTTTAACATTTATACAAGTGATCTTGTAGGTTCCCTCAGTCACGCTATAGCGTACGCAGATGATCTAGTGGCGTACAGATCAGGTCCGAAAATCGAGGTCATCAACACACTTTTGCAACGTGACTTCGATCACATTAAGGGATATTGCGATGATTGGAAATTGAGGATCAATTTCCAAAAAACCGAAACAATTCTGTTCAGGACCCCAGTGCAGAGGGCTTCTTACGATACCAGAAAAAACTGGAAAAAATTTTGTATCATGGGACAGCATGGACGGCCGTTGGCGGTGAGAAGTGAAGTCAAATACCTTGGCATCTGGCTTGACAAGTTTCTATATTTTAATAAAAATGTGGATGCTTGTCTGGCCAGGGCTAGGGGGGCTTATGCTCTGACAAGAAGATTGTTTCATAGCAGTCAACTTGATTCAAGGGTGAAAGTCATTTGCTACATGGCCCTCATAAGGCCGATCATCGCTTACGGTTGTCCCGTGTGGTTCAATGTATCACCATCCTACATGGAAAGGATACGGCTGTTTGAGAGGCGTTGTCTCCGATCCTGCTTAGGATTGTACCGAACGCCAGACTCCGAGTACATAAAATATTATCGCAACGAGGTTCTATACAATGGGGCTCAGTTGAATAGAATTGACAATTTCCTAATTAAGGTGACTCGAAGGCATGCTTCAAGGGCGATGATTAGCGACAACAGCCTGATATTCGGGGCTTATTACCCCAATGAAACATGTATGGAGAGTGCGCTCATGTCCGGCTTTATTCCACCAGAGGCATTCATTTATATCGATTCGTTAGGGTTAATACAAGACAGGAACGGTATCCCGGTTTTATACCATCGCTACCGTGACGCGCGGGACAAGCGGCTAGTCCGCGATGGGTACGTCGACAATGCTCCGGAGCTCCTCCGCTTTAGCACGGCGGTATCGGATCGCGATAGGACCGACGCTGAAAAGCAGCGCACCGAGTTTTGGTGGCTAAACGAGGAAAGTATTTCTGCAGTTCCTCAGGTCTTTGCGGACTTTTAGTCCACTCCTTAGTACTTAAGTAAATTAAATTTAGGTACAAGGTCTGGGGCTGGGCTTATGCACCATATTTTATTTAATATGGTTGCATAAATGCTTGCTGGACCCAATGACGCAATCGGGATGGCAAACCCTCGGGGCATATGCAACGAGTGCTTGCCACCCCGATTATAATTAAGTTAGGTTTAAGTAGTTAAGTAGTCTTAAGTAGTGTTAGTTAGGTTTAACTAGTATTAAGTAGTTTAAGTTAGTTTTAGTCTAGATTAAGTTTTTATATAAAACAAAAAAAAAATGGTTACTGTTTAAAGTTTTAATTTTTTCTTTGAAAAATCAATTAAATGTCTTTTATATTAATAATAAGAAACAAATGACAAATTTAGGCTGAAAAGCAAAAGAAAAATGTTAGTTATAAGCTTACAGCGCCCGCTATGGGCCGATAACTTAGATTAAGTAGATATGTTATTGATAAGTTAGATTTAAGCATTTTTGTCTAGTATTAAGTTAATATTTTAAGTAAATAAAAAATGAATTAAAAAAGTACCCTCATTTACTGCTAAGACCATTTTAGCCGGCCGCTTCTGACCCTGTGCCAGCAATCATGGCTGTGACATCACGTTGAGCCCTACTAATGATGTCAATATCGTCGGCGTATGCTAGTAGTTGCACCGATTTCAGGTAGATTGTGTCTCTTTTTTTTTTTTTTTTTTATAATTTACACGTACTCGAGGGGTTATGAATACCCTTTATATGTTACCATAGTACGAGCGTTAGAGAAGGGGAAGAAAGAGAGGATAGGAAAGATTGTGGATGTAGTGGAGACTTAAACTCCATGGGTGGTGTCCGAACTAGCTTCGGGGAGTCACTTTTTCTTGTGTTCGTTAAATTTGAAGAAATTCAAGATGGTGTGCATACTTTTAGGTATTACACCGACCTTTTATTTCTTTTAAATAAAAGTGAAATGGATTTTGGTTGGGATTGAACGCGCAACCTTCCACTCAACAGACGAACACATTACCACTACACCGCGGCCACCCACTCGAGAGTTTTGGACCATTCTCTCAAGAATCAGACTTAATAAGTAACATGACAGCGCATTGCCTTGCCTTTTTTTGAAATCGAATGTGTTAGTGAGGTCGTTTTCCTCCATAATGGAGCATCGTCATCCTACACAGACGGTCGAGTTTGGGAGGCTTACCAAAACTCGACACGGATCTGTTCCTCTTTATAAGTGCTACGTATGAGGCTTTGAAATCGATGAACAGGTGGTAGGTATCCATTTGGACTTTTTCGGTTTTTCTTGGGGATCTGCCGAAGTGTGGAGATTTCATCAGTTGTGTACTTTCCTGTCCTAAAACCACACTAATAAGGGCTGATCGGGTCGTTGGTAAACGGTTTGAGGCGTTCACATATAACGCAGATAGAATCTTATAGGCGATGATAAGGAGACTTATGGCTCTGTAGTTGGCGCAGTTCAGAGCGTCTCCTTTTTTATGGATCGGGCAAACGCTGCCGGAGCTCCATTTTTCACGCATTCTTTCATCCGACCGGATTTAGTTTATGAGTTGGTGGATCCTACTTATCAAGTCCTCTCCGTCGGCTTTATAAATCTCGGCGGGAAGGCCGTCATTTCCGGCAGACGTATTAAGCTTGAGTTTGGATATTGCTATCCTCATTTCACTCAGGTCGGGTTGTTGGCAGTTTTCACTGTAGTCGCCTGTCTTGAATGGTTCTTCTTCCTGAGAGCGGAATGTTGTTCATCGTCGCCGTTTTACAGTCTCCAGAAGTGGTTCCTCCATATCCTCAGCATCGACTGTGTCTCAACAACGACATTTCCTTGTTCATCTCGACAGGGTTCTGTTCAATCCTTGTTTTCTTGGTCTTGACGTTTTACACTTTGATAAAACTTGCGAACATCGTTCCTGGAGTGGCACCTCTCTATATCCTCAATCGCTCGCTTTTCCAGCTTTTTTTTTCTTCTTTCAACCCGGAGTTCTTCCCTACTTCTCTGCCTGTATTGCTCAATGGTGGCTCTCGTCTTAACCTACAGCTGTGCCTTGTAGACGTCGTTCTTAGCTGCGAACAGCCGTCGTCATTCCTCATCAAACCAGGGGTTTCTTGCTGGTGGGCGCGATAAACCAGGCACATCAGCTGCGGCTGATCTAATGGCTGGTTGGCATCGTTGCCATTGTTCTTCGAAATTCGATGCTGGTGGTATGGGTGTTAACCGCGTTACGTGAAGGTCTTGGCGGTCTCTTGCAGTTGCAGTCTTTCATCATTAAATTTTTTCACAGCATTTCTGGATTGTTGTGGCGTGTTGGATAGCCGCATTCTTAACATGCCTGCAACAAGGTAGTGGTCCATGTCGATGTTAGCTCCTCGGAATGTTCGGACATCCAAAATATTGGATGCGTGGCGCTTGTCCATCGCTATGTGATCAATTTGATTGACCGTTCGTTGATCTGGAGACCGCCATGTCCCCTTATGGATATCGAGGTGAGGAAACCGTGTGCTGGCTATAGTGGCATTTCGTTCCGTAGCGAAGTCAATTAGCCTAAGTCCGTTACCAGACGTGATGTCGTGTAGGCTATGTTTTCCGAAAATACTGCTAGAGATGTCTTCTCTTCCTACCTTTGCGATAAAATCCCCCAAAACGATTTTAACATCGCACTTCCATAGTCGCTCAAAGGTTTTGTCAAGGAGTCCTTCCCACTGTCATATTTTTCCTCTGTCGGAGCGTGAGCGAGTATTAGGCTTAAGTTGGCGAATTGGGCCTTGATGCGGAGTTTAACCATGCGTTCGCTAATGTCTTGGAAAGATAAGACATCCTGCCTAAGTCTGGCACTTATAGCAAATCCGCATCCGAATAGTCATGGTTTCTGCTCTCTACAACAAGTTCCGTAGTAAATGTCACAGATTTTCATCCTCTTTTTGCTTGGCAAATCCTATCGTATTTCCTGGATGGCAGTAATGTCTCATTTGAAGCAGTTTAGGGTTTCCGGTAGTTGTCCGGCTGGAGCTCTCTTCTCTTACGTTCTCAAATTCCAGCTACTGATACGAATATCGTTGTCTCCTTTTTCGTTTAGAAGGGTCGTCAACAATAAAATCCTTCCTTTCCGAGGCTATTGGTTGCTACATAACAATTTGGTTTTTTTCCATGGGTGGGTAGTTAACCCAAAGCACAACCACCAACCTGGATCGCCAGGTCCGATTTATTGGATACCTACCAATAGGATACAGGACCATCAGTATCCACTAATGGATTGGGAGCTGCAATTTGCGTTTTGGCTCAGCCACCACCATCTATCCGTTCATGTTGCCTCAGAGGTTCATTAATGACCTGTTCTCCAGATTTGTCGAAGCAGCTCATTTAGGTTATTCACTTTGTCCGTCCTAACTGGGACTATAGACGTTACCGTTGACTCCATCTTGGGAGTTCTTCCGCTTCCAAGGCCCTATCTACGGTCAAGGTACTATGCACTCAACGGTTGCCACGTGATTGCTGGGAGTCGAAGTTGGTAGGTATCAGCTAACTGAAAACTCATGGCATCATACCATCGCATTGCCTACCATTTTACCACCAGGTTGGCATCATCGCAAATGAGGAATTTCGACAGAAAATCGTCCATGCGTTCCTGAGATTCAGAAAAGCGTGAGCGCAGTTTAGCCGAGATTGTCTTTCTGGAGTTTTTTTTTTATAAACTTTTCAGAGGTGAGACGAATCCTATAACGCTTCAAGAGTGCCCCGAGATGATGTTTGCAGACGTTTTTATTAACTCTGCTGTTGAACTTATGCGTAGATTGCATGTTGGAGGATATACGTGTTCTGAAAGTTCGTTCCATCGTTGACTTGTTCTGTAACAACACGAGTTGAAGCTGCCTGTCTTGTAGGTCGTTACAAGTCTAGAGAGGATTTCTCTAAGCCTCTCCGAAACATCTGCGTTATAATATCTCTTAAAAAAACAGAAATATTTCCTACAGGTCTTCCCTGTTCCAATGGTTGCAGCTTTAAAAAAAAAGGAAGACTCGTCTCCTGTTTTATACCGACTCCGAACTGCGAAGTTGGTGTAAGCTATTCTTGACAATTGATACTACTCGGATGATTTGTCAGATCATCACGAGAGGTGGGGCAGTGAAAAATCATTTGAGGTGTTGCTACGGCTAGTAATCGAACCCAGACCTTCTGCGCGGCACTTCATCGCACTAACCATCGCGCCACAGAGCTCGCTGGAAAATATCTCTTAGCACTAGACGTTCCTGCTTTGACAATAGAGGTTTGTTGTTAGCATGATATATATATCTGAACCAATTGTGATGCCATGCAGATGCATAGATTCTTGTGATTTGACGACTTCCTGTAGTTGTCAATTGCAGAAGATATCGATAGAGGCTTTATGAAATCATCGCCTACGACAGTGACATTCTCAAGGTCCCTTCTGTCACATGGTGTTCAAGTCTCTTGATGGCGAGCGGCTAAAAGCCTTAGTGTTTGATAATTTTTCTTGGAACGGCTGAGTAATATGTGCCGAAATTCTCGTTGTGCCTAAATCACTTCTGAATAATTCTGTACACAAAAAATAGTTCTGCGATCTTGAAGAGTATAGCCTTTCATTGCTTATCGACACGTATTTTCCATCTTTGTATATCGCAAATTCCAAATTTGGCAGTTGCCGTTATTTGTAGAGGTCATGGCATCTTTTAATTGAGTGATAAATTTTGGTCAACCCTTAATATTGGTTGGGATGGGTCTATATCGAACCCATATTAACACTTTGATAACTAATTCAAGTCCTGCAATGCAGGGAATTTTAAGCGTTACGAGAATAGAAAATTTAAAATCATGAGGGTTATCGTTGTTCATCCCCTACTATTGGCCTCTCGTGCTCAAATATTGTTTACGTGGTACAAGCTGTAACCCTATGTGCGTGTATAAGCTCAAAGTAAAAGAGTCTTCAGACGCGGCTGTTGACTCAATCTAGGGAGCTTGACTATTGCCATCTGGTATGTTTATAGACGACTCCATTCTACCATTTGTTTGGCTACTCTCAACGAACCAAAAAAATTCGTATCGAGGACTATGAAATAATGCTTTCGATGATCAGCGAAGAGCAACAGGCAACAGCTAGATGCCAAGTGAAAGCTTTAGGGTTTTTATTGTCATTTGACTTACTTCAAGAAACAGCTTATTGAAAGCTTAAAACCCATGAACCACACCGACAGAATCTTCACCATCTTCACCTAGTTGAAGTTATCATCACTTGCTGTCAAAAAAAACGGATACAACTGTTCAAACATAATCTATACTTCCATTTCCATCGGTTTCATCAATCCAACCTCCTGAATCAGTGGTATCCCTGTTGTACAACCAACTCTTGACACCACGACCTATAGCCAATCTCACAAAAAAAAAAACCTTCACCAACCACATCCAACTCTCGAATTACTTTGCAAAAACTTGAAGGCATAAACCAAATACCATAAACGAGCTATCCCATTGGAATCGTAAAAACGTCTTCCTAATTTGGCAGTTATCCAGGTGCATTAGCCTCAATATCTCACAAACAAATCCCCCCTCAACCAATCCAATAACACCAACAAAAAGGACCATCTGACTTTGCAATCCTCATTCAGCAATAAAAATAAAAAAACGAGAAAAACAGTAATAAGCGCTCTTTTGACAAAAAGCTCATTAACATACCTTTCTTCACTCTTGAATGAGAATCTAGATACAAAAAAAAAATTGCTTCCCCAAAGCCAACCTAAACAAGACCGAACCCCCAAAACACAAAGGCCAGTTCCGAGACAGAGAGGAAGGCAACTCAAACTTGTATTAACGACACCTAAATACACGTCCAACGTCGCACTTTGGAAGCTGCGTGAATTCCTAACCCAGATACCTACCATTCATAGTCCCAAAACTCTGAACAACAAAGCATCTCAGGCCATCCGGTATCCGGCACTTTTGTACAAACTTTTTTTTATCCACCCTCGTTGCCACTGACATGCGAGTGGGCTGCACAGTGTGTTGGTGTGTGTTTGCGCTGAAGGTGGATGAAATAAATTTCATTATCCCATCTGTAGGCTGCTTCCCAAGACCTATGTTCAAGGTCATATCTGTCAGTGATATACGTCTAGTATAAGTTCTCAAGATTGGACCACACAATACATCCAAGAAATGAAGAAAAATTGCCATCTACACATACATCGACGGAAGTATCCTTTTGCCTTCGAAATGTAAAAAGCTACCATAGCACGTGCACGCTACTGTAGCTGCTCCTGTTTCATTATTTCCAAGTCGTTGCTCCTGCCAGTGTAATACACAAGCATCAACGTAAGCTTGTGTCTGTAAGCGCGTTTATAGCCTAATAGCCTTAGGCAATCCGCTTACATGGAACGAGCTAGCGGTAATGAAGGTATCCTGCCACCGAGTACAAGAATTATCGCCAAATACTGGGAAATTTTTGAAAAACTCCAAGTCTTTGCGCAGGACCATCTCTTGACAGAATGGGGGGCTGCTCTCTTGTAAACGCATTTAACCTAGTTTTGAGAGGACGAAGATGTATCTATCTATGTACAGATGTACACCTATGACATGACATTTACAATTGTGTATCCCATATTCCCATACTTTGAAACAAGCTGTAAGTGTTTTTGTCCATTCTAAATGGATTGTTTTAATTTTTCAGAACTCGGCGGCACTGTCGTGTGCTTTAATGGCACGATCTAGGTTATCGTTTGGAAGCAATCGCTTAATGGAGTCGGCCATTGATTCTGGCTGGAGGCTCCTTAAAGCGATGCTTTCAATTCCCACCTTTCACTTTTTTTTTCTCTCTCATTTTCTGCTGTAGAGAGCATTTGTATAGGGGTGGTTGTATCTGTGGGAAGTAAACAAACGAACCTTGAAAAGAGTGGACAACGGATAGGGGGACAAAGTGGTCCTTGATTGTTTGCGATTCTTGTTTGAAGCGGCGATAATGATTGTGGAATTTGGGATGAAATTTTGGGGAATGATGGTTTGTATTATTGCACAGTCAGCCGTTTTCATGCAGAGGTATTAAATAGGAGTGGTGCAAGCGAACAACGGGGGGAAGCCCTAAACTGCAACGGGTACAAGATTCTATCTGCCGTAACATATGAACACCTGAAACCGTTTACCTGATTGGCCCTTATTAGTCTGGTTTTAGGTCTGAAAAGGCCACAACTGATCAAATGTTCACACATCGGCAGATCCTGGAAAAAAACCGAAGAAGTCCAAATCAATAACCACCACATATTCAACGATTTCAAATCCGCATTTGACAGCATTTCTTGACGCGATCTATGTAGAACCATGTCTAGTTTTGGTATGCTGCCCAAACTCGTCGGTCTGTGCAGGATGACGAGGATTCTCGCTGTTCCATTAGCGTCGAAAACGAGCTCAACGCCACATTCGATACCAAAAAAGGAAGCAGGCAAGGTGATGCTGTGTTCTTTAACTTGATTCTTGAGAGGATAGTGCTAAACTTAAGAGCCAACACCAGAGGCACAATTTTCCAAAAATCCGTACGATTACTAGCATACGCCGACGATATAAACATCATTAATCGGACCCAACGTGATGTCATAGCCAAGTTTGCTAGTATTGAGAAGGAAGCGGCAAAATTAGGTTTAGCAGTATATGAGGGCAAGACGAAGTATATGGTGGCAACACAAAAGGACACACAACATCAACGAATTGGACAGAACGTCACCATTGACAGATATAACATTGAGGTAGTACGGCACTTTGTCTATCTCAGCTCCGCTATTAACTTTGATAACAACATTTCGTCAGAAATTAAACGAAGATTTACTCTTGCCAAACGCTGTTTTTTTGGGATCAGAAGTCAATTTAGTAGTTAAGCCCTCAGTCGAACTACTAAGGAGATCCTGTACAAGACGAAGATTCAACCAACAACTAAACGAGCTTTACAGCGACATGCACCTGGTCGAAAAAATCCTCATTGGACGCTTAAGACGGCTAGGACATGAAGAACGAATGGACACCAAAACAAACTCCGGCTCGCAGAGTTGTCAATTCCTGCAGTAGAGGAAGACCTCGCTTAAGTGGCGCGCAGAAGTATAAATCGACCTCAACCAACCTTGATTGCGCACCTGGAGGCAATTAATTAAGAGCTGGGCTATTTGGAGAGGCATGTTGCTTGAAGCCCGGGCTCATTCTAGACTGTTACGCCAATAAAGACAAGAAGGGTCACGATACATTTTCGTTTTTCATAAAATTTTTTGAAATTTTGAAATTTTTGCACGACCGATAAGATTTTGTTTTTCATCAAAATTTTTCATATTATGAAATTTTTACACGACCTTAGGTTCATGAGAAATTTTTGTTTTTATCAAAATTTTTTAAATATTGCAATTTTTACATGACCCTAGGGTCACAATAAATTTTCATTTTTCATTAAAATTATTCAGATTTTGAAATTTTACGATAAGCTTTCGTTTTTGTCTAAATTTTAAAGATTTTAAAATCTTTACACGACCCTAGGGTTGCAATAAATTTTCATTTTTTATCAACATTTTTTAGATTTTGAAATTAGAGTCACGATTTTCATAAAAAATTTTTAGATTTTGAAATTTTTACACGGCTATAAGGGAGCGATACATTTTTTCTGGATTTTCAAATTTTCATGACCCTAGGTTCAGGATAAATTTAAATTTTAATTTTTCCGCAAAAATTTTTTAGATTTTAAAATTTTTACATCACCCTAGGGTCAGGACAAATATTTATTTGTCATCAACATTTTACAGATTTTGAAAATTTACGATAGGTTTTCGTTTTTCAAAAAAAATTTTCAGATTGTGAAATTCTTACACTACCCAAGGGTCACGATAAATTTTTGTTTTTCATCAAAATTCTTCTGATTTTTAATATTTTAAAAGACTCTTAGATCTCGTTAATTTTTCAATTCGTATTAAATTTTTTTAGATTTTGAAATTTTTACACGACCTTAGGTTCACGACAAAGTTTCCTTTTTCATCGAAATTTTTCAGATATTGAAATTTTTACACGACCCTAGGGTTACGATAAATTTTTATTTTTTACCAAAATTTTTTCAGAATTTGATGTTATTACACGACCCCAGGGTCGCTATAAATTTGAATTTCTCATCAACATTTTTAAGACTTTAAAATTTGTACACGACCTTTTCTACTTTTCATCAAAATGTTTCAGATTTGAACATTTTTACACGACCCTAGGGTCAAGACAATTTTTTATTTTAGATTTACATTATTACACGACGCTAGGGTCGCGATAACATTTTTTTCAGATTTTGAAATTTTAACATGAGCCCAGATTCACGATGAAATTTCGTCAATTATCAAAATTTTTCAGATTTTGAAATTTTTGCATGACCATAGGTTCACGACAACTTTTTTGCTTTTCATCAAATTTTTACAAGACTCTAGGGTCTCAATAAATTTTGGTTTTACACCGAATTTTTTCAGATTTTAAAGTTTTTGCGAGACCTTAGAGTAAAATTTTCATATTTTATCAAAATTTAAATACGACCGTAGGGCCGCGATGAGTTTCCATTTCTTATCAAAATTTTTTCAGATTTTGAAATATCTACACGACACTTGGGTTACGACAAATTTTCATTTTCATCAACATTTTTCAAATTTTAAAATTTTTGAACGACCCTAGGGTCCCGATAAATTTTCATTTTTCATCAAAATTTTTCAAATTTTGAAATCATAACACAAACCTATGGTCACGATAAATTTTTGTTTTTCATCAAAATGTTTCAGATTTGGAAGTTCCTAAACGACCCTAGGGTCGCAATAAATTTGCATTTTTCATCAAAATTATTCAGATCTTAAAATTTCTACACGATCCGATCCTAGGGACACTATAAATTGTTATTTTTCATAAAAAAATTTCAGATTTTGAATTTTTAACACTTACCTAGGGTCACGATAAATTTCTATTTTTTATAAAAATTTTTCAGATTTTGAAATTTTTACACGATAAATTTTCGTTTTTCATCAATTTTTTTCGGATTTGGAAGTTTTTACACGACTTTGGGGTAGGGGTTTTCTGAGAAATCAGGAGTTTTCTAAAGTGTCGTTATATGTATTTTTGGCGAAAAACTGCCTGAATATCATCTTATCCTAAATATTTCTAAAAGCTTATAATTATTATTTTTTCGACATCGTTAGGGAATTATTTTGAGAGATTGAGATAATTGTGTTTAAGGAATATGGTTATATGGCGAGTGCCATATAAGTTAGAAACCGAATTCCAGAACCTCCTCTTTAGGACTACTAACAACAACCATTTCAGTCAAATTCGGTCGATTTGACTGAAATGTGCCAATAAGAGTGCCACTTCAGCGTCAGTAACAGCCTCCAGACATCAGACAAATGTATATTTTTTTAAATCAACTTTTTTGGACTCGGGGTACCTCAAAACAAACGAATTTGAAAAAAAATCTTAACATCGAATTGTAGTGCCATCACAATACTTCCCTTGAGTGTACGAGAGTGGTCCTTCTTCAAAATATTTGTTTGTCTAGTAATTCACAAAAAAAAGTGTCCTTACCAACCCCTTGCACGTGTTTTCGAGAACCAATCACAATCTTCACCACTTTGCGAACGAATTCCATCTACAGGTTCAAATGTCCTCCATTTCACCCAAAAATTATGTGAACATGAAAATTCCTTTTAACGCTCTAATTGACATTTATGCGCCTGAAACGGATTTCCCTTCATTAACAGCAGATTGTAACTGTAACAGCAGTATATTCGTGTATATATGTCGCTCATCCCGAGTACACACGAATACATCACGCCCTTGGGGCCGATGTTCAAACTTTCTCCTGCTGCGCGATTGCCTGATGCACACATACAATTATAGCCCGCAATAAGTGTGCGACACCATTAACATGTGTGTCGTTTTAAATTTCCTTTTCTTCAGAAGATTTTTCGGGTAATTACACACCAACTGACACACAAATCCTATTCATTAGTGCACACATCCTTGATCATTGTTCGTACCGAGTACCGATTGTGGGTGCACCATCCTCGGGCCAAATTGACAGCATGCTGCGCGGATACAGTTGTAACTG
The DNA here is from genome assembly GCA_949824845.1 of Rhingia rostrata. Taxonomy (NCBI): domain Eukaryota; kingdom Metazoa; phylum Arthropoda; class Insecta; order Diptera; family Syrphidae; genus Rhingia; species Rhingia rostrata. Next base: position 19,622,110 of record OX463757.1, read on the forward strand.
TCAGATAAGCCGTACAAGTAAGCCATCATGTATTCCTTTATCCTGTGCGCCTGCCTCCTCCACCGCTGTGCGTCACCATGACATTCTCACATTTGACAGGAGGATAAATCCCTTTGCTCCAATTACGAATCGAATTTGAAATTCTTCGCTAAAACTTTGACTGGATTGGCGAAATGTAATCCCCAGGGCCCCACAGGAGTTCAGTTCAGGGGTTCTACACTCGCACGCAATCTGCGAGGACATTCAAACTTTTGGTCTTACATCCGTTAGCCGAGTCGACATGACGCTTCAAATTAGATACCACTACCGCGAACCGTGTGGCATCGGTATACATTATGCTCCCGCACCTATAAGGCAGCAACAACGTTGTAGCTACTCCTGTGGTAAGGGAGGACCGTAGCTGTGTTTAATTGAATTACTATTTGAGTGTGGTGTATGAGGATATTTAACGTTTTCCTTGCTGAACTGGGAAACACCCCATTATCTTGTGAAACTTTAAAACGGTTTTATCCGCTTGCACACGAGCGGTATCCTGCGGGTTGGCTTGGGATGGGGTTTTTATTTCCTCGTCACTCGCTTATGGTGTATCGTTGTTAAGGTGGGCCTGGTCTTCTCTCGAGGACGATGTGTTAATAGTTTTCATTTCATAGTTAGTCTGTGGACTGCTGTGAGTGAAGCCACTGAACTGAAAGGACGAATATAATACGAAATCTCCTGTGTGCAAAGTATAGTTTGGTGTTTCCGGGATGTTAAGGACTCTTCATCTCTCCACTGATGCGGCATATTAAATTGGTTAACTTTTTGATGTTATCCATCTTGGTATTGTATAGTCCTGTGGAATCCTTTTGTTTAATTGAATAGAGCTGTAATGGAGGAAGTTAATTTTGATTAAATTGGTCGTATAGAAATTTATTGCAGACATTAAGGGGCAGTTGGTTAGGGTAACTTTGAGTGAGGGTGCTTTTGAAATAAGGAAATTGCTTGTCGACAGGAGCTAATGAAGGCGAATAGATGGGGCATAGGTAAATTTAAAATGGTTTAGGCTTGAAAGTTCTGACCGCATGGGGTGGTTTCTATGGATGAAGTGGGAAGAGGAAACGATTATGAGGCGAATGTTTCACATTAGAGGCGATGAATGTCAAAAGCGTACTTGGATGGAAGTTAAAAAGGACTTCCATGAAACTACCTTTAAACAGATGGCTATACCAATCAAAAGCATGGACATAAAGGTCGAAACAAGGACCCATACATGGTACATCCCAGATCATTCCAAGATTTCTACTTTGGACGTGTCAAGTAAAATTATGTCAGAAACATACGTTCTACGCCGATTCCGACACTTAGATGTCTGGTGGTTAAATGGTAGGCAATGCCATTATATGAAACCATAGCTGATGCCAACCAATTCCAGCTTTCAGCCCTCAAGTGGCTACATGTGCGTGCTTAGTACCTTGACTGTATATAGGGTCTCAGATCCTGTGCATAGTCTTGGCGAAAGCAGATGAAAACGATTGGAAGACGACTACTCAATCTAACGCATATATTCCATTACAGGTGACAGCGGAAGAACTCCTAAGATGGAGTCATCGGTGGCGTCTTCAGTGTCAATTAGAATGGACAAAGTGAATAACCCAGATGATATGCTTTGGCATATTCCGACAACAGGTCATATAGGATTCTCAAGGTTAAGTCAGGCCCCTTGATCAGAGATAGTTACGGATGAACCGTAAGGCCAACGGCAGCTCTAAACCCAATAGCGGAATGCTAGGTGCACTAGACGTTGGGGTTAACTAACCAATCATGGAAGAAACTAGTGTTACGAAGCAATCACTAGCCCTTGAAAGGACTGATTTTATTGTTGACGACCTTGCTAAACGAAAATAGGACAACGATGATCGTATCTGCACCTGAAATATGAGGGGGAGCTAGCGGAGGCTCTATGCTGCTATAAAACAGACATAACTGCCATCTAGGAAATACAATGTGGTGGACCGGGCAAAAAGATGATGAAAACCTGTGACATCTGCTACGGATTGAGTTATAGTGAGCAAAAACAGAGACTATTCAGGTGCGCTTTTTTTTTAAATGTTCTAGCCTCAGGCAAAAACGATATCGAACGCTTGTAACAATCCGCATCAAGGTCAAATTTGCCAACACAAGTCTTATAAGCTCTAATGCTCCGACGGAGAAAAGTAATGCTTTAGCGAAAGACTCTTTCTAAGATGTCCTTGAAAAAACCAATGGGCGTCTACCGAAGTACGATGTTAAAATCGTGCTGGGAGATTTTAACGCAAAGGTAGGAAGAGAAGAGAGCTTTAGCAGTATTGACAGAAAACAAAGCTTACACGACAATACATCTGGGAACGGACTTCGGCTACTGGACTCCACTACGGAACAAAATACCACTATGGTCAGCACACGGTTTTCTTACCTCGATATCCATAAGGAGAATGGTAGTCTCTAGATCAACGAATGGTCAATTAATTCATATTGCACTACACATGAAGAACGCATCCAATAATTCGATAATTCGGATGCCCGAATATCCCGAGGGGCTAACATCGACTCGGACCACTCCTTGTTGCAGCCAAAGTAAGAATGCGGATATTCACCACGCCACAGGAATCCAGAAATACTGTGAAAAAATTTTATGTCGAAAGACTGCAATCGCAAGAGACCGCCAAGACATTCGAGCAACGCGTGTCCCTTCACCTCTCGATTAACACCATCGCACCAGCATCGAATGTCGAAGAACTATGGCAACGATGCCAACGAGCCATTAAATCAGCCGCAACTGATATGCTAGGTTTCTCTCGCCCACTAGCAAGAAACCCCTGGATTGATGAGCAATTCCGACAGATAATGGCAGCCAAGAACGAGGAGGGTAAGCTGCAGGTGAAGACGAGAGCTGGCATTGAGCCCTATTTTCGAAGAATGGGGGAAGAACACCGACTTGAAAAATTTGTTTTTAAGATTTTCACTTTTTTTTTATGAAAATGTCAATTTTTGTTCAAATTATCGGGGTCACGATAATTTTTAGTTTTTGATAAAGTTTTTTAGAATTTTCGAAAATTTGGACGACCCCAAGGTCGTGAAAAATTTCACTTTCTCATCAAAATTTTAAAAATTTTCGGATTTTCTGATGAAAATTCAATATTGGCGACGACAGCGAAAACTATCGACCATCTGACCCAAGTGAAGTGACGATAGCAATATCTAAACTCAACCTTAACATGGCTACTGGAAATAGCAGTCTTACCGCCGAGCTTTATAGAGTCCGAAAAAACAGAAGAAGTCCAAATCGATATCCACCACCTTACAAGAGCCTTACAAGAGAGCATATACAGAGACATACTGCACAGATCCATGTTTAGTTTTGGTATATCGCCAAAATTTGTCCGTCTGTGTAGGATGACGATGGAGAATTCTCGCTGCACCTTTAGGGTCGGAAAAGTCCTTATAGACACATTCGAAATAAAAAATGGATTTAGGCCATGGCGATGCGCTGTCATGTGACTTCTTCAATTTGATTCTTGAGAGGATTGTGCAAAACTCCCGTGCCAACACCAGAGGCACAGTCATCCATAAGTCGGTGCAACTACTAGCATACAACGTCATTGACATCATTTCCCGGACTCAACGTGAAGTCATAGCATTTGCTAGGTAAGAGAAGGAAGCGGCAAATAGGGTTTAGCAGTAAATGAGGGTAAGACCAGGTATATGCTGTCAACACGAAGGGACACAAAACATCGAGGAATTGGACTCCATTGACAGATATAACTTTGGGTTAGTAAGGCCCTTTGTCTACCTTGGATCCGCTATTAACTCTGACAACGATATTCTGGCAGAGATCAGGACAAGAATTACTCTTGTCAAACGCTGTTTCATCGGGCTAAGAAGGCAATTTTATAGTAAAGCCCTCACTCGAACAACTAAGTAGATCCTACATAATACCCCTATCATCCAGGTTCTGCTCTACGGACCGTATCAAAAGTGTATGAAGAAATCCTTGGTGGATATGAGAGAAGAATTCTTCCAAAAATCTACGGTTCCGCTTGCGAAGATTCATCCATGCGCTTTACCAGCTGTACAGCGACATGCCCATAGTAAAAAAAAAACTCCGCATTAGATGCGTAAGACTGCTAGGTCATGTAGAACGAATGGAAACCACATCGAAGTGTCTTCGATTCCCAGGCAGCCGTCGGACGCAGTAGAGGAGGAACTCGCCTTAAGTTGCGCGCACAGGTAGAAACCGACCTCAGCCAACTTGGAGTGTGCAACTGGAGGCAGTTAGCTAAGGATCAGGGTAATCAAAGTGAGGCATTTTGGTTGAGGTCCAGGTTCATCCCGGAATGTAGCGCCACTTAATTGAGTAAGCAAGCTCATCTAGATTATTAAAAAAATTAGTTTCCCAGATGAAGTTTTCTTTTGCCAGAGAGAGAGAGATGGACAAGAGCAGAGAAGGTGACGAATACTTTCCTCCTATTATTCGGAGGCTACTGATTATAGTTAGACCAGATTTGCCTGGAAATTTGGCATGTTGTTCAGTTTCTTTCTGGATCGTATCTAGCTTGATCGGTAGTTTAGATGTAGCGACGGGCATACCTAGCATCTCTACTGGCGATATGATATCAATGGTAGTACCTTGTCGGGCGAGCTCATAAACGTTGCAGTTCCCTGGTGTTTCTCCATCGTCCGGCACCCAGAAGAGTTGAATGGTGAAATGGTGGAGATGGATTCCAGGGAGTTGATTAATGAATGACTGTTGCTGAACGTGTTTATATACTTCATGGATATTCCATTGCGTTTCAGCCAGGGCAAGGCTGGAAAACGCTACAACGACCACGAAGGCGAATAGGTATATGCTGATCCATAGAGTCTCAGAGAGGCAGAGGGTTCATGCCGAGTCCACATCTGGAGGCCCATTTACAGTGTATAGAGACCATTTTGTAATACATAGTTCTTTGAGTGTTTTGAGATATTTCCCTGATACAGCTATTGCCACGTCATCCGCAATCACTTTAGATTCTTCTCTTTCTAGATTTACTAGAAGCTCGTTGAGCACTAGATTCCAAACATGAGGATACAGGACGCCCCTTGTGGGTTCCCATTGCTAACAGATATACTTGCGGATGAGATGTCAAGTTTTGTGTTTATAATTCCGCCTGTGTGTAGCTGACTTATTAGCACTCCCAAATAGTTATCAGCATTTAAATCCGAAAGTGCATCACTGATTGCATGTATGTGTTACTCTAGGATGTTTGTCATACTTTCGCAAGAGGTGGGGCATTGCACAAAATTAATGCCGTGACACGTTCTTGAAGACGCTTGTTTTTTTTTTTAAAGCAACCCTATACAAGTTTGTTGAGCCCAAAAGGTTATCCAATAAGGACTTGTCGATGTTGGAAGAAAGTAGCGTTGTTTTGGTGGCGTCCTTTTTTATCATTTGCGCACACTCAAGGGTTTATTAACACCCTTTATATGTTTTAGTAAAGTGCGGCCTTAAAGAAATTCGGGATAAGAAGAAAGGTGGCAACGATGCCCGTTGGGCTTAAAAGACTGTAAGCTTCAATGGGAAGAAAAAAACAGTTCTTGGTAGAGCATTCCACGTTCGAGTTGTTCGGTTTATGTAACGAATCTCTATATTACAGCGTTCGGCCGAAGATAGGTTTGATGGTAAACTATTTTGCATTCATAGCATATGGAATATTGCTGAATTGTTGAGTGGGAGGAACGCAAATTTTGTTGTTGTTGACTATTCAGTCACTAAAGGCATATCACCGTCCAAGTAACAAAGTCTTAAAAATCGACTTTCCAACGATTGGTGTGGTCAAATTCACAGCATGATATTCAAGTGTTCAATACACTCGGAGGCAGTCCATTTCTCGCCCTGCACAAGAACTCGCAGACTTCAACTTTTGATTTGAGCTTGCACCCGATCCAACTTACCCAGCGGATCAAAGTTAATTTCACTGATGGTTCACTGACCAGGCTTCGGAGTGTTTGAAAGAGGTATCCAAATTCGGATGAAAACTCATCTAAGGGCGAGGTTTATTTTTTTATGAATTTTTATGTATAGGACGACGCCAAAACCCACACAAGATTCTCCAGGTGAAGGTGAAGAGGAGTCCAATTTTGGCTGAAAACTCATCTAAGGGCGAGGTTTATTTTTTTATGAATTTTTATGTATAGGACGACGCTAAAACCCACACAAGATTCTCCAGGTGAAGGTGAAGAGGAGTCCAATTTTGGCTGAAAACTCATCTAACGACGAGGTTTACTTTTTTTTATGAATTTTTATGTATAGGACGACGCCAAAAGCCACACAATATTCTTCAGGTAAAATTTTTAAATTTTTAGCGCAACAGGCTCATTAGTACCAGGGGAATATCTTTTAATTAGAACCATTCATGTGTGCGTGTGAACTTCTTGTACGATGGAAGACCCTCCAGTTTTTAGCCGAGTCCAATAGGTTTAGTAAATAAAAGCTTTTTCTTGACAATCGACAGATACTTCTTAGATGATTTGTCGGATCTTCACGAGAGGAGGGCCGTGAAAAATCTCTTTGGTAAGGCTTTCGAACATTGTTCCTGCAGTGACACCTCTCTATATCCTCGATTTTCTTGTTCTTTTCTCATCTTTCTGAAAATCCGGTGTTATTTCCTTCTTCGTTGAATGGAGAGCCAACTCAATGCCACCTCTCGTCTTTACCTACAGCTAAGCCTTGTAATGCTTTTACTTGGCTGACGGGTTATGACGGCATTACCCCTTAACACCGGCACTGGGTAAAGGGTATTCAGAACCCCTGGAGAGCGCAAAAATTACAAAAATACGCCATCAAAACAACATGGCTGCTGGTTACTTTCAACATCGATTCGTCCCTACTGAAAAACCCTTTAGGTTAAAAGATTTGTATAGCGTCCATTAATAAAAACGCCAAGCGTCCTAAAGGAAGTGACGACGCCCAAATTTTGTCAAATGCTCCACCTCTTGCGAAAGTCTGACAAACATGCAAGAGTGACACTGTGACGAGAAGCTTCATAAGTTTTGCGATCGTACTCGGTGTTAAACAAAAATGAGGGGAGAACCTAGGCTCAAGGAAGTGACGATGCCCAAGTTTTGTCAAATGCTCCACCTCTTGCGAAAGTCTGACAAACATCCAAGAGTGACACTGTCACGAGAAGCTTCATAAGTTTTGCGATCGTACTCGGTGTTAAACAAAAATGAGGGGAGAACCTAGGCTCAAGGAAGTGACGACGCCCAAATTTTGTCAAATGCTCCACCTCTTGCGAAAGTCTGACAAACATCCAAGAGTGACACTGTCACGAAAAGCTTCATAAGTTTTGCGATCGTACTCGGTGTTAAACAAAAATGAGGGGAGAACCTAGGCTCAAGGAAGTGACGACGCCCAAATTTTGTCAAATGCTCCACCTCTTGCGAAAGTCTGATAAACATCCAAGAGTGACACTGTCACGAGAAGCTTCATAAGTTTTGCGATCGTACTCGGTGTTAAACAAAAATGAGTGGAGAACCTAGGCTCAAGGAAGTGACGACGCCCAAATTTTGTCAAATGCTCCACCTCTTGCGAAAGTCTGATAAACATCCAAGAGTGACACTGTCACGAGAAGCTTCATAAGTTTTGCGATCGTACTCGGTGTTAAACAAAAATGAGTGGAGAACCTAGGCTCAAGGAAGTGACGACGCCCAAATTTTGTCAAATGCTCCACCTCTTGCGAAAGTCTGATAAACATCCAAGAGTGACACTGCCACGAGAAGCTTCATAAGTTTTGCGATCGTACTCGGTGTTAAACAAAAATGAGGGGAGAACCTAGGCTCAAGGAAGTGACGACGCCCAAATTTTGTCAAATGCTCCACCTCTTGCGAAAGTCTGACAAACATCCAAGAGTGACACTGCCACGAGAAGCTTCATAAGTTTTGCGATCGTACTCGGTGTTAAACAAAAATGAGGGGAGAACCTAGGCTCAAGGAAGTGACGACACCCAAATTTTGTCAAATGCTCCACCTCTTGCGAAAGTCTGACAAACATCCAAGAGTGACACTGCCACGAGAAGCTTCATAAGTTTTGCGATCGTACTCGGTGTTAAACAAAAATGAGGGGAGAACCTAGGCTCAAGGAAGTGACGACGCCCAAATTTTGTCAAATGCTCCACCTCTTGCGAAAGTCTGACAAACATCCAAGAGTGACATTGTCACGAGAAGCTTCATAAGTTTTGCGATCGTACTCGGTGTTAAACAAAAATGAAGGGAGAACCTATGCATCGGGGCCTGTATGGGTCCGTAAATATGATATCAAATTATCGAAAGATGGCAATGTAAAAAAAAAAACATTCCAGTATCAACAAAGGCTTTTGATATAAAAGCAAACCAATTTCCCGTAAGCATTCTTACGAACCACTCATCCTCCCAATTTAACCATCATAAGTCGTACTTATTCTGTTAAGTAAACATAGCCACCTCCCCCTAAACTGTTAAGACCTTTTGTTAGCTTCGCAACAGCAAACACGTAAAGTAACAAATCCCCTCAATGAAACTCGTCAATCGTGATAGCATTTGCTTGATATTACCAAGAACAAATAAAGTTTTGACTTCGAATCAAGGACAAGTTATCCCCAATTATTCCTTGCGCCTATATCGTTCATTCCGTCATCCTTGCAGAAGCCTATGTAAATATAATTACACTCAACAATGAATTTATCGCCACTCAAGGCGCACCATTCATATCCTTCGCACTCAATTGCCAAATTTATCACAATTAAGCCGCCGCACAGAAAACTGACACACAACAACAAATACCCCATAACCATCCCGAATAATTCACTTTCATTCCATCGTTATGCATAGGAAAAGTTTCCTTATTTACAAAAAAAAAAAAAACACGCACATCAACATAAACCCATAACTCACTCACACCCTTCCAGCCCCCATCCGGCACCCAGGACGTGGTGCGTTTTTGCCATATTTTCACATTCACACCACAACCCCAAAAAATACTCCTCCACCTCCATCCATTCAAATCGTACACTCAACAACTCAAATCAGAAACGAAAAAAACAAATTATCCTCAATCAGGACTTCGCACTCCAGTTCGTTGCTCGTTCGGCTGGGTTCGGGCTCGCTAAGTCTGCAGAAGCCGCTTGCTACGTATAATAATTTCATTCAGCAAAACAAACACCCAACTCGTCCTAGCTGGTGCTATAACACAGTTAAAACACCCAGACATGCAATATCCTTTCGAGTTCAAGGACATGCGAGCGGTTGTTAAGCCACACCCCACCCAACACAATGGAATGAGAATTAAAAATAAATACGAGTCCATGTGCATTCATCATACACTCACCCATAATAATTGGGTGTCCTTCTGGCGGCGGCTGTTGGTCTGTTCCGATTGCACGCGTATAGCTGGAGTTACAGTGTCGGGATGAAGTCCTTTACTCTCGCTCGGCCATCTCGGGGCATTGTAGACGAAGACGAACAAAAAGGAAAGCACACTCGAGCGGAGAATCCGAAATAAAAATTCAATCACGATGTCTAGACGAAATAAAAATTTACTTTACTGAGCAGGGGCAGGAGCATGAGCAGGAGCAGGACATTTGTTGGGCACACAAGTTCATCTTGTTTTGTGCGTGTCGTCCTTCTTACCTATTGCCTCAGTGGGATCACTTCGTTAACCCGTATGTCTGGCCCGGCAAAACAAGGTGAGGAATTACAGACGGAGTCAGAGCACAGTTAATGTGAACTTTAGGCGTCATTGACTTTCAAGGATAACTGGGAAAGTTTACTTCATGAAAGTGGGTAACAAGGGAGAGTTGGATTTTATTTAAGTGATGCGGGGGGTAGGATGCTTAAAATAAGAAAATTTCGTTTTTTTTTGTGGATTTATCAACAAAGTTTAACAGAACGAAAAGTTGAAAATATTAATGAGGACATTTATAGGAATAAGGACTTTGTGAATCTTTTCGTTATGCATTATTAATGGAGCGAAATATGGGTTAAAATGTTGCCACCTAGGGTGATATTACTTCAGATCAGCAAACTTGATTGGGTGGAAGGGCTTAAGCTGAGTGCAACCAATGAAATGGTATAAGGCAAAGATTTGAACGCCCGGTTAGAAGATTCGACTATGAAACAAGAAGCCCTGTAGCGTTCCAGTCAAATAAATAAAATATTTAGGACTATGCGTCACATCATAGACTTATCATAAGTCTTGTCATAAGACTTGTCATAAGTCAACAAAGTGGCAATTCGAACGAAGTTTTTTTTGCAATGAAAGATCCTCAGGTGAAGGCTGATTGGAATGAATAGATATGGTCGAAGCCAACCCAACTAAAGCAGCTGCACTGTTTTTTTTTTAACAGAAAGAGAAAAGCATGACAGCCCGGAAATAAGCTGTCGATGAAGAAGAAATCTACAGAGTCGGCCACTAGGTAGAAACCATTGCATCCATTCCCCAAATGGCAGATGGAGCGGTAAAATTCCAACCATCAGTATACTCTAGTTTGCTGGAAAGATACCTGAAGCTATAATGGATCTGAAAAGGATCAGTCGCTTGTCGTCTTATGCACCGGAAGCAACTCAGCCAACTCGTGACACTTTTTTGTTGCCCCCAGCTTCAATATAACGCGACTACGAAGGCGGTTGGGAACCTGCTCCATCCCCACTGCCTCCAGTTGTGCTACTAGCCAATCTTGCGTTGGACCTCCTATATGTATACCTCTGATCTGGTCAAAGCCACGGCATGTAGGTGCAAATCCAGGTGAACGGCAAGAATTTCGTTACCCTCAGCTGCAATCTCACACGACTACGAGGGCGGTAAGAAATCTGGTCCACTCCCAAAACAAACTTTCTTTGCAACTCCGATCTGTATATCCTGATCTGGTCAAGGCCACGGCAAGTAGTCGCAAACCCGGGTGATCCCTTACCCCAGCTCAGAGAAGTTTTCATTTTCTTGCCAAATCTGCGATTGGGATACGTTGCGGAAAATTAGATTAGTAAGGGCCGGCTTATTTCTTTAAGTAGCTATAGCAGAGTGGACCTGGCCATGCTTAGAGCTGGAAGACAGTTTTTCTGGTATTGATTTAGGGGGAGCAACTGATGCGAGATCGAAGCTTTACAGCAGATTGATCCCCAAGAGTTTTTTGGGACTGGCTCAACTAGAAGCGAGGGAGTAGCTTAAGCAGGGTGGACACGCTTAGAGCTGGAAGACGGATAGTCTAATAATTAATTGGAGGGAGCAACCGATGTGAGATCAAAGCGTTACACCAGATTAATCTACAAGGGTTCACAGGTACTAGGTCAACTAGAAGCAAGCGAGTAGCTTTAGCAGGGTGGACATGCTTAGAGCTGGAAGACGGTTAGTCTGGTAATGATTTGGAGGGAGCAACTGATGCGTGATCGAAGCCATACTTCAAGTTGATCCCCAAGGGTTGACAGGTACTGATTCAATTAGAAGCGAGCTTGGAAACGAGCTTGGGAGGAGGGTGTACTTCGCTTTTTACATCTCTTGGCTTCGTCATCTCTTCGCTATGCATCGGACCAGGTTCCAAAACTAATATTTTAGTGCTGGCAAGGATGCGCATTTAGCCATGCGGTATGACTGAACTGTGCACAAACGTCCACTACCATGGACCATGTTTTCCCAAAGCTTGCTTTAGCGCAATTGTACTAACAGGATAGGATACCAATATGCAGGACCAGGGTGTGTGTCATAGAAGGGGGTGAACCGTTCTCGATAGAGGCGGGGCATCAACGCAGTGCCAGCTCAAAGCCTTACATAAAGTTGGCCCAGATTGGCAGAATAAACGGCGGTGGTACTACCAGAAGAGAATACCCTTAGGCTGGAACAGGGTGTGTGTCATGACATCAACGCGGTGCGAGATCAAAGCCGAGCAACTAGTTGATCCTTTGTTTTAATTTGCTTTTGGATTTTTCGTGTTTTTTTTTGTGTTGCTGTTTTTGTTATTTGAGCACGAGTGCGGTACACCATCACAATGGAGATCCGCATTATGCAGGCAAGGCATGGGTTATCTACCGATTGTCTGTTTGCCGTCTCTATAGTTATTTTTCGTCCTCGATAAAACATGTTGATGGTCTTCTACCCTTGCATTCGATGTTGGTAATTGTTAACGATAACTTCGATATAAGCATATTTCTATCGTTTTGAGTTGATATTGTTAAGACCGAAATAAACAATTTATTTGAAATTCAATATTTCTTATCATTCCCATCGTACGAGTTTCTACGTCACAGACTCTTCTCCGTACCCAACATTTCTCCGCATTTTTCACAATCGCAAACATAATTGTGTGTGCCTAAGTGATAAAAATAATTAGCAACATCTTAATGATTTTTCACTGGCCCTCCTCTCGTGATGATCTGACAAATCGTCCGAGTAGTATCAATTGTCATGAAAAGCTTTTCTCAACTTAGGCGTTCGGAGTCGGTATAAAACAGGAGGTCCCGCCATCGTGCTTGAAAGTACACACCCACACATGAATGGTTGTGAGAAAAAAGCTAGGCCCTGGGTACTAACGAGCCTGTTGCGCCATAAATGGCGCTACAGTCCGGAATGAACCTGGGACTCAACCAGCATGCTCTCCAATAAGCCCCGTCCTTAGAAAACTGCTTCCAGTTGCGCCCTCCAAGTTGGTTGAGGTCGATTTCAACTTGTGCGCGTCACTTAAGGGGAGGTGTTCCTCTACTCCGTCCGACCTCTGGCTGGGAATCGAAGACTATGCGAGACGGATTATTGGTATCCATTCGTTTTACATGTCCTAACCATCTTAAACGTGTAATGCGGAGTTTTTTGACCAGGGGCATGTCGCTGTACAGCTTGTATAGTTTTTGGTTGAATCTTCGTCTCCATAGGCCATCAACGCAAACGGGACCAAAGATTTTTCGAAGAATTTTCCCCTCGAATCGACCAAGCATTTCTTCGTCCGCTTTTGAGACGGTCCAGGCTTCAGCGCCGTAGAGGAGGACGGGGATGATCAGGGTCTTATATTAAATCTCCTTAGTAGTTCGAGTGAGGGCTTTACTACTAAATTGCCTTCTTAGCCCGAAAAAACAGCGGTTGCCAAGAGTAATTCTTCGTTTAATTTCTGACGAGTTGTTGTTGTCAGAGTTAATAGCGGAGCCCAGATAGATAAAGTCCCGTACTACCCCAATGTTATATCTGTCAACCGGGACGTTCTGTCCAATACGTCGATGTTGTGTGTCCTTTCGTGTTGACAGCTTATACTTCATCTTGCCCTCATTTACTGCTAAGCCCATTTTTACCGCTTTCTTCTCTACACTAGCAAACGTGGCTATGGCATCACGTTGTGTCCTACCAACGCTGTCAATATAGTCGGCGTATGCTAGTAGTTGAACAGATTTTTGGAAAATTGTGCCTCTGTTGTTGGCTCGCTAGTTTTGCACAATCCTCTCAAGAATCAGATTGAAGAAGTCACATGACAGCGCATCGCCTTGCCTTAATCCTTTTGTGGTATCGAATGTGTCGGTGAGGTCGTTTCCGACCCTGATGGAGCAGCCAAAATTCTACATCGTCATCCTACACAAACGGACGAGTTTGGGCGGTATACCAAAACTAGGCATGGCTCTGTATAGTTCGTCTCTATAAATGCTGTCGTATGCGGCTTTGAAATCAATGAAGAGGTGGTGGGTATCGATTTGGACTTCTTGTATTTTTTTTCGAGGATCTGGCGAGGTGTGAAAATTTGATCGGTTGTGAACTTTCCTGGCCTAAAACCACACTGATAAGGACCGATCAGGTTGAGGGTAAACGGTTTCAGTCGTTCACACATTACGGCAGATATGGTCTTGTAGGCGATGTTGAGGAGACTTATGCCTCTGTAGTTGGCGCAGTTAAGAGGGTCTCCTTCTTTTTGGCTCGGGCAAATGATGCTGAGGTTCCATTATTCAGACATACTTTCTTCCGACGATATTTGGTTTATGAGTTGGTGGATGTTACTTACCAAGTCATCTTCGCCGGCTTTATAAAGCTCGGTGGGGAGGCCGTCATTTGCTGCAGCCTTATTAAGCTTCAGCTTAGATATTGCTATCCTCACTTCACTCAGGTCCGGTGGTTAGCAGTTTTTGCTGTCGTTGCCAATATTGAATGGTTCGTCCTGCCTGACAGCGTAATGTTGTTCGTCTCGTCATCGCCGTTAAACAGTCTGCAGGAGTGGGTCTTCCATATCCTCAGCATCGGCTGTATCTCAACTACGATATTTCCTTGTTCATCTCGACAGGATTCTGTTCGACCCATGTATCCTTGGCTTTGACGTTTTACACTTTTGTAACGCTTGCGAACATATTACCTAGAGTGGCACGTCTCTATATCCTCGATCGCGCGCTTTTCTTGCTCTTTTTCTTCTTTCTGAAAAGCCGGTGTTCTTCCCTTCTTCTCTGCTTATAGAGCTTAACGGCAGATCTCGTCTTGACCTGCAGCTTAGTCTTGTAGGCCTCGTTCTTGGCTGCGAATTAAATTTTGTTTGAAGCAATCAAGGATTCATGGCTCTATTACCTCTGCTTATAGCTAACTTGGAGACACTTGATTGTATATAACCTAGAAAAAAAACCCCTTTGCATACAAATACGCAGTAGCACTATCTACTTCATGCACAACGCAGAAGATCCTTTTTCTTTTGACCAAAATTTCAATATCGCGAAGAGCATTTAAAGCTCTTACAAAGAAAATCGTTTGTCCTTGCTTTGTTCTCGTCCTACATGCATTGTCATCATCCAGATGATTCACACATTTCATGTTGAGAATCCTTACTTTGAAAATTACCCCACTGAAGGATAATAGGGCTATTTATTCGAATGCGAAAAGATTTTCTATGATGTGCTAGAAAATCCTTTTTCTCATTTCAAGGAGAAAACCAAACGAATTGAGTGGATATAGCGCAAATGGATTCGATAATGTCCTTTCGGAAAAAAAGATATGACTGATCCCAGGAAGACTTTTTGAGATACTGAGATACTGCATAGAAATTTATTACCACCCATCCAAACTGTCCAAATCGAACAGGTACAGATGGAAAAAACAGGACTTAATCAATCAAAATCAAATTCTGCAGATAACTGTTATCCTCAATATAAGACCGTCCACATGAAATAAACTTCATCCAACAGCTTGCCCATCTGGTTGATTGAAACTTGAGCCAGAGGCTTCGGACAATCTGTTTATTTCTACCAGCAATTAAGTCCTTGGATGGGGGAGAGAATCATTAATATGGAAGGACGCTTGTGAAGTGTATGCTGGACTGGGAACATTTTTGTTTTATTGACAGACATTGACTGCCGTTTTCGTAGTTGCTGGATACCAATAAAATAGGAACTCCCTCTTGTTTTGGACAAAAGTGTAAAATTAAATCCAATTAGGGATGATGTACAGATCCCGTAGTGACAGGCGTCTGTCTTTACGGTTCCTGTTGAGAGGTTGTCTTTTCACTGAGCCGGGTGGTCTTTGCTACCAGAAGGCAGCGGATAAATGTGATAGATATCGGTAGTCTATAGTCCAGCTTAGGTAAGTGCATTTTGTTTATCAAAATTAATAAAAGGATTTCCAGGATTATGGAAGATTTTTTGTTTTGCTAAAGTCAAGGTATAGCGGATGAAAAAGGTGACACTACTAACGTACTTACTGAACGGGCTCCCGTATCTCCATATCAATTGGACTTCCTCGCATGTAGGTCCAAAAATTCGTTGAAGAATTTATCGCTCTAATGGAAAGGCACGCGCCGGCCGGTCCTAAAGTTGGATTGGTGGGATTGGGGTCCGGAAGAGTGTAAGTGTTCTTACTTCATTTTTTTTTCGCTAAGCTGAAATATGATCGGTCTTCGTCGGATCGACTAAGGTGTCACACGTGTGGTTTCTGACATTGATGTTAGCCAGCTCGAAGCAGTACTCTCCCAGATGAAGTGAGAGAGCAGGACAAGAGAAGGTGAATAACACTTTCCACCTCTTCTTCGTTTAAGCAGCTTCTGCAGAAGTCATTGCTGAAGAGGCCTAGTCTTCAACTAGCTGGAAATCGTTGCTAGCAATGGTGACCACCTGTACAAGGTTGTGCGTCCACAGTCTTTGGTTTTTTAAGCCATGTACAGGGTGGCGCACGAATCGTGCTACAAAAATAAAACGTAATAACTTTTTTTCTGTGTGAGTAATCGGCTTATTTTTTTTTTATTTTGTTGGTTACTATTTAGATTTATAAAAATGGATGCTTGGGATACGGAGAAAAGAATTTGGATAGTGCAACGGTACCATGCTTTGCAGTCCGTCATTTCCGTCCAAAGGCAATTTAGGCGGGAGTTTGGCGGTAGTCCCCCGAGTAGATGGACCATTATGATGTTTGTAAACATGTTTGCCGAATCTGGAAGCATCGCACGAAGGCCGTACCATCGAGATGCCAATGTT
Organism: Rhingia rostrata; assembly: GCA_949824845.1. NCBI lineage: Eukaryota > Metazoa > Arthropoda > Insecta > Diptera > Syrphidae > Rhingia > Rhingia rostrata. The sequence continues at coordinate 19,638,547 of OX463757.1, forward strand.
CGGGTTCAGGATACAATCGCAGCAGTAGCATCTGCAATACAGGCCAATCCGAGCGTTTCGACCCGAAACTTATCGGGGCAAATTGTAGTTTGCCAAAAAATGATATCAATGGCCGAAGAAGACAACACATTGATCAATTGTTTGTTCATGTCTGATGATGCCCATTTTGATCTTAACGGCAATGTAAACAAGCAAAATTGCCGTATATGGAAAGAGTCTAATCCAGAAATGCTCCATGAGACGGAACTGCACCCAGAACGAGTCACTGTGTGGTGCGCAGTTTCATCAAGGTGTATTGTCGGGCCGTACTTCTTTGAAGAAAACGGTGTAACCGTTACTGTCAATGGGGACCGTTATTTAAAGATGTTGAAGGATTTTTTTTTACCCAGAACTGCGCCGAAGACGTATACCATTCAACAGCGTTTGGTTTCAGCAAGATGGAGCAACTGCACATATAGCCAGACCAGTTATGGCGGAGCTAAACAAAAAATTCGCAAACAAATCAGGTCACCTGACCTGACTGCACCAGACTTCTTTTTATGGGGTTACGTCAAGCAAGAGGTGTATAAAACGAAGCCCAGGAATTTAACTGAATTAAAGCAGTCCATAACGACAATAATTGAGGCGATCCCAACTTCAACTCTTCAGGCCGCAATGAATAATTTTTTGATCAGGTGCCGCATATGCGTGGGAGATCGTGGGAGAGCGTGGAGGTCATTTGCGATCTATAATCTTTAAAAACAACTAACTATTTAAAATAAAATTTAATTGTCTAACCAATAAAAAAAAATAAATGAAATACATCGATTAAAAAAAAGTTATTTGAATTTCTTATTGTAGCACAATTGGTGCGCCACCCTGTACTTTGTCTTGCCCTCCTTAACTAGAAGACCAACTCAATTCGCCTCTTCCTCAATTGCCGTAAAGAAGCACGAAGGAAGCAACCAATGATCTAGAAATCGTCTACGTATCTCTATAGCTGGACTGACATGTTGAAGATTGTGGCTTCCATATTTACTCCTGCCCTATCCACTATCAATTCCAGAACGATATTAAAGAAATCGCATGATATGTAGCTCGTCTCCTTTTCGGAATCCAGTACATGTTTGAAAACGTTCTGATGAGCTGTTTCCAAACTGAACGTTGCGTCACGTGTCCTCCAGTGTTAGCCGAAATAGCTGAATTAGTTTTGTTGGTATCCCGTATCCTGCCATCGCTTTATAAAGCTCTAGCAAGGCGATCGATGCTTTTTCATACACGGCCTTGATGTGTCTCGACTTGAATTTCGTAAGTCTTTTACAGGATTTACCTTATTGAAAATTTGGTTGGCCGGATCTAAAGCCACAATGGTACGCGACGATAAGCGTTCTGCAAAAAACCATCAGACGTTCACATTTAGTAGATTATGCCACGGTAGTTGGACATATGGAGCTGATATACCAGTCATTGTGGTCATGCTCTCATCAATCCAGACAACAAAGTCTGCTTGGTGCATGTACACTTCTGTGGCAGCACCTCTGTATTTGAAAATAATCCATCAGAACTGGCTTCCTTGTTGTTCTTCAGTTTTTTTATGGCTGTTTAAGCTTTTGGGACGGAGCGTTACCTCTTCATTCACTCTACGTGTGCCAGTTTCTTGCCCCTTCATAGCCCATTAGGTTGGTGACGGAAATGCTGCCTAAATACGTTTACAATTCCTTACGCATCAGTGACTTTGTTGCGATTGTTATTTCTTGGACATTTCTTAGGTGACTAAGAAGAACTGGCCGGCTGCCTGTTTTTTGGCTTTTTTTTGTGTCATTTTCCTACGCAGGAATTTCTTTTCTTCCCTGGTAGGTACTGAATCGATACTCTTTCCGTGCGGCTCGTGTTTTGCGTTGTAACGCCTTGGTATGTGCGTCTTCTGTAATTTTTTGTAGGTCTTTGCAAAAACTATGACACAGCCATCTTTTCGGAGTTGTCAAGTAGCCAGTTGTTTCGGCTACTACGATAATGACATTCCGATAATGTATCGCCAGGTTGATTTGTGGGTTCTGAGTCGTGGGAACTTAGAATCGCAGATAAGAGTATAAAATGCTGCCGCGATGTCTATTAATCGGGAAAAAGCTTTCCAACTAACCCACAGAAGATGTGTTCCATACAGTATCCACTGGGTGTTGATATTGGTAAGTGATGAGGGCAGTTCGACCATCAGGAGATCGCCAGGTTTTTTGTGGGTTCTGAGTCATGAGAACTTAGTTTTGCAGATAGAAGTATAAAATGCTGCCGCGAAGTCTATTAATCGGGGCAAAGTTTTCCAACTAGCCCACAGAAGATGTGTTCCAAACCATCCACTGGGTGTTGATATTGGTGAGTGATGAGGGCAGTTCTACCATCTAGATATCGCCAGGTTGTTTTGTGGGTTCTAAGTCGTAGGAACTTAGTGTTGCAGATAATAGCATGCTGCCGCGAAGTCTGTTAGTCGGGACAAAGCTTTCCAACTAGCCAACAGAAGATGTTTTCCATACCAATTTTGGCCTTAAAAGTCCTATCAAGGAGGAATTTTACGACCTCCTCGACGGAACCTACGGAACATGTTCGAAAAACGTTGTGTAAGCTATATGAGGGGAATTTTCACATCGGATTTCGGTATGCTCTGCAGGCTTTCTCTAGGAGGACATAAAATGCCTCATTAATAGGGTCTATAGAATTATCGGTAGGGGCATTTGCACATATAATATAAGACCCAACTTACAATTTCGTATCGATAAAGCACTATCGAAGCTATTTCCTCTACAGCTATATAAGCTGTATAAAGTCCTATGGAAATACATTTGGGGCACTCTTCGGTACTCTATAATATTTCCTTACCGAAGACTTACCGAAGCTAAAAATAATAACGAATAAAAAAAAAATGCTATGTCTGTATTTTTTTTAAATAGCTCTGTACACGCCACATTTTCTTATGTTGGAGTTGCCACAATTGGTAATCGAATCCAAACCGTTTGCTTGGTAGTTCATTGCAAAACAAAATTAGTAGTCACAGCTGATATAAGCCTGAAGTCACAAGAGCTATACATGTTATGCTTCTAAATTATTTCGGCGGAAGTGCTACCAAAACATCTTTTCAACAGTCACATGTACACACATCTCGGAAGCCTTTTGGAAGCCTTATACCAATTAATCTTCTATAAAGCTTGTGCATTTCCATAAGAGAGTTACTATAAATGCTGAGCTTCTCAGCACAAGTACAAAAAAGTTTAATAGAAGGAATTATTTCTTGAAATTGGAAACGTAGGCCTTATTGAAGAAAGATTGCTAGTTTGGGAATGATACAGCAAAACACATCTCTTATGCGGATCAATCCAGAGGATCACTAACCGGCGGAAAATCGATTACTGTTTGTTTAAGTCGGCTACTCACAACGATTCCGCATCCTACTATGTACAATCTTGCAGTTTTTAATTTTTAATTTCTGATTCTTTGAGTCGTATTTCCAAAATTGCGGTAATTTCTGTCCTTTACTTCTTGAGGAATTATTGCAGTTTGTGAATAGCACCCGGGGTGTAGGTGCATTCCAGATGCATACACCTTAACCTTTGTCTGTAGTCTTTCTGGATCTGTTAAATATTTGAGGCGATCCGTTATCCAAGGCTGTTGTCTCTCTCATAACAGACTATTTTCATGGGCCAGTTCCTATTTATTAAATACCCCTAGGACACGGGGCCATTAGTATCCGCCACGAAATTGAACACTGCCGTTGACCTTTCAGCTCATCTACCACCATTGCTGTTGTCTGAATATGTAGAAGCAGTTCAAATAGGTTGTTCATCCTTCTGATACAGTCGGGGTAAGTTTTTTTTTCAGTGGAGACCTAAAATTGCCGAGAGTTCTTAAATCCGCCTATCGAGGACGCGTCCGATTGGAAGCTTTTTGATTTAAAGAATCCTGATGGCTTTGGTATTTTTTTTTTTGTCTTTTTTATCTAAAGTCATACACTGTTTGCCTTTCATTTGCGACAAGCTTACTGTGTCCTTTTTTGCTACTAAAAAAGCAAAACAAGTGTTAGGCTTTAACGGCTTAGCATGTCCTAAAATCTACCAGTATAATTCATTTTTATGCTCACGAAAGCAACCCACAATTTAACGCTGATTCTGATGGTGAAATTTAAGGATCTAATGATGACAATTATATACTACACAAGGATTTGCCAGACATAGTGTTGGGTTTTCATACTTTCATGACTTGAACCAGGGACCATGTCGCTGTTAGTAGTCCAACGCCCTGCAACCACCAATTTTCGCATGCCTTAGCATTCATTCTACCGGAACATATCCATCTTAAACTATGTCATCCAACCTATTTCGTTAGCCCTTAGCTACATGTCCCTCCTTCGACCACCTTCAGAGTTCATTAGCTTTTCCCTCGTTTGAAAACAATACATCAAACTCTCCTTCAAGCCATCTGAAGGACATCTCCATCCACACTGAATGAAAAGTGAACAAGACACACTCGTCCCATTCATCGAAGATGTCCAACTTCAAATCCATTCAACCCTCAAGCGCTCGCAGCGACATTGAAACGTTAAGTGAAAAAGTTTTATTGTTGCCAGGATACATCATATCCTGGTTGGGATATTTTCCTGGGATATCTTCCGCCATTCATCGGTCTTCTCGCACAAAAAGTTTAAAACAGCATCACTGCCTGCTTAACCACTCTACGTATCTCAGGGTTTACCGGACTTCAAATGTTGGTTAGGTGGGGGTGGCTGGTGTAGCCGATGGCTGTTGCAAACTGTCAAGGAAACTTCAATCGGATTTATGATTACCTTCGTTGAGAAGTTTTCTTTTGTAACCATCACGGTTGACAGGAGACATTCATCCCCACTCTCGTTCGATAACTATTTCCCAAGCAATATTATCGAGTAACAAACTCAAAGGATTTTCGTCCTGCTTTTACATGCCACATCCTGCCAATTATATTTGTGTGTAGCATTTTAAATTGCACTCGACAATTGTAACGTCAAAATAGGATTTCCATAGAAAACGCGTTGTCGTGTAGCTTGAGTATTTTTTGTACAAAGGACGACTACACACATGCAAGACACACAATTTCATTACGAATCCAGTTATTCAGGGATCGCTGGAACGGAAATTCAGTTTTCTCTTGTGAATTGCCATGGATTGGGGCAAAGTGTATGCCATAGGGAGACAGCCGCCTTGCAAAGGATCAAATGTAAAAAAAAAAACGCAAATCGAATCCTAGTTCGAATTCATTCTTTCGTTAGCAGTGAAACGAATTGAAAGGATCCCTTCGTTGCCAATATATCGGTATTCAAAGTCAGTTCAAGTGCAGGACAACGAAAAATGAAAAAAAAAACGGAGAACGAACCCCTTAGAGACGCTTTTATATGTTTCATCGGCGGCGCTGAAGCGAATCGACTACACCGAAGCCAAAAAAAAAACAAAAAAACAAAGGAGAGCTGCAGATATGCATGTACACACACACACACACACAAGCTCCTACAAGGACCTGTGTTGTGTGCAATGCAAAGCAATTTTTCGTATCAGGCGCCAATGTTATTCATCGGTAATCGATGCCGATGGTGTATGGTGTGTGAATTTAGTCGCTGCACACACATTAACTGCAGTGAAGGAGTGATGGTAAGGATAACATTTTTTTTGTGCGCTGTTTGCAAGGATTTCTGTTACGCTTAAGCACATTTTAGTGACTTGGTGGATTTAATGTTGTGGAAAGCGCATGATAAACTCGAAGGGAAGTTAAAATATGCGCGAGTGTTTGTGAAAACAGCATCTTTTCAAGTTAACGGGAGTTAAGGATGTTTTTTTTTATTCATTTCAAGTGTTTTGTTCGTCGATATAGGTGTAAAGTGCGGGGGCGTACAGCCCATTGGGAGTGATTTAAAGAAAGACTTTGTTGAAGTGAACTTTTCCATGGAAGGATATTTTATTGCTCTTTTAGTGGAGCTGCCTGAGTGTGATAAATTGCTCGGAGGTTTCGTTAGCTGGCGTGGAATGCAGTGGGAGGACCGAACAGATTGCCAACTATATGTTGGGATTCCTGAAAGGATAGCATTTGCATTCTTGATAATCAGGCTTTTTATCATAATGGGGTTAGGAGGGAATGGGTTCTGTTTGTTGAGAGGGGTATGGGGTTGTATTCAGAAGATCGTTTTTTTTACTTTTTACTTTTTAAATTCATTTTTATTACCTTAAAATACTAACTTAAAACTAGACAAAAATGACTAAATCTAACTTATAATTAACATTTTTTCTTATACTAACTTATCGGTCCTAAGCGGGCGCTCTAAGCTTAAATTAACTTTTTTATTTGCTTTTCAGCTTTAGTCGTTTTTATTTTATTTTATTATGTAGATCATTTTTTTTTGTTCAAAGAAAATTTAAAAAACTTTGATCCGTAACATTTTTTGTTTTATATAAAAAAGCTTAAACTAGATTAAAAACTAACTTAAGACTACTTAATACTACTTAAGACTACTTAAAACTACTTACACCTAACTTAATTATAATCGGGGTGGCGAGCACTCGTTGCAAATGCCCCGAGGGGTCACCATCCCGATCGAGACTTTTGGCCCCAAGGCTGCATGTATTCCACCATATTGTACGCCAATATGGTGCACATTCCCCGCCCCAGACCTCGTTTCTAAATTTTTTTTTTTATCTTACAATTAAGGAGTGGTCTAAAAGTCCGCAAAGTCAGGAGGAAGTGCAGAATCACTTCCCTCATGTAGCCACCAAAATTCCATACTCTGCCTTTCAGCATCGGTCCTATCGCGATCCGATACCGAAGTGCTAAAGCGGAGGAGCTCCGGGGCATTGTCGACATACCCGTCGCGGATTAGCCGCTTGTCACGCGCGTCACGGTAGCGGTGGTATAAAACCGGGATACCGTTCCTGTCCTGTACCAACCCTAACGAATCGATATAAATAAACGCCTCTGGTGGAATAAAGCCCGACACGAGCGTACTCTCCATACATGTTTCATTGGGGTAATAAGCCCCAAAGATCAGGCTGTTGTCGCTAGCCATCGCCCTTGCAGCGTGCCTTCGCGTCACCTTAATCAGGAAATTGTCAAATCTATTCAACTGAGCCCCATTGTATAGAACCTCGTTGCGATAATATTTTATGTACTCGGAGTCCGGCGTTCGGTACAATCCTAAGCAGGAACGGTGCCAACGCCTCTCAAACAGCCGTATCCTTTCCATGTAGGCTGGTGCCACATTGAACCACACGGGGCAACCGTAAGCGATGATCGGCCTTGTGAGGGCCATGTAGCAAATGACTTTCACCCTTGAGTCAGTTGACTGCTTTGAAACAACCTTCTTTTCAGAGCATAAGCCCCCCAAGCCCTAGCCAGACAAGCATCTACATTTTTGTTAAAATACAGAAACTTGTCAAGCCAGATGCCAAGGTATTCGACTTCTCTTCTCAACGCCAACGGCTGCCCATGCTGTCCAATGATAAACAATTGTTTCCAGTTTTTTTCTGGTATCGTAAGAAGCCCCCTGCAATGGGGTCCTGAAAAGAATTGTTTCGGTTTTTTTGGAAGTTCATCTTCAATTTCCGATCATCGCAATATCCCTTAATGTGATCGAAGTCACGTTGCAAAAGTGTGTTTATGACTCCGATTTTCGGACCTGATCTGTATGCCACTAGATCATCTGCGTACGCTTTAGCGTGACTAAGGGAACCTACCAGATCACTTGTATAAATGTTAAACAATATCGGGGAGTTCACCGCCCCCTGTTGTAAACCGTTTTTAATTTCAAAGACTTTACTCGAAGTTACGTTGCCACATTTGACGACAAACTTCTTTCCCATAAGCATTTCATAAATCATATATAGCATGGGTTTACGCATGCCAAGTCTGGTTAGCTTGTAGAAAAGCCCTTCTAACCATACGGTATCGAAGGCCTTCTCAAAGTCAACCAGACAGGCCCCTGTGCATTGTCCTTTGGATTTATTCCATTGGATGTCGGAGACTAGTTTCGACGCGGCATGAATAGTGTCATGCCTCGCTCGAAAACCAAACTGATTTTCCGGGATAATTTTATTTTCCTCGACCCACTCAAGCAGAGCCCTATTGACTATCTTCTCGAATACCTTGCTTACATTCGGCAGAAGGCTTATTGACCGAAGATTTGCAGGGTTTGTTCTGTCCTTGTCCTTTTTGGGGATAGGATGTACCACCGCCGTTTTCCAGTGCACCGGATAATGTGCATTATTCAGTGCATTGTTAAACAGCGTGGTGAAAATATCGACTGCCTCTATTGGCAGGTGTCTCAACACGACGTTTGGGACCCCGTCCTCTCCCGCCGACTTTTTATTCTTCAGTGATACAAAGATGTCCAGGAGTTCATCTTTTTGCACGAACAGCATCAGGCTATTGGCGACTATGCCATTTGAAGGGTTTTCGTCATTAAATACGGTTAAACCGTTATTCTCAGATCGCCAAGCTTGGAGTTCGGTACGTAGATAAAAGTGATTCAGAAAGGCTCTCTCCTCAATATCGTGATTTGGGCGAACAGGATTGTTCACCGTATACACGGTCTCGAAGACAGCGCCTATCGAATTCACCTTCTCCTGAGGATCTTCGATCGTGAAAAAACCGTCGTTAGAGTCAACACTTTCCGGACTTATACCAACAGCTGTGAGTGTCTGTCTGTTCTCTGTCGTTTGGGAAATTCGGACACAAGGAATGTCGTTATGATTCTTTCGCCTGAAAATTTTATTTATTTGCGGGAACATATTCGGGCTACTGGTTTTTATAGCCCGAATTTTCTTGCCCCAGTACAAACTTACAGATTGTCTGTAATTCTCCGTGATTAACTGTTTGAGGTTTTTGATCAACGACTTCAATGTCCGAACCTCCGGGTCTTGTCTGTCAGTAAATTGCCTCCGTAGCCGTTTAAGCCTCGAGACCAGTCTGCTTTTGTGTTTATGGAGTGCATCGATTGTTGGCGTTCGATACTTCTCCGTCTGGTCGTCAGAACTAGTTACCTTGGGGATAACTCGATCCATTGACCTTTTAATGACCTCATTCATTTTTAATAAATTTTGGTCGATTTCGTCGTTCGTAAGGTTTCGGTTTGTCGGAGGGTTTTGAAATAGAATGTAACTGTACAGTGACATAGACCTCCGTATTGAAGTTTTATTATGGTTAGGTCATGTAGAGCGAATGGACACCAATACTTCTGCTCGCAGACTTTTCTTGAATGGGGTGATCGGTTAAAAAGCGACATCAGCCATTTTGAAATGTGCAACTGAACGCAGTTAGTTAGGGGCCGAGGTTAAGCAAAATCTGGAGATCGTTTGTATCTTGTGTTTTACTCAAGGATCTGCAAAAAAGTGAAAATGTGTCCAGCAGTGGACTTTCCTGGGCTGAAAGTATATCGGTAAAGATCGATCAGTTATTTTTAGAATGGTCAAGGCCTTTAAGAAAGAAACCCCTCCGGGGGCTATTGCCATTTCTAATTGGAATTCTATTGAAGTTTTGCTTATGCAAAGTGATGCAGTGATGCGCTTTCTGTTGGATTTGAGATGTGTGCGAGCAGGGATGCATGAAAAGAAAATAAACCCCACAAGCAAAAGGCATTAACACCCGCAGGACTTACTTCCATTTACAAAAGGAAATAAGACCCTCGGGGACTATTTAAGTTTTGTTCGAAATTATTCCCCATGGGGCTTGTTTCCGTGGGGGTTATTTCACTGCACCGATTACCACATTGCTTAGGTTTCGCATGCTTTTATGCTGGTCATCTCTCGGATCTTTATAGTTAGCCCAGCAGGAAGGCGCCCAGGTTTACCTTTATATTGTAAACATTTATATCGATCTTTGTTAGTAACGCTTTGTTCTGCCTGAAAGCGGAAAATCGCAACCGCAATCGACGTGGACCACTTTCCGAATGTAGTCCACGAATCTTTCTGGACGGACTATCACACAACCACAACTTTGTCTTGATCATCTTTAGAGGCCAATATTCGCGCGGATATACAAGTGAAGCTTAATTTATTGTTTGACATTTTGGTAATACAGCTTCCATCACTGTTCCTTGGAATATCACCTGCCAATATGCTAGGAATTTCTCTTTCCTGATCATTTTGTCTTGATTCCTAAAAAATCCGACTCTTAGCCAGCTACATGGTATGAACCAAGAATAACTTGGCGGCGACCGCAGAGAAAAGTCGTGTTCTTATTTATTTAAGTGACGCTAGAGTCCGGAATGAACCTGGGCCTCAATCTCGGACCTTAGCTAACTGCCTCCAGATGCGCACTCCAAGTTGGTTGAGGTCGGTTTCTAACTGTGCGCGCCACTTAAGACGAAATCTTCATCTACTGCGTCCGACGTCTGACTGGGATTCGAAGACTCTGCGAGTACATGTCCTAGTGAACGTCCAATGCGGATTTTTTTTTACCAAGGGCATGTCGCTGTACAGCTCGTATAGTTCTTGATTGAATCTTTATTTCCATAGCCCGTCAACGCAAACGGGACCGAAGATTTTTCGAAGATTTTTTTCCTCAAATCGACCAAGGATTTCTTCATCCGCTTTTGAGACGGCCCATGGTTCAGCGGCGTAGAGCAGGACTGGGATGATCAGGGTCTTGTATAGGATCTCCTTAGTAGTTCGAGTGAGGGCTTTACTACTGAATTGCCTTCTAAGCCCGAAGAAACAGCGGTTGGCATGAGTAATTCTTCGTTTAATTTCTGACAGAGTTGTCAGAGTTAATAGCGGAGCCGAGATAGACAAAGTCCCGACGTTCTGTCTAATTTATCGATGTTGTGATCCTTTCGTGTTGACAGCGTATACTTTGTGTTTCCCTCATTTCCTGCTTAACCCATTTTTTCCGCTTCTATCTCTATACAACCAAACGTCGTCGTCGTATGCTAGTGGTTGCGCCGATTTTTGGAAAATTGTTAATCTGGTGTTGGCTTGGAAGTCTTGCACAATCATCTCCAGAATCAAATTGAAGAAGCGCATCGCCTTTCCTAAATCTTTTTTTTGGTATCGAATGTGTCGGTGAGGTCTTCTTCGACCCGGGAATTCTTCATCGTCATCCTACACAAACGGACGAGTTTGGGTGGTATACAAAAACCAGACATGGCTCTGTATAGATCGTCTCCATGAAGGCTATCGTATTCAGCTTTGAAATCGACGAGTAGGTGGTAAGTATCGATATGGACTTCTTGGGTTTTTTCCAGGATCTGCCAAAGTGTGAAAATTTGATCGGTTGTGGACTTTCCTGGCCGAAAACCACACTGATAAGGGCCGATCAAGTTGAGGGTAAACGATTTCAGTCTTCTAGATCTTGTGGGCGATGTTGAGGAGACTTATGCCTCTTTAGATTGGGCAGTTTAGAGTATCCCATTCTTTGGGCACTGGCAAATGATGCTGAGGTTCCATTCTACAGGCATACTTTCTTCCGACCAGATTTGGCTTATGAGTTGGTGGATGTTTCTTACCAAGTCACCTCCGCCGGCTTCACAAACCTCAGCGGGAAGGCCGTCACATCCGGCAGCCTTATTAAGCTTGAGTTTATATACTGCTATCCTCACTTCACTCAGGTCGGGTGATTGGTAGTTTTCACTGTATTCGCCTGTCTTGATTGATTCTTCCGCCTGACAGCGGAATGCTGTTCGTTCGCCGTGTAACAGTCTCCAGAAGTGGTTTTTCCATATCCGCATCATTGCCTGTGTCTCAACTAAGACATTTCCTTGTTCATCCTGACAGGATTCTGTTCAATCCTTGTTTCCTTGGTCTTGACGTTTAACACTTTGGTAAAACTTGCGAGTATCCTGGATTGTCACCGCTCTATATCCTCGATCGCGCGCAATTCTTGCTCCTTTTTCTTCTTTCTGAAAAGCCGGTGTTCTTCCCTTCTTCTCTGCTTATAGAGCTCAACGGCAGCTCTCGTCTTCACCTGCAGCTTAGCCTTGTAGGCCTCGTTCTTGGCTGCAAACATCTGGCACTCCTCAACAAAGCAGGAGTTTCTTGCTGGTGGGAACGAAAAATCGACCACTTCCGTTGCGGCTGAACTAATGGCATCGTTGCCATTGCTCTTCGACATTCGATGCTGGTGGTAGTGTTGATCGAGATGTTAAGGGATACGAGTTGCACGAAGGTCTTGGCGGTATAATACGATTGCAGTCTTTCGACATTAAATTTTTTTACATTATTTCTGGATTGTTGTGGCGTGGTGGATATCCGCATTTTTACCTTGGCTGCAACAAGGTAGTGGTCCGAGTCGAAGTTAGCTCCTTGGAATGTTCGGACATCCAAAATACTGGATGCTTGCCTCTTGTCTATCGCAATGTGATCAATCTGATTGACCGTTCGTTGATCTGGAGACCACCATGTCCCCTTATAGATATCGAGACGAAGAAGAAGTGGTCTAGTAGCATTTCGTTCCGTAGCGAAGACAATAAGCCTCAGTCCGTTGCCAGACGTGTTCTCGTGTAGGCTATTTTTTCCGATAATACTGCTAAATTTGTCCTCTCTTCCTACCTTTGCGTTAAAATCACCAAGCACGATCTTACCTCGGTAGTCGCTCATAGGTTTGGCCAAGGAGCTCATATAAGAATGTCTTGGATAACATAAGTCTTTCCTAAGTCTGCCACTTAAAACAAATCCGCATCCCAATAGCTAGATACCCCTAGGAAACGTGGCCATCAGTATCCACAACGGGACTGAGCGCTGCCGTTGGCCTTTCTGTTCATCCGCCACCATCTCTATTCAAGGGGCCTGACCAAGCCTTGAAGTTCCTAGACAACCTGTTGTCCGAATATGTCAAGCAGCTTGTCTACGTTCGCCTGGGGTAGCGAGCCATTCTGACCTGGCTGTTTATAGCGTTTCGTCGTTTTATCAACACTCGCGCTTGTCACTTAGCAAGTCGAATCTGGTTGGATGAGACCATAACTAGACGTTGGACGCAGCGGAGAAATACATGTCCTGAAGTAGCGCGCACAAGTTGAAAACGACCTCAGCCAACTTGAAGTGTGCAACTGGAGGCAGTTAGCTAAGGATCGGGCTAATTGGAGGGGCATGTTGGCTGAGGCCCAGGTTTATTCCGTACTTTAGCGCAACTTCAGTAAGTAAAAAATGGGCTCGAACTGGCAAGCCCATAACCATTTCGAATTGGATGGACTGTTGACAATAAGTGTCAAAAGAAGATTTTTCAGCGCTTCATCTAATTCATCATCGTTTACTACTGCCATTGACAAGTGCCGTCGTTTTGGTATCCAACGTAGTATTCAAACCACCCTACACAATAAGTGAAATGAACCGTTCTGGTCCCAAGCCAACAACACGAAAACAAGTACAAATGGTCGCTTTGTCCGTCAAGTCTTCACTTTGTTAGGGACTAACATTGGCTACCATTGTCAGCACAGCACTCAATTCGTGCTGATGAAGTTGTTTATCCTTGTTAAAGGTGCGAGTTATAGTGTCCACCACAAGTCCATACAACCACAACCACAAAGGATGTTCAAACATATCCGCTGCTCCTATACAACGACCATCGAAATCCGCTGAATATTGTACAATCCGGACGTAGTACCAATCACCTGGTGATATCAGTTCCTTGATTTGATCGAAACGATTAGAGACATTAGAGACAGTCCGAAACATGGTTCCGAATCTAGCATAGCACCGACCGTACGTAGCAAGGCATGTCTATCAGTTCTAAGGCCACTCCGAGTGAGTCCCTCAAAACCCGTTTTTCAAATCAGTCGAGTTCCACCAACATGAATGGCACTTTCCCCGTTTGAAAAACAGCCCCGGTCCCTATACCATTTACCTATGGAAACTCATTTCCCCCAAGCCTCCGCATCTTAGGCATAAACCTATCTAAAATCGAAAAAAAAAAAAATAACATCGCCATTAATATCCTTGAAATGCGGTTAAGACTCCCCCGAACAAATTCGCATTCGATCGTATGCAAATATTCATAAATTGGGATGAATGTGGCACTAAGGCATCCACCTCATTATGCATACGAAAGGATAACACTCCTCTAAAGCTCGAAGAATCCTAACGGAGAATATACGACTGGGGATTGTTTATATCTATTTCGATTTTTTAGCATTTGCACATACAGAGGGTATATAGATCCTATTATGGAGGCAGGTGTGCACACTAAGCTTCCTTTGAGGCTTTTTTGTTGTTGTTTTTTTCGTGTGTGAGGAACCCTTTTTTTGCACAAAATGAAGAAACAGGATATCCCCCTACACATTTGCAGTCTGATGTCTTCCTTTAGGTTGATGCTATACGACCCATGGAATGTCCTTTTTGTATCTACGACGGCTTCTCCCTCATCGTTCATTACTTGAGGGAGTGCGACCAGCATCCAAATGGAGAGATAAGGACAAAAAACAACACCCACACGAAGAATCCTTTTTTTTTTTTTGCGTAACAGTTTTTCCTTCAGCATCACGAACAAACGTGTATTTGGCATAAAGTGCTGTCTATAAATTCACATGACGTACGTTGGATATGGCCTAGGTACACTGGCGCTCCTTTGGTGTTTGCATATGAGAGGACCTTCTTTTTTTTTTGTTACCAGTGATAGCTGTTGGTAGTCTAGAAGTGGAAATTCGAGTCTTCAGAACAGCAGAGTCGAGATGAAATTGAAAATGTGCGCGCTCAATTGAAGACGGGACTGGAACGATAACATCCCACAGGATATTATGTGATGTGTCCAAAACGAGGAATCCTTGGTTTTTTTTCGTTGTTTTTGTAAGGATTATGAAACGGCATGGTGTGTTTAAGGCTTGTTGTGGGTTGGCATGACATCAAATATGGAATGTTTCTCAGCCTTGATAGGTTTAGCGAAAGGTACGATGATAAAGTTATGAATAGCTATGACAGGGTGGAGATGCAATAAATTAGAAATGAAAGGCCCCCAATGAGTTTGTGAAATGGACATTTTGAAAGGGTATTCCTACACTGTGGAATGGCGGAATCATAAATCTCTAATGGAAATCGCAAGGGATCGGTATTTCAAGGGGATTGGGACATTTTTGTTGAAACAATGTGACATGATGGACATTTTGTTGGGTTTCGCTAAATATCTGATTCGAAGGATGCTAGGCAAAAAGGAAATCGAAGGACGTCCTATAAATTATTGTTTAAACGGTGGGCTGCTAGGCAAAAAGGAAATCGAAGGACATCCTATAAATTATTGTTTAAACGGTGGGCTTTTTTTATTATTAGCGCGGCTGTGAGAATTGAGTTTAGGAAGGCTTTTGTCTTTGCTACATCGAAGTCCATTTCTCCTAAGTATAGCTAAGGCGTCGCAACCGATCTGGATCTGTGGACAGATTGTAATACCTGCACCAAAAGAGAAAGTGAAACAGCGAAGTTAGAAGGGACACTTTTAAGCAGACCAGACAGGGTGAAAATGTCATTAATCTACCGTTAGACATATGTAGATCTTCGAGGGATATTTACAGCTTCCATTGGTCATCAAGTGCCTTTTACATCGAGTTATAATAGAAATTAAAATTTTCAGGGGAATTACTTAGAAATCGGCTACATAGACTACGTTGGAAAGAAGCCCAGGCACCCATCGACAGTTTTGGTGAACTGGATTTCCTAGCAACAGCTTGACTGGCAATGCAATCAAAAGCAATGCAATCGATAGCAGCAAGATTGTCCGTGGTGAACTGATATCGGAAGGCCAGCTTGTAGTGCGAGAGTTGAAATGAAACCAGTGCCTCCAAAACAGCAGCCCTAATGATAGCCTTGCCACGGCTGATATCATCTGTGGAAACAACGCCAGATTTCAAGACCTTGGCCGCAGCTTCAAAAGCCTTTCCAACACTAGAATCAGCAACAACAACGCATCCAAACAAACTAACCTCGGAGTAGGTACCATGCGAAGCAAGAACGCAGACTGGAGCGTAATGGCGGCAGGTGGTACTACATTGCCTAAGGCGGCTTTTCTGTTGCCCCTATTGACTGTGGGTTGTGTAGCTGGAGCTTGCTTTAAGACACTAACCATCGCGCCACTGAGCCCGTCTTTAAGACAGCACCAGCAAAAGCCTCTTGTGGGTTGGCAAATGCAGCCTCACTTCTCCTTGCAGGTTACACCGCTTCGATGTTTGTAAGGAGCAGCACTGGCACCGCCTCCTGATTCCATCATTAAGTTTTGGGCGAAACCAGAAAGGTTGACTTGGTCAATGCCAACACAGACTATGTGGCAACGACCGGAGGTGCGGTTGCTAGCATATAGTGCAGCATTGATTCGCTTGACACCTTGCCGAGCTTATGCTTAGTGATGTTCACACAGTATTGTCGAGTTCGGAAAGCGGCTTTGTGGAGAAGCAGTGTAAACCCGTGGAGGGATGGCAACAATTTGGTTCTTCACTATTGGCAAAACATTGGTAATATCCAACGGCTTAAATTCTGGCTGTATGATGTCCATCAACCGCTTAAACCAACTCCGTGTTGATGGATGGTTGTCTCAATGGTGCAGGTAAACCACTCCCCGACAGAGGAAACTAACAGACTTCCACCGATCTGCTGCAAATTGCTGGTGATGTTGAATCCAGTCCTGTTTTTGATAGTTAGACCAGCAGCGAATCTCAAGAGGTGGTTGGCACCCAAGTGTACGGACCATTCATTGTGGAATCCAGCACGGAAAATGACCGAAACCCCGGACACCAGCGTAAAGCAAGGTAGATTGGACATCAGGTGCTTTGCTAAATAATCGGAGACTTGCTTTCGTGGCAAAACCACGTTTAGCTACGACCCGTAGAAAGAGAGTTTTGATAGCGTTGCACGCCATTTTTAATTTAAAATTTGAAGTAAGTTTGACACAAGATATGAAATTTTCTTCAACAGTCCCAAGACTTCCAAAGAGATATTCAGGAACTACGTTAACCCTCTAGCAAGTGCAGGGATAGGAACCGCGACTTTTCTTCTTAAAAGTTAGAAGGCAGTGTAATGGCTTACCTTTCTGAAAGAGCATTCCAATGAAGTGATCTGCATTTTGTTGTTGTTGTTTTCTTGTGACAATGAACAGCGTTATTGCATGCAATTGTGGTAAAGAGTGGCTGATTATGTCACTTCCGGCAAGTTTGTAAGGCTTGAGGAGCTTTGGGCTTAACTTCTTGTTTGGCTGCACTTAAGCGTTCTAATATTCCAGGTGCACATACTTATGGTCTTGACACTTCATTTAGCTTTGGCATCAATAGAAGGATTATTCCTTTCCGAGGCATTCAGTTGCGTCATAACTCATAAAGTTCTATGCAGCTCGTTATATTGAGACTGAGTGAAGGTGTTTTGAACCGTTCGGTAAATAAAAGAGGTCTGTCTGTTCGGAAGTATTCACGTTTATTACCTCTATGTAAGTCCAAACACTCCCACTATGGAAAATCTATACAGACGATAAGTTTTTTTCTTAAACAATTTCAAGAGACATCGGAATAAATCTGTTCATCAGCCAACATGCCTCTTCAATTAGACCCGTCCATAGCTAATTGCCTCCATTTGCGCACTTCAAGATATTTGAAGTCGGTTTTTACTTGTGCGGGCCACTTAAGGGAAGGTCTTCCTTTACTGAGTCCGACTCTGCGTGCTGAAGAGGTTCTAGACGTTCTAGACATCTTAATCGTCCAAAACGGAGTGAGTTTTATGACTAGGCGAACGGCGCTGTATAGATCGTATAGTTCGCGGTTGAATCTTCCTCTCAATAGCCCGTCTGTCGAAAACGTGAACAAATATTTTTCGAAGAATTTTTCCCTCAAGACTGTCAAAGATTTCTTCATCCGCTTTTGACATGGTCCAGGCTTCAGTGCCGTAGAACAGGACTAGATGATCAGGGTCTAATATAATTACCATAGAAGTTCGAGTGAGGGCTTTTCTACTTAATTGCCTTCTTAGCCCTGCTGACAGAGTAATTCTTCGTTTATTTTCTGACGAGAGATAGCCTCTTTCAGAGTTAATTGCGGAGCCTAGGTAGCGTAGTCCTATACTACCTCAAAGCTGTATCTGTCATTGGTGACGTTTTTTGTCCAATTCGTCGATTTTGTGTGCCATACCAACATTTACAGCTAAACCCATTTTTTTGCCGCTTCCTTCTCTATACTAGCAAACGTGGCAATGACATCACGTTGACTCCGACCAAGGATGTCAAAATCATCGGTAGTTGCAGTGATTTATTGGGGATTATACCTCTGGTGATGGTTCTAGAATTTTCCTCAAAAATTCTCAAAAATCTTTTCAAAAAAGTCACGTGACAGTCTAAACAGACAGCCTTGTTTAAATCCCTTTTTTGGTAACGGATGTGTTGTTGAGTTCACTTCCGACCCCGGTGGAGCCGCAAGAATTCTCCATGAAAGTTTGGGCGGTATACTAAAACCTGACATAGCTCTGTATAGTTTGTGTCTATAAATGCTCTCGTATGCGGCTTTGGAATTGATGAATAGGTGGTGGGTATTGATTTGGATTTCTTGAGATTTTTTTTCAGGATCGTGCGAAGAGTGAAGATTTGGTCAGTTTTGGACTTTCCTGACCTAAAACCACACTGATAAGGAAGGATCAGGTTGATAGTAAACATTTTCAGGCGTTCAGATAATATGGCAGATAGGGTCTGGTGGGCGATGTTGATACAAATTATGCCTCTGTAGTTGACGCTGGTCAAAGGAGCTCCCGTTTTGGATGATCTGGTAAACGATGCTGACATTCCAGTCTTCAGTCATATTTTCATCCGACCAGATTTGGCTTATGAGTTGGTGGATGTTACTTACCAAGTCATCTCCACCGACAGGAAGGCAGAGTTAAGTTTGAGTTTAGATATTGCTATCCAGTATCCTCGCCTCACATAGGGCGGGTTGGCAGTTTTCGATGTCGCTGTCAATATTGAACGGTTCGTTCTGCCTGACAGCGGAATGCTGTCTGTGATCCAAACCCACATTCGTCATTCCATATCCACAGCATTGACTGTGTCCCATCTACGATTTTTTTTATTTTGACAGGATTCCGTTCGAGCCTTGTAATTCTGCTTGTGACATGTTACACTTTGGGAAAAAATGGGGTGGCAACTCTTTATATCCTCGATCACGCGCTTTTCTTGTTTTTTTTTTCTGAAAAGCAGGTGATCTTTCATCCTTCTTAGCTTAGAGAAAGTGCCTCTCGTCTTCACCTCCAGTTTAGCCTCGTATGCTCCGTTCTATACTGCGAGCATCTCTCGGCACTCCTCATCGAACCTCGGGTTTCTTACTGGTGAGCGCGAGAACATCAGTTGCATCTGATCTAATGGGTTTTTGGCATCGTTGCCATCGTTCTTCGACATTCTAGGCTAGTGGTATGGTGTTAATCGAGAGTTTAAGCGATACTCGTTCTGCGAAGGACTTGGCAGTCTTTCGACATCAAATTTCTTCGAAGTTTTTTAACTTTCTCGTACAAAGAGAAAGGTACCGAGTTCGTGAAAATTTTCGACCGCGAGATGTTGATTGATTCTAACACTACGATGTCCATACAGGTCTCTCAAGCCTAAACGACTTAACCGAATTTCTTCAAACTTCGTATCCATAGTTGTTTTTTTGTCATAATTCTAGGCCATTTTTTGTTTTGTTTGCTTGTAGCCATGTTATTACCGATAACTGCCTTATAAAAAAACGTACATAGCCACGATTTACACGAAAACGGCTTTAACGGTTTTGCTTAAACTTCATATATACGGGGTGTCCGTATATTTGATTAAATGAAAGAGAATGGATCTTGCATTGATAAATGATTTATTTAGTGTCAGCAATTATGTATGGAATACAATATCAGATAAATGTCCGCCTGTGTTAGTCTCACAAATGCTAGCCCTTATGAGCACATTTTTCGTTACATTCTCACACATTTCACACGGCATATCATTAATTTCATCACGAATATTTTGTTTGAGTTGCTCAAGCGTTTATGGTTTGTTTGCATAAACCTTGCTTTTCAGATATCCTCACAAAAAGAAGTCCGTATCAGTCAAATCAGGCGACTGTGGAGGCCAATCAACATCACCATTTCTTGAAATAACTTGTTGTGGAAAAAGGTCTCGCAGTAATTCCATTGTAATCCTGGCTGTAGGCGATGTGGCACCGTCTTGTCGATAACACATGTTAATCAAGCCCAAAGCATGCATTTTTGGCGTTAAAAAGGCTTCAATCATATCACGATATCACTCCCCATTCACAGTTACCGTTACGCCGTTTTCATTTTCATAGAAGTAAGGTCCAATGATCCCTCCTGACCAAATTGCACACCAGACTGTAACTTTTAATGGATGCAAATATGACTGATGAATAATTTGAGGGTCTTTCATTGCCCGGAACCGACTATTCTGTGTATTCTATCCATTCAAATGAAAATGTGCCCCGTCACTCATTATGATTTTTTTCATTAAAATCGGGGTTGTCATGGGCTAGCTGTAACATCCTAGTGGCATATGTGCGGCGGCGTAAATGGTTTGTGGAAGAAGGTCTTGTGTCAACTGAATCTTAAATGGAAACAAATGCAAACCCCTGTGCAAAATTATGGCCAAAGTTGTTCTTTGAAAACCAAACTCCTAACAACGGCGTCGAATTGAGGTTGATGGATTGTTTTGAACACTTCGTTGAGCAGCATTAATGTTTTTAGCCGATCTTGCAGTACGTTATGGTCCATGCTTGAGCCTATCACCTACAGACCCTTCGAAATCATTCCCTACACGATAAATAGTGCGTTTTGTTGGCACGTTGTTTCTCCCAAAAATTCCACGTAATTTTCTCATCGTCACGGTAATCGATGATTGATTTTGATAAAATGTTTAACCGATTAAAACACGTTGGGTTATCGAATATTTTTCCATAATAAATTTGCCACGTGTCTACTTCACGACTGCCAAATATGAAATCCCAAGACTAATGTTTACGAAAATGGCGGCAAAATAAAGTGGTATACCTTACCGGAGGACACCCTGTACTATAATCATATTAGTTACAACAAAACATGTATACTTCTATTTATTACTGTTTTTATGAGTTTTGGCCCAATTATCCCTAAACGGAATTTTCAGTTTTGGCTATAAACGGAAAAAATGTTGGGTGCGTGCCTCTTGTGAATCGCATTACATCTAGAAACAGTTTTTTGCCACGTCCACTTTTTTTTGGGCGTCTTCAGTAAAAAACGTTTTTCAGTAAATTTTTCAAATATTCGAAATATTTTTTGATGCAAAATCATTGGCTATGATGATATCAAACTTTTCGTTTGTACAAGGTGGCGCAAAAGTAATCCTCCTATCAGAAAGTGCTATAAATTTTGCGATTGGCCCCTAATGTCAGTTCTGTTTTGACATTTGTGTAGTAAACACATGCGAAATACTTGGTATTGGTGACAATTTATATGAGCAATAATCGGTCGGTGACTTTGGCACAACGTGAATTTCATCGCAGATTTCCTAGCCGTCCAACGCCTACTGGTGAAACACTGCGAAGCTTAGCCGCTCGAAGAGACTGGCACAACACGAGATGCTGCCAGACGTGGCAGACCCCGGAGTAGCCGTTCTGCAGAGAATATTGCTGCTGTAGCCGAAGATGTCATGGAAGCGCCGTCGACATCGACCAGACGACGACGTGCCACGCAAATGGGTATCAGTCAACGGTCTTTACAGCGAATTTTGGTACAAGATTTGAAGATGTTTCCGTACAAAGTCCAGGCGGTGCATCAGCTGTTAGCTGCTGACCGCCAATCGCGTCTAACATACGCTCAAGCCATCCTTAATCAATACCAAGAGGAAGATGATTTTTCATCAAAAATAATCATCAGGGATGAGGCCTATTTCCATCTTAGCGGGTACGTAAATAAGCAAAATTTACACTTCTGGGGCACTGAAAATCCGCGTGTAACCCACGAAGAGCCATTACACCCGCTCAAAGTCACTGTATGGTGTGCGTTTTCGCTGGAGGAGTCATCGGACCTTTTTTCTTCGAAGACGTCGTGGGCCAAACGGTTACTGTGAATGGTGAGCGCTACAGAGCAATGATCAACGAGTTCTTTTTGCCGCAACTTGATGAATTGGGATTGGAAAACATGTGGTTCCAACAGGACGGTGCAACGGCACACACTGCACGTGCCACAACCGATATGGATGCATTTCCCGGGCGCCTAATCTCCCGTTTTGGCGATTTGCACTAGCCAGCAAGATCGCCTGATTTGACCGTTCCAGACTTCTTTTTGTGGGGCTTTTTGAAGTCGTGGGCTTATGTCAACAAGCCTCAGACTCTTGCAGCTCTTAAAGACAATATCCGTCAAGAATGTGAGGACCTATCGCCGGAAGTTTTGGCCAAAGTGATGGAAAATGCCATAAAAGAACTCAAATGACAATCAACTTTGGCTTGATGTAAAAAAAATTAAAAGACCAAATAAAAATAATTCACAAGAAGATTCAAAGTTTTTCATTTTTTTTTAAATTACAGCCAAAAAACATCGGAAGGTTATTTTTGCGCCAGCTGTATATCATTTAAACCCACGCCCACTTTTTGGAGCCATTTTTCTACAAAATTCATTTGTATATCCTACGCTATACCATATGCAGGAGAAAAACGTTGTTTTTGTCGAACCATTCAAGGTTTTGATAAACTGTCTGAACAATATGTTATGACAATGATTCAATATTTTGTTGTCATAAAGCCCACATTTGGGCGATATAAACTTTAAAGATGGGATGGGATAGGGTATTAAACGATTCGCACAGCGGATTGTAGCCTTCTCATGTGTTTTATTCCTTTATTGCCCGGATCATCCCATCGTATGTCTTATCAGAAATGTCACCTTAGAGCTTCCGTTTTTTTTGTCAGCTTTAACTTTCCTGTTTAATGTTTTCACGTTCCAGGTGCAGTTACGCACGTCGTTGTCCGTTTTTCGTTTCGCAAGTTCGTCAACAATAAAATCAATCCTTTCCGAGGCCCTTGGTTGCTTTGTAACAACAATTTTTTTTTCACGAGATGCTAGTTGGCCAAAAGCACATCCCCCAAACTGGAGTGCTACCGTTGGCCTTTCGACTCACCCCTCACCATCTCTGTTTTTTTTTTCAAGCGGCCTGACATACGCTTGAGATTCTTAAACGACCTGTTGAACGAATGTGTCGAAGCAGCACATCTTGGTTTTTCAATTTGTCAATCCCAACTAGAACTTTTGGCGCCACCGTTAATTCCGCCTAAGGAATTCTTACCCAGCCGCCCTATTTACATTACTTAAAGTACACGTCTCTCTCCCGCTTTCTCTGCTGCCACGAAGTCTTTACACTGATTTTGAGAATCTATCTACGGTCAAGGTACTAGGAACTCAGCGCACTGGTCTCCACAGAAAGGCTGAGAGTCGGATTTGGAAGTCATCAGCCAGGTGAAAACTCAAGGTTTCATATCATCGCCTTGCCTGACCACCGCCTTTATCGTTCAATACAGGAAAATACCGCCGATTAGTCTGAGAAGAACTATATCCGCTCCTACACTTCTCAGAAATACTTTTTTACTGAACCCTTCTTTATGCAGATTAAATCGAAATGGTTCCCTGCAATTAATGTTAAATGATGCATCAACATCGATTTGCATTAAGACTCCATAAACTTCCGTTTTGGGTAAACGGCAGGAGGGGTGGAAAATATCCTTTCAGTTGATAGATGATCCAGAACCATTTGAGTGTACACTGTTTATGGGCAGTTGAGAGAGGAATGGTGGTGGCATTCTATGGAAATGTTGTGCATAGTTAAATCGAGATACATAACCTTTATGCGAAATCGTTTAGGCAGGAGGTCATTTATAAGCCTCATTAAAGGTTGTTTACTTTTGTGTTCACAAGGCGGCTGTCACCTGTCGAACATAAGTTTAGAGTTTGAAAATTTATTGTCCTTACTAGGACATTATTGTTCAAAGCAAAATAGAATGACGAATGGTAGGAAACGTTGAGAGTTCCCAAACATAAACATCAAGTTTGAAGGTTTCCTGGAAATGCAACATTCTACCGATGCATAACAGACTGTGCTCACTGAAAATCTGCATCAATTCATGGAGACATGGAAGCAATTTGAATGGTAGCTTCAGTGTTACTCGACCTTTTCACAGGCACGTTTCAAAGGACCTCACTAATCAATTCATAAAATCCACGTTTTTTTTTATCGAGGACTCAGTAAATTTATGAATCACTGATATCACCAGTGTTTGAAAAAAAAAACAGAACATGCAGCGTTGATATACACGTCACTCGATATGCCATCTTCGTTTAGCTACTGGAATAGGCTTTTCGAGTGAAAAGAAAATGATGGTTGGATGTTGTAGAACGAGGCATGACTCTGATTGCCTCTAACTTGGCAATGCCTAGTGTTTGTAACACTTGCTACTCATAAATAGTGCCAGTTCTACCTCCAATTGATAACCATCGGATACTGTTCTCATTCAACCAGATTTGACTTTCTAAACGATAAGTGCGAGTGCTGATAACAAGTCGGAAAACAGCAACAATGTAAACATAGCCTCTTCAGACTGGGACGGAATACTACGTCTGCTGTCGCAGGCGAACCTAGATGAGCTGCTGCGACCTATTCGAGCAAAAGGTAATATAGGAATATCAAGGGTAAGTCGGGCCCCTTGAAAAGAGATGGTGGCGGATTTTAAGAACCAATCAATAGCCTGGGAAAGGACTGATTTTATAACTGATGACCCTTTGAACGAAAAAAGGGACAACGAAGTTCGTATTTGTACAGGGAGTGTGAGAACATTAAACAAGAGAAGTGCAGGCCAACAACCAGCGCTGCTACAAAGCAGACATTACTACCATCCAGGAAATATGATGGGAAGGACAGGTCAAAAAGGGGATGAAAAACTGTGACGTCTACTACGGACCGTGTTGTAGTGTGTCGAAACAGCTACTATTCGGATGCGGACTTGTTATAAGCGCCAGACTTAGGCAAGAAGTCTTTTATTTCCAAGACATTGCCGAGCGCATTGTAACAATTCAAAGCCGAATTCGCCAACATAAGCTTCATATGCGCTTCTACGAGCTCCTTAACAAAACCTATGAGCGCCTACCGAAGTACGATGTTAAAATCGTGCTGGGAGATTTTAACGCAAAGGTAGGAAGAGAAGACATATTCAGCAGTATTGGCGGAAAACATAGCCTACAGGACAACACGTCTGGTAACGGACTTAGGCCACGAAACGAAATACCACTATACCCAAATCACGATTTTCTCACCTCGATATCCATAAGGGGACATGGCGTTCTCCAGATCCATGAAGGGACAACCAAACTGGTCACATTGTGCTAGACAAGAGGCACGTATCCAGAATTTTGGATGTCCGAACATTCCGAGGGGCTAACATCGACTCGGACCGCTACCTTGTTGCAGCCATGGTAGTCATCCACCACGGCGCAACAATCAGAAATACTGTGAAAAATTTTGATGTCGAAAGACTGCAATATCAAGAGACCGCCAAGACCTCGCGAAACGCGTATCGCTTAACATTTTGATTAACACCATACCACCAGCATCGAATGTCGAAGAACAACGGCAACGATGCCAACAAGTCATTAGTTCAGCCGAAACTGAAGTGCTAGGTTTCTCGAGCCCATCAGCAAGAAACCCCTGGCTTGATGAGGAATGCCGACAGATGCTGGCAGCCAAGAACGATTCCTACAAGGCTAATATGCTGGTGAAGAAGAGAGCTGCCCTTGAGCTCTATAGGCAGAGGAGAAGGGAAGAACACCGGCTTTTCAGAAAGAAGAAAAAGAGAAAGAAAAGCGCGCGACCGAGGATATAGAGAGGTGCTTCTCCAAGAAGGATGTTCGCAAGTTTTACCAAAGGGTAAAACGTCAAAGCCAAGGATACAATGCTCGAACAGAATCCTGTCGAGATGAACAGGGAAATGTCGTAGTTGATACACAGTCGATGCTAAGGATATGGAAGAACCACTTCTGCAGACTAGTAAACGGCGGTGATGAACAACATTCCGCTGTCAGGCAGGACGAACCATTCAATATTGGCAACGACAGCGAAAACTGCCAACCACCCGATCTGAGTGAAGTGAGGATAGCAATATCTAAACTGAAGCTTAATAAGGCTTAGTAAGGCTGACTGCCTTCCCGTCGAGCTTTAAAAAGCCTTAGTAGCTTGGCAAGAAACATACACTAACTCACAAGCCAAATCTGGTCGGAAGAAAGTATTCCTGAATAATAGTACCTCATCGTCGTTTGCCCG
Source organism: Rhingia rostrata (assembly GCA_949824845.1). Lineage (NCBI taxonomy): Eukaryota > Metazoa > Arthropoda > Insecta > Diptera > Syrphidae > Rhingia > Rhingia rostrata. The sequence goes on from OX463757.1 coordinate 19,664,782, forward strand.
ATCCACAAAAAAGGAGACCCTCTGGAATGCGCCAACTATAGAGGCATACGTCTCCTCAACTAAATGGCCTACAAGATCCTATCTGCCGTAATATGTGAAGCCTGAAGCCGTTTTCCAACAATCTGATCGGCCCTTATCGGTGTGGTTTTAGACCAGAAAAGTCCGCAACCGATTAAATTTTCACACTTCAGCAGATCCTTGAAAAAAAACCCAAGAAGTCCAAATCGATACTTACCACCTATATACGACAGCATTTATAGAGACATCCTTACCAAGCCTTGTCTAGTTTTGGTATACCGCCCAAACTCGTCCGATCGTGTAGGACAACGATGGAGAATTCTCGCTGCTCCGTTAGGGTCATAAACGACCTCACCGACACATTCGATACCAAAAAAGGATTTAGGCAAGGCAATGAGAGGATTGTGCAAAACTCACGAGCCAACACCAGAGGCACAATTTCTTCCAAAAATCGGTACAACTACTAGCATACGTCGACGATATTGACATCATTGGTCGGACCCAACGTGATGTCATAGCCACGTTTGCTAGTATAGAGAAGGAAGCGGAAAAAATTGGTTTAGCAGTAATTGAGGGCAAGACGAGGTATATGCTGCCAACACGAGAGGACGCACAACATCGACGAATTGGACAGAACTTCACCATTGACAGATATAACTTTGAATGTGTATGGGACTTTGTCTGTACCGGCTCCGCTATTAACTCTGACAACAACATCTCGTCACAAATTAAACGAAGAATTACTCATGCCAACCGCTGTTTCTTCGGGCTAAGAAGGCAATTCAGTAGTAAAGCCCTCACTTGAACTACTAAGGAGATCCTATACAAGACCCTGAACATCCCAGTCCTGCTCTACGGCGCTGAAGCATGGACTGCCTCAAAAGCGGACGAAGAAATGCTTGGTCGATTCGCGAGGAAAATTTTCGAAAAATCTTCGGTCCTGTTTGCGTTGACGTGCTTTGGAGATGAAGATTCAACCAATAACTATACTAGCTGTATAGCGACATGCTCCTGGTCAAAAAACTCCGCATTGGACGTTTAAGATGGCTAGGACATGTAGAACGAATGGACACCAATACTCCGGGTCGCAGAGTCTTCGATTCCCAGCCAGACGTCGTACGCAGTAGAGAAGGACCTTAACTTAAGTGGCGCGCAAAAGTAGAGACCGAGCTTAGCTAACTTGTAGTGCGCAACTGGAGGCAGTTAGCTAAGGACCGGGCTGATGGGACAGGCATGTTGGTTGAGGGATAGGCTCATTCCGGACTGTTGCACCTAAGTAAGTAAATAAGAATCCTTGGTTTTGTACGGTCAAAATTCTGCAAATGTCGCCGTTAAGACCGCGGATGAAGACGTCAAGAGTGCGATTTCCTTACATTTGCACAAGTGCGGTAATAATTTCTTGATTGAATGGCTCCAGTCTTAAGTTACACCAGGGCGTAGAATTCATCTAAGCGAGTATTCTTTTGGGGTAGTTGCTTGAGCTTATGCTTAAGGTACCGCATGTCTCTTTTGTGTGCATAATGCAGAGAGACTGATGAAAAGCCAAGTCGAAACCGAGGAGATAAATAAAAAACAAACCAGTCAGCTCGAGCTTAAAATCCAGAAGAAGAAGAAAACATTTATTCGTGTACCATCATAGTTCGGTTGACAATTAGAAAAGTTACAATGGAAGTCACTTTACCATGACAGAGACATTGGTTCATTGCCTGCCAGTCATCGTCAAAAACGTTATATGGCACTAATGCGAAATCGGTGGACCTCTTATCTTTCGAAATCCTTGAGGATACCCTCAACTACGTGCACCCAATTCACGTTTCTTGTGGCGGTCCCGTGAAATACTTGCAGTTCTTTCACAAAGTCAGCCAATTTTGATAAGCCCCATGGGGCTTGGTTCCCAACAAAAAGGAAATAGATCCGAGGGGCTTATTTCTTTTTGGAAATGGCAATTAGACCCCGGCTGCTAATGCCTTTTGCTTGTGGGGTTTATTTCCTTTTTCAGGCATACAAATTCGCACACATCCCAAATCAAACATTAAGCCCAAGCAGGGGGGTTGCAGGGAGGCAGCATGGGGACTATTTCCTTTTATTTTCACTACACCCTTTACGCTCGACCTTGTTATATGGGGTACAAAGCTCCACCGACTAGTCAAACGACACAACTCGCAGTGCATATCCGGACTCTAGGTATATATTCCGACCCTCCAAACCTTTTAACTCCAAATTAAGTTATGCAAATTCGTTCAAGTTATACAAATTCCTTATGCCGAAAATAACGAAACAAATATAACCTTAAAATTTTCTAAACCATTATTTTGTTTAAAACTCAATTTTGGTCAATTCTACAACCCGAATTCCATTTTCTGATATAAAACACATTTCCCTTCCTTTTTGATTTCAAATTCTAAATGATGTGCTATTTTACCCCCACATGTGAACACTGGTATTGAGGACTAATCAACACCTGTGCCTTTCATACCCCTCAATCCTCGGTTGGTACATCAAAATCCAAAATACATCAACTGCATACAAATTTAGCGAGCTCCAGAACAGGCTAAAATTTTAAAATCTATATTCACCACACTTATGTCAAAAATTACCCATGGAGACGCAATTGACACACGGCCAAGGTCTATCGTTTTTTGAATACCCTCCATGGAAAAAGTTATACAAAAAATCAGAGAAAAACTAATTTCTTAACAACGGCAACACTCAGCTGCAATTTATCTTACGTCAGAACTCTACTGCTACCATCCCTTGAAAAAAACCCGCTTGCATATGACGTCAAAATACCCACTGAACCAAAACAAAATCGTGGACGTATACGTAACCTGTTTCCAGCTTTCACACACAGCATCGTAATGCAGGTCAAAGAGAGCCAATCTTACATCGACCTCCCCAAAAGAGCGTCACGAAGAGACCATCCCTTACATAGTCTCAAGCCAGAAGCCACCTCCACCTTACATCACAGCTGTCGGCCGCCATGTCAGTAGGTCAAAACGGCGCATGCCCACCAAACACCCCCACGCAAAAATTTGAGTGAAATTTCCCACTATTTCTTCAAAAAATGTGTCCAATCGCTCTCTCTCTCTCTCTCTCTCTGAAGCGGGAGTAGTGTCGAGTCCGATATCAACCCGTGGTGGCAATGGCAAGCGTTGGATAGATTCCTCTTCGGTTCCTCAGTCGAGATATGGTTTTGAACGATTCTGCTTACCAAGGAGCAGCGCGTCCCGCATCTAGTGTTGTTGGTCAAAGTGAAAAACGGTTTTTCCTTTGCTGCCTTTTTATGTCCTTGTTTTTCCTATTCGCTTTGTGAATACGAGCGTGCGAGCAATTGTGTGTGTGTGTGTGTGTGTTTGTGTGTGTGCCGCGCGCGACAAACCAACAGACGGACGGACGGGTGTTCGAAACGATTCGCCTTTGATTTCGTGTCCTCGCGAAAAAGGATTACCAAACAAACGGCAACGGTAAGGAGAATGTGCACTCGAAGTGACCGTGAAATCGGATAGAATCGGAGTTTCTCTGCTCCTCCAGCTGCTGACGTCAGTGAAAGCGGTGACGGTAGTTTTGATCTTGAAACGTCGTCTCGGTGTAGTTGGGTGGGTTATCCTTTTCAATTTTTGTTTATAGTTGCATAATCCTACTTGGCAAGTGCAGTCAGTCAGCATACACATCCAGCTAATTGTCCTTGAATCACAAACTGCAAAAAGCAAACATACACCGCCGCCGCCGCCGCCGCTGCTGCCGGCCCAAGTCAAAGGCAACAGCAGCAGCTAGTGCTTTGTGTGGCGTGGTGTTAGTCAGTGTGTTAGATCTGTGTGCGGTATAATTTACGTGTGTCATTATGCGCTCGGTAAAAATTGCAAAAGAACGGGAAAATTAAACAAACAGCGTATCCTTGAAGTATGACGACGACGACGACAACGACGACGTCATTTATCAGTGTATGTGTGTACATTTTTCTGATGTTTTTCTATGTTCTCAATGTGCACGCTCCAATGTAGGTCCTTTGGTGAAAATTAGCATGGCATTTGTGTCCTTGAACTAGTAATCATCGCAACGAAAGAGCAAGTGAGAAAGCCACACAAAGAGAAAACGAGAAAAAGCAAAAACAACAACAACAAGAAAAAATACACGTATAAATTTTAATCCTTTCTACCCCGAGCACACACAGGATTTACGTGAATCCAGAGTGCAGATACAAAAAAAAAAAGGAAATTAAACTGAAAAGTTAAAACATTGTTCAAGGATACGTTTGCCGTCGTCGTTGTAGTCGTCATCATTCATGCTCGTCGGGTGTGCTCCTTGCTCACGTAAAAGGTCATAAGGTATTTTAATTAAAATACACACACACATAGGTTTATACCGTTTGTGCAAGGATACCGCGAGTGGGTGGTGTGTGGAATCAGCAGAAGACGCCAAACAAACAGGGATACTTTTTCCTTTTTTTTTTTTTGTTCTGTTTGTCAGCTTAGCAGTGAAAGTTTACGTAGGAAAGGCTCACACACATACACAAACAAACAAACAAAAAAGTGAAAAGAAATAAAACAAAATCTCATTGTGAATTGTGTGTCCTCTGACAGGATATTTACTCAGCACAGCCTGTGTATTATGTAACCGTAACTGTGTGCCTGTGTGTGTCTCGTTTTTAAAGAGAATCCGCCCGTTAGTGTTCCTCTATCCCGATAACAATGGTCGAGATATCTGTTTAAAACTGCTTCTGCTGCTGGAGAAGTGCTGCTGCTCGACGACAGGACACACATAATTCCTCAGCGGGATTCTGTGCCAAGTGCAGGCTTTTCAGCGCCCGTAACACATACAAAATCCCAAGTCTTGCTGTGCTACATCTACAACTGAGCCTGAACGTACCCGATTTCTAAAGAAGAAAAACTCGGCACAGATTTGCAAACCAAGTGGAGGTGGGAATGATGTCCTCCTCCTGCACCACATTTTTTTTTTTTTTGCATTTAGCGAGAAATTGTGTAAAGTGCTATTATCTCCTTTTTTTAGTAGAAATTCGTTTGATTTCGCGTGAAACTGTTTTTTTTTTTTGAAGGATATGCGAGCTGAGCGAAAATTAGGTTAAAAGTTCGACTAAGTGTGCGGTATTTGCTTTTTCAATTATATAGTGCATTAGGAGGTGGTTCCTGCTTTTCAGCCGTCGTCGGGATAAGGGGTTCGCTTTTATGAAATAACTGTGAACGCGTTAGGTACTCTTATGGCATACGACAGTTGTGTCATAAGCGGGAAAACGAGCTCGGTTGGAGTGTTCCGTTTATGTGGGACTGTGATGTAATTAGAGGGACTGTAACTGGGGATGTGTATGTGTGTGGCTGATGAGTGTCCTTAATGAAATCGATCTGCGGTCTTAGTTGTGGGAAAAAAACATTTATTCCCCTTTTTCCTATTGTCTACGGTGTTACTATGGAAGGGATAGTTTATTCGGGTTCAATTATCCGTGTGGACTATTGACACATTTGTCAGGGTAATGTTATCTGGGCCTTTAGCTAATGCTATTGGTAATCAGAAAATTGAGGTAATGGCCCCTAATGGTAGCAATTGTCTTACTTTGAAAAGGGACTTAGTTTGATTTCTTTGTTTTTCATGAAATTCGAAGCACTTATGGGTATTAAAGGACGATAAGCGAGGAAGTCTGTTTTGCATGAGAAAAGAACTTAAAAAAAACATTAAATATCTGGCTTTTGTAGCCCGTATAGGGTTCCAAACCTAGCATATTAGGGGTTAAGTTTGATTTCTTTGTTTTTCATGAAATTCGAAGCACTTATGGGTATTAAAGGACGATAAGCGTGGAAGTCTGTTTTGCATGAGGAAAGAACTTAAAAAAACATTAAATATCTGGCTTTTGTAGCCCGTATAGGCTTCCAAACCTAGCATATTAGGGGTTTAGTTTGATTTCTTTGTTTTTCATGAAATTCGAAGCACTTATGGATATTAAAGGACGATAAGGACTTAAAAAAATTAATATCTGGCATTTACAACCCGGATAGGGTTTCAAACCTAGCATCTCCCCTCAATTGTGTGTGCGAAGTTATTATTTTTGGCACACCTAAGGGAACCTTCTGCTTAACCTAATCCGAATGGCAAATTTGAGAAGCTTCACATGACAGTGTTACTCTTAAATGTTGGGCAGACTTTTTCAAGAGGTTGAGCAATGAAAAAAAAAGTTAGATGTTGTCACCCATGGGATTCGAATCAGGAACTCCGGGCTTAGTTGCCCCATGCACTAACCACTAGGCCATTGCACTCTTACTTAAATTCTTTCATGAAAAAATGTGGATCAACCTCGCTGTCCATTGCCGCCTGCTTTCAATGTTACAGTGTTCTTCCTTTTCAATCTTTTTAGTGAGCTCTTTAGCCTCATCCGTTACGTTCTCACTACAACTGCCGTCTTTTTGTCGTTGACGTACTTCCTTTCTGACGTTATGAGGTCTATTCTGCGAAAACAAGAACTACAGGCTCCGACACAATTTGAAAGGAACTTGCTACGCATAGAACTCAGCGTCTTCGCACAGCTGTCATCAGTTTTATATACCTTTCCTGTCGAAATGCGTCTGCCCAAAATCTCACGTCCGCAGAGGAGAATGGTATGCGTCATCGACCAGAGGAGGCTTCACTTGTTAGCCGTAGGGCCGCCTATGTTTGCCATTAGCAAAGAGTACAGAACTACATAGAGTGCGCATCTGATATTGATACCCCGGTTTTTAAATTAGCACCCCAGCATAAAACAAGTCGACGCATACGATCGCCAGAATCTAATTTCTTCGCCCTTGCCGACCGAGTCTGAAACGGCTACTCTATGTAGTTCTATACTCTTTGCCATTAGCCTACTCAGGGTAGGGGTCATTTTGGACTTGTTCCTCCGAATTTTCAATCTGGTGCCAGAAAGTTAGTTTGCTGTTGATGGTGACACCCAAATACTTACCGGCACTCACTTTCTAACATTTTTAACCGCTTTCTCAACTTAATGCCAGAATCTAATTTTGCTGTTAATGGTCACACCTAAATATCTCGACATGTTTCCTTCAAATTACCTCCAAACCTATCACATAAGCCTATTCAGGGTCGGGGTCATCTTGGACACACGTTACCCCGTAATAACACACGTTATTAGCTTCCTGTTGATGGTGAGACACAAATACTTCCTGGCGCTCACTTTCTACACTTTTTCAGCCATCTCTGAACCTGGTGCCAGAAGCTAAGTTTGCTGTTAATAGTCACACCCAAATATCTCGACATGTTTCCTTCAAATTACCTCCAAACCGATTTGGAAGACGATAAGACTCGCGATACTTTTATTCTTCAGAAGGACTATCTTGGTTTTTCCAGTAGCTTTCTCTTTGTGCTCTTTTGGTGTCTTTTGCCTTTATCACCGTGGTGATATCATCTGCATACCTGACTAGGAGGGTATCTTGTGGCATCTCCATCCAAAAAAAGTGTTCATCCATTCAGTAGCTTTCTCGTCGCATAACATTCTTAGCATTCCTTGCGCTCTTTTGATGTCTTTTGCCTTTACCACCGTGGCGATGTCATCTGCATACCCGACCAGGAGGGTATCTTGTAACATCTCCATGCAAAGAAAGCCATAATAGGAAATATTCCAAATCGAAGTTCCTTCTCCGTTGTGCGATTTGGGTAGCCTAGTACTTCCAATGAACAACAATGCTCCAGCCAAAAGAATCTTCGAATCCCAGCCTTCAGGTTTTAGGTTTCAAAGATGATCGAACGTCCAGTTTAAGGATCAAGCTATAGCGTATGCCAGAGCGCTTGGACTAAATAATTCACAGCAACATGCCGGGGATCGAAGAAGATGGCGACATTGTCTCAGGCAGATACCCTCAACGGTGTCGGGAGCCCGTTATGTAAGTTCTACTGCTTCAATCGGTCAGAACATCTCTTTCTGTATGTGTACTGCAACGGTGATTCAAAGTCTCAATATATTTGATAAACCTTCCTTGTAGTCTATACGCTCATGCTGATGGTCTTCTCTGACTTTACCGATCGGATAATTTCATTATGAACTCCTGTAAGGCCTCCCCCATAGACTCAGTGTGTCCTTCCTTCTCCTTCGCTTGGTGACTTTGCGATTATTGTTTAAGCATCTCCTGCAGAGCGCTGCTATATCTTCCATCCGGCAATACACTGGGTCCTTGAGTCGAGTCACAATATTCTTTCGTGGCATCGAGGCGTCGCACGCGGGCCGTATTTGTTGCATCTTGGCTTCAGCTTTTGCTTTCCCAGATCCCTCCACTTGGAGTACGGCACCTTTTCCAAGAGCAACCACGTCCTATATCAACATGCCTCTTCAGTTCCTTCAGTCTTTAACTAGGTCGTTTTCAATTTTTGAGTCCCGCCTATTGCATGTTTTTGTATAATTGCGTTAACCATCTGTCTCCGACTTGTAGACTCTTCGGGCTAAACTGAATGTGGAATTTCTTTAACTAGGTCCATGTGGTTGAATATCTCATAAGGTTTACGTTTGAATCTTCATTTTCATGGCCCATTTAAGTATCTTAAGCCAGGAAAACTGAAACTACAAATAAAAAGGACCCGTAGACCTTTCTGCGAAAACATTAAAAAAATCCTTCTACCAAAGTTGGGCCTACAGGCATAATTAAGGACGACACCAACCTCATTGGCCTATTTGAAAATGTCAATGGGAGCCTAAGATTCTTATATCATACTCAACGCTGATCCAAATGCTCGATGAGTTTTCTTATATCATGACCCGGTTAGGTCGGTTTTTACATGAAAGCGCCACTTTCACAACTTTATCTACAATCTTGCTGAGAATCCCTGACTTTGCGGGTAGGGCTATAGCTGCCACTTCGCTTAACAGTCCCAGCCCCTTAAAATCTTTGAGGTGATGGTAGAAGTGGCGGTTCGGCATGAACCCAAGTACGACTTGTATGACCTTTATTATGATTGTTGTTGTGGATGTGGTATAGGCGGTCTCTTTTAATCAGCCTGTGAGGTTTAGAAAACGGAGAAGGTCTTGTATCCTTTTACAGAAGAGGTCGCTGACGTTGTCGAAAAAAGGTTGGTCTAACGCACATAATCTGGATCTTGCTAGTGCCGGACATTTGCAGATGAAATGGGAGAGGGTTTCTCTCTCATTTGCGTTCCCGCAAATGCGGCATTGAGGGTTGTATGGGATCCCTAGTTTGGTCTCCGATTGGCCAGTGTCCGTGACTATCGCCGTAATTCTTGCGATAGCAGGGCGGATTCTATGTAGTAGATCGTTTGTTCTGTTTTTGTCGTAGGAGAGCCATATCTTCCTCGATATATCGCAATTTGTTAACCGTCTCCATTTGGAGTCAGCCTTTTTCAAGAAGGTCTATGTGGCTGTCATAAAATTCGTGGTTGAATAAAAGGTTAGGCTCCACATCAAGCTAAATTCTCTCAAGGACAGTGGTAAAGAAAAATCGCATGAAAATATTTGGCCTTATCTAAAGCTTTTTTGGCACCAAATATTTTCTTTTGAAAATTGTGGGTCTTCGGTGGCAAATGATGCCGAGTTTCCATTCTTCAGGCATAATTTCATTCGACAAAATTTGGCTTATGTGTTGGTGAAGTCATCTTCGCCGGCTTTTTCAAGCATGACGGGAAGATTGCCATTTCCAGCCGCCTTATAACGCTAGAGTTAAAATATTGAGACTCTCACTTCACTTAGGTCAGCTGGTTGGTAGTTTTAGCTGTTGTTGTTGTGGTGGTGGGTATCGATTTGGACTTCCTGGTTTTTTTTCCCAGGATCTGCTTAAGTGTGATAATTTGATCGGTTGTGGAATTCCCTGGCCTAAAACCACATTGATAAAAGCCGTTCAGGTTGTTGGCAAATGGTTTCAGTCCACATAGATATTAGCCTCTGTAGTTGGCTCAGCTCAGAGGATCTCCTATTTTGTGGATCGGGAAAACGAAACTGAGGTTCCATTCTTCAGGCTTACTTTCTTCCGACCAGATTTGGCTTATGCGTTTGTGGATGTTATTTTGCAAATCATCTCCGCCGGCTTAATAAAGCTCAGCGGGAAGGCTTTGATTTCCGGCTGCCTTATTAAGCTTAAGCTTATATATTGCTATCGCCACTGCACTCAGGTCGGGTGGCTGTATTCGCTGTCGTTGCCGACATTGAATGGTTCGTTCTGCCTGACAGCGGGAGATTGTTCCTCAACGTCGTTTAACAGTCTGCAAAAATGGTTCTTCAATATCTTAAACATCAACTATGATATTTCCTTTATAATCGTTACAAGATTTTGTTCGACCGTTGTAACCCTGTTTTGACTTTGTGTACTTTGGTAAAACTTGCGAACATCATTCCTGGAGTGGCACCTCTCTATGTTCCCGATTACATGCTTTTCTTTCTCTTTTTTCTTTTTTCTGAAAAGCCGGTGTCTTTTCCACCTTCTTTGTCTAAAGAGCTCAATGACAGATCTCGTCTGTAGTTTCAGCTCAGCCAGTGCAGTGTACTTCACGGAGATAAGTCCCATAGGGCTTGTTTCCCAAATAGCCCCACGGGGTTCATTTTATTTTCGAAATGAAAATAAGCCCTGCCACGATAATGCATTAGCCCCCGCGGGTGTTATTACCATTTGAAATTGGAATTCTACTCAAGTTTGGTGTACGCAAAGTTTGAATGTGAGTGAAGGCAACCCCCCTGTTTGGGCTTACTGTTGGATTTGGGATGTGTTCGAGTTTGGATAAACGAAAAGAAAATAAATTCCACAAGCAAACGGCATTAAGAGCCGCGAGACTTATTTCCCGTTTCAAACAGAATTAAGCCCCATGGGGATTATTTCTGCGGGGTTATTTCACTACACCGCTCATCCTTATGGTCATCTTTCTTGACTGCGATCATCTGTCGGCATTCTCGATCGAATCAAAGGCTTGTTGGCCTCCTCCCCATTGTTCTTCGACATTAGATGCTGGCGGTATGGTCTAAATGGAGAGATTAAGGAAATGCGCTCTGCGGAGAACGTGGCGGTCTCTTGCGATTATCGTCTTTCGACGTTTGTTGTAGCGTTGTGGATATCCGCATTCTTCACTTTGTCTCAACAAGATAGTGAACCGAGTCGATGTTAACCCCTCGGAATATTTGGACGTTTAAAATAATGGATGCATGCCACTTGTCTATCGCAATGTGATTAACCATTCGTTGATCTCGAGACTGCCATGCCCCCTTATGGCTATCTAGGTGATGAAACCGTATGGAATTTCATTTCACATGGAAGTCAATTAGCCTTAGTCCGTTTCCAGCCTTATTTTCGTGCTGGCTGTGTTTTCGACGAAGGGGTTGGCAATAGTAATTCTCTGCTTCATTTCTGACCATTTATGGTTGTAAGACTCAATAGCGGAACCGAGGTAGATGGATGCCCAATTGTAATGTATGCCCCTCCAGCAAGTAAGAGAAGTGATTTTGACTCTATACCCAGGATTTCAATTGACGAAGACTCACTTCTTTTGTGGGTTCAGTGGCCTTGTGTAATATTTGCTTTATGCTACTATGCGCAGTATTCTTGGGTTTTAAATCTCGAATAGAAAAACACCTAACATTCAATACCCTACCTCTGGTTCAAGATTGACATACAAATATGATATGAAGCTTCTCAAACTTGCCACTGAGAATCGGCGTTAAAATTGAGGTCCCATTATCTTTACCATAAATATAACACCGCACACAAAAATAAATGTAAACGCTAGGTTTGAGGTCATGTAAGGGTCGGTAATGTTAGATATGTCATGTCATTGCCACTCTCCTTACATTTTCTAGTATATCCCCCTTCATCCTACCTAAGTACAGCTACAAATAGCATTTTTTTTTATTACAACTCAATGTGCCCCCTTTGAACAAATGACCCTCAACAAACGCAGCTCTCATCAAGTCGTTACTAGAAAGTACCACAAGTGCATTAAATATTTGAGTATGTGTACGTGTCAGGTCCTATCACCATTAAATTATCATGACACAAGCGATGAATACATATTAATGGGCCATTCAACGATGATAGTCAGTCGTTCACATACAATGAATATCAAGTACCTCAACTGCCAATCAATCCAAACGCCGATAATGAACAACGCAGATGTCAATTAAGCTCCCATTTTCAATTAACCGCAGACAAGGGTTTATTTTTCTATGTCAATGGCATTCCCAAAGGCCTAAAAAAAGATCCAAATTCCGACTAGAAATACGTCAAATAGAAACAAATATTTATTTTTAATTAGCCAGATAAATTGTTCCCGAACTTCTTTATTATTACTGACACTCGATCAATTATTCAATCAATATTTTTAATATTAAATTTAAATTTAAAAATATTTTCCAATTTAGCAAAAAAATGTATTCTTCATCCGCAAATATTTCATCAACCAATTAAAAACACACAAAAAAAAAAACAATTCGATGACGAAAACAACAAAGTGTTCATATAGCAAATAAATTTAAATAAATTGAATAAAAAAAAAAAAATACAAACCCACACTGCCTAACGCAATAAATATCAACCCCCTAACGTTTAACTCGTGTTCCGTGAATTTGTGTGTGTATTTAGTTTTTCAATTAATTAAATATAGCAAATCAATTTAAATAAATATAAAAATTAAATATTTAACAATTAAATAAAATATAAAATATAAAATAAAAAAAATATTTATATAGAGAGCCATCACAGTTTAATGTGTGTATGTGCGTATAATGAAAACCGGCACACGTACACAGCCGGATTATGGAACTCACGTAATCACTCACCGTTAGCCATCGATTTTAATCGACTTCGATAAAGGACGGAATCAGGTGAAGAAGAATTTAATTGCAAAGCCAACTGGCACGGACACGTCGCGTCGTCAACGCGTGTGAAAAGTGCAACTAAAGCAGAGAGAACCTTGTCATTGGATTATTGCAAGCGCAAACGGGATTAAGCCAGATCGGAACGCCGAGGACATCCAACTGAAATGAGTGAGTATTGGAAACGATTTTTTTTGTTTTATTCATTTTGTAGTCCTCCCTTATAGAATTTAATGTCGTGTCTTGAACCCACACCCACCACCTTGGAATATCATCTCATCTCACAGTAATGATGCAACGCGTGATTATCCGAGGGAACAATGCGATTTTCCGGGTGTGGTGGCTTGCGTTTGCCTGTGCATATAATCATGTAAGGATAGGGAAACCCTTGAGGAGACACTCCAACTAGGGTGTGTGTTTGCATTTTGGGTTGATGGTTGAAATTTGTATGCACGATGAGGTTTCTTTTTTTTTTCTGGATTGAATGTGTGGGTATTACTTATGCTAGATAACACTAACCCTTGATGTGAGCACATGTACTTCAGGGTATGGTGCACAAGTTTCGATGAAGATTAGAGTAAACATGGGAGGCGTGTATGCATAGCGATTGACAGTGTATACTTGTGAACCGCAAACTGGAGGACAAGGAGGTATAGAAAGGACCGGTTGCTTCTATGAATTGCGCACAATTATAAAACTACGGGAACACTGTTAAGGACTATATTTAAGTGTGGTTGACAACGCTGCGCTGGCGCTGATTCAACCGGTCGGTGGGACGCTTTTGTGAGCTTAGAATACGCCACAGACGCATCTTCGATTAAGCTGAAGTAGGCGCATCACACTCTTGGATAAGCTTGACTATCATAAACCGCCTTCTCAATACAAAGTTTTTGTCACATTTCAGAATAAAAAAAAGTAAGCAAGAGGAACGAAAGTACACAACGGATGAAGAAAGGGAAGAGAGATAGAATACAGCCAACAATTTAAAAGAGGAAAAGATGAACTGCCTAATGACCTTGGCCCCTACCCAGCTTAAGGGAAACAACGCAAAACTAAAACCCTAAGTTTAGCTGAATCTCTACTTAACTCAATATCTAAATAAAACTTAGCTAAGAGACTTTTTTTTTCGAAGTCTGCCAAAATCAAATCCTTCATAGCAGATTTGCTGGACATGGTCCGATTTGAACAATATCGACGTTTTGTTTTTCTGAAAGTGGAAGTGACAGTGGGCGGATCTTAGAATATTTATTCGAAGTCCAAAATTATTGGATGACCAATACCCCTACGACCTACATCATAATCTATTGCACAACAAGCGGACCCCCGTCTGCTTCGCTAGACGTCAAGTCTGAAATGCCATTTGTACATGTATGAAAAATTCTATCAATTTTAAACCGGATTGGGGTACCTACATTATTATAAGTAAATTTTGTTTTAAGCTCGATACAACATAAATACGTGATACTATATCATCGACCTAAATTTCCAATTTGCAAGGTCGAAAACCATGTTGATTTGATGGTGCTTTTAACTTAACCTTCAAATTCATTTTTTATTTACTTAAAATATTAACTTACTACTAGACAAAATGCTTAAACCTAACTTATGTAACGGCATGAGTTTATTTTTGTTAAAATTATTGTTTTTATTATTAATTTTGCGTTTTATAAAATTGTAATCAGCACATTTTTTTTTCGTAGTGTTAAGTTAAAAAGTGTCAATAAATTACAAACAAAACACTTTTTTTTTATATTAAAAATAAATTACAATGTGCTGCTTAGTTTTAGTATAAAAGAGAGAACAAAATGTAAAATAGTCGCAGTCTAGCAGTCGCAGTCGCAGTCTAGCAGTCGCAGTCTAGCAGTCGCAGTCTAGCAGTCGCAGTCTAGCAGTCGCAGTCTAGCAGTCGCAGTCTAGCAGTCGCAGTTTAGCAGTCGCAGTCTAGCAGTCTAGCAGTCTAGCAGTCTAGCAGTCTAGCAGTCTAGCAGTCTAGCAGTCGCAGTCTAGCAGTCTGGCAGTCTGTCAAATAAAAATAAGCTGGTAGCATACATCCATTGGAGCATCAACTTCTAATTTTTTTGACAAATTGTTTTGCGCCGCAGGAAGTAGACAGGCTGAACAAATTCGTTTGGTCGCCTGGCTCTTCACTCTTCGCCGTTTTTTGCTCTCGCCGCCGCTGGTAGTAGACAGGCTGAACATTTTTTGGTCAGCTGGCTCTACCCACATCGTCGCCTATCAACAGCAGTAGACAGGTTGAACATTTTTGGTCACCTGGCTCTGCTCTGCTCCGCTTCGTGCCATCTTCATCGCCAACATCACACGTACGTGACACACGACCACACACACGGACTAGGTACACTATTTCCACGCTTTATCAAAAAAAATCCGCAACGTGCACAACAACAACGCTTCACTTATCAATAACTGGTTTACTTAATCCAACTTATCGGCCTTAGTGGGCGCTGTGAGCTTATATTTAGCTTTTTTATTTTGCCTTTGGGCTTAAATTTGTCGGGTCTTTTTTATATTTAATTTTAATTAACAAAGAAAAAATAAAAAAAATGTATAGTGACTTTTTTTTAAAAAAAAAAAGCTTATTCTAGATTATAACTAACTTAAGACTACTTAACTACTTAAACCTAACTTAGGACTACTTAACTACTTAAACCTAACTTAATTATAATCGGGGTGGCGAGCCCTCGTTGCATATGCCCCGAAGGGTCGCCATCCTGATTGCGTCTTTCGGTCCCACGGCAGCCTGCGTTCAAACATATTGTACGCCAATATGGTGCACAAACCCCGCCCCAGACCTTGTTCCTAATTTTAAAATCTTAAACATAAAGTTGGACTAAAATTCCGCAAAGTCCTGAGGAAGTGCAGAATCACCTTCCTCATATAGCCACCAGAATTCAGTGCGCTGTTTTGCAGCATCGATCCTATCGCGATCCGATACCGCCGTGCTAAAGCGGAGGAGCTCCGGAGCATTGTCGACGTACCCGTCGCGAATTAGCCGTTTGTCCCGCGCGTCACGATAGCGGTGGTCTAAAACCGGGATACCGTTCCCGTGTTGTACTAACCCTAACGAATCGATGTAAATGAATGCCTCTGGTGGAATAAAGCCTGATATGAGCGTGCTCTCCATGTATAAATCTTTGGGGTAATAAGCCCCAAAGATCAGGCTGTTGTCGCTAGCCATCGCCCTTGCAGCGTGCCTTCGCGTCACCTTAATCAGGAAAATGTCAGTTCTATCCAGCTAAGCCCCATTGTATAGAACCTCGTTGCGATAATATTTTATGTACTCGGAGTCCGGCGTTCGGAACAATCCTAAGCTGAATCGGAGACACCGTCTCTCAAACAGCCGTATCTTTTCCAGGTCGGCTGGTGCCACATTGAACCCCACGGGACAACCGTAAGCGATGATCGGCCTTATGAGGGCCATGTAGCAAATGACTTTCACCCTTGAATCAAGTTGACTGCTTTGAAACAATCTCCTTGTCAGAGCATAAGCCCCCCTAGCCCTAGCCAGACAAGCATCTACATTTTTGTTAAAATACAGAAACTTTTCAAGCCAGATGCCAAGGTATTTGACTTCACTTCTCACCGCCAACGGCTGCCCATGCTGTCCAATGATAAACAATTGTTTCCAGTTTTTTCTGGTATCCCTAGAAGCCCTATGCAATGAGGTCCTGAAAAAAATTGTTTCGGTTTTTTTGGAAATTGATCCTCAATTTCCAATCCTCGCAATATCCCTTAATGTGATCGAAGTCACGTTGCAAAAGTGTGTTTATGACTCCGATTTTCGGACCTGATCTGTACGCCACTAGATCATCTGCGTACGCCTTAGCGTGTCTGAGCGAACCTACAAGATCACTTGTATAAATGTTAAACAATATCGGGGAGTTCACCGCCCCCTGCTTTAAACCGTTTTTAATTTCAAAGGCTTTATTCGAAGTTACGTTGCCACATTTGACAACGAACTTCTTTCCCATAAGCATTTCATAAATCATATATAGCATGGGTTTCCGCATGCCCATTCTGGTCAGCTTGTAGAAAAGCCCCTCTAACCATACGGTGTCGAAGGTCTTCTCAAAGTCAACCAGACAGGCCCCTGTGCACTGTTTTTTGGACCTATTCCATTGAATGTCGGACACTAGTTTCGATGCGGCATGAATGGTGTCATGCCTCGCTCGAAAACCAAACTGATTATCCGGAATAATTTTGTTTTCCTCAACCCACTTAAGCATAGCTCTGTTGACTACCTTCTCGAATGATTTGATGGTGCATGTGCAAAGCAAGCAAACAATTTTCGAAAACCTATACAAATGTCGAAAACCAAGCTGATTTGATGGTTCACGTGAACGGACACTAATATCCAGGCGCCGAAGAAATCGAACTGAATGCAATCGAATTAATCGATCAACTCAATTGAAAACCTACAAAAAAAAACAGAAAATTGTTTTTTTCTCTTAAGTTAATTTATTGTAATGCTCTCTGGTAAACAACATTAAGTGCGTACACAAACAAATCAGAAGGTTTCCCTACACGTGAACAGGCTACATATCGGGTTTTTCAACAGGGACACTACAAAAGTTGAGCGACAGGGACAGCGAACGACGCCATATTTCTTGCCGCTCTTTTGACATTTCTCTTAAGTAAGGTTTGCCATTTCATGGTTGAAAGATATACGATCCAACAACGAGTCGAAATTATTAAAATTTACAACCGAAATTCAGAGTCAGTGGCCTCAACGTTAAGAGTGCTTCGTCCAATTCATGGTCGTCATAATCGTCCTAGCAGATCAACAATTGAGCGTCTAGTGGAAAAATTTGGATCCACAGACACAGTACAAAATGTTCCCGTGCCATTGGGACAAAGAGGTGCCCGTAGTGTCGAGAATATTGCTGCCGCTCAGGCTTCAGTTGAAGAAAGCCCAAAAGTGTCTCTCACACGTCGTTCTCAAGCGTTAGGCATCTCTGTGACGTCGTTGTGGCGAATTTTGCGAAAAGATCTTGGCCAACATCCTTACAAGATTAAATTGACGCAAGAACTGAAGCCGCTTGACCACTAGAAGCGACGTATGTTCGTGAATTGGGCTGAGCAACAACTTGAAAATAATTCGGATTTTCATCGAAAAATCATCTTCAGCGATGAGGCTCATTTCTGTCTGAATGGTTTCGTCAATAAACAAAATATGCGGTGTTGGTCAGGCAGCAATCCACACGTACTCCATGAGTCATCATTGCATCCCGAAAAAAATACGGTTTGGGGTGGTTTATGGGCCGGCGGCGTCATTGGGCCGCACTTCTTCCGTGATGATCAAGACCGGCACGTTACTGTGAATGGGAATCGCTACCCCGTTCAATGATAACCGAATATTTTTGGCCCCAATTGGATGATATGGACTTGGAGGACATGTGGTTCCAACAGGACGGCGCCACAAGCCACACAGCGAATGCCATAATCAATTTATTGGAAACCAAGTTTGGAGAACGTGTTATCTCACGAAATGGTCTAGTCGCTTGGCCGCCTCGGTCGTGCGATTTGACGCCGTTAGACTATTTCCTGTGGGGCTACGTCAAGTCTATGGTCTATGCCAACAAGCCAGCGACGATTGATGTACTTCGTACGAATATCGAAAGTGAAATTGCAGCAGTATCGGCCGATTTATGCTTGAAAACCGTCGAAAATTGGGTTCAGCGTCTGGACTTCTGCAGGCGTACCACGGGCCATGCAAAAGAAGTCGAGTTCCATACATAAAGGCATCGAACGTACTTTCAGAGGAATAAAGGATTTCATTGAGATATCCAAAACCGTTTTTGTTTTATTTAAAAAAAAAAACATTGACATTGACATCACAGTACTTCGCACATGAATGCAACGAACTACAGACACATAACAGCACTGGCGACTGCGACCATCGGATGGGACAGATCAAGACATTTTTACAACAGAGAGAGACGGATAGATACATAGAAGGAAAGACATATAACATAAACCTACGTGGCACAGAGGAGGAGACATCGACTTATATTGTCTCATGTTATCGCACAGGTGGCCTCAGATAAGCTGGCAATTTTCGTAGAAAACAAATGCTGCCGAAGCTGGGGCTTGAACCCGCAGCGCTTTGCTTAGCAGTCAACTACGCATTCCTCTGAGCCATGGCCACCTGCAAAAAAGTTTCTGTTTTTTTGTTCTCAATGCGTCATCTGTATGATTTTATAATCCTTGCTTTAACACAATCCTTGGTAGATGTCACAGCTTTTCATCCCCTTCATCCCCCCTCATCCCAGAACAGCCTATGCATTCGTTTTTCCCGGGTGTCAGTAATGTCTGCTTTGTAGCAGTTTAGATCTTCAGCTAGTTGTTGGCATGCACCTCTCCAGTATAATGTTCTCAAGTCATACCGAAATGTCCATTTCGAATGTTCTGCTGAGACTGAGATTTTGCAAACATTTGTTCACCTATGACTCACACCCTTCCTAGCCATACTAACCGCGCCATATGGAATTATTTGACAAGGCTTATGGCGCTTAACTGCTCATAAGGTTCGTTGTTGAATCTTCGTGAACATAGCCCCTCAATGCAAATGAGACCAACGATTTTCCAAATTTTATCATCATTCACCCTTGACATCGTTCATGTTTTGACCACAAAGTTATTAAAAAAAAAACTTAAGAAAAATTTAATAAATCTTCGAAACTTATTTGGTTTTGATTTCTTTAAATTTAAAAAAAAAAAACAATAAACAACATTCACAGTGCAAAAAGTCAACTCTTCCTACAGATACTTTCAAAATTCGAATTAAATTTCGCCCTCAAGTTCTGCCAAAAACTTGTTCGCCAAATATTTAGCCAGCAAATTCGACATAACCCGGCGTGAAACTTTGTTTTCGGATGTTGCAAAAAATTAGCGAAATAAATTTTACACTTACCAATAACAATGTGAACCAAGTTGGAAAAGCGTTTTCTTCCTTTAGGAATTCCAGAACGTCATCCTCACAGAAATTCAAAGAACCCATCCAATCCGCCCAAAAAAAGGAAAATACACTACGCGCAGTAAGCACTCTTCTACTTACCAACCCCATGCATACAAGAGTGAAATATTCCTGCAAAAAGTCGACGACTCCCTTCAAAGTTAAGCCCTCTTGTACCAACCTTCAGCATTAAGTTCATAAAATGTTCCCAAAGTTCCTTTTGTGTTCTGAGAATTTTTCAATTCCTTGGAACAAGGAAAGAAAAAATCCCGACCAAACAGTGTAACAACTTAAGGGCTGCAATTAAATGCTATAAAAGGTAGGCGCTTATAATTAAGGACTAATTAAAATATTTCATGTAAATTAATATTTTATAGCTCTGCGCCTAATTTATGTCCCTGCCGGAGGTGGAAGGAATGGGCGGCATTTCATTTGAGTTGTGAATTGGCGTCGGCCTTTGTTCTGTTTTATTGTGGAATAAATTATTCAGTGGATCTCCACCTTGATTGAGATTCAATTGGCATTTCTGGGTACGGAATGGTGTTGGTTTAACATTTAATTTTCGTGGTGAATGAACTTTTCATCCCTGCAAGCTGGAAAGACTTTAAATACCACCTAGCCTACCGCCACCTACTCCAACCATTTTGCTAATATCAGCGAATCCGGAATAGAGAACAGAAATGTGACCGAGTTTACCATCGTGTTCGGCTTTATTTTCTCACTCTGTCGACAGTCACCACATCACGGAACTGTAAAACAAGCCATGCGGTTGGAACCTACCCTGGCGACGAAGTGCAAACAAAAACTAACTCCAAACCTCAAAAATGGCACACAAAATTCCGGAAACATAGAAAGGACGAAAAAAAAAACACCTAACTCCCAATTGCACAACTTTTCAAAAATTATGAAACAGTTATTTACAGATATCTCTGGGATCCTGGAATTAGTGTGCACACTGTAAGCCGACTTCAATGGGGAGGTGGGGGGGCGATGTGCAATCTCCATTTCGAAATGAAAATGATGAGATACGAGCCCATGTGGTAGGGGGTTGGGATGGGTTAGTGAGACTCATAGTAGCCGTAAAGGGCTGCATTAGTTTAGCTTCGATGGCTAGATGGATCGCTGGTGGTTAAGGGAGACCTACAAAATAATAACCCCAATGAAAGCGGTGACTGAGATTGCACTGAAGTGGTTATTTTTGTTCTAATAGCTTCGTTTACTTTTTGTTTCCTCTTGTGGTCTAGTTTTCTGCATACCAGCCTCGATTTGTATCTATGGCTATCAAGGGTTGTATCTGTCGACGGATTGTATTGAAATCGATTTTTTTTTATCTGTTTTACTCTCTTCTGTTGTTTCATTTGATTTCTCTGCTGAAGACTTTCATTTTTTTTTTTTGCCATTTCCAACTATGGAGTGGACGGAATTGGAAAAAAGAAATAAAATCCCATAAGGTGCATGATCTAGGTGAAGCATCCACTTCTGTTCTGGGTTCTACGTAATGTAAAAGCTTTGACAAAAGCGAGTAAGCTGGACGTTGGAGAGTGTACATTTATGCCTCAAAACGAGGTCAATCTTGGTATAGTGATTATATAGGGGTCGCAATTGTTGGGGTGCACTTGGGCTTGAGCTTGGAATCAGAAAATAATTGAAATTACGTGCTTGTCATCGTAATTCTGAATGGGGGAACTAAATTTTGATAAGGGAATGTTACCATATACGATGGCGATTTTTAAGGAAGAGGTTAGGTTAGTCGCCAAACTCGCATAGGCCTGCGTGGGGGCATATACCCTTTGTTGAGAGACTTGTACCTGAAAAGAATGTTGTAAGGGGTGTGTTTTTTTTTAGAGGTATAGAACTTTGAAATAACATGAATTTTACTTTAATTCGAAAGATAATCTTCTGGCATTATAACTTGAATACGATTTCAGACCGCCACGGCTGGCTCGGACATAGCCCAATCTGGAGGTCCAATTTTCAATGGCTTTTTCCAACATTTGTGGCCGTATATCGGCAAAAACGTGGAGGATATGTCCTCCAAATGATCAATCGTTTCGGGCTGCAGTGAAATAACCCTCACGGAAATAACCCCATGGAGCTTATTCCCTAAATAAAAGGAAATAGCCCCCACAGGGTTTATTTCCTTTTCGAAATGAAAAGAAGCCCCTTTACGAAAAAGCATTAACCCCCGCGGGTGTAATTATCATTTGAAATTGGAATTCTATTCAAGTTTGGTGTATGCAAGGTTAGGTTAGGTTAGGTTGGAGTGGCTGCGATGCGCGTGCGCCTTTACAACATAAAGGTCCGTTGTGGTACCACGTGGATCTGTCGACTTTCCTATATTCGTTCTCCTATTAAGAACCATTCAGAGCTAACTATGTAGCGAAGGAGGTTTCTGACATTAATGTTAGCCAGCTCACATAGATTGTCGGAGGAGTAGTCTCCCAGATAAAGTTTTTTTTTTACTGAGAGAGCGGGGCAAATGCACAGAAGGTGGGTAATACTTTCCTCCTCTTCTTCGTCTATGCAGCTTCTGCAAAAGTCATTGCTGAAGAGGCATAGTCTTCATGTGTGTAGGCCTAACGGACAGTGTCCTATAAGGACACCGATATTGCTGCTGATGTTTGATCTATTCAGCATTGTCAAGCAGATGGAGCGCTTCTGGTTAAAGTGAGGCCAGAGTTACCTCGATGTTTGACACGTTGTGCCGTTTATTCATCTGCGGTTTGCTTTCTAGATCCCATCCAGTTTGATCTGTAAATGTCATGTAGCGATGGGAGTACCTATCATGTCTACTGGCGGTAGAATGGGGTTGTGCCATGTCTGGCAAGTTCATCTGCCTGGCGATTCCCTGGTATGTCCTGTCAGGCCACAGGACATACCAAAAGAATTGAATGCTAAAATGCTCCGCCATCTCGCTAAGAGACAGTCAGCATTCGTGGGCTGATTTCGAATTGAACAAGATTGCTTCAAGGGATTTTATTGCCGCTTGGCTGTCAATGAAGATGCAAATATGCATCGCTGGTACAACATTCCATTTCAGCCAGGACAAGGCTTCTTTGATTGCCATGACTTCCGGCTAGAAAAAGCTACAATGGTCGGGAAGGCGATAGGATATGCTTAGGTTAAGCATCTCGGAGAAAACACCTCCACCCATTCCAAATTCTGTTTAAGTAGATGTGAATGATGTCTGGAAAGTTTGAATGTGAGTAGGGGGCATGCTGCCCCCCTGCTTGGGCTTACTGTTGGATTTGGGATGTGTGCAAGTTTGGATGCTTGAAAATGAAATTATTTCCATTTCCAAAAAAACCCTTCAGGGCCTACTTCCTTTTTGTTTTGAATTAAGCCCCATGTAGCTTTTTTCCGCGGGGGTTCTATCATTGCACCCATCTCTGGTTATCGGTGAAGACTACCGACTTCACATATCCCCACAGAAAATCGTTTAGCGGGGTTAAAGCTCACGATCGCGGAGGCCAATTGACAGACCAAAACGCAAATTTATGCGCTTATCGACAAAAAATCAATTGTGGAACGAGCTGTGTGACATGTTGCGCCGACTAGGTTTCAACAGCTCCTGCACATCATGGTTGTTAATTTGATGAACGAAAAAGTTAGTAATCGTGGGTCTTCGTCTACGCTACAGCTACAGCTGGCAGCAATGACGTCGTCTGTACGCACTCTACGAAGTGTCTGTGGATACGTATTATCATTTAGAGTAAACGTGATGCGAAAACGTTCCATACATAATCGAATCAATTGCTCTGATGGACGGATATCTTGACCGTAAAATGGACGTAGCGCGCGATACGTGTTTCGAATAGAACAATGATTTGCACGATTCGGAAGCGATGTTCAGACATCAGTCTATTCATGTTGTAATGCCAGACCAAACTAAACATAAATCACTTGACAGCTGACAAAATGGCCGGACGATCTGTGCTTAAGGTAATGCTTGTAGCTCCATCAGATTCTCGTAAAAGGACCTTTTTTACAGAGTAAGTGAGGGCTGTCCTCGTCGACTTTTGGATCGCCGCATTTCCTACATAGTTGGTGTGTGTCAGTTTGTTTGATTTTATGTACTTACCCAACAGAAATAGGAGCTCTATTCAGACTTAAAGATTTTTTGATTTGCTACCGCTTAAATCCGACCATAGGTCTTTGGTGTGTTTACAACTGATTATGTTTCGACACCTGGATTTTGTTCCATTTCGCGTTCGTATAGTTGTTTTCTGTTTTTTTTAAAGCAAGTGGGAGTCTAACCCCACTGTATGTGGACGATCCAAGTCCAGCTAGCCCGTCTGCTCTTTCTTTTCCTGGAATTTTATTGCGTCCTGGCACAAAGCTAATTTAGACGCTATTCCATTTTGCGTGTATTTAGTTCTTATCTGTTTTTTAAACCAAGTTGGGGTCTTACATCACTATCGCTGGACGATCCTTGTCTGGCTAGCTCGTCTGATTTCTTATTGCCTGGCATTTTATTACGTTCTGGCACCCAGATAATTTGAATTTTATTCTAAACGTAGATTTGTTAGCTGTATGTGGCACCGTTCAACTATTCGTGATTTTATTATGTTGGATGCCAGAGTTTTTATGGCCGCTTGACTATCTTCGTAAATGAAAATATCCTCTTGTGATAAGTCCAGCTAGCCCGTCTGCTCTTTCTTTTCCTGGAATTTTATTGCGTCCTGGCACAAAGCTAATTTAGACGCTATTCCATTTTGCGTGTATTTAGTTCTTATCTGTTTTTTAAACCAAGTTGGGGTCTTACATCACTATCGCTGGACGATCCTTGTCTGGCTAGCTCGTCTGATTTCTTATTGCCTGGCATTTTATTACGTTCTGGCACCCAGATAATTTGAATTTTATTCTAAACGTAGATTTGTTAGCTGTATGTGGCACCGTTCAACTATTCGTGATTTTATTATGTTGGATGCCAGAGTTTTTATGGCCGCTTGACTATCTTCGTAAATGAAAATATCCTCTTGTGATAAGTCCAATACTTTAGCCGATTCGGCAACTTTAAGTATGGCAAAATAATCAACGCTTAGAATACACTGCAAGAATTTTCTTGTCCAAGGGATGTTCTTAATCTGATATCATCGGGTAGACCCCAGAGCCCACCGGGATGGGTTGCTATTTCAGTGTTACGACCATTCGTTTCTACTTGGTATTGTAATTGAGTATAACTATCAAAATCCTGATATGGTGTAGTCAGATACCCCATTCGAATGCTAATAATTTCAATATTGTGCTGTGACCAAAGGGTATTCGCTTCTGTAGGTCAATTGGTTTAAGGTTAAGAATTGTTTCCAAGCCTGCTGTGGGGCTGGTGCTGTTCTTTAAACCTTTTACTCCAATCATCAGCAAACCTATGAATTACAAACGT
The DNA here is from genome assembly GCA_949824845.1 of Rhingia rostrata. Taxonomy (NCBI): domain Eukaryota; kingdom Metazoa; phylum Arthropoda; class Insecta; order Diptera; family Syrphidae; genus Rhingia; species Rhingia rostrata. Next base: position 19,689,949 of record OX463757.1, read on the forward strand.
ATGATCACAGAGGCTCCTAGTATTGCCAAGAAATATAAATGGTCTCTCAAGATGTAGACAAACCTACAGACTCTCCGACTCTCAGTCGCAGATTCAGTGCCAAAGCAGATTGAAGGTGCAGTGAAAGAACCCCACGGAAAAGTGCATCAATGGGGCTTATTTTCCCAAATAAAAGGAAATAGCCTGCACAGGGCTTATTTCCTTTTCGAAATAAAAATAACCCCCGCCACGAAAAAGCATTAACCACTGCGGGTGTTATTATTGCCATTTGAAATTGGAATTCTATTCCAGTTTGGTATATGCAAAGTTTAAATGTGAGTGGGCGGCATGCTGCCATCCTGCAACCCCCCTGCTTAGGCTTACTGTTGTATTTTTATGAGTGCAAGTTTGGATGCATGAGAAGGACAAGAATTGACACAGCAAAATGCATTAACAACCGCAGGACTTATTTCCTTTTCGAAATCTAAATAACCCCAGCCACGAAAAAGCAGTAACCCCTGCGGGTGTTGTTGCCATTTGAAATTGGAATTCTATTCCAGTTTGGTATATGCAAAGTTTAAATGTGACTGGGCGGCATGCTGCCATCCTGCAACCCCCCTGCTTGGGCTTACTGTTGTATTTTGATGAGTGCAAGTTTGGATGCATGAGAAGGACAAGAATTGACACAGCAAAATGCATTAACAACCGCAGGACTTATTTCCTTTTCGAAATCAAAATAACCCCAGCCACGAAAAAGCAGTAACCCCTGCGGGTGTTGTTGCCATTTGAAATTGGAATTCTATTCCAGTTTGGTATATGCAAAGTTTAAATGTGACTGGGCGGCATGCTGCCATCCTGCAACCCCCCTGCTTGGGCTTACTGTTGTATTTTGATGAGTGCAAGTTTGGATGCATGAGAAGGACAAGAATTGACACAGCAAAATGCATTAACAACCGCAGGACTTATTTCCATTTCGAAAAATATTTAAGCCCCTCGGTTGGGAATTAAGTCCCATTGGGCTTATTTCTTGACGGGATATATCACTACGACGGATTGAGAACGAACCTCTTTAAAATTTCCTGGCAACAAGAGATTTTCCATTCGCTATGTCAGTGAATGTGATTTTATGTTTTCACCAGCGTTTTCATAAAGCTTAATCAAACCAACTCCTCAACTTCTTGTCACAGATTATTAGATGTGGTATCAGAAATGCAAGACTCTTTTAAAAGTCTTGCTAAAATGAGATGGTTGTGCGCTAAGGCACACTGTGTAGTGTAAAATCTCCGACGGAACTAAGCCGCACAGAGGTTAATTTAAAAAAAAAATCCCTAGCTGGGCTTATTACTTTTTGGAAATGGAAATAAGTCCCGCGACTGTTAATGCATTTTGCATTCATCCAAACTCGCACACATCCCCAATCCAACAGTGAGCTCAAGCAGAAGATTGCAGGAAGCAGCATGCCCACCCACTCCCCAAACTTTGCATACACCAAAGATGAACAGAATTCCCATTTTAATTGGAAATAACACCTAAACGTGTTAATGCTTTTTGATGGCGGGGCTTATTTTCATTTCGAAAAGGAAATAAGCTCTGTAGGGGCCAAGGTACCCATTCACTAAGGCAGTAAATGCGATACCACAAGCGTTTCATGTCACAAGCGTTTCATATCCTAAGTGTTTCATATCTTAAGCGTTTCATATCCACAGCGTTTTCATCAATAAGATGAAAACCAACTCCCCGACTAAGATGATTGACGGATTACGTCATTATTCCGGCTAGGACCAGTGCTGCTTTCTTCCTCTGAAACCGTTCTAAAAGTGGATATCGGACTGAAGCCAGTAAGTTGAAGCTGGTGCTGCTGTGTACATAATGCATGAGCTTAATACTCCAAAGAAAAGTCATCTGTGACTTCCTCTAAGACCGGCGGAATTCTCCCCAGAGATTATGAAGGATCGTTGGATTCATTCGAACAAACGCCTTGAAGCTAAGACTGTTGTCGATCAATACACCTGGGCAACGGTCAATTTGTTCGTTTTAACATGTATTCCACAACCATTATACTAGTTTTTGGAATTACTTAGTTTTTTTATTCAACTAGGTCAAGGCTGGCAAAATCCAATGAGGTTTTGATTACAGATATTGCTTCGCCAAGCCGTCGTTAGATCTGTTGCCACAGTGTCGATAGCGAAATCATCCGCTAGGGCTGCCAATATCACGAGAGTAAAGGTTCTCGTCGCATTGGTATCCTCAAAGCACCATCGTTTGTAATATTCCATAGAAGATTGCCTTAAAACACATCCTTGTGGAACGTCTGTTGACACGTTGTAGCTGTCGTAACTTAGCCTGTTGTCCTTGAAGTAAAGAGTATGCAGAGAATATAACGTACTGACGTTAAGATGCATGGACTGTCATTCATCTTCGAAACCCTTCTTCTTTCATAAAGTAGAAAATGGCGTTTCGTGGGCTTAAACGTTCTTCCCAACTCATAAAGTGGGATAATATCGCGTCTGTTTGTTTATCCACTAAATTAAAACAAAAAACATCACCAAATGTTGCCTAGTCTCCAAACAAAAACAACAATTTCAACTCGAGCACATGTTACGTCCTCCCATACAAATTTACTTGCATCCCCACAGGCTTCCACAACTTACTCCCCGAACCAACGACAATAGTTCCTACGCCGGATAATCTCGCACACACAATACAATCCTGCTGTCACAATTATTTATGTAAACCCTGTTCCCTGTCTGTCTGTAGGTCCAACTCAAGTTACTCAATTTCACGCCTCTATGCCCTCCAGTGCACCAACATGTAAACGTTTTAATAATTTACCTAACAAGACGATTTCACTATTTGTATCCGAATCTCTTGCTCAACATCCCCCACATCCACTCACACCTTCTCAAAACCAACCTTGCAAATACGACTTTGTTGCTAAGTCCTACTCTGGTTGCATTATCATGATTGGCACAATGAGGAGAGGAGTACGCTCGGTTCACCGAATCGTCCTTAGTGTATATTGTTGGCTGTAGATTTCCCCATCTAATCCTTTGTCGGTGTAAACCTATACACACCATTTGGGTTAGATGTCACAATTGTGTACATCTGATTTCATGGATACTTTAGTTTGCAAGAATACGTTACCGTTGCACGACTAGGTACACCCTGTACCCAAGGCCAGTCGAACTCACTCGCAAAAGATAATCAAATTGATCCAATCACTTAGGGAATACTACGGATGCGGGGATGAAGGCAACAGATACTTGTGTATACCCATACTGGCTAAGAAGGGATTCAACCGGTGGACATATGATGTCCAATATGTATATGTTAACATGGCATGTAAGTTGTAAGGGATCAATACAAAAAAAAAAAAAATTATGGCAACGCAACGAGCTTTTGAGTTGGATTTCGGTTGTGTTTCCGAACAATACCAACTTTCGAGTTGCAGTCAAATTTGAGGTCAGTGTTGTAAGGGAGGGAAATAAGTTGACAATCAAAGTTAGCAATACAACTTTGATACCGAAAAAGGGTGTAGAGTTCGAAATACTGCAGAAAGCACTATGGAAAGGCTGTATATTCCTATTAGTGCCTTTGAAATAAAAAAAAAGGATCTCTTGTAGGACACCTAAAAGTTGTTTTTTATTGCAAAGAAATGGCAACCTTTCATAATGTGTGTGCAGAAGCAATTGGAAATAAATCACACTGACACTCAATATGCCCGTTCTCAGACCGTTTTACGTATTCGGCAGGAGACATTAATTGCTATTTCGGCCGGATACTGCTCCTGGTTATAGTAAGCATTCGATAGCATTACTAGAACATAAAACTGGATGGAGCTGATCTTTTGTTTGACAGTTTGAAAAAAGGCTTGTATTCGTGAGATTTTCTTACCAAGTGAAGTAAGATTTCACACGGAATACAAATACAACAAATGCTGGGAATTAATTTTCCCTTTTCGACAAAGGAAGAATGAGTTGGGATAGAGGGTACACCTACTCACCATCAAGGGGCACTGAAAACAATTTTATGAATTTCCAGGTTTGGTACCCCTTCCATAGATTGACATTTCTAGTGTTTCGTATAAAGAAAATGGACGGCAACAGTGGGCCAGCTTTTGAAAATTCGATGCATAAATTAATTTAGCATGTGTCTGAAATCCAAAAGGAAGCTTTTAAAGCCGAAAGAAGTTTTTAAATCGTTCGAAGGATTATTTGAGCTTATAAAAAGGACCATTTTTATAAAAATTGTGATCGAATTTTTTTTTTATTTACTTACTTACTTCAGTGGCGGTACAGTCCGGAATGAACCTGGGCCTCAACGAACACGCCTCTCCAATTAGCCCGGTCCTTAGCTAAGTGCATCCAGTAGCGAACTCCATGTTGGTTGAGGTCGGTTTCTACTTGTTCGCGCAACTTCCTCTACTGCGTCCAACGTCTGGCGGGGAATCGAATACTCTGCGAGCAGGAATATTGGTGTCCATTCGTTCTACATGTCCAATGCGGATTTTTCGGACAAGGAGCAGGTCGTATAGTTCTTGTTTGAATCTTCATCTCCATAGCCCGTCAATGCCAACGGAACCGAAGATTTCGATGAATTTTCCTCTCAAATCGACCAAGGATTTCTTCATCCGCTTTTGAGACGGTCCATGCTTCAGCGCCATAGAGGAGGACTGGGATAATAAGGGACTTATATAGGATCTCCTAAGAAGTTCGAGTGAGTGCTTTACTACTGAATTGCCTTCTTAGCCCGAAAAAGAGCGGTTGGCAAGAGTAATTCTTCGTTTAGTTTCTGAGGACATGCTGTTGTCAGAGCTAATAGCGGACCCGATATAGACAAAGTCCAGTGCTACCTCAAAGTTATATTTGTCAATGGTGACGTTCTGTCCAATTCGTCGATGTTGTGCGTCCTCTCGTGTTGGCAGCATATACCTCGTCTTGCCCTCAATTACTGCTAAACCAATTTTTGCCGCTTCTTTCTCTATACCAGCAAACGTGGCTATGACATCACGTTGGGTACGTCCAATGATGACAATATCGTCGGCGTATGCTAGTAGTTGTACCGATTTTTGAAAAATTGTCCCTCTGTTGTTGGCTCGTGAGTTTTGCACAATCCTCCCAAGAATCAGATTGAAGAACTCACATGACAGCGCATCGCCTTGTCTAAATGCTTTTTTGGTATCGAATGTGTTGGTGAGGTCGTTTCCGACCCTGATGGATTAGCAAAAATTCTCCAACGTCATCCTACACAAACGGACGAGATTGGGCGGTATAGCACAACCAGACATGGCTCTGTATAGTTCGTCTCTATAAAAACTGTCGTAGGTGGCTTTGAAGTCTATGAATAGGTGGTGGGTATCAATTTGGAGTTCGTGGGATTTTTCCAGGATCTGCCGAAGTGTGAAAATTTGATCGGTTGTGGACTTTCCTGACCCAAAACTACACTGATAAAGGCCTATCAGGTTGTTGGTAAACGGTTTCAGGTGTTCACATATTACGGCAGACAAGATCTTGTGGGCGATGTTGCGGAAACTTATGCCTCTGTAGATGGCGCAGTTCAGAGGATCTCCTTTTTTGTGGATCGGGCAAACGATGCTGAGGTCCCATTATTCGGGCATACATTCTTCGGACCAGATGTGGATTATGAGTTGGTGGATGTTTCTTACTAAGTCATCTCCGCTGGCTTTATAAAGCTCGGCGGGATGGGCGTCATTTCCGGCAGCCTTATTAAGTTTGAGTTTAGATATTCTATCCTCACTTCACTCAAGTCGTGTGGTTAACAGCTTTCGCTGTCGTTGCCAATATTGAATGGTTCGTCCTGCCTGACAGCGTAATGTTGTTCGTCACCGCCGTTTAACAGTCTGCAGAAGTGGTTCTTCCATATCCTCAGCATCGACTGTGTCTCAACTACGATATTTTCTTGTTCATCTCGAAAGGATTCTTTTCGAGCATTGTATCCTTGGCCTCGACGTTTGACACTTTGGTAAAACTTGCCTACCTCTTTTCTGGAGTGGCACCTCTCGATATCACCGATCACGAGCTTTTCTTGCTCTTTTTTTCTTTTTTCTGAAAAGCCGGTGTTCTTCCCTTCTTCTCTTCCTATAGCGCTCAACGGCAGGTCTCGTCAGCACCTGCAGCTTAGCCTTGTTGGCCTCGTTCTTGGCTTCGAGCATTTATTGGCATTCCTCATCAAATCAGGGGTTTCTTATTTGTGGGCGCGAGATACCTAGCACATCAGTTGCGGCAGAGCTAATGGCTTGTTGGCATAGTTGTTCTCCGACATTCGATGCTGGTGGTATGTTAATCGTGAAGTTTAGGGATACGCTTTGCGAGAAGGTCTTATCGGTCTCTTGCGATTGCAGTCCTTCGACATTAAATTTTTTTTACAGTATTTCTGGATTGTTGTGCCGTGGTGGATATCCGAATTCTAACCTTGGCTGCAACAAGGTAGTGGTCCGAGTCGATGTTAGCTCCTCGTAATATTCGGACATCCAAACTACTGGATGCGTGCCTATTGTCTATCGCAATGTGATCAATCGTTGATCTGGATACCGCCATTTCCCCTTATGCATTGTGGTGAGGAAACCGTGTGCTGGCTATAGTGGCATTTCGTTCCGTAGCGAAGTCAATTAGCCTAAGTCCGTCACCAGACGTGTTGTCCTGTAGGCTATGGTTTCCGACAATACTGCTAAAGATGTCTTCTCTTCCTACCTTTGCGTTAAAATCTCCCAGCACGATTTTAACATCGTACTTCGGTTGTCGTATATAGGTTTTGTCAAGGAGCTCATAGCTTATAGGACGTGAGCGCGTATAAGGCTTATGTTGGCGAATTTGGCCTTGATGCGGATTGTTGCAATGCGTTCGCTAATGTCTTGCCTAAGTCTGGCACTTATAACAAATCCGCATCCGAATAGTCAGAACAGCGCTCACTATAACACAGTCCATAGTAGACACAGTTTTTCGTCCTCTTTTTGCCCGGCCCATACCATCGTATTTCCTGGATGGCAGTAATGTCTGCTTTGTAGCAGTTTTGGGTTTCCGCTAGTTTTTCGCTTGCACCTCTCCTGTTTAATGTTCTCACACTCCAGGTGTACTAGATACGAACGTCGTTGTCCTGTTTTCGTTTCGCATGGTCGTCAACAATAAAACCAGTCCGTCTCGAAGCGGAAAGACATCACGTTGACACTCAATAGGTGTCTTTTACGTATCCGACAGTAGACATTAAATGATACCGAATCCCTTCCTAGATATAGCTAGCATTCAAACGCATTATTGAACCAGAAAGCTACTAGAGACACCCTCGAAGAGCACCAAACAATTAATTGCATTCCTCGCTGTTAGAGTTTTCAAATACCTCCTCCAATTTCTGTTCAACAGATATTCCGTGCATCCTTTGTTCGCTTAACTTCCGTTTTAAATAAATTTAAATGATTTCACCAGAATTAATTTCCTGTCCCCATTTTGACAGACTTCCCAACCTGACAACTATTTTAATTTTAAAATTGATTTTCGTATAAATTAACACGCACGCACACCAAATCATCATCACAACCATGAACCAACCAATGTTGTTAAAATGTGAGCGAGTAAAAAATCCATCTACAGGATCTCCATCCGATTTTACACACCCGGTACACCGATGACGATGCAAAATCAATTTCCGGAGTGGGTACAAGGCCCGATCTGCTGGTTTGCGGGTTAACTGGTACACAACCAAACAAGTGTACCTTCTCTGAAGAAACATTCCAACTCAGTCGATTCGTATCCGTGCACAACAACATCGGTTGCGGATAGATTCTCTTGGTCTCCTACTTTCACACAGAAAACCAGGTCAGGGATGCAGAATAAACTTTTCCAAGTGATATTCGGTGTATGCCGTTGACAGTTTTAGCAAAAGTTTTCGCAGAACCCACATCTGACCTCCGCCCGGAGAAAAATTGGACCGTGATTTGGAAATTCCGTTGATGTATCAACAACCAGGAACAACTGCACCACATAAAAGCGAAATTATTACCAATTTTTAATTAAAAGCCTTTTAGCGACCAAATAGGACCTTGCGCGCGTATACCGTGGACCGGAAAACCGCTGAGGGGTTGCCATTCATAGAGATTCCCATACTGTTGCGGTGGCAAGTGCGGATGAAAGATTGTTACGGCTCCAAGCGCACGAGAAATTGAATACCAAAAAGGCAAACCGGGAGTAAATTACACAGAAACTTTTGAGTTGAGTCGGTCTCGGTAGATGGCGGAAGTCAAACCCAACAAAACCCATCCAAGAAGTTTTTTCAATTTTTTCAGTATTTTCATGCCAACCAATGGACAAAAGATATTTATTTGCATTTGTTTGGGGGGGAAATCCTTTAAAATGCTTCGCCAGACTCATTTGCTGGGAATGGTTTTTCCTCCCGAGATAGATAGGTGATGTTCCATCACATTCTCAACTCAGATTTTCCTCAATGGCTTCCTAAATTTGTAGTGCTTTGGTAATTTCTTATTTGAGTCCTCTCTGTTAGATTGACTGAAACAAATCCCCGACCGCCAACTTAACGTAGTACGACTGTATCGTCCTTAGGAAGGATTTCTTGTTCCCTTTTGTTAAATAAAAAGTTTTTTTTAGTAATAATAACATTTAGGGAAATTAGGTTAATAGGCGTTTTTCTGCGGGTGGGATAGTGCTGGAGCTGTGTTACTCATGCTGGGATGGTTACGATAGCATTATAATGGCGTCGTTTCAACCCTGTGGGTGGGGGTGTGTGTGTGTGTGTTAGAAGAGGGTCGTTCATATTTTTATAAGTTTTACAAGTAGGACTGAGAGAGTGTTTTGAGTTGTACTCCATTTTCTTTCATCACAGGGACGGCGTGTTGATGAATAATGGATTTTTTTTGGTTCGCATTTTGTAGGGTGGCAGATGGCTTTAAATAGTTGGGCCATGTACGCGGGGATTTGAGAGTGTCAAAGACTTGAAAATTCATTACCTATTTATGGACGGTTTTCTAGAAATTTTCTATTTAATGGTAGTTGATGGGACGTTTTTTTTTTATTAATTTGAATTCGTTTTTGAACACAAGTTGCAGAGTCTGATGCTGGCGTACACTTTTCTTTTCAAATATTTTAACAAAAATAAGTCCGGAGGGTTATAATCATAAGGTATGGGTGATCATTCAATTACGAGTTTTTTTTGACAGCAAGCATCCAGGGAATTTTCGTTACAGTCATTACATAGTTTGACTTGCAGTGAGGCATGGCCTACCGACTCGTTGAAACCAGTAACCTTTCAGACATTTTTCTGACACTTTTGTCGCAGACATTATGAGCCAACATCTACCGATATCGATTCCCATCGATTTTTTCTGAATGAAAAAGGTCATCGATGGTATTAACGCATACGCCGCGGCGACCCACGAAGACACTTTTGGTCATGCAATGGCATTTCCTGGATCTCGTGTGGAGTCTCCCTGTCCTTAATGTGGCAAGTTTGCTTGTCAATGGCGCAAGAGTGTGTAAAATGGGATTCGTCGGTGATCAAAATTTGCTTCCAAAATTAAGGTTCAGTGTAAGCCATTTGAGCTGCTTTTTGGAAGTCTTTTTAGCGACATGGGCGGACTTTTTTTTGTGTCAATTATCCCTCACGTATTGGGAGTTATTTTTTTCCTTTGGGCTTGGAGGTGAGGAATATTCAAAGGATACCAATTCATACATTTTCTGGCCTGACAATGCCACTAGTTTCAGTCCATATATGCCCCTCAGAGAGGCTATCTTTACCAGTATCTAGTTTAGCTAGCTTGATAGCACCGAGCTTTTGTAGTGTAAATCACGTTTGGTAGGTAACTTTCCACTGAATCCACCTAATAATACCATTACAAGCTAATTCTTGAGTTTGTTGCATAGATGGTTCCGATAAGAACATCACACAGGGGGTAGGTAGGTAGAAGTGGCGGTGCGACATGAACCCAAGTAGCACTTATGTGCCTTTTTGTTACCACGACTCGTGTGACCTTTATTATGCTTGTGTCTGGATCGAGCCCCTGAGGTTTAGAAAAAGGATTAGATCTTGTATCCTTTTACAATAGCTTAGGTTGTCGAAGAATGGTTGGTCTTACGCACGCCATCTGGCTTTTGCTAGTGCTGGACATTTGCAAATAAAATGGGAGAGGGTTTCTCTCTCATTTGCGTTCCCGCACCTGCGTCATTGAGAAACACAGGAATCGTGTATTTGTGGGGCTCCTCCGCCTTGATGACTGACCAGTCATCCATTGGAACCTCCGGTTTGTGAAGTTTAAGACATTGGAGGAGAATTCCTCTCTCTATCTTCATATTGGGTAATCAAGTGCGGGCTCTGGTTCTTCTTGGGATGTCCTTAGCTTAAGCTTTAGTTAGTCCCAAGCGTCGCTAACCTTAGCAACGCACTCGCTAAGAAAGCCCTTGGAGAATTGATCATCCCATATCACATCACGATCTCGGCGGAGTCAAAGTTCGGGAGAGGTCCACCATTTTTCTCAATTATATGGTCTATCACCATATCGGAAAGTTTGGTCTCAAATTGTCCCCACTGCTCGGCTATAGATTTGAGAAGTTCTAATCCATTAGTGTCATCTGATGGTGATCTCTGTCAGTGATCGGCTTTATATGGTGCTAGCCGACGTGCTTGGCTTGTTTGTGGTTGTTGCACTTGCGACAGCCTTGGTTCTATTTGAAGCCGGCCGCTGGGGGTCACCTCTTTAGACCTGTCCCTCTCCGCCGCCTGTACCGGTTTGTTTTTCAGGTGCTCGTTGTACTAGTCAACGATTATTTGGTATATGGTTTTGTCCGCCTGGCCCCTTTCATGGACTTTTACAGTTTTTATTTTTATTTTTGGCTATCTTGCCTAACTACCAGAAGTCCCTGCGGACTTGCTTTACCAGAAGTCCCTGCGGACTTTCGTTTTGTTGTTGTTGTTTGTTTTCCGGACAGACTATTGTCTCCTAACTGGAGGCCAGTAATCCGCCCTCTGATGGGGTGCCTTAGGCACCCTCACCGATATGTTTCGTAGACCTACTACAAGCATTTCCGCCTGGCAAGGCGACCACCCGTCGGAAGAGTACGCTCATCAGGGGGTACGCTCTCCTCTTTTCACGGATGAGTTCAAGATGGTATTTGACTTTATTTTGCGTATTGCTGTGGCTCTCCGTAAGGAGTGTTTTTTCACGCAGTGCTCTGAATCGCTTCCACGAGATTGACAATTTTATCTTCTTCTACAAATTTGTCACACCATGGTTCTTTCTAGCCATATGCCTGCATGTGGTTAAGATCTGGTCATCGTTCATCTTACTTAACGCATTGACTCGATTTTGTACCTTGACTATTCTAATGTCTTGATTTTTAAGACGCCGTCCGTATTCTCGGTCCTATCAAGGTAGCTAGATGTGGCGGTTCAGCATAAACCCAAGTAGCACTGATGTGCCACGACTCGTGTGACATATATTTTGATTATTTTTGAGGATGTGATACAATCCAGTCTGTGAGGTTTAGAAAATGGATAAGATCTTGTATCCTTTTACCTGAGATGTCGCTAAGGATTTGCAGAAGAAATGGGAGATGCTTTCTCTCTTATTTGCATCCTCGCAACTGCGCTGCCTAGTTCGGCAGCATGGTCTCCAGTTGGCCAGTATCCCGTGACTATCTTCTCTATTCGGAGTAGGCTTTCTTCAGGAAGTATACTTGGATTTTTCCCTTAATCGTACCTAGCGGCCTATGAACCCTTGCTGCAAGTGAGCAGTGTATAGCTGAGCCTTGCCTGGTTAGCTCATCTGCACGCTAGTTTCCTTCAAAGTCACCAAATGACCCAGAGAAGTATGACCCTAAAGGGTGGAGTGAATTAACCCCCAAATAACAGGAAATAGCTCCCACAGGACTTATTTCCTTTTCGAAATGGAAATAAGCCTCGCCCGAAAAAGCCCTTTTTTGGGCTTACTGTTGGATTTGGGATGTGTGCTAGTTTGGATACATGAAAAGGAAATAAACCCTACTAGCAAAAGGCATTAACAGTTGCGAGACTTATTTCTATTTCAAAAAGAAATAAGCCCCTCGGATGATATTTCCTTTTTGTTGGGAATTAAGCCTCATGAGGCTTAATTGCGCTTGGAATACGCTGCAAAATCGGGTAGGCGGTATGGTACTGATACTTTCATTGATTCAGAGATCAAGACACCAGACCCCACACCACAGTTCTGAAATCCCCTACTACTTCTTTTCTCTTCCACTGAGCTCTGGTAGGGAAAACTACGTGGATGCCTTTCATGAAGCCTAGTCTAGGTGTGATGTAGTCAGTTGGAAACGTAAGCATGCGGCTTGCTAATGAGTGAAGGATTTTACTGTGGCCATATGGCCTTGTAGTCCATTCTGACTCATTGAGTCTTACTGCGCTGCATAGTGCAGTATCTTCAATATGAAAGTCGAGAGTCAAGAGATGCAATAGCACTGTATGAGCATCCGTTGGCGCCGACCTCAGTGCGCCTGTGGTTCCTATACTTCCTGTTCTTTGCAGGTGAGCATAAAAAGTGAAACGCCGTGTTTGACTAAGGGTCTTCGTCTTCTTCCGTCTATTGCTTTTCCTTCTTGATAATATAAACGGAATCAAGAATTTTTAAGTCTTGGGTTGGAATGTTTTCGATGAGGTCTTCTTTCACAGTTGGACAGGTGGAGTCTTGTAAGACTCGCATCAAGTTATCGTGCTTATTTTTATAAGGAATATTCTCTGCGATTCGTTTTAGAGACATTGCTCGATAAGGATCATCTACGTTAATTTTCCACACCCGAGGTTTTATTTTCCTTTGTCATCAGCTTTGCGAAGATATCATGATAGTTTACCGTAGTCCTCTATCCCGACGACATTAGTTAAAGATGAAGGGCAAGGTTTAAACGCTTCAGTTTTTACCTTGTTTGGTACCACACACGGGCTTATCCTACTTTGGTAACACTTCGGGTGAGGTGCCAGCCTTAAGCGTTTTGCTTGGACTTTTCTATGAAATCGGATTGGTTACGCGGACAAGTTTTTCTTCGTCTGTAAAAAAAATATTTACCTTCCAGTTCGGACTTTTCTTCTTTTTGTAACATTTCGGATGAGATGTCAGCCTTACGCGTTTTGCTCGGCCTTTTCTTAGAGGCCGGTTCGGACTTTTCTTCTTTTTGTAACATTTCGGATGAGATGTCAGTCTTACGCGTTTTGCTCGGCCTTTTCTTAGAGGCCGGATTGGTTACGCGGAAAAGTTTTTCTTCGTCTGTAAAATATCTATAGTCAATCTGCCACTGTTTTGTCTTCCACAAAATTGAACACCAAACGATGAATTATGTTGTGAAACGGTGCTAGTGGAGCTCGACATTTTCGACGATATAGTCCCTGAGTTAAAACAACTGAATGACAAAATTCAGCCTTGATTCGTTGTGAAGCGATTCATAGATAAAATTTGACTGAGCTTAAGTTTTTGAAAACATGTCTTCTCAAGTCAATCGAGGGATAAATGTGAAAGTTATTCAATGTTTACAGACCGACATAAAAGAAGGCGCTCTCTTAGATTTATACGGAGGCTGAATAAAATAGCATAAGCGGTAAACATTTTTCGAACATTCCCATTGTGCGTAGCAATATTCACTTCACTCTGATCTAGACATCAATCTTTTAGTTTTCAAGGACCTCTGGGTAGGCTATACATTTTTATAATTTTTAAAGAACGCGAAAATCTGCCTATTGGTGGCCTTACTATATTTTTTTTCAATGCTTGCAAACTGTGTGACCAAGCTCGTGATACAACCAGCGATGTTTACAAAAGGCCAGCCTTTGCTATTAGTTCTACTAAATACCAATCCTTATCGCTTAAATGGCGTAAATGTTTAAGTCTCTCCCTACCTTAAGAAAGGCATACAGCGATTCTGTCCAATCTCAAAACTTCAACTCTATTGCATTTGCAGAGCTCTTAGGATGCTCGAATCTAATTAAAGTCATTTCAACGTTTCCTTCTTTCAGCAGCAACTCAGTCCTTTTGACACTCATTTGGATATTTATTAACTCTGAATTACGCCTGACAAGGAGTTACATCCCAACTCAAGGCTGGACTCGGACGACTGAGTAATTTAATTAACTCCATCATCATGACGTCCAATATTCTTTTAATTTCCCAACACAGGCTACCTCTGAAGGGAATTCACCACACAGAGTGGCAGCCACAAAGGACTCACTGCTCCCTCACAAATACATATGCACAACATAGGTTTTCAATTTAGTCAGAGAAAAGAAGGACCTCCGTAGCCCATATCGAATGTTACAGATCATAGGATATTAATTCCGACGTATCACACTCGGTTGCGAAAGTGTGTTGAGGGGATGAACTCAATTACATCCGGTTCTCCCCCGCACTGTGTGTGTGCGTATGTGTCCCATCCAATTATTGTTATTGAAGTCCACAGGCATTTATCAAACTCGATCCGATAAAAACTGAATGACAACCTAAATGAAAGAGGAAAATAGAAAGGAAGTAAACAGGCAAAAAGGCTACACACACACACACACACACAGATAAATAATAAAGACGAGGTGTAATGGAAATAGAAAACCCTTTTAGAAGGTTCAATATTACAAAAGCTTCGACTTGTGGTTGGTCTCGCTCCAACAACACAAAAAAAAGATAAACAAACAAACTCGTCCTCTAGATGTGTAGGCAGGCTTTCAACAACAATGACCATCCACCCAAACGATGGCTGGGTTAGGGACTGGGGCCCAAGAAGATATAGATCCTTCATATGCACACATTTCAGAGATTGTTTCTGATGGCCTTTTTGTTTAGTTGCTGTCTTGAAGTTTCTCCTCTTCGCTTTATGTTTTATTTCTCTGCGAGGATATTTTTTATTACATGTGTGTGTGTGTTGTCTCGCATTGATATATCCTGAGAGTCCTGTTTTCTATTTCTGAATTGAGAACGCAAAACAACTCATTCATCATCAACAAAAGCAGAAGCGGGTTATATTCCGAATGGATATAGGTTGGTGATGGAGGTAGGGGTGTCTTTTTGCCGGGGTTGGTGATAATCTTCTGCTGCCCTCAAATCGTAAGTGTAGGGTATTTTATTTTTTTCTCAATTCTATTTGTTGCGAGTGTGGCAGTAGATTTGTGTTGGCATCAACAACATTAAGCACAGCCCTCGTTTCAGAGGGTGACATGTTTTCTACGAACTGTGTATTGTGTTCGGGCGGTTCTGTGGAAGTGAAGTGATTTTCAAATGAATTTACAGGTCTAAATGGAGGCGGTAGCCTAGAAAACCACAACGTGATTTTCCCATAATTGATTGCATTAAGTTGGACGTTTGAAATGTTTCTAGGTTTGGGATTGCTAGGAGTGGTATTTTAAAAGTACATCGATGGATGTAATTGGGGGTTTATTTGTATTGCAGGTTAGAAGTTAATTGAATGTGTTGTTGGTCTGAATGGCCTAGAATGGAAAGCGAACTACATACCAATTTTATAAAGGCAGTAATTCCGACTAGCGTCATGAAACAGACTAAATCAATTTCACAAAAATAAGGACAGCATTGCAAATTGAAGCGAATGTTTTCAAGTCAGGACAGATTTCAGACATTATATGTGTATTACATAAATTAGCATGACGAAATCGCATCAATTAGTATTTTGTGATTATTCTAAAACTACTTTTAAAAAACAAAATAATTTAAAAAATGGTTAAAAAGTGAATTTCATGAACATAGTATGCGCCGTAACGTATGCAACATAATATATTAAATCGATCAAAATGCCAAAACTAAAACACTTTTGCTAAAAAATTTTTGTGAAATGGAATCGTACAATAAAAATGCAATTAAGCTGAGTAAATTTCAGATAATTGATTGTTTTAAATGATCGATGAAATTTATTTTACAATTTGGGTGCACTCAAGGGGTTATGAATAGCTTTTACAAGGTGGCGCAAAAATAACCTTCCGATATTTTTTTTGCTGTAATTTAACAAAAAATGAAAAACTCTGATTCTTCTTGTGGATTATTTTTATTTGGTCTTTTAATTTTTTTACATCAAGTCGAGAATATGATGTCATGTAAATGGCCGCCGCCACAGTTTGTTGTCTTTTGAGCCCTTTTTATGGCATTTTCCATCACTTTGGCCAAAACTTCCGGCCATAGGTCCTCACATTCTTGACGAATACTGTCTTTAAGAGCTGCAAGAGTCTGAGGCTTGTTGACATAAAACCGCGACTTCAAAAAGCCCCACAAAAAGAAGTCTGGAGCGGTCAAATCAGGCGATTTTGCTGGCCAGTGCAAATCGCCAAAACGGGAGATTAGGCGCCCGGGAAATGCATCCCGTTGTTGTGGCACGTGCCGTTGCACCGTCCTGTTGGAACCACATGTTTTCCAATCCCAATTCATCAAGTTGCGGCAAAAAGAACTCGTTGATCATTGCTCTGTAGCGCTCACCATTCACAGTAACCGTTTGGACCGCCACGTCTTCGAAGAAAAAGGTCCGATGACTCCTCCAGCGAAAACAGTACACCATACAGTGACTTTGAGCGGGTGTAATGGCTCTTCGTGGGTTACACGCGGATTTTCAGTGCCCCAGAAGCGTAAATTTTGCTTATTTACGTACCCGCAAAGATGGAAATGGGCCTCATCCCTCATGATTATTTTTGATGAAAAATCATCTTCCTCTTGGTGGTGATTAAGGATGGCTTGAGCGTATGTTAGACGCGATTGGCGGTCAGCAGCTAACAGCTGATGCACCGTCTGGACTTTGTACGGAAACATCTTCAAATCTTGTACCAAAATTCGCTGTAAAGACCGTCGACTGATATCCATTTGCGTGGCACGTCGTCGTCTGGTCGATGTCGACGGCGCTTCCATGACATCTTCGGCTACAGCAGCAATATTCTCTGCAGAACGGCTAATCCGGGGTCTGCCACGCCTGGCAGCATCTCGTGTTGTGCCAGTCTCTTCGAGGCGAGCGGCTAAACGTCGCAGTGTTTCACGTTGGACGGCTAGGAAATCTGCGACGAAATTCACGTTGTGCCAAAATCACCAACCGATTATTGCTCAAATAAATAGTCACCAATACCAAGTATTTCGCATGTGTTTACTACACAAATGTCAAAACAGAACTGACATTAGGGGCCGATCGCAAAATTTATAGCATTTTCTGATAGAAGGATTACTTCTGCGCCACCTTGTATAAGTTCTAGAACAGTGCGGGCGTTAAGGAAATTCGGGATAAGAAGAAAGGAGATACCGATGCACATTGGTTTTAAATGCCTGCAAGTTAAAATGGAAAGGAAAAACAGAGTTTGGTAGAGCATTCCACATTCGTGTTGTTCGGTTTATGTATGAATCTCTATATTTCAGCGTACGTCCGAAGATAGGCTTGAGGGTAAACTGATTTGCATTCATAGCGTAACGAGTATTGCGGCTAAATTGTTGAATGGGAGGAATGCAGCTGGCTATTTCATTTGAGCACTGGTTGTTCAAATAGCGATAAAACAATGTAAAGCTGGAGATCTTGCGACGATGTTCAAGCGAAACTAAAGAGTTCGATATTCTAATGCCTCCTAAAAGTTTTTTCGCACGCGTTTGAATCCTATCTAGGAGGTGCAATGTTGTTTTTTTTTGTGCACCCGACCAGATGTGGGCGTTAAACTCAAGTTTTGTGCGTATAAACGCTTTATATACTTTGGCAAGATCAGAAGGGATGAAATATTTTTTACATCGATTAAGGAAACCTAGACATTTCGCTGCGTTTTTAGCGACTTGGAATATGTGGGCGTTCCATCGTAAGTCGTTACTAACGCACATACCTAGTATGGAAAGTTTTTCGGTTTCTTCGATGTAAGTGCCATTCATGGATAACGGCTCAAGATTTTGTTTTTCGCTTTAACGGACTCAGTGGGTTCGATGGTTAGTGCGGCGAACTGCCGCGCAGAAGGACTCGGTTCGATTCCCAGCCGTAGCAACACCTAAATGATTTTTCACTGGCCCTCCTCTCGTGATGATCTGACAAATCATCCGAGTAGTATCAATTGTCATGAAAAGCTTATCTCAACTTTGCCGTTCGGATTAGGCATAAAACAGGAGGTCCCGCCATCGTGCTAAGAAGTACACATGAATGGTTGTGAGAAGAAAGCTAGGCCCTGGGTACTAACGAGCCTGTTGCGCCATAAATTTTTTTTTTTCTTTAACGACAGAAGACTGCATTGTGTTTTGGAAGCATTGAATTCTACTCTGTTAGATTAACCCCTGTTTGATGATGCTGTCAATGAGCTTAACATATGTTGTCGTTTAGATTCCACGTTCGAAGATGCGGGACGTGGACCTGAAAACGAATATGAGAAGCTGGGAGTACTGTCATCAGCGAAGGAATGAATTGAACTAGAAGTTGCAAACAGGAGATCATTGATGAAAATGAGAAAGAGGGTCGGAGACAAAACTGAGCCTTGAGGGACATCAGCATTTATTCGGTGAGGTGAAGACTTGAATCCGTCCAAAAGAACTTGAATCGAACGTTTCGAATGATAATTTCTAATCCATAGAAGAAGTTTTTCATCGATTCCAAATGCACGCATTTTCGACAAAAGGGCTTGATGCCAAACCCTGTCAACTGCCTTTGAAATATCAAGTGCAACAACCTTGCTTTCTCCACCGAGGTGGATTGATTGGTTCCACTTTTCGGTGAGATATGTCATCAAATCACCAGTGGACCTGTTGCTGCGAAAACCATACTGCCGGTCATTAAGAAGTTTTCGTGTCTCGAGATATTTCATAAGCTGACGATTTATCAGCGTTTCCATGACCTTGGAAAGAAGGGACGTAATTGCAATTGGTCGGTAGTTAGAGAAAGAGGAAGATTCGCCTTTTTTTTGTTACAGGCTAGGCAAATGCAGTTTTCCATCTGCTCGGAAAGAGACCTGATGAGTAGGATAGATAGAAAAGCTTACACAATGGTTTTGCTAGCGTAGAGCAACACCTCTTCAGAATAATGGGGCCAATACCATCTGGACCAGCGGACTTGTGAATGTCATGATCAAATAATTTGTCAAGATATATTTATTGTACGTGGTCTTATTGGATATGGTATTGTAGTAAAGTTTTAGCTCATAGTTTTATGTAACAATCTTCTCAAGTACAATATAGACCACCTGACTTAAATCATCTTTCGTATTTAATTGCTTTAATAAGCTCAATTCCAAAATTTATGAATCAACAAATGATTTCTTTTTAATTAATGGGGATACATTGGCCTATTGACTACTGCTAAGCTACGGGTCCTTGAAGTGTTTTCAATGTCCCACCTCATGAAACATTCAAAAATATTTGACAGTCACGAGAAGCCTTTTAAATTTGCTGCTCTGAATGGACGCTAAACTGAATATTATACCCACCTACTTAAGTGGTGTCCAAAATGAACCTGGGCCTCAACCAACATGACTCTAATTATCCCGCTAACTACCTCCAGTTGCGCACTTCAAGTTGGTTGAGGTTGGTTTTTACTTGTGTGCGGAACTTAAGGCGAGGTTTCCCCTCTACGCCCGAAATTTGGCTGTGAATCGAAGACTCTGCAGGCTGGAGTATTGGTGTCGATTCGAGGTATACTTCTTGGTTTTTATCAATTTGGACATCTTGGTTTATTTTCTGTTATCACTAGAAGCACTATGCAATGGGGTCCTAAACACAATCGTTTCGGTTTTTTGGAAATTGATCTTCATATTCCAATCATCGCAATATCCCTTAATGTGGTCGAAGTCACGTTGCAAAAGTGTGTGGTTGACTCCTATTTTCGGACCTGATCTGTAGGCCACTAGATCATCTGCATACGCTATAGCGTGTGAGAGAGAACCTACAAGATCACTTGTATAAATGTTAAATAATATCGGGGAGTTCACCGCCCCCTGTTGAAAACCGATATTAATTTCAAAGACTTGACTTGAAGTTACGTTGCCACATTTCACAACGAACTTCTTTCCCATAAGCATTTCATAAATCATATATAGCATGGGCTTCCGCATGCCCCATCTGGTCAGCTTGTAGAAAAGCCACTATAACCATACGGTGTCGAAGGCCTTCTCAAAGTCACGAAGATTTGCAGGGCTTGTTTTGTCCTTGTTCTTTTTGGGGAGAGGATGTACCACCGCCATTTTCCAGTGCGCCGGATAATGTGTATTATGAAGTGCACTGTTAAACATGGTGGTGAAGATATCGAGTGCTTCCATTGGCGGGTGTCTCAATACGACGACGCAGCCGTTTAAGCCTTGAGACCAGTCTGCTTTTGTGTCTGTGGAGTGCGTCAATTGTTGGCGTTCGATATATCTTCGTCTGGTCGTCAGAATTAGCTACCTTAGATAATCCAATGACCTTGTTATGACCTCATTCATTTTTAGTAAATTTTGGTCAATTTCGTCGTTTGTAAGGTTTCTGTTTTTCGGTAGATTAGTTTCGCTCAAACGTAATTCTCGCTTTACAACTCTGGTGAAGCGCGGCCATTTCGTCCTTCGGTAGTCGAAAGGACGCACTTGGTCAAACTCTTCCAGTTGAGTTTGTTCGTTTGGGATCCTGAATACGGCATCAACTCCGAGGTGGTCACTATCGTAATCGAATGATCAGTTCCGCGCGTGTTCGTTATTTGTTAGTTCTAGTCTATTGTCCATAAGCACTAAGTGCAGAAAAGAGTTTCCTCTCGGGAAGGACGGGATATCCGTCGCATACAAACTAAGTTTGTACTCGATAATATTTTGCTCCCACCAATTCTGAACACTGACCTCTAGTGTTCGTGATTGTATTTCCCCAAGCCGCGTGATTAGCGTTAAGATCACCAGCCAAGAAGTAATAATTTTCAGCCGATTGAAGCTGTAGGCAACGAAAAAGTGTCTCGAGCTCTGCTATAAATTGAGTTTGTTGAGTTGCTCCGACTATTGAGAGGAAGGAATGCATGCTTCCAGCACTTTGAACCTCCGTACTTCCCCGCTTTATATGATGCTATGGTGTAAGCCTTTGCGTAATAAGACAGCGACCCCAACCCTTGAGAGGAGTGGGGTCGATCTCTTCTTACTACATGGTAGTTGCTGTATCCCAATTTGTGCCTCTGGTTTAACTTAGTTTCGCTGCCCAAAAGTACATCCGGGAGATGGTTCTACAAAAAAAAAATCTATGGCGCAATAGGCTCGTTAGTACCCAGGGCCTAGCATTTTTCTCACAACCATTCATGTGTGCGTGTGTTCTTCTTAGCACGATGGCGGGACCTCCTGTTTAAGCCGAATCCGAACGGCTAAGTTGAGATAAGCTTTTCATGATAATTAATACTACTAGGAAGATTTGTCAGATCATCACGAGAGGAGGGCCAGTGAAAAAACATTTAGGTGTTGCTACGGCTGGGAATCGAACCCAGACCTTCTGCACGGCAGTTCATCGCACTAACCATCGCGCCACTGAGCCCGTCTAATGACTAATGAATTAATATTCACCGCGAGGATCTTAAATTTTACCTCATCCAACGTACTCACCATGTTTATGGCGCGCTAGACTCGACAAACATCGATATAATCTATTCGGGCTGCTTGCTCGTTCAATTGTTTTTTGGAACTGATCGATCTTGCTGTTCAATGACAGCAAGAGCTTATTCAGTTCCATATCTGCTTCTGGTGCTTTTTCAGCAACCGTAGGCATACTTAATGTCTGCGGCTTACCCGTTCCAGCTGCCATTTGCTTGCTCATGTCTGCAACCCTTTCGCTACCTAGAGGACACTCATATATATTGTGGTCCTTATTGCACTTGATGCATCTTTCCTGGCCTTACTGATAAGGGTAGATCAGGTTGTTGGTAAACAGTTGCAGGCGTTCACATAGACCGGCAGATAGGATCTTGTAGGCATTGTTAAGGCGACCTTTGCCTCTGTAGGTGATGTAGTTCTGATGGTCTCCTTTTTTGTGGATCTGGAAAACGATGATGAGGTCCAATTACTCAGGCATACTTTCATCTGAAAAGATTTGGCTTATGAGTCATTTCCAGCAACCTGATTTAGCTTGAGTTAAGTTTAGTTGTTGCTATCCTGACTTCCTTTAGGTAGGGTGGTTGATAGTTTTTGCTGTCGTCGCCAATATTGAATGCTTCGGTCTGCCTGACAGTGGAATATTGTTCGTCATCGCCCTTATAAGTCTACAGAAGAGGTCCTTCAATAACCTCAGCATCGACTGCGGTTCAAGTACGACATTTCCTTGTTATTCTTGGAGCATAACATCTTGTTGCAGAACAGGATTGTGCTCGAATCTTGTGTTCTTACTTTTGGCGTTTTACACTTTGGTCAAACTTGCGAACATCTTTCGTGGAGCGACACCCTCTATATTCTTGATCGCGCGCTTTTCATGCTTTTTTTTTTCTTTCCGAGAAGCCGCTGTTTTTCCCTCCTTCTTTGCTCAAAGAGCTCATTGTCGACCTTGTAGGTCCCTCTCTTGCATCTGTCGGCATTCCTCATAAAACCAAGGGTTCTTGCTGTTGTTCGCGAGAAACCTAGCACATCAGTTGCGGCTTATCAGATGAATTGCTGACATCGTTGCCATTATTCTTCGACATTAGATGCTGGTGGTATGGTGTAGATCGAGAGGTTAATCCGGCCTTGGTGGTCTCTTGCGATTGTGGTCTGTCGACATAAAATGTTTTCACAATAGTTCTGGTTTGTTGTGGCGTGGTGGCGTGTCTGCAACAAGGTAGTAGTCCGAGTCGATTTTATCCCCTCAGAATGTTCGGATATCCCAAATACTAGATGCGTGCCTCTTGTCTAGCGCAATGGGATCAATTTGGTTGACCATTCGTTAAACTGGAGATTACCTTGTCCCCTTATGCATATCGTGGTGAAGAAGCCGTATGCTGGCATTTCGTTCCTCAGCGAAGTTAATTAGCCTAAGTCCGTTGCCAGATGTGCTGTCGTGTAGGCCGTGTTTTCCGACAATCCTGCTAGAGATGTCGTCTCTTCTGACTTTTACTTTAATATCTCCCAACATGATTGTAACATCGCTCTTCGGAAGTCGCTCATAGGTTAAGTAATGGAGCTCGTAGAAGCTATCTTTCGTTATCATCTGTTTTCTTCGTCGGAGCATAATTGCATATAAGGCTTATGTTGGCAAATTTGGCATTGATTCGGATTATTGCAACGCGCTTGCCAATGTCTTGAAAATATAAGACTTCTTGCTTAAGTGTGGCCCTTACAACAAATCCGCATCCGAATATTCGCTGCTTCAGCTCACTATAACACGGTCCGTAGTTGATGTTACAGTTTTTCATCCTATTTTTGTCAGGTCCATCCCATCGAATTTCCTGGACAGCAGTAATGTCTGCTTTGTAGCAGCTAAGGGCTTTAGCTCGTTGCTCGCCTTCTCCTTTCTTGTTTATTGTTCCCACATTCCAAGTAGGTATACGAACGGCGTTGTCCTTTTTTTTAGCAGGTTTCAACAAAAATATTTGTCCTTTTCAAGGCTGTTGTTTGCTCCTTAATAATAGTCTTCTTGTCATAGGAAGATAGTTATCCCAAAGAACAGCACCCAACCTGGAGGGCCAGTTCCAATTAATTCGAAAGCCCTAGACCACGGGGTCATCAATATCCACTACGGGATTGAACGCTGCCGTTGGCCTCTCGGCTCATCCGAGACCATCTATGTAGAAGGGGCCTGACTTACCCTTGAGATTCCTAAATTACCTGTTGTCCGAATATGCCGAAGCAGCTAATCATTGTTATTCGCTTTGTCCATTCTAACTGTGACTGTCGATATCACGGTTGACCCCATTTTGGGAGTTCCTTTGCTGCCGCCTATTGAAATGAAATAAGCTATACAGATGACGCTTTGAGAACATAAAACAGAAACTTTTGCTCACCAGCTTCATGGTACCGGCGGGCGGTATGCACGTGCACATATGAGAAACGAGATCAAAATATATGGCGGGCTGTGCCAGTAAGACCCGCTATAGAACAATTTGGCTTGTATGCAGTGCGTCATCTGTATGACTTTATAATCTTTGGTACACGTCACCCCCTCGCTCTCCAATGATTGAGATTGAGACTCTATCTACAGTCATGGTACTAGGCATTCAGTGGTCTCCTCATGAAGGCTGAGGGTCGGAGTTGGTAAGCCTTAGCTAGGTGAGAACTCAATGTTTCATATAATCGCATTGGCTATCATCTTACTACGTATTTTCGTTAGTAGCTCTTCTAAATAAGGACTCTGAATATTTTGGAGATTTAAGTCATATGCTATCTGTCTGGAAATTATAGGTTACCTCGCATATCTGAATTGGCGTTTGCCATTTGAAATGATTGATAGCCCTTCCAACTTATGTGTGTTATATCGGGTACCCCTTTGTAATCAAAACTTACTTTTGGAGAATGATGAATGAAGACACCATCCCATTGGAATAATTAAAAAAAAAAAATCGATTGAACACACTTTTGGTGGTATTCACCGAAATCACCGAAATAATAAAATGACGGATGCGACAATGGTTTGTAAAAATGGACGTGTTCACTGATTGCGTTCCTCTACCCTTCTGCCATTTTTAGTACCAAAATAATTCAAATCTAAGGCTCTTCGTAATTCTAATTTTAAAGCACCGTCCAATTTCTACAAAAGTCCTGCGACAACCCAAATCCGATGCTCCCAAAAACTATGCATACAACGATACACATACAGGAATCTCAACTTCAAACACAACTCCTAATTGCATTCAAATTGCTTTAGTTTGTCGGTTGGAAAATCCGATCTCACCATTGTCTGCATTTAATGGTATTTTTTGAGTGCACAATCTCAAAACCTCTTACCACCCGGAAAAAAGGGCAATAACAGCCCATCTTGCCACTGAAGCAAACGAATTTAATGACAAACTTAACCATTGTCTCTCATTATCTCAAGAGTCGCACTTTCCCTACACAAGGACACACCATAAGACCGTCCTCAAAACCCCCAGACATATACAGAGCTCTTGGTAAAATCATTTGAAAAACTTGCGAAATCCTTATCCTTGATGGAGAGACAGCCCTAGTCGAGTTGTCAGGGTAATGGACGCACTCTAGTCACGCAAATGGTCGTTATATGTCTGCGCCGTTGTTGTGGAAAATGGAAAAAGTTTTATCGCCTCCATTTGGCAAATCACTGGCAGCAGCCATTTAGCTGTTTATCCTTTCGGAAGGAAAGGGATCACTTGTATATTGCGAAGCTTTTGCTCTCTCAATGGCAATCATAGAGTCCAAATGTCGCCTCAATATGATGCATGGATCCAAACTGTTGCTTGCCATTGAATTCAGATTGTTGGCGTCAAACTAATACACGTTTGTGTATGCTGGTGTGTGTATGTTCTGAAATATTGGAAATATATTCGGCAACAATTCATTCGAATTGTCATTGTTCTACGTGTGTATGCATGCGAGTCCTTAGAATATAATTAATGCAGCAATGACATTGATGGCACCAGACAATGTGGTTCATTGCAGCAAGCTGCACAAATTCGATTAGTCGAGGTAATTGCTTGCAATTTATCAATTCAAGTGCGCAGCATACACCAAAAGGTTGAATGTCAGTGCGATTTGATATGCAGTCGGGCCATTTATAGATCTGGGATTAATAGTTGCGGCAGTATGTGCTTTAGAATGCAAGTAATTAAAGCGGCGGGGGGGGGGGGGGGCATCCTCCCTATTGTGTCGAATGTTATCCACTCGGTGGAAATGTATTGACATTTTGAAATGTTAGTCACATCGAGAGCGTTTATTATTGCAGAGCAATGGACTGGAGTACGTCAGTCTAGTGAATTTGACAAACGACGTGGTAGCTGCCAGATATTCATGGGCTATAATTAATTTTAAATTAGAATTCAGTTGCAGTAATTTCGAAGTGAGTTTTGAAGCCATTTTTGTAACGGTGTTTGTGTATTTGTGTTGGAATGTCCAGATAGTTTTCAACTAACATTCGCCGATTAATTTTATAAAACTGCTGGAACATGATGGATTTTATTATCCCGTGCAAGAAAACATGTTTAGGGTGACATAACCTTTTAAAAAAACTAATTTATGATTTTTTTTAATTAACTTGCAAGCTGCGGCTTAAACAATTTTCTAATTGAGAATGTTATGGCACCTGATTGCAATATATAGGGCGTGTTCCACTAAATTGCTCAGTTTTTTTCCTCCCCTGCTTCAGAATTTTTTTTTTCAGTGGGTAAACATTCTCAGCAGAGGGGAACTTTTTTTGTCAAAAAAATCGGCTTCCTTACTTCAAAACTAACCATAACGATGAACTTCTTATAGAATACAAACAAAATAATCATCTGTACGCTTTTAGGAGAATGGGTGAGGAGATGATTCCAAAAGCATGATAATGATTTCTCACTTGGCAAAGCGGATGTTTTCTGAAAATCTTCGCTCTGCCAAGTGAGGATCGCTCCTACGAATCCTAGATCTGCGTAAGTCAAACATGATTCCTCACTGGGCAAAGCGAAGATTTTCAGAAAACTTCAAACATGATTCCTCACTTGCCAAGGCGGAGATTTTTGGAAAATCTTCGCTTTTCCAAGTCGGGATCACTCCGATATCTCCGAGATCTGCGTAAGTCAAAAATCTTTGAAATTCTTTGCTCAGTTGCTCAGTTTTTTTCCTCCCCTGCTTCAGAATTTTTTTTTTCAGTGGGTAAACATTCTCAGCAGAGGGGAACTTTTTTTGTCAAAAAAATCGGCTTCCTTACTTCAAAACTAACCATAACGATGAACTTCTTATAGAATACAAACAAAATAATCATCTGTACGCTTTTAGGAGAATGGGTGAGGAGATGATTCCAAAAGCATGATAATGATTTCTCACTTGGCAAAGCGGATGTTTTCTGAAAATCTTCGCTCTGCCAAGTGAGGATCGCTCCTACGAATCCTAGATCTGCGTAAGTCAAACATGATTCCTCACTGGGCAAAGCGAAGATTTTCAGAAAACTTCAAACATGATTCCTCACTTGCCAAGGCGGAGATTTTTGGAAAATCTTCGCTTTTCCAAGTCGGGATCACTCCGATATCTCCGAGATCTGCGTAAGTCAAAAATCTTTGAAATTCTTTACTTTGCCAAGAGAGGAATCATGTTTGACTTACGCAGATCTCGGAGCTATCGGAGTGATCCGTAAGTGAAGGACGCCTATTGTATCGCAATTCCGGTGAACTACATCACTGGCGATTTGGAAGAAGGTATGTGATGATTTTTTTAATATCATTGGATATGTAACTGAAGCCCTTCTTGGTAGGAATTCTGGCCTTCTTGTATCCCATTCCTCATCATCACTGCTGAAAATTTGACAGAGATCCAGCAGAATCTTTTATCCCACTCCTCATCATCACCGCTGAAAATTTGGCAGAGACCTAGCAGAATCGTACATCCCACTCCTCATCATCCCTGCTGAAAATTTGACAGAAATCTAGAAGAAGGGGTCAGCATACATTTTATTGGGACTCGCGTAAAAGTTTTCACATACTGGAATAAACCTGGGATGTAACGCCCAATCAACTCCAGTTAGCCCGGTCCCTAGCTCCCTAACTCCCTTCATTGCCATCTTCAAGTTGGTTGAAGTCCGGTTTCTATTTAAGCGCCCCCATTTATATTGGTCTTCCTCTATGCATTCAAAGTCTGTCTACGAATCGAATACTGCAAGCATGAGTTTTGTGGATTATTTGCTAAACATGTCCTAGTCTTCGAAATTGGTTGCCGAGTTTCTTTTAGCACTGCTCCCTGAGTCCATAATTGAATCTTCGTCTCCATAGGCGGTCAACACAAACGTGATCGTAGAAGATTAATTCCCTCAAAATGACCCACAATTTCTTCATGGGCTTTTGACACGGTCGAAGCTGGTTGCGTAGAGCAAGACCGGGATATCTTAGGTCAGATATAGGATCTCCGTGTTTGTTTGACTGGGCGCTTTATAACTGAATTGCATTCTTAAGGCTGAACTATAATAGCCGGAAGCAATTGGAAGCAAATGACAAAATTCTACGTTTAGTTTGCTTTAGTTTTACGCACAGTTACGGAAGTGGTCGCTCGCAACCATTTCTATCATAGTTCAGCCTTAAGTCTTCGTTTGATCACTGAATAGATGTCACTTTGAGGGTCTACAGCGAAACCGACTTTGGCAAGGTGGCTTCATACCTCAATAAGTGACGGGGCAATCTTCATCTATTGGAGAAAAATAAACGTGCGACAGGCTGTCGACGATAACACATAGGCAGCGAATCGCACGGAAGGTGGGAGACTTTGAACGGGTAGAGTCATACAAAACGTTATTAATGGATCGATTGAGGGGACTGAGGGGGACGAACCCTCGTTGACCACAACTTGGACCTTCGGTCTAACGAAGTGTTTGCGTCATCGTATTATTGGTGTAAACGTAAATAGTTCGATAGCAAAGAGTAGAAGTTCTCCGTTTTCAACCAACGAGGGAGTAAGAGGAGTTGGGCGGACGCTAAACAGAGCGCCAACTTTGAAAGCGAAGATTAATGTCGAAGAGAAGGCGGTCTCTTGCCCGAAGGCTGAAACAAATAAGGAGGAACAAAAGTGTTTAGGCAGACGACAAAGTATAAACACTCTCGTTACAATAAAAACACACACATAGACACTAGCCACGGGACATTTTCAAAGACAACTATCAATGTGTCCAAAGGCAGCTCTCAAACTTTCCAATAGCTGTCAAAACAGCCATAACTCTTCGAAGTTACAACAATGAATCAGAGGCACCAACCTCATGGAACCCTCATGGAAATCCTTTACCCCAAAACCACAAACGGGAACTACTTCTAAGCCCGAACAGACATCGGTTAGCAAGAGTAATTCTGCGTTAATTTTTTGAAGAGATCTTGTTGTCAGAGTTTATAGCGGAGCATAGGTAAGCAAAGTCCCGAACTACCTCAAAGTTATTTCTGTCAATGCTGACGTTCTGTCCAACACGTCGATGTAGTGTGCTTTAGAATTGAGCGCATGTAGATGCTTACATAAGCCCAATTTTTCCGCTTCCTTCTCTATACTAGCAACAGTGGCTATGACATCACATTGAGTCCGACCAAAGATGTCAATATCGTCGGCGTATGCTAGAAGTTGCACCGATTTATGGAACATTGTGCATCTGGTGTTGGCACGGTAATTTTGCACAATCCGAATCGAGTTAAAGAAGTCTCATGACTTGCCTTGCCTTAATCCTTTTTGTTATCGTTTGTGAGATCCTTTCCGACACTCAACGAAAATTCTCCATCGTCATCCTGCACAGACGGAAAAGTTGGGTCGGTAAAGTAGACAAATAAAAAAAAAAAAAATTTATGGCGCAACAGGCTCGTTAGTACCCAGGGCCTAGCTTTCTTCTCACAACCATTCATGTGTGCGTGTGTACTTCTTAGCACGATGGCGGGACTTTCTGTTTTATGCCGAATCCGATCGGCTAAGTTGAGATAAGATTTTCATGACAATTGATACTACTCGGATGATTTGTCAGATCATCACGAGAGGAGGGCCAGTGAAAAATAATTTAATTGTTGCTACGGCTGGGAATCGAACCCAGACATCGAATCGAACCCTTCAAAACATGGCCTATGCAAAGTTCGTCACTATAAATGCTATCAAATGTGGCTTTGAAATCGATGAAAAGGTGGTAGGTGTCGATTTGGATTTCTTTTGTTTTTTTTCAGGATCTGCCGAAGTATGAAGATTTGATCAGTTGTGGACTTCCTTGACCTAAACCCATAGTAGCAACGGCCGATCAGGTTGTTGATGAATGGTGTATGGCGTTCACATATTGCGACAGATAGGATCCTGTAGGCGACTTATGCCTCTATAGTTGGCGCAGTTCAGAGGGTCCTATTTTTTGGGGATCCGGCATACGACTCAGCATCGTTTGCCCGATTCGAAAATCTTCAGGCATACTTTCATCCGACCAGATTTTGCTTATGAGTTGGTGGATATTACTTACCAAGTCATCTCCTTCGGATTTATTAAGCTCAGCGGGAAGGCCATCATTTCCTGCAGTCTTATTATGCTTGAGTTTAGGTATTGCCATCCTCAGTTTTCAGGTTGGCAGTTTTCGCTATCGTCGCCAAGATGAAAATGCTAGTAATCGCCGTTTTACAGTGGGCAGAGTTGGTTCAGGATTCTGTTCAAGCCATATATCTCCGGTTTTGACATTTTATACTTTGGTTAAAATCGCCAACATCATGCCTGGAGTGGCACCTCCGACTATCCTCAATCGCGAGCTTTTCTTGCTTTATTATGTCTTCTTTCTGAAAAGCCAGTGATCTTCCCTCCTTCTCTGTCAATATTTCTCAAAGGCAGCTCTTCTCTCTACATGAAACTTCGCCTTCAATGCCTCGTTTTTGGTTATGAGCACATGTCAGCACTCTTCATCAAACCAAGGGTTGAGATAGATTTTGTTCGCCCACCAGCAAGAGGTGTTTCGTTGACATCGTTACCATTGTTCTTCCACCATCGGATGCTGGTGGTATGGTGTTGAAGCGATTGTGAACATAGGCCTGCCTGCTCAATGATGTTGGCAGATCCTTTCCTTGAAAATTCGTCAATAATTAGAGCTGCTATTGGATTTCACATTAAAACTCAGCATTTAAACTCAGTGGGGAAAAAACGTTTAGCATTAGTAAAAAACTTCACGCAACAATGCCACTGTTTACCAGTGTTATCCTATAAAGTAAAAATCGACCAGGAAACGGAACAATTAAAAATTATACCCAACATCGTTGACAGGAACAGTGAAGCTTCGTTAAATGAACTCTTCATTAATTTCATAGATTGGCCCACTTCGAAAGTTAAAAGGATTTCAGCTCTATTCAGCTCTATCAGGATATATTGAGCAGCTTTGCTGCTTCTCTTATGATGAGTACTCTCTGAAAGGCTGGTGTCTTGGCATTTAGTTTCCGGGGTGTCTACTGTATGGTTGTTGTCTTGAATAATTTATAAATATTTACTATACTGTTGGTTTCAATACAACGAATGGGTCTTATAGGTACAGATTTCGGACCTATTTGTTCAGTGATGTAGTATGTCCTCAGTCGTGGCATGACTCGGTAAACTTTTACACTGAAAAAAACATTTTTAAAGATATGAACTGGATAACAACATTTGGAACTGTTAATTTAGCAACTTTCAGATCACTCAGAACTTCTGAAATTGTATTCGATTGTCTTTGATTGAACCATTGATGTTGTCAAATGTAAGTGAAGATAGCAAAGAAATGGCTGCAGTACTATCTAGCAGATTAACTTCATTTAAAAGTTGACAATGTCATCATCAGTTTAACAATTGAACAAAAATAATGTTTCTCTATAAATTATAATAATTGCTCGCATAAGTAAAATATATTTTTGGAACAGAAAATTCCTTTTATCCCTCAAACTATGCATAAACGATGGGCATCTACCTACTTGCGATGCAGTCCAAACTATTCTAGTACATAAATTTGGTAACGTATCCATTCGGATGGACATCATCTGTGTGAAAGGAGTGGATGGAATATTCCGAACAGCAAGATATTTTAATATTCGACAATATTTTGTTGAATATATTAACATTCCATCGAACTGTATTTGTATACTCTTTGTGTGAATACAAAGATTGCTCCAATATTTATGAATACAATATGGATAACAGGAATCTGCTTATATTGTCCATGTGGAGAAATTGAGAAACAGCAGAGATTATTATAAATATATATTGGACAATGTCCGGAGATAAGGAAGGAAGAAAACAGGAACAACAGATTGATTCAATTATTGAGTGCAACAAAGTGTGCGAACATAGAACTCAAGGAGGACGTCTAAAGATGCCACAAAGGATAGATTTGGCTGCATAATCTGCATTCGAATCCTTAAAGAAATGTGTACACATAATTGTATTCTTATGGGGAAAAGGATTTTTAGCTTGGATATAACATTTCTTACGAATTTATTGTTCCAGGTTGTTGTTTGACCGTCATCTAAGTTCGCCTTCATCAGAAATCCCTCAAGGTGATAATCTTTCTTGAAGTCATCCAATATGCAACTTCAGTTACATCGATTGCTGTCTAAATGTTTTGATTTTTCTTTTTTTTTACTTCTGCACAGCACTTAAGGGCAAGGTGATGGTCTACTAAAGTCACCCTTCGGATGGGAAAAGGAGAATACGTGGTCCATAAAATAGGCGCCTATTTCTTTCAATGTGTCGAAGCCTTCATTTAATCGCTAAGGTCCAACCACGCCAGTGTGCTGAAAGTTGTTTTAACGTATAAAGTCCTAGTGCGGCCTACTTTGTTCGTCTTGCAAAAATGAGTCCCGTCGCTAAAGATGATTTGTTTCACGGGATACATTTTAATCCCGGGAAATTCACTCTTTGGTGGGGATTTCGGTCTGTCCAAATTGTCGGTAGATACTATTTTACAAAACATAGTGTAGTCCGACGGGACACATCAAGTGCTTATTTTTAACCTCCAAGTGGTAACAATCGGGTACTGGTCTCATCCAACCAGATTTGACTTGCTTAACGATGAACGCGAGTGTTGATAACACGATGAAAAACAGCAACACTATAAACAGCCAGGACAGAATGGCACGGAATGAATACCCGGCCTGCTGTCCCAGGCGAACTTAGACAAGCTGCTCCGATATATTCGGACAACAGGTTGTCTAGGAATTTCAAGGGTTAATCAGGCCACTTGAACAGAGACGGTGGCGGATGAACCAAAAAGCCAACGGCAGCGCTCAAATCCCGCATTGGACACTGATGGCCCAGTGTCCTAGTGGTATCTAATAAATTGAAACTGGCCCTCCAGGTTGGGAGTTGTGCTTTGGGTTAACTACACAACCATGTAAAAAAAAAAATTTGTTACAACGACGTTCGTATCTGCACCTGAAAAGTGAGAACATTACACAAGAGAGGTGCAAGCGAACAACAAGCGGAAGCCCTAAACTGCTGGCAAAAAAAGATGAAAAACTGTGACATCTGGTACATACCGTGTTATAGTGAGGAGAATAAGTGACCATTCGGATGCGGATTTGTTATAAGGGTAAGACTTAGGCAAGAAGTCTTATGTTCCCAAGACATTAGCGTACGCATTGTAACTATCCGCATCAAGGATAAATTCGACAACATAAGCCTTTTATGCGCTCACGCCCCAACGGAGGAAAACGATGATATAGCTAAGGACTGCTTCTATGAGCTCCTTGACAAAACCTATGAGCGACTACCGAAGTACGATGTTAAAATCGCGCTGGGTGATTTTGACGTAAAGGTAGGAAGAGAAGACATCTGTAGCAGTATTGTCGGAAAACATAACCACACTACAACACGTCTGGTAACGGACTTAGGCTAATTGACTTCGCTACGGAACGAAATTCCACTATAGCCAGCACACGGTTTCCTCACCTCAATCTCCATAAGTGGACATGGCGGTCTCCTGATCAACAAACAGTCAATCAAATTGATCACATTGCGATCGACAAGAGGCCGGCATCCAGTATTTTGGATGTCCAAACATTCCGAGGAGCTAACATCGACTTCAAAGTAAGAATGCCACAGTAATCCAGAAATACTGTGATAAAATTTTATGTCGAAAGACTGCAATCGCAAGAGACCGCCAATACCCTCGCGCAACGCGTATCCCTTAACCTCTCGATTAACACCAGCATCGAATGTCGGAGAACAATGGCAACGATGGCTACCGGCCATCAGCCACAACTGATGTGCAAGTTTTATCGCGCCCACCAGCAAGAAACCCCTGGTTTGATGAGGAATGCCGACAGATACTCGCAGTCCAGAGACCTATATAGGTAAGCTGCAGGTGAGAACGGGAGCTGGCATTAAGTTCCATAGGCAAAGAAGAAGGGAAGGGAAGAAAAGCGCGCGATCGAGGATTTATTGCCATGACACTCCAGGAACGGTGTTCGCAAGTCTTACCAAAGTTTAAAACGTCAAAGCTAAGGATACAAAGCTCGAACAGAATCCTGTGGAGACCCTTTAAACTGCGCCAAGTACAGAGGCATAAGTCTCCTCATCGTCGCTACAAGATCCTACCTGCCGTAAAATGTGAAAGCCTGAAACCGTTTACCAACAACCTGATCGGCCCTTATCAGCGTGGTCTTAGGCCAGGAAAGTCCACAACCGATCAAATTTTCACACTTTGGCAGATCCTAGAAAAAACCCAAGAAGTCCAAATCGATACGCACCACCTGTTCATCGATTTCAAAGCCACATGCGACAGCATTTATAGAGACGAACTATACGGAGGCATGTCTGGTTTTGGTTTACCGGCCAAACTCGTTCGTTTGTGTAGGATGACGTTTTGGAATTCTCGCTGCTCCATCAGGGTCGGAAACGACCTCACCGACACATTCGATACCAAAAAAGGATTAAGGCAAGGCGATGCGCTGTCATGTGACTTCTGCAATTTGATTCTTGAGAGGATTGTGCAAAACTCCAGAGCCAACACTAGAGGGACAATTTTTCAAAAATCGGTACAACTACTAGCATACACCGACGTTGTTGACATCATTGGTAGGACCCAACGTGATATCATAGCCACGTGTGCTAGTATTGAGAAGGAAGGGGCGAAAATGGGCTTTTAGCAGTAAATGAAGGCAAGACGAGGTATATGCTGCCAACACGAAAGGACCCACAACATCGACGAATTGGACAGAACGTCACCATTGACAGATATAACTTTGAGGTAGTACGGGACTTTGTCTATCCCGGCGCCGCTATTAACTCTGACAACAACATCTCGTCAGAAATTAAACGAAGAATTACTCTTGCCAACCGCTGGCTGTTTCTTCGGGCTAAGGAGGCAATTTAGTAGTAAAGCCCTCAGTCAAACTAATAAGCAGATCCTATATAAGACCCTGATCATCGCAGTCCTGCTCTACGGCGCTGAAGCCTGGACCGTCTCAAAAGCGGACGAATAAATGCTTGGTCGATTCGAGAGGAAAATTCTTCGAAAAATCTTCGGTCCCGTTTGCGTTGACGGGCTAGACGAAGATTCAACCAAGAACTATACGAGCTGTACAAAGACATGCATCTGGTCATAAAAAACTCCGCATTGAGATGGCAAGACATGTAGAACGAATGCACACCAATACTCCGGCTCGCTGAGTCTTCGATTCCCAGCCAGACGTCGGACGCAGTAGAGGAAGACCTCGCATTAAAAGGCGCGCAAAACCTCAACCAACTTGAAACCTGCAACTAGAGGCAGTTAGCTAAGGATCGGACTAATTGGAGTGGCATGTTGGTTGAGGCCCAGGTTCATTCCAGACTGTAGCGCCACTTAAGTAAGTATGTCTTCAAAGAAGAACTTACCAGAGTAAGTATTCTTTTATTGGAGCTTGCTGGGCATGTAAAGATAACATGTAGGCTTGTATGGTGGTGTTCAGTGTGGACGCCGATGATGATACTGACATTTTTTCAGCTTAACCAAACTGGAAGAGCTCTTCTCGTCCAATTTGTCCTGTTTTGCCTGGATAATTGACATAACTTGCATTGATTGCATCCTTGGCCGTTTTGAGCGAACATTATTTCGTAAAAGCTTCGGTCGTTGACGCGCTGTGGAGAAGAAGATTAAATCTAGTACCATACCAGCAGTACTGTGGTATAGACCGTGTCAAAAGAAAACACCGCATTTGACGTTTAAAAGGGTGTGGACATGTAGAGCCAATCGACACTTATACTTCGGCTCGCAGAGTCATCGAATCTCAGCCAGACGTCAGACGCAGTTAAGGAAGTAGAAAGCGATCCCAACCAACTGGAAGTGCAAAACTTGAGGCATTTAGCTAAGCTATCTGGAGAAATATTTTGGTTGAGCCCCACAGGTTTATTCCGGACATCAAAGAGCAACCCCCTTGAACTTCCCTGACTAGCGCAATCTTAATTATTTCCTCATAATTACCAAACTCCCCTTACTGAACATAATTTAAAAATTCCCCCTTCCATTGAAGTGTTCCCCACCATTGAATTGAAAGAAATTTTCCCAACCGACGACGACGCCAACGACTCAAATCATAAATTAAGGACTTTTGCAATCTCATTTAATCCACGTAACCTACATGTATCCTACTTGTAAAGAGCACTTTATTTCCTGTTTATCTAGGAAAATTGAAAATTCCCACCGCACCCCTTTCGTCCCTGGCTCCCTCATGTGCTGTAGAGCTGTCTCCCACTTTTCACACAGAAGAACTGTTCAATTTTCAAAATGACTGTGTTTTCACTCGTTCGTTTCCTTTTTTTCTGTGTTCGTGCTGCCATTCGTTGTGTTTTTACTTTCTTACACAAACATAAAAATGCAATTTAATTATCCTAACAAGTTCCTAAATCTCTCGTCCTTCTTCCTTCCCCCCTACTCTCATACACCGAAGACTTTCCAAAGAAAAATAAAAGAGACGAGATGATTGCTGGGATATACACGGAGCTATGCAGCTGGGGGAGTGGAAACAAGTTGTCCAAGCAAATGTCCTTCCGCATCACACCATCACCCATCCTGCAAAACAAAGTAAGACAAAATGAGGTAGATTATCCTGTCTTACACTGCGTATATAAATTATGAGATAGGGGATGGGGATGGGTATCACATCGGATGCAAACAAAAGGATGTTGAAATTAAAATCAGGACATTCTGTGTGAGAATGATATTTTGAAAGAAAAACTGGGGGGGTTTTTGAGACATTTCCAAAGAAGTCCTCGCATTTGTTTCTATTCTCTGTTCCCACCACAACATGTGTGTGATTTGATTTAGGGATGGGGGGATAAATTCGATGAAATTCCCACCACCCACCCCCACCCCAAAATAATAACAATTTCCCAAACGAGTTGTTCATTCGTTTGAATTTGCCTATCCACTCCCAATCGACAGGGAAAACAATACCAGATGTACCTATAGGAAAATTGATTTTATCCCCAAAGGACACGATTCAAAGGAGGAATAGTTTCCTTCGAAAAAAAAAATCTCAAACATCTGGAAGCGAATAATGTAAGCGGCGTGGAACAGATCAAATTCGTTTAAACACATCGCCGGCAAATTGTAAGTCCTCGGCAAATAAAATGGCACACTGAACGGCAAGGACTCACTCATGAATTTGAGAAATATAATGTTCGCCTCCACAACTTTAGGGCCACCGACCGTCTCAATTGATTTAAATTTCACCGCGTGCCAGGCCGGGAAGCCCCTGAAATTGATTCAAGCCTAGGAGGTTATGGAAATTTTCGTTCTGTTTGTGAATTTTTCATAAGGATCACAAAAGGAGGCGGTTGGAGGCGTGGAGATCCCCTTTGTTCCTACTGCCTACATGGATTTTTTTTTTCCTCCCGGAAACAGTAAGAGACTGAGTTAACACATTTTGAATTGCAAGGATATAGGGAAATATGGAAATATTCGTCTCTAGAAGGACTGATGTAACGTTGGCATGAGGTGAAGGAGGATGTTTTAAACATTTTTACTACAACAAAGCGGAAATCGAAGGCGGCCATGATATTAGTGTAGGGAGAGAGCTTCTTTTTTTTTGTATTACCTCAAGGATGAAGGAGGCACATTTCCTTTTATTATTATTTGACTTGACATGAACGGGAAGACTGACGAGTGACGCCGCCGCTAGGAGGCAAATGGAGTTGGAAACTTTCTTTTGTTGGACATTCATCCTATTAGGCGAAACAAATTCGCCGACAAATCATTTATTATTGAGCTGTTGTTTGTGTTGTTGTTGTTGTTATTGACGAAATGTTGAGATTATGTTGTCATTAGTTTTTTTTTTTAGGGTGGATAGGATGGAATATATCTGCGTTTATGTTTTCACGTTCTGTAATGCATGGGAAGGAGATTATGCGGATTAGTTCGTGATGTCAGCCTATTAGTGCGGGTTTATGTATTCCAACCAAAAAAAAAAAAAAACGATTTAGCTTCCTGCGTAGAATAAATTGATTTATTGTGTGACCGTTAAGCTGCTTTCGGGCTAAACCGCTGTCAAACACGAATCAGTTTTGTTGCCAAATAATTATTGCAACACATAGATAATCATGTTGACTGTTGAAGAGTCCTTCATCAGTTATTTGTTACCGATGTAATGAAACTTTGTCTTCCAGAACCATTTTAGCGTTAGGACAGGCTTCTTCCGGACTAAAGTGCTAGTGAAGTTGAAGTTTATTGAGTCCTGAGGATTGGAATATTCATCCTGGTAGTTATCATAATGGATTTATGTGTGGTTATTAATTTTGATCCAAAGAAAGTTGCCAAAGGTTCCTAAACATTGACGACAAATTGCTAAACAGAAGACTAGTAGCACTTAGTTTCTATTCAGTACTTAACATGCACACCTTACTTTAGTGGCGCTACAGTCCGGAATGAACATGGACGTCAACCAACATGCCTCTCCAATTAGCCCGGTCCTTAGCAAGTTGGTTGAGATCAGTTTCTACTTTTGGCGAGGTCTTCCTCTATTGCGTCCGACGTCTGTCTGGGAATCGAAGACTCTGCGAGCTGGAGTATAGGTGTCCATTCGTTCTACATGTCCTAGCCATCTTAAACGTCCAATGAAGGGTTTTTTTACCAGGGGCATGTCGCTGAACAGCTCGTATAATTCTTGGCTGAATATTCATCTACAAAGCACGTCAACGCAAACGGGACAGACGATTTTTTGAATAATTTTCCTCTCGAATCGAACAAGGATTTCTTCATCCGCTTTTGAGACGGTCCATACTTCAGCGCCGTAGAGCAGGACTGGAATGAACAGGGTCTTATATAGGATCTCCTTAGTAGTTCGAGTGAAGGCTTTACTAATGAATTGATTTCTTAGCCCGAAGAAGAAACTAAAAGCGGAGCCGAGATAGACAAAGTCCCCTACTACCTCAAAGTTATATCTGTCAATGGTGACGTTCTGTCCAATTCGTTGATGTTGTGTGTCCTTTTGTGTTAACAGCATATACTTCGTCTTGCCTTCATTTACAGCTAAGCCCATTTTTTCCGCTTCCTTCTTCAAACTAGCAAACGTGGCTCTGAAATCACGTTCAGTCCGATTTTTGGAAAATTGTGCCTCTGGTATTGGCTCTGGAGTTTTGCACAATCTTCTCAATAATCAAATTCACATGACAGCGCATTGCCTTTCCTAAATCCTTTTTGTATCGAATGTTTCGGTGAGGTCGTTTCCGACCCTGATGGAGCAGCAAGAATTCTCCATCGTTATCCTACACAAACGGTCATTTGGGCGGTATACCTAAACTGGACATGGCTCTGTATAGTTCGTCTCTATAAATGCTGACGTATGCAGCTTTGAAACGAGGAATAGGTGGTGGGTATCGATTTGGACTTCTTATGTTTTTTCCAGGATCTGCCGAAGAGTGAAAATTTGATCGGTTGTGGACTTTCCTGGCCTAAAACCACACTGATATGGACCGATCAGGTTGTTGGTAAACAGTTTCAGGCGTTCACATATTACGGCAGATAGGATCTTGTAGGCGATGTTGAGGAAACTTGTGACTCTGTAGTTGGTGGAGTTCAGAGGGTCTCCGTTTTTGTTGATCGGACAGTCGATGCTTAGGTTCCATTCTTCGGGCATACTTTCTTCCGACCAGATTTGACGTATGAGAGTGGTGGATGTTTGTTACCAAGACATCTCCGCCGGATTTATAAAGCTCGGCGGGAAGGCCGTCATTTCCGGCAGCCTTATTAAGCTTCAGTTTAGATATTGCTATCCTCACTTCACTCAGGTCGGGTGGTTGGCTGTTTTCGCTGTCGTTGCCAACATTGAATGGTTCGTTCTGCCTGACAGCGGAATGTTGGTCGTCATCGCCGTTTAACCGTCTGCAGAAGTGGTTCTGCCATAGCATCGATTGTGTCTCAACTACGTTATTTCCTTTTTGATATCGACTGGATTCTGTTCGAGCCTTTTCTCCTTGCTTTTGACGTTTTACACTTTGGTAAAACTTGCGAAAATCGTTCCTGGAGTGGCACCTCTCCATATTCTCTATCGATCTTGCACTTTTGTCTTCTTTCTGAAAAGCCGTTGTTCTTTCCGTCTCTGCCTATAGAGCTCAGCCCTCGTCTTTACCTGCAGCTTGGTCTTATAGGCCTCGTTCTTGGCTGCGAGCATCTGTCGGCATTACTCATCAAACCAGGGGTTTCTTGCTGGTGGGCGCGAGAAACCTAACACATCAGTTGCGGCTGATCTAATGGCTTGTTGGCATCGTTGCCATTGTTTTTCAACATTCGATGCTGGTGGTATGGTGTTAATCGAGAGGTTAAGGGATACGCGTTGAGGGAAGGTCTTGGGGGTCTCTTGCGATTGCAGTCTTTCGACATAAAATTTTTTCACAGTATTGCTGGAATGTTGTGGCGTGGTGGATATCCGCATTCTTACCTTGGCTGCAGCAAGTTAGTGATCCGAGTCGATGTTAGCTCCTCGGAATGTTCGGACATCCAAAATAATGGATGCGCAGACGAAAGCGAATGAAAAATCACCGAGAAAGCTATTTATGAAACTTTGAAATGTCTGAGCACCGTTTCTGACACCAAGAGGCTATCTGAGGAATTCAAAAACTCCGGGTGGGGGGGGGGGCTTATGAATATCCCCTTCTGCAACCGGAATAGCGTGGTACGCTCGAGTTATGTCAATCTTCGAGTACAACCATCCATGTTAGCAGGACAATCCTGTGGATTGAGTAACGGAAATTTGTTTGGAACGGTAACTGCGTTCAGTTGCCTTTAATCTCCACACAATCTCCACAGTTGTTGGGAACCATGCGCAGTGGTGATGTTACAGGAGACGTTGAGTGTCGACAAATTCCCAGTATCATCATTAGCTGAAACAATGTTTTGGCAATTGCAAGAGCTGATGGGTTAAGTAGCCTATCCCGAGCAGAAAAACGAGTGCCAATTGTTTCTATTCGAAAGCCGAAAGTCTGACTGGATGCCTGGAGGTGCCTTTAGTGAAGGAAATTCATCAAGAATTTTCCCGAATGTGCTTTCATTGAAGTAGAGCACAAGTCTGAGTGAGTCTTCGCATAGAGTTTTGGATACGGAGCAGTTAGCATTGAGGTGAATTATGTTATCAACGAGCTCCTTTATTCGTAAATCCACTGATAAGTTAAAATTTATAAAGAAAATCGGCCCCCAAAATTGAATGGCTTATATCGGCTACAACGAACGTGTAATCGAAATCACGACGAAGATTGAAATCAACAGCTAAACGTTTTAAGCCATATGTTGAAATTTTTTCACCGTTGCCTGTTAGGAGTGTAAAATCGACAGGTTTACGTAGCATTGGGAAACATTTTCGAGGTAGTATTGAGACCCCTGTTCCGGTATCAACAAGAAAACGTTGTTTGGTTTTGTGATCGAAAACAAAAAGGCGGCGGGAAAAATTCTGAGCTCTCGGTGCCGCAGTCGAGGTTGAACTTATTAGGTTGTTGGTTTGCTGTCATTGTTTGCAGAATTTCGAAAATCACATGGAGCTACGCATCTTCTAGCTTCACTCCCATGATTTCTATGGTACCAACGTTGATAATTATTGTTCCTCTGACGGTGTCTACTTGAAGACCTGGATCAGGGGTTACTTCACCCTTGAGAAAAACTGCGCTGCCGTCGGGTTGGTTAATTTTTTTTTTTTTCGTTTTAAGAAAAACGTTTTACTTAACTTTGTTGTGTCTATTTAGATCCAGACTTGGTGGTGCTTTTTTTGTCGGGGTCACCATATATGGTCCCCGTGTGGGCTTAATACAAACGGCGTGGTTTGATTTTCAGTGAACGATTTATTATGCGTGCGGGTGCTGGCTTACATTTGTTCGTTGTGTTTCCACTTAAGTGAGGTTGTTGATGGGCTTCGTTCATTCTGCTTTAAATTGAGTACAATGTGTCCGCCACAGTTCATCGCCTTGCCCAAATAATTTTTTGATAAGGAATGTGTCGGTGAGGTCGTTTCCGACTCTAATGGAGCAGTGAGAATTCTCCAGCATCATCCTACACAAACGGACGAGTTTGGGCGGTATACCAAAAGCATAGATGACTCTGTAAAGTTCCTCCCTATAAATGATTTCGGGATTCAGCGATGGCTACGGCCTTTCGGCAGATCCGCCACTATATCTGGAGGGACTTACCGTTGAGAGTCGTTGATGACTTATTGTCCGAATATGTCGAAGCAGCCCAAGTAGGTGGGTGGCCGCGGTGTAGTGGTAATGTGTTCGTCTGTTGAGTGGAAGGTTGTGCGTTCAATCCCAGCCAAAATCCATTTCACTTTTATTTAAAAAGAAATAAAAAGGTCGGTGTAATACCAAAAGTATGCACACCATCTTGAATTTCTTCAAATTTAACGAACACAAGAAAAAGTGACTCCCCGAAGCTAGTTCGGACACCACCCATGGAGTTAAGTCTCCACTACATCCAAAATCTTTCCTATCACTCTCTTTCTTCTCCTTCTCTAACGCTCGTACTGTGGTAACATATAAAGGGTATTCATAACCCCTTGAGTACGTGTAAATTATAAAAAAAAAAAAAAAAAAAGTAGGTTAATCACATGATCCATTCTTACTGGGAATGCAGATGCCACCGATGCCTCCATCTTGGGAGTTCGCGTGTTCCCCTTGCTCTCATCTGCTGCCACTTTACTCAGGGATTGCGAACCTTTCTATACGGCAAGATACCAAGCACTCTGTGGTTGCCACGTGATGGATGAGAGTCGGTGTTGGTAGACATCAGCTAGATGTAAATCAAGCGTTCATATAATCGCAATGAACCCAGTAGACTTCAGCCCTTACAAAGTGACTTAAGGACAATCTATGGTCAAGCTTCTACTGGGTGTTTTTATTAGAGGTTGGATTTTCGA
Organism: Rhingia rostrata; assembly: GCA_949824845.1. Taxonomy (NCBI): domain Eukaryota; kingdom Metazoa; phylum Arthropoda; class Insecta; order Diptera; family Syrphidae; genus Rhingia; species Rhingia rostrata. The sequence continues at coordinate 19,732,761 of OX463757.1, forward strand.
ACAGAGATAAAACTCACCATTTCGTGGTCAAATCGGGCAACTCTAATGTCATGTTCAGTTTGGTTTGCCATTTCATCACGAACAGGTTGACAAATGATCAACGCTTGCTAATCGTGCAAACTTATCTCGAAAATAATGGTTCAGTTCGCGAAGTTTACCGCAAGCTCCGTCCATTTTATGTTTCGACATAATCGTCCCTCAGAGCAATTAATTCGGCTAACCATGGATCGTTTTCGTACTAGGTTTACTCTGTGTGATAATACGCATCAGAGACGTCGAACAGTGCGCACCGAAGAAAAAATTGCCGCTGTAGAGAAAAGTGTTGAAGAGGACCCGAATGAATCGATTCGCCACCGTGCACAGCTATTGGAGCTTTGTCCATCAACTTTATGGAAGATTTTGCGCAAAGATCTTGGCTTACGACCTTACAAGATCCAGCTTGTGCAAGAATTAAAGTCGCGAGACCATGCAATGCGACGCAATTTTGGTGTATGCGCCGAAAATGAGATTAATCTCGATGCTTAGCCCCTATTGGTAGCACTGTAGGCGGTTTTTGTTTTCGAATTTTCCACTTGTCAAGCAACTCTTTTCATAGGAACGGCTTTCTGTTTTCTACTCAGGCAAGTTGTTTTCCAGCCCTTGTTGAAAAGCAGACGTTAATAACTTACAATCCCTAAACGAGGTTTCAGGAATGTCATCTTCTGGGAAATGGCCGAAAGCACATGGTAAGGTGTAATTCAGCGGTGGGATTGAAATTGCCGTACCTTTTGGTTAAGAGCAACCAACCACTGATCTGTCCAAGTATGTTTGTACAAACTACAAAGTTAAGGCTGTTGCAAGGATTCCACGAAACAACCTATTGCCAGTTAATTTTCGAAGCTTCCCTTTTGATTAGGTGGGTGATAAAATTCTTTAAATGCGCCTCTTCCCGGAAAACGTTATGAACATCCTTAATGTCCAGTAAATTAATTTGACTTGTCATACAGCCTTGTAGTCGTAAAATAAAAAAAAATCAACTCCACCCAACGGAATGAATGTCACAGTTAAATAATGACCCACTTACTACAGATGCGCCATACAGTCTCAGTTCAGGTTCTGGTCCCGGACCACCGCCAAGACTTTTGAATAATCGCCATCACATTATTATGCATAACTCTAGATAACTCCACCATATATTACACGTCCTACAAACCACAAGGACACTTGCCCAGGACACCATGCCAACTGGGGACTGAGAAAAAAAAAACATTTTTGAGAAATTGCACAACTTTTCCTTCCCCGTGACAGTACAAATAATCTCAACAGCAAAACAACATCCCAACGTATCCGTTGACATTCCAAATGACTGCTCTGTGTACTCTGCCCCAAGGTAAAAGGCAAGATGCAACGTTGCAATTCACTTTCCGCCTAATAAACTGCCATCACACAAAAACACATAAATCCTGCCAAAAAAATTGGACGCGAAACAAAAAAAAAAAAATACACGCTGACACAAGTGCAATTCCTCCCTTTCCAAACAAACAGCACCGATTCAATGTCTCGCAGGTAAAAAGGACGATAACAACTTGCTACTTTCAGCGGAGTTCGAAATTGACATTATTCGTCTCCGCACCTCGTGTTCCAATATTTATCGCAAATCAAAGTCGAAAACAAACTTTTTGAACAGGTTCCGTGGCCTGATATTTGTGGAATAACAACTCCTTCCCGCGTGTCCTTTTTGCTCGTTACCTGCCATATTGAAACACAAGTTTGTCTATGTTATAGGAGGACGACGTCTTCGTCGTTGGAGGCAATAAGTGCAATTGGATGGCTTGAATCCACCGTCAGTACCTCTTCAAGGACAACCAAGGAGAAAACAAACAAATAATAAATTTAATGTCTTCCCTGTACACCCCCGCCCACGATAAAACGGATGTTGGATCCTGAATGACGACAGGGAATCCTCGTGCTCTCGTGTACACTTTATTTAAATTCCTCGTCTGCCATTCATTTCGGTTTTCAATTGAGTACACAGTCCTCGGGCGATTTTCCATCATCATCTTCGCCATCATCGTCATGACTCAGAGTCGCAATAGGACGATAAAGTTGAGCATTCGCAGAAGATAAGACGTTGGCCTGACATGTAAGCGAGTACCCTTTTGGACATTTCCTAGCTTTCAAAATTCATGTCATAAAATATTTTCAATTCTCACAGTGAATGGCGGCTGTGGCAGGATGATACATTCTTATCCTTGAATTGCACTTGCAGTATACGAACGATTTACTTACCGAGGATATACTTTGTTCGGCAGGCTCTGCCGAAAGTTGTCTCCATTTCAATGGGTTGCAGCCCGATTTATCTTTCAAATGCAATTGTAACAGTTTTCGTCTTTGGAAGGTTGGGAGGGGAGTAAGCCGGATGCCAATTTGGCAAAGACATGCCAATTGTGTGACAGCGCCTCTCTTGAGGGGATAGTCTCATTCCGTCTGTCTTCGGCAATTCGAGCTGCATAGACAAATAAGCCAACGGTCTTATTCTTACTTAGAGTTCGACTTTCTCAGATGTGTCTACTAAAAGTCTACCATGTGGACGAGGGGAATATCTTTAGGGGCTCATAAGTGTGGAGCAATTGAAAAGGACATTTTTTGCATTATGCAGGGACATGACGTTTCAAGTTGTTTTTCCATTAAATTTTTACAAAAGGATTGCATTTGCTGAGGAACGAATGAAAGAACATCAACTGAGTGTGTTTGTGTGGAGTCAATGTATTTCGCAGGGATATACAGCAATTAGGTTGGTTGGACAAAAGAATTGCAATTCAGTAGATCAAGTGAAGGAAATAGTTACACACAAGTAAGAATTCGAAAGGATTCCGGACCTCGGCTACTTTTAAGGGAAATTAAGACCGAAATAATGCTGTCAAATAAAAAACTACCAACAAGGATCTACAGAGAGTGGTTGGAAATTAAAAAGGAATCCTTTTGTGTAGTGAGACAAGGGTTCTCTCTCTCAAATGTTGCTCAATGGAGAGGATACTTGAAAGGATCCAAACTAATTTGGTTTAATGAGAATTGTTTTTTCTATTTTCCTTAAACAGGAAGAAGGAGGGACAATGAGGAGGGGATACACAAGTAATTAGCTCGGGAACAACAACAATAGGAAAACTTTCATATAAATGTATGCAGTTCAGAGAAAGTAGGAAAAAATGAGGACATTCGAAGGTTTGAAAGGAGTTTTTTTTGGTTTCAGTTGAATGTGCAAATTTGCTTGTTTTTCGTTTAGTTTTTCAGCTTAATTGGGTTTGCCTTTGTGTAGAAATTTTAAGAAAACCATGCGGATGGATGAGATACCAATCCTTCGACAACCCCCATCAATATAATACGAGGGGGTCAATCGTAGGAATATGTAACGACAAAAATTGTTTATTTTCTTATTTTCTTGAATGACAAGACACCCTCATTGACCTTAGGGTGGGTGGCCGCGGTGTAGTGGTAATGTGTTCGTCTATTGAGTGGAAGGTTGCGCGTTCAATCCCAACCAAAATCCATTTCACTTTTATTTAAAAGAAATAAAAGGTCGGTGTTATACCTAAAAGTATGCACACCATCTTGAATTTCTTCAAATTTAACGAACACAAGAAAAAGTGACTCCCCGAAGCTAGTTCGGACACCACCCATGGAGTTTAAGTCTCCACTACATCCAAAATCTTTCCTATCCTCTCTTTTTTCCCCTTCTCTAACGCTCGTACTATGGTAACATATAAAAGGGTATTCATAACCCCTTGAGTACGTGTAAATTATAAAAAAAAAAAAACTTCTTGGTGCAGCTCGTTTGCATTATCCTTGGATACTTTTTACTTCATCCTAAAACTAACTTACATGCTAGACAAAAATTTATGAAAAGGCCATTATCAACTACTTAACTAACTTACTGGCCCTATGCGGCCGCCCTAAATTACACGATATTATCTAGTTTAATATTAAAAAAAAAATTTTTTTTTGTAAAAACCAAGAAAATTTTTCGTTTAACTGGTGTTCTGTGAAGTCCAAGACAGTCCCCATTTGAGATGGGGCAACGTTGAACTACACCGGACACCATTAGGCAATCATCGCCCTAATGAGGGTCATGTAGCAAATCACATTCGCCCTGCTGCCAAGACGACTGCTAAAAAAAAAAGGTCTTGTCAAGGCAAATGCTCCCCTCGCTCTCGCCAGAGCAGCATCAACATGTCTTCCAAAATAAAGATACTGATCAAGCCAGATGCCAAGGTATCGGGTTTTTCAACAGTAACGCTACAAAAGTTGAGCGACAGGGACAGCAAACGACGCAATATTTCTTGCCGTTCTTTTGACATTTCTCTTCAGTAAGGTTTGCCATTTCATGATGGAAAGATATACGATCCAACAGCGAGTCGAAATTATTAAAATTTACAACCGAAATTCGGAGTCAGTGGCCTCAACGTTAAGAGCGCTACGTCCAATTTATGGTCGTCATAATAATCCTAGCAGATCAATAATTGAGCGTCTAGTGGAAACATTTTAATCTACAGCCACAGTACAAAATGTTCCCGTGCCAGTCGAGAATATTGCTGCCGCTGAGGCTTCATTTGAAGAAAGCCCAAATGTGTCTCTCAAACGTCGTTCTCATGCGTTGGGCATCTCTGTAACGTCTTTGTGGTGAATTTTGCGAAAAGATCTTGGCCTACACCTTCAAGATTAAATTGACGTAAGAACTGAAGCCGCTTGACCACCAGAAGAGTCGTATGTTCGTGAATTGGGCTGAGCCGCAACTTGAAAATGATTCGGATTTTCATCGAAAAATCATCTTCAGCGATGAGGCTCATTTCTGGCTGAATGGCTTCGTCAATATACAAAATATGCGGTGTTGGTCAGGCAGCAATGCACACGTACTCGATGAGTCATCATTGCATCCCGAAAAAATTACGGTTTGGTGTGGTTTATGGGCCGGCGGCGTCATTGGGCCGCACTTTTTCCGTGATGATCAAGACCGGCACGTTACTGTGAATGGGAATCGCTACCGTTCAATGATAACCGAATATTTTTGGCCCCAATTGGATGATATGGACTTGGAGGACATGTGGTTCCAACAGGACGGCGCCACAAGCCACACAGCGAATGCTACAATCAATTTATTGGAAACCAAGTTTGGAGAACGTGTTATCTCACGAAATGGTCCAGTCGTTTGGCCGCCTCGGTCGTGCGATTTGACGCTGTTAGACTATTGCCTGTGGGGCTACGTCAAGTCTATGGTCTATGCCAACAAGCCAGAGACGATTGATGAACTTCGTACGAATATCAAACGTGAAATTGCAGCAGTAACGGCCGATTTATGCTTGAAAACCGCCGAAAATTGGGTTCAGCGTCTGGACTTCTGCAAGCGTGCCCGTGGTGGCCATGCAAAAGAAATCGAGTTCCATACATAATGGCATCGAACGTACTTTCACAGAAATAAAGAGTTTTATTGATATCCAAAACCGTTTTTGTTTTATTAAAAAAAATTTTGGTAGCGCTCTTATTGAAAAACCATTTACTTTACTCCACTTTTACTCACTAGTGGCTGCCCGTTTGGTCCAACGATCACCACCTTTCGCCAGTTCTTTCTCGTATCCCTAGAGGCCCTAGACAACGGTGTCCTAGACAGAATAGTTTTCGATTACTGAAAGTTCATTTTCAACTTCCAGTCATCAAAACATCTCTGGACTTTGTCAAAGTCTCGCTGCAAAGAAGTTCAATTGACTTCGACAATAGAGGCTGTTCTGCACGCGATAAGATCATTCGCATACGCAATTGCCTGAGTAAGACTACCTTAACATATCACTGAAGAGAATCGGCGAGTTTACCGCTCCCTGTTGCAGACCATTCCTAATGAAAAATTCGGTGGTAGAAGTTACATTGCGACTTTTGACAACAAACGTTCTAGCAGTCAACATGTCATGAAGCATAGATAGCAGTGGTTTACTTATGTATGCTATGAAGCATACCATAACCGACCTATTTAACTACAAGATAAACGAGACTCGCCATTTTAGAAATTCTTATAAAGCTTGTACAACTTATCGCCAAAATGTTGGGGGCGACTTAAATGTTGGTACAGATTTAGCTGACAAAACACCCACCAGCACGAGGTTTGAGAAAATGCACTGCAGAGTATCTCCTCGTCAGGATCCTGAAAAATGAAAGCAAATGCAAGGAACTGTTTCCAAAATGAAGAACTATCTCATTTTCCTCAACATTAGGACTGTTATAGAACGATGATCGATACAGAGTATGATGGCAACATAGAGTAAGACTGTGACAAGACTTGATTTCAATATGGGTGTCGTCCTCTAATGGTCCAGCTGGATGGTTGCCGAAGATAATATCATAACTCCCGATTTTAAGTACTTTATTACTTTCTTACTTAAGTGGCGCTACAGACCGGAATGAACCTGGGCCTCAACCAACATGCCTCTCCAATTAGCCCGGTCCTTAGCTAACTGCCGCCAGTTGCGCACTCCAAGTTGGTTGATGTCGGTTTCTACTTGTGCGCGCCACTTGAGGCGAGGTCTTCCTCTACTGCGTCCGACGTCTGGCTGGGAATCGAAGACTCTGCGAGCCGGAGTATTGGTGTCCATTCGTTCTACATGTCCTAGCCATCTTAAACTTCCAATGAGGAGTTTTTTGACCAGCTGCATGTTGCTGTATAGCTCGTATAGTTCTTGGTTGAATCTTCGTCTCCATAGCCCGTCAACGCTAACGGGACCGAAGATTTTTCGAAGAATTTTCCTCTCAAATCGAACAAGAATTTCTTCATATGCATTTGAGACGGTCCATGCTTCAGAGCCGTAGAGCAGGACTGGGATGAACAGGGTCTTATATAAGATCTCTCAAGTAGTTCGAGTGAGGGCTTTACTACTAAATTGGCTTCTTAGCCCGAAGAAACAGCGGTTGCCAAGAGTAATTCTTCGTTTAATTTCTGACGAGATGTTGTTGTCAGAGTTAATAGCGGAACCGAGATAGATAAAGTCGCATACTACCTCAAAGTTATATCTGTCAATGGTGACGTTCTGTCCAATTCGTCGATGTTGTGTGTCCTTTCGTGTTGACAGCATATAGTTCGTTTTGCCCTCATTTACTGCTAAACACATTTTTGCCGCTTCCTTCTCTATACTAGCAAACGTGGCTATGACATCACGTTGGGTCCTACCAATGATGCCAAAATCGTCGGCGTATGCTAGTAGTTGTACAGATTTTTGGAAAATTGTGCCTCTGGTGTTGGCTCGTGAGTTTTGCACAATCCTCTCAAGAATCGGATTGAAGAAGTCGCATGACAGCGCATCGCCTTGCCTAATCCTTTTTTGTTATCGAATCTGTCAGTGAGGTCGTTTCCGACCCTGATGGAGCAGCGATAATTCTCCATAGTCATCCTTCACGAACGGACGAGTTTGGGTGGTATACCAAAACTAGACATGGCTCTTTATAGTTCGTCTCTATAAATGCTGTCGTATGCGGCTTTGAAATCGATGAATAGGTGGTGGGTATCGATTTGGACTTCTTGGATTTTTTCTAGGATCTGCCGAAGTGTGAAGATTTGGTCGGTTGTGCACTTTCCTGGCCTTAAACTACACTGATAAGGGCCGATCAGGTCGTTGGTAAACGGTTTCAGGCGTTCACATATTACGGAATGTAGTATCTTGCAGGCGATGTTGAGAAGACTTATGCCTCTGTAGTTGGCGAGAGGATCTACTTTTTTGTGGATCGGGCAAATGATGCTGAGGTTCCATTCTCCAGGTATACTTTCTTCTGACCAGATTTGGCATATGAGTTGGTGGATGTTACTTACCAAGTCATCTCCGCCGGCTTCATAATTTCATCAGCGGGATTTTAAATGCATCCAAATTTATTAGCCTCATCATCAATTTGGGCCTCACTTACAGGTGCCACTTCTTGCAATAGTCTTATGGATTTGTTCGCAAGACAAGGCACTCTCCCATTACTCTTGACCTTAGGTTCCTAAATAAGCAAAGTTCGCTAAATAAACTCGTATAATCGGGTGTTGAACAGTGGAAAGTGTGAACTTGAGGGGAAGAAAAGAAGAGATACCGATGTGCGGTGGTTGATTTTGGTAAGGCATTCCACATTCGTGTTGTTCAGCTATGGAATGAATATCTATATGTTATAGTACGTCCAAAGATAGGCTTAAGGGTAAAATTATTAACATTCATTGCAACGCGAGTATTACGGTTTAATATTTTTAAGGGCGGAATGCAACTGGCTATTGCGTTTGAGCGTTTCCTGTTATAATAGCAGTAAAAGAGCGTTATGCAGGAGATTTTCTTACAACGTTCGAGCCATACATCGGAGTTTGCTATGGTTGAGACTACTTACTTACTTATCGGGCTCCCGACCCGTGAGATACTGCTTCCTTCCATTCTCTACGATCCCGGGTTCGCTATTTCCAGTTGTCTAGACCAAGCGCTCTGGAATCCGCGATGGCTTGGTCTTTGATCCTCATAGCTGGAGCATTACTGTATTATTGTCCATTCGTTAGATGTGGCCGAGCCAATGTAGTCGTCATGTTTTGGCTTTTTGGACTACATCCACATCTTGGTACAGCTCATAGGGTTCACGGTTGTATCTTCTCCTCCATTCTCCCTCCTTGCACACAGGACCAAAATTCCGCCGAAGTATTTTTCTCTCGAAGGAGCCCAGTACCAGCTCTCCAGCACTTGGCACTATAAAGCAAAACTGGCAGGATAAGGGTTTTGTAGAGCACACATTTCGTCCTTCGAGTTAGCAGTTTTGAACCCAGTTGTTTCGCCACACCAAAGTAGCAACGCCTTCCTAGGTTAATTCTTCGCCGAATCTCCTTTTTTTGATAGAATGTACTTATTCTTGTCCTCATTGACTTCAAGGCCAACGGATTTCGCCTGTTCTTCAGTCGCCTTGAAAGCTTCTATCACGGCATGCTGTGAGCGACCGATGATGTCAATAATGTCCGCATAGTCCAGGAGCTGGACAAACCTTTTGAAAATAGTGCCTTCAGTGTTTTGAAGATTGAACAAGTCACATGATAGCGCGTCTCCTTGCCGAAATCCGGTTAATGTTTGGGATAGTTAGGATTAGCTACTTCCAAAGTGCACGTTGCAGCGCGTGTTTTCTAGCGTCACGCAATAACTGAATCAGTTTTGCCAGGATACCGAATTCGGCCATCGTCATATAGAGCTCCTGACGATGTATACGCGGCTTCGAAGTCGATGAGTAGGTGCTGAGTTTCGACTTAAAATTCGTTCGTCTTTTCTAAGATTTGCCTCAGCGTGATAATTCGGTCTATAGATGGTCTGCCGGGCCGGATGCCGCACTGCTATGTGCCGATTAGTGTGTTGCAGAAAGGTTTTAGACGTTCACACAATACGTTGAATAGGATCTTGTGTGCGACATTTAGCAGGGATATGCCTCGATAATTCTTATAAGACATAGCATCGCCTTTCTTCTTAGATCGGTCATATGGAGCTGATAGTCAAATCATCGGACATGTTTTCTTCCACCAATACTTGATGATTCGGTGTATCCTTCCTACAAAAACATCACCACCGTATATAAAAAGCTCCGCTGGTAAGCCATCAGAGCCTGCGGCCTTGTTGTTCTTAAGCTTATTTTATACCTTGGCCGACTTATTCTTTACTAGGTGGTGGAACTAGTTCTTCATTGGCTGGACGAATATGAAATGCTGAGGGTGCTGTCATTAGCAAAGGAATGTATTGGATAAGAAGTTGCAGACACGAGGTCTTTTACATAAATAAAAATAAGGAATCGGCGACAAAACGGAGCTTTGGGGGACACCAGTATTTATTTAGTGAGTGAAAGACTTCAAATCATCGAAAATCACTTGAATTCGACAGGTACTTTCTAATACATTGAAGATGAGTTTTATCGATTCCTAGAGTACGCATTTTCGACAAAAGGGCCTTGAAATATCTGCTAAAGGAAGTCGTCATTTGTCCTAGAAGTTAAGACCTTTGCGATACCAATATCTATTAGGGATATTGGTGTTCTCCTTGGAACATAACTCCTCCAATGAAGTTTGCGAAAACATCTCAAAGACCCTGAGTCCCAAATCATATGCCAGTGAAACAACACAACATTCCCTTGAAGCCTTTAAAAAAAATTTCCATGATTCTCCTAAACAAATAGTCCTGCGATATAAATCTCATTTCGCTAAAATGCTCGACTATTTACGCTCTTCACATAGACAAACTAAAACCTCTCCGAATGATGGATCTGGGGCTAATGGATATTCTGCATAATTACGCATTCAGCCAAGTGAAAGATTTGCCGAGAAATTCCTTTATTCCCCCCATTTTCCTGTCGCAACGTGTATGCACGTAGTCCTCTTCCACTGAACCCTAATGACACAAGATTCAGGGCATTTGTTTCACATCGGCCATGTAAAGCACTTCTGAGAGTTTCGTCAGTATAGCTAAAGCAAGGCCTAACATTATCATGCATGTATGCTTCGAGAATTTCATTCATTTTCCCAAGGACACATCTCCCATCCATCAAGTCGTCATCGTCTTCTTCATTTCAAATGAATCACAATGAGGGAAGATTTTCCTTTTATCATGTTACTCCTTCGAAATATTTTCCTCCCTCCTGAGGAGGGTGTAACGAGGCAAAAGTTTGATACACCACAAAGAAATATGCTTTTATTATTTCTTTTTAAGCGCCCCTTTATCACCCTCCCTCTCGCTTTTACTTCAAAGGATATCTCTTTAAAAAAAAATGCTGAGGACACCCAGAGACACCACTTAAAATGGCCACCAGTTTGAGATATTTTTTAATGGAATTTCTCCTCATGAATGCCAAAAAAAGGACGTTCACCTCGAATTGGAGTATGTCGAGTACCAGCTCCTTCTCCGCCATCATCATCACCAACAACAACAAGAGACACCGCTCTTAATGAAAATCTGCTCCAAAAATAATAATAATAAAATTTGGGTAAAAAAAAAAGTCGATAAACATTTGCGTACGTCGTCTGCTAGTCCTGCGGGTACACATCCTTTTCAAAAGAAACTCCGACATTCCATACCCATTGCGTCCTCCCAACAGCACCATGGTTGCGTTCATAATCGAAAGAGAGCAGAGCAAATAAATTTTAAGAGAACACAACGTTTTTTTTTCTGTCCTTTGCGAAATTTATCCTGCCACAGGGATATGGCCACCGGGGAGGGGGAGTCGCCATTACAATAGAAGTAGACCGAACGTAGTCGGGAATCAAATTGAAATCTAAATTTGAATGGTGCCGAGGCATACCTTACAAAACATATCCACCAAAAGGAATGACAGGAAAAGTGTGAAAAAGGACGTTGGCTCCTTATCGCATAGTAGCAGTGACATTAAGTCTTGACAGGCACACTCCATCGACAGCATGAACTCGACATTCAGATATGGCTTCCCACTCGGTGTAGGTTTTCCTCTTGCAAGAGTTTACAATTTCGCCGAAAGGACATTTTCTAAATGGATGGGGTGAGGGGGAATACGGCGGAATACATTTCCGTTTCAATTTCAAATTTGTGATTTGAAAATAATTTTCAACTTCGATTCTCCATCGGGGCGGTGGTCTACATCTGTAGACGTGTGCGCCCTTATTTATCTTCATTGGCTCTAAGTGAATTGAAAGCAAGTGGAACGAGAAAGGAACGAAGGATTCCCCTAATCACGAGATGTGATTACACCGAGACCAAAGGCAATGCCAGACAAGATATCATGATGAGGAAATAGAATCCAATCAGGGATTCCAGTTTTTACTTTCACAAAGGATGGAATGTGTGCAGGATGTGATAAGATATACTTTCGCATCGATAGAGCTCGTAAAGCGATGTGTTGGCGTTCGCCTTGTGCAATAGATTAGGTTTGATGGCTTACTGTCTAGGGTCGGTGCAATTAGGAGGAAATGTTTCAGGATAAATCGTTTTAAATGGTTAAAAGATATCGTTATCCTTTGTAATAGACGGGCGATGCAATCTCTTTGAACTGTTACTTTTCAAATTGAATGGAATGAGGATGGATGGATGGTGTTATCTGAGTGGGAGTAAGCGCCATCGTGAATTGGTATCGAGATTTGGAGTGTTCACGGAGCTTTGGGGAAGAAGTTAGAGAGACTAGCTGCGATGTAAGGTGTGGGGCGTATAGGTCCTTTAGCAGGCGGCCCCCAAATCGAACTGATTTTAGTTCAAAGTTTGGTAATTCCTAATTCAGGGATTAGGTTGTAGACGACTTGTACATACACCTGGTATGCATGTAGATCATGTATATTAACACATGGATGGACTTCACAATTAGTGATTCCTTGATTCATTTAGAAGCTTAAATGAAGATGTCCGTTGCAAAGTGTACCTTTACCTTGATTTTCCTTGATTTTTTTATGAGATCATTATCAGTGATTCCATGAACTCCATAGAAGCTTTAATAAGTTCTTATCAGTTCTGACAGGGGCATACTTTCAAGGAGGCGTATGTTTTGCACCGTGCTCCTTTTTAAATGTCAATTTAGGCTAGTTTTCAGTGTTTTAATTAAAACGAACCAGCTTGTGCCCTTTCAAGATTCATTTAGGGTTTCCTGCTTCCAAGTACATAGTATGAATCAAATTAATTCAAAATTTACGTGCGAGTTGGGATATTCATCCCACTTATATGCCAGATGTGCTAACAAATTAACGGCAGCCCTCAATTCCCTAGTCAGCACTGATGGTCCTGCATTATAGAGGCACTCGTATGCCAAATTGGGACTCTGCATTCAGGGTTACTTCTGTACCACGATAAATCTTCTACTTATGCAAGAGAAAACATCTTCGAATTTCTTCAAAATCCAAACTGACTAGAAACGTCCACTTGGAACGTACCAACGATGATATACAAGGAAAAGTTGACACTTTGAGTAAAGCAAGCGGCACTTATTACAGCTGCCAACTGCAAATTTAAGGACTTGGACTCATATTGGGAATCCATAACTCATCAGGAGTTACTGACTTAAAGACTGCCTTTGGTCTGCAACAATGAACCGATTTGTAACAACAGTCTTCTATGTGCACACGCGTCTACCAACTTGGAGTAGGACCCTACCTTACTTACTCTTTCAGTGACACTGCAATTTCAGGTAAATCATGGCCTCAAGCTACATGCCTCCAAGGATTAGAAAGCCACATAGATGACGCATTGGAAACAAAAAAAAGAGAAACTTTTGCCCAACAGTTTCATGGAACGGGCGGGCGGTTTCCACGTGCACAAATGAGAATCGAGATAAAAATATATTGCAGGCTGTGCCAGTACGACCCGCCATAGAACCATTTTTCTTGTATGGAGTGCGTCATCTGTATAGCTTTATGATCTTTGATGCCTCCACGGTACTTAACTTACTGCCTTTATTTAAGCACTTCAAGTTGGTTGAGGTCCTTTTTTTTTGGGGGCGAAAAGCTCAGTGACATGATTTTAAGTGCCGAGAACTGCAGCGCAGAAGGACAGGCTTCAATACTGAAACGTAGTTTGTTTCTTTATTTGCACCGATCGACCTATTACAATGACACCCTGTAGTATCAATGGTCAAGAAAAGCTTATCAATAATCAGCCGCTAGGACTCTTCAAAAGTGTCGCCATTATGCATGTAGAATACAAGAACGGTTGTGAAAACAAATTGGCATCTGAGTACTGACGTGCCTGTTGCGCTAAAAATTTGATTTTTTTTTCTCTACTGCGTTTTCACTCTGACTGAGAATCGAAGACCCTTCAGGCCATCATTATCGTCCATTGTGAATTTTGTTTAATGAGATCAATTTCGCTGAACAGATCGTAAATTTCGTAATGTAATTTCAACATACAAGAGATCACCCTATTGGAAGATGCTTTAATTTTTGCAAATGGCCGCCAATGTAAAATCTGTTTTGACGTTTGTGGACAGATGTAGAATACAAGTGAACAAGCCATGGGGAGAGACACTCCCCAAGAATGAGGAATAATCGTATCTTTTTTTTTGAGTAACAATTCGTCTGTAGTGTTGGCGCAGGTCGAGTTCCGTCGCCGATTCAACATCCATCCGACACCGACTGCGCAAACACTGCCTCATTTGTCCACCAACCATGAAGAGTATGGAACCACACGAGACGTTGCCAAGAGTGGCCGGTCCCGGATCGCATGTTGTGCCGAGAATATCGCCACCGTTGCCGATGGTAAAGGAGCTGTCTCCGGAAACATCGACCAAACGCCTTGTCTCGCAATAAGCCATCAGCCGGTCGTCCCTAAGGCGAATTTTGATAAAAGACCAGCGCATGTTCCCGTACAAAGTCCAGTCCGTGCATCAGCTGCTGCCTGTCGACCGCCAAACTCGTTTAACCTACGCCCAAGCCATCCTCAATCTCGAGGACGAAGTGGACGATTTTTCGACCGAAAATCGAAATGAGCGATGAGGCTCATTTCCACCTCAGCGGATACGTGAAAAAGCAAAACTATCATTTCTGGGGCACCGAAAATTCACGAGTAATGCAATAGGAGCCATTACACCCGCTCAAAGTTACTGTATGGTGCGCTGTTCACGCTCGAGGAGTCATCGGGCTATTATTTTTCAAGAACGCCGCTGGTCAAACGACAACAATGAACATGTTAACCAAGCTTTTTCTGCCGCAATCGGACGAATTAGGACTGCAGGGTCACTTGGCTCCAATAGGACGGAGCAACGGCACAAACTGCGCGAGCCACAACCGATATTAAGGACAGCCAAACGACATCGGATGACTTCTTTTGGCCCACCTTTTAGAAGGTCTAAACAGGACCAACGATTTAACGAAGAAGGCCCTATAATGCTATATTGCTCGAAGAAAGGCTAACTTGGTCAAATCACTTCGTATCTAGTGCAAAATCTGAAAATTTATCTTGAAATCTGAAAAATATTGATAAAAAAATTAAAATTTATCTTGACCCTAAGGACGTGTAAAAATTTCAAAACCTGAAATATCATAAAAATTTATCGTGACTGTAGAGTCGCGCAAAAATTTCAAAATCTGAAAAATTTTGATTAAAAATGAAAATTAATGGTAACCCTAGGGTCGGCAAAAATTTCAAAAACTGAAAAGTTTTGATGGAAAGTCCAAATTTATAGTGACCATAGAGTCGAGTAAAAATTTCAAAATCTGAAAAATTTTGATGAAAAGGGAAACTTTATCGTGAACTTAAGTTCGTGTAAAAATTTCAAAATTTTGAAAATTTTGATGAAAAATTAATATTTATCTCCACCCTTGGGTCGTGTTAAAAATTCGAAAACTGAAAAGTTTTAATGAAAAATGAAAATTTATCGTGAACTAAGGTCGTTGTAAAAATTTAAAAATCTTGAAAATTTTGATGAAAAATAAAAATTTATCTCCACCCTTGGGTCGTGTTAAAATTTCGAAATCTGAAAAGTTTTGATGAAAATGAAAAATTTATCGTGAACTAAGGTCGTTGTAAAAATTTCAAAATCTTGAAAATTTTTATGAAATATAAAAATTTATCTCCACCCTTGCGTCGTGTTAAAATTTCGAAATCTGAAAAGTTTTAATGAAAAATGAAAATTTATCGTGAACTAAGGTCGTTGTAAAAATTTAAAAATCTTGAAAATTTTGATGAAAAATAAAAATTTATCTCCACCCTTGGGTCGTGTTAAAATTTCGAAATCTGAAAAGTTTTGATGAAAATGAAAAATTTATCGTGAATTTAGGGTCATGTAAGAATTAAGAAATCTGCAAATTTTTGATGAGAAATAAATTTTTTTCGTAAGTTTAGGGTTGTGTTAAAATTTCAAAATCTTTAAGATTTTGATAAAAATTTGTCGTGACCCTAAGGTCGTGTAAAAATGTCAAAATCGGAAAAACGTGGATGAAAAATTAAAACTTAGCTTGAGCCTAGAGTCGTGCAACTATCGTGCCACTAAGCTCGTCCGGTTCGATAAGTTAAAGAAAATTGAGACTCCACCAGTTTTGAACTGAACCATGTATGTCACCGATTACAGTCTTACCAGGTTAAACTTTGACAAAAGTTTCCAGGCCACAATCCCAGGCAGATCGTCATGGGAAATCGAAGAAGCCTTAACTTGGCTGGAAGAGAGTGTTATATATGTCAAGGATATTAGCACATTCTCGAACAGCCAAGCGACCATCAAATACTTGGAATCAGTTTCAAAAAAATCAAAGCCAACCCTAGATTGCCGCTCATCCCTTCAAAAGATGGGATAGCAGCTTAAGATTCACCTATGCTGTGTGCTTGAGAATCGTGAGATTCCAAGAAACTCTAAGGCTGATAAATTCGCCAGACATGAAATTACCAATCTTACCCATGTGCACTAGGTATTCCTATCGCTATATAAAAGCTTACTATCGCAGCATGCTAATACCAAATAAAATCACAGATGGAGTCATGGTAGAACGTATCGAATAACCAAACAAATTTGAGCAAAACTGGATTTGAGAGCATCAAAGGGACTGATTTCCTTCGGTAGACCATACATTAGCGCCACCATAGGTGTTGTCAGTGAAAAGTTTAGTAGGTAGGAACGCAGAAAGGCTAGGTCTTGACTCAAATGTCTTCTGCTGGACCACCAAAGAGGAAGAAGAAATCATACTTCATATTTCTTGTAACTGCCCGGCCGTATCTAAAAAAGAACGCAACATCTTGGGGCCTACTGCTTTCAAAATTTCAGCGACTTGACAAAACCGGAAATCTCCTCCGTTAATTAGTACCTCAGATTGGTTTTCCCATAGGTAACAATGGGAAAGGACGCAATCCATGTGGTTTAACAATGGACCAAAGACTGATCTAAGTGTCGCTGACAACCATTTCTACCTTGACTTACATAAACCATGTGTCGCAGAAGATGTTAACCCACCTTGTCCCAACCAAAAATACTCAGCTGGTCGGAAGCCTCTTGAGTGTATTGACTTTTCTACGTTTTCTACGTTTGCTTTCCTTCCATCACAACGACTTTCAATCTAATCGGTCATGTCCTGAGTCCTTAAGAACATAAAAAATAACATTTATGGAAACCCCTTGCGTTTGATTAACCTTCCACAAGCTCACTGCAAGCCTCAAGCTCCAACCTACCAACCCCCATTTAATCACGTTCACTCGATTGTATCTTGCCACAATTTTAATAAAAAGTCTCTCTCTGCATACTTTGAGGAGCAACCTCTTTGAAGACATTCCTCCCCCATCAAGGTAAGCACATGATCGATATGTTATTTCGCGCAACCAGAAATTCAATTTTCTCTGCTAAACAATTTACCCCAAGGAGCGTTGGAAATTAAAGCATTTTAACGTTTTAATACCCGCCCTCCCAAAGTACAAAGCTTCCCATCAGCAATTTCCACTGAAAGCATCGTAATTTTCCTTTATTACTCTTGCTGGCACACATACAAACGAGCTGAGATCCTTTGTAGCTGAATGTACCTTCCCAAGAACAATGCGTTTTCTTTCATTTGCCAGGATGGGGTTAAGGGCTTGGGGGTAGGGCTACACGTTCACGACTTGGTAAAGGGATTTATGCATTCATGCATCAATATGCTCTCTGTAGTCACGAGTACACGCTAACAAACATCAACGCTTTTCCATTCTCTAGGATATACTTTGCTCATGATTACATGACGTCTCTAAGATTTTGCCAACGTAATGAATTACATGGCTAACGATGGAAGCTTGCAGTAGCAGGGTGAGATAGGAACGGGCATCCTCTCTCCCTACACGTATGCTATTTTGCTCGTAAAATATTTGTCAAGTCATGCTGCTCTTGGTTTTGACGTAAAGTTTGGAGTTCTAATGTCACACATGTCAACTTGCCAACGTCTGCAGACGATGGAACCAAAACTCGTTTGATGTGATTCGGAGACGGTGACAAGGTCGGGAAGGTTTTAAGTGAACTTTCAATGGAACGGTGGGTTTGCGTTTGAATGATGTCTTAGTTTTGAATCAATTTAAGCTCCTCGAGATGACATCGTTCTAGATTGAATTCATGGAATGAAGTATGAGCGGTTTGCGACTTGTCTCTGTGGAATAGTGTGTAAGGGGATTTATTCGAAACACGTCTTTCTGTGATGTGTTTTTGAGGAAAGGTATATCGGTTAACATGGCAACAGCTGGCGGGGGAACTTGCGCGAACTTAATTATTCAACTAAGCTGTATTAAGCACAGGTCTTCAGGAATTTTCTGTGTGGATTTCGTGCAGTGTCACATTTGATTTCGAAAAAATTTTTTTTTAATTTTTTTGATTAATGACAAGAAAACTTATCGATAGGAACTGAGCTCTTTCTTTACTGTGTCCCACCCCTCATCGTCCCTGTTGCATAGATCTAGAAAAAAGAGTTAGTCTACACTTTGACGGACTTGCGAGCAAAAGTTTCCTTTCCTACTTATGTGACGCTACATCATGGAATGAACTTGGTCCTTAAATTACAAACCTCTCCAGTAAGCCTGGTATTTTGCTAACTACCTCCAGTTACGAGCGTCGTCGAGTTGACGGAAGTCAGTTTCAATTTGTGCGCGCCACTTTATCGGAGGGTTCATATGTTCACTCCAACGGCTGACTACGATTCGAAGACTTAGCGGGCCGGATTATTGGTGTCCATTCGCTCAACATGTATATCTTAATTGTCCAATGCGGAGTTTTTGGAAGTAAAACTTCTTTGGGCTCGTCGGGGTTATTCCAAGAAAACATGAAACGAAATTTAGACACCAGAAGTCATCGGAAGGGGAAGGCTAGCGTGCTTAGACAACGGCAAGCCAACAACAAGCAACAACTTGTTTCAGCATGAGAGAGCACTCGGCAATGAATCCAAAGCATGCTCATCAGAAAACTGAATGGATAGGGCGCAAGCGTGGACAGAACAATTTGGCGACGGAGGCGAACAACAACATGCGAGAGCGAAAGCATAAAAGAGCTCTCTGTAGTGAATGTTCTTGGTTGTGTGTGTTGCTTTTGTTGAGGTGTGATTGTGTGAAGCAATACATTTTTTGCTTTGAGATGATGGGAAATTTGTATTGCCTTATATGTGGGGCACTCACCAAGCTTGAGAGGCGTTGTCTCCGATCCTGCTTAGAATTGTACTGAACGCCAGACTCCGAGTACATAAAATATTATCGCAACGAGGTTCTATTGTATGGGGCTCAGTTGAATAGAATATACAATTTCCCAGATAAGTTGATTTGAAGGCACGCTACAAGGGCGATGGCTAGCGACAACAGCCTGATCTTCAGGGATTATTACCCCTATGATATATACATGGAGAGTACGCAGGCTTTATTCTACCAGAGGTATTCGTTAATATGCATTCGTAAGGGTTAGTACAAGACAGGAACGGTATCCCGATATTTTAGCACCGCTACCGTGACGCGTGGGGGCAAGCGGCCAATCCGCATCGGGTATGTCAACAATGCTCCGGAGCTCCTCCGCTTTAGCACGGCGGTATCAGATCGCGATAGGACTGATGCAGAAAATCAGCGCATACGTCGACAATATTGACATATTAATCGGACTCAACGTGATGGCCACACGTTGAGACCGACCAATGATGTCAATATTGCCGGCTTCTGGTAGAAGTTGCACCGATTTATGGAAGATTATGCCTCTCGTAATTCCTCATGAGCTTTGCAAACTACTCTCAAGAATCATATTGAAGAAGTCACATGACTTGCATCGCCTTGACTAAATCTTTTTTTCTTTGTATTCGATTCTGTCGGCGAGGTCGTCACCAACCATGATGGAGCAGCGAGCACTTTCCATCGACATCCTGCACAGGCTGACGAGTTTGGGCGGTAAGCTAAAAGTAGACGTGGCTTTATATAGTTCGTTTCTATAAAAGCTGTCGTATGCGACTTTGAAAACGATGAATGGGTGGTGGGTTTTACATTTTGGGGTTTACATCAATCCCGTCACCCTCAATGAATACAGGACTTCAGCTAAAGGATGATGAGTCATAGGGTGGGTTGTCCTGGCAGTAAAGTGTGAGTAGGCATGCTTGCATACGCGCGGCTTGAACTCGACGGAGGCGTGGGTTCTTACACTTACTGTCGGACGATCGTTAATTTTACATGCCAACAAAAATTCTAAAATGCATGGAGCATAGACCAAAAAAAAATTAAAATAAGATAAAACCGATGATGGAACCACTATGAAGTGAATAAGTTTGATTCGAACTCGAACTTATTGAGGAAACCTTAAGGTGGAGGTGGTTTCCCAAGCGTAACCCTCCCACAGTCACATATATCCATAAGGATATAACGACCATCCATGGCTATCGCGGCGCTAATCATTCTTACGATAACCCCTAACTAAAAGTCGAATCAATTACCATGATTCGCTATCTATTTCGCCGATGCATTTCTCAAACACCATTTCACACCCCAAATGCACTATTTAATTCTATTCAGAATTCATATTAATTCGATGACACAAAATGAAATAAATCTGAAGCCGAGATCATGTAATCAAAATTAAACTTAGAATATTTATTTAAAAGGATCATACTGAATGAATGTTTGTGATTGTTATGCTATATAAAATTCATATTTATGCTTTAGGTGCTTGCTTGCTATAGTTTAGTTTAGGTAGGTATTTCAATTTCAAATATAAATAAATGTTAGGTAGGTAGTTAATTCAAAAGTTAAATTTTTCTTCGTTTGTTATTTTTAGAAAGGACGTTAGTTCAATTATTTAATTTATGTCTGATTGGTATTTGTATGTATACAGCTAAATTGTCATTGTCCTTTTAGATTAATATTTCATTTAAGTTTTATCTTAGGTTCTTTTAAATTGTGGCTTTAGATTAGGTTATCAAAATAATTGTATGTAGTCCATTAATTCAATTTAGTTTTTCATAGTAGTGTAACGTGGGGTAACGTGGTGTTGTGGCAATTGGTTCGTCGGTAGAGCAGTTTTAGCGTGTGGAGTGGACTCTTGATTTTAAATTTTCCTGTACGCCTCTCGTGGCGCAATCAAAGACGATATGAATTTCAGATTTTATTAATTTTTATTAATAAAAAATCAGCCAAGGGGCAACAATCAGCCAAGGGGCAACAATCAGCCAAGGGGCAAAATCAAGATTTACTAATAAAAATACAGTACCCACAGGTATGCTGTCCTAAGACTGCAGTATCTGTTGAAGCACAGAGATAACGCGCAAGAAGTGTGGTGGGTTTTCAATTGGCAGGAGAAAACAGCTGACCGAATTGATGACCGCGTCAAACTCCTGACTGAACAAGACCAAGAGTGAAAATTAAATGATTTTGGCCCGGTTTTTATACCCCTGCGGTGGTACATTTGTCAAAATATCATTTACATATACATACATAATATCAACTAGTTCTAAACTAAACATACTACTTTTAGTACATTTTAGTACAATCAGTACATTATAGAAAAAAATAAAAGTACAGTACAAATGAAAATTATTAATTCGTTATTTCAAATAACGAGTAGCGAGTTATAATTATTAATCGTTATTTTAATTATGAACTTTGAATTTAAATGAAAATTGGTAGTTTAATAGTTAAAGGAAAGTTAACGAAAAGAAAAATATATATTGAGTTGTTACAGTAGCATAATAAGTAGTATAATAATAGTAGTAAATTAAAGGTAGTATATAATAAAAAAAAACCAATAGATTGTTCAATGCATACAAAAATCAATATCACTGTTTTATATGCTTACTGGACTCACCGAATTAAATTGATTGACGACGCTCCGATGAATGTTGTGCGCACAGCATGCATAGAAGGTGGTGTTGGGTGATTGCTTCTAGTAAGGAGAAAAGTAAAGATCACTTACGTCGCACTTGAACTCACTTTTGGCTAATCATATGCCAGCTTATCATTAAGAACCTTTTTTTTTTGTAATTTAGCACTTAGTAACTACAATAGATATCTCTATTTTGTTTTGTAAAATCCTTTGAAAATTATTACAAGTGTAATATAAAAAAAAGAATCAAATTTGCACCAGGAAAGCAAAAAAAAAAAACACTATTTGATGGTGTATAAGGATGGGAAAGGGGGTAGGTTTGACACGATCGGTGGAAACTCGCGATCGCGAGCTTGAGTGTTGGTGACCGCTGTCACCTCTTCTGTCGACTGAGCGCTTGCTGTCTGATGTTGATTAGCCTTGGCCTTGACATACAAGTATTCTGCAAGTGCGTAAGCTGACCGCTGCCACAGTTTCTTCCAGTTAGAGCTCAAGCCCACGAGAGCGCTTGGAATGATGCTGCTATGTACAAGTAGGTATATTGATAATATTGTATGTACTGTTGGAGCTGCACTTGCAGTTCTTTTACTGCGTATATCACCAGCAACTTGTTACACAGATATTTTTTCTCCAACACTAGTAAATATGTATTTACGGATGGGTGAAGCTTCATCTAGTCTACCATGTAGAACTAGGAATTTGGGAGCTCTGAAAAGAACTTTTTGTTTCGTCACATATATGTACAAATGTGTATATGTAAAAATATATGCACACGCAATTAGAGCGTGTGGTTAGAACACCAATGATAAAGGCGGTAATGGTGAAACTCCTATCGATTGCACTAGGGTATAAGGCGGGATTTGCGTATCTCTTATAGAGAATGTGGAAATGAGTCGAGCACTAAAGATGGTCAGATCCAAATTTAAATATTCGATGAATCTGGGATTGGAATGCAAGCCACTAAACTTAGTAATTTAGTAATTTAATAAAATCCAGTGTACAGTAGGTACAACTCGCACTAAATGTATGTATTTGACTCATAGAGTGGGTTCTATGCTCGACAAGACTTCCGATTAAAAGAAAGTTTAGTGGCGATAGAAAGGCGTGTGAAACAGTTCACGGCGAATATGCACAGCTTTCGTCAAAATCTACAGGCGAGAAAACTGTAGCTGTCAATGTCGGAATTCCGTATAGTGGAGGTCTGGGCGTTTTGTGTACAGGGTGTATCTGTATATTTTAAATTATTTATTTAAATTTTTTTTGGGGTCCCCTACAACGTGTTGTCGTGTAGCCTGTAGTTTCCAAAAATACTACTAAATATGTCTTGTCTTCTAACGTTTGCTTTAAAATCTCCCAGAACCATTTACACATCGTAATTCTGAAGTCACTCATAAGTTTTGCCAAGGAGCTCGCAGAAGGAGTCTTCCGCTATATGGTCTTTTTCCTCCGTCGGTGAGTGAGTTCATATAAGGCCTATGTTGGCAAATTTAGCCTTGATGCGGATCTTTACGTTCGGTAATGTTTTGGAAATATAACACTCCTTGTCTGGCCATTATAACAATTCCACTTCGAAAAAGTCTTTGTTTCTGCTGACTAAAACAAGGTCCGTAGTAGATCTCACAGATTTTGATCCTCCTTTTGCCCGGTCTATCCCATCAAACATACTGAATGGTAGTCTGTCTGCTTTGTAGTAGCTTAGAACGTCCGCTTGCTATTCGCCTGCACCTGTCCAGCTGCAGATGTTAAATGTTCTCACATTTCAGATGGAGATACAAACATCGTTTTCCGTTTTTGTTAAGCATAGTCGTCAACAAAAAATCAGTCTTTCCGAATCTCTTTGTTGTAGTTTATCAACAGTTTTTGCCATATGTGAGGGGTTAATCCAAAGCGGAAACCCCAACCTAAAGAACGAGCTCCAATTTATTAGATAATTCTACGATGCTGGACCTTCAAATTTCACTACGGGATCGTGAGCTGCCGTTGGCTTATCAGGTCTTTTGTTATCATCTCTGTTCAAGGGGCCTGACTAACCCTTGAGATTTCTCAAAGACATATTTTCCGAAAATATCGGAGCAGTTTGTTTACTTTTTCCATCGTAACTGGGACCGCAGACGCCATCGTTGACTTCATCTTGGAAATTCTTTCGCTGCTGTTTGTGGTGGTTGTTTCATAGGGGACGTTACCCCTTGTTAGTTTTGGTCCAGGAGTGGTGTTTTATTTTCCACCAACCCAAACATGTAAATTTGTCCGCCTCCCGTAGACGCCTCCGATAGTAGACTAGGAACTCCACACGGATTTTTGTAGATTTGGTGCCAAAAGTCTAGATTTCAGAATAAAAATTGAATTTAGCACACCGCCTCTATTTTTATTACGTGGGCAGAGAATCTTTTTTTTATTTCATTTCATCGGTTTTCTGTTTTCCTTATTTGTTTTGTCAATTCTTATTGACTTTCAGGATGGGTGGATTCGTAATTTATATAAAAAATAATAACGTGGCGTCCGAAAACGTTTTTACACTTGAAGGTCAAAGCGCTTCAAGTTTGAAACCCTTACCGCGTGGGGTAAGCGTAGGCAAGCCCAGCCTATCGTGGCATACCTAGGAGAGGTTGCAAATCTTCATGTCAGTGATCAGTGCTCCAAAGGAATTTTTGTACCAACTTTGCTCAAAACTTACATGAATATTAGCTCCGCCTAAAAAAATACAAATTTTTGGGGCAACAGGGTCTTTAGGAACGATTTTTATCCCAACCATTCATGTGTTCGTGTGTAGTTCTAGCACGATGGCGGGACCTCCTGTCTTATGCCGACTTTGAACGGCAAATTTGCGATAATCTTTTCTTGATAACTGATACTTCTCGAATGATTTGTCAGATCATCACGAGAGGAGGGTCAGTGAAAATCATTAAGGTGTTGCTACGATTGGAAATCGTACCCACAACTTCTGCGTGGCATTTCATCGCACCAACCATCGCGCCGCTGAGCTCCGCATGGACTTGCAAATAAACTCCTTCAACGCTCCATACAATAAGTTAATTAATTTCAGCTAGAAACTGAAGAAGTTTCGATGTCCTCTCAATGGAACAACAAATTGCCAATACGCTGAAATTTTCACTCGAAAGTCTAAGTTGTGGAATAATTGTAAAATCATCAGAATCTCCCCCCTACACAAGCTTCATGATAAGAGGGGTATATGAACCGTAGATTATTAAATATATAAAGGTGGACTATAACGTTCTCTACCCTATTGTGTGACTCTCAAAGGTGCTTAATAATGATGTGACCTTACATCACATTAACGGCAACTAAACAAGTCCGAAAAAGGATAAATCCGCCGATTCTTTGTCAGACTTTTAACGAAGCTGTTTGCTGAATTGAATAAAAACACATCCCTATCCCATTCACCTTCCAAGGTGCTCCCATAATCCATTCTACCTATCATGCCCCTAACGACAGCAACCTATTATCTAATCTATAATTTTCAATCACATTCCAATAACTACCCTAACTATGGCGTATACGTAACATAATCCCACCGACCTCCCATCGAAGGGATCTATACAAAATCTACCTCACACGCGAGCCAAAAATCCCAAAACATACTGTTCCCTCCCTAAATACCAACATCCCGATTATCCTCGAAATACCGCACTAAGCTCTAAAACCAAAATTTGAACTTAATAAACATGAGGTAAGCAAAAGCAAAAAAAAAAAACAAAAAAAAATGTTTCCCAACTGAACGTCCTGAAAATTATTCAAAAATATTCCACTACCATTCAGTGGGTGTGTGTTTGTGTATGTGCTGGCTTTAAGCGCAGTATGTGCCTGTAGAAAATCGCTTCCAAAGTCAATATGGATGTTATGCGAAGGTGTTATGTCCGTCCTTCCCAGCACAGACACCCTCATCAAATATTTAATGAAAACGACACCTTTTTGGGTCCTTTTTTCTCTGCGTGTAGCAGCAACAGAGTTTCTGGATACAAAAGGACATAAAAGACAAACAAAACGAGAAAAAAAAAAAAAAAAAAATCGGTGAATATGTGGAAAGACAATCACTGGCAGGACAAGATAACACCAGATGCTGACACAGCATCCTACGACATCATACATGCACACACATACGCGCGTCTGACTATATGAGTATCCAACGTAGAGCAACAAAGGGAGCACACAAAAAGACCCTCTCTTCCCCCAAACGACAAAGAGTTTCCTTTTCATTAAAAAAGGATTTTTTGGGTAAACATTGGATTTCGGTGCACCCACCACACCACATCACACCCACTATATACAGACACTTCGTTTCTGTCCAACTATGGGCTAGAGAGTCTTGAATGACGGTAGTTCGTCGTCGTCATTTTGCGGTGGTTGCTCTTTCTATGTATGGCCTGGACACTCGCTTCTCTGATCCTTTTCTCTCACACTTTTTGCTATTTTTACACCATGCTCAAGGAGGAAGGACCATTGTTAGCACTTAACTGTAATTTACTGATAAGATATGCACACATAGTCAAACACTTGTAGAACTAAACTTTCATTGTATATAGGATGATGGTCAGGATAATGGGCAAACGAGGATGCCTGCAGTGGAGGCACACGGAGGCTGTACAGCAAAACCAATACGAATGTCTGCCTACCCATCACTCCAATTAGACAGTAATCTCATTTGTTGTGGCATTGATACAAAAGTTCCATCGACTTCGTCCTGCCACCCACATACACACAGATCACATTACTTGAAATGGAACGAGCAGGTAGGGTAGCTTTTCGTCGGAAATCCTTCTCAATCGGAATGGAGAAAGGTTGGGATTCAATGTACCATCCTCGTCGTTGGTCTTCCAGGACTTTTTTTTAGCTTAAATCTTAAATTAACTTCTCCAAATGAAATTGTTATACCAACCAAACAATTAGGATTGCATCATCCTTTTAAGAGTCACCAATGCAGATAGATGTGACCCAACATAAAAAAAAAGAAGCATCCAGCACCGTCGTAGTACAACCAGGACGAGTATTGGCGGTTTACAGCAGTGCATAAGGTTACTTTCCCATTCGAGAATCGTTTTGGGAATTTTAATCTCAGATTGGAGCCGAGCCAAACGGGATTCATTATGCAGGCCGTGGATCCGTGATGTGAAAACGATTGAGGGTAGATTTCCACTAAGTAATCACGATGGATGGATCAGGAAACAGGACACAGGCGGTCGCGTTCCATACGGCTTAATGCACACGCGGAGATTCCAAACCGCCACTCTGCCATATCGGGAGTAGTAAGGACTCATTCTGTTATTCTTAGTATTTTTTTGCATTGCGAATATGGATAATGCAAGTGCAGTTGCACATCACTCGTATGGCATCATCCTCGTAGTCCTCCGCCTCAACTTCATTGTCAACGTGTCGTCTTCGTGAGGCTATTGTGAAAAGTGATTGAACTAGATTCCTCCTCCTTGTTTTTTTTTTCGGGTGAGTGATAATTTCGTGTAATCTAGGACGTTGCACGAAATGGAAACAATGCGTGACCAACTGAAGACTTGGCTCATCGTAGTTTCATTTTCATTTTACGGATGAGAATTCAATGGCTGGACTACATTCTGTGATGAGTGTGTTTGTGTGTCGAGGAGATGTGGAACGCTCATTGTTGTAGACGGAATAATTGAAATCGAGATTACGATTGGAGTAGTCAGTGAACTGGTTAAAATGTTCTTTAAGTTGAGAGATGGTTTTAGAGGTCCTTTTGGTAATTAAAAGCTGATTTCAAGGATGCTGAATCACAAATACAAATTTTTGGCACTACAGGCTCGTTAGTACCCAGGGCCGAGCTTTTACACAAGCATTCATGTGTACGTGATGGCTGGATCTCCTGTTTTATGCCGACTCCGAACGTCGATAAGCTTTTCTTGACAGTGATATTATTCGGATGATTTGTCAGATCATCACGAGAGGAGGGCCAGTAAAAAAATCATTTTTGGTGTTGCTACAGCTGGCAATCGAACCCAGACCTCCTACGCGGCAGTTTATCGCACTAACCATCGCGCCACTGAGCCCGTCAAGGATGCTGAATTGGTTATCAAAATTTGTTTAGTAAATTTTTTTGTCCGGGATATGGGATTTCTTTGTCAGTGATCCTCTTTCCCGCCAGATTTGTGCCTTTTTTACATATAACTTCTTTCAGGTGCGATTAACCTAATATCGCGTCCTTAAATGGTCCTTGCAGATGTTTATTGGATCCACTTCTGAACAACTGAAGATCGTATACATTGGTTCTGTTACAAAATAAAGTTTTTGTCTTGCGTTGTTCGTGTTTTTGTTAGATGGACA
This sequence comes from Rhingia rostrata, assembly GCA_949824845.1. NCBI lineage: Eukaryota > Metazoa > Arthropoda > Insecta > Diptera > Syrphidae > Rhingia > Rhingia rostrata. The sequence goes on from OX463757.1 coordinate 19,760,793, forward strand.
GTGTGATAAGGCCTTTTGAATGTCCGGTGTAAAATATCTCCCAGCCTTAGATAACTTATGCTATCGGCCGTTGATTTGACTGTAGAGGTTACATGTTGTTGCCATGATACATCTGAATCTGGAAGACACAAGGATTCGACTGACTCAATGAGTCTATTTTGCATACCAATTTGCGAAACTGTGAACTTGTTCCTTCCATCCTCTCTGGGTTGGTAATTGTGTTTTGGGTTACCTACCGACTTACGTAGAAAAACCTTGTTATGAAGCAACTAAGATCATTGATTTTATTGTCGACATTTATGTCAAAAGAAAAAAATCTGAAACAGGAACGCGAAAATATTAAATAGGAGAGGTGCAGGCGAACAATTACCGGAAGCCCTAAGCTGCAGCAGAGTAGAATCAACTGGCAACCAGGAAACACGGTGATATGGGCCTAGGAAAAAAAGGATGAAAACTGTGACATTTACTGGGGACCGAGTTATACTCAAACAGTGACAATTTTGATGCGAATTTGTTATAAGTACCAGACATTGTATGTCTGATCCACAAAAAATGGAGACCCTCTAAACTGCGCCAACATAAGGCATAAGATCCTATCTGCCGTAATATGTGAATGTCTAAACCGTCTACCTGATCGGCCCCTATCAGTGTGGTTTTAGGCCAGGAAAGTCCACAACCGATCAAATTTTCACACCTCGGAGGATCCTGGATCCTCAAGTTTTCCAAATCGATACACACCACCTGTTCATCGAGTTCAAAGCCGCATACGACAGTATTTATAGCGACGAACTATACAGTGCCATGTTTAGTTTTGTTATTCCGCTGAAAAATCGTCCTAGGCCTCAACCAACATGCCTCATGGTCATGGTCCTCAGCTAACTGGCTCCAGTTGCGCACTCCAAGTTGGTTGAGGTTAGTTTCTACTTAAGGCGAGGGCTTCCTCTACTGCGTCCGACGTCTGGCTGGGAATCGAAGACTCTACGAGCCGGAGTATTGGTGTCCATTCGTTCGACATGTCCTAGTCATCTTAAACGTCCAATGCGGAGTTTTTTTTAACCAGGAGCATGTCGCTGTACAGCTCGTATAGTTCTTCGTTGAATCTTCGTCTCCATAGTCCGTCAAAGCAAACGGGACCGAAGATTTTTCGAAGAATTTTCCTCTCAAATCGACCAAGGATTTCTTCATCGCTTTTGAGACGGTCCATGCTTCAGCGCCGTAGAGCAGGACTGGGATGATCAGGGTCTTATATAAGATCTCCTTAGTAGTGGGAGTGAGGGCCTTACTACTGATTTGCCTTCTTAGCCCGAAGAAACAGCGGTTGGCAAGAGTAATTCTTCGATTGATTTCTGACGAGATGTTGTTGTCAGAGCCGAGATAGATAAAGTCCCGCACTACCTCAAAGTTATATCTGTCAATGGTGACATTTTGTCCAATTCGTCGATGTTGTGCGTCCTCTCTAGTTGGCAGCATATACCTCGTCTTGCCCACAATTACTGCTAAACCCATTTTTACCGCTTTCTTCTATTTACCAGCAAACGTGGCTATGACACCACGTTGGGTACGTCCAATGATGCCAATATCGTCGGAGTATGCAAGTAGTTATACCGATTTTTGAAAAATTGTCCCTCTGTTGTTGGCTCGTAAGTTTTGCACAGTCCTCTCAGGAATCAAATTGAAGAAGTCACATGACAGGGCATCGTCTTGCCTAAATCCCTTTTTGGTATCGAATGTTTGGTGAGGTCATTTCCTACTCTGATAGGGCAGCGAAAATTCTCCATCGTCATCCTATACAAACGGACGAGTTTGGGTGGTATACCAAAACTAGACGCGGCTCTCTATAGTTCGTCTCTTTAAATGCTGCCGTTTGCGGCTTTGAATTCGATGAATGGGTGGTGGGTGTCGATTTGGAATTCCTGGTTTGTTTCCAGGATCTGCTTAAGTGTGAAAATTTGATCGGTTGTGGAATTTCCTGGCCTAAAACCCCTCTGATAAGGGCTGATCAGGTTGTTGGCAAACGGTTTCAGTTCATATATTACTTCAGATAGGATCTTGTTGGCGATGTTGAGGAGAATTATCCTTCTGTAGTTGGCGCAGCTCAGAGGGTCCCCTTTTTTGTGGATCGGGCAAAGTATAATGAGGTTCCATTCTTCAGGCATACTTTCTTCCGACCAGATTTGGCTTATGAGTTGGTGGATGTTATATTCCAAGAAGTCTCCGCCGGGTTAATGGAGCTCAGCGGGAAGGCCTTGATTTCCGGCAGCATTATTAAGCTTGAGCTTAGATATTGCTATCGTCACTGCACTTACGTTTTACGCTTTGGTAAAACTTGCAAACATCTTTCCTGGAGTGGCACCTCTCCATATCCTCGATCGCGCACTTTTCTTGCTCTTTTTTCTTTTATCTGAAAAGCCGGTGTTCTTCCCTCTTTCTCTGCCTATAGAGCTCAACGGCAGCCTTCGTCTTCACCTGCAACTTAGCCTTGTAGGCCTCGTTCTTGGCTGCGAGCATCTCTTGGCATTCTTCATCAGACCAGGAGTTTCTTGCTGGTGGGCTCGATAAACCTAACACATCAGTTGCGGCTGATATAATGGCATGTTGGCATCGTTGCCTTTGTTCTTCGACATTCGATGCTGGTGGTATGGTGTTAATCGAGAGGTTTAGGGATACGCGTTGCGCGAAGGTCTTGGCGGTCTCTTGCGATTGCAGTCTTTCGACATTAAATTTTTTTACAGTGTTTTTGGATTGTTTTGGCGTGTTGGATATCCGCATTCTAACCTTGGCTGCAACAAGGTAGTGGTCCGAGTCGATGTTAGCTCCTCGGAATGTTCGGACATCCAAAATACTGGATGCGTGCCTCTTGTCTATCGCAGGTCTGACTTTTCGCATGTCAATATTGCAGCTTTGTTGTTATAGTCCGTCATCTACGCATTGAAGGTCGTTTGGTCGTTTCAGACTCTAATTGAGCGGCGAAAATTCTCCACCGTCACCCTCTTCGGACGAGTTTGGGTGGTATACCAAAACTAGACATGGCTCTGTGTAGCCGTTTTATGGGTCACTTAAGATAGCCTTCATCAATATCAATACCCTCTTCGCGTGCTAATTTTTAGCTGCTCCTTGTTTACGTTTAATTGGCTCGCCCTGTGTTGCTATAAAGTTGGTCCTACAATCTAATCCTGGTACTTGGTAAATCAATAATAAAAAAAAACCTAAAAAGCTAAAAGTTCATTCCTGCAGCATGCTTTCACCTCCCGTTCCTCATTTTACCGCAACTCAAAAATAAATAAAAGTCCCCCAACACAAATATTTGCTGGTGAAAACCTTCAAGACGCAAAAGTTTTTACTTTGTGAAATAAAGCGGAAGGATACAAAGTCATCGTCTGTCTTGTTTCAATATCCTTTGAATTTTTTTGTAAATAAAAAAAAATATCCCTACACACTCGTATCTAAAATGAATATCATACCCCGACTCTAGCTAGTCCCCTTTTAAAGCATCCTTTAGTTTTTCCCACAAGAAAGAAAAAAAAAAGGTCCTCGAAACAGACACAGACTTTCGGTACAGACCCGACTCTTCTTGCGGAAATGACACAAATACAAAATTGCGACATCAGGCTAAAGACGTAAATAGGTTAAAACCATTTTCTGTCAATCCGTACCCATTTGGAGATGCATGCACTTTCCACACCAGCAACTACCCCATCCCTGTTCTGTGTGAGTGCCTGTGCATTTAAATTTCTTCTTCTCTTTTCTTTTGCCCCTACCAGGATGCAAAAGAAGGGCCATCTTGCCATCCCCAAAGCAAACGCCAACCTCCCCCTCTCATATGGTGAGGATTTTTTAATTAAGACACAGTTTCTCAAAACAGGATGCCATTCATGCTAACGTAACCAACAACCATCTATCCATCTATTTGGGACAAACTCCCACCAGGAGGACACCAGCAAGTCCTTAGAGTGTTGACAGCTAATTTATGCCCAATACAGACTCCGATGAATGGCTTTTTTAGTTGCAGCTCTTTAGTCCCTCATCCCTTGTACGGCTTCAATGAGAGAGTCCTTAAAGCATATGTTTTCACAAGTCGATCTGTGTTTGCGGCGGTGTGTCTTGTGGTGTGCGGTTTCCAGTTCCAACCCGGACATGTCAACGTGTGTTGTGTGTGAGAATCTGTGTCCCCCAGTGGAAGGCTGGCAGACTTAATGAGTAAACAAATTTGAGGACTCTTGATGACATTTCTAGAAGGACACTCAACTTCATTTGAACGCAAAAATATCACAGTCTTAGGAAGCAGTGCACCATACAGTCGGCACACAGATATGAAGCACGTCACATCGATAAGTGCAATCCTTGAAGTCAGTAACCTCAAGGAGTTAGGACATTCAACAAAACCCAGGAGTGCTCGGGTGTCTGTGCGTTTATTCCGACTGGGCGGGTCGGATTGTTGTTTTGTAGGTGAAATGTCACATGAGACATACGTGCGGTTTATTTGTTTTCGGTTGCAGAAAAGACTGAATAGAGAGAGACAAAAAAAAACGACAACCTCCATTGCAAGGATAATGTGTTGACAGAGGTTCGCCATTGTGCATGTGTGGGAGGCGTGCTTTTTTTTCCTTTATAAATGCGGTTAAACGCAGATACTTTTATTTTCTTCTGTTATCGTCTCGTATGCATGAACGAGGCTTTCCCGCCGAAGAAGAAGAAGTTTGTCGGGCTGTCTCCGGTGAAATGAAGCCATATGCGGTGACATGCGGTGACACATGAAAGTTGCCAAGGGATTTAACAGCTAAGTAGACGCACTTAGTGACTTGAAGCTTTAAAGTTTTTTGTGCAATGGTGAGAGTTGTAGGTTTATGTATGTGGGCTGGGTTTTTCGGAGTAGGTAATGCAACGTGTCGCAGACTTAAGGTTATGAAAATGTGGGCGGATTATGTCTCGTCTGTGGTTGACAGGAGACTAGCTGTGTGATGGTGATGGGGATGGGGAGCGGTGAGCGGTGACGTGAAAAACTTACAACGGAATTAGTTGGGAGAAGTTTTGCGAAAAGTCAGTCAAAGCAAGTTGAGTGGCTTTTGGGATTCCTATGAATTTTAGTTTAGGTGCTTAGGGTTAAAAGGCCGTGATATTAAGGTTTTTGGTGCGGACAATGAGAGCAGAAATCAGTGCACATTACGGGACAACCCCAGCCACGAAATGAATGCTTGCTCCTGTTCTTATTTTAAATGGGTTGAAAGGCTTGGGAGATCAGGTGTGTTTTCCATGAACTTCAAGCCTTTGTAGTCGCTCAAAAACGTCAATAGGTTTTTTCATACAAGATTGGCACAAAGCAGGGATTTGGTTCACCAATCTATAACTAGACCTCGAAGAAGTCTATTTTCTGCAGTATCAGATCGAATTCCGAGATCCAAATCCAGATCATAGATTTGGTTCAGCAATCTTTACCAAGGTCTTTCTCGAAGAAGTCTACTTTGCTCCATATCAGATCAAATTTAGAGACCTGCCATTTAGTTGACTGAAACCGGTGCGGTAGTTCCTTCAACATCTACGCAGATGGTCTGGGTTTAAGTCCTACTCATAGAAATACCAAAACACCCCTCTTTCCGTAATCATTTTGCAAATCTGTCGAGAGGGGCCAATCCCAAGTCAGTCGTTCGAATTCGACATGAAATATGAAATCCCCACCATCATGCAAGAAATAGCAACACACACGGGCGGCATGGTTGTGAAAAAAGCATGAACCCGGAACCTAATGAGCCTGTGGGACCAAACAATTAGATTTTGTATTTTCCATTGAGTCAGGCCGATCTTGTGTCATGCTCAGAAAAGGATCAAATAAAAAGCTTTATCATGTAGCATTGAGCTCCAAGCATGCTGTGTAGTTTCCCACTTGCGGATTTACTGTAGCAATACATCGAAAAAAAAAACGAAATATTGTGGTCCAGATCTTACCATTTCGGTCGTAGGTAAGCTTATAGGGGAAAACTAATATAAACGCCACTTAGAAGAGCGATATCATAGCCTTCCCAATAACTGATCAACCTTGCAGTAATAAATCTGATCCAGTTTGGCTAATCCTACAAGATCATCATTATTCCTTCTGTCATTCTTCGACGTCCCCTTATATGCAAGTGCATCGATCAAACAAAAAAAAAATTAATCGATCGGGATTTCTAAAAAATACTTCCTTCCTTCCTTCAACACTATTCTTCCTTCTACAACTCGTGAATAAGTGAACCTATTGAAGTTAGGCTTAGAAGGCCCTACAGATTCTACAATGATTCGTAAGGATCAGAAAACTTATCCTTAAATTCCCTAATACGAAACATTACTGAAACATCCTCTCTATTTCTATAAGGAGAGGTTCCAACCTTCACGAGGTCGTTAGCCCACCATGATAGATGTTGATTGAACCCCTTACAAAGATTTCACAGTTTGCATGGAGATGCAATGGGCTTAAGCAGAGAACCCACAACGCATATCATCGGAACCAATCGTATATCTTTTTTTTTAAGCCCAGACAGGCTTGTTACCCTTCCAATCTTGCCCAAGTACCATACTAAGACAAAGTTGATTAGTGCTCCTAGGTGCACTGCTCATCCCAACATGGACACGAAGGGCAGACTTTTCTGCTGAGACTTATCACGGTCACTTTGAACCCCCAGCAAGATTTGGTCAGCTACTGCAAAACTATTTGCAATAACTCTTGGCCACAGCAGAGTGTTGATATCAGTCGCGTCCTTAACCACGATGTCAACATCAATATCGTCATCAGAATGCCAAGCAGAGAAAATCGATCGCATCGTGCTTGGGAACAGGAATATGCACGCAACTAGATCCAAGTAGACTGGTTGAAAGGACATCATGACAGACTGGGATTAATACGCTCATTTTGAAGCATGAAGCTCGACACTTTATCATCTGCGTTTCCAAAATATTGCTAGCAATTATCTTTGTCATCGACCTCGGTATAACCTAACAGCGAATTCCGCTTTTAACAAAATGGGTACTGACTAAAGTAGACGAAGCAGAAAACCTTTCATTTAGGAGCCTTACAGCCTGATTCCTGAAATTCTGCGAATGATTATTTTTTATTCAATGGCGAGCTACATGTTTTAAACTACATGGTCAAGGTCCTTTCTTGTAATTTTTTTTGCGAAGTAATATGCAATTGGAAGATGGCAACCCAAGAAGTTTGATTTATCACAAACAAAAGGATTCCAACGCTGCGGGTAGTATTTGGGACTCTACATACATACACGGATCTTCAGTTCGGTTGACCCCATACAATCCGAAATGAACTTAGAACTCAACTATCATGCATGGACCTTCAGTCCAGTTGATTGTGGTGGTTTTCATACTCTGTGCTTAATTTTAGGTGAGATTTTTAAATTCACTTTGTTGACCATTGATCGATAGATCCTGCGTTCTCATCACGCCAAGGAATGCTCAAAATAATAAATCGAAGCATTTCCAAAAATCGTACAACAGTCGAGAATTAATGGTCAAGGCCTATTCATGGATATTGTCTTGAAGTCGACTATCAACTCTTCAGACCTGTTTTCAAGGCCGTAATAGATTCCTGGCGGATCGGTTGAACAGATCACTGATGACTTTTTTTTTGCCCGAAAAAAGCCTTAAAGATGTTGATTGCTTGGATCGGACTATTGATTAGGATAACTGTCACCCGACTTTTAAATTGTTATACAACTTGAATGGAATACTTTCGGCTTATAGTTAAAACTTTGGTAGACAAGTTAAATAGGCTGCTGGTCACTGGGCTTCGGAATTTATCGCTTCGAAAATGTTTATTCATTAACGAGTTGAGCCGCATTGTCCTGCATCGGTTTTTTCTCGCAGACGAATTCCTGCACACACCATGACATATCCAATCAAGAAGTAGGCAACTGTTGGCGAAGAGTATCTCTCATCTGGTCATCTTCACACTCTGCCACATGGTGAGCGCTGATAAAATCTGCTTCATTCGGGACGGTAGTACTACTTCTATGCGTCTATTCAAGTTGCTTACCAATATGAAAGCTCGGCGGTCAGTTATTCTGCCTATCTTGTCCATCAATACTACCTGGCTCCCAAAATTCATGGACAGAATAACTGATCTTGCATATTGGTAAGCAACTTGAATAGTCTCATATAAGTGGAACTACGGTCCGGAATAAACCTGGACCTCAACCAACATCCCTCTCCAATTAGTTCGTCCAAAGCTAATTGCCTCCAGCTGTACATTTCAGGTTGGTTGAGGTCGTTTTCGACCATCCATTCGCTCTGTCCCAGCCATTTTTAATGTCCAATGCGGAGTTATTTGACTAGGGGTATGTCGCTGTACAGCTCGTATATTTCTAGGTTGAATTTTCGTCTCCAAAGCAAGTCAACGCAAACGGGACCGAAGATTTTTGGAAGAATTTTTCTCTCAAAACTACCAAGGATTTCTTTTTCTTCTCTTGCCAAGTTCCGTGCTTCAGGGCCGTAGAGCGGCACTGGGATGATCAGGGTCTTGTTAAATGTGTCAATAGCGAGGTTCAGCTTATCAATGTCGAGTGTCCTATTGTGTTGAAAGCATATGCTTGGCCTTGCCCTTATTTACTGCTGAACCCATTTTTGCGGCTTCCTTCTCTATGCTAGCAAACGTGGTTATGACATCACTTTGAGTCTGACCAATGATGTCAATATCGTCGGCGTTCACCAGCATGCACCTATTTGTTGAATATTAGGCTTCTGGGTTGGAGCGGTAGTTTTGTGAAGTCCTACCAAAAATGAAATTAAAAAGCCACATGACATTGCATCACCTGCGTCGTTGAGGTCGTTTGTGGCCAGCGAGAATGCTCCATCGTCATCCTACACAGAAGGACACGTTTAGATGGTTTACTACGAGACAACGGTCTTTATAGTTCGTCACTATAAATGCTTTCGTGAACTGCTTCAACACCGATGAAGCAATATAGGTATCGGTTTGGACTTCCCGGATTTTTTCGAGCATCCGCCGAAGTGTGAAGGTATTATCAGTTGTGAACCAAAAATTTTTTTTTTTTGTCGATACGGGAGCTACGGTGTCACTTGACAAAATCACTGAAAAATTCCAGTCGATCAGGCAGGAAGAAATTCAGTTAGCTTTGGAAGTGATAGGCTTATGACTCATTTTGGGTCTTGTCCTGTTGATGCTTATGAGTTAGTGGATTTTAATAAATCATCTCTGACGGCGGAATGCCTTGATTTCCGGCCCCCCTGGTTGAACTTATGTTTGTACATTGCAAACCTCACTTCAGTTAGGTCGGGTGGCTTGCATTTTTTTCTTTCGTCGCTAATATTAAATGGTTCGCTCTGCCTGACAGTGGCAGATTGTTCGTCATCGCCGTTTAACAGTAAACAGAAATGGTTCTTCCATATCCTTAACATCGACTGTGTCTCAACAACGATATTTCCTTGCTCATCTTAACAGGATTAGTTTCGAGCCATGTATCCCTGGCCTTGACGTTTTTCAATTGCGAACATAATTTCTGGATGGGCACCTCTCTATATCCTCGAACCCGCGCTTATCTTGCCCTTTTCTTTCTCTTTTCTACTTTTTGAAGAGCCGGTTTTCATCTCTCCTCCTTTGCCAATAGAGCTCAATGGCAGCTTTCGTCTTCACTTGCAGCTTTGCCTTGTAGGTTTCGTTCTTCCCTTCGACATTAAATGCTGGTTGTATGGTTATAATCAAGAGGTTAAGGGATACATTTTCTGCGAAGGACTTGGAGGTCTTTTGCGGTTATAGTCTTTCGATATTAAATCTTCTCACAGTATTTCTGATTTGTTGTTCCGTGGTGGTTATCTGCATTCGTACCTGCAAAATGGTAGTGGTTCACTTCAATTATAACACCTGGAAATGTTTGGGCATATTGACTATTTGATTGAGCTGAGCGACTCTTCCGAAACCACCATTGTTCAAGGGGCCGGGCTAACCCTTAAGATTCCTAAACTACCTATAGTCTGAATATATCGAACAGCTCATATAATTTATTGACTTTGTTCATGCTAACTGCCTAATTTACAATTTCTGTTCGATAAAGCACTATCGAAGCTATTTCCCTTCCAGCAATATAGCTGTATAGCGATCCAGCAATATAGCTGTATAAAGACTAACGATAACACGTTGGGCGCACTCTACGGTACTCTACAAAATTTGGTTACCGAAGCTTTATCGAATCCTTACCGAAACTTAATACTAATGAAAAAGAATAATCAATTGGTGTATTTATTTTAAATATTGTTGTACCCACCATATTTATTTATTAATAATTATTTACAACATATTTAATGTAAACGGTATTGTGTATGATATTATAAAGGGTGATCCATTTCGAGGTTTTCTACTTTTTTCAAAGAAAAAAACACAGAAAACTCAAATTTAATGGAGAATGTTTATTATCATTTGAAAGAACATTCTTTGGCATTTATTTTTTGAAGATTATGTCTATCAAATGTTGGCCGTTGCTACGTCGCAGATGGTCCATCCGTTGAGTCCAATTTTCGATCACTCGTTCGAGCATTTCGACTGGTAACTGGCGAATGACACGCGTGATGTTTTCCTCCAAGGCCTGAATCGAGGCGGAATAAGCTTTTGACTTTACATATCCCCACAGGAAAAAGTCTAACGGTGTGATATCACACGATCTTGGTGGCCAATCGACCGGCCGGTGATGAAGTTGCGAATAGTACGCTCAGTAAGCCGATTATGTTGAACATAAGTTGAGCGAAGTGCACGAAACACATTCCTCACAGAACGTGAATTTTCATAATAAAGTTGAACAATTTGTAAACGTTGTTCACGCGTAAGTCTTTTCATTATGAAATGCCAAACAATACTAAACAAAAATAACATGACAGCATGACACGACTCACACGTGATCTGTCAAGAAAGGCTATTGAAAAAAGTATCTCTACTTGGATCACCCGTTATATTAAATTTAAAGAAAACTAGTTCGAATACCAGTAGGAACCTTACTGGTATTCGAACTCGGGTCGCCTTGCACGCCAGTCTACCACCACGACACCCACTAGGCTGTTCTTTGTAATATGCAAGAGTATTTTCAGTAATGAACATCCTGAAGCCTGTTCTGTAAAACAATTGATTGAAAGACGCAGAAACGTAATAGATTCTATAAAATGTTCACAAATAATCGAAAATGTTTCATGTGTTATGTGCATTTGATGAGATTACACTGAGATATGGGTGTCTTGATATTATTGGAAATCAAAATAAAATTTGGTGCCACAACTGGGAATCGAACCTAATTCCTTTGCGTGGTATTTTATATCAAAACATTATAAGTACTCACAGCTAATATTAGCCTTAATTCACAAGCTCTTTACATATTATGCTTCCAAATTACTTCAGCGGATGCTCTACCAAAACATCTTTTCAACCGTCACATGTACACACATCACCAGAAGCTTTTCAGAAGCCTTATGCCAATTCATCTTCTATAAAGCCTGCGCATTTCAATAAAAGAGTTATTATACATGCTGAACTTCCCTGTATAACTACAAAAAGGCTTTTTAGAAGAAATTGCTTCTTGAAATTCTAAATTTATGAGTTATAAAGAAAAATTTATAGTTGTGTGGTTCTGTATAAGCCACCTTTGTATCCATCTTAATGGGAAAAGATTGTGGAGACAGTTTTTTTTTTAAATTGTGAACGGGTTTGGAAAAGTTTGCTCACTAAAGGCTGAACTACAACAGAAGATGTTTGCAGACGACCACTTCCGTAACTCTGCGTACACATGCAATTTGTATTGAACGACCATAATAGGTTTTCGCTTCGTTTCGTTCAGTTTTCGTTAACTTTTCCTCAATTGCAAAAATGCAAATTCATTCGCTCTTTTTCTTTCATTTGGTCTTTCATACAAAAATTTGACATTTCACTTCAACAAAACGACTTCCACTCTGACATTAGCTTCCAGTGACAATGGTCTATTGTGTGCAACTTGAGTAATTGACAGTGCTGAAGAAAACTCAACGTAGAATTTTGACATTAGCTTCCGATTGCTTCCGACAATTATAGTTTAGCCTTAAGGAATATAGCATCGGATTCAGCCAAGGTAGTGAGAAAAAAATAAATAAAGAGAGAAAGTTCCTACGAAATTGCAAAGCAACAACTAACTGATCGAATCATTAAAAGAAAAGGACGACAAAATACTTGGTTGCACCAAAGAGATCTAAGAATTAAGCATCCTATTTCCTCGAAAACAAGTGGTGTTTCAACTTATTGATGAACCTTCACCCGGTCATTGTGCCACTGATCGAACATATCAAGAATCCCTAAACACCTTAATCAGTTATTTTTAACAAAATGTGAGGTAGTACTGAGAAGTTTGAAAGAATAATAGGAAAAGTAGCTATCACACGTTCTTATATATCCTTGGGACAAACATAGCAGCTACGCCAGATGTTTTTTTTTTTATCATTTCTATAAGTTAAACCTTCACGATTTTTTATGCCGGGGAAGGAAATGTAATTGTGTTCATGAGCGTATGCGTGATCCATCCATCTAATTCTAAAGGCTCCTCATTCATTATTCGTTTTCACACATCTATTTCCAACTTCAAAATAAACGCATCGCCCAGCCAACTTCAAGTTTTAATATCACACTGACACTTCCATACAAACACGACCACCTCTGACCCTACTTCAAAGAGAAATCTCACCTCTCTGCCTAGGTTGGTTAGCACATAACCTTTTTGCCGTATTTATGCCAATTCCATGTGAATTACTACAACTGCTGGCCTAAACAAATGGCGCACTTGGCAGACAATCCTGCGGGTTTCATTATATTCTGGCACCACATATTGTGTGCATATTTCTTCCTTTAGAAAAGTGCTTGTCTGCCTACCACTACAACTGCTGCTATTCCAGGAGCAGGAGTTAAAACCATGTTCTCGAGTATTTGCACCGGATTTTGTGGAAAACAATTCTCACCTTGTTGTGGTTGTATGAGAAGAAAACAACCACAAAACCTGGCATCGAAGAGACCTCTTGTAGGATGTGTTGGATTTGTAATAGTGATGACACTTTTTGAAATAGTTGAAATGATATTTTTTCAAAAATTGGAATAACTTGGTCCTTTATTTTATTATTAACGTTTGAGGGTCGGAATTAAGTGAAGTGGTGTTTTCATAATAATTTTAAAAAGAATATGCTTCAATAAAATGTTCACATTCGAAAATAGTGTGTGGTTAGTGTAATTCAAAAGTTAAAACTGAATTAAATGTCTCAGCCTTGGGTTGGCTTATCTTCTATTTAAGCAGGAACGTAATTACTGTTTCGATAAATAATTGAAGGTAATTTTTACATTATTTTTTTTATTCAGAATCGATGATATAGTACTAAATAATCAATTTTTTATAATTTTACCATGCGCCACAAGGTATGCAACAAAATTTATAAATTGATGGATTGTAGCCTACATGCAATTTCTTTGGAAAATCTGAAAATAAGAACATATTTGTGGTATATTTTCTCACATATTTCACAATATTTCTTGAATTTGACTCTGCAAACTACGTTAAAACTGTCGGTTTTAGAGACATTTTTCGTTTTTTTTTGTATATTTGTTAGTTAAATCGAAGAATTTTCGATTTCACACCCAATCAAAGGAAATTTTTTTTTGATTAAATTGTTTTTAATCTCAGTAGATCTTAAGACGTTGGTAGTTACAACACATTAAACTTTTTTTGCGTCAAAAAATGTCCATATCCAAAGAAAACAAAGAAAACCCTTCTACATTACATTTGCCTGGCATCACTGATCCCAACCCGTATGCATGCGTCTGAATAACATTCTACGGATATTGTGTGTTTATTTGCAAATGTTTGCCACACACAGTTATCTCCACACAGTGCCACTATTATTTACCCAAAGTGTCATCGGATATAAGGCCTCCCTCAGAGGTTATTACAAAATTGCTACCCTTGCTTTACATCGGTCAATCTACGAGCACTATATAAATCCAAGCCGTTGGAGGATGTGTTTGTGTTTTCTGTAGATAATGAAGACAAAGATGGTTCCCGAAATGACTTTCTATCATAAAGACAAGGATATTCGAAAACAACATTTTTATTAGCCAAAAGCTAATATGCCAACCACAGATGTGCTTAAAATTCAATTAATGATCCAAAAACTGTCCACTATGCTAAAATGGTTGACATTTCTTGTGTGCACACATAAATTACCCAAACATCGGATAAAATAAACAATTGCCAAAAATTACTCCTAAACTCCTTAACATTCATGCAGCACGCTCTAGATAAATAGTCCAATCGCATAATCCTGCTAGCCGCAGCAAAAATGCAAATCTGGTATCACCCATGGTCTGGATGTCCCCAAGGAAATGGATACCATCGAAGTTGTCGCAAAAATACGGTCCACATTAATTTTTTTTTTCCTCTCCGAAACCGGACACAAAAATAATCATCAGAAGCGATAGGGAGAACTATCCCTACCCAAGACAAACACACTCACATTCAGTGTCACAATGGAAAATAGATACGTTCAACACAAGGGGGAGTAGGATCAGAATTAATGGATCTTTGTGCCAAGATGCCAGCAGAATTCATGATTAGACAAGGACATGGACTATTGTTACGTATATCCTTGTTCTCGTATGGCTTCATCTTCGATTGCAACAGTATAGAGCAGAGCGGTTGTTTTATGAAAAAAACAACTTGTATCTCGAATATCGGATAAGTCCTTTTATTTTCTTTACCCGACAACGTCGATACCACCACCATCGAAGCCGTCATCAAAGATTCATACGCATTAAGGTATTCGATGACACTCTCGGGTTGGGTTTCGTTTGTGTCGATTATATGCCAAGGACTATGGATGTGGTAGCTTGTTGTGTTTTTGGATTTTATTTGCAAATGCCAGAATTAAGGTGATAATCTGCGTGTGGGTGCGTGGTGACGGCAGGATATATGTTCAACACGTTTTGCTTTGTCAAACGATATTTGTTATGCTATTGAACGCTTAAGAAAATTCGTGACGAATTTTGCATGCTAATTTGATTTTGTTTTCTTATTCTCTTTTCAGGTAAGTTTCCGATTGATGGTTTGTAAAAACTGACAAGCAAGAGGAGGAGGAATTCAGAAAGGATAACCAGGCGCAAAAGCACAAATTGACTAAGTGGTAAGCTGAAGAAAATTGGACAATATCCTTTTATATAAAATTTTAATGAATCTGTGGAAAATGTAAGCACGTTTCTGCTATCTTCCGGTTGGGAGATGGAGTCTTTTTTTTTTTAATTTGTATGATGATGTATATATTTCCAGGAGTAGGTTCTGATGAAGGTATATTTTTACATTTTCAGAAGTAAACGTTTGAATAAAATATTCCTCTTCCAAAACAACGTATGATTCCATCTATAAGAATTCATCTCAAACTTAAATGTAAAAGAATATAGGAAAATACCTGACGTTGTGTACCTCCTATGTACATAAAAATAAAATTGGTTTATCCATCAAAACTTAGGGATCAGTTGCACTTTTTTTTTTTTAATCCAAATCGAGGTAAAAGTACATTAAAACCAATATTAACAAATTTACTATGCGCCGCAAGGTATGCAGCAAAATTTGAAAATGTATGAATTGTACCCTATATGCAATTTCTTATAAAAAACTTTTAATCAGAATAGAATCGTTGAATGTTTTAGTACATAAATTGACTGTTTTTAAGCAGGAAAGAAACTGAAAAATATCCCTTTACACACAATTATAACGAATCAATTGGAAATTTATCTTAACTTGGGCACTTACTTGCGTTCTTTTGTTGGGGAGGTACATTATACCTCCCCCTATCAACGATATGTTGACAATGCGCTAGTCAACCTTATAAGCGACCCTAAATCTTTTTTCCGATTCGTTAACTACAAGAAAAAATCGGACGGTTACCCTCCATCCCTCTCTTACGAAAACATATCTTCAAGTGATCCACACACCATTGCTAATTTTTATGCCACCTTTTTTAAACAAGCTTTTGCCGACAACTCCTTTGTTCCAGATCCCTTTTATTTCAACTACCTACCTGACTACTCCATTGGTCCCTTTCTCTCTCAAACTTTCGAACCTACTGTAATTGAAAATAAATTAAAAAAACTCAATGATGAATACACACCAGGCCCAAATGGTATACCCGCTATTTTTCTTAAGAAGTGCTCCCTCGTGCTCTCCTACCCCCTTTCGCACCTCTTTAAACTCTCGCTATCACAAGGCGTCTTTCCTCTTATATGGAAGTCCTCCTTCATAACGCTAATTCATAAAAAGGGATTAAAGAGCGAAGTTACTAATTATCGCCCGATAGCCAAACTTTCGCATATACCCAAACTCCTGGAAAGAATCCTTAAGCTTTCAATGCAAGTCTTTAATTTCTCAAAACCAACATGGCTTTCTAAAAGGTAGATCAACCACCACAAACCTCGTTGAATTCACGTCCTCTGCGCTGTCGGCCTTAGAAAGTGGTAAAGAAGTCGATGTTGTTGCAACCGATTTTAGTAAAGCTTTCGATAAGATATCCCACAAATTAATCCTTTTCAAATTGTCTGCCCTTGGTTTTGAACCGATACTGCTGAAATGGATATCCTCTTATCTGGAAAACCGTTTCTATAGCGTTCGCTTCAGGTCCGTCCTATCTGCCCCATTTCTGGCCACCTCTGGTGTACCACAAGGCAGTCATCTAGGTCCCCTTCTCTTCATCTTAACTATAAACGATTTGGAAAGGGTTATTAAGCACTCCTCTATCTCTCTCTATGCCGACGACACCAAATTTTATAAACACATATCTTCATCACAAGACCCCTGCTTGCTTCAACAAGATCTAGATTCTTTTTCTATTTGGTGTCTCAAAAACTGCCTAGAGGTAAATGTTGCGAAATGCCAATCCATCACCTTATCACGTAAGTACAACAAGTCCCCTCCCCGTCTTTACCTTCTTAATGATCAACCTATACCCATCGTACAGTCTCTTCGTGACCTTGGCATATTGTACGACCGGGAACTTAATTTCCGTTCGCATATTGACGAGATAATTCGTAAAGCCAATTCATCCCTTGGGTTTATTAAACGGTGGTCAAAGGAATTCTCTGATCCCTACGTAACCAGATCTCTCTACATCACTTTCGTCCGCCCCCTCCTCGAATACGCCAGCCAAACATGGTCACCCTATCAGCAAGTTCATGTAGCCAGAATCGAAAGCATACAACGACGTTTTCTTCGATTTGCCCTCCGCGGTCTTTCTTGGAACGATCCCCTAATTCTGCCTCCCTATCATGACCGCCTCAAACTCAGTAACCTGAATAGCCTTGAGGACCGGAGAGATGCTGCAGACATTCTCTTCATTCATCGCCTCCTCTCAGGCTCTATCGTTTGCCCGTCTCTTTACAGCTCCATCTTCTTTAATACTAACCCTCGTAACTTAAGACACCCCCGTCTCTTCTATCTGCCAACCCACCGCACGTCCTACGGCTCCAACGAACCAATTTCCCGTATGCTACGGAAAGTAAACTCAAACATTTCCATTTTTGATTTCAACCGTAGCTCTTCCTCCATTAAACTTAGCCTCCTTCTACATAAACCCTAGCTTTTACTCCTAGTTATAAGTCTAAGTTTTTAGTTCTGGTATTGTAAGTATTGTATTGTATTTTTTTTTTCTATCTTGTATTAAGCCAAATAAATGGGACATTTTGCCCCACCAAAATCAAATTATACAGCAAAAACAGAAGAATGTTAGGATTTTTTTCAAGCCATTAAAATTAATAACCTACTTGGCGTAATGATAGTTTCCTTTGCGCTATTGTACTTCATTAAAAGTTCTAGATGCCTACTTGACAAACTGCACATTTATGGCTTCAAAAGGATAATGCATTAACTTACAGATACCATAACGGTTCCTACACGGCATGGAACTGCAAGTTTTGATTGATGTGGAGTAATCCATCGTTTTAGATTGTGGAAAAAAAAAAGATGGCAACGGATGAAGATAGGACAATCGGCGGGTAGACCAAACGTTTTGAATTCTTAAACATTAGGCTATCGAAGAACTGCACTATCGGTATTTTTTTCTGAAGATATATGAAAAGTGATGGCAGACTAGATTTCAGTGAAAGAAGGGCTTTGAAGGGATACATCAATTTTGCCTATGCTCCATCTCATAGGGGTAAATTCCTTTTTTATTAGTTTTGTAACTTCGTTTTAGCCTTGTCTACCAGTCCGTCCGCCCGTGTTTGTTTCACTGATATTGGTTCTTACATTTTGAGCTAGTAGTTGCGCAGATTTATAGAATATTGTGCCACAGCTGCTGGCTCGAGAGTTTTTCACAGTTTTCATATGACAATGACTCCGTTGAGGTCAATGAAGATGGAATGCGAGAAATATCTATAGCCATAACCGATTCAGCACAAACGGATGAGATTTCGACACATAATAAGTGGTAGATATCATTTTCGACGATTTGATCAGTTGTCGACTATACTGGCCCTAAAATCACAAGTTGTTGCCGAACGGTTTTATACATTCACATGTGGGAGCAGATAGGTGATGTTGAGGAGAATCCTGCTTTGTGGATCTGACAATCGATCCTGAGATTGGGAGGGAGGCCATCTTTTCTGGCAATCTTGTTGAGCACAACCTTGTTGTCTTTTCTGACATTCGATAGAAAGCGGCTTATTCAGATTGTGGATATGGAGGGCCTTTCCTAACTTAAGTGGCGCTTAAAGGTATTGTTGTCCTTTCTGGCATTCGCAAGAAAGCGGCTTATTCAGATCTTAGACATTGAGGACCTAACCTTATTTATTTACTTAAGTGGCGCTACAGTCCGAAATGAACCTGGGCCTCATCCATCATGCCTCTACAATTAGCCCGGTCCTTAGCTAATTGCCTCCAGTTGCGCACTCCAAGTTGGTTGAGGTCAGTTTCTACTTGTGCGCGCCACTACTGCGTCCGACGTCTGGCTGGGAACCGAAGACTATGCTAGCCGGAGTATTGGTATCCATTCGTTCAACATGTCCTAGCCATCTTAAACGTCCAATGCGAAGTTTTTTGTTCGATGTACAGCTCGTCTAGTTCTTGGTTGATTCTTTATATCCATAGCCCGTGAACGCCAACGGACCGAATATTTTTCGAAGAATTTTCCTCCCGAATCGACTAAGGATTTCTTCATCCCCTTTTGAAATGTTGCATGCTTCAGCGCCGTCTATACTAGCAAACGTGGCTATGACATCACGTAGGGTCCTACCAATGATGTCAATATCCTCGGAGTATGCTAGTAGTTGTACCGATTTTTGGAAAATTGTCCCTCTGTTGTTGGCTCGTTAGTTTTGCAGAATCCTCTCAAGAATCAAATTAAATAACTCACATGACAGCACATCGCCTTGCCTAAATCCTTTTTTGGTATCGAATGTTTGGTGAAATCATTTCCTACCCTGATGGAGCAGCAAGAATTCTCCATCGTCATCCTATACAAACGGACGAGCTTGGGTGGTATAACAAAACTAGACACGGCTGCGTATATTTCGTCTCTATAAATGCTGCCGTATGCGGCTTTGAATTCGATGAATAGGTGGTGGGTATCGATTTGGACTTCCTGGTTTTTTTTCCCAGGATCTGGTTAAGTGTGAAAATTTGATCGGTTGTGGAATTCTCTGGCCTAAAACCACATTGATAAAAGCCGATCAGGTTGTTGGCAAACGGTTTCAGTCCACATAGATATTTCGGCAGATAGGATCTTGTAGGCGATGTTGAGGAGACTTATCCCTCTGTAGTTGGCTCAGCTCAGAGGATCTCCTATTTTGTGGATCGGGAAAACAATACTGAGGTTCCATTCTTCAGGCATACTTTCTTCCGACCAGGTTTGGCTTATGCGTTGGTGGATGTTATTTTCCAAGTCATCTCCGCCGGCTTAATAAAGCTCAGCGGGAAGGCCTTGATTTCCGGCAGCCAAGCTTAACTTGAGCTAAGATATTGCTATCGCCACTGTACTCAGGTTTGGTGGTCGGCTGTATTCGCTGTCGTTGAATGGTTCGTTCTGACAGCGGAATGTTATTCGTCATCGCCGTTTAACAGTCTGCGGATGGGGTTCTTCCATATCCTCAGCATCGACTGTGTCTCAACTACGATATTTCATTGTTCATCTCGACAGGATTCTATTCGAGCCTTGTATCCTTGGCTTTGACGATTTACACTTTGGTAAAACTTGCGAACACCGTTCCTGGAGTGGCACCTCTCTATATTCACGATCGCACGCCTTCTTGCTCTTTTTTCTTCTTTCTGAAAAGCAGGCGTTCTTCCCTTCTTCTTTGCCTATAGAGCTCAATTGCAGCTTTCGTCTTCACCTGCAGCATATCCTTGTGGGGCTCGTTCTTAGCTGCGAGCATATGTCAGCATTCCTCATCAAACCAGGGGTTTCTTGTTGGTGTACGCTAGAAACCTAGCACATCAGTTGCGGCTGATCTAATGGCCTGTTGACATCGTTTCCATTGTTCTTCGACATTCGATGCTGGTGGTATGGTGTTAATCGAGAGGTTAAGGGATAGGCGTTGGTCGGAAGTCTTGGCGACCTCTTGCGATTGAAGTCTTTCATTGAACTAAATTTTTTCACAGTATTTCTGGACTGTTGTGGGGTGGTGGATATCCGTGTTCCAACCTTCGCTGCAACAAGGTAGTGGTCCGAGTCGATGTTAGCACCTCGGAATGCTCGGACATCCAAAATACTGGATGCTTGCCTCTTGTCTATCGCAATGTGATCAATTTAGTTGATTGTTCGTTGATCTGGAGACCGCCACGTCCCCTTAGGGATATCGTGGTGAGGAAACCGTGTGCTATCTATAGTGGCATTTTGTTACGTAGCGAAGTCAATTAGTCTAAGTCCGTTTATAGACGTGTTATCGTGTAGGCTATGTATTCCGACAACACTGCTAAAGATGTCTTCTCTTCCTACCTTTCCGTTAAAATCTCAAAGCACGATTTTAACATCGTACTTCGGCCGTCGCTCGTAGGTTTTTTTAAGGAGCTCATAGAAGCAATCCTTAGCCATATCATCTTTTTCCTCCGTTGGGGCGTGAGCGCATATATGGCTTATGTTGGCGAATTTGGCTCTAATGCGGACTGTTACAATACGTTCGCTAATGTCTCTGGAACATAAGAGTTCTTGTCTAAGTCTGGCATTTATAACAAATCCGCATCCGAATAGAGCCCGTCGCTACAGCGTTTTAATAAAAACGGAAGTTATGGTGCCGCACCCAATATTTTATGCAGTCCCTTTGGATGTGTGCTCTTGTTATCCCCTCACACGGTCTGAACCTTAACATTTCCGGTTATTGAAAGTTATAGCCATGGCGACTAACTAACAACTTTTTTCGCCTACTTAAAACTTACTGTTCCACTCACCATAGCTAAGTTTGAGGTCATGCACCTACTAAAGTGGACGAAAAATACAACCACTACCACTTTAAGTAACAAGGACAACTTTCATAACCCATCAACTGGGTTCGTAAAACCGTCCCGAAATCTAGGTAAATGCAGGATCCCATTATCACTGATTACAGCGGGACATAAAAACATAATTAAACTGCATTATCCTAAATATCATGCAAGAGTGTTCACTTCATTAAAAAGTCATACATGTATGTATTTATACAATATTTACTGCTACTTTGTGGGAGCGGGCTTCATTGCTCATTACAGTACTGCTGCTCCTTCCAACGAAACGCATCCTACTTGAGTATCATTTACCCGCTCTGTGAGTGTGTCACTAAAAGCTGGCAAATAATTACCACCATACCACCCCACATTTCGTTCCACTTGATAATTGGAAAACAAGCACAGCCTCTAGTACACACACACACACACACACACATCCATCCACATATTATGGAGCTCGGAGAGGTGGTAAATTAATTTATTAAAAACGTCCTTTTTCGGTAGTAAGACGGTATTACAGCCGCCCTAATGATACCAACTGCATCAACTTGCTGAGCGCAACAGCGGCTACACCAATCTGTTCCGCAACAGGATTCTCTGTATCTTGGTGTAATTTAATTTAAATAAAGTGCAAGTAAACAAGGACTCATCTCATATGGTGAATCCCGGATACAGGCAAAAAAGGAGCGTGTGAAATAATAAAAATTCGGAATTTAATGACATTCTGAGTGGGATGGGTGAAGTTGCGATGTCCTTATTTGAATTACAGCCTGAGTTGGGCTTGGTCGGTACTCATAATTTGTCCCGCAAAAGTTAACACGACGGGCATGAACGAATTCGTTGTCCCCGTGCCAGCTGGATGAAAAGAAATACGCTCCGGATACGTTCTCATGTAGCACGTGCTTCGTTCGACTCTTAATTAAATGACGGGACTTTTTGTTATAGCGCGGGCTGTTTTTTTTTATTTTTTCGCCGTAAGTTTTTCTTTAATATTTTTTTTTTGCTATAGCATTTATTAAAAAAAATTATTATTCCCAGATAAGGATATACAAATGGGTGGAAAAAAAAATGGCGAACAAAATGAGAACATTCTCTGGTTCAGTTTTGTAATTGTGTTTATTTTGTGGACTTTAGGTCGTCGTTTTATATGCCATTGCATAGGTCTGTGGATTAATTAAATTCCGTGATGAAAAGAAATTAATGAAGAGCGAGCTCTAAATAAATATATCTACATGCAGTGCTTTGGTTTTGTCTTGTCGGTTGTTTTATGTTTATGTTCGCCGCGGGGTAGGAATAATCAGCAATTTTTCGAAATTGCGTTTCCCTCAAAAAAAATTTTAACAATAGCGAGCGTGAATTATTTTTACCAAAAAAAAAAATATCTGTTGGATTAAATGATGTTAATTTATTTTTGGTCGCGTATGTGTGTGTGAGTGGTTTTATTTGCCTCAAGGCTGGTTCTATTAATTATTTTTTTAAAGGGGATTAACTTCAAACATTTTTTTAAAGTGGGATATTTCCTTTGCTCTCTAATGTAAACACGAAAGACTTGTTTTAGTATTGAAATTATGGCAAAAAATAAGCCTGATGAGTGGAAGGTTGTGCATTCAATCACAGAAAAACTCCATGAAACCATAATTCAAAGAAAAAAAAACATAAGAGAAGGCTACAATCCACTTTTGGCGATGAAATATAAAAATTGTCATTGTAAGAACATATTTCTCAGACAGTTTATCAAAATCATTTATGGTTCGACAAAAAACATCGTTTTATGCCATGAGGTATAGAAAGGGTTTTTGTATGAAAACGCCTCAAAAAAGTGGGCGTGGATTAAAATGTTATATGGAAGAAATTTCCTCACCTCGATATCCATAAGCGGACATGGCGATCTCCAGCTCAACGAACGCTCAATCAAACCGATCACATAGCGATAGACAAGCGCCACGCATCCAGTATTTTGGATGTCCGAACATTCCGAGGAGCTAACATCGACTCGGACCACTACCTTGTTGCAGCCAAGGTGAGACTGCGGATATCCAATACGCCACAACAATCCAGAAATACTGTAAAAAAAATTTAATGTCGAAAGACTGCAATCGCAAGAGAACGCCAAGACCTTCGCGCAACGCGTATCCTTAAACCTCTCGATTAACACCATACCACCAGCATCGAATATCGAAGAACTATGGCAACGATGCCAACAAGCCATTAGATCAGCCGCAACTGATGTGTTAGGTTTCTCGTTCCCACCAGCAAGAAACTCCTGGTAGGAATAATCAGATGATGACGAGAGCTGTCGTTGAGCTCTATAGGCAGAGATGAAGGGAAGAACACCGGCATTTGAGAAAGAAGAAAAGAGAGCAAGAAAAGTGCGCGATGGAGGATATAGAGAGGTGCCACTCCAGGAAAGATGTTCGCAAGTTTTACCAAAGTGTAAAACGTCAAAGCCAAGTATACAAGGCTCGAACAGAATCCTGTCGAGATGAACAAGGAAATATCGTAGTTGAGACACAGTCGATGCTGAGGATATGGAAGAACCACTCCTGCAGACTGTTTAACGGCGATGACGAACAACATTAAGCTGTCAGGCAGAACGAACCATTCAATATTGGCAACGACAGCTAGAGCTGCCAACCACCCGACCTGAGTGAATTGAGGATAGCAATATCTAAACTAAAGCTTAATAAGGCTGCCGGAAATGACGGCCTTCTCGCTGAGCTTTACAAAGCCGGCGGAGATGACTTGGTAAGTAACATCCACCAACTCATAAGCCGAATCTGGTCGGAAGAAAGTACGCCTGAAAAATGGGACCTCAGCATCGTTTGCCCGATCCACAAAAAATGAGACCCTCCAAGTTGCGCCAAATACAGAGGCATAAGTCTCCTCAACATCGCTTACAAGATCCTATCTGCTGTAATATGTGACCGCCTGAAACCGTTTACCAACAACCTGATCGGCCCTTATCAGTGTGTTTTAAGGCCGGGAAAGTCCACAACTGATCAAATCTTCACACTTCGGCAGATCGTGGAAAAAACCCAAGAAATCCTAATCAATAGCCTCCACCTATTCATCGTTTTCAAAGCCGCATACGACAGCATTTATAGAGACGAACTATACAGAGCCATGTCTAGTTTTGGTATACCGCCCAAACTCGTCCGTTTGTGTAGGATGACGATGGAGAATTCTCGCTGCTCCATCAGGGTCGGAAACGACATCACCTACACATTCGATACCAAAAAAGGATTTAGGCAAGGCGATGCGCTGTCATGTGACTTCTTCCATCTGATTCTTGAGAGGATTGTGCAAAACTCACGAGCCAACACCAGAGGCACAATTTTCCAAAAATCTGTACAACTACTAGCGTACGCCGACGATATTGACATCATTGGTAGGACCCAACGCGATGTCATAGACACGTTTGCTAGTATAGACCAAGAACTATACGAGCTGTACAGCGACATGCCCCTGGTTAAAAAAACTCCGCATTGGACGTTTAAGATGGCTAGGACATGTAGAACGAATGGACACTATTACTCCGGCTCGCAGACTCTTCGATTCTCAGCCAGGGACGCAATAGAGGAAGACCTCGCCGAGAGGCATGTTGGTTGAGGCCCATGTTCATTCCGGACTGTAGCGCCACTTAAGTAAGTAAGGAAGAAATGTTTACGTTAACAGATCCAATGATTTTGCATACATTATTTTTTTTTAAATGTTAAAAATTTTAACGAGAAATGTTTTTTTTACTAAAAACGCCCCAAAATTGTAGGCGTGGCAAAAAACTTTGTATAGACGAAATATAGACATTAGAGTTCTCTAGATATCTTGTTAAGACAGTTTTTAAAAATCTAAAGTTTTTCTAAAACTAAGTTTTTCTTAAAAGGGGGCGTAGCAGGGGGCGGATTTTGAAATTTCTGCACTTGTTCTGCATTTTCGGAAAGAGAGTCTATATACCATATTTTAAAACTCTAGCTAAAAATGAAAGGCCCTAAAATCGGTGACACACAGACGGACGGACGGACGGACAGACTGACAGACATGGCTTGATCGACTCAGCTAGCAATTCTGAGTCGATCCATATACTTTGAGTTATATCTACCGAAATTATTTCACTTAGCTACAAACTTAATGTCAAAACTAATATACCCCTATGGGATAGGGTATAAACATTTGAAGGTCAGATATAGATATACACCAACTTTCGAAAAAGATTCTGCGAATTCAAGGAACACAAAAACGAACAGCGATCTACGAAAACTAAACTTACAAATGGTTCTTTCGACTTTTCCTGATATTCGTTTGTTTAATTGAACCACTCCGAGGTGACTAAAAAGTTAGAAGCGGATTTCCGAGGTCAATATTAGCTAGTTCGCTCAGATATTTCAAGAAGTGTTCGCTTAGGGTCCAGTTATTATAGCTATCATTGAAAAGCCTTATTGGAAATTTTCTTTGAACGGGTGTTTCTTTTATATTTTGGATTTTCTAATAGAGAAAAACTGACATTTTGTGGTCAAATCTGGCAACTCTAATGTCATTCATGTTCAGTTTGGTTCGCCATTTCATCACGAACAGGTTGACAAATGAACAACTCTTGCTAATCGTGCAAACTTATCTCGAAATTAATGGTTCAGTTCGCGAAGCTTACCGCAACCTGCGTCCATTTTATGGTAGACATTAATTCCGTTAACCATGGAACGTTTTCGCACTACGTCTACTCTCTGTGATAACACGCATCCGCAGAGACGTCGGACAGTGCGCACCGAAGAAATAATTGCCGCTGTAGAGCAAAGTGTTGAAGAGGACCCGAATGAATCGATTCGCCACCGAGCACAGCTATTGGGGCTTTGTCCATCAACTTTTTGGAAGATTTTGCGCAAAGATCTTGGCTTACGACCTTACAAGATCCAGCTTGTGCAAGAATTAAGGCCACGAGACCATGCAATGCGTCGTGATTTAGGTGTATGGGCCGAAAATTAGATTGATCTCGATGCTGATTTTCATCGCAAAATTTTGTTCAGTCATGAGGCTCATTTTTGGTTGAATGGCTACATCAACGAACAAAATTACCGAATTTGGAGTGAAGAGAATCCACATGAGACCCTTGAGACGCCATGACACAAACAAAAACTGACTGTTTGGTGTGCTCTATGGGCTTGTGGAGTCATTGGGCCATACTTCTTCCGAAATGACCCTGGAGAGTCAGTTACCGTTATTGGAGACCGGTATAGAGCTATGACAACCGAGTATTTTGTTCCCAAATCGGATGGCATGAATCTGGATGAGATGTGGTTCCAAAAAGACGGCGCTACCTGCCACACAGCGCACGTCACAATCGATTTATTGAAGGAAACATTCGATGAGCTCATAATTTCGCGGAATTAACCTGTCATTCGGCCACCATGATCGTGTGATTTGACACCATTGGATTATTTTCTTTGGGGATATGTGAAATCGCTCATCTACGCTAGCAAACCAGAAACTTTAGGAGACTTGAAAGCCGACATTCGTGGCGTTATTGCCGATATACGGCCTCAAATGCTCGAAAAAGTGGTTGAAAGTTGGACTTGGCTTTATTCGAACCATTCGCGGCGGCCACATGCCCGAAATCATATTTTAACTGATTGACATTAAAACCATTTTCTTGTGCTTTATTTCAATTAAAAGTTCTATAACTCTAAAAAAACACACGATAGTTTGGCCAGAGTGGCCTGGATTTTAGACA
The DNA here is from genome assembly GCA_949824845.1 of Rhingia rostrata. Classification (NCBI taxonomy): domain Eukaryota; kingdom Metazoa; phylum Arthropoda; class Insecta; order Diptera; family Syrphidae; genus Rhingia; species Rhingia rostrata. The sequence goes on from OX463757.1 coordinate 19,787,961, forward strand.
CGTTGTGCGTCATTACGTCGATTTCATTGTACACAATTCTTCGTGGCTTCGACATTCTGGACTGTCAATACCAGAAGGAAGGTATATTGAGATCTTTTCTGGTTCAAATCAGCTGGTAAATGAGCCAACGCGCATTCCAGATATTGACAGTCAAGCCGCCAACAGCCTGGACGTAGTTTTAACATCTCCCCCGATAAATACACCATAAATGTGTTATCGCCTCTAGGCACGTCAGACCACTGTATCGTATCAGCTAATTTCTCGTAATCCAACCACACAGTTAAAGGAAAAATTCCTAAAAGAACTGTCGAGAAAGCCAACTGGTAAGCTCTAAACAGTTACTTCAAGAATTTTAACTGGTCATTGTGATTCCTCGACAGTGACGTGGATGCTACTGCTGATGCGATAAATAGCATCATTCTCCTGGTCATGAAATCCTTTATATTCCGTGTAAAGAGAATTCAGCCGAAGGTGAACAGGTGGTATAACTCGAGCTGCAAAGAGGCTGTTAGGGTGAAAAAGCTATATTTTCGGTCATATAAGTCCAACCCTACTAACCCTACTGAAGAAAACCGTTTAAAATTCAAACGAGCCAGATATGACTGCAATGCTCACATCAAGCGTGTAAAATTCTTCCACGACCAAAATTTGAGGCAAAAAATTCCCAAAGGCAGTAAACACTTAAAGTCGCTTGTAAAAAAAAGGATTCGGCCTTATCTACCATCCTAACGCTCGTTTAAAATGACATTCCAACTATCACCTCTCTAGACAAAGCCAATCTGCTGCCAGAACGCAGAACATTCTATGGGACCAACCCACTTTCGTACTCTTACAGTCGCAAGAGTATTTATCGACCTTTACCTACACAAATTGGCTGGTCAAGATGGTATCTCCCCCATAATTCTGAAGAGGTGTTCTTCAACGCTAGCACAACCACTGCGAAAGCTTATCCATCTGTTCTAATCATCAGCACTCTTCCCGAGTCGATGGAAAACCGCATTTGTCCAGCCTGTCCCACAAAAATGTCGAAACTTCTTCTTCTTACTAAGAATCGAATCGTTCGGGAAATGAACCTGGAACTTTTGCAAGGTAGTTCAAAGCCTACGATACAGAGTAGTGATAGCTTTCTTAAGCCATCATTCGTTAGCTCTGTACATGTTATGCTTCAGATTAACTTCGTGCAAAGCTCTAACGACACATCTTAACGCATGGTACATGTACATTCATTGCCGGAAGCCTAAAAACAACCTTACAGAAGTCAAAACATCATAATTTCGTTTATGCTTATGAATTTCCCTGCATAATGTCTCAAACAGACTTCTACCCAAAAAAATCGATTGCAAAAATCCTCAACCTCCGCGCACAAGTAGATACTTGTCAACAGAAATAATTGCTTGTTTAAATTGAATTTGATTGCCTTAGAGAAATCATTGATACTTGGGTCATTTAGGAAAACATTTTTTTCAACGAGCTGGTGACTAAATATATCGGAAATCTCCTGTTTCTATGTTTTCTTTTTCCGGAACCACAACCAAATCCGGATGGTAAGTAAATGTGATTCAACAAAACCGAGAAAGAAGCTTCACGCAAGTGAATCCTCCCAACGGACATAACAGTGGTGCTAAATTGAACTGAGTTCGATGTGGAAGTACGAACATCAACTTCCACATCAATTGATGAACCTTATCAAACCTATAAGCAACAAACGGCTTTTCCACCAAGTGTCCAAAATTGACAAATGGGACGGCATTAGCCCATCTATTGCTGAATCTGCGGAATTTCTGGGGGACCATGCTATATTGAAGGCCAATCCAATGAAGCACGTTCAGTAAAAAAAATGTTTCTTGATCGAGGATATCCTTGTATCCAATGGAGAACGGACAGCCTATTCGAAGGAATGATGTTCGGTCATATTAAGGGCGTCCTTCCATAATAAAAATCTGCCTAAATCAGGCAGAGGCATAGTTAACCTCCAACACCAAATTTGGTGAAAAGCTAAAACTAAAAATATTTGGTGCCCCAAAAAATGGCGACTCCGAGTCATTATCAAAAAAAAAAAGAAATTCTACACCTTTCTTGCGTTTGTGAGTCTTAATGCGTTCATTTCTCAAAATAAACGAATCCGCTGGCACTGAATGACAAGTTATCGAGTTAACACCTCCAATTCATATCCCTACACCACATTCCCCAGAATCAATGCAATTCAACATGACTGAGTTCCTCAATTCCAAGCACATCCACAAGTGTATAACATCTCTGCGCTCCCAAGTAATGAAGACAAAATTCAGGACAACACATGATGTGTCCATTAACCCGGCAGAAAAAAAAAAAAAAAAACCCCCTAAGAATGATATTCCCAGATATGATTATTCCATTTTATTACACACCACTTATCCGACAATGCCTGTCTCCTCATTATGCTCCATTTGGCCAAAAAATTGGTATGCTCCCATCTCCAAAATGATATCCTCGTACTCCTTACCAGTAAATTATCTGCCAAAAATGCTCCCGCAGATATAAATTCTCCAATCCGCACAGAGCACGTACTACAACTTCACCCCACCCGGCTCGCTATCGCATGTCCTTTTCGTATGCTACATTAATAACTGGCCTTCAGTATATTGTTAGAGTTAAGGGATAAAGTTTGCTTTGCTGGCTTTCGCCGGGCAGGACCATTTATCAAATATTATTAGTACCTGGGTACACATTCTCGAAGTTTGTGGGCGTGTCTGCTGTTGCTGCTGCACGGCGGCCACTTTGTCTTCATATCGATTTTGATAATAAATTCACCCAAGGAGTCAGCAATCATTGTGTAGCGGCTGGTAGTGGTGGTGTAGGCCAAAGGATTTCGGACTACCATGTAGGCGAAAAGTTATAGACTTGAAAAGTTGTTTTTTGCGAACACGAATATGCACGATCTGAAGTTTTTTTTGTTTGGTAATTTTACAGGCGGCATTTGAGTATTTATTTGTCTAGGTGTCAGATAATGACGGTGGGCAAGGACATCAAGCCTTGGGGTAAGTGAACCCAATAAACAGTAAAATTGAGCACGTGTCCAATCGTGGTGGGACTGAGAAAACATTTGTTTAACAAAAGTAATCAATTCCCCATTTTGTACAGGACTACAACTAACAATTGATCAAAAACAGGGTCCTGGTGTTGTCCTGTTGTTATGCTCGTTTTTTTTTTATATATATATTTGCCAGCGATTGCGATTTCAGTAAAACAACATTCACTGCATTTATTTTGAAAATATCACCAGGACATTCGTTATCCGCGAGAATAATTGCCGAGATAGTCCTTCCATGGATGGGTGGACTTGTAGGCAAACCTGTGACATCCATTATGTGTCATTTTGGCTGAATTGGTTATGTGTTTGTCTGATTTTCCCAACCCCCACTTTGACTGTCACATTTTATCGGCATTTACAAAACCATTTCAGGCTTGCATACAGAAAAGCTAATTTCTGTCTGAATTTATCGAGGCAGTTTATAGCTTGTCCAGCCTTAAACATGGCAGGATGCGAAAATGAATTAATAAATGATTTTGGTTGGTATTTATTTAAAAAGTCGTTCAGGTTTTTTTTTTTTTTTGTCATGTTGTGCGTGTGTGTTTATTTCACATCCATTACCAACATGGTCAGGATGATCAAACAGTCGAAAGAGGATGTTTGGCAGGGGGTAGTCCTCTGGATTCCGATGTACAGTAATAAGCCTTGTAATATAACAGTGCTATTGTGGTGGATATTTATTTTTCAAAGGACGTTTTTTATATTAAACATATTTTAGTGATAATTATTCATAGTGCTACAAAAAAAGAGTTTTTGTGGTGAAATGTTGCGAGAGTTGCGAATGTGTCCGTAATGATATTTAAATATTTTTTCAACGTTTTCTGACTTTTGACAAAAAAAACTGCACGGGATGGGAGAATCAGTTTGAATATGAAAAATTCTTTAACTAAATATGATAAATATCGAGGTGGGCTTGGAGTTGATAAGGCGCCGAAAGGTAGTCAGTCTTCAAAATCCAATATGTGGCTACTTAGTAATTATATGGAGTTTCACAACACTTTTGCGCCATAAAAAAATAATCGTAGGTCTATAATAACCTTTTCTGAAAGTTAGCCCAGTGTTGTGCTCTGAATCTATCAACACATTTATCAGTAATCAAAAAGCTTTTATTTAACTTTAGGAAGGGCTTGAAGTAAAAAATTATTTTATAACAAAATGGATACAGCTGCCCGCAATTATTTGTGCATCGCTTAAATGCATTACAAGCTTTATGGAGGTTTAAAACAAGCTTTATGTCAATATCGCCGGCGTATGCTAGTAGTTGTTCAGATTTTTTGAAAATTGTGCCTCTGGTGTTAGCTCGTGAGTTTTGCAGGATCCTTTCAAGAATCAGATTGCATAAGTCACATGACAGCGCATCGCCTTGCCTAAATCGTTTTTTGGTATCGAATGTGTAGGTGATGTCGTTTCCGACCCTGATGGAGAAGCTAGAATTCTCGGTCGTCATCCTACACAAACGGACGAGTTTGGGCGGTATACCAAAACTATACATGGCTCTGTATAGTTCGTCTCTATAAATGCTGTCGTGTGAGGCGTTGAAATCGATGAATAGGTGGTGGGTATCGATTTGGACTTATTGGGTTTTTATCCAGCATCTGCCGGTTGTGGACTTTCCTGGCCTAAAACCATACTGATAAGGCCGATCGGGTTGTTGGTAGCAGGTTTCAGGCGTTCACATATTACGGCAAATAGGATCTTGTAGGCGATGTTGAGGAGACTTATGCCTCCGTATTTGGCGCAACTTGGAGGGCCTCCATTTTTGTGGATCGGGCAAACAATGCTGAGGTTCGATTCTTCAGGCATACTTTCTTCCGACCAGATTCGGCTTATGCGTTGGTGGATGTTATTTTCCAAGTCATCTCAATTCCGGCAGCCTTATTAAGCTTCAGTCTAGATATTGCTATCCTCACTTCACTCAGGTCGGGTGGTTGGCAGCTTTCGCTGTCGTTGCCAACATTGAATGGTTCGTTCTGCCTGACAGCGGAATGTTGTTCGTCATCGCCGTTTAACTGTCTGCAGAAGTGGTTCTGCCATATCCTTAGCATCGACTGTGTCTCAACTACAACATTTCCGTGTTCATCTCGACAGGATTCTGTTCGCAATAAAACCAGCAGGGGAATACTAGACTATACCCAAGAGACATTTTTGGTAAGCATGACATACCGCAGGGTTACACTTTGTTTTCAATAACACCCTTCAGCCTGCTTACTTACTTGAATAAAGCAGCACTATATTCTGTATATCTGTCTAGAAAAAAAAGTACCCTACGGTTATGATGTCCATTAGATCTATAAGAGCTATCTTGACCAGCTCACAGCTTCTTCTAAAACTTCTCGTAAAGTTCACCATTAAAGCTGCAACATGTCTGGTTTTCCCACTTGCTAAACAGGCCTCGTTATAAAAAGCATTTTAGCATCCAAAATACCAATCCTAACGTCAAGTCAGATGCACCATAAAAATTAAACAAAATTTCACCTTACGGCGTACTTACTTAAGTGGCGCTTCAGTCCGGAAGAAACCTGGGCCTTAACCAACATGCCTCTTAGCCCGGTCCTTAGCTAACTGCCTTCAGATAGCACACTCCAAGTTGGTTGAGATCGGTTTCTACTTGTACGCCCCACTTAAGGTGAGGTATTCCTCTACTGCGTCCGTTGTCTGGCTGGAAATCGAAGAATCTGCGAGCCGGAGTTTTTTTGTCCATTCGTACTACATGTCCTAGCCATCATAAACGTCCAATGCGGAATTTTTTAACCATTGGTCTGCCGTTATACAGCTCGTATACTTCTTGGTTGAATCTTCGGTTCCGTTTGTGTAAACGCGCTATGGTGACGAAGATTCAACCAAGAACCATGAGACCATCCGCTTTTGAGACGGTCCATACTTCACCGGATTGGCATGATCAGGGTCTTATATAGGATCTCCTTAGTAGTTCGAGTGAGGGCTTTACTACTTAATTGCCTTCCTTGCCCGAAGAAATAGCGGTTGGCAAGAGTAATTCTTCGTTTTATTCCTGACGATATGTAGTTGTCAGAGTCAATAGCGGAGCCGAGATAGATAAAGTCCCGTACCTCAAAGTTATATCCGTCAATGGTGGCATTCTGCCTAATTCGTCGATGTTGTGTGTCCTTTCGTGTTGACAGCATATACTTCGTCTTGCCATCATTTATTGCTAAACCCATTTTTGCCGCTTCCTTCTCTATACTAGCAATCGTCGCTATGACATCACGTTGAGTCCTAATAAGGATGTCAATATCGCCGGCGTATGCTAGTAGTTGTTCAGATTTTTGGAAAATTGTGCCTCAGGTGTTGGCTCGTGAGTTTTGCAGAATCCTTTCAAGAATCAGATTGAAGAAGTCACATGACAGCGCATCGCCTTGCCTAAATCCTTTTTTGATATCGAATGTGTCGGTGAGGTCGTTTCCGACCTTGATGGAGCACCGAGAATTCTCCATCGTCATCCAACACATACGGACGAGTTTGGGCGGTATACCAAAACAGTACATGGCTCTGTATAGTTCGTCTCTATGAATGCTGTCGTGTGAGGCGTTGAAATCGATGAATAGTTGGTGGGTATCGATTTGGACTTCTTGGGTTTTTTTCCAGCATCTGCCGGTTGTGGACTTTCCTGGCCTAAAACCACACTGACAAGGCCCGATCAGGTTGTTGGTGAACGGTTTCAGGAGTTCACAAATTACGGCAAATAGGATCTTGTAGTCGATGTTGAGGAGACTTATGCCTCTGTATTTGGCGCAACTTGGAGAGCCTCCTTTTTTGTGGATCAGGCAAACGATTCTGAGGTTCCATTCTTCTGGCATACTTTCTTTCGACCAGATTTGGCGTATGAGAGTGGTGAATGTTTGTTACCAAGACATCTCCGCCGGATTTATAAAGCTCGGCGGGAAGGCCGTCATTTCCGGCAGCCTTATTAAGCTTCAGCTTAGATATTGCTATCCTCACTTCACTCAGGTCGGGTGGTTGGCAGTTTTCGCTGTCGTTGCCAATATTGAATGGTTCGTCCTGGCTGACAGCTTAATGTTGTTCGTCATCGCCGTTAAACAGTCTGCAGGAGTGGTTCTTCCATATCCTCAGCATCGACTGTGTCTCAACTACGAAATTTCCTTGTTCATCTCGACAGGATTCTGTTCGAGCCTTGTATACTTGGCTTTGACGTTTTACACTTTGGTAAAACTTGCGAACATCGTTCCTGAATGTTTTCTTTCTCTTTTTCTTCTTTCTGAAAAGCCGGTGTTCTTCCCTTCTTCTCTCTCTGTCTCTCGTCTTCACCTGCAGCTTAGACTTTTAGCCCTCGTCCGTGGCTGCGAGCATCTGTTGGCATTCCTCATCAAACCAGGGGTTTCTTGCTGGTGGGAGCAAGAAACCTAGCACATCAGCTGCGGCTTATCTAATGGCTTGTTGGCATCGTTGCCATTGTTCTTCGACATTCGACGCTGATGGTATGGTGTTAATCGAGAGGTTTAGGGATACTCGTTGCGCGAAGGTCTTGGCGGTCTCTTTTTCACAGTATTTTTGGATTGTTGTGGCGTGCTGGGTATCCGCATTCTAACCTTGGCTGCAACAAGGTAGTGGTCCGAGTCGATGTTAGCTCCTCGGAATGTTCGGACATCCAAAATACTGGATACGTGCCTCTTGTCTATCGCAATGTGATAAATTTCGTTGAGCGTTCGTTGATCTGCAGACCACCTTGTTCCCTAATGTATATCGAGGGGAGGAAACCGTGTGCTAGCTATAGTGCCATTTCGTTCCATAGCGAAGTCAATTGGCCTAAGTCCGTTACCAGGCGTGTTGTCGGGTAGGCTATGTTTTCCGATAATACTGCTAAAGATGGTGGCTCTTCCCACCTTTCCGTTAAAATCTCCCAGCACGATTTTAACATCGCACTTCGGTAGTCGCTCATAGGTTTTGTCAAGGAGCTCATAGAAGCAGTCCTTCGCTATATCATATTTTTCCTCTGTTGGGGCGTGAGCGCATATAAGGTTTATGTTGGCGAATTAGACCTTGATGCGGATTGTTGCAATGCGTTCGCTAATGTCTTGGAAACATAAGACTTCTTGCCTAAGTCTGGCACTTATAACAACTCCGCATCCGAATAGTCGCTGTTTCTTCTCACTATAATGCGGTCCGTAGTAGATGTCACAGTTTTTCATCCTCTTTTTGCCGGGTCCATCCCATCGTTTATCCTGGATGGCGGTATTATCGTTTTTGTAGCAGTTCTTCCGCTAGTTCTTCGCTTGTACCTCTCTTGCTTAGTGTTCTCACATTCCGAACGTCGTTGTCATTTTTTCATTTAGCCAATAACAATAAAATCAGTCCTTTCCGAGGCTATTGGTTGGATCGTGACAATTTTTTTTTTAAATGGGTGGGTAGTTAAACCAAAGCATAACCACCAACCTGTAGGGCCAGTTCCAATTTATTAGATACCCCTAGGACAAGGGGCCATCAGTATCCACTACGAGATTGAGCGTTGCCGTTGGCATTTCGGTTCATCCGCCCCCATCTCTGTTCAAAGGGCCTGACTAACCCTTGAAATTCCTAGACAACCTGTTGTCCGAATATGTCGAAGCAGCTTGTCTAGCTTGTCAGCTGATGAATTTTCTAGGCAGTTACTTAAAATTGGAGATGGAAAAATGCGGATAGATAATGAAACTGGACACTACCCACACTGATTTTTGTCGCATCACTCAATCAAAACAAGAGCTGATTGAAAGAGTTTTTCCAGACATTAAACAACAACACAAACATCATCGTTGGTTGAGCGAACGAGCCATATTAGCGGCAAAAAATAAAGATGTCAGTGAAATTAATGAGGCTGTTTTGGAGGAGATACCAGGCCAATTATTCACATTTTTGTCAGTGGACACCGTTATGAATAAAGATGAGGTGGTCAATTATCCCACCGAATTTTTAAATTCACTTGATCTACCAGGACTGTCACCACCCATTCTACAATTGAAAGTTGGAGCACCAAACAACCAAAATTGTGTAATGGTGCAGGACTTGCGGTAATGAAATTTATGACCAATGGTATCGAAGCCACTATTTTGAATGGAAAATTTAAAGGTGAAAACGTCTTAATTCCACGTATTCCAATTATACCAACAGACATGCCTTTTGTATTAAAACGTTTGCAGTTCCCAATTGCATTTGCCTTTGCTATGACAATCAACAAATCACAAGGACAATCATTGCAAGCGTGTGGTTTAAATTTAGAAAAATTTTTTCTTTTTCACATGGACAATTGTATCGGGTTTTTCAATAAGAGCGCTACAATGGTTTTTTTTTTAAATAAAACAAAAACGGTTTTGGATATCTCAATGAAATTCTTTATTCCTGTGAAAGTACGTTTGATGCCATTATGTATGGAACTCGATATCTTTTGCATGGCCACCACGGGCACGCTTGCAGAAGTCCAGACGCTGAACCCAATTTTCGACGGTTTTCAAGCATAAATCGGCCGATACTGCTGCAATTTCACGTTCGATATTCGTACGAAGTTCATCAATCGTTGCTGGCTTGTTGGCATAGACTATAAATTGACGTAGCCCCACAGGAAATAGTCTAACGGCGTCAAATCGAACGACCGAGGCGGCCAAGCGAATGGACCATTTCGTGAGATAGCACGTTCTCCAAACTTGGTTTCCAATAAATTGATTGTGGCATTCGCTGTGTGGCTTGTGGCGCCAATTGGGGCCAAAAATATTCGGTTATCATTGAACGGCAGCGATTCCCATTCACAGTAACGTGCCGGTCTTGATCATCACGGAAGAAGTACGGCCCAATGACGCCGCCGGCCCATAAACCACACCAAACCGTAATTTCTTCGGGATGCAATGATGACTCATGGAGTACGTGTGGATTGCTTGCTGCCTTACCAATATCGAATCTTTTGTTTATTGACGAAGCCATTCAGCCCGAAATGAGCCTCATCGCTGAAAATGATTTTTCGATGAAAATCCGAATCATTTTCAAGTTGCGGCCCAGCCCAATTCACGAACATACGACGCTTCTGGTGGTCAAGCGGCTTCAGTTCTTGCGTCAATTTAATCTTGTAAGGATATAGGCCAAGATCATTTCGCAAAATTGGCCACAACGACGTCACAGAGATGCCCAACGCTTGAGAACGACGTGTGAGAGACACATTTGGGCTTTCTCCAACTGAAGCCTCAACGGCAGCAATATTCTCGACACTACGGGCACTTCTTTGTCTCACTGGCACGGGAACAATTTGCACTCTGCCTGTGGATTCAAATTTTTCCACTAGATGCTCAATTTTTGATCTGCTAGGACGATTATGACGACCATAAATTGGACGTAGCGCTCTTAACGTTGAGGCCACTGACTCCGAATTTCGGTTGTAAATTTTAATAATTTCGACTCGTTGTTGGATCGTATATCTTTCCATCTTGAAATGGCAAACCTTACTGAAGAGAAATATCAAAAGAGCGGCAAGAAATATGGCGTCGTTTGCTGTCCCTGTCGCTCAACCTTTGTAGCGTCCCTGTTGGAAAACCCGATATCAATTATCCCGAACAGAAATAAATTGGTTCCCTTCCGTCTATTTCGACTAAACTGTAAGACGCCATACCTGGGATCCTTAAATGGAGTTATTATTATGGCACGCAAAAAGTGTAAAAAACCACTTTAATCTCTGCAAACAGAAAAGAACTGTGAAAACAAAGGAAAAACTTTGTCGAAGTGAATAGATTTTGTTTTTTTGTTTGCGTTCGTTTTGTTTTGTTGAATAACTGTAAAAAAGGAGTTGAGTTTATTTCACTCTATTCCCCCGTGTCTCTACCCATTTGCGCCCGCTCCCATTCTACCTCCCAAAAGTATTCGCATTAACGGTATAGTTGTTCTCTTGTTTTTTTATTGCGCGCACTGTAGAACCGTTATTATTTCCTTTCTTTTTTTTGCGTTTTGTTTTTTTATTTTATCCTGGCAGAGCTTTTAATTTCACCAACAATAGCAAAGTATTTTAAATCATTCGTTCTTCGTTGCCAACAATGGTGTGCGCGCATACAAGTTCTACTTGCACCCTGCGGGGAATTAAGTCAGCGCGCTTTTGCTGGCAAGCAAAAAAAAATGAAGCCTCCGCGTGCTCCTTTACGAGGCAGAAAAGGAGGCCAGGCAAACGCTGGAATTGTTCTCCAAAAAAAAAAAACGAATCATTGTTGGGGCATAAATCATCTTACAGTAGGTGACACACTGATGCCAGTTGTATGTCACCTTTCAACAGATGTATGCAGGCTGTGGATGGGCTTACTAGACTTTTACTTTGTAAGAAAGTGCATCCACCTACATCCTTCTTTCCCTCCCAAGTTGGCACTGTTTTTCGGCGGAACAATAAGGAACTTTAGCAAAACTCAAATCAGGAGATGGTGACTACGAGGATTTACACACGAGTCACACTACCAAACCGAGACACACCCTGCCCCTACCCCTATGACATGAACGGTGCTTGTAAATGCTGGCTTTTCGAACCGACTGCTGGGAGTATTATAAATGAGCGTTCAGGCTCGGTGCACATAAAACGATGTTTGGGGTGTTGTGTGTTGTTCATTATCTGGTAAGCTACTCGACTTTTGTTTTCGGCGAAAAATAGTCCTTACAGGAACGCTGCTGTACTTGGATCCTGAACGAGGTTTTTAGTGTCAGCCTAGTTGAAGTTGTGAAGTTCCTCATGTGACTTCTTGGCCTCGTTTCGTGTGTTATCACTTTAATTGCAGTTGAGTCATTCCAATTGGGGTAATGCAGGACTTTCGAAGAAGTAGCGCGCTAGGATTTATGTTACAAGGGTTTATGTCATCGATGGAGGACAATTGTTATTAAGCCTTTTATTGACGTTTTGTATTGTTAAGACTGATTATGTGTTTTGGAATATTTCTAAGCAAATCTTACTGTCGATAAGTTGATGGTTTGAGAAACGGTTTTATGGTAAGTTGCCATAATGGACGTTTCGCATAAACAATGCCGAGGTGACGTGAGTTGGCAACCATGATCGTGCGATTTGACTCCGTAAGCCTTTTTCTTTTGGGGTTCCCTGAATAATTCGAACTAACGATCAAAATATCAACACGATCCAGGATAAATCGTTGTGATTGAGTGAAGCATTGGCAGATTTGTACGGATGTCATATATCATACACACATAGGTTAGGTTTGATTGCAATGGCTGCAATCGTTGTGGTACCACGTGGATTTGTCGACTTTCCATATTCACGTTCGCCTAATTAAAACATTCAAAGCCACTTCAGCAAGATTCTCAAGAAAGTAGTTTCCCGGAGTTTTCTTCAATCGGGGAGAGCTGGACGAGAGCAGAGAAGGTTAGGACGAGAGCAACTTCTGCAGAGGTCATTGCTAAAGAGGCCTAGATTTTTGCGTGTAGACCTATCGGTGCTCATATTTGATCTATTCAGCATTTTCAAGTAGATAGAGCGGTTCTGATTATAGTTTGGCCCGAGTTTCCAGGATACTTGGCAAATAGTGCCGCTTATCCATCTGCGGTTTGCTTTCTCATCGCATCCAGTTTGATCTGTGACTTACATATAGGGGGGAGGGGGCATACCTTACACATCTCTTGGCGGTAGAATATCAAGGGAAGTTCCCTGTCTGGCAAGCTCGTCCGCCTGGTATATCTCTGTCCCCCTCTACCAACAAGTACAAATACAATTTTTTGGCGCAACATGCTCGTTAGTATCCAGGGCCGAACTTCGCACAATCATTCATGTGTGCGTGTGTACTTCTTGCACGTTGGCGGGACCCCCTGTTTTATGCTAACTCCAAACGCCGAGTTTGAGATTAGCTTTACCTTGAAAATTGTTACTACTCGGATGATTTGTCAGATCTTACGAAAGGAGGGCCAGTGAAGAACGATTTTGGTGTTACTGAGGCTGGGAATCGAACAAAGACCTTCATCGCACTAACCATCGTATCCCATATACCCAGAAGAGGTGAATGGTGAAATGCTTTGCCATCTCATTAAGAAATCATCGGCATTCGTGGGCTTATTTCGGTTTGAACGAGATGGATTCCAAGGGATTTGGTTGCCAATTGGCTGTCACTGAAGATGATAATATACTTCGTGGATATTACATTCCAGGACAAGGCTTCTTTAATTGCTATAATTCTTCGTTTACAACTATGCAAGTGTTTCTGGAATCTCCCTTAACCTCTTAAACCTTTCCGATTAGCCAGTTATGAGTTGCAAGAAGAGGATTACTGAACCTGAATATGTTCAGAATGACATTTGGGTCGGATGTTTCGAACGAGATTCCGGGCGGCTAGGAATCTGACTCATTTCCTCTACATCCAGTTGTGCTTCTGGGTTAACTTCCCTAGCCCTGGACACTGCTATCTTAGACAGACCTTTGGACCTATTGTCTGCGCTGACAATCTTCTTGATGTTTTCATATGATAAATACCTAGGTCGCGGTAAGTGTACGCAGAACCTCGATGGTCGTGATGAATTCGGGGGGAGGTTGGAGTCGAGCTTCACTTCCACCTTCCCCCATTTTTTCGTTTTTATAATTCCATCCGCGTCACTGCTGTCATTTACCGCGAATTCCTGATTTTCTTTCAATATTTGACTGAACGTCTTAGCAGGATTCTGTAAAGTGAGGATTATCCGTTTTTAGCTTTTGGCACTCCTCGTGCCTCCTCCTCCTCCCACCGATATTTGTCTTTTGGACTCTGTATCCTTAGAGGAGCTGGCGAAACGTTGAAGTTGTCCCTTTGCCCAGCTCAGAGAAGAGTTTTGTTTTACAGTCCGATATACGGACGGGATTTTTCGGATACAATCAGCGTCACTGCGGTCAATTAACGCGAACTCCAGATTTCCTTTCAATATTTGACTGAACGTCTTAGCAGGGGCTCTGCAAATTGAGCGTTAGCCGTTTTTAACTTTTTAGGGGTCCTCGTGCTGTGTTCCACCGGCCTTTATTTTTCGGAATCTGTATCCTTAGAGGAGCTGGCGAAACGTTGAAGTTGTCCCTTTGCCCAGCTCAGAGAAGAGTTTTGTTTTACAGTCCGATATACGGACGGGATTTTTTGGATACAATCAGCGTCACTGCGGTCAATTAACGCGAACTCCAGATTTCCTTTCAATATTTGACTGAACGTCTTAGCAGGGGCTCTGCAAATTGAGCGTTAGCCGTTTTTAACTTTTTAGGGGTCCTTGTGCTGTGTTCCACCGGCCTTTATTTTTCGGAATCTGTATCCTTAGAGGAGCTGGCGAAACGTTGAAGTTGTCCCTTTGCCCAGCTCAGAGAAGAGTTTTGTTTTACAGTCCGATATACGGACGGGATTTTTCGGATACGAGCATCAGCGTCACTGCAGTCAATAAGCGCGAATTCCAGATTTCCTTTCAATATTTGACTGAACGTCTTAGCAGGGGTGCTGTAAATTGAGGGTTAGCCGTTTTCATCTTTTAGGCCCTCCTCGTGCTGTCTTCCACCGGCCTTTATCTTTCGGACTCTGTGTCCTTAGAGGAACTGGAGAAACGTTGAAGTTGTACCTTTGCCCAGCTCAGAGACGAGTTTTGCCTAACCGTCCGAAGTACGGACGTGACTTTTCGGTTACGGGCAATGGAGGACGGTTGATTTGTTGAAGATTCGGGAACTCAAAAAAGATGGGAGTCCTACCCTCACATCTCTTGGCTACGGAGCGGACTAGGTTTCCCCGATGACTCGGATTTGTTAACAGCAACAGAGGTATGATCTACCCTGGCACACCCATCCACTACGTTTGCGGAGTCTCTACGTTATCGAGGTGATGTTTCCAGGGGAGAATACCAGTATGGTAGACTAGGGCAAGGGTTGTAAAAAAGGGTGATTCATTCTCAATAGAGGCGTGGTTTCAACGCTGAGCGCGCTCGAAGCCGAATAGCCGTTTCAACTTTTATGGTTTGGGTTGGTTGGGAGAGAGTCCCCTTGCTATACTTTTCCAAGATTTGGGTTCGCACTAAGAACCATTGTCTTGACCGATTCTCTTGGAGAAGATGCGCACTCAGCAATCTTTGGGGTTCCTACCTTTTCGGAGTTGCCTACTTGGATCAGACCAGGTTTTCCAAAGTCGTGTTTGCCTTGGCTACGGCAGTGCTTCCAGGTGTCACTCCTGAGGTGAATATTTTTTAAATTTTTTTTTTTTTTTTTGTGTTCATATTTTGGGTCCCAGGAGTGATGAAGATCCGCATTATGTGGGCTAATCAGTGTAATCCGAAAAGCTGCCTGGTATCCGGATACTTCGTTAGCGACTGAACATTTGGTAGAGCCCTCAGCATGATCGGTTATCGCCAAGGGTGCTTTGACATCCTAATCCAGTCCCTTGGTTGTATTTGGTCCACGGGTGGTATTGTAGATTTTCACCAGCCCTGCGAGTATGGCTTCCATAAGGCTTACATACACACAGGAGACTCATATCCGCCGCACCCGGGGACGTGCCCTATAGGAGAGAACTTAACTCCACACAGGTAATTACGTTATACATTGATCCGTGTAGTTGTAAAAATCTATATAAGTAAAAAAAACTTAACCATAGTATGGATTAGAAGTCCTATGGTTAAGTTTTTTTTCACTCAAACTTAAGACGCTTACATAATCCTTTTTCATACTCAAACGACAACGCGCATCAGTGAAATGCTACCAGGTGTGTCCTTCCAATGACAATAAATCATCAAACGTTTTAGTTCTCCCTGCAGCTTGGCAGACAAATATTTTTTGTATGATTGACAGTCGATCTAAATTTAAAACGCTTCATAAAAACAACTCTCCTCATTAATTTCCCATCAATCACGGGAACAGTTTGATTCTCCAGAGACAAAAGTCAGCAAAAAAAAAACAAAAATCTCATCACACAACATCGATCATCTGCATTTTCCCACTGGCTCTGGGTATTCCCAGAAGTCCAATCCAATTTTCACAAAAACATCCTGAAAAACTGAATAAAATCTCTGGAGCCGCAAAAAAATCTCACTCAGCACACAAAAACACATCCGTTTACACAGCTTTTTAAACAGTTTCCAGTTTTTTTTTTTTAACAACAATATCGCTAATCCATTATGAACACATTAAGCGACCACATCCGCCGTGCATACACCAACAGCCAGGATGGAGGACGAGAAAGCACTTAATCGAAATTGGTTTCACTTTCGAACCAATTCGAAATGAACGTGCATACCGAGGAATATCATGGCAAAAGGAATCCTCTAGCAGGGAGCGTGTGGGATGTTCTTTTGTCTACATGTGTTGCGTCTCCTTGTCGACGGACAAGGACCGGTGTGTGGGAAATTTATATTCATAAAACATTTTCTCGCACACTTAACTTTATGGCTCCATTGCGAGTGCTGGTGTTGTTTAATTTTGAGCTCTCACGCGAAGTCCAAAGGAGATGCACCAGGCCAAGGAAGTCGCCATCGCCAACACCATCTGTGCACAGACAAAGAATGAGGGATTTGAAATGTAAATGAGACTATTCCTCGTCCTGTGGTAGCTATACAATTTTTGCCTCGATCAACATAGAGCTTATACCATCACCGGTCCTTGCAGGATCCATCCGCAAAGCGAGGTGCTGTAGCACTTGTTTATGCAGGTGATGAATGTGCTGCGAATTTTCGTGCATCCCATCATCGTACTAGCCAAATGGGCATTTTATGGAAATATCCTGCTGCGATTTGCATAAAAGGTCCCAACCAAAATGAAGGATTTCTATCATCATCGTTTTTGGATGGACCAGGACTACGAATGATGTCAACATCCTACTCCTCTGCTCTGCCAATTGGAATTTTGATTTTTCCACTCGTTTTTGTCGTATCCTTGCAGTCAGGTACTTGAAGCTGTCGAATTCCAAAGTTGACATCGAAAATGTATGCAGAACAAATTTATGCACTCTTAAGCACGGAGCAAGGTTCCATTTCGAGGACTTGTGTAAGGCTCCCTTGGGGTGGTGGTATTCGAAGCGCGTATTGATCCATTCAATCTTTTTTTTTTTTTTGGGAGCCTGCATCCAGAAGAACATTCAATAGTTGAGCTGAATGCCGGCCTTGACCTTGTTTCGTGTACAGTTCATGTGCATGCGAACATGAATAGATTTATGGCACACACAACTCACACACATGGGGCGTGTCAGCATATGTGTTCGGGGAATTGAGGGTTAAATTGTTTGAGCTGAGCGGAATATGGTGATGAATGCTTTCCTGTGAATTTGTGTGGTGAGGGTAGAAGGAAATCTACATTGGAGAAAGGTCATTAAAAAAAAATCCCTGCCTCTCAATCAATAACTGTGGTTTTCATGAGGATGTGAGGATGGCGAAATTTGTTTATATGCATGTGAAGGGCTTTAAATTTCAATGGGATTGAGAAGGTGTGTTTTTTTCTTTGAGTAGTTGAAGTAGGTGGTGGTGGAGGGAAGTTAAAATTAATTGAAACCCTCATTAAGGTTGAAGGAGTTCGCAGAAGTGTACAGGATAATTCTCAAGATCTTTGCATTTATTTAGATGCAATAAAAATAAACTTATAGCCCTACGTAGAAATTTTACTGCAGTGCACTCACTGAACGTTTTAGAACCACTGAAACCTTAGTTCTGCTTTTGTTTGGCCTCTATACAGGTCTTGTTGGATTACTAATTCCACATCAAACAGCCTTCACTCAAGACAATTCTGTATTATCTCTATAAATATTTCAAAAGACGTATAAGCAGAGTCGTACTAAGGTATCGGCATTTTCTATCGGGTTTTTCAACAGGGACGCTACAAAAGTTGAGCGACAGGGACAGCAACCGAAGCCATATTTCTTGCCGCTCTTTTGACATTTCTCTTCGGTAAGGTTTGCCATTTCATGATGGAAAGATATACGATCCAACAACGAGTTGAAACTATTAAAGTTTACAACCGAAATTCGGAATCAGTCGCCTCAACGTTAAGAGCGCTACGTCCAATTTATGGTCGTCATAATCGTCCTAGCAGATCAACAATTGAGCGTCTAGTGGAAAAATTTGAATCCACCATAGTGCCGAGAATATTGCTGACGCTGAGGCTTCAGTTGGAGAAAGCCCAAATGTGTCTCTCACACGTCGTTCTCAAGCGTGGGGCATCTCTGTGATGTCGTTGTGGCGAATTTTGCCTACATCCTTACAAGATTAAATTGACGCATGAACTGAAGCCGCTTGACCACCAGAAGCGTAGTATGTTCGTGAATTGGGCTGAGCCGCAACTTGAAAATGATTCGGATTTTCATCGAAAAATCATCTTCTGTGATGGGGCTCGTTTCGGGCTGAATGGCTTCGTCAATAAACAAAATATGCGGTATTGGTCAGGCAGCAATCCACACGTACTCCATGAGTCATAATTGCATCCCGAAAAAATTACGGTTTGGTGTGGTTTATGGGCCGGCGGCGTATTGGGCCGTACTTCTTCCGTGTTGATCAAGACCGGCACGTTACTGTGAATGGGAATCGCTACCGTTCAATGATAACCGAATATTTTTGGCCCCAATTGGATGATATGGACTTGGAGGACATGTGGTTTCAACAGGACGGTGCCACAAGCCACACAGCGAATGCCACAATCAATTTATTGGAAACCAAGTTTGGAGAACGTGTTATCTCACGAAATGGTACAGTCGCTTGGACGCCTCGGTCGTGCGATTTGACGCCGTTAGACTATTTCCTGTGGGGCTACGTCAAGTCTATGGTATATGCCAACAAGCCAGCGACGATTGATGAACTTCGTACGAATATCGAACATGAAATTGCAGCAGTATCGGCCGATTTATGCTTGAAAACCGTCGAAAATTGGGTTCAGCGTCTGGACTTTTGCAAGCGTGCCCGTGGTGGCCATGCAAAAGATATCGAGTTCCATACATAATGTTGATGCCATTATGTATGGAACTCGTACTTTCACAGGAATAAAGAATTTCATTGATATCCAAAACCGTTTTTGATTGATTAAAAAAAAACTTTTGCAGCGCTCTTATTGAAAAACCCGATATTAACATTTTTCAGGTGAGGTGAACCTATGACGCTCTAAGAGCTTCCTGAGATAATTGACCCTGTCCTTGAATTGTTTTTAATTGTATATTGCTGCTTCTGGAAGTACGTTCTATTATTAGCTTGTTCCGTACAAACAAATGTCGGTACAGAGATGTTTGTGTCGCTGTTAGATGTTCCTATGAACTACAGCACGTCTTGATATTATTTCTCTAATAAAGAGACAGATGTCTTACAAGTTTTTGCTGTGCAAAGATTGCTGCTTTGAAGTAAGGAATGAATCTTCTATAAGGTGGTTTGCACGTCTCTGGATAGAGTCCATTAAGTAAAGTTTACGTTTTGAGACCGAAATTGAAACAGGAAACCAGTATTCAAGGGCGTATCCGTCTTACTTGAAGAAGAAGCTGAGGTGCTGTTAAAAATCTCTTAGCTCTGAAAATGGCACTGCTGATTGGGTAATAGATGGTGTTGTTGCCATTATACATCTGACCCAAATGCAATGCCTAGCCGATCTTCTGATTTGACGAATGTGATTTTGTAGGTCGTCGTTTATAGAGAAGATTGGTTGGCATCTCTGCTGGTGTTTAGCAATAGCAGTTCAGGTTTTTATTTCAGGATCTACTGTAGTATGAAGATCTGATTAGTTGTATACTTTACAAACAAAAACATAAAAAAAAATTGGCCCAACAGGGACGTTAGTACCCAGGGCCTAGCTTTCTCACAACCATTCATGTGTGCGTGTGTACCTCCTGCACGTTGGTGGGACCTCCTGTTTGATGTCGACTCCGAACGGCGAAGTTGTAGACTTTCCTGACTAAAAATCTCATTAATAATCAGGCTGTTAGCAACCGGTGTATCGACTTTGAGGAGACTTCTTCTGAGAGTCTCCTTTTTTGTGGGTCGGGCAAACGATATATTCTGAGGTTCCATTCTTTAGGCACACCTTCATATGACAACATTTATCTTATTAGTAATTTACTACTTAGAACTTACTTAAGTGCCGCTACAGTCCGGAATAAACCTGGGCCTCAACCAACATGCCCCACAAATGAGCTTATCTTGTAAATGTGCGCTCCATTTAAGGCGAGGTCTTCCTCTACTGCGTCCAACATTCGGATAGGAATCGAAGACAGCCGGAGTATTGGTGGCCGTTCGATCCACATGCCCTAGCATCCTTCATCGTCCAGTGCGGAGTTTTTTAACGATGGGTCTAAAGTTGTACAGCTCGTATAGTTCTTGGTTGAACCTTCGTCTCCATAGACCACTCAACGCAAATGGGACCGAAGATTTTTCGAAGAATTTTCCTCTTGAAAAGACCAACGAATTTCTTCATCCGCTTTATATGCGGTCCATGCATCAGTGCCGTAGAGCAGGTCTGGATTGATAACGGTATTCCATAGGATGTCCTTTGTAGTTCGATTGAGGGTTTCACTACTAAATTGCCTTCTTACACCGAAGAAACAGCGATTGGCAAGAGTAATTCTTCGTTTAATTTCTGACGAGATAGACAAAGGTCCCGTACTACCTCAAAGTTGTATCTGTCAATTCTGACGTTCTGTCCAATCGTCGATGTTGTGTGTCCTTTCGTGTTGACAGCATATACTTCGTCTTGCCCTCATTTACTGCTAAACCCATTTTTGGCGCTTCATTCTCTTTACTAGCGATCGTGACTATAACAACACCTTGAGTCCGACCAATGATATCGCCAGCGTATGCTAGCAGTTGTACCGATTTTTGGAAAATTGTGCCTCTGGTGTTGGCTCCCGAGTTTTGCACAATCCTCTTACGAAACCTCTGAGTCTTGTACAATCCTCTCACGATTGAAGAAGTCACATGATAGCGCATCGCCTTGCCCGAACCTTTTTTTCGTATCGAATCTGTCGGTGAGGTCGTTTCCGACCCCGATGGAGCACCTAGAATTCTCCATCGTCATCCTTCACAAACGGACGAGTTTGGGCGGTATACCAAAACTAGACATGCTCTGTACAGTTCGTCTTCACAAATGTTGGCATATGCAGCTTTGAAATCGATGAATAGGTGGTGGGTATCGATTTGTCTTTTAGAGTTTTTTCCCGGATCTGCCAAAGTGTGAAAATTTGATCAGCTCTAGGCATCCCCGCCCTTGAACCACACTGGTAAAGGCCGATCAGGTTGATCGTAAACGGTTTAGAAATTACAACAGATAGGATCTTGTAGGCTATGTTTAGGAGACTTATGCCTCTGCAGAAGTGGTTCCTCCATATCCTCAGCATTGACTCTCAACTGCGATATTTCCTTGTTCATCTCGTCAGGATTCTGCTCTAGCCTTGTATCCTTGGCCTTGACGTTTAACACTTTGGTAAAACACTTTGGTAAAACTTACACACATCGTTCCTCTCTATACCCTCGATCGCGCGCTTTCCCTGCTCTTTTTTCTTCATTCTGAAAAGCTGGTGTTCTTCCCTTCTTCTCTGCTTGATAGCAGAGCTTGATAGCAGCTCTCGTCTTCACCTGCAGGTTAGCCTTGTAGTTCTTCGCTCGTACATCTGTCGGCATTCCTCATCCAACCAGGGTTTCTTGATTCTTGCTGGTGGGCGCGAGAAACCCAGCACATCATCAGTTACGGCTGATCTAATGGCTTGTTGGCATCGTTGCCATTGTTCTTCGATATTCGGTGCTGATGGAGAGGTCAAGGGATACGCGTTCCGCAAGGCCTTTGTGGTCTCTTGCGATTGCAGTCTTTCGACATTTAATTTGTTCACAGTACTTCTGGTTTGCTATAGCGAGGTGGATATCCGCACTGTTAGCCCGGCTGAAACATGGTAGTGGTCCGAGTTGATTTCAGCCCCTCAGAATATACTAGATGCGTGCCTCTTGTCTATCGCAATGTGATAAATTTGGTTGACCGTCCGTTGATCTGGAGACCGCCATGTCCCCTTATGGATATCGAGGTGAGGAAACCGTGTGCTGGCTATAGTGGCATTTCGTTCCGTAGCGAAGTCATTTAGCCTAAGTCCGTTACCAGACGTGTTGTCTTGTAGGCCAAGTTTTCCGAGAATACTGCTAGAGATGTTTTCTCTCCCTAACTTTGTGCTAAAATCTCCCAGCATGATTTTAACATCGTACTTCAATAGTCGCTCATAGGTTTTTTCAAGGAGCTCGTAGAAGCAATCGTCTTGTTCCTCCGTCGGGGTTTGAGCGTATATAAGGCTTATGTTTGCGAATTTTGGCTCGATGCGAACTTAGCGCTAATACCTTGGACACATAAGGCTAAGTCTGCCTAAGTCTAGCACTTATAATAAATCTCCATCCGAATGGTAGCTGTTTCTGCTCACTAAAATACGGTCCGTAGTAGATGTTACAGTTTTCCATCCTATTTTTGCTTGGTCCATTCCATCATACTTACTAGATGGTAGGAATATCTTCTTCGTAGCAGTTCAGTGCTTCCCCTACGCCTCTCCTGTTTAATATTCCCACATTCCAGGTGCAGATAGGAAAAACCAAAACTAGATGGCTCCGTATATTTCGGATCTAAAAATACTTTCGAGAAACTCCAATTTACCTACATGACTTCAAAGCGACTTTCGTGCTCCTTTTTCGCAAATGTATTTTGAAATACAAGAACCTACTTCTGAAAAATGAGTTTTTTCTGTGATAGAGTAGCTCACCCAGAGTATAGCCAGCAAGCTAGAGGTCCAGATACAATTCATTAGAAACCTCTTAGACACGGGGCATCACTATTCACTACAGAACTAAGCGGTGGATTTGGCCTTTTGGCTCATTCCTCAACATCTCTGTTTAGGTAGCCTGACTCTTATTTGTCCTGTTCACTGATCATTTTATCCAGCTTAGCGGGGATAGAACCGATTGCCTCCACCTTGGGAATATGTGCTTAAATCGATAACGAGTCTTCCCCCTCTTCAATCTACTCCCGCGATGACTTTCCACAGGCATTAAACCACAATCATGATCAAGGTACTTGGCAGTCTAAACTTTGGTAGAATTCATCTAGGTAAAAGCTTAACTGGTTAAATAAGATTGCATTTTTGAGAAAATTTCAAGAAACCAACGCCGTCTTTTGCAATCTTGGATCCATCCCAACGTTTATGACTAAAATCAGAACCGAAAAAATTAAACATTTAGCAATCACGGCTGTAATAAGGTCTCAAACCAAGCTTCTCTCTTGATTTCTGTGTGCAAAGTTAATATTTCTGCCAAAAAGAACAGGACCTCCTAAACTTGGCTTCTAAAGAAATTTTTGAGAGGCTTCTCATGACCGTCTTAGGCTTGAATGTTTGTCAGAATTTCGTAACAGGTAGACCAGTGGAACAACTTTCATGTAGTTACTTTCGGAATTCGAAAAAGGGATCCCGGGGTTAGCAGTCCAACGGACTAAAAACTGCATCAGGCAGGAAGTCTTAGACATAACTCTTGCCTCCGAATATATGTGCAAATAACCGTATCAAGGACTATAGTGTCTCCAACGAGAACAGAATATTGATACACACAGTTCAGCTTTAAGGACTCTCCTCCAAGTCCGAAGAAATCTGCACCACCAAGTGGTTCACAACCAATCCTCCTAGTTCAACTATGCTCTGTGGACACCAAAAATGAAACAAAATAGAGAATCCGCACCAGTTGCTTTGGTGGGATATGGGGGGGGGGGGGCTATGGGGGCTCATGGACCACTAATACCTTAAGATGGCAGACTTCGGATAATTGAAAATGTTAAAAGTTTGGGCTTTCTGAAATCAAAATCTCTAAATTGTTTCTATGGAAAGTTATTCATAACCTCAAATAGAAATTTAAAAATCCATCAACCCCCTAGATGCGCACAAATGTCCCTAATTTGAAAGCGTTTGTTCATTGTAAACCGTTCCATGTAAAACCAGGACAAACCTATTAATGCTTAAACAGCTTTGACTATCCTGCATCCATGGTGACACCACTTCTAATCCAATCACCTCAGTTACCATAGTTGCCATTATGACCTTTCTCCCACTCACCCCCACCTCGGTCTATATATACAAAAACACTTCCTCGCCATCTCCCAATAATGTCCTTATTCTCCTTTTTTCATTATCTTTTCCATTATCGTCTTAATGAGGAAACAAGAAAAATCTCATCCCTATCGTCGAGCTCGAGAACTACCCTCGTCGGCAAATTTTTCTCCGACTTAACCCTCCCTTAACTGGCAGTTCCTATTAGCATACGTTAAGCACCTCGGCGAGTGCATTTTATCTCGACAACACACACACAAACACACACACACAGCCTATTAGACCGGAACTTTGGCAGGCAGGTGAGTTCACTGTAACAGATCGAAATCGACCTAATTGAGTCAACGTTGGTGACTGTGATTGCATGCCTCTGAAAGCGGCTTAAGTACGCCCGGTTCCCGAGAGTTGCACAGTTGACTCTCCCCGTATGCAAATAACAACCCAATAACACAAAAAAAAAGGAAAATCGAGCACAGGACAACAGTTAAAAAAAAAAACAGCATGGCGACACTTAACTCACATGTGAATGATTTGCATTTTTATTAGAAAACCCGTGTTCCGGTACCCAAACCATCAGCAGACTCCTGGCAACTCGTTTACATAACCGGGTGAGCTTGTACGCGAGTGTGTGTGAGGAAGGGCTAGGGTGCGTTAAGTGCTCAGTTCACGGCGTAATTTATTCCGTTATAATTTGCCCCATTAACCGCAGGAAGCCACCGAGCCTCACATGTGGGTGGGGGAGCGTAGCTGTGGATGGAGTTGCAGAGTAGCTTCTAATCTCGCTTGGCCTGACAGAAACTGATAGGAGCTTCTTAGAGGAGTCCTTGTTATATACGTGGGTTTTGCTGTTTACGATCCCGATGGCATGGAGTGAGCCTTTTTATTTGTTCGTCGTTAAGAAATTTATTCGGGTTATCGCAAGAATGTAAAGCTACAACTGGTAAGAAGTTCCACGAGTCCTGGCTGGAGTTGGAGTATAAAATGTTTACCCAAGTATGTGGGTGCGAGCTCTTACCATGGAAATTAGTCATAAATTGTTCCGCTGGTTGGGTATGTATGTGTGGTTTGACGAATTATGATGGCCGGCTGTAGTATTGAAAACGATTTTCCTCGTCTCCGAGTGGTATGTGTAATTGAGGAACTTCTGGGCTTGCGATTGTTTCAGATCTGTGAGGAGTGGTGGTGGAGGAAGGGTCTCTATAAAAACTTGTATGGGCTATTATACACTGGAAGTTATGGTGTCGCCAATTTCGGAGTCATGTGTGGTTTGACTGTGCGGAACTCATGGAAGGATACATGAGTCACATGATATGGGAATTACGGCTTCCATGGCATGGGTGTTTAACACGAATGGTAATTCACTACTAAAGATTAAGAAATCGAGAGATTTTTCAAATTTAGAGCATGTATGTATGAGACTGCGTGTTGATCAACCTAGTACGTCACATACATTTGCTGCAGTGTCCATGTGGGTGCAGTGATCTATTAATTAGTGCGTTTGACTACTAAGTGCGAGGCACCTGGTTCAATGAACGAAATTATTTTAATGCTCCACGTGTTGCAAAAGCATGACAAACATCCAACAGTATACCATTCCCATGAAAGCTTCCCAAATGTGCCGTTCGGAGCCGGCTTTATGCAGGAGCTCGTCTTCTTTGTAGAAAAATATTACATCCCACATAAAAATGAAGAGAGGAGTTATTGAGCCAGATATATACATGGATCATTGCTGAATTCGTAACTTAAAAAATGGCATTCAGTGCATTAATTTCAGAAATTTAATAAACCACATCCCATACTTATAAACATATAAGACTCCCAACACGTTGAGGGTATTTGTCTGTGACGAGACAGCCTTCCATTGTCCTTGGCAACAAGAAAAAAAGGTTCCAGTAATTCAGGATAACCGGCGAGTTATCCACAATTTTGGTCCGTAAGCTAGATTTTCAGTCATTTTTGGAGTCCCGAACAAAGAAGAAGCGCGCTTGGCTGGAGCATTACTTTCATCTTCTTAATAATTCCAAACCTATGTAGTCGACGTATAGTTTTCAAATCTTTTCAAGATCTGCCATAGAGACAAAACAGCCTCATGAGGCCTCGGTCAATATAAAGTACTATTGGGTTCCTAAAATTTAAGCTCCGCGGTGTAGGTCTCTCATCACACTCAGGTCAATATATACCCATTGAAGCCCTTTAACTCGTTGACATTTACTTCCAACAAGACGTTGTTACATTCCAGTGAAAACAAGGCCTTATTGCGAGGAACATTCGATAAACAGCTAGGCTAGCTAAATCCTGTTGTATAACACTTTTAGAATTTTTACTTCACGGCTACGTAAAATTCAAAGTCAATGTGGATAAGCCGGTCTGCTGTCCTCGGGTGACGGCTTTGCCCGTCAAGTAAGGGGTTGTGCTTTGACTTAACCATTCACTTATGTAACAGAAACATTGTAACGAAGCAATAAAGAGACTCGGAAGGGCGTGATATTGTTGCCAACTATCCTGCTAAATGAAAAAAAAAGGATAACGGCATTCATATCTGCACATGGAATTTGAGATTGCTAAACAGGAGAGATGGAAACCAAGTGCTTAAGAACAGACATTACTACCATCCAGGATATACGATTGGATGGGTCGGGCGAAAAAAGGATGAAAAACAGTGACATCTACTACGGTCCGAGTTTTAATGAGCAGAAACTGCGGCTGTTCCTGCCAGACTTAAGCAAGTAGTCTTATGTTTTCATGACATTAGCAAACGCTTTGTAACAATCCACATCAAGGCTAAATTCACCAACTTAAGCCTTATATGCGCTCAGCTCCGATAGTGGAAAAAGTTAATATAGCGGAAGACTATTTCTACGAGCTCCAGAACATAATTTATGAGCGACTACCGAAGTACGATGTTAAAATCCTGCTAGAAGACTTCGCTTTGGAACGAAATGCCATGAAGGCCAGCACAATGCTATCATAAAAATCTATTAACTATCAACGAACTGTCAATCAAATTAATCAAATTTCGATTGATATGGGTTGCGCATCCAGTGTCCGAAGAGTGCAGTGCAATGCCCCGAGGAAATAAGCCTCCATGGGGCTTAGTTCCCAAAAACTATCACAATGTGATTAATTTGGTTGACCATTCGTTGATCTGTAGAACGCCTTGTCCCCTTATGGATATCGAGGTGAGAAAACCATGTGCTGGCTATAGTGACGTTTAGTCCATATCCAGACGTATTGTCTTGTAGGCTATGTTTTCCGAAAATGCTGCTTAATATGACTTCTCTTCCTACCTTTGCGTTTAAATCTCCCAGCATGTTTTTTTCATCGTACTTCGATAGTCGCTCATAGGTTTTGTCAAGGAGCTCGTAGAAGCAATCTTTAGTTATATCGTCTTCTTCCTCCGTTGGAGCGTGAGCGTATATAAGGCTTATTTTGGACTTGATGCGGATTGCAACAATGTTTTCGCTAATATCTTGGAAATATAAGGCTAAGTCTGGCTAAGTCTAGCACTTATAATAAATCCGCATCCGAATGGTCGCTGTTTCTTATTTTTGACTGGTCCATCCCATCGTATTTCCTGGATGGTTGTAATGTCTTCTTTGTAGGAGTTTAGTGCTTCCCCTGCACCTCTCCAGTTTAATTTACTCACATTCCAGATAAGAAGTACCCAAACTAGATGGCTCTGTATGATTCGGCTCTAAAATTTTCGAGCAACTCCACTTAACCTCATAACTGCAAGCGACTTCCGTTTTTCTTCTTCGCAAATGGCTTTTGTAATGCAGGTACTTACTTCTGAAAAAAAAAGTTGTTTCCTCTATAGAGTAGTTCATCCAAAGTATAGACCGCGAGGTAGAGGTCCAGCTCCAATTTATTAGAAACCTCTAAGACACGGGGGCATCACTATTCACTACAGAACTAAGCGCTGCAATTGATCTTTTGGCTCATTCCTCACAATTCTGTTCAAGAGGCCTGGCTCTTGAATGTCCTGTTCGCTGATAACTTTGTCTGCCTTAGATCGAGTACGGGTCTTCCCCTCTTCAGTCTACTCCCGCGGTGACTTTAGACAGGGATTGAAACCATAAGAATGGCCAAGGTACTTGGCACTCAGAATCGACGTTCATAGACTTCACCAAGGTAAAAGCTTAACTGGCTCCATATGATTGCGTTCAACAACACGAGATACGTTTTTTTTTTTTGAGAATATTTGAAGAAACCAACACCTCTTTGACAATCTTGGATCCATCCCAACGCTTATGACTAGAATCAGAAACGAAAAAAATTAAATATTCACGGCTGATATAAGGTTTCAAACCAAGCTTCTCCCCGAATTTTTGTGCGCAAAGTTTATATTTCTGCACAAAGAAGAGGAGAGAGGACCTCCTACTTAGGCCCTGAAGAAAAATTCGAGAAGCTTCTCATGACAGTATTAGTCTTGGATGTTTGTCAGAATTTCGCAATAGGTGGACCACTGGATCACTTTTGGAATTTGGACAGTTGATACCGCGCTTAACAGACCAACGCACTAAAAACTGCATCAGGCAGGAAGTCTTAGACAAAACTCTTGCCTCCGAATATATGTGCAAATAACCGTATCAAGGACTATAGTGTCTCCAACGAGCACAGAATATTGATACATACAGTTCAGCTTTAAGGACTCTCCTCGAAGTCCGAAGAAATCTGCACCACCAATTGGTTCACAACCAATCCTCTGGTTCAACTATGCTCTGTAATCCGTTTTTTGGACACCAAAAATGAAACAAAATAGAGAATCCGGACCAGTTGCCTTGGTTTTGTTGTATCATGTAGTATTCTCCAGATAATAATGGACCGAATTTTAGCTTATGGGGGCTCATGGACCACTAATACCTTAAGATGGCAGACTTCGAATAATTGAAAATGTTAAAAGTTTGGGCTTTCTGAAATCAAAATTTTAAATTTTTTTCTATGGAGAGTTATTCATAACCTCCAATAGCAATTTAAACCTCAAATAGCAATTTAATGGAAAAATCCTGCTAGAAGACTTCGCTTTGGAACGAAATGCCATTATAGCCAGCGCTATACTATCAGAAAAATATATTGCTGTCTCCAGATTAACGAACTGTCAATCAAATTGCGATTGACATGGGTCTCGAATCCAGTATTTTATATATCCGAGGAGTACAGTGTAATACCCCTGCGGAAATACGCCCCATGCAGCTTAATACCCAAAAAAAAAAACAGAAAATAGCCCCAACGGGGCTTGTTTCCTTTTCGAAATGGAAGTAAGCATTAACACCTGTAGGTGTGCCCCCCTACAACCCCTTAGGGTCACTGTTGAGTTTGGGATGTGTGCGAGTTAGAAGGCATGCGAAAGGAAATAAACCCCACAAGGAAAAATTAATACGGAAGCCGCGGGACTTAGGCTATGCGAGGTCTTTTCGAAATGGAAATAAGCCCTGCCACCATAAAGCATTAACACCTGCAACCTCTGCAACCCCCCTGAATAGGGTCACTGTTGGATTTGGGATGTGTTTGCGAGATAGGATGCATGCAAATTTACCTCCATTTCCATAAAAATAAGCCCCGCGGGGGCTATTTCCTTTTTTGCAACTAAACCCCTTATTTCCAAGCAACCCGTATCCCTTAACCTCGCGCGCGACTAACACCATACCTACAGCATCGAATGTCGGAGAAGAATGGCAACGATGCCAACAAGCCATGAGATCATCCGGAATAGTCAGGCCTAACAGCAAGAAACCTCTGGATTGATGAGGAATGCCGACAGATGTTTCTAACCAAGTACGAGGTTTACAATGCTAGGCGGCAGGTGAAGACGAGAAGAGCCATTAACCTCGAAACGAGGGTAAGACTAAGTCAAGTGTGGTCCAACCATAATGCGCGATTTTAATGGAATTTCGTCCACTTCGTGATTGTTTTGGTCACATTAATCGACCAAATGTGTACCCAATCGAGGGGATTACCCACAATTTTCAGCAAACCGGGTCTGTAGGAAATGTGAAAAAACCTGTGCATGCTCGCCCAGTTCGTTTGCCGAAAAACATTTCTGTTGTTAGCTATAGTGTGGCAGAAGAGCTGTCAACCTAGATGCCATGAAATAAGGCCAAATTTATAATTTTTAGCTTTAGTCTGATTTGTAAAAGTGACATAAGACTTAATTCTAGCTTTTGGCTTTGTAAAAGTGACATAAGACTTAATTCTAGCTTTTGGCTTTGTAAGAGTGACATAAGACTTAATTCTAGCTTTTGGCATTATGACACTTAGCTACATTAGACCAAATGGGAAAAGTGGCATGAAGGCAAATAGAGCTCAAATCAAATTGTATATACAAGTATCTGGGAAGCAAATGTAATATGCAATCGAAAGTGTCGTAAAGCCAAATTGGCCTAATGCCACTTTCACAATGTGTGATAAGACCAAAATTTATAGTTTTGGAGTTATGACGCTTCATCGAAGTGTCATAACCAAATGCTAGAAATTGGCCAGAATCATGTCACTTTCACAAGGCGTTATAAGTCCAAATTTATAGATTGGGCCTTATGGCGCTTCATCAAAGTGTCATTTGATTCAAAGCAATTAAGCTCAACAAGCCAACGACAGGCATTTGAATAGACGATCTTAAGGTAATATTTTGCTCGTAATTCCTTTAAAATATTTCGAGTCAGTTTTATAGCTGGTTACCCTTGGTGGTTCTTCTTACAGACAGTATTACCGGCAAGAGATCTAATGAGAACTCTGTACCTATATAGAGTTCGTATACACCTCTTCAGCTATGAAAAAATCAATAAGATCGGGCATTCCTGTTGTATCCGTGGGCCAGCAAGTCGACTTCCCAGTCGATTGAGAGCTGACATCGAATTCCATGCTGACATCAAATTCCATGCCGACATCAAATTCCATGCCAACTTCCTAGTGTACTAGGTAGGTAGGTGTCGTTCCAGCATGAACCCAAGTAGCACTTATGTGCCTTTTTGTTACCACGACTCGTGTGACCTTTATTATGAGGATTGTTGTGGATGTGATACAGGTGGTCTCTAGATCCAGCATTTTAGGTTAAGAAAACAGATAAGATTTTGTGCCTTTTACCCAGGTTGTCGCGAAGGTTGTCGAAGAATGGTTGCACGCAATCTGACTCTTGCTGCTACCGGACATTTGTAGATGAAATGGGAGAGGATGTCTCCCTTATTTGTAGTTCAGCCGCATTGCCTCCAAGTGGCCAGTGCCAGGTGACTATCGCCATAATTCTTGCGATATCTGGGATATCTATTTCGATATCTGGGATATCTATTGAGTAGGTCGTTTGTTCTGTTCTCGTCGTAGGAAAGTCATAGCTTCCATTGATATGGTGCAATTTGTTAACCTTCTGCATTTGGAGTCGGCCTTTCTCAGAAAGTATAAGTGGATTTGTCCCTTTACCTAGCGAGATATGCATCCTTGCCGCAAGTGAGTCGTGTAGAGCTTGGATAGCCAGTAGTTCCGCCTATGACGCAATTTGTTAACCTTCTCCATTTGGAGTGGACCTTCTTCGGAAAGTATAAGTCGATTTGTCCCTTTACCTAGCTGGATATGCCCCCCTGCCGTAAGTTAGCCGTGTAGAGCTTGGCTAGCTAGTATTTACGCCTGGCATACGCTGGTGAAAACCGGTAGCCGTTATGATAGCGAATTTTTTCGGTGATTCTCAGTAGAATTTAGACGCCACACCACAGTTCATCTTGGATCCCACGGTGTAGACGACCATGTCGAAATCCCTTACTACTTCTTTCCCCTTCCACTGAGCACTGGTAGGAAAACCTACGTGGAAATCTTTCTTGAAGCTAAGTGTGGGTTTGGGCGTTTGATAATGAGTCCAGGATATTACTACGGCCATAGGGCCTTGCAATCCAGTATCCTGACTCATCGAGTCTTACTGAACTACATAAGTCAGCTAATGTGTAGTTCGAGAGTCAAGAGATGTAATAGCACAGTAAGGGATTCCCTTGGCGTGGGTGCACTGGGGTACCCGTGGTGCCTATACTGGCTCTTCTTTTCAGCCTTTTTAGTTTTGTGAGGTTGTAGTCACCATACTAGTGAGAATTAGATGTACCACTGCGGTGTACATCCACAAGGACATCTTTGGTTGAAGTCCCCACTTCTTTCCAAAGATTTCGCTCCAAGCATAGAAGGCTACACACGCCTTTCTTAGTCTATGTTCGATGTTGTGTTTCCAGTTAAGTCTTGGGTCAAACCTGATACCTAAATACCTACCGCAGGAAGATAATGTGAGTGGTTGGCTGTTAAGGCAGGGGAGGGTGAGGTCGGGTATTTTGGTGGTGAATAGCACCAATTCCGTTTTCTCGGGCTTAAACCAAGGCCACAACTTGCAGCCAAGGTGCTAACCTTGTCTAGAGCAGCCCCCATGATTTCGCTTAATACAGACGGGAATTTTCCTGACAATAGCATCACCACGTCATCCGCATACATGACAACTTTGTACCTTGCATTTCGGTAGAAATAAACGTGGAGCACCAAAACGTTAAATCACCACCAACAAAACAATGCAATCCCAACGAGTTATTTGGCTATGATTCCCAGGTTGGCTTGTAGAATTGGAGCCCACTCCACTATTGGTTCTTTTATGAAAGGCTTCCTCCTATTCGCCAATATTCTGAATCTTTTGTAGAGAGCAGATTTACCGCTACTGCCCCACCCTTATTGATCTTATGACTCAAGATGTTTAAAAACTGCCGCTTTATCTCTTCAAGACCATCAACGCGTTTGGATCGCATTTGGTAAGTTTTGTGTTCACAAAGTTTGTAGGACTGACTGGAACAATGGGCGCCACTTGGTTCGCTCGATAAGGCTAAATTGTTGATTAACTAAAGGCCGCATATGGTCAACATGCTGGAGTTCAATAGAGAGTGTTCAGCTACTAGACTCTCTTACGTTGATAATTTTCGAAATTCATGAGTTTGTGGTTAGGTATTGAATTCCGACATATGTGCCCTTTCCGCAAACAAAATTCTGCACTTACATAGCTCTGGCATTCCAATTGTATCCGTGGGCCAGCAAGTCGGCTTCCCAGTCGAGTAAGAGCCGAAATTGAATTCCATGCCGTCTTCGTAGAGTACTTCGTAGAGTACTGGCACGTTGATTATTTCCGAAATTCAGGAGTTTGTGGTCAGGTAGTAAACTCCGATATATTCGCCCTATCAGCAAACAAAGTTCTGCTAGCCCTGAGTCTCATTGCTAAAGACGTATAAACGACTTTTCTCGACAAGGACTCTCGTGCTAGAAAAACACGACACAGAAAAAGGTTTCTAATAACTTGATAAACATTTTTTTGTGATCCTGCAAATCATAACACACAAAGCCTCCTGAATCCGTGCAAGTATCATCCGTCAAAAAAAAAATGTAATCTCAGAATTATACACATAGATTTCCAACCTCACAAAGGATCTACCTTTGGCCATAATTCAGGTCAATGTTCAAGTCAAATACTCGAACGAATCGAACACGTTTTCCAAATCACTCAGAGCCTTTAAAGCTTTCTCAAGAACTCAACACCGAATTCGTCCTGTTTATCCGCACCACAGCCCCAAAACGTCGAAAAGCATTTAAACTTTTCAAAAAGTGGTTCGATGAAAAAATCCTTTCACACTATTGCAATCCAAATGAGAAATCAAAAAAAAGGACGAAGCTAAAAAGAACACAAACTGTGCCATCATGACTCCTTAAAATGTTCCCGTTAACATGAAAAGTGTTGGGTGTGGAAATAAGGGTGTCTACATAAATGAACTTTTTTTTTCTCTGGGTAAAAGCTGTTGCAGCAGGCCTCCAACAAGATGCCATAACTAGGACGAAGCGAGTGATGGATTTTACTCGAATTTTTTTTTATATTTTCTGCTCAATAAAAGTGGTATTGGTATTTTTTTCCGTTATTTGTTGTTGTTGTAATTTATTGTGTGCTCAGGGAATGGATTGCGGTTGCCATTTCACTCTCCTCAGGACCACCCCAGATGTTTTGTATTGGCAAATACTTGTTAGAGTCAAAATACTAGAACACTATGCCTTCCACATAGACCCACTCGCGCCCTGACTCCTTCCTCTATATGTGTATGCCACTTGAGGGAAAGCAATCAAAAGAGCTCCTCAACGTATTCCAGATATTTTGCATGATGATGGATGTGAATGGAGATGTAGATGGATGTGGATGGATGAGTGAGTGGTGTTACTCTCTCTTGGTGTGAGAGAAGAGTGGAATTGTGAAACCCATCTCGTTGAAGGGTTGTATTCCGGAGGTGGGATACATTCCAACAAAACAAATGGTTATTGACGATGAATATTGAATACACACACACAGAAAGACGTGTGGACTTTCTCAATATTTCCATGTTTATTGAAAGAAATAGTTGCCCGGGAGGGTGGAGGACTCCATCTTCAAGGCGTTGGCAGGTTGAAGTATCAAATGGATCGAAACCAATCGTATTTCAAATGGAAAATCTAAAGTAGGGGGTAGCTGTCTGGCCACTTGGGTTTATTAAGTTCTGGTAAATGCGGAACACACATGAAAGCTGGGAATATTCCATCAGCAGGTTGTAAACAGTTGAGGGGAAGCACTTTTTTTTTTTAAGGATGCACTTCCATGAGCATTGTTAAGGGTTTTGGGTAAGTGGCAAGTTCTTAGGAACCTCCAGGTGCCAAATAATGTATGCGACTACACTTCACTCACACCGCTAATGTGATGAGTCCCTTTGCTGAGGATAGTATAATCCAAGTTCCATTTTATAACTAAGCTATAGGCAACCTCGGAAGACGACAGATTCAGATGCTTCACCTAAAGGGTGCCGAAGAACTTTCCTCGCATGAGGACGGTTACAAGTACAATGAACTAGTTCCTTCTGAGATGCGGTGCAGGTGCATGCATTTTGCAAATGCTCTGTGGTACGGACAGGGTTACCGCATAGCCTCAAAAAAATTAAAACTTGCTTTCCTTAAAATATTTGGGCTTGGGGGACATTTTTTAAGTGAGCCTGTCGCTGATGATAGCTTAAACTTTATAGAAGTAAGGTAGTTCATCTATCTCGGAGTCAATATCGTACCCATCAGTGCGAAGGTATACGACGAAGTTCGAAAGTCTTAATGTTTTGAAAATGTGCACATATGACAGGTCCCTAAACCAAACATCTTCGGCCATTTTTGTGAACAAAATTAAATTTTTAAGAGACCTACAATTTAAGGCCGTTTCCAAGTGACAAATTTGACAAGTTTCTCATTTTTATGTGGGCAACGAAATATCCTTCAGATCTTCTTATTGTAGAATAAAAAGTCCTTCTTCGACGAAAAGATTAGAATAGGCAAATGCAACACAGGATCGTGGTTACTGGACATGTTAATACATTTAGCTTCTATGGATAAATTAATGTTGAAAATCCCTCATTTCGATGACTTTTTGATTGAAAAGGATCCTCATATCTGTTGTGACCATTCGTGATACTAGACGTAGGTAGATAGAAGTGGCGGTTCAGCGTGAACCCATATAGCACTTATGTGCCTTTTTATTACCGCAAGACGTGTGACCTATATTATGATTGTTGTTGTGGATGTGATACAGACGGTATCTAGATCCACCTGTGAGGTTTAGAAAGCGGGCAAGATTTTGAATCCTTTTACCCGAGATGTCGCTTAGGTTGTCGAACAATGGTTGGTCTTACGCATGCAATCTGGCTCTTGCTAGTCATTTGCAGATGAAATGGGAGAGGGTATCTCTGTGGCATTGTGGGTTGTGTGGGATACCTAGTTTGGCCGGATGGTCTCCAATTGGCCAGTGCCCCGTGACTATCGCCATAATTCTTGCGATATCTGGGCGGATTCTATTTAATAGATCGTTTGTTCTATTTTTGTTGTAGGAAGGTGATATCGCCCTCGATATGACGCGATTTGTTAACCCTCTTTATTTGGAGTCGGCCTTTTTCAGAAAGTATGAGTGCATTTGTTTCTTAACCGCACCTGTTGGGATACGGACCCCTGCCGCAAGTGAGCCGTGATGAGCTAAGCCTTGCCTGGCCAGCTCGTTTGCGCGCTTGTTTCCTTCAATGTCACTGTGCCCTGGAACCCAGAGAAATATGAACCTGAAGCGTTCGCCATGGTGTGCAAGTTCGTTCCGGCATTAGTGTACCAGTTTGAAGGATAGCCGTTTGGCTATCCATGGAAATAGCAATATTTTGCTTTTATGTAGGATCACGCCACAGTAGCGTACAAGCCTCTCGGATAGCGACTAGTTCCGCCTGGAATACTTTATTTTCGGTGATTCCGAGTAGACTCCGGACCCCACACCACAACTCATCATAGATCCTTCAGTGTAGACGACCATGTCAAAATCTCTTACTACTTTGTTTCTCTCCCACTGAGCTCTGGTAGGAAATCCTACGTGGAAGCCCTTCTTCAAGCTTAGTATAGGTGTTATGTAGTCTGTTGAAAACATGAACTTGCCGTTTGGTAACGAGTCCAGGATATTACTGTTGCCTTTCCAGCACCCTGACTCCTTGAGTCTTACTGAGCTGAAGAAAGCGGTGTCCTTAAAGGTCAGGTCGAGAGGCAAGGGATGCAATAGTGCAGGTAGGGCATCCTTTGGCAACGAAATCAGCGCGCCCGTGGTGCCTATACTTGCTGTTCTTTGCAATTTTTTTTTTTTTAGTTTTTTGAGGTTGAAGCCTTTACTCAATGCGGGCCACCATATAATTTGGACCTACCATTGCTGTGTACATACACAAGGACATCTTTGGTTGAAATCGCCACTTGTTTCCAACATACGCCTGTGTTCGATGTTGTGTTTCCAGTTAAGTTTTGGGTCGAGCATGATAGCCAAATACCTAGCGCTGGAAGATAGTGTGAGTGGTTGGCCATTAATACGGGAGAGCGTGAATTCGAGTATTTTGGTTTTGGTGGTGAATAGCACTGATTCCGTTTTGTTCGGACTTACGCCGGGGCCAAAACTTGCATCCCAGTTGCTAACCTTGTCTAGAGCAGTAACCATGATTTAGGGGTGGGAATTTTTCTGCCACTAATATCACCACGTCATCCGCATATGTGACAACTTTGACCCGTTCCTCGTCTAATTTTACTTGAATTTTGCTCATAACCATAAAACAGAGTAGAGAAGAGATGACGCCACCCTGTGGCGTGCCTCTATGGGCAAATTTGGTTAAGTGGCTATTGCCCAGTGTTGCCTGGATAATAATTGATCCGATCATAGAGACTATCCATTGGCTAATAGATTCCTCTATACATACCTTGATCAGAGATTCAATAATAGCTCCAGTGAGGACGCTGTGGAAAGCTTCCTCTATATCTAAGATGGAGGCTAGAGTGTATTCCTTATAGTGTTAGGATTTTTCGATTGTCCGCACTACCTCGTGCAGAGCTGTTTCCGTTGATCTACTCTCGAGGTAGGCGTGCTGTGATTTAGACAGCGAAGATTCATCTAGAAAACTTCGCATATGGATGTCTAGAACACGCTCCAGGGTTTTTAGTACAAAGGAGGTTAGACTGATTGGTGATATAGGACGTATCCAGCCCATTTTTCGTCATAGGGTATGGAATTTTGAAAACATTTCTGAACAAAATAGTTAGGCAATCCTAATATCTATATATTGTCGATATACATTTTGGCCACGCCCATTTTTTGGTGCGTTTTCAGAAACAAACAAAATTTTCAGGTAATTGGAAAAAAATATTTTTATATGACAATACTTGGATAGTTTTGATAGGAAGATTTCGTCCAAAGATTACTTTAATTCATACCCACTTCTTGAGGGTGTTTTAATAAAAAGGCGATTTATATAGCATATGCCACAGCTTATGATGTTGATGATAGGGGTACACGGTTGAGCTAGGATAATGAAATTTGTTATATTACCTCTGTGTTCATGATTATTTTTTTTAATTTTAAAACCAGCCCACGGTCACACTCACTTTCAGCAAAAACATCGCACAAAAGATTGTAGCCTTCTCATCATTTTTTTTTTGTTGAGGAAATAATTTGTTGATTTGATTTCTTGTTACCTCCATTCCCTTCAATTCGGATTGAATTGAAATTATTGCGCACATATAACCATTTTGAGACACAATCTGCTCACCAAACTCATCCTTCAACATTTCCATTGTTTCACGAGCTATGTGGCATATGGCACCGTCTTGATGAAACCACATGTCAACCAAATTTAGCTCAGTCAACTGGCGCAAAAAAAAGTCGCTCCATATCGTTCGCCGTTGATGGTAACGTTTCTTCCACGGTCGTCTTTGAAGAAAAATGGACCGATGATGCCACCAGCCCATAAGCCACACCAAACTGTCGTTTTTTTCGGGATGCATCGGTAATTCTTGTATGGCATTGTTTTTCCTTAGTTTTTCGGGCTTCCGTAAGGTTTCGGTAATACTTGCCAGTGGTTTCCTTCGCATGTTTTATTGTATCATAGGGCCTTTAAAGTGCGCCACTGTTTTTCGTAAGACCTGATGTCACATGTGGAGTTAATATTACTGGCGTGCTCAATAGAGCTTATTTGAAGCGACTTTTAGTTGGGAACACAGATGAATCAAATATAGACTCTACAACTGGTACTGTTATATTCTTAGAGAAATGAAGTTCAATCAGGTTTTCTCACCATAGCAGTGTTTTACAAGCCTTTACGGTATCAATGATGGCAAAACCAATCGTTTTTATCAAGATTTGCTACTGAAATTAAATACTGACTAGTTCTCTGCAGTCATAAAGTGCTCAAAGCTCTGAAGATAATGAAAAACTCAACTGAGATCCTTGTCACAAAATTGCATGGTCAGAAGAAAAATGAGGTATTTTGAAATAAAAAAGAAAGGATTTAACAGCCAAATCTGTACAATAAGGCAAGGCAAGTGTCAGTATTCAAAATATATGAAATCACGTTAGTGGTCTTTTAAAAAAAAAATAATTTCATACAACAACATAAAAGCACCACAAAAATCTCTATCTGCGACTTTTTCGAACTCATCGATGGCAACCCTGTCTTCTCTTGTCAAAGCAAACAAAATTTTCGTCACCACCACAGCGTCAGCTCGCCAACCAAAACACATGACTTACATGCATAAAGAAAAATTTATTTGCGACTAAATTTCTCATTGTGGTTATAGTAAAGTTGTCCCCTCCGGAATTGTCCTTGCATTAGGACGCACTCATGCCCATGGTATATAAAAACGATTCCAAACAATTTTTTTTTATTTCTACCACACACCTTTAGCAGGACACATGAAAAAGGAAAAAGATAACGCGCAGCAACATTACCCCCAAGATAAACGACCAAAGGCATCGCGAGGATGGTCTAGTCGTTTGGATTCAAGGATTCATGCAAGTAAATCACCTTAACAAGGGTTTTTCGAGGAAAACAAAAATTTCCTCAATCCAAACGTGTGTGTGTTCAGATGATAGTTTGGTGTATTCGTCTCTTTTTATGTTCCTTTGCTTTTACCTTGTTCAGGAGTCACGGGGGATGGATTCGAGTTATCATACTTATAGGGGCAGGAACCTTGTGTTGGTGTATTTTCAACATAGGTGCCTGATGAAAATAGTTCAAGGAATAAATTATCCCACTAACTTTTATTGTTCGGAAATGTGTTGTGTTTAATCAGTGGATGGAAAGTTGCGTGCGAAAAGTTAACCTAAACGTGTTGGGGGTAAGTCCTTATTGTTATTGAGGATGATGCTTTGGGCAATTTGGGCAAACTTTTGTGAGGCTTCATTCAACTTCGGGCGTCTTTGAGCGAAGGTTCGAAGCGATGGATTAGAAAGGGGATTTCTTATCGGTTAAACAAAAAAAAAGGATACAAACCCCATCCATAATTAGCCAGAACTTGAATAGATAGGAAAGTAATTCGAGTAATACATCAGGGTAAAATAAAAACTTCCATGTTTCTTGTAAATTACATCCCAGAAGTAGGAGCCTGATAAGCTTGCTGATAAGCTAGCATCCATTTTGAACGATTCACTGCCATCCTCTTGTCCATTAAGGAAACCTAGAGGGACACAAAAACCTCAATTATGGTCTGAAAATCTTGAAATGCTTAAACAGAAAGGCAGAAAAAATTTCTTTAAATCTAAACGCTACAAAGTATCCACTGACTGGTTTTCCTAAAAAAAGAGACCCTATTAACATATGAAAACAAAAAAGATAAGGTCCAATCGTAAATCCTGGAGACTCTTCTGTGGTGAAATAGAAAGGCTTTCAAGCCGTTTAGACTCCGAAAAATGCTCTCCAATAGTCCAACTCTTCCAAGTTTTTTCTAAAAAAAACAGATGGCACCTGGGCGACTTCAAGCGAGAAATTCTTAGAGCTATTAATGAACACCCATTTCCCAGTTATATCACAGTAAGCTTTCCAAGTCAAGCTTTCCAAGCGGTAGCTTTTACAATCTTATCACAAAAGATAAATACTTTGGGCAGTACACAGTTCCAAACCATTTAAATCCGAGGGACCTGATGGCATTACACTTCAATATAGAATGAGCATGGTAGGATATGGAAGGGCGACAACGGCAGCAAAAATTAGGAAGTGAAGGAAGGAAACATACGAGGTTATTGGATCGAGTAAAAAAACCATGAAAACCATGGTAGGGAGGATAAGAAAAAAATCTTGCAAGCGTCATCACACCTAGACGTTAAAGACGGGCATGGATATTTTTTGTTGTGGTAAGAAATGGTCAAGTCCCACGCGCACCGGCGATCTATAGAGGGAACTTGCGTGCCAGCACCGACCAAACGGCAGGATTAGTCTTCGCAACAAAAATGGCTACAACACTCATTAACAACTCTCATATTAACATGGATGGAAGCTACCTTTAAGGGTTGTATCAAGCTGATTTAGATACATTCACTTACCAGGTTAAACTATGACTGGAGTTTCCAGGTTTCAATCCCAGACAGATCGTCATGGAAAAGTAACGAACCTGTGGAAAACGGCTCGATCAATTTTCACACCGATGGCTCCAAAACAAATGACGGAGTGGGTGTTGGTGTCTTATCCAACTGGCTAAGCCTCAGCATATCTTTCCGTCTTCCTCGCTGAAAGAGAATATAATATCTGCCAAGGATATTAGCAACTTCTCAGACTTCCAAGCTGCCATCCAATCTTTGGAATCAGTCTCTACAAATTCAAAGACAAGCTCAGGTTGCTGCTTATCTCATCAAAAGATATCAAAGCACTGGAACATTTGCTTATGCTAGGAGCCTGGGCATAGTCACATTCCAGGAAACTGTAAGGCTAATGAACTCGTCAGACATAGGACTAAATAAACAGTCGTAACCGATACGAATCGACTATATATTTCTATGGCCACATAGCTTACTGTCGCAGCCTGCTAACAGCAAATCGAATCTCAGGTAGAGCACAATGTGTCATCAAAATTTTTCAGATTTTAAAATTTTACGCAACCCTAGTTGGACAATAAATTTTCATTTTTCATCAACATTTCTTTCAGATTTTGAAATTTTTACACATCTTTAGGGAAACGATAAAATTACATTTTTCATCAAAATTGTTCAGATTTTGAATTTTTTTTTACAGGGTCACGATCAATTTTAATTTTTCATCAAAATTTTGCCTGACCTTACAATTTTTGCCTGATCCCAGGGGCACGATACATTTTAATTTTTCATCAAAATTTTCTAAGGTATTGACATTTTTACACGTCCCAAAAGCCGCGATAAATTTTGGTTTTTTATCAAAATTTTGTATGTTTTGAAAATTTTACAGGACCCTAGGATCAAGATATACTTTCATTTTTCATCAAAATTTTTCAGATTTTGAATTTTTTTTTTTTACAGGGTCACGATCAATTTTAATTTTTCATCAAAATTTTGCAGATCTTAAAATTTTTGCCTGATCTTAGGGACACGATAAATTTTAATTTTTCATCAAAATTTTCTTAGGTATTGACATTTTTACACGTCCCAAGAGCCGCGATAAATTTTGGTTTTTTGTCAAAATTTTGTATGTTTTGAAATTTTTACAGGACCCTAGGATCAAGATATACTTTCATTTTTCATCAAAATTTTTCAGATTTTGAAAATTTTACATGACCCAAGAGCTGCGATTAATTTTCGTCTTTCATCACAATTTTTACATTTTGAAATTTTTACGTGATCCTAAAGGCACGATAAATTTTCATTTTCCATCAAAATTTTTCACTTTTTGACATTTTTACACGACCCAAGGGTCATGATAAATTTTAATTTTTCATCAAAATTTTTCAGATTTTAAAATTTTTACACCACCTAAGGGTCGCAATAAATTCAGGTGTTTCATCAAAATTTTTAAATTTTTTGATATTTTTACACAACCCAAGGGTCACGGTTGATTTTCATTTTTTATCAAAATTTTTCACTTTTTGACATTTTTACACGACCCAAGGGTCATGATAAATTTTAATTTTTCATCAAAATTTTTCAGATTTAAAAATTTTTACACGACCCATGGGTCACGATAAATTTTCACAACTTGTCAAATAGACAAACAAATTTGCCAAAATCTGTATTTAAAAAGATCCAATAGATTGATTTCGCTCCATAGGTGTCATCACTGGTGTCATACCTGGACACTGTTTAATAGGTGAAAGCAAAGCCTTCAGTCAAACGACTTCTGCAGGAACACCATTGACATAGAGGAGGAAGACGAAATACTTCATCTTCTTTGTAACTGGCCGGCCATGTCTATCATAAGGAAGCTTCGCTACTTTCCAAATCTCAGCGAATTGACAAAAACGGAAGAGAAAAGTCTCCTCCGTTCCATTAACAGCTCAGAATGGTTTTCTCAAAGGTAATAAGGAGAATGGGCGGAATCTATGTTGTATCGTAATTGACCAAAGACTGGTCTAAGTGTGATGGTGAACTTGCTTGCAACCACTCTAACCTAACCTAACATAACAAAGATTGAATGGTGCTATTGGGCAACCGAGACACCTGATATGAGTTGGTCAGCCAGATTTCTCAGAACGTAAATATGCGTTTGTATCGCAAACATAACCATCGAAAAGATTACTGTACAGGATGGGTAATGACTCATCCAATAAGTCCAGTACTTAGCTAACTGCTTTCCGTTACGAACTTCAAGTTGTTTGAAGAAAGGTTTTAACTCATTTAAGGCAAGATCTTCCTTTTTTAGCATCTGCTATCAATCTTGAAGACTCACCGACCAGACAATTGGTATCGCATCACATAACCTATCAATTTATAGCCAAGGGAGGCGGCCTATGACAGGGTCTATAACGATGTCCAACTATTTTCATTATTGTGTCTTCATGTCCATAGCCCGGGGGGTTTAAAAATTTTGCAAAAAAAATGTACCTTCAAACTGACCAAAGTTTTGACAGCATATAAGCGATCTTGCCGGATATCGACATCAAACAAGGACTAAGGTAAAAAAGCGCATGATCGTGTGACTTCATTGACATTATTCTTGAGAAGATTTTGAAAAACGTACTTAACTGCGACATAGGCCTAACTCTGCATGAATGGCCACCAACAAAACCGGTTCTCAGAGTCTTCGATACCCAACCAGAGGTCGAAATCGACCTAAGTTGCGGGCACAAGTAGAAACCAAACTCAACCAACTTGAAGAAAGTAACCGAAGGCAGCTATTTTAAGGACTGGCCTAAGTGTGATAGGATTACCTTGGACTAATGACATGGCTTTCCTCTAATAGGCCCCCACTTAGTTCTTGGACCAACGCCGTTTCACTTGTTATTTGACGATGATTTTCATAAATAAATCGACCCTTGCGATTCGCATATATGAACACTTTAACAAGGGTCCAGCTAGAGCTACAGCACGTGTTTCCATTCTACAGAATCACCACCACCATTTTCAATATTCAAATGCTAGGTACCTAAACTTTTTGCTGCATTCAATATGAAATACCCCCTCCGTTCACAATTTAGCGGCTATATCTACCAAAGTACCACAGGTCCTTTCTCTCCCCCTTAATCGGTCTAAATATCCCAAAAGCCTCTTGTCTTATGCTGTCATAAATGATAAGCCGATACGAAAATCCTTTGTGCAGATACAAATCCCTTCTGTTATAACACTTATCCTCAATGACCCTAATCAAATCCGTCCTCCCTACCTTTGATATGAAATAAATCCGAAATCCTTGACACTTCCTGCACCTCAAAGGCACACTCATGAACGTCCATTCTTAATTAGTACAAAAGATAAAGTTTCGAGTGGCTTTCTAAATCCCATCCGTCTGGCAAGAGATCCTTCCACTTTCATGTCACAA
This sequence comes from Rhingia rostrata, assembly GCA_949824845.1. Classification (NCBI taxonomy): domain Eukaryota; kingdom Metazoa; phylum Arthropoda; class Insecta; order Diptera; family Syrphidae; genus Rhingia; species Rhingia rostrata. The sequence continues at coordinate 19,832,279 of OX463757.1, forward strand.
CCGCTTAAGTTCATCACCGTTCCCCGTACCCCGCTGTGCTAAGAAAAATTTCCACCCAAAGCAGAGGAGCAGAGAAGCAGCAGACGACGATGGCGATGAATCCTACTCCGACGACTATGACTCCAACAAAGACGACAAAAAAGAGGTCGACACTTGACGGGGAACCTTAAACCCCGTTACATCGCTCTCCCGTTCATTGTACCTGACTCGCACGACTTACCCGCACTCGTACCTAGTGCTAACTTGCATTACTTAACCTATTACGAGCTGGGGTGCCAAATTAATTAAATTTGTCAAGTGCGACAAATGAAAGCAACCCCTCAACCAACCGTGAACACACACCGCATGCGACAGACAGACAGACAGGCAACAATCAGAACGAGAGGACGAAAGGATGTGACACAACGCCACCTGAACATACACCAAACTAATTGGTCCATGCGACATTTATATGGCAAGATGTGATTGCCCATGTGGGCTGAAGGATGCATTGGTGTATGGCAACCTTGTGTCTGCCGAAGGGGGTATAGTGGGTCGTCGTCTTGTGTTAGCAATTGATCTCACAAAGGTGACAGATAATGACGATGAATCGAGACTAAAGGCCTGGTCCTACTGAAAAACCCATTACGAAGGATAATCAGGTGGAAATGGAGTGCGTCCTTGTTTGATGTCCAACAATGGCATCGGACTAATGAGATTTTCAAATCGTTTTTCAGCTAGAAAGGGGATGTCCTTTGTTGGATCCACTTCATCCCCAACGGGTTGACAATACATTTTAATTCATTTCCTCCTGTCCACCTCTCGAATATACGGGAGTGCCATTAGAGTCCTGAAGTAGGCTACATGATCTACTCATTTAGTAGGCTATTATTGGTGCAAACTTCTAACCCCGGCCGGGTCGAAAATCAATTACTCAAACTATGTCCTACTGCGGGTATGATTTTGTCCCGCCCCACTGACTTCGACGATATCCCGCTCCCTAATTCGATGGCAATCTGTTTCCCGTTTAACCCTTCTATCTAATTAATTTCTTGAAACTTTAGCCGACAGAATGCGATTGGAGGGGGAGGCAATTGTTCGTGATTGGTGTGTGCTACGAGTACGTCCATCCATCGACGGGCCGTGTCCTTGAGACGATAAAATTAATTCATTTGCATGGGCATTCGAGTTTTGTCCTTATGGTGTGGCGTTGTGGGGTGTGGTGATATGGTGGTGAGGTAGTATTGCAGGTGAATGTCATTCTGACAGCCCACAGTCGAAGGCAATTAGGATCGCACTGTCATGGGTATAAGGAATGATGAAGATGACCCACATTAAGGTTATAAGGTGGGGGGGGGGGGGGCTGGAGATTATAGGTATGCTGCTGTTTGCAGGGTAATTACATGGTATTTTGATATAACGGGTGCAATTGTGGGAATAACAATGGGCGTTACTGCCTTGAGGAGGGGAGAAGGTTTTCTGTGAGTTATATGTTTTTGGAGTTGGCATCGTACAGAAGTACTTTAGAAAAGACGCTCAATATTTATAAGAATTCCAAGGCAATGTCCTTATGAAATGATTTATTCAAAGTAGGAATGATGGAATTATTTTTAGAGGCTGGGTCTCCCTTTTGTGCCATGGTATTCTTGAACACAGGTAATTGTACGAATTTCGAAGTCATGGTTTGGTCTTTCATCACAACCTAATGGACAAGTAAAATAGTTAGCGGGAGGTTGATATAACTCGTAAAGACTAACTGCTAAGGCAATAAGAATAGAATCAGAGCCGAGGTCTTCTGTAAAGCTGCAACCACGGTGCAACATGCAAAAAGCTGTAAATTTCATCTTTTTGCGATAGGATTCTTTCCGTATATTCGCGGTACGTACACATAAAAGGAAGCTTTGCCACTTATAATCGTAACAAACTTCTCTTGTATACAAGTAGGCTTTGCCACTTACAATCCTCACAAGCTTCTCCAATATATTTCTCGTATAAAAGTAAGCTTTGCAACTTATAATCATAACAAGCATCTCCCATACGTTTCTCGTATAGCAAAGCTCCACTACACAGCTTCAGGAACTAAATCAGGAGCTGCAAACAATTGTTTAGTCTTCGACACGAGTACCTTGCTATTCAAGAGCCAATGTCAGGGAAGCCATTACCATTTGACGATCATCGGCCAAAGCTAGTTAAGAAAATGGTGTCCGGGATTTCTGATTCCGCTTACAACTGTAATGTCAAGTTAAGAAACTGGTGAATCGTAGTCACCGTTGAGTCGCTGTAAGTAAAATTTTCAACCACTATGCCGCATCCGAGTTTTGTCGAAAGCGATAGAAGTCTACTAATCACAAAACGTTTTGAAAATCTGTTCGTAAAGAATTGGCAGGCTTATAATTTTAACAAAATCTCGACAGCTACTAGATAGGTAAAAGCCAGGCAATACCCAACATTGAATAAATGGACAAACGACCACGATCATCTTGCTCCAGCGGTGTTGCAAAATAAGATCGCAAAGAAAAACTGATAACATTATGTCCGGAGCCAATAACCCTAGGAAAAGCAACCCTTAAGTCAGACACCCCTAAAGATAAAATATCTGGGAATCAAACTTCAGTGGGAAGTTCAAGATTTGGTACCACTCCAGGGAATTTCTCAAGCGAGTTGTCAGAGTTAATAGCGGACCCGAGGTAGACAAAGTGCCGTACTACCTCAAAGTTATATCTGTCAATGGTGATGTCGTGTCTGATTCCTCGACGTTGTGTGTCCTTTCATATTGACAGCATATTCACGGTCTCACCATCATTTACGGCTTAACCCATTAACTGCCTGACTTGTCTATGACACCACTTGGAGTCCCACTGATGATGACAATATCGTCGTGCCTCTGATGTTGGTTCGGGAGTTTTGCACAATACTCTCAAAAATCCGATTAAAGAAGTTACTTTTTCGTTGTCCAATGTATTGGTTAGGTGGTTTCCTCCAGCACAAAGGCGGTAGGGTTTTGGCGAAATAATACAGCTAAACATGGCTATGGGTGTTTTTTTTAGAGGTATAGAACTTTAACTTTAAGACGGGATGTTTAGTGCGGTGAACTGCCGTGCAAAAGGTCTGGAATCGATTCCCAGCCGAAGCAACACCTTAATGGTTTTTCACTGGCCCTCCTCTCATGATGATCTGACATCCCATCATCCGAGTTGTATCAATTGTCGAGAAAAGCTTATCTCGAATTCGCCGTTCGGAGTCGGCATAGAACAGGAGGTCCCACCATCGTGCAAGAAGTACACACGCACATGAATGGTTGTGAGAAAGCTCGGCTCGGGGTACTAAAGAGCCTGTGAGCCAAATATTTTTTTTTATAGAACTTATAGATGGCAACACTATTTCTACTGGCAGCCATTTTGTCAGCTGTCAATTGTTTTATTTTTATTTTGGTTTGGCATTTCAACATGAATAGACTGACGTCTGAACAACTCTTCCGAGTTGTGCCAATTTTTAATTCTTTTTTTTTCAAAATCATGGCTCTGTTCGAAATACGTATCACGAACAACGTCTATTTTACGGTCAACATAATCGTCCATCAGAATAATTAATTCGATCAAGTATGGAACGTTTTCGCACCACGTTTACTCTAAGTGATAATACGCATCCACAGAGAAGTCGTACAGTGCGTACAAAGGAAGTCATTCCTGGTGTACAGCGTAACTTAGAGGAAGACCCGAATCAATCTATTCGTCCATTGGAATTGGATATGTTTCCATCCACTTTATGGAAGATTTTACGGAAAGAAAGGAACTTTAGGGCCACCCTGTATAAAAATGCTAACATAGCTAAACCCTAACGGGTCTTTAATTGGGCGCTGCTTCCTTTAAAGTTAAATAAAACAAAGTCTGTGTGAGATATTACCGATTTTATGTATGGAATTTAACATCGTTCAGATGTCCGCCATTTTTCATGACTTTTGCGCATAAATGATTTGACCGATGCCATGCAAGAACTACCCCCGTCCGACCACTTAAGCGGATCAATCGCAAGCGTGCCGCGACCTTTTATCGCCCCATGTCGGGATCCATTGTTGTTGGATCTTTTTGAGAAGGGGCAAGAACTACCCCCGTCCGACGAGTTAAACCGAGCAATCGCAAACGTGCCGCGACCTCTTCTCCAACATCGAAGTTGCCCCCTTGGCTTATCTAGACTCACAACACATGGGTAATATTGGCTTTCAGGGCCGCTATACTTTGTAGCTAATTCGCATAGACATACGATTTCAGAAAACCCCAAAGAAAAAGTCTATCGGGGTCAAATCAAATCTCCGTAGCATGTTCACGTCACCTCCACGTAAGATGGCCATGCCCTCGAATCACTCGTTCAGAATTTCTAATATGGCGTGACCTATGTGGCACGTAGTACTATTCTGCAGAAACCACAGGTTATTGGTGTCGATATCATCCGATTCAGGCTAAAAGAAGTTGGAAATCATTGACCTATAACTGCGACCTGCCAACCTGAGCCGTTCTCAAAAATATTGGACCGATGACACCGCCAGCGTAAAATCCACACCAAAAAGGACGTTTTCGGGATGCATTGGGTGATCTTGGACCATATGTGTAATATCGTCCCAATTTGTCCTATGTTGACAAACTATGTTGACGTACCCATTCATCCAGAAATGCTGATGATGGTTTTTCGGTGAAATTTAGGGTCAGGGTTTTAACTGCTCCAGAGCTTATTCAGCGAACGCCAGTCATTGTCTATACGATCGTTTACCTTCAGCTAAATTACGTATGGGTCGCAAAATTCTGGTCTGCGAAATGCTGAGGTCTGCACTACTCCAGAAGCGGTACATGTAAGCCACGCGAAACCGTCTGTTTTCGATTCTCCTGCATACTCTCAGGGACATCGGCGATTTTTTCGTTAGATCTTGAACTTTTGTCGAAGAACGGGTATTTCTTCATCGTTTACTGAACCAGTGGACTCAAATTTGTCCTCCACACTTGGAATAGTCCTTTCGGTACTACGGTTATATCGTCCGTAAAATGTGCGAATCGCGCGACACGTTGCTTAAGCAGAGCAACCATTTTAGTCATTTGACAAAACAGATTCGTAAAATGACAGCCAATTTGACAGATGTAGCCTCCACAATATGGCCGCTATAAACGGTCAAATTTCGGACGTCCCCATTGGAAGACCCTTTCAAACTTTGCATACAAATGGAATTGAGTCCTGTAGGATTATTTTTTTAATTTTAAAACGTGGATTATAGTAGACATTTGATTTTTCCATTTTTATGCCGTGTTATTCCATCATATTTCCCGTATGGTAGTAATGTCTACTTTGTAGCTGATTTTAGTAAAGTTGTTAAGAACAATGTCAGCTGGATTGATTTTAAGAATACAGTCAGGCATTCACTTTGATACTTTCGTTGTATATTCCTTGCAGTAATATTAGAAAAAGCTTCTAACACAAGAGAGAAACAATAGGGCACCAGTTAATTATGTCCTTGAAGGGAAGTCCCAAAAAAGCGAACCCCAGCCAAGATACTTCCTCAATTGTTCCACTTGTATAATTTTAAAATTAATTTTTGTTTTCTTAAAACACTTTTTTTTCATAAATAACCGCACCCTTTCAAATCTAAACTTTGACTTATGTCTTGGCATTTGCAATCGCAACTCATGTTCCAGAAAATTCCTGAATTGCATGCGCATTTTCGCAAACTTATTCCTTGAATAAGCACTATATCATGCGTTTTATGATTGGGGCAACTCATGGCAGGCTTGATATGCTTACTCACCAAAATGGAGTTCATCATCGGTGTCATGTTCATGTCCAATTCCTAAACGCTTCGTCATAATTCACGTCCTTGCATTTGTTTCTCAGAGCCAGGAAAAAAAAAACACCATTGGTGACTTTTTCCTCAGTGACTAGAAAAAAAGACGCGGAGATTGTGCAGATAAGCACAGCCAACATATCAGTTAAGCGCAATTTCTTAAGCCCATCATTCGAAAAGTAGAGTGGGTCTAGAAATTGAATAAAATGCGGGTGTTATCTCTTACCAGCATACATATTTCTCAAGTCTTAATCGGCTTTCCAAACACTTAATTTTATTTAACTTATGAAGCCAATTTGCATGTAGAACATTTAATTTTCTCTCAAATCATTTACCGAGGCCCCCACTTAATGCGATATGCAAAGACGTTCACATAAACCCAATCCGTAAAGCTAAAGTCTTCACTTGACACATTCTAATATCTTCACCAGAATGATATGCGTCTTCTTCTTCTTAAAAAAAAAAACGATTTTTCTTATCTTAAGCCCGTAAAATTAAGTCCTTTATGTCAGCATCTCAAAATAACATGTCATGTACCTTTGTTCCAGTTTCATGCTCAACCATACACCCCACCACCCCCAACATGACATTCTATTATATTTCATTCCACCCTCACCAGCTGCACCACAAAATCCATAAATTATCATTTTCCAACTGAATAAACACACAGAGAACACCCAAATGAGATACAAATTAACACAACTAAAACGGCTCCGTCTCGTAGAATGACAGATTCTTTCCCAAGTATAACATCCCTCTCCACCCCCCCAAAAAAACGAAAAAAAAAAACGAAATAAAGAACCCGATAGCATTCTCGAGATAAGTCTAACGAACCTAATTTTGGGGGTGTGCTCATTTGCGCGACGAACAACGTGCCCCGTCTAATATGATCCGATGATCCGTCGTCATCGTCAGGAACGTATAATTCAGAGCCCACCCTATAAGCGCCATCCTAAGGTTGGAGCTAGGTATGCCTTATTTCGAAATTATACGCCATGGAAATATTTTATTTGAAGCAGATTCCAAATTAGTACGAGTGTATGCCTTGACGTTGATGGAAACGAAGATGGCATGATACCACCAATATTGCCATATCCCCGGGGATGTTGGGGGTTGCTTTCTGTATTATGTGTGCCAACGTCAAGAACCTCTCACATGATGTACAGAGTACACAACATGAAATGACACATCCCTTCATCAAATAATGCGAGAAGTTTAATTTTGCATCTCTCTGCATACAAATAGATTTTTTCCATGTGTGTGTGTGTGTGTGTTTGGTGGAGCAACCACAATAAACGATTCATTCGCCGGAATCCCGGAAGAGAACTTGACTTTCCTTTTGAGGTAGGAAACTTTGTGTTCTGCTAGTGAGAAAAGTTCTTTAACCAGAAGACAGCAAGGATAAAGAACGATGGCATAGTTGATAAGCAAAGAAGGAAGGGTGGCTGTTTACACCACCTCTGCAGGAAGTGAGAGCCATTCAACCATTCACCGCTTCTCATTCATTCACTCTGACAAACAAAGAAGTTATCTTCACGAGGAGTGTGAAGACGGGATGTGTCTGAGCTGAAGTTTAAGTTGACGCCGAAGGCATAAAGAGCGCACCGATCAAACATCAAAATGGTAGTCACCTCAACTCAATCTATATCCCCAGCTATAAGCTCTTCCAGCTCAGGCAAGCTGTGATAACAGTGTTAACCTCATCCGCATACATAAACAATGTCAATGTGTGGTGGGGTGCGGTGTGGTGGTCGTCTTTGGGGAAGACACCCTCAACGATGTCGTCGTCGTCCGTTGTACAAATAAATTAAAGGTGGTGTAGGTAATTGGTTGACGTCCAACCGACTTGCGGGCGAGCCAGCACTGCCAATTGCTGCCACGTCACCACAGTCGCATCCACCTCGGATCCGCCATCGATGCGCAATAGCGTTCGTTCTATCTATGTGATTGCGGGTTATGTTCTGGCGACAGAGAGTAAGCGCTTACAACAATGGGGATGCAGTCGAAAGCCCGGAACGATGTTGTTTACCGTTTTTCCGATGCAATAAATCATTTGCCGCCTGATGTCCGACCAGACGCGCAAGCACATGCATTAATCAAATTGCTCCATTGGTACCGCCACCTACCCGTATCGTTGTAAGCATTTTCCACCCTCGGGGGGTTGTTGATTTGAGTTTTTTTTTTTTTGTTTTTAGTGGACGTCGCGTCGGTCATCAAGAAAAACCGTTTTCTCGTTTTCTTTTCAGTTTCGATCGGAACGAAAATAATGATCGACGGGCGGATGGTTCTTTGCGGGTTTTTGTTTTTTTTTTCCTAAGTTCGTTGGCGGGAAAAAGGAAAGTTTGTGTTTTTTTTTTTCAAAAATACAATAGTGGATAAAATTCCGTTGTGAATATTTTATAACGTGCAAGAGTTGTTTTCTCTCGCTTTGAGATACTTCGGGGAAAAAAATCGTTTTTTTTTGTGCTCGAATGTATGAAAGGAAACTCGAGGAAAACCGATGATTAATTGCTCAACTTTAACGGTAACTTTTGATTGTGTTTCTCTTTTCTATACGTAATTGATGAAAAGGGTTTTTATCTAAGGGGTGATCCATTTCGAGGTTCACTACTTTTTTAAAGAAAAAAACACAGAAAATTCAAATTTAATGGAGAATGCTTATTCTCATTTGAAAGAACATTCTTTGGAATTTATTTTTTGAAGGTTATGTCTATCAAATGTTGGCCGTTGCTACGTCGCAGATGGTCCTTCCGTTGAGTCCAATTTTCGATCACTCGTTCGAGCATTTCGACTGGTAACTGACGAATGACACGCGTGATGTTTTCCTCCAAGGCCTGAATCGAAGCGGGTTTGTCGGCATAAAATTTTGACTTTACATATCCCCACAGGAAAAAGTCTAACGGTGTGATATCACACGATCTTGGTGGCCAATCGACCGGCCCAAAACGTGAAATTATATGCTCACCGAAATGTTCTCTCAATAAGTCCATTGATTGATGCGATGTGTGGGAAGTGGCTGAAACCAAATGTCGCCGAGATCACGAGCTTCAATTTCAGGCATCAAATAGTCGGTAATCATGGCACGATAACGGTCGCCATTGACGGTTACGTTCGCACCGGCATAATTTTTAAAGAAATATGGACCGATGATTCCACCGGCCCACAAACCACACCAAACCGTTGTTTTTTCTGGATGAAGTGGCAGTTCTTCAATCTCTTCAGGTTGCTCTTCGTCCCAAATGCGGCGATTTTGTTTGTTTACATACCCATTGAGCCAGAAATGGGCCTCATCGCTAAACAAAATTTGCCTCGAAAACGTCGGATCTTCTTGGAACTTTTCAAGAGCCCAAAGAGCGAAGCAATGTCGCTTGGGAAGGTCGAGCGGCTTCAGTTGTTGCACAAGCTGTATTTTGAACGCTTCCAATTTAAGATCTTGACGTAAAATGCGCCAAGTCGTTCCATACGTCAGTCCGAGTTGCTGCGAACGGCGCCGAATCGACTCTCTATGGTCTTCGTGTACACTCTCAGCTACGGCCGCTATATTTTCTTCACAGCGTGCTGGACGTGGTCTATTCGGTCGAATATTATCCAATAATGAATGCTGGGTCTCAAAATGGGTGATGGTTTTGCGAATAGTACGCTCAGTAGGCCGATTATGTTGACCATAAGTTGAGCGAAGTGCACGAAACACATTCCTCACAGAACGTGAATTTTCATAATAAAGTTGAACAATTTGTAAACGTTGTTCACGCGTAAGTCTTTCCATTATGAAATGCCAAACAATACTAAACAAAAATAACATGACAGCATGACACGACTCACACGTGATCTGTCTAAAAAGGCGACTGAAAAAAGTATCTCTACTTGGATCACCCTTTATATATACAAAAATTGAGCCTTAAAATGTTTGCCGCTGATTCACGCTTAAGAGCATTTACCGATCATCTTTGGTATTGGGGTGTATATGGTTTTTGTGAAATTTGCTTGAAATCGGAAAACGTAAAGGGTGTTTTTTTTTTAAAGGCATAGAACTTTAAATTCAAATAAAACACAAGAAAATCGTTTTAATGTCCATCAAATTGACTTTATTGGAAGGATATTTTTACGCCAATAATGTTTAAATATGATTTTGGGCATGTAACCGCAGCGGCTGTTTCGAATAAAGCTCCGTCTAGAGGTCCAATTTTAAACCACTTTTTCGAGAATAACGCCACAAGTGTTGGCTTCCACGTCCCCTTACGTTTCTGGTTTATTGGCGCTCACTTGATTAGCGCCCCCTCCTGCTCGCACATGTTATTGCTATTATCTTTGTTTCTATGAACCGCATCTTCGAAAATTATTTGGCTCTCTTTCTCTCCACTTAAGTGCTCTCTTTGTGACAAAAGCTTAGCTTGGGAGAGGTGCCGTTATATTTGTTTTCTATTTTGTTGTATTATCGCCTCATTTTTATGCACTTGTTTTTGGCTCATTAGAATAGCGCCTGCAAATGCAATTTTAGTTATCTCGCGTAATTTGACACGTAGAGCCGTCAAATTTTTTTTGCTATCGCTTTGATTGATTTTCTTCGTATTTGTGTTAAAAATGGGAAAAGGAAAAATTTTGTCCTTGGAAGAAAAATCAAAAATTGAAGCATACTTTGATTCTGGCCTATCCATACACAAGATTTCTGAAAAAATAGGAAGGCATCGCAAAACTATATCAAGTTTTCTTCACAATAGAGATAACTATGGAAAAAATTATAAAGGCCGTACCAATCGAGCGACTACTGCAACTGAAAGGCGTTCAATACTGAGAGAAGCCTCCAATTCTCACGACTCAGCCGCCAAAATAAAAGCAAACACTGGTGTTCAAGCTAGTTTGGCAACGGTTAAAAGGGTCATTAATAGTCCTGAACATATTCAAAGACAAAAACTAAAAAAAAAACCGCCACTTAATGCGGTAAGAAAAGAATGTCGTCTGAATTTTGCTGAATTTTTTGTTCTTCAGAGTGGAAACGGGTTGTCTTTTCTGACAAAAAAATTTAATTTCGAGGGGCCCGACGGATTTCATTTTTACTATCATGATCTCCGTAAGGATGAGCATCAATTGGATCGATTGCACAGCCGAGTGGGAGGAGTAATGGTGTGGGGAGCCATTTCGTACTACGGGACTTGCGAATTGCAGTTTTTATCGCCAAAAATGAACGCAAAAAACTACCACGACGTTCTAAAAACTGCATTTCCCCACTTCCGAAACCTCTTCCACAATCTGAAGTGGCGTTTCCAGCACGACAATGCGCCAATTCATACTGCCCATTCCGTAAAATCGTGGATTAATGCACAAAAAGTGGATGTTCTGGAGTGGCCACCATACTCTCCTGATTTAAATATTATAGAGAACGTGTGGGGATGGCTGGCAAGAAAAGTGTATGAGTCCGGTAATCAGTATTCTTCAAAGGCTGAGCTAATCGAAGCCATTAAACAAGCTTGGTCTAGCATTCAGTTGGACTATATAAAAAAACTTTATGATTCGATTCCCGATCGAATCTATGAAGTAATTATCAAAAAAGGCGGGTCCACACATTACTAATTTTCTTTTAAAATATGCATAAATATTTAAAGTTTAGTTTTTAGTCATTATGCTTCATTATTTTTTTGGAAAAATGAAAATCTAAATATAAATATGAAAGGGGCGCTAATTTAATGAGCCAAAATTTATGTAACAGTTTCTTGCCTACTTTTTTAAAAATATTTAATAAAATATTTATCAACATTCAACACTAACTATTCTTACTTTTTATTAAAGATAATAGCTTAAAGAATATTAGAAAAAAGTTTGAGTGCTCTAGCTTAAATATATTGATAATATTTAACATTATTCACGCCTGCTAACGGGGGGCGCTAATCAAGTGAGCGGCAGTGAATTTTACTTGTGGACGTAGGCATTTGAATTTGTTTTATTGATGCAGCCTTTCAACCAAAAAATGAGCTCATCACTGAACAAAATTTTGCGATGAAAATCAGCATCGAGATCAATCTCCTATTCGGCTCATACACCAAAATCACGATCTGGATCTTTTTAGGTCGTAAGCCAAGATCTTTGCGCAATATCTTCCATAAAGTTGATAGACAAAGCTCCAGTTGCTGTGCACGGTGGCGAAACGATTCAATCGGGTCCTCTTCAACACTTTACTCTACAGCGGCAATTGTTTCTTCGGTGCGCACAGTTCGAGGCCTCTGCGGATGCGTATTATCTCAAAGAGTAAAGGTAGTGAGAAAACGATCCATGGTTCACCGAATTAATTGCTCTGAGCTTGGTCCTTACCTGACTGCCTCCAATTGCCCACTCCAAATTGGTTGAGGTCGATTTCTACTTGTGCGCGCCACTTAAGGCGAAGTCTTCCTCTACTGCGTCCGACGTTTGGCTGGGAATCGAAAACTCTGCGAGCCGGAGTATTGGTGTAAATTCGTTCTACATTTCCTTAGCCATCTTAAACTCCAATTTAAATAGTGGCTTGTCGCTGTACAGCTCGTATAGTTCTTGGTTGAAAACCGAAGAATTTTCATCTTGAATCGACCAAGGATTTCTTCATCCGCTCTTGATACGGTACATGCTTCAGCGAAGTAGAGCAGGACTGTGATAGTCAGCGTCTTATGTACGCTTAGTAGTTCGAGTGAGGGCTTTACTGCCTAATTGTCTTCCAAGCCCGTTAGAAACAGCGGTTGGCTCGTGAGTTTTGCACAAACCCCTCAAGAATCAAATTTAAGAAGTCACATGACAGCGCATCGGTTTGCCTCAATCCTTTTTTGGTATCGAATGTGGCGGTGAGGTCATTTCTGACTCTGATAGAGCTGCAAGAATTCTCCATCATCATCCCACATCAACGCACGAGTTTGGCCAGTATACCAAAACTAGACATGTCTCTCTAGTTCGTGTCTATACAAATGCCGTCATATGCCGTTTTGACGTCGATGAATAGGTGGTGGATATCGATTTGGACTTCTTGGATTTCTTTTCCATAATCTGCCAGAGTGTGAAGATTTGATCAGTTGTGGACTTTCTTGGCTTTCCATGTGCTTACAGGTTACATCAGACAGGATCTTCTAGGTGATGTTAGGGTTACTTATGCCTCTGTAGTTAACGCAGTTCCGAGGGTCTTCCATTTGTTGTTCAGTCACATGATGCTGAGGTCCCAGTCCTCAGGCATACATTCATCCGACCAAATTTAGCTTATCAGTTTGTGAATATCCGCCGTTTTTATAAAGGTCGGCAGAAAAGCCTTCATTTCCGTCATCCTTGTTAAGCTTTAGTTGAGATTTTGCTATCCTCACTTCACTTATGTCGGGGGCTGTTAGTTTTTGCTGTCATCCCCGTATTGAATGGTTTATTCTGCCTGACAGTGGAAAATTTCGTTTTATAGTTCGCACAAGTAGTTCTTTCATATCCTAAGCACCGACTTTCTCTCAACTGTGACATTTTTAATTTTCCGCAACGCATACTTCGTCGGCATACTTCGTCGGCATACTTCGTCGGCATACTTCGTCGGAGGTTCAAATTCCATTCAAGGTGTGTGTCATCGGAGAAAATTCACTTCTCTACAATTCCTAAATAAATTCCGCGAAGAATTTGTGTCGGAGTAAATCGGAAAAATGTTTGCACTAAGCTGTCGAAAATTGAATGAAAAATGCACCTGGACCCAATTCAACGCAATCCACCGGGGTGCGTTACAAAAAATCGGATAAATACTCCGAACAGCTTTTCTGAAGAATACCTCGAAGCTAAAATCCTCCGAATCGTACTAAATCTGAGAAATTTCCGCTTAGACGGATACCTTACTAGGGCTGTATATCTGTAAAGTATTTTGGAGACCTAGCACAAATCTTCAGAAACTAGTTCTATAAGTTGCTTTCTCCCGAAGCTAATCCCTTAGTAGGAACTCAGCACTTCCTCATCGGAAGGTCTAGCCGCGGACTTTACCTTGGAAAATGTGATTGGATTAGAACTAGACGTCCAAAGCTATCTAGATTTTGAGCTCGCAGCTCAGCACTTCCTCATTGGAAGGTCGAGGCGCGGACCTTACCTTTGGAGATGTGATTGGATTAGAACTAGACGTCCCAAGCTATCTAGATTTTGAGCTCGCAGCTCAGCACTTCCTCATTGGAAGGTCGAGGCGCGGACCTTACCTTTGGAGATGTGATTGGATTAGAACTAGACGTCCCAAGCTATCTAGATTTTGAGCTCGCAACGCAGCACTTCCTCCCTGGCAGGTCTTGGCGCAGACCCTACCTTTGAAAATGTGATTGGATTAGAACTAGACGTCCCAAGCTATCTAGATTTTGAGCTCGCAACTCAGCACTTCCTCATTGGAAGGTTTAGGCGGGGACCTTACCTTTGGAGATGTGATTGGATTAAAACTAGACGTCCCCAGCTATCTAGATTTTTAGCTCGCAGCTCAGCACTTCCTCATTGGAAGGTCGAGGCGCGGACCTTACCTTTGGAGATGTGATTGGATTAGAACTAGACGTCCCAAGCTATCTAGATTTTGAGCTCGCAGCTCAGCACTTCCTCATTGGAAGGTCGAGGCGCGGACCTTACCTTTGGAGATGTGATTGGATTAGAACTAGACGTCCATAGCTATCTAGATTTTTAGCTCGCAACTCAGCACTTCCTCATTGGCAGGTCTGGGCGCGGACCTTACCTTTGAAAATGTGATTGGATTACAACTAGACGTCCATAGCTATCTAGATTTTGAGCTCGCAACTCAGCACTTCCTCATTGGAAGGTCTAGGCGCGGACCTTACCTTTGAAAATGTGATTGGACTAGAACTAGACGTCCCAAGCTATCTAGATTTTGAGCTCGCAACTCAGCACTTCCTCATTGGAAGGTCGAGGCGCGGACCTTACCTTTGGAGATGTGATTGGATTAGAACTAGACGTCCCAAGCCATCTAGATTTTTAGCTCGCAACTCAGCACTTCCTCCTTGGCAGGTCTAGGCGCGGATCTTACCTTTGAAAATGTGATTGGATTAGAACTAGACGTCCCAAGCTATCTAGATTTTGAGCTCGCAACTCAGCACTTCCTCATTGGCAGGTCTAGGCGCGGACCTTACCTTTGAAAATGTGATTGGATTACAACTAGACGTCCATAGCTATCTAGATTTTGAGCTCGCAACTCGGCACTTCCTCATTGGAAGGTCTAGGCGCGGACCTTACCTTTGAAAATGTGATTGGATTAGAACTAGACGTCCCAAGCTATCTAGATTTTGAGCTCGCAACTCAGCACTTCCTCCTTGGCAGGTCTAGGCGCGGAAATTACCTTCGGAAATGTGATTGGATTAGAACTAGACGTCCCAAGCTATCTAGATTTTGAGCTCGCAACTCAGCACTTCCTCCTTGGCAGGTCTAGGCGCGGAAATTACCTTCGGAAGTGTGATTGGATTAGAACTAGACGTCCCAAGCTATCTAGATTTTGAGCACGCAACTCAGCACTTCCTCCTTGGCAGGTCTACGCGCGGATCTTACCTTTGATACCACCTCTTGTATTTCATCCTCTTGCCATTAAATTCCCGACATGGGTAACATTGACGTTTTCTGTTAAAATTGTCACTCTGGGTATACGACTGTCGATCTTCAGTTCATTGAATATTACTTAAGCCATTCTTTCACGTCAAGTGGGAAGAGGCTCAGCTTAAAGTAACCGTTTAAGAGTTCATTTAGTAGTCTGCGTGCAATAAGTTCGTTGGAGTAATACTCAAATCAAATACCGAGAGTCTGACAAACTTCCAAGAGCATAAGTCTTACTATGAAGCTTCTCACATTTGACTTTGGGAATTACCGTCAAACCGGAAGTCCAATTCTTTGTGATAAAATATAACTTCACACAAGTCAATGGGAAATCTAGGTTTGAGTCTCAGAATCGTCCATTACTGCAGCGTTATTCATTTTTCAATCAGCTATTAGAGATTTTTTTATCGAACAACGTCATCTGACTACCACCGAAAAATGACGAAATAGCTCCTGGTCCTAGTGAAAAACAAGATTACATCACCCTTAAAGGTAACCCAGACCAAATGACACCCTTACAACTGAACATTTTATTGAATTCCAAAAAGTTATCTGAAAAACCGTCTCCGCGGGAAGCTCCCTTAAATTTTCCAACTTCACAAGATCCTACCATAAGGCAACCCCAGGCAGCTCCCTTTCAATGCATGAATTATTTTTATTTTCGCTATAATTACATGAAAGCCTGCGAGTTGAATACTCAATATATGCCGACGTTGCGACGTGTGTTCAAGTTCATATCCCCCACCTTATCTTTGACATTTTGCTTCCTTTTCCTCCCCATCCCAGTGGCAATCTACAGGATTAAAAACTGAACCCGAAAAATTGTTTTTTCTTTTCTTTTTTATGCGAAAGGGAAATATATTTTCATTAAAATTTATCAATTTCACGGTTATGCCTGGCATCGTTAAGGACGAGGAGTATGCCTTACCCTCAAGGCAATTTTAAATGAAAACGACGATATATATATCTTGTGGTTCATTTCTTATTTTTTTTATCCGAAAATTATGACTCAATAAACTTAATGTCGTTCAATTCAAAAATATGATAAAAAAAAAACTCTGAATGGACTGTCGTGGGTTGGAAAACTCATCACATGTTTATTGACATTTTTAACAATTATTTACCCGTTGCAATTGAACTACCGACTCACCAATTTCCTTAAACGAACATCAATTATTTAAAACCTCCACTTAAAAGGACTCCCTCTTGCAATTACAGTGACGATAAAAAAAAAACATCCCCTTCCCCTCACCACTATCATAATAATAATCATTTTCAATGATTTTTTCCACTTTCAGACTCAATAATGACGAAATGGCGTCAAAAAGCAGACATTTCGACAATATTCATTGATTCGATATCGAAAAAGGTCCTCGCCACCACTTCGATGCGGCCAACAACAATGTTCATCGTTATCCTGACCCTTGTGCCGATACTGTCGTCGGTGGTGACCGGCGCTGGCACACCAACAACAACGAAACCATCCCAGTTGGCACCTGTCACCCAGTGTACGATGTCGGAATTTACATGCACCAACGGACAGTGTGTGTCGTTAAATAAATTCTGTAACAACGTCAACGATTGTGGCGATGGCAGTGATGAGCCTCGTTTTTGTACACGTGAGTTAAAAAAAAAAATTTAATTGAATTATAATCATTAAATCATCGTAAAGGAATTAATCCTTGGGATTATACCTATTGAGTCGTGAAGTTTCATTTAAAACAAAAATGGATGACAGTGGACTGTGCGTGTCTTGAATTAAATGACAGGAAGCGCGTCATGTCGATTTGCATGATGATTCGAATGGAGTGTTGGTTTTTAATTATTAAGAGGATTTCCATCATGTACGCATTACTTACTTAAGTGGCGCAAAAGTTCGGAATGCACCTGGGCCTCAACCAACATGCCTCTGCAATTGGACCGGTCTTTAGCTAACTGCCTCTAGTTGCGCACTTCTAGTTGGTTGAGGTCGGTTTCTACTTGTGTGCGCATTCCTACTTGAAAACACTTGGATTCGGAGTATTTTCATGCACGTTTGTTGCAATCAAATGATTTTTTTCCAAAATGGTTTCCTTGAATGTACTTCCTTCGTTCTATATCCACCTATATCACACCTTACAGAGGCAGTAAGGAGGGAGGGAGGCGTCAAAAATATCTTCCCTCAGCGCAGTACCGGAAATAGTGATTGTCCTAATAGGGACAAAAGGAGCAACAAGGAAAACACCAAACATTTTGAAACCGTCTCGTGATTTTTTTTTCCATACTGCCCCAAATGTACATGGTAATCTTCCAAGGATACTATAGAAGCGGCTTTTAGCATACATTTTTGGCAGACATGGAACACTTGAAAACAGGATAGCGCCCAAAAGGTCTTAAACCCAAACTTGTGTCACTATGTACATATTACTCGTCCTGGCTGGTAAGCATTGTCTTACTGCTTATTTCTCCGCCATCTTTTTCTGTTCTTCTCACCTCCATTTCCGCGTTTTTACTACACCCGACGATTTTTGTCGAGTATTTCTCTGGCCGCAAAATTTCCTCTATAAGGCACTGTAGACTTGGGAGACATGTTCTCCGCTTTGTGAATTCACTGCACTAGAAGGCAGCATACACCACGTTCTCCTCTTGATCTGGATATATCGGAAAACCTTACCTAGGTGAACCAGGGTCTCTCCTATTAGCACATTCCTTAGCTAACTGCATCCAGTTGTGTCCATCCAATTGGTTAAGGTCGGTCATGTTAACGCCACAAAAGGTGAGGTCGTCTTCTAATGCTTCTGACGTTTGGTTGAGAATCAAAGATTCTACCAACTTAAGCATTGGTATCCATTTGCTCCATATGCAAAAGTTATCTTAAACGTCCAATGCGGTGTTTTTATGTCCACCAGGTTTGTGTCACTTTCTCTACAGCCCGTCAACGCTATTGGGACTGACGATTTTCCGAAGGATTTTTCTGTCAAAACAACCATCAATGCTTCAGCGCCGTAGACTGGTATGATCAGGTTCTTGTATAGGATTTCCTCATCAGTTCGAGTGAAGGCTTTACTATTTAATTGGCTTCTTAGCCCGACAAAAACAGCGCTTGGGAAGAGTAATTCTTCGTTTGATTTCTGACGAAATACTGATGTTAGCGATCTGGAGACAAAGTCAAAGGTAGTGTTCTGCCCAATTTGTCGATGTTGGGTGTCCTCTCCAATTGACAACATATACTTGGTCTTACTCTCATATACATGCATATACTCTAACAGGCTCAGTGGCGCGATGACTTGTGCGATGAACTGCCGCGCAGAAGTTCTGGGTTCGATTCCCAGCCGTTGCAACATCTTAATTGTTTTTCACTGGCCCTCCTCTCGTGATGATCTGACAAATCATCCGAGTAGTATCAATTGTCAAGGAAAGCTTATCGGAGTCGGTAGAACACAGCGCAAGAAGTACACACGCTCACATGAATGGTTGTGAGAGAGCTCGGCCCTGGGTACTTACGAGCCAGTTGCAACAAAAAATTGATTTTTGTATTCTAACCTAGCAAACGTGCAAACGTGGCTATGACATTACGTTGCACCAATATCATGGGCGTATACAAGTACTTGCACCGTTTTATGGAAGATTGTGCCTCTGGTGTTGGTTCGGGAGTTTTGGCACAATCCTCTCAAGAATGAGATTGAAGAAGTCACATGAGAGTGCGTCACCTTGCCTTTATCCTTTTTCGCTATCGAATGTGTAGATAAGGTCGTTTCCGACACTGATGGAGTAGCGGGAATTATCCATCTTCATCCTGCACAGACAGAAGTGTTTGGGCGGTATACCTAAACTATACATCAGGTTGTTCGTAAACGGTTTCAGGACTTCACATATTACGGCCGAAGTTCAGAGAGTCTTCTTTTTTCGATCGGGCATTCTTAAGGCATACCTTCATCCGACCAAATTTTGCTTATGAGCTGGAACTTACCAAATCATCTGCGCCGGCATTATAAAGCTCGACAGGAAGTCCATGATTTCCAGTACCCTTGTTAAGCTTAAGTTTATATATTGCTATCCCCACTTACCTTAGCTTGGGTGGTTGGCAGTTTTTGCTGTCGTCGCCAATGGTTTGCTCTTCTTGTTTAAAAGTCCGTAGAAGTGGTTCTTTCTGTCGACTGTGTCTCAACTGCGATATTTCCTTGTTCATATCTACAGTGGGTGGCCGCGGTGTAGTGGTAATGTGTTCGTCTGTTGAGTGGAAGGTTGCGCGTTCAATCCCAACCAATATCCATTTCACTTTTATTTAAAAGAAATAAAAAAAAAGGTCGGTGTAATACCTAAAAGTATGCACACCATCTTGAATTTCTTAAAATTTAACGAACACAAGAAAAAGTGACTCCCCGAAGCTAGTTCGAACACCACCCATGGAGTTTAAGTCACCACTACATCCAAAATCTTTCCTATCCTCTCTTTCTTCCTCTTCTCTGACGCTCGTACTATGGTAACATATAAAAGGGTATTCATAACCCCTTGAGTACGTGTAAATTATAAAAAAAAAAAAAAAGGATTCTGTTCGTGCCTTATTTTCCTTATAGATCCTCGGAATGTTAGGCCATACAAATTACTGGATGCATGCCTCTGGTATATCGCAGTGTGATTTATTTGATTAACTGTTTGTTGATATTGAGACCGCGATGTCCGCTCTTGGATATAGAGGTGAGGAAACCGTGCGCTGGGTACTTCAGTGGCCTATCGGACTAAGTCCGTTGTCAGACGTTTTCTCGAGTAAGCTGTGTATTCCGACAATACTGCCAAAGATTTCATCTTTTCCTTTCTTTCTGTTAAAATCTCGCTCATAAGTCGCTCATAAGTTTTGTCATGGAGCTCTTAGATGCAGTCTTTCGTTATATCGGATTTTTCCCCCATCGCATCGGTGCGTGAGCGCATTCAAGGCTACAAATAAAAAAAAAAAGTATGCACAACAGGCTCGTTAGTACCCAGGGCCGGGCTTTCTCACAACCATTCATGTGTGCGAGTGTAGTTCTAGCACGATAGCGGGACCTCCTGTTTTATGCCGACTCCGAACGGCGGATTTGAGATATCCTTTTGTTGAAAATTGATACTTCTCAGATGATTTGTCAGATCACCACGAGAGGAGGGCCAGTGAAAAATCATTTAATGTTGCTACGGCTGGGAATCAAACCCAGGCCTTCTGCGCGGCAGTTTATCGCACTAACCATCGCGCCACTGAGCCCGTCAGCATACAAGGCTAATGTTGGCGAAATATTCCTTGATGCGAATACAAAATTACTTACTTAAGTGACGCTACAGTCTGGAATGAACCTGGGCCTCAACCAATATGCATCTCCAATTAGCCCGGTCCTTAGCCAACTGCCGCCAGTTGCACAATTCAAGTTGGTTGAGGTCGAATTCTACTACACTTAAGGCGAGGTCTTCCTCTACGCCGTCCGTTGTCTGGCGGAGAATCGAAGCCTCTGTGAGCCGGTGTTTTGGTATCCATTCTGTAGTGTCCTAGCCACATACCCATTCGAGGATTATCGACATCGCATGTCACATGTCACTTTTAGTGGGCATTGTGCTTAAGTCAACAACAATTTCAAATCCAAATAATTCACATCCCCTTGCTCCCATACCAGCTGTCGTCATTTAAAATTGACATGAGATATATATTTTGACATTATTACAAAGTGCCACCTATCGGTAAACTGACATACTCTACATGCACACCTTGGCTCACTATTGAGTTTTCAAATACAGATTGTGGGGATGGTTTCATTTTCCACATTTATGTCACTGTCTTCTCCCCTCAATTAAGGGTACTTGAGGTACTTTGAGCTGGTAAGCATGTCATAAACTGTTTGGGAATCCTTTTTCTCTGCAGCAGGAGTGTTTTCGGAAGTTCATAGAAACATAGAATGTCATCCTCATAACAAGTTACGACAGAACAATTTGTTTGAATGCAAGGTTTTTCGACTTGCAAAACAATAGGACAGGCTATCCCCTATAGTGTCTATACGTATAGATTTGCATGATTATATATGAATTTATCTATTTAGGCATACATTATGAGATACATTCCCGCACTTTTGGTTTATTATGTCGATTTTATTGGAAGTAACGTATTATTCTGCAAATTAAACGAAGAGATGTTAAGGAAGCTTTAAATCCTTATAGTTCGAAAGGAGGCGAGATCCAGGAACATTAAAACAAGAGATTTTGCTTTTTTATTTAATTCTACGTTACAAAACATAAATTTGCATATGCGAAGTAGGTAATAGATGATTGAATTGAAATTACATCGGGTCCTTGCTTTAACACGCTTGAGATTTTCAATTTTCAATGATTTTTTTTGTTTTGCCGAATTTGCAGCAGGACTAGGGTGACCAGGCATCCTCTTTTAAGAGAAAACGTTACATTTTTGTCTAGAAAAAAATGTCCGGAATCATTTTGCAAATAAAACTTGCAATTTTCCTCTTTTTTAGGTTTTTACCATCTAACAAAGGTGGTTAAATTTTAAGGGCCGATGTTGATTTTGAATAAAGCAAATTATTTAGGAAATGATTGTCATTTCGTTTTATTTTATGATAATATTGGTATTGTTCATTTATGTATGGAACAAAATATCGGCCAAATGGCCGCCGCGGTTTTGGCGGCACACCTTCATCCGATATGGTCCAAATTTTCGATGACGCTGAGGTATAATTGAGGTTCTATGCCGTTAATGTGCCGAATTATCTCATCCTTTAGCTCTTTAATTGTTGCTGGCTTATCGACGTACAACTTTTCTTTCAAATAACCCCAAAGAAAGAAGTCGAACGGTGTCAAATCACATGATCTCGGCGGCCAATTGACATCGCCACCACGTGAGATAACACGGCCATTGAATTTGTCGCGCAAAAGAGTCATTGTTTCGTTAGCTGTGTGACAAGTGGCACCGTCCTGTTGAAATCACATGTCCTCCACATCCATATCTTCAAATTCGGGCCATAAAAAGTTCGTAATCATCTCACGATAGCGAACACCATTCACAGTAGCTGCCTGACCGGCCTCATTTTGGAAAAAATACGGCCCGATGATGCCGCCAGCCCATAAACCGCACCAAACAGTCACTCTTTGTGAGTGCATTGGTTTTTCGACAATCACTCTTGGATTATCATTCCCCCAAATGCGGCAATTCTGCTTATTGACGAATCCACTGAGGTGAAAATGGGCCTCATCACTGAAGATGATTTTTTTCTTCAAAAATTGATCATCCACTGTTGCCATTTCTTGCCACCATTCTGACCATTGACGACGCTTGAAATAGTCAAGAGGCTTTAGTTCTTGAGTCGATTGCACCTTGTAAATGCAAGTCTGTATGCAAAATCATCAACGACGAGCGTGCGAGGTGCAATTGTTAGACACGACTACGAGTTGAGGTGTACGGCACTTCAGCCATACTATCACGAACAGCGGCAATATGTTCTGCAGTACGAGCTTTACGACCATTCACTGGTGTTTTCACATCTCCTATAGACCCGGTTTGCTTAAATTTTTGCACGATTTATCCGATTGTTCGCACATTGGGACGATTTAATTGACCGAAAAAATCACAAAGTGCACGATATGCATTTTGATTTGAACGCCCATTTTCATAATAAGCCTGAATGACTTTAACGCGTTGCTCGATTGTGTATCTTTCCACGATTCAGATTGAGTTAGTCTGAAATTAAGAAATGTCAAATGAAATGCAGAAAAAAACTTGACGTTTAGGTTTGGTTTACATTCTACATCGGCCCTTAAAATTTAACCACCCGTTACAACAAAACTTTTTTTCAACGACTCAGAATCGCTAGCTGAGTCGATCTAGCCATGCCTGTCTATCAGTCCGGTCGTCGTTCTGTGTGTCACCGATGGGGCTTACATTTTGAGCAAGTTCAAAAACTTTTCGCTCCAGCTAACTTTTTAGTAAAACGTTGTTTTTGACCAAATAGTAAACATTTTTGAAAAAGTCTCTGGGTAACATATTTGCTGCGTTTCCAGTAAAAAAATTTGTATACACTATCCCATAGGGGTATATTAGTTTTGGCATTAAGATTGTAACATAGAGAAATAATTTCGCTAGGTATACTTCAAAGTTTATGGATCGACTCAGAATCGCTAGCTGAGTCAATCTGGCCATGTCTGTCTGTCTGTCTGTCAGTCCGTCACCGATTTTTGGGCCTAAAATTTTGAGCTAGAGTTATGAAATTTGGTTAATTTATAGACTCTCTATCCGACGAAGCAGAGCAAGTGTAAACGTTTTTGAGATCCGCCCACTGCCACGTCCAATTTTAACAAAAGCCTTTTTTGGCAAAATGGTAAGGAATTTTGAAAAATTTTGTGAACAAGTTACTTAGACAATTTTAATATCAACATTTCGTGTTTAGACAGTTTTTTGCCACGACTACTTTTTGGGTTCGTTTTCGGTAAAAAATTGTTTTTCGGTAAAATTTTGCAATATTCGAAAAACAAATGTTAATGCAGAGTCATTGATTATAATAATACCAATATTTCGTCTTTATATTATTTCAACCCACGCCCACTTTTTGGAGGTGTTTTCCCACAAAAAAAAAACAAAAAAAAAATACCATATGCTGGAGAAAAACGTTGTTTTCTGCCGAACCATACAAGACTTTGATAAACTGTCTGAACAATATTTTGCGCTAATGATAATTTTCAATATTCAGTTGCCATAAGCCCTACATTTTGGGAATATGAATTTTGAGGGTGGGATTGGATAGGGCATTCAACGATCCGCACAGCGGATTGTAGCCTTCTCATAAGTTTCGTTCAAATTTTAACATAAAAAACAAAAAAATTTTTCGATGCAAAATTATTGGTAATGTTGATATAAATATTTCGTCAAAATAGACCATTTTAACCCACTTTTGGGGCTATGTTTTATTTTGGTTGTTATTTATTGTTCTTCGAATTTTTAATTTGAGACATTTGCAGTTGTCCCCTTTTTCGTGGGCATGGATCTGGTCACCCTATGCATGACATTCGCTATGTTGACTCTGAGGACATTTATTGCTTGCGGCTTATATGCAAAAACCTGTGATTTGAGATTGCACGAAAGTTATAAATTTAGAGGCTTTTAGTCGCACGATCTCAATGGTATGATTGTCTATTTCAGGGAAAACCTTTAGAAATTTCTGCCGGCATTTTTATGACGGGTGTTTTTTTAAGCGCATTTTTTTTTAAAATCGAATAAAACTCTCAACTTTTCATCAAATATTCAAAATTTTCATTGTAGTCGATAAATATGTCTTTGCCATTTACGTTATAAAATCAACTTTATATAAATGTTGTTCGCGGCTCCATTTCAAATGGTCCATTCGGAAGGTCCAATTTTGCGTCACTTTTTCGAGCATTTCGGTCTGTATTCCACGAATTACGCGTGTTATGTTATCCTGCAAGGCTTCAATCGTTCGGGTTATCTTCATAGACGTTACGACTTTACATAACCCCACAAGAAATAATCAAGAGGCGTTAAATCGCATGATCTTGGCGGTCAACTCACAGGGCCATTTCGAGAGATAAGCTGCTCACCAAATTCATTCTTCAACATTTCCATTGTTTCACGAGCTTTGTGGCATTTGCACCGTCTTGATGAAACCACATGTTACCCACGTTCAACTCAGCCAACTGCGGCAAAAAAAAAGTCGCTTATCATGGCTCGATATCGTTCGCCGTTGACGGTAACGTTTCTTCCACGGTCGTCTTTGAAGAGAAATGGACCGATGATGCAACCAGCCCATAAACCACACCAAACTGTCGATTTTTCAGGATTTATCGGTAATTCTTGTATGGCATGTGGCTGTTCATCACTCCAGATGGGACAGTTTTGCTTACTTACTTATCCGTTGAGCCAGAAACGAGCCTAATCGCTGAACCCAACTTTTCGATAAAACAGCGGATTTTCATGGAGCTGTTCTAAAGCAGATTCACCAAAAATTAGACGTTATGGTAGGTCATTCAGCTTCAATTCTTGAGCAAGTTGGATGTTATAGGCTTTCAAACCCATATCGAGACGTAAAATTTTCCATGTGGTTGAGTAACACATGCCCAATTGCTGAGAACGGCGAAGAATTGACTTTTCACGAGCTTCATTAATATTGGACGCTACGACTGCAATATTCTCTTCGGTACGCACTGTACGCATGCGATTCGATGGCTTAATGCCCAACAAAGTAAATTTGGTGATAACAGCACGAATTTTTGCTTCACCAGATCGATTAGGACGACCATAATATGGTCGTTACAAACCGTTCACATTTTTCACAGAGCACGAATTTTGATAATAAATTTCAATAATTTTCAATCCTTGCTCGTTAGTTAGTCTTTCCATTATTAAATGGCAGCGTATACTGAAAAGTTTGGACTTTGACAGATGACATTTTGACGCCATTACTAACCAGTGCTGCCAACCTGAAAAACTTAACTTCTAAAAAAATCACCCGTTATTAATCAGAACAATTTTTCTTTAATTTTTTGAGCAAAAACAAAACACAATTGTGCTTCTCAAATAAAATAAATCCTTAGAACCCTCTTAGATGACCACTTAATCCCTGTAGATCAAGACATCTGTTGAAATAAGCGCCTTTGTCCGCCTACTGGACATTCCCCAAGTGCAGCGTAAGCGGAACAGACATTCTACTACTAACTTCGAATCAAATGCTTTTTTCAAAAGTCATTCCCAAAAGTAATTTTGAAACTAAGACGCACATTTATGTTAAGGTGTACTTCCGGTTTCATTTTGGAAAAGTACGAATCAATAATTCAGCTAGACCCCACCTAAGACATTTTCGGGATGCGCATTATGTGGTGGCTTATTTCGTGTAGACTGCCACTGTCCGCATATCTTTTTGGAGAACCGTCTCTACCATTTCGAACAGTTTCTGACGGGGTCAGTGGCGCGATGGTAAGTGCGATGAACTGCTGCGCAGAAGGTCTGGGTTCGATTCTCAGCCGTAGCAACACATAAAATGATTTTTCACTGTCCCTCATCTCGTGAAGATTTCACAAATCATCCGAGTAGTATAAATTGTCAAGAAAAGCTTTTCTCAACTTCGCCCTTCGGAGTCGGCATAAAACAGGAGGTCGCGCCATCGTGCAAGAAGTACACATGCATACCTGAATGGTTGTGGGAAGGCTCTGGCTACTAACGAGACGATGCCCCAAAAATTAATTTTTTTATCTGGAACAATTCTCGAATTAGACCGGTCCTTGTATAACTCCCTTCGCTTGTGCACTTGACCTCGATTTCTACTTGTGCGCGCCACTTAAGGCAAAGTCATCCTCTACTGCGTCTGATGTGATTCGGGCAGGTAATCGAAGATTCCCGATTCGGAGTTTTGGTGTCTATTCGCTCTGCATGTCCTTGCCATATTAAACGTGCAACGTGGAGTTTGTTGACAAGAGTTATGCCACTGCACAGCTTGTATGGCTAGTGTTAGAATCTTTGTCTCCATACCCCGTCAAAGCGAAAAGGACTAAAGATTTTTCGAAGAATTTTTCTCTCAAATCCAAAGATTTCTTCATCCGCTTTTAGTACCGTCCATGCTTCAGCGCCGGAAATCCCCTTCTGGGATTTCCCCAGCAGCTCACGTGAGGGCTTTACTATTAAATTGCCTTCTAAGCCCGATGAAACAGAGGTTGGCAAGAGTAATTCTTCGTTCAATTTCTGACGAATTGTTATTGTCAGAGTCGAGGTAGACAAAGTCCCATACAATCTCAATGTTGTATCTGTAAGAAGTTTGTGTCCTTTCGTGTTGACAGCATGTACTTGGTCTTACCCACATTTACAGTTGAATCAACTTTTGCCGTTTTCTTCTTTATACTAGCAAACGTGGCTATGACGTCACGTTGAGTCCGACCAATGGTGTCGTATTCGGCGTCTGCTAGTAGTTGAACCGATTTAGGGAAGACTGTGCCTCTGGTGTTGGCTTTGCATAATCCTCTCAAGAATGAAATAAAAGATGTCCCATGACACAGCATCGATTTTTTTAAATCCTTTCTCGGTATCGAATGTGTCGGCTAGGTAGTTTCCAAACCTGATGGCGCAGCAAGAGTTCCTCGGAATGGAGAAGAAGACCGCCATGTCCCCTTATGGATATCGAGGTGAGGAACCTTGTGCTGGCTATAGTTGCATTTCGTTCCGCAGCGAAGTCAATTACCTAAGTACGTTACCAGATGTTTTGTCGTGAAGGCTATGCCTTCCGACAATACGGCTAAAGATGTCTTCTCTTCCAAACTTTGCGCTAAAATTTCCCTGCACGATTTTAACATCGCACTTCGGTAGTCGCTCATAGGTTTTGTCAAGGAGCTCATAGAAGCAATCCTTAGCTATATCATATTTTTCCTCCGTTTGGGCATGAGCGTATATAAGGCTTATATTGGCGAATTTGGCCTTGATGTGGATTGTTACAATGCGTTCGCTAATGTCTTGGACTTCTTGCTAAGCCTGGAACTTATATCAAACCTGCATCAGAATAGCTGTTTCTGCTCACTATAACAGGGTCCATAGTAGATCACTGTTTTTCATCCTCTTTTTGCCCTGCCCTTCCTATCGTATTTCCTTGATGGCAGTTATGTCTGCTAGGACTTCCGCTAGCTGTTCGAGTGTCAGTCGTTTTTTGAAGTTTAACAAGACAAATCCGGTTAGATTAGACCAATATCCGATGTAGGCAGTATTGCAGCTGGGTTGCTAGGCAACACCATCTTTTTATTTATAGAAAAGAGAACTCACGAGTTAAAACTGCCAACGAAACCCTTGATTTCTCTGTGTTTCTTATTTTAAACCAAAATAACATACGAGCGCCCAACCGCACAATTACCATTAGCACATCATTCGAAAGCGACAACAATTCGTGCTAATTCCCTATAATTGTTTCCAAAACAAATTTCTTGAATGAAGTGCTCCAATGAATTGCCAACAAGTTGGCCTTCCCAATTTCGTTCTCATCTCCAGCTAATCCCAAAACAACCATACACCACACATACTAAGTGAATAATTAAATCTGCCCCGTGCACCTCGTTCCCAATGGCTTTGTTAAACATTAACCATGCCCACCTTAACCTAATCGCTTAGAAACTTAACACACATCCCATCCGGATCCAATGAATCTTTCATAGAGAAACAATTAGGCCGGTTCTCCATCGCAACATTTTCGTGTTGAATATTGTTTTTCCATTCATCTGTGTGAAATGATTTCCATTTGAAATAATTCCAAATAAATCACCCACACGCATGCAAATACATCAACCCAGCTACCAACCGAAGCCGTAACGTCTATAGAATGCCCTACATGTATGAACCTTTTCAACTCTTCATATATCGAGGTTGAAGGGTAGATGTTTGAGAGGAAAAAAAAAAAAAAGGGAATCCGAAATATTCCTCAAAATACAAGTGGCAACAGCTGTAGGGACAAGGAATCCATCCAAAAATTCCAGCGTAGCAATCACACATATCCGGGGACGAGAGAATTCCCAGCACTCATTCGGAAATTTCAATGGAAATAGTTTCAAAACACTGGATCCTGATTCTAGGATTCATTGTTGACGAGCCATGTAGAGGGATTTCTTGTCGACATTTTGCCCCTCCCCCACCTTATGCCAACATTCCCACATATATGAGTTTGCACTGTGGAACCCGAATGGAAATCGTGAATTCAACGTCCCGAAGGATTAAAGTAATTATTAACAAACAGACGAACAGGAGCAGGGGCAGGAGTATTAACAGGAGCAGAAGCAGGAGTTTTCTCGACTATCAAACGAAACAAAGGCAACCGAACTGAAATGAGTTTCATTTTGTTTGTGGCGCCGAAACACCGCAGGGACGAGCGGCGAATGAACTCATCTAAAACGCCTGATAGCGTTTTGTTGGTGTTTGCTTAAACGAACACGAGCACCGAGTTGGGGATTGGGTAACCGTTTTCGGGTGAAGATGTTTTCAAAATGATGGATAGAGAGATATGTGGCGTATTTTCGTAAATGCCAAATGTGCATGAATCCTGTACGTAATTGTCGCAATTGTGTATTTTTTTATAGAAACATCAGTATGAGATGCAAAGGGATTAAGCGGCCTTCATAACCTATCACACTCTGATACGGCCGCGCATTTATTCATTCTGATGAACTGTGATTTCAAGGTCACTAGTTGCCGCTTTGGTCATTCAAGCTCTAGTCATATGTTCTAAGAAGAAGACCAGGTAGCCCACAATTTTCCATCTTGGCAGATTGTGACTTTGGAACAGTTGTTCGTGTTTTTACTGTCGAATATGGAATCCTATTTGTTCATACTTACTTACCTACTTAAGTGGCGCTACAGTCCAGAATGAACCTGGGCCTCAACCAACATGCCTCTCCAGATAGCCCGGTCCTTAGCTAAACCGCCTCTAGTTGCGCACTCCAAGTTGGTTGAGGTCGGTTTCTACTTGTGCGCGCCACTTAAGGCGAGGTCTTCCTCTACTGCGTCCGACGTCTGGCTGGGAATAGAAGACTCTGCGAGTCGGAGTATTGGTGTCCATTCGTTCTACATGTCCTAGCCATCTTAAACGTCCAATGCGGAGTTTTTTGACCAGGAGCATGTCGCTATACAGCTCGTATAGTTCTTGGTGGAATCTTCGTCTCCATAGCCCGTCAAAGCCAACCGGGACCGAAGATTTTTCGAAGAATTTTCCTCTCAAATCGACCAAGGATTTCTTCCTTCTCTATACTAGCAAACGTGGCTATGACATCACGTTGGGTCCTACCAATGATGTCAATATCGCCGGCGTATGCTAGTAGTTGCTCAGATTTTTTGGAAAATTGTGCCCCTGGAAGATTGCAGAAGTCACATGACAGCGCATCGCCTTGTCTAAATCCTTTTTTGGTATCGAATGTGTCGGTGAGGTCGTTTCCGACCCTGATGGAGCAGCTAGAATTCTCGGTCGTCATCCTACACAAACGGACGAGCTTGGGTGGTATAACAAAACTAGACACGGCTCCGTATAGTTCGTCTCTAGAAATGGTGGTGGGTATCGATTTGAACTTCTTGGGTTTTTTCCAGCATCTGCCGAAGTGCGAAAATTTGGTCGGTTGTGGCCATTCCTGGCCTAAAACCACACTGACAAGGGCCGATCAGGTTGTAGGTGAACAGTTTCAGGAGTTCACATATCACGGCAAATAGGATCATGTAGGCGATGTTGAGGAGACTTATGCCTCTTTATTTGGCGCAACTTGGAGGGCCTCCTTTTTTGTGTATCGGGCAAAAGATGCTGAGGTTCCATTCTTCAGGCATACTTTCTTCCGACCGGATTCGGCTTATGAGTTGGTGGATGTTACTAACCAAGTCATCTCCGCCAGCTTTATAAAGCTCGGCGAGAAGGCCGTCATTTCCAGCATCCTTATTAAGCTTCAGTTTAGATATTGCTATCCTCACTTCACTCAGGTCGGGTGGTTTGCAATTTTCGCTGTTGTTGCCAATATTGAATGGTTTGTCCCGCCTGATAGCGGAATGTTGTTCATCATCGCCGTTTAACAGAACTGCAGAAGTGGTTCTTCCATATCCTCACCATCGACTTTGTCTCAACTACGATATTTCCTTGTTCATCTCGACAGGATTCTTTTCGAGCCTTGTATCCTTGGCTTTGACGTTTTACACTTTTTTAAATCTTGCGAACGTCGTTCCTGGAGCGGCACCTCTCTATACCCTCTATCACGCGCTTTTCTTGCTCTTTGTTCTTCTTTCTGAAAAGCCGGTGTTCTTCCTTTCTTCTCTGCCTATAGAGCTCAACGGCAGCTCTCGTCTTCACTAGCTGCTTAGCCTTGCAAGCCTCGTTCTTGGCTGCGAGCGACAGATGCTCGCAGCCAAGAACGCATTCCTCGTCAAACCAGGGGTTTCTTGGTGATGGGCGCGAGAAACCTAGGACTGATCTAATGGCTTGCCACCGACATTCGATGCTGGTGGTATGGTGTTAATCGAAAGGTTTAGGGATACGCGTTGTACGAAGGTATTGGCGGTCTCTTGCGATTGCAGTATTTAGACATTAAATTTTTTTACAGTTTTTCTGGATTGTTGTGGCGTGGTGGATATCCGCATTCTAACCTTGGCTGCATCAAGGTAGTGGTCCGAGTCGATGCTAACTCCTCAGAATTTTCGGGCATCCAAAATACTGGTAGCGTGCTTCTTGTCTATCGCAATGTGATCAATTTGGTAAACCATTCGTAGATCTGTATACCGCCATATTCCATCATAAATATCGAGGTGAGGAAACCGTGTTCCGCCTATAATGGCACTTCGTTCCTCAGCGACGTCTGTCAGCCTAAGACCTAAGGCTCTGTTTCAGACAATACTGCTAAAGTTGACTTCTGTTCCTGCACGATTTTAACATCAAACATCGGTAGTCGCTCATAAGTTTTTCAAGGAACACGTAGAAATAGTCGTTTGCTTAGTCAGCTTTTTCATCCGTAGTGGCGTGATCGCATATGAGGCTTATGTTTGGGGAACTCGGCCTTGATGCGGATTGTTAAAATGCGTTCTCTCATGTCTTAGATGCATAAAACTTATTTCCTAAGTCTGGTACTTATAACGAATCCGCGTACGAACAGTCGCTGTTTGTTGTCGCTATAACTCGGTCCCTAGCAGATGGCACAGTATTCCATCTCATTTTTGCCCTAGCCATCCCATCGAATATTCTGTGTGTCAGTAATGTCTGCGTTTTAGCTGCTTAAGAGAGGTGTAGCCGAACATATAGCGGGAGTCGATATTTGTTCGGCTAGACCTCTCGTGCTTAATGTTCTCAAGCAGCAGGTGCTGATACGATCCTCGCCATTGGTTTTTCGTTAAGCATGGTCGTCAGCAATAAAAATCAGTCTTTCTGATGCTCTTGGTAGCATCGTAACAATAATTTTGTGCGAGTAGGTAGTTAACCCAACGCACAACCCCCAACCTGGAAGCCCAGTTCCAATTTATTAGAAACCCCTAGTTGACGAGACCATCCGTTGGACATTCGGCTCATTCGCCACCACCTCTGTTCATGGGGCCCAACTTACCCTTGAGATTCTTAGGTGACCTGTCGTCCGAATATGTCGAGGCAGCTAATTTTGGTAATTCACTTTGTCTATCCTTACTGGGACTGAAGACGCCACCGTTGACCCCATCTTGGGAGTTCCTCCATTGCCACCTAAAGAGGAATATGTGCATTAGTGGAGTATTTGCATTGAGTGAATTGCACTTATCCACATCCGAAACCCGCACTTCCTGCTATTCTATTCTACCGACGATTTGGTGGTCAGGATTTGTGCAGCATTATCCTTTCACTTTTTAGTATCGCTTCAGATCCACGTCAATCATCATCATCACAGTCCCTAACTCTGCATAAACAAAACAGAGCCGATCTTACAGTGGACTATGAGCAGGTCCTCAAATGACAGCACTAATCAGGATTTTCTTTAAAATGTAGAACTACTCGACAGGACGTCCTTTAGCAACTTACACATTCCGCAAACAGTTGATGAATTGCGAAACTCATTAAGTGAAGTTAAATCAACGGCAACTAGCCTGCAGAAAGGACTTCATTATATGAGACACCCAATTTCATTCACTAATTAATCCCCTCCCCCTAAAGCTTGTCATTCTCGAATAAATAACTATCACTTGCAGAGAATTTGACGCCGGTCCTTACAAGGAAGTATCCTCTCGCTATCCCTACAATCATCTGGGTAGACAATAACTTCCTAATTACAACCGCAACTACGCTCTTATTCGCCGCATCAGCGTGGCTTCATTTTAAATTTATTAAAACACAAAGCAACAGCACAAAGAGGACGAACATTCATAAGGAAAATGCAGACCCCAGTCAGGACTAAGGTCCATCTGGAGTTGATTTAGTTTCCATTTTGATATTCCAAGCAATCATTCAGCTTGGCTTCGGTTTTTCAATTAACGCAGCTCTTAAACTGCAAAATCATGACTTCATTTGTCTTCGGCGTACTATCTACCAAGGACCTTCACACACACCCATTCATATATATATATATCCCTGCCCTCAATGGATGTATTAAAAATAATAAAAATTAATTTGTATCTCTTTCGCAGGATGTAACAAGACGTACTATGGCGACATTGGACTTACGTACTCGCTCGAATTACATCGACCAAAACAGGATAAGATCCCGTATGTGTGTATCCTGACATTCACTGCCGCCGGCGGGATTCATGGCGACGTTGTTCAGGTACGTTTAATATTTACGGTTACGATACGTGTGTTGTTTACTGAAAAATTGAAAATTATCTTCACAAGCCGGGGATGAAGGAACTCCCAAGGAACTTTACGGTGCCTTTAGGGACGACCAACACATAAGTGTGTGTACGCGCGTGTGATAAAGCTTCATGAACGCTGTGTCGTTCTTCTTCTTTTTGTGGAGACACAGGAAGATACGATTTTTCCATTATTGTTCGCGCTGGTGTTTGATCCTTGGATCTATCCTACGGTGATGGTGCCATAAAACCGAATATCCCCGGGAAAAATTATTTCCACTGCTGTGAAGTACACATTTTACCGTTTGTTTGGTTTTTTTTTCATAACATTACCCTCAATGGCTTCCCATATATTGCTGACGTTGTGCATGTGTGTGTTTGTTTGAAGTGAAAGACGTCATTGGAAGTGAGTCCTTAAGATATCCAATGCCAATAATAGCAATGGAGGTCAGGTGTGTAATGACGGATCTTTGGCTTAGTGCATGCCGTAGGCACGTATTCACACACATTCGATTTGCACTTTTGAACAAACACACACACACACACAGCCAATCTCATGTTACAACTAGAGATGTGTTTGAGGAAGGAAACGGATATTAAAGTCACTTTATTATCCTACCATCCGTTAGTATGGGGGGGAGGGAAGCCTATTCTATCGTCGTCGGTTGGTCGTCATTTCACACAATATAACCTCTGTGGCATTGGTATCTTTCTCTTGAGAAGAAGAACGGTACTCACCGGCAATAACTTACAGCATTAGCACATGCAGAAGATAGATTACATCATTCGTCTGGATGTCGTGTGAGTGGTATCCTTCTTGTGAGACTTTGTGAACATGAGAGAATGGCGCAAGAAATTGCAAAATTTATCTCGGGATATCATATGGACCTATGGAAAAACGGTTTATTTGTTTCTTTTGCTTCGTTTCAGGTAACGCTGGATAGTTTTACTATCGGACGTTTCACGTCGTATGTGCACGATGGATGTCCTGATGGATATATGCAAATTTCGGAGTCAGCACGAACGCCCATCGGTGGAATGTGGTGCGGATCATCCTGGGGACCGGTGTTGTTTTACAGTGAAACAAGATCGTTGATATTCACCGTCAAGCTGAATAAGTGAGTTTTACTTTCAGATGTAATATCTCAATTTTTTGTTATGTCAATGTCCTGGTGGAAATGCTTGCTCCTTATAGAATTCAGAATCGAGATAGGACCGTGTTAACATTTTTTTTCTCTTATGAAGTATTAAACTCTATTCAGCCGCTGAGTATTTCTCGTTACGATTCATGTGATATTCATGCACTTGGGAAATGATATACAATTTCTGGGTGGGCACGCATTTAAGAAGTTTATCTTAGCAACCGTAAAAGGCACAGTGCATTGCTTGATATAATTTTAAAGCTCTAGCTGACGTCTGTTTAAATAATATAATAGGTATGTTCTTCGACAAAAGTACTGGTACCAAAAAGCTAAAAGCAAAAAAAGGATTAACCATCTTCCCACGGCATAAGGGCTTAGCAAAGTTTTGTGGACCTGTCCATAGTCCTTAAACCAGCCAAGTTGTCATTCACTTCGATACTCAGCATGCTGGTTGCAGTTGTAAAATTTAAGTATCCAGGGTACTCATTCCGTAACTTTGAAAACGATTATCGTTGACGATAGTGCAGGAGACTTGCTGAGTACGTAGAGTTTAACTTTTATATTGTGTGTGTGTGTACATGTATACAAATTACATAGTACTTCTGGGTACATACTCCTTTACGATAATCGCTTTAAAAGTGGCGAATGCGTACCCTGGCATCCTCTATAGCTGTGGTTCAATTTTTTCGTCGTCTGTAAACAGCTGACTGAACTTTGAAGAGTTTCTTTGTTGTGTACTAGATATATGGCCAATGTACTGCCAATATTGACTAAACGAATGCGTACCATAGCATCCTCGACAGCTTCATTCTTAGACCAGAGCTGACTGAACAGCTGATTGAACTTTAAAGATTCTCTTAGTGGCGGAATGAGTACCCTGGAATCCTCTACAGCTGAGGTTCAATTTTTTCGTCGTCTGTAAACAGCTGACTGAACTTTGAAGAGTTTCTTTGTTGTGCACTAGATATATGGCCAATGTACTGCCAATATTGACTAAACGAATGCGTACCATAGCATCCTCTACAGCTTCATTCTTAGACCAGAGCTGACTGAACAGCTGATTGAACTTTAAAGATTCTCTTAGTGGCGGAATAAGTACCCTGGCATCCACTATAGCTTCATTCTTAGACCAGAGGTTCAATTTTTTCGTCGTCTGGAAACAGCTGACTGAACCTTGAAGATTCACATAGTTATGTACTAGAGATATTGCCAATATTGACTAAACGAATTACATACTGTTCGGAGTAGTAGTAGGGACATGCTCCTATCTACCGGAAGACAGCTTAATTTTATAATAGCTTCCTGTTTATCCTCCAGAACTCGGATTGGTAAGATTAGGATCCATTGGAGTAACCATTTGGAGTAACCATTTGAAGTTTTGATCACATTTTCCACACAAAAGGAAGTCCAAATCGATTTTCAAGAGTCTATCCTTAGTGGAACTTCATTTGTGTGTTTTTTTTCACTACATAAGGAAGTTATCATGAATGCACTCCTCATAGCAGGAGTAGTTCTAATTCGTTTTCCAAAGGTCGCGGGCCACGGAGTTCCTTCTTTAGCATACACTACTGAACTGAGCGATACCGTTAGATTTTAAAACTAATCCAAACCCATTTTCGTTTAAAGATTCCTAAAGTGGTCGCGGGCCACTTTAGCATACACTACTGAATTGAGAGTTCTTTAATCCTTACGGATTTGAAGTTAATCTGATAAGCACTTTGAGATCTGGCTTCGTGCACAGATAGACAGTCCAACACAGGAACAGAATTTCCAAATCCACATTTTTTTAACTTTCATGGGTAAGCCTAGGCTTTAATCAACACATCTCTCAAATTAACCAGGTCTCCAACCAACTGCCTCTTCACTTAGGTTAAGCTCGTGTTACTACTAGAGCAGTCGTTTGGCTTTGAATCGAAGACTATGTCGACCGGATTTTTGGTGTTCTTTCGGTCAACATGACCTAGCCATCTTCAACGTCTAGTGCGATGTCTATCTAGCTTTTTTCCAAGAGATTTGTTTGCTCAAAACTACCAAAGATTTCTGACCAGAGGTTATTGCCAGCGTTAAGTGCTTGTTGGAAGCGTACAATTTGTAT
The DNA here is from genome assembly GCA_949824845.1 of Rhingia rostrata. Classification (NCBI taxonomy): domain Eukaryota; kingdom Metazoa; phylum Arthropoda; class Insecta; order Diptera; family Syrphidae; genus Rhingia; species Rhingia rostrata. Next base: position 19,869,109 of record OX463757.1, read on the forward strand.
TTCCTTTCTTATACTGTAAAATCCACTTTAGAAGTTTTTTTTCTCTTTATTTATAATTAGCACGCGCTAAAGGGTTTATGAAAACCCTCATGGTGTTTGAACACCGCGTGGGCATTAAGGAAATTGAAGAGAAGAAAAGAGGAGAAACCGATGTGCGTTGGCTTTGAATGTCTGTAAATTACAATGGAAAGGAAAAACAGGGTTTGCTAAAGCATTCCACATTCGTGTTGTACGGTTTAGGAATGAATCTCTACATTTCTTAGTACGTCCGAAGATAGGCTTTAGGGTTTATTGATTAGCATTCATGGCATGGCGAGTATTACGGTTGAATGTTTGAAGGGGAATACAGCTGGCTATTTTATTCGAGCATTTTCTGTTATAATAGCGTTAAAGAAGTGTAAGGCAGGAGATATTCCTACGATGTTCAAGCGAAATTATAGAGTTCGCAACGATTGAATCTCCCATCAGTTTTATTGCACGCTTTTTTTTCCTGTCCAGTAGGTGCAATGATGTTTTTGCTGCACCTGACCAGATGTGGGCGTTAAACTCAAGTTTGGGATGTATATACGTGAAATATTTCTTAAATCGATTGAGGAAACCTAGACATTTTGTTGCATTTTTAGCGGTTATGAATATTTGGTAGTTTCAACGAAGGTCGTTTTTTTAATTTCGACGATGTAAGTGCAATTCATGGATAATGGCTGTAAATTTTGGTTTCGCTTAGATGACAGAAGACAACAGCGTTTCTTCTCGGAAGAGTGCCGATGAATCCTCGTTGGATCGAAATAATATTCTCAGATGTATGGAGATGTATGTCCCTAGCTTACACAAGGCTTGCAACAGGAGTACAGTTCGGATTTTTTTCGCAATCTTCACAAGATGTCAAAGTAGTCACATGACGATGCATAACCTTGTCTTAACCTGTATTTGGTGTCGATTATTTATGTGTGTCCACTTTTATAGAGCAGCGAGAATTATCCATCTCAAGACGGTCTAGTTTGGGCGATATGTGAAAAGACGATATGACTCTGTGTAGTTCCTTTCTAAAAATAGCACGACAGCTTCCTTAGAATCGATGAATAGCTGGTGGATATCTATAAGGGCTTCTAGTATTTTCCCAAGTATCTGCCGAAGTGGGAAGATTTGATGGAGTGTGACTTTCCTAGAGCAAACAATGCTGAGGTAGCATTTTTCAGGCATACTTTCAAATTTTGCTATTGCATTGGAGTATGTTACTTACCGGAACTTATCGACTGAATTTATATACCCTATCAGCATTATTAAGTTTGAATCGATGGAATTTATATACCCTGTCAGTCTTATTAATTTTGAATCTATTTACTACTTTTACTTTCAGGGCTCTCGGCCTGTTGAGAGGCTCTTCCTAAGCCAAGGCAACCTTTCATCGTTTTCAATACTGAGCACGTTTTTTTCAAGTCATTCAGTCAAAACGAACTATCATCCGAGGTTCAGTTTAGAAAATGCTAACTTCACTTTATTTAGGTCGGTGGCTGGTAGTGTTCGGTGTCGTGGTCAATATTGAATGGGTGGTTCTGTCTAAAGGCGGAAGATAGTTCGTCATAGTCGTTTAACAGTCCTCGGAAGTGGTTTCTCCATATTCGCAGCATCATCTGTGACTCAACTACGAATTTTTCGTTTCCATATCGACAGGATTCTTATAGTCTAGTGCTCGGTGTCGTGGTCAATATTGAATGGGTGGTTCTGCCTAAAGGCGGAAGATAGTTCGTCATAGTCGTTTAACAGTCCTCAGAAGTGGTTTCTCCATATTAGGAACATCATTCCTCGAGTTCCATCTTTCTATATATTTGATCGCACGCTTTTCTTCCTGTATTAGCCTTTTCTTAAAATTGGTGTTCATTCCTCCTTTTTTCATGTAGATTTGCCTTGTAGGCCCAAGTACCATAGCATCCGAAATTATTTGATCATTTGATCCTTAACAAGAGATTCGTTCTTTAAGATCTGAGTTTCGAATATTTTTGCAGAATTTTCAAGTAGGTCTGGACTGAAAGGCGCGAAATCCCCGGTTCAAATCTCGAAAGTAGCAGTACCCTAATTTAGTTCACTGTCCAACCTTCTGCGAAAGTTTGACAAAAATCCATGACTGTCATGATAAGCTCCTAAAATTTGCCCTCTAGAATCGGTGTTAAAGAGGAGGTGGCTCAAACATGAGGCTGTTCAAGAAGTGTTTTTTGTTCGATATCGTGAGACATGAAAACCGAGTTTTTTTAAGTCCACAACCAACAGCATTGCAGGAGAAGATTCAGCGCTGCATAAACGAAATTTAGACACATTTTTCCGTTATATGAAAGCCATGCCATTTCATACATATGCCAAACCTCCCAAACCTATCATAGGGTTAAGGCCCTGAAGTCATTGAGAGAGGATGGGTGTCGTCTTAAAATGTGTGATCCTTCCATAGATTTATGTTTGTGTTATGTAGTCGACTTTCCGGCCCATAAGCCGCAGTATGTTGCAGCAATGGATAGCCTTAGTTTAGGTTAGGTTTGATGGGTTGTGGCCGCCCGCATAGGCCTGCGTGGGTCCAAAGCGATAACCTTTATTGTACTTTCAGGTACAATAAAGCTGCGTTAATGAGAAGCGTGATACTTAGGTGATTTGTGCTGCACCACTAGCTTCAAATAGGAAGTTGCTGACGATCTGTGCAATAGGTGTTGTTGCTAGATTCGTCAAGTCCTCGTAGTAAAACCTGCCGAGGATTTTGTTAAGGCTGCTGCTGATCGCCGGGCAGTGACACATTAGGTGGACGATGTCCTCCTCGAAGTCTGGGTCTCCACACTTCCTGCAAAGTTGGTGCGAGTCAGTTAGGTTAACCCTATGGGAGTGTTTACTCATCAGATTGTGACCTGTTATGACTCTTACCGCTATAGAAATGCAAGCTCTGTTCAGAGCTATAAGCTTGTTAGATTTGCTAAAGCTTATTTCCGGTCAAAGGTCTTTAGTTTGTTTGTTTTGTCACATATATTTTGTTTCACTCCGCGTGAATCTGATTATTTTCTGTTTTTCGAAAGCAAGTGGAGATCTTACCTTACTATCGCATAAGGAGATGCAGCTGGACGATCCTAGTCTGGATAGCTCGGCAGCTTTTTCTGTTTACAAAGAGCCTTGTGCGGCAACGTCCAACTACTCGTGATTTTATTATGTTGGATTCCAGAGCTTTTATGGCCTCTTGCGATGTGTCCAACAATCTATCCAATTTGACAGCTTCGAGTATGTCTAGGATCTCTGCTTGGAAAGCACTGCACGAGTTTACCAACCGAATGGATGTGTTCAACCCAATTCTTTCGGAGTTGCCCCAGAGCCCACTCCTATTTACATTTCAGATCTACCGGTATAGGTTGCTATTTCGTTATTGGATACCACGTTGTTTGACGACCATTCGTGTCTACTAGGTATTCTGGTTGAGTATTTAGTATCAAAGTCGTGATATGGGATGGTGTAGTCAGAAGCCCCATTCTCATATTCTACTAATCTCTAATTGCTGTGACTAATAGCTCTGAAGGTGGAGATGATTTCGATGGCAACATACACCAACTCATTAGCAAAACCTGGTCGGATGAAAGTGTGTCTGAAGAATGGAACCTCAGCATCGTTTGTCCGATCCACAAATATGGAGAACCTTTGAACTGCGCCAACTACCGGTCTCCTCGAATTCGTCTACAGGATTCTATCTGCTGTCATATGTGAAAGAAAGTCGACAAGTGATAAAATCTGTAAAATCTGTACTTCGATCCTGGAAAAAAGTTAAGAAGTCCAAATTGGTGTCCAACACCTATACAGACAGCATTTATAACAACGACTACCTGCATGTATACCGCTCAAACTCGTCTGTCTGTGAAGGATGACGATGGAGAATTCACGCTATTCCATCAGGGTCGAAAAAAAAAGGATTAAGGCAAGGCGACGCACTGTCGAGTGACTTCTTTAATCTCATTCTTGAGAGGATTGTGCAAAACTCCCGAGCATGTGCCGACGATATTGACATCATTGGTCGGACTCAACGTGATGTCATATAATATGAATAAGGAAGCGGCAAAGATGAATATATGCTGTCAACTTGAAGGGACGCGAACATCGACTTTATGGTATTAACTAGGATCATCTATTTTAACTGACATCTCGTCACAAATCAAACGAAGAATAACTTATACCAACCGGTGTCTCTTCGGGCTAACTATTATGAAGATCATATATAAAACCCTGATCATCCCAGCCCTGCTCTACGGCGCTGAGGCATGCGCCGTATCAAAAGTGGGTCAAGAAATCCTTGGTAGATCGAAAAATTCTTAAGAAAATCTTCGGTCCTGCGTGCTGCGCTTTTCGCTGCTGCGTCAATCAGCTGTATGTCGATTTAGGGGAGATTTAGAACTGTTTCCAAACCTGCGCAACAGCCCATAGCTCCAGTTTTGAAAACACATGGTGTTCGTTGAACCTTTGCCAGTGCAGACAGCCTTACATTAATATGGAGCAAATGAACCCAATATTCAATTCCACGCTTTTATTCATACAAACCTCGTTAACGAGTTGATGCATAAATTTTTCAAGGGCAGGTGCACCTGTCTTGCGAAAAACAGCATGCTTAAGCTGGCAAATGTTTTCATTTAGATAATAAAAGCAACTGAAGAGTTTGCTGCAATAAATCCAGAGATTGACTCTGCTACTGGAATGCGACCGCATTAAGCACCTCCCAGCGACCACTTTTTTTTTTGATGCAATCAATATGAACAAGACTGCTTGCTTTTTGAGTTCTGGCTTGGTTATGTTTTGGATCTTCTGAACCACAGGTTTGGGGAAATTTCTATCTGTTTAGTCCCCACCATCCTAAGATAAAACTTACCATCTATAAACGTGGTTGCACCACAGGATGTGAGATCTTCAAAAGATGCCAATAGCCCGTACTTTTAACATGCACGGTTCTTACCTGACTTATCAACTCAGGAATTTGCCTGCGTAGTAAAACGCTCGTCTACTACTTTCCATGCGGTGTTGCTGTTGGTTAATACGTCGCGGGGCTGGTTCCCTTTTCAGGCTGTATTCTCCTCTTCCGCGTTCTGTTGCCATGGACTCTCGAAACTCAATTCGTTTCGGACGCAGGTAACAAAAAGTTTTACTCTGTTCCGTGTTTCCTTTGACAGGAACTTCTTGCCAACTAAACGATTTGCGTCTGTGGGGAGATTGCTCTGCGTCTTCTTCTTCATTTCTGAATCCGCCATGGTTTGTTCCTCCAGAGTTCTATTTGAGGGATAAGTTTATTTCTTCCTTTGGTAGCATTGTTCCTGATAACCTTTTATGTGATTTTTTCCACCGTGCCCAACAGACAAGTCGGACGAAAGGACGAGATTGCTCCTGTAGGTTTATTTCCGATGGAAGCAAATACCGATCGTTGAAGTTTAGTTGAGAGATAAGTTTGTTTGTAGTGATCTTCCTTTGGTAGCATTGTTCCAGCGGTTTTACAGATCTGTTAGCCTTTTCCGTACCCAACAGACAAATCGGACGGAAGGACGAGATTGCTCCTGTAGGTTTATTTTCGATTGAATCAAATACCGATCGTTGAAGTTTAGTTGAGAGATAAGTTTATTTGTAGTGATCTTCCTGTGATAACATTGTTACAGCGATTTTGCATGTCCGATCACCTTTTATGTGATTTTTACCACCGTGTCCGACAGGCAAATTGGACGAAAGGACTAGAGTACTCCTGTAGGTTTATTTTCGATGGAAAGAAATAACGATTGTTGTAGTTTACAGCGTCTGAAAATGTCCCTTCCACTAGACAGCTCTGTATTACTTTCGTGAGATTGCCAGGCTCGGAGCTAATTGCCTTTTTTAGTGCTCTATTTAAGATTTCATCTGGATTCGGTGTCTTCTTGTTTTCAATCTTTTTACACGCCGCGCCGTCTTGTTTTACCGGTGGGATATCTTCGTTGGGAGTTTCAATTACAACTGGGTCGGTGTCCATTGCGAGAGAAGTATCGCTACTGGATATACACGCAGCTTGGCGTGATCTGTGTCCTTTCACTTTCTTCCGGACAATCTATGCAATTCCCCAGGAATTAATGTTTGCTTCATCCAACAGCTGCCGATTTTACAGTTTCTTATGTGGCCATTTTCAAAGATATCCTGTCGGTTTTGAAGGTAGCGTTGCACTTTTCGCTTGGCCCTTAGACAATTGAATCGAAGAAGTTAGGCTTCCTTATTGCCATAGAAGCATCGCAAGCAGATAACATCAGTTCTGTTTATTGCAGTGCTGGGTTATCCATAATTCCTCAAATACTTCTTTCTCGAACGCAGTGTTTTTCCACTTTCATCCAGTGATTTTGCCACGTTCTCGCCGTTTTTTGTCCTTGAACTCAATGATAACAGCAAGCCTTCTTGTCGCTATGGGTATAGCCTTTATCAACCAACCATTTTGTTTTTCATACTATATGGTATCTAAATCGCATAACCCCAGAACACACCGACTCGCACTCTATAATCGCCCGCAGTGTTCTACCATCAAACCACAAATTTAAAGCTTTACCTAGGTCTTTCTCCCAAATGTCCGATTTGTTCATCAAACAGAGACCAATCCCAGCTGCCTTCCCGCCAAAGGCAACATTTTATTAGCCCCTTATCTCATCTACCCTTTTAAATCAATGGAACCCAATCGAACCCTTATCCTTTTTCTACAAGTGTTACATCCTAAAACCCTCTGCTGATTTAACACCGATCCTATCCCAGATATTATATTCTTACAGCTTGCAGTGTCGTATCCTTTTTCACTCATACCACTCTTTAATTTTTGTCTACTTTATGGCCAAACACAACTTAGACTCGCCCGAGATCAAAGCGGATACAATTTCGACTTTCGTATTCGTTACAAGGTCCTGTCCCGGGATAGTGCAGTCACACGTTACGGTGGGATTAAATTGGAAGGTAAGCTCTATGAATTGTTTTCCTTTTGTTGTTTCATGTCATGTAAGTATACTCGTATGTGGAGTGGAATAAGAACTGACGGTAAAGGACTTTCGCATAAATCCTCAAAAGGATTTATTTTGAGACTTTTTCTTTGTCCAACTGCGGTGTGGTGTTTTTTTTTTTTTTTTTTGTGCAAATACACAACATAACACTTTTTTTTATTCCGGTTTGTCATTTTTCATTCTCCGATTATCCTTTAGACTTTACCCCTTGGTATAACGCTAGCAATTTTTTACATCAAAACGCCATCGAGGATTTTACAAATGCCAGCGCCCGTTCCGATCGCTATGGACAGGATTTCAGTTTATTTAGTTCGTACGCAAACGACAAGTCCTTTACAAGTGTTCTCGATAAGCCGGTGCTGAAGGACGATCAAAATTACACCGAACCGAAATATTATTTAGGTGAGTGTTTTTATCCTGTATGAAGGGGGGTTGACTAAAAAAAAAAAAAACTTAAATTTCATCCTTTTTCATTGGTCTTGCAGGAGATCTAATCCCAGGGACTTATTGTTCGAGAATTTTCAGCGACTGTGATAAGAAAGTTTGTCGTCTTCAATCACCCAACTATCCAGGAATCTATCCGAGAAATCTAACCTGCTACTATGCTGTTCGTCAGGTGAGTTCGAACATTGCCCTTCTACAAATCGACAACTTCATGGAGATGTGCGTAAGGAGCTACCTTACGTGTGTGTGTTTTCAGGGAAAAACTTTACAACCACAGAAACTTTCGTAATTATCGACACAATTGTATTTTCCAGGAGAGAGAACAAGCTACCGACTGTTTTCTCTTTCGTTGAATTTATTGCTTTAATTGAATTTTTTCCCTTCTGAATCCTGTGCGAGTGTGTGTGTTTTAAAAAATCGCATTTTATCAAAAGGAACAACTTTTGTAAGGTAGAGTTTCATGTGATCACAATGCTTGTTCGTCAGAAAGTTATCTTTGCTCTCCCTGGTGGAAAGGTCCTTTTTTCCATCTGTTTTTCTTGATGAAAATGCTTGTTGACAATTTTAATGATTGCCATTGTAGGAGTTTGTCAGTTGGAATGAAGGAATTGCACCCGAAATGTAACCAACCGAAGCAGTTGGTGGAAAAGTTCTGAAACTCTAGCCAAATGGAATGAAATACAATCGGCACAAGAGAGGAATGTCAGCTTGGATTTGTGTAAGCCAAGGGAGTTGTTTCTGTTTTGTTTGGCTTGACAAATTGGAACTATGTTCGGGTTGAAGGATATAAGGATTAAATTTGATACCAGCTGTGGACGGTTACATGTCAAAACTTACAACCCCGGTGCATCGTTAGGCACTTTTGGCAAATATTGGGTTACATGGAGGGCATTGATTTGTGTTGATGGTGGTGTGTGAGTTCTAATGGGATGTCAATGGTGATGCTTAGTAAAAATGACTGGTAATCTGGATGATGATGAAGGGAGTATAGGATCATTGAAGAGTTTCGTGGATGTTGGCTATGGCAAGTTGGTCTCTTAAGGTTGTTGCCAATCATACAGACACACGATTTGGAATGCACGAAAAAAAAGATAACCTCTGAATCGGTCCAAATGAGTGAGACATCGGCTAAAATAATCTCTCTGCCATAAAACGTTCACAAACAACAAAATAAGCCGAACTTAGTGTGGTTTTTGTACAAAAGACCCAGCGGTTAGTCCATTGGACTACTAAGCAGTGGACCCGGTTTAAGATCCTGAAAGTAACAACATTGCAACCACCTCCAACTTATCCAAGAGCATACAACTGACATGCGAAATTTCTCAAATTTGCGGTTTGGAATCAGCGTCAAGCTGGAGGTGCCATTGCTTAGGGGTTTTACATTGAGCGCTTCCTACCTTTAAATTTGAAGTGTGCGTGAGATACCATCGAAACTTTATATTCGTTTGAAAGACCCATTAAAGGCTTTAAGTATGCAATATCACATCATTCAAATGTACGCAGTGTGAATATCGATGGCATGGGTTATGTTGGCTTTGACCGCCGGTCGCTTTGGCTTGAGGTGGCTTATTCACATAGACCTGGGGCTTCAGAAAACACCACAAGAAAAAGTCTAACTGGGTTAAATCTCTCGTTGGTTCCATTAGATGAGCATGCCCTCGAATCACTCGTGCAGAATTTCCAATTTGGCGTTAGATGGGAGGCACAAAGCGCCGTCCTATTACACGTTGGTGTCCACATCATCCAATTTAGGACAAAATATGTTGGTAGTCATCTACTTATAGAGCTCGCAGTTGACGCCAGTTGACGCCAGTTGACGCCGATGAAGACGCCAGCCCAAAATCCACACCAGGCAGTGACTTTTTCGGGATGCATTTGATACTCTTAGATCTCATGTCGGATAGTCCCGAATCCGACAAGTTTGTTTGTCGACGCACCCATTCATCAAGAAATGGGTCTCATTGCTAAGACGATTTTTTGGTGCCGTGAAATAACCCCCACAGAAATAAGCCACATGGGGCTTAGTCACCAAACTTGAATAGAATTCAAATTTCAAATGACAATAACACCCGCAGGGGTTAACGCTTTTTTGTGGAGGAGCCCCCACAGAGCTTATTTCCTTTTCGAAATGGAAACAAGCCCTGCCACGAAAAAGCATTAACCCCCGCAGGTGTTGTTGTCTTTTGAAATTGCAATTATATTCAAGTTTGATGTATACAAAGTGGTTGGGCATGCAAACCGCTGTAACCCCCCTTCTTGGGCTTACTGTTGGGTTTCGGATGTGTGCGAGTTCGAATGCATAAAAAGGAAATAAACACCACAAGCAAAAGGCATTAACACCTGCGGGAATTACTTCCATTTCCAAAAAGATATAAGCCCCTCAGAGGCTATTTTTTTTTTTGTTCGGAATTTACCTCCATGGAGCTTATTTTCATGGGGGTTATTTCACTACACCAGTTATTTCTTTGCACCGATTTTTTATGAAAATTCAGTTTCCAACTGCTCAAGAGGCCATTAAGCGGACACACGTCATTGTTTGTGGTCTGTTACTTTAGCTCTAGGGTTAGTTGAATTTTTTTACGGGTGCATGTCTAAGTCACGACGTTGAGCCACTAGAGATCTACAGCCTCGGAGTCTGCTGCACGCTTTCACTTACAGCGGCGATGCTTTTCGTCGACGTACGGATATTGGTTTATCGTTTACTGAACCAGTGGACTCGAATTTTTCCAGCACACTGCGAATATCCTCTCGGTAGGACGATTATGGCCATGCTTATCATGTCCTGCTACAGAAGAAGACCAGAGCTGCTCGACATGCTTACGGGCAAAAATGGGAGGAACACCGACCTATTCGAAGGAACAGGAGAAGCGGGCATTCGAATCGACTGAGATGTGTTACTGCAGAGGCAATATTCGAAAATTGTATCGAAGGGTAATTAAGAACAACCCAAGGCTACAAGGCCTGAGCCGAAGCCTGCAGAGATGAACATGGGAATATGGTAGTAGACTCAGAGTCGGTGCTGAGGATTTGAAAATATCATTTCTTTAGGCTGTTAAACGGCGGTGACAGCCAAAACTTTGTTGTTAGGCTGAATGAGCAATGCAACCTAGACGATAACAATCAAAACTTCCGTCCAACTGGCCAACACGAAGTAAAAATAGCGATATTTAAGCTAAAACCCAACAAGGCTGTTGGAGCAGATGGCCTGCCAGACGAGCTTTTTAATGCAGCAGGAGATGACTTGGTAAGGAGCATGCGCCAACTCACCTGTAAATTTTGGTTTGATGAAAGTATGCCCGATGGATGGAACCATAGAATCGAATGCCCTATTCACGAGAAGGGAGATATGAACTGCGCCAACTACAGAGGTATCAGTCCTCCTAAACGCTGCGTATAAAATCCTGTAAGCCATTCAGTGTGAACGTTTATTTGTCAGAAAATTGATTGGCCATTATCAGTGCGTGTTAGGACATCGACCAGATCTTCACACTCCGGCAGATCTTGGAGAAAACCCATGAGTTTAAAATCCATACTCACCATCTTTCATCGACTTTAAAGTGGCCTAAGACGAGTTATTGAAGCCATGTTAAGTTTCGGCATCCCTATCAAACTCGTCAGGTTGTACAGGATGACGTTGGGGAAATCTGGCGGCTCCTTAAAAATCGGAAAGAACACCATTTGATGTCGGAAAAGGTTAAAGACAAGGTGACGCGCTATCGTGTGCCTTAATCAACATCGTACTTGAAGCAGTTATACGGATCTCAAACGCTAGTTCCAGAGGTACAATTTTTCAAAAGTGCTTTCAATTACTTAGGGAGCGATGAACTGCCATGCAGAAGGTCAGGTTTTAATTCCCAACACCTAAATGATTTTTCATTGGCCCTCCTTTCGTGATGTTCTGACAAATCATCCGATTAGTATCAATTGTCAGGAAAAGCTTATCTGAAATTGGCCGTTTGTAGTCGGCATAAAACAGGAGGTCCCGCCATTGTGCAAGAAAAACACACGCACACATGAATGGTTGTGAAAAAGCTCAGCCCTGAGTACTAACGAGCCTGTTGCACCAAAATTTGTTTGTTGTTGTTGTTTAATTACTTAAATATGCGGAAGAACGCAGGAAGCTGTCAGTGACGCGTTTGCATGTATTGAATCAGAGGCGGCGAAAATGGATTTGACTATTAATGAGGACAAGACGAAATATATGTTGTCATCGAGAAAGAATTCTCTACATCGGCGACTCTGCACAAACCGTCGCCACGGGCAGCTATAATTTCGAAGTCGTCAAGGATTTTGTCTACCAAGGTTCCGCGGTTACCACACAAAACGATGTAAGTCAAGACTAGAGATCAAGTGAAGAATTGCTCTTGCAAATCGCTGTTTCTTTGGGCTAAGAAGGCACCTTCCTCTCAAAAAACCAAGGAGACTTTATATAAGATCCTCATCATCCCAGTCCTTGGTTGTTTTGAAAGGAAGATTCTTCGGGTGATATTCGGTCTAGTTTGTGTCGATGGAGTGGGGAGGAAAAGATTCAACGACGAACTCTACAGGCTTTACAGCGACATCGACATTGGCAAAAAGCTTAGAATTCAGCGAATGAGATGGCTGGTGTATGTGAAGCGTGTGGAACCCAGTATCCCAGCCCATCGAGTCTTTGAGTCCATCCCGGAGGGACAACGTAGTAGGGGAAGACTCTTACTCAGGTGGCGTCAACAAGTGTAGAGTGACCTCAACCAATTTGGTGTGCGAAAATGGATGCAGGTAGCTAGGGACCGAGCTGGCTGGAGAGGCATATTGGTTGAGGCTTTGGTTCACCTCGGAATGTAAGCGTCATTAAAAGCAAAGTAAAATAGGCGAAGGGCGAATAGAACACCCATTTTGATAGAACAGTTTGTTTGGCAGTCTGCTCATCAAAACAGACGGAATAAATGACAGACAATTTGACAGATATAGCTTCACAAATATGGCCGCTATCAATTGCCAAATTTTGGAAGTTCCTATTGGATGACCGTTTAGAACACAAAGGAACCAATACTTCATTTCGCAACTAGATATCAGATGGGTGGCCGCGGTGTAGTGGTAATGTGTTCGTCTGTTGAGTGGAAGGTTGCGCGTTCAATCCCAACCAAAATCCATTTCACTTTTATTTAAAAGAAATAAAAGGTCGGTGTAATACCTAAAAGTATGCACACCATCTTGAATTTCTTCAAATTTAACGAACACAAGAAAAAGTGACTCCCCGAAGCTAGTTCGGACACCACCCATGGAGTTTAAGTCACCACTACATCCAAAATCTTTCCTATCCTCTCTTTCTTCCCCTTCGCTGACGCTCGTACTATGGTAACATATAAAAGGGTATTCATAACCCCTTGAGTACGTGTAAATTATAAAAAAAAAAAAAGGCAATAAAGGAAGAACTTCAGGAAAATCTTAAGCGGCGCACAGTGTCTTCAGTCAGTACGCGGTTAGTATTGTTTACACTACCAGACCTAATTCTACCAGGCCTACTTTGCGGCACTCGAGTGCTAGACAATAAGTAGGAAAGTTCGAATGATCTGAATGCGAGGAAGGCGAATGGAGGAGCAGATACAACCGCCAACTTTATAAGCTTTATCGTGGGTACTACATCCAGGAAATTGTTTATTAGGTTCGCGGCATAGCCTAAAACTTCCGGATCCTCTACCGGTTTTCGGATCCTCTTAATTCAAAATTGCTACTCTTAATCGAATTTACGGATCCTAAGAAATTTATCAATTTTCAAAGCAACAAAAAATTCAATGTTATTTCGAGTACGATTCTTAAATATAAGCAAAACGAATATAAACAAACAGTTCGGACAATACTTTATAATGAACACTGCGTTTCTGTTGACATTGTTTACGAAAGGATGTACAATACAAAGACGCTGCAAAAGAACAGTATCACTATATTCGGCACATGCTCTATTTAACGCATACCTGCATACCATATAAATCAACGTTCGATTGTTGTGCTACGAAAAATATACTGACACACTTATAACGACACTTGCTGCGATGAGCGTTTGTTCAATCGATTTCAAATAATCTCGATGCAAATCAGTTGGCCTTGAATTCAGTTGCGTTTTGCGTACAGCAACAGAGTATAGACTGAGGAGTTTGACGCTTGTGATCATTTCTTTCTTGTTGGCAATTGAAAATTTGAGACAGTAAAAGTGAAAATGAGTAAAAGAAAAGGGTCGATTCAAGACTCACTTTTGCAAGAAGTGAGTGAAAGTGAATAAAGTGATTTTATAATCGTTCAGTGCAGCAAATGTTTGATTTTTATTCATTTGATCTGTTTCTATGTTGGAAATTTTCAGCAGGCAAACAAAACGGAACAATCGAGAACAGTGATGAAACTGCATCATTGATTGAAATGATGCAAACTATGCAAACTATGCATGTCTTTACCAAATATCGTTAAAATCAATAGCGATAATAGAAAAATGGCACCAATCGCAACAAAAGAAGGCATTCGATATCGTAAACAATATGTTTTGGAGCATTTCAAAACAAAATATCATGAATCATGCAAAATGGCGATAAATGTGCCAAGCAATGCTGGTTCGATCGACGTGCACATAAAAAAGGCCGACGAACAATTAGTTTCACATGTGACAAAGCTTCTGTGTACGATTTTCGTTGACGCAAAGAAATTAACTCCATCAGCTTACAGTTGGCCAGCCCGCTTTGTTGGTGCAGAAGTCGGACGCACATTTGATTGTGGAAACGCAAGCGCACCGACTATTGATCCAGCCATGAATTTGCAGTATGTTAATCCAAGCTCGCATACAGGCTTATTAAGCGTCATTATTGAATCTGACGGACCCAAATTTCTCTCAAGATTACAAAAATCAATCGCAGCTTCGATTCGCATCGACGGTTTGGTAGACAGTACACAAATCGATAAAATCTACATTTTATTGAAAATTATCACAGTCGACGGTGAAAAAGAATTAATTTTCATCGGAATTTCGGAGCAAATTAGTCGTGGTGCAACAGGGCTATTTGAAGCTGTAAAACGCGGAATAATTGAAAACATTGGCGAAGAATCATACACAATCATCATGAAGAAAATTTCGTCAATTTGTACCGATGGAACTAACATGAATTCTGGTGAGAAAGGTGGTCTTTGGGTAATTTTCGAAGACGAAATTCATCAAATTGGATCTTTGGTGCCTCTCACAAAAGTGTGGTGCTCTGCGCATCGAATGGAATTGGTTTGGGGCGATGTTTGTAAATCACATGCGATCATTGACACCGTTTTAAATAAAATTAGCTCTATTTCATCTTATTTCCATAAGTCGGCAATTCGAATGAGCGAATTACGAGAAATTTCTACAGAAAACAATCTGACTGTTTTAACGTTCCCGAAGATATTCACCATACGATGGACGGAATTCAGTCACACTATTATCAACAATTTGCTCCGTTCATGGAATGTGTTGATGATATATTTTGATGCCAACAAACAAAACGATGCAACCGAGATGGGATATTACAACTTCCTAGCGAAAGCTGAGAACCTCCGAGTCATTACTTTCATCGCTGACTTATTGAAGATTTATTCTCGATATCACAAGAAAACTCAAGATGATAATCTCACTATCAACAGTCTTGTACAATGCGTTCATTCTCTTCAAAATGCACTTGTCGATCTCCAACAACGGTGCCTGCTTGCTGGTTGGGAAGAGTCGTTGAGCAACGAACTGAAAGAGGACTCGCAGAGCGAATAAATATGATTTCAAAAGCATTCGAAACAACATCATTGAAACCATTATTATTCGTCTTCGCGATCGTTTTGCAAGTGATGATCTTCTCATGAAAACTATCGATCCATTCACAAATTTCAATAAAAACGCTGATTTACGTAAAATGCACGAGCTATTTGCTTCGGATCTCGATCTGCCTTCGTTACAATTGCAGTTCAATGAGATGATTGCGCAAAACATTTCAGAGAAACTGAATGGAGACATTGGCGAAATCATCAGAACACTCGCGAAGAATTCGATTTCAAAGAATTACGAAGAAATGTTAACAACATTAGCTCGTATTTACGTGTGCACGCCGCATTCGGCAGATGTTGAACGATGCATAAGCGCCAATAATAGACTCAAAACTCCATTACGCAACTCCATTTTGATCGCAACAGAAAATAAATACCTTTATTTTCATTTCAACATGCCGAGTCTGGAAAATTTTGATCCTCGTCCAGCAATTAAATTGTGGCTGAATCAAAAAAATCGAAAGGACTATTCAAAAGTTATTGAAAGGAAGGCAACACATCAATCATATTTCAAAAGTATCTTCGAAGCAGCGCAAAAGGAGAATTTACCGGATCATGAATATATCGATGTCAACAAGAAATTTTAAATGTGATCTCATAACATTTCAATGAAGTTTTATAAATAAATACAGAAGAAACTGTAAAAATTGTTATTTTCCTTAAATTTCGTTAACATCCGATTTTCGGATCTTCTAAACTGATTTTATCGCTTTTTCGGATCCTCTAAGAAATTGAAGTTTTAGGCTATGGTTCGCGGCATCGTTGTGGACATCGAGCAGACACTAATGCTCCAACCAAGAAAACTTCAAATCCTAGTACATTTCAAGTACACAACTGATCATGTTACTGCCAAGGATCGAAAATTTTGGAAGGCTGCCGCTTAACTGGTCGGGAATCGAGAGCCCATTAACTAAATTAAGCATGCAGGAATAATCTTCGTCATTCAGTAAAATTTGCGTAATGGCGCGTCATCTAGTCTATGTTCCATCGATATTCTCGGTCGGAATCTTCGTGGCGATGAGATAGACATCGTACTGACTGACCAGTTAGTATAGGATTACAGGAAATTTACGCAAAAATTCACGTTATAACGAAGGTACCTGTGTTCTGCGATCCTATGTAGTGTTGCATGGTTGCGTATTGTGCGTATTTTGCAACAAAACTGACAATTGCCGCCATTTGCAACAGTTGTACCATCATCCGAGTAGCGAACACAATCAATAAAATATTTACAATCACTATCCTAAGCCGATTTACACGTTACATATCCGCCAATTTTGTACAAAAAAATTCCTATTACGAAAAGTTTTTAAGCTTGAAATTGGCAGTAAAATTGTAATCCCCAGTTGTTGCGACGAAAAAAAAAACATAAATGAGAGAAGCCTGGAGAAGCTATGCTTTTCGCCAAGTATTGGCAAGTTAAATCGTAAAACATTTTATTTTGATTTTAAATACAAAGTTGTTCATGTAGTAGACATAATAATACATAAACCCAAGCTTCATACTGCACCCCTGTAGGTACGGGTACTAAAAGTTGTGTCACCACCATGACACCTCCAATAAACCAATTCGATGCTAAATACAAAACACGCACCAATTACTCCAACAATCCAGTAGTAAAACACCCCCTGGAGTATATTCATGGTAAGGACAATGGTCTCCTCTTCATTGGCCAGTTCTTCAACAAACTCCTTCTCATGATTTGTATTGCTCTCCTTCATGAAATTTTTCTTTCCCTCCCAATGTTTCATCAGGCCATGCTCATAGCACCACACCACCATTCGTTCAAACTTCTCCAAGAATGGTGATCCTTTTGTCAAAATGTACGTCATTGGCATTGTTATCAAGTATTCCTTGACCAAATGGTACTGTGATCGCTTCGTCCGCTTATCAAATGTCCTTGCAATCAGTACATTCGCTCGATCGCGACGCAATATAAATGCATGGCCGTTGTTCGAAATCTTTGTCAATTCCTCGATTTCGGTGTCATAGTTAATAGGCAGACTACGATACCTCAACATCAAGGCTGCATACAACATGGGATCAACTGACTTCTTAATTATATTTGGAAAACTTGGATGTGAATAGATGTCACCCCCATATCGTGACATATCATCGAGACTATCAATGTCCTGCTCATACTCTGGGTGGATGTATACACTTCCCAGCTTGGCAATGTAAATGGTGTTGATGACGTAGCAGAAGAATATCCAAGATATGAGAAACTGTCGCAGGGAACTGTGCTTGAAGAAAACTGTTACTGTGTAACCCACTGCAATTCTGTAAAACATTTCAAGGACACCTTGATATGTTGACCATCTACTGCTCTGGAGTAGACGTAGTTTCAACGCCATCTGTGTCATGACATTGAAGAGAAAGGCTGTCGAAAAGTAGGTTATAATTAACAAACACCACATGAGTGGTGTATAGATTCGGATAAAATTCAAATACTGTGGAACCTCCCCAGCTTTTGGTACCACTAAGTGCATAAAATACCGCGTGCCAATAGGATAGATATATTCATACATGTTTATTGTTATATGGTCTATGAAACGTGCATTCCAGCCGATGTGTGTTGCACCTGATACTACATCCTTGAGAGCTCCATTAGGCTTACCCTTGACAATCGATCCATAGAGCTCGTTATTGGGTGGTACTACAAATTTTAAAGTTCCATTTAGCTGATGAATGACGGTTTTCGACAGGTCCGCATCGACTCCACGAAAGTCGGTACTATTTGCCACTGGAACGGACCGTGTTGGATCGTAAAATTGTGAAACACGAACTTGATAGAGATGGAGGTTCTTCAGTTTGTCGTTAAATACTTCTGTGGTCGGAGTTAGTTGGACGATCTTAAAGCCATCCTCAGTGAACGGTTCAAAGGTGTAAATCTGTTTGTTGGTGTTGCACAGCGCTATGATGTTGAGGAAGCCGTTTGCCCAGAAAGCTTTAAAGATGAAATCGAGATATTTTTCACAGGCGGTTTTGAAGGTGAGGACGAATTTTGATAGATGTTTCCTTGTCCTTATCGACTGGGACATAGTGATGGTTTGTGTCAATCTTTTTTGAGTGTTTGCAGCTATTGTCAAAAAGTGCAGTGCTGAAGATTCTCGCATTCCATTGACGTTGTCTAAACTTAAAATGACCAGAGGTAGATAAGCGATAGAAAGGCATTCTAGAAGGTCTTGATCGATGTCTTCCAAGTACACAAGATTCATCTGATGGTTGGTTGTAGATCCAATGTCACAGGGTATGTGGACAAATGAATCCATCGAGTTTTGTATGGTTGCAATTTGACAGGTGACTTCAGTTAGTAGTCCAAAAAATGCAAGGAGAACTACGTGTGCCATAATTGGACAAAAATGAAAATTCAACTGAAATATAGCTCAACTGTTCGAATCCTCTAAATGGTCACTGCACGGTTTCCTATTTATTAAGCCTCAAGGCTTTTGTTAATGAGGTTTAAATCATTGCATGCCACTTAGTTATACGATGGCTGAATGACATTCTATGGTTGGGGAATATTCTACTAATGGATTTTATGATTGACTGTAAAGTGCGATTTTTATCCATGGACTATGTCCAAAAGGCTTTTAAAGTTGAAACATATCCAATCACCAGTTATTGCGTACTTTTAATGTGAAATTTAAAACTAACTCATCGGTGATGTAATGATATGTCGGTGAAACCAAAACGCTATCCACTTTTATACTTTCGAAAGAACCACTTTTTCAAGACCCTAAAATCTTTTAAAATCTCACAAATCGATAATTCCCTAACCCTATATCCTCAAGTAGCGCTTTTTGCTGACGAATATGGTTATGGGGATTTTATTATTTGCGGATTTCAGTTTTGAGTTATCATACATTATCCGATACCAGGGCTCAATTTGCTATGGACAGGAACAGGCATAGACCGATTATAGGCATTGAGCGAAGTAAATTTGGCATTGCAACGCTGGCGATATTATATCGATTGTGCTTATTTTACCTTAGAAAGGTAACCACCTTCGGATACTAATCTTATCCGCGAGGGATGACTATAAATAAATTCTTCTCATGATGACTGGTACGGTATATACGTCTTACTGTCCTTTAGTCACAACTTAGCCATGCCTATCCAGAATGGGTGTCGTGCTTTAGGTTTTCTAATCCCAGATGGGCAACAAGACTGCACATTCGTATTTCCACATTTAATATTGAAATGATATATCGGAAACTATATGCTGCTCCCGTAGCTAGAAACCCCTGTTTGAGGAATGCCAACAGATGCTCGCAGCCAAGAACAAGACCTACAAGGCTCAGCTGCAGGTGAAGCCGAGAGCTGCCGTTAAGCTCTATAGGCAGAGAAGAAGGGAAGAACACCGGCTTTTCAGAAGAATGAAAAAAGTGCAAGAAAAGCGGGCGATCGAGGACTTAGAGAGGCGCCATTCCAGGAACGATGTTCGCAAGTTTTACCAAAGCGTAAACCGTCAAAGCCAAGGATACAAGGCTCGAACAGAATCCTGTCGAAATGAACAAGGAAATATCGTAGATGAGGCAAAGTCGATGGTGAGGATATGGAAGAACCACTTCTGCAGTTCTGTTAAACGGCGATGATGAACAACATTCCGCTGTCAGGTAGGACGAACCATTCAATATTGGCAACGACAGCGAAAACTGCCAACCACACGACCTGAGTGAAGTGAGGATAGCAATATCAAAACTCAAGCTTAATAAGGCCGCCAGAAATGACGGCCTTCCCGCAGAGCTTTATAAAGCCGGCGGAGATGACTTGGTAAATAACATCCACTAACACATAAGCCAAATCTGGTCGGAAGAAACTATGGAACTTCAGCATCATTTGTCCGATCCACAAAAAAGGAGACCCTTTAAACTGCGTCAACTACAGAGGCATAAGTCTCCTCAACATCGACTACAAGAACCTATATGCGTGATATGTGAACGCCTGAGACCTATTACCAACAACCTGATCGGCCCTTATCAGTCTGGTTTTAGGCCAGAAAAGTCCACAATCGATCAAATTTTCACACTTCGGCAGATCCTGGATAAAAACCCAAGAAATCCAAATCGATACCCATCACCTATTCATCGATTTCAAAGCCTCATACGAAAGCATCTATAGAGACTAATTCTACAGAGCCATGTCTAGTTTTGGTATACCGCTCAAACTCGTCCGTTTGTGTAGGATGACGATGGAGAATTCTCGCTACTCCTTCAGGGTCGGAAACGACCTCACCAACACATTCGATATCAAAAAAGGATTAAGGAAAGGCGATTCGTTGTCATGTGACTTTTTCAATTTGATTCTTGAAAGGATTGTGCAAAACTCGCGAGCCAACACCAGAGGCACAATTTTCCAAAAATCGGTGCAACTACTATTGACATCATTGGCAGGACTTAACTTGATGTTATAGCCATGTTTGCTTGTAGAGAAAAGGAAGCGACAAAATGGGTTTAGCAGTAAACGAGGACAATACGAGGTATATGCTGTCACCACGAAATCACACACAACATCGACGAATTGGACAGAACCTCACCATTGACAGATATAACTTTGAGGGAGTACGGGGATTTGTCCATCTCGGCTTCGCTATTAACTCCACCAACAACATCTCGTCAGAAATTAAACGAAGAGTTACTCTTGCCAACCGCTGTTGCTTCGGGCTAAGCAGGCAATTCAGCAGTAAGGCCCTCACTCGAACTACTAAGGAGATCCTATATAAGACCCTGATCATCCCAGTCCTGCTCTACGGCGCTAAGGCATGGCCCGTCCCAAAATCGGATGAAGAAATCCGTGGTCGATTTGAGAGTTCTACAGAAGTTTGCTGTCAAAATAAATCTGCGGGAAAAATCGCTTACATCTTAGCTTTTCACTATTTTTCGATTTGATAGATCTTCCAGTCCGGCAATTACATGGTTTAAAGGTTCTAAAGACTTGTTTCTATAAATCTGGTAACTTAAATACGTGCCAACAAAACGCACTATTTAATGATTTTGAAGATAGAAGGTCTGAAGGTGATAGGCCCAGGCATGGACCACAACGCACTGCAATTTCGGCTGAAAAGATTACTGCTGCTCAAGGAAGTGTTCAAAACAATCCATCAACCTTATTTCGACGCCATTGTTAGGATCTTGGTCTTCAAAGAACCACTTTGGCCATAGTTTTGCACAAGGGTTTGCATTTGTTTCCATTTAAGATTCAGTTGACACAAGAGCTTCTTCCAAAAGGCCATTTACGCCGCCGTACATATGCCACTAGGATGTTACAGCTAGCCCATGACAACCCGGATTTTCATGAAAAAATCATAATGAGTGACGGGGCACATTTTCATTTGAATGGAATGGATATGTGAATAAACAGAATAGTCAGTTCTGGGCAATGGAAAACCCTCAAATTATTCATCAGTCACCTTTGCATCCATGGTAAGGACGAATCATTGGACCTTAATTCTTTGAAAATGAAAACGGCGTAACGGTAACTGTGAATGGTGAGCGACATCGTGATATGATTGAAAACGTTTTAACGCCACAAATGCATTCTTTGGGCTTGAATAACATGTGGTATCAACAAGACGGTGCCACATCGCATACAACCAGGATTACAATGGAATTACTGCTAGACCTCTTTCCACAACGAGTTATTTCAAGAAATGGTTATGTTGATTGGCCTCCACGGTCGCCGGGTTTGACTGCTCCGGACTTCTATTTGTGCGGATATCTGAAAAGCAAGGTTTATGCAAACAAACCAGAAACGCTTTAGCAACTCAAACAAAATATTCGTGATGAAATTAATAAAATACCGCGTGAAATGTGTGTGAATGTAAGAGGTAGACATTTACCTGATATTGTAGTCCATAACTAATTGCCGACATTATATAAAACATTTACCAACAAAAGATCCATTCTGTTTCATTTAATAAAAAATAATAAACAAACAAAGTAGTATACACCCTATAGATCTCAAAGAGTAAAGAATGAAGGAACTAGAAGTAAAATTAGGTATATGAATCCAGGTGTACCCCACGGTTCTGTATTGGGGCCAATTCTATTCCTGATCTATATAAGCTCATTTCTTGAGCAAAAATTCAATGGTCTTGTCAAAGGCAGATTATGGTTGGTTTAACGTATGGTTCTGCAAGCCTTCTAAATAACGGGTGATCCAAGTAGAGATACTTTTTTCAGTCGCCTTTTTTGACAGATCACGTGTGAGTCGTGTCATGCTGTCATGTTATTTTTGTTTAGTATTGTTTGGCATTTAATAATGGAAAGACTTACGCGTGAACAACGTTTACAAATTGTTCAACTTTATTATGAAAATTCACGTTCTGTGAGGAATGTGTTTCGTGCACTTCGCTCAACTTATGGTCAACATAATCGGCCTACTGAGCGTACTATTCGCAACACCATCACCCATTTTGAGACCCAGCATTCATTATTGGATAATATTCGACCGAATAGACCACGTCCAGCACGCTGTGAAGAAAATATAGCGGCCGTAGCTGAGAGTGTACACGAAGACCGTAGAGAGTCGATTCGGCGCCGTTCGCAGCAACTCGGACTGACGTATGGAACGACTTGGCGCATTTTACGTCAAGATCTTAAATTGAAAGCGTACAAAATACAGCTTGTGCAACAACTGAAGCCGCTCGACCTTCCCAAGCGACATCGCTTCGCGCTATGGGCTCTTGAAAAGTTCCAAGAAGATCCGCCGTTTTCGAGGCAAATTTTGTTTAGCGATGAGGCCCATTTCTGGCTCAATGGGTATGTAAACAAACAAAATTGCCGCATTTGGGACGAAGAACAACCTGAAGAGATTGAAGAACTGCCACTTCATCCAGAAAAAACAACGGTTTGGTGTGGTTTGTGGGCCGGTGGAATCATCGGTCCATATTTCTTTAAAAATTATGCCGGTGCGAACGTAACCTTCAATGGCGACCGTTATCGTGCCATGATAACCGACTATTTGATGCCTGAAATTGAAGCTCGTGATCTCGGCGACATTTGGTTTCAGCAAGACGGCGCCACTTCCCACACATCGCATCAATCAATGGACTTATTGAGAGAACATTTCGGTGAGCACATAATTTCACGTTTTGGGCCGGTCGATTGGCCACCAAGATCGTGTGATATCACACCGTTAGACTTTTTCCTGTGGGGATAGTGTAAAGTCAAAAGCTTATGCCGACAAACCCGCTTCGATTCAGGCCTTGGAGGAAAACATCACGCGTGTCATTCGCCAGTTACCAGTCGAAATGCTCGAACGAGTGATCGAAAATTGGACTCAACGGATGGACCATCTGCGACGTAGCAACGGCCAACATTTGATAGACATAATCTTCAAAAAATAAATGCCAAAGAATATTCTTTCAAATGATAATAAACATTCTCCATTAAATTTGAATTTTCTGTGTTTTTTTCTTTAAAAAAGTAGGGAACCTCGAAATGGATCACCCTTTATAACTGCTGATAACAATTCGGATCTAGCTATGTTTAAAATGTGGTTTGCTGCACATAGACTGATGATCAGCTCCAAGACCAAAATAGTGTTTTTCAGTATGGCAACTCACAAGTCGTTTGACGCTGAAGTTTTATTTTTCATGAACCTGAGTGCCAAAGGCTTACAATGTTAAGCTGCTTCTGTAGCACTAGCCCTTCCCCTATAACTTTTTGTAGCAATCTCAAGTGAAAAGTGTTATCAAATTGAAAGCGTAAAAGAATTTCAATACCTACGGCTAAATATTAACTCCAGAAACTCCTCTTTTAATTATCACATTGATAACATAAGGAAATATTTTCGCATGGCGCTTTTTCTGAAGAATGTCTGCTCAACAAACCTTCTTAAGATAAATTATTGTTGAATTAAGCATTCTAAACTACAATTTGGCATTACTTGTTGGAGGGGAGTGAGTTTTAATAGATTCCAACAACTTCTACATAGTTCTACAGAAATTTGTTGTAAGAAAAATCGGCGGTAAAAATCGCTTACATCCAGGCTTTTCACGCGAGCTTCGACGCGAATAAACGCTTTTTGTATATCAGATGACATTACTACGCTTTGTTCGGTTTTCATAGATTTTCTGCAAGTTTTTCATCTAGCAGGTGAAGAAGTGTATGCAGGTACTCCTCTGTTCTGTCTAAAAGCATGCTGTCCCGAATTTCCCTTATTTTCTGCAGTCCAACTACATTCTCGCTATAATTTTCTCGACAATTTCGGAGAGAATGGGGATCAGTAAGTAAGTCCTTCAATCAGCACTAACTTCTGTCTCTTTCGCAGTTGTTAGTGTAAGAATCAAAAACTGTTGATCTAGAATTTTTACCAACAAACCTTTGCTCCTTTCAGACAAAATCTGCAGACGAATCAAAGACAAACTAAGCTCTCATAAAAAACTGCAACCCATCACTGAAAAACAAACCCGCCTCCATTACAAATTTCAGCGTCACTTCCCTAATTCATTAATCCCCATCATCTGTCATAAAAAAAAAGTGTCACTATCCACTGGTCATTAAGTTTATTGGTCATTCATGACAGTGACATAAAAGCTGACTTTTTATTCCGATTAAAATCAAGCACAACATAACACGAACAACAAACAAATAAAAACTAACACACAAAACGAATGAATGTCCGCATTAAAGTGGCATCCCTTCACTCACACACACACACCCAACTCCACAAGAAAACTTTTTTTTTTTTAAATGTAAACCCCTGCCCTTAACAAAATAATTTATTTTCTCGTCTCTGACTCTCTTACAGCACGATGTCCCCGATGGAAAGCATGCCCTCATCCTTGTGCGCCAGCCGAAAGGTAATCTCGTTTGGATATCCACGCAGGAGACAATAGGTAATAAGATAGGGAATACAAATGAAAAGGATAAGAAATTTGAACCGCGCCTTAAGACCTGGAATGACTGTGACTACATTCAGGTAATTAGATTGCACAATGTCCTTGTGTTGTATTGTGTGTTTGTTTTTGTTTTTTTTTTCCTGTCTATTTTGCTGTGATTTTTATGTTCACCCCATACCTCTGGTTCCTTTGAAGTCCTTTTTTTCCTATGGATATTTCTTTTTAATTTTCGTTTGTCTGTACCGACTTCAGATGGATGCGGAACAATCACAAACTATTTGATTGCGCGAGGATGCATAAATTATTCTTACGTTGGAGATCCCTTAGGGTGTGACCATCTTCCCTGGTCAAAGAAGAAGGAGTCCTTCTTGGGAAATCAATTTCGTTTAGATTACTTTGCGGAATTTTGTTTCCCCCACCCTCACTCTTGTATTTGAAGGATCTGTTTCCTGCCGTCCGATAATGAATTGGAGTAATCAAATTAAATTCCTCATTAGCTGTCGTCGAGGATGGGTTGGTGCCCTTTCCATGTATATTACGTGCAATGTCATCAGTTTAAGGATAACACACATAAATTCCATTTATCGAGTTTGGCTTTTCTTGGAAATTAGGTTACACAGGCAATGTGATGCTGCCTTTGAGTGCCCTCGAGATACACACACTCATACGCACATTCCTACCACTCACGCAATAAGAGGAATTTTAATGGCACGGCGAAATTACTGTTACAATACGAGTAGATACTTGTATCAGGGAGGTGTATAAAGACGGTATGAAATTTTATATTTACGAGTGTGTAGGTGTAGGTATTATTTAAACGAAATTTCTGAAAAGTTAAGAGAGACTTGCTGAATGTTGTCAGTAAACGATTTATAATTCAAGTGGAATTTAGTTACCAAAGACAAGAGGAGAAGATGGATTTAATTAACATCTAATGAGCTGTTTATTGTTAATGGCATGTTAGCGGCATTAAAAGGGTTCCTTAAATGCGCGTGGGTATGCGTCTGGAGGGTGAGCTGAAAATTGTTACGTATACGCCAGAGAAGAAAGTTTTTTTTTTAAATTGATTTTCCTAATGGAGTTTTGTTGCTGCCTTACAACCCGCATAATTCTGGAATGGAAAAGTTTTCTTCTTTTTTTGGGGAAAATATTTGCATTTTAATAAGCAAATGCCCACGAGCAAGACAAAGGCCATCAAGTTAAATCGAATTTAATTATGAATATAATTTCAGCCAAGGGGATGTCTATTTTTTTTTATGTGTCCATGGAGCATCACCATCGGCAACCATTTAGATGGAGAGTGGGGTTGTACTGGTACTTCATCTTGTCTGGAAAAATATTCAAATATAATTGACGTTCTCGAGGGAAAACCGAGGAAAAACATTTTAAAAATTGCAATAACTTCTAAGCCAGCATAAAAGGTTTTTATGGGATAGGCATATTTAGAGAGTTAAATCCCATAAGAATCATTCCCAATCGAAAGTTTATTTTGAATGATGGACCTAACATGCGAAAAAAAATCCTCTTTTTGCCGCAACAGGCCCGTTAGTGCCCAGGGCCGAGCTTTCTCACAATCATTCATGTGTGAGTGTGTACTTCCAGCACGATGGCAGGACCTCCTGTTTTTTGCCGACCCCACACTTTCCGAAGATGCCCTCACATTTACCATTCATTTTTGTAAGCCAAACACACGTTGACAAGTCATGGAGCGCCATATTCCTTAAAATCACTAAATACTCCTGACTATAGGTAGGCCTATCGCGTCCTCAAATTGAAGTACTCAGTACTTTAACATACAGTGGCCTAGAAGCAAAGAGTATTGAACTGCATAGAGTAGTTAGTGCCTTGGACTACTAAGCGCGAGGTCCTTGTTTCAAATCCCGAAAGTGACGACACCTAAGTTTTTTCACAGCTCCATCTCCTGCGAAAATCTGACAAACCTCCAAGATTAGGCGTTAAGCAGCAGTTCCTCTTCTTAGTGGTTAAAAAAATAACTTTGCACACACAAATAAATTGAGAAGCTAGATTTGAAGCCCTGTGTCAGCCGTAAATGGTGCCGTAAGATAAGACCAGGAATCATAGTTGCAAATTTATAAATTTTGCCTTATGTCGCTTAACAAAAGTGACATAAGAACAAATTCTAGCATTTGGCATTATTACACTTCGATAAAACGACATTAGGCCAAATGACATAAGGCCAAATGGAGCTCAAATCAAATTGTATATACACATATCAGGGAAGCAAATATGTGTCAAAGTGTCATAATACCAAATGCTAGAATTTGGCCTTATGTCGCTTTCACAAAGCGTCATAGGACCAAATTTTTAGATTTGGGGCTATTGGCTATATTGGCCTTATGTTACGGCACCGCCGTGAATGCCAAAAAACTCATTTCAAAAGGCGTGTGTCATAGAGGTTGTCCTTGTGTCACTTTCACAAAGCGTGATAAGACCATATTTTTAGATTTAGCGTGGTGGCGCTTGGTCTTATGTCATGGCACCGCCGTGAAGGACAAGAATCTCATTTCAAAAGGCGTGTTTCATAATACGAAATGCTAGAATTTTTCCTTATGTCGCTTTCAAAAAGCGTCATAAGACCAAATTTATAGACTTGCTGTTATGACGCTTGGCCTTATGTTACGGCACCGCCGTAAATACCAAAAATCTCATTTCAAAATGCCGTTATTTTCACATGGAACAACCGGCTAGATCAAACCGGGATTGACTACTGCTGAATTTTCGTATAAGGGACGATCGGGTTCGTCCTTGTTTCGCTATGCAATCTGTCCCTTTGTACTCGTCTTTGGCTCCCTATCAATTCTGTCCATCTGTCCCGCCTACCTGTGTACTGTGTCTATAGTCTACTGCGTCGTTCAATGCTGTCGACTGGGTATCTTTGATGGTCATATCGTATGTCTTACTATTTGTTTCGTCTCGTCAAGCTTTCAATCCCACAATCAGCTATCCTGATAGCTCTTTCGCCCAGAATGAAATACTCCAAGGTTTCATGTTCACATGTGATATCTTCCTCATAGCTACCTTATATGGCCTAAAGAACTTTGGCCTTAGCAACATTCCAATCACGAAATGCGTGCGCTTGATTACGACCACAATGTCTACCTCGTATCCTCTTTCAGCCATCCGATTATGATCGCAGAATCTTGCTTTCCCTATGAATGGATTGAAATTCCTGACAAACCTCCTCTCGCAACGACTCTTTTTCTCCATGTAGCTCTTCAACTTCAGCTTTGTTCAACCACTCGCGCATATTCGTATGCTCAGGAGTTTGAATCTCCATATCATTCGGCATCATCAAAAGCTCCTTAAAGGAGTCCTCCTGATTTCTCATATAGATCTTCATTTTCCTCCTTCTCCGGTATCTTTAAAATCGAGATGTAAAATTTTTCGGTAAAGCCTGGCACAAATGCCATCGGGAAGTTAAATCTGGTTACCTTTTCATCCAACTTCTGACAGTCAGGGCCCGATCTCTTCGTTCCTTTTTTCTTTCCTACTAGCAGTTAAAACCAAATAAATGAAAACCAATTTAAATGTGACAGTGGATGCTTCCTTTCCCTCTGGCACTTTTCGATGAACGACAGCATCACAGCGTATCTTGCATTCTAAGCGACTCAACTGGAGATCCTGGAAAACTGCAAAATTCCGCTGCATGTTCAAGTTCTTTGGTTACTACTTGTGCCTAGGTCTTCGTCTACTGCTTCCGACGTCTGGCTGGGAATCGAGGACTTTGCGAACCGGAGTATTAGTGCCCATTCGTTCTACATGCTCTAGCCATCTTAAATATCCAATGCGGAGTTTTATGACTAGGGCACGTCATTGTACAGCTGGTATAGTTCTTAGTAGAATTTTCTTCTCCATAGCCCATCAACGGAAACAGGACCGAAGATTTTTCGAAGAATTTTCCTCTCAAATCGACCAAGGACTTCTTGGGTTTTTTCTAGGATCTGCGGAAGTGTGAATATTTGATCAGACTTTCCAGGTCTACAACAAATAGTTGCCGCTTTAGTGGCCAAAATAGATTCGTTCTGCCTGATGTTGTTCGTCATCGTCGTAACAGTCAACAGAAGTGGTTCATCATGTCCTGAGCATCGAATTTGTCTCGATTACAGTATTTCCTTGTTTGTCTTGGAAGGATTCTGTTCAAGCCTTGTATCATTGGCTTTGACGTTTTACAATTTGGTAAAACTTGCGAACGTTGTTTCTGGAGTGGTACCTCTCTCTCGATCGGCTTCTGAAAAGCCGGTGTTATTCGCTTCTTCTTTGCTTATAGAGCTCAATGGCAACTCTGGCCTCCACTAGCAGCTTAGCCTTGTCGGCCCCTTCTTGGCTGCGAGTATCCGTCGGCATTCTCCATCAAACCAGGTGCTAGTGGGCCTGAGATAATTATCACATCTGTTGCGGATGATCTAATGGCTTGTTGGCATCGTTGCCATTATTCTTCGACATTCGATGGTGGTGCTATGATGTTAATAGGGAGGTTAAGGGATACGCATCGCGCAAAAGGTCTTGGCGGTCTGTTGCGATTGCAGTCTTTCGACATGGTGTGTATCCGTATTCTTACCTTGGCTGCAACAAGGTAGTGGTCCGTTTCGACTTTCGCTTCTGGGAATGTTCGGACATCCCAAATACTGGATGCGTGCCTCTTATCTATCGCAATGTGAACAAGTTGGTTGACCGTTCGTTCATCTGTCAAGTCCCCTTATCGATATCGATGTTGCGAAGTCAATTAGCCTAAGTCCATTACCAGACGTTGTGCCGTGTTGCTGTGTTTTCCGACAATACTTCCAAAGGTGTCTTCTGTTCCTACCTTTGTGTTAAAGTCCCCCATCACGGTTTTGACATCGTACTTTGGTAGTCGCTCATAAGTTTTGTCATTGAACTCGTAGAAGCAGTCTTTCGCTTAGTCAGCTTTTCCTCCGTCGGTGCGAATAGTTACGATGAGTTTTCTAATGTCTTGCAATCATATGACTTCTTGCCTAAGTCTGGCACTTAAAACAAATCCGCATCCGATTGGTCGATGTTTCTGCTCACTATAACGCGGTCCGTAGTAGATTTCATATTTTTTTTATAATCTTCTTGCCCGGCCGATCCCATCGTATCTCTTGGATGGCAGTAATGTCTTCAGCTTAGAGCTTTCACTAGTGATTTGGTTGCACCTTTCCTGATTAATGTTTTCGTTTTTCGGGTGCAAAAACGAACATCGTTGTCCGTTTTTCGTTTGGGATGGTTGTCAACAATGAATTAAGTCCTTTCCGAGGTTCTTGGTTGCTGCGTAACAAGAATTTTTTCAGTGAGTGGATAGTTAACTGAAAGCATAACCCCCAACCTGAAGGATCAGTTTTTTGTTAGATACACCTAGTACACGGGGCCATCAGAATGTACTACGGGTTTGAGCGCTGCCGTTGGCCTCTGAGCTCTTCCAGCACCATCTCTGTTCTGACTAACCCTGGAGACTCATAGACGACCTGTTGTCCGAATATGTCGAAGCAGCTTAAATAGATTTTTTACTCCGGCCATCCTTACTGGTACTGTAAACGTCACCGTTGACTCCATCTTACGAATTCTTCCGCTCCAATCTAGGGAGGTCTTTTCATCGGGCACCTTACCTCTTTGTAGTTTTGATCCAATAGTGGTTTCATTTTTTCCACGTACCCCACATATCTGCAGAGGATTCCTCTATCCGCGTGCCTAGCAACTCCACATGAAGCGACAAAAATTTAATTTTGTTTTTAATTTATTTAAATAAAACTCCTTTCCGATTTTTTTCTTCTATTTCTTCCAATTAGTGGTAGAACACACTGAAAAGGTGCCTCCAATGTTTCCAAACCCCAAAAACACATCCAAAACTTATTCCCCACACGAAAACTTTCCCTCTTATCCCAAGCTAGACGAAACTATTTCTCCTAGCAATACTAATGAAAGCTACAAATTTTTAAATAGGATAGTCCAAACCCGAAATGGAAATCAACGGTAAAGTAACAGACCCAGAGCCTGTGATTTTGTTACCATTTTTTGAAAACATGTTTTTTTTTTATATTGTCAGTGTTGTTGCATTTTACATTTCGTAACATTATTAAAGTTCCATTTTGTTTTTCATACTAATAGAAAGGTCAAAGTCCTGTTACTTGAAAATCCTTTTTTTTTAATTTTACCACTCAAAAACCCACAAAACACTACATTCCTTCACTTAGTGAGTAGAATACAAAAAAAAAAGAAAGCCTCCACATACCCTCTAGAGTTGAGATGATCATTCAAAAGACTACAACAACATAAAAAAAAAAGGAAAAAAAACCCATCGCACATTGACGTGTAACCAACACTTGAAAGGATAATAAAATCCGGAACAAAAAAGATTTCCTCTACTATCACTGGCACCCGATATATATCCCTAGCCCATTGAAAAATAGGAACGCATGTACTGCGGCACAGGACTTCCCCACAAGTTTTTTTTTTTTTGCTCCTATTGTAGATTTTTTTTTTAGAAGGATTCCCTTCTTTTATTCACTTTTTCATCTGTTGTTCGCTATCGCACTTTTGTATTTTATTGAAAAAATGTTACATACTCCACACACAAACACAGTTAAATGTGCTCATGTGTGTGGTAGACACATTTAGAAAGGCACTTTTGAAAATTAAATAGCAATTTAGCACGTTTTTTCACTTAAATACTTATATGGCGCACATCTACAGGATAATAAAGGAAACACAATGATATATTATTCTTTAGTGCAAGTTTCAACACACACACACAAGCTACCGCCCAACCCAGCGGTATAGTCGCGTCAAATCCAACAGCAACCCGAGGTGCATCATAATGGATGTGCCAACGAGAATGCAAAAGAAAAAACCGAACCTACATCCTTCCTTCCCAAATTAATGGACAGCTCTCCACACCGAGGAAGAAGTGGCATTAGAGTTGCTCCCGGACTATGGAGTACGAGTATGAGCACGAGTGCGAGTACTAGTGCGAGCAAAAGTTTGTTATTATCCCTTGGCTTCGAGTTTCCTTTTTCCGGGCAACACCATCAAACTGGATAGATGTGAAGTTTGTTGGCTGTTGTACACCCTGTCGTCTGAAATTTGATTTTAATTGATCGAGTCTTTGATTTTCTGGTATTGTTACCCCTCTGTGATGCATATCCTTGGGCAGTGGTACATGATTACATGCACGGCCTTGGGTTATCACTAACGTCGTACCGAGGAAACCACTTCAATTTTCAGTTCCATTTGCGTTAAATCCACTCAATTCGTAGTCGTGACGGAATCTAAAAAAAAAAACGGATGAACACTTTACGCCGCTTAAATGGTCTAAAAAGTCTTATCCTTGGGATAATATTCCACTCAAATTAAAAGACTCCTCGCCGTGGAGGGGGAGGATCATCAACCGAATGACGACGCATACAAAATGGTTCTTTCAAGGATAATTTTCGTTTTTGTTGGTCCTTTAACAGTTGAATGCGTATGCATCGGGCTGTGGTGGAATTTAATTTTTTTTTTGGAGACCAGTGTTAACACAGTAAATGCTCAGTACCGCAGAATTTAATTGTCGGTTTATTGTCGGCAATTTTTTTTTTTTTATTTTGTGGTTGCGACAGTTTTGGTTGCGGTGCGAATCCTTGAGCGATGGTCTGAATGTCGGCTGTTTTTGTGTGTTTTTGACTGCCTACAGTTACCCACGATTTAATAGAGCAAGGTAAACACAGTGGAGGCCATACATTTGGGGGTGGTTACATTCAGATTTTTTTTTTTGAAAATAAAATTCGGCAGGACTCTTAAATTGGCAGTAGCTCTGAGGACGATAAATGTGCGCACAGAGTGAATGGCCACTTAAGGGATATTTATATTTTCATAACGGTGCATTAAACATCGTCGTTGGCGGGTATCAGAATTTATATTTTGCAAACAATGTAGACGGCCATTACTTTGCTCACTTGACTGTTGCATTTTTTGTAGCTAAGGCTACCCGCACACGCACTCAAATCCAGTAATTAAATTAATTGGTAACATTTAGTCGATGTTTTCTTGTTTTTTTTTTGTGCTAATGGAGATGTGGATATTGGGAATACTGTTACCGAGGAATAGTGTAGAAATATACTGTGTTGAATAATTTAAGAGAGCGATTAGTATTCGATGTTCATAAAATCGATGTCAAGGATAAAAATAAAGATTTCACCAACTTATCAATAAATTTTTATAAATTCACTTGCTATAGGTAGGTACTTTTAAGGTAGCATATGATATCAGAACCTGAATTGAATTTTTGGAACATAAGTCCTAAATTATATTCAGGACTTTAGTGGGACATAAGTCCTGAAAAATCCATTCGGGACTTATTTCTGGGGGACATAAATATTTTAGCAACTTATGACGACTAAACTTACTTCGTTCCTCCGCTCAGGGTATGTAAAGTCGTCCGGCCTTAGTCAACCCTTTTTTTGTTAAAATATTTTTTTTTTCCAACATGGCAAGGCTGCGTAGGTATATCGTTTTCTGTACTCGCTTATGAGTTACAAGTCAGACGAGATATCTATTTACGCACATGTTTCAATTTAGTCAATCAAATCAACTTGATTTTCACCCTGCGCCTTTCACTGCTGACTTTGAGCAAAGTCTTCCCAAGGTGCACAGCAAAACCTTCCCCGAAGCAGAAATAAGGGGCTGCTGGTTTCACTACATACGAGCACTACCAAGACTAATGTCCCACTTTTGTGCGATATAAGTCTTGAATTGAATTCAGGAGACTTATGCCTCTGTAGTTGGCGCAGTTTAGATGGTCTCCTTTCTTTGTGGATCGGCCAAACGATGCTGAGGTTCCATTCTTCAGGCATACTTTCTTCCGACCAGATTCGGCTTATGAGTTGGTGGATGCTGCTTTCCAAGTCATCCCCGCCGGCTTTAAAAAGCTCGGCGAGATGGCCGTCATTCGGCAGCCTTATTAAGCTTCAGTTAAGATATTGCTATCCTCACTTCAATCAGGTCGGGTGGTTGGCAGTTTTCGCTATCGTTGCCAATATTGAATGGTTCGTCCTACCTGACAGCGGAATGTTGTTCGTCATCGCCGTTTAACAGAGCTGCAGAAGTGATTCTTCCATATCCTCAGCATCGAGTGTGTCTCAACTACGATATTTCCTTGTTCATCTCGACCGGATTCTGTTCGAGCCTTGTATCCTTGGCTTTGACGTTTTACACTTTAGTGAAACTTGCGAACATCGTTCCTGGAGTGGCACCTCTTTATATCCTCGATCGCGCGCTTTTCTTGCGTGCAAATTATATCAAACCTTCTTCAATAGAGCTCAACGGCAGCTCTCGTCTTCACCTGCAACTTAGCCTTGTAGGCCTCGATCTTAGCTGCGAGTATCTCTCGGCATTCCTCATCAAACCAGGGGTTTCTTGCTGGTGGGCGCGAGAAACCTAGCACATCAGTTGCGGCTGATCTAATGGCTTGTTGGCATCGTTGCCATAGTTCTTCGACATTCGAAGCTGGTGGTATGGTGTTAATCGAGGTTTAGGGATACGCGTTGCGCGAAGGTCATAGCGGTCTCATGCGATTGCAGTCTTTCGACATTAAATTTTTCACAGTATTTTTGGATTGTTGTGGCGTGTTGGGTATCCGCATTCTAACCTTGGCTGCAACAAGGTAGTGGTCCGAGTCGATGTTAGCTCCTCGGAATGTTCGGACATCCAAAATACTGGATACGTGCCTCTTGTCCATCGCTATGTGATCAATTTGGTTGACCGTTCGTTGATCTGGAGACCGCCATGTCATATGGGGATATCGAGGTGAGGAAACAGTGTGCTGGCTATAGTGGCATTTCGTTCCGTAGCAAAGTCAATTAGCCTAAGTCCGTTACCAGACGTGTTGTCGTGTAGGCTATGTATTCCGACAACACTGCTAATGATGTCTTCTCTTCCTACCTTTGCGTTAAAATCTCCCAGCACGATTTTAACATCTTACTTCGGCCGTCACTCGTAGGTTTTGTCAAGTAGCTGGTAGCTGGATCACCTTTTCCTCCGTTGGGGCGTGAGCGCACACAAGACTTATGTTGGCGAATTCGGCCTTGATGCGAATTGTTACAATGCGTTCCCTTATGTCTTGGAAAGAACGTCACCTTGGACAGATATAACTTTGAGGTAGTACGGGACATCTCGTCAGAAATTAAACGAAGAATTACTCTTACCAACCGCTGTTTCTTCGGGCTAAGAAATAATTTAGTAGTATAGCTCTCACTCGAAATTCTAAGGAGATCTTACCCTGATCATCCCTGTCCTGCTCTACTGCGCTTAAATATGGACCATCTCAAAAGCGGATGAAGAAATCCTTGGTCGATTTGAGAGGAAAACTATTCGAAAAATCTTCGGTCCCGTTTGCGTTGACGGGCTATGGAGACGAAGATTCGACCAAAAACTATACGAGCTGTACAGCGACATACCCTTGGCCGAAAAAAATCCCCGCATTGGATGTTCAAGGTGGCTAGGACATGTAGAACGAATGGACACCAATACTCCGGCTCGTAGAGTCTTCGATTCCCAGCCAGACGTCGGATGCAGTATAGGCCTCGCATGTTGGTTGAGGTCCAGGTTCATTCCGTACCACTTAAGTAAGTAAGTAATGAATGTTTGCAAAGTAACTTTCCTTTGGGAGCTCCTGCATTTTCCGCAATTTATAGCTGGGCTTGTTATTATCGGGCCAAAACTAAGGGCTTAGTTCTTCGAAGACGCCGCAAGAAATTAGTTTCATCAAGAATTTGGAGGACCGTTGTAAACGTTTTTTATGTTTGCGGGCAACATTTTTCGTTTCATCTTAAACCGCGGGAATACCCAGATCTCTGCGTAGATCTTCATTTCTTATATACCACAACGCATTGACGAATGACCTTAACATTTTTCAAAAGTTTGTAGAATGTGTAGATTCGTTGCACTGGTACAACCCCATAGTTGTATACCATATGTCCAGACCGGCTTTAGCACTTGCTTGTAAGTTAGCAGCTTTTTATCAAGGTTAGCTTCGAATGTTTTCCGAATATCCAGTACAGTTCTCTGTATTTGTTTTTAAGTTCTTCGCATTTCTTTGTTACATGCGACTTCCATTTTAAATTTGCATCGAGAGTCATTTCGAGATGTTTCAGTTCATTTGCAAAAGGGACTCGAACCGTATTGAGAAATACTGGCAAATTGTTTGTCCGCTTGTACGAACAATCTACATGAATCGATTTGCTCTCGTGTAGTGGCAATCCGCCAGGATTCTGTTCATTCATTAACCTCGTTAAGAGCGTTTTAAAATTTCATATTTGTTTCCTCTATTGTTGTGCCAGCTGCTAGTATAGCTGTATCGTCAGCAAACGTGGCAACTATTGTATCGTTTGTTTGTGGGATATCATGTGTAAATAGGATGTACAAGAGTGGTCCAAGGACGCTTCCTTGAGGTACTTCTTCCAATATATCTTTGAACTACGAATATTCGTTTCAAATTTTTACACGGAAGAGTCCATGTTCAAGATACGACGCGAGGATTTTACATAATTTTTCAGGCAGATCTTGTCTTAATTTTTATTGAAAGCTTCTATGCCAGACCTTGTCAAAAGCTAACGACACATGAAGAAATACGGCTGACCGAATTTTCTTTTCTTCGAAAGCTTTCTCAATTACATCAGTCATTCGATGAACTTGGTCCACAGTCGAATTTTTACTTCTAAGCCCAAATTGATGGTCACGTAAAAGGCGTTTCTGATCAATAATGGAGTGTAAGCGACCGAGTAATATCCTTTCAAAAACATTTAAAATTATTGGAAGAAGAATTTTATTTCATTCATTAAAAAGTGCTTTCTAAATTGAATGTAAAATTAATCATCCAAGACAATTACCTAAAACCTAGTGTCAATCTGTTCGCACAATATCTATGGCATCCAATAACAATCTTAAAAAAAATGTTGTAATGTATATGAACAAAAAGACCTCAAGTTCCGTGTATTTAACAAAACTAATTACGCCAGCGGAAATAACAAACACAAAAATTAAAAACAAAATAATAATTTAATTGCATGCAACATGCCGTAGTTCCCACAATTAAATATCCCACCGACCACAATTAATTCCAAACTTCAATGTCTACCCACAAACTCCACCTGCACACGTAGTAATCACGCTGCTGACTGCTATCTATTCCACAAAAAAAAAAATAAAATATTTCCACACACACACACTAAAATTAGAGCCACAATTTACCTGTAACATCCCGCCACATCCTATAACTGCTTATAACACTTTAATCAGCACTCGGATATTTACCGCAAAAACCACGATTTGCAACATCGAATGAAAAAAAAAAACTTCACCCCCACCAAACATAATATCAGAGCACCATGCCTATAGCACCCTCTAACCACATCCCCACTTGGCAACCGTAACGTAAATAATTCAACAAAGTCAATTGCAGTAAACTACCCCCATTGCAACAACATTAGCTAGATACACTCACAGTCGCCGTATAGGTATTCCAACTCAAAACCCAGTTTGAACGTTCCATTCCATGACACTTCCGTATAATCGGCTCCTCAAATGGCACCCAACCCCCGATCACCATTCGAAACCTGCCCCCAAAATCGAAACAAGCCAGTTGTCAGTGAAAACATGAAATTTCATCAAGTTCTCTCTCTCTCTCTATCTCTCCCTCTCTTTCTATCGATATTTATTTCAGGATTACGTGACCGTGTACGACGGTTACACCATCAGGGACCCGGTAGTCCTGAAGTTCTGCGGTGGCGGGCAGAGCGTGCCATCGGCAATCTCTAGTGGGCCGCAATTATTAGTCGAGTTCACCACCTCACCGTATGGGACGTTCACTGGTACCTCGTCCCAAATACTCCCTTTGCATGGATTCCAATTGGAGGTGGGTACAACACGACGTTAATAGACCGAATGCTTACTCTCTATTCCTTTTTTTTCAGGTCGAAGTGAAGTTTGTTGACATTCAGAGTCCAACGTACGCGAAGAACAAAAAACTCTGCGAATTTTGGATACGTGGCTCTGGGCGTGGTGTCCTGGAGAATCCGAAGCATTCATTGGCGCCAAACACTACATGCTTGTATCACTTACAGGGCACAGGTGTGTTCAAAACCTATGATCACTTGAGTTTGCCCAGACGCTCGGGGCAATCACATCAAATGCCGCTATCACGATTCAAGGTCTGGATATCGATGTTGAAATTCAATTTGGATCCGGCATTTGGATTTCAGGATGAGACTTCCGTCGGAGCGATTGGAGTACTGCAAACCCATGAGGATTGCAGTGGAATGTTGAGAATTTGGGATGGTGCCCTTAGGGAGCCACCAGTCTGCAAGGATTTGAATTGGTGAGTATGCAAGTGTTATACGTGTTGATGGGAATGAACTTTCTGTTGAACAGGGGTTATTTCGAGGGTTCCATCATCGAAATAACTCCTTGTTCTCGAGTAAACTAAAAATCCAATAAAGTGTTCATCCTTATGTTCATGCGAGGACTGGAATTTCTAGGAGATGTTTAATTGATTTATTTATCACCAACATTTTGAATCGCTATGCCTCGGAAACGGAGACTCAAAATGGAGTGACGTCAGTGACAGAGCCACTTGACTCCAAGAAAATATGTTCCGATAGTGCTCAAAGGACACGGCATACAGTTGTTTCTTTATAGTGTTTGCACATTTTCCGTTTTATAACCAATGTGTAAGTTTATTGAGTGGGGGAAATGATACAAAACATATGGGTGTGCTCAAGGTAGAGGGTTTTTCAATAAGAGCGCTACAAAAGTTTTTTTTAAATAAAACAAAAACGGTTTTGGATATCAATGAAATTCTTTATTCCTGTGAAAGTACGTTCGATGCCTTTATGTATGGAACTCGATTTCTTTTGCATGGCCACCACGGGCACGCTTGTAAGACGCTGAACCCAATTTTCGACAATTTTCAATTCGATATTCACGTTCGATATTCGTACGAAGTTCATAAATCGTCGCTGGCTTATTGGCATAGACCATAGAGTTGACGTAGCCCCACAGGAAATAGTCTAACGGCGTCAAAGCGCACGACCGAGGCGGCCAAGCGACTGGACCATTTCGTGAGATAGCACGTTCTCCAAACTTGGTTTCCAATAAATTGATTGTGGCATTCGCTGTGTAGCTTATGGCGCCGTCCTGTTGGAACCACATGTCCTCCAAGTCCATATCATCCAATTGGGGCCAAAAATATTCGGTTATCATTGAACAGTAGCGATTCCCATTCACAGTAACGTGCCGGTCTTGATCATCACGGAAGAAGTGCGGCCCAATGACGCCGCAGGGCCCATAAACCATACCAAACCATAATTTTTTCGGGATGCAATGATGACTCATGGAGTACGTGTGGATTACTGCCTGACCAATACCGCATATTTTGTTTATTTATTCAGCCAGAAATGAGCCTCATCGCTGAAGATGATTTTTCGATGAAAATCCGAATCATTTTCAAGTTGTTGCTCAGCCCAATTCACGAACATACAACGCTTCTGGCGGTCAAGCGGCCTCAGTTCTTGCGTCAATTTAATCTTGTAATGATGTAGGCCAAGATATTTTCGCAAAATTCGCCACAATGACGTCACAGAGATGCCCAACGCTTGAGAACGACGTGTGAGAGACACATTTGGGCTTTCTTCAACTGAAGCCTCAGCGGCAGCAATATTCTCGGGGTAACCTTGTTTAAGTGTGAAAGTGGTTGATAATAGCATTACATCAGGACACAACTATTTTCAATTCCGGTTTTCAGCTCTCAGACTATACTTAGCGTACCTAGTATCTGTTCAAATGGGTGGAAATGTGATTTTATAAGAACACAACTTGTTTTAGCTACCAGCTCCGACTCTTGTCCCACTAAGAGGACACTGGGTGTCTAGTCCCTTGAGTGCAGATTGGCTATCAACTTCTTTTCAAAATCTCGGCTGCTGCAGATGAGAGTGGAGGAAATGTGAGCTTTCACTAAGACAGCTCTTGCTTTTCATAGAATACAGCAAACGAATGGTTTAGATCGAGTCAACGGTCTACAGTCCAAATTCCTCTTCGTTATCTCAGATTGCAGCAGAAAATAATTCACAAGTCGGACAAAGTATATGAACTGCTCTGACAAATTCAGAAAACGGCTCATTTAAGAATATCAAGTGTTAGCTCCTAATCTAGGGGCTTACACTCGACATTCTTAGAAGATCCCATTTCTGAAGTTGGTGGTGAATGGGCCAAAATTCGGACGACAGAGTTCAATCTTGTAGTGGGTACTGACGGTCCCGTGTTTCAGGACTTTCTAATAAATCGGAACTGGTCCTCCATGGAAATCGAAGAGGAATTTAAACAACTTAAACATTTTTTTTCCTGTAAATCAACTAAAAGTCTTAGAAAAGAATGACTTTCATGTTGGCTACCAAACTAGGTCACATTGAAAAGCTACAGTCCAACAACCATCGCAAGTATTAAGGTACTGCAAAGCGGATATTATAGACATCCAGTAAAACATTGGGATGTTCCTAGCAAAATAAAGAAGGAAAACTGTGGCCTTAACTGCAATCCTTGTTACATTGGCCAGAATCAGTGACTATTCGGATGTGGATTTGTAGTAAGCGACAGATGGTTCTTTTGAAGGTTGCGAAGGTATTAAAAGCTAGACATGCTCATGCTCTAAACGAAGACAGATTTTGACATAACTAAGGGCTGGTCACCTCGACAAGACTTGTGAGTGAAAAGCGAAGTTCGATGTGCTGTTTGATTTCAACACCATGGAAGTTGGAAGATCTTTGGCAGTTCATCAAAAAAACAGAGCCTTCACAAAACTAAGTCCAGCAACGGGCCAAAGTGCATTGACTTCGCTGTGCTACGAAAAGGCAACACACGTAAGGAAGTTGTGTTCATGGGAGATAAACAAAATGGATTGTGTGCCTATAGCAAGTCTAGGAATGATTACTCTAAGCTCTTTGAAACACCTGCCTATATAAAGTAAAATCAAGTCTTCGCTGAGCTAAAAGTTCTAAAAGGCCCAAAAAGTATATGCTTTAGGGAGAAAATTAAAACATGAAACTCGTATTCAAGAGCTGGTTGTACATGGACTTTATAGGGAAACAGAGTTGAGATTCACATAACAACCTCTAAGCTTCATAATGGTATTTCGCTGCGGATGGTACAATATCTACAATAGCAAGCATACGACTTTCACGCCTACATCAGGGCACATGGCCTTCAACAAATTGACCACGCCTGCAGTATTTTGGTGCATAGAGTCAACTGTCCAAGCCAGCATCACACTTTTAAGAACACTTATAGAAAAAGAACTTATAGAACACTTTTAAGCAACCTGCGAGCAGAATGAAGTCATGCATTACAGCGGAATTTCAAAACTCTTTTCATAACATACCAAGCTATCATTAAACGGACTACCATCGGTGCAGGACTAGGAGTTAGAAGGGTTTCTGGTTTCAATCCCGATTGTAACAACACTTGAGTATTTTCAAAATCTCACCTCTTTCGAAGTCTGACCAACATCCAAGAGTAGGTATAAGACTGCCTTGAGAAGCTTCTCAAATTTCGGTTCAGAGTCAGCGTTAAGCAAGAGGTCCCATTCTTCGTGGCAAAAATAAAAGCTAGATTTGCAGCCCTGTATGGGTCGTTTATGGCAAATATTTTTTTTTTTGCAACCGGACCTAGTTACATCCGTCATAAATCTCTAGGAGTTTGTGAGCATAGTCAACGGACACCAATTTTTTTTAGGAAAGCCACCCACAACCGCTTTGATCTAAGCTGTTGCAAACAATGCTTCAAGACAACTCTTGAAATGGTAATTGACAGCACTCTCCGTGACTCTTCAGCCCTTAATTGCCCAATTAGGATCAAATCAATACCTATGGATCCTTAGTCTCCAGGCTCAAAGCGTCCATTACTACCAACGTCCTTGTAATTCCCAGAACATTATCCAATATCTCATTCCACATTGAAACTATCATCCTTTGTCTTCTCATTCATAGCGAACGTGACATTCCCAATCATCCTGTGCTGGCACAATACGGACAGAACTACACCAACGTCATCGCTCGCTTCTGCCGAGGTACCGTACCACGAACTTGTGACCGGGCGAACATCAACGAAACCCATGCACGTCCGTGCATGGTGAGTGAAAGCTACGTATCCAGCGGTGATACCATAACTCTCGAGCTTAGAAACACCGAATCCACAGTACTAAGGTAAGTCGGCCAATGAATACCTCAAGAGAAGACAAATGCACTCATGACTCTCTCCCTCTCAGGCCACTCGACTTCAAGCTGAAATACGAATTCGTGGACCTACACCAGGACGGTATGCCAATGGCTGGTGAACATGACTGTAATCGGAAATTCGTTAGCAGCCAAATGGATCGAAAGGACCCGGCCATCTTCCGGAGTGTCCGCAACATATTCATGTTCGGCCGGGGTGGCACTCGAAATCTCAGATGCATCTACAAATTCGAAGGACAACGAGGCGAACGTGTTCGCATTAAGCTGCGCAAGGTGACCACAATGAATCGTGTGTGCTCCTCCAAAGTGGACGAGGACATTAATAGGTCATTCTGCTATGGCGATACAAATGTTCGTGTTGAGGTGAGTAAATGTGTGGCCGGATGATGTGACTGAGACGGAGATTACTTGAAACAAAAACATTCTTGTGTCGTGTGTAGATTTTCGAACGACCATACCATGACTCGATACTGTTGCCACGTGGCTGTCTGTGCAACTCTTCGAATACATCGCACTTGCCGGTGGAGTACACATCGACCAGCAGGGACATCGAAGTGCATTTTACCGCACTCAACATGACCACCCTCGACGATCCGGATGCTCTCAACTTTGAGGGGCTCTTCGAGTTTGTCAAGGGACCGACCAACTGCAAGGATGGACGAAGAAAATTCGGCCCAAGTGGCACCATTGACATGACGTTCGGAGATGTAAGTCATCGGGTTACATGCCTCATTGTAAAGTTGAAATTAATTTTTTTTCTCACACCTAGATGGAGTGCCGCACCCGACCGTGGTTAATCGAGCCATCGAATGGGAACAAGTTCCTTTATGTCCGGCTAAAGGGTATCTTCCTGCGAAAGTACAATCCGAATATTTACAAAACGATTAATGCGACAGTGATAGGCACCAGCTCGTACCGATGCGAGGCAAAGGCACGAGTGGTGCTGACAACATCCGATGGTATTGTGTGATGAGAAGAGGATATTACCGGCATGATATACTTACCGTCTTATGCTACTTGCAGGTCTCACAATCACAGCATGCCCTCTGAGCGAGGACTCGGGTGCGTACGAGTTCGTGGAGATTTTCAGTGCCGGCTGGAACGAGAGACCAAATTATGCGATAGCCAACCGATCGAAGGCCATCAGTGTCGAGTTCCTTAGACCGGAGAATGGTGATTTTACATTCAATTGGATGGAATTGGTTCCTAGACCAGCCTTGGGCTTAGTAGGTACGTACATGGATCTATCTTGCTGTATAGCATGCTATTGTCCTTAGGATGATTGTACTTTACTCCTTTTATGTGTATGTGTGTGTTCCTTTGCAGAAGACTGTATATACAAGTGCTCCGAATTGGGGGCATGCGTTAATGCGAGCGTATGGTGCGACGGCATTGTGCACTGTCCATCCGGTGATGATGAGTCGTTCCTACAGTGCTCGGCCATCATGAAGCTGCCAGCTGAAATTTTAGCCACGTTGTGTATCCTAATGGTGCTGTTCTGCTGTGGATTCGTTGCGTTCGCATACAAGTAAGTAGCAGCCTTTGTTTGGGGGTTCACACAGATTGCATGATTACTACTGCCACGATATGGGAATATGGGGCAAGGGGGAGTGAGTTGACTTTGCGTTTGCCCGGTTAGTTGATGGGTTTCTGCATACTGGGTCAGCAGTTGAATGGGTAATGCGTGCATTTGAATAAATTCAGGAGAGCTCAAGTGAATGGCGAGAATGCTTTTAAAGCTGAATTGCGTTGTTTGCAGTGATTATCATAAATAGTCACAGATTTGGAAATTTACAGTGCAATAGTGCTGGGACTTGTAACTAGGTAGTGCACAGCAAAACAATAGGCGGGTTTTCCTTTTGGGAGAGCACTATAACTAACGAAAAGGGTATTTAACTTTGGATTTTAAAAGTGAAGTGAAACTTTTTCTGGAACTTCTTATGAAACGAAAAAGCGTCACGAAAAGAATAATACAACAATTTTGCAGCTGGTTCTGGCGTGTTATGGCTCTCGTCGCGCGAACGATTTCGTGTTGGAATGTTGGTTGAAGAACGAGGACGATGGTAGACGTCCTGTTTGTTATGCAACATAAAAAGGACGTTGGTGCATCGGCACCCCAGAAAGTGTGGTACTGCCTGTCATGGAGTTTAAGTCTCCACTACATCCATAATCTTTCCTATCCTCTCTTTCTTCCCCTTCTCAAAACGCTCGTAATATGGTAACATATAAAGGGTATTCATAACCCCTTGAGTACGTGTAAATTATAAAAAAAAAAAAAAAAGATTGTTATCAAATTTTTAGGGTTTTTCTCTTTAAAATTACTTCAAAAAGTCAATGA
The DNA here is from genome assembly GCA_949824845.1 of Rhingia rostrata. Classification (NCBI taxonomy): domain Eukaryota; kingdom Metazoa; phylum Arthropoda; class Insecta; order Diptera; family Syrphidae; genus Rhingia; species Rhingia rostrata. The sequence continues at coordinate 19,913,809 of OX463757.1, forward strand.
GGCTTAAAACTGTGTAAGCCAGCCATCCGTGATATGTATCCACCATTTTCTAAATATACGTGGAACATAGAAATTGCAAAAATATCTCGAAGGACACGTTTGACGAAAACCAAGAGCACATAATGCCTGAAACACATGTGCAGTGGTTCTGCAAGCAGTGCAGCAAGCACGACACACGTGCAGAATTTTAAGTTCGACATACATGCACTGCAATGGCTTCTTTGGCCAATGCAATTGCTTGATATGTGATCAATGATCATACTGCTCAACATTTGGACACTAAATGAAATCATTGAACCTATGTTGTGTTGGAGGATCAAAACCTTTTTTGATCACAAAAGGGCAACTCCAAACGGTTGCCAATAATTCCCGATGAGAAAGCTCTCAAAGAAGTGGAAGTTCATGTCAAAAAGCATGAAGGTGAAGGTGCATGAAGGTTGTATATGGACTGCATAGGCAAGGTGGCGCAAAAATACCCTTCCGATGTTTTTGGCTGTAATTTAAAAAAAAAATAAAAACCTTTAATTCTTCTTGTGGATTATTTTTATTTGATCTTTTAATTTTTTTTACATCAAGTCGAGAATATGATGCCATGTAAATGGCCGCCGCCACAGTTGATTGTCATTTGAGCCCTTTTTATGGCATTTTCCATCACTTTGGCCAAAACTTCCGGCGATAGGTCCTCACATTCTTGACGGATATTGTCTTTAAGAGCTGCAAGAGTCTAAGGCTTGTTGACATAAACCCGCGACTTCAAAAAGCCCCACAAAAAGAAGTCTGGAGCGGTCAAATCAGGCGATCTTGCTGGCCAGTGCAAATCGCCAAAACGGGAGATAAGGCGCCCGGGAAATGCATCCTTCAGCATATCGGTTGTGGCACGTGCAGTGTGTGCCGTTGCACCGTCCTGTTGGAACCACATGTTTTCCAATCCCAACTCATCAAGTTGCGGCAAAAAGAACTCGTTGATCATTTCTCTGTAGCGCTCACCATTCACAGTAACCGTTTGGCCCGCGACGTCTTCGAAGAAAAAAGTCCCGATGACTCCTCCAGCGAAAACAGCACACCATACAGTGACTTTGAGCGGGTGTAATGGCTCTTCGTGGGTTACACGCGGATTTTCAGTGCCCCAGAAGCGTAAATTTTGCTTATTTACGTACCCGCTAAGATGGGAATGGGCCTCATCACTCATGATTATTTTTTGATGAAAAATCATCTTCCTCTTGGTGGTGATTAAGGATGGCTGGAGCGTATGTTAGACGCGATTGGCGGTCAGCAGCTAACAGCTGATGCTGTTCCATCCGTCTGTCCGTCTGGACTTTGTACGGAAGCATCTTCAAATCTTGTACCAAAATTCGCTGTAAAGACCGTCGACTGATACCCATTTGCGTGGCACGTCGTCTGGTCGATGTCGACGGCGCTTCCATGACATCTTCGGCTACAGCAGCAATATTCTCTGCAGAACGGCTACTCCGGGGTCTGGCAAGCCTGGCAGCATCTCGTGTTGTGCCAGTCTCTTCGAGGCGAGCGGCTAAACGTCGCAGTGTTTCACCAGTAGGCGTTGGACGGCTTGCAAATCTGCGACGAAATTCACTTTGTGCCAAAGTCACCTACCGATTATTGCTCAAATAAATTCAATATTCCGCGTTCTGGAGCAGTGAGCGTAACATTGTTTATTAACGTGTATTTCGCATGTGTTTACTACACAAATGTCAAAACAGATCTGACATTAGATGCCAACAGCAAAATTTATAGCATTTTCTGATAGAAGGATTACTTTTGCGCCACCTTGTATATGTTATTGTGGAGCTCATAATGGTAAAAATACACAATGTTTTCGTTGATAAAATAATCGAGTAACTGCTGGAACATTTCATGTACATATTTTCAATTTAAAAAAAAATAGATTGGTATAAGAAGATGAAAAGGTAGAATATAAATCAGTTAACTGGTCATTGGTTAGTCATGTATCCACAAAAAAAAATAAGATAATCAGTCATAAAAAAAAGAACAAACAAATTTCTTGCCATTTGTACAACTTTTCGAATTACTAACTTTCTTCCATTTTTTTTAATTCTTTTTTTTTTAGAAAAATCAAACGAAAACTTCGAGGGTCATCGGTGCTGCAGACACGCCTTAAGTCCCTCAGTTCCATGGATACGGCCGTCTTCGACGAAAAAGATGTGATTTGCTGACAAAGCGACAATTCTGTACGATATGTGGAAATAGACCGTGTCACCACTGTCTGACCACATTCAACGAGTATCGTACAGAATTGTGCCCCGGAACTAGAGACTTTATATAAGCAAAAACCAAAAACACTACTACAACTACTAATATTACCGCAACTATCAACTACTGACTAAATCAATGGCACTTCCATTGACCAAGTGCATGTTTTTTTTTTTATGTTTTATTTTTATCATTTTCAAATTATTTCTCTTTAAGTATTCTAAATAATCATTTTTTACAACTAACGAAGAGGTGTATTTTCTAGTTAAAAAATTGTTTAAAAAAATAGATACATTTAAAAAAAACAATGCAGCAATTAAAGACCAACGGTTTGGTACCTACACGAGATATATAGAGAAAACATAAATTCCAATTTGACTCTTTGTAAATTAAATGCGCCAGGATTCGTATTTTTTAGTCCTTAGGTAAAAAAAACAAACGAAAAAATAAAAACCAAACCCAAAAGTGAAACGAAAAGACGCACAAAATATAAACAAAGAGTTAACTTTACCAAAAAAAAAGTAAAAAAAAAATTGAGAAACATTTTTCTTAAAAATTAAGATCTCTGCGTCTACCAACTGAATTTTGTACTACGTTTTAGTAATACTGCTAAAAGAAATTAAAAAAAAAAAACAATTTAATATAGCGAAATTAATTATAAAAAGAAATAGAGTTGTGTTGTGTATTTAATTATAGAATACAAAAAAAAAACACAAAAATCGATAAACATTTCAATTTCAAATCGAATTTTGTAAAAACAATTTAAAACAAAAGTCAAACCGAAGAAGGAAACCTTAAATTAAATTTACGTTTAAACAAAATATTAAACAAAAAAATTAGGTGTATTGTATATAATGGGTAATATTATGTGTTGATTAGTTAAATTTAAACAAAAGTGTGGTTCAGTAAGTTGCTAGTAAGTTGCATTCAGTGTTTGAGAGTTTGGAGATACAAAATATTTCACCAAAAATGGAGATTCCTGGAGTTCTGGCAAGGGGAGAATTGTCTACGCCATTTTTATGTTCGACAAATAAATTTACCTAAAATATAGTTAATCGTTGGTTAAAACAGAATTGGTCTGAGGTAATCGAATTTGAGAAATAAGCTTTTTTTCGCAAAAATTTGTTTTAAAGGTAAAAAGTAAACAAACACTGTTTCGAATTTAAGGCTGAACTACAATAGAAGATGGTTGCAGACGACCACTTCCGTAATTGTGCGAATATATGCGATTTGTATTGTACGACCATAATAGCTTTTCGCTTCGATTCGTTCGGTCTTCTTTCAAATTCATTTTTTTTATTTACTTAAAATATTAAGTTACTACTAGACAAAATGCTTAAATCTAACTTATCAATAACTGGTTTACTTAATCTAACTTATCGGCCCTTAGTGGGCGCTGTAAGCTTATATTTAGCTGTTTATTTTGCCTTTAGGCTTAAATTTGTCGGTTTTTTGGTTTTAAATTTAATTTTTAACTACAAAGAAAAAATAGAAAACTTTGTATAGTGACTTTTTTTGTTTTATAAAAATAGCTTATTCTAGATTATAACTAACTTAAGACTACTTAAACTACTTAAGCCTAACTTAAGACTACTTAAGCTACTTAAACCTAGCTTTAGATTAATTTACTACTTAAACCTTACTTAATTATAATCGGGGTGGCGAGACCTCGTTGCACATGCCGCGAGGGGTCGCCATCCTGATTGCGTCTTTCGGTCATACGGCAGCCTGCGTTCAACCATATTGTACGCCAATATGGTGCACAAGCCCCGCCCCAGACCTTGTTCCTAATTTAAAAATCTTATCTATGGAGTTGGACTAAAAGTCCGCAAAGTCCTAAGGAAGTGCAAAATCACCTTCCTCATATAGCCATCAGAATTCAGTGCGCTCTTTTGCAGCATCGATCCTATCGCGATCCGATACCGCCGTGCTAAAGCGGAGGAGCTCCGGAGCATTGTCAACGTACCCGTCGCGGATTAGCCGTTTGTCGAATCGTTCGGTTTTCGTTCACTTTTGCTCATTTGCGAAAAAACGAATACATTCGCTCTTTCTCTTTCTTTTGTTATTTCATACAATAATTTGACATCTCACTTCAACAGCTGCATACATTGAAGTTTGTAAGTTCAAAAGCAAGGAATTTTTTTTTGTCGAAACGACTTGCACTCTGACAATCGCTTCCGTTCACAAAAGTCTGTTATGGGCAACTTAAGTGATTTGCAGTACTGAAGAAAACTTAACGTAGAATTTCGACATTAGCTTCCGATTGCTTGCGACTATTATAGTTCAGCCTTTGGAAGTTTCTACCTTTTTATTTAAAACCTCTTGAACGTGACTTTAATTTTAATATATGGAGAACCATTTAATAAAAAATCTGTCATAACAGCCATTCAACAATGATTTTCATTTGAATTTTCGCGCAATTTATGTTAGAACTGTCAGCATGCAATAAATGCTTTTGAAAATTAAAACTTCGCTGCTAAAATAATGAAAAATTTGTACAAAAACTGTCGAAATATTACATAAACGTTTCGTTAAGTTTGTACAATTTCAAAATGAATATAATTGATAAACGGATTACTAACTTAGGCCATAGTTACTAGCACGGACTAGCGCATTTGATTACTAGCGTTGGCGCTAGTTCGCGCTAGTATAGGTAATCAATAACGTGGTCGCAGATCAAGCTTTTTTGCGTTGACGCTGGTCTGCGCTAGTCCGAGCTAGCTCGCGCTTTTCCACTCAAGTCCACGCTAGTCCGCGCTAGTCCGCGCTAGTACCCGCTTGTTATTTGTAAAGAGTGGTTAAATTTTAAGGGCCGATGTTGATTTTGAATAAAACACAATTTATTTAGGTAATTATTGTTATTTCTTTTTATTTGAAAATACTGGTAAGGTTCTATTATGTATGAAACAAAATATCGGCCAAATTGCCGCCGCGACCTCGGCGGCACACCTCCATCCGATGGTCCAAATTTTCGATGACAAAAATAAATAAAAATAAATTTATGACGCAACAGGCTCGTTAGTACCCATGGTCTAGCTTTTTTCTCACAAACATTCATGTGTGCGTGTGTACTTCTTAAATGGCACGACCTCCTTTTTTATGCCGAATCCGAACGGCTAAGCTGAGATAAGCTTTTCATGACAATTGATGCTACTCGGATGATTTGTCAGATCATCACGAGATTAGGGCAGTGAAAAATCATTTAGCTATGGCTGGGAATCGAACACAGACCTTCTGCGCGGCAGTTCATCGCACTAACCATCGCGCCACTGAGCCCGTCATTTTTTCGATGACGCTGAGGAATAATTGAGGTTCTGTGCCGAATTATCTCATCCATTAGCTCTTGAATTGTTGCTGGCTTATCGACATACACCTTTTCTTTCAAATAACCCCAATGAAAGAAGTCCAACGGTGTCGAATCACATGATCTTGGCGGCCAATTGACATCGCCACCACGTGATATAACAAGGCCATTGAATTTGTCGCGCAAAAGAGCCATTGTTTCGTTAGCTGTGTGACAAGTGGCACCTTCCTGTTGAAATCACATATCGTCCACATCCATATTTTCCTATTCGGGCCATAAAAGTTCGTTGTCATCCCACGAACACCATTCTCAGTAACTGCCTTACCGGCCTCATTTTGGAAAAATACGGCCCGATGATGCCGCCAGCCCATAAACCGCACCAAACAGTCACTCTTTGTGAGTGCATTGGTTTTTCGACAGTCACTCTTGGATTATCATTCGCCCAAATGCGGCAATTCTGCTTATTGACGAATCCACTGAGGTGAAAAATGGCCTCATCACTGAAGATGATTTTCTTCAAAATTGATCATCCACTTTGCCATTTCTTGCCACCATTTTGACCATTGACGACGCTTGAAATGGTCAAGACTCAACTGCACCTTGTAAGCGTGTAAATGCAAGTCTTTATGCATAATGCTCATCAACGACGAGCGTGAGAGGTGCGATTGTTGGGCACGACGACGAGTTGAGGTGGACCGCTCTTCAGCCACACTATCGCGAACAGCAGCAATATTTTCTGCAGTACGAGCTGTACGAGCATGACCCGGTTTGCTCAAATTTTTGCACGATTTTTCCAATTGAACGCACATTTGGATGATTAAATTGACCGAAAAAATCACGAAGCTTACGATATGCATTTTGATGTGAACGTCCATTTTCATAAAAAGCATGAATAACTTTAACGCGTTGCTCGATTGTGTATATTTCCATGGTTCAAATTGAGTTTAAAATTGAGAAATGTCAAATGAAATGCAGAAAAAAAATTGAAGTTTAGGTGCAGTTCACCTTCAACATCGGCCATTCATATGTCAAAACTCATGTGATTTTAAAGTTTAATAGCTTGAGCTAGCGTGTACAATCGTCCACGGTTTTTTTTACAACTGCACTACAGCGGACCTTCGCAGACTAGCGCGGACTAGCTCGGACTTGAACTAGCGCACTCTCTTACTAGCGTTGGCCGTAACTGCGGCCTAAGACATCCATTTGTCAGATGGTTTAATCCATTACTTTCGGTTCAGTTGTAGATATCTAATTGAAAAGCCCTATTCGAACACAAAACATAGTGGAACCGAAATTTTATTTCAAAAGTAAGTACCTAACTACAGTCCTTGGAAAATTCTGTCATTCTGTTACAACACTGAGGCTGAACTATAATAGAAGATGGTTGCGGACGACCAATTCCGTAACTGTGCGAACACATGCAATTTTTAGTGTACGACCATAATAGCTTTTCGCTTCGAAGCGTTTAGTTTTCGTCCACTTTTGCTCACTTGCGAAAAAGCGAATTCATTCGCTCTTTCTCTTTCTTTCGTTATTTTATGCAAAAATTTGACATTTCACCTCAACAGCTGCATACATTGAAGTTTGTAAGTTCATAAGGAAAGTTTTTTTTTTTCTCAAAACGACTTCCACTCTGACAATCGCTTCCATTCACAAAAGTCTATTATGGGCAACTAAAATAATTTTCAGAACTGCAGAAAACTTAACGTAGAATTTTGACATTAGCTTCCGATAGCTTCCGACTATTATAGTTCAGCCTTTAGGTATGAAACATACTTGTGGTTAGGGTTGATCATACAAAAGATTAGTGACAGATTGGAACAAATGAAGAAGTGAACACATACCATAGGAACGAATGTGTTTCAATTTGATGGATTGCCTAACCCGGGGTCTCCACGAGCAATATTTCATAGCTTGCAATGTGTCACTCTATGAAAATTGCTTGTAGAGACCCCAAATAGTATTCTATGACAAATTTCTTGCTATGTATTGCTCAGTCAATTGCTTTCTATGGATAGTATGCTATGGGCTGTCGTTTCTGTTTGAAATTGTAAGATTGTTTGAGATAGTAAGCAATGGAAATGCCCACTCTACATTTCATAGCATTCTATCAATTTTTGTTTTAATGAAAAGTGACAGATAGTAAGCTATCAAATATTGCTCGTGGAGACGCCGGGTAAGGGCCCAGTTATAGCTATCATTGAAAACCCTCATTGGAAATTTTCTTTTGCTTCTTGCGGCTTTGTTTATAAATTCAATCATTGGCGAGTTGGTGTCAAAAAAAAGCTCTTGAATTTTAGAACATGATTATCCAAAAATATTTCAATTTTTTGTTATAGTTTTAGCAGAAAATTATTTCTTATTTGTCAATGATAAACATTTTTTTTAATGAAGTAATGATTGCCATTCCATCGAACTGAAACGAAATTTTCCAATAATTCCTATAACAAGCTATGGGGGTGACATTTCACTTCCATCATGTGTTGTGTTCCAATGAAGTCGTTCATTGATAGCTATGACTGGATAACTTCAGAAAAATAAATCATGTTCATGGAAAAACAAAAACTTATTTTCTGCGAAAGTTAAAATTAAAAGTAAAATATTTACGAAAAAGCTTGTTTTAAGAATCATACGCTTAGGATGATCCTTTGATGATGTGTACTCTAAGACAATTGTTTTATATATTTTTATTCTTTCCAGATTTTCAAATTTGACGAAACATAAAAAAACGGCAGCATTTTGATTGACTTCTTAAATTAAGACACCCTGTGTTTCGTGGAATTTTTGTTAATGTTCACCAAAAATCAGAGACCTATAGTCTTTACAAAAACACAGCAAACAAATACAAAACTGATCGATGGATCGTTGGAACGTTTATTGCTAGTCAACATGAACTCCGTCATTGCTCTATAAAGCTCGGTTTAGGCGATGGATGTTATCATCCGCGCCTTAAAGTCGATGAAAAGAAGCTGTGTCTCGACTTGAAATTCATTGGTCTTTTCCAGAATTTGCCTTAGTGGCAAAATTTGTACCGGAAGCCACACTGAAACGAGTCAGAAAGGGTTATGAGATTAGGCAATCATATGCCCCTGTGATTGATGCAAGACATATGATTGTCTTCCTTGTGGATGAGATAATTTTAGGCCGATATCCCAGTCTTCGAGCATCTCCTCCATCCAGACTTTGTTGATGACTTGTTGCGTGTAAACTTCTATGGCAACACCTCTGCGTTTGAAAAGTTCTGCATAAGAACCACCTGCCTTCTTGTTGTACAATTTTGTATGGCTACTCTATCTTCAAGACAGAAGCGTTAATTCTTCTTTGTCTGGAGTTGGGCCAGTTTCCTGACCCATTACTACTCAGTTTTTGACATTGACATCACAGTACTTCGCACATGAATGTAACGAACTACAGACACTCGGACAGAGCAAGACATTAATGCAACATAGAGACAGAGATAGACACACAGAAGGAAAGCCATAAAGCATAAACCTACGTGACACAGAGCAGGAGACATAGATTTATATACAGCCCTAGCAAGGTATCCGTCGGAGCGGAAAATTCTCCGATTTTTTACGATTCGGAGGAGTTTAGCTTCGAGGTATTCTTCCGAACAGCTGTTCGGGACATTTCTCCGACATTTTGCAAAGCATACCGGCGAATTGCGTTAAAGCGCCTTCAGGTGCTTTTTTCGTTCAATTTTTGACAGCTGAGTGCAATTCTTTTTCCGATTTCCTTCGACACAAATTTTTCGCGGAATTTATTAACGAATTGTAGTGAAGTGATTTTTGTTCCGATGGAACATACCTCGAATGGAATATTAACCTCCGACGAAGTATGCGTTACGGAAAATTTTCCACTCCGACGGATACCTTGCTAGGGCAGGTTGTCTCATAATTATCTTACAGGTGGCCTCTGATAAGCTGGCGATTTTTTTAGAAAAAGAATGCTGCCGAAGCTCGGGCTTAAACACGCAGCGTTTGGCTTAGCAGTCAACTACGCATTAGAGTTTTTGGCCACGTCCAACATTGAGCCCATAAAGCAGCTTTAGGAAATTCGCTGAATACATCTACAATTCCTTGCGTGCCTGTGACTAGGTAGCCATTGTTGTTTCGTAGAGCCTGTGTTCCTAATTTGAATCCAGCTGCGAGTAGTTAAGCTTTTTTATAGAATTGACGGTTGTACTTTTTGTCACAAGACTCTTCGAAATCCCTGAACTTTGGACACAGCCTGCGTTTTGTTTCTTTTCATTCGCAGGATTTTTTGCACCATTCCTAGCTTCTTCTCGTTCGTGGGTCGTACTCTGAATTTAGCTGAGATGGTCAACATTTCACCGTCTGAATGTATGTACATACAATCCATCTAGAATCTAAAATGAGCACATGGTCGATTTGGGTAATATTTCGACGTTCTGGAGATCGCTAGGTTGCTTTGTGGTTTCATGGTCGTGCAACCCTGCTGTATTACATGCTGTTCTAAAGTTTGTTAGTCGGAAGCCATTACCTGTTATCTTTTCGTTGATTAGAAGTAACTTGTACTTTCCAACTAAACCGCCGACGATGATTTCCCTACCAATTTTCGCATTGAATTTCTAAAATAAAATGTTCACCTTGTTTTCCAGACATGCTTCGTAGACTTCCTCCTGGAAGTCGTAAAATTCCTCCTTGATAAAACCTTCAATCTCATCGGTATGGGCGTGTTCACAAACAAACTGATGTTCCAAATCGTTGGAGTGATGCGGATCACAGCCAGGTGACCATTAACCGCCATAAAATCGATTACCCTTGACCAAAGATTTACAGATGACCCACTGCATACAAGACAAATTGTTCTATGGCGGGACGTACTGGCACGGCCCGCCATATATTTGGATCGCGTTTCTCATGTGTGCACGTGTAAGCTGCCCTCTCTCACTATGAAGCTGGTGAGCAAAAGTTTCGTTGTCAAAGCGTCATCTGTATGGCTTCATAATCTTTGCCTTGAGCTTAGTATGCTCCCCACACCAAATCCAAATCCTTGTTTGCCAACAGGCTCATAGCACCCAGGGATAAGCCTTTTCTCACAACCATTCGTGTGTGAGTGTGTAATTTTCGCAATATGACGGGACCTTCTAATTTATGCCAAATGCGAATGGCTGAGTTGAGATAAACTCTTTGATGGCAATTGATACTACTCAGATGATTTTTTCAGATGGTAGCGAGAGGAGGGACACGTATAAGTTCTGCTATGACTCGGGATCGATCCCACACCTTCTACTTTTCTTACTAATGCCACTGAACCCGATTTGTGTGCCAGCTGTAATAAATGTCGCCAGTTTTTCATGTTTGCCTTTCTGTTCCTACTTACTCACTTAAGTGGGGCTTCAGTCCGGAATGACCATGGGCATCAACCAACTGCCTCCAGTTGCGCACTTCAAGTTGTCAAGGTCGGTTTCTTCTTGTGCGCCACAGACGAGGTCTTCCTCTAGTACCTCAGACGTCTGGCTTGGAATTGTAGGCTCTGCGGAGTATTGCTGTCCATTCGATCCATATGTCCTTATACATAGTTTTAAACCTCCAATGCGGTGTACAGCTTGTATAGTTCTTGTTTGAATCTCATCTTCACAACCCACCAACGAAAAAGGGACCGAAGATTTTACTGACGATTTTTTTTCTCTCAAATCGACCGAGGAATTCTTTATCCACTTTTGATATGATCCATGCTTCAGCGCCGTAGAGTAGGACCGGGATAATCAGGGTATTGCATATTTCCTGAATCGTGGTACTGTCTGCCCTGTATCGAGCGAGAATATATGAGAGTTTTTGACTAACACCATTGTAAGTCATGCACATCCTCTATTCGAGGGCATTGTTTCTGTCTGTTTTTTTTTTGTTGTGTTTTTTTTTTGGTAAGGAATTTGTGTTTTATTTTGGTAAGGAAATCACCACAGCCGTACTACTTCCAAACTTGAGGTCCAGTTCTAATTTATAAGATACCCCCGATTAGCCATCAATTCGTTTCCTCTTTCAAAGTTAGTATGGGAACTACCCTTGAGATTCCTACATGACCTCTTGTCCGAATATGTCAAAGCACCTCATGAAGGTTGTTTACTATGTGCACTCTTACTGGTACTGTAGAGGCAACCGTTGATTTCATCTTGCAAATTCTTCCGTTGCTGTCTTAGAAAAGATAGAGGCGAGGACACTGCTCCCACCCAAGGCTATTTGATTTGAGAAATCGTTACCCTTTTTCGTTTCATAAAATTCAATTCATACCGTGCGAAAGGAATTTTCACTTCAAAGAACTCTCCAAATTGTGACAAAATGTGACAAGTTGCCGCGTTTCCAACAATTTTAATTCTTTATATCCTAGTACTACCAAATAACTTGAATGGCATAAAATAACGTAAAAACATCTGGAATTTTTTAAATCTAAATCGGATTTCCAAGAAGGTTTTTGTTTGTTCCTTCATACCACCCTTAAAATCATCTAAAGTGAGTGTATTCAGAGCAACAAAACGTTACCGTACAAAATAATCATTGCAGGTTCCACCAAAAATTAATTATCAACCGAAGCCTAATTTTACAAAAATCCAAACAATGCCAGAACCAAGTTACCAACTTATTGAACCAAATACATCTCTAAAGAAATTCTGTTAGTTAAATCATAATGTTAACCTTATATTACCACCAAATTACTAGTAACACGTGATTACAAAATATGTAACGTAAAAAAAATTCTATTTTACTTTAAAAAAAAAAAACACGATAATGAATACGAAACGACAAGGCGGGCATAATTGTTGAAAGCAAACACAAAAAGAAAAAAAAACGATTAAAATCATCCATTAGGAAAAGTAACTAATTTGCCAAACAAAACATTAAACAAATCGAAACGAACAAAATACGTTTAACATCCAAAACTGCCACTAAATGTATCAACATGTATAAATGTTCTTAAATGAAAAAAATAAATAAAATCGCGTCTATACATTATATTAGGAAAAAAACCAACAAATTCTTTAAATGGAAATATGATTTTCATCATCGAAGTTGTGCCCGATTACACTTCCCAACTTAACACTGCCTTTGATTCTAATCAAAATAAAAAAAATGAATGTTTTTATAAAAAACCGAAAAATCAAACAAAAAACATTATTTCTTCCTTTAATGCTAAATCAAAATATTTTCCAATTTACATTTTCATTAACATTTCAAAAAGCAACAAAACAAACACACGAAAAGAGACAGAGACAGAGTGAGATTTTATTTTCACTTTAATTTCATTATAAAGAATAAAATACCATCAACAATTTATTTTAAGGAAATAATTTCGAATTCCAAAAATTCGAATAACAAAAAATTAAAAAAAAAAACTTTAAGCAAGCAGACAATAAAACTCTTAAAAACAAAATAATTTATAAAAAAAAAACAGAATAAATATGTGAAAGGAAATTACGGATAAGAGTTGATGAATTTATTTATTTAAAAAAAACAAAAAAAAAACAAATGGAATGGATGTCAGAAAAATACTAAAACTTAAAATAAAATTCAACTTAAACTCTTGCATAATGTAAATAGTGAGTTCAATTCGAATCATTTAATTAATTTATAAAAAAAAAAAAATCAGAAAAAATAAATAAATTAATCGTTAGGAAATTTTAAGAGTAAGTAAAATTTTACTGAATCATATAGGAAAATAGGAGAGAATATTAGTAAATAGAGTAAATGATGTATAGGAAAACAGATGAAACACGATAAATTGGGAGAGCAGCACATTTGTCGTGGCTCCCGACGACTATAAACTGAATGAAAATGTGAAAAGTCTAGGATTAAGTGAAGAGAATATTGTTACTACAACTTTTTTTTATTTATAAGAGTTGAAGAAAAACAAACAAAAATAAAACTAGAACATTGTATCGTATGTATTAAACTTTAAAACAAACATAAAATGTGAGATTAAACAAAAGAAAACAAAAAAAAAAGCGTTCGAATTCGAAACCAAAAAAAAAAACAAATAACTAAAAGTCTTAAATGAAAGTTAAATAAAAACCATATCAATAAAAAGAAAATAATTTAAAATTAATGCGGCGTTTTAGTTGTGTATTTTTTGGCAATAATATTTTTTTAGGTACAATAAAAAACATTATAACGGAGCTGATAAGGGAAACCAAAATTACAGCAGACCTAAACTCAACCTCAACTTAAGATCGAAACGCTAAACAGTTGAACAAACATCACACCAACTAGGCGCACAGAAATTCTTGCTGTGTCGTTACTTACTTACTAAATTAAGCGGGGACGACAGTTCGGAACAAACCTTTGACTCAACCAACATGACCGTTCTTAAGCTAACAACCTCCAGTTGCGTGCTTCAAGTCGGTTGCTATCGGATTCTAAAGGGTGATCCATTTCGAGGCTCCCTACTTTTTTAAAGAAAAAAACACAGAAAATTCATATTTAATGGAGAATGTTTATTATCATTTGAAAGAACATTCTTTGGCATTTATTTTTTGAAGATTATGTCTATCAAATATTGGCCGTTGCTACGTCGCAGATGGTCCATCCGTTGAGTCCAATTTTCGATCACTCGTTCGAGCATTTCGACTGGTAACTGGCGAATGACACGCGTGATGTTTTCCTCCAAGGCCTGAATCGAAGCGGGTTTGTCGGCATAAGCTTTTGACTTTACACTATCCCCACAGGAAAAAGTCTAACGGTGTGATATCACACGATCTTGGTGGCCAATCGACCGGCCCAAAACGTGAAATTATGTGCTCACCGAAATGTTCTCTCAATAAGTCCATTGATTGATGCGATGTGTGGAAAGTGGCGCCGTCTTGCTGAAACCAAATGTCGCCGAGATCACGAGCTTCAATTTCAGGCATCAAATAGTCGGTTATCATGGCACGATAACGGTCGCCATTGACGGTTACGTTCGCACCAGCATAATTTTTAAAGAAATATGGACCGATGATTCCACCGGCCCACAAACCACACCAAACCGTTGTTTTTTCTGGATGAAGTGGCAGTTCTTCAATCTCTTCAGGTTGCTCTTCGTCCCAAATGCGGCAATTTGTTCGTTTACATACCCATTGAGCAAGAAATGGGCCTCATCGCTAAACAAAATTTGCCTCGAAAACGTCGGACCTTCTTGGAACTTTTCAAGAGCCCATAGAGCGAAGCGATGTCGCTTGGGAAGGTCGAGCGGCTTCAGTTGTTGCACAAGCTGTATTTTGTACGCTTTCAATTTAAGATCTTGACGTAAAATGCGCCAAGTCGTTCCATACGTCAGTCCGAGTTGCTGCGAACGGCACCGAATCGACTCTCTACGGTCTTCGTGTACACTCTCAGCTACGGCCGCTATATTTTCTTCACAGCGTGCTGGACGTGGTCTATTCGGTCGAATATTATCCAATAATGAATGCTGGGTCTCAAAATGGGTGATGGTGTTGCGAATAGTACGCTCAGTAGGCCGATTATGTTGACCATAAGTTGAGCGAAGTGCACGAAACACATTCCTCACAGAACGTGAATCTTCATAATAAAGTTGAACAATTTGTAAACGTTGTTCACGCGTAAGTCTTTCCATTATGAAATGCCAAACAATACTAAACAAAAATAACATGACAGCATGATACGACTCACACGTGATCTGTAAAAAAATTCTATTGAAAAAAGTATCTCTACTTGGATCACCCGTTACTTATGCGCGACACTAACAGCAATTTCTACTTTTAATGCGTTCGAAGATATGCTGGGAATCGAAGTCTCTGCGTGCCGGAGTCCTACAGGTCCTAGCTAGTCTAAACATAAATGAGGAGTTTTTTGTTCAGGTCTGTGTCAAGGTATAGCTCGTTTAGACTTTCATCTGCATACCTAATCAACTTACTTACTTGAGTGGGGCTACATTTCTGAATGAACCTGGACCTCAGCCAACATGCCTCTCCAATAAACCCGGTCCTTAGATAACTGCCTCCAGTTGAGCACTCCAAGTTGGTGATGTCGGTCTTACTTGTGCGCACCACTTAAGGCGAGGTTTTCCTGGCTGGGAATCGACGTCTGGCTGGGAATCGAATACTCTGCGAGCCGGAGTATTGGTGTCCATTCGTTCTACATGTCCTAGCCATCTTAAACTTCCATTGCGGAGTTTTTTGACCAAGGGCATGTCGCTGTACAGCTCGCATGGTTCTTGGTTGAATCTTCATCTCTATAGCCCGTCAACGCAAACAGGGCCGAAGATTTTTCGAAGAATTTTCCTCTCGAATCGACCAAGGATTTCTTCATCCGCTTTTGAGACGGTTCATGCTTCAGCGCCATAGAGCAGGATTGGGATGATCAGGGTCTTATATAGGATCTCGTTAGTAGTTCGAGTGAGGGCCTTACTGCTGAACTGCCTGCTTAGCCCGAAGCAACATTGGTTGGCAAGAGTAACTCTTCGTTTAATTTCTGACGAGATAATTTTGCCAAAGTTAATATCGGAGCCGAGATAAAAAAAAGTTCCGTACTACCCCAAAGTTATATCTGTCGATGGTGACGTTCTGTCCATTTCGTCGATGTTGTGTGTCCTTTCGTGTTGACAGCATATACTTAGTCTTGCCTTCATTTACTGCTAAACCCATTTTTTCCGCCTCCTCCTCTGTACTAGCAAACGTGGCTATGACATCGTCGTATGCTAGTAGTTGCACCGATTTTTGGAAAATTATGCCTCTGGGGTTGGCTCAGGAGTTTTACACAATCCTCTCAAGAATCAAATTGAAGAAGAAGTCACATGACAGCGCATCGCCTTGCCTAAATCCTTTTTTGGTATCGAATGTGTCGGTGAGGTCGTTTCCGACCCTGATGGAGCAGCGAGAATTCTCCATTGTCATCCTACACAAACGGACGAGTTAGGGAGGTATACCAAAACTAGAAATGGCTCTGTATAGTTCGTCTCTATAAATGCTGTCGTATGCGGCTTTGAAATTGATGAATAGGTGGATGGTATCGCTTTGGATTTCTTGGGGTTTTTTTTCAGGATCTGCCGAAGTGTGAAAATTCGATCGGTTGTCTTTCTAGATAGACAGTAGCTCGTCGACCACTGGGTTCCAGAGAAAAGTAAACAAGGTGCCTCTTGTTGGGGCCACAGCTTACAGATCTCATGCTGATGGGACGCCGAGATTTGTGTTAATAATTCTTCCCTTAAGTAGCTGATTTGTTGACACTCTTAAGCCCAACGAATCACCAACACTTAAATCTGAAAGTGGATTAGTGATTGCGTCCGCTTGGACATTGTTAAGTGCTCCTTGTATGCCAAGAAAGGCAACATAACTGCAAGATGGGCCAAAAGAGATCACCCTATTGGAAAATGCTCTTATTTTTGCAAATGGCCACCAATGTCAATGTAGAATACAAGTGAACAAGCCATGTACCGATACACTCCACAAGAACGCGGAGTAATCGTGTCAATTTTTTTGTGAAACAATTCGTCTGTAGTGTTGGCGCAGCGCGAATTCCACCGCCGATTCCCTGGCCGTCCGACACCGACTGCGCAAACACTGCGCCGTTTGGCCACCAACCTTGTAGAGTATGGGACCACACGAGACTTTGCAAATAGCGGCCGGCCCCGGACTGCCCGTTGTACCGAGAATATCGCCGCTGTTACCGAGGATGTCGAGCTGTCGCCGGAAACATCGACCAGACCCCGTGCCTCACAATTAGCCATCAGCCGGTCGTCCCTAAAGCGATTTTTGGTCGAAGACTTAAGTATTGGCCCATACAAAGTCCAGTCCGTGCATCAGCTGCTGCCTGTCGACCGCCAAATGCGTGTAACCTTCGCCCAAGCCATCCTCAATCTCGAGGACGAAGTGGACGATTTTTCGACCAAAATCATAATGAGCGAGGAGCCTCATTTCCACCTCAGTGGGTACGTGAACAAGCAAAACCATTACTTCTTGGGCACCGAAAATCCACGAGTAATGCACGAGGTGCCATTAAACCCGCTCAAAGTTACTGCATGGTGCGCTGTTCACGCTGGAAGAGTCCATTTTTTTCGAGAACGCCGCTGGTCAAACGATAACAGTGGACGGTGTTCGCTGTAGGGCCATGTTAACAATGTTGTTTCTGCCGCAATTGGACAAATAAGGACTGGAGGACACGTGGTTCCAACAGGATGGAGCAACGGCACACACTGCGCGAGCCACAATCGATATTAATGAGAGCCATACAACATCGGATGACTTCTTTTGGCCCACTTTGTTTTTTTTTTTTGGTCATAGTAAGTTTGCGATTATGCATACGAGTGAGTGAAGCGCTGTCTCAACCTACTTCCTGTTGCAGTATGCTTATTGAGAGTAATAGATTGCTATCGGCTTATACTAGTACGGATATAAAGCTTTCAAAAGAATAGACAAACTGATCGGATGGAGCTCTTTTCTGCTTTGGGGAAGAATATTTTGAAATTTTGAGATTTTCTGGAACAAGCCATATAACATGGAGATTACCATCGATTCTTCTCTCTAGCAATGCTAGGTCAGACTTGTATATTCGCATAGAGTACACTTAAAACGGATACGTGGATGCAGGTCATAGTTTGATCCGTAGTCGAGTAAACTTGTGTTTCTGTTAGGAACAGATTTTGTGGTCTTTCTCTTTGAAGATGTTGGTTTGGTGTATGGAGTTCACATTGCCGTTGGGGTATCTCAGATCTCGAATGTTGCAGAAATCAATCACAAAATTTATTTTGATGTTGGAGATCCGAATCGGAACGAGTTTACCTCTCCCTAGGAAATTTCAAAGTCTTTAGATTATTCTCATAGCTCCAAAAGAATTATAAATATCGGTCCAGTCTGTAGATCTTGTCAACCAGTCAAAAACTAGACCTGATGTAAACTTCAAATGTTATTTGTCGAGTGAGCTCTGTGTGCGATTCAACAGTCCTGATGGAACCATGTGTCTTGCAATTCCAATTCATTAATTTGCTTCAAGAAAAACTCGTCGGTCTTGGCAACGGTCATTATGTTCTCGAAAAAAATAGGCCCTATGGCGGCTCCGACGTAACTTTGCAGGGATCTCTAACGGATGTTACAGTTCTTCGTTAATGATGCGTGGACGATGCAAGTTCCGTTTTTTATGTATTTTCTCGGAGATAAATGCCCCCGGTTCTCTTGATGACCGTTGTCGTTCAGGAGAGTGCGAGAGTTGTTTAGATGCAATTGGCAGTCTGATGGACTGTCTGCGCTTTGTAAGAAAAAATCTTCAAATATTTCTCTGAAATCCGCTGCAGTGAACATCGCGTCGATGAATGAAAGCACGGGGCCTTCGCCTTTTCAGTCATGTGTGGTTCCAAGTAAGTTATAAGCACTGATACACCATTAATACCGAATCTTTATTAAAACATCCAAACATGCACAAACAGAATATCTAAACATTTACGTATTCCCAGTCAATTACCTAAAAACGTTGGAAACTGTGTGTCCTCTGAGTGGGAGGGCGCTGGTATTGTCACGCCACCCGTATCTACTGCTGGAACATGTGGAATCGAGTCCACACTCTCCAGTGGAAGAAAACAATCCGAAGAGATCTACAACCAAACAAATTAATCCAGCAAACCCAACTGATTCCATCTAATTACCTCTGCATTGTGCTTCCCATGAGGATTGAACTTCCCAGGATTCTTGAACGAATTACCTCGTGACGCATCTAATGAGTCTGCAAATGGAACCGTCAATTGATTGAAAAAATAACGTCCACCTAACTCACCTTCATTATTCACAATCAATCCTTTTTGATGGTCACCCATGTGCACTTCCAGCTTCTCAGCGCTGATAGTCACATAGTTGCAAAGATCGCATGCGATTTTCTTATACTCCTCGGGGTGGTTCTTGCGAATGTGACACTTGAGAGCGGCGGTTTGTATGAATGCCTTGTCGCATGCCGGACATTGTTGCTTTCGAATCTACAGAAGGAATGTTAAGGATCAACATACACACAGAATATGTGAATGTTTTACCTTTTCGTGTCGCATTTCATGGTTTTTCAGAGCGCTCGGGTCACGAGTGCGGAACTTGCACACCTTACATGCTAGGGGTTTCTCCCCGGTATGCTGACGCATGTGGACCTAAGCAAAAAATATTATTTACCTAAACCGAGCGAGATGGTTTGAGTACCTACAGCTAGGATCGACTTCCTTGTGGTCTTCAAACCGCATACATTACAGATGAAGGGCTTGATTTTATTGTGAACGCTCTTGACATGCTTGGAGAGGGTCTTGCCGCTGACAAACTTGCGATTACAAATGTCACAGCTCTTCTCGGCGTAGTATTTGGTGCGAGGCGGAACTGGTGGGGGCTTCTCCTCATCCGCTTTCTTCCCTTTGATGGACTTTAAGACTTTTGACTTCCAGTTTCTGTGCGTTTGCATGTGACGCCAAACGCGAACTAAGAAAAAAACCTAACAGTGCAAGGAATTCGTATGACACAACATTATATCCCACCTGTAGATGATGAACCATATGGGCAGAGAGGGCACTGCAACAATCCAACAGGTATTCTATGAGTCTTCCACAAATGTGCAGAGCATTGTCTCCAGTTGTCCATTATTATCCCACACTCGGGACATTTGAATTCTGCTATGCGTCCTTCATTGTGACACTTCATGTGGATGTTATGCTTCTCATCGCTTTCGAATTTGTATGAGCAACCCTTAATGGAGCATCTAAAATGGAACACTCAACAACAATGAACTGATCACATGAATGCGACATACTTCTGCAGCAGGTGACGCCTTAGAATTAGTTTGAAGTCCTTAAATGGCACCGGTAGAAGGGCTAATGGATTGAAATCGGCTTCTTTGACCACAGCTGGGACATGCTCCTTGCTAGTGGGCGGTTCAATCAACTTCATCTCAACCGGTGGTTCATCCTTCTTTTGTTCAACTACCAGTGGTTTGCATTTGTGAAACTCAATCATATGCCCGCGAAGGTCCTCAACGGATGTATACTGTCCGTAGCAGAGGCTGCAAACATACACAACCACTTCAGAGTAGCTTTCCGGTGGTCTTTCATGACTCTTCTGGTGGAGCTGGACGATTTCTTGCTTTGAATCGACAAACTCACACTTGCTACACTGGAATGCTGTGATTTCTCTCACATTGTCGGGGGTTTCAACGGTTTCCGGTGAAAAGGAAATTAGTTCTTCAAAATCAAATTCCTAACGAAAGGGGAAATGTACAAATGTTGGTTCATGAATTAGATACAACTGGGAATACCGTATCTATTGTTATAAAACGGTTTAATGACAGACAACAACCGATGTGTTTGTACCGGCTAAATGTCAACAAACTGGCGACATTGCATGTTAGCAGGCAAATTTGTACTCACCTTAGAGGATATTTGGTCGAGAATTGGTTGTCCGTCTTCAGCCATTTTATAATTTTACTTTGTTACTGTTTACACAACAAATTACACATATCACTTGATTAATCATAACAAATCAAACACAAAAAACAATAATTTACTGGAGCGGTCTTCTACCACTACAATTTATTCACACAACATTGAACTGTCAAAGTGTCAACTGACGGACAGTTTTGTACTAATTAATGCATTCAGGGCATATTTTTATTTTTGCAAATGAAACCGTTCAGCTTACAAAAGTTTCAGTTATCAATTATGAGTGAATATTTTGATATATAGAGAGAAAAACAATTTCGAAGATATGCATTCCAAAAACACATTTCTTCTTCAATGAACGGTTTATCTTTATACGACTTATTTTCGATTATCGATTTCACATTGATGATTAACGAAACGATGGTTGTTTCAAAATACGTAATAGAATTTACAAATCTAGTATAAAAAAGTTTGTACTCTAGTACTTCATATACACCAGACGTTGGTCGTGAAGAACATAAAATTCAGTTATATAAGAAAAAGATTAGAAAATTTAGGGTTCAGTATATCACAAAAATATTCAGGGCTATTGCCTTAAGTGCTTCAGTGACTCAACCAATATGCCCCCCAATTAGCCCAGTCCTTAGATAACATCCACTCGTTGTGCCTTTCAAGTTGGTTGAGGTCGGTTTCTACTGTGGGCCCCACTTTCACCACTGCATCTGATGTCTGGCTGGAAATCGAAGACTCTGCGAACTGAAGTTTTGGCGTGCATTCGTTCCACATGTCTTAATCGTCCAATGAGGGTTTTTTTTAGCTTTGGGGTATGTCGCTGTACTGCTCGTATAGTTCTTGGTTGAATGTCCTTCTCCATACCCAAACATGACCAACAAATTATCGGAGAATTTTCTTCGCAAAACTAGTTTCTCCATCCGTTCTTAATACGATCCACACTTTAGTGCAGAGCAGGACTTGGATGATCAGTGTCTTATATAGGAGCCTTTCAGTAGTTTTATTGTGGGCATGACTGCTAAACTGCCTCCATAACCTGAAGACGTAGAAGTTGGCAAGAATAATTCTTCGTTTAATTTCTGAAGCGAGATGTGTCCTACCTAGCTACCTGCGTCAGGGTAATATCGGAGCCGAGATAGACAAAGTCCCGTACTACCTTATTCTGTCCAAATTTTTTCCGATGTTTTGTGTCCTTCCGTGTTGACGGCATATTCCTTGTCTTGACCTCATTTCCAACTAAACGCATTTTTGCAGCTCCCTACATATATTCCAAATACAGCTATGACACCCCGTTGAACCCGACCTATGATGTCAATAACGTCGATCTATGGAAGATTGTGCCTCTTTGTATTGGCTCGGGAGCTTTGCACGATTCTCTTAAGAATAAAACTATGAGTCTGGCCACACGTTGATTGAAATGAAAGTCATTTCCTACGAGACAGGTAGGTTAGGTTAGGTTTGATTGGTTGTTGATGCCCAGATGAGACGTGAAACCCGCATTTAGGCCTACGAGGGCCCATAGTGGCACTATTTATTGTACCTGAAAAGAAAGCCGCGTTAATAAAAAAAAGTGTCACTGAGGTGATTTGCGCTGCTGCATTAGCTTCCAAGAGGTAGTTTCTCCATTCTGACTTGCAGCGGAAGCTGAATATACTATGGCTACCGTCTTCAAGTATTCATAGTGCCGACCGCAGGGCAGGGACGCTTTAGGTGGAAAATGTCCCCCTCGATGTCTGGGTCTCCGCTTTTCCTGCATAGTTGATGCGAGTCAGTTAGCTTAATTCTGTGGGAGTGTTTATCCGACAGACTGCGACCTGTCATTACTATCACCGCTATAGAAATGAAGGATTTGTTTAAAGCTATAAGCTTATTAGATTTGATACCGCTTAATTCCAGCCAAAGATCTTTGCATTGTGTTTTGCCACCTAGATTTTGTTGCACTTTGCGTGAATCTGAGATGCAGCTTGACGATCCCAGTCTGGCTGGCTCGTCTGCTTTCTTGTTTCCTGGGACGAGACAGATTTTATGTGAACCAAAAAGGAAAGAAGAATGCAGGAAAGAAGGATGCACCACCGATAGTTCATTTCAATCAGAATTCAGGAAAGAAGAATGCACCACCGATAATTCATTTCAAACAGAATGGGTATGGGCATGAAGGTTTTATTTTCAAACCAATTTATTTGGACAAAAATACTCAATCTAAATTTGCTTTAATTTGCCAAAATTGAACTCAATTTCGTTATCAGAGAAACGAAAATATGAGGAGGTTGTTTTAGAATTCTTAGTGTTCCATGTGTACAAACACACTTTATTCCAATGACGCTGTTTTTTGTGTGCCCACGTCACGGTGTTTATGGTAATGAAAATCGTTGGAATGAACAAAAAAAAAACAAGGAAATCGCATTTTAGGAATCTTTGTATAATTCCATATTATATCGGTGGAACGACAAACATTATATTTTACAAAAATAAATATTTTTCAGTGAAAAATAAAAAGTGGTTTTCTGCGAAAACTATAACTAAAAATTAAAATATTTTCTGATAATCATGTTATAAAATTAATATGCTTTGTTTTGACACCAACCAATGGTTGATTTTTAAAAAAACAAAACCCACAATGAGTACAAGAAAATTTTATATGATGGTTTTCAATGAAAACTAAAACTGCAACCATACTAATAATTTCATCACAATTGTAGTAGATTTCTAGCGCATTCAACGCAATTTAGCCCATTCCAACCCCATCCAACTTAACGCACAACTATACCACAACAAAACTTTCAATTTTGACATTTCTCAGACAAAATCCGTCCATGTATTAGTGTATATCTCAATTTTGACGGCCGATTTGCAAAGTCTCTTTTTTTGTGTTGCACACCACCAGTTGGGGGAAATTTGCAAAAGAAAAATCTCATTTTTCGGCACAAAAACGAGGACAAACTGCAATTTATTAAATTTCGCACACTTCTAAAGTATGCGAATTTAATCGGACTCTAACGTTAGTGTGGATAAAATGGCATCTGCCTTGGAAAATTACGTAAATCTTGTGCGTACGCTGAGTGCATCGGGTGAGGATTATTTGCGCAAAAAAAGGAGTTAATCCCAATGAATTGGCAATTGGAATTTTTTCTCTCCAACAACTCGAATACCTGACCTAATATTACTAAAGTGAAATTGTTAATATTCTGTTTATATCATTGGGAATAGGAAACTTTGATGTTTTGGTAGACCATCTGAATGATTCGATTGAGCTGCTAACAAAGAACTCGAATATCTTGGACAATGTCCTGGAGACTCTGGATATACAACAGCATTCGTTGGGAGTGTTGTATGTGCTATTGGCGAAGTTCTCTAATGCGATGGTAAGTGCGGCGTTTTTTCGTGGAAACTTTTCTTTTTGTTTCGAATGAGAATATTCGCTTGCAACAATGAGAGTTGCACCTACCGGCGATGGATATGTCAACGAATGTGAGCTGTCATTTGGGTGTAGCTGAGCAAGTGGAAATTTATTTTTGCGTCGAATTGTCTGTAGTCTAGGGGAAAATGCGGTGAGATTTGTGATGGTCTGTTGTGAGTGGTAGGATATAGTAGTTCCTCAGCTATGTGTGAATATAGGAAAGCTTGCGGCCTTGACACTTTTGAAAAATGTAGCCCTATTCCGTTCACAACATTAACCATAGCAACATCGGAGGTGTTGTTATTTTGCTGTTGTAACAACTAATGAAATTCTGTTTAGAAGCAGGATGTGCTGACAAAGTCACGCTTTATGTTCCAATTCCCACAGTCATCACATCTTATCTTTAATTCGATTCGATCCGCAGCTTTCTGCTCCCTTTGTCAGCTTATTTGTAAAGATGCAACTTTTGCTTTGTTTACCTTTGTTGGGATTCTTTGTACGCACAGTTCTCATACCACAACTTTCTGACAGGTTCAACATATATAGCCTTCCCAATACAAATCTGCTCTCTTTTTCAGAACCAACCCAATGGAACGGCCGATGCTCCTCATCTAATCAGGCTATTTAAGGAATTCATTACGCTTTGCAATGGTGAACAGGTTCGATTCGACAGTCATTCATGTAAGTCTGCACAGCACCCATCTACTCAGACCACCAATTAATCGATCTCTTCCTCTTTTAGACTACGAACTCTGCCATCTCTTCACCAACTTTATCATTCGCCAGCCATCGTGTATTCACGGTATTAAGATTCTAGCGCATGCTGTCGATAAAATTCGTCTCTTCGAATCGCAATTAACTGGGGTGCACGCGGACCTGTGTCTACTAAGCTTGCAGGCAAAGTGCTTTAAAACCGCTTTAAAATTCTTAGACATCGATATCACATCAATTGCCACCGATGGCTCGTCGAGTCGAGGATCGGTAAGTTACATACGTTCAGTTGTCTTCTTTAGTTCGTTCGTTGTAATGCTATTTTTGCAGTTCATCGCATCTCTGCAGGACTCCAACCATGATGCAAAGTACTTCCTCCTCTACTACTACTACGGCGGTATGATCTATACGGCCATGAAAAACTACGATCGAGCATTGTACTTCTTCGAAGTAGCCGTATCAACACCTGCCATGGCAATGTCTCACATTATGCTCGAGGCATATAAGAAGTTTATTTTGGTATCGCTCATTCTTCACGGAAAGGTAAATTGTGGGGGGGCTTCTCTAAACATGTTGGTTCACTTATTTCGTGTTTGTTCTTTAGATTCTCACAATTCCAAAATATTCATCACAAGTACAAGTTATCTCGAGATTTATGAAACCTTTGAGTCAAGGTTACCACGAACTGGCAACGGCTTATGTCGCATCGTCCAGCGATGAATTGAGAACTGTGGTCATTAAGTACAGTGACGTGTTCGTACGGGATGTTAATATGGGTTTAGTGAAACAGGTGAGCTTTGGAAACGGCCGCGTTTAGAGATCGCTATCAATGGCATTCTTCCATATTGCAGGTTCAATCGTCGTTATACAAGAAGAACATCCAACGATTGACAAAGACGTTTCTAACACTTTCGTTACCCGATGTAGCCAGTCGAGTTCAATTGTCCACTGCTGCAGAAGCGGAGAAATATATTTTACATATGGTAAGGCTGTTGATTCTTCGTCCGGTGGATGGTACTAACAAAGATTCTTATTCCAGATCAAAGCTGGAGAAATATATGCAACAATCAATCAAAAGGACGGCATGGTCGTGTTTAAGGACGACCCGGAAAAATACAATACACCAGAAATGTTCCTTAGAGTTCAAGACGATATGACCGGAGTAATGGAATTACTTAAACAAATTAACAAAATGGAGGTAGAGATCGTATTAAATCCACTGGTAAGTAACGCCCGGAGATTTCGAAAAGAAGCTCTTTAACATTTATGTAGGAATAGATCTAGATCTAGAACTCAGTTGACCTGGTCTGTGCCGCTGTACAGCCTGGCAATGACAAAAAGACCGATAAAAAGTTGATGCGGTGTCAAAGAGCAGGATTGGAATGATCGGGGACTTATATATGATCGTGGCCAACACCAATTAATGGTGTTCCTAGCTCGTTCTCTTGCGGTGATCAGACATATCACCCGAGTAACATTAATTGTCATAAAAAACGGTCTGAAAAGTTAACGTGTCCTACCACTCCTTTGATTTGGTATACTATTAGACAACAATCGCGCCTTAGTAACAACAGGGAAGTGTTCTAAATCGACGTTGACTGCTCGAAACGTTCGGGCTATGGAAGGCTATACCAAAGAGTATAGAACTACATAGAGTGCGCATCTCATACAACGAAAATTTGCTATGTGGGGTACTGATACTGATACCCCAGTGTTCATATTGCTACCCAACATAAAACAACAGCATACCCGACGCATACGTTCGACGAAATTTCCCCTTCGCACTTACCGCCCGGCTACAAAATGTTTAGTTGTGATGCGTACTCCATGGAGTTCTATACTCTTTGGCTATACCCATTGTCGATCGCAATGAGATCAATTTTCTCGATTCGTTCGATTATAAAAATAAAGAGGAAAACATCCCAAACCCGTTTCCGTACTTGCCTACATACGGTACTCATATAGTTGCCATCTCTCCTACAGAATGTTGTTAACGTCGAAATTCCGGAGTCATAGCCCTATCAGGGTATCCGTTCGGGCGAATCTCCGCAACAAAATTCAATTTCAATAGGAACTCGGTTTCGGAATATCTGTTGCGGAAAAAAATCGTAAAGCTTTCAATCGCTTTCGATGGATTCCGCAACAATTCTTAGGAACAAATTCACTGCGCAAAAATGGTTGACTTAACGCATGTCGCAGAAGTGCCCTTGTGCGATTCATTTCATCGAAAGAATTGTTCGAAATGCTAATCGGAACGGATGCTTACTTACTTAAGTGACGCTACAGTTCGTACTGAACAGGCGCCCCCCCCAACACTCCTCTCCAAATAGCCCGGTCTTTAGCTAACTGCCTCCAGTTGCACACTTCAAGTTGGTTGAGGTTGGTTAATACTTGTGGGGCTGTCTGGGAATCGAAGACTGCGACCCGGATTATTTGTGTCCATTCGTTCCACATGTTCTAGCCAACTTAAACGTCCAAAGCGGATTTTTTTGGCCAGGTGCATGTCGCTGTACAGCTCGTATAGTTCTTGGTTGAATCTTTGTCCTATAACTCGTCAACGTTAACGGTTACGACGATTTTTTCTTTCAAAACAACCAAGGATTTGATCATCCCGTTTTGATACAGTCCATGCTTTAGCGCCTTAGAGTTGGACTGGGATGATCAGGGTTCTACTCGAGTGCTTTACTACAAAATTGCCTTCTTAGTCCGAAGAAACAGCGGTCGACAAGAGTAATTCTTCGTCTAATTTCTAACGAGATGTTGTCAGATTTAATAACAGTACACACAGTCCTCAAAGTTATATCCGTCAATGATGACGTTCCTGCTGAAACCTATGACATCACGTTGAATACGAACAAAGATGTCATATCGTCGGCATTTGCTAGTAGTTGCATCGTTTTATGGAAGATTGATCGTGTTGGCTCGGGAGTCTCATGGATGAGATTTAAGAAGTCACATGACTTGCCTTAGTTGGTTGCTGTTCACTGTCGTCCCCAACATTGAAACCAAGAGTTTCTTGCTGTTGAACGCGAGAAACCTAATACAGTTGCGTCTGCGTCTGCTCTAATGGCTTGTTGACATCATTGCCATTGTTTTTCGACATAAGATGCTGGTGGTATGGCGTCAATCGAAAAGTTATTGGATACGCGTTTTGCGAAGGACTTGTCAGTCTCCTGCGATTGCAATCTTTCGAAATTAAAATTTTTCACAGTATTCTGATTTGCTGTGGCTTGGTTGACATCCGCATATAACTTGGCTGCAACAAGATAGTGATCCGAGTCGATTTTAACATCGTACTTCGGTAGTCGCTGATAAGTTTTGTTGAAGACCTCGTAGAAGCAGGTTCTTGCTTATATCGAACCGTGAGCGCATATGATGCTTATGTTGATGAATTTCGCCTTGATGCGGATTTTTACAAAGCGCTCGCTAATGTTTTGCACAGTACTTCTGGCATAAGTCGCTGTTTCTGCTCACTGCCACAGTTTCTCATTTTCTTTTTCGCCGGCCCATCCCATCGTATTTCGCGGATGACAGCATCGTCATCCATAAAATCAATCCTTTCCGAGGCCATTGCTTGCTTCGTCACAACAATTTTGTTTTCCGTGGGTGGTTAGATGGCGCGATGGTTAGTGCGATGAACTACTGCACAGAAGGTCTGGGTTCTATACCCAGCCTTAGCAACACCTAAATGCGGCAACACAAGCATAACTGTCCGGTATGCCAGTTCAGGACGCCTGTGCAGTTATACCTGGACTGGACATGTGTATGATAAAGTTGTCAGTTACCTAGACTAACTGTAGCTGTAGTTTCGATTGTTGTCATATTCCGGCGAAAGTTTCGTTTATTGATAATTCAAATGTGAATAACGACTTCCCCCAGATATTGGCTTTTATTTAGATCTTGTACTCGTTCTCATATTGCAGAGGGAGGGGTGGCACTTTGAAGTGCCTGATCGCGATTTTTGCAAATCTATTTCATTCCAGTTCGTCGGATAACTTCTTGCCTTCTTTATTGCTGTAACAGAGCAGGGTTTGATATTTTGGATCAAGTCAAAATCCTTAAGCCATATGTGTAGGGGCGATCTTCCCTGTAACTTTTATGGCAGTTTGACCGTCGATTATTATCGACATCGCGCAGTGTTGTCGTCATTGACACTTACAGGAAGCTTCCCCGATTTCCACCACCTCACCTTGCGGCTGTGATCAGGAGGTCGAATGCATATCAGTTTTACCATAACCGCTTCCATAGTCCATCCTCAATCCATCTGGTTAGATGCATGATACATCTAAACAGATATTCTGTTCGCGTTTTCGATTTGGTCTCGTTCTGCGCATCCTACTTCATCGAAGCTAGTGTCAAAAGTCCAAAGCCATATCTGTAGTAGTTGTATGTGTTAGTTGGGCATCGATTTCTTTTTCGTGGGTTCATTATTGTCCCATTCGTCTCTACTCCTCATGATACTTTTGGCACCTAACTCGTAAAGATATAGATCCAGAGGTAGCAGATTCTAAATCACATTCAACTCGGCGGTTGGAAAGTTATCATCGCAATGAGTGTTTCCGTACTGCAGAATTTACGGGGCAGTTATATGATGGCGATGTTAGACTCAAGCTGATATCAAACCTGCCTAGATGTAATGTATCATTATGGGCGCTTGTTACGACATGTGTTATTTTTAATTTCCCCTGCTCTGCTATTCTCCGCTCGTCCATGCATAGCAATTAGGCATTTAAAACGGTATGCTCAACATTTCATTTTCTCAGGGATTAACAACAGGTCCGTGCTTGTACAAGGTGGGCCAAAGGAGATAACCCTATTGGAAGAGGGTCTTATTCATGCAAATGGCCGCCAATGTCAAATCTGTTCTGACATTTGTGGACTAGACAGATGTAGAATGCAAGTGAACAAGCCATGGAGCGATACAGTCGCCAAGAACGCGGAATAATCGTGTCAATTTTTTTGCCAAACAATTCGTCAGTTGTGTTGGCGCAGCGCGAATTCCGTCGCCGATTCCCCGGCCGTCCGACACCCCGTTTGGCCACCAACTTTGAAGAATATGGGACCACAAAAGAGTGGCCGGCCCCGAATCGCCCGTTGTATCGAGAATATCGCGGCTGTTCCCGAGGATGTCGAGCTGTCGCCGAAAAAATCGACCAGACGCCGTGCCTCGCAAGTAGCTATCAGCCGGTCGTCCCTAAGGCGAATTTTGGAGAAAGACTTGCGCATGTTCCCGTACAAAGTCCAGTCCGTGCATCAGCTGCTGCCTACCGACCGCCAGACGCCTGTAACCTACGCCCAAGCCATCCTCGATCTCGAGGACGAAATGGACGATTTTTCGATTAAAATCATAATTAGCGATGAGGCTCATTTCCACCTCAGCGGGTACGTGAACAAGCAAAACTATCGCTTCTGGGGCAACGAAATTCCACGAGTAATGCATGTTGCGCTGTTCACGGTGAAGGAGTCATCGGGCCATTTTTTTTTTCAACTACGCCGCTGGTCAAACGACAATGGGCGGTGCGCGCTATAGGGCCATGTTAACCGAATTTATTCCGCCGCAATTGCACAAATTAGGACATGGAGGACAACATCGGGCGACTTCTGGTTTTGTGTCCACCTGTTATATGAAAATACGTTATAAAATTGTTATTACACTAAGACTAGAACCCCAGTAAATCAGTAGAGTTGCACCCCTTTTTCTAAGCATCCTCCCTTTGAAAATCCGTTCGTACGCAACAAACTTTTAATCTTTTTTTTTTTGTTTTCTCTTTCAGTATGTAAAGAAAGCAATCGGCAATCAAGAAGATGAAATCGCTTCGGGGCAGCATTCAAAAACTTACTCAGGGTGAGTTCCAAATACATTTCCTAATAATCGTCAACTAACCATCTTTCCCCCTGTCTTCTTCCACAGTGATCCCACAGAATGATCCATCAATGTGTTTTTATGACTGCAGAGCATTTTTTTAAAACCTCGTTCATCATCCATTGATTTCTCTCAATCTGCGTTATTATATATTTAATTGAACAATGAATGTAAACTATATATATATCTCGTTGCCAGAGTGCTATAATTTTTCTATTTCGTAATTTTGTCGCCAATGCAACCGCCAAAATTAAAAAAAAAAACATTTTTTTACTTAACTTCTTTTTTTTTTCGAGAATTTTGTTATGAGTTGAAGCAGATAAAAATGCAAACATATTCGATAATGCAAAACGAAACAAATCTTTAAGATACAACTGAACAACAATAAAGAAAAGGCACATACACACACATTTTACTGCAGACTCCTCGGTTATTTTTTGTAATTAAATCATAAGAACTCTTTAAATAAAAAAAAAAACAAAAACTATGTTAATTTATGCAGAAAATATATTTCTTGTGATTGGATTATTATTGGGGGGAGATTATGTGCTGATATTCAAATTGGAAGTGACACAAAAGAAGTTCAGCAAGACGTGTGTAATATTAGGTATCATCGACATGGAACAGGTTTGTTGGAATGTTGTGTTGTAGTGATGGATGCGTGAGCATTAGTTGTGATCAAATGTCGGCGGTTTGTAGGCTTTTGGAGAATGGATGTTCTATGATCATGTTCAGATATGATAGGGACTGACCAAATGGTGGAACAGGGGCACCTCAATTCGAGACTTATTCACAGTTCAAGAAAATAATTGCAGGAGTACTCCAAGGAAGCGTCCTTGAACCACTCTTGTACCTCATATTAACAAGTGACATCCCACAGACAAACAATACAATTAGGGTTATTGGGAATTCTTTTTCCCACGGAAGTTTTCCTATTCAGGAATCAATTTACATTGCTGAGTGGGAAAAAGAGTACCCGATAACCCTAATAGGTGCCCCATTTGCTGACGATACTGCTATAACAGCAGTTGGCACAACAATATGGGAAACAAATGTGAAACTACAAAACGCTCTGAACGAAGTTAATAAATCGAAAAAATCCTGGCGGATTGCACTTACTTACTTAAGCAACGCTACAGTCCGGAATGAACCTGGGCCTTAACCAACATGCCTCTCCAATTAGCCCGGTCCTTAGCTAACTGCCTCCAGTTGCGCACTCCAACTTGGTTGAGGTCGGTTTCTAGTTGTGCGCGCCACTTAAAGTGAGGTCTTCCTCTACTGCGTCTAACGTCTGGCTGGGAATCGAAGACTGCGAGCCGGAGTATTGGTGTCCATTCATTCTACATGCCCTAGCCATCTTAAACGTCCTATTCGGAGTTTTTTGACCAAGGGCATGTCGCTGTACGGCTCGTATAGCTCTTGGTTGAATCTTCGTCTCCATAGCCCGTCAACACAAACGGGACCGAAGACTTTTCGAAGAATTTTCCTCTCAAATCGACCAAGGATTTCTTCATCCGCTTTTGAGGCGGTCCATGCTTCAGCGCCGTAGAGCAGGATTGGGATGATCAGGGTCTTATATAGGATCTCCTTTGTAGTTCGAGTGAGGGCCTTACTGCTGAATTGCCTGCTTAGCCCGAAGCAACAGTGGTTGTCAGATTAACTCTTCGTTCAATTTCTGACGAGATGTTATTGTCAGAGTTAATATCGTAGCCGAGATAGACCTCCGGTGTTGGCTCGTGAGTTTTGCAAAATCCTCTCAAGAATCAGATTGAAGAAGACACATGACAGCGCCTAAATCCTTGTCGGTGTCGGTGAGGTCGTTTCTGACCCTGATGGAGCAGCGAGAGTTCTCCATTGTCATCCTACACAAACGGACGAATTTGGGCGGTAGACCAAAACTAGAAATGGCTCTGTATAGTTCGTCTCTATAAATGCTGTCGTATGCGGCGTTGAAATCTATGAATAGGTGGTGGGATCAATTTGGACTTCATGGGTTTTTTTCCAGGATCTGCCGAAGTGTGAAGATTTGATCGGTTGTGGACTTTCCCGGCCTTAAAACACACTGATAAGGGTCGATCAGGTTGTTGGGAAACGGTTTCAGGCGGTCACATATTACAGCAGATATGATCTTGTAAGCGATGTTGAGGAGACTTATGCCTTTGTAGTTGGAGCAGTTTAAAGGGTCTCCTTTTTTGTGGATCGGGCAAACGATGCTGAGGTTCCATTTTTCAGGCATACTTTCTTCCGACCAGATTCGGCTTATGAGTTGGTGGATGTTACTTACCAAGCCATCTCCGCCGGCTTTATAAAGCTTGGCGGAAAGGCCATCATTTCTGGCAGGCTTATTAGGCTTCAGTTTAGATATTGCTATCCTCACTGCCAATAGAACTCAACGGCAGCGCTCGTCTTCACCTGCAGCTTAGCCTTGTAGGCCTCGTTCTAGGCTGCGAGCATCTGTTGGCATTCTTCATCAGACCATCTTGCTGGTGGTCGCTAGAAACCTGGCACACCTGTTGAGGCTGATCTAATAGCTTGATGGCATAGTTGCCATTGTTCTCCGACATTCGTGACGTGTTGTCGTGTAGGCTATGTTTTCCGACAAAAATTGCTAAAGATGTCTTTTCTTCCTACCTTTGCGTTAAAATCTTCCAGCACGATTTTAACATCGTACTTCGATAGTCGCTCATAGGTATTATCAAGATCAAGGAGCTCGTAGAAGCAATCCTTAGCTATATTGTCGTTTTC
Source organism: Rhingia rostrata (assembly GCA_949824845.1). NCBI lineage: Eukaryota > Metazoa > Arthropoda > Insecta > Diptera > Syrphidae > Rhingia > Rhingia rostrata. The sequence goes on from OX463757.1 coordinate 19,947,418, forward strand.
CTCCGTTGGGGCGTGAGCGCATATAAGGCTTATGTTGGCGAATTTGGCCTTGATGCGGATTGTTACAAAGCGTTCGTCTTGGAAACATAAGACTTCTTGCCTAATTGGATTTGTGATTAAAGATTCGCGGGCAACATAGCCATGAAAGTACCTACCCACGAGTGACAAAAAGTTAAAAAACTTGAAACTATCAAGTAGGTGATATAAACAAAAAATTAATGAAAAAGACCCAATCTTGAGTATATAAAGCGTGCTTTAAAATACTCACTTTTTATCTGGAAGAGAGTTGGTAACCAAATTAAAAATAACAACAGTTGAACAATATTTCAAATAAAGGGTGTTCCATTCTTCACGCAATATTCGAATTTTGCGCCGTATAATAACTAGTAATGTGTTTCCACAAAAAAGATAACAATGTGACAGCTGACAGTTCGGCGTTTGTAAAAATGGAGTGCTATTGAAATAAATATCGCATTTCAGTGTTGAGCAATATTTTAAAAATAATGGACCATTCTTCCTTGAAAATACGGCTGAACAGGCAGTAACGATTAATGGACTTCGTTGTCGTCACATGATAACACTGTTTTTAGTGCCCAAATTGCAACATGTGGATAGGACCAACAAGGCGGTGTCACATTGCATTCAAACAGAGAAACAATTTAATTACTGCATGAGACATTCACATTTTGCGTGAATTATGGGCCACCCTTTTAAATAAGAGTTTAGCTGCCACAGATCGGAATATTGATTGAATTTCGTCATCGTCAACTGTGAACAGAGTACCTAATTGAAAAATTCAGGGAGACTAGATCAGTTTGGGATTTAAACAGAATCAAAACCAAAGCGTTCAAATGTTAATAACGGAGCAATCCATGGGAGTGCTGGGGAAAGTCCAGGAACATCAATTGTGCGCCATGGCCAGCGACTACCAAAGTACCATGGGAAATTTTAACGCAAAAGCACTGCGGAATGAAATGTCACTCTTGGAGATCGTGTGGTGGATCTCCACACCTCGATGTTTATCATAAGCGCACATTGGGGTCTCAAGATCAACGAACGATCAATCAAATTGATCACAAGAGGCACCAGTATTTTGGATGTCCGAACATTCCGAGGGGATAACATCGATGCGGACCGCTATATTTTTGCAGCCATGGTAAAATATGGATAAACACTACGCTACAGCAAATTTAATGTCGAAAAACTGCAACCGCAAGATACCACCAATTCCTTTGCAGAACGCAAACATCTTGTTTAACACCACACCACCATCACCTAATGGCAATGATGTCAGCAAGCCATTAGACTAGCCAGCAACTGATGTGTTAGGCTTCTTGCCCACCAGCAAGAAACCCTTGGTTTGATGAAGAGTGCCCAGTGCCCACAGACGCTCCGAAGCAAAAACGAGGCCTAGAAGGATAAGTTGCAGGTGAAGACGAGAGCTGCCATTGACCTCAAGATATAGGCAAAGAAGGAGTGAAGAACACCGGCATTTCAGAAAGAAGAAAAATATCAAGATAAGGGCGCTATCGAGGATAAAGAGAAATAATTTCAGAAAGTTTTGCCAAGGTGTAAAACAACAGAGCCAGGGATACAAGGCTCGAACAGAATCCTGTTGAGATAAGCAAGTCAATGTCGTTGTCGAGACACAGCCAGTGCTGAGGATATTGAAAAACAACTTCTGCAACTGTTAAACCACTTAACAAGGCTGCCGAAATGATGGCCTTCATGACAAGCTTTATTAAACCGGTGGAAATGATTTGGTAAAAAACATTAACAAATTCAAATGCAAACTTTTATCGGATGATAGTATTCCTGAGCTTTGTATATTTTGGTTTACTTTTTTCACACAAAATCAATTAAAAAAAGACGCATGCTTCTGAAACACCCTGTGTATAGTGTACCACTTATTTTACAACTCACGAAATCGGTAGGGTGTAGGTTTCACCTTTATTTTAATAATTTATATCGTTCAAAAGTTATGATTTTTGCAACCGAAAATGGAAACGGGCCCACTGTGTATTTTGGCAACTAACGCCATCTGACTGCATGTAAGCGAACCAATCTTCGAATATTAAATAGAAAATTGAGTTAGGATTGTCTTATTCAGAGTCTTTTACTTTGTATTATATGCAATGCAAATGAAAACAGACCTAGTATAGGGAAGGAAGCGGTAAAAAACCTTTTAGCTGATATTGAGGGTAAGACCAATTATATGCTAACAATACGAAAGAAGACACAGCACGGACAAAATTTCACAATTTACATATACATTTGAGGTAGTAGGGGACTTTGCATAGCTCTGCTCTGCTATAACTTCGAAAACAATATCTCATCAGAAATTTAGCGAAGAAGTACTCTTGCCAAACGATGTTTCATTGGGCTAAGAAAGCAATTCAATAAAGCTTTCGATGTGGCTGATTAAAGCCCCCTCGATAAAGAAGAAGACAAGTTCTACCCATAAGACTCCTATGCCGAATTATGTAGACCATCTAAAATCCAAATTATGTAGATCATCTAAAACTTCCACGTCAGAATCAGATAGACTTGGCATTGAAAATCACCCGATTGCAAATATCATAGTTATTCGCATGATTCACCGATAACATTCGTCAAAATTTTCAATAATAATCCATTTAATCACGCTCCTTAAAATGAGCGTGAAATGTGTGATTGCACCAATCAAGCTATTAAAAGAAAAGTCATACGATCCACCACAAACGATTTAATTTACTAAACCAACCAACAATTAAGTCGTAAAAATATCCACACAATACCATCAAATAATTTATCTCTATCCATGCGATACATCAATAATATTTTATGTTTCGTATTTAGGGAAAGAAAATAATTAAGACCGCATGAGTAAAGCTAGCTGCGCCTCATCCAGCACGAACACATGACGTATGCATAACCCGTGACATTAATTTGTATAGTCACCCCACGCGAAATTTATTGCCCGATACGACAACCGATAAGTCTCCTTATCAAACAATTCCTACGTGTATCCTGATAGGAAATTGCGACTCTTGTCTAGACAACATCTAGGGTGAATCCGAATTTTGCCACAAAACCAAAGATTGTGTATATTTAGCAAATAAAAAAAAAAAAAACATATTGGTATGCTACAATCGGCTGTGAGAATCGTTTAATACCCTATTCCATCGCAATATAAAAATCTCCAAAAACTTGGTTTGAGCCACTCTGCCACACTGTGGTTCCACTGTGTCATACGAGAAAGCCAATCGGGAAGCACTAAACAATTTATTTTAGGAATTTTAACAGGTCACAATGTTTCCTCGATAGTGGATGACGTGGATGCTGCTGCTGATCTGATCTGAGGTCTTATATTCCCAACAGAATAAAAAGGAAGACCAAAGGCAAAAGGGTGGTATGAATTGAGTTGCAAGGAAGCTATCAGGTTGAGAGAGACAAACAACAAGACCATATCTTCGATTGATTCAAGCTGTGCATGATGACTATGCAATGCTTCAGTCGGGGAATGTGCAGAATAATGAATTCCCCGGAGCGTTGAGGACTTGAGATGGTCGGGTGTTGTAGAACGAGGGTAGACTCTGATTGGCTTTAACTTGGCAATGCCCAGTGGTTGTAACTCTGACTACACATCTTATTTTTTACCTCCAAGTGGTAACCATCGGATACTGGTCTCATCCAACCGGATTTGACTTGCTAAATGAAAAGCGCGAGTGTTGATAACATGACGAAAAACTGCAACACTATAAACAGTCAGGTCAGAATGGCACGGAATGAATACCCGGACTGCTGTCCCAGACGAACATAGACAAGCGACATATTTGGACAACAGGTTGTCTAGGAATTTCAAGGGTTAGTCAGGCCCCTTGGACAGAGATGGTGGCGGATGAACCGAAAGGCCATCGGCAGCGCTCAATCCCGCAGTGGATACTGATGGCCCCGTGTCCTACGGGTATCTAATAAATTAGAACTGGCCTTCCAGGTTGGGGGTTGTGCTTTGGGTAAACTACCCAACCATGGAAAAAAATTGATGTTACGAAGCAACCAATAGCCTCGGAAAGGACTGATTTTATAGTTGACGACACTGCTAAACGAAAAAAGGTCAACGACGTTCGTATCTGCACCTGGAATGTGAGAACATTAAACAGGAGAGGTGCACGCGAACAACTAGCGGAAGCCCTAAACTGCTACAAAGCAGACATTACTACCATCGAGGAAATACGATGGGATGGGCCGGGCGAAAAGAGTATGAAAAACTGTGACATCTACTACGGACCCTGTTATAGTGAGCAGAAACAGCGACTATTCGGATGCGGATTTGTTGTAAGTGCCAGACTTAGGCAAGAAGTCTTATGTTTCCAAGACATTAGCGAACGCATTGCAACAATCCGCATCAAGGCCAAATTCGCCAACATAAGCCTTATATGAGCTCACACCCCAATGGTGGAAAAAGATGATATAGCTAAGGACTGCTCCTATGAGCTCCTTGACAAAACCTATGAGAGACAACCGAAGTACGATGTTAAAATCGTGCTGGGAGGTTTTAACGCAAAGGTAGGAAGAGAAGACATCTTTAGCAGTATTGTCGGAAAACATAGACTACAAGACAACACGTCTGGTAACGGACTTAGGCTAATTGACATCGCTACGGAACGAAATGCCACTATAGCACATGGTTTCCTCACCTCGATATCCATAAGGGAACATGGCGGTCTCCAGATCAACGAACGCTCAACCAACATCGACTCGGACCACTACCTTGTTGCAGCCAAGGTTAGAATGCGGTTATCCACCACGCCACAACAATCCAGAAATACTGTGAAAAAAATTAATGTCGAAAGACTGCAATCGCAAGAGACCGCCAGGAACTTCGCGCAACGCGTATCCCTATACCTCTCGATTAACACCATACCACCAGCATCGAATGTCGAAGAACAATGACAACGATGCCAACGAGCCATTAGATCAGCCGCAACTGATGTGCTAGGTTTCCACCAGCAAGAAACCCCTGGTTTGATGAGGAATGCCGACAGATGCTCGCAGCCAAGAACGAGGCCTACAACGCTAAGCTGCAGGTGAAGACGAGAGCTGCCGTGGAGCTCTATAGGCAGAGAAGAAGGGAAGAACACCGGCTTTTCAGAAAGAAGAACAAAAAGCAAGAGCGATCGAGAATATAGAGAGGTGCCACTCCAGGAACGATGTTCGCAAGTCTTACCAAAGTATAAAACGTCAAAGTCAAGGATACAAGGCTCAAACAGAATCCTGTCGATGTGAACAAGGAAATATCGTAGTTGAGACACAGTCGATGCTGAGTATATGGAAGAACCACTTCTGCAGACTGTTAAACGGCGATGACGAACAACATTCTGCTGTCAGGCAGGACAAACCTTTACATATTGGCAACGACAGCGAAAACTGCCAACCACCCGACCTGAATGAAGTGAGGATAGCAATGTCTAAACTGAGGCTTAATGAGGCTGCCGGAAATGATGGAGATGACTTGGTAAGTAACATCCACCAACTCATAAGCCGAATCTGGTCGGAAGAAAGTATGCCTGAAGAATGGAACCTCAGCATCGTTTGCCCGATCCACAAAAAAAATGAGACCCTCTAAACTGCGCCAACTACAGAGGCATAAGTCTCCTCAACATCGCTTACAAGATCCTATCTGTAATATGTGACCGCCTGAAACCGTTTACCAACAACCTAATTGGCCCTTATCAGTGTGTTTAAAGGCCACAACTGATCAAATCTTCACACTTCGGCAGATCCTGGAAAATACCCAAGAAATCCAAATCGATACCCACCACCTATTCATCGATTTCAAAGCCGCATACGACAGCATTTATAGAGATGAACTATACAGAGCCATTTCTAGTTTTGGTATACCGCCCAAAATCGTCCGTTTGTGTAGGATGACAATGGAGAATTCCCGCTGCTCCATCAGGGTCGGAAACGTCCTCACCGACATATTCGATACCAAAAAAGGATTTAGGCAAGGCGATGCGCTGTCATGTGACTTCTTTAATTTGATTCTTGAGAGGATTTTGCAAAACTCACGAGCCAACACCTGAGGTCTATCTCGGCTCCGATATTAACTCTGACAATAACATCTCGTCAGAAATTAAACGAAGAGTTACTCTTGCCAACCGCTGTTGCTTCGGGCTAAGCAGGCAATTCAGCAGTAAGGCCCCCAATCGAACTACTAAGGAGATCCTTTATAAGACCCTGATCATCCCAATCCTGCTCTACGGCTCTGAAGCATGGCCCGTCTCAAAAGCGGATGAAGAATTCCTTAGTCGATTTGAGAGGAAAATTCTTAGAAAAATCTTCGGTCCCGTTTGCGTTGAAGAACTATAGAGACGAAGATTTAACCAAGAACTATACGAGCTGTACAGCGACATGCCCCTGGTCAAAAAACTCCGCATAGGAAGTTAAAGATGGCTAGGACATGTAGAACGAATGGACACTAATTCTCCGGTTTGCAGAGTCTTCGATTCCCAGCCAGACGTGGGACGCAGTAGAGGAAGACCTCGCCTTAAGTGTCGCGCACAAGTAGAAAACGAACTCAACCAACTTGAAGGACCGGGCTAATTGGAGAGGCATGTAGTAGCGCCACTTAAGTAAGTAAGTAAGTAAGTAAATCGTTGAGAGACAGACATCTGAGCATGTGGGCAGATTTCAAAAATTTATATAATTTAGCGAGAAAGATGGACAATGAGCATAAAATTTAAGTCCTACAAATTAGTGACTGACAGACGGACGGTCAGTCAGACATGGATAGATCGACTCAGCTAAAGATTCTGAGTCGACACGCATACCTCAACCTAAATTACTTCTCTTTGTTACAAATTAGGTAAGAAAACTAATTTGGCCCTATGGGATAGGTTTAATGAATAATATTGGCCAGGTATGAGCTTTATAGGACTGTTTACGAAGTTTAATTCTGATTGCATGTGAAAAAATTTAAATAAAACCATTTTAGGTACATTCGCAGGTGAAATATCTAATCAGGTTGTATATCAATAAAGTTGTTTTTTTGTTTTGTAAATACGTTATGACCCATATCACATGTTATTTAGGTGGACCATCGAGCTCAAATTGGCATCCATAAATAAATTGGCCCATTGAAACAGGCTTATATCAAGCTTCTTCGAGGTGATACTAGTCGCGTGGCTTGTAATCAATCCAGAATGTGTTCATACCTGGACTAGAATCAAAAATGATAATAGCTTGAGCACTTGGCAAATGTACCATTGTTTGTGTTAATATAAGAGTCAAAGTTATTAGCGGAGCTGAGGTAGATAAATTCCCTCACTACCTCAAGGTTATATCTGTCAATCGTGACGTTCTGTCCAATATTCGTCGCTGGTGTGTGTCCTTTCGTGTTGACAGCATATACTTGGTCCTACCTTCACTGACAGCTGGAGGCATTTTTATCGCTTCCTTCTCTATATTACCAAACGTGGCTATGACATCACGTTGAGTTGAGCTAGTAGTTACACTTACTTATGGAAGACTGTGTCACTGGTTTTGGCTCGGGAGTTCGGCACGATATTCGCTAGAATGCGATTAAAGAAGTCGCATGAAAGTGCATCGACTTGCCTAAATCCTTTTTTGGTATAGAATGTATCAGTGATGTAACGGGTGATTTTTTTTTGAGGTTGGTTTTTCGAACAGGGATAAAACTGACATTTTGTGGTCAAATCGGGCAACTCTAATGTCATTTAAGTTCAGTTTGGTTTGCCATATCATCATGAAGAGGTTGACAAATGAACAACGCTTGCAAATTTTGGAAAATTTATTTCGAAAATAATGATTCAGTTCGCGAATTCTACCGCAAGCTCCGTCCATTTTATGGTCGACATAATCGTCAATCAGAGCAATTAATTTGTTTAACCCTGTGTTAACCATGGTTAACTCTATGTGATAATACGCTTCCGCAGAGACGTCGAACAGTGCGCACCGAAGAAACAATTGCCGCCGTAGAGCAAAGTGTTGAAGAGGACCCGAATGAATCGATTCGCCACCGTGCACAGCAATTGGACCTTCGTCCATCAACTTTATGGAAGATTTCGCGCAAAGATCTTGGCTTCTGACCTTACAAGATCCAGCTTGTGAAAGAATTAAAGCCGCGAGACCCTGCAATGCGTCGTGATTTTGGTCTACGGGCCGAAATTGAGCCTGATCTCGATGCTGATTTTCATTGCAAAATTTTGTTCAGTAATGAAGCTCATTTTTGGTTGATTGTGGATTTTCTTAGCCTTAAAACAATCTTATAAAAGCCGATAAGATTTCAGGCGTTCACATATAGAGGACGAAAAGATATTGTATGGGATGTTGGGAAAACGTATGCCTCTGTAGTTGGTTCCATTCGTCGGTCATACTATCATCCGACCAAATTTTGTGCATGAGTTGTTAAATGTTACTTGCCAAACCATATCCGCCCTAAGATAGGATTCTGCACATGCCTTTTATCCCTGGCTTCGACGTTTTACACTTTGGTAAAACTTTTGAACAATATTTCTGGAATGGAACTCCTCTATATCTTCAATTGCGCGGTTTTCTTGCTCTTTTCCTTCTTTATGAAAAACCGGTGTTCCTTCGTGCTCTTTGTCTATAGGGCTCAATGGAAGCCCTCGTTTTTAACTGCAGCTTTGCTTTGTATGTCCCGTTTTTGGCTGCGATAATCTGTTGATACTCTTCATCAAACCAAGGGTGGGCGCAAGCCCCGTGGATTGTTCGGACATCCTAAATGGTGAATGCGTGCCTCTTGGCTATCGCAATCTGATCAATTTGATCTGGAGACTGCCATGTCAATTTATGGATATTGATCTGAGAAAACCGTGTGCTTACTATAGTAAAATTTCGTTCCATGTCCGTTGACAGACGTATTGTCGTGAAGGCTTGTTCACCTTGTTAACCTGCACCTCTCCTATTTAAAGCTCCCACATTTCAGGTGCCCGATCCACAAAAAAGGAGACCCATTAAACTGCGCCAACTACAGAGGCATAAGTCTCCTCAACATTGCCTATAAGATCCTACCTGCCGTAAAATGTGAACGCCTGAAACGGTTTACCAACAACCTGATCGGCCCTTATCAGTGTGGTTTTAGTCCAGCAAAGTCCACAGCCGATCAAATTTCTACACTTCGGTTGATACTTGAAAAAAAAAACAAGAAGTCCAAATCGATACCCACCACCTATTCATCGATTTTAAAGCCGCATACGACAGCATTTATATAGACGAACTATATAAAGCATGTCTAGTTTTGGTATACCGCCCAAACTTGTCCGTTTGTGTAGGATGACGACGGAGAATTTTCGCTTCTCCATCAGGGTCGAAACGACCTTACCGACACATTCGATACCAAAAAAGGATTTAGGCAAGGCGATGCGCTGTCATGTGACTTCTTCTTCAATTTGATTCTTGAGAGGATTGTGCAAAACTCACGAGCCAACGCTAGAGGCACAATTTTCCAAAAATCTGTACAACTACTAGCATACGCCGACGATGTTGACATCATTGGTAGGACCCGACTTGATGTCATAGCCACGTTGTCTAGTATAGAGAAGGAAACGGCAAAAATGGGCTTAGCAGTAAATAAGGGCAAGACGAAGTATATGCTATCAACACGAAAGGACAAACAACATGGACGAATTGGACAGAACGTCACCATTGACAGATATAACTTTGGTTATTTGGTTTGGTACGGAACTTTGTTTATCTCGGCTCCGATATTAAATCTGACAATAACATCTCGTCAGAAATTAAACGAAGAGTTACTCTTGCCAACCGTTGTTGCTTCGGGCTAAGCAGGCAATTCAGCAGTAAGGCCCTCACTCAAACTACTAAGGAGATCCTATATAAGACCCTGATCATCCCAGTCCTTCTCTACGGCGCTGAAGCATGGTCCTTCTCAAAAGCGGATGAAGAAATCCTTAGTCGATTTGAGAGGAAATTTCATCGAAAAATCTTCGGTCCCGTTTGCGTTGACGAACTATGGAGACGAAGATTCAACCAATAACTATACGAGCTGTATATCCTGGTCAAAAAACTCTGCATAGGACGTTAAAGATGGCTAGGACATGCAGAACGAATGGGCACCAATTCTCCGGCTCGCAGAGTCTTCGATTCCCAGTCAGACTTCGGACGCAGTATAGGAAGACCTCACCTTAAGTGGAGCGCACAAGTAGAAACCGACCTTTGAGTACGCAACTGGAGGCAGTATGCTAATGAACGGTCTAATGGGAGAGGCATGTTGGTTGAGGCCCAGATTTATTCCGGAGAACGACTTTCGTATATGCACCTGAAATGTATACTTGAGTGGCGATAAGTAAGTATACATATCAGTTGCAGATACGAAAGTCGTTGTCCTTTGTTCGTAAGACATGGTCGTCAACAATTAAATAAGTTTTTCCAAGGCTATTAGTTGCCCTGGGCTCAGTGGCGCGATGGTTAGTGCGTTGAACTGCCGCGCAGAAGGTCCGGGTTCGATCCCCAGCCGTAACAACACCTAAACGATTTTTCACTGGCCCTCCTCTCGTGATGAGCTGACAAATCATCCGAGTGGTATCAATTGTCATGAAAAGCTTATCTCAAAACAGGAGGTCCCGCCATCGTGCTAAGAAGTACACACGCACACATGAATGGTAATTAGAAGAAAGCTAGGCCCTAATTTTTTTTTGTAGTTGCTTCGTCACAATTATCTTTTAACGTAATTGGGTAGCTAGCCCATAGCACAAACCCAGCTAGGAGGAGGCCCATCTGTTCACCTGACGAAAACCGACCAGATATTTTTGAAATTAAAAGCCTAAGAATCGATCACATACACACGGACCGACAGATCTATTCAACTAGCGACTCAGAGTCGATTCATATAATTTACGCTGCGTCTATCTAAATTCTAAATATAAAGAAAATTGTGTGTCAAAACTAATATTCAGGGGGTACAAATATCGGTCGCTGTTGGACCTCTATAGGTTCGCTCCATGTAAGAAAACTCGTTGTTATAACCAGCATATAGTGATAGAGCATAGAATGACTTACTCAACTTAGTGTAGCTCTCGTATATATACCGCGATTGTCATAATTTTTATTTACTTCCATTATCGTAAAGTGGTCATTAACCAGTTTACCAATAAATACCAACCACTTAGATATTCCCGTCAAACAAAGCTGGAGACTACCCTAACCTATATGACTACATGATAAATGCATAAAAAAAGTTTCTGGCCTCTACATACAATACTTATGTAACATAGCATACGACGACTATACTAAAACCAATCGCCTGATTCTTATCTAATCAAAATATCACCGGCATTCAATTTGTATATTCACTGATAGTGCGGTTATACCTGAAAATCCGAACAACAGGCACTTATAACGAATTTTGAAGAGCAGATCGGATGGCAAACAATCTCGAACTTAATTTACTGCTTATCTTACGATAAGATACGAGGTATCAAAATAAAATGTTCTTGTATCGCATTCCAAACCGCATTACTACACCTACACCGGTGATACAACACATGAGCATTTTATTGCCTTTTAACGAGATAACTGAGATATCTCGCACTGATTTCCATCTAAAATGAATGGGGTACCCGTGCGTGTGCATTCTGTGCGTTCTAATTCCATCCACATTCAGACAATTTGAATTACAAAGTTTTTTTTATTTTTTTATATTTTTTATGGAGTTCAATGTGGGGGTGTTGGTGCTGTCTAGAGATAAGGACTGGAAGCACAACCATACTTTACGTATTTGCTAAAATTAATGCCGGGGTAGCTTCTATGCGCAGAGCAGGTACGTGACGCGTTAAACTGTCATCAAGCTGATGGAACCATGTCACGTTTTCTAATGAGCTAAGTTGATTCAAAAATGTTCTTATCATAGTTTGAGTGCATAGATTGCAAATAGTTTTAGCAACACTAAATTTGTTTTCTATAAACCAAAGATAAAAGTCCTATACGCGTATTCATATGCAAGAGTAAATTTGAATAGACTTTGAGGTTAAACATTCACAAGACCGTACGGTTATTGAGAAGAAAAAATTTAGTTTCGTTAATTTTTTTATAAGTTTGGCACCAAAAATGATACTCTGAGGAGGGGAGTCTATCACGCCCCGTTTAGGAGGTAAGGGCAATTTAGGAAAAAATTAATTAAAATTTAAAAAAATATAAATGATAAAATACCGCTAATACCTACAATTAAGTAGTACACCAACACTTTTAAAACCAACACTCCGTTCTATTAGCTTTTTTTAAAAATTAAAAAAAAACCTATGCATAGTTTTTGGAAAACAGCGGGATTTTAACTCAAAATTTAAGAAAAAATCTTTTAAAAATAAGTTGTAATGCCATGTGCCAATTGCGTAAAAATTTTAGCCATGGGATAAATATTGACATTAATATGATGACTAGAGAGTTCAAAATTTGAACCTGCTCAACAGCTCACTAAGGCGTTACCAGTGGCTAATTTTTTACATTGGATAAACCTACTGAGGGGTGACAGAGGTGGAAAACACCTGCAGAAATGTCAAAAACTAGCCAGTGGATAAAATTTAACCCCCATTTTAACGCAATTGCCACACGGCCTAAGTGTAATTTTTCAAAATTGTAAAATTATATTCAATTATTTTTTTTCAAAAGTAATCCAAGCAAGCATTCTTAAGTGGCGCTACAGTCCGGAATAAACCTGGGCCTCAACCAATATGCCTCTTCAAGGCGCTTAAGGCGAGGTTTTCCTGTACTACGTCCAACGACTGGCTGGAAATCGGAGACTCTGCGAGCCGATATATTGGTGTCCATTCGTTCTACATGTCCTAGCCACCTTAAACGTCCAATGCGGAGTTTTTTGCCCAGAGACATGTCGTTGTAAAGCTCGTATAGTTCTTGGTTGAATCTTCGTCTTCATAGCCATTCAACGCAAAAGGGGCCGAAGATTTTTCGAAAAATGTTCCTCTCAAGTCGACCAATGATTTCTTCATCCGCTTTTGAGACGCTCCATGCTTCAGCGCCGTAGAGCAAGACTGGGATGATCAGGGTCTTATATAGGATCTCCCTAGTAGTTCGAGTGAGGGCTTTGCTACTGAATAGCCATCTTAGACCGAAGAAACAGCAGTTGGCAAGAGAAATTCTTCGTTGAATTTCTAACGAGATGTTGTGGTCAGATTTACTAGCGGAGCCGGGATAGACAAAGTCCCGTACTACCTCAAAATTATACCTGTCAACGGCGTCGTTCTGTCGAATTCGTCGATGTTTTGTGTCCTTTCATGTTGACAGCATGTACTTGCCCTCATTTACTTCTTAGCCCATTTTTGCCACTTCCTTCTCTATACTAGCAAACGTGGCTAAGACAGCACGTTGAGTCATACCAATGATGTCAATATCGTCGGCGTATGCTAGTAGTTGTATCGATTTTTGGAAAATTCTGCCTCTAGCGTTGGCTCGTGAGCTTTGCACAATCCACTCAAGAATCAGATTAAAGAAGTGACATGACAGCGTATCGCAGGCCATTCCTAAATCCTTTATTGGTAACGAATGAGTCGGTGAGGTCGTTTTCGACCCTGATGGAGCAGCGAGAATTCTACATCGTCATCATACACAAACGGAAGAGTTTGGGCGGTATACCAAAACTATACATGGCTCTGTATAGTTCGTCTCTATAAACGCTGTCGTGTGAGTCGTTGAAATCGATGAATAGGTGGTGGGTATCGATTTGGACTTCTTGGGTTTTTTCAAGGATCTGCCGAAGTGGGAAGATTTGATCGGTTTTGGACTTCCCTGTCCTAAAAACGCACTGATAAGGGCCGATCAGGTTATTGGTAAACGGTTTCAGGCGGCCACATATTACAGCAGATAGGATCTTGTAGGTGATTTTGAGCAGACTTATGCCTCTGTAGTTTTTGCTCTAAACTGTATCCTTTTTTGTGGATCAGGGAAACGATGCTTAGGTTTCATTCTTCAGGCATACTTTCTTCCGACCAGATTTGGCTTATGAGTTGGTGGATGTTATATCGACGTTGAGCTTTACAAAGCCGGCAGAGATGACTTGGTAAACAACTTACCGGCCGGCTTTATAATGCTCATTTCCGGCAGCCGTGTTAAGCTTGAGTTAAGATATTGCTATCCTCACTTCACTCAGGTCGGGTGGTTGACAGTTTTCGCTGTTGTTGCCAATATTGAATGGTTCGTCCTGCCTGACAGCGGAATGTTGTTCGTCATCGCCGTTTAGCAGAACTGCAGAAGTGGTTCTTCCATATACTCAGCATCGACTGTAACTCAACTACGATATTTCCTTGTTCATCTCGACAGGATTCTGTTCGAGCCTTGCATCCTTGGCTTTGTTCTACACTTTGTTAAGACTTGCGAACATCGTTCCTGGAGTGGCACCTCTCTATATTCCCGATCGACCTTGCTCTTATTTCTTCTTTCTGAAAAGCCTGTGTTCTTCCCTTCTTCTCTGCCTATAGAGCTCAATGCAGCTTAGCCTTGTAGGTCTCATTCTTGGTTGCGAGCATATGTCGGCGTTCCTCATCAAACTAGTGGTTTCTTGTTGGCGGCCACAAAAACCAAGCACGTTCTTTCTTTCGTTCTTTCCAAACCGTAGCCAATCCCTTCAAACTCCTTAATTTTAACTATGCACTCAAGCTGAGGTGTATCTACCTCATCATTATCTCCGATATTTTTTTGTTTGTTTTATCGCACGCTTACAGAAATAAAACCTCCGCCCAATTCCAGTTGAATAAACGCAAATAAATAAATTTCCCCTTGACATCGAACGACCTTTTTTGGAACGCACCGAAATGACTGTCATCAGAGTTAAGCTCTTGCCATTAAATTGCCTGTTTATCTCATGCGGCTGAAAAGAACAATTTTTTATCTTTATGAATTGTGGCTCCAACGCGGAACCGAATGGAGAAACCCCAATTTGGTATTAATAATCATTAGCGATTTGTAAATTTTTATTTATTATACGCTTATTAAAAAAAAAACAATTTTATATCTATATGTACATATTTGTGTTTCTATGCCTTTAGTATTTTTTTATTTTTTAATTGAAGACTATCAATAATTTGTACCAATTTATTCTCCCATTTAAAACAATCACAATCATCAGACTCAATCACATTAAAAAAAAATAGTAAAACATGAAACACAACGAGAATTTATACAAAAGAAATAAAAAAATAAAATTCTAGAAGCATTTTGTTGAATTTTTTTGCATTTTCAAGTTCATGCAGTGCCACCGAAATAGAAATACAAAACAAACTGCAATCGGAAAAATCGTGTCCAGAGTGGTATTTTAACTTACTCGCACTAATTTAAAAAAAAAAAAAAGGAAAATGCTTCAAGCGATTTTATTGTCCAATAATGTTACGTATTCGCCTTAGTATGGTAGTCCGTTGGTTT
Source organism: Rhingia rostrata (assembly GCA_949824845.1). Taxonomy (NCBI): domain Eukaryota; kingdom Metazoa; phylum Arthropoda; class Insecta; order Diptera; family Syrphidae; genus Rhingia; species Rhingia rostrata. Next base: position 19,962,829 of record OX463757.1, read on the forward strand.
TTTTTTCTGTTTGCACTCTCCAAATTATGGAGCGCCGTTCCATGGTATCTCCGAGATACTTTCCGTGTATTTCAATAGTTGCGTGCCCGGTGATATCTTCGGATGCAACACCAAAACTGCTAAGCGACTCCGTCCGATCCGTATGTAAATTCTCAGTGCTGTACTGTTGCGTAGTTGTTGTTGTTGATTTTTTTTTTTTGCAATCCAAAACAGAAACACAGAGGAATCCAATCAATTACACATGAAGGCAGGCCAGAAAAGTTGGTTTTGATATTGATGGTTTGGTATAGGAAGGTTAATTATTCCATGACGGATGGAACTTACCAGGCGGGGATTTAGATTTGTACACCATCTTGGAGCCGTCCATTGTTGGGACCGGCAGACTGTCGTAGATATTTAGATACACTTTATGGCTGACATAGATAACGATGAAACAAAGAATGACGACGAGCAGACTGATAAAGGTGTAGGCCAAGATCGTCGGAATGTAAATGATTGTGTCGAACATGTTTTCCGTTTATCTGTTTCCGTTAGTTAAATTTGTTTTTGTTTTTAATTGTTTGATGTCACTCGGTGTCACGATTGCTGTTTTTTTTTTTTGTATCTCGAATTACTCGAATGAAAACAGGTGTTTCTGAGATTCACTATGAAATCGGAGATCGTTTGGTTGCTACGTGAGGACCGTGTTCGCGGGTAGGGTACTTCTCTAGATACTCTCCATCGGATAACTGCGGAATGGGTAACCTCACGAATACGACTTTGTGGTGGACTGGCGCGGCGGTCGCCGGTTCACTTCATTCAAATGGAATCGACTAAATGTGTATAAGAACGAGAACAAGAGAGCCAGAGCTGGCATTGGCATTGTGGTCGAGCGTGAGAGTCAGTCGGTATGGTAGTGTGTCGTTTGATTTTTCAATGACGGAGCACTTTCAATTTGGATGAAAAGATACTTATGTATCTGTTGCTGTTTGATTATAGTTGTTGAGCTTTTCCGGGCATTGTCGGATTTTGTGATTTAAATTTTGTTTGTTTGCATTTGTTTGTTCTTCATGTACTGGTCTAGAGGTTTGGTGGTATTTAAGTGATAAATTTCGATTCACTGCAGAGATACATTTTGCATTAATTAATGCACAAGCGATATTGTTGTTAAAAGTTGATTTTCTCGTTATTTCATGCTAACATGATACGATGAATCGGAGAGTTTTTATGGTGGTTGGGGTTTTTGCGATTTTAACTTGTTATTTGGAAGTCGATAAGAATATGAACGTCTGAGGTGTGTCATGGAATTATAACGCATATAGGGGACGTATGTATTTGCTGTTGAAATGCTAGAAGGTCGTAGAAATTTGGCAAAGCAATTTGATAAAGCTGCGGCCGATAAAGAAAATCTCGACTGTATAGGGTGAATGACATGTTGGCTTAGAGGTTTTTTTTTTTTCAATTTAGCACCCTTTTCAAGAGATATAAATATCAACAAAAACAAATGGATGATGAGGTGACGATTTTCTTGCGTGCGTGATTCTGTTTAACAATTTTTGCTATTGTCGTATAATTCTAGAAACAAGTTTCGCTAGATGTTGATGTTGTGTTAACTTTTCCGCACCCACACGACGGAGAGCATAACTGAATAAACCCAGCATTTTTTTTTATTGAGAACAAGGTCGCCCATATGTTGGATGTTATTGTTTGTATACACTTATCAAAGATAAAATATAAAAGTTTGTCCGCCTGTCGTTGTTGAATTTTGTTTGGCAGCATTTGAAAAAAGAGTCAAGACTAATAAAAATTATAAAAGCCGTGTGTTAATTGCATTAAAATGGGGTTAAACTTTATCCACTGGCTAATTTTTGACATTTCTGCAGGTGCTTTTCTTCTCTTTCACCTCTCAGTAGGCATATCAAATGCTAAAAATTAGCCACTGGATAGATTTTAGCGAGCTGTTGAGCAAGTTAAAATTTTGAAGTCTCTAGTCACCATACTAATGTCAAAATTTATCCACTGACTAAAATTTGAACGCAATTGACACATGGCCTAAATGTAAAATTTAAAAAAAAAAGCTTGAACCACACCTAAACGTCAAATTTTTTTCTGCATTTCATTTGACGTTTCTCAATTTCAGACTAATTCAGTTCGAACCATGTAAAGATACACAATCGAGCAACGCGTTTAAGTTATTAAGGTTTTTTATGAAAATGGGCGTTCAAATCAAAATGCATATAGCGCACTTCGTTAATTGTTCGGTACCTACAATCAATCGTCCAAATGTGCGTACAATCGGGAAAAACGTGCAAAAATTGAGCAAACCGGGTCTGTGGGAGATGTCGAAACACCAGTGCACCAGTACTGCAGAAATTATTGCTGCTGTTCGCGAAAGTGTAGCTGAAGAGCCGTCCACCTCAAGTCGTCATCGTGCCCAACAATTGCACCTCCCAGCTCGTCGTTTATGAACATTATGCATGAAGACTTGCATTTATACTCTTACAAGGTGCAATCGACTCAAGAACTAAAGCCTCTTGACCGTTTCAAGCGTCGTCAATGGTCAGAATAGTGGCAAGAAATGGCAACAGTGGATGATCAATTTTTTGAAGAAAATCTTCTTCAGTGATGAGGTACATTTTAATATCAGTGGATTCGTCAAAAAGCATTTGGGTGAGTGATTTTCGAGAAACCAATGCACTCACAAAGAGTGACTGTCTGGTGCGGTTTATGGGCTGGCGGGCCGTATTTTTTCCAAAATGAGGCCAGTCAGGCAGTAACTGTGAATGTTGTTCGCTATCGTGAGATGATAACGAACTTTTTATGGTCCGAATAGGAAGATATGGATGTGGGCGATATGTGGTTTCAACAGGACGGGGCCTCTTGCCACACAGCTAACGAAACAATGGCTCTTTTGCGCGACAAATTCAATGGCCGTGTTATCTCACGTGGTGGCGATGTCAATTGGCCGGTTGGTTCATGTGATGTACTAGGTTCGTTGGTAAGAATGGCCTGGTGTCAAAACTGCTAATTTAATTTAAAAGACAAGCTCTTCATTCCCATCGTTGAGTACAAATTTTTGCAACTTTGTGCTTACTACTGCCACGGAAGCATACCAGCCCCCCGACCTAGATAAAGCGAAGACAGCAATATCTAAACTCAAGCTCAACAAGGTTGCCAGAAATGACGGACTTTCCGCCGAGCTGTATAAAGCTGGCGGCGATGACTTAGTACGAAACATTCACCCACTCATCAGCCAAATTTGATCGGATGATATTGTGCCTGAAAAATGGAAAGGGGAATAGAAGCCTCCATAATATCGCCTACAAGATTCTATAGGCCGCTATATATGAAATCCTGAAACCTATTACCAACAACCTGATCGGCCCTCATCAGTCTGGTTTTAGGCCAGGAAAGTTCTCAACCGATCACACTTCGGCAGATCCTGAAAAAAAAACCCAAGAAATCCAAATCGATACCCACCACCTATTCATCGATTTCAAAGCCGCATACGACAGCATTTATAGAGATGAACTATACAGGGCTATGTCTAGTTTTGATATACAGCCCATGATCGTCCGTTTGTGTCGGATTACGATGGAGAATTATCGCTGCTCCATCAGGGTCGGAAGCGACCTCACCGACACATTCGATACCAAAAAAAGATTTAGGCAAGGCGATGCGCTGTCATGTGACACCTTCAATCTGAGAGGATTGTGCAAAACACACGAGCCAATACCAGAAGCACAATTTTCCAAAAATCTATACAACTACTAGCCTACGCCGACGATATTGACATCATTGGTAGGACAAAACGTGATGTCATAGCCACGTTTGCTAGTATAGAGAAGGAAGCGGCAAAAATGGGTTTAGCAGTAAATGAGGGCAAGACTGAGTATATGCTGTCAACACGAAAGGACACACAAAATCGACGAATTGGACAGAACGTCACCATTGACAGATATAACTTTGAGGTAGTACGGAACTTTGTCTATCTCGGTTCCGATATTAACTCTGACAATAACATCTCGTCACAAATTAAACGAAGTGTTAATCTTGCCAACCACTGTTCCTTCGGGCTAAGCAGGCAAGCATGGACCGCCTTAAAAGCGGATGAAGAAATCCTTGGTCGATTTGAGAGGAAAATTCTTCGAAAAATCTTCGGTCCCGTTTGCGTTGACAGCTTTGGAGACGAAGATTCAACCAAGAACTATAAGAGCCCCTGGTAAAAAAGATGGCTAGGACATGTAGAACGAATGGACACCAATACTCCGGCTCGCATTGTCTTCGATTCCCAACCAGACGTCGGACGCAGTAGAGGAAAATCTCGTCTTAAGTGGCGCGCACAAGTAGAAACCGAACTCAACCAACTTGAAGTGCGAAACTGGAGGCAGTTAGCTGTTGGTTGAGGCCCAGGTTCATTCCGGACTGTAGCGCCACTTAACATTATCGACGTACATCTTTTCTTTTAAATAAAAGAGCCTTTGTTTCGTCGCGTAAAAGAGCCTTTGTTTCGTAAGCTGTGTGGCAAGTGGCACCGTCCTGTTGAAACCACATATCATCCACATCGATATCTTCCAATTCGGGCAATAAAAAGTTCGTTGTCATCCCACGAACACCATTCACAGTAGCTGCCTGACCGGCCATATATTGGAAAAAACACGGCCCGATTGTGCCGCCAGCCCATAAGCCGCACCTTTTAGTGGGTGCATTGGTTTTTCGACAGTCATTCTTGGATTATCATTCACCCAAATGCGGCAATTCTGCTTATTGACGAATCCACTGAGGTGAAAATGGGCCTCATCACTGAAGATGATTTTCTTCGAAAATTGATGATCCACTGTTGCCGTTTCCTGGTCAAAGGGGCTTTAGTTCTTTTGAGTCGATTGCACCTTGTAAGAGTATAAATGCAAGTCTTTATGCATAATGTTCATCAACGACGAACGTGAGAGGTGCAATTGTTGGACACGACGACGAGTTGAGGCGGACGGTTCTTCATTCACACTATCGCGAACAGCAGCAATATTTTCTGCAGTACGGGCTGTGAGAGCATGGTGTTTTGACATCTCCTACAGACCCGGTTTGCTCAAATTTTTGCACGATTTTTCCGATTGTACGCACATTTGGCAGATCATCGCACTAACCATCGCGCCACTGAGCCCGTCGTCATATTCAACATCGTCCCTTATAATTTAACCACCCGTTATCACAAGCAATCTCTAGAAAAAAAAATTAGTACCGAGCGAACACGGAACTCGAGAGCTTGTCTCTCAAACCATATCAACGCTTCAACATCAACAGCAACATCCACCAGTTATACTCATGTATCCCCAATACCCAACGACATTCCTCTTCTACTGTAATTTAATAAAAAAAGAAAAACTTTGATTCTTCTTGTGGATTATTTTTATTTGGTCTTTTAATTTTTTTTAACATCAAGTCGAGAATATGATGTTGATTGTCATTTGAGCCCTTTTTATGGCATTTTCCATCACTTTGGCGAAAACTTCCGGCGATAGGTCCTCACATTCTTGACGGATATTGTCTTTAAGAGCTGCAAGAGTCCAAGGCTTGTTGACATAAACCCGCGACTTCAAAAAGCCCCACAAAAAGAAGTCTGGAGCGGTCAAATCAGGCGATCTTGCTGGCCAGTGCAAATCGCCAAAACGGGAGATTAGGCGCCCGGGAAATGCATCCTTCAGCATATCGGTTGTGGCACGTGCAGTGTGTGCCGTTGCACCGTCCTGTTGGAACCACATGTTTTCCAATCCCAATTCATCAAGTTGCGGCAAAAAGAACTCGTTGATCATTGCTCTGTAGCGCTCACCATTCACAGTAACCGTTTGGCCCGCGACGTCTTCGAAGAAAAAAGGTCCGATGACTCCTCCAGCGGAAACAGCACACCAGACAGTGACTTTTAGCGGGGATAATGGCTCTTCGTGGGTTATACGCGGATTTTCAGTGCCCCAGAAGCGTAAATTTTGCTTATTTACGTACCCGCTAAGATGGAAATGGGCCTCATCACTCATGATTATTTTTTGATGAAAAATCATCTTCCTCTTGGTGGTGATTAAGGATGGCTTGAGCGTATGTTAGACGCGATTGGCGGTCAGCAGCTAACAGCTGATGCACCGTCTGGACTTTGTACGGAAACATCTTCAAATCTTGTACCAAAATTCGCTGTAAGGACCGTCGATGGATACCCATTTGCGTGGCACGTCGTCTGGTCGATGTCGACGGCGCTTCCATGACATCTTCGGCTACAGCAGCAATATTCTCTGCAGAACGGCTACTCCGGGGTCTGCCACGCCTGGCAGCATCTCGTGTTGTGCCAGTCTCTTCGAGGCGAGCGGCTAAACTTCGCAGTTTTTCACCAGTAGGCGTTGGACGGCTAGGAAATCTGCGACGATATTCACGTTGTGCCAAAGTCACCTACCGATTATTGCTCAAATAAATTCAATATTCCGCGTTCTGGAGCAGTGTAGCGTAACATTGTTTATTAACGTGTATTTCGATTGTGTTTACTACACAAATGTCAAAACAGAACTGACATTAGGGGCCAATCGCAAAATGTATAGCATTTTCTAATAGGAGGATTACTTTTGCGCCACCTTGTAGTTGAGACATCACGATTCCCAGTAAATGATACTCTCGTACCATTCGCAACGTGAATGAAAGAATGAAACCAATTCCTTAAGCAAAAATAAGATGAGTAACATTGGATAATGATTGTGGCAAATTTTGGCAAACAAATTTTATCGAATAATTTTGGTGGAACTTGCAGTGACTTTATGTTTTGACAGTCATGACGGTTTGACACACACCCAGAATACATATCTGGCAACCCTTTTTCTTGAATCTGTAGCTTGAAGTTGAATGGAGGGCAACTTCATGCAAGAAATGTATCATTCTATTGACAGCGATACCAGATACCAGCTGCAGATACGCATTTTGGGTGGCCCTTTAGGATTTCGAGGATTTTGACTTTGAAGTTTGAATCGGCTTTGGTATGTAACACCTGCAACAAATCCCTCCAAAATGCTTGTACTTTCCAAATCCAATAGGTTTGCATATCCAGTTCTACCAGCTCATCTCCCTGAATTCGATGGCGCAGAGTTTACTCTAACCCCGTTTACCATTTATGACAATTAGAGACCTCCTCATGGTAACAGACAGTACGGTATTCTGGGTCAAATGATCAATGTGTCAGTCTCCGTGGATACTATGGTTCATCATCTACCCCGTGATCTGGATGCTGATCATTGCATCACGTGCAAATACATAAAACAAAAGAAGATTCACAAATCCATTTAATCGATAGGATTGGTAAATAAGCACGCTGTTCAAACTTATTGTATTTATTCACGCCAGTCACATTATTTTAATCCAAATATAAAAAAACGGATTTTTCTCTGATACCAAGATGTTTCACATTATTGTTGGATGTTTGTGTGTTTTTTTCCCTTGGCGATCATGCTCTATCTGTTCAGCTCAAAAAAAATGTCGAGTCTCCGAGCTATAAGATTTCATGGCAATCGAACTATTCAAACGATTTGTTAGATCATTGCAATCTAACGCTTTTCGCTGAGCATACATTTTTTTTTTACAAAATGCTTATAGTTCACATTCACTTAAAACAGGTAATTATACTAATACATGCAGGAATAGTGGTATTCGTTACTCTGGCTTCTCTTCAGTGTCGAATAAATCTTTCGCCTTTTACTAAAGATTTCCGTGGAGAGGGGCACTCTAATGAGTCTAAAATGAATTTTTGTCAAGGCCTGGCTTAAGTCGGACCGATAAACATTTGCATTTGAGAGTTGCGACTTGCATGGACCAAGGAAAGCTAATGGATTTCGTTTTGTTTTCGATTAGGAATTAGGATTGGAAAAATTTATGATTACTAATTTTTGCGAAGAAGATATTTTTTTAGATTAAAATTTATCTCGAGTGCAGGAGACAGACTCGTCAGAGAATTGGGAATGGGATATTTGGGAATTTGTGTAGGTACAAGCACTTTGATTTGTTTGATAATTAATACTCATAGACCACATACGTATGACATTCAGGAGTTCCTATACATATGAGTTAAGTTAAGGCCTTTAATAGGTGAAAATCCATTTGAAACTGAATTGTGGGCGGACATGAACGTGTCCCTTCCAAATCATATTTGAAAGTTGCCTTCGCCGAATGCATTATCAGAGACCCAAAAATATGAGGGAGTTCTTTCAGATTTCCCCGTGTTTCAGTCAGATGTAAAAGCTGACTGCATTCCAACGACTTTTGTTTGTATGTGGACTGTGGCCACGGCGTTCATGGAAAGGAAAGTCGTTGTTGGTGTGGCGAGGCTCTGTTGACGGCTCGAAAGCACTTGGAGGGACATTTTAGCATCGAAAGTCGCATTGGCCGAGACAGCTGGAAATCGTCAAGTGGTAACTGGTGTTTGTTTTTTAAGAGGTTAATTTTTCGTGGCCAAGTCGGGCAACTCTAATGTCATTTAAGTTCAGTTTGGTTTGCCCATTTCATCATGAACATTTCAAATGAGCAAATCGTGCAAATTTATTTCGAAAATAACGGTGCAGTTCGCAAAGTTTACCGCAAGCTCAGTCCATTTTATGTTCGACATAATCGTCCATCAGAGCAATTAATTCGGTTAACCATGAATCGTTTACGCACTACGTCTACTCAATGTGATAATACGCATCCGCAGAGACGTCGAACAGTGCGCACCGAAGAAACAATTGCCGCTGTAGAGCAAAGTGTTGAAGAGGACACGAATGAATCGATTCGCCACCGTGAACAGCAATTGGAGCTTTGTCCTTCAACTTTACGACCTTACAAGATCCAGCTTGTGCAAGAATTAAAGCAGCGAGACCATGCAATGCGTCGTGATTTTGGTGTATGGGCCGAAAATGAGAACGATTTCGATGCGGATTTTCATCGCAAAATTTTGTTCAGTAATGAGGCTCATTTTTGGTTGAATGGCTACGTCAACAAGCTAAGTAGACCATAGACTTGACGTAGCATCACAGGAAATAGTCTAGCGGCGTCAAATCACACGACCGAGGCAGCCAAGCGACTGGGCCATTTCGTGAGATAACACGTTCTCCAAACTTGGTTTCCAATAAATTGATTGTGGCATTCGCTGTGTGGCTTGTGGCACCGTCCTGTTGGAACCATATGTCCTCCAAGTCAATATCATCCAATTGGGGCCAAAAATATTCGGTTATCATTGAACGGTAGCGATTCCCATTCACAGTAACGTGCCGGTCTTGATCATCACGGAGGAAGTACGGCCCAATGACGCCGCCGTTCCCATAAACCACACCAAACCGTAATTTTTTCGGGATGCAATGATGACTCATGGAGTACCAGTGGATGGCTGCCAGACCGATACCGCATATTTTGTTTATTGACGAAGCCATTCAGCCAGAAATGAGCCTCATCGCTGAAGATGATTTTTCGATGAAAATCCGAATCATTTTCAAGTTGTTGCTCAGCCCAATTCACGAACATACGACGCTTCTGGTGGTCAAGCGGCTTCAGTTCTTGCGTCAATTTAATCTTGTAAGGATGTAGGCCAAGATCTTTTCGCAAAAAATGCCACAACGACGTCACAGAGATGCCCAACGCTTGAGAACGACGTGTGAGAGACACATTTGGGCTTTCTTCAACTGAAGCCTCAGCGGCAGCAATATTTTCGACACTACGGGCACTTCTTTGTCTCACTGGCACAGGAACATTTTGTACTGTGCCTGTGGATTCAAATTTTGTTACATTCGCACAGGGAAAAGCCACTTCAATAGAATTATGGAATGAGTTGGCGCAAAAACTAAACTCTAAGGGGCCACCGATTAAGCATTCAAAGTCTTGGAGAAAGGTTAGATAGATTTTTGTAAAATGTGTACCCTTTTCACCTTCATTTGTTTCCGCAGACATTCTCTGATCAGAAATACCAAATAAAGAATAAAATGTCTTTCAACAAATCTTCGAAGAAGAAAACTGGAGGTGGGCCCTACGAAGAGAAACATTTAAGCCAGCTGGACGTCGAAATTTCGTCGGCATGTGGACTGGACGTTGCAGTGGAGGGACTCGCTGTGAAAACTTTCGGGATGAGAACAATGGCAAACCATTCACAGCACTTATTATCAACAACAACAACCGAGCATCATGCAGGCGAAAATAGCTACTATCGGATACCGAAATCAACTTTTGCATCGACAGTTGGAAGCAGTTACTCTCAAAAATTTTCATCTTTACCATCAACTTCATACGACGTTGGAAGCAGCTGCTCCCGAAAACTAAAAGAACCATTAACATCTCACGCAGTTGCAAGAAGCAACTCCATCATATTAACAGAGCCTTTGCCATCAACATCACATGCAGTTGGAAACAGTCCCAATCCAGAAATATATCTACAAACACACAGCACAGATGAGAATAGCAATAGCTGTTCATTCACAAATGAAGGTGATGTAGATGATCCTTCGTATTGCAATTTTGATGTGATTCGACCAGAAACTTGACAAGCATTTGGAATTAGAGGATCGTAAAATCCGTATCCAAGAGCGTGTTCTTGAAATGGAAGAGCAAAAGCATAGGATCTTCATGGATGTTAATACATTAAAGCGCCAAATTAAAGAGCTTCAGTTGGAGATCCTAAAGCTGGGACGGCGGTGGCGGTACTTCCTCTAAAACTAAGTTTCTCCATTATAAATAAGAACGCACTCTTATTCACTCTGAACCTTTTAATAAAACTGTAATCGAAAGTGGAAATTGTGAGATATATTTCAAGAAAATGAAAATTTCATTATAGATACGTACGCTGAGTTTTGTAAAGACAGAGGATTACTTTTATCTCTTAAACGTTTTCGTTCAATGGACTCACAATGTCTATCTTCATGTCCATCTTCTGACTCGGAAGATGAAAAATACAGCCAATACTCTATTTAAAATTAAAGAACTAATAAAAACACCAGTTTATTTTGAACACAGAAAAACAATGCAATTGACATTTGAAAGCCATCAAATACGAATGTAGCAGAATCGTGCTAGTACAATTGGTACAATTTTAAATAAGCATTCGATACGTGACCATTCGTATGTGATCATCCCAATGTAGTTACTCGAGCATTCGATAACGTATGCATTTTACTCACTCGTTAACTGATGTCGTAATTCGACCCCAGTTGGCCAGTAAGTTGGTTTTTCCGTAGAATAAAATTCAGTATTGTACTTTCTACCTACATCGTAAAGCATCCTACATTTCTGTGATATGTAGGATCTAGATTCCCAGAATGTATGTTTTGCATTAAAGTCCCCTCCGATGACAAAACGCTGTCCAAATGAATTAAGCAAATTTTCAAAGTCAATTTCCTCAACCTTGTATCGTGGTGGGCAGTAAATAGAAGATATCTTTACCATGACCAGGACATGTAGAGCGAATGGACACCAGTACTCCGGTCCGACTCGCATAGTTTTTATTCTCAGTCAGACGACGGACGCTGCAGTTCGAATAGTCAAACTTCACAGGTCTCCTGCACAACGTCTTTTTTTCCAAGGGAACGACCAGGTGATTTCTTTGGTCATAGCCAAGTGTAGTTCCTAATGTACCAGCTTCCGACCGACGTTATTGATTTGTAACACTGCTGTGTGATTTTGGCGATTCACCGAAATGTTTGCAGTAATAAATTGCGATGTCACGTTTGAATCGGAGTTGGTACATACCCGGATCAACATGTCGATGAAGTCGCCATGAATTTTGGACGCATGCATTAGACTTGTAAAAATGCAGCCCCACCACTTGTTGCCACGATTTGCTATGCGGTAAGTAGAAAATTCTGGTCGAATCGATCTACACCACTCATATACTTATTGTATTCACACACAACACATGGGCATGTTACTCCTAATTTCTTCCGACATTCTCTGGAATAGCGCGATGCAAAGGACAGTGGTATGGAGTCGAAAGCAGTAGATAACATGCAGACAACGGAATTATCAATCCATTTTGTAAAGCGAATCCCAGTCCCATTCATTTTGATCGATTCGTAATAGCCGCGTTGCTTTGTTTTCCATGCTTTTTTATGACGGATCGGACAATTTTTCGGTTTTCGATTCTCACGGATTGTACCGGTTCCATTGTATCCACGATTTTTTAAATAAACCAACAAAGGAAAACTCGTAAACAAGTTGTCAAAGTAAAATGAAAACGGTAATTGTTGAATATTCTGTGAAAAATCGTCGATCATATTCACTAAAGGAGCAGCGCATTTTCCGAATTTTCCTTCATACAACGGGTTTGATCGCGGATTCTTCCCTTGAGACACTTCGAAATTTATCATGTACCCGGTGGGAGAACGTAAAGACCATACCTTGTAACCAAAGCGTATGGGCTTCCCCTTTATGAACTGCTTACATCCGTGCTTTCCAAAATAAGCGATCATACTTTCGTGATAAATATTGCTCAGGGTGAAAATGTTCCAAAATTTTGAATTTTACATAATCAAGTATGGATCGTAACTTCCATAACTTATCATTCATATTTTGTGGCGCATGCATTTTCGGCTCAAAGTGCAGATACTGCAAAATATCCTCAAATCGGTTTCGACGCATGCTGTTATATACCAATTCATTGCGTAAATCCTTGTCATTCCTCCACATGGATCTAAAACTGTTGTGTCCGGTGTAGCCTCTGACAAGCAAAAATACCAATAAAAACGCGAAGTTCTGGAACAAAAAATCAGTTCTTAGCTGCATTTTAGAGACAAAAAGAAGTAACCACAAACCTTTAACGGTAACTTTTTGAATTTTCTTTCCCCGGTAAGTGGCATATACATCCGAACAATCGCAAATGTGCTGAAGCAAGTCATCATCTATACATTTTTCGAGTTGCTCATGTGGTTTCAAATTATAGCAGTCCTCGTTATTGGGTTGCGGAAAAATTGGTATCATTGCGCAAGATTCACCTTCTGAAGGACAGCTGGAGGTAGATTGCTGAACACAACGCAACCGAAAGGAATTTGAATCATAAGAACAGCCAACAACTAGTTAACTAGCCGATAAATTCAGAGATGACTTATCCAGAACATCCACTGAAACACTATCTGCGTGATCTTCATCCAAATTCTCTACGAGCGCGTCAAAATCATCAATACGTTGGTCATTTTCAAACGCAATTTCACAACCTGATCTCAACTGCGCTGGGCAAACATTGTCTAATATACCGCTTCCTTGTTCATCAGCATCATCGGGTGTTTTCATAAACGTCTGCCTAACTAAGATCTGCATTAGACGTGTTCATAAAGTCAGATTTTTGATAGAACAGACCCAGATGAAGTGCAGAAGATATGTTCATAAACGTCATAAGTGTCATCAGCATCTGACAGATTATGCATCCATAATTGTTTGACTGCAGAAAGCACAGGAGATAAAGAAACCAAATTTCAAGTTCGAAAATAAAAATTTTATTGACAATTTCTCAATAAATTGTGTCATTACAATAACATTTGTCTTTTTTAAGGGAATAAGAAGAAAAGAAATTCACAATTAAGATTGAGCACAACTTCTTTCGCGGTCATTTTTTGGTCTGACGTTTATGAACATTCGGACTACTTAAAATTGTACTTAAGCAGGTCTGCACCTGTTCTGCAGAATGAGTGCGTTCATTAATGCAACAAACAAGAAAGACGATCAGACTAGCGCTGATTTTCGACGTTTATGAAAACATCTTCTCAAATCGCCGTCATTCTCTGGTATACAAGGCGTGGAGGTTGCTTGAAAGACCATTTTCATCTCTCTTCTAAGTGATCGAGAACTTCTTTGAAGGTTCAGTTTTCAGGTATGGCAGCAATTTTGTAAAAAAAACACCACAAAAATATATTTTTCTCCGCTGTCACTTATTTTACTCTTTATACATACAAAATACTAGTAATACTGCATTTCACCACTTATTCATTACCGTTACAGTGGGGCTTAATGTCATGCTTGTTGTTGGTTACCATATGACAACACCAGGAGGATTCGGTTTAAGGTCCTGGTTCATTCCGGACTGTAGCGCCAATTAAGGAAGTACCTAACCAAACACGGTTGTAACGAGGCAAAGACTTGAATTTTTCACTTACTCTGCGAAAGCGCTTCGTGTAAACATCATCTACCACTCATTAACTCTTAGCATTAACTTCAGTTTTTACTTTGCTTAAACAAATTAACTAAAAAATTTAATACATCCAAGAGATAAGGTAAAAATGACTTAATACGAGCTGACAATTTCATCACCATTTATTTTGCTCTTAACTTCTTCTGGATTTAAAGGGTGATCCATTTCGAGGTTCCCTACTTTTTTAAAGAAAAAAACACAGAAAATTCAAATTTAATGGAGAATGTTTATTATCATTTGAATGAACATTCTTTGGCATTTATTTTTTAAAGATTATTAAATAAATATTGGCCGTTGCTACGTCGCAGATGGTCCATCCGTTGAGTCCAATTTTCGATCACTCGTTCGAGCATTTGGACTGGTAACTGGCGAATGACACGCGTGATGTTTTCCTCCAAGGCCTGAATCGAAGCGGGTTTGTCGGCATAAGCTTTTGACTTTACATTATCCCCACAGGAAAAAGTCTAACGGTGTGATATCACACGATCTTGGTGGCCAATCGACCGGCCCAAAACGTGAAATTATGTGCTCACCGAAATGTTCTCTCAATAAGTCCATTGATTGATGCGATGTGTGGGAAGTGGCGCCGTCTTGCTGAAACCAAATGTCGCCGAGATCACGAGCTTCAATTTCAGGCATCAAATAGTCGGTTATCATGGCACGATTACGGTCGCCATTGACGGTTACGTTCGCACCGGCATCATTTTTAAAGAAATATGGACCGATGATTCCACCGGCCCACAAACCACACCAAACCGTTGTTTTTTCTGGATGAAGTGGCAGTTCTTCAATCTCTTCAGGTTGCTCTTCGTCCCAAATGCGGCAATTTTGTTTGTTTACATTCCCATTGAGCCGGAAATGGGCCTCATCGCTAAACAAAATTTGCCTCGAAAACGTCGGATCTTCTTGGAACTTTTTAAGAGCCCATAGAGTGAAGCGATGTCGCTTGGGAAGGTCGAGCGGCTTCAGTTGTTGCACAAGCTGTATTTTGAACGCTTCCAATTTAAGATCTTGACGTAAAATGCGCCAAGTCGTTCCATACGTCAGTCCGAGTTGCTGCCAACGGCGCCGAATTGACTCTCTACGGTCATCGTGTACACTCTCAGCTACGGCCGCTATATTTTCTTCACAGCGTGCTGGACGTGGTCTATTCGGTCGAATATTATCCAATAATGAATGCTGGGTCTCAAAATGGGTGATGGTGTTGCGAATAGTACGCTCAGTAGGCCGATTATGTTGACCATAAGTTGAGCGAAGTGCACGAAACACATTCCTCACAGAACGTGAATCTTCATAATAAAGTTGAACAATTTGTAAACGTTGTTCACGCGTAAGTCTTTCCATTATGAAATGCCAAACAATACTAAACAAAAATAACATGACAGCATGACACGACTCACACGTGATCTGTCAAAAAGGGCTATTGAAAAAAGTATCTCTACTTGGATCACCCGTTATAACTCACCTCATTACACCACATTTTTGTCTTATTAAAAAAAAATGCATTCAGACGTTTTTGTTTTCAGTGTTTTGTTTGTTGTATTTATTTATATTTTTATTAAGACATTAAGTACCATCAAATACACAATTATAATTACAATTAAACAAAATTAGTTTTTCCATTTTGTAATCTTATTTAGTTATTTTTATTTTATTTTATATTTTTATATTTATTTGTTTTTTGTTGATTTTACATTTCTTTTGTTTTTTGAAATTGCATGTAAAATTTTACAAATGCGGGTTTTCCAAAATCCGATCTCTGGATCTCAAAATAATCGTTCATGTTCGTTCAATTAGCTTTACAACAAACAGTCTGTAAAATTGTAGAAAAGTTAAAACAATTTCCTTGCTAAGATTTAGTAAATTTTTTTTTAAATAATTATTTTATATTTGTTTAATAAAAATGAGCAAAACAAAATTAGAACTTAAGCTTTTAAGATATTTACTTTGATTATATATATTTGTTGTATTTGTTTTTTTTTTTTAAATATATTAGTTGCGTGTGGTATAATAATATTTTTGTGTTAAATAATTTTTATTTTCACCTAACCCGCCGGCGGGTATATCCATTGTTTCATCTAGTTAGTTTGTCTTGTTGGTTGATGAATTTTATATTTTTTTTTAGACAATGGATTGCGCACCAGTGCGCATTTAATAGATTTTTTCTACAATTAATAGTTTAGTTGTTTTTTTTTATGAAATAAATGAAAGTGTTTAGATATTTGATTTTAAATGCATTTTATCGTTTTATGTGTTTTTTTTTTATTTAAATGGCGATGAATCATTTCTGATTAATTTCGATTTTTTTTTTGGCTAAGAAAGATTGCAAAGAACTCTCTTCAAGTGGCAGTTAGAATTCTTAAACAGTTTTTAGATTTTTAGTTAAGCGGATTAAGTAAAACGATAAAACGCATGAAAAGATTTTTACAAAATAGAAGGGGCCTTAACCATAAGTCGGTACTTAATGTGAACGATTTCTATTTGGGTAAATAAATTGGATCGATATTATTGTTTGGTCGGGAAAATTGACGTTTTTAGATGATTGTTGAGAGTCTTTTTGAAAACCGTGGGCTTTGCTAATAATAATTTTTCATCCTCTACTTAAATATGTCGGAATTAACAATCGCTGGTTTTATATTTCCATGTTAGTACAAATTTTTATTAGTATCCCACTGTGTTATATATTCTAGGAGAAAAAACCCCCTTTTTGGCAAGATTTAAAGAAATAAAAACTCTGACCCGTATTGTGAGTGTCGATTCACACTCGACTCGGTTTTGTCGATCGTGTAAAAAAATATAAATTTTTGGATAACAGGCTCGTTAGTTCATAGGGCCGACCTTTCTCGCAACGTATACATATGTGCAACCATTTTTATGTGTGGGACCTCCTGTTTTATGCCGACTCCGAACGGCTAAGTTGAGATAAGCTATTCTTGACTCTTGATACTACTCGGATGATTTGTTAGATAAATACGAGACATCGAGACATAGATCTTATTATTGTGAATGCAAATAGCTTTGGTCATTAATTTTGAGCTATTTTTCTCAATTCTCAACTTAGACTATCGAAAATGTCGATTGTTGATCGCTAATCGACACTCGCAATAGAGGTCTTGGTCACACCAATGCGACATAGAAGAACCACAAAGACGGTGAAGTGAGAAGGTGTAATGTTCATTTATTCGGATCGCAACCGTATCGATAAGGGAGGAATGATGCAGCAACTATATTTTCAACGAATGCCTAGCAAGGGACCAAAATGTTCACTAAATAAGCAAAAATTGCTTTCTTTATAGAAAACAATGACATGCCGCCATGGTCTTTAACCATTCGGTCAAGTAGGGCAAGTACCAGTGACAATAATAATTCAAGCAATAAAGCTATGATTTCCTAAGAATTTGGTACCATCTTGCGTCCGTAATAAGAGGTTATGTCGTAAAAGTTGTCACATTAGGCGACGAAGAACTGTCTGTTAAGATGCATATTGGGTGGCTGTGTATTATGGAGGAGCAATAATGTAATGTAATAACGAAAATATAGAAAGGGAGCATTTTAAATATTAAAGAGGCTTTGATTTTGCCGACTCCGAACGGCTAAGTTGAGATAAGCTATTCTTGACACTTGATTCTACTCGGATGATTTGTTAGATAATCACGAGACATACCCTGTCGACATAGATCTTGTTATTGTGAATGCAAATAGCTTTGGTCATTCATTTTGAGCTATTTTTCTCAATTCCCATCTTAGACTATCGAAAATATCGATTATTGATCGCTAATCGACACTCGCAATAGAGGTCTTGGTTTCTTCTTATTTAAACTCTTTGAAGCTCCAGTAGCAGTGTTACAAAATCTTGATAACTGAATGTCATTACTCGCAGGGGACGGACTTGTGCATGCGAAATGGCACAATGTGTCACATAAGTCGTAAGAAAAAAGAAGGTTTTGAAAACCAATTTCGTCACGCGGGTTCGCAGTCGTCTTGAAATCGTATCTGCATATGACATGGGTACGTAATTTCGACAGCTTACAGAAGATTCAAGAGAAAGACACAGAATACTACACTAGTCATACAGATGTCTTCATATTTTAATCGGTCTGTTGGTCGTTTGAAGATTTTGATTTGGGAAACAACGTTACGCTACTGGACAGTCGAAATTGTTAAATTTTTTGTGTTACTTCAACGATCGCAGTCTATCGATGTATTTAGACACTAAATCGCGAATGAGAAGGGGCTTTAAGGCCCCGAGGATCAGAAATATGCAACAACACCAGTATTTGATGTGACCAAAGATTATAAAGTCATACAGATGACGAACTGCATACAAGAAAATTGGTTTTATGGCGGGTCGTACTGGCACAGCCCTTCATAAATGTTTGGACCTCGATTCTAATGTGTGCACGTGCATACCGTCCGCCCGTACCAAGAAGCTGGTGAGCAAAAGTTTCTGTTTTTTGTTGTCAATGCGTATAACTTTATAATCTTTGATTTGACGCACTAATTCAAAAGCAGGAGACTTACTTTTTAATGCCAAATCTCGGAGCCAAACCTTGATTGAACGCAGTAATAGTAATACACAATCGGGAGACTTTCTTTTTTACGGCCAACCTTGTAACTCTATTAAGAGACCAGTTAGGATACAGTGGAGTAGAGTATCTCCAATAAAAAAGCTCGCCAAAAAATAAGACAGAAGTATCGACGGTATAAGTGAAATAGATTTTCATACAAGTAGGAGGCCATCAAAAACCCATTTTCCATGAACATGAGGAAGGTTGACACCCTCAACATTATTCAAGAATATATAAGTCGGTGTAGGACAAGCTTTGTAAAATCAAGGGTGACCATCAGAGAAGTTAAAGACACTGACTGAGAATCAAACATACAGAAGCTATTCAGACTTCAAGTCTGAATAAGCGCTCCACACACCTAAAATATCGTTTAGTTAATTTTTTTGAAAATTGAAGAGCCAATGCACATGAAACAAGAAAGGTCGTTAAAATGGGACCGTCACTATGACATAGTGTGACATCAATTGTTTGGACAGATCGAGAGAGCTCGCGAGCTAAAGATAGGACCATGTATGACTAAAAATTTGCTGATTCTCATTGAATAATGAATACAATGTCAACCACCATTCGCAGTTAATCGATTTTGAACAGCTCTTTTGGCTTGCCTTGGAAATAAGTTATGTTCCTTCATGATTTCTAGAACATTAGGACTATGCTGACGAATCATGCTTAAAAGTCAAGGGGATAGACGCGCTAGAGGTACGATGGAGGGTTGTTTTTTTAGATTATAATAAAAGTTTAAGGATTCTGATCGACCAATGCCTAGAAAATCGGTCGCCAATTCAACTGCTCACATGAACAGGCTGATGAATAGATTATTCAGCTTGCCTTGCAGAATAGGAATGACCCTTACCATCCGTCTTCAAAGCATTATGTCGATATGGTGACGCAACATACGCTTTAAAATGAGTCTCCACCAAATGCCAACGGGTTTTAAAAAAAACCCGAAACGTTGTGGGTCTATAGATCCAAATGAAAATGATCAACCACGGGCAGAATACATTACTTCACCCTCTCAAGTATTGGGCAACTGAGTTTCCTATATTTTTGAGGCAACTGAAACTAAATTAAGGCAGGTAGTCAAAGAAATGCGAAGCTATGCTGTAATCATAAATGCCAAGTCACGGCTATTCCGTTGAAATGCTAAGTCAGTGTTGTTGTGTAGCTTCAGCTTACAATGTCAGAAGCTGTAAATCGGCGTTTAACGAGTGTGTAACGCCACATTAGGTTAGTAAGCAAAGTGCATGCCAGCGCTATGGAAGAAAGGGGTCCCACAATTATTGGGGCGACCTTTTATTATTGCAAGCGATTATCGATTTAAACGAAAAATACTGCACACCCGCTCACCTTTGTTAGGATTTTAGGAATCGCCCAATCATTGATATGCGCCTGGTGCCTGTAAGACATAGGGTTGTTGAGATGCATTTTTAAGAAAATTAGTAAGGGTAATCAAAGTCGAATGAATTTAAGTTCTTGAATCATTGAACGCTTGCATGCCCATAATCTTGTTACTTATTTAGACACTGAATGTCTCCAAGACAAATTTAACAAGGTGTCACCTGTGTAAGAGAAGCAAGCATTTGTTTAATAGTTGCGAGCGGTAAGCAGTTAAAATCCAAATATGCCAAGCCTTTCTCAATGTTGTGCGTTCCATTGTGTAAAAAGTTACGGAATGAGTACCCTAGATACTCATTCCGTAATTTTTCAAAACGATAATCGTTTACGGTAATGAAGGAGACTTTCTGGGTACGTACCGTATATTTGTATACATATGCACACACAAAAAGTAAAAACTTCACGCAACGTACCTAGCGAGTCTTCTACACTATCGTCAACGATAATCGTTTTAAAAGACATGGAATGGCTTCTAATAGCGCAGGACCATCATACCCTCAAAGTAGACCGTAGACAGTTCGGTGATCTAAAAGCAATTTTCTTATTTAGAAGATGCAACTTCATTAAGCGCCAGATTTCCTGTTTCGATCGCCGTTGTTTGAGAACTTTTGAGGGTTTAGTCATGAAGAAATCAACGGACGCACAACGCATAGAAATTGTGAAAGAATTGGTTAAAGAACATCATGGCTGATTCGATCATTATATTGGAACTTCTGGCTGTATAGTGGTCCGATTTATCAGATTGGAGAATTAGTTAGTTGAAACCCAGGAGACACACGTGTGTATGCCATAGCTGCGATTATAGGAAATTTAGACTGCTGAAAGCTGCTCCATAAGAATGCCACAGAATGTCTCAGTCGTCATCCAGCAATCGTTAATGTTGTCGATCGTTTTGAAGACTTTCATTTGGACAGCAACGTAACGCTACTGCAGTAGACTGAACTATTGCTGCATTTAGAGACACAATTGCGTTTGCGTTGAAGGTTTAAAACCTCCAGGAGCGCAAGAAAGCAAAAACCTAAGCATTTTGTTAGAAACAGTGATCTACTGGTCTACAAACGCTATTTGTAGACCAGTTGGGATACAGTGAAATAGAAATCAGAATAAAACAATTAAGGAGTTTGTGAGAGTGTCAATCAGAAGTTCTTCAACTCAATAAATCACAATAGTTCTTCACAATTGACACTCTCACGAAGCAGTATACAGCCAATGACTTCGCACCACCAGATTGCAGCAAGACGACCCTGTACAGCGATAAATGTTCATATAATGGATCAGTAATACAAAATCAGAAGGGTTGCCTTTTGATGGCAACACTTTGAACCAAACTTTGATGGCAAACTTTGGAGCTCTATTAAATGAACAAGTGACTGATATTTGTTCTCCGATTAGCCGTAGTTTGACGGCTAGGTCAACAAACATAAAATTCCAAGAGTGATTTTTTAATGCAGTTTTGTACGGGCCACTCTTTTGATGCCCATTTTGGCCTGTCACAGAGATCGGATCGTTCATTATTTGAAAATGCACACGGCAAGCAATCATCGTCAACTATGATATGGTCTTCGCTGCGTTATTTTTGTCTAGTACTGCTCATCCTACGTCATCGACGCTCATGTTACAACCAATCTCAGAGTTCGTTATTGTGAGATGAAGACCAACTTTATGCAGCCATAAATTGCCGAAAAGGATCACGAAGGCATGTGGCTCCAAATAGAAGTGGTAGCCTGCAACATAGTCAATGAAACAATGGAATTGTGTGTCTGACATGAGGGTGGTTATCTAAGACAAAGACCCTCAACGGGTCCGGAACCAGTTGGGTTAGTATTGATGTGATTTAGCAGTCATTATGCCAACACTTTCATCGAACAATATCAAAAGAAAAATGACCCAAGAGGCGTCCATTTATCGGATATTGCGTTGCATAGATATCCTCAATGTTTGCTCATAAAACCATCAAAATTGTTTAAACAAATTTGGGCTAAGACAGGGTGGCTGAATGCGGCATACATACATGGGACATGATGACTTACAAACGTGTCCAACACATTTGTTCAATCGTTTTATAGGGGTCATTGTTGTATATAGTCGCATCGATGACATCGTTTTTAAAAGTAGGTACGCCATTAGACCCCGGTATATGCAAGGTCTAGTCATACATTCATGCGTTCGTTTTAATCAAAATAAAAAAGGCTTATGAAATTCGAATGATAGTAAGTTCTTGTCAGGTTTTCATAGGTGTGTCTCTTTTCAAAAAGCCCCTCAACATGGGGAAACTGAATCCCATGAACAAACAATTTTTTAGCCAAAGAAAGTGAGTGATCCTCAATAATTACTAAGGATCAAGGAAACAAAGCGAAATACTTAAGAAAATATTAAGAATCAGCTTCTCAATTTGTCTGTGTACTTGAAGTTATATTTCGGCACTAAAAATGTTATCTAGGTCCAAGAGTTTACCGCCGATTCCAAACGGCAAGTTAGAGAAGATTTTTGGCAGACTTTTACAACAGAATTTCTATTGAGGATTTCTCAATAATGGGCATGTATGTATGTAAAGCACCTCGATGATGACACTGAATCCAAGCATTACAATTTTTAAAAAGCCAATGCTAGTTAGTGATCCTCAAAAACTAGTAAGGATCAGTGAAACAAAGCGAAATACTAAAGAAATTTTAGAAAGAAACGACCGTAGCTCCTCCATTCATTTATGTGTGGAATAGTTTACTGCCTCATCCGAACGACAAGTTTTGAGCTCTGTATACTCTTGGATGTTTGGCAGATTTGCAACAGAAGTTCTTGTTAGGATTTCTCAATGGTGGGCAGGTATGTAACTCCAAAAGCACCTTGATGATGACACTGAATGCAAGTATTAAAATTTTTAAAAAGCCAATGCTAATAAGTGATCCTCAAAAATTAGTAAGGATCGGTGAAGCAAAATACTAAAGAAATTTATGGGATAAACGACCCGCAGATTCTTCACTTTTTTATGAGTGCGAAGTTATACGCTATGGCACCAAGAATGGCAACTAGGTCCAAGAGTTTCTGAACTGTAAGTTAGAGAAGCTTCTAACGAACAGTGTATTCTGTTGGATTTTTGGCGGACTTTTGCAACAGAAGTTCTTGTGAGGATTGCTCATAGGTGGGCAGTTAATTTTAAATACGCCTCGATATGGTGATATTGAATACAATTAATGTAACCATCCAGATTTATAAAAGCCAAGTCTAGTAAGTGATCCTCATAAGCTAATAGGAATCAGTGAAACAAATCGAAATAGTGAACAAATTTTTAGGAATAAACGGCCATAGCTCCTCCATTCATTACGTGTGGAACAGTTTACAGCATATTCCGAACGGCAAGTTTTCAACTCTGTATACTCTTGGATTTTTGGCAGACTCTTGCAACAGAAGTTTTTGTGAGCATTCTTCATATGTCGAGGCTTAATTTAAAATGTGCCTCGATATGGAGACAATGAACACATTTTAAAAGCGAAGTCTAGTAAGTGATCTTCAATAATTGCAAAGGATCATGAAAAAAAGAAACGATATGCCAAAAATTGAGCAGTCAACCAATAGCTACTCCATTCAATTCATATTTTTGCCACCAAGAATGGGAACTAAGTCTAACAGTTTACAGCTTATTCTGAGTGGAAAATTAAAGAAGATTCTCGTGACAATTTAATCATCACGGATATTTGGCAGACTTTCACAAGAGGTAAGGCTGTAAATAACTGAATCTGAAGATTTCGAACATGTTCTCTGTACTTAGCTACCCTGTACGATACACAAAAAAACCACCATAGTCTTGCTTTTTGTGAGTTATCTAGTGGAAATTAGTAAATTGATGTGAGCAAGGTTTAAGGCTGTAGTCCTACATTTCTAGGAAAAAAAATAGAACAAGTGTTTAAAATGAAATGCTAGTATGTTCTTGTAAGGATAACTCATATGTGAGCAAAATAACGAAATATATGGCGTTAACGGGCTCGATGGCACGATGGTTAGTGCGATGAACTAACGCGCAGAAGGTCTGGGACCGATTTCCAGCCGTAGCAACACCTAAATGATTTTTCACTGGCCCTCCTCTCGTGATGATCTGACTAATCATCCGAGTAGTATCAGTTGTCAAGGAAAGCTTATCTTAAATTCGCCGTTCGGAGTCAGCATAAAACAGGAGGTACACACGCACACATGAATGGTTGCCAGAAAGCTCCGCCCTGGACACTTACGAGCCTGTTGTGCCAAAAAATTGTTTCTTTTTTTTATCTGGCATTAACGGACAATCAGCTTCTTATTTAATTTATGTCTGCGAAGTATGAAGATCACCTCGTATCTAACACCGAATCCAAGTGGGAAATATGAGAAGCTTCTCATGTCAGTGTAACTCAGTAACCATTAAGCCACTGCACTGCAATTAATTTCAAAATAATCCTCCATTTGGTGACACTGAATACCACGAATAAAAAAAAAATAAAACAGATGGCTAGTGATCCTCAACAAATTGGAAAAATCAGTAAAATAAGAATTTTCCTTCCAAAAATAGCACTGTTAGAGGACAATCGTCCCTTAATTTCGGTGCATTTTTAAGGTTGTAAAACGGTTTTCACATAAATAAAAGAGATGGCTAGTGATCCTCAACAAATTGGAAAAATCAGTAAAATATGAATTCTCCCCTTATCTGTGTTACTTGGTGTGGATTATCAAGATCGCTTAACTATCATTATAAGCCTACTTTCTGTAAGATTAATGGTCGTTGTAAGACATTTATAAAACTTGTCAAGGGTGAATTTGGACAACCAACTAATGCCAACTCCCTCGCCCTCATCAAAAATCTAAAAACGCAGTTCCCCGCCCACCACAACAGCGATTTCGACCACCCTTTTTTTAAAAAATAATAAATATTACAATTTTCATATTTTTATTTTAAAATTTCCTACAACTAAAAACAATTCGCTAAATACAAAGCTCGAAATAAACTTTTGTTTGCGCTAAGGAACTCTTAAGAAGAAAATCAACATACAAAAAAAAAACAAAAAACAATTCAAAAAGTTAATTAAAATTAAAATAATATTATCCCTATATATTATAGAGCTGAGCACAAACGAAATATTTTAATTTTTTAATTTAATTCTGTTGAACGTTCGTCTTACCTTCATCTTTTCAGTTCTATTCATCAGTTATTTGCTTTTTCTTATTTAATTTGTTTGCCTTTTTTTTTATTTTATGGGGTATGATCTTCTATTTATTTTCTATTTCGTTATATTTTACATTTTTTTTGAATTTTTTTTTTGTATATATATCGGATATTGTATAACAGTTATTTGTTTTATTTTTATTTTTTAATTTGAAAAGAAATAAATTATTGAGAGAGGGTTCCTATGCACTGCACATAAAAAATAAATCTTTCGAAATCTTGGTTTCTTTGTTTTTTTTTTGTTTGTTTTTGTCTATCAACTAATCGGCAATTTGTTTGCATTCTTAACAATTATTGTTCTATTCATTCATAATTCATGTTTTTATTTTGTTGGTTTAGTAAATATTTTCTTTGTTTTTTTTTATTTTACGTTTATATAACAAATTTGTTGCTTTGTTGTTTTTTTTTTTTAGTTTTTAGTTTTTTTTTTTGTGGAGAATATATGAATATGAAAAATATATCGTAGATTAGAAGATGTTGTACCCACAATTATTTATAAAGTTTTTTTTTTGTTTTACACATTCATAATGGGGGGTAGGGGGTCATTTGATGAGGTTAACGCTTTAATGTGAATGCAAGTTGAATGTGTGTGGTTTTGTTTATGCAAATTAGACCGAGAGAGATACAAAACTGTTATACTGCGTAATGTTGCGTTTTAGGATGTCTGCACAGGGACCCAATACTCGTTCAAATCTGATGGAGGGGGAGAGAAATAGAAGTTTGTGGGTATGTTTGGAGAATGGTGTGTGATTAGAAATTACCTCGCTCTGTCCAATTTGACGCATTTTAGTGGCCCTCTAGCGACAACGGTGGCGGCACGTGGTCTGTCCAAAAGTAATGCAATTTCACCAAAGTAATCGCTGGGTCCTAGGCGACCAACTTCCGCTGGTTCATCTCCTTGCTGAAAGTGGTTAAGATGAATTTAAGAAAATTTTTTATTTTAGGGTGAGGAAATTTTCAAATCATGATACGTATTTCCTGCGTCCTTAAGCCCTCGGTAACATAAATGTAAGGGAAAACATACACACATATCCCATTCCATGCTTAAATTTAAAATCCCCTTTTAACAGGCGTGGCTAATGACTTTATGTGGGTGAAATATTTCTGAATACCTTGATTAGACGCTTTCTTTGACCAAGAACGAGGATTTTTTTCTGAAAGTGGGCGTGGCCGTGTCAGATTAAAAAAAAACTTTAAAAAATTTGAGACAATATCTCGGCCTACATTAATAGAGGATTCAACTGGTGCAAGAATTAACACAGCGGACCATAAATTGCTTGTTGGGAGACGTAGTACGAGGGTAGACTCTGATTGGCTTTAACTTGGCAATGCCCAGTGGTTGTAACTCTGACTACAGATCAAGTGCTTATTTTCAACCTCCAAGTGGTAAAAATCGGGTACTCGTCTCATCCAACCGGATTTGAGTTGCTAATCGATAAGCGCGAGTGGTTGATAACACGACGAAAAACAGCAGCACTATAAACAGCCAGGTCAGAATGGCACGGAATGAATACCCGGACTGCTGTCCCAGACGAACCTAGACAAGCGACATATTCGAACAACAGGTTGTCTAGGAATTTCAAGGGTTGGTCAGGCCCCTGGAATAGAGATGGTAGCGGATGAAGCGAAA
This sequence comes from Rhingia rostrata, assembly GCA_949824845.1. NCBI lineage: Eukaryota > Metazoa > Arthropoda > Insecta > Diptera > Syrphidae > Rhingia > Rhingia rostrata. The sequence goes on from OX463757.1 coordinate 19,989,741, forward strand.
GGCCAACGGCAGCGCTCAATCCGGTAGTGGATACTTATGGGCCCGTGTCGTAGGGGTATCTAATAAATTGGAACTGGCCCTCCAGGTTGGGGGTTTTGGTTTGGGTTAACTACCCAATCATGAAAAAAAATTTTTTTTACGAAGCAACCAGTCGGATAGGACTGCTTTTATTGTTGATGACCTTGCTAAACGAATAAAGGACAACGACGTTCGTGTCTGCACCTGGAATGTGAGAGCATTAAGCAGGAGAGATGCAAGCGAACAACTAGCAAAAGCACTAAGCTGCTTCAAAGCAGACACTGCTTCCATCCAGGAAATACGATGGGATAGGCCGGGCAAAAAGAGGATGAACATAATAAAATAGTCGCTGTTTCTGCTCACTATAACACGGTCAGTAATAGATTTCACAGTAATCTACTACGGACCGTGTTATAGTGAGTAGTGAGCACGGTCCGTAGTAGATGTCACAGTCATCTACTACGGACCGTGTTGTAGTGAGCAGAAACAGCGACTATTCGAATGCGGATTTGTTATAAGTGTTATAAGAAGTCTTATGTTTCCAAGACATTAGCGAACGCATTGTAACAATCCGCATCAAGGCTGAATTCGCCAACATAAGCCTTATATGAGCTCCCGCTCCAACGGAGGAAAAAGATGGTATAGCGAAGGACTGCTGCTATGAGCTTCTTGACAAAACCTATGAACGACTACCGAAGTACGATGTTAAAATCGTGCTGGGAGATTTTAACGCAAAGGTACGAAGAGAAGACATATTTCGCAGTATTGTCGGAAAACATAGCCTACACGACAACACGTTTGGTAACGGACTTAGGCTAATTGACGTCGCTACGGAACGAAATGCCACTATAGCCAGCACACGGTTTCCTCACCATAAGGGGATATGGCAGTCTCCATATCAACGAGCGGTCAACCAAATTGATCACATAGCGATAGACCAGAGGCACGCATTCAGAATTTTGGATGTTCGAACATTCAGAAGAGCTTACATTGACTCGGACCGCTACCTTGTTGCAGCCAAGGTAAGGATGCGGATATCGACCACGGCACAACAATAGAGAAATACTGTGAAAAATACCGACAAGACCTTCTTGCAACGCGTTTTACGTAACCTCTCGATTAACACCATAACACCAGCATCGAATGTCGAAGAACAATGGCAACGACGCCAACAAGCCATTAGATCAGCCGCAACTGATGTTCTGGGTTTCTCGCGCCCACCAACATGAAACTCTTGGTTTGATGACGAATACCGACAGATGCTCGCAGCCAAGAACGAGGCCTACAAGGCTAAGCTGCAGGTGAAGGCGAGAGCTGCCATTGAGCTCTATAGGCAGGGATTATCACCGGCTTTTCACAAAGAAGAAAATAGAGCAAGAAAAGCAAGCGATCGAGGGCATAAAGAGGCGCCACTCCAGGAACAATGTTCACAAGTTTTAGCAAAGTGTAAAACGCCAACGCCAAGGATACAAGCTCGAACAGAATCCTGTCGAGATGAACAATTAAATATCGTAGTTGAGACAGTCGATGCTGAGGATATGAAAGAACCACTTCTGCAGACTGTTAAACGGCGATGACGAACAACGTTCCGCTGTCAGGCAGGACGAACCATTCAACGATAGCGAAAACTGCCAACCACCCGACCTTAGTGAAGTAAGGATAGCAACATCTAAGCTCAAGCTAAATAAGGATGCGGGAAATGACGGCCTTCCCGCCGAGCTTTATAAAGCCGGCGGAGATGAGATGGTAAGTTATTTACCAAGTCATATCTGCCGGCTTTATAAAGCTCAGCGTGGATATAACATCCACCAACTCATAAGCCAAACCTGGTCGGAAGAAAGTATACCTGAATGTAAACTGCGCCAACAACAGAAGCATAAGTCTCCTCAACATCGCCTACAACATCCTATCTGCCGTAAAATGTGAACGCCTAAAACGGTTTACCAACAACTTGATCGGCCTTATCAGTGTGGTTTAAGGCCAGGAAATTCCAAAACCGATCAAATTTTGCACACTCCGGCAGATCCTGGAAAAAACCCAAGAAGCCCGAATCTATCTACATACCACCAATTCATCGATATCAAAGCCTCATACGACAGCATTTATAGAGACGAACTATACTGAGTTATGTCCGGTTTTGATGTAACGCCCAAACTAGTCCGTTTTCGTAGCCACGTTTGCTAGTATAGCGAAGGAAACGGCGAAAATGGGTTTAGCAGAAAATGACGGCAAGACAAAGTATGTTCTGTCAACACGGAAGGACACACAACATCGACGAATTGAACAGAATGTCACCATTGACAGATATAACTTTGAGGTAGTACGGCTCCGCTATTAACTCTGACAACAACATCTCGTCAGAAAGTAAACAAAGAGTTACTCTTGCCAACCCCTGTTTCTTCGGGCTAAGAAGGCAATTCAGTGGTAAAGTCCTTACTCGGAGAGTGATCCTATATAAGACCCTGATCATCCCAGTCCTGCTCTACGGCGCTGAAGGCTGAAGCATGGACCGTCTCAAAAGCGGATGAAGAAATCCTTGGTCGATTTGAGAGAAAAATTATTCGGTCCCGTTTGCGTTGACGGGTTATTAAGACGAAGATTCAACCAAGAACTAAACGAGTTGTACAGCGACATGCCCCTGATCAAAAAAAAATCCGCATTTGACGTTTAAGACGGCTAGGACATGTTGAACGAATGGGCACGAATATTCCGGCTCGCAGAGTCTTCGATTCCCAGCCAGACGTCGGACGCAATAGAGGAAGACCTCGTCGTAAGTGGCGCGCAAAAGAAGAATCCGACCTCAACCAACTTGGAGTGGGCAATTGGTGGTAGTTAGCTAAGGACCGGGGTAATTGGAGAGGCATGTTGGTTGAGGCCCAGGTTCATTCCGCACGGTAGCGCCACTAACGTAAGTAAGTATTCAATCTTAACGTACCAACATTAATGACGGAACACCCTTCAAGTACTCTAGCTACATAAAAGCTAGATTAACCCAAACCCGCCGTTGAAGTCGTATTACTTTCACAGAACGTTTTGAATTGTAGTCGACGCGCTCTTCCGTCAACAAGTCAACATTCCGTAATAGCGCCCCTTATCGCTCCAATTGCCGTATGTGTCATCCGGTTACGTATTGCACCAGTTCACAGATGCGCTCCCTGATTATTTACATCTCCCTTACACGAATTAATCCATTTTTTCCGACATATGTCTGAAGTACAATAGCTTTCCACTTACCTCTGCCCTTCGCTGTAATACCACAGCACATCCCTCCACAATGATGTAGAAATCATCACCCGCTTCACCTTGTTTTACAATTGTCTCGCTGTCCTCGAATGCGACCATCTCTAGGGCATCAGCAACTGTCAGTCGTTCCCATTTATCAAGGCTCTCTGTTGAAGTGATGAAGACGATACTCAAGCTTGAGATTAAAATTCTAATAAAAGCCCTTACCCAATATAGACACACGTGACAGGAACTCTTCGTACATTTTTCGTTTGCGAATTGTCGAGCCCATGAGAATTCGTCGATAGGAATCACGATCGATGCCCCACAGTTTGACATCGGTTTTAGCACGCACTGTAGCTGCACGCGGTGTGCCATAAATTAAGGCTAACTCTCCAAAGCTGCCGCCCTCGCCGATTGTTGTAACCATTTCGGAATTTACAAAGACCTTTAAAATGAGAAATGATTTGCAAAATTAATTTTCAAAGAGAATAAGGAGGGACTGGGCTTTTCGTCACTGCCTCTGTGTGTGTTTTGTGCCATTTTCGTTGTCGTAAATCCTTAATACGCGTGTAGACTGACTGGTGCCAGGCCATTCATGTCGTCAAAAGAAATATTATTCCATGAGGTTAACATAAGGAAACATGCCATTAAGTTCACGGAAAGGTTGTTTTCCTTCCACCAAAGTGGCTATATAGACACAGGAAGTGAGGACCCATTAGGCAGGACATATTTGTGTGTTTGAATAAAATATTCAAATCATGCACCACTCTCTGGCATGTTGAATATCTCGTCCTTTTGTGTTTATCTTGTAAACAATTTCATAAAATATAACATCCCATTATCAGAGGACATTCTCCCTACCATTGAGTGCTGTAGATACATTTCTTCAAATTGTTTTCCCAGGAGTAAGGAAATTCATATTCATCGTACCGGATTTTACGAACAAGAAAAGGAATCCTGATTGAATCGTAATTGGCAAAAAAATACACAGCAGACACAGAGACAACGAAGAAAATCGATTAAGGACGTGTTTGCATTCACTCAAAGGATGCACCAAGTGCACGTCAATTAAAATGGAAAAGAGGATAAATGCAAACACACCCGAGGACCGTCCTATTCCAAGCCATCTAATGTCTTTTTAACTCACCTCAACCTCGCCCAAATCAATCACGTAAAAGTTGTCACCTTCGTCACCCTGCTGGATAATGTTCTCGCCCATCAGATGTGTGACGGGGAACATTGCGTCGAATATATCTGATCGTTCGTTCTCGTCCAAATGTGAGAAGAGCACATTCTTGGCGATTGCCTTCGACAGTGCTGCCATTGTCTTGTAGTCCTTTGGTACGACTTTCTTCACATAATTGGCGGCATCCTCCTCGCTGACTGGTTCCGCAGAGATACCACCACGCCGACGAACTGGTGGCGCAGCAGTCTGTGGCATTGGGCTGAGGTCGTCACAATCATCTGGGCTGGTCGCCTGTTTTGTGGCATCGAGTTTAACTTGCTCCTATAAAGACAAATAAAAAAAAAGGGTTTTAGTCACATTCGTGAATTGTAACTGTGTGAGATGTTTTGCAATATAGTCTCGAGACGTAGTTAGGCAACACACAGTCTATAAGCCAAAAAGTTGACCAAAAATGACACTCAATGGCGGTGGCGGTGTTGTTTAGCATGTCGCCCTGTTGAATGGCCCCTTGAGGCCTGCAGTGCAACAACATTTTTTGGAGGATTATGTCGCCGCCTCTGAACAACTTGTTTCGCGTCCATAAAATGGAACACAAGCTGTCTGTCGAGTGGTTTGGCCCAATTGGCAAGACAAGATCTTGATTTGGCCAAGCAAAGTGGTAAAAAATTATTTTCTCTCAAGTGGTACGACGATTATTTATTGCGTAAGTGATTTTTTTGAACCAAGAGTCCATTGGAATTGGCGTCAGATAATTTACGAAGTGTCTTGACAATTTGAATTGCTGATTGATTTGGCAATGCACGAAATGGAGGTATGGGTGGTGATTGTGATGCAACAATGAGAGTCAAATGATGGTAATTGAAGCCTTTTGGCAGTTGAAAGAGGAACACGAAATAATAGAAATTACCACGCCGTTGAATGTTGGCAGTAACATAAAACGTTTTAATGAGATGAATTCATGATGCTTACAAAATGGATTGACATCAAATTGTGTGGGATAAATTTCGACCTAATCCACACTCAAGACCTTTCCAAGTGCGACAATTTTAAATACCTGAGATCTCCAATCAAGAGGAACGGCTTCAGACATTACGGCCTGAAAGTGCAAGAACTTTCTGTTACTGAATTCGAGTGGGTTCGCTTGTCCGCGACAGGACTCGTCCTCAGTTGTTGGAAACCAAAACGCTCTGTAGATACAAGTACTAATTGTTGCCACAACAGCCTTGTTAGTACCGAGGGCCTGGCTTTCTCACAACCACAAGGTAAAAAACAAAATAAAATACCACCCCTACAATTAGACTATAGTTAGCTAGGAGAAAGGTCTCTAATCAACTGACCAGGGCGACGAAATTATTCCCAAAATAAAATCGACAGTGGTATCTAGAGTCCGATCGAAGTGGCAAGCCTAAATATTCGGACAACAGGCCATATATAGGCTAATTGACTTCGCTGCAAAACGAAAGCCGCTATAGCCATTTCACGATTTCTTAACATCAAATCCATAAGGACATGAAGGTTTACAGAGCAAAGAACCGCCAATAAAATGATTTGCCATGTTGCGATATGCAAAGAGGCCCTACGCATCCAGCATTTTGGATCTCCGAATATTCCAAGGGACTAACATCGACTCGGATTATGACACTTTGTTGCAATCAAGAATGTGAATATCCACCACGGCACCACACCACAACAAAGGGGAAATTCTGAATAAACATTTAATATCGCAAGACTGCAATCACAAGAGACTTCCCAGGCCTTCGCAGAACTCGTATACCTCGATTAATAACGGGTGATTATTGAAGAGTTTAGATTTTCAGGTTGGCAGTACTGGTTAGTAATGGAGTCCAAACGTCATCTGTCAAAGTGAAAAGTTTTCAGTATACTCAGCCATTTATTCATGAAAAGACTTACAAAAGAGCAACGATTGCAGATTTTTGAAATTTATTATCAACATTCTTGCTCTGTGAAAAAATGTGCAAATCCGCAGTTTTATCGAAAAATTATGTTCAGCGATGAGGCTCATTTCTGGCTCAACGGATACGTAAATAAGCAAAACTCTCGCATCTGGAGTGATGAACAGCCACATGCCATACAAGAATTACCGATGCATCCCGAAAAAACGACAGTTTGGTGTGGTTTATAGGCTGGTGGCAGCATCATAGGTCCATTTTTCTTCAAAGACGACTGTGGAAGAAACGTTACCATCAACAGTGAACGATATCGAGCCGCGACTTTTTTTCCCCCAGTTTGCTGAGTTGAACTTGCTTGACATGTGTTTGCATCAAGACGGTGCCAATGCCACACAGCACGTGAAACAATGGAAATCTTGATTATTTCTTGCGGGGTTATGTAACGTTGTTAGTCTATTTGGACAAACCGAACACGATTGACGTCTTACAGAATAACATAACACGTGTAATTCGTGGAATACAGGTCGAAATGCTCGAAAAAGTGACGCAAAATTGGACCTCCCGAATTGACCATTTGAAACGGAGCCGCGGAAAACATTTACATGCAGTTGTTTCAAAAACGTAAATGGTAATGGCCGATTTATCGGTAACAATAAAAATTTTGAATATTCGATGCAAATTTGAGTGTTTTATTCGATTTATTAATACAAACGACGCTTAAAAAATCACCTGTTATTACATAACAAGCATCTAAATGTCAAAGGCGAAGATGTCAGCACGCAATAAGATCGGCACCAACTTATGTGCTAACTCCTCCCCCCGGCCACCACAAAAAAAAAAACACAATAATGGCTACAGATGTTAGCAGCTAAAAACGAGGACTACAAGTTTTTTTACAGGTGAAGACAGAGCTGTCATTGAGCCTTATATGCAAGAAGAACACCGTGAACACCGTGTTTTTAGAAAGATGTTACAAGAGCAACAAACGTTTTACAAAACTGTGGAACGTTAAAGCCGAAAGAAAAACTGCCAAAATTAGGCTGGAAAAACCGTAGCTATGTCACGATCGATGTCGAGAATTTGGAAGAACCACTTCTGCAGACTGTTAAACGGCGATGATAAAAAATCTGGCTCAGTGAATGATTCGCTTTATTTGTCCAAGTCATATCAGTATATCATTCATCAGGGCTCTACACAGTATTTCGTTCAATTTAATCAATCACAGGCATATGCGAGTCTGAAAGGGAAGGATAATCCTTAGCAATTTCCAACTTTGTAGCAACTAAGCCAAAAAAAAAAACACACTCTAAGCCTCACTACTACTTACTACATCTCCAACATATCTTTGCAGACCTGCCTTTAAGCTATACTCAAACCATTCTTTATATTCTACAAGCTCAACCCTTACCGATGAGCCAATAGGATTTAAGCTCGTCATCCCAGAGTAAGAGTCAATGGAACATGGTAGCATCGATATTGATATTGATATCGATGTCGATACAATATTCTTCTTGAATCCTAATCCTCTTCTAAGGCTGAACGAAGGTGTGGAGCAGCTTTTTTTGTATACCCAAAAAAAGATTCCCTTACGATTCACAAAATTGGTATGGTAAGCCGGTTAGGTTTCAACAATTTCGTTCGTATCTGGTTTACAAATTTGAAGTAGGTGTATCTACGATCCACGTCTAATATGCATGAAACATATCCGCCAAATCCAATCTTCCTCAACACCTGACCTTCGTCAACTATCGACGATGTCCGAATTATAAATCAAGTTATACTTGACACCCTATGATTATTCACGCCGGATCTACCTCTATATAAATGTTTGGAGCAACAGACTCGGCACTAAATAGCTTTCTCACAACTGTGTGTGAGTGTATACTTCTTGGACGATGGTGGGACCTCCTGTTTTATGCCGACTCCAAACGGCTAAGTTGAGACATTCAATACAACTCGAATGATTTTTCAGATCATCACGAGAAGAGGGCCAGTGAAAAATCATTTTCGGTGTTGCCACGGCTAGGTATCGAAACCAGACCTGCACAGCAGTTCATCGCACTTACCTAAGACATTCCTAGCCATTTCATAATTAAATCCAGACCACGTTATTAACCGCCATAATTTCCTTTCGGATTCCTCTGGCACTGATCTGACAAATGATTCAGGAAGTAAGAATTCTCTCGAAAATCTTATCACAAATCTGCCGTTCAGATTCGACATTAGACTGTAGGTCCCGCAAACGTGCAGAAAGTATACATGAAGTATACATGAACGGTTGTGAGAAACACTAGACCCCAAGCCATAACAATCCCATTGCTGCAATTTTAGCTTTAAAAAAAATACAAAATTTTGGCGCAACAGGCTCGTTAGTACCCAGGGCCGAGCTTTCTCACAACCGTCATGTGTGCGTGTGTACTTCTTGCACGATAGCGGAACCTCCTGTTTTATGCCGACTCCGAACGGCGAATGTGAGATAATCTTTTCTTGGCCATTGATACAACTCGGATGATTTGTCAGATCATCACGAGACGAGGGCCAGTGAAAAATCATTATGTTGCTACGAATCTACGTTGCTAAGAATCGAACCCAGACCTTCTGCGCGGCTGTTCATCGCACTAGCAATCGCGCCACTAAGCTTTCGGATCAACGTAAATATTCTACTTCCACCTCACCGACTCTGCTTCGTACCTAACAAATGTCTACAACAGATGTACCTCCTTACCTAACAAATGTCCACAACAGATGTACCTCCTTACTTCATTCTAAAAACAACACCATACTATTCCAAAAATGGATGTCTTGGCCGTTTTACAGGTGCAATTCCCCCAAAACAAGACATTGAAAGACATGGAAATGCATTCCTTGAAAATGTCCACTATCGAGCGGGGTGTGTATGCGGTGACACAGTTCTGTTGGAACCACCTGTCATCCAGTCCTAATTAATCAATTTGCGGTAGTAAAAACTCGTTGAACCTGAATCTGTATCGCCCACCAGTCAGTAACCCTGTTACCCAAGGCATCCTCCAAAAAGCAACTATTTGGATTTGCGGGTTAGGAGCTTCTATCCCATTTGTTTCGGTAAACCAAAGTACCATAGGTTTCCTAGGGTCAGTCTTCGTCGTATCTCTAAAAGCATTTTCCTACCTCTGGTGAGTGTTGATATTAAGGGAATCGTCTGAGGTTGAGGGTCGAAAGTACTTTATCTCTTGTCTTGATCACCTGTTCATCAATGATTCTACAACGCTGCGATGGGAGATATCAATGAAGTCGATATTGCCCGCATATCCCAATAGCTGGGAGTATTTAGTAAAACTGGCGCCTTTCGTGTTTACACCTGCACCAGACACTATCTATTCCAACACCAAATTAAAAAAAGTCACATGATCTCCATCTCCATTTTGAAATCCATTCCAGATTTCGAAAAGCTGCTTCCGAACAGTACGTTGAAACGCGTGTTCTTTAATTGCCCCAATGACCGGCGTAAATTGCGCATTTCATGGGTCGGCGACATTCGAATTCTGCATTTTTTTTTACTTCAAATATATCAAAACCAAATTGACAGTTGCCGCCATTTGCAAAAGTTATAGCATCTTCCGATAGCGTGTGATACATTTTAAGCCACCTTTCTGGTCGTGATAGATAGAATGATTTATTTCGTATTTAAATGTAGTAATTCATGCTTTAATAGCGAAACATGTTCCCGAAACTGTCAAACTGTAATCTGATTTGCCAATTAATTTTGTTTTAATCCCGTCAGTGCTCCTGAATGAAACCTCTCCAAATGCAAGTGTGTTTTTTAAACCACTTTCCCTCCTCAAAATACAATTGATGTTGGCAATCATATTACAAATAACAGCATTGTTGAGTATTTCCACTTCAATTAGATTGTTTTGCAACATAAATTTATTTTCAAAACAAAAACACAATTGATTACGAAAGTAATAGCTAGTCATACAGAGCACAGCACAGGGTACGTTCAATAATAACAATGAACGCTTCTGACAGCTAGAGATTATTATGATGACGCATTAACCGTAAATGATGGATTTTAATAGAATTTGGTTTATTTATTTAATCTTCATAATTATTTTGTTTTGACATAAATTTGCTTTTAGTCAAGATTAACACGGAGGGTCATTTAGTTAATTAAATCATAAACATGAACATTAAACTTGAACTCTGACCATTTTAAAAGAAGGGAGGACCATCTGTTAGTTTAGTTTTGAAACACATAATTTTTTACACTGACAGTGTTAATGTAAAAAAAATAACAAAATGGAGGATTCATGGTACCGTAGCATGGAATGCCAAGATTTGTGCTTGGGCGACTTTGGAGAAAATTGTAAATTTATCTTAACTTCCAAAGTGAGTGCTGTGTTTTTAAAACTGCTTTTGTTGCACTTTTGACAAGGCTTGGCAGAATGGCTTGAAGTGCCTAAGAAATTGTAAAAAATGTATGTATTGGGACGAATGACAAATGTACTGCAAGGAAGCGTAAATGAAAAACATTTGCACCTTCTGAAGGGTCTTACAATAGGGACTTCCAAACTTTGACAGTTGAAAGCGGCCATATTGTTGAAGCGGAATTAGCTGTCATTTGTTCAGTCTGTTTGACCAAATCGCCATGGACGGACATAGCGATCAACAACACGTGCAAATAATAAATTTTTTTTATCAAAAAGGGTGTTCTGTTCCGGCAACGTTCCGCGCGCTTCGCCCATTTTACGGTCGCCATAGTCTTTCTACAGAAATGACTATTCGCAGTGTGGTGGATAAATTTTAGTCCACTGTAGTATTTCAATGAACGAGAAACCAACATCCGTACTTCGAAAAAGCACAAGATTTGACAAGATCCGATGATTACCAACTTCGTTTGACCTGAACTGGATGAAAGGACACCAACACCATATCAACCGGACGGCGATATCTGCCACAAAGCTCAAGTCAAATGGATATTCATGGTCATCTCACGTAGAAATGATGGAATTGGCCACCGGGATGGTATGAATGGAAGAGTATTTCAATATGAACTTACGAACTTTGACAGTTGAAAGCGGCCATATTGTCGAATCGGATTTTACGTTTTAACTTGGGTATGCAGCCGAACAAAACTAAACTGGCCGAGCAGCTGAAGGTAAACGACCATAGAAAACAACTCGTGTTCGCTGAATGGGCTCTGGAGCAGTTGGAAACTGACTGTAATTGTCATCGAAAAATCATCTTCAGATATGAGGCCCATTTCTGGATGAATAGGTCAACAAACAAATTCTCGAATTAGGGAATGAGTTCCATGAGCGTCCAATGCATCACGAAAAAATCCCTGTTTGGTGTGGCTTTAGGGCTGGCGACGTCATCGGTCCATATTTCTTTGAGAACGAAATCAACGACGAGTGCTAAAGGTCGATGATTACCAACTTCATTTGACCTGAATTGAATGATATGGACACCAACAATATGTGATATCAACCGGACGGCAATACCTGCCACAAAGCTGAAATCAAAATGCATACTCTGCACGAGCAATTCAATAGCATGGTCATCTCACGTAGAGGTGATGGAACTGGCCACCGAGATGTTTTGATTTGACCTGTTAAGACTTTTTCTTGTGGGGTTTTCTGAATACGCAAGTCTATGCGAATAAGCCACAAACAAAAAGCGGCACTTATTGCCAACATAACCCATGCCAACGGTCAAATTCAGCCTGATTTATGCGCCAGAGTTATGAAAATTTGACATTTCGAATGCGCGCCACCCATAGAAGCTGCGGAAGACATTTGAACGACGATTTATTCCATACATAATGGCATCGATAACCCCTATAAGGGGTTAAAAAAGTCCAACGATATCTCACACACACGTTGTTCCATTTAAATTAAAAAAAATATGAAGCGCTTAATGAAAAACTCTTTACACATCCGATAAACTTTTTATTGCCAGGATTTGGCTGGGAACCATGAAAGGTGATTGTATTCAAAGTCAAACTTCTTGTCGTACTTCTATGAATGTTTAATGGGCAGTTTCGAAAATGTATACCTGTTTCGGAAAGTGTAATGTTTTCATCGTTCAAAATATACCCGTTTCTAACTTCCATCAACCAGCACGTGTTGGTAATAAAGAAAAACACAAACGGCTCCTTCACCAGTCCCACCATCATGCATCTTCCAACCTTCCACCTTGGAGCACACTTTTGTTGGTCTACATTGTTTTTCATTTTTATGCCCAACATAACCTTGTGACCACATGGGACACCGAATGTTGTGTCACGGCAGAGCTTTAAGTGTGTGTTCCTAATTAGTTTCGGCTCTCAAGTAGCATGTACACACTTTGTTATGATGCCCATACGAGAGTGACACACTCTCTAAAGGTGTTTACTGAAGCTTAGCGCCTTAACGATAATAGACGTGTAAATATGTGTCACCTGGACATAAGGCTAGAAAGTCGCGCTAAATTAATTTGTCAGATAAGCACACCCGGGGATGAGAGAGTATGACAAACAGAAATCACGAGAACTATAAGAATCACTGAACCGTTAAAGGCATTGAGAGTCGCTGCAAAAATAGAACGAGAATGTGTGTGCTTTATGTAAGGGAATATCGTTGAAATGTGTCACGAGAAACAAATGAATTATTTTCCTTGGTTTCTGGGAATTTCGTTTTTTTTGTCTGAAGAATGTCAAGAATATCAGATGTCATACAAAAGAGCAAAAAAAAAAAAAAAAAACATGAAACCTCCCAAACAAGACACAGCATGGAATTTATGTGATATTTTCAACAAGAAAAGGAAACCAATGTGCATGGGGATTTCCTGGTATTCAGCTTTGAGACAGGTTAGCAATGATTCCTTATTTATAGCTGATGTTGTGAATTGGTTAGAGGTTTAAGGGTGGGAAGTTGTATTTATTTTCCACAGAAATTCTTTTGAGTTTACTTTGATTATGCTGTGTCAACGTGGATGAATGAATGCTTTCCAGAAATTAGCTAAATCATCTTACAGTCTAGGTGGAGGGATTTTTTAAATCGAATTCATAGAATCCAGTGGATGTATGGAATCGAAGATGTACATTTTGTTCGTGTATCGATATTAAGAACAGAACAACTTATAAAAAATCGACGAAATAACAATGGCATTGAGATTGAAGACATCCAATGAATGAACTCTATGGTGCTGTCATACGCAGTCACAAAGTCGATGATAGGATAATGTGTCTCGACCGGTTCTTTTCTAGAATTTGTCTAAGCGTAACAATATGGTCTATGTTGGATCTGCCGGGCCGGAGGCCACAAAGGTAAATGTCTATATGTGTTTTGAAAAAAGGCTTCAGACGTTCACACAATTACTTTGGATTGAATCTTTTGTTTGACATTTAGCCAGAAATATTCGACCATTTTTGATCTGGCCTCCATATGTAAAGCCCCAAACTTGAGTTCAACTTCCACGTCTGGCCGGGTGCTCCAAAACCGAAATTGTACAGCCTAAAATGGATTAAAAACCTACTTAAGTGGCCCTACAGTCCGGAATGAACCTGGACCTCTTCAATTAGCCCGGTCCTTAACTAACTGCCTCCAGTTGCGCACTTCAAGTTGAGGCCAATTTCTACTTGTGCGCGTCACTTAAGGCGAGGCTTCCTCTACTGCGTCCGACGTCTGGCTGAGAATTGAAGACTCTGCGATCCGAAGTATTGGTGTCCATTCGTTCTACATGTCCTAGCCATCTTAAACGTCCAATGCGGAGTCGGGGCATGTCGCTGTACAGCTCGTATAGTTCTTGGTTGAATCTTCGTCTACATAGCCCGTCAACGCAAACGGGACCGAAGATTTTTCGAAGAATTTTCTTCTCAAATTGACCAAGGATTTCTTCATCCGCTTTTGAGACGATCCATGCTTCAGCGCCGTAGAGCAGGACTGGGATGATCAGGGTCTTAAATAGGATCTCCTTAGTAGTTCGAGTGAGGGCTTTACTACTGAATTGCCTTCTTAGCCCGAAGGAAGAGCGGTTGGCAAGAGTAATTCTTCGTTTATTTTCAGACAAGTTGTTGTCAGAGTTAACAGCGGAACCGAGATAGACAAAGCCCCGTAAAGTTATATCTGTCAATGGTGACGTTCTGTCCAATCCGTGGATGTTGTGTGTTGACAGAATATACTTATTCATGCCCTCATTTTCTGCTAAACACATTTTTGCCGCTTCCGTCTCTATGCTAGCAAACGTGGCTATGACATCACGTTGGGTCCTACCAATGATGTCAATATCGTCGGCGTATGCTAGTAGTTGTACAGATTTTTGGAAAATTGTGCCTCTGGTGTTGGCTCATGAGTTTTGCACAATCCTCTCAATAATCAGATTGAATAAGTCACATGACAGCGCATCGCCTTGCGTTAACCCTTTTTTGGTATCGAATGCGTCGGTGAGGTCGTTTCCGACCCTGATGGAGCAGCGAATTCTCCATTGCCATCCTACACAAACGAACGAGTTTGGGCGGTATACCAAAACTAGAAATGGCTCTGTATAGTTCGTCTCTATAAATTCTGTCGTATGCGGCTTTGAAAGCGATTAATAGGTATTGGGTATCGATTTATACTTCTTGGGTTTTTCCCAGGATTTGCCGAAGTGTGAAAATGTGATCGGTTGTGAAGTTTTCTGGCCTAAAACCACACTGATAAGGGCCGGTCAGGTTGTTGGTAAACGGTTTCTGGCGTTCACATATTACGGAAGATAAGATCATGTAAACGATGTTGAGGAGCGCAGTTTAGAGAGTCTCCTTTTTTGTGGATCGGGCAAATGATGCTGAGGTTTCATTCTTCAGGCATACTTTCTTCCGACCAGATTTGGCTAACGAGCTGGTGGGTGTTATTTACCAAGTCCTCTCCGCCGGCTTTATAAGGCTCAGCAGGAAGGCCGTCATTTCCGGCAGCCTGATTAAGCTTGAGTTTAGATATTGCTATCCTTACTTCACTAAGGTCGGGTGGTTGGCAGTTTTCGCTATCGTGGAATGGTTCGTTCTGCCTGACAGCGAAATGTTGTTCTTCAACAGTCTGCAGAAGTGGTTCTTCCATATCCACAGCATCGACTGTGTCTCAACTACGATATTTCCTTGTTCATCTCGACAGGATTCTGTTCGACCCATGTATCCTTGGCTTTGACGTTTTACACTTTGGTATAACTTGCGAACATCGTTCCTGGAGTGGCACCTCTCTATATCCTCGATCGCGCGCTTTACTTGATCTTTTTTTTTCTTTCTGAAAAGCCGGTGTTCTTCCCTTCTTCTCTGCCTATAGAGCTCAACCGGAGCTCTTGTCTTCATCTGCAGCTAAACCTTGTAGGCCTCGTTCTTGGCTGCGAGTATCTGTCGGCATGCCTCATCAAACCAGGGGTTTCTTGTTGGTGGGCGCGAGAAACCTAGTTGCGGCTGATCTAATGGCTTGTTGGCATCGTTGCCATTGTTTTTCGACGTTGGATGCTGTCAAGAGGTTAAGGAATACGCGTTGCGCGAAGGTCTTGGCGATCCCTTGCGATTGCAGACTTTCGACATTAAATTTTTTCACAGTATTTCTGGATTGTTGTAGCGTGGTGGATAACCGCATTCTTACCTTAGCTGCAACAAGGTAGGATTCAAAAGCGTGACAAAAAAACATGTAGGAGACATAGGATTAGCGAACTTTTCACCTTCGCTTGAACATCGTTGAAATATCTCCTGCGTTACTTTATATTATCGCTGTTTTAACAACCAATGCCTATTGAAGTATTCAGCTGCATTCTTCCTAGTCAACAATTCATCCACAACACTCCCTACGCTATGAATACAAAACAGTTTACCCTCAAGCCTATCCTTGGATGTACGCTGAAATACAGAGATTCATACAAAAACCGAACAAGACGAATGTAGAATGTTCTACCAAACTTGTTTTTTTCTTCATATTATAGCTTATAGCCAGGTAAAAACAATATGCATCGGTATCTCTTTCCTTTTTATCCGCAATATCCTTAACGCCCGCAGTGTGCTCAAATATATAGAGGGTGTTCCTTGCCCCTTGAGTGCCCGCAACTTCTAAAAAAATCACGGAAATGCCTCTGTAGACTGTAATTCGTGAAAGACGTGGGATCGACTTGAACACGAAAATCAAGACTTCGTTGATGGTTTGGTGCATGCCAATTTCTATGGCAATACCTTCGTATTTCAAGAGTTCTGGCTGTAATGATTCAGAACCGGCTGCCTTGTTGTTCTTCAGCTTTTTAATGGATGCGAAACTTTTTTACATCCAACTTAGGGATCCCTTAGAGATTTTCAGATTTTTTTTTTCGGTGGAACAACAACTCATCAGAAGGTAACTTTTCCTGTAAAAAAACGGTTTCCTTACTTCGCAGCTTATAGTTATGATAAATTTCATTAATGGTACATACAACAAAATTACCTGCTCTACTCTTTTAGCAGAATGGGTGAGGAGGCGAATCCAAATAAATTTAGTCTCAGAAAATCTCCGCTTTGCCAAATGAGGAATGGTGTTCGACTTGTGCAGATCTCGAAAATATCGGAGGGAATAAGTCTAAGAAAATCTCCGCTTTACCATATGAGGAATGGTGTTAGACTTGTGGAGATCTCGAAAATATCGGAGGGATCCATAAGCGGAATACGCCTATTATTGTTGCCTGAATACATCTTTAATTCCGTGCGGGTCTGTTGATTGTTGTTTCGGAGATCCTACGATTTAACTTTGAAGTCAGCCACCAGTTGTTAAGCTTTGACGTAGAATTGACGGATGTTCTTCTTGTCGCGAGACTCTTCTATTTTTTTCTTTGAGCATTGAGTCGTGTGTTATTTGTTTTTCTAAGCAGGATTTTCTTCTTTCCTTCTCCTGACTCTATACTCTTTTCTTATGACGTTGGTTTTGCGTTCCAGCGTCTTGATATGGTACCCCTATTTTGGTACTGCAAATATCATCATGCCACGAACATCTTTTCGTTAGCGGTTACCTATTGCGCTGCTGTCTCTCACTGAGTTGTTTCTTGTAAACTCTAGCAATCTCCAGTTCAATAAGGCGGCCAAGATGAAGTCTCTTTGGACAGTTGAACTATGGATTTGGCAGCGACGAGAAAATGGTCCGATTCGAGGTTTTCCACTCTGAATGTATATTCGATGTATTAGATAGGTGCACCGGTTTTTGGTTTGGCGGTCCGACGATTGGTTGCTTTGTGGAATCTAGTCAATAAAACCAAGTACTGCTGATAGCAGTATTACAAGCTGGTACCAAGTTTACTGATCGGAACACAT
Source organism: Rhingia rostrata (assembly GCA_949824845.1). NCBI lineage: Eukaryota > Metazoa > Arthropoda > Insecta > Diptera > Syrphidae > Rhingia > Rhingia rostrata. Next base: position 20,007,346 of record OX463757.1, read on the forward strand.
TATCTGTCGTTTCGTGAAATGTGCTTTCCAACGAACCCGCCGAAGATGATTTTCCTTCCGATTATAACGTCGTATTCCAGACACGCTATGTATTGCTCTGTCCAGGCGGTCGCAAGATTCCTCTTGAGGAATATGCGTGTGCGCATTCGGATCACAGCCAGGTGATCACCGATTTAAAGTCGATTACTCTTAACCTGAGTAGGCTTCCCCCAAAACGAACCCGCTTCAGAATATGTGCAGCCTTTGGTTACAACTACAATAAATGCCGCGTGTATTTCTTTTTTGTATTCCGTGGACAGATCTGTGTGCAGCGTGCTTACGATCCAAGTGAAGGGTTTACCAAGAAGTACTTCCGAACTTTCACAGTTGATAGCGGCCATATTGTTGAAGCTCTGTCGAATTTACTGGCATTTATTCATTCTGTTTTGCCAAATCACCATGGAAGGACATAACGTTCAACAAGACGTGCAAATTAAAAAAAAATGTTTTAACAAAATGGGTGTTCTATTCGGGTAACGTCCGGCAAGCATCTCCTATTTTACAGTCGCCATAAGCGTCCTAAAGAGAGGACTATTCGCAGTGTGGTTAATTAATTCGATTTCAGATAAACCAACACACATACGCCGACAAAACGCAAGATCTGCCGAGAACGTTAGAGCTATCTTTGAGACTGTGCAGCAATTTCCAAGGCAGCCAATTTCGTGTCGTTTACAAGAACTCTGCCTTTCGCAAAATTTTGCATCGCATACAAAATTCAACTGACCCAGGAGTTGAAGGTAAACGACCATAGACAAGGACTTGGACTTGGAACTGACCCTAATCTTCATCGAAAGATCATCTTTAGCGATGAGTTCCATTTATGGATGAATGCGTTCGTCAATAAACAAAATTTGGGACGGTACCCATCCACATGAGATACAAGAGCGTCTAATGCATCCCGAAAAAATCATCTCAGCTTGGTGTGGATTTTTGGCTGGCGGCGTCAACGGTCTATATTTCTTTAAGAACTACGTTGGCCAGGCCATCACCATCAATGGCGTGCATTACAGCCAACGCCGTTTGGCCTGAATTCCATGATATAGACATCAGCGACATGTGCATTCGATAGGATGGAGCTACGTGCCACACAGATCACGAAGCATTGGAAATTCTGGACGAGCGATTCGAAGACATGGTCATCTCACGTGGAAGTGATGGAACTGGCCACCGAGAAGGTGCGATTTGACATTTTCTGGTGGGGTTTTCTGAAGTCGCAGTTTTATGCGAATTAGTCAAAAACTAAAGCGGTACTCAATGCCAAAATAACCCCTGCCAACGGTCGAATTCAGCCTGATTTATGCACCAGAGCGATGAACTGTGGTATGAGACATCTCAGAGGTCCTAGTTTGCACTTGTGCTCCCACAGATTAAGATCCCAGACTCTTTGATTTGAGTCTGGGAAGTTATGTTTCTGCCACAAATAATGGGACCTCCCGTGTATTTCCGATTCCGAACGACATATTTGAAAGGCTTCTCAAGACATTTGTGTACTTGGATGTTTGTCGAACATTCGCAAGTCACAATAGGTGGTACAAACACTTTATCCAAGTTTAGTAGTCCAACGCACTTACTACTAGGCCACTGCATCCACCGATTTTGATGGATTTCCTATCTGACAAATACCGACCTACAGATACTCTGTCGTCATTTGTGGATGACGATTGTTGTGAGTGTTACTCTTCCACAGTTAAAAATCCATACATTGACAAAGAATTAATCCATTGAAGGACCTAATTCCATTATTTTCCTCTGACTGGATTTCCAAGCCTTCGATTCAAAGCATCGAATTTTGTAGTTTATCTGGCATCACCCCAGTCTCCAGTTTGTAGCTCTTTGCCAAGTTCCCATTTCACTAATGTAATCGTACATCCCTTTCTTTGTTGCTTTCCAACAAAAGACATCGTCCCTCATCCTAATGAACAGTAAACCTTCATTAGCACAATATTACGTGATCCCTTCCATCATCATTCAAACCCCCATTATCCGTAAACGTATTTATGTAGATAACGTGTTAACGCTCCATCAATTTCCGACAGCACTCTTCCATTTCCAGTGCGCTTCTCTGCATGCAAACTATCAATTCGTCGTAGCTATTCGCCCCCGCAACTCAGCCAGGCCTCCACCCAAATGCAATATCCATGTATAGGACTGTAGGAGTCTTGTAATTCTTGAGTCGCATGGCACGCTTGTCAGCAAAAAAAAAAGAAATAAGAAAACCTCCATCGAAACATCACCATCTGATGGTGGTTGTTGTTGGCACTCCTTAGCACGCTGGTGCCGACAACCACCGACCGCCGCCGCCGTCACTTAGCCACTCAATCCTAAGCTGTTTATATTTCCCATTAAGAGAATTCCAATGTTATTGCCTCGCGTCGAAAAGTAAATAAACCCAAACGATGACAACATAACGCCATCTAATGTCAGTACGCCACAACAATAACAACAACAACACTAGCAATAACCTAGTCCGTCGAAACCGCAGACTGTCGATTCTCATTCTATCGACCGTGACATATTTTTCTAAATGTTCCCTACCGGTCTTGGTAACACTTGCTACCGCAATCAATCTTGAGAACGTGAGAATGGTTGTCCAAGATAATTAAATGCGCAAATTCTCACAGATACTTGGAGACGGCCCAATGAAAACACATACACATGTGTCCGGCGGATACGTGTTATCGGACCGATCTAATTGATTTCGAGCAGTTTGAGTGCACCACTTGGACTTACGTGGGCTTTGGTTAAAAATAAATTGAATGGCAACTGCCAAAAATATCCATAAACTGGATTAAGTATCGAAAACAAGATGATTATTTCAGTAATCAGTGTCGCGACGTGTTGTCGAATTGGAAGACATTTTTTGAAGGCATGGGGGTGACCAAGTGTCATTGCAGGGGATGTGTAATGGAGTGCTAGCTGTTGAGGTGTTAGTCGAGAAATGGGTTTTGGCCGAAATTGCTGACATGTTGACATTTTGAATAGATTCTCGAAGCAAACAGGCATTTGTTAAGCTTCTGGCTTATGTTCGAGATACAAATAAAAGCCTTTAAGTTCTTTTGGAGTATGACGACAAAGTAGGTTATTAAATTGCGTTTTTATTTTAACTTGGGAAAGGGATGTATATGATGACCATCGGGCTAATTGGAGCGGCATGTTGGTTGAGGCCCAGGTTCATTCCGGACTGTAGCAACTAAGTGAAGTGAAGTAAGCAATATATATTCAGCACTTCAAGGGAACCTCACCTTTTACTTGGGGTTCATATTTCATGAAATTGGTAGACGTGTACTGACCCTAATGCACATATTCCATTGCAGGTGGCAGCTGCAGAGCTTCAAAAATGAAGTCAACGGTGACATCTACAGTCCCAGTTAGGATGGACAAAGTGAATACCCAAAGGGAGCTGTTCTCGACATGTCATGTCATCAGGAATAATCTCTAGGGTAAGTTAGACTCTTGGAAACAAAAATGGTGGCGGATGTGCCGAAAGGGCAACGCTAGCGTTCAATCCTGATGAGGATTCTCAAGGGTAAGTAAGGCCCTTGAAAACAAAAACGGTGACGGATGACCCAAAAGGCCAACGCCAGCTGTCAATCCTGAAAAAGATACTGATAACCTCGTGACCTATGGGTGTCTTATAAATTGGAACCAACACTCCAGGTTGGGAGTAGCGTCGTCATGTTAATTTTCTTACCACGTAAAAAAAGCTAAACAACAGCATTGGGAACCAGATCTCCTCAAGTATCAACCAGACCATGAAAGTCCACGGAAACCGACTTAAAAGAAAGCACCTGTAACGTAAGCACGCTGTACAGCCCGGTTGCTAATAAAAAAATTTGAATCTGTCTACAGTAGATGGCAGAAATCACTGCGATACCGGAAATACGTTGGACAGGATGACGAATACTCAAACGAAAAACATGCGACATTTTTTACAGCTGCCACCCAGGGCTGCACATATTAGGATGAGGAATCGTTGCCTGGGGCTGACTTAGGCCAAGATTATTCGACTTTTAGTCGGGTAATTATCGGCTGGCTGTGATCAGTAGAGCAACGTTTTGCAATATGAGCGTTATATAAGGCGGGCGAAAAGAAGAAGTTGTTTGCCCTTCACAATATCGGTTGCGGCTCGCGCAGTGTGTGCCGTTGCTCCGTCCGGTTGGTACCACATGTCCTCCAGTCCTAATTCGTCCAATTGCGGCAAAAAAAAACTCGGTGAACATGGCCCTATAGCGTGCACCGTCCACTGTTGTCGTTTGACCAGCGGCGTTTTCGAAAAAAAGGACTCCTCCAGCGAGAACAGCGCACCGTGCAGTAACTTTGAGCGGGTGTAATGGCTCCTCGTGCAATACTCTTGGATTTTCGGTGCCCCAGAAGCGATAGTTTTGCTTGTTCACGTACTCGCTGAGGTGGAAATAATCCTAATCGCTCATTATGATTTTGGTCGCGAAAATCGTCCAATTCGATTACTCCGCGTTCTTGGGGAGTGTATGGCTAATGGCTTGTTCACTTGTATTTTACATCTGTCTAGTCCACAAATGTCAAAACAGATTTGACATTGGCGGCCATTTGCAAAAATAAGACCATCTTCCAATAGGGTGATCTCATTTGGCCCACCTTGTATGTGGTGCACACGCCCCTACCGATGAGACTGAAGACCCTATCAAGTAGGAATTTTACGATCTCATGGACGTAGCCTAAGGAGCCTTTCCGTTATACGATGTGAAAATCGTACTAGGTGACTTCAATGCGAAATCAGTACTAGCGAACTTCAATGCGAAAATCAGTAAGGAGAAGATCTTCGGCGGGTTTGTTGCGAATGTAGAAGTAGTCGAAATCAACATATGATAGGCTGCCAGGAACTTCCGAAAAGATATATTTATGTCTCCAAAGGATATGATAGAAGAGACACATATCAAGGCGCTACAATACAAAACAGATTGGAAGAGTACCGAACCAGGATAAGGAAAGAGAACAAAATCTTGCGTAGGAAAATAAGAGAACACGTAGCCTCCCGGCTCAGGGAAATCAAAGAGTCTCGCGACGGTGCATTGCACTAACACCCGTGAGTGGGGAGGTGGGGGTTTTGGCAAAATTAAAAAAAAAGGAAATAAACCTTGAAGCGCTTATTTCCTTTTCGAAATGGATATAACTTTCGTGGATGTTAATGCCTTTTACTTGTGGGGCTTCTTTCCTTTGCATGCGTCCAAACTCTTATGCAGCCCAAGCAGGGGGATTGCCCCGCTTGGTCTATTTCATTTTTTTCGGGAATCTAGCCCTGCGGGTTTTAATTCCGCCGAAGTTATTCCACCGTACCCTCACGACAAGAAGAAAATCCATAAATTTCACAAGAAAGCCAATAAACTGGCAGCTGCCTTCAAAGTAGGAACACAGGCTCTACGAAATTACAATAGTAACCTAGTCACTGATGCGCAAACAATTGCATCTTCATTCAGTCGGCATTTCCAGCTGCTAGATAGTGAGATCATGCCCGATGACTGGAATATCAGCTCCAAAATTATGCCAAAAAAAAAATAAAAAGTTTTGTCGCAACAGGCTTGTTAGTAGCCAGGGCCGAGCTTTCTCACAACCATTCATGTGTGCGTATGTACTTCTCCACGATGGCGGGACCTCCTGTTTTATACCGACTCCGAACGGCGAATTTTTTGCTACTACTCGGATGATTTGTCAGATCCAACAGCTAGAATCGTACTATGGTCTATGCCAGCCAACAAGCCAGCGACGACGATTGATGAACTTCGTACGAATATCGAACTTGAAATTGCAGCAGTATCGGCCGATTTATGCTTGAAAACCGTCGAAAATTGGGTTCAGCGTCTGGACTTCTGCAAGCGTGCCCGTGGTAGCCATGCAAAATAAATCGAGTTCCATACAAAATGTCATCGAACGTACTTTCACAGGAATAAGGAATTTCATTGATGTCCAAAACCGTTTGTGTTTTATTTAAAAATACTTTTGTAGCGCTCTTATTGAAAAACCCGATATATATATCGTACATCGGCCCACTTTAGGTGTCACCAAAGGACACTGATCAATAGGCGGACACGAAGAAAGGCTAGCCCTCCACTCAAACGACTTCTGCAGGAACTGTATGGACGAAAAAGAAAAAAAAAAGACTTCATCTCCTTTATAACTAACCGGCCCTATCAACCAAAGAAAGCTCCATCTTGGAGTGCACTTCTTTCAAAATCCCTGCGATTTGACAAAAACGGAATCGAAAGAAAAGTCTCCTGCGTTTCATTAAATGCTCAGGATGGTTTTCTCACTGAAAGCAAAAATTATAAAGCAATACAGATGGCGCACTGCATATAAGGACATATTTTCGATGGCGGGTTGTACTGGCACAGCCCACCATATATTTGGATCTCGATTCTCAGGGGTGCACGTGCACACCGCCCGCCAGTACCATGAAGCTGGTGAGCGAAAGTTTCTGTTTTTTTTTTTCGTCGTTTGTAAGTAAGGAGAATGGACAAGATCCACCGGTATCACAATGGTCCAAAATGGTCTAAGTGTGCTGGCGAACTCGCTGGCAGCCACTCTTACCCTACCTAACCTGAATATATTTGCAACAACATTCGGGATAATGTTGCACCCGCTTGACTAACGTTAAGGGCAATGCATGCCGCTAGTTCTTGTAAAAAAGATTTAGTTTACTGTCCCCTTGGGACGATGGTCCCTAATGTTTATTTAGCGCTGATGCAGGTTACTCTTAGCAACACCGATTTTAACAAACTTGAAGTGTGCCACTAAAGACTGGCCTAATGACAGCGGCATGTATACATGATGTTTGAGGTACAGGTTTGAGGTACAGGTTTATTAATTGAGTTCCTGAAATGCGTAGAGTATTAAGTTCTAGTATTTCCCTATTATTAGTCAAGAGGATTTCCTACAAAGGACTGATTTTGATGCTAAGATAATTTCTTCAGGAAATTAGCTTTTGTGTTAAATACCGAAGCAATACTTCCACGTTAGAGGCTACTAGATGTGGGGTTCCTCAAAGAAGGGTCCTCGGTCCGATAATATTCCCTCAATCAGGCCTATCGCGAAAAAATTTTCTTAGGAAACTTTTCTCATTCAGCAATCTGATTTACATTGCTGACAATTGAAAAATTCCCGCAAAATTTATTCGTGTTAGGCCTGATTTACTTGCGGTATACTCGAAAGCAGGAGGCTATGAAGGCAGTCGCCTTCGTCCGCTTTTATTTGTTCAGTTGAAGATTACATTTTCCATTTGTTTGTTTATTTTAGACAAACATTTTTCTGTCGTAGGACTTGTTGCGTTATATAAAGATGTTCCCAACAAATGCTGCTTCCTATCTATCTACAGATGGAAAAGCTTACGCATTGATGATACCAGCGTGAAAGAACGCCTCATCCTCATAATGATAAAGCGTCATCGGATTTGTGAATGACAAGATCGAATAAAAAACTCCCACGATTGTAAGAGAACGCCTCCCATGTTCTTATGTTACTTTTATATATTTTTGGAGACAAATATTATTTTACTCTAATGGCAAGGATTAAGAACGCCTGTATGTGCTAGAAAAAGTTTGTGAATCAAAAAAAAATGTATTTATATCCTAACTCCCTGACATGACCAACTTACACGCGCACTCATCAAATCAAGTTCAATTCAAAGGTAGGTACCAACAAAACCCTGTCAACCATTGTTTTCCAAAACACACAGAGCCTAGCTTTTCCGGATTTAAATGCAAACTGGTTCAACAGACTAATGGTACTATAGATGATAAAATAGTACCCATCCACCCCCTGTTTGATTATACACTTCCTTTCTGAGAGCAACACCCTGCACCCTCAACACACAATCAATGTCCAACAGTGATGCGAGCAATTTGCTGTTCATTAATTCAACACACACAACAAAGACCACAAAATGATTAAATCCAATGGTGCACCAACGCTAGATCCAATTGTGTCCTCCCTCCGTTCAGCCCACGCATCAGTGAGTGACATTGCTATGCAATGACCTGTTTGTGAACATGGAGCACGAGCTGTACATGCAGCAACAAGCGTTTGGAGCCACGATAATGGGAAATGACTATATCGTCACATCGAACCGTGGAAAGGTTAGCTCCTCTAAAAATACCGCGAATAGTCGATTTTTGAATGCCCGCCCTTTATATCACGTAACACGAAAAATTGATTTCATTACACAAGCATTCGATTTGGAGTGTGTTGGTGTTTTGGAATAAAAGGATTCCAACTCATTACTGCAACCAATGTCATACTTCTAAAGGTGTCCTCTACATCGTTGTTCATTCTTGTGTTTACCTATTGTGCGTGTGGCTCGGCTCAGGAGTCATGTCGTCTTCGTATCGATTTAAGAAAGTTTCCGTGTGTGACCTTTACCGTTGCGAACAAAAGTCATTAACATACGGAATTGCATGTTCCAAGGATCTGGTTTAAGGAAACTCAAAAGCAAACAAAACTCAACCGTGGGCGGTGCTGGTCTATTGGAATGCTGCTTCGTTTGATGCTTTACGTCAGTGGTCTTGAGGTGTGCACGTGGAACGCTATTCTACACAAGAACGAAACCAATTTAATTAGCATACTGTCAGCTGCAGTCTATTAAAGTTTTCCACATGCAATCTGTGCGGCTGGGTACACGCTGTGTACAGCGTGCTACTGTTCCCAATTGCCGGTTTGACGTAGGATGGTCTTATTATGAACTTGCTGCATGACTCTTTTATGAAGAAGGAAGGTTCCTCTGTATAGGGAATGCAAATGTGCAGTTTTAATTAAATTCTTGTTTGTTGCATCGAGGAAAATGGTATTGGAATTAAAACGAGTCCATTAAGCTCCCTTGGGGCAGGCAGGGCGATGGAGGATATAAGCGGACTACAGAGGAAGGCGGATTTCATTGTAAATGGGGATTTACTTTTGTGAGAGGTTATGAATTATGAAGAAAAGTATTTAAAAGATGAGGAACATTTAATTTCATCTAACAGAGACTAATGGACTGGAAGGTGCCCTTTTTTTTATTAAATAGAGCAGTTAGCACGGGAAGGTTTTGAGTGACAGCGTGTAAAATATTTAGTGAAAGGCTGTCATTTCGTTGAGAAAGGGCTTAAAGCGGTTAGAATGGGAAGGTTTGGAGTGACAAAGTGTAAAATTATAAGTGAAAGGCTGTCCTTTCGTTCAGAGAGGTCGTTTAAAATGTGGGAATTCGACAACGAAACTAGTAGGAGGGTAGAAAAATCGTGGATTTCAAAACTTCTTCTTGAAAAGCTTTCGGCTTAGGGTTCCCTACCTAAGGCTAAAGGTTATGATATACCCAAGTCGTAAGAAGTGACTAAAATCTTACCTCCGTATAACAAAATGCGAATAAGAAAACATCAAGGTTTAATAAATACTCCAGGTGCAAGTCTAGCTTTACTGGAAAATTAACGAAAACTCCAGGTGCAACTCCAGCTTTATTGGAAAATCCACCCTCTTCGGAGGTCGAAACTAAGGATTCTGGGGAGAGGCACTTTTTACAACCTAGTTATCGTTTTATAAAAAGTTTAAGAGTAATCGATCTTCTCCATCAAGATCGAATAGCCCTGAGAAAAAAGTCTGCCGGGAACGCCAACGCACGAAAATCTGGACAAAAAAGTTTTTTTTTTTAAAGAAAATAAGGCACTGCGAATAAAGCTTAGCAAAATTGTTTTTCTCTATTAAGATCTTAAAAAGGAGGATCTGCTTATAGTAGAAAATACATGGTTCTAAGAGCACACATTTGCAGAATGAATGCTAATCTTGTCAGGAATACCAAAACGACGAAGAAAAGCTAGCACGCGCAAGAAATCGGGACGCTAGGAAAATATCTAGCAAGAAACGGAGAGGCGAGTCGTTGCCCGAAGTCGAGGCTATTTAAAAGAAATCCATAAAGAGCCGCACGAAGGACAACGACGAGTGCCATTTTGTGCCAATACCTCCATTAAACGTATCCGGTATACAGTTGCATAGCCTCCCTAAAGATGTCATTAATATATAAGGTTAAGTCTTAAAGAAATATTGCGCGGAAAGACTACGTCGATGACCCCGACGACTACAGAGCAGTGTCTCAAAAGCTAAAGCCTAAGCCCAGTGGTTTACGAAATTTCGAAATTAAGTTACAAAGGGCGCATCGGAGACTCTGTCCCTCATGCACGAAAGGAAAAGTCATAAACGACCTTTAAGACGAAAGGCTTAAAATTCTGGATGACGTTAATGGCATCCGGCGTTAAGATATGAAACCACTTGAGGAGCTGATGCCTACCCACTCCAAATCTCAGCCTTTTTTTTGGCGAACACCAAGTGCCCAAATCCTTGACTGCAGATATGGTCTAAACTTTTGTGTAAAGTCTTGTCAGCAACAGATGAGAAGGGACAGACCTGTCCTCATACTAAGGTATGTCGACCTTTTCCAAATCGGCAGCGGAAGAATCAACGGAGCGGAAGAAAAATTCAATGGCTTTGCTTCAACATATTAGGAGAACGGGTTATTTATCAACGTCAAGAATTAGTCAGGCCCCTTGAACAGAAATGTAAGCGGAACAGCCGAAAGGCAAACGGCAGCGCTCAATCCAGTTGGAAATGGCCAGGTCGGGGGTTGTTCTTTGAGTTAACTACCCACCCATGGAAATAACTATTAATACAAACCAAAAGCCTCGGAAAGGACTGATTTTATTGTTGACGACCCTGCTAAACGAAAAAAGGACAACGAAGTTCGTATGTGCACCTGAAATGGAAGAACAATAAACAGGAGAGGGACAGGCGAACAACTAGCGGAGGTCCTAAGCTACTACAAAGCAGACATTATTGCCATCAATACAAGGCAAAAAGAGAAAGAAAAACTGTGACATCTACATTGGATCTTGTTATAGTGAGCAGAAATAGCGACTTTTCGGATGTGGATTTGATATAAGTGTCAGTCTTAGGCAAGAAGCCTTATGTTTTCAAGACATAAGCGAACGCATTTTAGACAAATTCGCACGACGACCAAATTAGACGAATTCGCCAAATTAAGCCTCATAAGCGTTCACGGAGGTAAAATTTGGTATCGCGGATGGCTGCTTTTAAGAGCTCCTTGATACTTATGAGCGACTACCGAAGTACGATGTTAAGATCGTGCTGGGAGATTTTAACGCAAAGGTAGGAATAGAAGACATCTTTGGCAGTACTGTCAGAAAGCACAGCCGACACGACACCACGTCTGGCAATGGAATTAGGCTAATCGACTTCGGTGGGAAACATCATGCAAATATAGCCAGCACACGGTTTCCCCACCACGGCATTCACAAGGGGATATGGCGGTCTAAAGATCAATGAACGGGCAATCAAATCGCGATCACATTGCGATAGACAACAGGAACGCATTCAGTATTTTGGATGTCCGAAAGAAATACTGTGAACAAATTTAATGTCGAAAGACTGCAATCGCAAGAGACCGCCAAGACCTTTGCGCAACGCAACTCAAGCTTTCTTCTGAGCTTTATTAAGCAGGCGGAGATGCCAAATCCGGTCGGAAGAAAGTATGCCCGAAGAATGAAACCTCAGCATCGTTTGCCCGATCCACAAAAAGGAGACTCTCTAAGCTCCGGCAACTACAGAGGCATTATTCTCCCCAACATCATCTACAAGATCCTTACTGCCGTAATATGTGAACGCCTGAAACCGTTTACCAACACCCTGACCGGCCCTTATCAGTGTGGTTTAAGGCCAAGAAAGTCCACAACGGATCAAATTTTCACACTTCGGCAGATCCTGGAAAAAAACCAAGAAGTCCAAATCGATACCCACCACCTATTCATCGATTTCAAAGCCGCATACGACAGCATGTATAGAGACGAACTATACAGAGCCATGTCTGGTTTTGGTATACCGCCCAAACTCTTCCGTTTGTTAAGGATGACAATGGAGAATTCTTGTTGCTCCATCAGGGTCGGAAACCACCTCATGGACACATTCGATAACTAAGAAGGATTTAGGCAAGGCGTTGCGCTGCAGTGTGACTTCTTCAATTTGATTCTTGAGAGGATTGTGCGAAATTCCAATTTTCCAAAAATCGGTGCAACTACTAGCATACGCCGACAATATTGACATCATTGGTAGGACTCAACGTGATGACATAGCCACGTTTGCTAGTAAAGAGAAGGAAGAGGCGAAAATGGGTTTAGCAGGAAATGAGGGCAACACAAAGTATATGCTATCAACACGAAGGGATACACATCATCTACAAACCGGACAGGACGTCACCATTGCTTCTATTACCAACCGTTAGCTGTTTCTTCGAACTATGAAGGCAATTCAGTGGTTAAGTCCTCACTCGTAGAGTGGGTCTATTTAAGACCCTGATAATCCCAGTCCTGCTCTACAACGCTGAAGGCTGAAGCATGGACCGTCTCAAAAGCGGATGAAGAAATCCTTGGTCGATTTCAGAGGAAAATTCTTCGAAAAATCTTCGGTCCCGTTTGCGTTGACGGGCTGTGGAGACGAATATTCAACCAAGAACTATACGAGCTGTACAGCGACATGCCCCTGGTCAAAAAACTCCGCTTTGGACGTTTAAGATGGCTAGGACATGTAGAACGAATACATACCAATACTCCGGCTCCCAAAGTCTTCGAATCCCAGCCAGACGCCGGACGCAGTAGAGGAAGACTTCGCCTTAAGTGTCACGCTCAAGTAGAAACCGACCTCAACCAAATTGGAGTGTGCAACTAGAGGCAGTTAGCTGAGGAGCGGGCTAGTTGGAGAGGCAATAAGCGAAATACAGGCCTTCCTGACGAGCGGTATAAAGTCGGCGGGGATAATTTGGTGACATTCAACACCTAATAAGCAACTATTGGTCGGATGAGCGTATATGGTTGAAGAACGGACCCTCCGAACCGACCCCAATACAAGACTGTGACTATTCCAATCCTACTCACCGGCGACGAAGCATGGACCGTATTAAAGGCGGATGCTGAAATTCTTGGTCGTTTTGAGTGAACTATTCTACGTTTCCGTTTGCGTTGACGAGCTATGTTGATGTAGATTTAACTACGAACGTAAGGAGGTCCCATATGGGACGTTCAAGATGTTTTCGATTCGCAAAAAGGTGTCGGACGCTGTAGAGGAAAAATTATAAACCGACCTCAACCAACTTGAAGTCCGCAACTGGAGTTAAGAGCCGGGCAAATTGGCATGTCGGCTGAGGCCCATGTTCACTCTGGACTGTAAGCCACTTTACTAAGTAAGTAAGGTCTGCTGCTTGTTACAAACTGTATGTCAAAACGAATACACCCCAATCGGTGAGGGTACAAACACAGACGTCAAAGTCTAGAAATAATTTCATTTCCATTAAAAAAAAAATCATTTTCACCAGAGCTCCTCAAACTAATGGTGAAGAAACATTTATTTCCAGACAACGCTAATAGTATTTTCATAGTGAAAATCATCATTTCCGTTGCTCAAGACAGCGTTAGTATCCACTATCTCTACACACATCTGATACCAAGTCTTCAATCATACCATCGAACCGACAACTGACGACATCCAAGGACAAACTTTTCTGAATCAAAAAAAAAAAAAAAGATGGGAGTACCTCGATGATTTGCTGATTTCGATACAGTAAAACCCAATATGCAAATAATTCGACCTCAACACGGAAAAAAGTGATTTCTACAAGTGACGAAAACTTGGAGAAAAATTCCAATTTCATTCGAAAAAGAACATCCTTTCCACCCACACACTGTTTATTGATTCCGTTCTTTGTTAGAAGTCAGAGATATCTAGGTTATGTCCACCGTTCGCCCCCTTATGGGATTGAACGATGTCGGCGATGAGGACGAACTTCCCGGACATGGAGGTATGTTTCTCGTATGTTGAAGGGAAGAAAATGACTAAAAGGCGAACTATCGAGGTGTGGAGATAATGTTGTTTGTGGGAATTTAGGAGAATTTCTGAAATGGAATTTCGGGGTTAGTAGGAAAATATGTCGACTGAAGAAAGTTCTTAGGGCTGGCGTTTTCTAGGGATTTCTTCTTAATAGTTTTTTTTTTTGTGAGGCGGATATAAGTTACATGGGAATTGATTGAATGTAGGTTGGGCGGACAAATACATTTTTTTGGAATTTTCTGATATTCTACAAAGGTCCAAAGTTATTCAAAGTTATGTAAAAATGCAATATATATGTATATACGTTCAATATGAGCATCAACTTCTTGAACCTGAAGACTTACTCGTACCTTGATTCGCTATGAACCACCCATCAGAGTGATTGCCTTTAACTCGGTTGGGGATCTGTGATCCGCATCAGAGAACTGCTTTGGAATATTAGCCTCATATTAGCGACCGATGAGACTGATGTCCTCACCAAGGAGGAGTTTTATGAACCACTGGACATAGCCTACAAAGACTATCCGGGGTACGATGTAAACGCGAAAATCAAGAAGAAGCCATCTTCGGTGGGCATGATGAAAATCAGATCTTCAATGACTACCTGACTTTACAGCAGATGGAGTAGTGTGATTAGTAGCACTACGATATCATGATGCAACTTGTTGAACTGCCAACCAAAAAACGACCATGTGCGACCATAGGTGAGAGGAACGAATCCAATTCTTGTGTACATTTATTCAGAGGGACGATCGTCGGTTCTGACAATTTTCCGTCACAACCAAAACTAGAGTTCTACTCTACAGTGAGAAGAAACTACGACAACGAATGGAACAAGAAAAAAGGCTTCACGTTGATCATCTTAAAGAAGCGCGGAAGGCTAAAGTCTACAAAGAACAACTGATTGGAAGACTCCCCGCTGTGGCTTCACCCGCTACCAATGCAACACCCTACCCAGTGGATACAGCTCCGCAACAATTTTAAATAATTAGTAAAGGATCTTCCAATAGCAACTTCCGAACTTTGACAGTTGACAGCGGCCATATTTTTTAAGCTACACCTGTCAAATTGGCAGTCATTTATTCAGTCTTTTTTGCCAAATCACCACCCACCAGGGCAAAAGATAAAATTTTCTTTACCAATGTGGGTGTTCTGCTCGGGCAACGTTCCGAGCGCTTCGCCCATTTTACGGTCGCCATATCGTTCTACCGAGATGACAATTCGCAGTGTGGTGGAAAAAATTTTGTCCACTGGTTGGTTGAAGTAGTTCAGTAATTGATAAATCAACATCCGGACTTCGACAAAAGATCTGCCGAGATTCGAGTCAGCCGATTTCACGTTGCTCACATAATTTGGCCTTTCGCAGACCACAACTTGGCGAGCTTTGCATTTTTTCTTGGGTCTGCAGCCGAACAAGATTCAACTGACCCAGCATTTGAAGGTAAACGACTATAGACAAGGACGTGTGTTCGCTGAATGGGCTCTGGAGCAGTTGGAAACTGACTCTAATTTTTATCGAATTTTCAGCTATGAGGGCCATTTCTGGATGAATAGGTGTCAACAAACGAAATTGTCGAACTTGGGACGATACAAATCCGCATTGGGGTCAAGAGCGCGAAATGCATCACGAAAAATTCACTGTTTGGTGTGGATTTTGGGCTGGCGGCGTCATCGGTCCACATATTTCTTTGAGAATGACGTTGACCAGGCATCACCGTCAACTGCGAGTGCTATAGGATGATTGATGATATGGACACCAATGACTTGTAGTTTCAACAGGACAGCGCTACGTGAAACACAGCTCACGGCAAAATCGAAATTCTGCACGAGCGATTCGAGGGCATGACCATTTGCGTGGGAGTGATGTGAACTGGCCACCGAGATCGTGCAGTTCGACCCCTTTTGACTTTTTCTTGTGGTGTTTTCTGAAGTCGCAGGTCTATGTGAATAAGCTACAAACCTAAGCGGCCACCGAGATCGTGCATTTCGACCCCTTTTGACTTTTTCTTGTGGGGTTTTCTGAAGTCGCAGGTCTATGTGAATAAGCTACAAACCTAAGCGGCCCGCAAAGCCAATATAACCCTGGCCATCGATCAAATGAAGCCTGATTTATGCGTCAGAATCATAGAAAATTTGGAATCGTCTTTCAAACGCATAAAACGATTCCATGATGTATTACACACACTATTCGCTGCTTGATGTTGCGTACCAATGAGACCTCGTTTCGCTCGAAGTGTGGAGAATTTTGCTGCCGTAGAGTAGTCCGTCGAAAGCGAGCCAAATCTGTCAATTTCACGGCGTTCTCAAGAATTGGGCTCTCCAAGACCACATTATGGCGAATTTTTTGTAAGGATCTTGGCTTACATCCTTGCAAAATTAAGCTGACTTGATGATATGAAGCGACGTACCTGGTCTTTGGACATCATGGAAGAAAATTAAAAATTTCATCGCAGTCGTCTTCAGCGATGAACTGCATTTTCGTCAACAAGCAAAATATGCATTACTGGACACCACCTGTCTGGGAACGCATATTTCATCTCACGAACAGTTATGTGCATCATTAAACTGCACTTCACCAGCAAAAAGTCACTGTATGGTGCGGTTTTCAAGCCGAAGTCGCGTCATTGGGCCGTTTGTTTTTTGCCGATGAAATTGACCGTCGCGTACCGATAAATGGCAAACCCTACAGAGTCATGTTGGAACGTTATTTCTTAAAACAATTACCTGAATCGTACATCATATGTGGTTTCAACAAGACGACACACATCGAGTGTAACAATCGAGTTGTGGAAGTCTCAGTTCGATGAACGTGACCCATCGATTGGCCGTCGAGATCGTGTGATTTAACGCGTCTATAGACATTTTTGTCTGGGGCTACAATAAATTATTGGTCTATGCCAACAAGACGACGACGTTAAGGGAGCTCAGAGCCAATATTAAACGAGAAAAAGCGGCCGTATCGGTCAAAATGTGAGGCAGAGTGATGGAAAATTAGGTTCAACGTATCGACCGCCGCATACGTTCCCGTAGGGGAAAATATGAACGGAGTCCAATTTCGTTCATAAATGTTTTGATATCTCAAGTTGTTTGCATTTTATTTAAACAAAAGGTTGCCTAGTTCTTCATGAAAGACCCTTCACAAAGTACGACGCTTCGATTTAAGTGGCGCGTACAAAATGGGCTCAGTGGCGCGATGGTTGGTGCGATGAACTACCGCGCCAAAGGTCTGAGTTCGATTCCCAGCCGTGATTTTTCCTTGCTCCTCTACTCGTGTTGATCTGACAAAACATCCGAATAGTATCAATTGCCAAGAAAAGCTAATCTCAATTTCGGAGTCGGCATAAAACAGGAGGTTCCGGCGGTGTACACACGCACACATAAATGATTGTGAGAAAGCTCGGCCCTGGGTACTAACGAGTCGTTGCGCCAAAAAATTGTAAATTGTACATGTTGATCATTGAAAAATATTTCCGCGACGAATAAATGTCGGAGACCATCGGAGCGAAATTGACGTGTGGCTGTCAAAAAAGATGTAAAAATGCAACCCATCTCAATGAAACTTAGGCCGTGTTCCGGGTTTAAGATTTCCCAAGTTAACTTTGACGATGTACTGTTATCATTGGTCAATCGACCATGTCACGTGACTTCAAATCCAAATGAGAATAGTGTATCGGCAAAGTTAACTTCGTAAAACTAGAACCCGGAACACGGCCATAGACTGCCGATGTGAGTTCCAACCCAAAATGGACACTCAGGCGGTGATTAACGAAAGCGTACATCTTGAACACCAGTCCAATTGTAGGGTTTCGGGTGTGTTGTGACCTGTGTTGAGATATAATTCGACTCACTGTGACCCTTCTATTTGATTTTTACACCGCACTTTTTCCCAAATATACGATTTAAGCTTCCTGCACAATCCCAGACGTTGCATTGGATTTCATCTGACACTGATAAGCTAATCCCCAATTGTAAGAAAAATTTTATTTAAGCTCTTGATCTTAGTAAATTAAATCACTTGTCACAAATCTTGACGAAACAGTTAAGCCATTTGATGGTCCTGTACAACATGAAAACGTTAATGTATTCGGGATTACAACCGATAATAATGTAAGATATGCAAGCTCTGCCGGGCTTAAACGATTATACAAAAACTTAAGTCTAAAAAAGCTCCGGGCGGCTTTGACCTGATTACGGGAGAACTTCTCAAAATGTTGCCTCGGAAGGCATTAACTAAGCTTATCTACATTATAAACGCAGCAATTAGATAAGAGTGCATACCAAGCCAGTAGAAAGTCGCGAAAGTGATTATGGTTCTAAAACCGGGAAAATCACCGAATGAAATAAAATCATACCGGCCTATTTCACTTCTTCCAATAATTTCAAAAGTTTTTGAAAGGATATTACTCGGCCGCTTACACCCCATAATTGATCAGAAGCGCCATTTACCATACATTTGGGTTAGAAGTAAACATTCGACGGTGGAACAAGTACAGCGATTTACAGACGTTACTGAGAAAGCTTTCGAAGAAAATAATATTTGCTCAGACGTGAAGTGTCGCAAGCTTTTGACAACGTGTGGCACACAGGCATCCAATACATATTAAGACATGTTCTGCCTGAACAATTATATAAAATCTTCGTGTCATATCCTGAGCACAGACTATTCCGTCTTGGAAAGAAATATTGGTACCGCAAGGAACCGTCCTTGGACCACTCTTGTACCTCCATTTACCTGTGCTTTCCAACAAACGAACGATACAATAGCTGCCACGTTTGTTGACGATACAGCTATACCAGCAGTTGATAGAGGAAACAAACATGAAATTACAAAACGCTCTTAACGGGGTTAATTAATGGACTAAATCCTGGCGGATTGCACTTAACGAGATTTAGATGTCGATGTAGATTTCGTATAAACGGATAATTTGCCTGTATTTCTAAATACCGTTCGAGTGCCCTTTGCAAATGAAGCGGTATATCTCGGAATGACACTCGATGCAAAATTAAAATGGAAGTCGCATGTAAAAAAGAAATGGCGAAGAACTTAAAAATAAACACAGAGAACTGTACTGGCTACTCGGAAAATATTCAAAGCTTAACCTTGATAACTAGCTGCAATTATACAAGCAAGTGCTAAAGCCGGTCTGGACATATGGTATACAACTATATAGGGGTAGTATCATTGAAACAAATCTAAACACTCTACAAAATTTTGAAAACCAAACGTTAAGATCAATCGTCAATGCGCCGCGGAATATAAGGCACGAAGATCTTCGCAAAGATCTGGGTATTCCCGCGGTTAAAAATGAAATGAAAAATTTCGCACGAAAACATAAAAAATGTTTATTAGGACACGTTAACACAACGGTCCTCCAAGTTCTTGACAAAACAAATTTGTTGCGGCGTCTTCAAAGACTTAAACCTTTGGAGCTCTCAAAGGAAAGTTGCCTGCCAAACATTTATATATTCTCGTGATAACAAAATTGCTATATAATTCGCATACTTAGTTTCAATAGACGGGGGCTCAGTGGCGTGATGAACTGCCGCGCAGAAAGGTTTGGGTTCGATTTACAGCCGTAGCAACACCTAAATGATTTTTCACTGGCCCTCCTCTCGTGATGATCTGACAAAACATCCGAGAAGTATCGGGTTTTTCAACAGGGACGCTACAAAAGTTGAGCGACAGGGACAGCAAACGGCGCCATATTTCTTGCCGCTCTTTTGACATTTCTATTCAGTAAGGATTGCCATTTCATGATGGAAAGGTATACGATCCAACAACGAGTCGAAATTATTAAAATTTACAACCGAAATTCGGAGTCAGTGGCCTCAACGTTGAGAGCGCTACGTCCAATTTATGGTCGTCATAATCGTCCTAGCAGATAAGCAATTGAGCGTCTAGTGGAAACATTTGAATCCACAGGCACAGTACAACATGTTCCCGTGCCAAGAAGACAAAGAAGTGCCCGTAGTGTAGAGAACATTGCTGCCGCTGAGGCTTCAGTTGAAGAAAGCCCAAATGTGTCTCTCACACGTCGTTCTAAAGCGTTGGGCATCTCTGTGATGTCGTTGTGGCGAATTTTGCGAAAAGATCTTGGCCTACATCCTTACAAGATTAAATTGACGTAATAACTGAAGCCGCTTGACCACCAGAAGCGTCGTATTTTCGTGAATTGGATCGAGCAACAACTTGAAAATGATTCGGATTTTCATCGAAAAATCATCTTCAGCGATGAGGCTCATTTCTGGCTGAATGGCTTCGTCAATAAACAAAATTTGCGGTATTGGTCAGGCAGCAATCTACACGTACTCCATGAGTCATCATTGCATCCCGAAAAAATTACGGTTTCGTGTGGTTTATGGGCCGGCGGCGTCATTGGGCCGTACTTCTTCCGTGATGATCAAGACCGGCACGTTACAGTGAATGGGAATCGCTACCGTTCAATGATAACCGAATATTTTTGGCCCCAATTGGATTATATGGACTTGGAGGACATGTGGTTCCAACAGGACGGTGCCACACAGCGAATGCCACAATCAATTTATTGGAAACCAAGTTTGGAGAACGTATTATCTCACGAAATGGTCCAGTCGCTCGGCCGCGTAGGTCGTGCGAAATTGCAGCAGTATCGGCCGATTTATGCTTGAAAACCGTCGAAAATTGGGTTCAGCGTCTGGACTTCTGCAAGCGTGCCCGTGGTGGCCATGCAAAAGAAATCGAGTTCCATACATAATGGCATCGCACGTACTTTCACAGGAATAAAGAATTTCATTGATATCCAGAACCGTTTTTGTTTTATTTAAAAAAAAAACTTTTGTAGCGCTGTTTTTGAAAAACCATTTATTAATAATCAAGAAATGCTTATCTCAAGTTCGCCGTTCAGAGTCGACATAAAACAGGACAGGGCACACATGAATGGTCGTGGGAAAGCTCGGCCCTGGGCCTGTTCGAGCTCGAGCCTGTTGCGCCAAAAATTTGTATTTTGTAGTGTCAATACGAATACAAAAAGGGTGGTGGTTTCAGTAAGTAAAAATCGCACACTACTTTGGGCACGTGCTCATCGTGTCTATGAAGATTTCCACCAGCGCTCGAAAAAAATTTGTTTCTCATTCCAAGTCTTTGTTTCAATAGATCCAAAGAGATCTGTTCTACCTGATTTGTTAAATTCGTAGAAATAAATTTAGCAAATTAGATATTCGATCGAATTTTATTTGTTTAATATTTTATACATAAAATAAATAACATATTTTGCAAATACCTTCAAGCATATCGAGGCTTGTCGTTAAGTCGTTAAATATTCACTTAACCTAAAACCGAAATTCATAAGTCTAATCCCGGCCAAGACCTTTAATTAAAAAAAAATTAAAACCTCAACAGCTGAGACGTTCTTTTTTTAAATCAAAACTTAATTTAATAAATTTAAGTGTTGTTCCAGCGACTATTCGGATGCGGATTTGCTATAAGTGCAAGACTTAGGCAAGAAGTCTTATGTTTCCAAGACATTAGCGAACGCATTGTAACGATCCGCATCAAGGCCAAATTCGCCAACATAAGCCTTATATGCGCTCACGCCCCAATGGAGGAAAAAGATGATATAGCTAAGGACTGCTTCTATGAGCTCCTTGACAAAACCTATGAGCAACTACCGAAGTACGATGTTAAAATCGTGCTGGGAGATTTTAACGCAAAGGTAGGAACAGAAGACATCTTTAGCAGTATTGTCGGAAACCATAGCCTACACGACAACACGACTGGTAACGGACTTCGGCTAATCGACTTCGCTACGGAACGAAATGCCACTATAGCCAGCACACGGTTTCCTCACCTCGATATCCATAAGGGGACATGACGGTCTCCAGATCAACGAACGGTCAATCAAATTGATCACATAGCGATAGACAAGCGCCACACATCCAGTATTTTGGATGTCCGAACATTCCGAGGAGCTAACATCGACTCGACCACTACCTTGTTGCAGCCAAGGTAAGAATACGGATGCACACCATGTCGAAAGACTGCAATCGCAAGAGACCGCCAAGACCTTCGCGCAACGCGTATCCCTCAACCTCTCGATTAAAACTATACATACCACCAGCATCGAATGTCGAAGAACTATGGCAACGATGCCAACAAGCCATTAGATCAGCCGCTACTGATGTGCTAGGTTTCTGGCGCCCACCAGCAAGAAACCCCTGGTTTGATGAGGAATGCCGACAGATGCTCGCAGCCAAGAAAGAGGCCTACAAGGCTAAGCTGCAGGTGAAGACGAGAGCTGCCGTTGAGCTCTATAGGCAGAGAAGGAGGGAAGAACACCGGATTTCAGAAATAAGAAAAAGAGCAAGAAAAGCGCGCGATCGAGGATATAGAGAGGTGCCAATCCAGGAAAGATGTTCGCAAATTTTTCCAAAGTGTAAAATGTCAAAGCCAAGGATACAAGCCCCGAACAGAATCCTGTCGAGATGAACAAGGAAATATCGTAGTTGAGACACAGTCTATGCTGAGGATATGGAAGAACCACTTCTGCAGACTTTCCCGCCGAGCTGTATAAAGCCGGCGGAGATGACTTGGTAAGTAACATCCACCAACTCATAAGCCGAATCTGGTCGGAAGAAAGTATGCCTGAAGAATGGAACCTCAGCATCGTTTGCCCGATCCAAAAAAAGGAGACCCTCTAAACTGCGCAAACTACAGAGGCAAAAGTCTCCTCAACAAGGCATACAACATCCTATCTGCCGTAATATGTGAACGCCTGAAACCGTTTACCAACAACCTGATCGGCCCTTATCAGTGTGGTTTTAGGCCAGGAAAGTCCACAACCGATCAAATCTTCACACTTCGGCAGATCCTGGAAAAAACCCAAGAAGTCCAAATCCATACCCACCACCTATTCATCGATTTCAAAGCCGCATTCCACAGCATTTATAGAGACGAACTATACAGAGCCATGTCTAGTTTTGGTATACGGCCCAAACTCGTCCGTTTGTTTAGGATGACGATGGAGAATTCTCGCTGCTCCATCAGGGTCGGAAACGACCTCACTGACACATTCGATACCAAAAACGGATTAGGTCAAGGCGATGCGCTGTCATGCGACTCCTTCAATCTGATTCTTGAGAGGATTGTGCAAAACTCCCGAACCAACACCAGAGGCACAATTTTTCAAAAATCGGAATAACTACTAGCATACGCCGATAGTATTGACGTCATTGGTACGGCCCAACGTGATGTCATAGCCACGTTTGATAGTATAGAGAAGGAAGCGGCTAAAATGGATTTAGCAGGAAATGAGGGCATGACTAAGTATATGCTGTCAACACGAAATGACACACAAAACCGACGAATTGGACAGAATGTGACAGATTTAACTTTGAGGTAGTTCGGGACTTTGTCTATCTCGGCTCCGCTATTAACTCTGCCAACAACATTTCATCAGAAATTAAACGAAGAATAACTCTTGCCAACCGTTGTTTTTTCGGTCTTAGAAGGCAATTCAGTAGTAAAGGCATCACTCGAACTACTAAGAAGACCCTATATAAGACCCTGATCATCCCAGTCCTGCTCTACGGCGCTGAAGCATGGATGAAGAAATCCTTGGTCGATTTGAGAGAAAAATTCTTCGAAAAATCTTCGGTCCCGTTTGCGTTGACGGGCTATAAAGACGAAGATTCAACCAAGAACTATACGAGCTGTACAGCGACATGCCCCTAGTCAAAAAAAAACTCCGCTGTACGTTTAAGATGGCTAGGACATGTAGAACGAATGGACACTAATACTCCAGCTCGCAGAGTCTTCGATTCTTAGCCACACGTCGGACGCAGTAGAGGAAGACCTCGCCTTAAGTGGCGCGCACAAGTAGAAACCGACCTCAACCAACTTGGAGTGCTCAACTGGAGGCAGTTAGCTAAGGACCGGGCTAATTGGAGAGGCATGTTGGTTGAGGCCCAGGTTCATTCCGGACTGTAGCGCCACTTAAGTAAGTAAGTAAGTTCCAGATATACAACACACATGTACGCTTGTGCTTGTTTTAAATAAAACATAAAATTAATTTTTTTTTAAAACCACCTCTCATAGAAGCCATGAGAAATCAATAAAATAAATCTTTTTTTAAATTTCTAAATTATATACATATTGAGGTTGTGCAACTGTTTGTAGCTGTATGTGCTTCGCTCAAATCGTCCATGGGCTTAATTAAATACGAGAGAAAATAAAAACCTGTATCAGCACCATTCAAAAGGACCGTTAGGAAATTAATTAATGACTTCGAATCGCCATTAATCATTTGCATAAATTCGAAATTCCTTGGTGTATCTCGTAATTTTTAATTCTCAATGTCCACCCACTTTATTACATTACTCAGCCATTCATACGCAGAAAGATGAAGAAAAATTGAAGAAAAATTTAAGAAGGAAAAAAAAAGTTAAAAACAAATCTGAAAATATCCAACGACGTGGGGGGGGGGGGTAGCAGCATTTTCATTTAGTTTTCTATGATTTCCATCTCATTAAAAATTGATTATCTCATCCGAACGACATGAGATTTTATTCTCTCCCTCTCTCGCAGTCTCGCACTCTCAGAAATATTACCTTACTTTTAATTTAATTTTTATTTTATTTTTAAGATTTTTATTGAAACGGTCTCATGACCATTTGTTGGTTGTTGTGCGAATATGGTGAACATGCCGATGATAGTCATTTTGAATAAGAGACTCGCCATAGAATATTCGTATCTAATGTGAGAAAGATACTTGAAATGCATGTTTGAGTGTGGGTATTTGATGTCGCGCGTACATTCATACGTGCATGATTTCAACGGATATAAATATTTTTTATGGTTGTGCAGTAATTTATGCAAGTCAAGTGTAATCAATTTTTTTTTTAATTTTTTTAAGTGCGGTCAGTGTAAATTTATGTTTGCTTTTGTAAACTAATGTTTGACTAGTCGCCATGAACTTTGGCAGAGTGTTGGTTTGAGTTGTGTTTGCTTAGTGACAAATGTTCGGAATAATATTTACTCATAGAGCGCAAATACTTGGCGGCGAAGTTGGAATCACTTTACAGTCTAAAATGATGACCCCCATTATAATGATTAGGAAAACAATGGGACTAGGTGGCAAGGTTTTTAAATGCTGTCATCAAGAAATTCCACCAAACCCCATTTAGGTGAGTTTACAATGTTTTTGGGAAATGCCATCATTAGCTCAATTGAATTCCGGAAAAATTACAAAACGGAGATCTCTCGTGATTATCTGACAAATCATGCTAGTAGTATGAACTGTTAAGAATAGCTTATCTCAACTTCGTCGTTTGGAGTCAACATCCGCCATCTTGCAAGAAGTTCACACGCACACCTATGAATGGTTGCGAGAAAGCCCTGGGTACTAGCGAGCCTGTTGCGCCAAAATTTTGTATTTGTATTTGGAGGTCATAAGCATGCTTGGTGTGTTGAGTTCAGATACCGATCGACGCTAACTTGACAATGCCTAGAACTATCATAACTGATCACACATAGAGAACCTTCTATTGCATTCTAATGGATAAGAGCAATATCTGATGGCTCTTATCCAGATGGATTTGAATTGAAGAAAATTTAAGAATGAAGGTAAAAAAAAAGCAAACAAAAAGAGAAGCCTCGTTAGAATAATTGGTACGTAATATATCGCCTACTGTCCTCAGGTCGAAACATCGGTCTGCCCTTTAAGGTTAGTGGTTGTACTGAGAGTCTTGTCTTAAGTGGCGCTACAGTCCGGAATGAACCTGGCCCTCAACCAACATGCCACTCCAATTAGCCCGGTCCTTAGCTAACTGCCTCCAGTTGCGTACCCGAAGTTGGCTGAGGTCGCTTTCTACTTTTGCGCGACACTTAAGGCGAGGTCTTCCTCTACTGCGTCCGAAGTATGGCTGGGAATCGAAGACTCTCTGGGCCGGAGTAATGGTGTCCATTCGTTCTACATGTCCTAGCCATCTTAAAAGTCCAATGTGGAGTTTTTTTTTACCAGGGGTATGTCGCTGTACAGCTCTTATAGTTCTTGGTTGAATCGACAAAGGATTTCTTCATCCATGCTTCAGCGCCGCAGAGAAGGACGGAGATGATCAGGGCCTTATATAGGGTCTTCTTAGTAGTTCGAGTGAAGCCTTTACTACTGAATTGCCTTCTTAGCGCGTAGAAATAGCGGTTGGCAAGAGTAATTATTCGTTTAACTTCTGTTGAGATGTTGTTGGCAGAGTTAACAGCGGAGCCGAGATAGACAAAGTCCCGAACTACCTCAAAGTTAAATCTGTCAATGGTGACGTTCTGTCCAATTCGTCGATGTTGTTAGTCATTTAGTGTTGACAGCATATACATAGTCTTGCCCTCATTCACCGCTAAACACATTTTTGCCGCTTCCTTCTCTATACTATCAAACGTGGCTATGACATCTCGTTGGGTCGTACCAATGACGTCAATACCGTCGGCGTATGCTAGTAGTTGTACAGATTTTTGGAAAATTGTGCCTCTGGTGTTGGCTCGTGAGTATTGCACAATCCTCTCAAGAATCAGATTGAAGAAGTCACATTATAGCGCATCGCCTAGCCTAAATCTATTTTTTGGTATCGAATGTGTCGGTGAGGTCGTTTCCGACCCTGATGGAGCAGCGTGAATTCTCCATCCTCATCCTACACAAACGGAAGATTTTGGGCTGTATACCAAAACTTGACATAGCCTTGTATAGTTTGTCTATATAAATGCTGTCGTATGCGGCTTTGAAATCGATGAATAGGTGGTGTGTATCGATTTGGTCTTCTTGGGTTTTTTCCAGGAACTGCCAAAGTGTGAAAATTTGATCGGTTGTGGACTTTTCTGACCTAAATCCACACTGATAAGGGCCGATTAGGTTGTAGGTAAACGGTTTCAGGCGATCACATATTACGGCAGATAGGATCATGTAGGCGATGTTGAGGAGACTTATGCCTCTGTAATTTGCGCAGTTTAGAGGGTCTCCTTTGTTTTTCTTTTTTTTGTACTGAGAGCCGATTTGATTATTGACGACTATACCAAACGACAAAACGATGATCGTGTTTGTACCTGAATTGAAAAAACCTGCATCAGGTCACTAATGGTCGTCTCAAGCTGCTATAATTATGGCATTACTGCCATCGAGGAAATACAATAGGATGGTACGTCCAAAAGGTGGATAAAGAACTTCGGCCGTATTCGGCCCGTGTTATAATCAGCAAAATTAACGACGGTATGCCAATTTATACAGAGTGGCCCAAAAGTCTCTTTACTAAGGCGTGGCGGATTTAGTATGGAGCGCTTAAATTATTTTTTTTTTTAAATAGCCTGCCAATAATTTGTACACTATGGCGACTTGTCAGAAATCAAGTACACATGGCAAATTTGGACTAAGACAAAAATTGAGAAACAAGGGCATTGCTTACGCAAATTACTGAGAATATTCTATATAAGACCTTGACCATCTCAATCCTGCTTTACAGTCGATTAAGCACGGACTGTATAAAAAGCGAATGCCGAAATTTTTGGTTTGGAATTTGAAATTTTGTTGGATCCCGTTTATGTGTTTTATACAGACGAAGATTCAACCATGGACTTTAGCAGGTGATCAACACCATAGACTTTAAGTCCTGCCGCAGTTTTCGATTATTCCTGAAGACATCGCCGCTGTATATGAGCAATCGAATCCCAGCCACTCGATTTAGCATCGCTCACAAGTACTCCGCCTTTTGCAATCACAATTAGGCTTGACTTTGCAAAAAAAAGAAAAAAAAGTGGGTGTTTTTTTTTTAGAGGTATAGAATTTTGAATTGAAATTCAATTTGGCTTTATTGGAGGGATAACTTCATGCCATTAATGTTTAAATACGATTTGGGGCACGTGGCCGCCTTGGCTGGTTCGAATAAAGCTTAGTATAGAGGTCCAATTTTCAACCACTTTTTCGAGCTTCTGAGGCCGTATGTCGGCAATAACGCCACGAATGTTGGCTTCCAAGTCCCCTAACGTTTCTGGTTTGTTGGTGTAGACGAGCGACTTCACATATCCCCAAAGAAAATAATCGAATTGTGTCAAATCACACGATCTTGGTGGCCAATAGGCAGGTCCATTCCGCGAAATTATGCGCTCATAGAAAGTTTCTTTCAATAAATCGATTGTGACTTGCGCTGTGTGGCATGTTGCGCCGTCTTGTTGGAACCACGTCTCATCCACATTCAAGCCATCCAATTCGGGTACAAAATAGTCGGTTATCATGGCTCTATACCGGTCTCCATCAACGGTAACTGACTCTCCATCATCATTTCGGAGGAAGTATGGCCCAATGACTCCACCAGCCCATAGAGCACACCAAACAGCCAGTTTTTGTGGATGCAATGGCGTCTCAAGGGTCTCATGTGGATTCTCTTCAGTCCAAATGCGGCAGTTCTGCCTGTTGACGTAACCATTCAACCAAAAATGAGCCTCATCACTGAACAAAATTTTGCGATCAAAAGCAGCATCGAGATCGGGCTCATTTTCGGCACATACACCAAAATCACGACGCATTGCATGGTCTCATGGCTTTAATTCTTGCACAAGCTGGATCTTGTAAGCTCGTAATCCAAGATCTTTGCGCAAAATCTTCCACAAAATTGATGGGCAAAGCTCCAATTGCTGTGCACGGTGGCGAATCAATTCGGTCGGGTCCTCTTCAACACTTTGCTCTACAGCGGCAATTGTTTACTCGGTGCGCACTGTTCGACGTCTCTGCGGATGCATATGGTCACAGAGAGTAAACGAAGTGCGAAAACGATCCATCGTTAACCGAATTAATTGCTCTGATGGACGATTATGTCGACCATTAAATGGACGGAGCTTGCAGTAAACTTCGCGAACTGAACCGTTTTTTTCGAAATAAATTTGCACGGTTTGCAAGCGTTGTATATTTGCCAACCTGTTCATGATGAAATAGCAAACATAACTGAACATAAATTACATTGGAGTTGCCCGATTTGAAGACAAAATTTCATTTTTATCTTTATTCGAAAAACCGACCTCTAAAAAAAAACACCTGTTAGCAATATTCATCAGCCACCCTGTATCTCAAAACACAAATACAAATTTTTGGCGCAACATTCTCGTTAGTACCCAGGGCCGAGCTTTCTCACAACCATTCATGTGTGCATGTGTACTTCTTGCACGATGGCGGCGGGACCTACTGTTTTATGTCGACTCTGAACGGCAAATTTGAGATAAGCTTGTCTTGACAATTGATAATTCTCTGATGATTTGTCAGATCATCATGATACCTCACATTAATGAAATTTAAAGATAGCAAACACACAATGAAAGCCCCCTTTATATTAAATTTAAACTAAATCCGTCCAATTTTCAAGCCTCCAGCTTTGATCACAAATCGACAGAAGGTCGGATTCGCCATACCAACTATTTCGGACTTCTCCATAACTGTTAAGATAGGTTTGATTATAATCGCAAGCTTCACGTAACTAAAAAAAAAAAACATGGCGACCGTTTCCAGTTGTACACTTGACTCGTTTTTGATGGATAACAACATGATTGTATACATTAATTTACGAAGCGAAATAATTAAGACGTCATAGCTGCAGAATTTCAGAACATCTAAGCAACACAAATATGCTGAGGCTTCCCAATTAAAGGTTTCTAAATAGAATTTTCATACCAAACAAATTTTTTTTACCCACTCAAACATCTACCTGCACACTAATTTTTCTCACTCCAGGTTTTAATAAACATTCAGATGGAACATAAAAAAAAACTCAACATCCGCATGTTTAGTTAGGTAGGAATAAATTACATACTTTTGGCAAAGGTCAATTTCCTTCTCCGTTTTTAGGTTACTATCGTCCAATTTTAATCGTTCCTACCAACCGCCCACTTGCTATCTCATCCGTAAATCAACACGATATTATATCTATAACCACATCAACTGATTTCATCCATTTAACACTACACATCTAAACAAACAGAAAAAAAAAAATAAATAAATAAACATCTCAACCCTATCCAACCACACCTCGACCACCTTCAATTAGCAAATTCGGATTGTTGACAATCGCGTGATCTCGTTCCTCTACACGTACTAAAGTTCGCAAAAATAAAATTCTGTTTCCCTCCAATTTGCGATAGCGTAACGTATGCATATTTACAAACAATTAAGCCGACATTAACGCCTTTTCAGAAGAGCGCCTTGAGTAATTAAAAAAAAACCGCAGATGCTCGTGTATTCAAAACGCCCCTCGGAAAGTTTATATGTGATTTCGCAGACGTTTATATGTGCAAAAGATACAAATGTTTGCGAACATCGAACGAGAAAAATGTAAATCGATTTGTTTTATTGACGCGTACGTATCCATGCTTTTATTTATAAATAATTGTCTATCGTTAGTTTTGGGAAAAGATAAATTTTTTCCATTTCGATGCTTCGGGGGGGCGAATTGAATTTCATAAATTCCGGATGAGTGGATTAAGAGATCGGTTTTGGGGGGATTTTTTTTTATTGTTTTTATCTGTCCTGTGTGGGTGGAACAAATGGGAATAATTTAAAATTATTTTTGCTAAGTCTTGAGATGGAAAATATGAGTTAATAATTTAAGATATTCTTGGGTAGAATTTAAAAATTCTTTGGGAACTTGTTTGTTTGTTTTTTTTTTTTTTTTTTTGGGTGGAATTGGTATTTTATTTTGGTCTTTATGTCCCAGCTTAAGGTGAGTTTTTATTTTATGTCCTGAATGTGTTTTTTTTTAGAAAAACAAAACACATCCACCATTGGTGACCTTGAATTCGAGTGGAATGGAATGATGGGGTTTTTCAATTTTCGGAAGGTCATGTGGTTAGGATTTGTCAAGGTTAAGGAGCATGATGTAACTCTTTGCAAAAAGGAAACTTTTCTCAACTTATGTTCGCACTTGTTGATTTTTTATTGTCAATAGGGGCATTTAACAAATGAAAAGTGGAAAAAGCGTCAAATTGACAGCGCAGTCAGACCTTGTGACTGAAAATGAATTTCCATGACAAGTGGGAATATCTGCATTGACAATACAAGAGGTGACTTCGTCATTAACTGACACTGGAAATAGATTGGCATTGTGTTGAATGTTTGGTCAATCGAATAACATTGGAAGGGAAAGCACTTTCTTCGAGTAAAAATCAAAACCACAAAAATTACCTGAATCCATGATAATGTCATTCTTTTGTGTTTTTATAAACTTGGGGAACATATTTTTATAAACAATACAATGTGACGCAAACGTTGTCACCCAAAGCTATTTGCCTATCATTTTTATTATGAATGAACAACTTGGTTGTGCTTTGGATCATGTTTGGTGTCTTAAATTGTTTTTCATTAAGTAGAGAAAATTATATCGCGGCTAAGTGACAGCCGGACGACAGAATTAATGACCATTTTGGCCCGGTTTATCAACACTTCCCGCGATATATTCTCGAAATCTTGATTTTTTTGAGAGCTCCAAGTGTCTCAAGCTTGACTCGTGACTTCCAACAAAAAAAAACTAAACATATGAGAAGGCCACAGTCCGCTGTGCAGATCGTTGAATAACCTAACCTATCCCATCCTTTCAATTAATATCCCCAAAGTATAGGCTTTATGGCGATGAAATATAGAAAATTAAATTTTTCTCACAACACATTGTTCAGATATGTGGTTTGATGAGCCAAGAATGAGGCCTACAAGGCTAAGCTGCAGGTGTAGACGTGAGCTGCCATTGAACTCTATAGACAGAAAAGAAGGGTAGAACACCGGCTTTTCAGAAAGATGAAAAAAGAGCAAGAAAAGCGCGCGATCGAGGATATAGAGAGGTGCCACTCCAGGAACCCTGTTCGCAAGTTTTACCCAAATGCAAAACGTCAAAGCCAAGGATACAAGCTCGACAGAATCCTGTCAAGATGAACAAGGAAATATCGTAGTTGAGACACAGTCGATGCTGAGGATATGGACGAACCACTTCTGCAGACTGTTAAACGGCGATGACGAACAACATTCCGCTGTCAGGCAGAACGAACCATTCCACGATAGCGAAAACTGCCAACCACCCGACCTGAGTGAAGTGAGGGTAGCAATATCTAAACTCAAGATTAACTAGGCTGACGGAAATGACGACCTTCCCGCTGAGATTTATAAAGCCGGCGGAGATGACTTGGTAAGTAACATCAAAGAGTATAGAACAACATAGAGTGCGCAAACAACGAATAAATTCTATGTGGGGTACTGAAATTGATACCAAACTGTTCACATTGCTGCAACAACATCAAAAAACAGCCTTACCGACGCAAACGAACTACGAAATTCCCCTTTCGCACTTACCGCCTGCGTCTGAAACGGCTACAAAATTTGTAGCGGTGATGCGTACTCTATGTAGATCTATACTCTTTGGTAACATCCACCAACTTGTAAGCCAAAACTGTTCTGAAGAAAGTATGCCTGAAGAATGGAACCTCAGCATCGTTTGCCCGATCCACAAAAAAGGAGACCCTCTGAACTGCGCCAACTACAGAGACATAAGTCTCATCAACATCACTTACCAGATCCTATCTGTCATAATATGTGAACGCCTGCAACCGATTACCAACAACCTGATCGACCCTTATCAGTGTGGTTTTAGGCCAGGAAAGTCCACAACAGATCAAATTCACACTTCGGCAGATCCTGGAAAAAACCCAAGAAGTCCAAATCGATACCCACCACCTATTCATCGATTTCAAAGCCGCATACGGCAGCATTTATAGAGACGAACTATACAGAGCCATGTCTAGGTTTGGTATACCTCAAACTCGTCCGTTTGTGTAGGATGACGATGGAGAATTCTCGCTGCTCCATCAGGGTCGGAAACGGCCTAACTGACACATTCCATACCAAAACAGGATTTAGGAAGGCGATGCGCTGTCATGCGACTTCTTCAATCTGATTCTTGAGAGGATTGTGCAAAACTCAAGAGCCAACACCAGAGGCACAATTTTCCAAAAATCGTTACAACTACTAGCATACGCCGACGATATTGACATCATTGGTCAGACCCAACGTGATTTCACAGCCACGTTTGCAAGTAAAGAGAAGGAAGCGGCTAAAATGGGTTTAGCAGGAAATGAGGGCATGACTAAGTAGATGCTGTCAACACGAAATGACACACAACATCGACGAATTGGACAAAACGTCACCATTGACAGATATAACTTTACGGGGCTTTGTCTATCTCGGTTCCGCTGTTAACTCTGACAACATCTTGTCTGAAATTAAACGAAGAATAACTCTTGCCAACCGCTCTTTCTACGGGCTAAGAAGGCAATTCAGTAGTGAAGCCCTCACTCGAACTACTAAGGAGATCCTATATAAGACCCTGATCATCCCAGTCCTGCTCTACGGCGCTGAAGCATGGACCGTCTCAAAAGCGGATGAAGAAATCCTTGGTCGATTTGAGAGGAAAATTCTTCGAAAAATATTCGTTCCCGTTTGCGTTGAAGGACTATGGAGAGAAAGATTCAACCAAGAACTATATGAGATGTACTGCGACATGCCCCTGGTCAAAAAACTCCGCATTGGAAGTTTAAGATGGCTTGGACATGTAGAACGAATGGACACCAATACTCCGGTTCGCA
This sequence comes from Rhingia rostrata, assembly GCA_949824845.1. Taxonomy (NCBI): domain Eukaryota; kingdom Metazoa; phylum Arthropoda; class Insecta; order Diptera; family Syrphidae; genus Rhingia; species Rhingia rostrata. The sequence continues at coordinate 20,040,887 of OX463757.1, forward strand.
GAGTCTTCGATTCTCAGCCAGACGTCGGACGCAATAGAGAAAGACTTTGCCAAGTACAGAGGCATATTTCTCCTCAACATAGCTTAAGAGATCATATCTGATCGACCTAAATCAGTGCGCTTTTTGGCCAGGAAATTCCAAAACTCATGAAATCTTCAAACTTAGGCAGATCCTGGAAAGCACTAAAAACTCGAAATCGATAACCCGCTCCTACTAACCGACTTCGAAGCTGCATACGACAGTATTACTAGAGACGAACTATACTGAGCCATGTATAGTTTTGGTACAACGCCCAAACTCGTCCGTCTATGCATGACGACGATGGAGAATTCTGACGCAAGAACTGAAGCCGCTTCGTGAATTGGGCTGAGCAACAACTTGAAAATGATTCGGATTTTCATCGAAAAATCATCTTCAGCGATGAGGCTCATTTCGGGCTGAATGGCTTCGTCATTAAACAAAATATGCGGTATTGGTCAGGCAACAATCCACACGTACTCCATGAGTCATCATTGCATCCCGAAAAAATTACGGTTTGGTGTGGTTTATGGGCCGGCGGCGTCATTGGGCAGTACTTCTTCCGTGATGATCAAGACCGACACGTTACTGTGAATGGGAATCGCTACCGTTCAATGATAACCGAATATTTTTGGGCCCCAATTGGATGATATGGACTTGGAGGATATGTGGTTCCAACAGGACGGCGTCACAAGCCACACAGCGAATGCCACAATCAATTTTTGGAAACCAAGTTTGGAGAACGTGTTATCTCATGAAATGGTCAAGTCGCTTGGCCGCCTCGGTCGTGCGATTTGACGCCGTTAGACTTTTTCCTGTGGGGCTACGTCAAGTCTATGGTCTATGCCAACAAGCCAGCGACGATTGATGAACTTCGTGCGAATATCGAACGTGAAATTGCAGCAGTATCGGCCGATTTATGCTTGAAAACCGTCGAAAATTGGGTTCAGCGTCTGGACTTCTGCAAGCGTGCCCGTGGTGGCCATGCAAAAGAAATCAAGTTCCATACAATAATGGCATCGAACGTACTTTCACAGGAACAAAGAATTTCATTAGTTTTTGTCTTTTATTGAAAAATTTTTTACTTCTAACAACGACATCTTGTCAGATATCAACGGAAGAATTACACTTGCCCACTGATGTTTCTTCGGCCTAAAAAGGGCAATTAGTCGTTAAGGCCTCACTGGAACTAACGAGTGATTTTTTAAGCGTAGTTTTTTTTAAATCGAATAAATCACTCAAATTTGCAACATCTATTCAAAATTTGTATTGTAGACGACTTCGTGTAAATGTTGTCCGCGGCTCCCTTTCAAATGGTAAATTCTGAAGGTCCAAATTCGCGTCACTTTTTCGAGCATTTCAGCGTGTATTCCACGAATTACGCGTGTTCTGCTATTCTGTAAGTGTTCAATCGACTAACGACATTACATTACCCCACAAGAAATAATCAAGAGGCGTTAAAAATCGCATGATCTTGGCGGCCAACTCACAGGGCCATTTCGAGAGCTTAGCTGCTCACAGAATTCATCCTTCAGCATTTCCATTGTTTCAAGAGCTGTGTGGCATGTGGCACCCTCAGTATGAAACCCCATGTCAACCAAGTTCAACTCAGTCAAGTGGGGCAAAAAAGTCGCGTATCATGGCTCGATATCGTTAGTCGTTGAAGGTAGCGTTTCTTCCACGGTCGTCTTTGAAGAAAAATGCACCGATGATGCCCATAGACCACAGCAAACTGTCGTTTCTTCGGGATACATCGGTATGCCTTGTATGGCATGTGGCTGTTCATCAATCCAGATGCGACAGTTTTGCTTATTAACGTATCCATTGAGTCAGAAATGAGCCTCATCGCTGAACACAATTTTTCAATAAAACAGCGAATTTTAATGGAGCAGTTCTAAGGCAGATTCACCAAAATATAGACGTTATGGTAGGTCATTCGACTTCAATTCTTGAACAAGTTGGATTTTATAGGCTTTCAAACCCAAGTCGACACGTACAATGTTCCATGTGGTTGAGCAACACGTGCGCAATTGCTGAGAAAGGCGACGAATTGTCATTTCAGGCGAGTCGATGATTTAATGTCCAACAAAATAGATTTGGTGCGAAATTTGGTGATAACACAGCACGAATTGTTGCTTCACCAGGTCGATTAGGACGACCATAACATGGTCGTAACAAACGGTGAACATTTTTCACAGAGCACGAAATTTTATAATAAATTTCAATCATTTGCAAGCGTTGCTTGTTTGTAAGGCTTTCCATGATTAAATGGCAGAGTATACTGAAAACTTTTCACTTTGACAGATGACGTTTGGGCGCCATTACTAACCAGTGCTGCCAACTTGAAAAACTTAACTCTTAAAAAATCACCCGTTACTAAGGAGATCCTATATAAGACATTGATAATCCTAGTCCTGCGCTACGGCGCTGAAGCATGGACAGCATCATTGGTCGTTTTGAGAGAATCAAAAAACCTTGGGCCACTTTTGCGTTGACAAGCAATGAAGATGAAGGTTCAACCAAAAACTATACGAGTTGTTCAGTGACATGCGGAGTTTTTTGACTCCGCATGTCACTGTACAGCTCGTATAGTTTAAGCTGGCTAGAACATTTAGAGGGAATTGGCACTAATCCTCTGGCTCGCAATCGGACGCAGTCGATGAAGACTTCGCTTAAAGTGGCGCGCACAAGTACAAACCGACCCCAAACAACTTGAATTGAATTAAATTGAAATACATCGCAATTTATAACTTTTATAAGGGTTGATGTATTGTTTTGTACGAGTTTTATTTGAGGTTGTTGATACTTTTTAAAAAAAAAAAAGATTTCTTCGTTAATTGAATGCCAATTCCTCGTCGAACCACTTCTAAAGGGTTTTTAGAGCAATTTTCTTTAAAACTTCTGCTTAAGGAACTTATTTTATAAATTAACAAGCCAACAACAATTTTTTCTTGGCTCTCTTAATGTGAAATTAACCTAATTATGGTCGAATAAGAAAAACCCACTGCCATTGCATTTAAATTAAAATTAAAATAAAATTAAAAAAAAAGACTTCATCATAAACGTCTCTGACATAATAAACTAAATGAGCACCTGCATTTCATTTAAATCTAGCGCCATTAATCCCATCACTTCATTACAAATGCACCGCACTAAAATAATATTTAGATCTCAAATCTGCACCCTAAAACCAGACATCTCACAAGGAATACCTGTTACCCAAAGGTGCCAATTTCAGAATCAAATCACAAGATGTGCTTCACCACCCAAAACTGGCGGTAATTAGTCTGCTTCCAAAAAAAAAAGACCCATTCCACCTGTTTCTTTATTTTTATCGTTATCGTTGTCAACAACAATCTTGTTCATCAATTATAGCCTTATTCTCAAGACGCACCAAACTCATTGACACTCGTTAAAAGCTGACAGCTGAAATCACCTAACCACTCGTTTGATGATAGATTGGCAGGCAAGAAAGACCGAAAATAACTTTTTAGATAACGGATTAGTCTACTTGCCCCATTTGACAAAACAACTTACAACAAGCTTGTAGATAGGATTAGATTGAAAATCTTTAAATAATTAGAACAGAACAGCATACTTAGGGTTACATAAAACTAAAAAACACAAACACACACAACTCTACCTTGGACATTTTTGCTTCCAATCTAAAGACCTGGCTGTCTGTGTTTTCCTCACTTTAATCCAATTATGGTTCAAGTAACTTTAGGTATTACGATGCAGCGACTTTGCACTCTATGACGATGAACGATATACAAATGCAATAAGGGAGGGGGTAGGTAGTATGATTTTTTTTTAATGTAACAACACTTTTTTCACTTTATTGCCTTTTTTTTCTTTGGCACGCACTATAATCTTTACACAACCACCCTGCTTTTCACTGGATTTTTCTTTTTTTTTCTCAAACTTTGCTTTTCACTCACTGCTCTCTGGTAGCGGAATTAAATCAGAACGTTGCGCTAGACAAGATACGAACAAATTCCAACCGCAGATACTTGATTTTTTCTTAAGATATTTTTTTCGAGTTTAATTTTTTAAAAATAGTACGATACGCCAAAAATGTATCTGCATATATTTTATTTTTTTGTTGGAATAGAAAAAATGCTTCATAAATCTATTTCATAGGAAAAAAAAACGAGTATACCACAGAAAAGTTGAAGAAAAAAACACGCGCACACCAAACGACACTTAACACTCAAACGCGCGATACTGACTGACTAAGTTTGGCGACTTGTCTTTTGCTAAGCGCTAAACGCAAAACAACAACAGATAGCTGCGATGTTGCTTGTATAGAAGTGGGACGGCTGTGATGACGCCTCTATGACAGAAAAATAAAAAGTCACTCATATTCCAAGACAGAGTGCGCGCGACAATGCAAAATAATTTAAAAAAAAAATGTTTTTCTTGTGAAAAGCTTAGTGCAAGAAGGCGATTGAAACGTCTTAAGTCGCACTTTGGAAGACCCGACTCAAGTGGCTACTATACGCTTTGCCTACAAGTCATACAATTTCAATTGAAACGGCTGGAGAGGCGAGCAAAAATAAATCTGCTGGCATTTATTCTTCTGCTCAACGCATCTACACAGCTAGGAGGGATGATGCTTTTTTTGTACTGCATGGATATGTAGAGTATCTGAAGAAGCTATGGCTTTGAAAAAGGGGGGAAAATAAGTAAATCGTTGTCAGTACGACCCCTACGCCTTTTGATTCATCTACTACTTGTGTCTGCCTTTGGCTTATGTGTCACGTGAATTTGTGTAGGAAATGTGTAGGACTACATGTATAGAGGCGAAGAATTTTTTTTTTTCTAGCGGTGGTTACAGTGAGGGAAGTCATCACAGGTGTACTACCTACGAAATAAAAATAGGCACGTCACTTCCGACAAATACATATAAAGCGATCAAACGTTGAGATATTTTTGACACTTGGAATGAAAGACACGTTTGCAATAGGTCGGTCTATGTGGGACAGATCTTTATGTAGGATTGTGATGATAGTTTCCAATTTACATAAGGGTACTGAGATATGTAGATCTGTCTTTTGAGTCCTTGAGCACATTTCTTTGAATTGATTTGATATTGTCATGCAACTTTGCTCACTTGTGGTCTTGGGAGCATAACTACGTCATCCCTTTTGAATACCCCCCTTTGAGGATAAGAAAATGCATGACTGATGAGGAGTTGGTACTTTGATCTTTGGCGTACCATGGGGTTATATAGTGTCCTTCGTTATACGCTCCAATTGGTTTGAATTGACAAATTGGATTGAAGGGAGTGTAGCAGATGTCTGCGTTTATTGAGGTTTTTCGAAAGTTGTTAAGGACGACTTATTTTTATAAACTTTTCTCAGTTGAGGCGAAAGTATTACACGAGATGAAGCATGTTGATTTGAATTGACTTTCCTCTTGAACTGATGTAGATTTTACATTAGGAATACAGAGTGCGCCATCTTTTACGTCGGTAAGTGATTTTTGACTAACTTTACAAAAACAACAACCAATTGTATAAAAAGAGGATTTTTTCTTGAATTTGGTTCTTTACAATTTACTTGGACTAGTTTTTTTTAGCACAACGTCAATTATGAGGTCGCAAAATGAGAAATTTTCGCTACGTGTTCCATCACTAATACGAGCAAGTCGGGCGGTATCGCCAAGATTTCAATCTTTGATATGAGCTTGTCAATGGCCTGGTGCTAGTTGGGGTACACTTTGCTTTTAAAATTGCTGATTTTTGAAACACCCTCATGAATTAAGTGTGGATTTTCAGTTCCATAATTGCTGCAACTTTTCTTGTTAACGGCGTAACAGGAAATGACGTGGCCTAGTCGTTCATTAAAAATTTGGTTCAGTGTCAATCATTTGAAAATAAAGCCTCTATACAACCACCTCTGGCACGGACTTAGGCTAATTTAAATCGCTGCGGAACGAAATGCCAGTATAGCCAGTTCCTTCGCCACGATAACCATAGGGGTTATGGCGGCCTTGGGATCAATAATTTTGATACATTGTGATGGACAAGAGACACACATCCAGTATTCTGAATGTCTGAACTTTTTGGAATCGTTCGGAAATAGTAATGGAAGACATTTCGAGGGGCTATCATCGATTCGGACCACTATCTTGTTGCAGCCAAGGTAAGAATTCGGATATCCACCGCGCCACAACAAACCAAAAATACTTTGAAACGATTAAATGTTGAAAGACTGCAATCGCAAGAGACCACCAAGGCCTTTGCAAAACTCTCAATTAATATCATACCACCAGCATAGAGATACCGTAGAAGAATAATGGCAACGACGTCAACAAGCTATTAGATCTGACGCAACTTATGTGCTAGGTTTCTCGCGCCCACCATCAAGAAAACTTTGGATTGATGAACAATGCCGGCAGCTGATCGCAGCTAAAAACGGGGCCTTAAAGGCTTAGCTACATGTGTAGACGAGAGCTGCCATTGAGCTCTATAGGCAAAGAAGGAGGGAAGAACACCTGCTTTTCAGAAACAAGAAAAAGGACCAAGAAAAGCGCGTTATCGATGATATAGAGAGGTCCTACACTAGGAATGATGTTCACAAGTTTTACCAAAGTTGTACGAAAAAATCATTTCGAGATAAACTAAGAAATATCGTCGATGCTAAATATTTGGAAGAACCACTTCTTCAAAACTGTTAAACTGCGATGACGAACAACATTCCGCTGTCAGGCAGAACAAACAAGTGAATATCGGTGACGACAGCACGGCCTAAGTAAAGTGAGGATAGCAATCAGGCCTATCACGAATAAATTTTCCAGGGAATTTTTCCGTTGTCATCAATGTAAATCCGATCGCTGAATGGGAAACATTTCCCGGGAAATTTTATTTATTTTTATGCTATCGGAAAGGATGGCCTTACCGCCGAGCTTTATAACGGCGGTGGAAATGATTTGGTAAGTAACATTCACCAACTCATAAGCAAAATTTGGTCGGATGAAAGTATGACTGAATAACTGAACCTCAGTAACGTTTGCCCGATTCACAAAAAGAAGACCCTCCGAACTGCGTTAACTACAGAGGCACAGTCTCCTCAATATCGACTACAAGTTCCTACCTGCCGTAATTTTTTAACGCCTGAAACCGTTTACCAAGAACCTGATCGGCCCTTATCGGTGTGGTTTTAGGCCAGGAAAGTATACAACCGATCAAATTTTCACACTTCTGCAGATCCTGGAAAAAAACCCGAGAAGTCCAAATCGATACTCACCACCTTTTCATCGATTTCAAAGCCTCATACGACAGCATTTATAGAGACGAACTATACAGAGCCATGTCTAGTTTTTGGTTTACCGCCCAAACTCTTCCGTTTGTGTAGAATGACGATGGAGAATTCTCGTTGCTTCATCAGGGTCGGAAAGGATATCGATACCCAAAAATGATATCGGCAAGGCGATACACTGCCTTTATTCATCTGATTCTTGAGAGCATCGTGCAAAACTCCCGAGCCAACAGCAGAGGCACGCATAATCTTCCATAAATGGGAGCAACTATTAGCATAAGCCGACGATATTGACATCATTTGTCGGACTCAACGTGATGTCATAGCCACGTTTGCTAGTATAGAGAGGAAGCGCCAAAAATGGGTTCAGCAGCAAATGAAAGTAAGACCAAGTAAATATACGGTGTCAACTCAAAATGAAACATAGCATCGACGAATTGTACAGACTGTCACCATTTACAGATATAAAACTTTTAGGTAGTAAGGGACTTTGTCTACTTCGGCGGGCTCAATGGTGCGATGGTGAGTGCGATAAACTGCCGCGCAGAAGGTCTGGGTAAATGATTTTTCACTGGTCCTTCTCTCGTTCTGACAAATCTTCCGAGTAGTATCAATTGTCAAGAAAAGCTTATTTCAAATTTTCCGTTCGGAGTCGGCATAAAACAGGGGGTCCTGCCGTCCTGCAAGAACTACACACGCATTTATAAATGATTGTGAGAAAGCTCGGCCCTGGGGCCTGGGTACTAACGAGCGTCAAAAATTTGTATTTTGTCTACCTCGGCTTCGGTAGTAACTCTGACAACAACTTCTGGTCAGAATGTTCGACCCAGTAGTGGAACCCCTCGCACAAATAGAAACCCTACCTCAAATAACTTAAAGCCCAAAACTGAAAAAACGGGCTAATTTGAGAGGCATGTTGGTTAAGGCCCAAGTTTATTCCGGTCCGTAAAGCCACTTAGATAAGTAAGTAGAAAGTGTGTAAAATATCGCTAAGTCTTGTCTTGTATCGCTCCTAATATTATCGTTACCTAAATCTTTCTGATAATCAAAAATGTCATACTAAATTACTTGACAAATTGTTTCTTTCCCTTTTATTTTATAGAGGATTAGTCCGACTTTCTACTTTGTAATCTTAAATTTTTGGAGTTGATTTGTATAATTGCTTACTTAGCAACGCAACACTAAAAAGTAAGCTCCTTGAGCCATTATTCAGTTAGGAAACATAAGAAAAGGAAAGAAAAATAAAAACTTGATTTCGAATTTTGTAAAATAAAAAAATGTAAGGTCTTGTCGTCCAAACTTTTGGCAGAGATGTATTTACTTACGAATATAAAGAGTGTTCATCGACTTACCTAAAAGAAAATGAAAAAAACAAAAATTTAGTATTTATTCAAAAGTTGAAAAATAAATTTATGCTTAACATTGGCTTTATTTATTTAAAAATAGCTGACCTGGCAAACGTTGTTTTGCCTCCAAATTTTAAAACGTATTTTTGAACGATCTTTTTTCAACAGGGACGCTACAAAAGTTGAGCGACAGGAACAGCAAACGACGCTATATTTCTTGCCGCTCTTTTGACATTTCTTTTTAGTAAGGTTTGCCATTTCATGATGGAAAGATATACGATCCAACAACGAGTCGAAATTAGTAAAATTTACAACCGAAATTCGGAGTCAGTGGCCTCAACGTTAAGAGTGCTAGTTCCAATTTATGATCGTCATAATCGTCCTAGCAGATCAACAATTGAGCGACTAGTGGACAAATTTTAATCCACAGGCACAGTACTAAATGTTCCCGTGCCAGTGAGACAAAGTGCGCGTAGTGTCGAGAATATTGCTGGCGCTGAGGCTTCAGTTGAAGAAAGCCCAAATGTGTCTCTCACACGTCGTTCTCAAGCATCTCTGTGACGTCGTTGTGGCGAATTTTGCGAAAAGATCTTGTCCTACATCCTTACAAGATTAAATTGACGCGCAAGAACTGAAGCCGCTTGACCACCAGAAGCGTCGTATGTTCGTGAATTGGGCTGAGCAACAACTTGAAAATGATTCGGATTTTCATCGAAAAATCATCTTCAGCGATGAGGCTCATTTCTGGCTGAACGGCTTCGTCAATAAACAAAATATGGGGTATTGGTCAGGCAACAATCCACACGTACTCCACGTACTCCATGAGTCATTGGGCGTGATGATCTAAACCGGTACGATACTGTGAATGGGAATCGCTACCGTTCAATGATAACCGAATATTTTTGGCCCCAATTCGATGATATGGACTTCGAGGACATGTGGTTCCAACAGGACGGCGCCACAAGCCACACAGCGAATGCCACAATCAATTTATTGGAAACCAAGTTTGGAGAACGTGTTATCTCACGTAATGGTCCAGTCGCTTGGCCACCTCGGTCGTGCGATTTGACGCCGTTCGACTATTTCCTGTGGGGCTACGTCAAGTCTATGGTCTATGCCAACAAGCCAGCGACTATGGATGAACTTCGTACGAATATCGAACGTGAAATTGCAGCAGTATCGGCCGATTTATGCTTGAAAACCATCGAAAATTGGGTTCAGCGTCTGGATTTCTGCAAGCGTGCCCGTGGTGGCCATGCAAAAGAAATCGAGTTCCATAGATAATGGCATCAAACGTACTTTCACAGGAACAAAGAATTTCATTGATATCCAAAACCGTTTTTATTTTATTTAAAAAAAAAAACGTTTGTAGCGCTCTTCTTGAAAAACCCTTTATTTTAAAATAGCTGACCCGGCAAACGTTGCTTTACCTTCAAATTTTAAAACGTATTTTTGAACAATCTTTCTATTTATATAGGTTCTCCCCTTGTGAGGAATCAAAAGTCACAAGCTCTTGTGACTATTCTTTGTGAGGATTATTGTGAATCGAAAACATTTGTTGGATTCTACGATAATGCTCACAAGAAAAGTCACAACGAAACTCACCACAGCAAAGGTGAATATCGTAGTGTCATCAGTGGGTCTTTAAAAACGTTTACATGATTTCAACTTTGCCAACTTTCAGCTGTACAATATGTTTGGAGCAGAAAATATGATAAATTTTATGCACATTTTTATAATTGAAGTTATAAATAACAAAATTAATATATTTTCAGAAAAAAATCGCGATGGTAAGAGGACTACGGTGGAGCAATTTCAGTACTTCGTGGCATTCCACCTGCAGCTCCTGGCCAACAAAAATGAACCAAGCGACCCGGCAGGATAAACAATTAATGAGGTCAGCTAGGAGAAGCCTTCAATGCCATGAATGGACCAACGAGGTCAGCCGCAAAATGAAAGGAAGTATGCAAATGTTACAAAAAAAAGGAAAATATTTAATTTTGTATATCTTTTAGACACTCTGTCACTGAAAAAAAAAAACAGCTGCGATCCCGGACAAGAAAGGCCAAAGTCGACAGGACCATATTGTAGCAATTGATGGTCTTCCAGATGTTCCAAAGTTGTGTTTGGAAATGACGGCAAATGTCGCTGAAACCTCTATATTGTCATCCCAGGTAACAATTTATATTCAACTGAGTTGCATTCATTATTCATTAGCTAATATTGCAGGAATTCGAACACCAAAACGCGAGTTCCTGGACGTCCAAAATTTCAAATCTCAAATAATTTGCTAGTTGTGACCTGCTCTGAAGGAGATCACAATTTCGATTGTTTTTGTGACTCTCACAAGTTGCGACGAAAAAGTTAAAAAATCAATTTTACCTCTTCTTGTGACTTGGGAGGTATCAGTGATGATGGGGAGGATCGGGCTATTAGGTAATGGCATGGAGGCATGGATTTTCAAGGCTTGCTTGATATTTTAAAGGCAAGACTGCATGATGGATTGTAGTGATGGTTGTCGAACGCCCCGAGACCCAATTATAATTGCGACAACTCTGTTGATATGGCAATGAGTTCTCACCACTCTGATTATATCTAAACTTGGGAACTTAAGACTGAAATTTCCATAGTTATGTAAGGTGTTTGAAAAAAAAAATTTACCAGGTTTTGGTTTAAACCCGAAACAACTTACTTTTGCAGTGTCCCAAGTTTTGTAAAAGTCTGACTGACATGCAAGAGTGTAGAACTGTCATGAGTAGCTTCCAGCTCAGTTCCACCTCAATTTTCTGTCAAGACAGGAAGACTTTTTGGTTTTTTCGTCAAACGTAAAATAGGTTATGGTTCATCAACAATTCTCGTTTTATTTATGTTGGATTTCACTTTAGTTGCTTATTGTCTTTAACAAGATTCAGAGGTTTTGTAATATTCTTACCATCTATTATGACTCGACTACGATTTTTCATCACGACATGTTTTACATTTAAGTCAAAATTTTAAAAATTAATTTTTCGGAGTATCTGGTGTTTTGCACTTTTCCGCTCTACAACAAAACACAGGATGAAGATCATGAGTACAGGGATGTTGGCTACGGAGGAGAGTCTTTTTTAAGCGTAGTTTTTTTTTTTAAATCAAATAAAACATTCAAATTCGCATTAAATATTCCAAATTATCGTAATCGATAAATCGGCATTTGCCGATTACTTTTTAAGGCCAACTTCATGTAAATGTTGTCCGTGGCTCTGTTTCAATATTCCATTCGGAAGGTCCAATTTTGCGTCACTTCTTCAATCATTTCGGCCTGTATTCCACTAATTACGCGTGTTATGTTATCCTGTAAGGCTTCAGTCGTGTTCAGCTTGTCTACATAGACTACCGACTTTACATAACCCCACAAGAAATAATCAAGAGGCGTTAAATCGTAACATCTTGGCGGCCAACTCACAGGGCCATTTCGCAAGATAAGCTGCTCACCAAATTTTTCCTTCAACATTTGCATTGTTTCACGAGCTGTATGGCATGTGGCACCGTCTTGATGAAACCACATGTCAACCAAGTTCAACTCAGCCAACTGGGGCAAAAAAAAAAGTAGCGTATCATGGCTCGATATCGTTCGCCTTTGACGGTAACGTTTCTTCCACGGTCGTCTTTGAATAAAAATGGACCCATGATGCCACCAGCCCATAAACCACAGCAAACTTTCATTTTTTTCGGGATGCATCGGTAATAATTCTATGGCATGTGGCTGTTCATCACTCCAGATGCGACAGTTTGCTTATTTACGTATCCGTTGAGCCAGTAATGAGCCTCATAGCTGAACAAAATTTTTCGCTAAAACATCGGATTGTCATGGAGCTGTTCTAAGGCCCATTCACCAAAAATTTGACGTTGTGGTAGGTCATGCGGCTTCAATTCTTGCAAAAGTTGAATTCTATTGGCTTTCAAACCCAAATCGACACGTAAAGTTTTCCATATCGTTGACTAATGCATGACCAATTGCTGAGAACTGCGACGAATTGACATTTGACGGATTAACTGTACGGATGCGAGTCGATGGTTTAATGTCAAACAATGTAAATTTGGTGCAAAATTTGGTGATAACAGTACGAATTGTTGATTCACCAGGTCTATAATAAATTTCAATAATTTCCATTTTTTGCTCGTTCGTAAGTCTTTCCATGTTTTAATGACAGAGTATACTGAAAAATTTTAACTTTGAAAGATGACGTTTGGACGATATTACTAACCAGTGCTGCAAACCTGAAAAATTTAACTCTTAAAAAATCACCCGTTATTTAGTCCATAGCGCACATCGGTGCAGTACATTGACCAATAGGGAATTCTTGCAGCTCCATCCAGTTTGTCAACAACGACCTCACAGAAACATCAGATGCCAAATAAGGAATTGAGCAGATTTAACATTTTTTTGTTGCTTCAATTCTTAAAATGATTCCTACAAGCGAATTGACGGACTAAAAATATCTTAATTTCAAAAATTCTAAAAATATTAAAAAATAAAAGCGTGTCCAACATATAAACAGATATATCCCGTACAGGCTTTTACTCCGCCATATTGTGGCATAAAAAAAAAAAAAAGATTCTTCTACACCACCAAACGACAAGTCATAAAATGCGCTCATAAACCTATCCAAATTTCGCTGAGTGTTATTCTCAGTTTTGTGGAAGAGTACGTCTCCCCTTTGTAGTCTGATAGATCACGTCGTCAACATCTTGTGGCCTGTAGGGGCTTTTGTTGATAATATGAGCACAAAGACATCATCAAATGACTCGAACAACCCATGCGACAAATGTAAACAAAAATTTAGATAAGATGAATGACTTTGTAAGTTCGTGTCCTACGTCAGTCTGCCTCTCAACCAATGACGCAAAAAAAAAGTGTATCTACGTATAAGTATCTTATCAAGAGTCGTATAATCAAAAGCTAAACAAGGTTTCTTATCCGTTGATTATAATTCCTAAACCACATTTTAAAATTTCACCATTACTCTGGGCCCGATTTGTATTGGAATTCAGAAAAGTTAGCCATCCCAAAGAGATACAGGAATGGCGCGCATTCATTATCCAAACAATTTAGAATTATTTTCCATTGCCTTAGATAAATCGCTTGAAGGCACAATCCGACTACGGGCCAAAAGTTATTGCAATCAGTAAATTTCAACTTTCAATTGTGCGCTTTAATTGTTCTGCCGAAAGACACCTGGTCTAGCCAAGAGATGGGGAGACAGAGAAATGAATTCGAACTTGCGGGGGTGGAAATTTGTTTGTGAAGTAAGAGGCAACCCTTGAATAATGTTTGAGTACGTTTTGGCATCTGAGTATCTTTCATGGATGAGGGGTTTTTTTTGTTGCAAATTATGATTTGAAGATGGTAAAAGGCAGACCGCTTACAAATTTGTGGCATCAAGTTGGGACTAAATTTAAAGAAAGGGTATTGCAAAGCTTTGTTTTTGATTGCAGATGACTGCTGTGCGACCAATTAGAAGAGAAACAGATGCGAAAATGCAAATAAAGTCTGTGGGATGTGGAAAAAATGTCGCCCATACGCCAGACACTCCCGATGACATTTGTATTCGAAAAGTTTGTTTTTTTTTTAATAAATATTCAGCCCTAGCAAGGTCCGTCGGAGCGGAAAATTCTCCAATTTTCTACGGTTCGGGGGTATTCTTCCGAAAAGCAGTTCGGAATATTTCTCCGAAATATTGTAACACACCTCGACGAATTGCGTTCAGGTGCATTTTGCGTGCAATTTTGAAAGCTAAGTGCAAATCTTTTTTCCGATTTCATCCGACATCTTTGTGGAATTTATTTACGAATTGCAGTGAAGTGATTTTTCTCCGATGACACATACCTCGAGTGGAATTTGAACCTCCGACGAAGTATGCGTTGCGGAAAATTGTCCGCTCCGACGGATACCTCGATAGGGCAGATTTGCCTTGTACGGTGTTTCTATAGAGAGTTGAGGTATTGAGAGTGAAAATTGATTGGTTGGATGTATGCGTCATTTTAGTGTTTAGTGAGTTCAATGGAATGTATGTCTTGAAGACCGAACCTCCGTTGCCAAGACCAAGCCATCGTGGATGCCAGAGCCCTTGGTCTGGACAACTGGAAGAAGCGTACCTGGAATCGTAGAGGATGGAACGTTGCAGTGCCTCAGGCAAAGACTCAGGGGTCGAGAACCCGATAAGTGAGTAAGACGTGTTTTCATCCAACCAAATGATACTTATATGTCCTATTCCGCAAGATCAGAAGCTAACAATTGTGAACACAAGTTAAATTGGTCCAAGCAGATCACAGCGGATGGAAGACGTGTACTCATACTTATGCACACATTCCATTTCCATGAGGCAGCAGGATAGCAGCGAAAGAATTTCCAAGATGGAGCCAATGGTGGCGTCTATGGTCCCAGTTGGAATGGACAAAGTGAATAACCTACATGAGCTGCTTCGACATATTCGGACAACGGGTCATCTTGTTATCTCAAGGTAAGATGAGCCGAAATGGTACGGCAGCGCCCAATCCCGTGATGGATACTGATGGCATCGTGTCCTAAGAACTTCTTAGTGGTTGTTCTTTGGGTTAACCACCGACTCATGGAAAAAAATTATTGTGAAGAAGCAACCAAGAGCCACGGAAAGAACTGCTTTTATAGTTGACGGTCATGCTAAATGAAAAACTGATAACGACGTTCGTATTTGCACCTGGAATGTGAGAAGATTGAACAGGAGAGGTGCATCAGAACAACTAACAAAAGCCCTTTGCTATTTAAAAGCAGACATTACTGCCATCCAGGAAATATAATGAGGTGGGCCATGCAAAGAGAGGATGAAAAACTGTGACATCTACTACGGACAGTGTTATAGTGAGCAGAAACAGCGACTATTCGGATGTGGATTTGTTATAAGTGCGAGAATTAGGGAAGAAAACATTCGTTTCCAAGGTAATAATTCGGATATCAAATGTGTTTCTCGCATCCATCAGCGATAAGCCTTTAGCCAACCAAGAAGGAGGAGATTGCAAGGCTAAGCTGCATGTGAGAACGGGAGCCGCGATTAAGCTCCAAGGACAAAGAAGGAGGGAAGAACACCGTCTTTTCAGAAAGAAGAAAAAAGAGAAGGAAAAGTGCGCTATCGAGAACATAGAGAGATGCCACTCCAGAAATGATGTTCGCAAATTTTTTTTTTTAATTTTGAAATGTTAAAGCCAGGATACAAGGGGCGAACAGAATCCGGTGGAGATGATTTGGAAAGTAACATTCACCATGTCACAACCAAAATTTGGTCGGATCAAAGTATGACTGAAAAATAGACCTTCAGCATCGTTTGCCCGATGCCAACAAGGGGAATTCGCCAACTATTAGTGTCCTCAACATTGCCCACAATACCATATCTGCTGTAATAAGTGGACGCCTGAAAGAGTTTACCAATAACCTGATTGGCCATTATCAGTGGGTTTTTGGAAAGGAAAGTTCGCAATTGATCAAATCTTCACACTTCGAAGGATGATGATGGAGAATTATCGCTTCTCCATCGGGGTGTGAAACGACCTCATCGAATCATTTAATACCAACAAAGGATTTAGGCTAAGTACTGTCATGTGGCTTCTGTAACATCATTCTTGAGAAAATTGTGCAAAACATCCGAGCCAACAGCAGAGGAAAAATCTTCCATTAATGGGTGCAACTATAAGCATAGGCCGACGGTATTGACATCATTGGTCGGACTCATGGTGAAGCGTCAAAAACGGATTTAGCCGTGAATGAGGGTAAGACCAAGCATATACCGTCAACATGAAAGGACACACAACATCGAAATTTAGGGTAGCACGGGACTTTGTCTACCTCGACTCCCTTATTCACTCTGAAAACAACATCTAGTCAGAAATTAAGTGAAGAATTATTCTTGCTAACTGCTGTCTCTTCGGGCTAAGAGAGCCATTCAGTAGTAACTCCTTCACTCGAACTACAAAAAAGACCGGATCATTCCAGCCCTGTTCTACAGCACTAAAGCATGGACGGTATCAAAAGCGGATTCAGAAATTCGTGGTCGTTTTGAGCGCAAAATTCATCTCCGGTCCCGTTTGCGTTGACGGGCTATGGAGACGAACCACGAACTATACGAGCTTTACAACTCACAGACCCGTTCAAAAAACTCCGCACTGGATGTAAGATGGCAGGGACATGTAAAGCGAAAAGACTCGTAGAAATGAGCCCCCAGACGTCGTACGCAGTAGAGGAATACCTCGTCGTAAGTGGCGCTCAAATTGAAACAGACCTCACCCAACTTGAAGTGCGCAACTGTAGGCAGTTAGTTAAGGATCGAGATAATGGCAAAGTCTTGTTGGTGATTCAGAAACGGAATGTATACGCCGGGTTTCTCTGGGGCTTTATAGAGGAGTAGAAGCTGGGCTGGAGTAAAGTACTTCTTGGCTCCAAAAACTTAGTTTAGACTTTGCTGCTTTGCTCAAAGAAGTTATATGTTGATGTCATGATAGATCTGACCTAATTGTGATGCCCAGCAGATGTAGGGATTCCTCTGATTTGAGGTATGTATTCCTTATTTCGATTTGCGGAACTGTGGACTTGTTATAAATGCTTTATAATAGGTTTTGTTTGAGTTGAATTGAACAAGGTTTTCATTTCCCTATGGTATCATCTAAGCAGATTTGTTCACATGCTGGTGTTCAATGTCGGTAATAGGAGTGCCGTTTGTGTTATTCGCTATCAAAGTATCATCATAACCTAAACTTAAAAATTCGAGTAATAGCTGTTCCTTAAAGAAATCATCAATCTACAGCAGGAATAGAGTGGGTGATTGCATGGATCATTGTGGCACTGTACCTAAATTGCTAACTTCGCGGTTTCTAAGAATTTTAACTCCCTTTGGGAGTGAAAAAGTTATTTCATTACGTAAGGTCTACGGTTGGAAGCCAAAATATGAAAGTTTTTAACTAAACATAATATTTGTGTAAATACTACAACATCTTTGACACGAATGACCAACTGATCTTGGTTTTATGGGATCGCACGTTGGGCGCCACTTTTTTTTACATATTTTCTAATCGGTTGATTTTTTAGCCAAGAACAGATACTTTGTGCAATATGTCAACATATGATTGAACTTAATGTTGTGGTCTATGGTTTGGAATCGCTTGTTTAAAGTTGTTATTTACCACATCGAATCTGGGACCCCAATATCGATGAACTGGACAGAACGACACCATTGACAGATATTAATTTACGGTAGTATGGGACTTGTCTACCTCGGCTCCGCTATTAACTCTAACAACAACATCTGGTAAGAAACTGAACAAAGAATTACTCTTGCCAACAACTGTTTCTTCGGACAAAGAAGGCAATTCATTAGTAAAGCCCTCAATCGAACTACTAAGGAGATCCTATATAAGATCCTGATCATCAAAGTCCTACTCTACGGCGCTGAAGCATGGGCCGTCTCAAAAGCGAATGAAGAAATCCCTGGTCGATTTGAGAGGAAATTTCTCCGAAAAATCGTCGGTCCCGTTTGTGTTAACGGGCTATGGAGACAAAGATTCAGTCACGAGCTGTACAGCGACATGCCCCTGGTCAAAAAACTCCGCATAGGACGTTTAAGATGGCTAGGCCATGTAGAACGAATGGACACCAATACTCCGACTTGCAAAGTCTTCGATTCCCAGCCAGACGTCGGACGCAGTAGAGGAAGTGGCGCTCACAAGTAGAAACCGACCTCAACCAACTAAGAGTGGGCAACTGGAGGCAGTTAGCTAAGGACCGGGCTGATTGTAGAGGCATGTTGGTTGAGGCCCAGGTTCATTGCGGACTTAAGTAAGTAAAATCTTCTCAGTCCTGCTATACGGCGCTGAAGCATGGACCTTATCAAATGCAGATGAAGAAATCCTAGAACACGTAAAACGAATGAACACCGGTACTGCTGCTCGCAAGACCTCGCCTCAAGTGGCGCGCATTAGTAGAAACCGACCTCAACCAACTCAGAGTGCGCAACTGGAGGCAGTTAGCTAAGGACCAGGCTAATTGGAGGGGCATGTTGGATGAAGCGCAGGTTCATTGCGGACTTAAGTAAGTAAAATCTTCTCAGTTCTGCTATACGGCGCTGTAGCATGGGCATTATCAAATGCAGATGAAGAAATCCTAGGACACGTAGAACGAATGGACACCAGTACAGCTGCTCGCAAGACCTCGCCTCAAGTGGCGCTCACAAGTAGAAACCGACCTCAACCAACTAAGAGTGCGCAACTGGAGGCAGTTAGCTAAGAACCGGGCTGATTTGAGGGGCATGTTGGATGATGCGCAGGTTCATTCCGGACCACTTAAATAAGTAAGAATCTGGGACACCGTTCAAAAAATACTTACAGAATATTTAAGCAAATGAAACCAAAATTTACACGAATTGAATATTCACGTTATTACTAAAACTATGTTCAAGATTCGTTGTGGTAAAGTAGGAAATATTTCTTTATAATGCGACCTCGCATTGGGCGCCAAATAACAACATGTTTCCTTGTAATCTATGTTTAGTAGAACCAAAGATTATAAAGCCATACAGATGACGCATTAAGAACAAAAAATAGAAACTTTTGCTCAACAGCTTCATAGTACGGGTGGGCGGTGTGCACGTGCACTCATGAGAAACGAGATCCAAATATATCGCGGGCTCTGCCAGTACGACCCCGCATAGAAAATTATTTTTCTGTATGACTTTATAATCTTTGGTAGAACTTTAGTTAAATTTTAAAGTACTACAATTGTAAGTCACTGTCATTGAGCAGGTGTTTCGCTGAGTTTTAAATTAGACACCATAAGGCCAAGGGTTGCCATATATTTTGTTTCGGATTATTACCGATTTTTTTTTTAATGTGCAACGAAGTTGAAAACATGTCAACTCGTTCTATATGCAGTATTGCCATTGTAGCTGCCTTCCTAAGGGTACGTCCAGTCGTATTTGATGACCGACTACATATTCAACAGCACAGTGACCAAGGTCCAAAAGTAATTTTTTTTTGTCAAATAGTCCCACCTTTCTGAATGTGGAGTAATAGACCAGTCCTATTGTGAAAAATGATGCCATTTAGAATCTTGTAAAGCTCAGTTCAGTTGCTATGATTTGGAACTGCCTTTTCCCGAAAAAAAAGAGGTGAGTAAAGGTGCTTATATCGTTCAGACAAAGCACAACAATACAGCTGACATCGATGTGCAAAAAAAATGGATGAAGAAATTCTTATCATTCCATTTATTGTGAATCAATTGTTATCACAAAAATCGAATGCAAACGACTATCAAAAAATTCGTCAAACAATTCTCGCATCTATTCCTCAATTTTCATACGTGACAACTGTCAAGTCATGACAGAGTTCCTCCATAGCTACGTGCTCTTAAAAAACACCCTCGTTGATTTCCCACAATGTACACATACAAAATCGATCTATACCCAAAGCCATCAATTCACCATTTTCCGACACCACTTAAAAAAATAAAAAACACATGTATCTGAAAAATGTGCGTGTTAAATGTAAAAAAAATCAGAAATTCCCTTCGAAAATGTATCGCAAAAAAAAAATTAAGTCAAGTAAATTCCGATGGGGATTATGCAATAAACTTTGGGAATTTTTTTTTACCATTTAAATCTCAAAAAAAAATCCCCCACAACAAAATTTTAAATAAAAATATAAGAGAAGAAAATATTTTGTGAATTTTTTTTTAATTAAAAAAATCATACACATATTAAATGTCTTAAAATAAAATCAACACATTTAATGTTATTTATAATTTAATATGTATTGTCGCCAGCGGGAAAAATACTTAATTAACCCTCGATGGTTAGCAAAGTAGAGAAGAACACCACAACGGGAGATACATAATAAAATTTGAATTAAGAACAAAACCGTAGTGCGATTATTTTTTAGATTTTTTTTTTTTAATTGTATCGGTGCATCTGTGTAGTGTCTTTGCCTACGTGATGGGAAATACTTATTTTGTTTGCGTTAAATTAAATCAACAAGCTTTGTTGTTAGAGATACACTTACCAGCGTAAGAGTCAGCATATTTGTGGACATTTTTTGAGTTTTTAAATTCGAACGCGAGAAGAAGGACGATGGCAATGGAGGACAAAACACACTTACACAACCGATTATCTGACTGCTGACTGGTGGCTACTTACAAGCGAAAGTGCCCCTCAGATGAGTTGTATTTTTAAAAATGGAATTCGTGTTGTTTTTTTTTTTTCAAGATTTAAATATTAATTTTGAGTTGCTGCCAAAGTGGTACTATGCTCATGTAGATGTAGATAGATACGACATGAAAAAAAAAAGTCTATTTGTGTTAGGTTTTGAAAAAAAAAATGAAATTTGTAGATACAAATGAGAGACGGAATATTCCTCTGGATGGAATATGCGATATTCAATTACATGACAGGCACAGAGTCATCAGTCGTGTAATTGTCACCCACTATCTGGGGCAATACCCACGTGCATGACGAGCGGATGGAGGAAATGGAAGAGTGTACAGATAGTATCTGTGTGGACTTATCTTGAATTTCTCATAAGCAGACAACGACAAGCGTCTTAATGAATAGATTGCAGCATTTAATGGCAATTTCCTCAAATTAAGAAACAGTGCCCGTTGTCGTCATTTAAGCCCGCAATTTAGTAGTACATGCCACGAGGAGTATCTCGAACAATTGACTGGCACTGAAAAGTGGAGGCGGTGAGAGCATATAATTTGGTAATCATTACACGAGTCCAGAGGGCGCCCCATTATCAGTAAAATTGCATTAAATTCCATGTAATGGAACTTTAAATGGCTCCTTACATGGTGCCACGCGGGGACACACGGATATTGGGTGTGCTTAAGTTTTAATTAAAAATGCAGTTGCTCTCTGTGTTGTGTGGGTGGGTGGGTGTTTGTGTATTGGAAAATGGGAAAAATAAATTAAATGCGCTCGTTCTAGGTACAATTCCGTTATTGGTGGTGAATGTGTGAAAAGCCAAAAGGATTTCACAATTATCGATGCTGGGTGGATGGCTTTGTGTGAGTGTGCAGTGAATTCGATTATTTGAATTATTTTTCATTGATGAAAAGCACCCACTGGAGTAGGTGGATTGACCAAACAACGCTGGTGTGTGCTGAAGGATGGCTATAAAATGCCAAAAATACCGGCAGGAAGTGGTATTGGCCGGTACTATCGATCATACCTGGTGGGTGCGTGACTAGTGTATGGGGATTTACATATCCCACGAAGGTCGTGGACAATAGTTTTGGAGTATGGAATGAATATTTGCTTTGTTGGGTGGTTTCCGTACACAATGAAACATGTGGGATGTGCATACCCGTGTGCAAATTAATTTCACTTGCTGGTTGTATTTTTTTCGACAAATGTGTGGCTCATTGGAACTTTATATAAATGCATTACATTTTAGGTTAGATTAGGTAGGAGTGCCCATTAGGCTCGTCCTTATTGTTAAAAGTGTGCATTTTTCAGCACTCGTGTTTTTTTTTCTTTTTTGTCTAAATATGTCAACCATTTTGTGCAACCACGTTCACACATGCTACCGTGAGCTTAAAGTTCACACAGCGCCAAAGGCATTTCATGAAGGGATTTTTATCTTCAAAATAAAAAAACTACAAAGAGTAAGGAAGGCGTGTGTTGCCTTCTATGCTTGCGGCAGAACCTTTGGAAAAAAGTGGGGACTTCAACCAAAGATGACCTTGTGGATGCACACAGCAGGGGTACGTGCAATTCTCACATACAGCTCACTAGTATGGTGGCCCGCAGTGAGTTAAGGCTTCAACATATAAAAAAAAAAACAAAATGTTGGGCTCTTTAATAACCAGGGCCGAGATTTCTCCCAACCCATCATGTGAGCGAGTGTACCTACTTCTAGCACGATGGCGGAACTCCAGTTTTATGCCGATTTCGAAAGGCTAATTTGAGATAGGCGTTCCTTGACAATTGATACTAATCGAGTGATTTGTCAGATCGGCACGAGAGGAGGGCCAGTGAAAAATCATTTAGATGTTGGTACGGCTGGGAATCGAACCCAGACCTTCTGCGCGGCAGTTCATCAAACCAAACATCGCGCCACTGAGCCCGGCTACAACCTTACAAATTTAAAAAAAAAAAGCTGCAAAGAACAGCCGTTACAGGCACCACGGGCGCACTGAGGTCGGCACCAACTGATGCCCTTAATGGCGGAACTACTGGCTATCCGAGAGGCTTGTATGTTACTGGGGCGTGCCACTACGGAATAGCAAAATATTACTATTCTCATAGATAGCCAAGCGGCCATAAAGGCCATCAACTCGGCTACCATATCCTCAAAACTGGTACAGGAATGACGACACGAACTTGCCCACCTTGGCGAACGCTTCAGGGTCCCACTTCTCTGTGTTCCAGGGCACAGTGACACTGAAGGAAACGAGCGTGCAGACGAGCTGGCTAGGCAATGCTTAGCTCAGTTCTTAACGGCTCACTTGCAACAAGGGTCGTTATCTCGCTGGGTGCGGTTAAGGGACAAATACATTCGTGATTTCTATGTGCGCCATTTATGGCATTCCCTCGGTGGCGCGCATCCGAAATGTACAATTTCCCATTTCATACATAAAATGCGCCTTATCGCTGATGATGTTTTTCGAGTTAAGGTAATTTTCCAACTTCTACTCCAGAAACCATTCAGCGAAAGTCCCTATTGGAAGACCCTTAATATGACCCTCCATTGTCTCTTGTACATTTGTTTTGAATTGTCTCTTGTTCGCAAACATTGTTTTTCTAATTTCTAAAGCTGCGTACACACGAGCAAAAAATTTGCAGCAAGTGTTTGCCTGCAATCAAATTATTTTTCCTAAAATTGTCAAAAAGGAAACTTTGCCTTACTAACTTACTTAAGTGGCGCTACAGTCCGGAGTGAACCTGGGACTCAACCAACATGCCTCTCCAATTAGCCCGGTCCTTAGCTAACTGCCTCGAGTTACGAACTCCAAGTTGATTGAGGTCGGTTTTTACTTGTGCGCGCCACTTAAGGCGAGGTCTTCCTCTACAGCGTCCGACGTCTGGCTGGGAATCGAATACTCTGCGAGCCGGAGTAATGGTGTCCATTCGTTCTACATGGCCTAGCCATCTTAAACGTCCAACGCGCAGATTTTTTTACCAGGGGCATGTCGCTGAACAGCTCGTATAGTTCTTGGTTGAATCTTCGTCTCCATAGCCCGTCAACGCAAACGGGACGGAAGATTTTTCGAAGAATTTTACTCTCAAATCGACCAAGGATTTCTTCAGTCGCTTCTGAGACGGTCCATGCTTCAGCGCCGAAGAGCAGGACTGGGTGATCAGGGTCTTATGTAGGATCACCTTAGTAGTTCGAGTGAGGGCTTTACTACTGAATTGCCTTCTTAGCCCGAAGAAACAGTGGTTGGCAAGAGTAATTCTTCGTTTAATTTCTGATGAGAGCGGAGCGAGATAGACAAAGTCCCGTACTACCTTAAAGTTATATCTGTCAATGGTAAAGTTCTGTCCAATTCGTCAATGTTGTGTGTCCTTTCCTGTTGACAGCATATACTTAGTCTTGCCATCATTTACTGCGAAACACATTTTTTCTGCTTCCTTCTCTATACCTGCAAACGTGGCTATGACATCACGTTGAGTCCTAACAATGATGTCAATATCGTCGGCGTAGTTGCACCGATTTTTAGAAAATTGTGCCTCTGGTGTTGGCTCGGAAGTTTTTCACAATCCTCGCAAGAATCAAATCGAAGAAGTCACATGATTGACATTGACATTGACATTAACACAGTACTTCGCACTTGAATGCACCGAACTACAGACAAGTTACATCACTGGCAACTAAGGCCATCGGCTGGGACAGATCAAGACATCACATGCAACGCATCGCCTTGCCTAAACCCTTTTTTGGTATCGAATGTGTCGGTGAGGTCGTTTCCGGACCTGATGCAGCAGCGAAAATCTCCATCGTCATCCTACACAAATAAACGAGTTTGGGCGGTATACCAAAACCAGACATGGCTCTGTATAGTTCGGCTCTTAAAACGCTGTCGTATGCGGCTTTGAAATCGATGAATAGGTGGAGGGTATCGATCTGGACTTCTTGTTTTTTCTAGGATCTGCCGAAGTATGAAAATTTTATCAGTTGTGGACTTTACTGGACCACACTGGGCCGATCAGGTTGTTGTTAAACGGTTTCAGCCGTTCACATACTACGGCAGATAGGATCTTGTAGGCGATATTGAGGAGATTAATACCTCTGTAGTTGGCTCAGCTTAGAGGGTCTCCTTTTTTGTGGATCGGGCAAAGGATGCTGAGGTTTCATTTTTCAGGCATACTTTCTTCCGACCAGATTTGGCTTATGAGCTGGTGGATGTTACTTACCAAGTCATGTCCGCCGGCTTTATAAAGCTCAGCGTTCTCAGAAAGAGAACCCTAGGAAAAACTCTTTCCATGACCTAACGGATCAATCCGAAATCCCTCTCTCTAATGTTTTCAGGTTTACAATAACATCTGGATGGCTGGAAAGGGACTAACAACAATGGACTGTAACGGGATAATGAAGGAACCAACCACACAAGTGGAAATCCAACGGGCATCACAATGGATTTATATTGACCTGCATGTGATGAGGTAAGACGCACACCGCCTACCTCATCAACTCTCACTAACATACCCTTATCTAGGTAAAACTACATCTTCTGGTATATTGATGATTTAAAGAATATCGCTGTTTACCTGTAGGCCTATACCAAATATGCTAGATTCCTAAGTGTCAAAGACCCATATAATTGAACCTTACCTAGCCATTACTTCGGTGTGATAAGTAAAATGTCCTGAAAGTAATAAGATAACGATTTTAACTCAAAATGTTAAGCATTTCTCGTTAAACCAACGTAGCTGCATCGCATGTTCAAGGAAATTACTTTGCAAAGTAACATCCTTTTCAAAAGCACTTAAATAGCGAAAACTGCATCAATGACATCTAAGAAGTGTTCCTCACATCCTTCGACTTAATAACCACAGTTTTCAGAGCTAAGAACATCACAGACCTTATTAGCTCAACCAATAACACGATTTGCTCTGCGAGCTAAATACCCATTTAAACCCCATCAACTTATAGACTCCATCGACACCAAACTATTCACCTCAACCTATCCGACAGGCAATCGTCACGTATGATTGCGTGATTCCAATCACGATGGTATTTCCAATTCTATTAAATCACATAAATGATATCCACCCAACCCATTGCCTTAATGACAACCAAAGTAGTCCTTGCTAAGCACGATGCATGCGGGTACTCAAGGAGAAACCATTCCAGATTTATTATAGGTGTCAGAGGAACTTTCAAACACAGGAAGTAAGTTAGTACTCTGTCGTCGCCTCCACCCTTTCATAAGGACACAATCTCGTACAAGGAGCTGCCTTGTAATTCATAAAAAAAAAAAACAAAACACTATACCCCACTAATTGAATTCAAAGGAGACATCGTTATACCCTTCACATCGCAAAGTGGAAAGTATGGTGTTATCCTTATTAATTTACTCCATCGCTCTGCCATTACCATTAGGAGAATGGAAAGCAAAGCTTTCACTATTTCGGTGTTACACTCCCTTCCCCACTTTGACAGCGATA
Source organism: Rhingia rostrata (assembly GCA_949824845.1). Classification (NCBI taxonomy): domain Eukaryota; kingdom Metazoa; phylum Arthropoda; class Insecta; order Diptera; family Syrphidae; genus Rhingia; species Rhingia rostrata. The sequence continues at coordinate 20,067,179 of OX463757.1, forward strand.
AGAGTATTCCCTGTCAAAATCTCCGTTAAATGAGCAATTTATTTATTCAATCATCCTTTCCAAGGACGATGGAGGGAAGATTATTTTTACATGAAAAAAAAATCTCAAATTCCATGCAAATTTTCGGTGCTCAGCTTCTGTTGTGTGAAAATAATTAAGTTGCGACTCGAAGGCACGGTCTAAAAATATTTTATGCTCGTTTGCCTCTTGCTAAGGCAAAATGGTTCGCCTTTAAATTGTCGGATGGTATGGGGGTTGTAGGGGGGCTTTGTATATTTGAAGAGCGGTGCGGCAAGTTGCTGGAAGAGTTGTGATTTTTTGCATGTGTGAGCCTTGTAATAAATGCGTTCATGAAAAGTATACCCCCGAACCGGATTAATGATTTAATTTCATTAATGATGAAGTTCTTCAAAACTGAGGAAGGCTGGTGGTGTACCTTATGATGAATGCATCTCTGGTTGGAAGTTTCTTTCATTTAAAATGCCACATGCCGTTCTGATTTATTCGGTGGTGTATAAATTATTTACCAATCCATGCTATTGAATGTTTGTTAAGAATTCGTTCTTGATGACCCTGTCGCTGAAAAGGGAACTTTTTTTTTGACGAAATTGACGTAGAAGTGAAATAATTGATTGATGCAGGATATTCATTGGTTTATACAAGCATGGAGCAAGCTCATGCAAAATTCAGTATACAGCTGCGGGTCGGAATCCATGATACCGAATATTGGAACCAAACTATCAGGGCAAGGTTATGGCAACGAAAATGTACTTTTATACCACACAGTTAAAGTTTTTTTTTTTCGATTCCCAGCAAGACCTCGCTTCTCTGCCCTAGCTCAAGCATAAAAACATTAACAGCCTCAGTAACCATTTGCAGCATCTTGAACTGAAATGCGAGAAAAGTAAAGAGAGGTACAGTCGAACAACTAGTGGAAGCCCTAATGAAGACATAACTACCTTCCAGGAATTACGATATGATGGGCCGGGTTAAACGAGGATGAAAAACTATGTCATCTACTACGGGCTGGGTGTTAGCCATACAGATGACGCACTACATATAAGAAAAATTGTTCCATGGCGGGTCGTACTGGCTCAGGCCGCCATATATAATCCGAACGCGAACGCATATTAATAATCCGCATCAAGGCCGAATTCGCCAACATAAGCCTTATATGCGCTCACGCCCCAACGGAGGAAAAAGATGATATAGCGAAGGACTGCTTCTATGAGCTCCTTGACAAAACTTATGAGCGACTACCGAAGTACGATGTTAAAATCGTGCTGGGAGATTTTAACGCAAAGGTAGGAAGAGAAGACATCTTTAGCAGTATTGTCGGAAAACATAGCCTACAAGACAACACGTCTGGAAACGGACTTAGGCTAATTGACATCGCTACGGAACGAAATGCCATTATAGCCAGCACACGGTTTCCTCACCTCAATATCCATAAGGGGACATGGCGATCTCCAGATCAACGAACGGTCAACCAAATGGATCACATTGCGATAGACAAGAGACATGCATCCAATATTTTGGATGTCCGAACATTCCGAGGAGCCATAATCGACTCGGACCACTACCTTGTTGCAGCCAAGGTCAGAATGCGGATATCCACAAAAATTCAGAAATACTGTCAAACAATTTGATGTCGAAAGACTGCAATCGCTAGAGACCGCCAAGACCTTCGCGCAACGCGTATCCCTATACCACTCGATTAACACTATACAACCACCATCGAATGTCGAAGAAGAATGGACACGATGCCAACAAGCCATTAAATCAGCCGCACTGATGTGCTAGGTTTCCCGCGTCCACCAGCAAGAAACCCCTGGTTTTATGAGCAATGGCGATAGATGCTCGAAGCCAAGAACGAGGCTTACAAGGCTAAGCTGCAGGTGAAGACGAGAGCTGCCGTTTAGCTCTATAGGCAGAGAATTCCCTTCTTCTCTGCCTATAGTGCAGAGTGAGAGAACACCGGCTTTTCAGAAAGAAGAAAAAAAGCAAGAAAAGCTCGCGATCGAGGATAAAGAGAGAGGACACTCCAGGAACGATGTTCTCAAGTTATACCAAGTGTGAAACGTCAATGACAAGGATAAAAGGCTCAAACAGAATCCTGTCAAGATGAACAAGAAAATATCTAGTTGAGACACAGTCGATGCTGAGTATATAGAAGAACCAATTCTGCAGACTGTTAAGCGGCGATGAAGAACAACATTTCGCTGTCAGGCAGAACGAACCATTCAATATTGGAGGAGTGAGGATGAGTGAGGATAGCAATATCTAAACTCAAACTTTACAAGGCTGCCAGAAATGACGGCCTTTCCGCTGAATTTTATAAATACGGCGGAGATGACTTGGTAAATAACATCCACCAACTCATAAGCCAAATCTGGTCGGATGAAAGTGTGCCTGAAGGATGGAACCTCAGCATCGTTAGCCAGATCCACAAAAAAGGAGACCCTTTAAGCTGCGCCAACTACAGAGGCATAAGTCTCCTCAACATCGCCTACAAGATCCTATCTGCCGTAGTATGTGAACACCTGAAACCGCTTACCCACAACCTGATCGGCCCTTATCAGTGTTATTTTAGGCCAGGAAAGTCCACAACCGATCAAATTTTCACACTTCGGCAGATTCTGGAAAAAAAACCCAAGAAGTCCAAATCGATACCCACCACCTATTCATCGATTTCAAAGCCGCTTACGACAGCATTTATAGAGACGAACTATACAGAGCCATGACTAGTTTTGGTATACCACCCAAACTCGTTTGTTTGTGTAGGATGACGATGGAGAATTCTCGCAGCTTCATCAGGTCTGGAAATGACCTCACCGACACTTTCGACACGAAAACAGGATTTAGGCAAGGCGATGCGCTGTCATATGACTTCTTCAATTTATTCTTGAGAGGAATGTGCAAAACTGCCGAACCAACACCAGAGGCACAATTTCAAAAAAATTGGTTCGACTACTAGAAAACGCCGACGAAATTGACATCATTGGTAAGACGCAACGCGATGTCATAGCCACGTTTACTAGTATAGAGAAGGAAGCGGCAAAAATGGATTTGGCAGTATATGCTGTCATCACGAAAGGACACACAACATCGACGAATCGGGCAGGATGTCACCATTGACAGATATAACTCTGAGGTAGTACGGGACTTTGTCTATCTCGGCGTCGCTATTAACTCTTGTCAACCGCTGTTTCTTCGGGCTAAAAAGGCGATTCGGTAGTAAAGCCCTCACTCGAGCTACTGAGGTGATCCTATATAAGACCCTATTCATTCCAGTCCTGCTCTACGGCGCTGAAGCATGGACCGTCTCAAAAGCGGATGAAGAAATCCTTGGTCGATTCGAGAGGTTAATTCTTCGAAAAATCTTCGGTCCCATTTGCGTTGACGGGCTAAGGAGATAAGGATTCAACCAAGAACTATACGAGCTGTATAGCAACATGCCCCTGGTCAAAAAAACACCGCATTTGACGTATAAGATGGCTAGGACACGTAGAACAAATGGACACCTTTACTCCGGTTCGCAGAGTCTTCGATTCCCGGCCAGACGTCGGACCTCGCCTTAAGTGGCGCGCACAAATAGAAACCGACCTCAACCAACTTGGAGTGCGCAACTGGAGGCAGTTAGCTAAGGGCCGGGCTAATTGGAGAGGCATGTTAGTTGAGGTCCAGGTTTATTTCGGACTGTAGCGCCAACTGTTTATTCAGAATGGTTGATAGTCTTGGAAGTTAAAGTAGACGGTCTATACTTTTCTATGCCTGAAATCAAATTCTTAGGCCGGTGGCAAATCCAACCTGCATGGTTTTTCAACTCCTCATCGACATGGTATTCCCACCCCAAATGCTCTTTAAGCCTCTCAAGGAATACTTATTGGAGGTGACATTATTGGTCAAACTTAGGATGCCTTCCATAAAACGGTGTTCGTAAATGAATGGCTACCGTGGCTAATAATTAAAATAAATTTTGATACCTTAAGTGAAGTAACATGCGGCTTATCCGCAGTTTTAAATATGCGCTCATCGTAATCTTGTAGTCTCTCATTCATGGTCATATACAACCTCAAAGTTAAAGCTGTCGAATGTGATTCAGGACCAAACTCTTCGATTCGTCAGTGTAATCAATTTGTCATATACTGTAAGTAGAGGGTTACTAATTTGGACACATAGGGTCACCGATAGTCGAACTTTAGTCAAAACATGCCAACAAGAGGTTTTAAAATAGAGGAACCGCAAAAAAAATTAAAAAAAACTTTGTTATCCATCAACCACACGCATTTAGTTTCAGTTTTTATAAAACCTCCCATTTTATGGGGCATGCCAACCAACACAGTCCGGTATCCTACCAAGCCTCCCCTCTACTGACAAAAGTTTTCCATGTTAAGTGCAGAGCACTCAGCGAATATAGTTAACCCGCTTGTATTGTTCACTGAAGGGTAGACGGCAATTTCTATTATGGAGATATACGTCTATTCTTTGAGGATAATTATAAGCAAATAAGACCTTGAATGGGGAGTCTCCCCTAGGGGCAACTCATAAACTAATTAACTTAAGTAAACACTGGTTATCGACAGTATAGGGATTCGGTTTACCTTCAATCGAACGTGCGGCCAAGAAAGTCCATTCGTGCTAAAAATAATTTACAGTTAGTCAGTGCAATTGCAATAAAATTTCCCAATTATTGTTTCATTTACGAAATGAGCACACATTCAGAATATGAAACGCAAATTAATTGAAACATGTTCACTGTCAAGGAAGTCGTATTACAAGGACCAGCTAAAAAAAAATGCATAAGGGCACACAATGTATATGTTGAGCTGGCATGGCGCCTGGTTATAGCCTTAATGTATTTGTGAAACTTTTTAATTGATTCCATTTATTCGGGGTGAATTGTAAATAAATTAGCAAACTACCACCGGCGACAACCTAGGGTTGATAATTTGCTACTAATTAACGCCGCTGCTATTTGTGCAAATGTGTCAAATTTTATATACACAAACGATTTGGTGAGTGTTACAAAGTTGCACACATTTCAAAGGGAAATGCGATATGAGGCGTATATACGATATAGTCTGAGTCCTTTCATCGGGTGTCAGTATAATCGATGGTTTACAAAAGTGACAAATCTTTTGGTAAAGACTGAAGTACTAGGAAAAAAGAGAAATTCTCTAAGTCAACTGCAAAAGTAAATCAAATTACTTGAATCCCTATTAATCCCTATTAGCTGAATAAGGAACAATGTTTTCCATTACATAGAAAAGCCATTAACACTTTTCTGCGAAACCTTCGAAACTTTTGCCGACTGTTTGGAAAGGGGTGAAAAAAAAACCCTTTGGAAGGAGGAAATTATTATCAACTCTCTCTGAAAATAACTTAAGCCGGACGAGATCGAAAGTATTGGTGAATTATGTTGCCACTTGGAATGGGATCAGTATCATAGAGGTTGATACTTTGACACATTCGGCGGTCGGGTCTTCATAACAGCATAAAAGTAATATGATCCAAAAATTGTGGAAGATAGTTCGTCCCTGCCTAGTTAGGGAAAGAATAAAGCTTTTGGCGGATCAGTGTCATAGAGGTTGATACTTTGACACATTCGGCGGTCGGGTCTTCATAACAGCATAAAAGTAATATGATCCAAAAATTGTGGAAGATAGTTCGTCCCTGCCTAGTTAGGGAAAGAATAAAGCTTTTGGCGGATCAGTGTCATAGAGGTTGATACTTCGACACATTCGGCGGTCGGGTCTTCATAACAGCATAAAAGTAATATGATCCAAAAATTGTGGAAGATAGTTCGTCCCTGCTTAGTTAGGGAAAGAATAAAGCTTTTGGCTAAACGTATAATCCCGGTCACTGCTGGGTTCCTGATCACAGGGATATAACTGACAACTACCTCCCAACTAAGAATTTCTCTTCGATGAAGCGCTATCGAAGCTATTTCCCTTCCAGAAATACTACCTGTATGAAGTCTTATGGAAGAAAAAAACAAAACATTTGGCGCACTTTTAGGAAGCTATTAACTTTTATAAGACTTCTTTAAATAAGCTATACAGAAAAAACTTTTTCTTGCTTATAAAAGACCTTACAGAAGCAAAATATAGGCTTCCCAAAAAGTCTTTAAGAAAATTTTTACAAGCATTAGATTAGATTAGGTTAGGGAGTTGGAAGCAAGTTAACATATCACTGCGGCCATAGTCGGGCCTTTTGTGATTTACTACAATTAGAGCTCACGCATGATACCCGACTTTGTGGTGAATTTTAGTAAATCTTGGAGTGGGCTGTCAGATATGCCATCTCTCTCAAGATAGTGTTGACCTAGATGGCGTTGACGTAATCTGATTAGGCAGTTACAGTGACACAGGATGTGTTCTGCTGAATCTTCGTCCTCGTTGCATAGTCAGCAAGTGTTGCCTTGAGTTATTCCCATAGTCATGAGGCATTTTTTGACTTGACAATGCCCGGTAAGGAACCCTGTGCCAGTTCGAATCTGTCGTCTAGATGTAGGAGTTGTGTCGTTCTTTTGTGGAAGTGTTTGGCATGAACCTTTTGCCTTGTCTGTTATCTTTAGTATTAGTCCAGTAATGATTGGCCCTGTTTTTCAGACATGTTTCAATATGAAATTTAGCGGTTCTGAGCCGCTGAGAGTGCCGATCCTTTTCTGGCTAGTATATCTGCCATTTCGTTGACTAAGTGTCCACTGTGTCCCGGCACCCAGATGAGATGTACTCAGTTTGTGCTGGCTAGTTGCAGGCAATCCCATACTAGTTTTGATGTTATCTCGTAACTTTGCAAGGCTAGGAGTGCTGCTTTGCTGTCAGAGAAAATGTATACGTTCTTGGTGTTAGGGAATTATTTAGATTTTCTCTAATATATATGGCAGGTGGCCATGGCTCAGAGGAATGCGTAGTTTACTGCTAAGCCAAACGCTGCAGGTTCAAGCCCCAGTTTCGGCAGCTTCCTTTTTCTACAAAAATCGCCAGCTAATCTGAGGCCACCTGTGCGATAGTATGAGACAATATAAATCTATGCCTCCTCCTCTGTGACGAGTGGGTTTATGTTATATGGCTTTCCTTCCATGTGTCTATCTGTCTCTCTCTGTTGTATTAGTCTTGCTCTGTCCCAGCCGATGGCCTCAGTCGCCAGTGCTGCTATGTGTCTCTAGTTCGTTGCATTCATGGGTGAAGTACTGTGATGTCAATGTCAACCTATTTCCATAGCGAAGATTTCTGCTTGAAATTCGGAGTAACATTTGTCCATGTAGATGTAGCTGTCCTTGTGTAGATGAACGTTTTTGTTTTAACACCGTAGGCTCCAGCTCCAACTCCTTTATTTGTTTTTGATCCATCTGTGTATGAGACAAAGTGGGCCAAAAGATGTCATCCAATGTTGTTTGGCTCTCTCCGATCGGTTGTGGCTCGCGCAGTGTGTGCCGGTGCTCCGTCCTGTTGGAACCACTAGTCTTTCAGTCCTAATTTGTCCAATTTCGTCAGAAAAAAATCGGTTAACATAGCCCTATAGCGTGCACCGTCCACTGTTGTCGTTTGACAAGCGGCGTTCTCGAAAATAAATGGCCCGATGACTATTCCAACGTGAACTGCGCACCATGCAGTAACTTCAAGCGAGTGTAATGGCTCCTCGTGCATTACTCGTGGATTTTCGGTATCCCAAAAGTGATAGTTTTTTCTTGTTCACGTACCCGCTGAGGTGGAAACGAGCCTCATCGCTCATTATGATTTTGGTCAAAAAATCCTCCACTTCGATTATTCCGCGTTCTTGAGGCCACAAATGTCAAAACAGATTTGACATTGGCGGCCATTTGCAAAAATAAGAACATCTTCCAATAGGGTGATCTCTTTTGGCCCACCCTGTGCAATGCGTTCTCTAATATCTTGAATGCATAAGACTTCTTGCCTAGCCTGACACTTATTACAAATGCACAACCAAAAAGTGCTCAATAAAACACGGTCCGTAGTAGATGTCATTGTTTTTCAACCTCTTTTTGTCCGGTCCATCGCATCGTATATCCTGGATGGTAGTAATGTCTGGATTTAAGCAACTTAGTACCTCCGCTAGTTGTTCGCCTGAACCTCTCCAGTTTAATTTTCTCACATTGCAGGTGCAGATACGAACGTCGTTGTCCTTTTTTCGTTTAGCATGGTTGTCAACATTAAAATCCGTCCTTTTCGATGCTCTTGGTTGCTTCGTAATGGTAACGATTTTTTTTTTCCGTCGGTTAGTAGTTAACCCAAAGCACAATCCTCAACCTGGAGGGCCAGTTTCAATTTATTGGATACACAAAGTACACGGGGCCATCAATATCCGCTACGGTGTTAATCGCTGCCATTGGCCTTTCGGCTCATCCGCCTTTATCTGTGTTCAAGAGGGCTGAGATTCTTAAATAAGATTGAGATTCTTGAGATTCTTAGATGATCTGTTGTCCGAATGTGTCGAAGCAGCTGTTTTAGGTTATTCACTTCGTCCATACAAACTGGGACTGTAGACGCCACCTTCGACTCCATCTGGGGAGTTCTTAAAGTTTCAGTCATCGATGTTTTCAGATGTTTGCACTTGTTCTACAACATCTTATTCTAAAGTAAGCTCTGGCCATAATGATTTTAAGAAAGACAGTTCGGCCAAACTTTAGCTTGACCCGTCTATCACGACACATATTCGCCACATAGGCAGTGTTTGCTGATTTAGTGTAGTGATCAAGCTCTTTTCTCACAAAGAGGGAGAACTAATTGTCAACTCACAAACACGAGGTGGCGCAAAAATAACCTTCCGATGTTTTTTGGCTGTTATTTAAAAAAAAATGAAAAACTTTGTTTCTTCCTGTGGATTATTTTTATTTGATCTTTTAATTTGTTTACATCAAGTCGAGAATATGATGTCATGTAAATGGCCGCCGCCACAGTTGATTGTCATTTGAGCCCTTTTTATGGCATTTTCCATCACTTTGGCCAAAACTTCCAGCGATAGGTCATCACATTCTTGACGGATATTGTCTTAAAAAGCTGCAAGAGTCTGAGGCTTGTTGACATAAACCCGCGACTTCAAAAAGCCCCACAAAAAGAAGTCTGGAGCGGTCAAATCAGGCGATCTTGCTGGCCAGTGCAAATCGCCAAAATGGGAGATTAGGCGCCCGGGAAATGCATCTTTCAGCATATCGGTTGTGGCACGTGCAGTGTGTGCCGTTGCACCGTCCTGTTGGAACCACATGTTTTCCAATCCCAATTCATCAAGTTGCGGCAAAAAGAACTCGTTGATCATTGCTCTGTAGCGCTCACCATTCACAGTAACCGTTTGGCCCGCGACGTCTTCGAAGAAAAAAGGTCCGATGACTCCTCCAGCGAAAACAGCACACCATACAGTGACTTTGAGCGGGTGTAATGGCTCTTCGTGGGTTACACGCGGATTTTCAGTGCCCCAGAAGCGTAAATTTTGCTTATTTACGTACCCGCTAAGATGGAAATGGGCCTCGTCACTCATGATTATTTTTGATGAAAAATCCTCTTCCTCTTGGTGGTGATTAAGGATGAGCGTATGTTAGACGCGATTGGCGGTCAGCAGCTAACAGCTGATGCACCGTCTGGACTTTGTACGGAAACATCTTCAAATCTTGTACCAAAATTCGCTGTAAAGACCGTCGACTGATACCCATTTGCGTGGCACGTCGTCTGGTCGATGTCGATGGCGCTTACATGACATCTTCGGCTACTGCAGCAATATTCTCGACAGAACGGCTACTCCGGGGTCTGCCACGCCTGTGCCAGTCTCTTCGAGGCGAGCGGCTAAACGTCGCAGTGTTTCACCAGTAGGCGTTGGACAGCTAGGAAATCTGCGACGATATTCACGTTGTGCCAAAGTCACCTACCGATTATTGCTCAAATAAATTCAATATTCCGCGTTCTGGAGCAGTGTAGCGTAACATTGTTTATTAACGTCAATTTCGCATGTGTTTACTACACAAATGTCAAAACAGAACTGACATTAGGGGCCAATCGCAAAATTTATAGCATATACTGATAGGAGGATTACTTTTGTGCCACCTTGTATGAATTAAATCCGAATGTCAGAAACATACATTAAGACTGCAAAAGTAGTCCTTAAGTTATTCATTAAATCAATTGAGTACATATTTCTATTTTAATTCTCACATTAAAATATTTTACCACCCTTCTTATGACCGGATAGCATCTGCTGTGTACCTCCTAATGGCATAATAAAGCCAAATCCCATGGATAAAATTTATATTCAAACATCGCATTTAAAGATGATGAAAAATTTTATTTTCCATCATTTGATCTAATCCCAGCGATTACCCACGTGCTGTCTATCACAGGATCTTTGTCTATGCCAAAGTTCATCATCATTTCCATGGGAATTTTCGTTAAGTAGGTAATACGATGGTAATGCATCCCTTAGTAACGCCACTTAAGCTTTATAGAACCAACGTCATAGATTCGACATCTTAATTTTGATAGATCGACATCAACCAGCAGTTCAATCACAAGCTATATCGACAAACTCTGTCAACATTGTCATGTGTCAATATAATTCATCCTGTGGGTTTTTATTTACACAAAAATACCAATTGGTGGTTATATTATGCTGTATCAACGGTATTTTCATCACACATACGTACCATTGTAATGGGAGTCCATTAGAAAATGTTAAAAGGCCACTTTATGTGGGACTTTGGCTTTTATAAACCCTCTCCTTATTTCTACTGGAGCTAGATGCGGGAGGAAGCAAATACGAGAAAAGGGAACGGCAATAAAAATAAACGAAACTTTAATTTTTTATTGTGTGAACCTTTTTTTTTTTATTTCAGTATAAGGCTGAGTTCCTTGACATTTAAGCAAAATCACATCGTAATACCTCCAATAAAACAAGAGTATCATTTCCCAAGGGGCAGCTATACATCGTGTAGGTGTAATCGAATGGAACACAAACATTGGTGGATTAATTCGACAAATAAAGGACGAAGTACCTTTTGAAATTGAATTGGATGTCCCTTCATCTCGTATAACTGTGCGTATGTTTGGTTGATGTTTTTTTTTTTGCTTTTGTGCGGCAGTGATATGATTTGCAGCTTCCAACAAATCGCTTGTATGATCCTTTTTTAGGGACACAAATGACGCCTATAAACTGAGTCACAAACGTGCATGTAAATCCGTGGAGTGAAGCAATATGAAATCATACGACACTAGTAATTTACAAGCTCACTAGGCCATGGGGTTATAATTTATTGATAGAGGCCATCCACCAACTCATAAGCCAAATCTGGTCGGAAGAAAGTATGCCTGAAGAATGGAACCTCAGCATCGTTCAAAAGGAGACCCTCTTAACTGCGCCAACTTCAGAGGCTTATGCCTCTCAACATCGCCTACAAGATCCTATCTGCCGTAGTATGTGAACACCTGAAACCGTTTACCCACAACCTGATCGGCCCTTATCGGTGTGGTTTTAGGCCAAGAAAGTCCACAACCGATCAAATTTTCGTACTTCAGCAGATTCTGGGAAAAAAAAAAACCAAGAAGTCCAAATCGATACCCACCACCTATTCATCGATTTCAAAGCCGCATACGACAGCATTTATAGAGACGAACTATACAGTGCCATGTCTAGTTTTGGTATACCGCCCAAACTCGTCCGTTTGTGTAGGATGACGATGGAGAATTCTCGCTGCTCCATCAGAGTCGGAAACGACCTCACCGACACATTCGATACCAAAAAAGGATTAAGTCAAGGCGATGCGCTGTCATATGACTTTTTCAATTAGAGAGGATTGTGCTCCCGAACCAACATCAGAGGCACAATTTTCCAAAAATCAGTGCAACTACTAGCATAGGCCGACGATATTGACATCATTGGTAGGACTCAACGTAATTTCATACCCACGTTTGCTAGTATAGAAAAGGAAGCCGCAAAAATGGGTTTAGCGGTGAATGAGGGCAAGACTATGTATATGCTGTCAACACAACATCGACGAATAGGGAAGAACGTCGCCATTGACAGATATAACATTGATGTAGTACGGGACTTTGTCTACCTCGGCTGCGCTATTAACTCTGACAACAACATCTCGTCAGAAATTAAACGAAGAATTACCCTTGCCAACCGACGTTTCTTCTGGCTAAGGAAGCAATTCAGTAGTAAAGCCTAGACTAGACTAAGGAGATCTTACACAAGACCTGGATAATCCCAGTACCTCTACGACGCTGAAGCATGGGCCGTATAAAAGTGAACAAGAAATCCCTGGGGTTTTAAGAAAAAAATTTCTTCAAAAATCTTCGTTACCGTTTGCGTTGACGGGCTATAGAAACAAAAATTTAACCAAGAACTATCCTAACTCCACAGCGACATGCAAATAGACGAAAAACTGCTTATTGGAAGTTAAGAATGGCTAGGACATGTAAAACGAATGAACACCAATAATCCGGCTCGCAGAGTCTTCGATACCCAGTCAGACGTCGGACGAAGTAGAGGAAGACCTCGCCCTAAGTGGTGCGCACAAGTCGAAAACGATCGCAACCAACTTGGAGTGCGAAACTGGAAGACGTTAGCTAAGGAGCGGACTAATTGGAAAGGCATTTTGGTTGAGGCCTAGGTTTATCCTGGGCTGTAGCGCCATTTCTTTAATTTATTTTATATCCTGTATTGTTGTCCAATATTTCGATGATAGAGATAATAAAAAAGGTGGGTCTTGCCGTTCTTTCTGTCGGTCTTTTTCTCTTTGATTTTTATTAAAAATTTTAGGCGAAGCCTTTATAATAACTTTGCAGACAAAAGTTCTCAATTATTTTTTTTGAAACTCGAAAAAAGTTTCCTACCACCACTGTACAATTACGCGCATAATGTAACTTCCCTAACAAGGCTACGCACTAAGAATTTTTTTTTTCTCGCACTCCCACATAGTGGGCCATGTTAACTAGAAACCACTCTACACAAATACTGTTTTCTATTATTCCCTTTCTTTCGGTAGCAATTCAAGGACCTCCAGAGGACTTTGTTTTTCTCGCACACCAGAAGTGAGATAATAATTTTAATTATCTCAAAATGGCTTATTTCCTCACAAGCCCTACAACGACAGAATGCCAATGATTTGAGCACAAGGCAACAATAAGGACTTTGTAGCAATTAATTTACAAAACCGTTGGGTTTGAGTTAAGTTCAACAAAGCAAAACCAAACGTTGATGAATCATTCATCCTTTCACCACAAAATTCGAAATCTCTGTGGAATTTCTAAACCTAAATACATTCTTCTGTCATGACCTGTCCCTTAAATTTTGATATTGACTTCGGAAATAGTAGGGCGGCGGCATACGGGTGTCGGCAAAAGGCTATATCCAATCCTGTGTCTTATCAAATGACCTTTTCCAAGTCGACTTCTTTTGTTTGAATTATCTATGCGGGTGCCTCTTTCACACGCACGATGACATATCCTTTGTGATTGGGAGGTCTTTTATGTTGGCTTTTACTTTCTTTTTTTTGCAAAAACTGACTGACGTCATACCTTGAGAGGGAAGCTTTTTTTTCTGCCCCCATCATCCATGTTCCGTGTCTATCTTGGATGTCGTGATATCTTCACAAAGGAAGGGGTGGGGTAAAAAAAAATTGAGAGTGTGAAATGCCTCAGTCCTACTTCACTCTACCCATCCACCGACAGTATAGATGAAACGAACAAAAATGTCGGGGACAGAAGCAAATGGAAGCTTTTCGGTCTTGTGGTGTCTTTAGCCATTTTATGCTTCTGCTTATTTTTTTCTTTCCATGGGGAGCGAATCCTATAATTGCCACTTGAGGGTGTTTGGCAAATCTTTTTAGCTATGTGTTGGCATTTATTGAGCGAGTGGGACGAGGGGGCTACAACAATTGGAAATGGAATTGGAAACTGCGCAAAATTTGGGTACCGTACCTGCAGGCTCTGGGTGGCAACGTCGGATAATATTTGGATGGACCACGAAGTAGCTTTGTTTTGAATTACCGCAATTTTCAACTTCAAATACAAGACGAAACAAAAGAAATCACTTAGGGCCACCTAAGAGATATTTTTAGCGAGAAGGAAATTTACTGAAAGACTTGATGAAGTTAGACGCAAGTCCCTTGTCAAGTAATTTATTATTAATGAGACGTCAAATTTTAATAATTTGTCTTACAACTCAACCGAATTTTATGTCGAATATACTTACAACATTAACTACAAGGTTTGTCAACCTTTTCATTTACGATGATTTGAGTTGGCTTGGTCTATAAATACCTCTCTGCATGGATTTTACCACTTTCGTAGCTCAGCCTGGTTTGGTGGATAATAAAATTCAGACAAACCAAAAGTTGGACCAAAACTATTTATGCAAGAACGTCCCCAGAAGGCAGAGGAAAAATTCCCAAGATGGAGTCAACAGTCCCAGACCCAGGTAGGTTATGTAGAGTAAACAACCTTTTTGGGCTGCTCCGACATATTCAGACAACAACACGTCATATAGGAAACTCAACGGTTAGTCAGGTCGCATGAACAAAGATGGTGGAGGAAGAGTCGAGAGGCCAACGGCAGCGCCCAATCCCGTAGTGGATACTGATGGCCCCGTGTCCTAAGAATATCTAATTAATTGGAGATGGCCTTCTAGATTCGGAGTTGAGCTTTGAAGTCACACAAAACTCAACTCCCAACCTAGGGGTTGGATATTTACATCCACTCATGGAAAAAGTTGTTGTTAGGGAGCAACTAAGAGCCTTGTTAAGACTGATTTTGTTGTTGACGATCACACTAAACAAAAATCGGATAACGTTCGTATGTGCACCTGGAATGTGAGAATATTAATCACGAGAGGTGCAACCAAGCAAATAGCGGAAGCCCTAAGCTGCTTAAAAGCGGCCATCCAGGAAATATGATTGTAATGGCCGGGCAAAAAGAGAATAACTGGGGCATCTACAATCGACCGTGTTATAGTGAGCAGAAACAGCGACTCTTCGGATGCGGATTTGTTATAAGTGCTAGGCTTAGGTAAGAACAATCCGCATCAAGGCCAAATTCGCCAACAGCCTTAATTCGCCAAAATTTGCCAAATTCGCCAACATTAGCCTTACATGCGCTGACATTCAGATGGAGGAAAAAATGATATTGCGAAATATTTTTTCTACGCGTTGAAATCGTGCTAAGAGATTTTAAGGCAAAAGTTGGAAGAGAATTTCGAAAGACTGTAATCGGAAGGGACCACAAAATCCTCCGCAGAGCTTTTATCCATTGACCTCTCGATTAACATGCCACCAGCACCGAATGTCGAAGAGCAATGGCAACGACGCACGTCAAAAAGCCATTAGAGCAGCAACAACTGATGTCCTAGGTTTATCGAGCCCAACAGTAAGAAACTCTTGGTTAGATGGAGAATGCTAACAGTTGATCGCTGCCAAAAGGGAGGTTCACAAGGCTAAGCTACAAGTAAAGACAAGAGCTGCCATTAAGCTAGTGGGAGGAAAACCAACTTTTCAGAAAGGATAAAAAAAATGAAAAAAAAGCGCGCTATGAAGGACATAGAAAGGTTTCACTAGATAAAAGATGTTTGCGAGTTTTAAAAAAGTGTAGAACGTCAAAGGCAGGGATACAAGGAGCAAAGAGAATCCTGTCGAGATGAACAAGCAAATTTCGTAGTTGAGATGAGAATATGGCAGAACCACTTCTTCGGACTGTCAAACGGCGATGAAGAACAATCACCCGCTAACAGGCAGAAGAACCATACAATATTGGCGACGACTACCAACTACCAACCACCTGGAGCTTTATAAAGCCGGCGGGGATGACTTGGTAAGTAACATCCACCAACTCATAATTGAAATCTCGACGGATGAAAGTGTGCCTGAAGGATGGAAAGGAGACCCTCTGTACTACGCCAACTACAGAGACATAAGTCTCTACAACATCGCCTACAAGATCCTATCTGCCGTGATATATGAACCCCTGAAAGCGTTTACCAACAACCTGATCGACCGTTATCAGTTTGGTTTTAGGACAGGAAAGTGCACAACCGATCAAACTTTCACACTTCGGCAGATCCTTGAAGAAACCCAAGAAGTCCAAATCGATACCCTCCACCTATTCATCGATTCCAAAGCCGCATAACACAGCTATACAAACCCAAGTCTTGTTTTGGTATAATGCCCAAGCTTGTCCGTCTGTGCAGGATGACAATGGAGAATTCTCGCTGCTTCGTCAGGGTCGAAAACGACCTGACTGAGAATTCGCCACAAAACAGATTTATTGCGATACACTATAGCATTCATAAGGGAATTTCGTAAAACTCCTGAGCCAACACCAGAGACACAATTCTCCAAAATCGGTGTTTTTTTAGAGGTTGGTTTTTCGAACAGAGATAAAACTGACATTTCGTGGTCAAATCGGGCAACTCTAATCTCATTTATGTTCAGATTGGTTTGCATTTCATCATGAACAGGTGGACAAATGAAAATCGTGCAAATTTATTTCGAAAATAATGGTTCAGTTCGCGAAGTTTACCACAAGCTCCGTCCATTTCATGGTCGACATAATCGTCCATCAAAGCAATTTATTCGGTCAACCATGGATCGTTGTCGCACTTCGACGTCGAACAGTGTAGAGCAAAATGTTGAAGAGGACCCGAATGAATCGTTTCGCCACCGTGCACAGCAATTGGAGCTTAGACCATCAACTCTAAGTAAAATTTTGAACAAAGATCTTGGCTTACGAACTTACAAGATCCGACTTGTGTAAGAATTAAGGCTGCGAGACCATGCAATGCATCGTGACTTTGGTGTATGGGCCGAAAACGAGATTAATTTCGATGCGGATTTTCATCGCATTTGGAGTGAAGAGAATCCACATGAGACCCTTGAGCCGTCATTGCATCCACAAAAACTGACTGTTTGGTGTGGTCTATGGGCTGGTGGAGTCAATGGACCACACTTCTTCCGAAATGATTCTAGAGAGACCGTTACCATTAATGGAGACCGGTATAGAGCCATGATAACCGACTATTTTGTTCCCGAATTGGTTGGCAAGATTGTGGATGAGATGTAGTTCCAAGAAGGCGCTACATGCCACACAGCGCACGTCACAATCGACTTATTGAAGGAAACATTCGATGAGCTCATAATTTCGATTAATTGACCTATAGATTGGCCAGCAAGATCGTGTGATTTGACACCTTGGGATTACTTTCTTTGTGGATATATGGCTTCTACTATCGACCGGTTATAGTGAGCAGAAACAGCGACTTCTCGGATGCGGATTTGTTATAAGTGCTAGACTTAGGTAAGAATAATTCGCATCAAGGCTAAATTCGCATCAAGGCCAAATTCGCCAACAGCCTTAATTCACCAAAATTAGCCAAATTCGCCAACATAAGCCTTACATGCGCTGACATTCAGATGGAGGAAAATGTGATATTTCTGCGCGTTGAAATCGTGCTAAGAGATTTTAAGGCAAAAGTTGGTAGAGAGTTTCGAAAGACTGCAACCGGAAGGGACTACAAAATCCTCCGCAGAGCTTTTATCCATTGACCTCTCGATAAACGTGCCACCAGCACCGAATGTCGAAGAGCAATGGCAACGACGAACGTAAATATGTGAAGTCGCTCGTCTACGCCAAAGAACCAGAAGCGATAGGGGACTGGTTTCCAGCCTTCGTGGCGTTATTGCCGACATACGGCCCCAAATGCTCGAAAAAGTGGTTGAAAATTGGACCTCTAGACTTGGCTTTAATCGAACCAGCCACATGCCCAAGATTATATTCAAACATTAATGGCATAAAATTATCCTTCCAATAAAGCCAAATTGAAGGACATTAAAACGATTTTCTTGTGTTTTATTTCAATTCTAAGTTCTATATCTCTAAACAAAAACACCCTTTACTAGCATACGCCGACGATATTAAAATCATTGGTAGGTCTCAACCTGATGTCATAGCCACGTTTGCTAGTATAGAGAAGGAAGCGGCAAAAATGGGGGTAAGACTAAGTATATGCTGTCAACATGAAAGGACACACAATATCGACGAATTTGAAAGAATGTCGCTACTGAAAGATATAACTTTGATGTAGTACGGGATTTCGTCTACCTCGGCTCCGCTTTTAACTCTGACAACAACGTTTCGTCTGAAATTAAAAGAAGAATTACTCCTGCCAAATGCCGTTTCGTCTGGCTAAGGAAGCAATTCAGTAGTAAAGCCTAGACTCGAACTACTAAGAAGATCTTATACCAGACCCTGATAATTCCAGTCCTTCTTATGGCGCTGAACCATGGACCGTATCAAAAGCGGAAAAAGAAATCCTTGGTCGATTCGAGAGAAAAATTCTTCGAAAAATCTTCGGTCAGGTTTGCACTGACGGTCTATGGAGATGAAGATTTAATCAAGAACTATATGAGCTGTACAGCGACATGCCCCTGGTAAAAAAAACTCCGCATTGGACGTTCAAGACGGCTAGAACGAAGATGTAGAACGAATGGAAACCAATACTCCGGATCGCAGAGTCTTCGATACCCAGCCAGACGTCGGATGCTTTTCAACCAAAACTATTGCTTTGATCCTTAAATTTTATGTAGAATAGATAATATTCCCCCGCAATTGAGTTTTATAATAAAATCCGGATCAACCATCAAAGTGTAGACAAATTTGTAGTCATCAATTTTAACTGTTCCCGAGGAGTTGGCTTTGCGACATGTCGCAACCTCCTTTCATCATAGAGTACGAATGACATCGACAAAAATCGAAATGTTCACCCTTGTCACTGAGGTCTCCTCGGTGCCCCTCAAGAATGACTTTTTTTTTGTTTGATGGTAATGATGCGTTTTCGTGGAATACCGAACCACAGGATACGTGTCTGTTATCAATTTCTACATCCAAAATGGCGTTAAACACAAAATTCCACTTAAAAATGCGAAATTCGTTAAATTTGAAATTTGTCACGCACCATTGGAAGTCGTGGTGACTTTACAAATTGGTCGTAGCTTACTTGGCGAAATTTCAAGGACTCTCGACAAAAAAAATACAATTTTCCAGTTCACTGGGTGCGACTGGGAGTTTATCTTAATTAATATACGAAAAAAGAAAACTGAAATATTTTTCTCCCAACTTGACAATAAAGTTATTGAAAAGTAACCTCTCTCCGGTTTTTTTTTTTTTTTTGAAAAGAAAACAAAAGTCCTTCCAAGTCATGTACATTAACGCTGACGCCAGCAAACAACTCACTTAGGCATTGTTCTGCCTACGCCTGGAGATAATTTCCGTCTCGGTAATTGTCAACCTCTCTGACTTTGTGAGGCCAGAAAAAAAAAAGGATATTGTAAAATCGAGCAAGGAAACATGTGTAAAACTCATAATTATGTGTGTGTTTCATGAGGGAAGAAGCAGCTCAAGCTGAAGTGAACTTCGCAAAAGTAATTACGAGATGTTTTGTTGCCATACTTGGCAGGAAGAAGGACACAACAAGTTCTGAAATTCTCAGCTCTGAATCCTGAGATGATAAATTGTCTACCAGCAGATGTTTTAATTACTTTGACTGGAGTTACAACCGGCTTAGAGTTGTACACTGTAGACGAAAAGTAATCCTTGGGAATTGTTAAATACAAAATGAAGCTGAAGGGAGGTCTCCCAGGATCAATGTTATACTGTGCATCAAATGGCAGGTAATAAAAAGAAGGGAAAAAAAAACGAATTACGAAAATGCTTGGCGTTTGGGTTGGATGGGAATTACTTCCGGAATCCTTGCGAAAGACTTTATAAAATGTATTCTCCTGAAAAGCGTATTGTGAGATTGGTAAGACATTAAATCCTGCAGGCAACAACCACACAGTTAAGTGCCTGCGTAATAGAGACGGCAGCAGCCTGGGGACTATGAAAGGGATTTTGATGGATTTTCAATGAGACAGATTATGATCTCTTTTTTGTTTTGTTAGTCGTTAAGGACTGTGGAGGATTTTACAGGCCAGTAACATTCAATAAGGAGGATGCTCAGCTTTTTTTTTATGCAAATCCGATTTTCAATAATGGCCTTGAGAATCGAGGGGGTAGATTATTTAAAATGGGAATTAAGTTGACAGAATAGGCAAGCAAATGGGCAATATTTTGAGGCTATTAGTAGCCTTAAAAGGCTGATGGCAACAATTTCATTAAGCTTGGATGATATGTGGCCAACTTGGATTTGGAGGGAGTGAATAATGTTAAGTCACATTTGCGATTTAGACGCCATAAATGTTATTACCTGACGGGCTCAGTGGCGCAATGGCTACTACGATGAACTGCCGCGTAGAAGGTCTGGATTGGATTCCAATTCGTAGCAACACCTGAATGGTTTTTCACTGGCCCTCCTCTTGTGATGATCCGACAAACCATCCGAGTAGTATCAGTTGTCAAGAAAAGCCGCGCAGAAGGTCTGGGTTCGATTCCAAGTCGTAGCAACACCTGAATGGTTTTTCACTGGCCCTCCTGATTGACTTCAATAGCAGTACGGCACCTTAGACCTTCTTGAAGGAATACGTGTTTGGTGTTTTAAATGGCTATGAAGTTATAACGAATGGACACGTATGATCCGCATAACCATAGTCGAAAAATTCCGCATTGGACGATTAAGATGGTTAGGACAAGTATGCGTACTGGCACCACTACTCCGGCTCGCAGATTCTTCGATTCCTAGACATTCGTCGGAGGCACTAGAGAAAGAAATCACCATAAGTGGCGTGCGCAATTAGAAACCAACCGTAACCAACCGTAACCAACCGTAACCAACCGTAACCAACTTAATACGAGGAACTGCAGGCCGTCGGCTAAGGACCGTGATAATTGTAGAGTTATGTTGGTTGAGGCACATGTTCATAACGGATTGTAACTAAAGTTGTTGAGCACACGGTAAGTTGAGGACACGGGCCCGCAAAGTATTCAATTCCCAGCCAGAAAGTCGATTAATGTTAAGTCGCACGCAAGAAGAAGCCAATCTCAAACTGCCCTAGCGAGGTATTCGTCGGAGCGTACAATTTTTCGCAACGCATACTTCGTCGGAGGTTCAAATTCCATTCGAGGTATGTGTCATCGGAAAAAAAATACTTCGCTACAATTCGCAAAAAAATTCCGCGAAAAATTTGTGTCGGAAGAAATCGGAAACAGAATTGCACTTAGCTGTCAAAAATTGTACGAAAAATGCACGCACTTCAACGCATTTCGACTGCAGATGGGTTACAAAATGTCGGAGAAATAGTCTAAACAGCTTTTCGCAAGAATACCTCGAAGCTAAAATCTACCAAATCGTACAAATTCGAAGAATTTTCCACTCCGACTCCGGATACCTAGCTAGAGCAGAATTCAAAGTATAGGTGGTGGTGGAGACAAAGAGTACCTGAGAAGCCGAGGAGGCATGTTGATTAACGAGGTTTTCACCCTAATCCAGCCAAGTAAGTCAGTCTTAGGTTAGGTAAGGTTTTATGGGTTACGTAAAACTCACAAAGATCTTTAGCGACATACCCGTTTCCCTTTCGTTTGCACAAGATGGGTCAAAAGAGGTCACCCTAGATTTGACATTAGCGCACATTTACAAAAATGAGAGCATATTCCAAAAAGAGGTCACCCTATTGGAAGATGCTCTCATTTTTGTAAATGTCCGCTAATGTCAAATCTGTTTTGACATTTTGTGTAGAAGTAGAATACCAGAGATCAAGCCATGGAGCGATACACTCCCCACTAACGCGGAATAATCGAAGTGGACGATTTTCGCGACCAAAATCATAATGAGCGATGAGGCTCATTTCCACTTCAGCGGGTATGCGAACAAGCAAAACTATCCACGAGTAATGCACGAGGAGCCATTATACCCGCTCAAAGTTACTGCATGGTGCGCTGTTCACGCTGGAGGAGTCATCGGGCCAATTTTTTTTTCGAGAACGCAGCTGGTCAAACGACCACAGTGGACGGTGCGCGCGATAGGGCTATTTGAACCGAGTTTGTTTTTGCCGCCATTGGGCGAATTAGGACATGTGGTTCCAACAGGACGGATGTGGTTCCAACAGGACGGAGCAACGGCACACACTGCGCGAGCCACAACCGATATTCTGAAGGCCAAACAACATCGGATGACTTCTTTTGGCCCACCTTGTATCATTATTGCGGTGTGTATTTGCATCGGATCCGATTGAAAGGTCATAGATTCTAGCTGGACTGTGAATAGCTGCAGCAGGAGAGGGATTGGCCAACGCTAGTAAGCGAGTGCGCTACTCCGAACTAGTCAGCGCTAGTGCGCTATTAAAAAAATCGTGGCCAATTGTTCTCGCTTTTTCAAGCTAGTAAACTTAAATGAAATGAGTTTTGATACGCAGAAACAAGCGCGGACTATCGTGGACTAGGGCGGACCAGCTTGGACTAGCGTAGACTAACTCGGACTAGCGCAAACGCAAAAAACGTGATCTGCGACCACGTTGTTGATTATCCTTACATTAGATCTACTAGCGCACTAGCGCGAACTAGCGCCAACGCTTAATAGCGTTGGACGTAACCGCGGCCTACGACGAGATAAGCTTTCCATGACAATTGATACTACTCGAATGATTTGTCAGACCATAACGAGTACTTGGATGAGTTTCTCCAGTGATTAGTACTTGGATGAGTTTCTCCAGTGATTAGCCATTACCAGCAAACAAGTTTCGAAGGTGTCCATGACGGACCAAAGACACGGACCTAGCTTCCCTCAAAGTATCAGATTAAAGGTGGCCAAGCTGAACCAACAGTGGTAGTTATAATGAAGTAAGAATCCCAGCTCACCTTTATTAAACAAATTGCGCACTTAGCCATGTCTTTGACTTCATCAAACACCAGAAAGGACGACTAAGGACAACCCATCCTACACTCAACGTTAAATCTCTATCGGCTTAGGATCATTTTTTGAGCTCTTTGCTTGTTTTTTCTAAACTTTTCCGAAAAGATGCAATTCAGACAAACCGCTTATTTATGTTTACAAAGTCCCAACATTTTCGCCCAAAAGCCATAACGGCCCTTAGCGAATACTTGGTACAGCATATTACTAGCAGAACGACTTGAATTTGGCACTTCGCTGAAGCTGTAAAAGGACCGTGCTGCTGTGAATGTTTACCAGGGTTCCTGTAGAGCTGGACAGTCGAGCCGCAGGGGAGATGTTTTGTCAGATTCTCTTAAACTCTGCAACATCTAAGGAAGTTGCTTTTGAAGAGTCTTAGCCTCTTGGGAATGTTTTTTATGATTCAGTGTCCGATTAATACCTGGACAAGAACCTTGATTAGGGAGAGAGAGAGAGAGTGCCGTATCCACTTATGTTGTACCACTGTTCCTTAGCCAATCTTATCGTGACAAAAGTGAAACCTTTACATCCATTTATTTGTTTGCGAGAGGTTATATTTTTTGTCAAGAATAGTGGTACGCCCTGTTTAACGCCGATTCTGAATGGCAAAG
Source organism: Rhingia rostrata (assembly GCA_949824845.1). Lineage (NCBI taxonomy): Eukaryota > Metazoa > Arthropoda > Insecta > Diptera > Syrphidae > Rhingia > Rhingia rostrata. The sequence continues at coordinate 20,090,632 of OX463757.1, forward strand.
TTGAGAAGCTTCTCTGACAGATTTAAAATGCTTAGATAAAGTTCGTCGGATTTTGGGAATACGCCAGTTAGTGAAAACAGGGTTGGTGTTGTTACTTATAGGATTTGAAGCAGGGATTCCGCTCTAATTAGACCAACCACAAGGCCACTGGACCCAATGCAATATTTTCGTGACATCGTCTATAAAGCTTGCTTCGATAAGTATTTATTTCCCGTTTAGCTGCCGGATAAGGTGGAGAGACATGTTGGCTGAGGTTTAGGTTTTCTCTGGAACCAACTAAATAAGTAGCTCATCAATACATTTTTTCAGCCGTGTTGAAGGTCTATAGCACCTGCCAATTCGCGGATTTAACCTCATTTGGTCAATTTGTCAGCTTTTTTCACCGTATCCCATAGGAATATAAAAGTTTTGACATAAGGTTTGTAACATAGAGAACTAATTTCGATAGATACATCTCAGTCGATCTAGCCATGTCTGTTTGTTCGTCCTCACGTCTGTGTGTCACCCGTTTTTGGGCCTTAAATTTTGAGCTAGAATGGTGAAATTCGGTACATAGGCTCTCTGTTCGCGGAAACAAAACAGGTGTTCAAACATTTTTTATATAAGTTTTTTTGTCCATACCTCTTATACAGGGTGTCCGCCGGCAAGGTATACAATTTTGTTTTGCCGCCATTTTGGGAAACATTAGTCTTGAGAGTTCATATTTGCCAGTCGTGAAGTAGACACGTGGCAAATTTTTTATAAAAAAAATATTCGATGAACCAACGTGTTTTAATCGTTGAAACATTATACCAAAATCAATCTTCGATTACTGTGACGATGAGGAATTTACGTGAAATTTTTGGGAGAAACAATGTGCCAACAAAACGCACTATTTGTCGTGTAGTGAATGATTTCGAAGAAAGAGGGTCTGTAGGTGGTAGGGCCAAGCATGGACCACAACGTACTGCAAAATCGGCTGAAAACATTACTGTTGCTCAAGGAAGTGTTCAAAACAATCCATCAACATAAATTCGACGCCGTGCTCAGGAGCTTGGTCTTCAAAGAACAACTTTGGCTAAAATTTTGCACAAGGATTTGCATTTATTTCCATTTAAGATTCAGTTGACACAATAGCTTCTTTCACAAGACCATTAACGCCTCCCGCGCCTTTTATATGCCAATAGGATGTTACAGCTAGCCAAAGACAACCCCGATTTTCATGAAAATAACCATAGTGGGTGACGAGGCACATTTTCATTTGAATGGATATGTGAATAAACACCTTTTCATCCATTAAAAGTTACAGTCTGGTGTGCAATTGGGTCAGGAGGAATCATTGGACCTTACTTCTTTGAAAATGAAAACGGCGTAACGGTAACTGTGAATGGGGAGCGATATCGTGATATGATTGAAAACTTTTTAACGACACAACTGCATGCTTTGGGCTTGATTAACATTTGGTTTCAACAAGACGGTGCCACCTTGCATACAGCCAGGATTACAATGGAATTAATGCTAGACCTCTTTCCACAACAAGTTATTTCAAGAAATTGTGATATTGATTGGCTACCGCGATCACCTGATTTGATTGCTCCGGACATCTTTTTGTGGGGATATCCGAAAAGCAAGGTTTATGCAAACAAACCAGAAACGCTTGAGCAACACAAACAAAATATTCCACTACATCCAAAATCTTTCCTATCCTCCCTTTCTTCCCCTTCTCTAACGCTCGTACTATGGTAACATATCAAGGGTATTCATAACCCCTTGAGTACGTGTAAATTATAATAAAAAAAAAGAAATACCGCGTAAAATGTGTGTGAATGTAATGAAAAATGTGTTCAGAAGGGCTCGCATTTGGGAGACTAATAGAGGCGGACATTTACCTGATATTGTATTCCGTTCATAATTGCCGACATTAAATAAAACATTTGTCAATATAAGATCCAATCATTTTCATTTAATCAAAAATTATAAACAAGCAAAGTAGTATACCTTCCCGGCGGACACCCTGTACAAGTTTATACCTTTTAAAAATCCGTCAACTGCCACGCCCACTTCTCACTTTGTTAGTCAAACCGTAAAGTATTTTGAAAAACTTTTCACGCAAGATATTTAGACATTCCCAACATTTACATTTCGTCTGCATAAAGTTGTTTGCCACTCCCACTTTTTGGGGCCGTTTTCAGTAAAAAAAAAAAAGAAAGCTTTTGGATGCAATTTTAGGGAAATAACGAAAAAAAAACTTTCGATGAAAATAATTTGGTAATATATGTTAACATGACATTTCGCCTATTGATCATTTTAACCCACGCCCACTTTTTGGGGGTTTTTTCCTTAAAACAATTGTATACCCTATCCCACAGCATATGCCATAGAAAAACGTTATTTTTGTCGAAACATAAAATATTTTGATAAAATGTGTGAACATTGCCATTTTCTATATTTCATCCGCAGATATGTTTAAGCACGCCCACTTTTTGGGGATATTGGTTTTTTTAGATGGGATGAAATGATTCGCACATCGGATTGTAGCCTTCTCAATTTGTTTTTGCCTTTCACTCCGTATTGGCCGGGAACACAGCAGAGTATTACGGAGTTATGACTTTTAGCCCTGATCAGCAAGAGGCAATCTGTGACTCATTAAGCGTCTGGAGTTGGTCGTCTTAATAGGCTCAACTGTACACGCCGATGATTATTGTAATTTTTCGTAGTTCCATCGATAGGATAGTCTGGTCTACTTTCATAAACATGGAGTGTAGTTTGATTGCCTCTGAGAAGACTCCAGCACTGCTCCCTGTATAAACGCCGATGATTGTTCCCAACAAATATTTGAGAAGAGGGGAGTGCACGTTCGATAACAGTGCTTGATCCTCCATGCCATTTATTGAGATTTTAATGCGGTTGTCAATGTCATACATACAAATACAAATTATTGGCGTGGGTCCATGGGTCTTAAGTTTCGTTAGGACCCATGGACTTGCCGCTCACCTGTGCGTTTGTATTTCTTGCTCGGTGGCGAGACCTTCACTTTCATACAGAATCCGAGCAGACAATTGATATTTCGCAGGTGATTGATTAGATTATCTTGAGTGTAACAACACCACTAGCCCTCATAGTGGAGTTGTTACAACTGCGTATTAAACCCGCACACTTTGCGTGTCAAAAACACAAAAGACGCACCAACTGAACCCGTCCAAATTCAAAAAGATTTTCAGGTAATAAATAGCATGAGCCGGTCATTCAGAATTTCACATATGCTGAGTACCCGCCGGACGCATTCATCCCAATTTTGTTTGGGTGCATCCTTTAGCTGAAACGTTCTTTGTACTTAATAGATTCTAGCCCCGGGTTAGTTTAACATGCAATAAAAAAAACCTACTCCTGCATGCATAAACCTATTACCGTATTCTGACCCCCACATCGCAACATTTAATGAAGTCCTCGCATCTCTTTAAATGGAAACCCCACCGACAAACAACATTTCATCTCCGCATCCCAACTTACATGCAAATGCATCTCTCACTTATAAATATTTCAACATCCATCGGAATGGAAATTCCCAACTCTTCCAAATGGATGCTTAGCTACACTAATACCAACGAAAAAAGTTCATAAATCATTAATGCATCACTTGAAATGCCGTTGCACAAGTCACAACACCTGTAAGAGGCTCGGATATCGACATAGTCCACAACAAACCCGCCTGGTTTATATGAAGACATTAATCAGGAACTCCATTTCCATTGGCGTGGATCTATGTCACAGTCGTTACCACTCACTTTGAGGACCCGAAAAAGTACTATGCCCTCCCCCCGTTTAACCTTCTAATTACATTAAGGCCCCCCTTTCACATGTGTGAGTTGAGTGTATGTAAATGTCAATGGGAAAAACGAGCGCCGGATTAATATGCGTACAAACATCCTTTGACCTTTGAAACAGAAATACTAAACGGGACAACCCGCCACAGCAAGAAAACAAAAAACAGGATTCACAAGAAAACAAAATTTGCATCATAAATCGGTAGGATAACAGAGGATCCCCGTAGCATAGCAATTTCTATTTATCCTACTGACTGAAGAGCGAACCTATTTCAAAACACATACACAAGTATACTCGTACCATGGAAGGAAAAGCACACACCGCAGCAGAAAACGGAAACTATCAGTCGAATCCTTGATGTGGGAGGCGCGTGATTTGCACGTTCGTCAGCTGATTGGGTCACACACTCTTGTTTACTAACAAAATAAATGCCAAACGGGATTTTGTTTTTTTTTTTGTTTTGCAGGAGCACACACACCACGAATCTGGCCTAGGAAACGCGCGACATCGACGAAAACGACGAGGACGATGACAAATGGAAGACACGACGACGATGATAAACTAAGAGAATTTTTCGCGCGCCAGCAATCGGGGAAATTAGCCACATACACCGAGAGAAACCCAAAACCTAGCAACTACCGGATAGGAGCGTAGGATCGAAACTGAAAACTCGGATGCGCTATGATGTCCTTCTTCGTTGCCGTCGTTGTCGACTTTTGTTGAGGCAGGATATGAGGTTTGTTCGACCTTCGGCAGGGTTTTGGCGTGAGCTTTCCTCTACACGCGTGGAGTGTGTTTCGTTTTACAACTTTTGTGATTTCAAGTTCACTCGGAGAGAAAGAGAGCAGCCGGCGCGATAGAGAGCATAATCAGGACGAATGTGAGCATGAATAATAAGAGACGAAAGCTTTTTTGCACAACACGTTATGACGTCAGATGAACTCGGTATCTTTGATTAGTGCCGACGACAGGACTACCCTACCAGCAGGATACTCTACTGTGGGGATAATACAATTTGATTTCGAATTTATTACCAGCAACCATCGGAGGGATAGGGATATTTCCAACTTAGTCACTGACATCGTATAGAACACACATCAAGAGCGTAATGGCTCATAGAACGTAAGAAATAACGTCCTTTAGTCCTTTTTATTGGCAGCCAACCACACCGTCAACATTCACAAGAATGTATGATTGAATTTAATTCTTACAAACTCACCCTCGTGGTAATAATCGGTGGCGTATACGCAACTGATATTTTGCTTAGCGAGCACACACCCCCACCATACAGAGTGTGTGTGTGTGTGAGGCAGGATGTGATAGCGAGTCTTGGCAAAGCTGTTTTCCAATTTTAACTCCATTGTAAGAGAGACAAATGGGTTGCCATTTGCTGACTGCTGGCGAGATAAGAAATGTGTGGTCCTTTTCGGGAATTTTCTTGTTTTTTTTTTTTCGTCGGGATACAAAGGAAGAAGGATGGCATTTAATAGTCGCTGAGGTGGTGGGTTAGGGTTTTGCCAGTTTTCTGTTCAATTTAATTTTGAATTTCATGCGAACGTATGTAGTTTGGGGCAGGAGGCAGGGATGCCATTGTGAGTTATCTAGGTGTGCAAAGTCGTTTGATTTTTTTTTATTTCGAAGGAATTGCCGCTGTGGAAGGAACGGGTGGTTATCGTGGGACTTTTGCAATTATGTTCATTCGTTTAGTGTTTCCTTTTCGTGGCGATGGGAAGTCATTATTAAATGGCAAATATATGGGCGGTAATAAGACCGACACGTCGACTATTTGCTATGGGGGGCTTGAGTGTACTTAGTGAGAATGGGTTGGTTACGGGAGATGATAAATATCCTTCGAAAGTGGGGTTAGGTATGGTGCCTTTGCTTTTGTATACAATTTGACAATCCTGCATGGGGGCAAATTATGAAAACAATTCTGAAAGTTTATTCAGAAGTTTAGTCTAAGGTTGCTCGCTTTATTTTTGCTGTCCTCCTCACCGCGACTTGCACGATATTAACGAATATTTCTGTGCAGCCTCTATAGGGCATTGTGTTCTTGGAAGGTTTGTTATCTATTTCGTGAAGCAGTAGAGTTCAGCGTGATCCGTATCTACCACTTCATCTGGCCAGTTCGCACAAAAAGTGAATTATTGTGTCGGAAACAGTGTAAATAATTTTGTAACATCTTGGTCTTGAGGTGGTTAAATGGTAGGCAATGCGATTATATCAAACTTTGAGTTTTTACACAGCTGATGCCTACCAACTCCGACTCTAAGCCCTCCCACGGCGAACGCTGTCATCTTGATAGAGTCTCAATTCCTGTGTAAAGTCTTAACGACAGCATATGAAAGCGGAGGACGTATATCTACCTATACTAATGCAAATAGTGTAAGGCAGCAGCTTAAGAACTCCCAAGATGGAGTTAAAGGCGGCGTCTACAGTCCCAGTCAGAATGGACAATGTGAATAACCCAAATGAGATGCTTCGACATATTCGGACAACAGGAAATCTAGGTATCTCAAGGAAGTCAGGGCCATTGCACAGAGGTGGTGGCAGCTGAGCCGAAAGGCCAACGGCAGCTCCCAATCCCTAAGTTGACACTGATGTCCCCGTGTTCTGAGGGCATCTAATAAATTCAAACTGGCCATCCAGGTTGGGTGTTGTGCCTTGGGTTAACCATGGAAAAAAACTTAATGTTACGAAGCAACCAATAGCCTCGGAAAGGACTAATTTTATTGTTGGTGACCCTGCTAAACGAAAAAAAGACAAACGACGTTCGTATCTGCACTTGGAATGTGAGAACATTAAACAGGAGAGGTGCAGCCCGTCAACAAGCGGAAGCCCTAAGCTGCTACAAAGCAGACAATACTGCCACCCAGGAAATACAATGGGATGCGCTGTGTAAAAAGAGGATGAAAAACTGTGGCACCTAGGAAGGGCCGTATCCAAATAGTCAAAACAGCGACTATTCGGTTGTGGAATTATTATAAGTCCAAGACAAAGAAAAGAAGGCATGTGCTATCAAGACATTAGCGGAGGCATTGTAACAATCCTAATAATTTGAAAATTTGGAGCATTAGGCTTAAATGCTCCGACGCCTCGACGGAGGAAAAATATGATATTGGGAAAGACTGTTGCTAGGAGCTCCTTGACAAAACTTTTCAGCGACTACCGAAGTATGATGTTATAATCGAGTTGGGAGAAGATATCTGTAGCAGTACTGTCGGAAAACAGAGCACTACACAAAAACCCGTCGGACAACAGATTTAGGCTTATTGATCACGCTGCGGAACGAAATGCCACCACATAAAGCACACGGTTTCGTCACCTCGATATCCATAAAGTGACATGGTGGTCTCCAGATCAACCAAATTGAAGGCGTACCTCTTAACCTCTCGATTAACACCATACCACCTGCATCTAATGTCGAAGAACGATGTCAACAAGCCATTAAATCTGCCGCAACTGATTGAGCCCATCAGCAAGAAGTTTGATGAAGAAGACAGACAGATGCTCAAAGCCATCGGGTTTTTCAACAGGGACGCTACAAAAGTTGAGCGACAGGGACAGCAAACGGCGCCATATTTCTTGCCGCTCTTTTGACATTTCTCTTCAGTAAGGTTTGCCATTTTATGATGGAAAGATATATGATCCAACAACGAGTCGAAATTATTAAAATTTACAACCGAAATTCGAAGTCAGTGGCCTCAACGTTAAGAGCGCTACGTCCAATTTATGGTCGTCATAATCGTCCTAGCAGATCAACAACTGAGCGTCTAGTGGAAAAATTTTAATCCACAGGCACAGTACAAAATTTTCCCGTGCCAGTGAGACAAAGAAGTGCCCGTACTGTCGAGAATATTGCTGCCGCTGAGGCTTCAGTTGAAGAAAGCGGAAATGTGTCTCTCACACGTCGTTCTCAAGCGTTGGGCATCTCTGTGACGTCGTTGTGGCGAATTTTGCGAAAAGATCTTGGCCTACATCCTTACAAGATTAAATTGACGCAAGAACTGAAGCAGCTTGACCACCAGAAGCGTCGTATTTTCGTGAATTGGGCTGAGCAACAACTTGAAAATGATTCGGATTTTCATCGAAAAGTCATCTTCAGCGATGAGGCTCATTTCTGGCTGAATGGCTTCGTCAATAAACAAAATATGCGGTATTGGTCAGGCAGCAATCCACACGTACTCCATGGGCCGGCGGCGTCATTGGGCCGTACTTCCTCCGTGATGATCAAGACCGGCACGTTACTGTGAATGGGAATCGCTACCGTTCAATGATAACCGAATATTTTTGGCCCCAATTGAATGATATTGACCTTGAGGACATGTGGTTCCAACAGGACGGCGGCACAAGCCACACAGCGAATGCCACAATCAATTTATTGGAAACCAAGTTTGGAGAACGTGGTATCTCACGAAATGGTCCAGTCACTTGGCCGCCTCGGCTTGAAAACCGTCGAAAATTGGGTTCAGCGTCTGGACTTCTGCAAGCGTGCCCATGGTGGCTATGAAAAAGAAATCGAGTTCCATACATAATGGCATCAAACGTACTTTCACAGGAATAAAGAATTTCATTGATATCCAAAATCGTTTTTGTTTTATTTAAAAAAAAAAAAATTTGTAGCGCTCTTATTGAAAAACCCTTTATGAGAACTACAAGACAAAGTGGTAGGTTAAGACTAGATCTCTTATCCAGCTTTATAGGCAAAGAAGAAAGTCAGAAAACTTAGCTCTCTAAAAAGAAAAGCGCGCGATCGAAGACCTTAAGAGGAGCATATCCAAGAATGATGTTCGCAAGTTCTACCTACGTGTAAAACGTCAAAGCCAAGGATACAAGGCTCGAATAGAATGGTTGAGATGAACAAAGAAATATCGTAGTTGAGCACAGTCGATGCTGTGGATATGGAAGAAACACTTTTGCAGACTGTTAAACGGCGATGACGAACAATATTAGGCTGTCAGGCAGAACGAACCTTTCAATATTGGCAACAACAGCGAAAACTGATAACCACCCGACCTGAATGAAGTAAGGACAGCAATATCTAAACTCAAGCTTAATAAGGCTGCCGGAAATGACGGCCTTCCCGCCGATCTTTAGAAAGCCGGTGGAGAAGGCTTTGTAAGTAACATCCACTAACTCATAAGCCATACCTGGTCGGATGAAAGTATTCAAAATGAATGGAACCACAGCATCGTTTGTCCGATCCAAAAAAAAAAAGGTGACCCTCTGAACTGCGCCAACTACAGAGGCAAAAGTCTCCTCAACATGGCATACAACATCCTATCTGCCGTAATATGTGAACGCCTGAAACCGTTTACCAACAACCTGATCGGCCCTTATCAGTGTGGTTTTAGGCCAGGAAGTCCACAACCGATCAAATTTTCACACTTCGGCAGATCCTGGAAAAAAACCAAGAAGTCCAAATAGATACCCACCACCTATTCATCGATTTCAAAGCCGCATACGACAGCATTTATAGAGACGCGGTATACAGAGCCATGTCTAGTTTTGTATACCGCCCAAGCTCGTCCGTTTATGTAGGATGACGATGGAGAATTATCGCTTCTCCATCATGGTCGGAAACGAACTCACCGACACATTCGATAACTAAAAGGGATTTAGGCAAGGCGATGTGCTGTCGTGTGACTTCTTCGATTTGATTCCTGAGAGGATTGTGCAAAACTCCAGAACCAACACCAGTGGCACCCTTTTCCAAAAAATCGGTGCAATGACGCCGACGATATGGACATGATTGGTAGGACTCAACGTAATGTCTTAGCCACATTTGCTAGTATAGAGAAGGAAGCGGTAAAAATGGGTTTAGCAGTCAATGAGGGAAAGACAAAGTACATGCTGTCAACACAAAAGGACACACAACATCGACGAATTGGACAGAACGTCACCATTGATAGATATAACTTTGAAATAGAATGGGATTTCGTCTATCTCGGCTCCGCTAGTAACTCTGACAACAGCATCTCATTAGAAATTAAACGAAGAATTACTCTTGCCAGCCACTGTTTCTTCGGGCTAAGAAGGCAATTCAGTAGTAGACCCCTCACTCGAACTACTAAGGAGATCCTATATAAGACCCTGATCATCTCAGTCCTGCTCTACAGCGCTGAAGCAGGGGCCGTCTCAAAAGCGGATGAAGAAATCCCTGGTCGATTTGAGAGGAAATTTCTCCGAAAAATCGTCGGTCCCGTTTGTGTTTACGGGCTATGGAGACGAAGATTCAACAAAGAACTATACGAGCTGTACAGCGACATGCCCGTGGTCAAAAAACTCAGCATTGGACGTTTAAGATGGCTAGGACATGTAGAACGAATGGAAACCAATATTCCGGCTCGAAGAGTCTTCGAATCCCAGCCAGACGTCGGACGCAGTAGAGGAAGACCTCGCCTTAAGTGGCGCGCACAAGTAGAAACGGACCTCAACCAACTTGGAGGGCGCAGCTGGAGGCAGTTAGCTAAGGACAAGGCTAAATGGAGAGTCATGTTGGATGAGGTTCATTTCGGACTGTAGGGCAACTTATGTTAGTAAACGTCAAGGTACTTGATGGTTTGCCAGTACCTCATTATCATCTGCTGAACGTCCCACCGAATGTCCCACTTTTTTTTTTTTAAGAAAAAGATTACAGAACCCAATCAAAACTGAGGGCTTAGTGGACAGAACAATGAAAGTCTGGTTTTTATTTTCAACAGGTGTGACACTAACATGGTTTCTCACTGACCCTCCTCTCGCAATGATAGTCCATACTATCACTGTCTGCTTGGAAAGACAAACGCTTTTGATTCCGTATAATTCCTGGATTCGGTAGCTGGACAGCCTGCATCATTCATCTTCAATGAGATACGAGGGTCAATGTAATATATAGCACAGCTCTAGCGATAATAATTCGATCCATGTCATCCTTAATTTTGCTTGTCTTACGTATATCAGCTAAAATTTATGCAAGTCAGGGGCAAATGCCTAATCACCTCAGTAAATCAACCCAAAACCGGTTGTCTCCTTGCAGCTGAGTGCCTGCGTAAAATGTATTCCTGTTTCGAGATAAAAACAATAATTCACACATGGCTGGCACTTAATATACAAACATCCAAATCCTTGAATCTAACAAAACTCCCCCTGCTAAACAATGGAACCCCAATCCATAGCATCCATCCATAACTAATGTATTCCGATATACTGTGTAACTTTTGGAAAAACTCTCATCTAAACTAAATACATTCATCGGTAAGTAAATCTCTTATCCTGGAGCCTTATTCCGCCCTTGTTAGCGTTAACATTCAATATTCCATCGAATTGTTCTTCGTCTTGTGTTATCCTTGGCAAACATTTTGAACTTTGAAAAATCAATAGTTATCTACGCACATTGGTTATTTAGGTTCCCCTTCAGTTAACCGAGATACAAATTCTACCCTCCCTACACAAGGGTAATCCCAGAGCACAGACGCCACACAGGATAAACTTTCCAACTAAACAACGAAACATGAGCGTAACTGATTTATGAATAAAGTGACAAAAAACTTTTCACATCTAAACAAAGGCGCGTTGTTGTATTTGTAAAAAAAAAAAAAAAAAACGGAAGACCAACACCAGGTGAAGGTGGTGACACAATTTATTAAAAGTCAACTTATTGGGCAGATATTTATGACGCACTATGGTGCCAGTGATGATGTTCTTTCACTGCCAACTGGCCTTTCTATTTAATGGTTTGTGAAGGTCAGCGATTGGCCTTCAGAGCTCAGATTTGTCGTTTCGCGTGTCAAAAGTGAAAGTTACTTCGAAGGTCATGTGATAATGCTGGAAGGTTATGCCCACATGAGGACTCCCGCCAGATAGAAGGTTTGGTTACGCAACTTTTGTTCGAAAGTTGACACCAATTCAGTTGAGACGAGGCGTCATCGTCAGTTCGACTGACTTATCAATCAAAGCCGACCGCAAACGGATGATAAACTATCCCGTGATACCCATATTCCCACAGACTCCCACTCACCCAGCAGTAATTATTAAAAAGTGCCTCAGCTCAGAGATTAATTAAGCAAAAGAGGCAGGGTAGGGGCGGGCTCATTCTGATTTATTGCTCCATTGCGCGCGTACTTAAAAGTTCTTATTGTTTCGAAATTGTTTTGCGTTTTCAAGTGCGGCATGACATCCAGCCAGCCAGCCAGCCAGCCAGCCAGCTAGGGTCATGTGTGGTTTTTAATTGAAAAACTTATGTACAAAGCCCCCTCTGAAGGCGGTTGATGGATGAGTATATGCGGTTTATTCGCATTGATATGTCTGACCTTGCATGGAACGTGACATTTCACAGATAAAGTATCTTTTTTTTTTTGATTTCGTTTGATTAGATAGGGGGGATCTTCTCAAGTCCTTAAGGCATCGAAAATGATTTTCCTAAAACCGCAGTAATGAGAATCTCACAGCGCGGAAAATTGTGGTAATTTATTTGCGATGGAAACGTGAGTAGATTCAAAACCCTCCAAAGCTTATCCTTCCTTAAAGACGGGAAGGTAATGAATAATTCATAATCTATACGGTGCTTTGAGTTACGGGAAGAATTGGGAGTTTAATGAATGGTGGTTCGTTTAAGGCGATATCACAGGAAGCTCTTTATGAAGGGCTTAATATCGTGAGGAAAAGTGGAACAAGTTTTGAGCGAAATACGAACTTTATTGACACTTTGGAAGATACTCATTGACGGACGGAACTACCTGATTTATTCGGGAGTTTTGATTTCGATACATTTTGGGGGTCCGATAATTAGGAAATAATTGCTTGAATTATGCATCCAAAGTAAAATAGTTACCTAGACCTGTCTATTTAGAGTGCTGGATCTAAAAATATAATTTTATGGGGAATTTTGTCCCAGGCTTACCTTTCAAACATTCATGGGGCTACATTTTTATGCCGAAGCCTTATGCCTGATTTTTATTTGCCTTTCATGTCAAATGATGGTACTCCCATGAAGAGATGACGATGTGCGGTGGCTTTAAATGTCTCTAAAATGGGGAGGAAAAACTAAGTTTGGTCAAGCTTTCGATAAAGCGTTCTATATTTCATAGTTCGTCCATAGATAGGCATTCATGGGACGGCAAGTATTACGATTGAATTGTAGAAAGAGGAGAATGCAACAACTGTCTATTTCATTTGAGCATTTTTTGTTATAACAGCGGTAATGGCGTTTATGGCATGAGACATATCTACGATGTTCAAGTGAGAGCTCGCTATAGTTGAGCCTCCTATCAGTTTTATTGAACGCTTTTTTTTATCAAATATGCTTTTGCTGCAGAACGAGGGTAAACTCTGATTGGATTCAACTTGACAATGTCCAGTGGTTGTAACTCTGTCTACACATCCTGGTCTCATCCTACCGGTCTCATCCAACCGGATTTGACTTGCTATACTATAAGTACGAGTGTAGATATCAAGACGAAAAACAGCGAACAGCAAACAGACTGGCAAGGAAAACCCGGCCTGCTGTCCCAGGCGAACCTAGATGAGCTGCTTCGAAATATTCGTACAACAGGTTATTTAGGAATTTCAAGGGTAAGTCAGGCCTTTTGACAGAGATGGTGGCGGATAAACCGAATGGCCAACGTCAGCATTTAATTCCGTAGTGGATACTGATGGCCCCGAGTCCAAGAGGTACCTAATAAATTGAATTCGGGTTATCTGCCCACCAAAAGAAAAATCATATTGTTACGGAGCAACCAATAGCCTCAGAACAGGTTGATTTTATTGTTGACGACATTGCTAAAGGAAAAAAGGACAACGACGTTCGTATCTGCACCTGGAGTGTGAAAAGCCCTAAACTGCAACAAAGCAGACATAACTGTCATCCAGGAAACACGATGGGATGGACCGGGCAAAAAGAGGATGAAAAACAATGACACCTACTGCGCATCGTGTTGTAGTGAGCAGAAACAGCGACTATTCGGATGAGGATTTGTTATAAGTTCCAGGCCAAGCAAGGAGTCATATGTTTTCAAGATATTATAGAACGCATTGTAACAGTTTTAAGGCCAAATTCGCCAAACTTAAGCCTTAAATGCGCTCACGCCCCGACGCACGGAGGAAACAGATGAAAGACTACTTCTACGAACTCCTTGGTAAAACCTATGAGCGACAACCGAAGTGCGATGTTAAAGTTGAGCTGGGAGATTTTAACGCATTGGTAGGATGAGAAGACATCTTTAGCACTATTGTCGGAAAACACAGCCTACACCACAGCACGTTGGCAACAGACTTAGGATAATTGACTTCGCTACGGAACGAAATGCCACTACAGTCAACACACGGTTTCCTCACCTCGATATTCAAGGACATGGCGGTCTCCAGATCATAGAACGGTCTACACAATTCAACGTTGCGATGGACAAGAGGTACGCATTCAGTATTTTGCTGTCCAAACTTTCCGTGGTGATAACATCGACTTGGAATGCTACCTTGTTGCAGCAATGGTTAGATGGTGTTAGAATCACCAGTCGATGGTGAGGTTATGGAAGAACCACTTCTGCAGACTGTTAAACAGCGAATACGAACAATCTCTCGCTGTAGCAAAATGGACCATTTTGACAATAACAGCGAAAACTGCAAACCACCCGACCTGAGTGAAGTGAGGATAGCAATATCTAAACTCAAACTTACAACAGGCTGCCGGAAATGACGACCTTCCCGCCGAGCTTTAGAAAGCTCGAAAATAACATCCACCAACTCATTAGAAGCCAAATCTGGTCGGATGAAAGTATGCCTGGAGAATGGAACCTCAACAACGTTTGCCCGAACCTCTGAACTGCACCAAGACATAAGTCTCCTCAACATGCCTACAAGATCCTATCTGCCGTAATATTTGAACGCCTGAAATCGTTTACCAACACCTGATCGGCCCTTATCAGTGTGGTTTTAGGCCAGGAAGTCCAGAACCGATCATATTTTCACACTTCGGCAGATCCTGGAAATAACCCAAGAACTCCAAATCGATACCCACCACCTATTCATCGATTTCAAAGCCGCATACGACAGCATTTATAGAGACGAACTATACAGAGCCATGTCTAGTTTTGGTATACCGCCCAAACTCGTCCGTTTGTATAGGATGACTATGGAGAATTCTCGCTGCTCCATCAGGGCCGGAAACGACCTCACCGACACATTCGTTGGGAAAAAAGGATTTTTGCAAGGCGATGCGGTGTCATGTGACTTCTTAAATTTGATTCTTAAAAGGATTGTGCAAAACTCCCGAGCCAACACCAGAGGCACAATTTTCCAAAAAAAAAAAACTCCTGGCATACGTCGACGATATTGACATCATTGGTAGGACTCAACGTGATGTCTTAGCCACGTTTGCTAGCACAGAGGAGTAAGCGGCAAAAATGGGTTTAGCAGTAAATAAGGGCAAGACAAAGTACATGCTGTCAATACTAAAGGACACACAACATCGATGAATTGGACAGAACGTACCCGTTGACGGCTCCGCTATTTACTCTGACAACAACTTCTCGTCAGAAATTAAACGAAGAATTACTCTTGCCAACCGCTGCGTTGACGAGCTATGAAAACGAAGATTCAACCAAGAACTATACGAGCTATACAGCGACATGCCCCTGGCCAAAAAAACTCCGCATTGGACGTTTAAGATGGTTACGACATGTAGTTCGAATGGACACCCATAATCCGGCTGGCAGAGTATTCGCTTCCAAGCCAGACGTCGGAAACATTAGAGGAAGACCTCGCTTTAAGCGGCGCGCACAAGTAGAAACCGACCTCAGCCAACTTTGGATGCGCAACTAGAGGATCAGGCTTATTGGAGAGGCATATGGTTGAGGCCCAGGTTCATTCCGGACTGAAGCGCCGCTTAAGTAAGCAAGTGAGTAGAATTGGATGACATTGTTACCAACGACATTTGGTTCAACAGGACAACGCTACGTGCCACACAGCGCACAATACACTGGAAATTCTGCAAACAAGCGAATCGAGGGCATTGTCATCTCACGTGAAGGTGATGTGAACAGGACACCAAGATCGTGTGATTTGACCCCGTTCGACTTTTTCTTGTAGGGTTTTTTGAAGTCGCAGGTCTATGCGAATAAGCCAAAACGAATATAACCCATCCATCGGCCTTATTTATTCGCCAGAGTCATGGAAAATTTGACATTTAAAATTGTAGCAACTCCTGGCATACGCCATTTTGATGTCAAAATTTGGCATTTCGTATGCGTGCCACCAAGAGAAGCTGCGGCGGACATTTGAACGACGAAATTCCATACATAATAGCATCGATAGGCCCTCCAAACGTATACAAAATTTCCGATATATCTCACACACATTTTGTTTTCATTAAATTAAGCGCTTAATAAATGATCCGTTTTACTCAGACCCACCACACTTGAAACGAAGACGTGAGTGTTCGTAGTCAGGTGAAGATAAGTTTGGTCCGACTTAACATGTGTTTCTGTTAGGACCAGAATTTCCAATTGGAGATGTTGGTGTTCACAGTTGACATTGACGTTCGTGTAACCCAGAACGACGGCCTCAAACTTTCGCAACTTTAAAGAGGTGAGTAAACTCCAACGCATCTACTATGCGAATGTGTAGAGTCTTGTCAAGGCCTGGACTACACTAGGCAAATCCTTCTTTGACAAATTTGGCAATATCACTTCTCTGGTAAACACATCAAAGACTTGACCTTCTTATATGCCACTGGATGAGTTTCAGAAAAGATACCACAACGGGTTACAACAACCGAGACTTGTTTTTTTTTTTTTTTGCGTCTGACCAATGGTTAATTTAAGGGCACGGTTACTACCATCATTAGTAAGCGAGTGCGCTTAATTGCGTCAAGTAACTGTCAAATCCTTTCAAGTAAGTTAAGCAATCCAAAGATGTGCTTTATCTTGCATTATTTCGCAATTCTATGTCAAATCGGCTTCGTCAAAATGCTAAGTTGCTTCCCATTGACACTGATATGCCCCGCATTTAATAAAACCAAACAATCCCCATGTGTTAAATAAATTTAGGCCCCCAATTGATTCGTATTCGATTTTACTACAAACAACATCCTTGCCACATCTAATCTCACTTGCATTCCTGTCAGAGTGACAGTAATTTGTTGGTTAACCTTTTGGATAACAAGCATCTCCATCTTTGATACAATAATCCGCATGTATACATACAGCTCCCACCCCCCAATCGTCTCATATCCAATCGCAGGGTAGTATCATTTAATCCCATTCATCCACAAATTCACAATGACTACGGCATTTGTATGGGGATGTGTTTGTTTGTGCTTGTGTTTGACGGAATTAAATTAACATCACCCTTCACCCAAGTATCACTCAATCGTTGAGATAAATAAATTTGTTTGTCAATAGTCTTGATGGAGGTGTCTGCGATACATTGTACTCATGGGCATGCCAATAAATCTACAACCACTTGTATTGTTTTTGTGTACTCACATTAGTCTTGTCCACCTCCGGATGACTTGATGACGCCCGCACTCCTATCGTCGTCACCTCCTGCGCTGCTTCCTCACCTTGGACGGGTGTAGACGGCCGGTCATGCAAATTGTTAACATCACGCGAATTGACACCATTCGCTGATTTGAATTTAAGAAAAACGTTTTCTTGCCAAAAATTAACTGTCAACGTATTGCCCATTTTAATCTCTCTTAACGCGCACCACGATTTCGTAGTCGTCCTTTCCGCAACAAGTCACCGTTACCAACTACCCGAGTTGGGCCGAGTTAGTGTGAAAAACCACAACTTCATCGTCGAATGCTATTTAAGGATCAATCAATATCCACAAAAACCTGTAAATTACCGCGCCCCCCGCTGGCCACATCGTATTGAAGACAGTAGAGCGCAGTTTATGAGAAAAAAAAAGCCATCGTGCCTTAGTATAGGTGCGTTACAATGATAAGAGGCGAACATGGGGATGTGGTTTGCTCAGAGGATGGTTACAGATAAGCACACAGATAGCTCTAGATAAGGACAAACTTTTATTGATTTTTCTTCTCCCGATAAGGATAGCAGCAAATGAGAGTCAGGTATTTTTCACCTGGTAGTTGTAATTATTTTCGGAGGAAAATGTGTTCAAGGGTTGGGGGTGGGCACGCACAGGAGCCTATTTTGTTATCAGCTATAAAAATAGGGTTAGGTATTTTCAGCGTAAACTGCATGCATGATGTTTCCCAGCTAGTCGAGCAATTTTATCGCATAATACATTGGCCATGGGATTTGCATTTGGAGGAGAGCCACCCCAAGGGTCTTCAAAAGTTATCGCTGCTAGTCGGGTAATATATGAATAATTTAGTGCGGGTTTATTTGTGTCCTAAAACTTCGATGGGATAACTTTAATTACCACTAGAGGGTTGGTATGAACAAGTTATTTTTAATGGTATTTGGTCGTGGCTGTGAACATACGCATAGCGTGACATTGGCTAAGGCTTCACCGATTTTGTCAGGTTGCTGTGCTGGTGTGACGTCTTTAGAGGGTTCCCTAGTAACACAATGCGAGGCATCCAAGGAGGGGTGTATGATTAGTAGTCGTGTTTGGTCCGAAAGTCAACAAAGATGATTTTTGCCAGCATACTTTATACGACACGTGATATGATTTTTTAAGGATTTCAGTGATGGCAAATCGAGTCGAATGGTGTTTTTCTGTTAAGACGTTAAGCCTATACCAGATGTGCAGCCTTTTATATGCAGGCAACAACGCAGACGGTAGGCATAGGCAAGAGCTACACGATGGCTCATACTCTAAATGGGCTGGGCGGATTCATTGCAGTAACAAGAACACCAACACATCTGACATTCTATCGACGCGCAAAGTTAGATTAGATTAGGTTAGGGAGTTGGAAGCAAGTTACCTTGAATCTATTGACGGTTGCATTTTTTTTCCTGCGTCGTAGGGGTTATTTATGTTCCTAGTGCATCGATACACAAATTAATGCTTCAAGCCTGATTACTTTTAAACGAATCTAAATTTAAATAAATATCTCGAAAGACTGCAATCGCAAAAGACCGCCAAGACCTTCGCGCAACGCGCCGGAAATGACGCCTTCCCGTTGAGCTTTATAAAGCCGTTGGAGATGACTTGGTAAGTAACACCCACCAACTCATAAGCCAATTCTGGTTGGAAGAAAGTATTCCAGAAGAATGGAATCTCAGCATCGTTTGCCCGAGCCGACCCAAGACCCTCTAAACAGTGCCTACTACAGAGGCATAAGTCTTTACAATATCACCTACAAGATCCTATCTGCCGTAATATGTGAACGCCTGAAACCGTTTACCAACATCCTGATCGGTCCTTATCAGTGTGGTTTTAGGCCAGGAAAGTCCACAACTGATCAGATTTTCACATTCGGCAGATCCTGGAAAAAACCCAAGAAGTCCAAATCGATACCCACAGCTTATTCATCGATTTCAAAGCCGCATACGACAGCATTTATAGAGACGAACTATACAGAGCCATGTCTGGAGAATACTCGCTGCTCCATTACGGTCGGAAACGAATTCACCTACACATTCGATACCAAAAAAAGATTTAGGCAAGGCGATGCGCTGTGATGTGACTTCTTCGATTTGATTCTTGATAGGATTGTGCAAAACTCACGAGCCAACACCAGAGGCACAATTTTCCAAAAATCGGTGCAACTACTAGCATACGCCGACGATATTGACATCATTGGTAGGACTCAACGTGATGACATAGCCACGTTTGCTAGTATAGAGAAGGAAGACGCAAAAATGGGTTTAAAAGTAAATGAGGGCAATACAAAGGATATGCTATGACAGAACGTCACCATTGACAGTTATAATTTTGAGGTAGTAAGGGACTTTGTCTATCTCGGCTCCGCTATTAACTCTGACAACAACATCTCGTCAGAAATTTAACGAAGAATTTCTCTTGCCAACCGCTGTTTCTTCCGGCTAAGAAGGCAATTTAGTAGTAAAGCCCTCCCTTAAATTACTAAGGAGGTCCTAAATAAGACCCTGATCATCCCAATCCCGCTCTACGGCGCTGAAGCATGGACCGTCTCACAAGCGGATGAAGAATACCTTGGTCGATTCGACAGGAAAATTCTTCGAGAAATCTTTAGTCCCGTTTGCGCTGTACAGTTCAGCGACAAGCCCCCGATCAAAAAACTCCGCATGGCAAGTTTAAGATGGCTAGGAAATGTAGAACGAATGTACACCAATACTCCGGCTCGCAGAGTCTTCGATTGCCAGCAAGACGTCGGACGCAGTAGAGGAAACCTCGCCTTAAATGGCGCGCACAAGTATAAACCAACCTCAACCAACTTGGAGTGCGCAACTGGAGGCAGTTAGCTAAGGACCGGGTTAATTGGAGAGGCATGTCCGAGCTTTCTCAAAACCATTCATTTGTGCGTGTGTACTTCTTGCACGATAGCGGCCCCTCATGTTCTTTGCCGACTGCGAACGGCGAAGTTGAGACACGATTTTCTTGCAAAATGATACTACTCGGATGATTTTTCAGATAAGCACGAGAGGAGGACTATCGCACCACTGAGCCCGTCTGTCAAATCTGCTGTTTGTTATTTACTCATTGCTATCATTATGACAAGTTGCACGATTAAGGAGAACGTCCAAGGGATAGAACTTGATTATCAAAATGACGGCAGACGCAGTGGCTTTTAAAGTCGAGGCGAGTTTTCAGATTTGCAGCTACGTTAACAAGTAAAATTGCGGTATATAGGACGACATCAACCAACACGAGGTCTGCGATGTGTCAATACACCCACAAAAAGTTACTGTTCGACCATTCGCCATCGTTGGTCCATACTTCTACGAAAACGAGACGAGCTGCCGATCAATGATAACAAATTTATTTTTTCCGGAATTCAACAATATGGACATGGACGACATGTGGTTCCAAAGCTAAGAAAGCAAATGCCAGAACAGAAATTTCGCATAAACGATTTGAGTATAGGGTTGTCTGTCGCGGAGGTGAAGTGATTTCACCACCAACATCGTGCGATTTGACCACATTCGACTTTTCCGTGTCAGGTTTCTGAGATCGTCAATAAGATGCAACTGACCTACGCTTTCAAAATCATCATTAACCAGTTCCTTGCTTAAATCAAACCATACCTATGCTGTTGAGTCGTTGAGAATTGTACCTCTCGCATCTATGTTACTGTGCGAAGTCAGGCAAATAAACAGTAATGCTCCAGCGAAAACAATCTTCGAATCCAAGCCTTCAGGTTCGAGGCGAGTAGAAAGACTCCGGGTTATGTATCATGTGACCGCGGATGCCAGAGCGCTTGGACTGAATAATTGGTAGCAACGTGTTCAGAATCGAAGAGGATGTAAAGCTCTCTTGTTCGGGAGCCCATGTTGTAAGTATATTAAAAAAATGGAGCACTTTTGGTGCGATAAGTAATATTATATAATATGGAGGCATTATCAATCAACGGGGCACAGGTTCGTATACCCATCAGAAAGCTGGAGTAGCCTCCATCCTCAAAATCACTTTTGCATTAACTTCATCCTGAGAACCATACAATAGAGGGTCAGTTGGTATTGTGACCACCATATGATAATACTGGAAACCAAAGGCAAGATACTGTAACGTATCCTGAACCCCGAAGGGGAGAGCGAGTGGCCTGTTGGACCTGGATGTTAAATCAGAAGAACCTAAAACTCTTCCGGCACCATCACCCGCACTGGAGAAGGCCTAGTCCACTCATCGTCG
Source organism: Rhingia rostrata (assembly GCA_949824845.1). Taxonomy (NCBI): domain Eukaryota; kingdom Metazoa; phylum Arthropoda; class Insecta; order Diptera; family Syrphidae; genus Rhingia; species Rhingia rostrata. The sequence continues at coordinate 20,112,157 of OX463757.1, forward strand.
AAGTTCGTAGCACTTTCTCTTCTACTAATTCTATCCACCCTTATGACGCAAGGTCAGAGGACCCTTAAGCCAGTCCGGGCATACTAGTAGTCCAGGCTTTCCAACCATCACGTAGGTCATGCATAGCCATCTGTTCGGTAGCTCAATCGCGCGCATGGGTTCTTGTCACGTGCTCTGGGTTAAATTATTTCTACATGCCTGAAAAATATCCAAACGAAATGCGGGTAAGGTCTAAAAATATCGCAAAAGTAACCAATTCCTAAAAACAAAATACAAGGACTTAATTTTGTTTCAATTTCTACCGCTTTCCGATCGTCCGTAAAAAAGAATGAGTGGAGAATGAGTAGAGAATGGTTGTTGAAATTTTTGTCCTAGAGCGGAGCCACCCCTAGCTAAATCAAAATTAATTTGGCTTAAGCATCCGCGAATATTATAAGACCAAGCCAGCTCCCGAAATATACGGGTCCCAAATGGAATAACAGATCTTTCGATATGAAAACATTCGAAGATATGTAGAACGAAGATCCAAATCCTAGTGGAACAGCTCGCGCACCGTCTTATAGGAACAATTAGCACGGCATCGATGCCTAGAAAAACAAACAGCAGGAAATCAAGCACTGCCATGTTAATGGTGGAACGAGGGAACAAAGACGATGTGAAAATAATGTCTACAAGCTCGGAGTAAAGTCCAGCGTTCAAGAAGGAGTGCAAAATTCCAACAGCACCTGGACATACTTATATTGGCGAGGCACAACTTAAGTAAAGCCATCCAGGAGAGTAAAGCCACATACTTCAAACCTATCTATGGAGAAACTGATCGACTGTACAAAAGAGACCAGACATCTTCATGACAACAATGCAAATGTGCCTCGAAGAAGGAACCTTTTCTGAAAAAAAAAAACTGCATTTGGTTCTGCTACCAAAAGGGAAAAAGCCTCCAGGAGAACCATCGTCTTATCTGTCAATATATCTACTGGACATCTTAAAATCGAGTCTATTGTAAATTACTAGCAGCAGCAGAAGAGAAAAGAAATCCTCTCAGACCACCAGTTTGGCTTCAGATAAACGCGATCAGCGATTGATGCCATAAGAGCGGCAGCCGATATGGATGTGGATAAATATCGCTACACGGCACAAGGGAATACTGTGCAGTTGTACAGGACGATAAAACCCCTATAACTCTGCAAACTGGTTGCCCATTTACAGATCACTTGCCAGGATTGGCACGCCATACTACCTTCTGTGATCAGTGACGAATTATTTCAGTGACGATGAGGTTCTACACCAATGAAGAGTTAAAATGTTATAACGTCCAAGAGTCATCACGTCAGGTAATATATATGCCGCCCCAATCTGGGTGTATGCACTAAGGACGAAAGAGATCAAAAGGAGGCTATCGCCAAAATACAGGCTCTGCGCGCTACGGACAATCAGCGGCTTTTGAACCATCTCAGACGAGGGCGCCTCTATCATAGCAGTCATGATCCCTATCCTGACATTTTCTGAGCCAAAATGATGCCAATGGCATTAACAAAATCAAACTGGAAGAAAAGGAAGCGTCGGCAACTATGTGGCAAGCTCGTTGCGCCAGTACAAGGAGAGGCCGATGGGCACATTAAACGATACCGACAATCCATAACTGGATAAGATAACACACCTCATGTAGACTGCAGCTACCATATCACGCAGTTCCTGTCTGGTCACGGTGGTTATCCCATGTACCTTCACCGATTTGGACACGATACCTCACAATTCTATCTATAGTTTCCGTATTAAGACGAAGATGTGGAGCACGCAGTTTATTGCACACACTTGGCGGAATGAAGAATAACTCTTTCGAATTCTTCGTTATTTCTCGACCAAGAGTTGTGGTCGGACAATTTTTGTAACAATATTACAAAATGAGCTGCGGAAAATAGAAAATCTAAGAGGACCAGCAGAAGAAGCTTACGCAAGACGTATAGCACGATTTGCTAACCAATCCCGCGAAGTAATACTTAACGGACAGTCCCACGTATGAAATGATCGAAGTCTGAACGTGGGGTGTGGTTTAGTACATATGCTGACGCTTCTATGTCGGGATCCGGTATATGAATATTGCATGTCAATATCAGGTGATACTGAGAAAGATTCGCCCATATCCCTGGCTTAACCAAAAAGAGAAGCTGGGTCTACAAACTTCATATCACTAGAGAAAAAAACACATCACCATCATTTTATTCCACAGTGGCAATGTGATTCCAAATCGGGAGTCCTCTGATGTTTTTTGAGGTCTCCTGGTTCAACCGCAAATACCACCGATTACAATACGGATATAGCGAAGTTCAATGGGAATGTTCAGATTTGTTGAAAACCAATACGTAATCACTATAATTAGAGTTCCTGTCCCGTAACCGTTTCTGGTTGTGTTCAAACATACTACTGGAGTACTGGATGGGATTTCTTGCAGAATACCCGTTTTATTTGTGGCAAAAATCATAGTATCCCATACACAATTTGTTTTTCAAAACCTACACACAAAATTAACTGTCAAACAAACAATTCTATCACATTGAAGAGGTAGCAAACAATAATGGAAACGAGGACGTTTGGGATTCCTGACAACTTAATGGGAATGCGCAACTGGTTGTATCTCTCTATAGACTTATAGACACCTTTCGACGACAGCGAGGTAATTTCGTAGTTCCCCCATTTCATGGGCCAACTTCAGATTACCATCATGACAAATGTCAAACATTAAAACTCTACGCAATTCAATAGTTTTTAATAAATCCACTTGTGATTCTATAAAAAATTAAAAACATTTTTTCTCCAAATCAGAAAAAACATGTAAACAAACCGCAAAATTCCACTTGTCAACCACTCGAATCTGTCAAATTTCCTTTCCTTCCACTGGAATCGCAAAATGTTCTCTTCCATCGGCCAGACGGCCTACCTTCAAAAGATTTACTGCTCTCGCTCTAACCCACGGCTTTCAATTGACAAGACGACGATTTCACCAAAACGAATAAGAAAAAAAAAAAAAAAAAAAAACACCAACAAACAAAAACACTTACCTTTTCCAATTTTTGAAAATACTGCCGCAAAAATTGCACAGGATTTTCCGGACGGCTAACGCACAACTGCACAATACAATCCTTCAACACCCGCTGAATATTATGCGTTTGAATGTAATTTTCACACTCGCGAAGGCTTTGCTGCTCCTCCAGGGTCGACGCCATGTTTGAGGACATCGCAATTCAATTCACTTTCCACTCGAATGTCGTGTGTTATCACTGAAATAAGATCGCGTTGCGTATTGTCACTGCGGTGCACCGAAACGTTTGTTGAATTCGCAAATTGCTTTCACAAAACAATTGAAGGGTTTTTCGCGTTAATTTCACTGAGAAAAGTCGATTGCAATCGCGTGGAATTGTGCAACTCACAAAACAACTGCCCCAGTTTCTTTCGTCTTTTCTTTCGTCGTCTTTTTTTGTTTCTTTGTCGTGTAGCTGGGTGTCTCGTTTGCGCTAGTGTGTTTTTTTGCTGCATTACAATGGCCGATGGAAAATCCAATTGGAATGATTTATTGTCAAAAGATGGTTTTTCCAGTGAGGGAACTATTTAGTAATAAGTGTTCAGGTTGTGGGATATTTTTTTGGTCGAATGATTTGTTTTTTTTTATATAATTGATATTCATGCAACGTCGGAAAGTCGTCGTAAACGTTGTAAACGTGATAATATTACGACGTGATAAATGAGCTGTCAAAATTTGTAAGGAAAATCTTTTCTAACAATATCGGAATTTTCTCACAGGAATTGGGTGCGTAAACTGAGATGGTAAACGTTGTAAACTTGTGAAAAGCTATTTTGACATTTAATCAGACATCAAACGAATAAGCTAAACTGAAAAAAAAATTAAGTAGAACGGAAAGAGAACAATAGGAACTAAGTTCGATTAATAGATAAATTACCAAAGTGATGTTCAATTCATTGGGTTACCGCATTATTTAGTGGTACAGTCTCAGGGTCGTTCATGAAAGATCGTCGTAAAATTACAATCTTTCGCACGTACTAAATTAAGACGTTGCATTATGTTTTTTTTAATGAAATGGTTATAATTTATGATAGCGGTCAGGCTTCTAATATACAGTCAAGAAAAATGGAGGTTCAAGGGGGTCTTCACCATAACGTAGTACATATACGAGGAACCTGTATTAATGGCTGTAATGGCTGAAAAGCCATTTCATCATCATAATACTCTAGGGATAGAGTCATCTTGAAAATTTCGCAGATGCCAAGAGTTTTGAATTACCTTCCACTAGATGTATTCTATCGAGTTTGACAATTCAGTGTTTATTTAAGTACATATTCTGCCTTGTTCATAAACTCATTATAAGCAGTTTACAAAGGTATGCACTCCTTAAAATGCCTCTGAACACAAAAACCTTATTCAAAAAATTTTTACAACGCTGAATAGAGGCTACATGTCCTAAACGCGTCTGATGGTTGAATAATTTCGGTTTAAACGCATTTCATTTTTTTCTGTTTAAATAGGCGGCTGAGCATCAGAATTAATAAGGTTTCAATGGTTAGTTGAAGAAGTTGTCAAGTGTATTTTTGTATTTTAGCAGTTGTGTTTCACGGTTAAATTTATTCATATGGTAATTCTTCTTTACCTACAGATTCTACAGTGTAAGCTATGTTAGTGAGTCAATTTAAGTCAACAAAATGTTATTGAATTGTTGAAAACAAAGTTGTCGCTATGGATTTTGCAACTATAAAAATCACCTTTTGGTAACTCTGCTGAGCTGTAAAACATTCAATTGTAATAGATTTCCTTCTCTTTGGTAATTTATTTGTCACGAACCCCGTATAACTATTATGGGTGGGTAAATATTTTATGAATAAGAATTTGTGCGACCATGAAGAAAGGTGTATAAAGACGTATGCACAGTATAACTATACCACAGTAGAGATGTGTTTAACTGAATTCTAATGAATAAGATGATTGTATTTTGAACCCATTACAACTTCTGAAGATGTGTATTTGAGCCGTTGTCTCATGCGATCGATAGTTACACCCAGGAGCTGATATATTTTAAGGCGGTATATCAATTGCGTTAAAATGGGTGTTAAACTATACCCACTGGCTAATTTTGGACTTTTCTGCAGGTGCTTTCCATCACTGTCACCCCTCAGTAGGTATTAGGTAAAAAATTAGCCACTGGATACATTTTAGCGGGCTGTTGAGCAGGTTACAATTTTTAAGTCTCTAGTCACCATACTAATGTCAAAATTTTTCCACTGGCTAAAATTTTAAACGCAATTGACACATGGCCTAACTATCGTTTGCTGATTGCCTTGACGTTTTCCTGTACAGCAATAGATCTTAATGTTTACACCTTTCTGAGTAATTTTACGATGAGGTCGAACATGCATCATTTTTGCTTTGGATGGGCGTAGGCTCAGCAAACTCATAACCATTCAGCTCACATCCCCCCAAATTCGTTATCATTTTTGCATGGTTCAGCGTAACGAATGCTTTATTGAACTCCATTATAAGAGGAAATTATGGTTTTTTTCAAGACTTTTATTTCTGATATTAACGAATTCCTCCAGAAGTTAACTTATATACATAAGTGCGCTGCATTCCAGGGTAATTTTCTTCGTAACCTAATGCTGAGAATATAAAAGAACATGTTCTGCAGACTGTTAGACGGTGATGACGAACAATCTCTCGTTATCAGCCATAACCGCACATTCAATATATGCGATTTCAGTGAAAACTTCAAACCTTCCTACCTAAGTGTAAACTAAGACCCTCTGAGCTACGCCAACTAAAGAGTCATAAGTCTCCTCAATATCGCCTACAAGATCTAATCTGCCGAATTTCAAAGCCGCATACGACAGCACTTATATCGACGAACTATACAGTAATGTGTTGTTTTGGTATACCGCCGAAACTATCCTATCGGGCAAGGCTTCTTAACATCCTTCTTGACAGGATTGTGCCAAAACTCCTACTCCATAGATCAGTGCAGCTGTTAGAAACACCGACGATGATGACATCATATGGTGATAGCAACGTTATCTGCTATATAGCAGGAAGTGTCCGAAATGGGCTTAAGAGCAAATTAGGTTTAGGCCATGTTTATAGTGTCAACACGAAAGGTTACGCAAAATCAAGGAATTGGATAGAACTCCACCATTGACAGATATAACTTTGATGTAGTCCGGGACTTTGTCTACCTCGGCTCCGCTATTAACGCTGAAAACAACATCTCGTCAGAAATTAAAAGAAGATTTAATCTTGCCAACCGCTGTTTCCTTGGAAGGAGAATTCAATTTAGTAATAAAGCCCTTACTCGAACTCGAAATCCTATACAATGCCCTGATCATTCCAGTCCTGTTCCACGGCGCTGAAGCATGCGTATCAGAATCGGATGAAGAAATGCTTGGTCAGTTTTAATGAAGATTTTTTCGGATAATATTCGGTCCCGTTTGTTCTGACGGGCTATCGAAAAGAAATTGAAAATCGGTACAGCGACATAGACCTTATCAAAAATGGTTAGAGCTAATGGACACCAACACTGCGGCTTTTAGTATTCGATTCTCATCCAAACGCAGTAGTGGATGATCTCACTCTAGGTGCACACGCATGTAGAATAACAATAACAACTTAGTTCTAATGCCTTTCGGCCATAAGTAGAAACCCTACCCAACTTGACTTGAATTGTTCAACTGGATCAGGTACAACTTTCATATGTTAAGGCGCAGTTTCCTGCTCTATTTTATTTTACTGCTTTACTACATCGCTACTTAAGGCCGTGTGTCAATTGCGTTAAAATGAGCGTTAATCTTCACTGAATAATTTTTGACATTTTTGTAGGTGTAAAAAAAATGGCTTTTTGTTTGTCAATTGGATTGAATGGGATATTATTTAAATACTGTTTTCAATAATTTCCCAAAAGAATTGGAACTAAATTCACTTCTTTATAATTTCTTGTAAAAAAAATTGCGAATACAATTCAGAAAGATCGACAAAAATATCTCAACTATTAATAATTATCAGAAAAAAGGGACATTGTTGTACAATTTGTGCTCATGATTAAAAACATCCGCCCTACCTTGCTCATGTTGGACATATTTCACATATAGCTAAAACAAATGTAATCACAAAATTTTTGAAACCATCTTTTGTTTAAAATCCAATTTCGGTTTATTTTATTACTTTCATTACATTTTCTGACATAAAATACATGTTCTTTGCTCTTGCTTTATCTCGAAAACGAGGAATAATCCATGAGTGTGCTTTCCATTTCTGTCAACATTCAGTAGTTATACAAAATGTCAAAAATTAACCACTGGATAAATTTTATAGATCTTTTGAACAGGTTCAAATTTTAAAGTCTCTAATCACCATAATATTGTCAAAATTATCTACTGGCTAAAATTTTAACGCAGTTGACACACGGTTTAAGTTGACAATAAGTAAACCGCTTATTTAACAGAACAGGGGAATTCCTGCTTGCAATATTGTTCCCCTGAATAAAAAATTGCAGCTGTTTCAGCTAAGAAAAATCGAAGTGGATTCCGCAAGTGGAACATAATCTTACTATCACACTTGCTTTATTAACACAATTCAATAAAAATTGTACTAGATGATTCAAAATAATATTTTACCCAAGCATTAACACGAATGCACTCACACCCTTAGGTAAAACCCATCGCCCCAGTCACTATTCCAATAGAAAACACAATTGCAACAGCTGACAGATGTAGTTGTCAAACATTTTCAACAGAAAGCTGCAAACTTGTTCGGCTTTCGTGCAAACATAGGAAATTGTTATTTTTAAAAAGATAATTGTGTTGCAAATATTCGTAGAATGCACTAGGAAACTATGTTGACTCTCAAGTGCATGTCTAAGCGTTTTCAATTTAAGGTGAGTCGACCTACTTTCACAAGCATCTCATTCAACTTTCTCAAGTTGTCTCGAGTTTATTGATTTTTCAAAATCTTGTATTTATAAATAAAACCAATCCCCCTTGCAGTTACAATGCTCAGCAGTGAATCGCAGCAGGGCATATACGCGCCGTTAAGTCAAGTAATGTCCGATTCAGATAGCGAAGAAGAAATTCATAATTCAAGCCGACATACACGCCGCCAGCAACATAATCACAATCCTCACCAGCAGCACCAGACACGTCAATCTCGACAAAGAGGTGGAACTCATCAACAGGGCTTTCACACGCGCAATAGTTTGCAGTACCACCAAAAGTATCCGAACAGCAACGGCCATCAGATGCATCACAGTGGAAGCATGTCACTGCAAAACTCTTTCCGTAGTGCCATGGACGGGGGAAGCAACTTTACAAGTTTCAATAGCGATTGCGAGGAGAGGCATCAAACTGATGCCGATAATGTTGCGATATTAGGCACTGGGGATGCCAAGGACGAACCGATGACCAGGACGAGGAAGTGCTGTTTTGTGGGATCAATCATGCTGTGCGTATTGACTGTGGTGGTGTTTTTGTGGGTTATTCCATGCAGTGAAGAGGGCACATGTCCAGCTCCACCAGATCGAGTTAAAACACACAATTGGCTGAACAACTACACCAAAATCGAGCTCAAGGGTGGGATAAACGTTGTCGATGGTCTGAGGAATTGGGAGAAGAATCTGATTTTTCTCTACCGGGGAGATGCCTTTTTTCCAGAGTTCGAACCGACCAATCTCAAACGAAACGGGATCATATCACTGATTGGAAGTTCTGGTGCGATCGCGTGGTTCGATGAAATGGTGGACGAGCCGATAACCATCGACTGCACCCTGATTGATGTGGACAAGAATGGAAAGCCGGACTGTTTGGTGATCGATGAGTATGGGGAGCTGGGTGTGATCAATCCAATTTCGGGAGAGTGGCACTGGAAGTTTAGAGTGAGGTCGCTTCAGAAGGTAGATGTTCTGGATTTCCCTGTGATTCTACCCGACTTGGACGGCGATGGAATATATGAGATCCTGTTAGCAACCACATCTCCGATCATTGACTCGAAGCCGAAAAACTTTATCAAGCCACATGACGAATTCCGTGGCGATGCACCAGCTGGGGCGAGGAATCTCTTGCGGATTCTCTCCGGGCGCATTGGCAAACCCATTGGAGACGGTTACAAGGTGCATGAGTGTGATTTGCTAAGGAAATTCCAGCTCGAGGAGAACCACGTTATCACCTTCAACTGCGTGCGAAATAATACCGAGGTTCAGAGGTCCAAGGCGCTGACAGAGCTCTTCTCTTTGGTTACAAACCGCTCGATAAAGACCGAGAAACTAACACCGGCTTTGAAGATCTCCCAGCATCGGCACTATGGCCAGCGAAAAGAAACCGAAGCGCAGAGAAACATTTACTCGCTAAGTGGACGCGAGTTGGTGGTGGAAAATCGTGGAAAATGCCCAGAGGACTGCAACGTATCGTTTATCCTCAGCGAGCAGCGTAACGGCAAAGTAAACGTAGTTCGAAATTTCACCAATGCCGGCATGTATGGCATGGTTCCGGCACAATGGCACTTTAAATCTGGCAAATCGAAGATGTCTGGTTTTGTGATGAAATTCTGGAAGTGGAACAACGACTCTGCGGCGATGAGCAGTAACCGCCAGAAGAGAGAGGAACCCGAAGAATTCCCAACCAGCGAATTCAATGTCTTTGACCACTTGGTACAAAAGCGTCATACCTACACGATTCCCGGAGAGTTGGCCCGCGTTGAGCGAAGTACCGCCAACATCACGAGAAAGAAGACCAGTAGCAGTCTCCTCTTAAATAGCTACAAGCGGCAAATGATCACCGAAACCGTGGTTCTAGTCATCTTCATCGGGTCGGACACACGCATCGAGAACACCAGCCAGAGTGACATTGTCCAGTTCTGTCGAAACGAACGAAACGAAGTGGTCTGTCAGCCGGATTTGAACAACCAAGAGAATTCGCTATTGATAGCCGATCTCGATCAGGATGGATCGCAGGAACTCGTCTCATACTACTCGACATTTAAGGAGGACGAACAATCGAAAGACTGGAAGCTGGTCACATATGTACAGCTGCTGCGCCTGGAATCAGAACTGCCGGGCTTCTATGCCGAGGGCAAGCTCAATTAGAAGTCGTTTGTGGTCTGCTCTGGCTACATTTTTTTTTTAAATTTAAGACACACATGTAGGAAATAGGAACTTGCACGTTTAACGAGGGAACAGAGCACCATCGTCATCGCATACTCAGCACTGTACTTCTAGTATTTTATCACACAACACATTCATTCAGCAGAACTTGCTTTACAGTTCTTTGGAATCCCAATCCCATTAGTGGACAATAGGTGGGACTATTGTGCAATAGAACCGAACACGAGGTGGAATCATTTTTGTGACTGCTGCCCGTCTTCGGAGACAACAATCCTTTTCGACTTTACAACAGAACGCAACTGATCCTTTTGTTTGATTTACAGTTGTTTGGCATACAACCAGGAGAAGGAAGGACAGAAAGAACAACATGCCACCAATTTTTTTTACTCATAAAATATTTGAATTTATAATATAAGATTTAACGGTTAAAAATATTTGAAATAAGGACATTTTGACATTAGACTTAGTTCACCATGATGTGTGGCTCGGAAATAGGATAAATTTTGTGGAACTCAAAGTTGAACACATGACACACGCTATTATACCAAAGCATCTCAACGATAACGTAATTAAATAAAAGCTAGTCATTGGAATTATACTTAGAAGAAGGGATGGCGTTTTATTTCTGGGGTGCGGGTGGGTTTCATCGTTGGGCGCCATTTGAAGTGGTGCTTGGTAGTTGTTCCCTTTTTGGTTATAAAGCTGTGAGTCAAAGATTTGGAAATTTAATACGATAGGCCAAGCAAAGAGGGGATGAAATGCGGTGACATCTATTACGGACCGTGTTATAGTGAGCAGAAACAGCGATTATTCGGATGCGGATTTGTTATAAGTCCCAGACTTAGGCAAGCATTAGCTAACGCATTGTAACAATTCGCATCATGGCCAAAGTCGCAACATAATTATATGCGCTCACGACTCGACGGATGAATGATTCGATATAGCTGAAGATTGCTTCTGCGAGATCTTTGACGAAACCTATGACCGACTACCGAAGTACGATTTTAACATCTAGCTGAGAGACTTAAACGCAGTGGTAGAAAGAGAAGACGATTTTAGCAGTATTGCCGGAAAACATAGCCTACACGACACAATGTCTGGTAACGGACTTAGGCTAATTGACTTCGCTACGGAACGAAATGATACTATAGCCAGCACACAGTTTCCTCACCTCGATATCCATAAGGGAACATGGTGGTCTCCAGATCAACGAACGGTCAACCCAATTGATAGACAAGAGGTACGCATATAGTATTTTGGATGTCCAAACATTCCGAGGGGCTAACTTCGACTCGGACCACTACCTTGTAGCAGCTAAGGTAAGAATGCGGATATCTACCACGCCATAATAAACCAGAAATACTGTGGAGAAATTCAATTTCGAAGAACTGCGATTTTAAGAAACCGCCAAGGCTTTCGCGCAACGCGTATCCCTAAACCTCTCGATTAACACCATACCACCAGCATCGAATGTAGAAGAATGGCAACGATGCCAACAAGCCATTAGATCAGCCGCAACTGATGTGCTAGGTTTCTCGCGTCCACCAGCAAAGAAAAACGTGGTTTGATGAAGAATGCCGATAGATGTTCGCTGGCCTGCAAAGCTAAGCTGCAGGTGAAGACGAGAGCTGCAATTGATCTCTTTAGGCAAAGAAGAAGGGAAGAGCAACGCTTTTCAGAAAGATGAAAAGAGAGCAAGAAACGCGCGCGATCGAGGATATAGAGAGGTGCCTCTTCAGGAACGATGTCCGCAAGTTTTATCAAAGTGTACAACGTCAAAGCCAAGGATACAAGGCTCGAACAGAATCCTGTCGAGATGACCAATGAAATATCGTAGTTGAGAGACTGTCGATGCTGAGGATATGGAAGAAACACTTCTGCAGACTGTAAAACCGTGATGACGAAAAACATTCCGCTTTCAGGCAGAACGAACTATTCAATATTGGTAACGACAGCGAAAATTGCCAACCACCCGACCTGAAGTGAGGATAACAATATCTAGACTCAAGCTTAATAAGGCTGCCGGAAATGACGGCCTTCCCGCTGAGCTTTGTAAAATCGGCGGAGTTGACTTGGTAATTACATTCAACAACGCATAAGCCAAATATGGTGGTATGAAAGTATGCCTTAAGAATGGAACCTCAGCGTTTTTTTCCCAATCCAAAGAGGGGACCCTCTGAACTGCGCCAACTACAGAGGCATAAGTCTCCTCAACATCGCCTACAAGAACCTATCTGCCGTAATTATTGAACGCCTGAAACCGTTTACCAGTAACCTAATCGAGCCTTGTCAGTATGTTTCTAGGCCTGTAAAATCCAAAACTGGACGTCACAACGTCAGAAATTAAACGAAGAACTCTTGTCAACCACTGTCTCTTCGGGATAAGAAAGCAATTTAGTAGTAAAGCCGTCATCAACTCGATCGTATCAAAAATAGATGAAAAAATCCTTGGTCGATTCGAGACGAAAATTCTTAGAAAAATCTTCGGTCCCGTTTGCGTTGACGGGCTATGGAGGCGAAGATTCAACCAAGAATTATACGAATTGAACAGTGAAATGCCCCTAGTCAATAAACTCCGCAATGGACTAATATGGCTAGGACATGTAGAACGAATGTACACCAATACGGCTCGCAGAGTCTTCGATTCCCAGCCATACGTCGGAAGCAGTAGATTGAGACCTTAGAGGCATGTTGATTGAGGCCCAGGTTTATTCTTTTTAGACTTAAGACTTTAGCACCACTTAAGTAAGTAGGTGCTTGTTCCAACAGCGAACGTCTCGCGAAACAGCACCTAGACGAGAAAAATATATCGAGCGCTAGCAGGTTGGGCGAGCATGTTCGTCGTTTAGGGCTACCTCAAAACACACCATACAAGAGTGTAGTGGGTCTAATGATGGACAGGTTAAGCCAGAGGTGATTACATGTGTAGGTATACTGTAGGTCGCTTTCTCTACGCGTTATTTAATACTGGCTGTCCAGTTCAGTTTCTTATCCAAGACCAATTTTTTTTTGGCTGAAAAGAGCCGATTCGGTTTTTGAGGTTTCGCGCCGAGGCCACATCTGGCGGCCTATTTAGAGAGTACAGAGAAGCCATTTTGTAATAGTTCTTTAATGGTATTAGGGTACTTCCCTAATATAGCTATTGACAAGACATCTGCGTAGGCAATCATCTTACGAGACATGATTCCTCCTTGTACCATGGCACACTGCCACAGCTTACAGATCTACTTGCGGACAACTGGTCATAAGTAGCCATTGTAGCAGAACATCATGGTTATTAGCTCTGCAGGTATCTGGTCCAGGGGATTTGAATGGTTTGAAGCTTTTGATGGCTAAAAGAAGTTTTTATTATGTGATAATAGCATCTCTGGTTCAGCACCAATAGAGTAAGTGGAGCTACCAGGAAAGTAAGTGTCGAGAAGTAGGCCCATGGTATCCATACTGTAGGTTGTTCAATGACTGCCTGGTTTAAGTAGGTGGGTAGATATATATTGGCCGTGTTCCGGGTTTTTGATTTCCCAAGTTAGCTTTGCCCATGCACTATTCTCATTAGCCATTGGCGGAGAAGATTTTACAGAGTCTAGAAGCCTGGAGATTTATTTCATGTTGCTTCAGAAGGGGCGTCCTGATGCTCGGTTTTTCTTTCTCAACAAGATTTTGAAAGTTTTAAGAGACGACTTTTATTGGTCCCAGTCTAGTGTTTTTTTTTTTTTTTAACTCCTGGCTTTGTCGAATAGTTGCTTTCATTTTGTCCTGAGATTGCCAAGGTTGGAGTTTCAACATGAAGGCTTGGCCTTACCACGACCTTGCATTACGATTTCGTTTTCATTTTTTGCAATCCAATCCATCATGGCGGAAATGCATGATGTCTTCCTCTTGCATCCGCTCACAAAGTTTTATTCACAAAAATTTGACTTCAGACTTTAAGTGAAATTTATTCCATTCCGATGGTCGAATGAAACTTACATTTCGAATAAAATTTAGTGAGGTACAAAATTTGGAATAATCCTAACGATAAAAATTGGTTTTGGTGGTCGTGGCATTCGGTTCTTTATCTCGCTGCCATAATTACTACCGAGTGCTTAGTTCACAATATTTCTCCTTACATACTTAGTCTTGGGTTAAACAAAATATTTTGTACTTGAACAAACTTTTTAAAAAAGAGTTTTCACATAAAATTTCCATAAACGTCTTTAACATCGTATTCCATCCAGGAAGACGGAAAATTCCTCCTTGATTGGATATTCAGTCGGTAGCTGCGTATGCAAATATAATGCTGTTGTTACAAAACGTTGCCCTGATGCGGATCACAGCCAGGCTCAAAGTCAATTACTCTTGACATAAGTACGCTCCACAATGAATCCACATCCTCATTTGTCTGTAACAAAGCAATATGTTTGTCACAAAGAAAGATACGCATATGGATTTAAGGTTGTGTGCTGACTTGCTTAGCATTAGGTACCTGAAAATTGTCGAAAAAGTCCTTTGAAATAAAACCCAACTGACGTTTAACTTTTTCAAAACACATCTATTCATCAAGATACATCAGCGAAAAGAAAAATATCCTCAAATAGCAGTGTACAAATACGTTATGACATAACAAGAATACTTATCACTTAACATCTAAAGTCCCTCTCGTAATTATCTTGTTAGTTTTGATTTTCTTCACAATAAATTATTTAAATTTCTATACGACATAAGTAGAGCCATGTACTTTGTTTGTGTGGTCTAAAAACCTACGTTAAACAAATTGCAAATATACTTTCTTACATCTAATCCATTAAAGGTCTACTTAACTATAAATAACCAGAGTAGGGAATTTTTATTTCCTTATTGTGATCCTTATCCCGAACCTTGTGGGTGCGTTCATTTTGACATCTCGTTGTCTAGATCTTCTCTGATCGACTTAACCATTCGGCAGACAAGTTCACCGCATCTGTCCTCTCGCTGTTTGCCAACCATCACGACTTCTTCGTGATTCGCTTCATCCTCACTGCTGTTGTAGTCTGTGGCGCACTTATTTGTGATTAGACTGAATGCGAAGACCGTTAAATCGCAGTGACGTGCAGTGATGACTTCATGAACGGTTGACATACCAACAGCGTCCACACCCATTGTGCTCAACATTCTCAACTCGGCCACGGATTCGTAGTTTGGACCTCCCAGGCATGTATAAACTCCCTGATGGACGTCGTTCTCAATACCCATCTCTCGGACGATTTTACGAGCTCTACGAGCGAGGCCAGAGTCGTAGGCGTTGGTCATTGGGGGGAATCGTGGTCCGAAACGGGTATCATTTGGTCCTTGCAGAGGATTATTGCCAGCAAAGCCCATGATGTTGATGTGGTCACGAACGATCATAATATCACCAACTTTGAATTTGGGGTTGAGTCCACCGGCGGCATTTGTAGCTATGAGGTACTGGATTCCAACGAGCTTCATCACACGAACGGGCATTGAGCATTTGGCCAGGGGATAGCCTTCATAATAATGGAAACGTCCTTGCATACACATGACGGGAGCACCCTCTAAATAGCCAAAGATCATACGACCAACATGACCCTCAACTGTTGACAATGGGAAGTTGGGAATGTCTTCATAGTCGAATTTGACGGTATCAACCAAGTGATCTGCAATGGCGTTAAGTCCGGATCCACAGATGATGCCGACTTTTGGACGAATGTCTGTTCGTGTCAAAAGGAAGTCTGCAATCTCCTTGATGCTCTCATAGGAATAGCTGCAAGGAAGAAGAAAAAACGTTAAAGAGCTTGACTAACATATATGATGGGATTAAAAAGGATATTGTCATGCAATGGGTTAGTGGACATGTGCATTCTTCCCTATAGATGATCGCATTTACATTCACTTGACGTCAGTTGACGGTGCGAGTAATGACTTTACATTAAATAGTGCGGTAAAAAAAATACAATGTGATTGGTTTTATGAAACGATTAACGTAACGTTACAGGTGAATGCTTTCGTAAAAGACATTGTTTATGAACACAAATAACATTTCTTTGGTTAGGTTTACCACGGACCTTTTTATAAGTATTACGAAAGATTATAAAGCTATACGGATGACGACCGTACCATGAAGCTTGTGAGCAAAAGTTTCATTTTTTTGTTCTCAATGCATCATCTGCATGGTTTTATAATCTTTGGTATTACCCAAGATTACTTTTTAAAAAAATCAAGGTGCTTCAGTGGCGCGATGGTTAGTGCGATGAATTGCCGTGCAGAAAATCTGGGTTCAATTCCCAGCCGTAGCAAAACCTAAATGAGTTTTCACTGGCTCTCCTCTCTGACAAAGCATCTTAGTAGCACCTATCAATTATCAAGAAAAGCTTATCTCAAATTCGCCGTTCAGAGTCGTCATGAAACAGGAGGTCCCGCCATCATGAAAAAAGTACAAACGCACATGAATAGTTGTGAGAAAGCTCTCCCCTGGGTACTATCGAGCCTTTTGCGCCAAAAATTTGTAGTTTTGCCTCATTATTAGGCCAGTTTTCGAACTTCTTGCAACGGGTGATTTTTTTAAAGTATTTTTTTAAAAATCGAATATATCACTCAAATTTGCATCAAATATTCAAAATTTGTATTGTATTCGATAAATAGGCCTTTGCCATTTACGTTTTAAAGACAACTTCATGTAAATGTTGTCCGCGGCTCCGTTACAAATGGTCCATTCGGATAGTCCGATTTTGCATCACTTTTTCGATCATTTCGCCCTGTATTTCACGAATTACGGGTGTTATGTTATCCTGTAAGGCTTCAATCATGTTCGGCTTGTCAACATAGACTATCGAAATAATCAAAAGGCGTTAAATCGTAACATCTTGGCGGCCAACTCACAGGGCCATTTCGGAAGATAAGCTGCTCACCAAATTCATCCTTCAACATTTCCATTTTTTCACGAGCTGTGTGGCATGTGTCAATCAAGTTCAACTCAGCCAACTGGGGCAGGAAAAAGTCGCGCATCATGGTTCGATATCGTTCGCCGTTGACGGTAGCGTTTATTTCACGGTCGTCTTTGAAGAAAATTGGACCGATGATGCCACCATAAGCCCAAAAACCACACCAAACCGTCGTTTTTTGGATGTATCGCTAATTATTGTATGGCATGTGGCTTTTCATCACTCCAGATGCGACAGTTTTTCTTATTTACGTATCCCTTGCCTGAAATGATCCTCATCGCTGAACACATTTTTTCATTAAGCAGCGGATTTTCATGGGGCTGTTCTAAGGCCCATTCACCAAAAATTAGACGCTGTGATAAGTCATTCGGCTTCAGTTCTTGCACAAGTTGAATTCTATGGGCTTTCAATCCCAAATCGACACGTAAAATTTTCCGTGTGGTTGAGTAACACATGCCCAATTGCTGAGAACTGCGACGAATTGACATTTCACGATCTTGATTAACATTGGACGCTACGACTGCAATATTCCCTTCGGTACGCATGCGAGTCGATGGTTTAATGTCCAACAAAGTAAATTTGGTAGGTGCGAAATTTGTTGATAACAGCACGAATTGTTGATTCACCAGGTCCATTATGACGACCATAATATGGTCGTAAGAAACGGTGCACATTTTCCACAGAGCACGAATTTTTAAAATAAATTTCATTAATTTGCAATCGTTGCTCCTTTGTAAGTCTTTCCATGATTAAATGGCAGAGTATACTGAAAACTTTTCACTTTGACAGATGACTTTTGGACGCCATTACCAACCAGTGCCGTCAACCTGAAAACTTAACTCTTAAAAAAGTCAGCCGTTAGTAAAAATAAGCAAATTCTGAAATTTCTTGAGTTGATTTTGTCTTGAGAGAGAAATTTACGTAAAAGCACGGGAAGGCGCAGTAAGTGTATTTGCATCAAGGCATCAAAAACAAGTTCAGAATGGTCAAATCTATAGAACTGGGTGAACATTTTTTGACAGCACAAGTCCAGACATTTCTTTGCAGAAACTGCACTGTTTGACTTTCAGCGTGGTACACCGTCTTGTTGAAACCAGTATCCTTCCAAAGCGCTTACACAAATTTGTGGGCGGATATAATGAGCCACAAATATCAAATCCCATCGCTCTTTTCTCCTTCTCTGAAGAAAAATGGTTCAATGATGGTTTTGGAGTGTAGTGAGATGGTGCTTGTTGGTCACAATATTTCCGACGATATGGACATTGAGTTAACAAAACTGAACGTCTATTTGCAATGTGAACCTATTTATGGTTAAACGTCTACTGAATTTGTCGTCTTAAATACACGTTTACTCAAGTTAATCGGTTAATAAACGTCAAAGTTAATCAATGTCTACCTACCGACATAAAAGATGGCGCACCCTGTAAATATTTCACTTAATGATATGGCAATATCAAGTGCGAATTCATTGCTAGGCTTCTTGAAAATAACTTCCTTTGAATTTTAAGACTCTTACACATTGAAATCAATGAATTGTTTTCTAGTAAGATAAGTCTTACAATAAGCTTTGATTGTTAAGTCTGCATGTAGTGTGGCACGCAGTGCAGCAAGCAAGACACACGTGCAGAATTTTTAGTTTGACATACTTGCAGTGCAATGGCTTCTGTCATAACATTGCTATTGCAATTGGTGGATTTGTGATTAATGATCATACTGCTCTACATTTGGACACTAAATGAAATCATTGAACCTATGTTGTGTTGGAGGATCAAAACCTTTTTTGATCACAAAAGGGCAACGCCAAACGATTGCAAATAATACCCGATGAGAAAGCTCTCAAAGAAGTGGAAATTAATTTGAAGAAGGTGCCAGTTCCAAGACGATATGGACCGCATTTACATGTTTCGTAAGCTCGATGCGCACTCAAGCTTCAACAAGTACTTGGGTTAAAAAAAATGAAAATATCGCATAAGGGAATTAATGGGCCATTATGTATCTGCGGTTGGATATAAATGTCTCCAAATGTCAACCAAAAAAAGACGCAGTCAAATTGAACACAAAACAATTCAGATTGAAGTGGTAGATGTACAATGACATTTCTCATTGGTTTGGATGAACCATATGTCTCGCAGTTATCGGAACCATCCGATCAACGAATGGGGCACATGTAGGTCACTTATTTGTCTTCGATTGATTCACACTGTGCATGATGACTATGCAATGCTTTTGTCGGGGAATGTGGTGAATAATGAATTGTCAGGGCCGTTGAGGATTTATTCAAAACAACGGATAACTCATTTCTTATGACATCCGAAAATGGTGAGTTTTTTTCAAAACGAGCCCCACTCGTAGGAAATAGAACTTCGATCAGTGGCTTGTTACACTTTTAAAAATTGGTGTTACCTGCGTCCTGGAATTACGCACACAGCACATTTTATGAAATCCGGATGTCGTTGGTAATAGGGGCATTCTGAAGTAATTTCGTAAAGTAAATGTTTTGGTCGAGTGGAAAAAAGCCGCTCTTTCATCGTTGATAATTTTGTTTTGTTTTGGCATTTATTAGTTTTATTTTCATGCGTAGTAAACGTCATAATTAAATGATGCCAACTGTCTTAAAATTACGTTTTTTCTTTTGTGTTGTGGTGCTCTTGAATTTTTGCAGTGGGTTTAGAAATATAGACTGCTTCCAGAAGTGCAACACTTGCATATTTTACATATGTTTGCTCCCATTGAAAAATGTGTGTTCTAACTTTTCTGTAAGGTGAATTCTACACGTGTGTTTCAGGCATTAGGCACTCTAAACATTTATGCATACGCACAACAGCTTTGTCCAAATGATTTGTTCACAGCAAACAGACACAGAGAACAGCTTATTACCAAAATGAAGCAATAAGCGTGTTCAACTTTCGGATCTCTCAAATATTTTCCTCCGCTGTCTCAGTTGATTTTTTTTATTTAGTAGGACAACTTTCTAAGCAGGGGGTATTTATTCTTTAAAAAAAACAACGGTTTCCTTACTTCGCAGCTTATAATAAAGAAGAATTCCCTTCATGATACATGCCAAATAATCAGGTGTTCTCTTTTAGCAGAATGGATGAGGGAAGAATTAATTTGGTCAGCATATTGTATAAAACCTCCATCTTTGCCAATTGAGCAATCGTGTTCGATTTACGGAGAACTCGGATGGATCCGTAGGTGTAATACCCCTAATATGAGATGTATCACACATTTTTTTTTAAATAGAGTTATTTTTATCAAATAAAAATTTGTTTCCTCTATTTAGAAGTTTTTTTATCATTTTTTATAATTTTATCAATTAAATTTAATTATTTTTTCTTTCAGAAAAACAATTTTTAGTACTAAGGTAAAATAATCTGTTAGTAGACAATTATGCTAAATAAAAAAAAAAATGCAAGTAAAAACCCGTAACAACGGCTTGAAATTGTTAAAAATAAATCTAAACAACAACCATACCGCTTCTATCATTTCAAAATATGTAACATAAAAAAAAAACAAGTAGTTGTCAATGTCAAGGAAAAAACATAATTAATTGTTGTTCTTACAAAATTGTTTTTTTCATCATTAATCCTTATGTTTTGGAAAACAAAAACAATGTGACTATGTTTTATCACGTTGGTACTCATTTCAGGTCTAATTACTTGTCGGCGTTTGACTACATTAAGTTGCTCATGTTTTTGTATGACTCAAATAGTAGGGTGACTACAAACCACTCAAGTTAGCCGTCAATGCCATCGATAGGTAATCATACAGAACCAACTTTTGGGGGTGTGATATATCTTTTCACTTGATAAAAATTGAAATTTGTTTTTTATTGTACTCAATCAGTACTCAGTCAATATAAATTTGTTTCTAAGAATCATTTCTTTAAATTTAATTATAAAAATGTATAGGCAATCATACATTTTTATAATTAAATTTAAGACTAAGTACAAAAATGCATTTAAGTATTCGGTCATTACTGGTATTTTGTAGTAAAGGGTTTTTCAATAAGAGCGCTACAAAAGTTTTGGATATCAATGAAATTCTTTATTCCTGTGAAAGTACGTTGGATGCCATTGTGTATGGAACTCGATTTCTTTTGCATGGCCACCACGGGCACACTTGCAGAAGTCCAGACGCTGAACCCAATTTTCGATGGTTTTCAAGCATAAAGCGGACGATACTGCTGCAATTTCACGCTCGATATTCGTACGAAGTTCATCAATCGTCGCTGGCTTTTTGGCATAGACCATAGACTTAACGTAGCCCCACAGGAAATAGTCTAACGGCGTCAAATCGCACGACCGAGGCGGCCAAGTGACTGGACCATTTCGTGAGATAACACGTTCTCCAAACTTGGTTTCCAATAAATTGATTGTGGCATTCGCTGTGTGGCTTGTGGCGCCGTCCTGTTGCTACCACATGTCCTCCAAGTCCATATCATCCAATTGGTGCCAAAAATGTTCGGTTATCATTGAACGATAGCGATTCCCATTAATAGTAACGTGCCGGTCTTGATCATCACGGAAGAAGTACGGCCCAATGACGCCGCCGACCCATAAACCACACCGAACCGTTATTTTTTCGGGATTCAATGATGACTCATGGAGTACGTGTGAATTACTGCCTGACCAACACCGCAGATTTTGTTTATTGACGAAGCCATTCAGCCAGAAATGAGCCTCATCGCTGAAGATGATTTTTTGATGAAAATCCGAATCATTTTTAAGTTGTTTCCCAGCCCAATTCACGAACATACGACGCTTCTGGTGGTCAAGCGGCTTCAGTTCTTGCGTCAATTTAATCTTGTAAGGATGTATGCCAACATCTTTTCGCAAAGAGAACAACGCTTGAGAACAACGTGTGAGAGACACATTTGGGTTTTCTGCAACTGAAGCCTCAGCGGCAGCAATATTCTCGACAGTACGGGCGCTTCTTTGTCTCACTGGCACGGCAACATTTTGTACTGTGCCTGTGGATTCAAATTTTTCCACTAGACGCTAAATTGTTGATCTGCTAGGATGATTATGACGACCATAAATTGGACGTAGCGCTCTTAACGTTGAGGCCACTGACTCCGAATTTCGGTTGTAAATTTTAATAATTTCGACTCGTTGTTGGATAGTATACCTTTCCATCATGAAATGGCAAAGCTTACTTCTTCTTCGTCTGAATGACTGAATCCAAAATCAAAGAGCAATCCTACAGGCTGAACTATGATAGTCGGAAGCAATCAGAAGCTAATGTCAAAATTGTACGTTAAGTTTTCTTCAGTACTGAAAATTACTTAAGATGCCCATAATAGACTTTTGTAAATGGAAGCGATTGCAAGAGTGGAAGTTGTTTTGCCAAAAAAAAAAAATCGTTTGCTTATGAACTTACAAAATTAAATGTACACAGCTTTTGAAGTGAAATGTCAAATTTTTCTATGAAAGAACAAAAGAAAGATTAAGAGCGAATGAATTCGCTTTTTCGTGGGTAAACGAAAACTGAACGAATCGAAGCGAAAAGCTATTATGGTTATATAATACAAATTGCATGTGTTCGCACAGTTACGGAAGTGGTCGTCCGCAACCATCTTCTATTATAGTTCAGCCTTAATTTGGTACGAAAAGTTCTCGCAATCTTGTCGAATATTGCATTTTTGAATTTATCACACTCTGTAGGTAGTTTCTTTTCATAGATCTTTGCCTTAAAAAAACCAATAAAATAGTCGGTCTATCTTGTCGACTAATATAAATCGCCAAAACGAAACCTTAGACGAGCCAAAAATTCATCTTTTGTGTATATCTGAAGTTTGACATACTTAAACATAAATTTTTAATGTTAGACTAGAGACATTAGCTTCAATTGCTTATGAATAATATATTCGCTAATTTAGTCTTGCAAATAACATAATCTTATGAAGCATCTAAGAGCATGTAGCTACTCATGTATTTCTGGCATCATTGACTTCTAATATATGAAGTATGGACTACCAGTAGCCAACTTCACGTGTGTTCCAAAACTATATACACGCCACTGTTTCATTGCGGAAATTTAAGTAAGCAAACAAATCGTTTGCTTCATCACATTGCAAAACAAAATTATAAAACATTAGCTTAGGCCGTGTGTCAATTGCGTCAAAATTTTAGCCAGTAGATAAATTTTGACATTAGTATGGTGACTAGAGACTTCAAAATTTTAACCTGCTCAACAGCTCACTAAATTGTATCCAGTGGCTAATTTTTGATATTTCATATACCTACTGAGGGGTGACAGAGATGGAAAGCACCTGCAGAAATGTCAAAAATTAGGCAGTGGATAAAGTTTAACCCCCATTTTAACGCAATTGTCACACGGCCTAAGAAATAAATTTACAAAACTTATTCAGTTTATGTGTCAATAGGTAAAGAAATGTAATGTTATTGCAGAACTTATTTGAAATCGATCTGTGTAGTATTCCAACTTTCAAATAGATGACGTACATGTCGCTGTGGAAATGAATCTCTTGGCGCAAGATGTCGCTCTTTTGCTTAGCATGGTACTAAGTAAATTTAAGCTTGAAAACGGCATGTGTTTCTTTGCTAATCCGCAGTGAAACAACGGCGCCTGTGCTGTTTTGGAACATATTTTCTCGCAGAAGCGTACGAAAATGTCATCTCACTAGCAGTCCATATATTTATGATAAGTCAATGTCTGGCATAATAACAGACACTCATTTTATTTTTGGGCACCATTTTAGTTCGGATGACATTTGTCTGTTGAGATATAATAGTCATAGGTCGTATTTCGGATTTTAGATTTAATAAGATATTTTATATGAAGCTTCGTTCTAATTAATGAAAAGAGAGCTTCATCTAAGATATCTCACTAAATCTGAAATCCGGAACACGGTCATAGTTTGAAAACAATTTATTATGGTGTTCGCTTCATCGTTTTAAAATCATTTAAACATTTTATTTGAATAATTGTTTTGACGTACAGTGTAAAATATTCGAAAATTGGGATACACTGGAAAATAAAGAAATAAGTGGACAGCAGGCAGAGTCTTGCTGAATAACCAGTAAGTCATATCGACTCCTTGCACAAAATTTTGAATGCCTCATAGCGTTTATACCCTATCCCATAGGGATATAATAGTTTTGAAATAATTTCGCTAGATATACCTCAAAGTATATGGATCGATTATCCCATGTCTGTCTGTCCGTCCGTCTTCTGTAGGTAATCGGTTTGTGGGTCTTAAATTTTGAGCTAGGATAATGAAATTTGGTACATGTAATCCTTGTACATGCTGTTCGAACAAGTGTTAAAATTCTTCAAAATCCGCACACTGCCACGCCCACTTTTTAGAAAACATTACCTTTGCCAAACGGTAGGGAATTTCTGAATATCTATATTTTGTTAATATAATGTTTTTTGAGGGCGTTTGAAAAAACTTTTAATGCAAAATCATTGGGTTTGATAAAACAAATAATTCGTCCATACATCATTTAAGCCCACGTCCAAATTTTGGAGGTGTTTTCCTACAAAAACCATTTGTATACCGTATGCAGGAGAAAAACGTTGTTTTTTGTCGAACCATATAAGATTTTGATAAACTGTCCGAACACTATGTTGCGACAATGTCGATTTTAATATTTCTTCGGCATAAAGCTCAAATTTTAGGGATATAAAGGATGGGGTGGGATAGGGTATATAACGATCCACACAGTTAATTGTAGCTTTCTCATATGTTTTTTTTTTTTAATTTCAAAGAGGATTTTTATCGTAATATAATTTGTTCCAGAAAACCGCAGCGGTGCTAAGGTTTTACCATTTAATATAGAAAACCAAGAACAAAGTTTCGACTTGGCTGGCTTTATTAATGAACGGAAAAGCTTAGATATATTAAGTACAGGGAAACGTACGAATTGCCGACAAAAAACTTTCTTAAGTCTTTAAAAATTTTATCGATTTTTGAAAATTTGGAAAGTTTAAAATGTCGACAATTATAATGCCAACTAAATTTTTCGAATGTCGGTCAAATTGTCGACAAATTTGCAAGTGTTTCCATGTTTTTTATGGAATAGAAGATCAATGAAATGAAAGGCTTATTCAAACAGTTTGTTTGCTCTTAACAATAGTATTGCTTACTCGAGATTTACAAGACTTTTATATTAATATCACTTTTTTTGTCAAACAGTATGAAGCCATCCATCACCAAGTGATTTTTCTTTTATTCGATATTACACAGCTGATATTCATTACGTTTCAAATTTTACTATACGGTTATTATGGGGTGCAGCATAGAACCACTTGAACAAAACTTCAAGGCAAAAATTTGTGTCATCTATGTTTATCAACACCATAATATTAAAAATGCAATAGTTAGCCAGCAACGTTGTCAAGTGGAGAGTATTGTACATGGAGCTAAACAGTTAGCCTAGAGTTTTTTTGTCTCATTGCAGACTATAGTTAACTGAATGATGATACCTATAGTCGATATTTTAAAATCGATATTTAAAAAAATCGACATATTCACAGTCGAATTTTTGATTAGTCGACATTTTATCCAATCGATGTTTTATTTGTCGGTATTTTTTTGGTCGATTTTGTGCAATCGATATTTTTAAAAGCAATCATTCGTACCCAACCCGTTGCCAAAACCCATAAATTAATACGCCAAAGCCCACTTATCTTTCGTAAATACATGGTGTGCTATTTCGGCCGTGGGTCCATTGGACCACATATCTTTGAACATGCTAGAAGCAATATTTACGCGTGACTGCTATTGGAACTTATTGAGTTGATGAAAATTTCTACAGAAAAATGTCAAACAAATTTTGATATCGATTGGCCTCCAGATCCTCTGATTGAAGCACTTTTAATGTCTTTCTGTAGGCATTTATCATAAAACTGTTCCACACTATTGACACTTTTGCCAGTGCTTAAACACGGCATTTACACCGACCAGAAAACTGAGTTTCAGAAAACTAGTTAACGCTTTCATACGAAGCACCAGTTTTTGTTGACAATTCAAAAAATCATTTACTACGCTCATGTGATTTTCACATCCATTTTGTATGATTTTCAAACCGAACCGAAAACTGAATTTTCGACAAGTTTTCGAAAACTACTTGACGCTTTCACAATCAACAAAATATCAGATTTTGTTGAGGTAATAAAAAAATCCATCCTTAAAGTGTTATGTAGCCATTTAATTTTTGAATCCTATATTAATCCTTTATGTCATTTTAACAAAAATAATTTTTTTAATTAATTTTGTCGCAAATGTTTCCAAGAACAAAATATTTTAATAGCTAGTACGTCAGATGTTCTGTGGAACTTATGGAATGCACATGTGGAATGTATCAAGAGGTAATCTGCGAAGCGGTTTAGAAATGGTTACGTTGTAACTTACAAATTTTCTTATGTTATGTTTCAATTAAGTTTCCTGATTTTTTTGCGTAAGCTTTGGTTTTGGATCGTGTTAAGTCAATGATTTGCAAAAAATCGTTTATCAGCTCAAAATAAAAATACAAATTCTTGGCGCAACATGCTCGTTAGTACCCAGCGCCTGGCTTTCTCACAACCATTTATGTGTGCAACTTTGCACGATGGTGGGACCCATGTTTTATGCCGACTCCGAACGCGAAGTTTAGATAAGCTGTTCTTGACATTTGATAATACTCGGGTGATTTGTCAAATCATAACGAGAGGAGGATCGGTGAAAAATCATTTAGGTGTTTCCACGGCTGGGAATCGAACCAAGACCTTCTGCGCAGCGTTTTTCAGTTCATTGATAGTAAAAAATTTACATATGACTTAATTTAAAGACACCTATATCCATTTGTGTCAATTTAGTACGTAGTAATCAGCGATGCCAAACGAAATTTAATTGCTAAGACTAAATTCATTTTCGCATCCTATCTCATGGAAGAGTACAGCTGGTGTTTTTGACGAAGTGTGAACACTATTCCGTGTGGATATTTTCCCAACCATACAAACACACACCCCCTTATGTACAAAAATACAAATTTTTGGCGCAACAGGCTCGTTAGTACCCAGGGCCGAGCTTTCTCACAACCAATCATGTGTGCGTGTGTACTTCTTGCACGATGGTGGGATCTCCTGCTTTATGCCGACTCCGAACGGCGAATTTGAGATAAGCTTTTCTTGACGATTGATACTACTCGGATGATTTGTCAGATCATCACGAGAGGAGGACCAGTGAAAAATCGTTTAGGTGTTGCTACGGCTGGGAATCGAACCCAGGCCTTCTGCGCGGCAGTTCATCGCACTAACCATCGCGCCACTACACCCCCTTATGTAGGTCAGTATATAAACACTTAAATATTAAAATATTTTTATACTTAAAAATTGAACAAAATTTATAAAAATTGATTGATTAAACTTATCGCAAATAGTAAACACAAAAAAAGTAAGCACCTGACTGCAATAAATTTACCTATATGTGGTAAATACAAATCAAATTGCAATTTCTTAAAATCATGCATTGTGTTAAAGTTATCGCGGTTAATTATTTTTTTAACGACAATCTGTTTTTACATTTTTAATAAGTGTTTCAAGTACTAAGTTATCCTCGAATAAACAAGTCATAAAATGTAAAATGACTCATAAGATGGCAGTAGCTATAAACCGCTAAAGCCATTCTTATTTAAATTGAGGACAAACTACCTTCAGGTAAATTTTAAGTTCTCTGTTCATGCGTAATGAAAACAAATAAAAAGACAAAAGTTACGGACACGAAATAAACAAACAAAAATTTTTGTTATCAACTAACAAAAAATTACTAACTTTTCTTCATTTAAAACGACTTCACTTTGTTGATCAGGTGATATATGTTGTTCTTGTCTGCAATAAAGAATTTTGTTGTTTTTTGTTGTTGTTGCTTTTTAAAAATGTTTTAAATTTTTTTATAATTTGGAACATAAATATGAGATTATAGGAACGACTCTGCAAGATAGCGCGAAATAAGAACAATTAGAAATATTTATAATTAGGTAAAGTTCATTGGGTGTTATAGGAATGGTGGTATTGCTGATTACTGGTTGTATTTCGAACATTCTATACAGTTCATGCAAAATGTATAAAGTTTTATAGATAGAAAATATAAACTCATGATAACGTATTTATCGGATTTTTGTTTTAAGGAATTTATCGCAACTGTCGATTTTTTACTTAAAAATATTCTAAGACAATCAATCATGTTAATGTCAAAAGGAAATAATTAATTATAAATTAGTGACAAAAATATAGTGCTGATCGATAACCTTATAGAAACTAAATAATTTATTCGCAGTATTTGAAAGCCACATCTTAATAAAAGATACTTATTGGCGGAATAGTTTTGTATTTAGTGCGGAACATACACACTTGTTAACAACCATTTTTTGTCTAATTTGACGTTAAATGGCTTTTCTTTCTATAAATCAGCAAAAAGGCCGTAAAAAGACAAATTACTCATAGTTCTAGAATATTTACTCCACAGATGATTCATGGAATAAGGATTCTGTATTAATATTAATAATAATAAAACCAGTGCGTTGTGATTCATGTTCTGTTCGAAAATGTTTGTCTTTTGTTTCATGTGACAAAGTTAAACAATCTGGCACTTTTCCCTGGCCTGACAGCTGTCACTACCTTGTGATCTATATATTCTTTTAGGGTTTTTGTAATTAGGAAATTTTGAATAAGTTTTCAATTTTATTTTTTGAAATGAAATGAAAAAACAGCGAGCTGTGTTGTGGGACGAGTGGAACACATACCATATTTTCATACGTTCTGAAAAGATGTGTTCGTTCCAAAAACCTTCAATGAGATGACGTCTGCGAAGTATTTTCGAGACGGTTACGGCGTAACCACTAGTTTTTGAAAACTGCAAATATATGGGAAAACTCCGGTTTTCGATGAAGGTTTCAGGTATTTTTGCGAAAACTCAGTTTTCGGTTCAGTGTGAAAGCACTATTATTGTCTGCTTGCGAAAGACTCCTCCGTACTCGGCAGTACGATAACTTTTCTTTTAGTACCTACCAAGTACTATTCACAATAGGATTAGTACCTGCCGGGAGACACAAGTACATGTCAACTTAAAAAGGGACAGATATATTTTGTAAAATATCTACCGACTAACAAACTCTGAAATATTTGCTTGAAAATTAGATATACAAAAACGTTGTTTTCTAAAGAAAATTAATATACAGCTCACACCTGATTAGCACTAATGAATTAGTCTCTTTGATTAATAAAACAACAAACGTTTCCAACTGCATAAATTAACAACAGTCGACATAAAAAAGCTGCTATTTCATGAAAAAAAAACTCTTATCGACCCAAATTTCAACTAACATCACTCGGACAAAAATTCGGTTATTACCGGTTTTATGTTGTGCTTGTATTAACTTTAATCCGGATTTTTGCGTGTGTTAAGGCATCCAAAATTTGCTTAGATAAGTTGAAGTATAGATATTATGTAATTTTCTTTCAGCCATGAAAACTTTTTCCACCGAGTTAAGCTACCATTGTTGTGAAGAATGAAAACAATTCCTGATAAGATAACGAACTAAACTAGCCGGCATGTGATGACAATACTACTATAATCGATGACGGGCTTTAAAAATGGCCAAAAATCAAGTTGAATTACATACGTCATTATTGCTAATCAGAACAAACGAAAACCAAAATTCAGATCTGTCAAAAAACACTTTTGAATTGTAGTAGATGTTTGGAAATTAATTGCATCTGTAAAATATTTACTTTCGTACACCGATATGAGGTGCAAGGTTATTTTATATGATAGGAATATTGTAATAAATTAGAATTGCAAATTGTGCAAAATGAGGTAGGTGACTTATATCATTACCACTAATTGCATATTGTTCTCTTATCTTATCGGTGTTTTTCTTTTTAGTAGATGTATGATAACAATGAGTATCAAAGGGGCCTGGCTGCATTATCAAATGGGTGTTGGAAGATTTGTTTACAAAGCTAAATTAAATAAAGAACAGGTGATTAAAAAGTGTAATTGGTTTCTTATATATGGACCGCGAATGAGCTGTCACTTTTATACAAACTTCAACTAACTATTTAACTAACAGGGTTATCATATAACATTAAGAATATTCATGCAACTTACAAACATTTTAAGTTTATGACGGACAAAGTTCTTTCAAGGGTCATGCCGTATTTTAATGCACTTGAGATTCAAATTCGAACTTAAGATCTTGAAAAATATTTTGACCTTAAATAACATCAAAATTATCAAAAATAGATATCGTCAGAAAAAAAATGTATAAAATCTTCCAATCAGAATGACAGGTTCGTAGTCTTTAAGAGCCGAACCCATCGAACAATTGAAACCGAAACATTGTGTTTCTTTGTTTTCAAAACTACTAATTTCTTGCACTTCACTGGGTTTTTCAGCTAAAAATACTTCTTAAGTAAATGATATCAACAAACCACACGAATCTAATTTATTTTGATTTCTTAAAATCTTTTTATTTTCATATAAAACGATTTTATATTTTGTCCCGTGGAAAAATGTATTCGCGATTAATGTCAATATTCCAAAATTAAAGGGTCAATAAACTATGGGTTTTGATGTCATATCAAAACGTTTTCCGAGTGTATAGGATATTAGGAATTTCGTTAGTGAACTAAGAAGATTCAACTCGAATTTAACTTGGGTGAAAATGCACCACTGAATGTGGTTGCTGTGGCTTAGTTGGCAATTACTATCATGAAAGTACTAAAACTCTTCTTAACTCTACTTTTTCATTTTGCAGTTTTGCATTTCTTCGTACCGAGACTTGCACCTTTTTTTCCACCGTTGTAAATTTTGTTTGCGGAAGTTGGTAGACGTCACTTTTCCCACATTTTCGTCATTTTGTTCCTGTTTCTGTACAATTTTCGGTGGGAATAAAATGTCAGAACTGAACAGAAAAATGAAAAAAATAAAAAAAGTTTCGGTTTCGGTTGCTCGGTGGGTTTCGCCCTTTACTAAGGGCCCAGTTAAAGCTATCACTGGACACCTTCATTGGAACACAACATATGATAGAATTGAAATGTCACCTCCATAGCTTTCATAGAAATTATTGAACAATTCCATTTCAGTTTGGTGGAATGGCAATCATTACTTCACAAAAATAATTCTTGATCAGTGAAACAATAAGAAGTGATTTTCTACGAAAACTATAACTAAAAATTTAAATGTTTTTGGATTATCATGTTCTAAAACTCATAAGCTTTGTTTTTACACTAACTGGCCAATGATTGAATTTATAAAAAAGACGCAAGAAGTAAAAGAACATTTCCAATGAGGGTTTCCAATGATGGCTATAACTGGCCCCTAAGAGAAAGTTAGTTTTAGTACGGGGTAATAATAAGATAATGACTAAAATTAACAAAACAACAAATTGTAACTTTAGTGCGTACTTAAATAACTTTAATATGGACTTTATTAAACTGAAATTTCGCACCATAATTAATTTTTTTTTAATAATAAATCGTGGCTTTATTTTCATATAACTTTTAGTTCACACCTCTGACAACTAAATTGAAAGTAGCAGTCAGTCAATAAACATCATGTCAATGAACCACACTGAATGTGACAAAATAGCTTTTGATTGAATTTATGACACACCAAAAATCAGCTGATTTGTATCGTGAAAATCAAACACATTACCGACATTATCATTCCAACAAGAAATACAACTATCACACATGTTTTTTTTTTTGTTAATCTTATCTTGTTTTAAGTTGTTTTTAATCGATTTGATGGTATTCAATCATTGTTTATTATTTCCGCAATTTCAATAAAATAAATTAACTTGAAATTATGTTTACCATTCTCGTTCGTATTCCGAGAAGAAAATGTCAATGAATTTCATCTTTCTATACTCTGACTCTAGTCTTTGAAAGGTTCTATTAAACTAAATCAACTCAAGATGTCTGATTTGAAAGAAGAAACCAAAATGAAAATAAATTCATTTGTTGCAATCAAAATGATAAAATGATGGTGTATAAAATGACACTTCCAGAACATCCGCAACAATTTGATTGAAAAAATATCTCGTGAGAGAAAAAAAAAAATTACGGGAATAAAATAAATATATAGATAAGGCCATAAACATATATTATATGAATGTTACTATCGCTCCACCAACTGATTTATTTATTACAATTTCCGAATTTCATTGTTATTCATAAACAAACTTAAACTTTAATTGAATCAAGTGTAGCCGAAGCGACAATTGAACTATTATTTGTCGTTTGTCGTATCTATGGTACATACAAAAGCATTGGTTAACTAGTTCGTTAAAAACAATTAACTCAGCAATTTAGTTCATTAAACGTCAATGATAGGCGACATGCTCAGCTAAAGAAATATTACACAAACAAATAAAAAATAAAACAACTTCGCAAGAGATACATTTTGATTCTGGAAATTCTCCTGTTTATTATGAAATCGCAACAAAAACAATCGTGTCAGGGTCTGTACATACGTATAAGACCTACACGGTTCTTGACAGTGAATTGTTATTAGAATAAATCCAAAAAGGTCATCATTAGATGATAAGATGTATTACGAAGTTATTTTTTTTTAAATATAATTCCATTAAAATAATTTTTTTTTCTCTCCTTAACACAATCGACGACAACTGACTAGTAATTATTTCTTAAAATAGCATAATTTGTTGGTTTTTATTTTGCATGTTTGCTTTAGACAAATATCTGACGCAATTCAAGTTTATTATTTCCGCATAAGTTGAAACGAATGTTAGTTAGTTAAAATGCATTTGCTAAAACATATGCTTGGCAGCACTGTTAAAAAAATGTATCACTGTATAAACTAATGGCGTTTTCTATTAGTAAATACAATATGTAATCGGAAGCATTTTCTCCCCATTACTTCAGTGATATTCTGGGAAAACTTGTTTTAAAAATTAATATATTATTGGGTATTTTTTTTTATTTAATTCATAAGTTTTGATTTGAAATCAGTTCACCAATGATGGAATTAAAAAAAAGCCCCCAGAAGTAAAAGAAAATTTAAAATGAGACTTTTCAATGATAGCCATGGACCCTAAATATGGCAGTTCATCACTACAATAAGCAATATCCAACCTATGATACTTTTAATGAATTCGTAACGTCCCGTAATTTCTATTTATTCACGGTATTTACAATTGTAAACGTTGCCAATCAAATTTGTGCTAGTTGTATAACTAGTTTGTTCTGGTACGTTATAGATTATAGCTAAAAATAATTGATAGCTTAACAAAAAATCATTACATTAATGGCGTTTCTGATTGAAAAAAAAACAGCGTTCTTAATTGACATTTAACAGAACTCTTCTGGCCGTAAAAAAATAATTCACGCTTGATAATTCCTTGTAAAAAAAATTGCTTCTGCAATTCGTTTCAGAACACACTGAAGAACAAGTACCACAAACTACAAAAGTGTTGCAGATTGTTTTTACTTTTATCTCACTCATGTTTGACAGTTCCCCATTTTGGAATAGAGTTGTTTAGGACAACGGCAGTGTCAAACTGTCAAACGACAAACTGACATCATCTGTATGAAAACAAACTTTGACACAAACTTTTGCATAGAATACTTTTTTTTTTCTCATTGAAATTGAATTTATATTCACACTTTGCAATGATACTGGTCATGAATTCCACTTCTTTTATATCAATTTCATGATTTAACACACTCTCTTTGTATTTTTATAAGTTTAATAATTTGTGTTTCATGGTAAACAACTTATATTTTTATGTTTTTTATGCAATAACCCCATAAAACAGCACTGCCGCCATATAATTGTTTTCACATTGTTATCCTCCAAGTGATTTTGATGTTTTAATGAAAGAGACAACGCACATATGAGTTAAAAGTCTCATGAACCACATAAAATTCTCATTGTTTTCCTCCAAATAGATACAACGCCACTTCTGAAAGAGAAAATGTCGTGAACAACTCTGTTGTTCAAAAGTGATTTTGTTGTTCCATTAGTATTCAAAGTGAGTTCGTTTTTAGGTGTTGCTAATAGAAACCGTCGTGTGGCGCAAAGTCTTAATAAATACATTGAGGCCTATCGTGAAAAAAATTTCCCGGGAAACGTTTCCAATTCAGCAATTTTTTTACATTGCTGACAAGGGAAAATTACCAGGAAACATTTATTCGCGATAGGAAGGATTAATGTCAATATTCCAAGACTAAAGGGTCAACAAACTATGGGTGTTGATGTTATATCAAAACGTTTTCCGAGTGTATAGGATATAAGGAAGTTCGTAAGTGAACTTGGAAGATTCAACTCGAATTGAACTACGGTCATAATGCATATCTGTTTGAATCTACATAACCTTAGACTGATTGTGGTTGCAGTGGCTTAGTTGGCAATTACTATTATGAAAGTACTAAAACTCTTCCTAAAGCCTTATGAATAAGATCATACAAATGTCATGAACTTTTTGCAAAACACTAATGCCAAAATTATTCCTTAAGAAAAAATTGAATACATACGTATCCCAGAAACAAATATTATAATAAAAATAAACTCGCATTATGGACGGCTTTTTCAACTTGGGAAAATGTACTGCTTTTTTTCGGTAGTGCAGAACTGCATGCAGAATTTATTGACATTAGATTTCTAGCATGGAAAACATAAAAACAGGAAATTTAGTCCTAAAAAAGAAGCTGGAATGTGAAAAAAATTTCTCTGAAAAGGGTTCATGTCCTGCGAAAGAAAAGCTTGTGTTTAACCGTAATTCGTTGATGTGTTAAGTACAGCTTACAAAAATTGTTTACCAATAGTACGGCATGAAGTTAATTGTTGGCAAAACCCCTAAGCCTGTACAGCGTTTTTTTACCACCATCGACTGAGATTTAAACACGACTTCGAATTGGAACTTTACTTTTGTGTGTGTAAACAATTTATTGACAAAAACTATTTTGGACATCAACGCAACATTTGTCAAAATTATTTTTAAACAAACAATAAGCAACTTTGATTCAACGAACTGTCCTCTCTAACATTCCGACAGACCGCTGAATTCTTTGAAAAGACTCATAAGTCTGTAATGAGAATCCTCTGATCATAAGAAATATATGAGCTGGAAAAATAAGAAATCCAGGAAAAGAGGAAACGTGATGAGTTTGGGTTCTCCAATGAGGACATAAAACGAAGAAAAAGAATATGAAGAAAATTTTCCACAGTTGAAAATAATTTTTCGCTTGTTATTTTATCATCTATCAAAAACATCTGATCGTTTAATTTATGCTTAGCTGCATCAAAATTGACTAAAAAACACTTTATCAAGCTTAATCCCGAAATCCCATTTCGCAGGGAAAAACTACAAAATTTCCAAATTGTTTTTCAATGATAGATATAACTGAGGCTTAAATGGATCACCACCTTATTCAGGACAACGTCGGTGTCAAATCAAAACTGACATATATTTATATGAAAACAAACGCTATCTGACATTTGTGTGGCTTCTAATTCATTGGCGGGGGACGGAGGTTGTTTTTTTTTTAACATCTTTAAAACTGCATGAAAATTGTGTAAAAGTGCAAAATAAGAACAGAACTATTTACAAATAAAATAAAAATATTCAGAGTTGTTATTTGTGAAAACAAGAACAAAATAATCTCCACTACACGAAAACTTATTAACTTCGTAAGCAATCGCTTTTATGTTCACACTTTGCAATGGCACTGGAAAATCGTGTAAAAGTGCAAAATAACAACAGAACTAGCTATTTACAAACAAAAAAAAAATCCAGCGTTGTTATTTGTGAAAACCAGAACAAAATAATCTCTACTACACGAAAACTTATTAACTTCGTATGCAATCGCTTTTATTTTGACACTTTGCAATGGCACTTGAAAATTGTGTAAAAGTGCAAAACAACAACAGAACAATTTATAAAAAAAATAAAAATATTCAAAGTTGTTATTTGTGAAAACAAGCACAAAACAATCTCTAGTGCACGAAAACTTATTAACTTCGTATGCAATCGCTTTTGTGTTCACACTTTGCAATGGCACTGGTTATCAATTTCACTTTTTTTGTTTTATAATTTTACATACTCCCTTAGTATTTTTGACGGGCTCAGTGGCGCGATGGTTAATGCGATGAACTGCCGTGCAGAAGGTCTGGGTTCGATTCCCAGCCGTAGCAACACCTAAATGATTTTTCACTGGCCGAGTAGTATCAATTGTCATGAAAAGCTTATCTCAACTTAGCCTTTTGGATTCGGCATAAAACAGGAGGTCCCGCCATCGTGCTAAGAAGTACACACGCACACATTAATGGTTGTGAGAAAAAGCTAGGCCCTGGGTACTAACCAGCCTGTTGCGCCATAAATTTATTTTATTTTTTATTTATGATTTGTGTTTCGCTTTGAACAACTTGCACTTTTATATTTCAAAGCAAATAGTCCAAAAATTATTATGTTCCCCCGCCATAAAAATATTTAATTGTTGTCATCCAAGTGGTTTTGACGTTTTAATGGAAAAGAAAACGCACTTGGGAGGGAGATAGAGATGTAACAATGGTTTTAAAAAACGAAGTTAATAAAAGTGCTGCCAAATACAACAAACAAATCTATAAGCTCATGTTTGCTTAATTTATTAGCTACGCTGCATTTAAGAGGGAAAGCATTTATGAAAACAAACTTCTAAGAATGTGTCAATGTATTGTAACGGAAAAAGTTCCGCCCTTTTGTAAAATTTTATGTAGATTTGATTCGAAACGCAATTAAACGGGGCGCAATTGACTTGGTCACTTTTTTTTCAAATGTTCTATGCGCCTAAAATATGGCCGGAATACACCAACAATCATATCTGTTTGGCAATCACTGAATGCGGGGCATGCATAATATCTAAACACAAATTCAATCATGCCCTTCGTAAAGTAAAACAAAGTCCTAGGTATTCACTAACGAAGCGCTCGATTTCAGTTACGAAAAACAACAACATGCATCTCCTTATAGAGAACTTTAAACATGGAAAACAAGTCTCTGTCACTAGATTGTCACTGCCACAAGCCACAACGTGTAATAAATAATTTATTAAAGCATAAAAATATGTAAAATATCTCCAAACGTTACATCGGTAACTAAATTAAGATCGGTGCTACGAAAACCCCCGACTTTGAAATAATTATCGACAAAACCTTACACGTTTATCCAAACATCTATAAACCTACAGCAATCCACGTGAGTTTGACTAGGTAACTATTTTTTAGCCTTTTTTTTTTTGATAATCTTACTTTTTTTATATTTTAATTAATTGCCAACACTTTTTAGATTACTAGCGTTGAATTCTTATCAAAGTCGTTTCGTCATTAACACTATTATCGTCTATAGTTTAACCAAAGCGTGTGTGGTCCTATCAATGGTAGAAAACCAATTTATTCGATGTGCCGAATTTTATATAAAACAAAAATACTTCACTATTACCCGTCCAATAAATCTACACCACCGTTAAAACACTTCATTCTGGTTAATATCTAAAAGGTAACTGCCAAAAATTTAACTTCACGCCTATATTTATAACTTCTTTTTATCTATGAATTTATCTATTTTTTTTTTAAATTAATGGAAGCCGTTCTGTATCGATAAGTCGCGTTTCTTTGAAAAATAAAAACTTGCTAAACAAATACCATTGCACCATCTTGATGACAAATTTATTACCGTATCGAACCTGTAACACCATTTTTACCAAGAACTTTTTTGTTTACTATGCATGCCGATTGCCGATACAATAAATGCAATCACTACTCCTTAATTCAGATACACAATACATACACAACTCTAGATTGTTTCCACTTGCAGAGGTATACGGAAAATGATTTGATCAGAATGATGAAATTCAAATACAACAGTTATTTACTACTTACGATGCATTTTCGGTGGCAGTGTATGTTCCGCTGGCGTTGCCATTTCCTGTGACATCGCCATTCTTCTTCGCATTTATAATTCTAACTCCATTCGAGTATCCAGTCATTTTGTCGGTGTTGATGTGAATTTCTTTCTTTAATTTGCGCACGAAATTAATTTTCAATTTCAGATGGATTTGTTTGGACTTGCAAAAACACGTTGTAAACTAGTTTAGTCACAGTGATGTTCCGACCTTACCTTGGTAGCGATTTGATTTCAACTGTTGCTTCAACTTGTATCGAGCGATATTTATAACGGAGGATGGATGTTTTTATAATTATAGTGGTGATCCTATATACATGTGTATAGAGAGAGAGAGAGAGAGAAAACCAGCATCAGCAGCTGATTGGTGTTGTTTTGTTATTAAAGTCGAGCGATACATGCAACATTCATGAGATACATAGATACGACGCGGGTGATAAGAATGCGAAGTGGTCAATGGTCAGTGCTCAGGCTCACCGACCAGTGTGGTCTATGGAAGGGTAAACGGAATGAGGCTTAATCAAATATTCTGTTGTTGTTCTAGATGAGAAGTTGGGTGATGTAAAAGATCGTTGTATAACAAATGTTGGCAGCTATATATTTTTTGTATCTATGAGTTTAATTATTACTGTAGACCGCGAATGCTGAGATTATTCTTGTTCAAACAGCATTTTAAAGAATCTCAAAATGTTGTCTCGAAATTCACGCATGATTTGAATATGGCTCCAAAAACAGTTTGACAGTTGACAGTTGACGGGTGAGTAGGTACAAACATTCAGAAAACACAGACTTTTCATTATTGGACACCATAATGAAAGATTGAGTGCCCCATTTGCAGCAAAATTATCCTAAGCGATGCAGCTGATTCATACCTTGGCTTTAATAATTGTCAAAAATTTCACATTTGGGTGAGTAAAAGTTTCTGTTTTTTGTTCTTAGTGCGTCATCTGTAGATATGGTTTTATAAACTTTGTTAGTACCCAGGACCTAGCTTTCTCACAACCATTCATGTGTGGATGTGTACTTCATGCACGATGGCGGGAGCTCTTGTTTTATGCCGACTCCGAACGGCGAAGTTGAGATAAGCTATTCTTGACAATTGATACTACTCGGATGATTTGTCAGATCATCACGATCATTACGGCCAGTGAAAAATCCTTTTAGGTGTTGCTACGGCTGGGAATCGAACCCAGACCTTCTGCACGGCAGTTCATCGCACTCATCGCGCCACCGAGTCCGTGAGGTTCAGAGAAACAATAACCACAACGTGTCACTGTTTGGTGTGAATTTCTTCGAAATGTGATTTAATATAACTGAATTTTTTCAACGGAGTTATGTAAAGTCACGGACTTAATTGTTTTGTGCTATATTAAGGGTGTTCCACTAAAATGTTCATGGGGGAACCTATTCTGTCAAAAATGATTTTGACAGAACCCGTCCATGCCATCATGTAATAATGATGAATTTCCCATATGGTATATATGTACAAAGTAACCAGCTGTACTCCTTTTCGCAGAATGAATGAGAAGACGAATCCAACGAAAATTTGTCTCAGTCATAAATCGTGTTCGACTTATGGAGATTCCGGTGAGATCCATAAGTTGAACGCGCCCTTTTTATAGGACATTCAAATCTGAATCAACGAAACGCAGCCATATTTATGCAAAATGGTCGTTAAAATTTGACAAAAAAGTACGTACGTGGTGGCGAAGCTTTGGAGGTCATTTACGTGATTTGCTATGCCGTCGATATCCTATGCACTTTATGTCTCAAAATGACCAAGGATTTCTTTATCCGCTTTTGACGAGGTCCATGCCGTAGAACGGCGCCGAGAATGATCAGAGTCTTCCCTGATAGAGAAGCGAGAAAACTTCATTGTCATCCTGCGCAAACGGACGGGTTTGGCCGGTATACCAAAACTAGATATGGCACTGTGTAGTCCGTTTTTATAGATCCTACAGTATGCGGCTTTGAAATCGATAAATAGGTGGTGGGTATCGATTTGTATTTCTTGGGTGTGTTTCAGAATCTACCGAAGTTTGAAGATTTGATCAAATTTGAACCCTACTGACCAAAAATCAGACTGACAATGACCGATCAGATTGTTGGTAAACGGTTTCAAGCGTTCACA
The DNA here is from genome assembly GCA_949824845.1 of Rhingia rostrata. NCBI lineage: Eukaryota > Metazoa > Arthropoda > Insecta > Diptera > Syrphidae > Rhingia > Rhingia rostrata. Next base: position 20,152,256 of record OX463757.1, read on the forward strand.
TGTTACTGCAGATCTTGCAGGTGATGTTGAGCAGACTTATGCATCTGTAGTTGGCGTAAATCAAAGGATCCCTTTTGGTGATCTGGCAAACGACGAGGTTTCGTTCTTCAGGCATACTTTTATCCGACCAAGGTTTGCTTATGAGTTGGTGAATATAACATATAAAATCATATCCACCGGCTTGATAAAGCTCAGCGGGAAGGCATTCGTTGCCGGCAGATTTATAATGCTTCACTTAGATCGGATGGTTGGTAGTTTTTGCTCTAGTCGCCAATATTGAATGGTTCGCTTTGCTTGACAGCAAGATCCGCAGCATCTTTCCTTGATACTCTCGATGGGATTCTTTCGCGCTTGTTTCCCTGGTTTTAGCGTTTTACACTTTGGTAAGACTTAAGAACATCTTTCCTGAAGCGGCTCATATGTACGTCATCGTTCGCGCGCTTTTCTTGTACGTTTTATTCTTTCTGGAAAGCCGGCATTCTTCCCTTCTTCTTTGCCTATAAATGCGACTTTGTTTCGTATGCCTCGTTTTGACTGCGAGCGTCTGTCGCCATAATTCATCAAACCAAGGGTTTCTGATTGGTCGAACACATCAGTTGCCGCTTTTATGTTTTTTTTGGCATCGTTGACATTGTTCTTGGACAGTAGTGGTAGCTTTCATATTTACCTGCGACTTTGTTTTGTATGCCTCGTTTTAACTGCGAGCATCTGTCGCAGTAATTCATCAAACCAAGGGTTTCTGATTGGTCGAACACATCAGTTGCGGCTTTTATGTTTTTTTTTGGCATAGTTGGCATTGTTCTTGGACATAAATTGCTGGTTGTATGGTGTTTATTTTAAGGTCATTTTAAGATACAAGCTCTGCGAAGGACTTGGCGGTCTCTTGCAATTGCAGTCTTTCGACATACAATTTGTTTCACAGACTAACCCAAACTTAAAAACCATTGCATCCACAGAATCCAACACCACCATTTCATTTGATTTGATATTTGAGATATCAAGCAGGCGAACAAGTATCCGGAGAAACAGAAAAAAGTATGCAGTGAGGAATTTCGAAAAATGATATGATGGCAACTCTACGACAGATAATGGGTATTTATGTTTCGCAGAACTATGTTGTATCAACATTAACTTTTCTTTACAAATAACAAATTATAGCAACATGTTGAACCAACGAAGATAATGGTTATTTCGTGTGTTTGATTACCTCTTGTTGAAGTTGTTACATGGCTTTATATGAATTTAATTTGTTGATTACCGGCAAACGTGTTTTGGATGTAAATATTTGTTATGGTTATGGATGCAGTTTTGTTATGCTTGTCAGCGGGTTGAAGAGGAATGTGATTCTGGTTTTGGTAAGAGATGCCTACTCGAGAAGAGTTGAAGTGGGAAGTTTCTGGAAGAATCTTCTGAAATCATTCGACAATCATTGTATATATTGATTAAATCAGGTAGATAAGAAGTCACAATAAATAGAATGGAAGACATAAATTCTTTTGCAGTTGGTTTATGTATTTGCAATTGATAAACAACTTATCTGTTGAATTTTATTTTTTTAATTTTGTATGTTGAATTTTATTTTAATTGTTGAATTACTTATTACTTAATACATATAACATAACGTTTGACTTTCGTTATCTGTCACAATAGCAGCTACAAAACGGAGGCAATTTTTATGGTATTCTGAAAAACGGAGAGACCCCAAATTAAAATTTGCGATAGCTAATCTAATGAACTACCACGAGTTATTGATTCATACAATTTAAGAAATGTTATCGCTTGTTCCACACTGATTTTTAAACTCTTCTTTAAATTTATGTCGAACAAGTTTTAAAATAATCAGAGAACTCGATCTGTCAATATTTTGTAGGTAAGAATACTATATAACGATCTCGAATGCAACGGCGGGTTCTTTTCGGTCACGTCAGCCCATCGATTTGAGAAATTTTCCTAAATGGAAAATTCCCAAACTGAATCCCGTCTTAAGCCGTTAACAAAATTCCAGAAACAAAATGTTCCATAAATACATTTTTCAAACCAAAAGAACAGCATTTTCTTTTTTTTTTTGTAGCAGGTAGTTGATGATGATGACTTTGTCGGTTTGTTGTTATATTTGATACTGTCGGGGAATATGATCGTTTGGTATTCGTATGAAATGTGATAAATGGAAATTCCCTTATTATGGAGACAAATGACACATTTGATTAATGTATATGTATGTCAGTGTATTTTACTCTGAATTACTTGAAAGTACACATATACAAAATGTCGTATGAGAACAGTAATTACTCACCACAATTATAAGTAACGAATTTGCCTTCATATTAAATTTCACAAGTGTTCTGTTATATTTGTTTGACTTATTTATTTCGTTAAAATATTTGTGGATAAAAAATTGGTTCTGTTGTACATGTTGTACAACGTAGAAAGCTATCTGAACAAGCCATCAATTTTACAAATGGCGTCGAATGTCATTTGGTTTTGACATTTGCAAAATAAACTAAATTAGGTTATGTGTGAACAAGCAATGGAATGCTATATTTCTTATGAATTGATGTTGTTGCAACGTGTATTGCTTGAGCATTTTCTAAAGGAACGTGAATCAGCACGACTTTTAGAGGCGGGATTGGATCCAAGAAATTTCTGTAGTAGATGAAGTGAAAAAGCAGTGTAAAGTAAAAATTTTGCAAAGTTGATTTGTAGATACAAAAAGCAATAAAGAACATGACTGGGCCTTAAAATAACTTTCTCCTTTGCCAAGGGCTTTTTTACATGCCACTATACATAGTAACGTTAGAGATATTCGAAATTTTAGGGTCGAAAGTATAAGGTCAACAATATCTCGTTCATATAAAAGAACATTAAAAATGTGAACTCGTACGTTCTTAAAAATATGCAGAATTGATCGGAAAAGCTCTTGAACCAAGTGCAGTAAATTTGTATTATAGCAATGGCAGAAAAGTTCGAACACTGCTGGAAATACAAGGTTCAGTGTTCTGTTGAAAAACTGTCGACTAAAGCTATGAAGAACGAAGCATACGATACAGATTCAGTCTGCTAACCCTTAAGTTAAAAACAAAGCAACCCGTAAGCGCCTATGCAATGTCTATCTTCGTGAATCTGAAGCTTGACGTTGAATAAAGGGCAACTTCGTGCAATAAATGTATCTCTCTTTTGACAGCGATACCAGATACCAGCTACAGATAGACATTCTGGGTGACCCTTTATTGGCTTGGCTGCAGGATATTAGATATTTTCGACTTACGCCCCAACAGCTGACTTTGTTTTCTTTCCAAAGAAAAGAAAGGGTGTGTAGAAAAATATAAACCAAAAACATAGAAGAAGACTGCAATCAGCTGTAAGAGTTGTTTAATATCCTTTCCCGTACTATCCTTAAAGTAAATGTCCCAAAAAAGTGGGCATGCCTAACAACTAAATGGGGATGAAATATTGAAAACAATTTTGTCAACACATCTTGTTCAGTCAATTTATCAACATATTTTATGGTTGACAAAAATGGCGTTACTCTATATGGCATATGTTGTGGGATCGGCTATACAAATGACTTTTCTAAGAAAACGCCCCAAAAGTGGGCGTGGGTTAAAACGATTTAAAGGCTTAAAGTTCATTGTATTATTCCAAAGAATATAAAGTCATACTCACTGCATACAAAAAAAATGTTCTATGGCGGGCCGTAACTGGCACAGCCCGCCATATGATTGGATCTCGTTTGTCATGTGTGCAGGTGCACATCGCCCGCCCTTACCATGACCCTGGTTAGCAAAAGTTTATGTTTTTTTTGTTCTAATCGCGTCATCTGTATGGCTTTACAGTCTTTGATTATTCTCAAAATATTTCCATCAATTGCGTTTTTTTCGAATTCTCTTAAAATTGTACCAAGAACAGTTTTTACGGAAAACGCCGACAAAAAGTTGGAGTGGCAAAAAAGCTTTATAACGATGATATATGGCTATCAAGAATGGACGTGTTCCGGATTTTAGATTTTCCAAGTTAACTTTTCCGGATGTTAGTTTTACCAAGTTAACTTTGTCGATGCACTGTTCTCGTTTGTCAATCAACCATGTCACGTGACTGAAAATGCTCGATTGACCAATGAGAATAGTGCATCGACAAAGTTAACTTGATAAAACTAACATCCGGAACGCGGCCAATGTCTTAACATTTTGCTCAGACCGAAATTCCTTGTCAGTCCAAATTAGAGTTTCATACGAACGAGCCGAGTCATTTTTTTTGACAGTTTGCTGCTTGTCAGAATCAAGTTATCATCTGTTAAATTTTGTTTGCAATATAAAAGTGCTTTTACTGTTGTCTTAACTAAAAGATGAATGAGGAAGGATTCGTTAAAAAAAACTGCCGTTGCATTTCAATTAAGCTAAAGAAAAGAAAACCAATAATTAAATGGCAAAAAGAATGGCTCTCAGCTAGAAAGCAATTGACTCGCTTAAATTTGATTCAACAACTCTCGCTCGAGCCTTCTGATTACTTAAGGATAGATGAGATTACATATAATACGTTGCTCTAAATGGTCAGACCTATGATCAAGAGAAAGGATACGAATGGGAGACAAGCCAGCAAACCTCAGGAGAGATTGCTTGCTACTCTTCGGTATTTAGCAAATGGATGTACCTTTAAGGAACTGAAATTCCCTACAACCATTTCACCACAGACCTTAAAAGTGGCGCTACAGTCCGGAATGAACCTGGGCCTCAACCAACAAGCCTCTCCAACTAGACCGGTTTTGAGCTATGACTGCCTCCAGTTGCGCACTCCAAGTTGGTTGAGGTGGGTTTCTACTTGTGTGCGTCTTTTAAGGCGAGGTCTTCCTCTACTGCGTCCGACGTCTCCATTCGTTCTACATTTCCTAGCCATCTTAAACGTCCAATGCGGAGTTTTTCGATCAAGGGCTTGTCGCTTTACAGCTCGTACAGTTCTTTGTTTAATCTTCCTCCCCATAGCCCGTTAAACGAAAGCGAAGATTCTTCGAAGAATTTTGTTCTCAAATCGACTAAGGATTTCTTCATCCGCTTTTGAGATGGTCCATGCTTCAGCGCCGATTAGCAGGACTTGGATTATTATGGCATTATATAGGATTGCCTTAGTAGTTCGAGTGAAGGCTTAACTACTGAATTGCCTTCTTAGCCGGAAGAAACAGCGGTTGGCAAGACTAATTCTTCGTTTAATTTCTGACGAGATGTTGTTATCAGAATTAGCGGAGCCGAGATAGACAAAGTCCGGTATCAGTCAATGGTGACATTTTATCCGATTCGTGGATGTTATGCGTCCTTGTTTTGGCCCTAATTTACTGCCAAACCAATTTTTGCCGCTTCTTTCTCTATACTAGCAAACGTGGCTATGACATCACTTTGAGTCCCATCAATGACGTCAATATCGTCGGCGTATGCTAGTAGTTGTACAGATTTTTGGAAAATTGTGCCTCTGTTGATGGCTCAGGAGTTTTGCACAATCCTCTCAAGAATCAAATTGGACAAGATAATAGGTACCTGACACCTGTAACCACTTTGACTTTGACAGAGCAATCAAGAGAAAGACATGTAAAGCCTTACAAAGGGATGTTGTTTGTATGTTTAACTAGGAATTGTTTTCCACAATATCATTTTGAGAGAGAGAGTAAGTGAGGTGTTTTTATTTGGTGGAGGGTGCTATATTCCCGGCGATCTCCCAGACACGGCGAGGCCGAGCCTTGGTTCGGTGGCTCGGGCTCGTAGATTGGCTGTATTGGCTGCTTTAGGGGTTTGAAAATGTTTACACTTGTTCTGTTTTTTTGAGTAGATAGTCTCAGGCTATATACCATAAATTTCATTATTACAGCTCAAAATTTAAGGCCTAAAAACGGATGGACAGACATGGCTAGATCGAGGCAGCTAGCGATTCTTAATCGATCCTTATACTTAAAATGTATGTTTGTCGATATAATTTCTCTATTTTACAAACTTTTTATCAAAACCAATGTACGATTTTGGGAGTAACCACGGCTAACTCTTGAATGACCCAAACCGTGGGTCCAATTTTCGACCAATCTTTCAAGTATATCGGCCGGTATTCCATGAATAACACGAGTTATGTTAGCTTCCAAAAAACGTCATCAAATGGTTTTATATAACAAGATCTTGGTGGTTAACTGACAGAACCCTTTCTTGGCATGATGTTTTCATTGTTTTAAAGTTTCCCTTAATAAAGCGATTGATTCCTTAGATGTATGTCAAGTAAAGCCATCCTGTTGAAACCACAAGTCAGCTACCCCAATATCTTAAATTTTCGGCAACAAAAACTCATTGATGATTGCTCTGTAGCGATCTCCATTGACAGTAACACGCGCTTTAAAAGCCTGCCTGCACATAAATCGCACCAAGCACTGCATTTTTTGGGTTGCATTGGTTGGATTGCCTCTGGCTGTCATCGGTCCAACAATGGTAATTAAGCCTGTTAACGCAGCCGTTTAGCCACCTGTTACAAAAGCTACTTCAAAAATGTTCAAGCTCAGTTTTAGGTAGTAGCCTCATAAAGAAATGCACCAGGCATACCCATAGTTCGAAAGAACGAATAAATGTTACCTTTATAATTTTAAAAGCTGTTTTCTGTCATGCATTATTTTCAGACATTTTGCAAGCCTCATTTTTTTTAAGGAAACGTTTTCATTCAATGATGGCTATGTAGGTATGACGTATGACCTAAAAAACAAAACAAGTTATTTGTATTTAAATTAAATCTGTTAGTAAAATTTTCTGCGCCATTAACATTTACAACAAAAAAAATTATTTATTGTTAAAAAACTGCCCATCTCTCGCCTTGGCGGATTATCTGAATACGTAATCGCTTTGCCCCCAAGATCTATGGGACACATCCACTGACGCATTACATTAAATTAAAAACAACGCCCTTATCAATATGTTTTTGCAATCGCATTGCTTACATTTTTTTACATATATTTTGTTGATGATGTTATTGTAACGCAGCGACAGATTTATAGACCCCCAATAGGGAGCGTAAACGTATGCAAATAAAAACTCACAATATAATGATCTAGTTGTGTCTAATTTATTTGATGAGTCAAAACATTTGATAATGCGACCAATGTCAGAAATCGGGTATCAAATGCGAAATCAGACATTATGCAGGTGTTCTAATTAACAACGTTGAAATAAATAGAAATGAAAATGTCAAAGTGACGCAACGCGGAAAAGCGTCAATTTACATGTTTTGTGCTGGTCGTCCGCTGTCAAATTTGTCAGCATTTCTATGGAAGTCAAATTATCGGTTTCATTATTGAACCTTTGATTGTTATTCCACAACTACATGCATGAAATTAATTAATTACTAGTTACGTTCTCACTAATGGCGTTTTCCATTGGTACATCTGGATTTTGATCTGAAATTTGATATTTTTGTTACCAGTAGAACGCGATTTCAGATTGATTTTTTTCTGTGGTTGTATTGTTGTAATTTCGTGTCTGTGAAGTTGGTATCGGTGTAGCTTTCAAGTTTCCAGTAACACAGGCTGTTTGTTTTTGATTTAATTTATATTTTAGATCGTACTGCTACAGTCTAAATGTTTAACAATAGTTTTTCACAACCGAAATGATGTTAAATCACTCTAGTCAAACAGACAGCTTTCATTTTTATTAGTGTAACTTCAAATAGGGGTAAATCTACCGAAAAATCCATACTTGCAAAATTGGCAATGTTCCGGTTTTTAATTTTTCCCAAGTTAACATTGCCGAGACACTGATAACATTTGTCAATCCACCATGTTAGGTGACTAAAAAAGCTCAATTGACCAATGAAAATAGTGCATAGGCAAAGTTAACTTCTTAAAAATAAAATCTGGAACACGGCCATTGATCTGAGATAAAAATAAATCAATTTGTTTGCCCTATGGAACACAACATCTGTCAAAATCAGTCTTTTGAGAGATCTAAATAAAAAAATCGATTTTACCAACGGAAAACGTCATAAATAAGCAAATACGCTCATTTCGGTATTAAATAGTGAAAATGCGTTCGAATTTTACTGAATTTCTAATAAAATTTGTGGGAAAATGGTTGTTAACGAAAAATAAATCGGTCAAACAATCGAACAACCCTAATTTTTTTTTTGGAAAATAATAGCTAAGGGTCCAGAACAAATCGTTAACAGTATTGTCGGAAAACATAGCCTACACGACAATGGCAAATAGATTTAGGCTTATTGACGTGGCTACGGAACGATATACTACTAGGTACAGCCAGCACATGGTTTCGTTACTTTAAAATTCATAACGAGACTTGGCGGATTAGCAAACCGGCAATGAAATTTATAATTTTGCGATAGACAAGAGGCACCAATCCAGTATTTTAAATGTCCGAACTTTCAGAGGGGCTAATATTAACCCGCACCACTACCTTATTGCAGCTAAGCTAAGAATGCGGAGATCCATCGTGCCACAACAAACCAGAAATAGGTTGAAATTTAATGTCGAAAGACTGCAATCACAAGAGACCGCCAATGCTTTCGCGGAACGCGTACCATTAACTTTGGGTTAACACCACACCACCAGCATCAAAAGTCGAAGAACAATGGCAACAATGCCAACAAGCCATTAGATCAGCCCCAACTGATGTGCTAGGTTTCTCGCGCCTACCAGCAAGAATTTACGTAAAGAAGTTTGGTTTAAACCACCTACCACTTGCGCCTACCAGCAAGTTGAAGAATGCCGATAGATGCTCGCAGCCAATAAGGGCTACAAGGCTAAGTTGCAGGTGAAGACGAGAGCTGCCATTGAGCTCTATAGGCAAAGAATGAGGGAAGAACACCCGCTTTTCAGAAAGAAAATAAAGAGCAGGGAAAGTGCACGACCGATTATGTATTCTGGTTCCACTCCAAGCACGATGTTCGTAAGTTTTACCAAAGTGTAAAATAACCACATCTGCAGACTGTTTAACGGCGAAGAAGAGCACTCTCCCGCTGTCTAGCAGAACGAACCATTCAATATTGGCGACGACAGCGAAAACCATCCTACATATATGAAGTGAGGTCAGCAATGTATAAACTTAACAAGCTAAACAAGGCTGCTGAAATGACAGCCTTCCCATCAAGCTTTGTTAAGCCGGGGGAGATGATTTGGTAAGTAACATTCACAGACTTACAAGCAATATTTGGTCGGATGAAAGTATGTCTGAAGAATAAATCCTTAGCACAATTTGGTCGATCCACAAAGAAGAGACTCTCCGAACTGCGCCAACTAAAGAGGGTCAGCAATGTATAAACCTAACAAGCTAAACAAGGCTGCTGAAATGACAGCCTTCCCGTCGAGCTTTGTAAAGCCGGGGGAGATGATTTGGTAAGTAACATTCACAGACTTGCAAGCAATATTTGGTCGGATGAAAGTATGTCTGAAGAATAAATCCTTAGCACAATTTGGTCGATCCACAAAGAAGAGACTCTCCGAACTGCGCCAACTAAAGAGGCATACATTTCTTCCGCATTACCTATATGACCCTATCTGCCGTATTATGTGAACAACTTGATCGGCTCTTATCATTGTGGTTTTAGGCCAGGAAAGTCAACAACTGATCAAATCTTCACACTTCGGAAGATACTGGGAAACAAAAATTCGATAACCACCGCATATTCATCGATTTCAAAGCCGCATATGGCAGTTTTTATAAAGACGAATTATATAGATCCATGTCTAGTTTTGGTATCATCAAAACTCGTCCGTCTTTGCAGGATGATGATGAAGAACTCTTACTGAATCGGCAACAACCTCACCGAAACATTTGATGCCGAAAACGGATTTAGGCAAGGCGGACATATTTCCTGAGGGGATTATGCCAAATTCCCGAGCCAACACCAGAGGCACAATCTTCCATAAATCAGTGCAAGTATCAGCAAACGCCGACGATATTGACACCATTGGTCGGACTCAACGTGATGTCTTAGCCTCGTTTGGTAGTATAGATAAGAAACGGCAAAAATGGGTTAAGCTGTAAAGTAGGGCAACACCAATCATATGCTGTTAACACGAAAGAACACACAACATCAAATGGACAGAATGTCGCCATTGACAGATATAACTTTGAGGTAGTACGGGACTTTATATACCTCGGGTCCGCTATTGATTCTGACAACAACAATTAAACGATTTAGTAGTAAATCCTTCTCTTGAACTCCCAAGGAGATTCTATATAAGACTCTGATCATCCTTGTCCTACTCTACGGCTCCGAAGCATGGAAGAAATCCTCGATCGTTTTAAGAAAACATTTCTTGGAAAAAAAAACTTCGGTCCCGTTTGCATTGATGGGCTATGAAGACGAAGATTCGACCACGAACTATACAAGCTGTACAGCGACATACCCCTAGTCAAAACAATCCGCATTGGGCGTTCAAGCTGGCTAGGAGACGTAGAGCGAATTGACACCAAAACTCCCGGTCACACAGAAAGCGAACTTGACAGTGGAAAGCGAACTCAACCAACTTGAAGTGCGCAAACGGAGGCAGTTAGCTAAGCACGCCCCCGCCGGTCTAATTGGAGAGGTAAATTGGCGGAGCCTTAGGTTCGTTCCGGACTGTAGCTCAACTTAACTAAGTAAGTAGGGAATAGGTCTAAAATCAATGGCAGTGGTATAAATAGATTTCCCTGTGTTGGGTATAAAAAGATCTTTTCACCGAACATTTGGAATCATAGTCACCCTGTACATCTCTTCATTGAGGAGTGGTGTCTTGATTGAATGTAGGCTCCCCTTAAAATATTACAGAGCTAATGGTATATGGGTCCAATTGTAAGCCTTCTGCCGAATGTAAGCAAGGTATTTGAGAAAATAGTCCATAGGGCTCTGCTTGAGTGGGTCGAGGAAAATAAAATTATCCCGGAAAATCAGTTTGGTTTTCGAGCGAGGCATGACATTCATGCCGCGTCGAAACTAGTCTCCGACATCCAATGGAATAAATCCAAAGGACAATGCACAGGGGCCTGTCTGGTTGACTTTGAGAAGGCCTTCGGCACCGTATGGTTAGAGGGGCTTTTCTACAAGCTGACCAGACTGGGCATGCGTAAGCCCATGCTATATATGATTTATGAAATGCTTATGGGAAAGAAGTTCGTTGTCAAATGTGGCAACATAACTTCGAGTAAAGTCTTTGAAATTAAAAACGGTTTACAACAGGGGGCGGTGAACTCCCCGATATTGTTTAACATTTATACAAGTGATCTTGTAGGTTTTCTCAGACACGCTATAGCGTACGCAGATGATTTAGTGGCGTACAGATCAGGTCCGAAAATCGAGGTTATCAACATACTTTTGCAACGTGACTTCGATCACATTAAGGGATATTGCGATGACTGGAAATTGAGGATCAATTTCCAAAAAACCGAAACAATTCTGTTTAGGACCTCACTGCATAGGGCTTCTTACGATACCAGAAAAAACTTGAAAAATTTGTGTATCATTGGACAGCATGGACGGCCGTTAGCGGTGAGAAGTGAAGTCAAATACCTTGGCATCTGGCTTGATAAGTTTCTGTATTTTAACAAAAATGTGGATGCTTGTCTGGCCAGGGCTAAGGGCTTATGCTCTGTCAAGGCGATTGTTTCAAAACAGTCAACTTGATTCAAGGGTGAAAGTCATTTGCTACATGGCCCTCATAAGGCCGATCATCGCTTACGGTTATCCCGTGTGGTTCAATGTATCACCATCCTACATGGAAAGGATACGGCTATTCGAGAGGCGTTGTCTCCAATCCTGCTTAGGGTTGTACCGAACACCAGACTCCGAGTACATAAAATACTATCGGAACGAGGTTCTATACAATGGGGCCCAGTTGAACAGAATTGACAATTTCCTAATTAAGGTGAATCGAAGGCACGCTGCAAGGCGATGGCTTGCGACAACAGCCTGATCTTCGGGGCTTATTACCCCAATGAAACATATATAGAGAGTGCGCTGATGTCTGGCTTTATTCCACCAGAGGCATTTGTTTATATCGATTCGTTAGGGTTGGTACAAGACAGGAACGGTATCCCGGTTTTATACCACCGCTACCGTGACGCGCGTGACAAACGGCTAATCCGCGACGGGTACGTTGACAATGCTCCTGAGCTCCTCCGCTTTAGCACGGCGGTATCGGATCGCGATAGGACCGAGGCCGAAAGGCAGCGCACCGAATTCTGGTGGCTACACGAAGGAAGTGATTCAGCACTTCCTCTTGACTTTGCGGACTTTTAGTCCAATAATTAGTTCTTCAAAAAATTATTCTAGTACTAGGTCTGTGGCGGGGATTGTGCTCCATATTGGCGTACAATATGGGTGGTTGCATGCTGCCTGTGGACCAAAAGACTCGATCAGGATGGCGACCCCTCGGGGCATATGCAGCGAGGGCTCGCCACCCAAATTATAATTAAGTTTAAGTAGTTAAGTAATCGTAATTAGTTAAGTAGTCTTAAGTAGTTAAGTAGTATTAAGTATTTAAGTAGTCTTAAGTAGATTAAGTTTTTTTTATATAAAATTGTCGCTAATCAAAGTTTTTAAATTTTTCTTTGAAATATAAATTTAAATTTATTTAAAAAAAAAAAAAAAAGAAACTTGAAGGCGAAAGGCAAAATAAAAACTGTTAGATGTAAGCTTACAGCTCCCGCTAAGGGCCATAATTTAGTTTAAGTAAATATGTTATTGATAAGTTAAATTTAAGCATTTTTGTCTAGTATTAAGTTAATATTTTAAGGAAATAAAAAATGAATTAAAAAAAAAAAAATGGATCCAATTGTTATAAAGAAGTTAATTTTGTATTTGGTTTATCACTCCTACTGCGGCTTGAAATTTTACAAGTAGGGAACGAATTTTCGTCACAATAATATATGTACCACTCATGCAAAATTATTTTAAATGTGAAGTCCATTTGAATTCCTTTGCTATCGCAATGGATTCACTGACACCAGTACCTTTAAATCAATCTATGTAACTTTTCCGTCCACAGATAACAGCCCTTTATCAGTGCTCTTCAGTCTTCACTTACAAAAAAACGTAATTAGTCATATTAATCTGTTGCTAAGCACGTCAGCTAAAGGGATTTTAAAATTTCCGACACTAAGCAAACTCAGCCAAAAGGCATTTTTCCCAGCGGTCAATTGATATTATGAAAGGTTTATTGTTTTCGACTTCTAATCAATCAGTTCTCGAGAAGAAATTATAAACAAATAATTAAGCTAACAGCTTAGGGGCTTATCGCGCTGCATCGGTTGTAAACATAAACAATCTATTGGGGGTATAAACGAGATTAAAAACAGGCGATGAGATGATGATTGCACTTTTGTATATTTTCGGATTTTGTTGTTTTTGAGGGATGGGACCTTCAACAGCACCTTCAACACTTGCTTATGCAATGGCTTGGGGAGCATTTGTCTACTCTGATCACATGGAACTCACCACGGGGCAGTTGCTATTTGAGTTTGATTTTGATTACATGTGCATGTTCGGGGGCAAGTTGAAATCGATCTGAGAATTTCATCACCTCCTAGACGATGCAGTTAATTGATTGTCAAGTAATAAACGAACTCGGCTTCATTGCCGAGTGAGGAAGACTGCAATTTATTTGTACGAATCGTTTTTGATTATTGAAATATATTGAGTGGTTAAATTGAATAGCTCTGGACCATTAATTTTCTGATAAGAGCAATGGGGGGTTATAAACTCGAAAGTAAATAATGCAATTTTGAGGGCTATAAACTCAAGATCTGTTTTAATGATGCTATTATCCTTTTCTTTTAAAATATTGGGTTTATAGCCCTCAAAATTGCATTGTACTGATAACTTTCGACTTTAAGGCGGCCCCCCGAGTTAGATCAAGAATAATCGACTTTAAGCCGGTTAGTGATAGCCTAGGTGTGGTACACGCATCAGAGCAACGTTTTGCAACATCAGCCTACCGATAAAACTGAAGACCCTATCAAGGAGATATTTTACGAACTCCTTAACGGATCCTGTCTGGAATACGATGTGAAAATCGTATACCAGATCGAAAACACCTTCGGCGGTTTTTTTTTTTGGAAAGCACAGCCTCCACGCAACGACAACAAAAAAACAGTAGATTCCCAGGAATTATAAGCAAAATCTATGGAACGCTTTCCGATTAAGGGACATGTGCTGTTATAAAGGTCATTTTTTAAGCGTAGTTTTTTTTTTACATCGAATAAAACACTCAAATTTGCATCAATTATTCAAAATCTATGTAATCTATAAATAGGCCTTTGCCATATACGTTTTAAAGACTACTTCATGTAAATGTTGTTCGCGGCTCCGTTTCAAATTTTCCATTCGGAAGGTCCAATTTTGAGTCACTTGTTCGAGCATTTCGACCTGTATTCCACGAATTACGCGTGTTATGTTATCCCGTAAGGCTTCAATCGTGTTCGGCTTATCCACATAGGCTAACGACTTTACATAAACCCACAAGAAATAATCAAGAGGCGTTAAATCGCATGGTCTTGGTGGCCAACTCACAGGGCCATTTCGAGAGATAAGCTACTCACCAAATTCATCCTTCAACATTTCCATTATTTCACGAGCTGTGTGGCATGTGGCACCGTCTTGATGAAACTATATGTCAACCAAGTTCAACTCAGCCAACTGGGGCAAACAAAAGTCGCAGATCATGGCTCGATATCGTTCGCCGTTGACAGTAACGTTTCTTCCACGGTCGTCTTTGAAGAAAAATGGACCGATGATGCCACAAGCCCATAAACCACACCAACCTGTCGCTTTTTCGGGATGCATCGTTAGTTCTTGTATGTCATGTGGCTGTTCATCACTCTAGAAGCGACAGTTTTGCGTATTACGAATTCGTTAAACCGGAAATGAGCCTCATCACTGAACACATTTTTTCGATAAAACAGCGGATTTGCACATTTTTCACAGAGCACGAATTTTGATAATAAAATTCAATAATTTGCAATCGTATTCGTTGCTCGTTTGTAAGTCTTTCCATGATTAAATGGCAGAGTATACTGAAAACTTTTCACCTTGACAGATGACGTTTGGACGCCATTACTAACCAGTGCTGCGAGCCTTAAAAAAACGTAACTCCTACAAAATCACCCTTATATAACATAAAATAAATAACTTATTTGCCATACTTTTCTAACCATTCCTTTATCAGTCTTCTGTGTTGAATTTTAGAATGTCTTGGAACAGTTTCTCTCCCATTCGCTGGAGTAGGTGAGATGGAAGTTGACTTCGTAACCATACTTTTCGTCAGCCCAACTAACTAATCGTAAATGAATGCTGATGACTGCCGTTTGACAGGAGGGAAAGTGTGGATGCTAAATGCAATACTGGGGGTACTGACAGATATAACTATGAGGTAGTACGGGACTTTGTCTATTTCGGTTCCGCCACTAACTCTGACAAGAACATCTCGACAGAAATTAAACGAAGAATTGCTCTTCCCAACCGCTGTTTCTTCGGGCTAAGGCAATTCAGTAGTAAAGCCATCACTCGAACTAACGGGTGTTTTTTTTTAGAGGTTAGTTTTTTAAATAGAGATAAAACTGACATTTTGTGGTCGAATCGGGCAACTCTTTTGTCATTTATGTTCAGTTTGGTTTGCAATTTCATCATAAACAGGTTGACAAATGAACAACCTTTGCACCCTTGTGCAAATTTATTTCGAAAAAAATGGTTCAGTTCGCGAAGTTTACCGCAAGCTCCGTTCATTTTATGGGCGATATAATCGTCCATCAGAGCAATTAATTCGGGTAACCATGGATTGTTTTCGCACTACGTTTACTCATATGATAACACGCATCCGCAGAGACGTCGAACAGTGCGCACCGAAGAAAGAATTGCCGCTGTAGAGCAGTGTTGAAGGGAACCCGATTGAATCGATTCGCCACCGTGCACATGAATTGGAGCTTTGCCCATCAACTTTATTGATCTCGATGCTGATTTTCATCCCAAAATTTTGTTCAGTGATGACGCTCATTTTTGGTTGAATGGCTACGTCAACAAGCAAAATTTTCGCATTTGGAGTGAAGAGAATCCACATGAAACCCTTGAGACGCTATTACATCCACAAAAACTGACTGTTTGGTGTGCTCTATAGGCTGGTGGAGTTGTTGCGCCATACTTCTTCCGAAATGATGCTGGAGAGTCAGTTACCGCTAATGGAGACCGGTATAGATCCATGATAACCGACTATTTTGTTCCCGAATTGGATGGCATGAATATGGATGAGATGTGGTTCCAACAAGACTGTGCTACATGCCACACAGCGCACGTCACAACCGATTTATTGAAGGAAACATTCGATGAGTGCATAATTTTGCGGAATGGACCTGTCAATTTGCCACCAAGATCGTGTGATTTGACACCATTGGATTATTTTCTTTGGGGATGTGTGAAGTCGCTCGTCTACGCCAACAAACCAGAAACGTTAGGGGGCTTGGAAGCCAACATTCGTGGCGTTATTACCGACATACGGCCCCAAATGCTAGAAAAAGCGGTTGAAATTGGACCGCTAGACTTGGCTTTATTCGAACCATATGCCCGATATTATATTTAAACATTAATGGCATAAAAATATCCTTCCAATAAAGCCAAATTAATGGACATTAAAACGATTTTCTTGTGTTTTATTTCAATTTAAAGTTTTATATCTCTAAAAAAACACCCGATACTTAGGAGATCCTATATAAGACCCTGATCATCACAGTCCTAGTCTACGGCGTTGAAGCATGGGCCGTCTCAAAATCGGATGAAGAAATACTTGGTCGATTCGAGATAAAAATTCTTCAAAAAATCATCGGTCCCGTTTGCGACTAAGATTCAACCAAGAACTATACGAGCTGTACAGCGACATTCCCCTGGAGAAAAAAAACTCTGCATTGGACGTTTAAGATGGCTAGGGCATGAAGAACGAATGGAACCAATACTCCGGCTTGCAGAGTCTTCGATTTCCAGCCAGACGTCGGACGCAGAAGAGGAAGACCTTGTCTAAAGTGGCGCGCACAAGTGGAAACCGACCTAAACCAACTTGGAGTGCGCAACTGGAGGCAATTAGCTAAGGACCGGGATAATTGGAGAGGCATGTTGGTTGAGCCCAGGTGCATTCCGGACAGTAGCACTTCTAAATAAAAAAAAAAATCCCTCATCTCCTCGATGTGCTATGGTTCGTATACAGTTTCACTACTACCGCGTGTGAACTTGCACTCGACTTTTTTAACATATACACCTACAACAACACATCAAGGGTAAATCACTTCTGCAATTTACAAACAAAAAAAAAAGAGACTACAACACATAAATGGAGTTTACATATTTGTATTACTTTATTACCTTTTTGTTTCAAATTAAATTCTATATTTAAATATTTTTTTTTAAATTCTATATTAATATGTCTAGTTAAAAAGTTAAGTACAATAGTAATAATATATATTAATCATTATATTTTAAATATTTTAAAATATCTGTTATTTTTTTTTGTTTCCATATAATGTAGGTTTCATTCATATAATTAATAATTTATCTTATTTTATGTGTTTGTTTTTCTCATTTTAAAAATCGGTGTTTCCTTCAGAAGAAATCCTCACTTCGTTTCAATATTACTATAATCCCGCCAATTGATAAATAAACTAAAAAAATACATACACGTTCATTTAATATTAAAAACAATAAATACACCATAAATTAGTTATAAATTAAATTGTTAAACTATCTCAAAGAGAAATGTTTTCTTTTTATGAATTCAATTAAAACAATTAATTATACATTTACAAAGCTTATTTTAAATACACAAAAACTCAACATACACTGCACATTATTTGATTAAATAATTAAATTAATCAATCACATTCATTCTTTATAACATTCCTTAAAAAAATTGTGTTTTTATTTTTTATTTTTTAGATAATAAAAAAATTGTTTGTAATTAATTAAATTCATGTGAAGTATTTTTTGTTTTTTTTTTACAATTTCTTGGATGAAACTATTTATATATGGGTTGTGTGTATGTGTTTGATGATGGCTTTTGGTGAATTTTCCTCTACACATGGTTGGTTTATAGATTGTATAGTTGAGGAGACCTTAAAAAAATGGCTATTTCGGTGCTGAATAGATATATATATCTGTTATTTATTTTCAACTAAAGCGAAAAAATAAAAGCAATTTAAATAATTGCACAATTAAATTGCACTTGTTGTTAAAAATTAAAAATAAAATATTTATAAAGTAATCTAGTTGCGAGAGGTCAATCCTTTTGCTATAAATTCGTTTGATTTTAGCACTGCAATCACTGAGAGGCAACGGAGCATGAAACTGCTACCAGACAATTTTTTCAACGAATTCAGGGTTGATTGGGCGTTAGATACCCATCTCGTAATTATTGTTTTAAACGGTCCCTATGAGGCCATTTTGTTGTCACAAGCTATATTGTGTTTTGTCCCACAAACCCATTCCAAACCCATCTGTGCGGGATGACAATGGAAATGGATCAGTGCTTCGCCATATCATTCAAACGGAAAGTGGACTTAACTTAGTTTGGGTTTGATGGGCTTTCAAACAGAAACCATGAAGATATCCTTGATATTTAGTCTCATTTGTGGTGACTTTCGAAGATATAAACGGAATTCTTGCTTGATAATAACTCACCATGGTAATAGATGGCTGTTGTGAGACTAATCCTCACTTATTAGTCTGGTGGAATGCCTTGCAAAAGACGAAGCATATGAGTGCACTAAGACAGGAACAAGGTGGGCCAAAAGAGATCACCCTATTGAAAGATGCTTTTATTTTTGCAAATGGCGGACAATGTCAAATTTGTTTTGACATTTGCCATGGACCGATTCCCCAAGAACGCGGAATAATCGAAGTGGACGATTTTTCGTCCAAAAGCATTTTGAGCGATGAGGCTCATTTCCACCTCAGCGGGTAAGTGAACAAGCAAAACTATCGCTTCTGGGGCACCAAAAACCGAGTAATGCAAGAGGAGCCATAACAGCCGCTCAAAGTTATTGCATGGTGCGCTGTTCACGCTGGAGGAGCTTTTTTTCGAGTCATTTTTTCGAGAACGCCGCTGGTCAAACGACAACAGTGGACGGTGCGCGCTACATGGCCATGTTTGCCGCAATTGGACGAATTAGGATTGGGGGGCATGTGGTTCCAACAGGATGGAGCAACGGCACACACTGCGCGAGCAACAACCGATATTCTAAGGGCCAAACAACATCGGATGACTTCTTTTGGCCTTCTGATGATGACTTCTGTGTGCCTACTCATAACAGAAGCTATGCGCGCCAGCCCTACAGTAGGTTTGGAAACAATCCTAAGCCTTCCACCAATTGACCTACATATCAATTACACAGCAGAGAAAAAAGAAGCATGTCTTGAAGAGGCGGGTAATCTATCTACCAAACCCTTTGGGTGGTCATAGTACAATATTGAAATTCGTTTCATACGAGAATAGCACATCTGACTAAACCATCCCATATCACGATTGCGACATATTCTGCCCTAGCGACGTATCCGTCGGAGCGCACAATTTTCCGCAACGCATACTTCGCCGAAGGTTCAAATTCCATTCGAGGTGTACGACATCAGACAAAAATCACTTCACTACAACCCATATCGAGGTATCCGTTCGGAATAAAATTTTCTCCGATTTGTTCGGTATTGGTGAATTTTGTACCGAGGTATCCGTTCGGATTTGCATTTCGAGTGGATCTTCCGACGAAATGCATCGCACATGATCGCACGATGGCTTAATGCGTTAATTCAACAATTTTTGAGAGCGACGCGCTGTCGGAGAAATCCTCCAAATCGTAAAAAATCGGTGATTTTCAACTCCGACGGATACTATGGCCGAATCAATAAATTTTTTTGTGTATTACTACAAAATCAGGCTCTAGAAAAAATCGACAAGAACGCAACAATAAAAATGCGTTCAAATATTTTGTTTCACTCACTTTTCATACACAGGTGTCATATTGTCAAACGCTTCATTTATTTTGTTCCGCAACGGATAATTCGATGGTAAACTAAGCTCCGATCGGAATTGACTTTCGTTTCGGAAGTTATTTCAACGGATACCTCAAGCGGCCATAAAAGCTCTGGCATCCAACATAGTAAAATCACAAGTAGTTGGACGCTGCTATCTTACAAAAACAAATTCAACGGCATGACAAAGCAGGCGATCTAGCAAGATTAGGATCATCGAGCTGTTCGTTCGTATCTGTAGTTGGAATGTGAGAACATTAAACAGGAGAGGTCTGCTACAAAGCAGACATTACTGTCATCCAGGAAATTCGATGGGATGCACCGGGCATAAAAAAGATGTAATGCGGTGACACTACGGACCGCGTTATAGTCAGCAGAAACATAAACTATTTGGATGTGCATTTGTTATAAGTGCCAGACTTAGGCAAGAAGTCTTATGTTTCCAAGACATAAGCGAACGCATTGTAACAATCCGCATCAAGGCCAAATTCGCCAACATAAGCCTTTAATGCGCTCACGCCCCAACGGAGGAAAATATGATATAGCTAAGGTTGAGGATGTTAAAATTGTGCTTGGACATTTTAACGGTAGGTAGCAGTATTGTCGGAAAACATAGCCTACATGACAACACATCTGGTAACGGAATTGGGCTAATTGACTTCGCTACGGAACGTAATGGCAATAGCCAGCACACGGTTTCCTCACCTCGATATCCATAAGGGGACATGGCGGTCTCCAGATCAACGACCGGTCAACCAAATTGATCTCATTGCGATGATAAGAGGCACGCAACTAGTATTTTGGATGTCCAAACATTCCGTGGGGCTTTCTACCTTGTTGCTGCCAATGTAAGATTGCGGATATACACCACATCACAACAAACCTGAAATACTGTAAGAAAATGTATGTCGAATGAATGCAATCGCAAGAGACTTTCAAGGCCTTTGGGCAACGCGTTTCCCTAAACCTCTCCATAAACACCATACCACCAGCATCGAATATCGAAGAACAATGGCAACGATGACACCAAGACATTAGATCAGCCGCAACTGATGTGCTAGGTTTCTCGCTCCTATCAACAAGAAACTCCTGGTTTGATGAGGAATGCCGACAGATGCTCGCAGCCAAGAACGAGGCCTACAAGTTGAGTTCTATAGGCAAAGAAGAAGGGAAGAACACCAACTTTTCAGAAAGAAGAAAAAATATCAAGAAAAGCGCACGATCGAGGATATAGAGAAATGCCACTCCAGGAACGATGTTCCAGGTTTTAACAAATCAAAGCCAAGGATACAAGGCTCGAACAGAATCCTGTCGAGATGAACAAGGAAATATCGTAGTTGAGTCGATGCTGAGGATAATCAAGAACCACTTCTGTAGACTGTTAAGCGGCGATGACGAACAACATTCCGTTGTCAGGCAGAACGAACCATTCAATATTGGCAACGAAAGCGAAAACTGCCACCCACCCTACCGGAGTGAAGTGAGGATAGCAATATCTAAACTCAAGCTTAATCAGACCGCCGGAAATGACGGCCTTCCCGCTGAGCTTTATAAGGCCCGCCGAGATGACTTGGTAAATACCACCCACCAGCTCATCAGCCAAATTTGGTCGGATAAAAGTATACCTGAAGAATTGAACCTCAGTATTGTTTGCCCAATCCACAAAAATATGACGCTCTGAACTGCTCCAACTGCAAAAACATAAATCTCCCTAACATTGCCTATAAGATCCTATCTGCCATAATATGTGAACGCCTTAAACCATTTACCAACAACCTGATCGGTCCTAATGAGTGTGGTTTTAGGCCAGGAAAGTCCACAACTGATGAGATTTTCATATTCGGCAGATCCTGAAAAAAAACCAAGAAGTCCAAATCGATACCCTCCACCTATTCATCGACTTCAAAGCCGCATACGACAGCATTTAAAGAGACGAAGTATTCAGAGCAATGTCTAGTTTTGGTATGCCGCCAAAACTCATCTGTCTGTGCAGGATGACAATGGAGAATTCTCGCTGCTCCATTAGGGTCGGAAACGACCTCACCGACACATTCGATACCAAAAAAGGATTTAGGCAAGGCGATGCGATATCATGTGATTTCTTCAAATTGATTCTTAAGAGAATTGTGCAAAACTCCAGATCCGGTGCAACTGCTAGGATATGCTGACTATATTGACATCATTGGTCGCTCTCAACGTGAAGGAAGTAAGCGGTAAAAGTGGGTTAAGCCGGGTTCGTATCATATACTTGGTCTTGTATATGCTGCCAAAACGAAAGGACACACGACGTATACGAATTGGAGGCATTTGACAAATATAACATTGTGGTAGTACAGGACTTCTACCTAGTCTGACTCAGACAACGACATTTTGTCAGAAATTAAACGAAGAATTACTATTGCCAACCACTGTTTCTTCGAACGAAGAAGGCTATTCAGTAGTAAAGCCCTCACTCGAACTACTAAGGAAATCATATACAAGACCTTGATCATCCCAGCCCTGCTCTACTGGCTAAGAAGCATACAAATACAAATTTTTGGCGCAACAGGCTCGTTAGTTACCCAGGGCTGACCTTTCTCACAACCATTCATGTGTGCGCTTACACGATGGCGGGATCTCCTGTTTTATGCCGACTCCGAACTCGGCTGATTTTTCAGATCATCAAGAGAGGAGGGCCAGTGTAATATCATTTAGGTGTTGACCTTCTGCGCGGCAGTTTATCGCATTAACCATCGCCCCAATGAGCCCGCCTTGAAAGTGCGCGCAAATTATAAAAAAAGAAGATCCTCTACAATATCCTGATCATCCCATTCTCCTCGTTCTACGGCGCTGAAGGTTGGGGCTTATCAAAAGCGGGTTAAGAAAATCTTCGAAAAATCTTCAGTTCCGTTTGCGTTGCGGGGCTATGGAGGCGAATATTCAACCAACAACTATACAAGCTGTACAGCGACATGTCCCTGGTAAGAAAAAAAAATCCGCATTCGACGTTTAAGATGGCTAGGACATGTAGAACGAATGGACAGCAATAATCCGGCTAAGAGTAGTCTTTTTCCAGCCAGACAAGGGACGAATTAGTTGTAGACCTCGCCTTAAGTGGCGCGTGAAGTAGAAACAGATCACAACAACTTGAAGTACGCAACTGGAGGCAGTTATCTATGGACTGTGCTAATTGTAGAGGAAAGTTGTTTGAGGCCCAGGTTCTTTCTTAGAGTTCCTGAAGTAAGTAAGTTTATCAGTGTCTGTGACTTTTGTTGAGGTTTCACTGCGGCAACAAAGATGACCTTCAACTAGAGACTTGAATTGTAGCAATGAGTATAGAACTACATAGAGTGCGCATCTCATACAATGTGGGGTACTGATATTGATACCCCAGTCTTTGCATTGCTACCTCAGTCTTCGCATTGCTACCCCAGCATCAAACAGCAGCATAACCGACGCATACGATTGACGAAAATTTCCATTCGCACTTACCGACCGCATCTGAAACGGCTGCCAGATTTTTAGCTGTGATGCGTACTCTATGCAGTTCTATTCGCTTTGATTGTAGTAAAGATTGTAAAGACATACAGATGACGCATTTAGAACGAAAAACATAAACTTTTGCTCACCAGCTCCATGGTACGGACGGGCGGTATGCACGTGCACATATGAGAAACGAGATCCAAATTATATGGCGGGCTGTGTCAGTACGACCCGCAATAGAACAATTTTTCTTATATTCAGTGCGTCATCTATATGGCTTTATAATCTTTGATTGTAGTCACTGAGGTCAAATATCCCACACACGGTCTCTATATTATTTCCATCACTTTCTGTATCGGAATATAGTAGAACCAAGCCGATTACAATCAAGATCTGGACTCAAATGGAATGGGATATATAAAAACGCTGGCGATTAATAGTAATTCAAGGCCATTCTTGGCTTTGCCCCCCTCCTTAGCCTAGTGTCTCCAAATTAATTGTTTCTATGAATTTTTCCCCAAGCGATAGCATTACATTTACAATTGCTGATTGGTTCTCTATTTTACTTTTCAATGGGGAAAAAAAAATTGCGAATACATTTTTTTTTGTTTAATTTGTTAGCATTCTTATAACAAAATAATTATTTCACTAAAACTGTTATTTCCTCTCAATTTTCACTCCAATTCTAGGTAAGAGTTCAAGTGATTCTTTTTTAATTCAAAAAAGAAAAAATATTACACAAACATATAAATAATAAATACAATTATAACAAAGGGAAATTAAAAGCTAATAACGGTTTATAACGTATTCAAAATATCCTTTCAGAGTTTACAATAGAAAATCTTTTAAAAAAATGAACTATTTCCATTTTATAAATGCACATTGCAATGTTGTTCACATGTTTTTTGTTTTGTTTTTTTGTTTTTCTGTTTATTGCGGACACTTGTCTTAAGTTTATAAATTTAGCACGAATATTTAGGTTTTTTTTTTTTTTCTGAAGATTATCATAGAGACTAAGGTATGATTAGCTTTTTTGTACACACAAACATTTATACCAAACAACTAGGATTACGAACTACAATTACACAAATGTATTTCATTTTTATTCTGAATGTATTGTATGCTGTTATTAACTATTTTTTGTTTTATTTAATGTGTCCTTAAGTAAATATCCTTTTTTTTTAAATTTAATTTTATGTTTATCGTTATCGTTTAGATTTTTTTTTTTTAATATTTCTTATCCAGCTGTAACTTAGAGAAAGGGGTTTTGTTTGAAAGGGTTGTGTTGCTTGTTTTTTTTCAAATAAATTTAAAACAACTCCTGTGTGTGTGTTTTATTTCATTTTGCCTTAATTTTTTTTTTAATAAATTAATTAAATCAGTCCATTGTGTGTGTGTGTGTGTGATTCTTCATTGGAAAGAAAATTACTACCTACATAGATCGATTGAATTACTTTTTCTTAGCTGCCTTTTTTTCGGCTTTTCGGATGGCTTTCTCGCGTTCGCGTCGCTCACGCTCTTGATCTTTGCGCTCCTTGTCAATGCTGGCTTTGAGATCTTTGAGTCGTCGCTTAAGACGTTGCTTGTCATCGCCGGAGATGCCAAGTGTTTTGAAATCTTTGGAATCCAGCGTCAGTAATGCACCACCCTCGACATTGTGCTCCTTGAAGATGGGAATGTAACGATCAAGATCGATGCCCATTAGCCAGTGTCCCACCTAAACGAAGGCGCGCCAGCTTAATAAAAATCACATGCATAGAGGTTGATTGTGTAAAGAACTCACCTGTTCTTTGGTCCATTCCTGCACCGGTCCACCCTTGTAGTTGTGAATTGATTTGCGCTCGGAGAAGCTACTACTAGATCCGGACAAATCCATGCCGCGACTCGGTGAATAGCCGGGCGATGTTGAGCCAGATGACATGCTGGTTGGGGACGGTGGACCTTGTTGGTGTTGCGGCAACTGTGACGATTGTTGCTGCCATGGAACTGTACCAGGCGGAGAAAGGGATTGAGGAACAACGTTTTTAACTATAAGGCATTTTTGTGTGTGTATTGTGTGGAGGGGTTGGTTTGTGTTTGAGTTTCGATTAAAATCGGAACAGGAAACGAAAAAGAAAAGAAAATTAAACGGTAAACTTAGAGAAACACATCTAAACACACATCAAAAAAGTGAACGCATTTATGGCATAATACGTCCAAAGAGCAAGCAATCTGTATTTGAACGCGAGCATTCGATCGAAGCACCAAAGAAAAACAATCAAAAAGCGTAATTGGCAAAAAATTACCTTTTGGCTGGGCTTCATTGACCGCCTGTCGGATCTCGTTGATCAACGTCTTGGCGCTGATGGCTGCTGAGCTTTGGCTTTTGTTGATTTCTGTGTAATCATCGCTGGAATGTCGGGATGAACCATCCCCCAGACGTCTGCAAAAAAAATAAGCAAATTTATTAGTCTCTATTTCAATACAAATACAACTAACAGGATAACTCACCTCTCACGATCGGACAACACCTGATTGAGTTGATCGGTGAACGATGTTGGTGGCACTTTGGTGCCCCGCCGCCGGCTGGGGTACATCCAATTCTCGGTCTGTTCGTTTTCCGACAGCTTGTCATTCGAGCCGAGTATACTGTCGTACGAGCTGTTGAGATCCTTGCTGCCGCCGAATGACACGGTTGAATCGCTGTTGGTGGTCTTAAAGATATTTGGTATTGTGGAATGGGTTTTGTGGTCCTTGTGCACCTGGGCGTACAGTTGATTGATTTGTTGTTCGCGGACATACTTGTCGTTGGTGTGCAGCATGTGATGGCCGTTCTGGTGGTTGCCGTTTGAAACCATTGTTGTAGCCGTCGAAGATGTGTCGTTTGTACCCAGATCATCTTCACTGTCCAGACCGCAGTCCGAACTGCTATTGCTGAGGCTCTTCTTGCCCGTGGGCAGCTGGCGATTTGCCAAACCACCACGAGAAGCTGTAAAGCACAAAACAATCATTAATTCCCAACCCCATTTGAAAGTTCGGCTCAATATTTACCCTTACCCAGATCGATTTTAGTCTTCGTGGCCGAGTTGTCGAGCAGCTCATGCTGCGGCACCGCCGCATCCAACTCATCTTTAATCGGAACCTTTCGCTCAACCGTGGCAGTCTTAACACCCTCACCGTCGGGTGATAAATCCGAAATCTCCGTATCCGAGAGTTCAGTCTCGAGTTTGTGGAACAGCGGCTTTGGCGGTGCCTTACGCACCATTTGTGGGGTCAACTTGAGACTGGTACTGTCATATGGCAGGACAACAGGGAAACCAGCTTTTCGCTGAGTCTCCTGCAGTTCGTGCTCCAAATTGATGACACGATCTTTCAGCTTCTTCACCAGAGCATTGTATTCGGTGTCCTTCTCCTGCAACAGTTGCTGGTAGAATTCCTCGCGATGGACCATATCGACTTCGCGCTGCTGGAATTCACGTACCAGCCGTTTGGCTTTGTTGTACTTTTTATCCAAAGCCATATACTGGCCCTGGGACTGTTGCAGCATGTTTTGTAGATTTGAAGCCTCCTTCTTGATGTTGGCCAACTCGCGTTCCGTTTGCCGTAGCCGTTCGTTGAGCAATTCGTCCTCATTGCCCGTTGTCTCTAGTTTAACAAGCTGTATGCCATGCAAAAGAGGAATATGTTAGTGTTTGTCGTTAGCTTGGAAAGGCGTTTTCGAAAAAATACGAAATCATATG
Organism: Rhingia rostrata; assembly: GCA_949824845.1. NCBI lineage: Eukaryota > Metazoa > Arthropoda > Insecta > Diptera > Syrphidae > Rhingia > Rhingia rostrata. The sequence goes on from OX463757.1 coordinate 20,179,438, forward strand.
TCAAATGGAAACAAATGGGAAAAATATAATCAAAGGGAAAGCAAACGAAGCTACAACACACCCACCTTTCTTCTCAAATTAGTTATAATGTCGTCTTTCAAAACGCAACTCATTTCACTCTAAAAACATAAGAAAATAAAAATAAATTTAAAATTAAAAATAACAAATGATATAAGAAACGGTAAAACAGGAAAATAAACAAAAATTCAAATGCAAATACTACCCTCACACTGGTGCAAGCAGAAGACTAGTCTAATCGGGGATATACTACGTTGGAAATGTTGTATCATTGTGGTTTCAATTTGAGTTAAAGCAAGGACTAGCTGACCTAAGGTCCGTTCGCCGACATTCCTTGTCGTGATGCTATTAAACCCTGCATTGTTGTGTGTTCCTAAGCAACGGAAGAAGGTCACAATGGACGGCATTAACTTGAGTAAGAAGCTTTGACTACTTATGCGGTATTAACTCGGAAACCTCATTAGTAATCACATAATTACTTGTTAAGATCCAGCCTAACTGGGAATACATGTTGGTTGGGACCCAGAATATCCCAGGACTAGTCCTCCACATAAGTAAGTAAGTAACATCATCCATTACTTCTACATAAATGTAGCGAATTCGTTAAAATGTTGGTATGCAACGACAAGAAATTAAGGCGATTCACCCATCAATTTATACAGACCCGTGTGACTTCAATGCAGCAAACCCTGCTAATCTAATGATTGGGCAATCCCCGAAGGAACTTCCAGAAGTCTCCGAAGATACATCAAACACCAGTTTTATTCAGCGATGGCGTAGAATAAACATCGTGAAGAACCACTTTTGGCGACGTTGGACCAAGGAATACATCTATGAGCTTCAGTGTCGATCGAAGTAGTCAACGGGATAACTGAAGTGTTAAAATCTAAGAGGATTGGGTGCTGGGCAGAGTACTGAAATATCATCTAGCATCAGATGTGAAAATCAGAGTAGCAGATTATATTAGGCGCCTAGTTAAGTTTTTCAAGTTGGCAGCACTGGTTAGTAATGGCGTCCAAGCTTCATCTGTCAAAGTGAAAAGTTTTCAGTATACTCTGCCATTTAATCATGGAAATTCTTACAAACAAGCAACGATTGCAAATTATTGAATTTTATTATCAAAATTCGTGCTCTGTTGAAAATGTGCAAATCCGCTGTTTTATCGAAAAATTGTGTTCAGTGATGAGGCTCATTTCCGGTTCAACGAATTCGTAATAAGCAAAACTGTCACTTCTAGAGTGATGAACAGCCACATGACATACAAGAACTAACGATGCATCCCGAAAAAACGACAGTTTGGTGTGGTTTATGGGCTTGTGGCATCATCGGTCCATTTTTCTTCAAAGACGACCGTGCAAGAAAAGTTACCGTCAACGGCAAACGTATAGAGCCATGATACGCGCCTTTTTTGTTTTGCCCCAGTTGGCTGACATGTGGTTTCATGAAGACGGTGCCACATGCCACACAGCTCGTGAAACAATGGAAATGTTGAAGGATGAAATTGGTGAGCAGCTTATCTCTCAAATTGGCCCTATGAAATGGACGCCAAAATCATACGATTTAAAGCCTCTTGATTATTTCTGGTGGGGTTATGTAAAGTCGTGAGGCTATGTGGACAAGCCGAACACGATTGAAGCCTTACGCGTAATTCGTGGAATACAGGCCGAAATGATCGAAAACGAAACGCAAAATTGGACCTTCCGAATGGACCATTTGAAACGTAGCCGCGGACAACATTTACATGAAGTTGTCTTTAAAATGGCAAAAGCCACGTAATTGGCAAAAGTCTCTTGATATGTATAAAAGAGTGTATCGAACATTCGATTGATTTTAAATTAGAAGGCGAAACAATGCAAGTCAAAGTCAAAAGCAGACAATCCTTTCTGAAGATATCTTCTGTTTACTGCCCACCACGATGCAAGATTGAGAAAATTGACTTTGAAAACTTGCCAAATTCCCTTGCACAGCGTTTTGTCATCGGAGAGGACTTTATTGCAAAACACACATTCTGGGGATCTAGATACATATCACAGAAAGGAAGGATGCTTTACGATGTAAATAGAAAGTACAATACCGAATTCTATTCTACGGGAAAACCAACATACTGACCAACTGATGTTACAAAAATACCGGATTTGATCGATTTTTTCATCCTTAAAGGAATGCCGTCCAATCGAAACAAAGCTGAGGAATGTTTTGATCTTTGCTCTGAGCATTCTCCGATCATTCTAACGACGAGCGAGTCAATTATTAGGAATTAAAACCCACCCAGACAAACAAACGGAAAAATCAACGGGGAAGGCTTCAAAAAAGATATTAAAAATAATATTCGACTGGGTGTATTGCTTGGATTCGAATAAGAACTCGAAGTCGCGGTTGACTCCTTTATCACATTCAAAAAGTAGCATGGAATAGTACTCCTCAACAACGCAAAACAGAGAGCTATAGTAATACCAATGGGAAATAAAAGATTTGGTTAGACAAAAAAGAAAAGCTCGAAAAAGATGGCACCAAACTCGTGCCCCGCATGATAAAACCAAAATCGATTAAAAACTTTAAAAACCATGCAAACTTATCTGCAAAGCCTAACCGCTGGAAAAGAATCGAATTACTCACTTTGGAAAGCAATTAAAGTCATAAAACGGCCAAAAAAAACGCTGTGCCACCAATTAGACTAACTCAAGACGTTTGGGCAAGAACCGATAAGGAAAAAGCAGACGTTTTTGCGCACATCTTGAAAAAACATTTAAACCATTTGATGGTCCAGAATTAATTTATTCGAGACTACAAACGATAGCAATATAATAAGATATGCAAGTATTGCCGAGCTTAAACGGGAAATACACAAATTAAAGCCTAAAAAAGCTCCGGGATTTGACCTAATTACAGGAAAACTTCTCAAAATGTTGCCTTGAAAAGCATTAACTAAACTCCTGTACATTGTAAATGCAGCAATTAGATTAGAATACACACAAAGACAGTGGAAGGTCGCAGAAGTGATTATTTTTCTCAAGCCAGGAAAATCACCGAATGAAATAAAAATCTTACAGACCTATTTCACTTCTTCCAATAATTTCAAAAGTTTTTGAAAGGATATTACTCGGTCGCTTACACCTCATTATTGATCAGAAACGCCTTTTACCTGACCATCAATTTGGTTTTAGAAGTAAACATTCGACTGTGGACCAAGTTCATCGACTTACTGATGTAATTGCGAAAGCTTTCGAAGAAAAGAGAATTTGATCAGCTGTATTTCTTGACGTGTCGCAAGCTTTTGACAAAGTTTGCCATAGAGGCCTTCAAACAAACTAAGACAAGTTCGGCCTGAAAAATTATATAAAATCATCGTGTCGTTTCTTGAGCATAGACTCTTCCGTGTGAAACTTGGAAACGAATATTCGGATTTCAAAGAAATATTGGCAGGAGTACCTCATGGAAGCGTCCTTGGATCACTCTAGTACCTCCTATTTACACATAATATCCCACAAACAAACGAAAGAATAGTTGCCACGTTTGCTGACGATACAGCTATACTAGCAGTTCCCACAACAATAGAGGAAACAAATATGAAATTTCAAAACGCTCTTAACGAGGTTAATGAATGAACAAAATCCTGGCGAATTGCACTTAACGAGAGCAAATCGATTCATGTAGATTTTTCGTATAAACGGACAAACAATTTGCCCGTACTTCTTAATACAAGTCGAGTCCCTTTTGCAAATGAAGCGAAATAAAATGGAAGTTGCATGTAAAAAAGAAATGCGAAGAACTTCAAAATAAATACAGAGAACTGTACTGGTTACTCGGAAAATATTCCAAGCTTAACCTTGATATCAAGCTGCTATTATAAAGGGTGGTTAAATTTTAAGGGCCGATGTTGATTTTGAACAAAACACAAATTATTTAGGAAATTATTGTCATTTCTTTTTATTATAATAATATTGGTATGGTTCAGTTATGTATGGTACAAAATATCGGCCAAATGGCAGCCGCGACCTCGGCGTCATACCTCCATCCGATCGATGGTCCGAATTTTCGATGACGCTGAGGCATAATTGAGGTTCTATGCCGTTAATGTGCCGAATTATCTCATCGTTTAGCTCTTGAATTGTTGCTGGCTTATCGAAATTCACCTTTTCTTTCAAATAACCCCAAAGAAAGAAGTCAAATCACATGATCTTGGCGGCCAATTGACGACGCCACCAAGTGAGATAACACGGCCATTGAATTTGTCGCGCAAAAGAGCCATCGTTTCGTTAGCTGTGTGGCAAGTGGCACCGTCCTGTTGAAACCACATATCGTCCACATCCATATCTTCCAAATCGGACCATAAAAAGTTCGTTATCATCTCACGATAGCGAACACCATTCACAGTAACTGCCTGACCGTCCTTATTTCGGAAAAAATACGGCCCGATGATGCCGCCAGGCCATAAGCCGCACCAAACTGTCACTCTTTGTGGGTGCATTGGTTTTTCGAAAATTACTCTTAGATTGATGAAGATGTTTATTTTCGAAAATTGATCATCCACTGTTGCCATTTATTGCCACCATCCTGACCATTGACGACGCTTAAAATGATCAAGAGGCTTAGTTCTTGAGTCAATTGCACCTTGTGAGCGTGTAAATGCAAGTCTTTATGCATAATGTTCATCAACGTCGAGCGTGAGAGGTGCAATTGTTGGGTACGAAGACGAGTTGAGGTGGACGGATCTACAGTCACACTATCGCGAACAGCTGCAATATATTCTGTAGTACGAGCTGTACGAGCATGTACTGATGCTTTCAAATCTCCTGCAGACCCGGTTTGCTCAAAATTTTGTACGATTTTTCCGATTGTACGCACATTTGGACGATTAAGTTGACCGAAAAAATCACGAAGTGCGCTATATGTATTTTAATTTGAACGCCCATTTTCATAATAAGCCTGAATAACTTTAACGCGTTGCTCGATTGTGTATCTTTCCATGGTTCAAATTGAGTTTAAAATCGAGAAATGTCAAATGAAATGCAGAAAAAAACTTGACGTTTAGGTGTGGTTCACACTCAACATCGGCATTTAAAATTTAACCACCCGTTACAAGCAATTGCAGGTGGTTGTAACAGTGAAACCAATCTAAATATTTGACAAACTTTTGAAAACAAAATGTTAAGATCATTCATCAATGCGCCGTGGTATATAAGGAATGAAGATCTACGCAGAGATCGGGGTATTCCCGCGGTTAAGGATGAAACGAAACATTTTGCACGCAAATATAAAAAAACGTTTATTAGGACACATTAACACAACAGTCCTCCAAATTCTTGACGAAACAAATTTATTGGCGTCTTCAAAGAACTAAGCCCTTAGATTTGGCCCGATAATAACAAACAGCGCTATAATTTGCGGAAAAGGCAGGAACTCTCAAAGGAAAGTTACCTGCCAAAAGTTTATTACTCGTTGCAATTACTTAGTTGCAATACAAATACAAAAAGGGTGGTGGTTTTAGTGGGTGAAAGTCGCACACTACACTGGGCACGTGCTCGTCGTGTCTATCGAGATTTCCAACAGCCCAAGGAAAAAAAATTATGAGAGTTTTAGTTTTATGAAATCGCCCCCAGATCTTAATGTCATAGTAGGTAGGTTCCCCATAAATCCTAGCGTTTAATTTGTTTTTCTTTATGCATTAACATTACCTATAACGCATCAATCGTTTTCCTAACCCCCACCTAGATGTTAAAAATATCTCCCCCAGGTCAATAAAAAATAAATAAAAAACACTATAAATAACCGCACACTATAAACACATCCCTACAAATGTCACACAACCTTTCCAGGATAATGTCCATACTAATATGGACCCAAAATAGGACGCAGATAGGCATTTCCGTTTAACATTCAACTCATACAAAATAAATAAAAAAACAATATAAAAACAAATAAAAGGTGAACACATAACAGTGGATGAAGAATGGAATATAAATAACAAACGCCAGCAAAAAAGGTGTGCAAATATTTATAGATAACAAACAAATTTCGAATTAGGCGACTTTTCTATCTAATTACCGCTTTATGCTGTTGTTTTTATGTATTTTAATATTTTTTTTATTTTTTAAAGCACATATCCACCAAGAACGCAATAAATTAAATTTAAAATAAATTTTAATAAATTGATTTGTCTTAATATTTTAATTTCTATAATAAAGTCAAGGGGGAGGGAGGGATGGAATTCGATTATCATACCTCTTGTAGTAGTCTCTTGAGAGACTCTACTTCCTGTGAATGTGTAGCCTCGACCTCCATTGGATGTTCGACTTGTACCGGACTGGTGGGTCCCTCGGATACACTAGAATTAGCCGAAGCCGGCTGGGTTGAGTCTTCGGAATAGTCGAGTGTTCGTCGAAGAAATTCTTCTTGTTGTCTGTGGAAGATTGGGAAAATATTTATTTAATATGAGGAGAGAATTTATTAAGTGTTTTTGGATTATTTGCAAGGAGTTTCTGTTCTGTATCAATAAAATTTTCATCAAAATGAACCCATTAAGCATTTATAAGGTTTTGCAGGCTACTTGTATAGCATAGCTGAGGCTATGTGTGCCTAAATTAATACCTCCATTCCCAATTAATGAAAATACATAGTTCCTAGTGCAACTAATATTTTTTTGTACGAAATGTTTTAAACCTCCATTTTGTGAGGATTTTTTTAAATTATTTTATGACTGAAACAACCTGATCGCATCTATCAGCTTATGCAGGTCATCCGGTGCTGCCATCTACCAGCCATACTGCACTTTCATCCATTATGGATGAAAGTACGGATTACCCAAGTAATGCTTATAATATAGCTTACGAATGACACATAGATGAGACTCGGATGACCGAATTTTTAGCTAAACCGTTTCCCAACAGTTTTCGTATATCGCCCAAACCCGTTCGTCTGTGCAGGATGGTGATTTCATTTGAGCATTACATGTTGAAAAAGCGATAAAAAATCGAGTGGCAGGACGTCTTTTATGTTGCAAATAAGACGAATAAAGACTGGTACGGAATATCCGGCGAACAAATTGACAGGTTGGGGGTTGTGCTTGCACATGTCTCGAAGCAACAAACGGCCTCGTAATGGATGGATTCAATTTTGTTTACGACCATTCCAAACAAATGGAATGGAATGTGACAACTTTAAATAAAGGAAGTGCAGCTAAAGAACTAGGGAAACTGCTAATAAGCAGACATTGCTGCCATCCAGGAAATACGAGGGGATGGACCGGGAAAAAAGGAGATCTAAATATTAAAATGTCCGAACATTCAGAGGGGCTAACATCGAATAGGACCACCACCTATTTACAGCCAAGGTAAGAACTAACTTTGTATAATATGGGTGGGTGTTGTAGAACGAGGGTAGACTGTGATCTGCTTTAACTTGGCAATGCCCAGTGGTTTTAGCTCTGACTGTACACCAAGTGCTTAATTTAACCTCCAAGTGGTACTGGCCTCATCCAAGCGGATTTGACTTGCTAAACGATAAGCGCGAGTGTTGATAACATGACGAAAAACAGCAACACTATAAACAGCCAGGTCAGAATGGCAGCCCTGCTTTCCCAGGCGAACATAGACAAGCTGCTTCGACATATTCGGACAACATGTTGTCTAGGAATTTTAAGGGTTAGTCAGGCCCCTTCAAGAAAGGTGGTGGCGGATGAACTAAAAGGCCAACGGTAGTGGATACTGATGGCCCCGTGTCCTAGGGGTTTCTACTAAATTGGAACTGGCCCTCCAGGTTGGGGATTGGGTTAACTATCTTACCATGGGAAAAAGTATTTGCTACGAAGCAACCAATACCCTCGGACATTACTGCTAAACGAAAAAAAAGTGAGAATATTAAGCAGGAGAGGTGCAAGGCAACAACTAGCGGAAGCCCTAAACTGCTACAAAGCAGACATTACTCCCATCCAGAAAATACGATGGGATGGACAGGGCAAAAAGAGGATGAAAAACTGTGACACTATGGACCGTGTTATAGTGAGCAAAAGCAGCGACTATTCGGATTCGGTATAAGTGCCAGACTTAGGCAAGAAGTCTTATGTTTCCCAGACATTGGCGAACGCATTGTAACAATCCGCATTAAGGACAAATTCGACAACATTATATGCGCTCACGCCCAAACGTAGGATAAAGATGATACAGCTAAGGATTGCTTCTACCAGCTCCATGACAAAACTTATGAGCGACTACCTAAGTAAGATGTTAAAATCGTGCAGGGAGATTTTAACGCAAAGGTAGGAAGAGAAGACATCATTACCAGTATTGTAGGTAAACATAGCCTACACGACAACACGTCTGGTAACGGACTTAGGCTAACTGACTTCGCTACGAAACGAAATGCCACTATAGCCAGCACACGATTTCCTCACCTCGATATCCATAAGGGGACATGGCGGTCTCCAGATCAACGAACGGTCAACCAAATTGATCACATTGCGATGCACAAGAGGCACGCATCCAGTATTTCGGATGTCCGAACATTCCGAGGAGCTTACATTGGCTCGGACCACAACGTTCTTGCAGCCAAGGTAAGAATGCGGATATCCACGCCACAACAATCCAGAAATACTTTGAAAAAATTTAATGTTGACAGACTGAAATTGCAAGGCCTTCGCGCAACGCGTATCCCTTAACCTCTCGAGTAACACCCTACCACCAGCATCGAATGTCGAAGAACAATGGCTAAGATGCCAACAAGCCATTAGATCAGCTGCAACTGAAGAGCGAGGTTTCTCACGCCAACCGACAAGAAAACCCTGGTTTGATGAGGAATGCCGACAGATGCTCGCAGCCAAGAACGAGGCCTACAAGGCTGAGCTGCAGGTGAAGACGAGAGCTGCCGTTAAGCTCTATAGGCAGAGAAGAAGGGAAGAACACCGGCTTTTCAGAAAGTAGAAAAAAGAGCAAGAAAAGCGCGCGATCGAGGATATAGAGAGGTGCCACTCCAGGAAAGATGTTCGAAAGTTTTACGAAAGTGTAAAACGTCAAAGCCAAGGATACAAGGCTCGAACAGAATCCTGTCGAGATGAACAAGGAAATATCGTAGTTGAGACACAGTCGATGATGAGGATATGGAAGAACCACTTCTGCAGACTGTTAAACGGCGATGACGAACAACATTTCGCTGTTAGGCAGAACGAACCATTCAATGGGATGTACTCACAGATTCTCCTCAACGAAACCAAATCTGTTCACGTTAATTTTACCAATAAGAAAACTAAAGACTTGCCAATTTTTCTACACCTTTTACAAAAGAAGCCAAATAACTGGGAATGCCACTCGACGCAAAGTTGGAATATAATTCAACGTGTCAACGTGTCAAGTCAAGTTTACCAAACGGGAAATTCTAATGTGCACCACCAATATGTATTGCCGGAACATAACAGATTCCCTTTCACTTATTTGGGTTAAATTCGATCTGTTTTCGAGGTCGCTCAGATCGACTAAACTCCAATAGAGTGGTCGATTGATGTGTTTCTCGGATGTTTTATTGGGAATGGACTCGAAATTGGCTGCGATGAATCGACATTGAAGATAATTGGAACTGAATGAGGATTGTACAATAACGTCATTTACAGCTCATAGGGGGCTTCAAACCTAGCTTTTCCCTTAAATTATTTTTGCGAAGAAATTATTTTTGCCATAAAGAAGAGGAGGAAGCTTTTCATGATAGTGTTACTCATGGATGTTTGAGAGATTTTCACGAGAGTTGGCGCAGTGAAAAAAACATAGGCCTTCTTACTTTCACCCGCACTTGGTAGTCCAACGCATCACTAGACCACTGCACACACCTGGGCTTGCCATGCAAACTTTTTTGTTGTTCAAGAGTACAAGTATTGTTCAGGTCAGATGTTTCCAAAATAAAGGTTGCATTGCGTGCATTCCAGTGTCAAGCGACACAGCTATATCAGATTTCTGATAACCCGAATTCGGTCATCGCTCTCTAAAGAACTCTAGGCGATGGGCGCAATCATGTGCGGCCTGTAGTGTGTTAGAAAGGCTTAAAACGTTCACACAGTACGTTAAATAGTTTGGTGGTGCACGACATGGAATCACCTTCCTATGTGGCTGATATTAGTTATCGCGGATGCTTTCATCCATCCAGACATTTTTGATGTTTGCTGAATGAACACTTCAATGGCAACACCTCCGTATTTAAAGAGGTCTGCTGCTAATCCATGAGAACTGACTTGCTTGCCACTCTTCTTGACACAACGCCCATTAAGCAGATGAAAATGTTTTATGATTAAAAACTATAATTCCATGCGTGCCTGTGGCTAGGTATCATGTTTGCTTCGTATAGCTGACGTCCCTACTTTAAATCCAAGTTCCAGTTGATTGGCTTTTTGTAGAATTGACGGATGTTCTTCTGGTCGCGAGACTTCGATAGTCCTGAACTGGAAGCCTGCGAGTTCTCTTTTTTTCTATAAGGATTTTCTTCTCTTCCGTTTTCCTGGTTCGATAATCTTCTCTTTATGGTACGGACAACCTCGGACATTTTTTCGGGTTTGGCTGGTAGCCTATGTTGGTTTTGGCTGCTTCTTTGATTATATTGCAATTATCCATCCGACGGTTGTTGATATTTGTAGAGAGTGAGGGCACAGCTGGAGTCCGTCACTCAGTTTTTCGTTGTAGACCCTAAAATGTTCGGTTAACTAAGCCGATCAACGTGATGTCACTTTTCCTGTAGCATTAGTAGCGTCTTCTTATTGGACAGTGGAGTTATAAATTTGACTGCGACGTGGAAATGTTCAGTAACGACCTTTGCCTCTCTGAATGTTTGTACATCCAGGATGCTGAAATTGTGCCTCTCATCTATGCGAACATGGTCAAATTGGTTAGCGGTTCGACATTCTGGAGATCGCTAAGTTGGTTTTTGGATTCGAGTCGAGGAAACCTTGTATGGCATACCACAGCATTACAAGGTCAGATGGTCGAAAACCATTACCTGTTGTCGTTTCGGGTGGACTTATAAGGCTAATGCTGCAAGAGTACAACGTAAGTACGTAAGTACAAGTCCAATGCTACAAGTTTTATAGGCCTCTTTCGCTGTCGCTTTATTGTTGTAAGCTCATTACAACACTACCTTGTGGCAACACAAAACCCTCTATCAACTCACCTTCTTAGTCGTTCCTCCTTCTCCTTGTCCGCCTGCAGACTCAGCCGTATCAACTGAGCCACTTCTGAATTCTCAGGATCTCGCTCACGACCAATTTGAAATTTGACTAGACCAGATGTGTTGCGTAGAACAGACGCCGCATAAGCTTGGGTAACACCAACTAAACTCTTACCATCTACTTCGATTATTTGGTCATTGACCTAGAATGGAAAAAAAAACAATCCTTAGGACTCAATTGTATAGTAATCCTTCGCCCACATACCTGAATTCGTCCATCTCTAGCGGCAGCACCATTATCAGTGATCGTCTTAACAAATATTCCCAATTTCTCTAGACCAGCATCGGCACCAACGCCCATACCAATTATACTCAAGCCCAATCCTTCGGGTCCTTTCATTAATTCCACCGGGAAGACGTGCATCTTCTCGACACGCTTCTCCAATTCATATTCCGCCGAAGCGGCCACCGGATCGACATCTTCATTGCGACGATCGTAATCGGTTACAGAGAACGTGGAGAACACCTGTATCGGTCCCGAACTAAAACGAATTTTATTGTTCTTCTTCACTGCAATGGGCGGATAGGTTATATCATCGTCATCGGACTCTAACAGACCGGGTACTTCCATCCAAAAGTTGCCATCTTCAAAGTAATGCACACCGCTCTCAACATAGACCTCTTTGCTGCGAACTGGCGGATATTCTGGGATGTAGTACTGGGATTCGTCTAGCTGCGTTACATGTTCGGCATCGGCCAGAGAGTAGTTTGAATTGTGCTTGCTCGAGATAATGCTGTCATCGATGGTGGTGGTCTGTATGCTATTGTGAGTTGTCGATTCGGCAGACTCAGCTGAGACTATACTGTCGTGCAAGGACTCCTGGACAAATGTCTGATTTAGGAGGTCATGCTTGTAATCAGAGCCAACTGTAAATGTTGTATTGCAGTTCTCCTCGTCGTAGGTTGTCTCAACTTTACTGGCAGTTACTGTGACTCCAAAATCTGCACTTGGAATCGCTGCGTCTTCGTCGGCCTCAAGGAATGCCGCCGATTCGCTGTGAATAGAGTTCTCTAAACTTCGATTGGGCGCTTCGAGGACGTCGCGTAACCACTCGGGTTCGTCTTCGTCTTCGACGCGTTCGTAGTCGCACCGGTTCTCCTCCTCGTGGTCGTCTACTTCTTCCTCCTTCTCCTGCAGATGATGACTAGAAACACTGTTGTTGCTGAGAACTGTAACAGCAGACGTTGCAGCCGCTGCCGGGGCCGATAGTATCTGCTCGACTTCCTTCGCCTGCTCGTCCGATAGTAGCGGTTGTTGTCTGTTTGCCGAGAAAGAAAAGAAATCCATTAGATCTAAGGACACACTCAACTACCAGCAATGGTCATGCAAACCTTATTTTGCTTTCCAAAATTCTACAGGACAAAACATAGCAACATGTAACAACAATGAGTTAAATTTTTAATTCGCAAGCAAGTAAAATGCAATAAAACAAGGATATATGATGCACAAGGACACACGACACGACGTTGAGGCAGGTGCCGACCAAATGTCATTCCCAGGTGTGTGTGCAAAGGATGGGGCGACCGACATATCCCCACGGGTTCGTATGTGTATATATGCATGCACAGAAACAAGGTCAACAGTAGCAGCAGTAGCAGCAGCATCAAGAAGGAGCAGCGCGTCGCAGCAGGAACACCAGTAGCAGCAATAATTGTTTTGCCATACATTTTTAATTAATAATAGTTGGAGAGCACAGAGAACGGACGTTGTACAGGGCGTTTGTGTGTGGATGTGTTTTGTATGGACGTGTATATGTTTTGTGTGTTTTCGCCGTTTATGTTGTTGTTGTTGGAAGGATTGTGTTGAATTCATGCGCGCGCGAACAATATAAGAATGACGTCACATGTGAATACGACACACAGACACCATGGAGTGTGATGTTGAAGTTCGAGGTAAGGATAAAGTAGTTGTTTAGATTTTTCATATGCCAACACAATCCCCAAATAAACACACACACATATTGATAAACGCACAAAAGTGGCGAAAAAATCATGACAAGGATTTTTAATTGCGTTTTTGTTGTCATATATCAGCCAAACGGACGCACGACGACGACGACGACGGCATTGGTGTTGACATTCATTTGTGAAAATTATAAAACGAAACCGTAAAAAAGGAAGAAAAAAAGAGATAAACAGAAAAAAAATGCAATTCATGAGCATAAAGCAAATACAAATAAAATGTCTAAAAATAAGAAATTTCATTAAAACTAAAAAAATAAATTATAATGAGGATGCATACAAACTAAAAGTGATTCCTTTTGAAAATTATGTTCGGAGTTTCTTGTCACTAGCGGTGTTTAGGGTTTTTTTTTCGCATTTGGGTTTTAATATTTTTTGATTATTTCTGAACGCACCCCTTTTATACAGCGGTGCATGGTATTCAAAAGCATGACATCGTCCTTGTCAACATGTTGTAATTCAAAGCGATTACTGTTCTGTTTCGTAAACCTTTTATAAAAAATTTAATTCAAGAGTATTCGTGTTGAATGCTGAAGATTGATTGATAAAGTTTAAAGTTCCGTTCGGGTAGTCATATGCGTGAATAAATTTGAATAAATTTTGATGTATAACATCACAAAGCCTTACACGTATTATGAAAATTGTAAAAATATGAACAAAAAAAATTTTGTTTCGTTTATTTATTCTCAAACTGTCGAACGATGACAGCTCAGGAGTTTGACAGAAACTAATTGAATAGTTATTGGTTTTATTCCTAATATAGGTATGGAACTTCCGATAGGAATAATTGTCAAACTAGCTGTAATAATTTTCTTTTTTTAGTATACTTTGGCAAATCCCCATCGAAAGACTTACATTAAACCAACGTTTATAAATCGTGGAAATTTATTTCCAAAATTAGCGATCTGTCAGTCAAACTTATACAACATGTTACGGTGAACATAGTCGTCCAATTGAGCAGATAATATGCAATACTATGAAATAAAAAACCTCTTTTTATCTGGATCTGTCAAAAGACCGATTTGACAGTTTTTGTGTTCCATTGGACAAAACAAATTTTTTTTTTGATCTCGTATCAATTTTGCAGTTCTGGATTTTTTGGCAGATTTACCCCCTCCTTGCACTTTAACTCATACAAATGATAGCTGTCAGTTTGACTAGAGTGATTTTCGTTTTGATTTAAGATTATTTCGATTTTGAAAATCTATTATTAAACATTAAAACCGTAGGATAGGTAAACTGGGGCACATTCATTATCGTGTCACATTCGTCAAAGCCATTTTCGATTGAACACACTCTTTATTAAGAAATGAAAATAGCACTAAGGACATCCATTAATTAAAGGCTGAACTATAATAGTGGGAAGCGATCGGAAGCTTATGTCAAAGCCCTACGTTAAATTTTCTTCGGCAATGTCAAATACTCAAGTTGCCCATAATAGAGTTTTGTGAATGAAAGCGATTGTCAGAATGGAAGTCGTTTTGCCAAACAAAATTTCGTTGCTTATGAACTTTCAAATTCAAATGTACACACACCTGTTGAAGGGAATTGTCAAATTTTTGTATGAAAAAAAAAAACGAAAGAAACAGAAAGAGCGAATGAATTCACTATTTCGCAAGTGGGCAAAAGTGAACGAAAACTGAACGAATCGAAGCGAAAAGCTATTGTGGTCGTACAATACAAATTGCATGTGTTCGCACAGTTACAGAAGTGGTCGTCCGCAACCATCTTCTATTATAGGTTAGCCTTAAGTCATGACCACACTCTTAGGCCGCGTGTCAATTGCTTTAAAACGTGGGTTAAATTTTATCCACTTGCTAATTTTTGACATTTCTTTAGAGGTAAACAAAAAATTGTCTGTTTGTAGTGGCGATTGGATTAAATGGGAATTTATTTAAATACTATTTTCAATAATTTCCCCAAAGAATTGGAACTAAATTCCTTTCTTTATGATTTCTTGTAATAAAAATACCGAATAGATTTCAGAAATAACATAAAAATCCCTTAATTATTAATTATTGTCATTAAAAGAAATTTTGTTGTACAACTCGTGCTCCTGGTTAAGACATGCGCCCTACTTTGTTCATGTTAAATTATTCACTGGCTAACATTTTAACGCAAACTTCAAACTTCGTTAGAAGTTTGTAGTTCGGCGCTGAAAAAAGTTGTGTGTAGCTTTGTGTTTTCGTGATCTCCGGTATAATTTTGGCTAATAGATAAGTAAGAGATTTTCAATGTGAAAAACTAATTGCAGGAAATGGCGGTTTCATTCAATTCCTAGTGCAATTAGTTGGGAAGTGAAATATAATGAAGAAAAAGGCTGTTCCTAATTCTGATAGAAATGTTTACAAAAATTAAAAATTTCGAGAAGTCGGAGTAGATTCGGCATTTTGATTGAGACACATTCAGCAGGTGCCGAATGTACCCCTGGATTTTAATTTTTTTCCCTTATAAATATTAATTTTTACAGATATAGTTCGAAATTATAAAAGAAAAACAAACAGAATCCACATAAATGAAGATTTAATGAAAAGGGAAATTGAGAATCTCTTAAAAAAGGGAAACTCTTTCGACTGCGGCAAGAAAGTACGAAATAAAACGTCAGACCTTGCAATCAAAGCGCAAGAAACGGGATCCTTTGAAAGAATCATCAGATTCCGAATGTTTCAATCTAAGTACATATATCTCCAAACAACAAGAACCAAAGGTTCAAGAAGAAGAACTCGTTGCTTATGCTAAGAAGTCCGCTATTCATCACGTTGGTTTTACTTCATTTCGAAAGCTCGCGTATGAATACGCATTAAAAAACAATTTGCTACGTCCAAGCAGTTGCAACGCACCTAAAGAAGCGTCAGAAAATTGGCTCTTTGGGTTTTTGAAGAGGAATTCGAGTCTAACATTGTGAAAACCAGAAAACATATGTTATTCTCGTGATAAAACTCTCAATAAAACAGCCGCCGAGGCTTATTTCTCAAATCTTGGATATCTTTATGATAAACAGAATTTTCTTCCCAAAGATGTCTACAACCGTTTGACGAATCGGGAATAACGATTGTTTGGATTTACCAAAGGTAAGATGACACTACATGTTTTGAAATTTTTAAGATGGTATAAAATTGTGTAACTGAAGTAGTTTTCTACACTTCAATTTTTGTCAGACTTTCGCAAGAGATAAGCAAGTGATTTCATTTTAGTTTGAAAATGAATTCAGGGTCGGGCAAATTAGCAGCCTGCGCCTTTTAATGAGATCAAAATAAAACAGAAGGGATACCTTATTGGCATTGAAATGCGATAATTGCGACCTTCTACACACACCTTCTGACGCATAAAAACCCCAATTGTACCTACACAGGACAAAGAAATGTGACTCAAATGTAAACAAACACTTTGAACACATCCATTCTAGCTGTCACACGCCCATGTAAACAGACCAAATAAACAGGACTTTTGGAAACAACCAAACTCCTTATCGTCGGACTATTTGTCTATGGATTGCGCTCAAAAAATCACAAATGACATAATAGTTCAAAGAAGTACACACCCTAAGCGCGGACTCAATGATTCTTATCAACATGCAACAATAGGAGGGACGCGCGCCCACAAGGCCCTCGTCACCTTTTGATCGAATTTAAAACGGCCAGGAGAGAAGAATACAATCACAACAAAGAAACCATCACCTAGCTGGCAGTTGGCCAGACTAACCCTGAACTTTATCCTACACCTACACCCCTATCGCACCCATAACAACAGTGTATGCCTTGCGTCACCCCGATTGTAGTATTTCGCAGAATCCACCCTCCTCCTAGTGATATGTTTAGCCAACAAACGAAATAAAAAAACACCGTCGTTAAAAGTAAATAATTTATCTAACAATTGCGAAAATTCGGTGAGTGTAGTGGTATCATGTGCAAGTGAATGCATTTTGTCTGTTTGACTAGGGCAAATACAACGGGAATAGGTACACTATACACGCGAAGGAGAGCATGTGTAAATGACAATAATTTCCGCGTATGTGTAATTAAAAGTTTAACATTCACGTGATTGTGTGTGAGTGCTTGGTGGTGGGGGGTGCTTAATTATTTTTAAATTGCATTCATTTGCCGGTATGTCGTTGTAGGAGCCTACATATAAGTCCTGTCATGTTCTCGCTTTGTTCCAGATCCAATTTTATTTTTTTTTTGCTAGGTGCCTATTTGATTACATTAAACATCAGGTGCAGTGCAATTGGATGTAGAGGGCAGCACGTTGTTTCTGTTCTCATAATCCTGACTGACATTTTTTCCACATAGTATACGTATGCTATGAATGTGTGGATTTTTGGATTTGAATCCTTTGCGGAGGGTTTAATTGCATAGCGAACAACCGGAAGGAACAAATTTCGCTTTTGTGAATTTTTTGTTGTTATACTAAACAGAGCGTAAATAGAGGGAGATGTAGGTAAGTGAGATGGTTTTGAGTTGTCAATATAGACATCCTGATTAGATTCATTCAAAATAGGGGAAGTCGAGGACTATAACATCATATCTATAGCATGTCAACTTTATAATTGTATATTTTTGTTATTTTTACTTAATACCGGTAATGCATAAAAGAGAAGAAAAAAAACACGATGAAACAACCCTCATATTGGCCGTGTTCCGCGTTTCAGTTTACAACTGAAAATTGAGGTAAGGTTACGCGGAACACAAAATCTTACTAATAGCGATTTCCATTGGTAAGAAATATCTGTCAAAAGACCGATTTTGACAGTTGGTGTGTTCCATTGAGCAAAAAATATTTATTTTGATCTCAGATCAATTTCGCAGATCTGGATTTTTCGGCCGATTAACCCCTCCTTGCACTAACACTGATACAAATGATAGCTGTCAGTTTGACTACAGTCATTTTCGTTTTGATTTTACATTATTTTGGTTGTGCAAAACTATTTATAACTATTAAAACAATAGCAGTTCGATGTGAATATAAATTAAATCAAAAACAAACATTTGGTGATACTGGAAACTTAAAAGCTACACCGACAATGACTTTACAGACACGAAATTACAACAATATAAAGGCAAAAAAAAAACACAATCTAAAATCGTGTTCCATTGGTAACAAAAAAAGATCAAATTTCAGATCAAAATCTAGATTGACCAATGGAAAACGCCATAAGTTGAAATGTCAATGTCAAAATATTCCAACCCTTATTTCGTAGTTTGATTTTTTCATATAGGTACCTATATAGATTTCTATTTACTTTTTTCTATTCGGAATAATTATTCTTTATCAGAAAAGTAAAAAAAAAAACTAAACCTATATTATTGGGTAATGTTACTGAAATCAAAAACATCTTCATGACAGGTCGAAGAAAGATCAGCTGTTTCACTCATATCTGAAGTCCCATGTGTAAATTTTCAACTCGTTTCGTCAGCCCCCCTCAAATATCATTGCACTAAAATGGTCGATTGTCCAATGACAACAGTGCATAGACAAAGTTAACTTGGTGAAACTAAAACCAGGAACGCGGTCATTGATGTCAATTCAAATTCCTACTCCAGAAACTTATGGTGGTAAGATACAACAAACTGTCAACTGGTATCTGACAATTGACAGCTAACTTCGATGACGTTTGCTTTAACATGTGTTTTTAGTTTTTACTTCACTGAACAACAAACGAATTAATAACCTTACTGTCTTTTACTTAACCACGTTCCTACAGTACTTCATTAATTTATATTCCTCTCCCTCACTCTTCTGAGAAAATAAGATGTAATTGTACGAGAAATTCGATAGTTTGTAATTTTTTCTTGCATGAACAGTCACTTGAAAAGTATGCAGAGTTTTAATCGGTTAAAAAAAAACATTGAAAACAACTTAACCAGAAAGAACGGAGCAAGTTTAAATTTAATTAAGGTTGTCGCAGCGTTAGTACGGAGAGAACATTACATATTGTGAGGTATCGTTTCCAAGATCCTGACGGTTGTTATTCTTGCACGAACACATTTATTCTACAAACATTGCTTAACTGTCCGCAATCCAACAGAAACTACTGGACATTTGATCTGTCCACTGGTTTGTTAAAAAAATGCATTTGTGCACTAACAGATTTTATAATATCAGGAGTGAAGATTTTTCATAATTAGGGATGTTCTCAGCGAACGCAATTTTCGTTGTTTAATAGTGTTAGCACATCCTTGATTCAATAATGGAATATAAGAATTACTTTTAAGTGATTGTGATCTTGTGATTTCCTGGAGCTAAGTATTGAATCATCTCCAAAAATGTTTCATGAAGCAGCAGCGAGGAGAATACCACTTTACACTCAGAAACATGATTGTATTTAGAATATCAGTAAGTAGTGTACGTTCTTTTTAACCACAGCAACAGCAGACAAGACGGAACATTCAATCTCGGATAATACCGCTATCCGTAAAATATTGTGACACATACAGTATTATAATGAACATAAGGTTCTAGGATATCACAGACTAAAGATCGTTTGTAGCAACTGGTTGGGTACGGAAAAGTGTCGGTGATGTAAAAATTTCCGAGGGGAGATTCCTATATACATATAAAGGTCCGGAAGGTATGAAAGTCCGGGGGTGAGTCGAAAATTCGTGCGATATAGAACGGTCAGACTCGAGTAAATGTTGGGTAAGCAGAATGAATTGAGGACATGAATGATAGATAATGGATACAGATCAGGATTCATTTTAGTGGACAAGTTTTAAGCTTATTGGAGGTATTTCACAAATGAATTCAAGCAAGAAGACTAACCCCCGGCCTGGTGCGAATGAAGCCAAGTCTAGAGGTTCAATTTTCAACCACTTTTTCGAGCATTTGGACCGTATGTCGTCAATAACGCCACGAATGTTGGCTTCCAAGTTCCCTAACGTTTCTGGTTTGTTGGCGTAGACGAGCGACTTCACATATCCCCAAAGAAAACAATCCATTGATGTCTAATCACACGATCTTGGTGGCCAGTTGACAGGTCCATTCCGCAAATTATGCGCTAATCGAATGATACCTTCAATAAATGGATTGTGACGTGCGCTGTGTGGCATGTAGCGCCGTATTGTTGGAACCACATCTCATCCACATTTATGCCATCCAATTCGGGAACAAAATAGTCGGTTATCATGGCTCTATATTGGTCTCCGTTAAGGGTAACTGACTCTCCAGCATCATTTCGGAAGAAGTGTGGCATAATGATTCCACCAGCCCATAGAGCGGTGGAGTCATTGGGCCACCAAACAGGCAGTTTTTGTGGATGTAATGGCGTCTCATGTGGATTCTCTTCACTCCAAATACGGCAATTATGCTTGTTGACGTAGCCATTCAACCAAAAATGAGCCTCACTGAACAAAATTTTGCATGAAAATCAGCAGCGAGATCAATCCCATTTTCGGCCAATACATCAAAATCACGACGCATTGCATGGTCTTGCGGCTTTAATTCTTGCACAAGCTTGATCTTGTAAGGTCGTAAGCCAAGATTATTGCAAAATCTTCCATAAAGTTGATGGACAAAGTTCCAATCGCTGTGCACGGTGGCGAATCGATTCATTCGGGTCCTCTTCAACACTTTGCTCTACAGCGGAAATTGTTTCTTCGGTGATCATTGTTCGACGTCTCTGCGGATGCGTATTATCAGATTGAGTAAACGTTGTGCGAAAACGATCCATGGTTGACCGATTAAATTGCTCTGATGGACGATTATGTCGACCATAAAATGGACGGAGCTTTCGGCAAACTTCGCGAACTGAACCAT
Source organism: Rhingia rostrata (assembly GCA_949824845.1). Lineage (NCBI taxonomy): Eukaryota > Metazoa > Arthropoda > Insecta > Diptera > Syrphidae > Rhingia > Rhingia rostrata. The sequence goes on from OX463757.1 coordinate 20,200,366, forward strand.
TATTTTCGAAATAAATTTGCAAGCGTTGTTCATTTGTCAACCTGTTCAAGATGAAATGCGAAACCAAACTGAATATAAATGACATTAGAGTTGCCCGATTTGACCACAAGATGTCAGTTTTATCTCTATTGGAAAAACCAACCTCTAAAAAAAACAGCCGTTACATTATCCTGCCTAAAAATTGAAAGCCTAAAAACGGGGACATATGGTGATAAAGACCGAATAAGCTAGCAATTCAGAGTCGATCCATATACTTTACGATAAGTTCCAAACTATGTGTCTTAACTTATATAACCCTACGTAATAGGGTGTAAAAAAAAGAAATTTAACTACTTAAGCACCACTGCGTAATACATAATCACCATACCTCTGTTAAAAATAAATCGGTTGTATGAATGAAAGCCGTGGAAAAGAATAGGGCTTACATCTGTTTGCGCACTGCTTAAAATCAGGTATTTACCCGCCGATTTGTGTGTGTTTTTTTTTGTAAGCCGCCTACAATATAGATCTGACGATACAACTTACTAGCATCGCTTGAAGAATTTGTTATTTAAATACAAAATTGGATTACTCACGTTTTCCATTCACAAAAAAAAAACAACAACAACGGAATCACTTAGACACCACTGCGTATACGTACTATTTTCCTTACTCCCCACTCTCCATTTTCACCATATAGCTGTCATTCATGAACCTATTTCCATCGGCATAAAATTAAATCGTACATCATTAGGGATACAAGTTGACCATCCCACACATGAAATTCCTCACTGTTTCACACACCATAAAGGGACAATTCTATCTCCTCCCACAACCAAACCCAAACCCAACAAAAGCTACAACAAAACTTTGTTTCGATGTTTCTTTTTGCCCACCACCAACTTCATCAAGGACTCTTACCGTACCGAAAATAGAAATTCAATTTAAACTGTGCCAAGGACTCGAGATTCGTTGGATTTTTTTTGTTGAATATTTCCCGTCATCACCACTATTCAGAGATGATGATTTATTTTAAACAGAAAAAAACACCCGTTGACACAAACACGTCAACAGAACTAAGGCCTCCGTGTGCCATCCTTACCGATAAATTAATTTCCACTTGTGCCTGCGTCACTATAAACACTTTTTTTCTTACTTCCCAATAGAGATGACAACTACAACAACGTCGATGAGCGACGAAAAAAGGCGCCGTAAATTGTCACTGGCACTTTAGAACTAAGTACTCGAAGCACATTTCAGAGGAGCACCCTCGACTGAGCACCACTTCAACACGACACGCCGACCGAGAATGGATGCGAAAGAGAAAACTTCAAACGCGTCGATATTGCGCTTCAAGTGACAGATGGATGCAGTTTTCTTTTCGTTCGTTTCTTTCTGTCAAAAAAAAAGAAAATCCCTGTGAAGGATGCAATCGACCAGTTAATGAGACTTTTATAAATCAAAGCAAATTAAGGACTCTTTTCGCTAGTGTATATTTTTTTTCGTTTCGTTTTAATGAGAGACTCACGCAAACTGAACCGACATCAGCTGGAGAAAAACTATTTCGGAATGTTCGTCCACCAGTGCGCGCCACCCTCGAACACAATGTGACATACAGTTGCATGTGTCATGCACATTACGAATCGTTTGGACTGCACATAGAAAAAAAAACAGAAAAAAAAAACGGGAAAATATGAAAACTCGAACACGCTCTGAGTAGAAAGAGAGCTTACCACCCACGGCACACAAGTGGACAGAAGAGCGGCGTGAGAGTCGCAACACACAAAAGGGTGAGAAGCGAGCAAAGCATAGAAAGCGCTCACGGAGGCGCCAGGCATTGGTTTCATTTCAATGATGCATTGGCATGGTGTTTGCACCACCCTAGCTGTTCTAGTTTGTTGTGATTTAAAAAAAAAAATAGAAAAATAAGGAAGAAAAAACAAAAATCCTAATCTGCATCCCTCCGATGTTGCTGTTAGCCATCGTCATCATCATCATTATCCAAAAACCCCGTCATTCCCCAAAGGAGGAAAGGGACTTTATTCCAAAGAGGGAGCAAAAAAAAATTATAAATAATAAGAGAAAAACACTACATGCAAACGAGGGAAGAAAGGACGAACACGAACTAGAACTACTACTGTTGGCACAGAGTGCGAGGCGAAAATTAAAGGCTCGAATATAAAGGAAGTTTATCCTAGGAAGTGAAACTCTCTCCGATGACTTTACAAGGAGCCGCTGTACTTAATGTTGGTTTTCCAAATTTCCTCAAAAAGGCAGTGTGGGACATAAGTAAAAAAAAAAACAACAACAAATTGGTAGTTTGAAGAGGGCTTGTGGTGGCCTTAATACGAAGGGATCTCGCGAAATTTTAATTTATCAACTTTATCAAGCGATTTGGAAGGTATGGGATGATGAGAGGTTCATTTTTGTTATTTTGGTAACAGTTACAGATATAAAAATGGTCTGCTGGCAAAAAATTGTCTAATTTTTAGACAAGACCGAACTCACCTGGAGCAATTAAAAGAGACTACCTAATTGGAGTAACAACACTTGATACAGAGTTATATCTGCCTTAACGAGGTATCCGTCGGAGCGGACAATTTTCCGCAACGCTTACTTCGTCGGAGGTTTAAATTCCATTCGAGATATGTATCATCGGAACAAAAATCACTTCACCACAAATCGTAAATAATTTCGGCAAAGAATTTGTGTCGGAGGAAATCTGAAAGAGAATTCCACTAAGTTGTCAAAAATTCCACGAAAAATGCATCTGAAGGCACTTCAACGCAATTCGCAGGTATGCGTTTCAAAATGTCGGAGAAATATTCCGAAAAGATTTTCGGAAGAATACCTTGAAGATAAAATCCTCCGAATCATGCAAAATCGGACAATTTTCCGCTAAGACGGATACCTTGCTAGGGCTGATAGTCTCCCAGCGTTTACTGTACGTTTGGTGAGTTGTCCTACAAACATATGTCCAATCGGAATCTTAGAAAGGTGCCTCAAACGTCCATATTGTGTGATCGGTTTAAAACATAAGCAGACTGAAAAACTGACGTGAATCTGTTAAGTGACAGTCAAGACGAAGGTGTTCGCAAAGTTATGTTTTATTCCACAAATTCTAAAGTGGGACCTCGTGATTAATAGCTAGTCATTCGATACTTTTGGATGTTTGTCAAACATTCGCAAGAGGTGGGGCTGTAAAACAAAAACCATACAAGTTTATACTTCCGGGATTTGAACAGCTGTACCCGAGTTTACAAGTCAAACGTACTAACCACTAAGCCACTGCATCCACAAGTGACTGCCGCAATCAGTAAAGTTGGTCTGTGTAATGTCAGAGATGTCACGAACGTGCATTTCTTCTTTTTGGAACGTTCCTGTTCGGTGTGAATGCACGGCCCCTAAAGAATTGCTTGATGAAAGCTTAAAATTCAATAAACAGTTATTAGTTGTCAATTTTTTTTTTTTTTTCCCCAAATGTGGATAAATCACTCAAACTGAATGTTCTGTTGTTCTGTGGAATGTGTGGAATGTATCAAATGAAGTAAAATCTGTGCAAACCGTATGGTCAAAATAATCCACTTATACAGGATTCACACCAACCCGAAAACTGAATTTTCGACAAGATGTTTCTTCGGACAGCGATTCTTCACAGTCGGCTACTGCGACTGCGAGTGCGACTCCGAATTTGAAGTTGGTGGTGCAGAGTTGATGATGGGGCACAGGCAAGGATATGCAATTGGTTCTCGTCATTCAACAAATGAATAATATAAACGAATGCTTAATTATGCGACAAGGCATGAGTTTCTTGCGTTGTTGCGCCCCTTCATTGTCAAGAAATTGGTCAATAGCAGGTGGCCATGGCTCAGAGGGTTGACTGCAAAGCTGCTGTTCAAGCCCCAGCTTCGGCAGCATTCTTTTTCTATAAAAATCGCCAGCTTATCTGAAGTCAAAATACAAATATTTGGCGCAACAGGCTCATTAGTACCCAGGGCCGAGCTTTCTCACAACCATTCATGTTTGCGTGTGTACTTCTGACGATGGCGGGACCTCCTGTTTTATGCCGACTCCGAACGGCGAATTTGAGATAAGCTTTTCTTGACAATTGATACTACTTGGATATTTTGCCAGATTATCACAAGATGAGGGCAAGTGGAAAATCATTTAGGTGTTGCTACGGCCGGGAATCGAACCTAGAACCTTCTGCGCGGCAGTACATCGCACCAACTATCGCGCCACTGAGCCCGACCTTATCTGAGGCCACCTGTGCGATAATAAGAGACAATATAAATCTATGTTTCCTCTTTTGTGCTACGTAGGTTTATGTTATATGGTTTTCCTATTATGTGTCTGTCTCTCTCTGTTGTAAAAATGTCTTGCTATGTTCCAGCCGATGGCGTCAGTCGCCAGTGTTGTTATGTGTCTGCAGTTCGTTGCATTCATGTGCGAAGCACTTTAATGTCAATGGTCAATAGTTCAACAATTGGACACCTTGCGGAAACCCATGACAGCATAAACACTAGAATATGACATAAAGCGGACATAGTTCTCCTTGAAGACAAAGTAATCCTAAAGGGAGATATCATTGAAGGTGACATCGTCACAGATTCCACCTGAGTCAAAAAGAAACAGACAACTTAGCTGGTTCTAGGAATGAAATTGTGTCTAGAACAGGTGCAAACTACGCTCCGATAGGCTGTTCCTCGAAGTTTACAACGCTTTTAACACTAGCCCATTTTTTTAATTCGTGAAAGTTCTACCGACACTTATAGCAATTCGTCCGCCTGGACATATGAATGCATATTTTAAAGTTCACAAAGATAATTTAAATATTGGTGCAACTAAAGTGGGTCTGGACGACAACGTTTGCTTGCAGTTTCCGTCAGAGCAGGGCTAATCATGTGCCAAAGTAAAATATAACTTCCCTTGCGGGATCAGTCACTTTTTATAATATAAATCAACTAAAAACGGTGGACAAAATTGGACCGGAATAAGCTGTATTTTTCCACGAAAAATCTGTTAAGAGATGTGATAAAGACAACTAAAAATTGGAGCTGTACGGAGAAGTTTTGGATATACCTCACGAGCTCTTATTCTTATACCTCCATTCAAAAAGGTAATCCGGTGCATATATTAGTTTACCTGTACGTTGTGATTTTAAATCGAGAATGACTTGTCCGATATCTGGAATAATTTGTCGTGACTTTTTTTTATCTATATGATTGGTTTTAGTATATTAGGGGGCTACATCTGTCTTAATTATTGTGGTTGTAGATCACTATGGGAGGTTATATTTTTACGTGACCAAAAAATACACCAGTACCCTAAAGACCTTCCCGCAACGCGTATCCCTTAATCTCTCGATTAACACCATACCACCAGCATCGAATGTCGAAGGACAATGGCAACAATGCCAACAAGCCGTAAGGTCAGCTCCTCCAACAAGAAACCCCTGGTTTGATGAGGAATCCCGACAGATGCTCGCAGCAAAGAACTAGGCCTACAAGGCTAAGCTGCAGTTGAAGACGAGAGCTGCCCTATAACTCTATAGGCAGAGAAGAAGGGAAGAACACCGGCTTTTCAGAAAGAAGAAAAAAGAGGAAGAAAAGCGCGCGATCGAGGATATAGAGAGGTGCCACTCCAGGAAAGACGTTCGCAAGCTTTACCAAAGTGTAAAACGTCAAAGCCAAAAATACAAGGCTGGAACAGAATCCTGTCGAGATTAACAAGGAAATATCGTAGTTGAGACACAGTCGATGCTGAGGATACGGAAGAACCACTTCTGCAGACTGTTGAACGACGATGACGAACAACATTCCGCTGTCAAGCAGAACGAACCATTCAATGTTGGCAACGACAACGTAAACTGCCAACCACCCGACCTGAGTGAAGTGATCTAATATCTAAACTGAAGCTTTATAAGGCTGCCGGAAATGACGGCCTTCCCGCCGAGCTTTACAAAGCCGGTGGAGATGACTTGGTAAGCAACATCCACCAACTCATAAGACGAATCTGTTCGGAAGAAAGTATGCCTGAAGAATGGAACCTCAGCATCGTTTGCCCGATCCACAAAAAAAGGAGACCCTCTAAACTGCGCCAACTACAGAGGCATAAGTATCCTCAACATCGCCTACAAGATCCTATCTGCCGTAATATGTGAACGCCTGAAACCATTTACCAACAACCTGATCGGCCCTTATCAGTGTGGTTTTAGGCCAGGAAAGTCCACAACCGATCATATCTTCACACTTCGGCAGATCCTGGAAAAAACCTAATATACCCACCACCTATTCATCGATTTCAAAGCCGCATACGACAGCATTTATAGACACGAACTATACAGAGCCATGTCTAGTTTTTGTATACCGCCCAAGCCCGTTCGTTTGTGTAGGATGACGATGGAGAATTCTCGCTGCTCCATCAGGGTCGGAAACGACCTCACCGACACATTCGATACCAAAAAAGGATTTAGGCAAGGCGATGCGCTGTCATGTAACTTCTTCAATCTGATTCTTGAGAGGGTTGTGCAAAACTTACAAGCCAACACCAGAGGCACAATTTTCCAAAAATCTGTACAACTACTAGCATCAACGAAATTGGCATCATTGGTAGGACCAAACGTGATGTCATAGCCACGTTTGCTGGTATAGAGAAGGAAGCAGCAAAAATGGGTTTAGCAGTAAATGAGGGGAAGACGAAGTATATGCTGACAACACGAAGCAACACACAACATCGACGAATTGGACAGATCGTCACCATTGACAGATATAACTTTGAGGAAGTACGGGACTTTGTCTATCTGGGCTCCAATATTAACTCTGACAACAACATCTCTTCAGAAATTAAACGAAGAATTACGTCAACCGCTGTTTCTTCGGGCTAAGAAGGCAATTCAGTAGTAACGCCCTCACTCGAACTACTAAGGAGATCCTATATAAGACCCTAATCATCCAGGTCTTGCTGTACGGCGCTGAAGCATGGACCGTCTCAAAAGCGGATGAAGAAACCTTGGTCGATTTGAGGGAAAAATTCTTCGAAAAATCTTCAGTCCCGTTTACGTTGACGGGCAATGGAAACAAAGATTCAACCAAGAGCTATACGAGCTGTACAGCGACATGGCCCTGGTCAAAAAACTCCGCACTGGACGTTTAAGATGGCTAGGGCATGTAGAACGAATGGACACCAATCAATACTCCGGCTCGCAGCCAGACGTCGGACGCAGTAGAGGAAGACCTCGCCTTAAGTGGCGCACACAAGTAGAAACCGACCTCAACCAGCTTGGAGTGCGCAACTGGAGGCAGTTAGCTAATGACCGGGATAATTGGAGAGGCATGTTGGTTGAGACCCAGAAAGCAAAGACCCTAAAGATAGCAAAAATCGTTGGTTATTTATCACACAAATAAAAGGTTGTGGCTCACCGAAGATCCCATCGCTTTGTGCTTGTTTCATTCAATTAAAAAAAAAAAAATGTCGACAAAACATCACTTTTAAACTAACCACCGACTAATAGGTAATGGAGAATACAGTCAATTGCCACCTTATGACCTATCTCCGCAAAATATCTTCGGTCTTCTCAAAAATCATGGATAGAGCCTGGCATAATGATAAAAGATGGTGCTAATTGCCTAGTATTTCTATTTGTTTTTCTAGATTTAGCTAATATCTACAAGCATTCCATTCGTTAATGATTTGTATACCACGCACACTGCTAAATAGGCGGTCCATCAACATCCATGTCCTTACTTGATCGAGAAGCGCCATGCTATTCAATTTATTTACAACCCATCAATTTGTTGATCAACTCCTTCGCTGGAACACCACAGGAATGTAAGGAAATAGGTCTTTGGCACTCTCGGTACATGAATCTCTTACGAGTTTGGGTGTAAATAATTTAAGATTGAAAATGCAAACGTCAAATGGTGTGACGACACTTTCTCTAGAATAATCTTTAATATTCAGAACCCACCACGTTCAACTTCCATTCCATTCCATGTAAAGCTGACAACTAAATGCACAATTTCCATATTGATATTCTTATTTCTGAAACATACAATTATGTCATGGCTCCTAGAGGGAATAACACATACAACGTGTAACAACTACAATAAAGTGTACGACTAAAAAAAAAAAAATTATTTACAAATGCCACAGCAGTGTCCAAGTTTGAGATGTTCACGAGACGTCATCTCTCTTCATTCCCATGCCTACCATTCGGCGAACTAGAATAACGCAAACAGATCTTCTCGTCCCTTGTGGCACAGCTTTCTGTCGTACGACGGGCCTAACCAACGACGACGTTGCTTCTTTCAACAAACCACCAAGCCACCCACTCAACTACCAACACTACAACCACCACCGTCGCTTCCGGCCGGTGATTGTGCACGTAAACACTTTTTGAAAGATTGTACTGAAACTTTGCATGCATCAGCGTGTTACTTACTGTGCTGCCAGTGAGGAGATGATTACTAGCCTAGGCTCCTAGCGAGCCACTAAATGCTGCAGAGAAAAACACGGAAACGCCGTGCTGTGATAGTGTGATGCCATTGATGATGTACATGCCACATGCCATCTTGTGTGCATGACACAGTTAAATGTTTGCGAATCGATGAATATTTTATGAGAATTCATCGTCAATTCTTTGCCGGGTAAGTTCACTACGAGAGGGAAGTGGCACATTGTCCTTTGTTAATCCATCTTCAACAGCTAACCTCAACTTGCAAGTGTCAAAGTGACAGAGTAGAGGATAATACCCTAACCTCAGTTGGTGTTGCCACTTTGCCACAATTATGAAAGGGACACACAAAAATTGTAAAAAAAAAAAAAAAATATATCCCCTACCTCGGATCTCAAAAATAGCTCAGGATTCAGGAGTAAAATGTTCTGAGCAAGCAAGATAAAAGGTAGTCTGCCCAATAGACAACTGGCATCGTGAAATTTTTGTAATGCACGACTCTGAATCAGCGACTAATTTATCCGGCCAAACAAAATTGACAAGATGTCATCTGATGCTCATGGAGACTATGGCTTTTTAGCAGGCCTGCCACATGAGCTGCTCCAAAATGTTTGGAAAAAAGGTCATAGAAGAATCTTAATATCAAGAAATATTGGCGAGCGGAGATGCCAACTGCAGCGCTAACTCCCATGGTGGATGCAGATAGCCCTGTTTCCAAGGGTGTCTAATAAATTTTCAAAACACAACCCGCAAGTGCTTTGGGAACACACGGCAAAAATGTTATTACGAAGCAACGAAGAGCCTCGGAAAGGGTTGATTTTATTGTTGGTGTATGGGAAGACATCCTTAGCAGGATTGTCAAAAACGCAGCCGACAGAACTACACGTATGGCAACCGACTCAGGCTAATTGACTTCGCTGCGGAACGAAATGCAACTATATCCAGCACACGGTTTCCTCAACTCGAAATTCATCAGGACATATGGCGGTCTTCAAATCAACGAACGGGCAATCTAATTGACCACATTGCGATAGATCTGAGGAAATCTAGTATTTTGGATTTTCGAACATTCCGGGTGGCTAACACTGACTCGGAGCAATACCTCGTTACAGCCAGGGAAAGACTGCAGGTATCCACTACGACACTCCAAATTAGAAATACCATGAAAAATAAAATGTCGAAAGTCTGCAATTTCAAGAAATCGGCAAGTCCTTCGAAGAACGCGTATCCCATAACCTCTCGATTAGCACCATACCACTAGCGTCTAATGTCGAAGAACATTGGCAAAGATGGTTGGTGAAGAATGCCGACAGATGTTAGCTGCCAATAACGAGGCCAACAAGGCTAAACTGTAGGTGAAGACGAGATCTGTCATTGAGCTCTATACGCAAGAAAAAGAAAAATACTGAGCAAGAAAAGCGCGCGATTGAGAATATGGATAGGTGCCATTCCAGTGGTGGTGTTGGTAAGTTTAAACAAAATATGAGGTCTTCAATCTCACTCTTGAAAGGATTGTGCTAAGCTCCCAAGCCAACAAAAGAGGCATAATCTTCCATAAATCGGTGCAACTACTAGCACACGCCGACGACATTGGTCGGACTCAAAGTGATGTCATAGGAACGTTTGCTAGTGTAGAGAAAATAGCGCCAAAAACGGATTATGCGGTAAGTAATTAAACATAAATGAAGGCCAAGTAAGCTGTCAACACGAGCGGACAGACAACACCGACGTATGGGACAGAGCATCACTATTGACAGAGGTAGTATGGGACTTTGTCTACCTCGTGTCAAACACTATTTCTTCGGGCTAAGGAAGCAACTTAGTAGTAAAGCCATCACTGGAACTACTAAATAATACTGAACGCCACAGTCCTGCTTTTAAAGCATGGACCGTATCAAAATCGGATGAAAAAAAAAAATTGACCAAGGATTTCTATATCCGCTTTTGAGACACTTTTGACCACCTTTTTATAAATCCCAACATGGAGTTGGATTTATTGACACCGTTTAAGTGTTTATTAAACTCCCATTTAGGATCAAAATAAACACTAAGATCTTTAAAACTGACTTCACGACAAAGAGTGTGCCGGGACTGATTATAATTAAAATTGTTGATACCGCACGTTCTCGCGAAAATGACATATGCTGTCATTAAGTAGGGTTCAGACTCAAACCGTTTCTAAGACACCATATGGTAAAACTATTTAAATCAGTTTTTAGTGAAAGCGAGTCGCTTAGATCTCCTACACATTTGAAAATTTTCATATCATCATCGAATACAATCTCGTGCGTCGTTAATAGCAAGTATAAATAAGATTGGACCTAAATGACTGCCTTGCGGTACTCCAGATTGGTCAACAAAAGGGTTGGATTTAGAGCCTCTAAATTTTACCTGATAAGTTCTACATGAGAGATATGATTTAACCCAATCTATGAAGCCTGGAGGGAATCCATATGCCTTAAGTTTAAAAATTATGATGTTATGTGATAACTGATAATAAGCTTTGGAAAAGTCAGTGTATATACAATCGACTCCTTTTTTATTTTCCAAATTGTTGGGACAATGATAAATAAAAGCTAAGAGTATTGTGACAGTGGATCGATTTTTTACCAAACCATGCTGTTCTTTACAAATAATGTTTTGACAGAGGAAGGCCAATTTATCACAAATAATGTGTTCAAATAATTTAGGAATGCAAGATAATTTTGAGATTGGTCTATAACTAGGGATATCTCCTCGATCACCTTTTTTAAAAACGGGTGTGACATATGCATTTCTGCATTGAGTTGGGAATACTCCTGTGGCAAGGGAGTTTTTAAACATATATACTCAAGGTATGGCAAAAGAGCAACTTGGCATTGCTTTACGACTATTGGTGGGATTCCATCGGGCCCCGCAGAAATGTCATTTTTAAATAAAGAAATAAATTCAAGAATAGTCTCATCGTCAAATGTGACGTTGCTGAAACTAACTTGAGGACAGTCATTGAGATAACTGAAATAAGATTCATATAAAACTAGAGGGGTATCAATATATGATTTACTGAAATTGTTTGCGAATAAGTTTGATACAGTTTGGGAGCTCGATGTTTTTGAATTATTGTAGGAGAAGTTGGCTGGGTATCCATCTGTTTTTCTCTTCGAATTGACTAATCCCCAAAAGCGTTTTGGGTCATTTTTAAGAGCGTTCTCCATACTGACTATATAGTCATTATATAAACTATTAGACATCGCAGAGAATTTATTAAAATATGTCAGGTGCTTATTATAATCGTAATGATTCAGGCTTTTTACAAAATTATTCCAAGCCCGGTTACGTCTGTTACAAATAGACTTAAGCTCTTTTGTGTACCAAGGATGCTGAATTTGCATGCAATCCTTTATTATAGTATAGAAGTTTTCCACAGCTTTTTCTAAATTGGAAAAGCCGTCAATCTTCACATTCGAATGAATAATTTCTTCGGATAGCTTTTGAAAGTTTGCTTTCCGAAAGTCAAAAGAGTATGAACGATCATACGAGTCAGCATTTTCGTACAGATGTCCGCCTATGTCAATAAAAATATCTAATGGAGGATGATTTTTGTCTATTTTAGTCAAGTATACTGGCGTTAAGCCATGTTTCAGTTAGGGAGATTATGTTACTTTTAATTTTTTTTATTTAAGAACCTGTCAGCACTGTTCTTTACAGTTGTTGTCGAACTAAAAATGTTTTTAAGTTTTTTTTTCAAACTCGCTTTAATAGTTCAATTTCGTTTACGTCTTCACAAAAACTACTCAACAGATTTCACATATGATTGTTCGGTAATTTTTATGCTCGATGTCAGATGATGTCAGAATATATGACACTTCTAGATGAAAAGTTTTTAAGAGGACAAACACTTTTCAACAGACTTTCAAACCACTAGACGTATTCTAAAATAAACGCATTTGCGCTACAAAAACATTTTCTTTATAAACAAAAATTTACAAAAATAATAAAAACTAACAAAACAAATCCAAAACAAACCCAAAACACACTCAAAATGACAAGAAACCACTCCCAACCATGCGTCTACTTTATATAAAACTCAAAAATCAATGCAAGCATCTAGCAAACGTCATCTATCGGACAAATGGAACATCTCATACCTTGAACTCAACAACCGCTCAGCCTCGTCGGCAGTCATAGCATCTGGTAGACTATCTTCGCGTCCCATCTCGAGTGAGTCGCCCACTCGATTGCGACGTTCCTCCCGCTGCTCGTTCAACATGTCCTCATCATCATCATCATCTTCGCCACCACTCATGTCGGCATACTCGATGTCTTGCATATCGAGTGGCAATCCTTCGGACAGTGGTGGTGGTCGTTGCGGTAATGCCGGCAGTTCAGGACTCTCGAACTCATCTTGAGTCTCGAGAGGCGCCACAGCCGGTGGTTTCTTAACTGGCGATAAGCTCACACTGGGAATCGAAGCTGACGATGACGGTGGTGGCGACTTCGATGAACTGCCGCCACTTATGTCGGAACTCCTTCGACGCAATGGACTTGGCGGAATTTTTGGTGGACTCTGTGCAGGTGATGCAATCTCCTTGACTACAGGTTCGCCGTGATAGAACAGCTCTGCTGGTGGTGGAATCTCGGGTTTAATAACCGCATAAACTGTTGTTGTCTCTTGAGCGAAGCCATTCGCATGGAAACTCTTGTGCAAGTCTACCTTTGCCGTCTCATAGAGTTCAGATTCGCCAAATACCTCACGACTTTCGCTACCATCGGGGTTAAGCCTATAGCCAACGTCGACGTAATTCAGAGATGGCTTCTCTTCGTTATCGCTGCTGTATTGCACTTTACCGGCCGCCGTTGGGGATTGCATGGATTTGTCAATCTCATCGTGGGTTGGACTATTTTCTGACGATGTCGCTACATACTTCGACTCGAAGTCATAGGCCGGCTTGAGTTTGGCTTTGATTTCGGGTGACGGTTCATTGAATCCACCTTCGTCGGTACTCACTGAACTGATGATACTAGCCGGACGAGATCCCAGACCGGCAGCTGGCAGATTTAAACAAATGCTAGACACCTTTTTAATTCTGGGTACTACTGGCTCCTGTTGGGGGCTACTGATCGAGGGCTCGATATCACTGTGTTCAGATGATTTTTGAGTTCGCCCTGGAAATAGAAAAAAAAAATCATAAAACTTAGTGTCAAACTTATACATTTGTGTCAATTGAAAAATGTTTCCAAAAATGGACGACCTAGAACTGTTGAAGGAGTTTTTTTTTATTCTTGAAAACTGTCAAGATCCCGATGTTGTGTTTAGCGAGCGACCATTAGAAAGAGAATTCGCCAACATGTGGTTGTACAAGCTTTGCAATGACATCTATCGTGGAATTGATGCGAATCGTCTGAGAAATATATACCTGATGGAACTATCCAAATGTATAGATCAAGGGGAGCTGGGTATAATCTTTAAGAGAACACCACCAAAGGATGTATTACCACCCTTAAAAGAATCCTTCAATTTCGAAATCGCCTGTCAGCAGATTCTACATGACATGCAAGTTGCCGCTGCCGAATGCCTTCCACTGACAACTCCAAGACACTATGAGACCCACATGAGTACCAAAAAATTTGATAATAATCGCGGTGCTTGTGCATATCTTGCAGTATCACTAGGTGACCCAAAGGACGGACCAATTTGGACACAAATGGAGAGTAGCAAGTCGTTTGAGCAGACCAGTCATACCGATGGGAAAACTACTTTTGGAGCGTTTTGTCTAGAAGCCATCGCTTATGAGTTGAGTGGAATTTCTAAGCCAGGTGAATGCCAGGAATTGGAAAAACAGCTTCGCAAGTATTTTATTAAGAACTATGATACGAAAGCTTTGACTTTACACGGAACTGAATTGAGAAATTTTTTGTTGCTGAACCTCCAGACGGATTTAATAAAAGCCTTGGCTAGTTGTCCTTAGAGAGATTAAATGTATCCTCAGAGGGGTTAAATGTATTTTTATTCTTTTCTGTGCATAAATGTTTTAGTTTTCCTTACTGTTAGCCTGTTTAATTGATGTCTTGAGCAGTGGCTGTAATCTTATTTAACTTCTCAACAATCAAAGCCATCCCACGATTCAAATACTTCATGTATCACTTGAAATCACTTGCACTTAACCCTTAAAGGTTATAAACATCACTCCACAATCATTGGCTTTGATAATCTTTTAGGATTGAGGCTGAAGGGAAATGATGAAAAGGATGACTACAAATTTGAAGCTGGGGTATGATACGCTCTCTGTAGATTGTAGTCATCAGAACATATTCAAGAGGGCAAGGAAATCTCGATTCGAGTAGAACTTCTAAATTTCGTTGGAAGTGACAGTGAAACATGATTACAACGCTCTTCAAGCTTAAAAGAATGACACTAGACTTGATTTAGATACAGAAACAACCGATAGATTCTAACGTTCTTCAAGCTTGAACGCATGCTGCTAGACTTGATTTAGGATTAACAGGTAGGTTACAGAAGCAACATTTATTTCTAACATTTCTAACATTTTTCAAGCTTGAGCGAATGCTGCTAAACTTGATTAAGTAGGTTACAGAAGCAACCGCCCAGATGTGCCTAGATTATATGCAAAAATTCAATCGTATTCCAGGTTCGGACGAATATAGGTATAAGCTTTATCTTTAGCAACTTCTTTATGTTTTGGCTCCAACCAATGGCTGGGACAACATAAATGGGGAACATGGAGCGATTAGATTACTCAAGATCAACTTCTTTCATTTCTGATTTAAATCTTGCCTTAGAGACAGAATTTTTGGAGCATTGAACTCAATATATGTACCACAATTAAGGTACATTATGACTTTGGGCCTTGGTTGTGTATGTAGTCTTTAGGTATTATTTTGTCAAAAATTAGCTAACCGTGAATAAATAGTCCGAGAAGGAAGGTGATTTAAACCATTGAAAAACAGAGTTGGTGACAAAACTAAGCCTTGAGGTACTCCACAGTTTTTGGTAAAAATCGGTAAAATTAATCATCAATTGCTACAGTGACCTAGCAGACCTAGTTATTGCCAGATATTTCATATCATTTTCAATCAGAATACCAAGAAGGGACGAATGGTCGCCAGAGACTGTTGCATCCAGCTTGGAAGCAGCGATCTACACTCATGTGAATCAAAAAATGGAAAATGGAGTAGACTCTGGGGTTAGCTCTGAAAAGATCGGGCTGGTATTTCAAGTAATCTGTGAGGTAGGACATAATAATAACAGGCAAAGAAGATTTCTTAACAGCTTCTGCAAAGGATAGGACTGGAGTGACTATCTCTTTCGGAAACACGGAGTATCACATTGTAATCCGCCTTTTGTATCACTATACAGCTCCATCAACATTTTTTCTTTTCACGAAGGCCGCACGAGTTGGCGCCTTATCCGAGCGCAAACAATCCGTAAAACCGAACCTTACACTGCTCTGTTTGTAGCTAAGTCTCCGATTGTTAGTTCAAGCCTTTTGTGGATTTTCTCTGTACATGTCATAACTTGGTTGAAAAACTTCGCATTGCATATACAAGGTGGCGCAAAAGTAATCCTCCTATCAGAAAATGCTATAAATTTTGTATAATGGGATGATGTGGCTAGGTATTGACACCAATATTCTGACTCGCAGTCTTCGTTTTCTAACCAGACGGCGCCGAACGCAATAGAGGAAGAACCGACGCGCAATTCAAAACAAAACGACTTCAACCAACTTGAAGTGCTCACCTGCATGCAGTTAACTAGGAACCGAGGACCCTCAATGCAAAAGAGTTTTCGAAGAATTTTGAGCTTGAAACATCCGAAAAGCTTTCCACGCTGGTTACGTCTATGTAAGCTTCTACCCATCTTCTTCTTCTGTATAAAGCCTAAGTACTGCCAGCTCTGGTATACTGTTCGCATATTTGAGTTCGACCTAGCAAAACATACACTGAACTTACTTACTTACGCATGGGAAGATAATTTAGGGCGCCCGCATAGGGCCAGTAAGTTAGTTATGTAGTTGATAAGTAGGCTAGTTTTTTTCATGAATTTTTGTCTAGCATGTAAGTTAGTTTTAATATAAAGTAAAATAAAAATGAATACAAAAAAAATAAAACGCTATGCGAAGATGTTCAATACCCATTATAGAAAATTGTTCGCATGACTGTTCGCATTGGGAGAGCGAAAACTTATAGCAGATATGTCTTTTAATTGCAGTTATTATAACGTCAGATGTGCGGAGGAGTTCAGAGAAATCATCCCTAAGCTCGTTGCAATCCAACGAGATACAGACACGCAGTTTTGATACAGAACAAGCAAACAATAGGATTAACTTCGAGAAGACCTATTTCCACCAACTTACAATATAAAACAATTCAAGAGCAGAGTCAATAACCGTGTGTCATCTCAGGGTGCTCCTCGAACGTTTACGGTTCGCTTCACCTGAGAAAAGTTTTTAAAAAAAATATGTTTTGTAAAATCTTTCTAGATAGCCCAAACTTTAGTTTAAGGTTCGCCTTGTATCTTTAAGCCGTTATGCAAAGGAGTGCGAAAAAAAACATCACGGAGACCATGTTATTGCGAATTCCCTAGTTTCGCTCGAACATCGTAAAAAGGCAAAGTGACTGACTGATCTTTTGCTGATTCGGAGACGACAATGTCACCTATGGGTTATCAAGGGAGGACAACCCAAAGAATTTTGTGGTCTTTAGTATCTCAGGAAAGTCAACCACTCTTAATACATTCCCAGAAGGGGTGTAGTTTAATCTGAGTCTTCCGATAGTATTGTTAAGGATAACCACTGGTCCTACTTTTGGTAAAATCATATAGAAAGCTTTGTGACAACGAGGGTTTACCAAAACTGCCCTCAAAAACAACCTTCCACCTAATAGACAGTAATCAAAAGCGTGCAAAAAAAAACACATGGTAGGCAAAGGCAAAGGTATAGCGATTCACTCGAACATCTTGTCAATTTGATAGACCATTTGTTGATCCGAAAACCGGCATGTCGCCATGTGGATATAAAAATAAGAAATCTCCCGGATGGTTATTGCGGCCAAAGTACATTAATCTAGATCCATTGGCATAAGGGGTTGAATATCCCGAAAATACTGTTCCAAGAGTCCCAATGGTCCTTACTTAGCTCACATCATATATTAGCAGGAACTATACTCTGTCAAATGCTTTTGTAACTTCTACACCAACAATCCTACATCCATCCTTTGAGAATTCAACGGTTTAGTTTCTCACATACACAACCTCCAAAATCACCTGTGGAACGATTCTATAGAAAACCATAACAAGCTAAAGGGCCTCCTAGAATGCGTATCTGTAGCTAAAGCTTGAATCTGAGTCCGAAGTTAAAAACAAGGCAATCCGTAAGCGCCTTCATAATGTGTATCTTCGTGAATCTGTAGCTTGAAGTTGAATGGACGGCAACTTCATACAAGAAATGCATCTCTCTTTTGACAGCAGCACAAGATACCAGCTATAGATACGCATCTGGGCGGCCCTTAAAAAGAAGGTCGGCAGTGTTAGGAGAAGACTGATCGCAATTTTTGAATTTGCTAAGCATGCGGAGATTTGCATTGATCCTGAACATACCAACATGGTCAGCAAGTGGAGGATTACCATCTGGACCTGACGCTTTATGTTTAAAATTTCAAAGACGGTAAATAACGAGCTTAAGAAGCTTAACCATGTATTCAAAGAAATAAGTGAGGAGAACCTATATGGTATGTTGAAGTTAGCTGCGATTAGCTTTCTCTTAGAAATCCGTGATACGATTTTATTGTTGATGAGAGCACAACCATTTATTCGAAAGGTCAACAAGTCTTGCTGCCTAAAGGATATTGCAACATTTTCTCTTTGGATTTTGAACACACAGGGTTTATCAAGTCTTGATACTTAAATGTGTCGTCTTTATCGCCATAAGCCGAAAGTCACCTAATTCTTTAAGGGGGTAAAATCACAAGTCGTATAGCACCAACGTCCTAATGTTCAAATGTATGCTTTTGTATTTTCTTGGGATACAATTCTTTGTCACATGTTGGTTTAAATCCCCTTCATGCCAGCAGTGGAATTTACAAAAAAGCGATCGGTACAAATCCTAACAAAAATAGAGTTAAGGCTGCCGAATTATATTGTTGTCAACCGTTTACCGGATGTTGAACTTAAGACAACATAATATTCTGACGCTATAACCAAAACAATTTTTGTTTAAAAATATCTCCAGAACTTTTGTCTACGTGCGTAAAATCTAAGGCGTCATGAAGTCCATGATTCACAACAAAAAGTGATTTATGTAAAATTTTTTTTTTTTTTTATTAGAATATTCAGAATGTTGTGACGGATTTCTCCTGGTAAAAAGGTAAATTTAGCCACGAGGGACATTGCAAAATTAACCTGAGGATATAGTTATATCTAACGTGTGTATATTTTTTGACATTAAAAAAAAATCTTAGAAAAATACATGATGACAGACGAAAAAGAACGCCCCCAGAAAATTTTCTTTCTATTTGTAGTGTGGTCAGAAGAGACAAATTCTTTAAATACCAACGACAATATTTTAACGCAAGAACCTATAAAAAAATGTTTTAAGTCGCTTATAAGACGTCAGAAGTCTATAATGTTCAAGGCTGATAAAATTAAATTACCGTAAGGTGGTCTGATTTGCAACATCTAGTATAACAGGTGGCTCACACTGTATGCCCGTTTCGGAAAGAGTAATTGACTTTAAAAATGGCGCCAATGTCAATTCCGTTTTGACATTTCTGAAGCAAATAGAATTCGAATTTGTGTGAATGATCAATGGAATGGCGTACATCTGAAAAAAATTAATGGCGAAATGATCGCTTTAAGCCATGCATCCATTTATTATATTATATTCCAAAGATAAAGTCTAGGGAACGACAAAAAAAAACGATTTCTGGGGGCATGAGCGGTTCGTACGTACTTGCTCCTTGCGCATTCGAATTTAAAATACGACTTTACGAACTCATTTTATGTACTGAATTTAAAGGAAACCAGTGAAAGCGTTCATTATGCAAAAAAAAATATCGTTATTGACAAGACTGACAAGCAAGTAGAAGATATGTATTAGGAGCGAGTAGTGATTGCTCAGATCAATCTGAATTATTGCGAGGCTGAGCAACGCCTGCTAGCCCAGACGAGCATGGAAAAACAATTTTACGTCGTCTAGTCAGCGAACCCTTGTAGCTGTAAGTGGATCTACGGTGGAAAAACAAAAAAGTGGCGGTATGGACCTGTAGAGACCATTCAGAAAATTAGAAGGAGATTTTAAATCGTGGGCCATAGAATGGGGCAGTAAGACAACGAAAACAAGAGACTAGCACTGCTCAACAAAGGCGCAAAAATATCTATCGGAAGCGGGGTCTCTTATTGATAACGGGTGATTTTTTAAGAGTTAAGTTTTCAAGTTGGCAGCACTGGTTAGTAATGGCGTCTAAACGTCATCTGTCAAAGTGAAAAGTTGTCAGTATACTCTGCCATTTAATTATGCAAAGACTATCAAAATCCGAGCTTTGTGAAAAATGTGACCTTTTGTTACGAATATATTATGGTCGGCATAATCGACCTGGTGAATCAACAATTCGTGCTGTTATCTCGATTTTTTTTTTACTCAGTTGGCTGAGTTGAACTTGGTTGACATGTGGTTACATCAAGACGGTACCACCTGTCACACAGCTCGTGAAACAATGGACATGTTGAAGGATGAATTTGGTGAGCAGCTTATCTCTAGAAATAGCCCTGTGAGTTGGCCGTGAAGATCATGCGATTTAAAGCCTCTTGTTTATTTCTTGTGGGGTTATGTAAAGTCGTTAGTCTATGTGGACAAGACGAACGCGATTAAAGCGATAACATAACACGCGTAATTCGTGGAATACAGTCCGAAATGCTCGAAAAAGTGACGCAAAATTTGACCTTCCGAATGGACCATTTGATAAGGAGCCGCGGACAACATTTACATGAAGTTGTCTTTAAGACGTAAATGGCAAGGGCCTACTTATCGACTACAATAAACATTTTGAATATTTAATGCAAATTTGAGTTTTTTTACTCGATTTAAAAAAAAAACTATGCTGAAAAAATCACCCGTAATAACCTTTATAAGCAGTACCCTAGCAAGAAGAACAAAACTACCCACAGCGACCACCAGGCTGTTATTATTGAGTTCAAGTAAGAAAGCTCTGAGAACTTGTGGCAATCAATGGCCCAAATTGGAAGAGCAAATTAGTGCTCGAGGAACTTATCAAAAAAAGTACTCAACTGAGACTGGGAGCGGTTGATAATCTAGCCCTAAAATTTACAGTACTTAGGACATCTGCACGCAACGATTTTGTTTCAAGGAGAAAGCATATCACACACTGCTCGCCATACATATTACTGGTTGAACAAGGTGAGCCCTTTAAAGCCTATCGAACAAATTGACTGAGTGCCTGGCGAAAAGTGTATGCTCCAGGGGACAACCGGATTTCTATCAGAAACTTAAACCTTCAAGAACGTCAGGAAATGTTTAAGCATGGCCATAAATAGCTTTAAGAAGCTATCGCATGAAGGAAAAACAAATCCATGGACACAGGGATTATGTATTTATATCTGGTATAACAAAAGTAAAATACTATCAGCCCTATCGAGGTATCCGTTGAAAAAATTTCCGAAAGTCAATTCCGATCAGAACTCAGTTTACCAGCGAAGTATCCCTTGCGGAACAAAATAAATGACAATCTGTCAGCTGTGAATTTTATAAGTGTGAAACGTGATTGAAAAAAAAATATTTGAACACATTTTCCTTGTTGCGTTATTGTCGTTTTTTTTTTTCTAGTGCATGATTTTGTTGTAGTATACAAAATTATTTCATTTATTATTTTACGACAAGTTTGGGGGTGGTTTCCATTTTCGTAAAAGTTCCGCAACAATTTTTCGTCGGAGAGCTTCCGAAGAAATTCAATGCATAGCTGTCAAAAATTATTGACTTAACGCATTAAGCCGTCGCGCGATCATGTGCGACGCATTTCGTCAGAAGATCCACTCGAAATGCAAAACAGTTTTGGGTTGGTTTCCATTTTCGTAAAAGTTCCGCAACAATTTTTCGTCGGAGAGCTTCCGAAGAAATTCAATGCATAGCTGTCAAAAATTATTGACTTAACGCATTAAGACGTCGCGCGATCATGTGCGACGCATTTCGTCAGAAGATCCACTCGAAATGCAAATCCGAATGGATACCTTGGCACAAAATTCTCCGATATCGAACAAATCGGAGAAAATTTTGTTCCGAACGGATACGTCGATAGGGGTGTATCCGTATATAATATTTTAAAGTTAACTTAAGTGAAAAACTTACTCCACAGAAGAAGTCCTTAAACTGATTATCAACACAGCTGCATCGAGGGAAAACGATGGCTATTTGGAACAAAGAAGTACTGCTCAGTTGTCAGCCTAGATCACGCGGTTTCTTACGAACCATGGCGGAAGGGTCAAGAAGCAGCTGCACAGAATCATGCGCGTCATCTCACCAATCTGTCCACAATGTCAAAACGAAAAAGAAGATGCAGAGCATGCAATTTATCTACTACTGCCCAACCATATAGATGGTATGATGATCCTCTGTCAAATGAAACGTGGAACAAAGCTATAACCTGGATCCATTACCAATTGAGGACAATTGATCATCTACAACAATATAACGCCGAAGAGGTGAGTACCGACTGCGAGGCTAACCAAACCCGCGACCTAACACCTAATGACAGTCCCGCGGAGTGAGTGGTAGCAAAAATTTAAAAGTCATACAGATGACGCACTGCATACATGAAATTGTTCTACGGTAGGTCACAATGGCACAGCCCGCCATATGTCTGGATCTCGTTTCTAATGTGTACAGGTGCACATCGACCGCCTGTACCATGAAGCTGGTTAGCAAAAGTTTCTGTTTGTTGTTTTCAATGCGTCATCTGTATGACTTTATAATCTTTGGTGGTTGACAAGTGTTGGATGTATTTTAGTACGTAGACGCATTCCCTGAATTGATTAGTCAGGAATCTTGCACGAGATATTAGCATAATTTTAAGCTCTCACATCATGTGGCGCAACCACAAAAAATATAGGCTTGGCCACTGTACATACGATAGGCATAAAAGGGCCTTTCAAAAAAAATCGTTAATACCTCACAGACAGTTGTTTTCATTGCATTTTAACACCGACCAGGGCTTTTTGAAAATCCCATAGTAAAATAGTGATTTAAGACAATTTTTGCAATTCAACTGGCTCTAAACTTTGGCATAAAAAATGTGAACCTCTATAAAGCCTGTTTAATGTTTTGTTTATAAAAAATGATTTGCCTCGTGCAGAATTGAACGATTATTATGACAAATTTACATCGATTGTATGAGTTGACGAGTTCAAAGTTAAAATTGTCTATTGTCATCATTAATATTACTATTTCTCTACCTTAAAGTTGGTTAAAATCTCGTGTTTGATTTGTTCTCGTAACAATTACCTGCTCTATAAACGCTTGAATTTAGACAATTTACACTTCGAATTCTTTAATGTCAACAAACCTTAATAAATTCACACAAACCACTTGAAGAACTTCTGTCACTTCCTGTCACTTGAACGATGATTTTCAAACCAAAAATGCGTCAAAATTTCCCAATAAAGCAGACGCCCTTCAAAGCTGCATAAATATAGTTCCGTTTTTCATTTTGATTTCTAGCCATCTAGTTATAAATCAAGTGGCCTAATTTTATTTCCATCAAATAAATCGTTGTAATGGAGTGATTTTAATTTAAAAATATCACAAATCTCTAACACCTCCAGTTCTATTTAGATGTTCTGAAAAGTTGCCATCTAAGTTTGCCAACCATTTTTTTTTCTTTGTCTGTGTGTGTGTAAACATCCGCTATTTCATTGTATCTACCCTAAGCGATGGGAAAAATCAAAATAGCAAACGACAAGCAGCACACAGCTGTAGCACTTTATCCCGAGTGTTAAATACGATTGAGAATGTCTCTCGAAAAAATGTTTTAAAAAAAAAGTCAAAACAAAGAATTTCATTCATTCCCAGACGAAGAAGACGAAACGCTACATAACGTCATGCAATTAAAAGTCATAATGATGATCTTAATCTTAGCAGATTGCGAAATTAATTTCGTTTTTCATTTATTTTAGTTTATTTCAAGAGAACACACTGGCGCATACAAACCTCGACAACTGGTGCATAATTTACGAACGCTAAGGCACATGATGGTTGCGTTCAGAAACGTAAATCGATTACAGAAAAGTTATCTTAGAATGATGAAATCGTTCTTGATGCTGCTGCTGCTGCTGCTGTTGAGACGTTAATGATGCAGATTACGTTGAAGTTGATGCACATGTCGGGTGCTTGCACTTATATAGTCACTTGCTTTGTTATTTTTAATCTCGTACGTTATTTATATCGAATTTGATTCACAAAAATTAAAACTTTAATGGCTAGACCCCGCCAACACTTTTATGGTTCGTGGGAATTTTTATTACACCGCTCGAGCTGCTGAGAAAACGATTGAGGGAGGGGTGGGGTTTGAACATTTAAATGGTCAATCATGTGCACGGCATTGATGGCGGTTGGCTACCGAAGAGGTTTATGGATTTTTATGGCACGAGTAATATGGGCTGTTAGGTTTATTATTGTTAATAGCAAAGGCAAGCACATGTAAACGCGGTAGTTTAGCTGTTAAATGGATTTGGATTATTTTTGTGGGTTGATAGGACAGGGATGGTACGGAGGTAGTTGAAAATCTTTCATTTATAACTAAAGTGAGTTTTACTTTTCAAGTTTTAAAGGGGTGAAAGTAAATTATTCTCATTGATAGAAAAGACGCATTTTTTGTGGTACCTTTCTTCTCAACTCTTCATAAAAAACTCTTCATAAAAAAAAGTTAAATATATTGGCGCAAATTTATAGTCAATCGATGTTTAAGGGTTCAACTCCACATTAGTTAACATCTAATTTAAATTAAAAGCTAGCTCTAACTTATTTTCATCAATAGACACTTTTTAACGTGGCGCTTATTAGTGTCGTACCACTAAGAGCTCTAAGTTAAACTTAACTAAAAAGTGACAGTTCTGACAATCAAACAAACCCAATTTCAGTGAACATTCTCAAACACACCTAAAAGTGACAGTGAAAATATTTCAGCAGTTTGTGCCTTTGCCCCTTGCCCGATTTGAAAATGACAGATGACATTACGCTAACTCTGCATTAAATAAATAAAGTGAGGTTTCGGTTGCTTTAACTTTAATGCAGAGTGATAACGCGTAAGTACACTTTTTGACGACTATAATTATCAAAACGTGTTAGTACACAAAGTCTACTATTAGCTACTATAAATTTGCGCCATTAATACAAAAACATAAAAAAAAACTCAAGCAATGGCACATAATACGAACTATTTAGTAGAAATCCAAAAAAAAAACAATTGGACTGTAAGGTATTTTAATTAATTCCATGTTTAGCTGGTGCATGATTAATCATCCTATCCAAACAGCGCCTTATATAAAAGAAATGGTGCAGCCGAAATACAAGTGCCAAACTTAAAGCTGCCACAAAGGAGACATTACTGCCATCCAGGAAATACGATGGGATGGATTGGGCCAAATGATGATGAACTGTGACATTTAAACGGTCGGTCTAGTCCCTGCAATAAAGGGGAATTCGCGAATAACGGTGGCTATTAGGTTATAAAGGTTTAAGGGCCGATGTTGAATGTGAACCACACCTAAAAGTCAAGTTTTTTCCTGCATTTCAGTTGACATTTCTCAATTTCAGACCAACTCAATATGAACCATGGAAAGATACAAAGTCGAGCAAGGCGTTAAAGTTATTCAGGCTTATTATGAAAATGGGCGTTCAAATCAAAATGCATATCGTGCACTTCGTGATTTGTTCGGTCAATTTCATCGTCCAAATGTGCGTGCAATCGGAAAAATTGTGCAAAAATTTGAGCAAACCGGGTCTGTAGGAGATGTGAAATCACCAGTGCATGATCGTACAGCTCGTACTGCAGAAAATATTGCTGCTGTTCGCGATAGTGTGGCTGAAGAGCCGTCCATCTCAACTCGTCGTCGTGCCCAACAATTGCACCTCTCACGCTCGTCGTTGATGAACATTATGCATAAAGACTTGCATTTACACGCTTACAAGGTGCAATTGACTCAGGAACTAAAGCCTCTTGATCATTTCAAGCGTCGTCAATGGTCAGAATGGTGGCAAGAAATGGCAACAGTGGATGATGGCACATTTCCTCCTCAGTGGATTCGTCAATAAGCAGAATTGCCGTATTTGGCGAATGATAATCCAAGAGTGATTGTCGAAAAACCGATGTACCCACAAAGAGTGACTGTTTAGTGCGGTTTGCTGGCGGCATCATCGGGCCGTATTTTTTTTCCAAAATGAGGCCGGTCAGGCAGTAACTGTGAATGGTGTTTGCTATCGTGCGATGATAACTAACTTTTTATGGCCCGAATTGGAAGATATGGATGTGGACGATATGTGGTTTCAACAGGACGGTGCCACTTGCCACACAGCTAACGAAACGATTGCTCTTTTGCGCGACAAATTCAATGGCCTTGTTATCTCACGTGGTGGCGATGTCAGTTGGCCGCCAAGATAATGTGATTTGACACCGTTGGACTTCTTTCTTTGGCGTTATTTGAACGAAAAGGTGTACGTTGATAAGACAGCAACGATTCAAGAGCTGAAGGATGAGATAATTCGGCACATTTACGGCTTAGATCCTCAATTATGCCTCAGCGTCATCGAAAATTTGGACCATCGGATGGGGTTGTGCCGCGGCGGCCATTTGGGCGATATTTTGTTTCATTAATAGTTGTATCATACCAATATTATCATAACAAAAAGAAATGACAATAATTTCCTAAACGATTTGTGTTTTATTAAAAATCAACATCGGCCCTTAAAATTTAACCACCCTTTATATAGCCTTATAGCTCATTAGCCTTATAGCTCATGCTTCGATAAAAGAAAAGGTTGATACCACTGAAGACTGCTTCCACGACTAAAATTATGATCCACTACCGAAAAATAAAGTCGAGCTGGGTGATTTTCACGATAAGGTTCGAAGATAGGACCTCTTTAGTTATATTGTCGGGCTTTACGCCCTGCAAAACACCACTTAGGGCTTGGTTAGTTGATTTTTCAGCGAAACGAAATGCCTGCATGATGGCATACGGTACGCTCATTGACATCTGTGAGTGGATATGGGGGTATACAGGCAATCTAATGGGCAAATGGTAGCCTTCCAGTATTCTGGATGACCAAACATACCGAGAAGCTAACAACTACTCGGTCCAATGTAAGAATAGCCTTCAAGAGACCGCCAAGACCTTTGCGAAACACGTATCCTTTAACAGCCAGAAAATAGGAACGTAATTCAAGGCTTCAGGTGAAAACTAGAGCTATCATTGAGCTTTATAGGCAAAGAATAACAGAAAAACATCGGCTTTTCATAAGGAAGACAAAAGATAAAGAAAAGCATGGAGAGATAACGTTTCATAGTCTAAAAATGTTTGTAAGACAGATGATGATGGATAAATCGTTTTTGAGTCACAGAATATTGAGGAACCAATAAGTTACTAACCCCGATCATCCCAGTCCTGCTCTACGGCGCTGATGCATGAACCTTATCAATAGCGAATTAGAAATTCTGGTCGTTATGTAAGAAAATCTTTGGTCCCGTTTACGTTGCCGGTCTATGGAGACGAAGATTCAAATCAATAACTTTACGAGTTGCGCAACACTAAGAACAAAACTCCGCATTGGACGATTAAAACGGCTTGGACATGTAGATCGAATGGATACTAACACTCCGGGTTGTCGATCCTTCGATTGCCAACCAGACACCGGACACAATAGAGGAAGACCTCGCCTTCATTGTAGAAACCGACCTCAACCAGTTAACGAAGGACGGGGTTAATTGGGGCACGTTCTTTAATTCTTTCGAAGATCCTTTCGTGTTATATAATCACTAATATTTGCGCCCTTGTTTCAATGTTTTAAACCAGACATAACCATTTTATATTTTAATGCAAACACACGTCAGTCAAGGTTTTAATTTTTATCATTGTCAAATCAGTACATGTCATGTCAGAAATGTCGGTAATCATGGCCATTCGATTTAAAGCCACTGCATTTTTTTCATCGGATAACGTTGAGTTCTGGGTTTGTATCAATAAGCCAATTTCGTTAGAGCACAGAGTTGCCAACGTTCCGTTCCGGCCGAAATGTGGGAAAGAGCGGTACGTCAAAATGTGTACCCCTGGAATATATTTCAGCTCGGTATCTTTATTATTTTCTTACGTCCTTATTGGAAAACCTTGTACAAAATCATTCGCAGGTTAATCTCAAATGTTATAGAGGAGAATATTGGAGAAAACCCCAACATACAAACCACCAAATATCAGATCATTTTCGTGTAAAAAAAAAGTTGCAATAATAGAACCAAAGGCTTTAACTCCAAGCCAATCAAAACTTTATTGCCACAAACATGTGAATACAATATGTTTAACTTACATCCGTTTTATTCTTCCCTTGCGTCGTTTTTAAACCTCGGTAAATTTAAAATAGCACAACTCTACAATAAAACCAAAACATGCCACCCCAATCCCAATCACCCACAAATAGAATGCACCCTGTAAAATCTCCAGAGTCAGAACCACAGTTTTCTTGTGATCCTCACTCAAAACATCGCCATCCTCCCCCGCTTTACGGTACATACTCACATCTACCTTATCATCTGCCTGAATGGCAGCCTCTGCTTTTGATATAACATCCCAGTGCTTCATCAGACCGAACTCATAACTCCGAATTACTAGGGTTTCAAACTTTTCCAAAAACGGTGAGCCCATAGTCACGATATATGTCTCTGGCATTAATATAAGAACCTCCTTGACCATGTGATATCTGGGTCTCTTGGTCTCCGTGTCTACAGTTTTCGCCACCAAAGCTTTAGCACGTTCCCGACGCAATATGAACGCGTTATTATTCGACGTTTGAGTTATTCTCCGGATGTTTGCTTCGAAAATTTCCGGTAAAAGGACACTTTTCTCACTTATACTCCGGAATATCTCCGGATCCAAGACTGGTCGAATAACATTTAGGTAATTGGAATGCGAATAGATGGGCACCTTTAAGTGCTTCAATTCATCAAGATCTTGAATGTCCTTCTCGTACTCGGGGTTAATGAATATACTTTGCATTTTGGCGAAATAAATCGTCCTTATGATGTACGAGAAGATGATCCATGAAATGACAAGCTCCCGCAGGGAGCTGATTCTCAGGAATTTCTCTATCGGATTGCCAATAGCGGTTTGAAACAACATTTCGCATATGCCGCCAAATCGCATTTTGATATACCAATGGGCATACTTCAGCGCCATCTGTTGCATGACAGCAAAGAGTACAGCAACTATGATAAAATTCAGGAAAAGCAACAGCCAAGCTTGTGAGTCGAAGACGCGAAGAAAGTTCGAGTACATTGGAACCGTTCCAGCTTTTGGTACCACCAAATACAATACAAACGACTTGCCTACCGGGTATAGAGGTTCAATAACCCTCCAGTGCATGGCATCGATAAAACGCAGATTCCACCCGACATGTGTCCGTCCAGTTGCCACTTCCTTGAGGGCGCCGCTGAGCTTTCCGTTTACCTCAGATCCGTAGTGGTTGCCGTCGGGAGGCAGGCAAATCTTCATTGTTGCGTTCAATTGTTCCGTGATGAATTTGCTTAGGAATCCATCGATTCCACGGAAATCCGAGTATTCTGCGTTCGGTATGGATCTTATCGGATCGTAAAACATTGATACCCGCAACGGATAGTGGTTGAGGTTCTTGAGTTTGTCATAGAATGGGTCCGTTGTATTCGGGAGCTGAACAACTTTAAATCCGACTTCATTGAAAGGCTCGTAGGAGTAAATTTTGACATTTTTGTTAAGAGTACACAGTGCGATGACGTTGAGGAAGTGTTTTGTCCAAAATAGACGGAATGTGAACATCAGAAACCCCTCACACGGTACCCTGAAGATGAGCATGTACTTTATAAGGTGCTTCCTCGAAGTGGACGAATCTAGCATAGCAGCGATGTGCTTTAATCTTTTCTGAGGTTCCCCTGCGACTGTCAAAATGTGTATCGATAAATAGCCGTGCGTTTGTGTTGAATTATCTGAGCTTAGGGTGAAAAGTGGTAAACTAGAGCTTGACAGACATCTTAAAAGGCCATCATCGCCATTTGTCAAGTGTACAAATATGTCTTGTACTTCGATTGTAGATGTAATTTGACAGGCCAAGTGGTTGAGTGAAGTTTGTGATCCTTTTGACAGATAAATGTGACACTTAACTTTAGAGAGAGTTGCCAGCAAAACGAGAAATGTTAGTTTCAACATTTTTGCTAGGCGGGTTAAGTAAAACTGAGTGCTAAAATATTTCGTTTGACTTTATATATGCGGAGATTAAGGACTTGTGCACTTTTATGTTTTTATGACAATTGCAGGCAGCAAATGACGATTATTGCTCTATTCGTTGTAGTGAACACAGATAAATAGTGCGATTGGGTCTTTATAATAATATACGACGTTTTGTGGACATCTTTATGACATTTTTGAGTGTTAATTGCATCGAGTTCATAAAAATATAATTTCCATAATCTTTGTTAATAAAATGGAACTACGTAAATTAAGAAATAAGCGTTTGAGGTATGGCCCTTGGGGATTGGTGTTGCGTGTTTCGTTTTTATTTTTTATTAATGGGACAATTTGTAATACTTTCAAACAAAATAAATCAAATTATGTTATGTACGCTGCCCTATATGTATTAATCTTTGATAGAATATGTGTTCTTAAACAGTTGGACGTACAATATTGCATTAACGCAAACAAAATTTTAAACAGCAAACGTCATATCATACTTTGCCGTCAGGTCGACATTTTTAAATTTAGAGCCGAGTCAAGATTATAATCAGGCAAATGATGGACAACTTTGAACAATTCTAAACAAGTAAACTATGAACCGGCATACAAACCAGCATGCACCGATATTCTCTCCTTTTATCTTCTATCCAGTGCTGGTGAAATTACATTAATGCGGCAGAAGTTGAACAACTGTCGACGATGCAGTTTTGTCTTTCAACATACAAACCATCACACATTGCACAATGGGATAATCATCTAGATATTTACATACATAAAATGCAAGCAATTTTACTGTTAAATGACACCGACATTGTCGAAATGCAAGAACCTATATTTCTTGAACTCATAACACCAACCAAGCCAAGAGATGTCATCACTAAACCAAGGTGTCATGTCAAATCAGACTTTATGGAAATTTGCAGATCTAGTAGATATCCGTATATAGGAGTCGAATTAAACTGGTGCAACGTTACCTCTGTCTAAGCGAAAACTTGACATTGACATCGTTTTTCTCCAACAACTTTTACCCGGAATTATCGACCTTCCTGATCTTTCACTTGTTATTGGATATAAAACTCGAGGAGTATTCGATAACCTTCGTAGCTCGATCTTCTGTGTAAACCCAACAGAAGAAGGGAAGAACACCAGCTTTTCAAAAAGAAGAAAAAAGAGCAAAAAAAGCGCGAGATCGAGGACATAGAGAGGTGCCACTCCAGAAACGATGTTCACAAGTTTTACCAAAGTGTAAAACGTCAAGGCCAAGGATACAAGGCTCGAACAGAATCATATTGAAATGAAGAAGGAAATATCGTAGTTGAGACACACTCGATGTTAAGGATAGGGAAGAACCAATTCTGCAGACTGTTAAACGGCGATGACGACCAACATTCCGTTGTCGTTCGGCCTGACAACGGACAACGGAACCATTCAATATTGGCAGAGACAGCGAAAACTGCCAAAAAAATCCGAACTTAGTGAAGTAGGAATAGCAATATCTAAACTCAAGCTTAATAAGTCTGCCGGAAATGACAGCCTCCCCGCTGAGCTGTAAAAAGCCGGCGGAGATGACTTGATAAATAAAATCCACCAACTCGTAAGCCAAATCTGGTCGGAAGAAAGCATGCCTGAAGAATGGAATCTCAGCTTCTTTTGCCCGATTCACAAAAAAGGGGAACTGCGTCAACCACAGAGGCATAAGTTTCCTCAACATCGCCTACAAGATCCTATCTGCCGTAAACTGCTGAAATCATTTACCAACAACCTGATCGGCGCTTATCAGTGCGGTTTTAGGCCAGGAAATTCCACAATCGATCTAATTTTCACACTTCGGCAGATCCTAGAAAAAACACAAGAAGTTTAAAGCGACAACCACCACTTATCATCGATTTCAAGGCCACATATGACAGCATTTATAGAGACGAACTATACAGAGTCATGTCTAGGTTTTGCATATCGCCCGTTTTTGTAGGATAACGATTGAGAATTCTCGCTGCTCCATCTGGGTCGGAAACGACCTCACCGACACATTCGATAGCAAAAAAGGATTTAGGCAAGGCGATGCGCTGTCGTGTGACTTCTTTAATTTTATTCTTGAGAGGATTGAGCAAAACTCACGAGCCAACAGCAGAGGCAAAATTTTCAAAAAATCGGTACAACTACTACCATACGTCGACGATATTGACATCATTGGTAGGACCCAACGTGATGTTCATAGCCACGTTTGCTAGTATAGAGAAGGAAGCGGCAAAAATGGGTTTAGCAGTAAATGAGGGCAAGACGAAGTTTACGCTGTCAACACGAAAGGACACCCAACATCGACGAATTGGACAGAACGTCACCATTGACAGATATAACATTGAGGTAGTACGGGACTTTATCTATCCCGGTTCCGCTATTAACTCTGACAACAACATCTCGTCAGAAATTAAACGAAGAATTACGTCAAACGCTGTTTCTTCGGGATAAGAAGACAATTCAGTAGTAAAGCCCTCACTCGAACTACTAAGGAGATTCTATATAAGACCCTGATCATCCCAGTCCTGCTCTACGCCGCTGAAGCATGGACCGTCTCAAAAGCGGATGAAGAAATCCTTGGGCGATTTGAGAGAAAAATTCTTCGAAAAATCTTCGGTCCAGTTTGCGTTGACGCGCTATGGACACGAAGATTCAACAAGAGCTGTACAGCGACATGACCCTGGTCAAAAAAAACTCCACATTGGACGTTTAAGAAGGCTAGGACATGTAGATCGAATGGACACCAATACTCCGGCTCACAGAGTCTTCGATTCCCAGCCAGACTTCGGACGCAGTAGAGGAAGACCTCGCCTTTAGTGTCGCGCAAAAGTAGAAAGCGACGTCAGCCAACTTCGGGTACGCAACTGGAGGCAGTTAGCCAAGGACCGGGCTAATTGGAGAGGCATGTTGGTTGAGGCCGAGGTTCATTTTGGACTGTAGCGCAACTTAAGTAAACTGAAAGCTCAATAAAATTAACCTAAAATTTTAATTTTTTTTTTTGCTTCGACAAGTGTCTGAGATCTCTAACCATTACACTGGTTTGGATTAAGCCTCTTAAATGGCCCTTTACCAATTTTTAAACCTGCACAACCACTAGATACAAATTTATTATGTTTGAATGTGACATTTCGTTGTTGCCTCAGGGACTTATTCGAAAGGAAAATACTTTCCTCCATATATGGCAACATAAACGCGTTTCATCGGAACAAAGTATGGGCGGTGTTCTTTAGCTGGAGAGCTATAAACAAGTATCCTATCTTGTCGTTGGACAAATTAGTTTGTTACAGCAGACTCAAACTGATTAAAGGAAGCTCTCCTCGAATAAACAGTTGAGAGGGAAAGCAAGAAGCTTTAGTAGTCATTTACAGAAACCTTGCACCCGACACAGAAGCTTAGCATGTAAAAACAGTTTGTCCAGCTTGACAGATTATGGCCGGTGAGTCCTTAAAAACACAATGCATCAGCAATATTGTCTATATAATTTGGGTCACTTTATAAGAACTCGATTAACACTCAACAGGAAGCTATTCGCTAGGCATAACGAAACAATTGAAACCTTACCGAAGCTAAAAAAAAACACGTGCTGTTAGATTCTGTAATATCTGCGCTGTATATCCTTTCTTATATTTATCCTTAAAATGCACACAACAAAATTGGGAAAATGTCACTTAAACAGTGCTATTGGTGCGAATTAGCTGAAAAATGGATCAAAGCACATTTTGCGTATAATAAATAAGCCTGAGCATCGACCCAGACCTTCCAAGTGGTAGTTCATCGCAAACAAAGAAGTTGTAGCTTCCTTTCAGGCCTCAATCGAATGTTCTAAAAATTATGCTTGGGAACTACTTCAAATGGAAGCTATACTGATAGTTCCTTAAAAATGAGACGTCGTCTTCTAGTCAAAACTTCTTAACATAGTTTAGATCTTTCAAAAAGCCTGTAGATTTAACTCTAAATATCTTAACAAGCTATCTTAGCAAGATGAATCAATTGACTGCAAATATGTTATACGTCCTTTTACAAGTATTATGGAAGCTAGTTAAAGAGAAAATACATATTGCTTCAAGAAATTGAAAAAACTGTATCTTATGACGGCAATATTTTTTGACCTGGCTCGCTACAGCAAGTCAAGCAAATATACACTAACGATCTCGCCCAGAAAGTCCTCGAGTTAGGGACATCAAATAGAAGCAGCCCTTAGCTGGCAAGACAGCTATACGGCTGTAGAGTCTGGATAGTTTTAGTTAGTAGCTACCCATCTTGTGGAAATCTGCTTGTACAAACACGTGACTTATTACGTGAATGGTCTTAGTAGATCCGTAATAACGTTTTATTGATTAACAAAAAAAAAGTCAGACATTTCATTCATGCTACTCTTGGATTTTGTGTACATTTTACCGAATTACTTGACACCTTTTGCCATTGAAGCTTAGCCCAAGAGTGGCGGTGTTTTTGACCTTTTTACAAAAATCTCACCGTTTCTACAAAATCAGATTCAATTTGTTTCGCCAGTTCCCAATAAGTTGTGACCAAGCTCTAACGAGCAACAGGCTCGTTAGTACCAAGGGCCGAGCTTTCTTACAACCATTCATGTGTGCGTGTGTACTTCTAGCACGATGGCGGGACCTCCTGTTTTATGCCGACTCCGAACGGCGATTTGAGACAAGCTTTTCTTGACAATCGATACTACTCGATTGATTTGTCAGATCATCATGAGAGGAGGGCAAGTGAAAAATTATTTAGGTTTTGCTACGGCTGGGAATCAAACCCAATACTTCTGCGCTAACCCTCGCTTCTCTGAGCCCGTCATGTGGCACAAATTATTTAAGTGACGACAGCCCCTATTCTTAAAGGTTCCAAACAGCTAACTTGGATTAGGTCAATTTGCGTCAAAACACCTAGAATGAGAATGAGGTCCACCAGTTCTCATATAGTCGATAATCTTAAAGAGAGGACCACTCATACTCGCCGTTGACACTGTGCAAGTTGACAAGGATGAATCTGGTACTCAACCAGTATGGACCGTTTGGATGAAGTTCTCGCTATTAAGTCGAGGATTTCATTTACTGCGTGTGCCATCTTAATCAAAATTGAAAAATCTTCGAGTTGGAGCATTGGTACACATACGCTCGACATCCCTAGACCTTGCTGTCTTAAACGTCTAATGCGGAGTTTATTTACAAGTTATATGTCGTTCTACATATTATTAAGTTCGTGGTTGAATCTTGGTCCTTAAAATCTACCAACGCAAAAAGGACCGAAATTCGTTCCCTCGAAAATACCCAGAATTCCATCATGCGCTTTCGATTGAGTTTATGTCGAGACAGCTCTCCAAGTTTGTGGTTGAATCTTCGTCTCCAATAATTTTATAATATGAGAATTGGAATAAAAAAAAGAATATGACTATTGGACACAATGTCGGCACTAAATTTAATACAACAGAATAATGTAGTAAACTCAATTGGTAGAATATTAGATTTGGTTTTTGTAAATGAAGATTTAGATGTGGTTATATCGGAAGAAGAATTCCCACTTTTAAGTAATAGCATACATCATAAAGCATTAGGTATATTAATTAATTGTAATATGTTTGATATAATTAATAGTAATTGTTCTTTTGTGAATTATAGTTATGATTTTATTAAGGCCGATTACAATTTCATCAATAACTATTTATGCTCAATAGATTGGGATGTACTTTTAAGTCATACCGATTTATTATCAAATTATTGTTCATTTAGTCTATCGCGCTTAAAAACTGCAATGACCAGATTAGGTGGTAAGAGCAAGGTTGATTCAACTTATCGTAGTGAATATTGTCGTTTACGAAAAGAATATGTATATTTAAAAAACTTTACGCATAAGCAATATCTATGGTCATTGGAATCTAGAATTAAAAATGATGCAAAGGCCTTTTGGCAGCATATAAATGTTAAAAGGAAATCATTTGGGATTCCTGCTAATATGTCGTATAAAACTAAAGTTAGTAGCGATCTTTCTAATATATGTAACATGTTTGCATCGTTCTTTCAATCAAACTTTACTTTGGATTCTTTAAAGTCGATAAATGCATTGAATGTCTCTAAAATTGTTGACATTGGTTTAATAAGATTAACAAAAGATGAAATTCTCAATGAACTAGGTAACTTAGACACCAATCTTAGCATTGCACCGGATAACATTCCAGTAATGTTCGTAAAGATGTGTAGGTTTAATCTATTAAAACCTCTTGAACAAATTTTTAATGCGTCTCTAGATTCTGGGATATTTTTAGATTGTTGGAAGTTTTCATTCATAACGCCCATACATAAATCAGGATCCAAGCAATGTATAGAAAACTACAGACCCATTGCCAAACTACAAT
This sequence comes from Rhingia rostrata, assembly GCA_949824845.1. NCBI lineage: Eukaryota > Metazoa > Arthropoda > Insecta > Diptera > Syrphidae > Rhingia > Rhingia rostrata. Next base: position 20,236,651 of record OX463757.1, read on the forward strand.
TGATCCCAAAGGTCTTTGAATCACTTGTCAAAAAAAGATTATATATTATGGTTCGAAATCACATTTCAATATTTCAGCATGGGTTTATGAGTGGAAGATCCACTTCCACAAATCTATCCCTGTTGACAAATTTTTGCACTAATAGCATGGAAAATAGGAAACAAGTAGACGTTATATTTACGGATTTTTCAAAAGCTTTTGACAGAGTAAACCACTCAATTTTAGCTCAAAAACTTAAAATGCTAGGTTTTCATTCTAATTTATTAAAGTGGATTGAATGTTACTGAACAAATAGAGTTCAGTTTGTTAAAATTGGTTCAAGCAAATCTAGAAAAATATTTAATTTTTCCGGTGTACCTCAAGGTAGCCACCTGGGACCTCTCTTATTTCTTCTTTTTATAAATGACTTACCCTCACAAATAACTTCTTCAAAGTGTCTAATGTTTGCCGACGATGTTAAACTATATAAAATGGTAAATTCCTTGTCGGATTGTATCGCCCTACAAAAAGATATTAGTAACTTATCAAATTGGTGTGATATAAACAAATTGCCATTTAATATATCTAAGTGTTCTGTCCTTACGTTCACAAGGTGTCATTGTCCTATTATCTTTGATTACACTGCTCTTAAAAGAGTTTTTAATCAAACAGATTTAGGAGTAATTTTAGGTTCAAAATTAGATTTTAGAATGCATTTTGATTACATTATTTCCAAAGGAAATTCTATGCTTGGGTTCCTTCTTCGAAATTCAAATGATTTTCGCTGCCCATACACATTGAAATCGCTTTTTGTTAGTTTTGTTAGACCTATACTCGAATATTGCTGCGTAGTTTGGTGTCCATGCTATAATAATAGCATGATTCGTATTGAAAAAATTCAAAAAAGATTTACTCGGTTTGTTCTTCGTAAGTTAAATTGGTCTCTGCCTTTGCCACCTTATGTAAATAGATGCGCTCTTATAAAATTACAACCTCTTTATACAAGAAGGAAATTCTTCTTTATTTCACTTGCAAGGGATGTTGTTACGGGTCATATTGATTGCATCCCCTTACTATCTTTGTTTAATGTTTATGTTCCAGCACGTCCACTTAGACCTAGGCTGCAGTGTTATTTTGCCATACCAAGACATGAAACAAATTATGGTCGTAATGAACCTGTCACAAACGCATGTCTTTATTTTAACCAATATGCAAATGCAATCGACTTTAATTTGAGCAGAAATGCTTTTAAGATTAAGATTTTCGAAGCAATTAAATAATAAAGATTATGTATTACTTAATTTTATATATAATATTACTATATCATTCTAGTCTAAGAAATTAAAATGTACTTATAGATGAATTAAATAAATAAATAAAAAGAACCATGTTATGAAATTCGATGTAAGCATTTAGAGTACCAAAACAACAGAATAACAGAAGCTATAACTCTTTAAACTAAAAAAAAACGAAAAAATGCTTCGTTTGCCATTTATTTCTATTTTTCAAAGAAACAACCGACACAAGTTAAGCATCTCTGCACCCATTATTCCTCCTTACATAAATCATTTTACCAAAACTTATCCGCCGCCACTTGGAATACCCCAACTCCACAACGAATCCCAAAAACGCAACACCAATCCCTATGAGCCAAAAGTAAAACGCCCCTTGTAGTATATCCATTGTCAGGACAATCGCTTCCTTTTTATTCTCCTCATCATCCCCCAACGACCCATTATCAACCCCATCATCATCGTACAAATCTTCCATACCCCCTGCACTGGTCGAATTAACTGTCATATCCTTCGGAATAACCTCCCAATGCTTCATCAGGCCATGCTCGAAACACCACATCACCAAACGCTCGAACTTTTTGAAAAACGGTGATCCCTTTGTCAAGATGTACGACATCGGCATCGATATAAGGTATTCCCTCACCAGATGATACCTTGGTCGCTTCGCCTGGTTGTCAAAAGTCCTTGCAATCAGAATATTTGCACGTTCCCTACGCAATATGAAGGCATTTCGGTTATTTGAATCTTTTGTCATCTCCTGAATCTGAGCCTCATAGTTATACAGCAGAGACTTATGCTTCCGCAGTAGAGCTTCATGTACCTTTGGATCTATCGAAGTCTTAATAGTTTGTGGGAAATTCGGATGCGAATATATGGGCACCTTAAGTCGTGCCAACTCACTAAGACTATCGATATCCTTCTCGTATTCGGGGTAAATGAATACACTCTCCATTTTGGCGATGTAAATCGAGCTGATAACGTAGCTAAAAAGTATCCAGGTTATGAGAAACTGTCGCAGTGAACTGAGCCGGTAGAAACCTCCAACGGGATAACCAACAGCGGTCTTGAAAAACATTTCAAGGATATTTCTAAATGTGATTCTTGTATTACTATTGGGTAGGGGGAGTTTCAGCGCCATCTGTTGCATAAAACTAAAAACACTTGCTACCACTAAAAAGTTCACCAACAGTATCCACCATGTGAACGGGTCAAAGATCCGAATGAAGTTTGAATACTGCGGGAATGGGCAACTTGTTGGCACCACCAAATGCATAAAGTACCGCTTTCCAATGGGGTATATGTATTCGTAGAGGTCTTTTGTCAGGTAGTCGATGTAGCGAACATTCCAGCTGAGGTGGGTCACCCCAGTCACGACATCTCTGAGGGCACCATAAAGAGTACCATTGACTATTGATCCGTAGAGCTCGTCGTTAGGCGGTACAACTATCTGCAGAGTGGCATTAAGGTGCTTTATGATTGTTTTTCCCAGATATGCATCGAGACCATGGAAGTCGGTACTGTTCGACTTTGGTATGGACCGCAGTGGATCGTAAAACATCGACGCTCGTATTGGAAAGCGATGGAGATTGTTTAACTTGTCGTAGAAGAGTTTCCCTGTTGGTGGCAGGTTGATGATTTTAAAACCATTTTCGGAGAACGGTTCGTAAGTGTAGATCTGTTGATTGGTACTGCAAAGTGCCACAGCATGAAGGAAGCCGTGCTCCCAGAATATGTTGAAAATACCTTCGAGGAACTCTTCACATGGTGTTTTGAAGATGAGAACGTACTTTGAGAGGTATGTCTTCATGGTTATCCAACCGAGGAGGCTGCCGATTTGCTGGAGTCTTGTCGAAGTGTCGTCAGCTATTGTCAGAATGTGCATTGAGGAATAGTCACGGGTTTCGTTGACATGATGGGAATTCATGATGAGCAGAGGTAGTTGAGCGGTTGAAAGGCAACTGAAGAGCTCCTCATCGATGTCTTCTAAATATACGAACGTCACTTGATGGTTATGGGAAGATGCAATTTGACAGGTAAGGTTGTTGATAGGATTTTGCCTTATTTCTGAGATGGGAATGTGACTGCTGACATGTGTCAAAGCTAACACCGATACGAGGAAAACTGAGAATACCATTGCGGGACAAGGTTTTGAAGAAAACTAGCAATGGTGTGTGGTTTTTTGAGCTTTATATATATATGGGGTAGGTTTGACATTGTTTGGCAATCGAGTTATGTTTATTTAGCTAATGAGGGACGAGCTAATTAGTGGTGATGAATGTTCCATGCACATGTGATGGTAGTCATAACACGAGGGGCTCTTTTTTACTGCTATGCTCTTTAAAATTCATATGTCAACTGTGGGTAGAGGGTTCTCAACCGGATAATAGGATCAGAGAGGTACAAAGAAAGTCTGAGAAACATCCAAGAGTATTACAGTCATGAAAAGCTTCTCAAAGTTGTCTGCACAGATGATTCCAGAGTCATAAATAGTGATTTATCGGCAATAAATTCACAATCATTTCTGGAGGACCTAAAGGGTCGATTTTCTGTCCCGCTATGCTTCTGCTTTCGGCTTTGAACGACAATAATCAGAATTTTAAGTTTTCCAAAATGGCAGTAACTGAAAAGCTTTCAAAAAGATAGAATTAAACTAATTTCGCTCATAATTTCACACCAGGAAAGGTGCAAATGTATCCAGTCAATAACCGAAGACCTGTCAATAACCAAACATGTACCCGATTTTGTCAAGGCTACGCCCAATTAATATGACGCAAAGGACTTGACGATAATCACGGTAAGCGGAGCAAATGTTAGTCAATTTCGAAAAAAATTTAGGTTATGTGTGATTTTTATATGGCAGGTAACCTGTAATAACATTGTAATAACATAATTGAGGATCAATTTCCAAAAAACCAAAACAATTCTGTTCAAGACCCCAGTGCAGAGGGCTTCTTACGATACCAGAAAAAACTGGAAAATCAGGGGACAGCATGGACGGCCGTTGGCGGTGAGAAGTGAAGTCAAATACCTTGGCATCTGGCTTGACAAGTTTCTGTATTTTAATAAAAATGTGGATGCTTGTCTGGTCAGGGCTAGGGGGGCTTATGCTCTGACGAGGAGATTGTTTCAAAGCAGTCAACTTGACTCAAGGGTGAAAGTCATTTGCTACATGGCCCTCATAAGGCCGATCATCGCTTACGGTTGTCCCGTGTGGTTCAATGTGGCACCAGCCTACATGGAAAAGATACGGCTGTTTGAAAGGAGGTGTCTCCGATCCTGCTTAGGATTGTTCCGAACGCCGGACTCCGAGTACATAAAATATTATAGCAACGAGGTTCTATACAATGGGGCTCAGTTGATTAGAATTGACAATTTCCTGGTTAAGGTGACGCGAAGGCACGCTGCAAGGGCGATGGCTAGCGACAACAGCCTGATCTTTGGGGCTTATTATCCCAATGATTTATACATGGAGAGCACGCTCATATCGGGCTTTATTCCACCAGAGGCATTCATTTACATCGATTCGTTAGGGTTAGTACAAGACAGGAACGGTATCCCGGTTTTATAACACCGCTATCGTGAGCGCGGGACAAACGGCTAATCCGCGACGGGTACGTCGACAATGCTCCGGAGCTCCTCCGCTTTAGCACGGCGGTATCGGATCGCGATAGGATCGATGCTGCAAAACAGCGCACTGAATTCTGGTGGCTATATGAGGAAGGTGATTCTGCACTTCCTCAGGACTTTGTGGACTTTAAGTCCAACTCCATAGGTAAGATTTTAAAATTAGGAACAAGGCCTGGGGCGGGGCTTGTGCACCATATTGGCGTACAATATGGTTGAACGCAGGCTGCCGTGGGACCGAAAGGCGCAATCAGGATGGCGACCCCTCGGGGCATGCGCAACGAGGGCTCGCCACCCCGATTATAATTAAGTTAGGTTTAAGTAGTTAAGTAGTCTTAAGTTAGGCTTAATTAGTTTAAGTAGTCTTATATAAGTTATAATTTAGAATAAGCTTATTTATTTAAAAAAAAAAGTCACTATACAAAGTTTTTTCTTTTTCTTTGTTAATTAAAATTAAATAAAAAAAAAACAAAACCCGACAATTTTAAGCCCAAAGGCAAAATAAAACAGATAAATATAAGCTTACAGCGCCCACTAAGGACCAATAAGTTAGATTAAGTAAACCAGTTATTGATAAGTTAGATTTAAGCATTTTTGTCTAGTAGTAAGTTAATATTTTAAGTAAATAAAAAATGAGTTTGAAAGTAACATGGCTAAAAGCAAACAAAAAATGGCTTAGAATTATGAAAAAAATGAAGTTTGAAGAAAACGGGACAAGTCGTTTAGGCTGGAGAGACCCGTACGGACAGATGGACCGACGAACCGACGGTCGGAATTCCAAAAACTACTTTTTTGGGTTCCGCTATCATCGTAATGTTAGAATCAATCAAAATCTGGAGGCCGAAAATTTTCACGAAAACAATATTTAAGAAAATTTGTGGTCCAGCCATATTGGCTGTTCCACTCCGGTACGTTATCCCACCTCTTTTTAAGGGAAAGTTGAAAAAAAAAAAGAATGCCAACAACACGCGGTGTTCCCAAGCGGTCCCCCATCTAAGTACTAACCACGCCCGACGCTGCTTAATTTCGGTGATCGGACGAGAACCGATGCTTTTTTTTACTTTTAAATTCATTTTTTATTTCCTTAAAATATTAACTTAATACTAGACAAAAATGCTTAAATCTAACTTATCAATAACATATTTACTTAAACTTAATTATGGCCCTTAGCGGGCGCTGTAAGCTTACATCTAACAGTTTTTATTTTGCCTTTCGGCTTCAAGTTTCTTTTTTTTTATTTTAAAATAAATTTATATTTCAAAGAAAAATTTAAAAAACTTTGATTACCGACAATTTTATATAAAAAAAACTTAATCTACTTAAGACTACTTAATACTACTTAAATACTTAATACTACTTAACTACTTAAGACTACTTAACTACTTAAGATTACTTAACTACTTAAACTTAATTATAATCTGGGTGGCGAGCCCTCGTTGCATATGCCGCGAGGGGTCGCCATCCTGATCGAGTCTTTTGGTCCACAGGCAGCATGCAACCACCCATATTGTACGCCAATATGGAGCACAATCCCCGCCACAGACCTAGTACTAGAATAATTTTTTTAAGAACTAATTATTGGACTAAAAGTCCGCAAAGTCTAGAGGAAGTGCTGAATCACTTCCCTCGTGTAGCCACCAGAATTCGGTGCGCTGCCTTTCGGCCTCGGTCCTATCGCGATCCGATACCGCCGTGCTAAAGCGGAGGAGCTCCGGAGCATTGTCAACGTACCCGTCGCGGATTAGCCGTTTGTCACGCGCGTCACGGTAGCGGTGGTATAAAACCGGGATACCGTTCCTGTCTTGTACCAACCCTAACGAATCGATATAAACAAATGCCTCTGGTGGAATAAAGCCAGACATGAGCGCACTCTCTATATATGTTTCATTGGGGTAATAAGCCCCGAAGATCAGGCTGTTGTCGCTAGCCATCGCCCTTGCAGCGTGCCTTCGATTCACCTTAATTAGGAAATTGTCAACTCTGTTCAACTGGGCCCCATTGTATAGAACCTCGTTCCGATAGTATTTTATGTACTCGGAGTCTGGTGTTCGGTACAACCCTAAGCAGGATCGGAGACAACGCCTCTCGAATAGCCGTATCCTTTCCATGTAGGATGGTGATACATTGAACCACACGGGATAACCGTAAGCGATGATCGGCCTTATGAGGGCCATGTAGCAAATGACTTTCACCCTTGAATTAAGTTGACTGCTATGAAACAATCTTCTTGTCAGAGCATAAGCCCCCCTAGCCCTGGCCAGACAAGCATCCACATTTTTATTAAAATATAGAAACTTGTCAAGCCAGATGCCAAGGTATTTGACTTCACTTCTCACCGCCAACGGCCGTCCATGCTGTCCCATGATACAAAATTTTTTCCAGTTTTTTCTGGTATCGTAAGAAGCCCTCTGCACTGGGGTCCTGAACAGAATTGTTTCGGTTTTTTGGAAATTGATCCTCAATTTCCAATCACCGCAATATCCCTTAATGTGATCGAAGTCACGTTGCAAAAGTATGTTGATGACCTCGATTTTCGGACCTGATCTGTACGCCACTAAATCATCTGCGTACGCTATAGCGTGTCTGAGAGAACCTACAAGATCACTTGTATAAATGTTAAACAATATCGGGGAGTTCACCGCCCCCTGTTGTAAACCGTTTTTAATTTCAAAGACATTACTCGAAGTTACGTTGCCACATTTGACAACGAACTTCTTTCCCATAAGCATTTCATAAATCATATATAGCATTGGCTTACGCATGCCCAGTCTGGTCAGCTTGTAGAAAAGCCCCTCTAACCATACGGTGTCGAAGGCCTTCTCAAAGTCAACCAGACAGGCCCCTGTGCATTGTCCTTTGGATTTATTCCATTGGATGTCGGAGACTAGTTTCGACGCGGCATGAATGGTGTCATGCCTCGCTCGAAAACCAAACTGATTTTCCGGGATAATTTTATTTTCCTCGACCCACTCAAGCAGAGCCCTATTGACTATTTTCTCAAATACCTTGCTTACATTCGGCAGAAGGCTTATTGACCGAAGATTAGCTGGGTTTGTTTTGTCCTTGTCTTTTTTGGGGATAGGATGTACCACCGCCGTTTTCCAGTGCACCGGATAATGTGCATTATTCAGTGCATTGTTAAACAGCGTGGTGAAAATATCGACTGCTTCCACTGGCAGGTGTCTCAATACGACGTTTGGGACACCGTCCACTCCCGCCGACTTTTTATTTTTCAGTGATACGAAGATGTCCAGGAGTTCATCTTTTTGAACGAACAGCATCATGCTATTGGCGACTATGCCATTTGAAGGGTTTTCGTCATTGAATACGGTAAAACCGTTATTCTCAGATCGCCAAGCTTGGAGTTCGGTACGTAGATAAAAGTGATTCAGAAAGGCTCTCTCCTCAATATCGCGATTTGGGCGAACAGGACTGTTCACCGTATACACGGTCTCGAAGATAGCGCCTATCGAATTCGCCTTCTCCTGAGGATCTTCGATCGTGAAAAATCCGTCGTTCGAGTCTACACTTTCCGGACTTATACCGACAGTCGTGAGCGTCTGTCTGTTCTCTGTCGTTTGGGAAATTCGGACACATGGAATGTCATTATGATCTTTTCGCCTGAATATTTTATTTATTTGCGGGAACATATTCGGGCTACTGGTTTTTATAGCCTGAATTTTCTTGCCCCAGTACAAACTTACAGATTTTCTATAATTTTCCGATATTAGCTGTTTAAGGTTTTTGATCAATGACTTCAATGTCCGAATCTCCGGGTCTCGCCTGTCCGTAAATTGTCTCTGCAGCCGTTTAAGCCTGGAGACCAACCTACATTTGTGTTTGTGGAGTGCATCGATTGTTGGCGTTCGATATTTCTCCGTCTGGTCGTCAGAACTAGTTATCTTAGGGATAGCTAGATCCATTGACCTTGTGAGGACCTCATTCATTTTTAGTAAATTTTGGTCAATTTCGTCGTTTGTAAGGTTTCTGTTTGTCGGTGGATCAATTTCGCTCAAACGTAATTCTCGCTTTACAATTCTGGTGAAACGCGGCCAGTTCGTCTTTCGGTAGTCGAAAGAACGCACTTGGTCGAACTCCTCCAGTTGAGTTTGCTCGTTTGGGATCCTGAATACGGCATCAAGTCCGAGGTGGTCACTGTCATCGTAATCGAATGCTCGTACACAGTTCCGAGCATGTTCGTTATTTGTCAGTTCTAGTCTATTGTCCATAAGGGCTAAGTCCAGAAAAGAATTTCCTCTCGGGAAAGACGGGATATCCGTCGCGTACAAACTAAGTTTGTACTCAATCATATTTTGCTCCCTCCAATTTTGAAGCAGTCGACCTCTAGTGTTCGAGATTGCATTTCCCCAAGCCGCGTGCTTAGCGTTAAGATCACCGGCCAAAAAGTAATAATTATCAGCCGATTGAAGCTGTAGGCAACGAAAAAGTGTCTCGAGCTCTGCTATAAATTGAGTTTGTTGAGTTGCTTCAGGTGCATAAAGCGACACCACATACATTCTCCTCCGACTATGGAGAGGAATGCATACGATGCATGCTTCCAACACCTGGAACCTACGTACATCCCCGCTATATATAATGTTATGGCGTAAGCCTTTGCGTAATAAGACAGCGACCCCACCCCCTTGGGAGGAGTGGGGTCGGTCTCTTCTCACTACATGGTAGTTGCTGTATCCCAATTTGTGTTTCTGGTTTAGCTTAGTTTCGCTGACCAAAACTACATCCGGGAGTTGGTTTTTCAACAGGTTTGTAAGGACGGTTCTTCTCTCGACCCTGACTAATGAATTAACATTCACAGCTAGGATCCTAAAGTTTACCTCATCCAGCGTACTCATCATATTCATGGCGCGCTAGACACGGCAAACATCGAGTAGATATGATCTATTCTAGCTGCTTGCTCGTTTAGTTGTTTTTGGAACTGATCGATCTTGCTATCTAATGACAGCAAGAACTTTTTCATATCCAAATCGGCTTCAGGTGCTTTTTCAGCAACCTTAGGCCTGTTTAATGTCTGGGAGCTACCCGTTCCAGCTGCCATTTGGGCATAGGACATGTTGGGCTCAACCCTATTTGTGAAAGAGCGACTTTTAAGCCGCCTTTCTTCTTCTACAGCCTGTTTCCGAGCTAGCATACTCTTCTTTTTCTGTTGGAATACAGGACATCCCTTATAGTTAGCAGGGTGCCCCGCATTCCCGCAAAGAACACATATGAGCTTGCTCATATCTTCTACTCTATCGCTACCTAGAGGACATTCGTTTAAAATGTGGTCCTCGTCGCACTTAACACATCTAATCTGCATGTTGCAGTTAGAAGCGGCATGCCCGAACCTCTGACAGCGCATACATTGCAATATGCGATCTGTCCTTTTTAATTTATCCCATTTTACAGCATGATAGTATACGCGATTGATTCTGCGTAGACTATCGATTTTGCTATTGGGGGTTAGTTGTACCAGGAAAAATGGTAACCTTCGGTTACCACCCCTACCCTTAACCGCGGAAAACGGCTTTACACCGACGAACTTAAGGTCGTCGCTATCAAAACTCTTGAGCTCGTTTAAGAGCTCCTCCGCATCAACAGCGGCGGGATCGATTCCCTTTAGAATCATTGTTTTTAATTTTTCGGTTTTGGGCGTGTACGTGAAGTACTCTGCCTTAACCCCCTCCAGTGCTTTGCGGGCTTTTTTGTAGTCCTCAATACTGTAACATATAATCTTATGATTTTGGGCCGAGATATGCTTGACCGCGAAATCCTTAATGTATCTCTTACATAATTTAATACTATCACTAGTACTGAGGTAACTTACGTTGATGGGGGGTACTTCTTCCCTCTTTTCCTTTGGGGGTTGCATCTGCTGCTTCTGTTGTCTTTGCTGCTGGTGTTGTTGCGGCTGTTGTTGTTGTTGCTGCATTCGTTGGTGCTGCTGTTGTTGCTGCTGCTGTTGCGGCTGTTGTCGTTGCTTCTTCGGATGTTGTTGTTGCATAGCAAACCGTTGCTGCATTGGTTGCAGTTTATTCTGCTGAAGCATTGGCTTCGCTTTCAGCTCGAGTTGTTGTCTCTGCTTCTGCCTCCTTTCTTTTTCCACGAGGGCATCTTTTTGTCTGGCCTCTCGCATTTTTTCGAGTTTAGCCGTTAACTCTGCGATGAGGATGCTCAACTTGGCCTCCTCATCATTCACAGCAGGCTGCGCTTCGTCAACCTCTGCGAGCTCTTTATATGGGTTTCCCTCGCCAACGTAGCGGGGTTCCCCTTCATCAAACGCGGATTCATCGAGGTCCGAGTTGCACTCCTCCTCTTCTTCCATTGTTGTTGGCAGCGGTGTATTTTCCGCTACCTGCATACATCGCCGCACGTTGAGATTAGGTACGGGATTAAGCTTCCTCCGCCTCCCCATTTGGGTTGTTGTCGTTGCACTTTCTGCTGCTGCTGTAGTTGTTGGTACCGCCTCTTTCGTTGTCGCTGGTACCTGCTTTGTTGATGATGTTGTTGCTGTTGATGATGCAGGCATCGCCAGCTTCTGCCTTTTGTTTGTGGGCGACCTACTTCCACCCTCTTGCGGGACTTCTTTCACCGCACCGGTTTCCATAGCCGGTAATTCGGCCGAGACACTCTTCGTTATGTGTTTTCTTCCCGTGTGAGTTGAAAAAAAACTTAAAAGTACTGGGGTCTGGTTGGGCTCGAACCCACGACTCCCACTCCTGAGTCAGGTGATAGCACCACTACTCCACGTGGACGATAAATATTAATTGGCTTACTTGCCACTTCTTCACTAATTCACAATTGAAAAATACTTCCGCACAGACTACTTAGTCAACTTACCACTACGAGAGTTGGAGAGCGACTGACGAGAACCGATGCGCTCAGCGTAGTATGGTCGTTGGCGAAAACACAGTCAACAAATTTTCAATATTCGACACCATGCAGAAAGTTTTCTTTAATTAATTTCATCTTTAATATAAAAAAAAAAAAAACGTTCACAACGGATTTTTTTTACATATATTCCGAAATTAGAAAAAGTAGAAAAGGGGATAGATTCCTTGACATGTCAGATATAAGGGAAGTAAAGAGATACCATATACCAATCTTCGGGGTTTGCCTACAAGCTAAATTCACCCATAATTACGTATCTTACACATACTATCACATTTATAAACAAGTGTGCGTGAGATAAGTTATTCCCCACATTTTTTGCTCAAAATTTTTCGATTTTCCCCCGCCACCTCACCGACCTCACCGACCTCACCCAGAACCATCACAGAAAGGGGTGAACATTTACATCGGAGTTAAAACAGCTGTAGCATTGCCACCACCAATGAGCGCATCCAAGAAAAAATTAATAAATAAGCACCGCGTTCAGTATTGATTAATCAATTTAATCAAATTTTGAAAATATATTTATTTATTTTTTATGATTAAAAAAATAGTACCAAAGAAAACTACTGAGAACAATAAAATAGAATTCTGATTTTTCGTGTGCGTTCAATTTATTAATACTTCCATTAATATTGTATTTGTATTGTTACTGCATATGTAAGTCCACATTTTTGCGATGAATCGTTCCAATTTTTCTATTTATTTATCTGATATGGTTTGTGTTGTGTTAGTGTGTTTATTTTTGTAAGAAATATTGAAAAAAAGGATAAGAGTTTAATTATATTTACCTACATGCAATTAAGACAATGTGTGGAAAGGTATATGAGTTTTATAACGTATATCCGGAAAAATAGGGAAAATAGTAAATCATTCAGAACATCAAATAAAAACCAAAGAGCATTTTTTTTATTTCAGAAAATGTAATAAAATTGGATATTTAAAAAAAAGGGTTCAAAATGTTCAAAATGTTATGATTACATTTGCTTCTGTTGAAAATAACATCAAAATGTAATTTATATTGCAAAGTAGCATATCACTGTTTTGTATGGCATGTACGGTTGACAATTGAAATGTACTTTGTTTTGTACCGTCCAACCAGGAAACACGTGTTTTAATTATTTAAGGTTTCCAATATTGCGTTTAAACTCTGAATAATATCAGTTTTGCTGTATGTTGAATATGATTAACATAAACAGAGTAGGGCGGATATCTTTATTCCGTGTGTCAATTGCGTTAAAATTTTAGCCAGTGAATAATTAAACAAAAAAAGAGGATAAAATGTAACCCTCTTTTTATAGCAATTGACATACGGCCTTAATCATGAGCACAAATTGTACAACAATATTTCTTTTGCTGAAAATAATTAATAATTAAGGAAGATTTGATGTTCTTTCTGAAATCTATTTGGTATATTCTTATTACAAGAAACTGCAAGGAAAGGAATTTTGTTCCACTTCTTTCGGGAAATTATTAAAAAGAGTATTTAAATAAAATCCCATTTAATCCAATTGACACAGCAAAAAGCCAATTTTTTGTTTACCCCTGCAGAAAGGCCAAAAACTAAACAGTGGATAAAATTTAACCCGCAAATTAACGCGATTGACACACGGCCTTAGAAGTTTTCTCGTTAAATCCATTGATTAAAGATAATTCACATTTAATTTGGTTTAATTATTACGGCTGTTGTTAAGTGGAATATTTTTTTTGCAAAGGAATAAATTTTTCAGCAAAAAAAACAGTTCGTCAAAAATATGAAATGGTCCAATTCGTTACCATTAAATATGAAACTCAACTTTTTCTGATCAACAGAGACATAATAAAAGTCGGTACTTCAAACACCATTTATATCATTTATAAAAATAAGAAATTACCCTACTTATCAATAACTCTGAGTTGGAAATATACTATCTTCAGAATCTTGCTTATCGAATAACGCAACACCAGATCACTCCGAAGTAGGAATCGACTAGAAAACTCGTAGAGAATTATTAAATTAATACATCCTCTCGGAAATCATCTTGTTTAAAAATCAATTATTACACTTAAATAGTTTGTTTCAGTCCTTAAGGAGGAGTTGAATACATTCAATTCATATAATTTACAAAACAAATATTTACTTCACTGAATGAATGTATTCACCAAAACATACAATTTTTAGTTGTAATTTAATTATTTGGTTTGTTTACTTTTTTTTACTATTTTCGTTTGTTTATGCAAAATTGAAGTGCAAAATATAACAAAAAAGTGCGCCTTAAAGTTAACATAAAGTTAATTTGTTAAGTGCGACAGGACAAAGTGCGAATATATTTCCACGCACGCAAAAACAACAAACGCAAAAAATAAATGAGTGTCGATTGAAATGTCATAACAAAAATAAATCTACTACATTGCTAAACAGCTGTTAATGAAAGTGTTCAAACCCAAAATTTCTCGTCTGCTGAATTCTTTTACTCGGAAATACATGTATTCACAGACGGGAGTGCATTGGTGGTGGATTACAACAAAAACAATCATCTCTTGCGGGGATTCAGGGTGAGAGAGGTAGAAGTTTGGTATCTCTTTACTTCCTTTATCTCTGCGCCAAGTAGCGACTGACGAGCTCGAGTTCGTTGGAGTAAAGTCATTCGCCACAGTGAAGGCAAGACGGGAGAATCGGAAGCAAGGCTCAGTCCTTAACTTCCAGGTTGTACAATGGGAAAAATTAAAATGAGGTGACAGCATGCTTCAATGCCAAGGGTTCGGCCACGCCTCAGCCAACTGCGAAATGCGGTCACGCTGTGTTAAGTGTGGAGAGAACCACAACATAGGAGAGTGAAGGTTAGGAAAGGATGGGGTCGATGATATAACCCTACTTAAATGTGCACTATGCGGTGGCGGCGGGCACCCCGCAAGCTATCGGGGCTGTCCAAAGTTTCAGCAAATTGAAATTAACAAAAAAGAGAAGCAAACGGCATTGGCGAATCAACCAGCACAAATTTCTTACGCTCAAATGGCGTCAGGAAAAACGGTACAGCATCCACCCAAGGAAGCCATACAAGCCCCCGTGCCTCAGGCTCCAGCAGTGGATGCGGATTTGTTGACTGCGTTGGCGGGCCATTCAAGGTCAGCTAACCGGTCTTCAAACCCAGTTACGGGAGCAGGCGTCAAGGGACAAGAAACTATAAAGGCAAGCTTTATGTACTGCACCATAATGGGAATCCAGTCAGGTACAGGTAAGAACACGTCTGCTACATAGGCTCAGCAAAGAGATTCTTCAAAACGTAGCTCACAGGTTATTACACCAAAGACCGGTTTGAAAGATGGTTTAAGGATAAAGCAATCACTAATTCAAGGGCGCCTGAAATGAATGGCGGGTTCCAATAACAGAAGATCGTGCGAGGTTGCCTCGTGTAAGGCAGATACCCTTAATTGGAAGGTCTTTATGAGTGTAAGGACTTTGATTTTTCTAAACACCGTAACGTATTAGGATTGTTCAATACTTTTGTCAGTGACTGTGGGTGCAGTGACCTTGTGGTAAGTGCGTTGGACTACTAAACGCAGGATCCAGGGTCTTTCTTTTGTCAGGTATGGGAGTGAAGTCTAATGCTGTGATGTAGTTAGTAAACACAACTTCCGACAAGATCACATCACAGTTAACATAAGCTGCCCTTTGTTTAACAGTCTGTACAGTAGATGGGAACAAGGATCTAGAAATTCGAACTGGAGTACTTCATTGGCTCTTTAAAAACGCAGTGATGTACCCTTTGGAAGATTGATGTTCCTGACAGTTAAAACGTTTCAGCATGTGACCCTAGTCCTGACGATCTAAATAAACATTTTGTTGGTAGTGTCACCGATGTTTCAAATGTTGGTTTTGTTGCAAGCTCTGAAGTTGAAATTCCAGGACATGGTTATAAAGAGTATGCAACAGACAAACTAGACACCTCGCCGGCACTACCAAGAAAATGCACGTTTTAAGTCGCTAATTCGGTCCCTAATCGTCTGCCACTTGACTGATGTTCCAAACCACTAAATCATTAAATCAACTTTTTCCAAGCCTTGGAATGTGGCTTAAGTTATACCAAAAGCAAAATGAGGCACGTCCAATTTCTATTGGAGACTTTAGAGACTTTTGATCAATAAGCACTTTACCATGTTTTCAAAGGCTTTCAAGAAGCTTATACATAGAAGAAGTAATAAGTGGAAATCTCACTCTTTTATTCCGTTCCAAAAGCCTGCCCAGTTAGTTGAGCTACTAATTAATCTCGCTGGTTCCAGGTTATAGATTAGTACGGTCGATGTCAAAAAAACTGGTAAATAATCATTTGTCAGATCAAAGTTCTCCTAAACTTTTCTGTGGATGGTAGATATTCTTTTCACAACGAAAAAAATCGTTCCAATCAGGTATTTTCGAAGTATTAGCTAGCCAGTAGGTGGGTTTGCCCATGGAGTGCAGATCACAAATGTACTCCATACCTGCCGTATCTAACATTCTACCTTTCTGCGATGTATCTAGAACCACAGAACGTGTGTTTATTATTGAAATCGCCGTCAAAAAAAGTAAAAAATTTAGGTTCACAGAGTAGAGCAAGTTAGTAAAATCCCTGCTTGCAAGCGCTGAGTCCGGTCTACAGTAGATAGATGCGATCTTAAAAGTACCTCAGAGCATCGAGAATTGATTTAATTATTTATTTTACTTTGTTCTTCAAATTAGTCCAGTATTACTGAGAGAACGTGAAGAACATGGTCGTCGATATTTTAATATTATTTGGTTCTTGGAGTGCTGCGACCTGAGCAAGCCGGCTATCCGAGGTATTATTCGATGGTCTTCCAAAAATGGATTTTTTTGGTACCATGCTTTTGAGAATAGACGTCAATAACTGTTTAGTTGTCAATCTTTGGGGTTAATTTTTACGCTCAGGGCTTTAGATTGCCTACTATTACCTGAACGGTCTTCCGCTTTGTAAGAGCACATCTCTCCGCTTTTGCATTGCCTACCGTGTGGCACTCGGAATCAAATATTTAGAGTTCAAAGAAATAATGTCAGGAGTACCCCAAGGAAGCGTCCTTGGACCACTCTTGCACCCCTATTTACACGTGGTATCCCACAAACAAACGATAAAATAGTGACAACATTTGCTGACGATACTGCTATACTAGCAGCTGACACAATAATAGGGGAAACAAATATGAAATTAAAAAACGCTCTCAACGAGGTTAATGAATGGACAATATCCTGGCGGATTGCACTTAACGAGAGCAAATCGATTCATGTAGATTTTTCGTATAAACACAACAATTTGCTTGTATTGATATGGTTCGAGTCCCTTTTGCAAATGAAGCGAAATATCTCGGAATGAAACTCGATGCAAAATTTAAATGGAGGTCGCATGTTAAAAAGAAATGCGAAGAACTTGAAAATAAGACAACTTTACTGGTTGCTTGGCAAATATCCGAAGCTTTACCTTAATAAAAAGCTGTTAAGGTAATTTTTTAGGCGTGTAGTTTTTTTTACCGAAAAAACACTCAAATTTGCATCAAATATTCAAAATTATTATTGTGATCGATAAATAGGCCTTTGCCGCATTTACGTTTTAAAGACAACTTTATGTAAATGTTGTCCGCGGCTCCGTTTCAAATGGTCCATTTGGAAGGTCCAATTTTGCGTCACTTTTTCAACCATTTCAGCCTGTATTCCACGAATTACGCGTGTAATGTTATCGTGTAAGGCTTTAATCGTGTTCTGCTTGTCCACATAGACTAACGACTTTACAAAATCCTTCAAGAAATTATCAAGATCCTTTAAATCGCATGATCTTGACGGCCAACTCACAGTGCCATTTCGAGAGATAAGCTGCTCACCAAATTCACCCTTCAACATTTCCATTGTTTCACTAGCTGTGTGGCATGAGGCATCGTCTCGATGAAACCACATGTCAACCAAGTTCAACTAAGCCAACTGGGGCCAAAATAAGTCGCGTATCATGGCTCGATATCGTTCGCCGTTGACGGTAACGTTTCTTCCACGATCGTCTTTGAAGAAAAATGGACTGACGATGCCACCAGCCCATAAACCACACTATCCGTTGAGCCAGAGCTTCATCGCTGAACACAATTTTTCGATGAAACACCGGATTTTCACGGAGCTGTTCTAAGGCCCATTCATCAAAATTTAGACGTTGTGGTAGGTCATTCGGCTTCAATTTTTGCACAAGTTGTACGCATGCGAGTCGATGGTTTAATGTCCAACAAAGTAAATTTGGTGCGAAATTTGATGATAACAGCACGAATTGTTGATTCACCAGGTCGATGATGACGACCATAATATTTTTGTAACAAACGGTGCACATTTTCCACAGAGCACGAATTTTGATAATAAATTTCAATGATTGGCAATCGATGCTAGTTTGTAAGTCTTGAAATGATTTAATGGCACAGAGTATACTGACAACTTTTCACATTGACAGATGACGTTTGGCCGCCATTACTAACCAGTGCTGCCAACCTGAAAAAAACTTAACTCTTACAAAATCATCCTTCAATATACAAACAAGTGCTAAAACCGGTTTGGACATATTGTTCAGGTGCTCCCTTTCTTACTAGGTATTTTCTAAGGGGCCCGCTTCGTTTCGCATGAACTTTATTTTCTTGTTTTAGCTGATATTTCTCTTTCTTGAGATGTTGACAGAGAAGATCCATTTCATTAAGCTTTATTCAGAGTCTTTTATTTCCTTCATCAAAACTTCTTTGTTTCGTTAAGTTCTGGTTTTTGCGCACTGGAGCTCTTGGTGGAGGAGATCGGGTTAACCTTTAACTTTTAGTTAAAGTGTTAATGGGTTGCAATATGTGGCTCTCCCCTGAATTTTTAGAGCGGACCTCCGAAGAAGGTGGATTTTCCATTAGAACTGGACTGCCACCTGGGATATTAAAATTTAATACTCGGTAGACGAAGGTTGGATTTTTAGCGCAACAAGCTCGTTAGTACCCAGGGCCGAACTTTCTCACGACCATTCATGTGTGCATGTGTACTTCTATTCTATGGCGGGACTTCCTGTTTTATGCCGACTCCGAACGGCGAACTTGAGATGAGATTTTCTTGAAAATTCATACTACTCGGATGATTTGTCAGATCATCACGAGAGGAGGGCCAGTGAAAAATCATTTAGGTGTTGCTAAGGCTGGGATTCGAACCCAAACCCTTCTGCGCGGCAGTTCATCGCAACAAGTATCGCGCCGCTGAGCCTCTTAAGAGAGGCGAATATATTCTACCCCAACCTCAAGGTAGGGACCCCTAAACCCGCAGGGGTCGAATGGATTAACGACGAATAACTCGTAAGTCATGTGAACAGTCACGAAGACGTGCTTTCAGGGCTTAAAGCAACTAAAGTTCTCTTTCAAATGCAAACTCGAATAATTTCAAAACAAATGTCCGAAATTGGATATAAAACCTTCTCAACCATCATATAAGTTTTGGGCCAGTTAAGAATTTTAAAGAAGATCCATTTTTGTTGGCTGCAATGTTGTTCAGTGATGAGGCGTATTTTTGGCTTTATGGCTATGGCGAAGAGCTACCCTAGGATATGGAAAAACCGCTCTTAAAATAAGACAAAAATAAGGCCTTTTTAATCTACAGCCAAAGCTTTGGGGGGTTTTGAGGACGACATTTTGCGAGGAATTTCTCTTCTGTTTGTAGTTCTGCTCTTCGTAGCTAAATGTTCCGTATAAAAACCTGGATGCAGTAACTTTACAGACGATCTGCCATCCACATAGTTATAAATTTTCATAACAAAAGCTATACGCCGATGATGTTTGACCCTACTTGCGTGTACCAATTTTCGAGCTGACTTCTCGACTTAATGTCGCAAATTCATCACAACTTTTCAGATATCCAAAAAATGTGGTCAAGACTCGACCAGAAGTGGTAAAAAACCGAGTATCACTGTCCTATTCACATCCACGATAATTTTTGACAGTCTTTTGGGCATTGGATTTTTTTTTTGATTTTAGGTTCGTCCACATTAAGTCCGTGGTGTGGCTGCTTTTGCCAGCTCTTGCCTTTAGCAAGTTGATAAATCTGGCAAGTTACATTGTCAGCAGGAGTTGAAGAACGTGTTTGATGGTTTGCAAACTAGGTTTTATGGCTTGCGAAACCTCTACACATACTATGGCAAAATAATTTTCAGATTTCTTGTTCTTTTGTCCCAGCTTCAGATTAACTTTTAAAAAGTAATCAATTCAGCTGTTCAATTGGTAAGTTTTGTGGTGCTGTTCAATGGCATAAACTTTGCCATATCCAAACTAGACATCCCACCTAACCGCAATTGAATTACAGCGACAAAACAATCAGAGACGATAGTTATATCAAGTCTTTACAAGTCCCGACAGGGTGTCGTGCCCAAAAGTTCAAAAACTAATCGATACGACCAAATTGACTTCAAGTTGAAAATAGAAATGCG
This sequence comes from Rhingia rostrata, assembly GCA_949824845.1. NCBI lineage: Eukaryota > Metazoa > Arthropoda > Insecta > Diptera > Syrphidae > Rhingia > Rhingia rostrata. The sequence goes on from OX463757.1 coordinate 20,256,875, forward strand.
AGAAGCAGAAAATTTCTCAACAACAAGCAATGCGTCTCGAAATTGTATTTTCAAGTTCATGTCTCCTTCTCTCGGGGTATACTATAGGCAAGTGTACACCAATCGAAGAAACCTTGGAAATTTAAATTGTATCTACAAATTTAATTTGGGGATGATTTCTTTTTTTTTTAAAGGAAAGTGGATTCCTTTTGATTTTCGCCGCACAAAGTTTATTCGCACATGAATTGCTGATTAACGAGGATTTTCTACAAAGTAGACGTTTGAATTTCAAAGATCCATCTCTCTAAAAAAAAATGTAAAAAAAAAAATTAAAAGAAAAGTCGTTCGCAGAGAATGGCCTTTTTATGCCGGCACGGCCGTCGCGTCGTGTGGGCTATCCATCCCCATGTTAGATGTTGCATCGAATTGATGGTGGTGGTCAATGAAGCGCAACGCTCTCAATTTTATTAGTAGAGAGTGTGGGACTGAAGGAACCCTTCGCACTTCGCACCCACCAGCCATCAGTGTGAGGGCAACCAAGTGAATCTCATTGCAAGACACTCGCACGCAGAACACATTCCCAATTGAAGACAATGACCGGCCATTGATGGACGCAACCGCTCGCCAGAATGTCATGCTGAATGTTTTCCATTTCGGTTGACATTGTTCTGGCCCGTTGACGTTTTCGTTGTCGTCTTCAAGTCGGATTTTGAGAATGTCGTTGTGCAATGGGTTTTTCTTTTCCTCCCCTCGTAGTTGGGTTATTTTTGGTTTTATTTTCAAAGGGAATTTAGAGAAGAACATTTGAATTTACATTTTATGCAACGCGTTGGAGGGTAGATGGATGCTTCCGGTGGAACGGATACTCCTTCACTCAAGATTACCTAATTAGAATTTATCGAAATATATTGAGGGGCCCAACTCTCATGACAAAAAAACCAAAAATTGAGTTGGAAAAAAAGCTTTCGAAAACTTCTTGACTCTTTCAGACGGAATATAGACGTGGTTAGCTTTGGAGTTTAAAAAAAGTAATAATACACATCAATCATAAAATATTAGAACAATTGATGTTGAAAACGTGAAAAAAACAGTAACACCGAATTTTGATGGTTGGTGGTTGGTGGCTTGTAAGTCAGCTGTCAGCTGTTCTATGGGACATGTGCAACACACCAATGGAATGAATTTAAGTGTATATCTGCTCTATTAAAATTATATTACTCTAAACGGCTCAGTACTCCACAAGTTTTAGAAAATTGAAAATGGACTTGAAAACTGCAGGATAATGAGTCCGTAATTTTTCAAACTAAAGTCGTTTACGATAGTACAAGGTGGGCCAAAAGAGATCACTCTATTGGAAGATGCTCTTATTTTTGCAAATGGCCGCCAATGTCAAATCTGTTTTGACATTTGTGGACTAGACAGTGAACAAGCCATGGAGCGATACACTCCCCAAGAACGCGAAATAATCGAAGTGGACGATTTTTCGACCAAAATCATAATGAGCGATGTGGCTCATTTCCACCTCAGCGGGTACGTGAACAAGCAAAACTATCGCTTCTGGGGCACCGAAATCTACGAGTTATGCACGAGGAGCCATTACACCCGCTTAAAGTTACTACATGGTGCGCTGTTCACACTGGAGGAGTCATCGGGGCATTTTTTTCAAGAACGCCGCTGGTCAAACGACAAAAGTGGACGGTGCGGAGTTGGACGAATTAGGACTGGAGGACATGTGGTTCCAACGGCACAGTCTGCGCGAGCCACAACCGAAATTCTGAGGGCCAAACAACATCGGATGACTTCTTTTGGCCCACCCGTTATAAATAAAAGACTTGCTAGGTACGTAGGGTAAAGGCTTTAAATTCTGTGTTTGCACATCTATACAAATTACACGTTTCGTACCCAGAAAGTCTCCTTCACTATTGTCAACGATAAACGTTTTGAACGATACGGAATGGGTACCCAGTATTCGAAGAAGCTTTCGGGTGTTTAAGCGAAAACACAGTATTTGATTCGGAATTAAAACTGTTTCAAAGCGATACACAACGAAAATATTTTAGGAAGAATATAACCTTCTTTGTAATTAAAACCTACATTTTAGTCATAACCCCTTAAGTACCAAGAAAAGTAGGGTTAAAGTCACTATCAATTTTTTTGAAATTTTATCTACTTAAAATGTACGTCTACTACGAAAAAGCTTTTAATTGATACCCAATGATAGAGCACGTAACGGGTGATCCAAGTAGAGATACTTTTTTCAATAGCCTTTTTTGACAGGTCACGTGTGAGTCGTGTCATGCTGTCATGTTATTTTTGTTTAGTATTGTTTGGCATTTTATAATGGAAAGACTTACGCGTGAACAACGTTTACAAATTGTTCAAATTTATTATGAAAATTCACGTTCTGTGAGGAATGTGTTTGTGCACTTCGCTCAACTTATGGTCAACATAATCGGCCTACTGAGCGTACTATTCGCAACACCATCACCCATTTTGAGACCCAGCATTCATTATTGGATAATATTCGACCGAATAGACCACTTCCAGCACGCTGTGAAGAAAATATAGCGGCCGTAGCTGAGAGTGTACACGAAGACCGTAGAGAGTCGATTCGGCGCCGTTCGCAGCAACTCTGACTGACGTATGGAACGACTTGGCGCATTTTACGTCAAGATCTTAAATTGAAAGCGTACAAAATACAGCTTGAGCAACAACTGAAGCCGCTCTAACTTCCACCTTCCCAAGCGACATCGCTTCGCTCTATGGGCTCTTGAAAAGTTCCAAGAAGATCCGACGTTTTCGAGGCAAATTTTGTTTAGCGATGAGGCCCATTTCTGGCTCAATGGGTATGTAAACAAACAAAATTGCCGCATTTGGGACGAAGAGCAACCTGAAGAGATTGAAGAACTGCCACTTCATCCAGAAAAAACAACGGTTTGGTATGGTTTGTGGGCCGGTGGAATCATCGCTCCATATTTCTTTAAAAACTATGCCGGTGCGAACGTAACCGTCAATGGCGACCGTTATCGTGCCATGATAACCGACTATTTGATGCCTGCAATTGAAGCTCGTGACCTCGGCGACCTTTGGTTTCAGCAAGAAGGCACCACTTCGCACACATCTCATCAAGCAACGTTTTGGGCCGGCCGATTGGCCATCAAGATCGTGTGATATCACACCGTTAGACTTTTTCTTGTGGGGATATGTAAAATCAAAAGCTTATGCCGACAAACCCGCTTCAATTCAGGCCTTGGAGGAAAACATCACGCGTGTCATTCGCCAGTTACCAGTCGAAATGCTCGAACGAGTGATCGAAAATTGGACTCAACGGATGGACCATCTGCGACGTAGCAACGGCCAACATTTGATAGACATAATCTTCAAAAAAATGCCAAAGAATGTTCTTTCAAATGATAATAAACATTCTCCATTAAATTTTAATTTTCTGTGTTTTTTTTTTCTTTAAAAAAGTAGGGAACCTCGAAATGGATCACCCTTTATATTCAATGATGGTTGAACACCATAGGGACATATTATCTATATACACTGGGGTACCTCAAGGACTAAATCTCTCACCCACTCTATTCCTGGATTTTTAGTTTCGCAGATGTTAGCACTTTTACAGTGTCTTACGATAGGCCAGTAACCACTTTTGCTGCACACCAACAGATATACGAACAAATCTGCTCTAAAAAGGAAGTCCTGGAAAATATTACACACTGGGGAAACGAAAGCTTTGTTCAATTCATGTCAGAGATAACACAGTAAATACAGATCGAAATGGAGAATACAATCCTCAAATCAGAAGAATCCATGCCTCTGATGGGCTGGGTAACCTGTTACCTCTAATGCAAAATTAGCAGCGTCTTGACTTACGTTACCTTTTCAGAGCTAAGGGATATTTTAAGCCAGCCCAGTTTCTTCTTCGATATTAAGCATATCCCTAAACTCGTTGCACTTTAACGACCGACGAACGACATAAAATCTCCTCAGGTGAGGGTCTCCTATAACGTTTATAAAAAAAAAACTAAAGTTTGCTGAGCATAAGATAACCCCTAAATGTGGGCATCAAATAACGTCATAAGGCTGCAGTTCTAAAAGTATTACAAGACTGAAAGAGTTTATTTCGTACGCCAGGAGTGGATGGATAAATTGTTTAAAGCGATCAACAGATGAAGATTCGATTGAAAACATTTTCGGTCCCATTTACGTCTACGAGCTTTGGAGACGAAAACTCATCCGCGAACTTTACATGATGTGACGCAACCAGATTATTCGAATCACACCTAATATTTTCTCACACCAATTACGTGCGTGTGTTTATTGCACGAATTGAAATGGCTGATTTGAGGTACCTATTCATTAAAACTGCACTGCATACTCGGTTCGTATGATAAATCATCCTAATAGCTAGGAAGGAGAAAACAATTATTTAGTATTTGTATAGTTCCAAATCTAATGGCTACTCATTAGTGCAGTGGAGCCTATCAGAAGGGTCACACCTTTTGCAAAAGTCTGACAACTCCACGGAATCGACGTTAAATTGCAGGTTAATATTGTTGTGCCAAAATACTACACAAGCAGTAAGCACCAATAACTGGAGAGAATTAAGATCCTGTAGGGATTGGTTTTATTTATTCAATTCAATTTGCTTCGGACGTTTTCAAGTCAATTATTCACTCAGGTACTCCGGAAGACTCTGATTCTCATTTTTATAAAATTGACTTGTGTGTGCAACTTCTAGTCGAATTCATTCATTTGCAATACCGTAAGGTATTTATATGGGTTTTCAACTTAAGCAATATGCAAAGGAGACATAACCATAGCAAACTCCATAGTTTCGCTCAAACATTGTAGAAAAACATTTCTACAATGTTCTGGCTTGCTGTATTTTGTAGCCAACATAACTAGTGTTATTGATTGAATACCGGACGTTATGCTTCAAAAAGTGGTCGAAAATTGAAAGAAAATCATATTCACTATCGTTCTATCATAAGACATTTCAAAAAAAAGTTCCATTCCATTACATTTATCAAAAAAAAAAAAAAACAGGATCGTTATTACCCAGGGGTTAGCTTTTTCTCACGACCATTCATGTGCTTGTTTCTTGAATGATGGCGGACCTGCGGTTTTATGCCGAATTCGTACGGTTAAGTTGAGATAAGCTTTCCTGACAACTGATACAACTTTGTCAGAACAACAAGAGCGAGGGCCAGTAAAAAATGATGAAGGTGTTGCGACGGCTGAGAATCGAACGTACCCCTTCTGCTCGGCAGTTCATCGCAGTAACCATCGATCCACTGAGCCCGTCCATTCATCCAACTATCTAGACGTTACTATTTCTCAATTTGGAATTCATAAATAAATCAAAATAGCGCTCAGTTGACTCTTTAACGAAGCTACACTTATAATATGGACCGTGAAATCGTGTTTAAAAAAAAAAACATACGATCAGTACTAGCTTAGCTAGGTCGAGTAGTAAGCCCACAATGTGAAATTGGACTAAAGAGACGTTTTAGTCTTAAAATACAATCATTTCCGTCGATTCGCAAGCCAGCTCTAATATCTATCCCAAGACAAATAACAGATTTTATTCAGCGTAAATTTCCTCATTGGGCTAATTTAGCTAGGTACGAATAACTTAAAGTATATGGATCGACTCGGAATCACTAGTTGGGTTGATTTAGTGATGTCTGTCCATCTGTCTATCTGTCTGTCTATCTGTTCGTCTGTCTGTATGTGACCGATTTTAAGGCCTTACATTTTGAGCTACTGTCCATGAATTCAGTTAACTATTTCAATACTCCTCACTGCCACGCCCACTTTTTTTTTTTAGAAAAACGTTCTTTTTGGTCAAACTGTTTAAAATTTTTGAAAACTGTCCAAACAAAGACATTAAGACAGTCTAAATATCTATATTTCGTCCATATAAAGTATTTTGCCGCACTAACCTTTCAAGTGCGTTTTCATTAAAAAGCGGATTTCGGTAAAATTTTCATAAAATTACAAAGAAAAAACTTTCGATGCAAAATTATTGGCAAAGAAAACATTTCGTCCATAGAAAATTTTGACCCACGGGTAAGCAATGCATTTTTCTATATTTCATTTCTAAAAAACTTTTATCCACGCCCACTTGAGATATCGGGTTTTTCAACAGGGACGCAACAAAAGTTGAGCGACAGGGACAGCAAACGACGCCATATTTCTTGCCGCTCTTTTGACACTTCTCTTCAGTAAGGTTTGCCATTTCATGATGGAAAAATATACGATCCTACAACGAGTCGAAATTATGAAAATCCACAACAGAAATTCGGAGTCAGTGGCCTCAACGTAAAGAGCGCTACGTCCAATTTATGGTCGTCATAATCGTCCTAGCAGATCAACAATTGAGCGTCTAGTGGACAAATTTGAATCCACAGGCACAGTACAACATGTTCCCGTGCCAAGGAGACAAAGAAGTGCCCGTAGTGTCAATAACATTGCTGCCGCTGAGGCTTCAGTTGAAGAAAGCCCAAATGTGTCTCTCATATGTCGTTCTCAAGCGTTGGGCATCTCTGTGACGTCGTTGTGGCGAATTTTGCGAAAAGATCTTGGCCTACATCCTTACAAGATCAAATTGACCCAAGAACTGAAGCCGCTTGACCACCAGAAGCGTCGTATGTCCGTGAATTGGGCTGAGCAACTACTTGAAAATGATTAGGATTTTCATCGAAAAATCATCTTCAGCGATGAGGCTAATTTCTGGCTGAATGGATTCGTCAATAAACAGAATATGCGGTATTGGTCAGGCACACGTACTCCATGAGTCATCATTGCATCCCAAAAATAACGTTTTGGTGTGGTTTATGGGCCGGCGGCGTCATTGGGCCGTACTTATTCCGTGATGATCAAGACCGGCACGTTACTGTGAATGGGAATCGCTACCGTTCAATGATAGCCGAATATTTTTGGCTCCAATTGGATGACATGGACTTGGAGGACATGTGGTTCCAACAGGACGGCGCCACAAGCCACACAGCGAATGCCACAATCAATTTATTGGAAACCAGGTTTGGAGAACGTGTTATCGCACGAAATGGTCCAGTCGCTTGGCCGCCTCGGTCGTGTGATTTGACGCCGTTAGACTATTTCCTGTGGGGCTACGTCAAGTCTATGGTCTATGCCAACAACCAGCGACGATTGATGAACTTCGTACGAATATCGAACGTGAAATTGCAGCAGTATCGCCCGATTTATGCTTGAAACCCGTCGAAAATTGGGTTCAGCATCTGGACTTCTGCAAGCGTGCCCGTGGTGGCCATGCAAAAGAAATCGAGTTCCATACATAATGGCATCGAACGTACTTTCACAGGAATAAAGAATTTCATTGATATACTTATTGAAAAACCCTTTATACGTTTCAAAAATGGGATGAGATGGATAGAGTATTAAACTATCCGTACAGCGGATTGCAGCCTTCCCAATTTTTTTGCTTAAACCCTTGCTCCAATCAAGCCCCACACCAGACCCCAAGGATCGTTTAAAATATGACCCTTGTACCAATTAAGTGTAAACGCCTCAGTGACATTCTCTGAAGAGGAGCCCACACACACACAACCAGGCACAGATAAAGGAATTAATATTTCAACTCATTACGACGCACGCCGCCACCCCCCGACGACAGACACAATTGAGGCTAATTACCATTTGCCCAGATGAGCGATGCGTGATGCTAACTTGTGCGTACAATTCTCATAAAACAAGTGTGGAATTTATGACAAAACTTATAGATACAAGTAAATACATAACATGGCCGTTTAGTCCTACATGCCAGCCCAGCATCACTAAGTCAATAGAAATTAGAGCACGCATGTGTCTTCAAATAACCTGAAGGTCTTTCCATTGTTTTGTAAATTCGTTGTTCCAATTTAATTTTTTGTTTGTTTGGATGTCTTTTCTTCAAGAACGAGAATATAAATCTTTTTAATAAAAGCACCTGAAGGGATACAACTTATTAGCATTGAAATGTATATAAGCACATAAATCATATGGACACAGTTTTGTTGTTATTTACGCTTGCGAACAAAATAAAGATTTCACTATTAGAATTGGAAAGAGTTGTCGTTTATATAAATCAGCTTTCCAATTTGGGACGAGAGAAGATTGGACGTCTGGGATTTTTGACGTTAAGCTTTGTTGTGTTGAAATAAATCACAAAAGTCAAATACATGTATGTATGTCATTACAGTAGTCCCTCGATAATGTGAATTACCGATAATGTGAATTTCTCCAAAATGTGAATCGGCAAAACTTTACATTGTCATCTCTATAATGTGAACTTCCGAAATTTTCAACCTCTAAAATGTGAATTTTGTTTGTAAACGTTTTTATATTTCTTTTGTTTCTCTTGCTCGTTTTGCGTGCGATATTAGGGACTAAATAACTGTTATTTGTCTCTAAATTGTAAACGCAGCTGCAGGGTATAAGGAGACAACAACTGCCATTTGTGTGGATATGGATATTTTATGATCAGTTGTGTTTATATTGGTTCAGTTAGTTGTGTCTTGTGTGATTCGTGTTTCTTATTTCGTTTTGTGTGTAAAATAAGTTCAGTTCGTATCTACATAATGGCACCTAAACAGAAATTGCATCGATTTTTATCGATTAAAGATAAGTGCAAAATTTTACGCGAACTAGATGCTGGACATCCTGGATTTGCATTAGCTGAAAAGTATGGTGTGTCAAAGTCAACGATTACAGGAATAAAATTAAATTCGATGAAGCTTTTGGACCATTTCAAACAAACCGAATCTGGATCAGGGAAGAGGAAGACGCTAAGGAAATCTGAAATGCCTAAAATGGAAAATGCGTTGTTCGAGTGGCTAAAAAAGCAAAGAGAGAACCACATTCCAGTTTCAACAGAATTACTCTGCCGAAAAGCAAACCACTTCAACTTGCAATTTAAAGAAGCTCGAAATTTTACAGCTAGTCAAGGTTGGGTGTACAAATTCAAGCAAAGGCATGGTGTAAGGACATTAAAAATATGCGGGGAGAAGTTGTCATGTAATAAGAACGCAGTTAATCCATTTTTGGGAAAACTACATGAAACAATCAAAGAAATGTCTCTTACACCACAACAAATCTATAATGCTGACGAAACCGGCCTATATTGGAAGCTTCTTCCTGGTAAAACACTCGTGTTGTCTACAGAACATACAGCACCAGGAAGGAAAACTAGCAAAGAAAGGATAACATTTTTGGCTTGCACGAATGCTACTGGAACGCATAAGCTCACTCCATTAGTTATCGGGGAGTCTAAATGCCCTAGAGCTTTATCAGGTTTCAAAGTTCCACTGATTTATAGGTCCAGCAAAAACGCTTGGATGACGAGTGAAATCTTTCAAAAGTGGTTTAATGAAAATTTTACGAAAGAGGTAAGCACTTTACACATTTAATATAAAATTTGTTTTGTCAAATTTTATCAAATCAAATCACATCATAACTCACATCATAACTCGTTGTTTTTTTAACGCATTTTCAGGTTAAACGAAACCTAAGAGAAAATAATTTGCCAAAAAAAAGCATTGTTACTCCTTGACAATGCAACTTGTCACTGCAATAAAGAAAAGCTAACTAGCTCTGATGGGAACATCACAGTTTTGTTTTTCCTGCCAAACGTTACCGCTTTGATCCAACCCATGGACCAAAATGTTATAAATTTAGTCAAGGCATACTACAAAAAAAAAGATTGCTCGCTCAAATTATCGGTACTGAAAGTGAAGACATTGCTGTTGGGATAAAAAAAAATTACCTTGAGGGATGCTCTTATAAACTTAAAATTATCTTGGGAGCAGCTCTCCGCTTCCTCTACTGCCAGTGCCAAAAGAAGACTGGGAATTCAATTCGCAGGTCACGCTAGACGTCCGAAACATTAGAAAAAAAAACTCTAAAAATTGGACCTCTAGACTTGGCTTTATTTGAACCAGCCGCGGCGACCACATGCCCGAAACGTTTAATTTCTGACGAGATGTTGTTGTCAGCGTTAATAGCGCAGCCGAGATAGACAAAGTCCCGTACTACCTCAATGTTATATCTGCCAATGGTGACTCTAAGTGGACAAAATCAAAATTTGTTGTTGCAAAAACAAATTTTTGCTGCAACACTCTTGATCCCAGGGCACAGCATTAACTTTGGGTGTAGCAAGTTGAAGCGGATTTAGAAAGCCCGCATGTTGAAGTGGATTTAGAAAACCCGTATGTCAATCCATCTGCAAGCAAAATATCGTCCTTGTACTCCTTCAAATAACGCCTAAAGTTATGGAGAAAATCATTTTTTGACCAAAAATATCAAAACATTTGGTGCGGATTTAGAATGCCCGTTAGTCAGTCCAGCCACTTGCAAAATGTCATGCTAAAGGGTTTTTCAATAAGAGCGCTACAAAAGTTTTTTTTTTTAAATAAAACAAAAACGGTTTATTTTAAATTCGAAATTCGAAAAAATTCGGAACAAATTGACTTGCGAATCGAATTCCCAGCTAATGCTTGGACCCATCCCAGCTAGTGCCTAGACCGATTTTGATGGTTGACCACACTTATTATAAAGCTGAATAGTTCTTGTTAACGTAAAAAATAATAGTTGTAAAACGTTTTTAACGTCTTGCATCGCTCCCTGATGGTAAAGCTAAATTAGTGTACGTTGAACGATTGCAAACGTTTGTAAAACGTTTTTACTCTCTAGTATCACTGTACCTTATCGATTAAGTCGTAATGTCATTTGAAAACATTGTACCAGTTCATAAGAGTGTTGAATAAAATCCATTATTCTCTATTTGCCATCGTTATCAAAGAAGTCTATAGCGAATTTTTACTGAACACATGCATTTCCAGGATTGCAAAATTTTATTCAGACGGCATTTGAAGTCAGTAGCGCCGGACACTCTCAGAATGAATCTTGCAACATGATCACACATTCGACCACTTTGCAAAATCTGTTTCATTTATTTGATAACAGCAAATTCTCTTATTTTTGACATAAGAATAAGCAGACGTAAACTGTCCTTTATTCTGTTCTATTCCAAACAAGGGGTATGTTCAATGACACCGCGATTTAGATGAAAAAAATACTTTTTGAAAAAACAAAATTTATTAAGGTGGGTGTTCTGTTATTGTTAATCTTATTTATACAAATTGCAAAGTGCCCGCTTCTATAAAATTTAGTGACAAAGAAACTGTCATCCTAAATTTTTGCTACCGCAGATCCCTATTAGTCAACTTTAATTTTTGTAGATCTCACCTACTAAGGAAGAAAGTATGCCTGAAGAATGGAACCTCTGCGGCAACTAAAGAGGCATAAGTCTCCTCAATATCGCCCACAAGATCCTATCTGCCGTAATATGTGAACGTTTACCAACAACCTGATCGGCCCTTATCAGTGTGGTTTTAGGCCAGTAAAGTCCACAGCCGATCACACTTCGGCAGATCCTGGAAAAAACCTAAGAATTCCAAATCGATACCCACCACCTATTTATCGATTTAAAAGTCGCATTTGACAGCATTTATAGAGACGAACTATACACAGTCATGTCTAGTTTTGGTATACCGCCCAAACTCGTCCGTTTGTATAGGATGACGCTGCTTAATCAGGTTCGGAAACGACCTCACCGACACATTCGATACCAAAAATGAATTTAGGCAACGCTATGCGCTGTCATGTGACTTCTTCAATCTGATTCTTGAGAGGATTGTGCAAAATTCACGAGCCAACACCAGAGACACAATTTTCCAAAAATCTATTGACATCATTGGTAGGACCCAACGTGTTTTCATAGCCACGTTTGCTAGTATAGAGAAGGAAGCGGTAAAAATGGGTTTGACAGTAAATGAGGGCAAGACGAAGTATATGCTGTCAACACGAAATGACACACAACCTCGACAAATTGGACAAAACTTCACCATTGACAGATATAACTTTCTATCTCGGCTCCGTTAACTCTGACAACAACATCTCGTCAGAAATTAAACGAAGAAAAACTCTTACCAACCGCTGTTTCTTCGGGCTAAGAAGGCAATTAAGTAGTAAAGCCCTCACTCGAATTACTAAGGACATTCTATATATGTATTTTATTTTTGACATAAGAATAAGCCGACTTAAAATGTCCTTTATTCTGTTCTATTCCAAACAAGGGGTATGTTCAATGACACCGCGATTTATAACTAAAAAAAATTCTTTTTGAAAAAACAAAATTCATTAAGGTGGGTGTTCTGTTATTGTTAATCTTATTTATAAAAATTGCAAAGTGTCCGCTTTTATAAAATTTAGTGACAAAGAAACTGTCATCCTAAATTTTTGCTACCGCAGATTCCTATTAGTCAACTTTTACTTTTGTAGATCTGAGTAATTTTTTAAATTAAATTAAAATAAACAGCATGTTGATTTTCAGTAGCAGTGAAGAAGGGAAAATCCCATCTGTTCATCCTTAAATAGCAACTCCTTTGAGAAGTTGATACTCAAATCTTTGTTTAAACAAAAATTAACACTTTCGTTAATTAAAAAAACATTACAAAACAAAAACAAACAACAAAAATGCGAATAAGCCCATAAACATCCATCATCAACAAGGAAATTTACACAAATTCACGTTCTATTTCCCAGAGACAGTGCGAATTTCATCGCCTCCTCTATGAATTTTCGCCAATATCTAGTCCACTATTTTTGTTTAAAATTTTCTTTCACTGGAAATCGCACTTAAATTCGAATTCTCAAAAATTCGCCACATTCAGCTTGCGAATGTCTGTTGTCTCACAATACGTATGCTTTGCGAATATTCATGAGTAAAAAAAAAAAAAAAAACCGCATTTTTATTTATAAATCCACATTCCATTCAGGAAAATAAGAAAAGATTCTTCACAACTAAGGAGAACGCTGCGATAAGCGAGCGCAATAAAAAAAAAACGGACCGCGCGCGTAAGAAAGGTGCCAACCTAAAACCTCAAGACAAACAATAAAAATATTTCTCAACACGTTTTGTTTTTTTTTTTATTATGCACGGCGAATAGATGATTAATTTTAATTTTTTCCCGTTTTATGCAAAATACACATCTCACGGGGTGTAGAACGCGTCCGAATCACTTTTGAGTGATGATGATGACGACGCGACGACTATGACAACAACGACGACGACGCGATCCGATGGATGATAAGAAGAGTATCTTACACGCCCGTAATCGTTTCCCGACCGATCACAACTATTTTCACGAAGAACCGAGCAAAGATCGCTCTGCTGGGGAGTGTGTGCACGGAGTAGTACTTATGGTTGGATCTTGATCAGAGACCATCACGCTCGAGTATTACGCGATGCCTCGTTTGGCGCAAGAGCGTCTACGAAATGCGCATGCGAAATTGGTTCGCTTAAATGCGCGTATATAGCGTATACTTGTAGTCTTTGCGCCGCGCGCTGTTGTCTCGTTGTCTCAATTGAAAATGAAATTTTATAAATAAAAAAAAAAGACGAAGACGAAGACCGAAGACCGAAGACGGTACACCAACCATACACCATCAGCGATGAGGATAGTGGTTTTTACTACGGCCTGTCACTTTGTCTGTTGGCTGTCCGTCCGAGCACACAGAATGAAAAATGACAGCGGGACGAGGGTATAGAGCGTGTGCATAGCGAAGCTCTATGAATTGACAGGAGAAATACTCCACAGGACATGGCCAGTGAAGGAATGCATTGCGAAGAGTTTCGCGTACGCCCTCAATGTTCGCCAGTGACAAGTTCGTAACAAGTGCGCGCTCACATGATCGGTGATCTCTTCATCTAAATTCAGCGGCATCCATGTGCGTATGGATACATCTACATGTATATGTTGAGTGTCTATATGACGGGTGGTGGGGGATTGTCGTCGCATGGGACAATGATCCTCGATATACACCATAAATAATAATTTCATATCACTGCATGAGTGGTCTGTCACAGACGGACGCCGCTATGTGGATGACATTACTAATTCAAGTGGACGGTTCCCGGTACTTTGCACTCGCAGAGACGGCACCGAGTGAATTGTTTCTTGGAATACGATCCACAGGAGCACACTCGCAGCAAGTATGAATGCGTTTTTAGAGGCACTATGCTGCTCGGTCGGCTATTCTAAAATTAAACCAATTTAAGTCGGTTTGGTTGGATCTATTAGCGAAAGCGAATCATGACGTAAGGGAATGGTATTTGATTAGCGAGGAAATTCAATAGGGGTGTGCTAGGAAAATGTTAGGTTAAGGCTGATTTGCATATATCCTTCAATTTATTAGAAATATCACATAAATTGAGGAGCTCTTTGACTTTTTCTCAAGCCAAATCAGACTTGTCAAGCGGTTTGAGGAACAATCAATCAAAATCGAGAATTTCTGTGAAGCAGATGTCTGTAACGGTTTTCATCCGAAATTCACATATGTAATGACCAAGTAAATATCCATAAAACAATTTAAGCATCACCAGATGTTGATATAATGACGAACCGCGCGCCGTTTGAATATTCACTAACAACTCGAAACTGACTAAAATTCTCAAAGGCCTTAATTTATTTTAATGGTTCGTGTTCATAAATTCCTCATCATGTTCATATATTATTCGTAAAATACTTTTTAAAATATTATTAAATTTTTTAGGTTATGGGTAATTATTGTTCAATTAGATTTTATCTGCCATCTGGGCACTAAGTTTAATTTAAAAAAAAAATGTTTTTCCTAATCGAAGTTAATATCCAGATGCAAAGAGGGATGAAATATAATTGAACAAAAATTAGTCTCAACTAAAATATTTAAAAAAAATTTTTTTTTTTTACGAAAAAGAATTGTCTGTTTGCCAAAATGTTTTTTTTTATTCTCGGGTAAATAGTAGAAAAAGCGATTAAGTAGTTCAATTACATTTTTCGGGGAAAATAAGTCGCTCTACTGTGACATGTGTAGTGACGTGTCAGAAACACGCTAATGCCCAACGAGTTGCGCTTGTCAGAAAGGTGACTTAAGCCGAGGTTACGCTAACCAGCGTAATTTTCATCAATAACGAGGTCGCAGATCAAGCTTTCAAAAAAATGGACGATTGTAGTGGTTGGGTGTTGTAGAACGAGGGTAGACTCTGATTGGCTTTAACTTGGCAATGCCCAGTGATTGTAACTCTGACTACATATCAAGTGCTTATTTTTTACCTCCAAGTGGTAACCATCGGATACTGGTCTCATCCAACCGGATTTGACTTGCTAAACGATAAGACCGCGAGTGTTGATAACACGACGAAAAACAGCAACAATATAAACAGCCAGGTCAGAATGGCACGGAATGAATGCCCGGCCTGCTGTCCCAGGCGAACCTAGACAAGCTGCTTCGACATATTCGGGCAACAGGTTGTCTAGGAATTTCAAGGGTTAATCAGGCCCCTTGAACAGAGATGGTGGTGGATGAGCCGAAAGGCCAACGGCAGCGATCAATCCCATAGTGGATACTGATGGCCCGTGTCCTAGAGGTATCTAATAAATTGTAGCTGACCCTCCGGTTGGGCGTTGTGCTTTGGGTTAACTACCCAACCATGAAAAAAAGGTATTTGTTACGAAGCAATCAATATCCTCGGAAAGGACTGATTTTATTGTTGACGACCCTGCTAAACGAAAAAAGGACAAAGACGTTCGTATCTGCACCTGGAATGTGAGAACATTAAACAGGAGAGGTACAAGCGAACAACTAGCGGAATCCCTAAACTGCTACAAAACAGACATTACTACCATCCAGGAAATACGATGGGATGGGCCGGGAAAAAAGAAGATGAAAAACTGCGACATCCACTGCGGACCGTGTTATAGTGAGCAGAAACAGCGACTATTCGGATGCGGATTTGTTATAAGTGCCAGACTTAGGCAAGAAGTCTTATGTTTCCAAGACATTAGCGAACGCATTGTAAAAATCCGCATCAAGGCCAAATTCGCCAACATAAGCCTTATATGCGCTCACGGCTACAACGGGAGAAAAATATGATATGGCGAAGGATTGCTTCTACAAGCTCCTCGACAAAACCTATGAGCGACTACCGAAGTACGATGTAAAATCGTGCTTTGGGAGATTTTAACGCAAAGGTAGGAAGAGACGACATCTTTAGCAGTATTGTCGGAAATCACAGCCTGCACGACAACATGTCTGGCAACGGAGTTAGTACACGGTTCCCTTACCTCGATATCCATAATGGGACACGACGGTCTCCAGATCAACGAACGGTCAACCAAATTGATCACATTGCGAGAGGCAAGAGGCAAGCATCGATTATTTTGGATATCCGAACATTCCGAGGAACTAACAACGACTCGGACCATTCCCTTGTTGCAGCAGAGGTAAGAATGCGGATATCCACCACGCCACAACAATCCAGAAAAACTTTGAAAATATTTAATCGCAAGAGACCGCCAAGACCTTTGCGCAACTCGTATCCCTCAACCTCTCGATTAACACCATACCAGCAGCATCGAATGTCGAAGAACAATGGCAACGATGCCAACAAGCCATTAGATCAGCGGCAACTGATGTGATAGGTTTCTCGCGCCCACCAGCAACAAACCCCTAGCTTGATGAGGAAAGCCGACAGATCGCAGCCAAGAACGAGGCCTACAAGGCTAAGCTACAGTTGAAGACGAGAGCTGCCGTTGAGCTCGAAAGATAGAGAAGAAAGGAAGAACATCGGCTTTTCATAAAGAAGAAAAAAGAGCAAGAAAAGCGCGCGATCGAAGATATAGAGAGGTGCAACTCCAGAAACGATGTTCACAAGTTTTACCAAAGTGTAAAACATAAAAGCCAAGGATACAAGGCTCGAACACAATCTTGTCGATATGAACAACGAAATATCGTAGTTGAGACACAGTCGATGCTGCGGATAAGGAAGAGCCACTTCTGCAGACTGTTAAACGGCGATGACGAACAACATTCCGCTGTCAGGCAGGACGAACCATTCAATATTGGCAACGACAGCAAAAACTTCCAACCACACGATCTAAGTTAAGTGAGGATTGCAATATCTCAACTTAAGCTTAATAAGGCTACTGAAAATGACGACCTTTCCGCCGAGTTATATAAGACGGAAAAGTTTTGTTAAGTAACATCAAAGAGTATAGAACTGCATAGAGTGCGCATCTCATACAAGGAATATTTTCTATGTGGGGTACTGATATTGATACCCCAGTGTTCACATTGCTACGCCAGCATCAAACAACAGCCTTGCCGACTCATACGATCTACGAAATTTCCCCTTTCGCACCTACCGCCCGCGTCTGAAACGGCTACAATTTTTTTAGCTGTGATGCGTACTCTCTGTAGTTCTATTCTCTTTGGTAACATTCACCTACTTATAAGGAAGAAAGTATGCCTGAAGAATGGAAGCTCTGCATCGTTTGCCCGATTCACAAAAAAGAAGACCGTCTAAACTGCGGCAACTACAGAGGCATAAGTCTCCTCAATATCGCCCACAAGATCCTATCTGCCGTAATATGTGAAAGTTTACCAACAGCCTGATCGGCCCTTATCAGTGTGGTTTAAGGCCAGTAAAGCCCACAGCCGATCAAATCTTCACACTTCGGCAGATCCTGGAAAAAACCAAAGAATTCCAAATCGATACCCACCACCTATTTATCGATTTAAAAGCCGCATATGACAGCATTTATAGAGACGAACTATACAGAGTCATGTCTAGTTTTGGTATACCGGCCAAACTCGTCCGTTTGTGTAGGATGACGATGGAGAACTTGCGCTGCTCAATCAGGTTCGGAAACGACCACACCGACACATTCGATACCAAAAATGAATTTAGGCAACGCGATGCGCTGTCATGTGACTTCTTCAATCTGATTCTTGAGAGGATTGTGCAAAACTCACGAGCCAACACCAGAGGCACAATTTTCCAAAAATCTGTACAACTACTAGCATACGACGACGATATTGACATCATTGGTAGGACTCAACGTGATGTCATAGCCACGTTTGCAAGTAAAGAGCAGGAAGCGGCTAAAATGGGTTTAGCAGGAAATGAGGGCATGACTAAGTATATGCTGTCAACACGAAATGACACACAACATCGACAAATTGGACAAAACGTCACCATTGACAGATATAACTTTACGGGTCTTTGTCTATCTCGGTTCCGCTGTTAACTCTGACAACTTCTTGTCTGAAATTAAACGAAGAATTACTCTTGCCAACCGCTGTTTCTTCGGGCTAAGAAGGCAATTCAGTAGTAAAGCCCTCACTCGAATTACTAAGGAGATCTTATATAAGATCCTGATCATCCTAGTCCTGCTCTATGCCGCTGAAGCATGGACCGTCTCAAAAGCGGGTGAAGAAATCATTGGTCGATTTGAGAGGAAAATTCTTCGAATAATCTTAGGTCTCGTTAGCGTCAACGGGCTATGTAGGCGAAGATTCAACCAAGATCTAAACGAGCTGTACAGCAACATGCCCCTGGTCAAAAAAACACCGCATTGGACGTCTGGGACGTGTAGAACGAATGGACACCAATACTCCGGCTCGCAGAGTCTTCGATTCCCAGTCAGTAGAACAAGTAGAAACCGACCTCAACCAACTTGGAGTGCGCAACTGGAGGCAGTTAGCTAAGGACCGGGCTAATTGGAGAGGCATGTTAGTTGACGACAAGGTTAATTCCGGACTGTAGCACCACTTAAGTAAGTAAATACCGCTGTGATATGTTTCAAAAAGATGATCGATTTAGGTAGCATTACTCAAGGATCTGAATAGCTAGAGAGGAGCAGATTCACCTTTATTTTAGCGCCACATATGACAGTCAAGTATTTTCCCTAACTAAAAAAGATTAGAGCTAGGATGAATACGCAATCCTATGGGTGTAGATAGATTCATCGAATCAACGCCATTGAACATATCTCTCAACATTCCGTCCCTCAAATTGCCGTCATAAATAAATCCAAGGCCAGTACACGTACACGACGTGTCGTCGTTCATTCATTTAATTTACTGTCCGTCACCTCCTGAGAACATAACCGAAAGAAGCGCCATACACCGGCAGCTTGATCAATTAAAAAAACACAAAGCCCAATACAGCCATTTCCACTTCCACAAATGATAAAAGCTTCATCTGTGAAAAAAAAAGCTTCAGCTCCAACTAACCCCTGAATCTCTGCAATCTGCATCGGCAGTGCTCTCATTTTCTCGAAAAGCTCCCTTTGGTCGAGAACACGCTTTTCCGCCTCTCGAACATGTCGAGAGGTTCCAAGTGTTCAGCCGCTTCTAAAGTCGACAGATATTCGCTGAAAGTTGTGGATTACATTTCGCTCAATTCGCTGTATAACTGTATAATCACATAGATACTGCAGGAATGCATATTTCCTCCACACAGGGATACACTATACAGCGTACGAATGCGTCTAAAAATAACATCGCTGTAGAACTGCCCTACATTCGAGGACCGTCACGATATTTCTCCATACCCAACCTCCGCATACAATGTAGAATCTCTGAATGCGATCTGATGCAAGAGATTCCATTCTCGATGTGGAGGAGGGAAATCTATTAAATCCACACATGACAAGACAGAAAACAAGACTACTCCGGACTTGATGCATCCAGCATACACATTGTATGCTGAATAGATTCCGGCCTAATCAATGCCGATTCAGGAGCAACATACTCACGCCACAATCCACATGCGGAAGTGCCAATGTGTATTGAAATGAACGTCTGAATTTGGGACACTCGTGTCTCCCTTTGGGGGGGCGGTAGATACAACACACGTGTGGCATGCAGGAGCGGTCCTAAAATAAACTAAAATTTCTTGTTGTTGTCGGTGTTGGGTTTGTTTGTTTACTTTGTTGCGGTTGGGTGCATAACCTTTCAGTGGAAGTGTTTCCTTTTTTTTTTTGGAAAAATAAACACAACAGAAGAAGCTTCCGGTAGGGAGTCGAAGCCTTCATGTGGTGTCAGAGGTTGTTTGTCTACAGTGTCACGGAGAATGGGTAATCAGCGCCAGAGTAAGGTTGGCGTTAAATTTGAAGGTGTAACGCCAACTGGGGAGCTGTTTTTGTCAAGGACAACCATCAACTGTTGCTCAAATCACACCAAAGTCATGGGGAAATAGAAAATCGATTTCAATCGAGGTTTACTTTGTTTAGAGTGGTCCTTGGTTGAATGTGCCCTTAGACTATTAAAGGGACAGTAATGCTCCTTTTTAGCTGCTTCGAAAACCCACATGATTTCGGAACAAATCTGTGTAGGTTGGTCACACTGATGTTGTTCAAGTGCTTAGGTCGCTGTTGAAGTAGCGTGAGGTATCGTTGCAGGCAATATCCAGTCAAAAAGCACACCTGCCACAGGATGCAGTGGGATGTTGTAGGTTAATTAAGAGGTTAGTAATCGAGCTGTGACCCATGTGGTTGGATGTGGTACCAACGGTAAGTCCCGATTATATACATAGGACACATAGGTCATCTTGACTACGGAAATGCCTGTTCCTTGAGTTTTGAGAGTCTTGTGTTGTCAGTCAGTGAGTGCCCTAGTGGACTGCTAAGCCTGAGGTCCGCGGTTAAAATCCCGAACATTCTACCACCTCACCTCTTGGGAAAGTTTGACAAATACATATACAACCACAATGAGAAGTTTTCAAAATCTCCGTTCGAAATCCTCGTTGAAGTCTATAATTCCGCGCGCTTCACACATTATACGGTCGAAAAAATCGTCCTGTCAAGAGGACTATTCGCAATGTGGTGGATAAATTTTAGTCCATTGGTTCAATAAACAAACACCCAAGGTCGACGAAACTCAAGATCGACCGAAAACATCGCCGTTGTCCGTAAGAGTGAGTAGAAGAATTCGGGCAGTCGATTTCGCGGCGCTCACAAGAACTCAGCCTTTCACTAAGCCTGCACTCGTACAAAATTCAACAGACCTTAAGAGCTGAAGCTAAACGACGATAGACAATGATTTGTGCTTGCTGAATGGGCTCTGAAGCAGTTGGAAACTTTTCCTGATTTTAATCGAAAAATCTTCTTCAGCGATTGGCGAATTTGGGACGATAACAATCCACATGAGAATCAAGAGCGTCCAATGTGGCGGCGTCATGGGCTCATTTTTTTTTTTCAGAACGACGCACGTTGGCCAGGCTACCACAGTCAACGACAAGCCCTAAAGGTCGATGATTACCAATTTTTTTTGGCCATTAGATGATGGGTGTCCATACAAACGACATGTGGTTTCAACAGGAAGGCGATACGTTCCACTTATATCAAGGCACGTTTCAGGGCATAGTCCATGTCTCGTGGGGGTGATTTGAACTTGTCACCGAGGTCGTACGAGTAGACCGAGTAAGACTTTTTCTCTGTGGGGTTTTCTGAAGTCGCAGGTCTATGTGTATAAGTCACAAACCACAGCTGCCTTCAAAGTCAACATATGATTTATTCGCTAGATTAATAATCATCTGATTTCCAAGCTGGAGCTAACCTAGTTTGCTTTATTCCAACTATTCTCTTGCCATTAGAAAGATATCAATGGGGAGCAGAAGTATTTTTTGAAGAACAGCTTTTGGTGACATTCTCCTCGAGCCCATCAATTAAAGGCACATAATAGATTCAGCGCATATCTCGGAGTCTCACAGACATGACGAAAGTAGTCAGTAAGATTGTTAGCCACTCTTCATTCCCAAAATCCCTTCCTCAATCAGAACTGATGGGGAACTAGCTATAACAGAGAGAAAATGCCGACTTATTCGGTAGAGCGTTCCTAGGGAATGGTTCATAAAACTCGGAACAAGCGGTGTCACCAACGATAGAACATGGACCGTCAATGAAGGTTCAAGTACAATTACGATCTCGAAAATAAGACGCACTCTAAACCATTTATATTGTGAATAAGCCACTGGACCTGCCATTTGGAAAAGGTTGCCCATCAAAAGTCGACAAAAATGTACAGGACAGGGGACGAATATAAGTGCCAGACTTAGGCAAGAAGTCTTATGTTCCCAAGACATTAGCGAACGCATTGTAACAATCCGCATCAAGGCCAAATTCGCCAACATAAGCCTTATACGAGCTCACGCCCCGACGAAGTAAAAAGATGATAATGCTAAGGATTGCTTCTACGAGCTCATTGGCAAAACCTATGAGCAACTATCGAAGTACGATGTTAATCGTGCTGGGAAATTTTAACGCAAAGGTAGGAAGAGAAGACATCTTAAGCAGTATTGTCGGATAACATAGCCTACAGGACAACACGCCTGGTAACGAACTTAAGCTGATTGACTTAGCTATGGAACGAAATGCCACAACAGCCAGCACACGGTTTCCTTACCTCGATATCTATAAGGGGACATGGCGGTCTCGAGATCAACGAACGTTCAACCAAATCGATCACATTGCGATGGACAAGAGACGCCCATCCAGTATTTTGGATGTCCGAACATTCCGAGGAGCTAACATCGATTCGGACTACTACCTTGTTGCAGCCAAAGTGAGAATGAGAATATTAACCACAGGCAATTTAGTAGTAAAGCTCTCACTCTCGAACTACTAAGGAGATCCTACATAAGACCCTAATCATCCTAATCATCCCAGTCCTGCATTGAACGTCTCAAAAGCGGATGAAAAAATTCTAAATCGATTCGAGAAGCTATGGAGACGATGATTTTTACAAAGAACTATACGAGCTGTACAGCGACATGTCCCTGGTCAAAAAACTCCGCAATGGACGTTTTAGATAGACAGGGCATGTCAAACGAATGGACACCAATACTCAGACTCGCAGAGTCTTTGATTGCCAGCTAGACGCCGGACGCATTAGAGGCACAAGAAGAAACCGACCTCCACCTACTTAGAGTGCGCAACTGGAGGCAGTTAGCTAAGGACCGAGCTAATTGGTGAGGCATGTTGGTTTAGGCCCCGGATTATTCTGGACTGTACCGCCATTTAAGTACGTAAGAAGTAAGTGTAATGCCTGTCTGAAAGGGTGGACCGAAACAAGAAAACTGTTATCATCGAACACGGGACTTTATAGATCGCCTTTAAGCGTATCGTCAATACCTATATTTTGTTGCTCGCGATATCTCGCAACGTTGGCGTTAAACCGGATGCATTCCGAAAGCTAAATAGTGTCTAATAGACGGTTATATTGTCAAAGAAGGTCCATAAATGGTATACCAACCATAAATCACGGATGGTTCAGAAAATACCGCACATCGACCAAAATGGACTGAACTCCCTTCCTGTCTATAACATACCAAGCGAATGTAACAAAGGTATGAAAAGCCAAAACCGGCAAACCTTTGTTTAGATACTTACTGGCCATAACTGACTCACAAGCCCAAAGTTAAAGTCACTGCATCTGCAGTGATTCATACAATGATACCCTCCACTTTCGGACGCATCCGAAATCCCCCTTTTCTTTGTTTTAAAGTCTTAAGCTTGGAAACTACTGAATTTCAAATAGGCATCACACAATGGGTCCACATTAGCCTGATATCGATGAGGAAAGATGACAATCACCTGGCTGATAAAAACCACCCAAACTAACCATAAACTGTTTAGTTCGTCTAAAAGTTGTCCATACAAAAGTTGGCCGACAACCATAGCCTCGATCCGTTGATTACAAAGCCACGATTGACTTTAATTTACAGAAGCTGTTCCAAGAAGCCTTCAAATAGCTTTAAATTAAGGGCGTCTTTAAGAAAACAATAAATTCGTACTCACCATCATTTTCACTCGGCATACTGAAGTACTCGGACTTCTCTGTGGACTCATTTTCCTGCTTCTCGTCTTCGGTGTGCACCGGACTGGAGGGGCCCGACGATGCGCTCGGTGCTGGACTGGGCGATGAACTGACCGCATGTGCGGGCGAAAACATTCCGCTGTCCTTGTCAATCGATGACCGCTTACGCTCCAAACCAACACCACCAATCATCTGCAACTGATCCTCCAACAGATCCATTGATCGTTTACGTGGCAACTCCGGTGGCATCTCATCGATCGACAATTTGCTAACCAGCTTAGCTGGTGGTGGTGGTGGCGATATTGGTAACGCGGGTGGTGGTGGTTCTGACACTTTTGTCGGCGAACGAACACGTTCCGGATGGAATTTCACCGGACTTATTATTTTTGGCTTGGACGATGGAATTGGCGGCAAGGGAGGACTCTTAACTGGGCTGCCAATCTTCACAGTACTGCGAGGCTTAATTTCGGGTGGATGCACTGAATGCCGCACCGGCGGACTCGGTGGCATATCCTCGTCCAGTGACATGGACACACCCGTCATTATGTTATTACTGCTAACACTATTGTTACTTATGCTATTGTTGGCGTTTTTATTGTTCAGCGCAACGGGATCCTTCATTTGGATAATACTGCCTGGTATTAGTGCGGTACCGGGTCCGGTGCGAATGATATCGCAACGATTCGGATCGCTATGCGATCGATTCGTCTTTGTCTTTGTAAAGTGTGAGGTCCACTTCTTTTGTTTCTCAATTAATTCGCGCGAATTGAATTTGCGTTCCGGCTTTTCGGGCTTCTCGCTGCCGGTCGTCTCCTCGGACTTGATCCGCGAGATATTGTGGTGCAATTTGGATTGTTGTTCTATGAACTTTGTTCCGTTGACTTGACCAGATGCTGCTGTTGGGCAATTGTTGTTCATCAGGGACGCCTGACCTGGCGGGAATGGACTACTGTTGCGATGCTTTGCCGGCGATGGTGATCGTCGATCGATGTAGTTGATGTCGCTGCAGAGATTATCTTCGCGACTGCCCGACCTGGACATTTTCACACTTAACGCCGGTGGATTGTTGGAATTATTCTCGACAGAGAGTTTTTCGAACAGAGATCGAGCGTGATTGAATCGTGTCGAATGGGATTCGGTTCGAACCACTGTTACAGTGGGCGGCTGTGGTAGTTGTGTTGGTTCCTTTGGTGGGGCGACAATGGTTGTTGGCTCCACGGGATTTGTTATTTCCATTGGTTGTTTGCGTTGGAATAGGTTGGCTATTTGCGAAACCTTAGGCCCAACGGCCGACGGATGAATCGGCTTCTCCATGGCTGACTAATGGGTGTGTAGTTGATGTTAGAGATGCCTGAAATGGAAAATGAAGGAAATATTTTATTAATGTATGTGTGGAATATAAAAGGCAAAGTTTGGAGTGCGTTAACAAGGTTTTAAATGATGGTGATGGTCTTTCACAATATAAAAATGTTTGTGCAGGTGGTTGAAAAAGTATCACCGAAGAAAATTCACGTTTTGGAAGAATGAAAATTTGAGCTTATAAAACAAAAATTGGTCAGTTTGTCAATTCATGTTCGAGGATCACATTTGCATAGGTAGTGTACATTTAAATGAACTTAAAATCAATTAAAATCTTTTTTTTAAAGTAAATATGCGCCCGAAGGTATGCAACGAATTTTATAAAAAGACGATTTATTACATTAATATTAGAAAATTCAAAAAACCGACATGAAGGATGCAACTTCTCATTTATTATAACCAAAATAGACAGAACTCCTGGGAAATAAGAAAGACTATGCTTGAGCTGAGCAAACAAATTTAAAGAGCCTTTAGAAAACCAATGTTAAGCAATCTAAAAAATTTGGCAGATGAACGATCTAAATTTTCTATACAGTTTGACATCACACATGATAGGGACCAGAAAGGCAAAGATGACTTGCACTGATCCATTTCATACCGCGACGCAAATGTCCGCACCAAAATGTTGACAAACATTATTTTACCGCCAAGCATTTAATATTATAGCGCTCTAGGAGAAGCACCTGTGTTTATCTTCAGATGGCATAACTGGCTCGAATTCTCGATATCTTCGACTGAAAGATTCCTTCAAAAGACGATTGTCGGAAAGTTATCGAATATTGCTGCAAGGGGACAACATCATTCAGAACTCCGTTTTCAACTTTTAAGCGGAATGTATGGGAAAAGATTGAAGTGAAGTTGGATGCAGTTTCAAGGAAAGATTATTAGTCTGCCTTGCAGAAAAAAAAAACATGCATAGGAACATGCATTTTCTGATAACCACAGATGAGTTGACTGACGTAAGGTTTGACGCGTTTGAGAGTTTGATTATCACTGTCCATAAAAAATAAAAACAACCTGGAAAGCTTGGTAAACCCGTCTCGAAAATACCGCGAGCTTAACTCAATTAGGAAAAAAAATGTACACATGAGGATGAAACATATAAAACTCTCAAGCTCCTTTGAGCATAAATTAATACACCTAGAACCAGTCAAATACGTGAAAGAGTATTCGCCTGCTCACAGATCAAATAACTGATTTGCATTTCCCACTCCACATTCGGTCAGAAATGACAAAAATTGTTACTATTACCGTTACGTTTCATAACACATTTCTAAATAAATATCGACCAGTTAAAGTGCATTTCCGTCATCTACGCAAATACGTTATGTAAAATGTTGAGTAATGACAACAAGTCAGCAAACATGCATATTATTACGAAACTAAGTGTAAATTAATGAAATCATTCCCCAGTTGACAGCTGTCAAAAGCTAAGGGAAATTCCATGGGTCATTATAATTACAAAAAGACTCACTTAGTAAAAAAAAAATATTATCATACATTTGAAGTTGTTTTCAAGATAGCATACGAAAAAAAAAACTACAAACGTCAATGACATCGATAACACACATTCAATTTGACATTTGCAATTTTGTTAAGAAAATCAGCCAACAAACAAAATGAGAAGCATGTTTTGCAAGAGCCTGTAAGTAGAATTACGTTTCATCTGTCGTTTTGTATATTTGTTTGGTACAAACTTTTAAAGTTTTATCGAATCGTTGTTATCGAAAACAATTTTTCTATTATAACATAAGCTTTGTACATATTTAGTACATTTCAACAAAACATTGACATTGACATTGACATCACAGTACTTCGCACATGAATGCAACGAACTGCAGACACATAACAGCACTGGCGACTGAGGCCATCGGTTGGGACAGATCAAGACATTTATACAACAGAGAGAGACGGACAGATACATAGAAGGAAAGACACATAACATAAACCTACGTGGCACAGAGGAGGAGACATCGATTAATATTGTCTCATGTTATCGCACAGGTGGCCTCAGATAAGCTGGCAATTTTCGTAGAAAACAAATGCTGCCGAAGCTGGGGCTTGAACCCGCAGCGCTTGGCTTAGAAGTCAACTACGCATTCCTCTGAGCCAAGGCCACCTGCGTCAACAAAACAAAAACACGCTATTGCAATACAAATGCAAGGCAATTTCTCATGAAATTTTACATTCCAAAATGCATCGCTCTTTTATATTGTCAAAGTAAAGAAATATTTCCACAGACTCGGGAAAATAGTGCCTAAAGAAAGGTAGAGGGAATTGATCCGCAGATTGAAAAAATTGGCATCGACACTTGTAATTTTGTTGGTGGAACCGATTCATGAAATAAGAAATAGGACTTTGCGAAAGGACGCGTTTCGGATCGAATATCTTTCTCAGATTGTTATCAAATTTTTAGGGTTTTTCTCTTTAAAATTCCTTCAAAAAGTCAACGAGGCTTAAAACTGTGTAAGCCAGCCATCCGTGATATGTATCCACCATTTTCTAAATATACGTGGAACATAGAAATTGCAAAAATATCTCGAAGGACACGTTTGACGAAAACCAAGAGCACATAATGCCTGAAACACATGTGCAGTGGTTCTGCATGCAGTGCAGCAAGCATGACACATGTGCAGAGTTTTTAGTTTGACATACATGCACTGCAATGGCTTCTTTGGCCAATGCAATTGCTTGATATGTGATCAATGATCAAACTGCTCAACATTTGGACACTAAATGAAATCATTGAACCTATGTTGTGTTGGTGGATCAAAACCTTTTTTGATCACAAAAGGGCAACGCCAAACGGTTGCCAATAATTCCCGATGAGAAAGCTCTCAAAGAAGTGGAAGTTCATTTCAAAAAGCAAGAAGGTGCCAGTTCCAAGACGATATGGACTGCATATACAAGTTGGCGCAAAAATAACCTTCCGATTCTTTTTTGGCTGTAATTTAATAAAAAATGAAAAACTTTGATTCTTCTTGTGGATTATTTTTATTTGGTCTTTTAATTTTTTTAACATCAAGTCGAGAATATGATGTGATGTAAATGGCCGCCGCCACAGTTGATTGTCATTTGAGCCCTTTTTATGGCTTTTTCCATCACTTTGGCCAAAACTTCCGGCGATAGGTCCTCACATTCATGACGGATATTGTCTTTAAGAGCTGCAAGAGTCTGAGGCTTGTTGACATAAACCCGAGACTTCAAAAAGCCCCACAAAAAGAAGTCTGGATCGGTCAAATCAGGCGATCTTGCTGGCCAGTGGAAATCGCCAAAACGGGAGATTAGGCGCCCGGAAAATGCATCCTTCAGCATATCGGTTGTGGCACGTGCAGTGTGTGCCGTTGCACCGTCCTGTTGGAACCACATGTTTTCCAATCCCAATTCATCAAGTTGCGGCAAAAAGAACTCGTTGATCATTGCTCTGTAGCGCTCACCATTCACAGTAACCGTTTGGCCCGCGACGTCTTCGAAGAAGAAAAATCATCTTCCTCTTGGTGGTGATTAAGGATGGCTTGAGCGTATGTTAGACGCGCTTGGCGGTCAGCAGCTAACAGCTGATGCACCGTCTGGACTTTGTTCGGAAACATCTTCAAATCCTGTACCAAAATTCGCTGCAAAGACCGTCGACTGATACCCATTTGCGTGGCACGTCGTCTGGTCGATGTAGACGGCGCTTCCATGACATCTTCGGCTACAGCAGCAATATTCTCTGCAGAACGGCTACTCCGGGGTCTGCCACGCCTGGCAGCATCTCGTGTTGTGCCAGTCTCTTCGAGGCGAGCGGCTAAACGTCGCAGTGTTTCACCAGTAGGCGTTGGACGGCTAGGAAATCTGCGACGAAATTCACGTTGTGCCAAAGTCACCGACCGATTATTGCTCAAATAAATAGTCCACCAATATTCCGCGTTCTGGAGCAGTGTAGCGTAACATTGTTTATTAACGTGTATTTCGCATGTGTTTACTACACAAATGTCAAAACAGAACTGACATTAGGGGCCAATCGCAAAATTTATATCATTTTCTGATAGGAGGATTACTTTTGCGCCACCTTTTACGTTTCGCAAAATCGATGCGTAGCCAAGGTACAACAAATACTTGGGCTAAAAATTAAAACTGAGAATCAATTGGCCATTATGTATCTGCGGTTGGATATAAATGTATCCATGCGATTCAACCAAAGAAAGCAGCAGTCAAATTGAATAGAAAACAATTTGAGTGGTAGATGTACAATGACATTTCTCTTTGGTTTGGCTGAACTATATGTCTCGTAGTTATCGGAAATATCGGATCAACGAAGGGGACACATATAGGTCACTTGTCCATCTTCGATTGATTCACACTGTACATGATGACTATGCAGGAGTGCATGATGACTATGCAATGCTTCTGTTGCCAGGGACGTTGAGGATTTGGTCAAAACAATGGACAACTCATTTCTCATCACATCCGAAAATGTTAGGTTTTTCCCAAAACGAGCCCCACCCGTAGAAAATAAAACTTCGATCAGTGGTTTGTTACACTTTTTAAATTTTGTGTTGCCTGCGTGTCCTGGAATTAGGCACACAGCACATTTTATGAATTCCGGATGTTGTTCGTAATAGAGGCATTCTGAAGTAATTTCCCAAAGCAAGTCAGGTCGAGTGAAAGAAAAGCCGCTCTTTCGTTGTTGATACTTTTGTTTTGGCTTTTTTTTTATGCGTAGTAAACGTCATAATTAAATGATGCCAAATATCTTAAAATTGCGTTTTTTTTTTTCTTTTGTATTGTGGTGGTCTTGAATTTTTGCAGTGGATTTAGAAATAGAGACTACTTGCAGAACTGCAGCACTTGCATGTTTTACATTGTTCGCTTCCATTGAAAACTGTGTGTTCTTACTTTTCTGCAAGGAGAATTCTGCACGTGTGTTTCAAGCATAAGGGATGTATCGGGAGTTAGAGAAAACATTACCCTTGGCTGGCAATACGAACCCAACTATGCAAGAGTTGCGATCACTCGTTCTGAAAAATGCACCGGCATCGTCCGTGTGGAGTCTCAATTCTCCCATCGGACGCGTCCTCGGGTGGCGGATAGAGGAATCCTCTGCAGTTATGCGGGGTAGGTAGGATTATAATAAAATAAAATACAACTCGTGGATAAAAATTACCTATGGAAAAGGTACCTTATCAGCAGCTGGAGGATTCCCAAGATGAAGTCAACAGTGGCATCTTTAGTCCAAGCAAGGATGAACAAAGTAAACAACCTATTTGAGCTGCTCCGACATCTTCCGACAATAGGCAATCTAGGAATATCTAATATCTACGGTTAGTCAGACCTCTTGAACAGGGATGGTGGAAGACCTAGAAGACCAATGGCAGTGCTCAATCTCGTAGGCGACACTGATGGCCCCGAGTACTACGGGTATCTAATTAATCAGAACTGGACCTACAAGTTGGATTTTATGCTTTGAGTAACTTAACACTCGCAAAAAACAGCTTGTTGCGGAGCAACTAAGAGCCTTGAAAAGGAATGATTTTATTGTTTAACATGGTGTTGAACTTATAACGGACAACGGACAAAGACGTTTGTACCTGTACCTGGAATGTGAGAACTTTAAACTTTAGAGCGGCAGTCGAACGATTAGCTGGAGCGCTAAGCTGCTTAAAAGAAGACATTACTGCCATCCAGGAAATACGATCGGATAGGCCGGCCAAAGAGATTAACAAAACCGGTGATATGTCCTACGAATGGTATTATAATTAGAGAAACTGCCATTTTTCGGGTGAGGATTTGTTAAAAATGACATTTAGGGCGAATGTTTAAAAAATACTCCCGCTCGCAGTCTTCAATTCCCAGCCAGTCGTGGAAGACATCGCCTTAAGTGGAGCGCACAAGTCGAAACCGACCTCAAATATCTTGAAGTGCGCAACTGGAGGCAGTTAGCTAAGGACCGGTCCAATTGAAGAAAAAAAACAAAAAAATTATGACGCACCAGGGCCTAGCTTTTTTCTCAAAACCATTCATGTTTGCGTGTGTACTTATTAGCACGATGGCGGGACCTCCTGTTTTATGCCGAATCCGAACGGCTATGTTGAGATAAGCTTTTCATGACAATTTATACTACTCGGATGATTTGTCAGATCATCACGAGAGGAGGGCCAGTGAAAAATCATTAGGGTGGTGCTACGGCTGGGATTCGAACACAGACCTTCTGCGCGGCAGTTCATCGCACTTATTACCACTGAGCCCGTCAATGTCTAATTCAAGAGCAACGAAATATTCTTTTTGTTTCATAACGAGGACGTATTTCCATGAATATATACAATTTACGAGGTGGGCCGAAAGAAGTCATCCGATGTTGTTTGGCCTTCAGAATATCGGTTGTGGCTCGCGCAGTGTGTGCTGTTGCTCAGTCCTGTTGGAACCACATGTGCTCCAGTCCTAATTCGTCCAATTGCGGTTTACATGGCTCTATAGCGCACACCGTCCACTGTGTCGTTTGAGTAGCGAAGTTCTCGAAAAAAAAATGGCCCGATGATTCCTCCAGCGTGAACAGCCCACCATGCAGTAACTTTGACCGGGTGTAATAATGGCTCCTCGTGAGTTACTCGTGGATTTTCGGTGCCCCATTAGCGATAGTTTTGCTTGTTCATATACCCGCTGAGGTGGAAATGAGCCTCATCCCTCATTATGATTTTGGTAAAATCGTCCACTTCGATTATTCCGCGTTCTTGCGGAGTGTATCGCTCCATGGCTTGTTTACTTGTTTTCTACATCTGTCTAGTTCACAACTGTCAAAAACAGATTTGACATTAGCGGCCATTTGCAAAAATAAGAGCATCTTCCATTAGTGTGATATCTTTTGGCCCACGTTGTAAATCATTTCAAGAGCATGAGCCGCTCTTGCAGCGTTATAGGTTCAACTCACCTAAGACAAATTCACAAAAAAAAGTCGCAACATCTAGCTAAAGACCGAAATAATTAAACAGGCAGAATGGTTGAGGACCAAGTTCAAGATTGTTGAGAGGAGGAGTAAAAATTGACGATTCGAAGACTCGATCAAATTTTAGAAAAGAAAGAAATGAAATGAAAGGACCCAACTTTACCCTCTACACCCAAAGAATGGGACCTTCTCTGTAACGCTGACCCGTAGCGTAAATTTCAATAACATTTTCATGACAGTTGATATGTTATTGAATGGTTGTCAGACCTTCGCAAGAGCCGGAGCAGTGAAAAAATAAACCAGGTATCCACCATAAGAGTCAAAAAACTCAGTAGCTAAATGTTCCAACATTGGAAGCCCTAAGGACACTGCTAGAATTCGAAATGTCAAACCCTTTCGAACGATCAGAAGGGATACAGTAACATGGAATTTCGTTGTCTTGACATAAAAACATCTGCCGGAGATAAAATGCGAAAAAACATGTTTCGCAACGATATAGATAATTTGTTTTGTTAACAGAAATATTCATAGAACGACGATTCAACAGAAAATATTTAATCCAAAAACCTCCACATTACTTTAGCAATGATAATGTACTTTGTAATTGGCTTGAGCTTTTTTGCACACGAAAATACGTTCACCACTTTGAGAAGTAATTTGTTCAGCTAAGTCTTATTTGCAAACATTTTCGATAGGACACATTTGGAAGATATTTCGAGCCATCATTGTCCTTTCGAAATGAGACATATAGAAAGCGTACACAAAAACAATCGCACAGGAGTTCTAAAAAAAAAAAAAAAGGCTTAGAAATTGTCTGAACTTAAACACATTTTCACAAACTTGGAAAAAGTTTGACAGTACAACTGACATGCAAAACAAACTCAATTATAACACAAAGGAATAAAGCTGCACCGTCATGAAATAAGAAGGTGTGCTTTATATGTCAAAAATTTATTTATGACGCCATCTCGTCGTTACGATTTAATTGTATTGTTACACATGTTACACACTGTATTCATTGTTAGCACTGATAAGATCGCGACAATTTCTTTTTCAATTTAAAAATACATTCGCAAACAAGTCAGGTAACACGTCCAAAGTGGTTTCCCTTTGTTTTTCTTTTTTTCTTCGGTTTCAGTTGATAACACTTTCAAATATTAACATGAAATATGTCATCACAGGGTGTACTTTCTATTAATATTTTTTTTTTTGATTTCTTAAAATTTAACGTGTTGGGTATTTTATATTTATTTCGAACTTCAGAACTTCATGTACACAAAACTTGATTTGTTTTTATTTTCTTTGTATGAGTATACCTAACGAATGAGTTTCGTTAAGTTTATCATTTCCTTCCAATGTCGCAAGGTGGAAAAACAAATACAAAATTATCTTCACTATCTAACAACACGGTTTGCTGCTTATCATTCGAATGATTGTTTTCGTAACCAAATTTTGATAAAAAAAAAAGAAAAAAAAAGATAGAAAATAGAAAAACAATTAAGATAACTCTTGCATCACCATTTTGAAACAGCTTAGGAAGCACTAACACGAATTTTAAAATTAAAAAAAAAAATTTAACCCACTCGGTCCAAAAAAAAAACAAACAAACAAAAACTTTCTTCGAAAACTACGTCTGACGATGACGGATGGGGAATATTACTGACCAACATTCGATTGGTGTACACTGAGAACCAAAATGCTCACTTTTTTTATTGATAAAATGTCATTATCAGAACGTGTATGGACAATTTGTTAAAACATGGTTCTCACTGATTAGGAAATTGATTTGAAGGGAATGGAGGGGTGAAATTGACACATTTCGAACATTTTGACACAATGTGACCCATTTTGCACAAACTGTCACGCAATTATAAACAAATGTGATAAGAGAATAAAAACATTTGCCATCAGCACTTGTTGTTTTTTTTTGCGATAAAACTTGGTATAGAGGTGGCAGGCGTAAATTGAATTTCGAAATCATCCGAATTTATCCATGCGATACATACTGCAATATTTATTCTCCACAGCTTCTACAGATGCAACTTTTTTCTTTTTTTTTTGAGTTTTGGGATAGCCACAGCCTTCTTGGATTGATGTGAGGGTTCATACTGATTCGGTAATTAATTCAAAGTTAAAATATTTCATTATCTTATCTTTGGTCACCTTTTTTTTCTGTAAAAAGGTGGATGTGGGATGAGCAAAGCAATAGCTTTTCGTAAAGTTGTGATAAGTAGAAGGGGCTTTTTTTTTGTTTTTTTTTTTTATAATTTGTTTGTTGTTGATATTATATACATGCACAAACAGTTTCGAGTGGAATTTGAATATGTATCACTTTTTGTCTAGTAAGGGTTGTCTAAGCGATTTTTGTTCATGAGTGAGGAATGCGTTTCACGATTGCATGATAATCACACTTTGTATCTGTTGGTCTTATCATCTACTTTTGCGGTGTGAGAAGGTGAACTTTTGATCGTGTGATACAAAGATAATTTGTCGACTGTGACGTAGATAGAGAAGAGGCTTTTTCTGGCTTTATCGGTCAAACAATAATCCTTAAAATTTACCGCATCACTACCGTTCTGTCTATGAAGTTTAGTGGTGAGGAGAAAATTTTAGAAAAAACAACGCGATCAGTTGTTTTGCAAAATTATGGCGAAATGAGCAAAATGTTGGTTCAATACTGGAATTATATATGTCAAATAAAACCGGCAATATGTACACTTTAGTTTTGAACTTTTTTAGTACCTGCTTTTAGGCGATGATCACAATTTTGGACATCATCAGAAAAGTGGAAAAGATAACCATTCGATTGATTTCTTGAAAGTTAAAAGGCATCTAAATCCAAATTAGGGCGCTGCTTCAAAGTTGTTTGATTAGCAGAGAGCAGCTTAAAACCGACAAAAGAAAAAGCAAACCAAGAAGAAAAGGCAAACCAAGGAAGGCCTCCAATAGTAAAGAAATAAGCTGTTAGGGCTATGTTCCTTATATTCAGATCATAACGCCACTGTACATGAAGAAGAAGCCTAACAACTCGCACTGTATTATCACAAAAGGATTATGAAGCCTAACGAAATGTTCATGGCAAGCCCTAACTTCAATTATTGGATGCAGAGGACAAACTCTGATTGGCGTTTTTTCTTAGCGGGCGCCCAGTAGTTTTATCTTTAAACAGTTGGATATGGATTTGTTTTAAGTGCCAGACTGAGGTAATATTCTTATGCTTTCGAGACATTAGCGAACGCATTGCAACAATCCGCATCGAAGCCAAATCCGACAACATTAGCATTTTATGAGATCACGTCTAGACGGAGAAAAACTATGATATAGCGGAAGACTGCTTCTATGAGCTTCTGGACAAAACTAATGAGCGACTACCAGAGTAAGATGTTAAATTCCTGATGGAAGATTTCAACGCAAAGGTAGGAAGAGAAGATATTGTTAGCAGTATTGTCGGAAAACATAGCCTACACTACAACACGTCTGGTAACGGGCTTAGGCTAATTGACTTCGCTACGGAACGAAATGCCACTACAGCCAGCACACGGTTTCCTCACCTCGATATTCATAAGGTGACATGGCGGTCTCCACATCAACGAATGGTCAACCAAATGGATCACATTGCGATATACAAGAGGCACACATCCAGTACCTTTGAAGGTCCAAACATTCCGGGGGCTTACTCCGCCACAACAAACCAGAAATACTATACAAAAAAAAAATTTAATATCGAATGACTGCAATGGCCAGAGATCGCCAAGGCATTCGGCTAACGCGTTTCCCTAAACCTCTCGATTAACACCATACCACCAACATCGAATGTCGAAGAACAATAGCAACGGTGCCAACAAGACATTAGATCAGCAGCAACTGATGTGCTAGGTTTCTCGCTCCCACCAACAAGAAACTCCTGGTTTGATGAGGAATGCGGACAGATGATCGCAGCCAAGAACGAGGCCTACAAGGCTAAGGTGCAGGTAAAGACGAGAGCTGCCATTGAGTTCTATA
Source organism: Rhingia rostrata (assembly GCA_949824845.1). Classification (NCBI taxonomy): domain Eukaryota; kingdom Metazoa; phylum Arthropoda; class Insecta; order Diptera; family Syrphidae; genus Rhingia; species Rhingia rostrata. The sequence goes on from OX463757.1 coordinate 20,292,864, forward strand.
GACAAGGAAGAAGGGAAGAAGACCAGCTTTTCAGAAAGAAGAAAACAGATCAGGAAAAGTTTAACCAAAGTGTAAAACGTCTCCTCTCTCGGTTGTAATCTACAACTCATATGTCGATTCACTTATAGCCAAACTCTCTCAGCCTGAACTTAAACTAGACTTTGTTGGAGTATATGCCGACAATATTTATGTAGTAGCGTCTGGAGACCCGATGGAGGTGAAATCTACTTTAGAAACAGCAGATATGGCAATTCATACATGATCCCAAGATACAGGTGCAATAGTTCCACCGTCAAAAGTAGACTTACTTCACATATGCAGAAAAAATTAAATTGTAATCCACTGTCCTTGAATTAAGAGTGTTGGGTATTACTTTCAGTTCAAACTTGAAATGGAATATTCAGGTCAAAAACTTGCTTCAGCGATTAAAACAAAGAAACAACCTCCTTAAAATGATATGGTCCAAGAAAACAGGACCCCATATTGAAACAGCGTTGAGAATAGCAAGAGCACTCGTTGAAGGTACCTTACAACATGGGCTTACTACCTACATATGGACAACAATCAAAAATTTCAATTATATCGACACTGGGATTAATAATTGCTTTCGTACAGCTTCAGAAGCACTAAACTACTTACTTACTTACTTAAGTGACGCTACAGTCCGGCATGAACCTGGGCCTCAACCAGCATGCCTCTCCAATTAGCCCGGTCCTTAGCTAACTGCCTCCAGTTGCGCACTCCAAGTTGGTTAAGGTCGGTTTCTACTTGTGCGCGCCACTTAAGACGAGGTCTTCGTCTACTGCGTCCGACGTCTGGCTGGGAATCGAAGACTCTGCGAGCCGGAGTATTGGTGTCCATTCGTTCTACATTTCCTAGCCATCTTAAACGTCCAATGCGGAGTTTTTTGACCAAAGGCATGTCGCTGTACAGCTCGTATAGTTCTTGGTTGAATCTTCGTCTCCATAGCCCGTCAACGCAAACGGGACCGAAGATTTTTCGAAGAATTTTCCTCTCAAATCGACCAAGGATTTCTTCATCCGCTTTTTAGACGGTCCATGCTTCAGCGCCGTTGAAGAGGACTGGGATGATTAGGGTCTTATATAGGATCTCCTTAGTAGTTCGAGTGAGGGCTTTACTACTGAATTGCCTTCTTAGGCCGAAGAAACAGCGGTTGGCAAGAGTAATTCTTCGTTTAATTTCAGACAAGAAGTTGTCAGAGTTAGCAGCGGAACCGAGATAGACAAAGACCCGTAAAGTTATATCTGTCAATGGTGACGTTTTGTCCAATTTGTCGATGTTGTGTGTCATTTCGTGTTGACAGCATATACTTCGTCTTGCCCTCATTTCCTGCTAAACCCATTTTTGCGGCTTCTTTCTCTATACTAGCAAACGTGGCTATGACATCACGTTGGGTCCTACCAATGATGTCAATATCGTCGGCGTACTAGTAGTTGTACCGATTTTTTGAAAATGTGCCTCTGGTGTTGGCTCGTGAGTTTTGCACAATCCTCTCAAGAATCAGATTGAAGAAGTCACATGACAGCGCTTCGCCTTCCTAAATCCTTTTTTGGTATCGAATGTGTCAGTGAGTTCGTTTCCGACCCTGATGGAGCAGCGAGAATTCTCCATCGTCATCCTACACAAACGGACGAGTTTGGGCGGTATACCAAAACTAGACACGGCTCTGTATAGTTCGTTATAAGTGCTGTCATATGCGGCTTTGAAATCGATGAATTGGTGGTGGGTATCGATTTGTATTTCTTGGTTTTTTTTTTCCAAGATCTGACGAAGTGTGAAAATTTGATCAGTTGTAGATTTTCCTGGCTGACTAAACCCGATCAGGTTGTTGGTAAACTGTTTCAGGTGTTCACATATTATGGCAGATAGGATATTCTATAAGACTCATGCCTCTATGTTTGGCGCAGCTCAAAGGGTCTTTGTTTTTCGTCAGGCATACTTTCATCCGAATTTTGCTTATGGGTTAGTGTATGTTACTTACCAAATCAGTTCCGCCTTATATAGCTCGGCGGAAATGTGGTCATTTCCAGCAGCGTTGTTAAGCTTCAATTGCTTAAATCGTGTGGTTGGTAGTGTTCGCTGTCGTTGCCAATATTGAATGTTCCGTTCTCATTGCCGTGAAACAGTCTGCAGAAGTGGTTCTTCCATATCCTCAACATTGACTGTTTCACAACTTCGATATTTCCCTGCTCATATTGACTGTTTCACAACTTCGATATTTCCCTGCTCATATTGATCGGATTCTGTTTGGGCATCTAAAGCAATTTTTATTCGTTGGATTGTATTATAATCGGCTGGTGACGGATCGATGGTAACATGCCTTAAATTGTCCATCTGTGTAGGATGACGATGGAGAATTCTCGCTTCTCCTTCAAAGTCTAAAACGACCACACCGACCCATTCGATATCAAAAAAGGATTTAGGCAAGACGAAGCACTGCCAAGTAACTTCTTTAGTCTCATCCTTGAGAGGATTCTGCAAAACTCCAGAGCCAACACCAGAGGCACAATCTTCCGTAAAACAGTGCAACTTAAGGGTGTTTTTTTTTAGAGGTAAAAAACTTCAAATTGAAATACAACACAAAAAAGTCGCTTTAATGTTCATCGATTTGGCTTTATTGGAAGGATAATTTTATGCAATTAATGTTTATATATGATTTCGGGCATGTGCCCGCCGCTGCTGGTTTTCGAGGCCCAATTTTCAACCACTTTTTCGAGCATTTGGAGCCGTATGTCGGCAATAACACCACGAATACTGGCTTCCAAGCCCCCTAACGTTTCTGGTTTGTAAGCGTAGACGAGCGACTTTACATATCCCCAAGGAAAATAAACCAATGCTGTCGAATCACACGATCTTGGTGGCCAATTGACAGGTCCATGCCACCAAATTATGCGCTCATCGAATGATTCCTTCAATAAATCGATTGTCACGATCGCTGTGGCATTTAGCGCCGTCTTGTTGGAACCAAATCTCATCCACATTCATGCCATCCAATTTGGGAACAAAATAGTTGGTTATCATGGCTCCATACCGGTCCCTGTTAACGGTAACTTACTCTCCAGCATCATTTCGGAAGAAGTATGGCCCAATGACTCTACCAGCTCTTAGAGCACACCAAACAATCAGTTTTTGCGGATGTAATGGCGTCTCAAGGGTCTCATGTGGATTCTCTTCACTCCAAATGCGGCAATTTTGCTTGTTGACGTAACCATTCAACCAAAAGTGAGCCTCATCACAGAACAAAATTTTGCGATGAAAATCAGCATCGAGATCAATCTAATTTTCGGCCCATACACCAAAATCACGACGCATTGCATGGTCTCGCGGCTTTAATTTTTGTACAAGCTGGGTCTTGTAAAGTCGTAAGCTAAGATCTTTGCGCAAAATCTTCATTAAGTTGATGGAAAAAGCTCCAATTGCTGTGCACGGTGGCGAATCGATTCATTCGGGTCCTCTTCAACACTTTGCCATACAGCGGCAATTCTTTCTTCGGTACGCACTGTTCGACGTCACCGCGGATGCGTATTATCACATAGAGTAAACGTAGTGCGAAAACGATCCATGATTAACCGAACTAATTGCTCTGATGGAGGATTATCTCGACCATAAAATGGACGAAGCTTGTGGTAAACTTCGCCAACTGAACCGTTATTTTCGAAATAAATTTGCACGATTTGCAAGCGTGGATCATTTTTCAACCTGTTCATGATGAAATGGTAGACCAAACTGAACATAAATGACACTAGAGTTGCCCGATTTGACCACAAAATGTCAGATTTATCCATATTCGAAAAACATACCCTTTACTAGCAAACCGCCGATGATATTGACAACATTGGTCGGACTCAAAGTGATGTCATAGCCTCGTTTGCTGTTATAGAGAAGGAAGCTGCAAAAACAGTTCAGCAGTAAATGAGGGTAAGACCAAGTATATGCTGCCAACACGAAAGGACACACAACGTCGTCGAATTGGATAGAACTTCACCATTGACAGATACAACTTTTAGGTGATAGGGGACTTTGATTACCTCCGCTCCGCTATTAACTCTGACAACGACATATCGCGTCTCAAATCAAACGAAGAACTACTCTTGGCAACCGCTGTTTCATCGGGCTTAGTAGGCAGTTTAGTAGTAAAGACTACCCTCGAACTACTAGGGAGATTCTATGGAAGACCCTGATAATTCCAGTCCTGCTCTACGGCGCTGAAGTATGGAGAGAAAAATGGTTTGTGTTGACGGCCTATGTCGGCGAAGATTCAAACACGAGCTATACTCGAGCTGGACAGCGACATACAAAACGCATTGTAGACGTTTAAGGGCATGTAGATCGAATGGACACCAATACTACGGCTCGCAGAATCTTCAATACATAGCCATATGTCAGACGCACTAGTGGAACACCTCGCCATAAGCTGCGCGCATAAGTAGAAACCGACCTCAACCAACTTGAAGTACGCAACTGGAGGCAGTTAATTAAGGACCGGGCTAATTGGAGATGCAAGTTGGTTGAGGACCAGGTTCATTTCGTACTGTAGCTTCCCTTAAGTAAGAAAGTACAGTATAATTTCAGATTTTTCCTTCCAAAAATAGCACCGTTAGAGGACAATCGTCCCTATATTTTGGTGCATTTTTTAAGGCTGTAAAACGGTTTTCACGTCCTACAGCCCTCAAGGATGGCTAAGTTAATTTTGTTGGAATGCAGTTAGAAAGCCCGTTAGTTAGTCTATCTAACGGCATAATTTCAAATTTTTCCTTCCAAAAATAGCACCGTTAGAGGACATCGTCCCTATATTTTGGTGCATTTTTTAAGGTTGTAAAACGGTTTTCACGTCCTACAGCCCTCAAGGATGGCTAAGTTAATTTTTTTTTTGAATGCAGTTAGAAAGTCCGTTAGTAAGTCTATCTAACGGCATAATTCCAGATTTTTCCTTCCAAAAATAGCACCGTTAGAGGACAATCGACCTCATCCAACTTGACGTTCGCAACTGCAGGAAGATAGCTATGGAACGGACTATTCGGAAAGATGGTTGAGGTGCTCATTCATCACGGATACAAGCCGGCAACTTAAGCAACTAAGTAAGTTTTCGCATTCTGCCCACCTTTTCAAGACAGCTAACCCCGCTTACTGAAAAATCATAACAACACCTCATGACAATCAGTGTACAGAGTCATGCCAACAAGCTCGAGGTTATGAACACAATTGCGCTGTTTTACAAAAAAAAAAAAATCAACGACAACACACCTTGTCCATCAATTTGCAGTAGAAAACTCCTGACTCACTGGAAGTCTCTTGAGAAACCTTCACAGCCATCAGTTAAGTCAACAATTTAATCAATTTATCGATAAAAATGATAACACGCCAACTGTGTAGTGTCTCTCGCCCCCATCAGTTCACAGACTTTTTCGGAGCAGTGACGTTGTCATATCAGAAAATGTCAAATTATTTCCTCCTCCTGTTCGCCATTTTGACGAGTGTCCCCAGTCAACTTGCAGCACAGGAAAACTGCCCAGCGATATGTGGCGAGAAGGATGGTCATAACCTCTGCCTGTCATCCTTGACACAAGAGGACTGTGCGGCCGATGAGTTCATAACTCCAAATGCAGGACTTTGCAATTGCTGCCCGGCGTGTGTCGGTGGAGGAGGTGAGTGGGTGGTTAAGGAAATTTCAACCTATGATGCATGTTCTTTGCAGGTCCTTATGAGCCTTGTGCAAGTCAAGCATCGTGTGCAACAGGTTTAAAGTGTGACGACAGCACAAAGACATGTCAATTGGATAAGGGTATGACGCATCATTTCCATGTTTCCATGAATTCCCTTATTTTCTGGTGTCTTTTGATTAGATACCTGCTCCTACACATATCACTTGGCTGGCATGAAATCCCTACCCACCTGTGAGGTGGATGGAACCTTTGCAGCGGTACAGTGCAAGGGCGATCGACTGAGTGGAAGGTATCTCTTTCTTTTTTTTTTAAAAAAAAGTCTGTCTCCCTTTTTTCAAACCTAACCTTATTTAGATGCTTTTGCTATTCGGAGGCGGGTAAACGTATTCACGGCTGGTCGTGGTGGCGCAACTCCAACGACATGACTTGTGCCTGCAGTAGGATGAAGTACAATATGATTCAAGCTGGCCTCGGCGATAACACCCTCCACTGCGATGCGATGGGCAACTTCGAGGAGCTCCAATGCACCGGTGGGGTGTGCTGGTGTGCAGATCCGAAAACTGGTCAAATCGTAAATGGGACACGAGCCGTTCCCGAAGCGATGTGGAAGTTCTTGCCGTGTTGTAAGTCAAACATAATATTGCGGTATGGCGTGTTAACCTCATTTCCGAGTGACAGGCTTGGCTTTTTTTATTTTTTTTTTTGTGCACTCACAATCGTGCCTTAATCAGGCCATCGCAGTGCAACGACACCGCACAAAAACACACAACAAAAGGATGACACAATCCGAGTGTGAGAAGTGTGCGCTTTTGTACGGTTGTCCGCCGGTGATTGGTGCTGTGAAGGTTGTAACTTGTAACCACCAGCACTGATAATTGTGTGAGCAGCTTTGCTAATGTGGTGATTCTATTTTTTTTTTTTTGTTCGCTTTTTTCATTGACAACAACGTTTAGACGAATATGGCAAATTCGGTTCATTGTATCTGCGACAATGTGAGAGTGCTGCTTATGCACAGAACCTACTGAGACAAGCGTATGCGGTTCACGGAACGACCAACATCGAGTTTAATAATATTCTGTGCGACTACGATGGGGCCTACGGAAGGTACTCCATTTCGAATGGCATGTAAGTAAAGACAATGAAATTAGCACTGTTGGGGAATGGTTTGTTCCCATCATTGTTTAGGCTAAGTAACCTTTTATCTTAGCGGGATTGTCAAGTCTGAATAGGGTTTTATGTGTGGCAAAATAGTTTTTCATAGGGATACAATGGTGTGTTCCACTTATGAATCCTTACGATTCCTCGCTTGAAAAATTAGAGATAACATTTTGTTGGATTTGTGTCTTCTCAGCTACGCCCTTTCCTCTTAGTTCATCCGGTATGTATCATGATAAGAATTCATCATTATTATAAGCTGGGAAGTAAGGGAATCGTTATTTGTCGGTAGAAGTTTCCCTCTGCTGATAATGTTGTTTCACTTCAACAAATAATTTCAGGTTAGGCAAAGGGAAAAATATGTGAGGGGCTCGTAAGTGGAACCAGCCTAATGGCTTTGTAGGATCTGATCCATTTTTGGAAGGACACATTCAGAATGTTCATATTGTATCAGTTGAACATTTTTTAAACAAATTAATCAACTCTATAGCGGTACCTCAATGGATCTTTTCTGGTATAAGTGTGCACGCGCACTGCTTGCAGTCACTATAACCTAACATAAGCTAAGTTGACTAAGAGCTAGCTACCCACTGAAAAACCGAACCTTAGTGGTGAGCTGAAAAATGTCTTAGTACTTGATTGCTGTAAGATACCCGAGAAATCTATGCCCAAATTCACGTGGCGCCAAACGAATTGTTCCGTCAAAAAATAGTCATGAGTAGCATATCGTCAAAAAACGCTATTCGTCGTTTGGTGTCGAATTTTCTTGAGCACGGGACTATAGAAGATCTTCGACATGCCGTTGATTAACGCTCAACAACTTCCAATGAACTAGTTGAAGCGGTAGGAGGGATTGTTGCCGAGAACCTCCTCTTTTATAACGATTCCGAAGCTCGCCTCAGTATATTAAAAAAAAAAAACTCAAGGATCTGGTCCATCATTGGAAAAGACACATTCAAAGTATTGAAATTGTATCAGTGGAACATTTTTTAAGCAAATTAATCAACTGTATGGTGGTACCTGCTTCTATTCAATATAACCTAACCTTAGTTGACGCATATCTAGCTAACCACTGAAAAACCGGGTCTTAACGGTGAGCTGATAAATGCCTAAGCACTGGATTGTTGTAGGATATCCGGAAAATCTATGTCCAAATTCACGTGGCGCCGAGACTAATTTTTCTGTCAAAAAATAATCATGAGTAGAATATCGTCAAAAAAACGCTAGAAGTCTGATAACGCTATTCCTCGTTTGGTGTCGAGTTTTCTTGAGCACGGGAGAGTGGAAAAACGTTGACATGACGTTGATTAACGCCCAATGAACTAGTTAAGGCGGTAACAGGGTGTTGACGTGAACCTCATCTTTTATCAGAAATCCGAAGCTCTTCTTGACACTTGATTAGAGCTGTAGCAAAACTTTTGTATTCGTTTCTCAGTAACGGATATTCGAAGTATCGAATCGTTGTATTCAACTCAGTTTCGTTACTTTCAATGGTTTCGTTACTCGCATCCAATTCGTTATTCGTATGTTTTGGTTTCGATACTCGCACTATTCCACAACGTTTGCATGGTTCGGTTCTTATGAGGAAGATTTTGTTTTATTCAACTCTTTCTGTAAGTGTGTCAGTGTGTACGCCGTACTATAGATTTTTCTGATGAGTGATTCAACCGTTTGAGTGGCTCAGTAGTATGCGGACTGCTGACGTACCTTGGTCTCTGATTTTCTAAGCTACACATTCCTAATAACACATGAGTACTCATAAGGCGCTTACTTTGGGCAAAGATTATAAAGCCACAAAGGTGACGCATCGAGAACAAAAAACAGAAACTTTTGCTCAACAGCTTCATGGTACAAGCGGGCGAGATAAACATATATGGCGGCCTGTGCCAGTACGACCCACTATAGATCCATTTTTCTTGTATGCAGTGCGACATCTGTATAGCTTCATCATATTTGCTTTAGGTTAGGTTAGGTTAGGTTGGAGTGGCTGCCAGCGAGTTCGCCAGCATACTTAATACTATTTTTTTGGCCCCTTGTTGTATCACGTGGATCCTGTCCATTCTCCTGGTTTTCTGTAAGAAAACCATTCTGAGCTTACAATGAAACGGAGGAGGCTTTTCACTTTCGTTTCTGTTAAATCACTGAAATTTTTATCCTTTTGTTTGATAGGGCCGGACAGTTACAAATAAAGATGAAATTTCCTCTTCCTCTTCGTCCATGCAGCTCCTACAGAAGTTACGGTTCGAGTCCCTTTTGCAAATGAAGCGAAATATCTCAGAATGCAAAATAAAAATGGAACTCGCATGTAAAAAAGAGATGCGAAGAACTTAAAAATAAATACAGAGAACTGTACTGGTTCCGCGGAAAATATTCGAAGCTCAACCTTAATAACAACCTCCTATTATACAAGCAAGTGCCGGTCTGGACATATAGTATACAACTATGGGGTTGTACCAGTGAAACGAATCTAAATACAAGGATAGGTCCTCACATTCTTGACGGATATTGTCTTTAAGAGCTGCAAGAGTCTGAGGCTTGTTGACATAAACCCGCGACTTCAAAAAGCCCCACAAAAAGAAGTCTGGAGCGGTCAAATCAGGCGATCTTGCTGGCCAGTGCAAATCGCCAAAACGGGAGATTAGGCGCCCGGAAAATGCATCCTTCAGCATATCGGTTGTGGCACGTGCAGTGTGTGCCGTTGCACCGTCCTGTTGGAACCACATGTTTTCCAATCCCAATTCATCAAGTTGCGACAAAAAGAACTCGTTGATCATTGCTCTGTAGCGCTCACCATTCACAGAAACCGTTTCGCCCGCGACGTCTTCAAAGAAAAAAGGTCCGTTGACTCCTCCAGCGTAAACAGCACACCATACAGTGACTTTGAGCGGGTGTAATGGCTCTTCGTGGGTTACACGCGGATTTTCAGTGCCCCAGAAGCGTAAATTTTGCTTATTTACGTACCCGCTAAGATGGAAATGTGCCTCATCACTCATGATTATTTTTGATGAAAAATCATCTTCCTCTTGGTGGTGACTAAGGATGGCTTGAGCGTATGTTAGACGCGATTGGCGGTCAGCAGCTAACAGCTGATGCACCGTCTGGACTTTGTACGGAAACATCTTCAAATCCTGTACCAAAATTCGCTCTAAAAACCGTCGACTGATACCCATTTGCGTGGCACGTTGTCTGGTCGATGTAGACGGCGCTTCCAAGACATCTTCGGCTATAGCAGCAATATTCTCTGCAGAACGGCTACTCCTGGGTCTGCCACGCCTGGCAGCATCTCGTGTTGTGCCAGTCTCTTCGAGGCGAGCGGCTAAACGTCGCAGTGTTTCACCAATAGGCGTTGGACGGCTACGAAATCTGCGACGAAATTCACGTTGTGCCAAAGTCACCGACCGATTATTGCTCAAATAAAGAGTCACCAATATTCCGCGTTCTGGAGCGTTCTGGAGCAGTATAGCGTAAGATTGTTTATCAACGTCTATTTCGCATGTATTTACTAAACAAATGTCCAAACAGAACTGACACTAGGGGGCAATCGCAAAGTTTATAGCATTTTCTGATAGGAGGATTACTTTTGCGCCACCTTGTGTTTTACAAACTTTTGAAAATAAAATGTTAAGATCATTCGTCAAGGAATGAAGATCTACGCATACTTAGTTGCAATACAAATACCAAAAGGATTGTGGTTAGTGGGTTAAAAAGTCTCACACTACTTCGGACACGTGCTCATCGTGTCTATGTTGAGATTTCCACGAGCGCACGGGGAAAAACAACTGTTGGGTGGCTTTTGCCGAAAGTATCTAGCAGTAGTAGACACGCAGTTCTTTGCCCATTGGCTGGTTTTTTGCTGTTTTAAGCTTTCTCTAGCGCTGTCCACCATATAACTACTCGATAAAGGAGTATCGGTCTTATAACCGAGATGGAGAGCCAATGCGTGATACGAGGTTTTATTCCCCATTTCTTGCAGGAATGAAGTGCGACTGACGCTTTCTTTACCCTTTCTGTTAAGTTCAGATTCCAGTTATGTTGAAGTCCCAGGTATTTTGCTATGTCTGGGAAGACAAGTTCGATTTCGTTTAGACGGCGGGTCAATGTGAGGAAATTTATATTTCCAAGTGAACAGGACCATTTCAGTCTTGTGGGGGTTGTTGATACCCAGACAACTGACTGGCCATTTGAAAAGTTTGTGTAGTGCGTTTTTAAGAAGCTCCTTGATTACACGCTTACACTAAGAGCTGAAATGGGATTTTCTGATTCTAACTAGTGAAGTTATTTCAAAATCTGTTTAGTAGTCTTAGCTAATTTTTTTGCTTATCATGTTTGTTAATGTTTGCCGACATGCAACATTCCATAGAAGAACAGGAGTTTCCATATTTCATAAGGAAAATCTGTTCAGTAGCTTTCTGTTTATGTAAATTTTGTGTAAATAATGGTTTGTATATTATTTTGTCCAGGTTTCCATTGTATAATCAATTTATACTTTTTAGTGCGGCCTGCTATTGGAGGGACGGTTCAAGACTTGGCTCATTTCAAGTGCAATCAAACAAAGTGACATCAATGAACTGCTGTAAGTATTAACTGTGCCTCACAAAAATGTCAGATATGAATGCAAACAAAGACATGGAAATATTTAATCCAACCTAACATAACGATCATAAAGAAGTTTTATAAGTGGACCGAACGTTTCTATCTGGGAGTTTATTGAAGGTTGTGCCTCTGACGTTGGCTCGGGGGTTTTGCAAAACCGTCTCAGGAATGATGTCAAAGAGGTCACACGACAATGCACCACCTAGTCCATATCCTTTGTACGTTTTCGAAAGTTTCAGTAAGGTATCTTGCCGACCTTGATGGAGCAGTGCGGGTTGTCTATTATCATCCTGCGAAGATGGACGAGTTCGGGAGGTATAACTATTCATGGCTTTGTATAGTTCGTCTCTACAAATGATGTCATCTGCGGCTTTGAAATCAATGAATAGGTAGTGGATATCGATTTGGAATTGGGATTTTTCAAGGATCTGCCAAAGTGTGAAGATTTTATTAGTTGTGGACTTTCCTGGCCTGAAACCACACTGTTAAGGGCCCACAAGGTTGTTGGTTTGTCGGCATATAGGATCTTGTAGGCAATAATGAGGGAACTTATGCCGCTATAGTTAGCGCAGTTCAGGTCTCTCATTTTGTAGATCGGGCAAACGATGCTAAGGTCTTTCATTCGTTCGAGTTCTGCTTATGAGTTTGTGAATATTGTTTATCAAACTATCTTTACCGGCTTTATAAGCCTCGGCAGGCATTTTCTGCAACCTTGTTCAGCTTATGTTTAGATATGGCTATCCTCACTTCACTTGCGTCGGGTGGTTGGTAGTTTTCGCTGTCGTTGCCAATATAGAATGGGTCGTTCTGACTGTTGTTCATCACCGTCGTTTACCAGTCTACCCAAAGGGTTCTCCCATATCCTCAGCATCGACTGCGTCTTAACTATGATATTGCCTTGTTATCTCGTCAAGATTCTGTTATAGCCTTGTATCTCTGGCTTTGCCGTTTAACCCTTTGGTAAAACTTGCGAACATCATTCCTGGAGTGTCACCTTTCGTTGTCTTCGATCGCGCACTATCCCTGATTTTGTTCTTCTTTCCGAAAAGCCGGTGGTCTTTCATTTTTATTTGCTATACAGCGAACTCAATGGCACCTCTCGTCTGCACCTGCAGCATTGCCATGTATGACTCTTTTCTGTCTACGAGCATCTGCCGGCATTATTTTATCAAACCAGGGGATTCTTTTTGGTGGACGAAAAAAAATCCTAGCACATCAGTTGCTGCTGATCTTATAGTTTGTTGACACCTTAGCCATTGTTCTTCGACATAAGTTGTTGGTGGTAATGAACTTTATCGATAGGCTAAGGGACACGCGAAGGCCGTTATCTCTTGTGATCGCAATCTTTCGAAGTTTATTTGTTCACAGTATTTGTTATGCAACAAGGTAGTGATGCGAGTCTATGGCAGTCCATCGCAATGTTTGGACATCCAAAATACTGTATTCATGCCTCTTGTCTATCGCAATGTGATCAATTTGATTGATCGTCTGTTGATTTGAAGACCGTCATGTCCCCTTATGAATATCGAGGTGAGAAAACCGTGTGCCGGCTATCGTGGCATCTCGTTCCGCAGCGAAGTCAGCGAGCCTAAGTTCGATTCTAGACGTGGTTTCCTTTAGAACGATTTTAACATCGTACTTCTGTAGTCGCTCATAAGTTTTGCCCAAGAGCTCATTGAAGCAGTCCATCGGAATATCATCTTCTTCCTCCGACGGCGAGTGAGTACATACAAGGCTTATGTTGTCTAATTTAGCATGCGTTCGATAATGTCTTGAAAATATAAGACGTCTTGCCTAAGTCTGGCACTTATAATAAATCAACCGAATAGTCGCTGCCTCTTCTGACTGTAAGGTCGATGTCACTGTTTTTAATCCACTTTTTGGCCAGCCTATCCCGTTGTATTTCCAAGATGGCAGTAATATCTGTTTGAAGCAGCTTAAGGCTTGCATTACTTTTTCGGCTTCAACTCTCCTGTTTATTGTTCTTACATTCCAGCGCTAGATAAAAAAAAAGTCGTTGCACGATGTTCGATTAGCATGGCCCTCAACAATAAAATCAGTCTTTTCCGAGGCTCTTCGTTGTTTCATAACAAAAAAAAAATGTCCGTAGGTAGGGTAGTTAACCCAAAGCACAACTTCCAACCTGAAGGGCTAGCTGCAATTTATTAGAATTTATAAGTTACCGCTAGAACTTCAGTCTCCACTACGGGATTGAGCGCAGTCGTTGGCTTCCGTAACCATCTTTGGCCTGAGTAACCCCTGTTGTCCAAATACGTCGGAGCAGCTGAAATATGTTGTTTTCTTTGCCCATCCTAACTGGGAATGCAGACACCACCGTTGACTCCATCTTGGGAATTCTTCTGCTGCCATATTGGGAGGTTTTTTAATAGGGACTTTACCCCTAGCTTGTTTTGGTCCACGAGTGTTATTTTATTTTCCACCAAGAGGAATCCTCTGCAGATATGCGTAGGATTCCTCTATCCCATACCAGAGGACTCGTCCGAGGCAAAACTAGCAACTCCACAAGTTTTGAGTTAAACGCTGTGACACAGGTGCAGATACCAAAGTGTCATGTTGGGAGACTATCGGCCCTATCATGGTATCCGTTCCGAAAGAAAAATTCTCCGATTTTGTACGAATCGGAGAATTTCGCTTCAATGTAATTGTTCCGATCAGTTGTTCGGAACATTTTTTTCGAAAAAGCGCAACGCACATCGGCAGTCATTGCGATGGATTGCATTTGTTGGCATTTGTTTGCATCTGTTTTTGAAAGCCGATAGTCTCCGACATCTGTTCGTCGCGGAAATATTTTTAAGTGAGCAAAATGTAAGCAATCAAATAATTTTCGTTTAGTTTTTTTTTTTGTTGAAAACTGGTGTTATAGGCAACATTCAAATGAAAAAACAAGCACCAAGCAATATTTGCGCTTGGTTGAGTTGATGCATGAAAAACCCGACATAGCTCGGAATTTCACCAAGGGGACATCAGAAAATGTTGCTGATATTTGCTGATGTCAAATGAATGCGTTGATGCATCTTCGGAAAACGGATACTATGACCGTAAATTAAGTCTCCAACTGGACTTGCGTTGCGTAGAAAATTACTATCCGAACTGATACCACCAGCGCTCACCAGCAAGAAACTCCTGGTTTGATGAGGAATGCCGACAGGTGCTCGCAGCCAAGAACGAGGCCTACAAGGCTAAGCTGCAGGTGAAGATGATAGCTGCCATTGAGCTCTACAGACAGAGAAGAAGGGAAGAACACCGGCTTTTTAGAAAGAAGAAAAAAGAGCAAGAAAAGCGCGCGATCGAGGATATAGAGAGGTGCCACTCCAGGAAAGATGTTCGCAAGTTTTACCAAAGTGTAAAACGTCAAAGCCAAGGATACAAGGCTCGAACAGAATCCTGTCGAGTAGAACAAGGAAATATTGTAGTTGAGACACAGTCTATGCTGAGGATATGGAAGAACCACTTCTGCAGACTGTTAAACGGCGATGACCAACAACATTCCGCTGTCAGGCAGAACGAACCATTCAATATTGGCAACGACAGCGAAAGCTGCCAACCACCCGACCTGAGTGAAGTGAGGACAGCAATATCTAAACTAAAGCTTAATAAGGCTGCCGAAAATGACTTGGTAACTAACATCCACCAACTCATAAGCCAAATCTGGTCGGAAGAAAGTATGCCTAAAGAATGAAACCTCAGCATCGTTTTTCCCGATCCACGAAAGAGGAGACCCTCTCAACTGCCCCAACTAAAAAGGCATAAGTCTTCTCAACATCGCCTACAAGATCCTATCAGCCGTAATATGTGACCGCCAGAAACCGTTTACCAACAACCTGATCGGCCCTTATCAGTGTGGTTTTTGGCCAGGAAAGTCCACAACCGATAAAATCTTCACACTTCGGCAGATCCTGGAAAAACCAAAGAAGTGCAAATCGAGACCCACCACCTATATAACGATTACAAAGCCGCATACGACAGAATTTATAGATACGAACTATACAGAGCCATGTCTAGTTTTGGTATACCGCCCAAACTCGTCCGTTTGTGTAGAATGACGATGGAGAATTCTCGCTGCTCCATCAGGGTCGGAAACGACCTTACCGACACATTCGATACCAAAAAAGGATTTAGGCAAGACGATGCGCTGTCATGTGAATTCTTCAATCTGATTCTTGAGAGGATTGTGCAAAACTCACGAGCCAACACCAGAGGCACAATTTTCCAAAAATCGGTACAACAACTAGCATACGCCGACGATATTGACATCATTGGTAGGACTCAACGTGATGTCAAAGCCACGTTTGCTAGTATAGAGAAAGAAGCCGCAAAAATGGGTTTAGCAGTAAATGAGGGCAAGACGAAGTATATTCTGACAAAACGAAAGGACACACAACATCGACGCATTGGACAGAACGTCACCATAGACAGATATAACTTTGAGGTAGTACGGGTCTTTATCTATCTCGGCTCCGCTATTAAGTCTGAAAACAACATCTCGTCAGAAATTAAACGAAGAATTACTCTTGCCAACCGCTGTTTCTTCGGGCTAAGAAGGCAATTCAGTAGTAAGGCCATCACTCGAACTACTAAGGAGATCCTATATAAGACCCTGATCATCCCAGTCCTGCTCTACGGCGCTGAAGCATGGACCGACTCAAAAGCGGATGAAGAAATCCTTGGTCGATTTGAGAGGAATATTTTTCCATCTCGTTTGCGTAGATGGGCTATGGAGACGAAGATTCAACCGATATGCCCCTGGTAAATAAATTAACTTCGCATTAGACGTTTTAGGTGGCTAGGACATGTAGAACGGCTCGCAGAGTCTTCGATTCCCAGCCAGACGTCGGACGCACTAAAGGAAGACCTCGCCTTAAGTGGCGCGCACAAGTAGAAACCGACCTCAACCAACTTGGAGGGCGCAACTGGAGGCAGTTAGCTAAGGACCGGGCTGGTTGCAGAGGCATGTTGGTTGAGGCGCAGGTTCACCCCGGACTGTAGTGCCACTTAAGTAAGAAAGTAAGAACTGATACCACGATAGGGCCGTGTGTTTGGCCAGAATGGACTCGATATCAGTGATGTTTTATTGTAGCAAGATGGTGCTATACGGTTCTATTTAATGTCATATTTGAAAGTCCTTTAAACTCGGGAAATGGTCCAAACGAATGGCCGCCTAGCTCATGCAATTCTAGGTTCGATTTTTTTAGGATCATGTTAAGTCGTTGATTTTTTTTTTTTTTGTAAAGAAGCCAACAACGTTAAAGGGGCTCAGGAACAGCCACACGCGAAATTGCCAACCTTCCGGAAGAAATGTGTGTAAGAGTAGTGGGAATGTGGTTCCATAAAATCGAACGTTGCAAACGTACTAACGTGATCATATAAATTTGATGAAATTCCATACATAAATTTAATATTTGGAATGCATCTAGGATTCATTTAATCCGGATGACTAATCAATCCTGTGTTTTATTTAAATTTAAAATTTTTGTGTTTTGACTGAAGAATCCTAACATTTTTTTTTTGTAAGTTTTCGTAAACCCAACACTTTGTTTGGCCCTCGAAAATCCCCTTCAGATATCAAATATTAATGCCTCCAATCTTCCTTCATTCATATTCAATGACATCTTCCAACACGTCTCCAATCTCTGCCCCAAAAAACGGATTTGTACTGCTTTACCATTACAAACTGCCCTGGATCCCAAAATCATATCAACATTTAATTTAATTTATTGAAAAATTTATTTTCTTCATCTTCATCTTCTTTTTTTTTTCTAGTCTGCGCACGTGACCAGAAAATCTTCTCCGAAGCCGGTATGAAACATCGTCTCACATGCAGTGGCAATGGCAATTACGAATCAATTCAAGACATCAATGGAAAAATCTTTTGCGTCGATAGCGATGGATTTGCCGTATCCGAGGCTAAAGAGACGGAGATTCTTCCCCACTGTCCGGACCACATTTACTACGAAGCGAAAGCCATCAGAAATGACATCAAATAAAAGTTCACTTACCTATAAGCTATTTGAATGTTAGAAAAAGATTGGTTCCTGGTCTCTGAATTATGACTGATGATGACGATGAGTGTTGGTATGGGATTCAATTCAAGTCTTCATTTTGAATTGAGTATCTGAAATGAGAAATAAAATTCAAATTAAACTGCAAACGTAAATGATAGCAAAAAAAAAAAACATTGTTAACCAAGAGGAGAATTAACGAACCGCAGGCCAACAGTTAGCACAAACTTTCCCCTAACCCCCGAAAGAAGAATTCCCACCTAAAGACACACTCCTCCTCCTCCTCGGCCGTGAATAATGAGCCAAAGTAATTAACCTCTCTGGATCCCAGAGCTAGGGGGACCTTTCGGTGGCCGTTGTGCGATATCCATCGCTGTGAAGTCGGTTTCTACAAGGCGATGTGTGGTCAAATAAGTTTTAATAGCCTCCGACGAGCAACGGTGTGTTGGCTTGCGGTATCCGGGCTATAATTGTCCAAGAGTGCTATACGAAATTTATTTATTAACCGCCAACAAATAAGTAAGTCAGCAACAAAGGCTATTGAATGGGACAGCGATTACTTGGAATGGGCTCAACTTGATAGGTTGGTTGTGCTTCGGAGATACTTTCACCACTTTTCGAGTGTTAATGCTTTAATTGCTACAGTTTGCCTTTTCGAGATCGTGTGTGATGTGGGGGCTCAGAGGTGTGTTTGTTTTTTTTTTTTTTTTGCAAACTTCGGCCTAGCAATTTTTTTGTTATATTTGGATGTTAATTGCGATTTCATGAAGAGATAAGTTCGCATCAAGATTCACTGGGTTGCCCCTCAAAACGATTAATCAGGAAATTAGAGCTTTGAAACGTGCGATTGCCTGGAACGATTTGCTGGCCGACATTTTGTGTTTAATAAAAATTTACAATGCAATGTTATCAAACACAAAGGATAGGGTAGGGATGCAGGCAGGAGGAAGGCATCTGTTGGTAATTAGGTAGGATTTTGAAGATGACTAGGACGGAACAGCTTTTGAAAATGAAAAATGTGGACTCTAATTATATCGTAAGTACGTGCGATTTTCAATCTTTGTGGTAGTTATGTAAAGAGGAGTAGTAATATCTACCGATAGATGGCGCTTGATATAGCAGTGGCTACTAATAATGGGAGAAATCACATCCAGGACAGACGTAATTACTAAACAAATGTCAACTGGGGTCAAGTGACCTAGTGCTTAGTGCATTGGACCTCTAGCGCGTAGTCACTGAAACAAAACCGAAGTTATAAAACTGTCACGCCTCTTGGAAGGCTGAAAATATAGTCAAAAACAGCTATCATGACAAGCCTCAAGCCTTAAATTCGTAGTTTGGAACGGGCGGTCAATTATGGATCGCATTCCCTGAAGCAACAATTCAACTTCGCATTCAAAAATTAAAGGAAAAGATTGGTTGGAGGCTTTCTATGGACCGTAAATGTCAGATCTTACATATTTTATTTGCTTCTTGTGATCCTATGGATTGAAACGACTTGAGATACGTTTTTGCCTTTTTGTTAAGAGAAATGAATTCTAGACTTGTGCGATTTGAGCAACCAATTTGAGCAGTTGCAACAAATAGGCACTCAGTTCAAATAACAACGCCATGAACAACACAGTACAAGAATATTTTTTGTTAGAATACAAGAAAACAGCTCAAGAACAGAATTAACCAGCATCATCTCGGGGCGCTCTCGCCAAAAGAATCTCCAAATCCTAGTCTTCAGGTTAGAAATGGCAAAAAATACCGAACTTCCGGCTTAAGGACGTTCATCACTTAGGAAGCATCTACAGCAATTCAAGAACAGAATCAACCAGCATCATCTCGGGGCGCTCTCGCCAAAAGAATCTCCAAATCCTAGTCTTCAGGTTAGAAATGGCAAAAATACCGAACTTCCGGTTTAAGGGGGTTCATCACTTAGGAAGCATCTACAGCAATTCAAGAACAGACTCAACCAGCATCATCTCGGGGCGCTCTCGCCAAAAGAATCTCCAAATCCTAGTCTTCAGGTTAGAAATGGCAAAAATACCGAACTTCCGGTTTAAGGGGGTTCATCACTTAGGAAGCATCTACAGCAATTCAAGAACAGACTCAACCAGCATCATCTCGGGGCGCTCTCGCCAAAAGAATCTCCAAATCCTAGTCTTCAGGTTAGAAATGGCAAAAATACCGAACTTCCGGTTTAAGGGGGTTCATCACTTAGGAAGCATCTACAGCAATTCAAGAACAGACTCAACCAGCATCATCTCGGGGCGCTCTCGCCAAAAGAATCTCCAAATCCTAGTCTTCAGGTAAGAAATGGCAAACATACCGAACTTGCGGTTTAAGGAGGTTCATCACTTAGGAAGCATCTACAGCAATTCAAGAACAGAATCAACCAGCATCATCCCGGGGCGCTTTCGCCAAAAGAATCTCCAAATCCTAGTCTTCAGGTTAGAAATGGCAAAAAATACCGAACTTCCTGTTTAAGGGGGTTCATCACTTAGGAGGCATCTACAGCAATTCAAGAACAGAATCAACCAGCATCATCCCGGGGCGCTTTCGCCAAAAGAATCTCCAAACCCTAGTCCTCAGGTTAGAAATGGCAAAACTACCGAACTTCCGGCTTAAGGACGTTCATCACTTAGGAAGCATCTACAGCAATTCAAGAACAGAATCAACCAGCATCATCTCGGGGCGCTCTCGCCAAAAGAATCTCCAAATCCTAGTCTTCAGGTTAGAAATGGCAAAAAATACCGAGCTTCCGGTTTAAGGAGGTTCATCACTTAGGAAGCATATACAGCAATTCAAGAACAGAATTAACCAGCATCATCTCGGGGCGCTCTCGCCAAAAGAATCTCCAAATCCTAGTCTTCAGGTTAGAAATGGCAAAAAATACCGAACTCCCGGCTTAAGGACGTTCATCAAAGAGCATTTTGGAAGCAAGGTGCCTAGGATCAAAGTGGAAAGAAGGAAGCCTTGTCTTAGAAAAAGACCCTTAACAAGTTGGGTGCAAAGAAAATAACAAGAGTGTTGTTGTTATCAGCTTATCAATAATTTGAAATCACCATTGGCGGTAAAATGGTAGGTATTGCGATTATATGAAATGAGAAGTTTCCTCCTAGCTGATGCCTACCAACAACGACTATAAGCCTTTTCGTGGTGAGAGCTGAGAGCTAAATACCTTGACCATGATAGGGTTTCAATCCCTGTGTTAAGTCTTGGCGGTAGCAAATAAGACCGGGGAAGACGCGTTGTCGCACTATGGCATATATTCCTCTCCTAAAACAGCTGCGGAAGAACTCCCAAAATTAAGTCAACGGTGGTGTCTACAGTCCCAGATAAGATGAACAACGTAAAAACCTACATGAGCCACTTTGGCATATTTGGATAAAAGAAAGTCAGGGACCTTCCAAAGATATGGTTGCGGATACGTCAACAAGCACCGCACAATACCATAGTGGAAACTGATGGTCCCGTGTCCTAAATGGTATCCTAGGTTATTAGGAATTGCAATTGTCCAACCAGATTGGGAGTTACACTAAGTAAAAAACAGCTGTTTGGAAAAAAGTCTCGAATAATGGATCCACACATATACCAACAACACTCAGAACGACCTGCAAGCGTATGCACCATGAACGTTTGTGCGCTGTACACAACAAGTGCTATTGAAAAATATAAATCTTCCCTCGCGCTGTTCTGGGAAGACACCAGCCGGTTTTAGAAAACACGATGGACAGGATCAGGAGCACAAAACATGCGAAATAAGTACACCTGCCACCGTTCTTTGAAAGGAGCCGACTTATGTGATGATTAATTGATTTTAAGTCGATTAGTCGTCGCCTGACTGTGATCCATATCGTAGTAGCCTTTTACAACATCAGTCTTATGAGCGCATAGCTCCTCCCGATGAGACTGAGGACGCTATGAAGGAGGAATTGTTTAGGTCCTCCAAAAAGGCAGCATAAAGAGCCAGTCCGGAATACAGTGTGAAAATAGTACTTGGGGACTTCAGTGTTAAAATCGATAAGTAAAACATCATCGGCAGGTTAATTGGATAGCAAGGTCTCTACAAAGACAGCAAATAATATAAGAAGCAAAATATTTCAATGTATTCGAATCCACAAAGCAACCTGGCGAACTCCAGATGGGATAACCGGCAAAAAAATCGACCATGTGCCCATAGGTGCGAGGTACGCATTCAAAATCTCTGGAAAACACATTCAGAGCGTTCGCCCCTCGTCGACTCCGACCATTTTCTTGTCGCTCGCAAATTCAGAGCTCAACTTCCCAATGAGAAGATGCTACGAATGCTGCAATAAAAAGAGTTCACTTTGGTCACCTTAGTGACCCGGAGATCGCCAGGGGCTTCAAGAGACAGTGAGTCACCCACCGCTGTGCCTTTATCATCCAAAAACTTCAACACCCAGAGGATACAGTATCGTATGAAGTACATCCACCATAGGCTCACTGCCCACCCCGAAAAGATGCCATGGTATCATTCCAAGAGGTTATAGAAGAGGCTGAACAACTGGCATCTGCCCTAAAAGAAGGAACGCCCAAACCTCAAACCTAGCTTGTCCATTTTTTTTTGTGTTACCACGTTATAATTTTGCTTTAAAGAATGGGACTTCCACTCCGACCGGCAAATCTGAGAAGTTTCTCGTGACAGTTATATACTCTTGGCTGGATGATAGCATGTCCGATGACTGGAATATTTGCTCCATATGTCCCATTTACAAAAAAGGCCATACCAAGTCTCGCACAAACTACCGAGGCATATCCCTGCTAAATGGCGCTTATAAGATTTTATCCAACGAAATGAGTGAACGTGTTAAGCCGTTCTGCAACAAACTTATCGGCACGTACCAGTGTGGCTTCCGGTTCGGCAGATCGACCAAAGACCACATCTTCTCACAAATTCATACAATTCCTGGGAAAGGCCAATAAATTTCAAGACGAAACGCATCATCTTTTCATGAACTTTATGGCCGAGTTTGATAGCATCGAGCACGGAGGATTTCGAATATCCATCAATACTGATACAGCTGGAGGACACGGGACCCAACTTTCAGTTTGAAAACGGCTCATATGAACTTTTCCAAAGATGTACAGAGTTCGTGCAAGGAGGCGCTCCATCGTGTGATTTTTTTTAAACTTGTGCTGGAACAGATAGTGCGTAGGAGAGGCATAAACCAGAAGGCACCATCTTTGAAAACCACCTCACCTACTGGGAAGTTGACATCGACAACATCGACAACAAGTGTCATTAGCATCGACATCAATGGTCGCTCCCATCGTGCCGTTGTAGAAGCATTTACGGAAATTGATGAACAGGCGAAACGCGCTGGTCTTGAAGTTAACGAGGATAAGACGAAGCATATGCTATCAACAAACAAAGTACTGCCGGCCCACAATCTGGGACTAAATTGTCGATACGAATGACACCTTTGTGAAGATTCGACGAAGACTCACCCTAGGAACACCGATGATACTCTGATTTAGTAAAGCAAATGGGATCAAAACTCTTCACCCGAAGGTCCAAATAAATGTTTTCCTTACCAGACCCAAATGTTTACTAATCCTAAGGTACAGGTACCTTCGGCACCTTACCCTTTATAAGCTAAAACGTCTTATCAACATGTAACAGCAAAAATACTTGACGCAAAGTGCTGTAGATGTAGCAGAACGCGATCTTAACGCGTGTCGGACACTTCAGAAAAGCCTGCCGCTACTATGATGGCGATTGTCAGAGAATGGGCCATTTTATGTTTCGGATACTCACAGAGGATGTCCAAATGTCCATACCTATTGCGAAGAAGGGTTCTGTTTCCCATGCTGGAAGATGGAACATGGCCATCGTGAGTACCTGAATCTAGCTAGATCCCTATCCCATGTTGTCATTCGCAAACAACCAAAAAAATACAAATTTATGGCGCAAAAGGCTCGTTAGTAGTCAGGGCCGACCTTTTTCACAACCATTTACGTGTGCGTGTGTACTTCTTGCACGATGGCGGGTCCTAATGTTTTATGGCGACCGCGAACTGCGAATTCGAGAGAAGCTTTTCTTGATACTCGGTTTATTTGTCAGATCATCACGGGAGGAGGGCTAGTGAAAAATAATTAAAGTGTTGCTGGGAATAGAACACAGACCTTCGGCGCGGCAGTTCATAGCATAACCTAACCATCGCGCCACTGAGCCCGTCTCAAACAACCACCAGACATTTTTATTTACTCCAGACAAAATAAATCTTTACAAAAGCAATCATACCCCGTACCTCCACAAAGTCTATTTTCAACCTTCCTCATGCCAGATTACATTGTCTAACCGATGGAGTTAAATAAAACCATCACTGTCCTACTCCTTCCCAACGTGATTGCTGGATAGCATCATCGGTCTCAAACTGAACCACTCTACATTTGTATTAAATGTCACCGGTCAACTATTCCGAACAGCATTCCTCCTAACGCTAAACGAATATGCCAATGATGTCACCATCAACGGCCTTGACACAGAGTCACATAAAATATTCCCATAATGATACCAATGTCCTGGCGCTCGTTTCAGCTCTTGTGCAATCCAATTTTCCTTAATTACCAATTTGCCAGTTGCCTGTTGCCAGTTGCCAGTCTTCATATTTCTGTGCGCCGTTCCTGTCAAGACAAAAGCCCATCTAAACCAACTTTTTAATGAACCTCTTGCGTTTGTACAGCAGAAATGCATTAACCCATTTCCGTCTCTGTCTCTTCCCCTTTGTCACGTTCCCATTTCCCTTTTGTTCCCAATATTCTGTTCCCATTTGTGTAACGTAATTGAATCTACCTTGCGTTACAAGCTTAATCAAAACCATTTTCTCATTTAACACCGGTGTTACCTTGTCCGGCTGATTATAGCCCGGCCTCAGAGCTGGCTGGCCACCTCGAATACCTAGAAAATAATTAGCCAGCACAATTATTTTGCAAAAACAAAAAAAAATTAATTTGATAATAGAAAAACGTGGCCGTGACTTTGCGAAATCGCCTCGGGTCTGAGGCTATGGTGGTGTGGTGTTCATGCAACTAATTGCATGAAGAACTTTCCGCCTATCCGGGTTTAGAGTTTGAAAACGTTGCCGACTTCTTGTCAGCCCCCGCGACTAACTTTCACTCACCGACGTCCATCTTGCATTGTCTCTCGTGCGCTGAGATTCACTTTCATTTTGGCGAGGATGATGAGATGTTGTGTAACCGCGGCGCTGTGGTATAGATCTGCTGCTCTGGGGCATTTCACAATCAAAATTGGACACACTCTATTGAGTGCAGGTTTTCCGGTTTTTCTTTCGCACTCTTATCGTGGAGAGTTCCACTATTCAAATGACAGCTTGTGGTAAGAAAGTGTAAAGAGCTGTGAATGGAGGGTTTTTTTTTTTAAAGCTTTGATTTTTTTTTTAAAAGATGATTCAAGTGTCATTCACACCGACATGTAGTGCCAATTATGAGTGTTTTTTATGACGAGCAACAATGTAATCCGTTAACAAATTGGTGAAATCCGAGAATGACGTTTATTCAGATCTTTTAGTTTATTGCCAACTAGTTTGATGGCGATGTTTATGGCATTTGCAAGTGGAACATCAACAACACTAATGACAGGGACAGTGGGGAGCAAAAGTTGGCGCATGGTTAATGGTTATGGGGTCGTCATGGTTATTCTCCTAATGATGAGAGGGGTACATTAGATTTTATGTATTATTTGTAAATAAGAGAAATAATGACGATTGAAATGTGTCGTAAAAAAGTTCGATCGAACCAGAAACGAAAGCTGAGTTAATCTTGGATGGATTTGTCAATTAGGTCCCAAATTGTAAGCTACATAAGCCATAATATATAAATGGCTTCTTACTTACTTAATTAAGTGGCGCTACAGTCCGGAATG
Organism: Rhingia rostrata; assembly: GCA_949824845.1. NCBI lineage: Eukaryota > Metazoa > Arthropoda > Insecta > Diptera > Syrphidae > Rhingia > Rhingia rostrata. The sequence continues at coordinate 20,318,213 of OX463757.1, forward strand.
AACCTGTGCGCGCCACTTAAGGCGAGGTGTTCCTCTACTGCATCCGACGTCTGGCTGGGAAATAAAGACTCTGCAATCCGGAGTATTGGTGTCTATTCGTTCTACATGTCCTAGCCATCTTAAACGGCAAATGCGGAGTTTTTTTAACCAGGGGTATGTCGCTCTACAGCTCCTATAGTTCTTGGTTGAATCTTCGTCTCCATAGCCCGTCAACACAAACGCGACCAAAGATTTTTCGAAGAATTTTCCTCTCAAATCGACCAAGGATTTCTTCATCCACTTTTGAGACGGTCGCCGTAGAACAGGGCTGGGATGTACGTGCCTTCAGTAAAGTTAAAACATTTTTAAAACATGACCACTACCACGTCCACTTAAGAACAAAACATGGTTGTTGGTCAAATCATAAGGAAATTGAAAATTTCTTGATGAAGAATGCCGACATATGCTCGCAGCCAAGAACGAGGTCAACAAGGCTAAACTGCAGGTGAAGATAAGAACTTCCACGCCAGGAAAGACGTTCGAAAGTTTAACCAAAGTGTAAAACGTTAAAGCCAGGGCTACAAGGTGCGAACAGCATCCTGCCGAGATGAACATATATGTCCATGTTCATCTCGGCAGGATGCTGTGTCTTAGTCAATGCAGAGAATATGGAAGAACCACTTCTGCAGATTGTTAGGGCGCGGTAACGGCCAACGCTAGTAGGCGAGCGCGCTTACTAGCGGTGGTTGTAACCGCGGCCTTAAGCGGCGATGACGAACAAACTTCAGGCCGAACGAACCACGATGACAATCACTAGACAACCCGACCTAAATGAAGCGAGGATAGAAATATCTAAATTCGTCGTGTTATCAACGCTCGCGCTTATCGATTAGCAAGTCAAATCCGGTTGGATGAGACCAGTACCCGATGGCTACCACTTGGAGGTTAAAAATAAGCACTTGATGTGTAGTCAGAGTTACAACCACTGGGTTAAAGCCAATCAGAGTCTACCCTCGTTCTACAACACCCAACCATCTTAAGCTTAACAAGGTTGACGAAAATGATGGCAATCTCACTGAGCTTTATAAAGCCAGTAGATATGGTTTGGTAAGCAACATTCCCCATCTCATAAGCAGAATTTGGATGGACATAAGTATGCCTAAAGAATGATTCCTAAGCGTCATTTGCCCGATCAAGAAAAAAAGGAGACCCTCTGAACTGCACCAACTATAGAGGCATAAGTCCTCTCAAAATTGCCAGCAAGATCATATCTGCCGTAGTATGTGAACGTCTCAAATCGTTTTTCAGCAACCTGATCGGCCCATCGACGGGCTCAATGGCGCTATGGTTAGTGCGATGAACGGTCGCGCGAAGGTCTTGGTTCGATTCCCAGCCGTAACAACTCGTAAATAATTTTTCATTGGCCCCACCTCTCGTGATGATCTGAAAAATCATCCGAGTAGTTTCAAGAAATCACGTTGGGTCCTACCAATGATGTCAATATCGTCGGCGTATGCCAGTAGTTGTACAGATTTTTTGAAAGTTGTGCCTCTGGTGTTGGCTCGTGGGTTTTGCACAATCCTATCAAGAATCAGATTGAAGAAGTCACATGACAGCGCATCGCCTTGCCTAAATTCTTTTTTGGTATCGAATGTATCGAATGATTCCGACCCTGATAGAGCAGCGAGAATTCTCCATCGTCATCCTACACAAACGGACGAGTTTGGGCGGTATACGGTCTCTGTATATGGTGTCCTTTGCGGCTTTTGAATCGATGAATAAGTGGTGGGTATAGATTTGGACTTCTTGGGTTTTTGTCCAGGATTGCCCGAATTGTGAAGATTTGATCGGTTGTGGACTTTCCTGGCCAAAAACCACACTGATAAGGGCCGATCAGGTTGTTGGTAAACGGTTTCTGGCGGTCACATATTGCGGCTGATAGGATCTTGTAGGCGATGTTGAGAAGACTTATGCCTTTGTAGTTGGGGCAGTTGAGAGGGTCTCCTTTTTCGTGGATCGGGCAAAACGATGCTGTGGTTCCATTCTTCCGGCATACTTTCTTCCGACCAGATTTGGCTTATGAGTTGGTGGATGTTAGTTACCAAGTCATCTCCGCCGGCTTTATAAAGCTCGGCGGGAAGGCCGTCATTTTCGGCAGCCTTATTAAGCTTCAGTTTAGATATTGCTATCCTCACTTCACTAAGGTCGTGTGGTTGGCAGCTTTCGCTGTCGTTGCCAATATTGAATGGTTCGTTCTGCCTGACAGCGGAATGTTGTTCGTCATCGCCGTTTAACAGTCCGCAGAAGTGGTTCTTCCATATCCTCAGCATCGACTGTGTCTCAACTACGATATTGCCTTGTTCATCTCGACAGGATTCTGTTGCCCTGTATCCTTGGCTTTGACGTTTTAAACTTTGACGTTTAAACTTCCTGGAGTGGCACCTCTCTATGTCCTCGATCGCGCGCTTTCCTTGTTCTTTTTTCTTCTTTCTGAAAAGCTTACTATACAGCGTTGAAAAATTGTGTAATGGATTGGCCATACACTCCGAAAAAGTGACATTTATAGAGCTAAGTGCGCTATGCGTTAATCAATGATAGCGGAATTCGGGATAGATCAGCATTTCTGGCAGCCTTGGTAAGAGATCACAGAATCTTGGCAAGAAATCCAAGACATTCGAAAAAAGAGAGCAGAAGATCAATGAAGGTATCCTTACAAGATGGCGCGTAGGGATATACCAACGCTATAGAAGGGGCCTGAAATCAAATCCATAGCCAATGGAATGAAACAAGTAACACATTAACAGGCCCGCACCTGCCGAAAACATCCACACCTACCAAATTCACTTAAGTATTCGAGTCACTGCATTCCAGGATGACTAACCAAATACCATCAATTAAAACTCCGCTTTGAAAATTCCAATCGCTGACCACTATGCCCAACCGCTCTAAAGGCTTTATAAATTGAATCTTTGTTCTTGTGGCATAGGTCAATTATTCTATCCCCTAATTGATTGACACTGCTGCGTCTAAGCACAGCCAATTTATCACTAATCCCGGTCTTGAGCTAACTATTTTATTTAATAACCATGAACACATGATTAATACCCGATTTAAGTCAGTCCCGTGTAGGTACCCCCTACAAGTATAGGTGTACTGTACATACCTGCACCATGACGAGGTATTTTTAGAAAACATTGACCACACGCCATCAAAGGCCATTTAGGTAAATTGCTCACATTAAGGCAATAAGCAGCGCTCACTCCCTTCCAAACCCATACTCAGGCCATTTCAGATACTTGGCACATCTCGCGACTAATAGTGCAACGCCACCTAGTGAGTAGTTTTCGAACACGGTAATGCCAATGTCATTTATCTACACCTCTCGTGTACACTTTGCGAATGTGGAAAGTCATCAATCGGCCGGCGGAAAATTGGATTAGAAAATGCGGGAAAAAAACGAGAAACGAAGAATTTTCCTCTTGGGAGTTATCTGCGAGCAGAGAAGGCGCGTCGTCGTCCATCGACTATCCAATGACCGATGATGATGATTGTAGTGGATGGCTAATGGCTGACGGCTGTGCTGGGGCCAAGCGCATAGACATACCATTTAAGTTGATGGGATATGCCAATGAACTTGACATTGATAAGGCTTCTTCATTGGCATCGTTTGAAGTCGGCACACAGATGCTTGAGTTGGTGTGGTCGTGTTTTTTTTTTTTTTTTTGGTTTTCCTCCATTCATGCACGATGAGGAAAATCAATGTTTGGAGGGTTTTTCTTTATCCTTCTTACATTCCGTGTTTTTTTTTTTTTGCTTTTCTTTCATGTTGTGAGGGAGCGTCGTAATTTTTTTTTTTTTTGTTCATTGCACTTGCCAGGGGCAATTGCGGTGACGATGAGCTAGCTGCTTGCTGATGATAATGATGATGACAACGTTTCATGCCCACCATGGGAATACCATTCTAAGTACCTTTGTTGAATAAACCATCACACGGAAGAGGGGGGCACGGAAAACAGCAAAAAAAAAACAGATAAAAAGGTGATTTAAGGCATTTATTGCTTTTTCGGACAAATCGAGTTGAGACACCCTGTTGTCTGTTGGGCGGCGAATTGCGGGTAATTCACGTGCGGAATTGGACAAAACCACGATGATACGTTTGTTGCATTCGCAAGTAGGGTAGGTTACGCGCGCAGGTTGCATATTTTTACTCAGAGAAGAAAGGTGAGGCGAGGCCAACGCCCTGTTGTGCTAGCAGTTGGTTTGGAGGTATGTTAAGGTAAGTATCCATCAATGGGATAGTGTTACAGTTACTTGTGTTTGCCATTTTTGCAGATGTCATCACGCATTATCATTGATTTACAGGGTGTTTCAGTTGAGAAGCCAATTAACATACATTTTTGGACCAGTGTAGGGTCTAAAACGCAGATTCCTCTTCGATTGTGTGTGGAAAGTTACATTTTTGCCACGACAAATGTAACCTACAATCTTACGCTGATTGCGAACGGCAAATTTAAGAAGCTTCCCATGGCATTTTTATACTTTTGTAGGTACATTGGATCCGCCACATTAAGCTAATGAACAATAATCCCCCAGCCAAGAGAATTTTAAAGTCCCACCCTTCAGGTTCGAGGCGACAAAGAAGACCGAACCTCTGGATAAGGTCAAGCGATCACGGATTCCAGAGCGCTTGGGATGAATAACTGAAAGCAAAGTGTCCAAAATTGAAGAAGAAGAAAAGATGCCTTTTCTTAGGCTGAAACCCTCAATTGGTCGGATGCTATATTTGAACTGTGACTACACATCAATGCGGTTATGTTACCTCCCCGCGATTGCTTGAAGACACGGACTTGGAAAAGTGTTAACAATCTTGATGCCTACTTACTCCGGCACTCAGACTCCACGCTGCGAATGATAGATGACAGGTATATTGACCATAGACCACATTTGTGAAGTCACGGTGGCAGCGGATTAGAGCATGGAAATGCTAGACTTCACATCACTATCCCCTACCGTGGAAGATTACGAAGCCGTCTTCAAGTGGTAATAGATTTTAACCAGCCCTCCAGGTTGGAGGTTTTGTTTTGGGTTATTATTGACGACCTTGCAGATGGCCATGGCTCAGATGATTGCGTAGTTGACTGCTAAGGCAGACGCTGCGGGTTCAAGCCCCAGCCTCGGCTGCATTCTTTTTCTACAAAAACCGCCAGCTTATCTGAGGTCTGTAGTTCGTGTGCGCATAACTGTGCTGCATAACTGTGTTGTCAATGTCAATTATTGACGACCATGCTAAACAGGAAAAAATGACATCTACCTAGAATTGAAGAACATTTAACTAAAGAGCGGTAGTCTATATGAGACCCTAAATTGCTAGCAGACGTTACTGCCATCCAAGAAATGATGGAAGATGGAAGCATGAAGTTGGAAGTTGGAAGTTGGAAGATGGAAGATGGAAGATGGAAGATGGAAGATGGAAGATGGAAGATGAAAGATGGAAGATGGAAGATGGAAGATGGAAGATGGAAGATGGAAGATGGAAGATGGAAGATGGAAGATGGAAGATGGAAGATGGAAGATGGAAGATGGAAGATGGAAGATGGAAGATGGAAGATGGAAGATGGAAGATGGAAGATGGAAGATGGAAGATGGAAGATGGAAGATGGAAGATGGAAGATGGAAGATGGAAGATGGAAGATGGAAGATGGAAGATGGAAGATGGAAGATGGAAGATGGAAGATGGAAGATGGAAGATGGAAGATTGAAGACTGATTAACTGAAGACAAATTAACTGCACTGTAAGATGAAATATCAGAATAGGCAGAAGAGAGTGGCTTGGCCTTAACATCCACAGAGGAAAATAGCGGTATGCGGTTCAACAACCCTTACAACAAACGGACAATCGAGCTGAGCACGTTGATATTGACAAAAGGACCAAGCATTTTGTATTTTTTTGATGTTCCAACATTCACAGCAGCCAAGGATACCCAACTCGCCTCAACGAAGGCGAAATACTGTGAAAAAGTTCAAAGGGCGGTATTCCAGAAAAAAACACTGAGACTATTGAGCAGCAATCGAAATCTCATTATGCCATCATCTATTGTTGAAGCCCAGTGAGTACATCGTTTACATGGCCCAAGTGAAGGCCTTTTTTTTAAAAAAAAAAAAAAGTCATTCCATCCTTGCATGATTATCCATGGTTTCACTGTTTTTTCAGCAGAAGCTTCAAATCAGTGTGGGTGAAAAAAGATTTTAAAAGAAAGGAACTGTCGGCCATGGGTAGATTGTCATATTCTCCATTTGTATGCACTTTTATTCACGGGCCAGATCGGTAGTTTCGTGTCGAGCACAAGACCGACTGTATTCCTAGTGGCAAATCCAGCTCCTTATTCATTCACTTAGAAACCAGAAGAACTCTCACATTAATTAGCTTTATATGCCAAAATCTGTATAGGTCGACTTTCCCCTTAAGTCTTACATTTCAATCAGCGAAAACAAAAAGGCCGGACATGATCAAAATTTGTCACTGCATATATGTAGATATAGACACAGATTCTGAATTAATGGAATCCACTAGCCCTAAAGTTGGATGATGCTATCAGTGTCTGCTTTACTTTTGCATATGTTTTCAGGTCAACCTAATGCATCAACGACCGTTTTGTAAAAGTGCGATAAAAAAATGCGATAAAGGATAGCATTCAAGCGGAAGTTTACTGCTTTAACTGGGCGATTACAGAACCGCAAAAGTAAAAAACAAATCCGGACTTACCTCAAATACTGACCTAAAAACAACTCGAGGTCCCAAAATTAAACCCTGTGAGATGCCTGTAGACGTTTCAAAACTTCCACTTGCAGCAAAGTCGTGAGAAAATGAAAACCTTACTGATGATGGCAACTGTAACCAAAGGATTTATAGGGTCTTTAAGGAGACGTCTAACGCCTCTATAAAGGTGAATAAAGCGCAAATTATTTATTTAGACTTGCTTTAGGCCTTCAACGGCAATATCGATGGCCATGTGGTAGACATTTCTCACGTCTTGGTTTGAATATTTGCGTTTATAGGTTCGTTAAAGTTTGTCTTCAAATGAGCCTTAGTCGGATAATGTCCATACCCGTATACAAGGATGCAGCCGGTACAACAATTATTATAACTTGGTAGCTTGTGGAGAACAAATTTCGATTTATAAACCCAAAAATGACCAGTCTGACCTGGTGACTGGGTTTTTATCACAGTTAGGTCTGGAGTCAAGCCCCGTAATGCGAGTTCAACCGGCCGCAAATAAGGTGCTAAATGTTTACCGCATATCAAAAATAAATCGCAGGTTTGACGCTGTAAGAAAAGACAAGATGAGATTTAAACCTTCCCGTCTTTTTGTCAACGAAAACGGCAAAAACACCGGCTTTTCAGAAAGAAAGAATTAAAGAACCACCAACATGCAAAACGTCCAAGCCAACACTTGTCCTATTAATGCGCGATGAAAGTGAAAAATTTACGAAACAATATCAGCGCCAACGTTAGGAGTAAAATTTTCCAAAGACCTGTAAAGGTAACTACTACTATAAGCCGGCTTTTTTGAATTAAGGCAATGAAACCGCTCGGCTCGGTTTGCTGGTAGAGAGAAGGGACAAAAAGTGACGCATCATCGAGGTTGTGGAAAAGACGCTGAAGGGCACACCAATTAACTTTAAGGGAGTAAAGGACGTTCACGTTGCCAACCTCCATTTCGCTTCTGAAACCAATAACTCATCAGAAGTAGGAACAGACCATAGCTCTTTTTTTAGGTGGGTTGATATTGAGTCCGCCTTCAGCACAAACGCTAAGACTTCTTAGATCGACTTTAGTTCTATCACTGTTCGTGTTGAAAAGGCCTGTCTTAGATGGTGATGACAATGCCATCTATATGGGATATGAAATTAATACCAGGCTGACTACAACAGTCCACTGTGTCTCAAGTAACATGCCTCCTAATAAGCCCGATCTTCAGCTAGTTGCGCAATTTATGTTGTAACCAGCTTACTATATTGACAATCTCCCTCACATAAGTTCAATGGCTTTCTCCGAATCCGTTAAGTTATTCAATAGGTCTTTCCTTACATAGTCCACAAGTCGATGTTTCGTAATCCAACTAAAACACGTATAAGTGTAGTGACTCCTGTAAAGGATCGCGGGGCTGGAAATTTTGATTTCTGCAAGGCATGGAAAAGAAATGACATTTCTGACATTAACGGCCTGTACAGGTCATTAAAACTTGGTTCTCCCTTCAAATGTTTGTGTGAAGTTATATTTTAAGTTACAAAGAAGAAGACCTCCGGTTTACCGCCGACCCCGAAGGCCACATTTCAGAAGTTTCTTATGACAAATGACAGTTTTTTCAGGTATAGGTGTTGGTTCTGTCGGGATTTGTTTAGTATTAGTAGTCAAACGCACTACCGACTATACCACTGCTCCCAAACATTATTGAACATCAAATTAAAGGACGAAAAAAAAAGGTTTGCCCTTATTTTATCCAGAAGCGGAATGGTCATCCCTAAGCAGCTAATGCCAATTAAAATCAATACAATCGCGCTCACACAGAGCACACATTACAAATGTTAAAAACAAATACCGAGGTGATTCCTCTCCACTTCATGTCCCTAATACCACGTCCTTTAGCCATCGTCCATTGCGGATTAGCCGTGTCTTTAAATTTTCATCATTGGTATTGGTATTCCCATTTGCCTTGAAACTCATAGCTTATCTCTTTGATATCCTCATCCGCTTAAAAATAAAATCAATAGCCCCCGTCCGTTCAAGTGCAGCTCTTGTCCCCGTATAGACGCGTGAGTATATGATGGCAAAAGGCAGAATTCGTTTTATTTGTATTTGTATATAGAAGATATATATACACATACATATACGTAGCATCGACCGCGAAAGAGGAAGGTAGGTAGCAAGGCATTGATTGAAACTAAACACTTGAGATGATCTCCAGGATCCTTGACAATATGCCACAAAGCGCTTGAGCTTCTGTTTCCCTCGGTATCGTTGTTGTGTCATGCGATTCTGTTTCATTCCTCCTTTTTTTGTTCGTCTTTGACGTTTTTATTTTCTTTTCTGCTCCTTGTGCTCAGTATTCGCATTCAACGGCTGGTGTTTGACCTTTTCTGACTTTAGTTCTTTTTTTTTGCGCCTCAGCTTCACCATTGAGGCACTGAGATGAATTGGTTCACCCAGGCCGATGTGAATCTCGGAAAAATCACGTAATTCGCGAGAATCCATGCTTCTTGTTGTTGTTGTTGAATATCTATTCCCTGTTGTTTGTTAATTGATTCCAGGATAATTTGCCTTGCTCGGATAAATGTTAGGAATTAGTGTCTGACATAACACGGTTTTTTTGTTGTACGCGCTTGATTGGTGCCAGATACGAGGATAAAAGCTGCACGTGCACTCTGCACACGAAGAGGAATAGTTGTAGCACCCTTTTCCACGCACCGAGACTCAAGAAATAAATGTAAATGCAGTGGCAACGGCAAGCCCGCCCTAGGGTCGACCTGTGTTCTCTCTCAGACGAAGCACTCGAGTGTGCTGCGCGCGTCTGGTGCATTCTATTATTACTTCGGCGTTCGTTCTTTGTTTTAAGGAATCCCCTTGTCGTTTTTTTTTTTGTTTTGATTGACGAGGAGATTCGCCCCGTAATCCCGGTTTTTTTGTGCGACATATTGTATGGATGATATGAATGTGTACAGAGAATACCACTCGACAATCGTACTAAAAACATCACACACGAAGAAGCGTCAAAAGACAACAGAGAAACATATAAGATGACTACAATCCGCTTTGCCAATTGTTAAGTACCCTATCCGCATCATATGACGTCTGTCATGCTTAAATATTAGCTTGGGACTAGGTACCTGAAGTTTATTAAAACCAGTGATGGGAGGAAGGGAAATCGTTTGTAGGGTGATTTATATTTGATACTATTTACGTACAAAAAGAAAAGACGTGTTCCACTTACGAATCCCTCCGAGATTTCCGAAAAATCCATAAGTGGAACACGCCACTATTTGAATATAAGAAGTTGCAGCAAATATTATAAAGTCATACAGATGACGCACTGCATACAAGAAAAATTGTTGTATGGCGGGTCGTACTGGCACAACCCGCCATATGTTCGGATCTCGTTTCTCATGTGTGCCCGCCTGCCTGCCCGTACCATGAAGCTGGTCAGCAGAATGTTAGAATGTTTAGTTCTCAATGCGTCATCTGTTAGACTTTATAATCTTTGGTTGCAGGCAGTAGATCTTTCACAAAAATGAGAAAGAGTGATGTAGACAAAACATCGCCCTGGGGAACGCCAGCATTCTTTTCGTTATTTGCAACTCGAAACCATCGAAAACTACTCCGTAAGATAATTTCTCATCCATAGAACAAGTTGTTCATCCAAATGCTTCAATTTTCGAAAGTGCTTGATGCAAAACTCTGTCAAGTGCCTGAACAAAAGAAAACGCAACAACCTTGCTTTCTCCACCATTGTGGGTTGGTTGGTAGTTCCGAGATAATTATTTATAGTTCCGAGATATTTCATGAGGTGCAATCGGTCGGTAACTGGACGTTAAAAAAAAAGATCCCCCTGTTTTGGTACAGTCTGACCAAATGCAGTTTTCCATTCCATTCGGAATGAGTCCTGATGAGTTGGATAGATAGAAAAGCTTACGCAGTAACTTTGATACTGTGGAGGAACATCTCTTCAGATGTTTTGTGAATTGTGAATGAAATTTGTGAATCCAGAGATCAGGTTAAGCTCTTGCAACTGTTTTAACAAGACGGCGCAACATGTCAGCTAGTGCCACAATTTATTTGTTGAAGGAAACGTTCGGTGAGTGCATAATGTCACGTTTTGGTCCTGTGAATTGGTGTACAAGATCGTGCGATTTAACGCCACTGGACTTTTTATGTAAAGTCGATGGTCTACGCCAATAAGCCCGAAACGATTGACCACTTGGAGGACAAAATTCGCCGCGTTATTGCCGATATACGGCCACAAATGTTGGAAAAGTTCATCGAAAATTGGACCTCCAGATTCGACTACATCCGAGTCAGCCATGGCGGTCATATGCCAGAAGATTATCTTTCGAATAAAGTAAATTTTATGTCAATTTAAAAAAAAAAATATCTTTGTTCTATACCTCTCTAAAAAAAAAAAAACCCTCAATAAATGAACGGATTGGCTTGAATCCCGATCTGATATCACACTCTTCATTACTTCTCTATGTCACAAGCTATGCATCAAAGCTCATACACCCTATAACGAATAAGGTTTAGAAAGGGAAGACTTTTAACTTTTTTTATGTCATACAATAATAAACGTAAATAGCTTGGCAATTAGTTTTAACTTCTGCGATTTTGGATGGGGATACACAGTCATACTCTCGTATGTATGTCGTGCGAATATTCACGTTTCCATTGTTAAAGGCGCGCTCGTTTCTGCGATGACAAGCCACTGACGGCGTTATTAGACGAACGTAGCTAAACTTTTTTTTCTTATGTCGAATTTCTTTTCCGGTTCAAGAAGGAACCAACTCCGCCTCAGTTTGGCTGTACGTCTTTCGGTAGTAATTGCTTGGAACCGTCGAATGTTGTCGAACGAAATCTCGTATTTATTTGGAGGGTTCGTGTAAGTGAATCGTAAAAATGTAATCATGACTTGTATCTGTGATAAGTTAAATGAGAAATTTGCGACATGCAAAGCGGTAAAAATGTATTTTTTAAATAAACTTGGAGATAAGGAATTTTATTTAATGGGGGCTTGAAATGACAGCAATGAAAGTTTTACATCATAATTATTTTACATCATAATTTTAAAGAGGGTGATGGGGTCTGAATATAATGAAAAAAAAAGACATGGAGAATCAAACAGTGGATGATGACTTCTTTAGCTCATGGTCTTCTCAAACACCACTTTAGTGAGGATTTATGAACTTCATTAACAACCTAAGACGCGGAAGTTTGGTTCGAAGAGTAATTTAACGTGCTCTCTAACGCGAAAGTCAGTTTTATATCACCCAGATAGGTTGTAGACCGACCACCAAGTAATTGTAACAACTTGTAACCTACCAAGGTGGGCCAAAATTTCTGTCATTTACTGATCCTTCGATTATGGCTCACTCTATTCTTATTAGTTTTGATGAATTAACCATTTTGGTACTGTTGAAGTACCAAGACAAGAAAACTCTGGAAATAGGCCACTGAAGATAGCCGAAAAAAAAAACGGACTCAGTGGCGATAACCTAAAAAAAAAAATTATATTTATGGCTCGTTAGTACCCAGGGCCTAGTTTTTTTCTTCTTAGCACGATGGCGGGACCTCCTGTTTTATGCCGAATCCGAACGGCTAAGTTGAGATAAGCTCTTCATGACAATTGATACTACTCGGACGGTTTGTCAAATCATCACGAGAGGAGGGCCAGTGAAAAATCATTAAGGTGTTGCTCCGGCTGGGAATCGAACCCAGACCTTCTGCGCGGCAGTTCATCGCACTATAAAGTTCATCGCGATAATCTAAGCTGAGGAATAAAGTAGCATGAGAGGTACTGACCACGGATAGGGAGATGTACTCCTTTAAGCCCACGTAATGAGCTTTCCACGTAATGTTGCGTACAGTTGAGTGAGCAGGTGAGGAATTTGAAATCCAAACACCCACCTTAAAAACAATACAATTGCACAATTTTAATCCAAGCTAAGGGGTGATCCAAGTAGAGATACTTTTTTCAATAGCCTTTTTTGACAGATCACGTGTGAGTCGTGTCATGCTGTCATGTTATTTTTGTTTAGTATTGTCTGGCATCTCATAATGGAAAGACTAACGCGTGAACAACGTTTACAAATTGTTCAACTTTATTATGAAAATTCACGTTCTGTGAGGAATGTGTTTGGTGCACTTTGCTCAACTTATGATCAACATAACCGGCCTACTGAGCGTACTATTCGCAACACCATCACCGGCCGGTCGATTGGACACCAAGATTGTGTGATATCACACCGTTAGACTTTTTCCTGTGGGGATATGTAAAGTCAAAAGCTTATGCCGACAAACCCGCTTCGATTCAGGCCTTGGAGGAAAACATTACGCGTGTCATTCGCCAGTTACCAGTCGAAATGCTCGAACGAGTGATCGAAAATTGGACTCAACGGATGGACCATCTGCGACGTAGCAACGGCCAACATTTGATAGACATAATCTTCAAAAAATAAATGCCAAAGAATGTTCTTTCAAATGATAATAAACATTCTCCATTAAATTTGAATTTTCTGTGTTTTTTTCTTTAAAAAAGTAGGGGACCTCGAAATGGATCACCCTTTATAAGTCACACAAATAAATAGGTCTTACTTGCTTTTTAAGATTCAGAAATTAGGACCAAAAATGTTGTGGGCTAATCCACATTGCTGGATTACAAGGTTTACAACCGGTATTTGTCTCTATTCAACATTTTTGTGTTACTTTTCTGACGGGCTCAGTGGCGCGATGGTTAGTGCGTTGAACTGTCGCGCAGAAGGTCTGGTTTCGATTCCCAGCAACATCTAAAATGATTTTTCACTGGCCCTTCACTCGTGATGATCTGACATGTCATCGGAGTAGGATCAATTGTCAAGAAAAGCTAATCTCAAATTCGCCGTTCGGAGTCGGCATAAAACAGGAGGTCCTGCCATCGTGCAAGAAGTACACATGCACACATAACGATCCTGTTGCGGCAAAAATTTGTATTTTTTTTTTTGGTTGTTTAAGAATGACAACACGAGATAGGTACTCACGATGGCCAGGTTCCGTCTTCCAGCATGGGAAAGAGAGCCCTTCTGTCGCGATAGGTATGGACATTTGGACATCCTCTGTGAGTATCCGACACTTATAATGGCCCATTCTCTGACAATCGCCATCATCGTAGCTGCTAGCTTTGCGGAAGTGGCCGACACGCAGTAAGATCGCGTTTTGCTACATCTACAGCACTATGCGTCAAGTATTTTTGTTGTTACATGTTGATAAGACGTCTTAGCATATTATTGGTAAGGTGTCTTAGGATTAGTAAAACCTAGGGTCTGGTGAAGAAAACATTTATTTAGACCTTTGGGTGAAGAGTTTTGAACCCATTTGCTTTTGGGTAACTTTTTCGAGCATTTCGGCATGTATTACACGACTTATGCGTGTTAAGTTATCCTGTAAGGCTTCAATCCTGTTCGACTCGTCCACATAGACAAACGACTTTACATAACCCCACAAGAAATAATCAAGAGGCGTTAAATCTCATGATCTTGACGGCCAACTCACAGGGCCATTTTGAGAGAAAATTTGCTCACCAAACTCATCCTTCAACATTTCCATTGTTTTACGAGCTGTGTGGGATGTGGTACCATCTTGATGAAACCACATGTCAACCAAGTTCAACTCAGATAACTGGGGCAAAAAAAGTCGCGTTTCATGGCTCGATATCGATCGCCGTTGACGGTAACGTTTCTTCCACGGTCGTCGTTGAAGAAAACTGGACCGATGATGCCACCAGCCCATAAACCACACCAATCTGTCGTTTTTTTTTTCGGAATGCATCGGTAATTCTTGTATGGCATGTGGCTGTTCATCACTCCAGATGCGACAGTTTTGCTTATTTACGTCTCCGTTGAGCCAGAAATGAGCCTCATCGCCGAACACAATTTTTCGATTAAGCAGCGGATTTTCATGGAGCTGTTCTTAGGCCCATTCACCAAAAGTTAAACGTTGTGGTAGGTCATTCGGCTTCAATTCTTGTACAAGTTGAATTTTATAGGCTTTAAAACCCAAATTAACTCGTAAAATTTTCTATCTGGTTGAGTAACACATGCCCAATTGCTAAGAACGGCGAATTGACATCATTCACATTGGACGATACGACTGCAATATTCTCTTCGATAGTTTAATGTCCAGCAAAGTAAATTTGGTGCAAAATTTGTACGAATTGTTGATTCACCAGGTCGATTATGATAACCATAATACGGTCTTAACAAACGGTGCACATTTTTCACAGAGCACGAATTTTGGTAATAAATTTCAATAATTTGCAATCGTTGCTCGTTTGTAAGTCTTTCCATGAATAAATGACAGAGTAAACTGAAAACTTTTCACTTTGACAGATGACGTTTGGACGCCATTACTAACCAGTGCTGCCAACCTGACAAACTTAACTCTTAAAAAATCACCCACATAAAAATCTTTAGGAAGTGTATAACATTCGGAGGACGACATATTTCCTTATTTTCCATTTTTTTAGCCGGGATAAAAAAGATCATCGTATTTCTACTGATGAGCCGCAAACGAATAGAGATCTTGGCACTGAAATATGTGAAAAAAAAGTTCAAATTCAGATTCCCTGAAAACCTATGTCTTCAGGTAGGAAATCTCGTCTGTTTTGGTTGAATAGTAGGTATAAGTGCCAAGCTTTCCTTAAGGCTAATACGATTTATGACACCTATTGAGACAAAAGAACACATCTGCAGAAGCAAAACTTTTATTGTTCCATGTCAACGGAAACTTCGCAAATACAAAATGTCCTCCAGAAGCAAGTCTTTTGTTGTTACAAGTCAATAGATACTTCGCAAGTACAGAATATCCCCAGTATGAAGGTTAACCACAGCACGCTTGGGAAACATAAATGTTTAAACTTTTTTAAGTGATAGTCCGTTGAAATGGGTGCCTCCAATATAAAGGTATTACTACACGTGAAATTATAGATACTAAAGTGGGCGTGATTCAAAACTTTGTCTACATTGTCCGCAGATTTTAAGTAAAGTAGGCTTCTCAAAACTGAAGTGTAAGCTAGTAAGAAGTAGAACGATATGTCAAATTGTCAAAATCTACACCATTCATTTTCAAAACTACAAAACCTCACAAAAACCATTCCAAATGCATTGCCACTGCAAATCCCTGATTGGTGCCACAGATTGCGTCAAAAATCTATTTCCGTTCGCCAAATACTTCACAAAAAAAATAATAATAACCACACAAAGCAAGCATAATGCTCTGTTGTTCTGGTCATTAAAAATGTCATGCGCTTCCCTCGCGGCAAATAACCATAAATCCAAAGTGCCAAACAATACAAATGTAGTCGGGTATTAATTTTGTTTATTTGATTTTCATGCGCGCTTATTATTTTATTTTTTGTTTTGTTAGTTTACTTTCGCATTCGCAGTTGTATTTGTGTTGAATTTTTTCCTCTTATTGTATAATTTCACGCTATCCGTTTCGATATTTCCACATTTCCTTTAGTTTTTTCGAAGCTCTCACCTTCGGGGCGTTGTAATCCCATTTGTTCAGCCGCTTGAAAAATATGTTTGTTCAACGTTTTTCTAAAGCATTTTGTGTGTTTTTTTTTTGGCTGGAATTGTATATTAAAACGACAGAAGAGGACAAATAGAATACCCATCAAGCGAATATGGGCTTTCATTTTGAATTGGCTTCATCAATTATTGATGGACATTGCAATTTCAATTCATCAACAAGAATAAAAATAAAATCCCATTAATCGAAAGCGAGACAGAGTGGACGGGACATAAAAACAACAAAAAAATATAAAAAAAATGTAATACGATTGCTATTACGAAAAGAAAGTTCAATATTTATGATTGGTGTTAAATCATTAATCACTTCATTAATTGCCACACCATTTGTGAGGTTAAATTTGATAGCTGATAGGGTAAATTGTGTCATGCGAAATAAGATTAGGACCGTGTTGGCGTGCAAAAAATTGCTGTTGACTTAAGTAAGAAGTCCATGTAAATGGGGGCGGTCATTTGCCTTTTTTTCGTTTGATTTGATTGCTTCTAATAATATGTAAGGTCTTGAAAGGGAAACGTCGCGACATTGTGATCGAACGACCGGATATACGGATAAATTGTGTCACGTACCTAACTCCTAAGGGTTGCTCGTTATTTATTTATTTGATGAATGTGGGAATCGAGCAAATGGTGCGGGATAATAGATGACATACATAACCATGTGACGGGTCTATTTACATATTTGGTGTTATTGTAGGCAATGATTTATATTTTGTCAAGGGTTTTAGTTTTCATATGAAAGTATGGAATAAAACAAACAGAGCTAAAAAATTTCTATTCGTAGTGTACCCATACGCCATTTGCAGGAAGTGGATTTTGACAGATGAAAAAGTTCGAACGAAATTAATGGGACATTGGTAAACAAAAAATCAATCTTTTCTTATCTAGATCTGTCAAAAGACCGATTTTGACAATTGTTAGGTTCCATTGAGCAAAAAAATTGAATTTTTTTTATGTCAGATCAATTTTGCAAATCTGGATTTTTCGGCAGATTGACCGCTCATTGCACTACAAATGATAGCTGTCAGTTTGACTAGAAAGATTTTCGTTTTAATTTAATATTATTTCGGTAGTGAAAACCTATTATTAAAAGTGTAGCAGTTCGATGTGAAATATAAATTAAATAAAAAAGCACACAGGTTGTTGTGTTACTGCAAAAAAGATCGAATTTCAGATCAAAATGAAGATTTACCAATGGAAAACGCCATAAGGAAGCGTTTTCTGTGATTAAAAATGTTTCGTAAAAATGAGTTAATTAAATAATTCGGAATCGTGGGTTTTAAATGTGGAGTCAGCCCTTCAAATATTTGTAATTTTTTTGTAATAACACGCCTCATGTTCGAATGACCTTAAAGTCTAGACGAAACAAGAGCAATAACTTCCGGCTACATACGTACCGTGCAATCTTGGAACTTTCACGAACTGCTACAAAGATATCACTGCCGTCCAATTATGAGTTGAGACTTGAGATGGTAGGACCTGGTGAGGGAACTGGAAAGACGGAGCAGTTTGATTTATAGCAGATTTCTCCTCAGAGCAATACTTATGCTAAACATCTATGAACTCTTGAACAGGATATATGAAAATTGTTCAAGGCACGCCATTCAAAATAAAGTTAGCGACTGTAATGGACATATTAGGGAAGGAATATAGATATTAGAAATTATTGGCGAAACAGGTTCGTTAGTACCCATAGGGCCTAGCATTTTCTAATAACCATTCATGTGTGCGTGTGTATTTCATGCACGACGGCGGGACTTTCTTTTTTATAGCGAATCCGGCTGGCTGAGGGGAGATAAGATTTTATTGAGGAGGACCAGTGAAAAGACATCTTAGGTCTACGGCTGGGAATCGAATGATCAACCAAATTGATCACATTGCGATAGACAAAAGGCACGCATCCAGTATTTTGGATGTCCGAACATTCTGAAGAGCTACATCGACTCGGACCACTGCATTGTTGCAGCCAAGGTAAGAATGCGGATATACACTACGCCACAACATTCCAGAAAAGTGAAAAATTGAATGTCGAAATACTGCAACTTTTCTCTCCGTTAACCTCTCGATTAACACCATACCACCAGCATCGAACGTCGAAGAACAATGGTAACGATGCCAACAAGCCATTAGATAAGCCGCAACTGATGTACTAGGTTTCTCGCTACCAGCAAGATACCCTAGTTTGATGAGGAATGTCGACATATGCTCGCAGCCAAGAACGAGGCCTACAAGGGTAAGCTGCAGGTGAAGACGAGAGCTGCCATTTAACTCTACCTTGCAGAGAATAAGGGAAAAACATCGGCCTCTCAGAAAGGAGAAAAAAGAGGAAGAAAAGCGCGCTATCGAGGGTATAGAGAGGTGCCACTCCAGGAAAGATGTTCGCAAGTGTAAAACATCAATGTCAAGGATACAATGTTTGAACAGAATCCTGTCGAGATGAACACAGAAATATCGTAGTTGAGATACAGCCGATGCTGAGGATGTGGAAGAACCACTTCCGCAGACAGTTAAGCGGCGATGATAAACAACATTCCACTGTCAGGCAGAACGAACCATTCAATGTTGGCAACGACAACGAAAACTGCCAACCACCCGACCTTAGTGAAGTGAGGATATCAATTATTAAACTCAAGCTTAATAAGGCTGCCGGAAATGACGGGCTCCCCGCTGAGCTTTATGAAGCAGGCGGAGATGACTTCCGACAAAGTCGGAAGAAAATATGCCTGAAGAATGTAACCTCAGCATCGTTTGCCCGATCAACAAACAAATAGACCCTCTACACTACGCCAACTACAGAGGCATAAGTCATCTGAACATCGTCTACAAGATCCTATCTGCCGTAATGTGAACGCCTGAAACAGTTTACGAACAACCTGATCGGCCCTTTTCAATGTGGTTTTAGGTCTGGAAAGTCCAAAACCGATCAAATTTTCACACTTCGGCAGATCCTGGACGAAACCCAAGAAGTCCAAATCGATACCCACCACCTTTTCATCGATTTCAAAGCCGCATACGACAGCATTTATAGAGACGAACTATACAGAGCCATGTCTAGTTTTGGTATACCGCCCAACTCGTCCGTTTGTGTAGGATCACAATAGGGAATTCTCGCTGCTCCATCGGGGTCGACACATTCGATACCAAATATGGATTTATGCTTGAATTAGATTCTTGGAGGATTGTGCAAAACTCCCGAGCCAACAACCGAGGCAAAAAATCGGTGCAACTACTAAGATACGCCAGGTTGTTGGTAAACGGTTTCAGTCTTTCACATATTACGGCAGATAGAATCTTTTTGGCGATGTTGAAGAGAATTTATGCCTCTGTAGTTGACGCAGTTTAGAGGGTCTCCTTTTAGGTGGATCTCGGAGCGTTGCTTCAAGGTAATTATGCTCGCTTCACCTGAGATATGTTTATACAAAAACAGTGCAATAATCCCACGAAGACTCGTATCCTTATCATTGACGCGTTTTACAAGGGAAGTTAAAGTAGATTTTGCAATATATTGGGAATGATGGTGTTACCGGTGTATCAAAACACGTAAAACCATCGTTGGCAATGTATTGCAAGATCAACAGCCGAAAATCCAAAAACCAAAAACGCAGAGAACCAAAATTATGGATTATAAGAAGGCTGAGACTGGTTTTGACAACGTAAATACCTTGACCGCCATAACAGGCGGTATCGTAATAGGTTGCTGGAGAGAGATAAAAGTGTCGTATAACCACTTAAACTAGTAGAAATGAAGTATCCATAAAGGACATAAAGGATATCACCTCACCACCGCATCATATCATATATACCGACAAGCAAACGAATATATTGTCTGTTAAGCTTTGAGATGAACTTTTCCCAAATATAAACGGAGATTGATTAAGTTAAGGGACTCGACATGAAATTATAGGTCTTCACCAGTACTCATCCGCTATATCTCGGAAACATAGGCTCAAAATGCAAAACTAAACTTAAGCTGTGATCACCCTTAAAACTAGAATTCGTATAGTTATACCGCTCGAATTGAGAGGAAATGCACAAATGACATCGAAAGCTCAACATAATAGCATAACTTAACCGACTCCCTTCTGTGAAAAGGTTTTTGCGTGAGAAAGGGTCCTCTTAGATCTTAGCTAAGCTGCTTCAAGTGAGAAAAAAAACCAGTCTGGGAGCTGAGATTCCATGTTACTCTTGTTCATTCTCTCAATGTGTCCGAACCAACGGAGTCCATTTTTTTAACCCATTGGACTACATTTACATCTTGGCATTCGCCTTCCTATCCTACAGGACCAATTGTTCATTTACAACTCCAAAACATGGCTGAAGCGAAAAGCATAAAATAAATTATACAACCCAACAAATTATTTTGCAATATCTACCGCCGCAGCGGCACACATTCCACGGAACAGCATATTTTAGAGGCCCACAGAAGACTATTTCATCTACCACACAAAAACAAGTCTTCGTCTCCAATAACCGTAAATATTTGTGATGATAACTTACCCTTCAAATTCCAACTCTCCCCACAGCTCTTTCATTATAAATTCTGTTCTTTCACTCAACGACGACCTTAGAAAGACTCTTTCTGTCCAAATTGAAACCAACAGCTGCTGTGACATTTGTCAAATAGGAAACTATCTACCCCAATGGTGGTGGGCAGAGAGAGTGCACTTCACAAACACCCACGAGACTGGATTTTTTTGAAAAAGTATCTCAACAAAATTTCCTCATTTCCTTTCATGGAATTCAGATAAATTTCAAACGCAGAAACTGAACTGTAACGTCCAACACGTCGCATGTCATTTCACTCGACGAAGATGACCGACGATAGTTGAAAAACCGATTCAATTACTTACATGTGTCCAGAGCATACCGCAGAGGTAGCTCTCCATTTCAAAGCTATATAACCTGAAACTTTATGATATCACTACCTCTGTGGCGGTACCGCCGGCACCGTCGTCGTCGAGTTGCAAACTCTAAATTTACTTTAAATCGGTCACAGCGATCGTATTACCGTGAACGGAATAACATACAATCATCGCTTAAGGTCTCAAGCTACTTTTTACGTGTTCGTTTTTATTTTTCGCAAAAGTGGCAGAAGCAGAACACCGGGTATGACTGGGCAAAAAATATATATAAGCCCCCGCCCGACAGCACCAGTGACGCGTCAATACTCATGCCATGGAAGTCTGACTTGGAGTCAGAATCGGTATCGGGTCACGCTGTGTATAAGGTGCGCTGTCGCGGTACCTCGTCTACCTACTTTGCAGTTGCGGATAACATAACAAAAAAAAAAACTTGTTGGCTCCGTTCAGATACTCTTGTTTAGATGAGGACACCGCCATAACCAAGGTAGTGTTGCTTCGTTTATCGCACAAAGCGAAAGAGACAGCGAGTGCGTGCCTTTTGGAACAACGACCTTGATAATTGCAAACCGTTATTCGACAGACGCTCAGGTCGGTTGACGGGAGCGCGTTCACCTGACGTGATCTGCCTCCGAGTTGATTAATGATGTGTTTGCATGGAGTGGTGGGTAATTTTCTTTTCTTGTTTTTTGTCTGTTCTCGCCTCTCACATTGCTTCCCGGTTGTTTGATTTTTATTGCGTGCCGGATAATCAATTGAAATTTCACCCACAAAAGGCTTAAGACGGAGTGGGCGGAGAAATTTGTCCGCACTGGCAATCACAATCGCAATCGAAATCGGAATCGGTATTCAGGTTGACAAAGTTGCCATGGAGATTTGTTGGCTTTTACAAATGAGATGGAGGCTTTTTTTTGTCCTGGTTGGCTGCCATGGAGTAGAAGAAGTAATGACGCGTTAAACGGAAATATTGTCACGTTAAGATACGAAATGAAATATATGGCGTTGAGATGGATAAATCATTCGAATTTATTGGAAGCGATCGACCGCAAATGGTTTCACTTATCGGTGCGGTGGATATAAATGTGTTTTGGTTTCCCCAATGGAACTGAAAATGGAACTGAAAGTTGTAAATGGGGTCGTCGGTGTCAATTTGGAAAAATTTAATGGATGGCCGATATTGAATAGAGGGTTGCCCCCTCACATTGTACATCCAATTTCATCGTCGCAAGCTGTTTATTTTTGACTCAAGAGATACTTATTACTGCACATTGGTAGCTGCAAAATAAAAGGAATTCAACCCTAAATGCGTAACACATTAGGTATGTTCCACTTAAAGATCCCACCAAACAAGATTCTTCATTTGGAAAAGCGTAGTTTTACTGCATAGCGCTGAGACAACATTTTTTGGATTCGTCTCTTCACCGTTTCTGCGAAACGAGCTGAACTCGTTATTTTTTTTCTATTAATCATGTGGGAGATTAATTATTATAAGCTACGAAGGAAGAAAACCGTTTTGTTTTCTACCGAATAAGTTTTCCTCTGCTGAAGATGTTGTTATACTGAATAAAAAATCTCACCTGAGCCAGCGGAGGAAATCGCTGAGGGATTTCTAATTGGAACACACGTTAAATTTTTACGAACGTCAGCCACAAGTGAATTTTCGAACAAAGGAAGCATGGAATCTTTCGTCAGAGCGGTATAATAATTTTTTTAAGGACATTTAAGTATGTTCTCAGAAATTGCCATCAACAAACTCAGTAAAAACATAAC
Organism: Rhingia rostrata; assembly: GCA_949824845.1. Taxonomy (NCBI): domain Eukaryota; kingdom Metazoa; phylum Arthropoda; class Insecta; order Diptera; family Syrphidae; genus Rhingia; species Rhingia rostrata. The sequence continues at coordinate 20,341,150 of OX463757.1, forward strand.
CATACACAGACAAGCCGATTCGTCCTTATTTCACATTGCTTAGCTCTAATATCCAACAGTGAGCTCAAGCTGGTGTTTCAGACTTTAAATACATCCGAGTGCGAGTTTGAGTGCATGCAAAATTTTAAAATAGGTGGGGGGCATACTGCCCCCTGCAACCCCTTCCGATTGGGCTTACTGTTGGATTTGGGTTGCGTGCTAAGTTGGATTCATGGACAAACAAGCTTCCACCAACAGTAATAAATAAAAATTCTAAATTCACATACATCCAACCACGGAACCCAAATCCAACAGTGAACCTAAGCAGGGGGGGTTGCAGGGGGGCAGCATCACCCCAACCCACATTAAAACTTTTCATACACGCAAACTCTCACTTGGATGTGTGCACAGTATGATTACCTCTCTCTCTCTCTCTCTGGATTCGGCTTTATTTCACAAACAATGTGCGGCGTTATTTCACTTCGTCATTGCAAAATGGCGAAGTGAAGTAATTTCGCTTTTACAAAGTAAAAACCCGCCGGCTTTCGGCTTTATTTCTATCGACGTTATTTAGTGGCACCGAAAATAAATACCAAATGTTTGGAGTAATAATATTGTTATCCGAAAATACTCGTTATTTTTATATTGGCCGCCATTTATGCGCTTTGACAGCTGACAATTAAGTGATTTGGAAAAATGGAGGACAACACTATAGATAGATAGTATAGATCATTGCATCAGCAATATGTCACTGTTTGGTGCAAATTTCGGACTGGACCATCGCTGAAACATATTTCTTCGAAAAACAGATGGTCTGTTCCCATACTTTTGCAATAAAAATTAGTTAACTTTCAAATTCCCTTTACAAATTCAAATTTACAGATTTGTATGTCTGTTTTCAACGATGCGGCTTAAATCAAATGCAGGCTCATTCCCGCCCATTGTCCACGGTGTAAATGTAGCCATTAACTGGCGACATCTTTCGGTTATTCATACGAGACGAACCACAACAGTGGCGCTTCAAAATAAAATACACGTGTGTCGGTAATTGCAGTATCGGTTATTGATTCCATCCAGTGGCATTTAAGAAGGTAATCAGATCTTTGATGTATGCTACAAAATGACCGGAAAGGTGTTTAACGCCTTGCCCGGAAGGTATACTAGTTTGTTTGTTTATAATTTTTGATTAAATAAAAGAGAATGCATCTTATGTCGGCAATTATGTGTGGAATACAATATCAGGTAAATGTTCGCCTCTGTTAATCTCACAAATGGGAGCCCTTTTGAGCACATTTTTCTCATACATTTCACGCGGCGGCATTTCATTTATTTCATCACAAATATTTTGTTTGAGTTGCTCAAGCGTTTCTAATTTGTTTGCATAAACCTTCCTTTTGAGATATCCACCACAATAAGAAGTCCGAAGGAGTCTAATCAGGCGATCGTGGAGGCCAATCAACATCACCATTTCTTGAAATAACTTGTTGTGGAAAGAGGTCTCGCAGTAATTCTATTGTAATCCTGGCTGTATGCGATGTGGCACCGTCTCGTTGATACCACATGTTAATCAAGCCCAAAGTATGCCGTTGTGGCGTTAAAAAGTTTTCAATCATATGACGCTATCGCTCCCCATTCACAGTTGCCGTTACGCCGTTTTCATTTTCAAAGAAGTAAGGTTCCAATGATTCCTCCTGACCAAATTGCACACCAGACTGTAACTTTTAATGGATGCAAAGGTTGCAAAGGATGAATAATTGAGGGTTTTCCATTGCCCAGAACCGACTATTCTGTTTATTCAGATATCCATTCAAATGAAAATGTGCCTCGTCACTCATTATGATTTTTTAATGAAAATCGGGGTTCTCATGGGATAGCTGTAACATCCTATTGGCATATGTGCGGCGGCGTAAATGGTCTTGTGGAAGAAGCTCTTGTGTCAACTGAATCTTAAATGGAAACAAATGCAAATCCTTGTGCAAAATTGGGGCCAAAGTTGTTCTTTGAAGACAAAGCTCCTGAGCATGGCGTCGAATTGAGGTTGATGGATTGTTTTGAACACTTCCTTGAGCAGCAGTTTTCAGCCGATCTTGCTGTACGTTGTGATCCATGCTTGGGCCTACAGACCCTCTCTTTCATCGAAATCATTTACTACACGATAAATAGTGCGTTTTGTTGGCACGTTGTTTCTCCCAAAAAGTTCACGTAACTTTCTCATCGCCAGAGTAATCGATGATTGATTTTGATAAAATGTTTTAACGACACGTTGGTCCATCTTTTCCATAATAAATTTGCCACATGTCTACTTCACGACTGCCAAATATGAACTGTCAAGAATAATGTTTATCAAAATGGCGGCAAAACAAAGTAAAGGGTTTTTCAATAAGAGCGCTACAAAAGTTTTTTTTTTAAATAAAACAAAAACGATTTTGGATATCAATGAAATTCTTTACTCCTGTGAAAGAACGTTCGATGCCATTATGTATGGAACTCGATTTGTTTTGCATGGCCACCACGGGCACGCTTGCAGAAGTCCAGACGCTGAACCCAATTTTCGACGGTTTTCAAGCATAAATCGGCCGATACTGCTGCAATTTTACATTCGATATTCGTACGAAGTTCATCAATCGTCGCTGGCTTGTTGGCATAGACCATAAACTTGAGGTAGCCCCACAGGAAATAGTCTAACGGCGTCGCACGACCGAGGCGGCCAAGCGACTGGACCATTTCGTGAGATAACACGTTCTCCAAACTTGGTTTCTAATAATTTGATTGTGGCATTCGCTGTGTAGCTTGTGGCGCCGCACATTGGGGCAGAACACCACTAATGCTGGCATTTAATAAAATTCTGAAGTTGAGCTTTGATTTAAACTACCGTTTTATTTTCATTGTAAATAGGATAGAGAATACAAAAAGAGAATGCGACAGTTAATTGGGAGCACGTGGTCTTTGCCAAATCGTCACGAATGGGGACTTTGATAATTTTTTTCATCGAAGCCAGACGTGTTTTTTGTTTTGAGTGACAACAGTTAACTGTGTGCAATTTCTTACAGCCTTATATTATACAAAAAAAAATTATTACAATGGAATCAGTAAGCTCAGGTGTGTTGATTTTTATTTATTTTTTATAAGAAATTTTTCTTTTTGTCCTTTTAATATGTGGTTAAAGATAAAAACAATGTGTTAATTTTTGTATTTAGTCAAATATCTAAGCGTTTTAGATGTGTTGGCCGTGACATGACGTTAAGTGTTATATATATTTGTGTCAAGTGGTTTGTCTAGTTTTAGAATCTGTAAAGTTTTTTTGCTACTATTTGCTACTTTTCGTACAGTTGACTTTCTTGTTGGTGACGTCACTTTCGAAAAATATCGATTTTTTTTATTGATTTGATTTTAATTACTTCTTAGACCGAAAATCTTCCAAAACTTTGTCAATTACAAGGGAAGAGCTGTATACTATTATGAAAAGTTCAAATCTGAAGGGATTAGACAGCCAAATTGCGTTTTTAAGGGAAGAAATTCAAAAACGGGTCCGATGCAGCGATGCTTCCAAAAACGATATTAATGACAAAGTAACGGAGTTCAAATCGAAATTTAAATCACGTTGGGAAAAAGCTTGTCGGATAGAAGCAAAATTTTTGAAAGCAAACATTGTGTGGCTGAAAACACCTATACTTTTTAAATATTCTGTAGACTGTAAACGTGGTCGTCCAAAGGTTGCGTTTGAAGAATCATCAGAAAGATCAAAACGTCAAAAAACCGAACTCTTGAGAAAATCAACGTCTATCGCTGAGTTGACTTACGCAGCTGAAATGGGTTTGAGAGCTTTTGGGCAGGTAGATGCTGCAAAGTTAATGCGTGACGTGACAACAATCCCAAATCATGCTGAAAAATGCAGAAAAGTTTTGAGGGACTCAATTGAACTTACTTCAATGACTGGGGAAGAAGCTTTAGCAATGATTATTGAAGCAAATCTGTCACGCTTTCAGTATGAAACTATACGATCTAAAGCTCCCAAAGTATTTCCTTCATACAAAGTAGTTCAAGAGTGCAAAAAAAGTTGCTATCCGGAGCCTGAAAATATGAGTCTATCAGAAATGTCTGTATGTACTAATTTACAAAGCTTGCTAAACCTTACAGTTGCTCGTTTGGTAACTGTTCAAAAAGATGTAATCCAAACTCTTAGGCCTGAAGAACTCAAAACTATAAGCTTATACTCCAAGTGGGGTTTTGATGGAAGTTCAGGCCACAGTTCGTATAAGCAAGCTTTTCATGGACTTGACGCCGATGACTCATCTGTTTTCATTACATGCGTTGTTCCTCTTCGTTTGATATCTGGTGACAAAATAATCTGGCAGAATCCTCGCCCAAGTTCAACTAGATATTGTAGGCCTCTTAAAATTGAGTTTCTCAAGGAATCCGCATCCGTATCAGTGGCAGAAAAACAAAGAGTGGATAATCAAATCAAGGAGCTACAGCCTAGTTTCGTTAGAGTTGGTGAAAATGCTTTCAACGTTGAACACAATTTATTATTCACAATGATAGATGGAAAGGTCTGTAACGCCATCAGTGAAAATTCATCTACACAGAAGTGTTTTATTTGCAATGCCACGTCAAAAGATTTTAATTCCATTGATGCAATGATAAAAAGACCAGTAAAAACGGATAATCTTCAATTTGGTTTATCTGTGTTGCATGGGTGGATCCGTTTTTTCGAATGTCTACTCCACCTTTCATACAAATTAAAAATAAGACAATGGCTAGACAAGAGTAGCATAAAAAAATTGTTGCTGAAACAAAAAAAGAAATACAAAAACAGTTTCGGGAGCGTTTGGGTTTGATCGTTGACAAGCCAAAGCCGGGCTTCGGAAATTCTAATGACGGAAATACAGCCAGGAGATTTTTTGAACATGCTGAAACTTCAGCTGATATTACTAAAGTAGATGTCGAATTGATAAAAAAAATGCATATTATCATGACAGTGGTTGCTTGTGGTCATGAGGTCGATTGCGAAAAATTTCGAGAATTTGCCCATGAAACTGCAAAATATTTCGTTGCTAAGTATCCTTGGTACTATATGCCTCCTACAGTCCACAAGTATCTCATTCATGGAAATGAAATTATTTCAAAAGCTTTATTGCCTATAGGACAGCTCAGTGAAGAAGCTCAAGAAGCACGTAATAAAGATTTCAAAAATTATAGAGAACATCACTCCCGAAAAAATAGCCGAAAAAATACAAATGCAGACATTTTTAATTTGTTCCTTTTATCATCGGACCCCGTGTTAACAAGTCTGCAAAGAGTTCCAAAAAAAAAAATTCAACATCTGCCCCAAGAAGCAATCAGTTTGCTCAAATCCCCAAACACACCAATACCAAATCAAAGTGACATTGATGTAGTAAATGAGAGTGATGAAGACGAAGAAGAATAAATTTTTATTTGTGATTATTTATCTTGTTTTTCGTAATGTCAATACAAATATAAATGTTCCTCATTAATCATTATTAATATAATTAAAATTTTACAATTGTTAAATATTTTATCAACTTTGTTTTTGAAACTAAGAATCACGTTAAAGCGTTTGCACTATTTTTTATATTTTTTTCAAAGTAGGCGTTTTTAGTGGGCGTGTCATCAATATGTTTTTTAAAATGTGCCAACTATCATGCTAGAAGTAATCGTGCATAATTTCAAGTCCATAGATTTGATAGTTGATTTAATGCCAACTTTAGTGGTGTTTTGCCCCAGTGTGCGCCGTCCTGTTGGAACCACATGTCCTCCAAGTCCATATCATCCAATTGGGGCCAAAAATATTCGGCTATCATTAAACGGTAGCGATTCCCATTCACAGTAACGTGCCGGTCTTGATCATCACGGAATAAGTACGGCCCAATGACGCCGCCGGCCCATAAGCCACACCAAACCTTAATTTTTTCGGGATGCAATGATGACACATGGAGTACGTGTGGATTGCTGCCTGACCAATACCGCTATTTTGTTTATTGACGAATCCATTCAGCCAGAAATCAGCCTCATCGCTGAAGATGATTTTTCGATGAAAATCCGAATCATTTTCAGGTTGTTGCTCAGCCCAATTCACGAACATACGACGCTTCTGGTGGTCAAGCGGCTTCAGTTCTTGCGTCAATTTAATCTTGTAAGGATGTAGGCCAAGATCTTTTCGCAAAATTCGCCACAGCGACGTCACAGAGATGCCCAACGCTTGAGAACGACGTGTGAGAGACACATTTGGGCTTTCTTCAACTGAAGCCTCAGCGGCAGCAATATTCTCCACACTACGGGCACTTTGTCTCACTGGCACGGGAACATTTTGTACTGTGCCTGTGGACTCAAATTTGTCCACTAGACGCTCAATTGTTGATCTGCTAGGACGATTATGACGACCATAAATTGGACGTAGCGCTCTTAACGTTGTGGCCACTGACTCCGAATTTCGATTGTTAATTTTAATAATTTCGACTCGTTGTTGGATCGTATATCTTTCCATCATGAAATGGCAAACCTTACTGAAGAGAAATGTCGAAAGATCGGCAAGAAATATGGCGTCGTTTGCTGTCCTTGTCGCTCAACTTTTTTGAAAAACCCAATGGTATACCTTCCCGGCGGACACTATGTACATATTACCATCATTAAATCTGCGATTGCCAGCCCTTTATCGGCCTGGAACACACTGCTGCAATAAAAAAGAACATGTTGATGCCAGGGCCTTTACATCTGGGTTTCTTGGATGTGGATTAATTCTAGTTCCTCTCTTTTTTTTACACTATCAGATCTGCGTCGTAGCGAGCTTAATACAAGCAGACGTTCAATGGTCGGAAAGGAGCAGATTTAAAGCGTACGATCTGGGAATTCCGAATCCGCTGATGTCGTTTGACCAGCCGCATTCTAGAAAAAAAGTGTCCCGATGACTCCTCCAGCGTGAACAGCGCACCATGCGGGTATAATGGCTCTTCGTGCGTTACTCGTGGATTCTCGGTGTCCCAGAAGCGATAGTTTTGCTTGTACACGTACCCGATGAAGTGGAAATGAGCCTCATCGTTCATTATGATGTTGGTCGAAAAATCGTCCACTTCGATTATTCCGGGTTCTTGGGGAGTATATCACTCCATGGCTTGTTCACTTGTATTCTACATCTGTCTCGTCCACAAACATCAAAACAGATTTGACATTGGCGGCCATTTGCAAAAATAAGAGCATCTTCCAATAGGGTGGTCTCTTTTGGCCCACCTAGTATAAGCCCAGCATTCACAAGGACTAATACGCCAAGGAGAGCGAAGTTATGGTTAAAACACAGGCAATTGCAGCTGCTAAGCTAGTTGAACTGAGTAACTGAAAAAATCAGAGTTACGTCGTACGACTTGCGACATCACTAAAAAGGCTCAGCTTCTTGGAGTTGATTTGACTGATTCTTAAAGAGGTTTCAAAAGCTGATTCCTGCATCCAGGGTTAGCAAGTTTTAAAACACTTTTAACCCAGAAATCTAACTCTTGAGTTTTTCTTCCGCGTTAAAATTAAGGCATATGATTAAATCGTGGCCTTGTTGAGCGTATCCCAGCTTTCGCAATGCTCTAAACCATAAGCCGAGCGAAACCCACAGGCAAGTGCTTAAAACAGGTTGGTGGGACTAAGTAACAGAAGGTAGCGAACAATAAATCGAAGTGACAGGAAGGTTGATCAGTCTCATACAAAGAGCCTCAACAGATCGGGACGCCGAATGTGGAAAAGTCTCAAAATGTAAAAGCACGTTGACTGCATTGCCTTCGGTCACATTGGAATAGGCAAGAGAATCGTCCAACCCCAGCCTTCGCAATGCTGTAAACCATAAGACCATAAGCCGAGAGAAACGCACAAGCAATTGCATAAAACAGGCCGGTGGGACTAAGTCACAGAAGGTAGCGCACAATAAATCGAAGTGACAGGAAGGTTGATCAGTCTCATACAAAGAGCCTCAACAGATCGGGACGCCGAATGTGGAAAAGTCTCAAAATGTAAAAGCACGTTGACTGCATTGCCTCCGGTCATATTGGAATAGGCTCTGGAAAAGATAATCGTCGATTCTCAGCCTTCGCAAAGCTGTAAACATTAAGCCGAGCAAAACCCACAAGCAATTGCGTAAAACTAGCCGGTAGGACAAAGTAACAGAAGGCAGCGAACAATAAATCGAAGTGACAGGAAGGTTGATCAGTCTTATACAAGGAACCTCAACAGATCCGTAGGCCAAATGTGGAAAAGTCTCAAAATGAAAAAGCACGTTTACTGCATTGCCTCCGGTCACATTGGAATAGGCAAGAGAATCGTCCAACCCCAGCCTTCACAATGCTGTAAACCATAAGACCATAAGCCGAGCGAAACCCACAAGCAATTGTATAAAACAGGCCGGTGGGACTTAGTAACAGAAGGTAGCGAACAATAAATCGAAGTGACAGGAAGGTTGATCAGTCTTATATAGGGTGATCCAAGTAGAGATACTTTTTTCAATAGCCTTTTTTGACAGATCACGTGTGAGTCGTGTCATGCTGTCATGTTATTTTTGTTTAGTATTGTTTGGCATTTCATAATGGAAAGACTTACGCATGAACAACGTTTACAAATTGTTCAACTTTATTATGAAAATTTACGTTCTGTGAGGAATGTGTTTCGTGCACTTCGCTCAACTTATGGTCAACATAATCGGCCTACTGAGCGTACTATTCGCAACACCATCACCCATTTTGAGACCCAGCATTCATTATTGGATAATATTCGACCGAATAGACCACGTCCAGCACGCTGTGAAGAAAATATAGCGGCCGTAGCTGAGAGTGTACACGAAGACCGTAGAGAGTCGATTCGGCGCCGTTCGCAGCAACTCGGACTGACGTGTGGAACGACTTGGCGCATTTTACGTCAAGATCTTAAATTGAAAGCGTACAAAATACAGCTTGTGCAACCACTGAAGCCGCTCGACCTTCCCAAGCGACATCGCTTCGCTCTATGGGCTCTTGAAAAGTTCCAAGAAGATCCGACGTTTTCGAGGCAAATTTTGTTTAGCGATGAGGCCCATTTCTGGCTCAATGGGTATGTAAACAAACAAAATTGCCGCATTTGGGACGAAGAGCAACCTGAAGAGATTGAAGAACTGCCACTTCATCCAGAAAAAAACAACGGTTTGGTGTGGTTTGTGGGCCGATGGAATCATCGGTCCATATTTCTTTAAAAATTATGCCGGTGCGAACGTAACCGTCAATGGGGAACGTTATCGTGCCATGATAACCGACTATTTGATGCCTGAAATTGAAGCTCGTGATCTAGGCGGCATATGGTTTCAGCAAGATGGCGCCACTTCCCACACATCGCATCAATCAATGGACTTATTGAGAGAACATTTCGGTGAGCACATAATTTCACGTTTTGGGCCGGTCGATTGGCCACCAATATCGTGTGATATCACACCGTTAGACTTTTTCCTGTGGGGATATGTAAAGTCAAAAGCTTATGCCGACAAACCCGCTTCGATTCAGGCCTTGGATGAAAACAACACGCGTGTCATTCGCCAGTTTCCAGTCGAAATGCTCGAACGAGTGATCGAAAATTGGACTCAACGGATGGACCATCTGCGACGTAGCAACGGCCACCATTTGATAGACATAATCTTCAAAAAATAAATGCCAAAGAATGTTCTTTCAAATGAAAATAAACATTCTCCATTAAATTTGAATTTTCTGTGTTTTTTTCTTTAAAAAAGTAGGGAACCTCGAAATGGATCACCCTTTACAGGTTGACTATCGTTGAAGTGATTGCCCTTTTACTCAAAGGCAATTATCATATCCCTTCTAAGTACGTCTACCATTCCATGTAATTATTTATAAAAAAATAATAAACTCCTGTCTGAAGACACTCTTTATCTACATTTATATAAAAATTTATTAAAATAAAAAAGTACTTCACTCACATCCCTCCTTGCCTCCTCACACGTCTTTCTATGAAACTTAAAACAAACAATACCAAAACAAAAATGGGAACATCGTACGAATACAAAAAAAAAAACCTTTGTTACCCACACCAGTACACAACACCGCCAGCCATTCCTAATAGGATTCCTTTTGTCTTTGCAGACATTTCACCATTTTTTCTATTCCATCCTTTCTTAAAATTTTTTTTTCTATTTTTTTACACATTTTTTATTAAAAAAAAAATAAACGACAGAATTCTGTAGCCAACTGACGCGGAAGGCTATGCTTATCGCGCTGCGAACACGTCGTCTAACAGCCCTCACCTCCATGCCACTTCAGAAAGACGAAGGATATGCAAATTTCCACCAGGAACCCAATGGTGGAAAGGAAAAAAAACCTCTTGAACTTGAGAGTACAAAAAAAAAAACGGAAAAGAAAAACAGGAATTGCATATGATTACAAACAGCCATACTCGTGGAATGCTAAGTATTCCCGGGGGACAAACGGAAAATAAAACTTTCATAGTTTACTTAGTTCCCGGGAAGACCAAGGTGATAAGTTCGCGTCAAAGAACGGAATCTGCTACAAAATGGCGTATGAAACTTATATAATGCGAAGAAGAGTTGAATGATATCATGGCGTTGTGGCCACATACAAAGTGAAGTCGTACAAAAAACCAAGAATGGAGAAGGTAAAGCTCCGCATACCTTAATCCGATTAGGTTTAGTTGTGAAAAAAGGATTTCGGGTGGGATTACGGAATAGAAAGGTGATATAGACATATGCCATTCAGAGAGTTCTGGAAGGTGAAGAAAAATGGTTTTAATTTCATTAGCATACGGTTCCTTTGAGCATTCGAGGTATTGAGAGTAGGCAATCAAATACCAAAGATTGGAGACTTTCTAAACGGTTTTCATAAGAGTCTCCGAGTTTGTGAAACAGTCTAAATCATTGAATTTTTGAGGCAACCTATGTTCTTACATTAAGACACCAATTCCTATTCCAACACTGCAGCGGAAGAGTTCCCAAGATGGAACCAACGGTGGCGTCTGCAGTCCCAGTTGGATGGACAAAGTTAACAACCTACATGAGCTGCATCGAAGTTTTCGGACATTTAGGAATCTGAAACTTGAAAAGAGACGATGGCGGAAGAGATAAAAAGGCCAACGGAAACGATCAATTTAGTAGTGGATAACGATGGCCCCGTGTGTTAGGGGTGTTGCATAAAAATGGAGATGCGACTCCAGCCTGCTGGTTGTGCATTGGTTAACTACCCACTTACGGAACGAATAGTTATTACGAAGCAACTAACAACCTTGAAAAGGACTGATTTTGTTGTTTACGACTATGCTAAAGGACAAAGACGTTCGAATATTCTGTCCTAGCGAGGTATTACAAATTTATACAAATTTTTGGCGCAACAGGCTCGTTAGTACACAGGGCCGAGCTTTCTCACAACCAAACATGTGGACGTGAATACTTCTTGCACGTTGGTGGGACCTCCTGTTTTATGCCGACACCGAACGGCTATGTTGAGATAAGCTTTTCATGACAATTTATACTACTCGGATGATTTGTCAGATCTTCACGAGAGGAGGGCCAGTGAAAAATCATTTAGGTGTTGCTACGGCTGGAAATCAATTTATACTACTCGGATGATTTGTCAAATCATCACGAGAGGAGGGCCAGTGAAAAATCATTTAGGTGTTGCTACGGCTGGAAATCAAACCTTCTGCGCGGCAGTTCATCGCACTAACCATCGCTCCACTTAGCCCTCTGTATCCGTCGGAGCGGACAATTTCCCGCAACGCATACTTCGTCGGAGGTTGAAATTCCATTCGAGGTATGTGCCATCGGAACAAAAATCACCTCACTACACTTCGTAAATAATTTTCGCAAAGAAATCGTGTCGGAGGGAATCGGAAGATGAATTGCAGTTAGCTGTCAAAAATTTCACGAAAATTGCACCTGAACGCACTTTAACGCAATTCGCCGGGATGCGTTCCAAGATGTCGGAGAAATATTACTTACACAAGTGGCGCTATAGTCCGGAATGAACCTGGGCCTCAACCAACATGCCTCTCCAATTAGCCCGGTCCTTAGCTAACTGCCTCCAGTTGCGCACTGAGGTCGGTTACAACTTGTGTGCGCTCCTTAAGGCGAGGATTTCCTCTGCTGCGTCCGACGTCTGTCTTGGAATCGAAGACTCTGTGAGCCGGAGAATTGGTGTCCATTCGTTCGACATGTCCTAGCCATCTTAAACGTCCAATGCGGAGTTTTTTTTTGACCAGGGGCACTTCGCTGTACAGCTCGTATAGTTCTTGGTTGAATCTTCGTCTCCATAGCCTGTCAACGCAAACGGGACCGAAGATTTTTCGAAGAATTTTCCTCTCAAATCGACCAAGGATTTCATCATCCGCTTTTGAGACGGTCCAAGCTTCAGCGCCGTAGAGCTGGATTGGGATGATTAGGGTCTTATATAGGATCTTCTTAGTAGTTCGGGTGAGGGCGTTACTACTGAATTGCCTTCTTACCCCGAAGAAACATCGGTTGGCAAGTGCTATTCTTCGTTTAATTTCTGACGAGATGTTGTCAGAGTTAATAGCGGAGCCGAGATTGACAAAATCCCGTACTCCCTCAAAGTTATGTCTGTCAATGGTGACGTTCTGTCCAATTCGGCGATGTTGTGTGTCCTTTCGTATTGTCAGCATATATTTCGTCTTGCCCTCATTTCCTGCTAAGACCAATTTTGCCGCTTCCTTCTCTATACTAGCAAACGTGGCTAAGACATCACGTTGAGTGCTGCCAATGATGTGAATATCGTCGGCGTATGCCAGTAGTTGCACCGATTTTTGGAAAATTGTGCCTCTGGTGTTGGCTTGGGAGTTTTGCACAATCCTCTCAAGAATCAGATTGAAGAAGTCACATGACAGCGCATCGCCTTGCCTAAATCCTTTTTTGGTATAGAATGTGTCAGTGAGGTGGTTTCCGACCCTGATGGAACAGCGAGAATTCTCCATCGTCATCCTACACAAACGGACGAGTTTGGGCGGTATACCAAAACTAGACATGGCTCTGTATAGTTCGCCTCTATAAATGGTGTCGTATGCGGCTTGTGGTGTTGTGGACTTCTTGGGTTTTTTCCAGGATCTGCAGAAGTGTGAAGATTTGATCGGTTGTGGACTTTCCTGGCCTAAAACCACACTGATAAGGGCCGATCAGGTTGTTGGTAAACGGTTTCAGGCGTTCACAAATTACGGCAGATAGAATTTTGTAGGCGATGTTGAAGAGACTTATGCCTCTGTAGTTGGCGCAGTTTTAGAGGGTCTTTTTTTTGTGGATCGGGCAAACGATGTTGAGGTTCCATTCTTCAGGCATATTTTCTCCGACCAGATTTGGCTTATGAGTTGGTTGATGTTAATTACCAAGTCATCTCCGACGGCTTTATAAAGCTCAGCGGGAAGGCCGTTATTTTCGGCAGCCTTATTAAGGTTGTGTTTAGATATTGCTATCCTCACTTCACTCGGGTCGGGTGGGTGGTAGTTGTCGCTGACGTCGCCAATATTGAATGGATGTTCTTCCTAAAAGCGGAATGTTGTCCGTCGTCCCAGTTTAACTGTCTGCAGAAGTGGTTCTTCCATATCCTCAGCATCGACTGTGTCTCAACTACGATATTTCCTTGTTCATCTAGACAGGATTTTATTCGAGCCTTGTATTTGACGTTTTACGCTTTGGTAAAACTTGCGAATATCTTTCCTGGAGTGGCCACCTCTCTATATCCTCCATCACGTGCTTTTCTTGCTCTTTTTTTTCTTTCCGAAAAGCCGGTGTTCTTCCCTTCTTCTCTGCCTATTGAGCTCAATAACAGCTCTCGTCTTCACCTGCAGCTTAGCATTGTAGGCCTCGTTCTTGGCATCAGTCGGCATTCCTTCTCCAAAGAGGGGGTTTCTTGTTGTTGGGCGCGAGAAACTTTGCACAACAGTTGTGGCTGATCTACTGGCTTTTTGACATCGTTGCCATTGTTCTTCGACATTCGATGCTGGTGGTATGCAGTTAATCGAGAGGTTAAGGGATACGCGTTTCGGGAAGGTCTTGTCGGTCTGGATGGTCGGTACTTCTGAATGGTTGGACTGGATATATATTTACCCAAACAATAAAGATGCTGTAGGCCATTTTTGATGCGTTAATTGTTCTTGCCGTTAGTTCTGTGCTGGCATGAAATTTGCATCTATAGTTCGTCGGTGGCTGTGGGACTTGTACCTTCCTCAATCATAACAACAAAACAAAGTCCATGTCAGTATTCTGCTGCTAGATGTGTTGACGATGTCCTACGTTGGTTGTTTAACCCAAGGATTGCAAACTACACCAAAAGGAGAAAATTCCGAAAAGAAAGATTTCCTCAATTCAGCAACGGGAATAGGAATAAATGGTGCCTACAACAATACACGACGTACCTGCTGTATGTGAAATGTAAAACTCTTAGTGCCGGCAATAAGTCACCAGCTAAACATCCTTGAGTTACTTGAAATTTTAATTATAAGAACACTCTCCGACCGACATTTAACTACCTACCTGATTTGCAATTAAAAGAAAAACGCCTTGTACAAGTCCTCGTCAAAGTGTCGCCTCCACCAGTCCTTAAGGGTGCTCATTGACGTAAATTTCCATGTATTTCATTTTTTAACCACACCAATTCAGTTCAATGTCAAAGTGACGTCTAACGAGATGCAAGTATTTGGGGAGATATCTTATAAGTCCTTTGACAACTAAACACTCGATGTAAACGAAAGTGACACGTGCACTACTCGTTAACTGACGCACACAATTTTGACAGCACAAGTTGGTTAAGTAGACTCAACCCGAATGGGGCTTACATGAATGGGTTCCAAAGAAGTCTGTTTGTAGAAAATCAATATTTCGGGTGCTCTTGGCAAAGGACATCTCTACATGCAACCAAAATTATCTTCAAGTAAGAAATAACGAGTTTGTTTACTCGTTATGGAGTTTAATTACGCGGAATAATGCGATGCTATTATTTTCCATTTTTATGACGCAAGTTATAATCAAGGGTTTTATATGTAAACAAGTTCATCGGAGGGGTACACAAAACTACCGAATTGCACCCACTTCCTTGAAAGTCTGACGAAATCTAAAAATAAATTTCCAAATCAAAAAAAAAATGGATTCCATTCTACATCAGACAAACGTCCTTCCTCCACGTCGACCGCAATGTTTTCTGAAAGTCGCTTCCTCTTTAGAAATAGAAAATTCGACGTATGTTCACAGCCAGATAAGCTATTTGGTCATCCCACCACAACCTCGATGGGCAAACTTATGCACAAAAGACAATTTCGCCAAATGGGATCCATCTCTTTCTATTGAGGAGACGGATGAAACGCACTACAACACAGACAAGGTTGTAACTTCGTCTTCCTCCCTCTGACACTGCAAAAAACTTATTTTATAGCCAATTTGATAAATGAACAGATGGGATACCCTTTTCAGATGTGATCAGCATTTGACATGCGATTATGACGAGAGGGGGCACTTCAAGATTGGTGTTTGGTTTTCCTTTATTCGAAGGCTCTGGCTGTCGGCTTCTTGTCATTTTATCTTCGTCATGTTTGCGCACATAAGGACGCAAAGAATGTCAATATTGACAGTTGAAGTGCAACCAACTCAAGAGAAAGAGACAGGAAGAGTTGTTTTCTTATTTTTGCAATCAAATCCAATCGGACAAGGTACCAACGAATGCAACAAAGAAGCAGCTACAAGGAGGACGATAGTTGTTGTTGGTGGTGGTAGTGTTCCGTTTTAATCGATCCATACGTAGGCATACGGGTTTGTCATGCGTTCACCGCGCAATGAAATATCGTGGACGACAAATTGCTGGGGACGGTGATTTCATTAATGGTGGACACTGGCACTGCCGCTGGACATTTGCATAAAACTAGTTGCCGCGAGCACTTGCTCCTCCTCCTCGTCGTGTTTCTTGGAAAAGAAAAATTAGTTCGACTGATGAGGCGTACTTACCGATAAAAGCGATTTTCGATTACTATGCACAGTCTGGCGGCAATGTTTGGCCCAACTTGGGTTGGAATTCTAAGAACCAGAAGTTGCTGTTGGTTCCAGAGAATGTTGGGAAAGTTTTGAGACAAATGTCTGCGTCTTGTTAGTGTACATGTCCAAAATGAAAGGAAAAATCGCATTCGTATTTCATGGAGGGCAAAGTGATTTCGATTTCAGTTGAATGCTTGTTGTAGGAATTTTATGACCGTGACGAAGTTTGCATTAGTAATGCGAATGGAGACATGAGACATACAAATTGTAACGATGGAAATTTTAAGGTTTAGATGGCGGGTTTTCTCAAGTTTAGTGAGCCATACAGATGTTTGGAAACTTTGCAAAGTAGTAGACCAAGCCAATTAACCGGACGATTGTTTTTTTTTTTATGCTTGAAAATAAAATATCCAAGCAACGTGCGGTAGTAAAAGACGTTTATTAAGAAATTCATAAAACTTCTTAAAGTAGTAGACGCATGTCTTAAGACTTGTATTATTTGTAAGTTGTAATTTTTATTAACTGCTCCTTTTGTTTGGTTATTTTGTCAACCAGTGTTAACCAGTTAAGCTTGGTCTCATTCAACAAACTTTAGCTTGCTAATCTTATATCACGAACTTCCGAACTTTGACAGTTGATAGCGGCCATATTTTTGAAGCTTCATCTGTCAAAATTGGCTGTAATTTATTGAGTCTGTTGTGTCAAATCACCAAGGACGGACATAACGTTCAACAAATGAAAAAATTGTTTTACCAAAATGGGTGTTTTGTTCGGGTAACGTTGCGAGCACTTCCCCCATTTTAGAGTCGCCATAATCGTCCTACTGAGAGGACTATTCGCAGTGTTGTGAATACATTTGAGTCAACTGGTTCAGTAAAGGATAAGCCAACACCCGTACTTCGACTAAACGGTAGATCTGCGAAATCATATATAGACGTGTACCAGCAGATATACTTTCAATCCAACTAACAACGGCACGAACAAATTACCAAAACTCTTTTCATATTTCCACAAATTTGAACTCGTGAGCTATTTGACGACAAACAAATCACATCGTTACATACACATTGTACCTTAAGAACTAGAAGTGCGTTTTGAATCACATCGCGGACTAGATGTTCTGCATCTAAGCCAGGAGACACCCCGAACAAGTTGAAAATGCAGCGAAAGCTGCCATAAGCAAAGGACAACAACATAAGATTAAGCAGAGTGGCAAAAAGAGATGGGACAGCTTATAGGTACTGTCCCATCTGTTTTGGCCTACAGGTCTACAAACTTTGTAACAAGAATTCACGTCTGGATAAGACATATGAATGGGGACGGAACTGTGTATCGTACCTATATCGATTTGGTCCTCCCTCACTTTACCCGTAATGCCCAGATGTGAGAAAACCTCTGAATTTCCAATACTCCACTGCATAAAGTTCGCAGAATGGAGACCAATTATAACTAAACCTTCATCCTTAATTGAACATATGAAGAGTCCCACGATAATCGATCAGAATTATGCGGCACCCATATGGGCCTAAATCAATGTTTTATGCAAAGAAAAAATCCGTGAAGAATGATGGTATCCTGAGCAATAAATCATGGCTAACGAGCTAAACACAAAGGATCTACAAATCTACACGGAAGACAAAATCCAGACCCGAGCTTCAGTCAAAGATATCCAGCTGAAAGGAAAACGGCGAAGCTATAGAGTAGTATGCTAGAAGAGCTGGAACCAGTCTTCAAAGACTTCTAAAAGTTACAAAAAAATGGATGAAATATAGAAGCGTGAAAGTAGCCTTTTACCTTAGCCAGTTTCTAAATCAGCAGGGCCGCTAACGACAATATTTACACAAACACGGACTCAATTAGTACCAACCCCAAGACTGTTTAAACTGCAGAAAGGTCTGAGAAGATGTACAACATTTATTTTTTCATTCCCCTTGCTTTCAGTCAAGATTGAAGAAACGCCAAACCCCAAACTTCTTTTCGAAGTTTCTATTCTTCAGCACATCCTGAACGTACCCATCCTGAACGTACCCATCACTTTGGATGCGGCAAACTTTAATATCCTTGCTGTTAATGTTAATTCATAAGTCTGGGTACAGAGAAGAACCAACCTTTCAGATCTGTTGAAAAATCAACTTCCGTTGTCGTTTTATGCACCTGAAGCAACCCAACAAATTTAATTTATAGAAGAGTTAGTTAGTTAGTTAGTTAAATCGACTATTTTTATTTCTTTCTTATTTCATATTTCATACAATCTTAGTCTCTATGGTTTGGCTTTTGAGCCGTCTACCAGTATGACATTATTTGCTTAGATATTTGTTTTATTTTGTTTAATTTTAGATTTTACACATATAAATTAGAAAAAACAAAGACAGTTCTTAATGTGCTGAAGTTAAAAGCTTTCATCTATTATACAATTTCTGTACCGCATTGCGTTTACGGTATAGTTGTACAGAAGGTCCCAACCTCTTTCGCCATTAAGGATACTCATTGCTTCGTCTAAATCAAGCACCTGTACACCAAAGAAAATGAAGCGAAATTCTTTTAGTACGGGACATCTCGCGATGAAGTGGAAAACATCCTCACGCTCCTTTAGGTTGCACAGGTTGCATAAAATTGGTAGTTCGGCACGGTGTGGTATAAAATTTAGATTAAGAAGTTCTCCTCTTATTTTAAAGATTGTGCTTATCTTATCAGTGGAATTGCTGATCAAAAAATATGTCCTAGACTGTAAATGATGCTCCAATCGACTATAGTAAGCTCTGTATTGCGATGACTGTGCTTCGTTTACTAAAGTATCGTAGATTCGTCGGCCCGTTTTCTCCAATAAGTAGTTAAATTTTTGTTTTAGTAGACTCGATTGTTCGTTTGGTCTAACTGAAAAGTCATAACCGCATTCCAATCCTAGAACTTGCCACTCTTGAACACATTTGACTTTATATCGTAGCATTGAGGAAATCACTATTCTGGGCAGGCGTTCTGGATTCATTGCCATGACTTTTATGATATAATCGAAATGGAATTTGAGTGTATCCAGAAAAAGTGGTGCCAATCCCGTTTCCAAGTATATCATGTAGTTGGGGCAGCTACTCGGTAATCTAAAAATTCTCCTGATAAAAAACCGTAAAAATTTTTCTACGACTTCAAATGAGCAGTATCCCCAAACTTGCGATGCATATAGGAGGATCGAAGTTGCTGTAGCCCGAAATATTTTTTGTTTAGATATGTGCGAGATATTTTTATTATTAATATACTTTCCCCAAACCGCACAAATTGCCCTTTTAGCTTCTGCAAGTTTAATCTTAAGGTGTATGTTCATGTTCAAGTTGGGGGTAATCACAACTCCAAGATACTTATACTGTTTGACGATTTCGATTTGCTCCCCTTGAAATATCCATTTTTCATTTTGAGCATATCTTCCCCCGCCATCTCTGAATATCATCATCTTTGACTTCTCTAAGTTAACTGTCAAATTCCAAGTTCTGCAATAAGAATCTAGCCTATTTATCATTAACTGCATGGTATCTACTGTATCCGCAAGAAATACGATGTCGTCTGCAAACATTAGTGCTGGAATTTGAGTTCCACTTAGTTGGATTCCTCCTTTAACGTACTCAGTAATGTCGTTTATGTACAAAATAAATAGCAATGTACTTAGGACGCATCCTTGTTTGACACCCATTGTTGTCTCAAATTCTTCCGACAAATGGCTGCCATCCCAAATATAAGCAGAATTATTTTTATACATAGCTCTTATCACGTTTATTACCTTGGAAGAGACTTTATATTTATAGAGCTTGTATAAAAGCATTTCACGCGGAATCGAATCAAAAGCAGCTCGAAAATCTACAAAAAACGCGTAAAGCTTTTTTTTCTTCTTTTTATAAATTTCGCTTATGTTGATCAGCGAAAATATTTGGTCAACCGTTGAATAATTTCTCCTGAAACCCGCTTGAAACTCCAAGAGAATCTTCTTATTTTCCACCCAGTCGGTAATTCTACTAAAAAGTAAACTAGCAAACAGTTTGGCAGATGTGTTAAGAAACGAAATCCCCCTATAGTTTGCTGGGTCGTCGTAGTTTCCTTTTTTATGAAGTGGAAAAATAATCGCTTTCTGGAAAGCCAATGCCACATCATAATTTATAATAATTTATAGAAGAACTCGAGACACAAATACGTTGCCTTCGGCTATCCTGTCTTATCCGAGAGGAAATATTGCTTGTGGACGCATGACTAGGAGCGACGAAAACCGAACACGTTCGGAACTGTGTGTGAGCATACGAGTACGATTGTAACCACCTCGCACTTGCGGCCGTAGTCCGGGTCCAAAACAAGTAAACTCAGCTGGAGGAGTTGTAAAGCGAGAATTGTGATTTGGCGAAATAAACCCACCGCCAAACAGAAACCTCACAAACGACGAAATTGACCGACATTTACTCCAAATTAATGAGGTCGTCACAAGGTCGATGGATCCAACAATCCTTTGGGTAGCTATTTCCGACGACCTGACGGAAATCCCAAATTGGGAGTCATGTCAATAGTTTTCGAGGACCAAACTAGCAATCCCACAAGCAGACCAGAAGAGATGTAGTAAGTAATCTAAGAAGCGTACTTTTTGTTATGGATAGCTTAGTGATGATATTCGGGAGCACCGAAATAATTTCCATTACCCCTCCAGTCCTAATCTTACAAATCATCTGTGTTGTATCAATCGTCACGAAAAGGGTTTACCAACACTGCCGCTTGGCTTTAGCATACAATTTTAGGTTCCACTCGAGCCATTGTGCCGAAGGTAAACACCCAAACATGTATGGTTATGAGAAAATGCTAGGCCCTAAGTCGTAACGAAACTGTTGCTCCATAAATTTGTATGTGTATGTCCTTTCGTTAGTCCCTACTTATAACGGAGTAAAATACCAAACTAATTACAAATCCACTATAAAGCCCAACCATCCATGTGGAGCCAAGCACGCTGTTTTCCAAATGCATGCTTACACAGATTAACAGAAATACTTTTCTGAGTAATTGGAAGTAACAGTTATAAATATTCATAGTCCGCACCGCCTAACTGTAGCTCCACCGACACGGCGACGTCTATAAAACACACTGACAACCTGCTATGCACAATTAATGTCAAAATTTACATGCAAAACAATGTGACTATGTGACAGCAGTGGGCGCTGAGCTCCAGCCACGGTCTACAGACTGCTAGAAATCTGGGGCAAAACTTTGCTAGAATCGTTCCTTTTCCTATTTTTTTTACAATTAAATACGACATGACGCGCGATTAAAAGATGAAACTAATCCGCGTACAAGTATCTCTATGATGCAACTCTTCTGCGAGCAAAAAAAATCCCAGAACAGACACGAGACCTCTGACACACATATGGTTTTAATTTCAATTTCGCGCACACAAATACGCTCAGATTGTTGCAAAATGAATTAACATTCAAAAATACCAAAAAAAAAAAAAAAAAAACTCTGAATTCGAATTCGAATCACAACTGTGCATGCGGGGGTAAGTGCTAGCTGCTAGTGCGACGCCACCGCAGCAATTATTCAATTCAGCCTCAGGCTGGCACACCAGAAGCACTAAGTAACCGCAAACGTCAACGAACCTTGAAAGCAAGTCGCCTATTTTGTATTTTGTATCTGAAATTCTAAATGCGGCGTATCTTTCCGTCTGCGGCAGTTGAGATTCAATAAACAAACAAATCATCCATTGGAAAGGTGTGTGTGTGTGTGTGTTGGGTTAAATCTCCTGATTTTGTGTGAGTGTGTTGAGTTTTAACCCATAGACACCATACGTCTGAGATGTAAACACAAATTGAGATGTTTGACAGAGCACTGTCAAGGTCGATTATGTGACAATCACCAGCGTTTGACAGATTTAACTGAAAGAACTGTTTCATCGCAACGCCAACGCTTTCCCACCAATTATGTCATTAGTCGGATATTTAAGCACGTCCGATGAGATCAGGAAACGTGTCGATTCCGGCTTTAGTCCCCCTCACGAAAATGCCGAATTTTGACCCCGTTTTTGGTCACGAAAAATGGAGTAGGTAATTCGAAGGTGTGCACAAGAAATGTTCGTGGAGGTGGATTTGAATGACTCAATTTTGTTTGAGGTTCTTTAAACAACAAAAAATATATTTTGCATTCTCAAAAGAGAATGCCACCACTAAATAAAAATGCACTTGTTAATTTTAATTTAACAATATTTATTTAAAGCTTCAGATCCCTTACCACTGGTGGGGGGAAATCTTTAGCTTATACGAAGAGATGAACTTAAGAACTGAGCTAGGATTAACAGAGACTTCTTATTTATAGTAATAAAATGTCGAGTCAACAAATCTGTGTTCGACTGACGATCATAATATAATTCTTATCTACTCACTCTGCGTGGGAGTGTTTGTTATTTTAGGAGGAAGCTGAAGGCAAAGAATATGCTGATATATGCATTTCTTGTGTGGCATGCACATCTTAATATTATATTACATTATTGAAAGATACTTTGTATCTTTCTTGATACAGGGTGTTTCTTATCTTATAAAGTTATTGTTTGATTTTCTAATAACGTAACCCCTCCCTCCTTAAGTTTGATGCTCTCCTGAGTATCTATAATTCTATTTTCAATTTTAAATTTTTTGGTTTCATTTCTTTTACAATATAATATAAGAATTACAATTACAACAATTATGATTATGATACTTGTATATGATATTACATGTTTTAAATTATTTAGATATTTTACTTCTTGTAATTCTTTTAAATTTTCAATTTGATTTGTATGTATATCTTCTAGGGTTACATTTATTTTTGTAAAGTTCAATGTGTTATATAATGGAATTACAATATTTTGTTTAAAAGTTTCTTTCTGATTTGAGTACAAAGTTGCATTTATTTTGATGTTACAGTCTTTAAAATGTAAAAGGTTATTTTTAACAATTTTATATTCAATATTATTACAATATTCATTTAAACTTGATTCTAATAAGTTTTTTGTTAAAATAAGTCCATCTTCTAATTCTGTTAATACTTGATCTTTATTTGATCTTATTTTACAATTTTCATATTTTGTTTTATATAAGTTTTGGATACATATTGGACTCTTCTTTAAATGTTTTACATATTTTATTTCATTGTTTTCATATAATGTTTCGTTACAATTGATTTAGTTATATTTTGATATTTCGACTTCAAGTCCTTGATCGTTTGGTATAGGTAAAATAATTATGCTATTACATTCATATGTGAATACTGGTATTTTTAAAATGAATACTAATTGGTTGTTTCTGGGTAATAAGCTGCTTTCTATATGTTCTAATTTGTTAACAGATATATTAAATCTCTGATTTTCTTCTTTGGTTAAAATATTTCTCCCTAGAACTCTTAATCTTGAAAAGACTATGTTGTCTTGTAATTTTTCTATTTCGTTATTCAATAACATTATGTCTGTATTGATCTGTAGTGATAATATGCTTTTAGCTAAGTTTTCTTGTTTTATTTCTGTGGAATTGATAAAGTTCCTTAACAAATATTGGTGTTTGTTTATTCTGTCTGCCATAGTTTCTAACTCTGTTTGAAATTGTGTATTTATACCTATTTGTTTATTTAATTCTGTCATACTATTCTGATTGTTTTCTTCTATTATTTTTAAATGATTCTCAATCTCTAATCTATCATCGTTGTCCATAACTCCAAAAAGAAAATGGAGTGCACTACCTCCTACATTTATTATTCCTCTCCTTTGTCTAGAATAAGGAAGTATACTGTGTAATTTTGATTTTGAATCTCCTAATGCTTCTGTCATTAGTCTTTTTAATCTTAAATCTTGGAAATATATTATAGCCTGTTTCTATAGAAAATTCGATTTGTTTAATAATTTCATCATAAGTTTCTAAATTGATTATATGAAGTATTTTATCATATTTTTCAATTAATTCAATGGGTTCTTGTTTTATAATTATATATCCTGCTTGGTTATGAATTTCCTGTAATATGAATTCTGATTTCACTATTGTAAAAGTGAACAATATAATAATTAAAGTTATGATTTTCATTAACTGCGTTTACTTCTAATCTGCTTAGATAATCTGCTACATGATTTTCTTTTCCTTCTAAATATTCGATATCAAAGTCATATTCATTTAAACTAATTTTCCATCTTTGGAGTTTTGAGTTTGGCTCTTTAAGGTTACTTAACCATATTAAAGGTCTGTGATCGGTTCGTATCTTAAATTTACGACCGTAAAGATAAGGTCTAAAATATTTGGTTGACCATACTATACTTAATAATTCCTTTTCAATAGTGCTATATCCTCGCTCATGTTCATTGAGGGTACGGGATGCATAACATAAAGGGTGATTCGATTGTGAGAGAACAGATCCGATTGCATAATTTGATGCATCGGTTGTTAATACAAATTCTTTTGCGTAGTCAGGATATTTTAAAACTGGGTCACTTGATATGAGTAATTTGAGTTCTTCAAATGCTGTAATATATTCTGGGTCTTTAATATTTATCTTTGCTCCCTTTTTAAGGTATTTGGTCATAGGAACTGCTACCTTCGAGTAGTCTTGAATAAATTTCCTATAATAACCTGTCAATTCCAAAAATGATTTTATTTGTTTGGTTGTACATGGAATAGGTATTTTATCAATAGCTTTTATTTTATCTGGATTTGGTTTTATACCATTTGTAGTAATAACATGACCTAAGTATTCTGTTTCTTTGCTTAAAAATTTGCATTTATCTATTTGTATTTTTAAATTATATTGTTTAAGTTTCTCAAATACTTTATTTATTGAACAAATATGTTCTTCTAGTGATGTACTAAATATTAGGATATCGTCTAAATAGACAACACATATTTTTCCTATAAGTCCTTCTAAGACATGATTAATCATTCGCTGAAAAGTAGCGGGGGCATTCTTAAGTCCAAATGGCATCCGATTAAATTCGTAATGACCATTAGCAGTGGAAAATGCTGTTTTATATCTATCTTTAGGATTCACCAATATCTGATGAAAGCCTTTCGCTAAGTCAAGAGTAGTAAAATATTGGGCTCTCCCCAATTTACTAAATATTTCATCAATATTTGGAATAGGAAACTTGTCTTCCACGGTTATTTCGTTAAGTTTTCTATAATCTATGACAATACGCCATTTCGTGAGTCCTGAGTTGTCAATCTTTTTGGGTACGACCCAGATAGGAGCATTATATGGGCTATTACTTTCTTTTATGATTCCTTGATCTAGCATTTCAATTATTTGTTTATCTACTTCTTCTTTGTGCACTTCTGGATATCTATATAGTCGTGTATATATTGGTTTATCATTTTTCGTTTCAATTTTATGAGTTACTTCTTTTACATTTGTAAGTACATCTCCTTCTTTAAAAAATAATATTTTATTATTTTTAATTATTTGAGCTAATGCATTCTTTTCTTTATTATTCATATAAGGTTTTATTAACTTATCAATTAATTGTTGTGATTCTAAGTCAATATTATATAAGTTTATTTGTATGTTTGATAATTCTTGAATATATTGTTCTAAGGGATAATCCTTGGGTTTAGATAGTAATGGAATCTCATTATTATTTATTTTCAAAGTATGAGTATAATATGATAGCTCTGCTTGTAATGGAATAAGGATATTATTTCCTAAAATTCCGTCAAATGAACTGTTAGTTATTGTAGTAATTAAAAATTCCATAGTTGATTCTTCTTTATTGAATTCACTAGGTAATGGTAAAATTATTTTCGTTTTTATTATATTCTCTTCATATAATGTCTTTATGGTTATTGGTTTAACTAATTTAATTTCATGGTTTCTTGGAAATATATTTTCCTTTAATACAGACGTTGCTGCTCCTGTGTCTACTAAAAGTCTAATTTTTTTATTTAAAATATGAATGTCTATGCAGGGTAATGGTCTGCTGAGGCATGTATTTGAAAATTTGAAGTATTTTGAGTCATATGATCTACTTCCATTGGTTCTGGAATATTTCTTCTAAATGGATTACGATTATTATTGGAAAAATTCCCGCTTCTGTTTGGTTGCCTATATTCATTTTGGTTTCTATAGTTTTGATTATTATTTCTATAAAAGTTCCTACCGTTATCATTCTGATTTCTATTTATAGCTATGTTTCTAGATTCATTTCTATAATTCCTATCGTTTCTATAATTTCTGTCGTTTCTATAATTTTGATTAAAATTATTAGGTTTATAATTATTATTATAATTGTTACTGTTATTAAAAGTCTTTTTGTACTCATTGTTTTTAAAGTTTTGAATAATTTTATAATTTGTATTATTATCTTCCTTTGTCCAATGACAAGATTCTAATTTATAGAAGGCTTCACTAAGGGTTTTAATGTTATGATTTATTATAATTGAACTTGCGTTCGGGGGTATTCTTTCGCAAAATTTACTTAATAACGATGCTTCGTTATTGCTGGGATTATATTCTTCTGGTTTACTTTCAGATAAATAATACTTGGTATTTAATCTACAGAGAATTTGTGAGAATGAATGATACATTTCTGAAATATTTTTAGAATTAATTTTATCTGCTTGTTCTTTAAGTTTTAAAAATGATTCCTTTTCACCAAAATTTTTTACTAAAATTGTTTTAATTTCCTGCCAGTCATTTGGATCGCCACTCCTTAATACTACTTCTAGGGCATAATCTATTATTTTTGATTTAATTTCACTTGTTATGAATTCTTTTGACGCTTCATTGTATAAACTACATGCACTTAATAAAAATTCTGCTTTTTTTATAAATATAATAATACTACAATTTTTACCGTTAAAAGTGGGTAAAGTTTTTAATAACTTTAGGGGATCGATATTAATAGAAGCCATTTTTACCTGTTCTTCTAAATTTAATGTTGGTTCAATGTTTTCTTCAAATGTTTTTGATTGTTGATTTTCAGCTGATGGATCTGCTTCCTTTTTGTTAAATTTTAATGCTGCTGGTATCCTGTACGGACTGTACTTCTTCATTTAATTTAATACACGTTGGGCTTTCGATTTGGATTTTATTTGCCCGTATAGTTGTTCTTCCTTCTTAATTTATTTATTCACTTTTTTATTATTATTAATTAATTTTATTTATTTTATCCAACTTGTGAGTTCTTTTTTTGTTCTTTAGTGATATTTATTTTAATTGTGGTGATTTTAGCTTCCTTTTGAGGATTGTTTTCCTCTGGTAACTTTTTTTTAAAAAAATTAGTTCAATGATATCCACTGAATTTAATAAATATATATTTTTTTTATTTGTCTCTTTTTATTAATTTATTTTATTTAGTCCAACATTCCCTCTATGGGATTAATGAATTTGTCCTTTCGAATCTTTTAATTCACTGTTTTTCACTAAATAATATATTTTTTTTTCGTCCTATGCCTATTGTAATTTTATTTTACAGGCATATCACTATTTAAATTAGTGTGAACGATTTTTATGATTCCCGATTTAAACTTTAAAAAAAGTAAGATACGCTATGGACCTTTCGGGATCCTACCGACTGCGCCAATTTTGTTTGAGGTTCTTTAAACAACAAAAAATATATTTTGCATTCTCAAAAGAGAATGCCACCACTAAATAAAAATGCACTTGTTAATTTTAATTTAACAATATTTATTTAAAGCTTCAGATCCCTTACCACTGGTGGGGGGAAATCTTTAGCTTATACGAAGAGATGAACTTAAGAACTGAGCTAGGATTAACAGAGACTTCTTATTTATAGTAATAAAATGTCGAGTCAACAAATCTGTGTTCGACTGACGATCATAATATAATTCTTATCTACTCACTCTGCGTGGGAGTGTTTGTTATTTTAGGAGGAAGCTGAAGGCAAAGAATATGCTGATATATGCATTTCTTGTGTGGCATGCACATCTTAATATTATATTACATTATTGAAAGATACTTTGTATCTTTCTTGATACAGGGTGTTTCTTATCTTATAAAGTTATTGTTTGATTTTCTAATAACGTAACCACTCGTCGTCGGGAGTGGTTAATTTTTTTGAATCACAATAAAAGGGCTTCGAGTCGATATTGATTTGGGACGTTGTGGATCGCTTTTGTCACGCATCTGTTTTTATGAAACAGAAGTGGGGCACAATCAAAGGTATACGTTATGTCAATGGGATATTTATGAGGTCCAGAGGACTGAGACCTACTTTTATCAATATCTAGTTGTGCGGTTTGGTAGAGCATAAAAAGTTCGCCGAAGTTAGATAACGAATGAAGTCTCGATTGTCCAATTAGCTTGGGTGGTGCGTTTTTTTTACGAGTTGCAGTCATAATAGTAGAGTAGTCGGAGTACATTAGCAAAACCATGATTTATTGCACTCAAAAGCCATAAGGGTCCTTTATGAATAAGTTCCATATAGTACATACATAGAAGAGCATACAACTTTGTAATGGTGGGCCATCTGACTAGGGTGAGACATCTGACTAACAGAAACACATGGAACTGGTGAAAAATCTGTTTGGGTCTTATAAGAAGCACCAATGTCAGCGGTCGAAAAATCGTACACCAATGCTGTATCAGTATAACACAAGATATGTTCTACCGAGGTTCTCTAACTTCTTCGTCTCTGGAGCTTCTGAAGCAGACATTAGTGAAGACTGCAAGCCTAATAGCAATATTTCCAAAAATAATCTTGCTGGTTACTACCCCGGGTGGGTGCACTAACTGATTGGTAAGTGCGTTGGACTACTAAGTGCGAGTCCCTGGTTGAAATCTCGAAAGTGGCAAAACCTACGTTTTTTCCTCTGATCTACCTCTTGCGAAAGTCTGACAAACGTCCAAGAGTAACACTGACATGAAAGAAGATTTGCTCTAGCTAGATTTAAAGCCTTGCATGGGCACTTAATGCCAGATGTTTCATTTTAATACCCCGATAAGCACTGGAGTCTTTGATCTGGTGTTGTCAATGCCATGCTAAGGATCAAGGCGCAGGACTTAAGGCTCAACTACTAGTCGGTATGGTTGTTCCGATCATCCCAGTCCTGATTTTTGGGCTAAAACATGGAATGCCGTACACAATGTACACAATTTTTGACGTATGTGTCCCAACGGCTGGTTTTTATGTAATAGATTGTCAAAACTTCAAATGCCACGAACTCTAACGAAAAGCTTATTTCCACTCATCCATTTCTACTCGGTATACTCGTCATAAAACTGTAGGTCCCACCCTCTTGTGAAAAATATACACGTACACTTGAATGGTTTTGAGAATAAGCATGGGCTTTGGATTGTAAAAAGCATGTTACATCAACCATTTTTTTTTTTATTAGATGCTCGGGTATTAACATTAACTCCCCTGAATTATTCTCTAATTCGGTAGAATGCCAAAGGCATTCGATAGGGCCCTGTTAGCATTTGGTTACGAACTAGAGTGAAGCAATATTGTTCCCAATAAATGCAAGTGGAAAACTGCCTGAAATCCACAGGAAACTGCCTGGGCAGTTGAATAAATGAGTTGATGCAAGACACCCTAAGATCCACGACCTATGTATCTACCTTCTCTACGCATCAACCTTACCCTCGATAGTCCTAATCTTATTTCGTTTTCAGAATTATCATTCAAACTTCGATGAATAACTCCACGAAATACATGGACGCCTTCCCCCATTTAACGGCAATAACCACCCAAAGGATCGTCCAAAAGTCATAAGAAACAAATCTTTCAACTTAGCTACAGTGGATATAGAAATCTAGTCCAATGACTCGAAACAGCTATACACCGCAGGCACAAGGCACAAGGCACACATCAGCCATATCTGCATTTATGTTGTGTTGTGCATATGCATGCATCTGTCTCTCTGCACCAGAGCCAGAGCTATTCATGTCGAGAGCAAAGATTAAGAACAGCAGCCAGCCCCGGAGTCAGCCGATAGCACGCTCGTACACCAGTCGTGTGGTCGTTTGTGAAAGGTAAACTCCGACGCACACACATAGAGTCGAGACTCCCTTTTCCTACCCGATTTCTCCGAGTACCACCGCCAGCATCGCATCAGCATCCACTTGATGTCTAGTTGTGTTGTATCTATGACGATGGCAGAGGCAGAGCAAGACTAGTTCCAGATTGCAAAAGCATTTCTGCTCTGCTGGATCAACTTCCAGAATCGACGTTGCAACCAACCCACTTTGAGGAGATCGCATGCATACGACAGTAGCACCAGCTCAGTGGTACCACTAGTAGTGCAATGGCACTTGGTGTTGAAAGGGGGGTCGGGTCCGACCGACCGACTCTGTATAGAACAAGTTTCCAGCATTTTCTTTTTTTTTCGCTTTTGGTAGTGTTTGGTTACTCCATTGCGAGCGTGTGGTGTTTCTCTGTCGCTGTTTGTTATTAATTTCCTGTAAATTACATTGGTGCAGCTTACCGCTTACCGCTTACAGCAGCCAGGCGCAGTTACTTGCTGCTGCTGTTGTAGCATGAGTTCTTGCAACAACCATGTCTGGCTTAGAGATGTTGGGCTGGTAACCAACTTGTGCACCCAGCTCTGGGTCGTGTTGTGTCCACGACAACTATACAACGCTAGATTATATAAAAATTTGCAAATTACTCGTAATGCTCTGGTAGGAGGCCGGGACCTAGAGGTGGGGAGGAACTTAAACACAGCTTGCCACTGGCCTTTGTGTTTACAAATGATTCGAATGCCAACAATGTTGTAAATTGCATTGTTAACTGGCAACGGGAAATCTTGTCGATTGATTGGCGAATGATTAATCCATAAGTGAAGTTGTGCAAGCGATTGACGAATTGCTAATACAGATGGCGTTTGCGTCATTAAATGGCGTCGTCGGCTATGAATATTCATTTAAGTGTCGGCGAAATGAATTGGAAAAAAAAAATGCACAACGGGAAATTGGAACTTATGCTGATGTTTTGACCTTTTTAGTAATTTGCGGGCACTTAAAGGCTTATGGAGACTGTATACAAGCTTTTGCACAGTGCGGGCTTTAAGGAAACAAGCGAAAAGATTTAATGAGGTTTTAAATGCCTGTATGCTAATTGTAAACGTAAAATAGACTTTGCGAGAGCAATTCAGACCCGTGTTGTTTGGCTTGTCTACCTTTATAAGAGGTGGGCCAAAAAAGATCATCCTATTGGAAGATGTTCTTCTTTTTGCAAATGGCCGCCAATGTCAAATCTGTTTTGACATTTGTGGACTAGGCAGATGTAGAATACAAGTGAACAAGCCATGGAGCGATACACTCCCCAAGAACGCGGAATAATCGTGTCTATTTTTTTGCGCAGGCCCAATTCCGTCCCCGATTCCCCGGCCGTCCGACACCGACAGCGCAAACAATTCGCCGTTGGGCCACCATCCTTGAAGAGTATGGGACCACACGAGACGTTGCCAAGAGTGGCCCTTCTCGGTGCGCCCGTTCTGCCGCTGTTGCCGAGGATGTCTAGCTATTTCCGAAACATCGACCAGACGCCGTGCCTCGCAATTAGCCATCAGCAGGTCGTCCCTAAGGCGAATTTTGGTCAAAGACTTTCGCATGTTCCCGTACTAAGTCCAGTCCGGGAATTAGCTGCTGTCTGTCGACCGCCAAACGCGTATAACCTACGCCCAAGCCATCCTCAATCTCGAGGACGAAGTGGATGATTTTTCGACCAAAATCATAATGAGCGATCAGGCTCATTTCCACCTCAGCGGGTACGTGGACAAGTAAAACTATCGCTTCTGGGGCACCGAAAATCCACGATTAATGCACGAGGAGCTATTACACCCGCTTAAAGTTACTGCATTGTGCGCTGTTCACCCTGGAGAAGACATCGGGCCTTTTTTTCGAGAACGCCGCTGGTCAAATGACAACAGTGGACGGTGTGCGCTATAGGGCCATGTTAACCAATTTTTTTTCTGCCGCAATTGGACGAATTAGGACTGGAGGACATGCGGTTCCAACACGACGGAGCCACAAATTATTTGGTCATAATTCCACATTCTTATAACAAAGAAGTTGGGCATATGTCCACAATTATTCTCGTAATTCATAGTTAAGATTCAAATTATGAAGTATGGGTTTAGTTCTTCGCTTCTCTACTCAAACAGATTTACAAGTTCACAATCAGTTTGTGGTCTAATCTGTTAACCTATGACCCTCTCTCTGCTTTAATAGAAAAACGTTACTCTAACGACCGCCATAAACGAAAAAACCTATGTTTGTCGATTGTTTGTCGATTCTTCCCCCTCAAAGGATCCCATTTACGATGTCCTATTCCTAATAACATTAAAATAAAAGGGTCTAGCCGGGTCACCCTAAACAATGACTGTATCGAATATCCCATGTGCAAGCCTTTGAACAACTTCATGAAACAAAGCACTGATTCACCCTCTATCATCCTCGATAAGAAACCTGATTCACTTTCAGAGAGTTGAATGCTAATCTAACTCCACCCGCATTTGTAGTCTTGTGCAAAAAAAAAAAGCCTTTGTGTAACCTAAGTCATGCCATCAACCCTACGCATTTTTCAGAGCGCAAATACAACAAAGAAAACTAAACAAAAAAAAGCATCTGTTTGCTTACTCACACCAAAGATCAGAGTTTAACTTGCCAATCTTATCTATTCCCGTAATAGTACGCAGTTCAATTGTAACTAAGAATACAACCCTTCGATAACCACAATAACGAGTCGTAAACTTGCAATTCGTCGACAACTCCAAACCCGTGAAAATTGCAAATCTATATGTTACACTCCAACATCTGTATCTGTATCTGTGTCGTGCTACGATTATAGTCTACCCGAGAACCAGGTAATAAAATGAGACAATCGTCGAACCTAGTTTCTGTCATAATACCGCGCGTACGATCAGACTCGTATGCATGGCATTATCGCTCGCGTAAGCCCGCCGATTAATAATCGCCACACAAATACCCCACCTCCCTCAGACAAATGGCACCATAGGATGGTTCGGTTCGGTTCTGTTTTTTTTTTTTTTTTGTCGTTCGTTTTGTATAATTAAATTCAGTTCTGCTGAATAAATAATTAATGGATACAACTCCGCACAACACCAATACTTGGGATATCTGCATAGAGTAGGGCAAAGTGTGCCCGTACCCGGTATAGTTGACTTAATTTGCTTCAAGGCTGTTCAGAGAGTTGGGCTTTGGTTGGTGTTGCTGTTTTTTTTTTTTTTTTTTTTTTTCTGCCAACAACATATGATTTGATCGATGACATTGTTTTCCATTTTTAATCCAAAAAAAAAACATAATCGGATGCAAACATTTATGTTTCAAAAACGTCACATGTGTGTAAATGCCTTGTTGGAAAACGTTTTTGTGTCGCCGCTTTTCAAATAAGGCTGGTAGACTTTTGTTTTACTAGGGAAAGCGTTCTCGTTTAAGTAGGTGTGGGTTTAAGTTTATTTGTAGATCTTACGAGTTCGGCGCGGCACGTGTGATAATCTGCTACTGGAAATGGGTAAACATAACGTAACGTAACGAATTGCTTTTCGGGGTTCTAGTGGTTTTTTTCTCCGCCGATATAAAAAGGTCAAACGATTATTCTTTCGCTTTGTAAAAGAGTGGAAAGTAATAAACGGTATTTATGTACTTCTTTTCTTGTTAACAATGGGATCCGGAGCAGCCTCATCAAAGAGAGGTGCCTTCGTTTTTTTTTTATTGCTGGTCAAGCCATTGTATGGACGTTTGTATATGCTTACGGTTTTATTGTTCCAGCTTTTAAAATGTGAACTCTTTATCATACTTAATGGGACTAAGGTAAGTAGGTGCACCCGTATTCGGTTGTCTATTTCATGGATGGGGACAGTTCAAAGGCGGTTTTTGATGTGTAGCGAGTAAAAGGTGATGCGGTCTTTTTAGTGTTGGTGGGACAGCATACTTTTTGTCATTCTGTGTAATCAAAGGTTGAGGGCGGTATTTATTAAGTAGAAAAAAAAATCATAAGGCATCAATTTATTAAGTAGAAGGACGGATCATAAGGCATCATTCTTCTTTTGCGAATGTTATTGTTTACTAACTTACTTGAGGGTCTGCCTGATCCAATGCAGTAATTCATCATGAGCACGTTGCTTTTAGATGCTAGCACGGTTTAACTTAACAAACCCTGCTAACATCTGTGATTGCTTGATTCATAAACCAGAGCTAAAGTTAGGTGGGGTTACGCGCGTCGTCCAAGTAGAAATTACATGAATCCATCTTCGCTCCGATTGTTAATTTAAACCGTGCTGGGACCTGTGATTGCTTGATTCATATACCAGTGCTTAGGTTAGGTTAGTGTACACTTCGTACAGGTAGGAATTACATGGATCAATCTTCATTCCTGAATTTGTTTTCCTATGTTAACCATCCTCACTTACTTACTTACTTAAGTGGCGCTACAGTTCGGAATGAACCTGGGCCTCAACCAACATGCCTCTCCAATTAGCCCGGTCCTTAGCTAACTGCCACCATTGGCACACTCCAAGTTGGTTGAGGTCGGTTTCTGCTTGTGCGCGCCACTTAAGACGAGGTCCTAGATTTTTGGAAGAATTCTCCTCTAAAATCATTCTGCGCTTTTGAGACGGTCCCTGCTTCAGCGCCGTAGAGCAGAACTGGGATGTTCAGGGTCTTATACAGAAGAAGAATTCTACTCTCAAATCATTCTGCGCTTTTGAGACGGTCCCTGCTTCAGCGCCGTAGAGCAGGACTGGGGTGATCAGGGTCTTATACAGAAGAAGAATTCTTACTCTCAAATCATTCTGCGCTTTTGAGACGGTCCCTGCTTCAGCGCCGTAGAGCAGGACTGGGATGATCAGGGTCTTATACAGGATCTTCTTAGTAGTTCGAGTGAGGGCTTTACTACAAAATTGCCTTCTTAGCCGGAAGAAACAGCGGTTGTTCGTTCGATTTCTGACGAGATGTTTTTGTCAGAGGTAATAGCGGAGCCGAGTTAGACAAAGTCCCGTACTACCTCAAAGTTATATCAGTCAATGGTGACGTTCTGTCGAATTCGTAGCCATTGTGTGTACTTTCTGGTACACATCATCCTTCTTCTTGTCCTCATTTACTGGTAAACACATTCCCGCTTCCTTCTCTATTCTAGCAAAAGCGGCTATGACATCACGTTGGGTCTTACCAATGATGAAAAATTGTGCCTCTGGTGTTGCCTCGGGACTTTTGCACAATCCTCTCAAGAATCAAATTGAAGAAGTCACCTGACAGCGCATCGGCTTGCCTAAATTCTTTTTTGATATCGAATGTGTCGGTGAGGTCGACCCTGATATAGCTGCGTCCCATCGTCATCCTACACAAACGGCCGGGTTTGGGCGGTATACCAAGACTATACATGGCTCTGTATAGTTCGATTCTATAAATGCTGTTTTGTATGCGGCTTTGCAATCGATGAATAGGTGGTGGGTATCGATTTGGACTTCTTGGGTTTTTTCCAGGATCTGTCGAAGTGTACAAATTTGATCGGTTGTAGACCTTTCTGCCCTAAAACCACACTGAAAGGCCGATCAGGTTGTTGGTAAACGGTTTGAGACGTTCACATATTACGGCAGATAGGATCTTGTAGGCAATGTTGAGGAGACTTGTGCCTCTGTAGTTGGCGCAGTTCAGAGGTCTCCTTTTTCTTTTGGAACTGAGGTACCAATTTAAATGTTGGCTAGATCACTCTGGTTGTCAAATAACAAATTACCAAGGAGAAGTCTTCATTTATTGGAAAGTGCCGGACATGAACAGAGAAATTTGAGGACGTAATTATCGTCTTCCTTGTCCATGCAGCTTCTGCAATTGTTATTCTGAGGAGAACCCATATAGCATATGAAGGGGTCGATGCCCTCTAAGGACACCGATGATGGTACAAATATGCGATTCTGGAGCTATGGTATGAGGCTTGCTTGCGTACAATTTGCTT
Organism: Rhingia rostrata; assembly: GCA_949824845.1. NCBI lineage: Eukaryota > Metazoa > Arthropoda > Insecta > Diptera > Syrphidae > Rhingia > Rhingia rostrata. The sequence goes on from OX463757.1 coordinate 20,377,038, forward strand.
TTCAATAAACCTTACAAAAAAGAAGTCCGGAGTTGTTACATCTGGTTGTCCAGTTACGGTGCCATTTTTTTACAGAACCCGTGTAGGTAATTTGCGCTGCGCTGAAACCACCAACATGGACCAACATACACCGATGTCGATTCCCATCGACTGTTTTGACTTGGCCCAATTATGGTCTTGGCAGCCCAAACAGCGACCTATTGTGGATTCTCCGTCCTTCAAATATTGCTTGACGACGCCGCCAGAGAGTTTGAAATGGTCTACTTCAGTCATCAAAATTTGCTTCCAAAAATCAGATGGTTTTCCAATCGACGCGGATATCGGTAAATTTCTTAGAGGCATTTGCATTGTACACGGAAACGAATCCAAATCATCCTTCAAAATGCCCTTCAAGATCTTTCTACTGACGACAAAACGCTAGGCAACACTCCCTGCTAACGCTGTTATCAGTTCTTTGGTACGACCTGTAGACGATCACCTACTATCACATGCTCACAAAGTTCGAAGCCAAACGACAAAAAGTGTTGTCAGGCGTTGCTTGTTGGCCCCATGTGCGCGTTGACTTACAACACAATTGAACAACTATTTCCAGCGTCACTGTTTTGACGCGTTATTTTGGTGTGACGAGCAAAAAGTCTGTATTCGATTCCCAGCAGTAGCAACACCCTAAATCACTTTTCACTGCCCCTCCACACGTGATGATCTAACATATCATCCGAGTAGTATCAATTGTCAAGTAAAGCGTTTTCTCAAATTCGCCGTTCGGAATCGGCATAAAACAGGAGGTCCCGCCATCGTGCAAGAAGTACAACGCACACATGAATGGTTGTAAGAAAGTTCAGCCATGGGTTCATTAGTACCCATGGCTCCGCTTTCTCACAAATTACTTCAAAAATTTGTGTTTTAAAAAAAAAAAAAAAAATCGGGGAGAGCAAGCTTATCCGGCACGGCAGAAAACGTAGCGAGTGTTAATCGGTCTTGTCTTGACAATCCGAACCATTCAATTCGTAGGGGCGCAAGTGCTTAGACCGTATTTTCCATAAAGAACCAAAGCCACAACCATATTAAATTTAATCGGTGCAAGAATAAAGGTCCAAGGTGCCAGTCAGAGGCTGGACTTTGTAAGCCAGACTCTTACCAACATCCTGTTTTCGGATATCAAGCTTATTTTCTTCTTAATGAACGTGAAATGGCAAAACTATATACATTATCACGTTGTTAGATTTGTCGAGATTTAATGGCAACTCTTGAACTTGACGTAACCATTAAGGTAGAAAAATTCAGGAATAGAAAGCGCAATCATTAACCTGCCGAGAACAGATAATGACTTCCGGCTTTGGAATTTTGATTAGTAGCACAAAAGTTTCCTTGGCTTCGAATCTACAAAACACCCTGGCAATCACCAGATGGTTGGATTGAACAGGAAGACAGAGGGAGGGCTCGGATTTGTGAACGTGTATCTCGTATTGACCTCCCCAAGGCGCACTTTGATGACAGGGTACCCACCGCTTGGTGACTTCACACACAACCATACCATGCATTAAATAAATTTATCGGCTGTGACATCATACATGTGAAACAACAACTCATTAGTTCCCAAGTACCATGCCTCCATAACTCAACTGCAAAACTCCACCCCTACCAGCAGTCGTTTAACACGAATTTGTGCTTAATATCAATGGAAGCGTCTGGCATTTCCTTATGCGGAATCCCATTACAACCATAAAGGAAGTGTGATTTTGCGGCAAGAACAAGCCCATTATCCGAAAACAAAATTACATCCTTGCCTAGAGCATAAACATCTCACCAGCTACTTCCTTTCCGTGCGACTATCTTACAATGCCTAAGCGTTAAAGCAAACCTCTCGAATGTGCTACTAATTCCATTGGAATTTCAATTGCAAAACACGCAATCAATTGATAGTTTCGCACAAGACAACAACAACAACGAATTCCAATAGAAATAAATACCCCAGCCTAGTCCCTATTTGGAGAATAATTTACACGACGATTCCGTAGAAGACGGCTCCTGCATATTAACTATCCGCCAGAATGTAATCCAAATTAGAATTCCACACTTGTATTCAGTGTGTCTGGTTGTCTTTAATTAGCTGGACCTATTTACACCCCCGGCGGGCGGATAGGGAAAGTTTGCAAAACATACCAACGAGGGGTTGCTAACAAAAACCAAAAAAAAAATCCATACTCCCACGACAAGGGCAAAGCCCGCATCTGGTGAACATGCAAATGATATACTGCGGGATTATATCGAGGGAACAAAATTCTTTTTAGTGGGACAGCCCAAATTAATGTTAGTTGAGCCAACACCAACCCCAGGAAGTGTGGAAGTTTTTTTTTTTTTTTTGTTCTTCTTGCTCTCATTTTTATTTTGGAATCCCTCTCGGATGTTGGGAGGACGACAGTTTGTATTGTAATTGTCAAGTCATTCGGAAAAGAATCAGAAAGAGGGAGACCGATAATAATTTCGAATACATGCGCTGTAACAAGAGCGCTCCCTCATGTTCCCTATTTCGTCCTTTCGTTTTTTGTTGTGTTTGTGGGTTTGTGCGATTGTTTGGTGTTTGCTAAGGGAAGTACAGTGTGACGAAATTTTATCGATAGAGTTATTGATCAATACAAGTGGGATTTGGTTGCTTTTTGGAGCAAATGGTGATATTGGAAGGAATGGCCGCGGCCATAATAAAGTTAAGCCTAGAGGTCCAATTTTCAACCTTTTTTTCGAGCATTTGGTTCCATATTTCAGCAATACCGCTAGGACTTCACATATCCCCAAAGAAAATAATCCAATGCTGTCAAATCACACGATATTGGTGGCCAACTGACCGGTCCACGCCACAAAATTATGCGCTCATCGAATGTTTCACTCAATAAATCAATTGTGACGTGTGCTATGTGGCATGTAGCGTCGTTTTGTTGGAACCACATCTCATCCACATTCATGCCATCCAAACCGAGAACAAAATAGTCGGTTGTCATGGCTCTATACCGGTCTCCATTCACGGTAACTGACTCCCTAACATCATTTCGGAGGAAGTATGGCCCAATGACTCCACCAGACCATAGAGAACACCAAACAATCAGCTTTTGTGGATGTAATGGCGTCTCAAGGGTCTCATGTGGATTCTCTTCACACCAAATGCGGCAATTTTGCTTGTTGACGTAACCATTCAACCAAAAGTGAGCCTCATCACAGAACAAAATTTTGCGATGAAAATCAGCATCGAGATCAATCTAAATTTTGGCCCATACACCAAAATCACGACGCATTGCATGGTCTCGCGGCTTTAATTTTTGCACAAGCTGGGTCTTGTAAAGTCGTAAGCCAAGATCTTTGCGCAAAATCTTCATTAAGTTGATGGAAAAAGCTCCAATTTCTGTGCACGGTGGCGAATCGATTCATTCCTCTTCAATACTTTGCTCTACAGCGGCAATTGTTTATTCGGTGCGCACTGTTCGACTTCTCTGCGTTTATAGAGTAAACGTAGTGGGAAAACGATTCATGGTTAACCGAATTAATTGCTCTGATAGACGATTATGTCGACCATAAAATGGACGGAGCTTGTGGTAAACTTCGCCAACTGAACCATTGCTTCGAACTAAATTTCACGATTTGCAAGCGTTGATCATTTGTCAACCTGTTGATGATAAATGGCAAACCGAACTAAACATAAATGACATTAGAGTTGCCCGATTTGACCATTAAGTGTCAGTTTTATCTAAGTATGGATTTATCAAGAAATCCTTTTGGCAGCATTGGTACATGCAAGCTGCTGCAAGTGGTTCTAGAATTAAATTGAAATACCTTGAAGCAATCTATGCAGTCCCTTAAGGCATCGACATTGTTCACATATTCGAACACCTTCAAGCAATCTACAAAGTCCCTCAAGACTTCCACGTTTGCCCCATACTATTTACTGTGTTATGAAAGATCAATCCAATCTACAGAACAAAGTAGTAAAATCGTCAATTTTCTAGGCATCTAATAATTTAATTGATCGATTTTTTTTGACCGGGTTTGTGTCGATGGTGGCCTTGTAAAGCTTCATTAAAATCGGTAAAATGCATTTTTTGATAAATGTTTTACCGAAAGCATTACATGGTTGGTTGGCCCTATGATGGCAACTGCGAAAATCCCTCTGGATATTGACCTCAGAAGCTAGGTATTCACTTAAAAATTTGAAGTAAGTGCGTTGAGAAAGGAGACCCTCTGAACTGCACCAACTACAGAGGCATAAGCCTCCTGAATCCTGAATCCGTTTACCAACAACCTGATCGGCCCTTATCAGTGTGGTCTTAGTCGAGGAAAGTCCACAACCGATCAAATTTGCACACTTCGGCAGATCCTGGAAAAAACCCAAGAAGTCCAAATCACACCACCTATTCACCGATTTCAAAGCCGCATACAACATCATTTATAGCGGCGAACTATACAGAGCGATGTCTAGTTTTGGTATACCGCCCAAATTCGTCCATTTGTGTAGGATGACGATGGAGAATTCTCGATGCTTCATCAGGGTCGGAAACCACCTCACTGACACATTCGATACCAAAAAAGGAGTTAGGCAAGGCGATGCGCTGTCATATGACTTCTTCAATTTGATTCTTGAGAGGATTGTGCAAAACTCACGAGCCAACACCAAAGGCACAAATTTTCCAAAAATCTGTACAACTTCTAGCATACGCCGACGATATTGACATCATTGGTAGGACCCAACATGCTGGCTTAGCCACCTTTTCTTGTATAGAATAGGAAGCGGCAAAAATGGGTTTAGCAGTAAATGAGGGCAAGACTAAGTGTATGCTGTCAACACGAAGGGACACACAACATCGACGAATTGGACAGAACGTCACCATTGACCGATATAACTTTGAGGTAGTACGGGACTTTATTTATTTCGGTGCCGCTATAACCTCTGAGAACAACATCTCGTCAGAAATTAAACGAAGAACTACTCTTGCCAACCGCTGTTTCTCCGGGCTAAGAAGGCAATTCAGTAGTAAAGCCCTCACTCGAACTACTAAGGAGATCCTATATAAGACCCTGATCATCCCACTCCTGCTCTACGGCGCTGAAGCATGGACCGTCTCTCTAAAAAGCGGATGAAGAAATCCTTGGTCGATTTGAGAGGAAAATTCTTCGAAAAATCTTCGGTCCCGTTTGCGTTGACGGGCTATGGAGACGAAGATTCAACCAAGAACTACACGAGCTGTACAGCGACATGCCTTTGGTCAAAAAAATCCGCATATGAAGTTTAAGATGGCTAGGACATGTAGAACGAATGGACACCAATACTCCGGCTCGCAGAGTCTTCGATTCCCAGCCAGACGTCGGACGCAGTAGAGGAAAACCTCGCCTTAAGTGGCGCGCACAAGTAGAAACCGACCTCAACCAAGTTAAATTGCACAGTTAGCTAAGGACCGGGCTAATTGGAGAGGCATGTTGGTTGAGGCACAGATTCATTCCGGACTGAAGCGCCACTTAAGTAAAGTAAGTAAGTATTTCATTCTAAGAGATTGGGGCCAATTTTCACAACGAAATAACACTCAATTACTAAAATAAAATAACACTTCACCAAATAAAATTACGCCCCGAAATAAGACACTTTCTTGCATTTTATGTCTTCTGCATGCATTGTGAATACAATTTTGGGGCCTAATTTTAGTTAAATTTGGTTCGAGGCCTTATTTTTATGGGGCCGAGTGCCATTTTTGTGTTTTGGTATTTGGGGTGATCTCACTTTGAGGTGTTACTGTCGAGTGCTTTAAAAGCAAAACAAACTTTTCAAACACCGATCCTCGCTCCTATCTGTTTAAACGCCGTTTATACGTAGTCAAAAAAAAAAAAGTTTTAGTAACTTTAAATTTTCTCAAAAATTAGAGGACATAAAATTATCTAGTTTTTGATTAAGAATTAATTAGAGCAACGAATATTAAAAAAAAAGATTAAATAATTTTGAAGTTGGCGAAAGTAACACTTAAAACTTTTTTTTACATTTTGTTTGACTACATTTTGAGTTTAAAACCACTAAATAAATTAATAGAGAAATGCATTGGCTTTAAATAAAAAAATCGGGTTTTTCAACAGGGACGCTACAAAAGTTGAGCGACAGGGACAGCAAACGACGCCATATTTCTTGCCGCTCTTTTGACACTTCTCTTCAGTAAGGTTTTGCCATTTCATGATGGAAAGATATACGATCCAACAACGAGTCGAAATTATTAAAATCTACAACCGAAATTCGAAGTCAGTGGCCTCAACGTTAAGAGCACTACGTCCAATTTATGGTCGTCATAATCGTCCTAGCAGATCAACAACTGAGCGTCTTGTGAAAAAAATGTAATCCACAGGCACAGTACAAAATGTTCCCGTGCCAGTGAGACAAAGAAGTGCCCGTAGTGTCGAGAATATTTCTGCCGCTGAGGCTTCAGTTGAAGAAAGCCCAAATGTGTCTCTCACACGTCGTTCTCAAGCGTTGGGCATCTCTGTGACGTCGCTGTGGCGAATTTTGCGAAAAGATCTTGGCCTACATCCTTACAAGATTAAATTGACGCAAGAACTGAAGCCGCTTGACCACCAGAAGCGTCGTATGTTCGTGAATTGGGCTGAGCAACAACTTAAAAATCATTCATTTGCATCGAAAAATCATCTTCAGCGATTAGGCTCATTTCTGGCTGAATGGCTTCGTCAATAAACAAAATAGCGGTATTGGTCAGGCAGCAATCCACACGTACTCCATGAGTCATCATTACATCCCGAAAAAATTACGGTTTGGTGTGGTTTATGGGCCGGCGGCGTCACTTCTTCCGTGATGATCAAGACCGGCACGTTACTGTGAATGGGAATCGCTACCGTTCAATGATAGCCGAATATTTTTGGCCCAAATTGGATGATATGGACTTGGAGGACATGTGGTTCCAACAGGACGGCGCCACAAGCCACACAGCGAATGCCACAATCAATTTATTGGAAACCAATTTTGGAGAACGTGTTATCTCACGAAATGGTCCAGTCGCTTGGCCGCCTCGGTCGTGCGATTTGACGCCCCGTTAGACTATGGGGCTACGTCAAGTCTATGGTCTATGCCAACAAGCCAGCGACGATTGATGAACTTCGTACGAATATCGAACGTGAAATTGCAGTAGTATCGGCCGATTTATGCTTGAAAACCGTCGAAAATTGGGTTCAGCGTCTGGACTCCTGCAAGCGTGCCCGTGGTGGCCATGCAAAAGAAATCGAGTTCCATACAAAATGGCATCGAACGTACTATCACAGGAATAAAGAATTTCATTGATATCCAAAACCGTTTTTGTTTTATTTAAAAAAAAAATAGTAAAAATAATTCTTGTATTAAACTGTTCTACAAAAAAGCACTGTTATTTCTTAGCGCCTAAGTTATTGTACTCTTGCCGCAATTTTAGTTTAAACAAATTTTTAACTAAATGTGAGCGACAATTTTTAAAAACATAAAAATAATCAGCACGCAAAATAAAGTACAAAAAGTGAGTGGCAGCTTAATAATGCTTTCACACCAAACCAAAAACTGAGTTTTCGCAAAACTACTTGAAAACTTCATCGAAAACCAGAGTTTTCCCATACATTTGCAGTTCTCAGAAACTAGTAGGTAACGCCGTGTCCTTGTCGAAAACACTTCCCAGACGACATCTCGTTGAAGGTTGTTGGAACGAACACACCTTTTCATACGTTCTATTTGTGTTCCACACGTCCCACAAAAAAGCAGATGAACTTTCTGTCAAAACAAATGTATTTTTTCATTCCATTTTAACTGTGGCTCTGGCTTGTAAAGGGCCAAACCCACCGAGCAACCGAAACCGAAACTTCGTTTTATTTTTTCATTTTTCTGTTCAATTATGACATTTCATTCCCACCGAACATAGCACAGAAACTGAAAAAAAAATTATACGTCACATTTGACATTCAGTGAATTCAGAATGCGGATCTATAAAAAAAAAGAAAATTTTGTTATATGTTGCGTTATATTTTGCAATGCTGAAAAGAACAAAACGTTAAAAATATTGGATTCATCCCCTAAATCGAGACCGTAAAATTAATGGAGAATTCTACCGAATCTCAACAAAATTGGAGGAGTATCCGGCCCGGTATTTCCGATATCAGATGCTTTTATGTTCCTGTTTTTATATTCTTTGCAAGTTTTATCATAAATAGATTTATGAGATTCTACTTCAAGAATTAGTTTCGACTCGAAACTGTATAATTCCTGTTTTCTTTGAATGCTAGCATCTTTAGCTTTTTTTTTGCTTCAGCATTTTCTTTTCTAATTTTTTTAATTAATTCCATTTCCCTTTTTGATTTCACGTTAGCTTTTCATCACACCAAAAAGAAGAATAAATAACAAAAAACAATTCACTTTGACATAAAAAAAACGTCAGAAAAGTGACGTCTGCGAACTTCGGCAAACAGAAATTACAACGATGAAAAAAAAAGTTGCAAGTTTCGGTACGATGAATTGCAAAACTGCAAAATGAAAAAGTAAAATTTCGGTACGGAAAAAAAATAAAATCGTTTTATATCAAAATAAAAAGACTTTAAGAAAGAAAAATAGATGAGATTAGTGTGGTTTATTAATATCTTTTATTTAAGAAGTATTTTTAACTGAAAAACACAGCAAATTTTAAGTAATTAGCAGTTTAAAAAAAAATTAAAAACAAAGTTTCGGTTTCGGTTGCTCGGTGGGTTTGGCCCTTAAGACTATAAATATATTGAAAATTGCAAAAAAAAAAAAAAAAAAACGAAAGGAAGATTTTGTTTGTTGAAGACGAGGAGTACCTGGCGGAGCTATGGGCAGGCAAAAGTGACAAACTCCGAGAATTTTATTCAATTAATATAATTTCACCAACAAATTTTGCAGCTAGTACCTATTCACAGCTGAGCTGATTGAAATGTCAAACGCATCCTAGTCAAAGTTCGGTCTGAAAACGCAGAGAAAAAAAAAACAAATTTGGTTGTACTCCTGCAGAAAAGTCAAATATTTGCAATTGGATAAAAGTTAACCCCCCTTTTAACTCAATTGACACACGGCCTGCTTATTGGGACCTAGTCTGCGTATTGGGGTTTGCAATTATATTTATCTGATTCATAGTTTTTATGACACCTCTGATCTCTAGATGTTTCAAACTGTCAACCAAGCCACATGATATTTGGTTTTGGTGATCAATTTAGGCGGAAACGTTTGACGCTAATTTTTATTGTTAATAATTATTGCGCAGTTACCTAGAAATTGCACAGTCAGGTTGTTGTATGCACCTAAAGCATATGTGTAATTCCAATGAATTGTTGATTAAAGTTCTAGATTACAACATGGCTACCTACATATAAAACCCATCAGCTGTTTATGGTCTTTGCTAATCGAAGGCTACAAATAAAATGTAAACCATATTTTTTTTATCTTTATTCAATTGTTGTACAAAAATAACTTAATAATAACAATTGATTTAAATTATACAGGTACCCCTTGTAAACCGAAATTAAATCAATTTTAACCAACTCGAGTATGTTTATAACATTGCTGTCACGATGTATCATCATAAAAAGTGCAGAGACCTTCAATTTCATACGCGGATGGCAGTCGAATCACTTTTAATTTCTCACAACCTGATTTACAATTTTTAATGGGAAATTAATTACGCAAATCATCCTCAAACTACTCGAATGTGATTGCAAACGAAATCTGAAAGTCTAATGACAGGCAGAAACACAGTTTGTCGCGATTTGGATCCGATCCACGTTTATCATCTCGTGCTATTGACATTCAGCAGAGTTGGATAACTTTTGTTTGTCAAAATTCAAAACAACAAACTAAACTCCCGTTTTGGAACATTTGTTTGAAAGGACAATTCTTTGACACACTGTATCTGTATGGGCATTTTGTTTGGATATGTGTGTGTATGTGTTTCGGGAAAATTTTCCCACTGGTTCTGGATAATGTTGATGTATATATATTTCGTGGGAGAATGTGTACAAGAGAAGGAACAAAATAAGGATGAGATATGCTTCTCGTTCTCATAGTTAAGTCGAGTGCTACTGCTACAACAAGGGGGTGCCAGGGTGGTAATGGCAAGGCAAAAAGAGGAAGATACAAGAAATGGCGAAAGATGGAAAAACTTCAGTCCCACCCTAAAGCTATGGCAGTTTTCTAAAAGATGGGAAAAACTATTTTATACAAATTGCTTACAATATTTTAGTCGTGTGGTTGTGTGATTTTCCAATAATCCAAAAGTATTCCAATCGCTGAGCAGCCATACATCCAATTTCCCAGACAGGAGCAGGAGCAAGGCGGAAGTATGTGAACTCCAATTGAGATTTTTTTTTTTGTTTTATAGTGCTATTCCGTTTTGTTGTATGGATTTTTGCAAAAGCAAGAACTTAGGAGAGAAAAACTAACAAATTGTGTCGCACTTGTAAAACTTCATGCACTTGGAGTATACACTGGGCAGGGAACACTTTTTTGCATTTTTTTTTCCTTGCAATAATTTTACTAATTTGCACAAAAACTGCTGTGCATATATTTACTTAGAAAGAGGGAGAAACAGAGAATTCCGGTCTGTTTTTATATTTAATTTTTTTTATTGCAATTGCAATTTTGCATTCACAATTTCACAGGGTATTCAAATTTACATTCACATTATCCTTTTTCGGTAGGTGATGGAAGAAATAATAAATCGCGAGACGCAACGCAGACAGACACCACGTCGATTCACAACATTCAGGCGAACTGGCGAAGTTGTTTTTCGGTTTCGGCAGCAGTCGACAAAACAGAAGCGCACAGAAGATGAGAATAAAAAAGAACACCATACACCAGAAGCAGCAGGAGTATTGGTGGCGGAGTAGCGGCAAAAGCGGTTCAAACAAATGTGTGTGTGATGAAAATGAACAACACACCGAAGACCGACGACAAGGAGGCCATGGAGAATTGATAGAAATGTGAAAAAACACACAAAGAAGGGGTAAGTAAAAGCAAACACACAAAGTATACGAAGAAGAAGTTTTGCAAAAGCAAAGAAGAAAAACAACAAAGCAGGGGAGAAACGCGGCGAAAAATGCCGCCGGTCGTTTGTGTGGTGGTGAGTTGGTGTTTTTTTTTACGGTTATGTTGTATGTTGTGATACAAATTTTCAGCAGGTTTTACGTATTTTCGGTTCTGCTTTGTGTGGGCATCCGTAAACGTTGGTGAAGGTGAATTTGTTCTTATTAGAGCGAATTAAGGGGATATTTGCAATTGGGATATTTACAAACAAATAAATACCAACTAGGAAATTTGATTGGTGTAACTGGTGCGACATCTTGAGGTGAGTAGATGTGTAATATTCAATGGTAGCAATCAGGGGAATCCGAATTTAGAAAATCATTCCTAGTAGGTATTAAGGCAATATAATATGTTGCAAATTAATGTAAAAGAATGCCTAAAAAATTATAAGCCAACCCTAATGTTTCCTTTCAATTGTAATAGCATTCCCAAAGTAACACACACTCTTTTTTCTACTTTGTATTCTTCCCTTAACCTTTGGAATATCTTGCACACGTGCAGAATACATATTTTTCTCAACAAATAATTTTAATAAATCAGCAGCACTTTTTTACTCGTTTCTCCGTTTTATAACGAGTGATTTTTTAGCCATAGTTCTTTTACAAATCAAATAAGACACTCAAAAATTTTATTGTAATCGACAAATAGGCTTTGCAATTTACGTTTTAATGACAACTTCATGTAAATGTTGTCCGCGGCTCCGTTTCAAATAGTCCATTCGGAAAATCCAATTTTGCGTCACTTTTCGAGCATTTCGGAGTGTATTCCAGGAGTTACGCGTGTTATGTTATTCTGAAAGGCTTCAATCGTGTTCGGCTTGTCCACATAAACTAACGACTTGACATAACCCCACAAGAAATAATCAAGAGGCGTTAAATCGCATTATATTGACGGCCAACTCACAGGGCCATTTTGAGAGATAAGCTGCTCACCAAATTCATCCTCCAACATTTCCATTGTTTCACGAGCTGTGTGGCATGTGGCACCCTCTTGATGAAACCACATGTCAACCAAGTTCAGCTCAGCCAACTGAGGCAAAAAAAAGTCGAGTATCATGGCTCGATATCGCTCGCCGTTGAGAAAAACGTTTCTTCCACCGTCGTTTTTTCAAGAAAAATGGGCCGATGATGCCACCAGCCCATAAACAATACCAAAATGTCGCTTTCGGGATGCATCGGTAATTCTTGTATGGCATGTGGCTGTTCATCACTCCAGATGAGAAAGTTTTGCTTATTTACGTATCCGTTGATCCAGAAATGAGTCTCGTCGTAACAATTTTTTTTCGATAAAACAGCGGATTTGCACATTTTTCACAGAGCACGAATTTTGATAATAAATTTCAATAATTTACAATCGTTGCTCGTTTGTAAGTTTTTTCATTATTTAATCGTAGAGTACACTGAAATCTTTTCACTTTGACAGATGACGTTTGGACGCCATTACTAGCCAGTGCTGCCAACCTAAAAAGGTTAACTGTTAAAAAAAAATAAAAATAAACGGTAGTAGGTGGTCTATCACGACTCCTCTGTTGGTATTTTGGTCATTATTTTTCTGTAAACAAAATCTACATATATTTTATTTTATCCACTAGGTTGTAATGTTGTTATTTAAGATTTCCACAAGCAATCATTTCTGTACGCATTATATAGTACTTGTGCGATTGTTTGAGTAGAAGCGTGTTTCAGACATGTAGGACAATTCACAAGCATAACCGAAGTTCTGTTGGTATAACACAACCTCTGAAAGATTGTTTTTAAGCTTCCGGAGATGTGTGTACATATATCATACGTAAAGATGTTTCGGTAGAACTTCGCACGAAGTAAGTCCGAAGCACATCATGTATAGAGCTTAAGAATGAAGGTTTAAAAAGGCTAAAGTTAACAAATCGGGAAAAAAGTGAAAAATCGGGAACCTACCGGAGAATGATAGGCAACACGATTCAAGTACTTCGTTGTACTAACTGATCTCTCATGTTCCAGAGAACATAACCTAGTGGATAGCGTGTTCGACTATCGTCAGAGAACGCGAGTTCTAATCCCAGTAAGATAAGAGTTTTTATACAAGTAATTGCACTGAATTTCATACTTTCATAATAACCAATTAGGTTTTAATTATAAGAGATTGAAATCAATAAAAGTAACTAATATAAGAAAATAATAAAAAATTATGTTATATATCAACATCGGGAAGGCTTGCAAATATTTTCGGAAAGACTTTTTGCGAAGCCTATATTTTGCTTCTGTATGACCTTTTTATGAGCAAACAAAGATTTTTCTGTAAAGCTTATTAAAAGTATTTAAAGAAGTCTTTTAAAAGTAAATCTGTCCTAGCGAGGTATCCGTCCAAGCGGACAATTTTCCGCAGCGCATACTACGTCGGAGGTTCAAATTCCATTGGAGGTATAAGTCATCGGATAAATATCTCTCCACTACAATATGTCAATACATTCCTCAAAGAATTTGTGTCCGAGGAAATCGGAAAAAGATTTGCACTTGGCTGTCCAAATTGCACGAAAAATCCACCAAAACGCAATTTGCCGGGGTGCGTTACAATATGTCGGAGAATTATCCACTCCGACGTATACCTTGCTAGGGCTGAATAGCTTTCTAAAAGAGCGCTAAATGTTTTTCCATAAAACTTCGTGCAATAGGTAATAGGTATTGCTAATAGGGAAATAGCTTCGATAGTGCTTTATAGAAGCGAAATTGTTAGTTGGGCCGGTAGCCATTTTTTTTTTAGCATTTTTGGCTACCGTTTTTGATAAAAATTTAAATAAATAGTTTTATGGCGTTTTTTTCCATTGGCAAAAAAAAATCAATCTTTTTGTTTGATCTATATCTGTCAAAAGACCGATTTTGGCAGTTGTGTTCCATTTGGCAAAAAATTTGATTTTTTTTTTGTCTTCGATCAATTTTGCAGATCTGGATTTTTCGGCAGGCTTACCCCTCCTTGCACTAACACTAATACGAATGTTGGCTTTCAGTTTGACTAGAGTGATTTTCGTTCTGGTTTAAGATTACTTCGGTTGTGAACAAAAATTATTAACAATTAAAACTGTTGCAGTACGATGTGAAATATAAATTAAATCAAAAACAAACAACCTATGTTACTGGAAACTTGACAGCTATACTTACACTAACTTAACATACACGAAATTACAACAATACAGCCACAGAAAAAATCAATCTGAAATCGTGTTCCATTGGTAACAGAAAAGATCAAAATCCAGATTTACCAATGGAAAACGCAATGAGTAACACTAATTTGGTAATTTTCTGCATCTTTTTGGTATGAACAGAACTTAAACTATTTTTTAACTAAAACTCATTTATTTCTGAATACAACGCCATCTTTTTTTATACACTTGCCATTGTTGAGGGCTGTAGGACGTGAAAAGTTGATTGTGGCATTCGCTGTGTGACCAAAGATGTATATAAGTCTTGGCATTTAGTTGGTAACAAAGAGAAACCATTTTGTTAGATACACCTCAAGGTAAATATATAGATCGATTCAGAGTCGTTTTTCTGTCTGTCCATCCGTTCGTCAATTTGTGTGTCACCGTTTTTTGGGGCTTAAATTTTAAGCAAGAGCGATCAATTCGGTATAAGGAATCTCTTTGCGACGAAGCAGAACAAGTGTAAACATTTTTCGCTGACGACCGTTTTTAGTAAATCGTTGATTTTGAACAAAAGGTCAACATTTTTGGAAGTCTCTGAATAATACATTTAGACAATTCCAATATCTATATTTTGTGAATTTAAAGTTTTTTTTTCAAACCCACTATTTGAGGGCGTTTTCAGTAAAAAAAAAAATTGTTTGGTCAAATTTTAAAATATTTAATAGTCAATAGAACATTTTAACCCACGCCCACTTTTAGGGTCGCGTTTAAAAAAATATATATATATTTATTTTGGTTGTTATTTTCTGTTCTTCAATTTTTCATTTGAGATTTTTGAATGTGTCCACTTTTGCATGGGTATGGATCTGGTCGCCCTAACCATTAGTGTCTATTTTTTTCGACCCTTATTTAAACAGAGTTGATTCTTTGTAGTTTGCAATTAGTGCTGCCACGAAAACCCTTGGCAAAAAGGGTCTGCAATGAGTTGAGACTGAAATGTCTCACATTTTCCGTTTTGTTAATGGAATTCATTTGCTACGAAAGAAATTGTTTTAACAGAAAGAGTAACCCACTGCACAGAATGTTGTGGAATATTCCATGTATCTGTAGTAAGGGTTTCTTAATCATATTGCAGTAAGCGAAAAGGGGAATTCTTGTTTCTGCATTTATCTCTTTGAATTCTGCGATCTACGATCACGAAATTGCGCTGGCCAGTTTGAAATGTCAACCCTGCTTGAAGAAAACCACTCTTTGACCACTTTAGACGTGCGTTTAGGGTCGTTTTCTAGATGAAAACGAGACCACTTTATATAGTGATCCATAATGCTGTGATTTTTTATGGTGATTAAGTTGTGCTACACTCTTGAATTAGGCTGGGTCTCAACCACAATATTCATCTAATTAGACTGGTCCAGCTAGCTGCCTACAGTAACCCACTGCAAGTCATCAGAGTTAATGTAGAGGCCAGGTAGACAAAGCCCATTACTACCTAAACGTTGTATCTGTCTATGGTGACGTTACGTCCTATTGGTCGATGTTGTGTGCCTTTGTGACAGCGTTTACTTGGGTACATACTGTTGCATCACCTTTTTTGTCGCTTGCGTTCTTTAATTTATAAAACTTGGCTGTGACATCTCGTTAAGTCCGGACAATGATGTCAATATGGCCGGCATATGCTAGTAGTTATAGAAAATTTCACCCCTTAGCTGAACTCTTTTTTGTTATCAAATGTTTTGGTAAGGCGACCTTGTTGAAGAATTTTCCATCCTCATTATGCACGGGCGCATGAGTTTGGGTGGTATCTATAGTAAACAAGAGATCGCTCTTTAAAGTTCGTCTTTATAAATGCTCTCCTTGCGGCTTTGAAATCCATGAATAGGTGATGTGTATCGATTTGGACTTCTCTAGTTTTTTTTACAGGATCAGTCGAACTCGAACTGCGAAGATTTGAGTCGATTAGGTTATTGGTAAACGGTTTCAGGTTAACATACGACATGAGTCGACCTTGTCGGCGACTTTGGGAAGACTAGTGCCTTTGTAGTTGGCGCAGTTCAATCATCCCCAAAGGCTTTATATAGGTCGGCTTGGCAGAAGGGATGTCATTACCAGCAGCCTTGTTAAGCCGTAGTTTAGATATTGCTATCATTTCTTCATTTAGGTCGCGTGGCTGGTAGTTTTCACTGTCTTCTCCGACATTGAATGGTTAGTTTTCCCAGATAACGGGAGATTGTGCGTCATTGCCAACCATAGCAGACTGCAAAAGTGGTTCATTTTCATATTCTCAGCATCGATTGAATGAACACACCGAGATATTGCTTGAAGATTGGTGTGATATATAATTGGTGACAATAAGTCTTTGGAAAGGCGGAAAACATTCTAGGGAGTAAGTCGTGCTTTCCTTTTGTTTTGTATCTAGCGATACACCGGCTATAACAAAGAAGATAAAGAATGTTGTTAGATACCACAACTTCATAATTTCGTTATTCATTGGTAGCATTATGATTTCGACAAGATGTGCATATTCGCCAACTACATTTTCGAAGAAAATATTTACCACCTCGTTCCTATCTTTTTCACAACCATTCATTCTGCACTATACTTTCTGCAAAACACCTCCAATCTTATGCCGAATCCGAATGGGGGTGACTTTTTCTTGATACTCGGATTATTTATCCGACAATCGCGAGAGGAGGGCAATTTGCTGTTTCTCCTTGGAACCGGACCTGGAACTTCTGTTCGGTAGTTCATCGCGATAATTCAATTCAACAATTAAATAAAAATAAATAATGCAAATTGTTTCGCTATTATTAAACCTTGAGGTCGTTTTTATTTTGATCCAATTGTTCTATCATTTTACTGATAACTGAGCTTTGATGCAAAGCATATTCAGGCTGATAAGGATCATTGCATCCTTTATTTTGTTGATCACTCGCTGTTCTGAAAGAAAAAAAAACTTATGCAATATTGAATTATGAAAGAAAAATTGTCCAGTCCTCGATAATCGTCATGTCCAATGCAGAAATAGTTTGGTACGAAAAATTGTATTTCGGTTTCGATTGGTCTAGGATTTATGGTAGGCATAAAATCCGCTTGTTTGTCGAAAGATTTGCTTTTTTGTAGATGAAAATATCGTTACGATTGTAAAGATTTACACAAGCTGGTGTCATAAAAATCCTTTTGGGATTGTGATCTAATGTGGATGCTAAACTTTTGTGCATTTTTTGTTTTCGTCAAAATGAGTAGTATGTATGATTTTTTTTAATGGTTGGTGTTATGTTATTTGTAGTTAAATTAAGTTTGGGGTGGTTTTGCTTTCAATAGTACAAACACTTATATTTTATCCAAAGGAAACGAATTAGGAAGTCTAAAAATATCTGATAGTTACGAATCATTAACATTATTTTACTGATGTTCTCTGAAGGAAAGCTAAATAATAAATAAAAAGTTAACAACAATTAAATGTTAACATCGCATCTTTACTTTGCAAACCGAACTGAGCTAAGTTTATCTAGTGTTTCGTTTGGAAAAGCTATCCGCAAATGGACTTCTTGTTTCAGTTTTTATCTCTTTAAATTACGCGATCTACAATTTCCATGCGGGGAAATGGGTTAAAATCAGCAGATGGCGCTGGCTATCTATCCGAAAATTTAGAACTCATCCGATATTTGCTCAAGTGTACATTTTTTTGTACACTTTGCAGAACAGGCTGTCGAGGTAATATGCGTTTTTTTTTATTACCAAGATCATGTATGATGTTGGACATGAACTTGAATACTATCTGGATCACGATCATGATCTAAAATCTATTGGATGCTCAGAGTAGATCTATATTGCTCATGGGACAAATGAAAAATCAAATCAAATGATCGACCGTAACGCATGTGATGGCTTTATGTAGGCGACCAAAGAGAAAGAAATAAACCCCTAGTTTGAGAAGAATGCTGACGAATCGTTGCATTCAAAACCGGGACCCTGTTCGCTAAAATTGCGGGCGAAGGCTTGAGCTGCTGGAAAAGGTTCCATTTTGGCTTAATAAGAAGAGAAGGAAGTAAACATACAAGTTTAACAAAAATAAGCCATTTCAGAAAAATTGTTCGTAAGTTTTAACAAAATGAAAAACTTTAAAGTCAAGGATTCATGCCCAGAACAGAATCATATCGAGAACAACAGGGAACATTTGAATTGAGTTTTACACGATGCTAAGAACATAATCAGACCTATCGTGAATAAATTTTTCCGGGAATTTGTTCCTTCTCAGCAATTTAAATCCGATTGCTGAATGGGAAAAGTTTCCAGGGAAAATGGAAATGAATTGCTAAAAGACAAGTGCAATGCAACGCTGCATTGTGATAGGTAACATTGATTTCATATGGTTCAACTTAGTGCGTCCTTCAACGCAATCGTCGCACCGTGATTGGGTTGTTTTTACGTCGAGAAAACAATCGATGGAACCTAAGCCGGAGTGCAAACTCTCAAATAGGCTGGAGAAAGAAAAAACCCATATTTGTGAAATGGGCCATTTATTAGAGATTCATAATGAGAATTCGTGGTTAGTCCGCCCACTTGAAAAGTGATTATGGTTTATTAAGCTAAAAGGTTTAGCTACGATAAATCCTGCTATGCGGATACAGACGTGAAAATAACAAATCTCAACGGGGGCTGTATTACATAAAACGAAACGAGTGGCAAGTGAACGATAATGAAGTAAACGATAGTCACGTCAAAGTGCGACTGTGTAAAATGAGAAATATATATGACAGCTCAACGAAATCGAAAGCTATACGACTGCCAAATGTCAGTCGTAAGAAACATCGAGTATCCTAAAACCTAGAACGATATTCGTTTAATGCAATCTAATTTCAACGATATTCGTTTTATAACATATGGAAGTCCAGCTACAGGTTGGGGTTTGTGCTTTTTGTCAACTTCTCAATCATGTAACAAAAATTGCTTGTCACCACAATAATATCAGCAAGGTCTGGGGCTCTAATACACAAAACGAAACGAGTCGCAAGTAAACGATAATCAGGACAAAGTGCGATTGTGTAAAACGAGAAATACTTATGACAGCTCAACGAAAACTATTCGTCGTAAAAAAATTTCGAGTATAGTAAAACCTAGAACGGTAATCGTTTTATGTTTATTCAAATTTCAACGAGAACGAAGTGATTTCGTTATATAAAATATGACCCCTGATTGTTAAACGAAGAAAATTAAAACGACGATCGTAACTGAATCTATGTTTTTGGAAGTCTAACAGAAAGCATGAATACAAAGCTGACATTACTGGACACCAAAAAAATACGGTTGGACTTTTCAGATGCGAGTTCGTAATAAGCGAAAGACTTTGGGAGGAAATCATGTGATACGGCATAGGAGAACGCATTTGACAATCCAAATAGTTTACACTGCGAGAAACGAAAGACATACATTCAGTTTTATGGCTCTACGGTTCAGACATTCCGAGATGGTAACGATTTCCTGGTTTCAGGCTGAGTATCATTGGTTTAATCTAACGGCGAATTTGTGAAAAAAGTAATATTCTGGGACCACGTACATATTTATAGAAAGCATATACCGTTTTTTCCCGTTTGATTCTATATCCATAAGGTGCGGTTACGGCCAACGCTGTTAAGCGAGTGTTCATGCTAGTTTCATGAATCCAAACTCGCACTTATCCCAAATGCTTGATCTGTGAAATAACCCCCGCGGAAATAAGTCCCAGGGGCTTAATTCCCAACAAAAAGGAAAAAGTCCCTGTGCGTCTTATTTCTTTTTACAAAGGGAAATAAGTCCCACAGCCGTTAATGCCTTTTGCTTGTGGTGTTTATTTCCTTTTCATGAATCCAAACTCGCGCTTATCCCAAATCCAACAGTAAGCCCAAGCAGAATGGTTTCAGAGGGCAGCATCTTATTAACAAATAGAGTATTCAATGCACAACCTTGGACAAAATGTCACTGCTGATAGCAACGATTTTAAGTTAGTCCACATAAGCCCCACGAACGGCACCTTAGGTCGTGTTAAAATGGAAGTGAAATTTTATTCACTGGCTAAGTTTTGACATTTCTGAAGTTAAAAAAGTCAAAAATTTACCACTGAATAAATTTTAGCAAGCTCCCGAGCAGGTTAAAAATGTAGAGCCGATATTCAACACACTAATGTCATATATTATCCACAGAGTGAAACGCAATTGACACCTGCCTTTGTGGGTGTACGACGAAGGAAACAAATCGTATCAAATCGTTTACTTCTGAAGTTAAAACGTTTGTTCCACCGGCACTTATCCCACCAGTTTTACTTTACGGCTGAAGGTAATCAGTTCACCTTTAACCCTATCTTCGGACGTACTATCAAATCTAGAGTTTCGTTCCTAAAACGTGAGACACGAATATTGAATACTTTACCAAACTCGGTCTTTCCTCTCCATTAAAATTTACAGAAATTTAAATCGAACGCACATCGGTGCCTCCTCTTTTATTCTCTTCAATTTTCTTAATGCCAGCCCTGTACTACTGTAAGGGTGTTCATAACTGCTTTAGAGGGTGCCAATTAGGAAAAAAAGCCATTATGCACCTTCGAACATAAAATTCTTTGTCGGATGCTTCGAGGCACCAAGGAGGACAGAACATTCGGTTTTAGGATCAATGAGTTCAACATTCGGACAGAAACATAACCGCAAACTGAAAAGAACAGGAAGAGTTAAGAAAGCGACAGTCGCACTTTATTCGTGTAAGAAAACCATAAGCAGGAAATGGGGAATGCAACGTATCATGCATTGTTTCTATATCTCGGTTATAAGACCGTAACTTCTTTATCTAGTAGTAGTATGGTGGACAGCGCTAGAGATAGCTATAAACAGCAATAAAGTATCCAAGATCAAAGATTATAAAGTCACACAGATGACACATTAAGAACAAAAAAACATAAACTTTTGTTCACCAGCTTCATGGTACGAGCGGGCGGTGTGCAAGTGTACACATGAGAAACGATCCAAACATATGGCAGTGCGTCATCTTTATGACTTTATAACCTTTGCCAAGATGCAAAGAGCTGCGTTTCTGTGCATCAGTGGTGCTCTTCCTACAACACCATCAGCAGCACTGGACATTCACGTTCACCTCCTATCCCTAACTCAGCCATCTGTCTTAAAAGACATCCAACGGTGGTCAATTATACAGGCTGGCCACTCACAAATTCTTAACGAAAATACAAATATTCTTGAAAACACCGATTACATCCATATCAGGTTAAAGTTTGACAAGAGTATACAGGTCACAATCCCAGACGGATCGTCATGGGAAAGTAACGAACCTGTGCAAAATGACTCGATCCATTTTTAAACCGATGGTGTAAATGACGGAGTGGGTGCTTGTGTCTTCTCCGACAGGCTTAACCCCGCCAATCTTTCCGACTTCCTGATCACTGCAGCGTGTTCCAGGCGGAACCCATGGCGATAAAGGAATCCTTATCTTTGCTGAAAGAGAATATATAACAACTGCCAAGGATATTAGCGTCTTGTCGACCATCAAATCTCTGGAATCCGTCTAAGCAAACTCAAAAACAACCCTTGATTGGCGCTCATCTCTTCACCTATGTTGGGTACCTGGGCATAGTGACATTCCAGGGAGCTGTAAGGCTGATGAACTCTCAGACATGGGACTAAATTATCAATCGCACCCGACACAGGTGCACTAGGTGCTCCTATCGCTACATGCAAAAGCTTTCTAGGGCAGCAAGCTAACAGCAAATCAAATCTCAGATGGAGGCATGGCACGACGTGTCAAATAATTAAACAAATGTGGCTAAAGCTGGATTTAGGAAGATCCAAGGGACTGATTTCCCTCACGAGACTGCACATAAGCGCCACCATAGGTGTAATAACTGGACACTGTCTACTAGGCAGGCACGCAGAAAGGCTAGGCCTTAATTCAAATGACTTCTGCTGGAGCTGTATGGACTTCTTCTTTGTAATTGTCGGGCCCCCTTTCAAACAAAAGGCATCTTCATCTTGGAGTTTACTTCTTTCAAAATCCCAGCGAATTGACAAAAATAGAAGTGAACGGTCTCCTCCATTTCATTAATACCTCAGGTTGGCTTTCTCACAGTTGACAAGGAGAATGGACGATTCATGTGGTATCAAAATGGACCAAAAACTGGTGAAGTGTGATGGCGAATCGTTTGGTTTGGAGACAAAACAAAGCCTTGAGGAGCAGCAGAATTTATTTGGTGAGTTGCAGACTTAAAAAGTCTCAAATTAGTAGATCGAGGACATCACAAAGGCCGGAATCGAATCCATCGATTGAGACAATTAGCATTATAATGCTGTCGAGGTCAGAAAGAGCGGATGAAGAAATCCTTGGTAGATTCGAGACGAAAATTCTTCGGTCCCGTTTGCGTTTGACGGGCTGTGGAGACAAAAATTCAACTATACTAACTGTACAGCGACATGCCCCTGGTCAAAAAAAAAAAAAACTCCGCATTGAACGTTTAAGATAACTAGGACATGTAGAACGAATGGACAACAATACTGCGGCTCGCGAGTCTTCGATTCCCAGCCAGACGTCGGACGCAGTAGAGGAACACCTCGTCTTATGGCCCGCACTAGTAGAATCCGACCTCAACCAACTTGGAGTGCGCAATTGGAGGCAGTTAGCTAAGAACCGTGCTAATTGGAGAGGCATGTTGGTTAAGGCACAGGTTCATTCCAGACTATAGCCCCACTTAAGTATGCAAGTTGAGAATTTCATATTCTGTTTCATGTCCACGACTGAAGAAATACTACGTAAACCATGAAACGAATGATAAGTTGAGGGAACTGCCACCAGCGGAGGAATTAATTGGATTAGATGTAGCAATAGATGCAAAAGAATGCCTCGAGGAAAATTTGAGTTTTGCGCCATTCCATAGTACCGAAGAAGAAAACAATGTGATAGCTGACAGTTCGGTGTGAGTAAAAATGGAGCGCTATACGAAATAACGACGCATTTTCTATCTTGAGCAATATTTTGAAAATACTGAAGGTTTGTCGATTACAGTTTGCAATTTTCGTACAAAATATAGTGAATCATAGTGAATTTAAGAGCCTTCGCATACTACAGACTTTTAAGCTGCCGACAGTTTAACAGATTAAACCGTTGGGTTGGTGGTGAGTGCACACACTATACAATAGTCTGCCAACTGCTCTTGAACGATTTGCTACTTTGGTAATCGGATTATGCATAAAGTGGCCGCAAAGTATTAGTTATTTCGAGACAACACAACAAAAAAAAAAAAAAGGAAAACGAAAAATCCAGCGCCAAGGTTTGGAGCGAAATGAGCAAACGGGCGACTAAATAATCGGTAGTGTGCGCGTTGCTGTAACGCCATACTGATTAAGCAGAAGGCTGAGAGTTTGACGATACTTGAGTTTGAATTCAAATGCGTAGCCTATCAAACTATTTTATCGGCTGATACCGATCCGTTGTAGTGTGCGAACTTCCATATATGTCAATACTGATTAACTGCCGACCGAACTATCGGCCGATAGAAAGTCCGTAGTGTCCGAGGGCTCTAATCAACAACTGTGAAGAGAATAATTGAAAAATTCAGAGAGACTGGACCAGCCCAAGGGAAAAAGGGAGACTGGAACAATAAGTGATTGTAGACACAATGGGTATCCTGTCACTAGTCGTTCAACAGAAAACATCGAAGCAGTTCACGAGAGTATTGCTGACAGGAACATCAATTCAGCACCGTAGTCAAGAATTGAGTATTTCGTGAAGCTCTCTACAGCGAATTATGATGAAAGACTTGAAACTTCATGCTTACAAAATTCAATTGCCTCAAGAACTGAAGACCACTGATCATGCAGCGTGAAGAGAGTTCGTTGAATGGATTTTGGGACAACAAAGTGAATGCTGTTCAGGCTTTATCGGGCTGCAGGCTTTATCGGACCATTCTTATTCGGAAATGCGACGATGGTGTTGGTTATCGTGGCATGATAACTCAGTTTTTAGTGACTACAAGTTGGTTTCAACAATACTATGCCACATGACATACTGCCAGCGAAGCAATTCAGATGTAGCTTTGTGGCATTAGCTAAAGCAGATTTTAATATTCTGTGTTACATTTTTTCGCCCATCTTGATACAAAAGGGTGAATTGCCGCAACTTATTCATTCGACAAAAAATTTACAAATCAGTCGTACAACGGACTGATTTGTATGTTAGTACTCTGGGCAAAGCTTTTTCATGCAACCATCCATGTTTCCGTGTGTTCGTCTTGTACAAACGCGGCAGCTCCTGTATTTTGACGAATCGTAAAGGGTAAGGAAAGCGTTACGTATGTACTCGACAAAAAATATACAAATCAGTGGTACAACGGACTCGTTAGTACTCAGGGCCTAGCTTTTTCATGCAACCATCCATGTTTGCGACGTGTGTACTTCTTGCACAAACGCGAGACCTCATGTCGAATCGGAAAGGGTAAGTTTAGACAAACTTTCTTCACAATCGAAACTACTCGAATGATTTGTCAGGTTACCGCGAGAAGGGCCAGCGATAATTCATTTAGGTGTTTGCTGGAAATCGAAACCAGACCTTTTGCGCGGCAGTCCATCGCACTAACCAATGCGCCCCCGTGCCTATTCGACTATCTCAGTCGTTTTCTAGTGGAAGTTAGGCAGCTAACCACAGGTTAGGTGAAAAGAACCCACCCATCAGTGCCTCTAAGACTTTTCAAATAGGAAAACCTACCCACCGGTGAAACTGTATGAATCCATTAAACTGGAAGTAAAAAAGAAAAAAAGACGTTTGTCCCTTGACTTGGTTATGAATATTTGTACTATGAAAACAAGCAATTACACAATCTACGCACCACGGTGTCCAGAGGAAGCAACACAACTACATGACATCTAAACACCTGCATCACAGCCGTTACAAAATTAAACAAACATCACCTCTACCAGAGCCCACAATTGCATAAACAAGTGCACCGAACTGGCACCCTTGTGTGTTTCCACATTATCCCACACATAAATTTCTAATAAAACGTTGACATACACAGACAATATAAAAATGTTTTTCATGTTTTTTTTTTTAAATATAAAAATGTGTTTGGAAAAAAAAACTCATCTGTCATAGTGTCGTCTCCGCTCATGCGCGCTACACACCACAATGAAGACTTCCATTTGAAGAAGTAGAAGAGGAGGGTAGGTAGGCAGGCGGCGCGCGTGCAAGTCTCCATAAAAAAAAAGCAAAAAAAAATTGCAGAGAACACAGAACACAACCCACAAGAGCTGTGAAGGAAAGGAAGTACAACTTGGTAACTTTTTGTTTGCTGCTCTTGAGGTCAGGTCTGAAAGAATACAACAGAGTTAATAAAAATCAATTTCAATGTTTGTTTGGCTTGAGAATATGATCAAAAAAACAAAAAGCAGACTCAAAAGCTTGAAAGCAGCTTGAATCCATCAGATATGCATTTTGAATGAAGAAATAGTTCGTGGGTAATGGTGGGGGTATGTAAAATTGTCCGTTTCATGGGTATTAATGCACACACTTTTGAGGGAGAGAAACGGTCCATGTGTAAATAAATTGTCCAGAGAGGGTTGGGACTTGATCATTTTATTTTTATTTCACTTGCACTAGATTTGAATTTTTTTTTTTTGGATTTCATTTTTGTTGTTGTATTCACTGGGCACTATTTGAATTTTTTTTTTAGGTATTTGGACTAAGTGTAGTTCAAGATGAGATCTAACAGTCCGTCAGTCCAACTTTCGAGCCCCCTCCTTCATTCCTCTTTCTCTCCACAACACATATCCATCACACGCAACCGAGCGAAGGATAGTTCATTTACAAAACAAAGTTCATTGGGATTTTTTTTTAATTATTTTAATTTTTTTTATGTTTAATCTTATATATTTTAAATAAGTGTTTGTTTTAATAAAATGAATACATATTTTCGCTTGCTTGCTTTTTTGTTGTCACTATCGAATATTGGGGTAGAACTACATTTTTTTTTTGTTAAAAAGTTCGAACGACTTTAGCAGAGGTGAGGCTGATCGCACATCGCTGCATCGTTAGTAGAACAAAAACAGAAACAGAACAGAAAAAAAAAAGATTTGTCGGGAGGAGTAGTTTTGTTAGGAGAACCACCACTTAGTACTGAAGATCGGTACGCACACACAAATTGATTTTGTCGACTTTTTTGTTTGTTAGGTTTGCTGAAACAAAGATTATCTGAAAGGGATAGGGGTACGTGTACGGTTAACGGCGCTCTCTGTAGTTACTGCGATTATTACGGTCACGGAATTGGCGATCCCGATCGCCGCCGCGTCCACCGCCGCCACGATGGTAGTCGCGGCCGCCGCGTTCACGATTTCTATTTGAGAAGTCCCGGTTACGATAGTTACTGTTGTTTGGTGGCATTGGGGGTCCACCGTTGCCGTTGGCTTTGTGATTCATGCCGGGCGGCATTCCACTGCCACCGGACATGGAGAAGGGATGCATGGCTGGATTCACACCCATCGGCATACCGGGTCGCTCTGCGACGCCACCCTTCCACAGGGGAGCGGACTCGTCGTAGGGCGAGTGCTTTTCGTAGGTTCCTGGTGGTGGAGGACGTGTTTGTTGTGGCGGTGGATAATCCGGCAAGGGGGGACCATCATAGTAACGCACTGGTGGTGGAATTTGCTCGTACATGGGAGGCGGCATATTGGGTGGTGGTATAGCTGTGGGAACGGAAGGCGCTCCTGGCATCATATTCGAAAATGGAGGAACAAATGGCAACGGTGGCAATTGACCGTGCATGGTGCGCATGTAGTCGGCGACATATGCCTCTGCTGCGGCTGCTGATGTCATGTACCGCTCCCATGGTGGTACCCGATCAGATCGGTTATATGGCGATGAGGAGCGTTTAAAGCCACCGCCTGTAGGAGGACCGCCACCCATTTTCGGGTGATGACGGGGTGGACCACCTCCACCACTGATGTAGTGTCGTTTGGTGCCGCGCATTGGACCACCACCACCGTGGCCTCCGCCATATCCACGACCACCACCACTGCCGCCGCCACGCATCGATGAAGAGCTGCGTGTCGGAACCTTGTACTGCATACGGATGCCCTTTTCGCGCATCATTTTTGCAGTCTCCTTGGATTTGCGTAGAATTGGTGTCATTTCGATGTTTTCGTCTTCAGGGAAGAGGCGACACAGTTCAGCACCGACTTTCGGCTCGAGTTCCTGGCCATCGCGTCCAATCTTCACTGGCTTCCCGTCGTTCCATGTGTTGTACAGGTGTGCTGTACATGTAAATGATAATTCCTTGCGACAGATCCAATCAAGTTCGAAGACCCCACCCAGAGCCTTGGCCGAGATGCTCGGTGGGAGAACCCATGCTACTTGGGGTATGTCACGACGTGACTGCCCGCTCATACGTGCAAAGCCAGCAAATTTTCCTGTTAAAAGAAGAAGAAGAAGACAAGTGGTTAGGTTATGGTGTCGAACGAAAATTTGAAAAAGCATCTGATAAACTATTGATCCACATGCATTACAATCGGTCTATGGTTTGTACCGTATTCTGGAATTTCAGGTTGAATCTGGTTTTAAACAAAAGTATCAGTATCCGGAGAGAGGGAATCCACAGAACAAACGAAGAGTAATAAACGAAAAAATGTGAACGCCCAAAATTGGTCGTCGACTTCCTGAGGAACGCAACTGGTGATACGCCAAGACCAAAGCCAATTGTTTAGCTCGAAGTATTATTATAGCAGAAGCGTTTTTTTTTTCTATGCCATGTAGATTTGCCATGTTGACTTCACCGTTCAAGATTCAAAGGATAGACTTTGTCAGGGTTTTTAACTCACTGCGATCCTATTTTTATGTTGGTGAAGATTTTAACGGTAAAACACGATTTGGAGCACATTTTTTATTTATTTCTTCCAAAGGCAAGAATAGTACTAAGGAGATCTTATGTAAGACACTGATCATCCCAGTCCTACTCTACGGCATGGACCGTCTCAAAGGCGGATGAAGAAATCCTTGGTCGATTTGAGAGGAATATTTTTCGATCTCGTTTGCGTAGACGGGCTATGGAGACGACGATTCAACCAAGAACTGGTCAAAAAAAAACTCCGCATTGGACGTTTAAGATGGCTAGGAAATGTAGAACGAATGGACACCAATACTCCGCCTCGCAGAGTCTTCGATTCTAGCAAAACGTCGGACGTAGTAGAGGAAGACCTCGCTTTAATTGGCGCGCACAAGTAGAAACTGACCTCAACCAACTTGATGTGCGCAACTGGAGGCAGTAAACTAAGGACCGGGCTAGTAGAGAGGCGTGTTGGTTGAGGCCCAGGTTCATTCCGGACTGTATCGCCACTTTAGTAAGTAAGTAAAGGCAAGGTCTGGGTTCGATTCCCAGCCGTAGCAACACCTAAAATTTTTTCACTGGCCCTCCTTTTGTGATGATCTGACAAATCATCCGAGTAGTACCAATTGTCAAGAAAAATTTATCGCCAATTCGCCCGGCCTGCTGTCCCAGGCGAACCTAGACAACCTGCTTCGACATATTCGGACAACAGGTTGTCTAAGGATTTCAAGGGTTAGATGGTGGATACTGATGGCCCAACCATGAAAAAAAAAACTAAGTTACGAAGCAACCGATAGCCTCGGAAAGGACTGTTTAATTTTTGACGACCCGGCGTAACGAAAAAAGGACAACGACGTTCGTATCTGCACCTGGAATGTGAGAACATTAAACAGGAGAGGTGCAAGCGAACAACTAGCAGAAGCCTTAAACTGCTACTGAGCAGACATTACTGCCATTCAGGAAATACGATGGGAAGGGCCGGGCAAAAAGAGGATGAAACTGTGACATCTACTATGGACCGTGAGCAGAAACAGCGACTATTCGGATGCGGATTTGAGTGAAGTGCCAGACTTAGGCAAGGAGTCTTATGTTTAAAAGACATTAGCGAACG
Source organism: Rhingia rostrata (assembly GCA_949824845.1). Lineage (NCBI taxonomy): Eukaryota > Metazoa > Arthropoda > Insecta > Diptera > Syrphidae > Rhingia > Rhingia rostrata. The sequence continues at coordinate 20,406,193 of OX463757.1, forward strand.
CATTGAAACAATCCGCATCAAGGCCAAATTCGCTGACATAAGCCTTATATGCGCTCACGCCCCAAAGGCGAAAAACATGACTGCTTCTGTGAGCTCAAGAAGAGAGCACATCTTTAGCAGTATTGTCGGAAAACATATTCTACACGACAACACGTCTGGTAACGGACTTAGGCTTATTGACTTCGCTACGAAACGAAATGCCACTACAGCCAGCACACGGTATCCTCATCTCGATATCTATAAGGGGACATGGCGGTCTTCAGATCAACGAACGGTCAACCAAATTGATCATATTGCGATAGACAAAAGGGCACGCATCCAGTATTTTGGATGACTAAAAGAGCAAGAAAATCGCACCATCATTGGTAGGATATAGAGAGGTGCGACTCCTGGAACGATGTTCGCAAGTTTTAGCAAAGTGCAAAACGCCAAAGCCAAGGATACAAGGCTCGAACAGAATCGTGTCGAGATGAACAAGGAAATATCGTAGTTGAGACACAGTCTATGCTGAGGATATGGAGACACAGTCTATGCTGAGGATATGGAAGAACCACTTGTGCAGACTGTTAAACGGCGATGACGAACAACTATCCGCTGTCAGCAGAACGAACCATTCAATATTGGCAATGACAGCGAAAGCTGCCAACCACCCGACCTGAGTAATGTGAGAATAGCAACTTTCGGGTAATTGACCTTTTTACTTGCTTCCCCGATCCTCACACTATAAGATTAGATACTTTCTTCGGCGGGTATGTGAAGAACGATCACCATTCCCCGTGTTGTTGCTGATATACGGCATCTGTTGCTCGAGGATAAAAAACTGTGAAACCTGCCACGGAACATTTTATCGTGAGCAGAATCAGCGACTATTCGTTTGTAGATTTGTTATACGTGCTGGACTTACACATGAAGTCTTATGCTTTCAAGACATTACCGAAGGCATTGTAAGAAACCGGTGATTTGCTAGGCCAAAGTCGCCAACGAAAGCGTAATATGCGCACAATCTCCGACGAAGGAAAAACCATGATATAGCGAAAAAATGTTTCTACAAGCTCCTGGACAAAACTTATGAGCTTCTACCAATATACGATGTTAAAATCATGCTGTGAGATTTTAACGGAAAACTCAGCCTAAGCGACAGCACCAATGACCACATACTTAGGCTAATTGAATTCGCTGCGGAACGAAATGCCACTAAAGCCAACACACGGGTTTCCCACCTTGATATCCATAAAAAGGCATGGCGGTCACCGAACGATCAATCAAATTGATCGCATTGCATCCGGTATTTTGGATGTCCGAATATTCAGAGGGGCTTACATCGACTTGGACCACGATACAACAAATCGAAAATACCATGAAAAGATTTATTGTTGGAAGACTGCAATCGCAAGAGACCGCCAAGTCCTTCGCAGAACGCGTTTGCCCTTTTTCTCAATTACCCCCATTCCACCAGCATCTAGTGTCGAAGAACAATGGCAACGATGTCAACAAGCCATTCGATCAGCCGCAACTGATTTGCTAGGCTTCTAGCTCAAACCAGCAAAAAACACTTGGTTTGATGAAGAGTGCCGACAGATGCTCAACAGCGATGCCAACGAGGCTAAGCTGCAGGTGAATGCGAGAGCTGCCATTGAGCTTTATTGGCAGAGAACATGGATGAACCCCTTCTGCAGACTGTTAAACGGTGATGACGAACAATCTCAGGTAGTACGCACCATTCAAAATTGGCGAAGGCAGCAAAAAAATACCAACCGCCCGACCAAAGTGACGTAAGGATAGCATATGCAAACTTAAGCTTTACAATCAGACGTCCTACTTGCCAAGCCGGTGGAAATGATTTGGTAAGTCAAATCCACCAACTCATTAGCAAAATTTCGTGGGATGAAAAAATGCCTGAAAGAATGAAACTTTAGCGTGGTTTGCCCGATCCAATGAAAAGAAGAACCACTCCAACCTGATCGGCCCTTATCAGTTTCTGATTTTTTTCTCAATGCGTCATATATATATAATATTTGCTACCACCTGTTCATAGATTTCAAAGCCTCAAACGACATCAATTATATAGGCGAACTATACAGATCCATGTCTAGTTTTGGTATACCGTCGTAACTCGTCGATCTGTGCTGCATGACGACTGAGAATTCTCGCGACCTCAACGAAACACATTCGATGCTAAAAAATGATTTACTCAAGGCGACGCACTGTAATGTGACTCACTTAATCTGATTCTTGAGAGAACTATACAAACCTCTCGACCCAGCACCAGAGGAGCAATCTTCCATAAATTGGTGCAACTACTCACACGAAAGCACATACAACTTCGACGAAGTGGCAACATTGACAAATAACTTAGAAGTGGTACGGGAATTCGTCCAACTCGGCTCCACCATCAACTCTGACAACATCTCGTCAGAAATTAAACGAAGTATTATTACTCTTATCAACCGATGTTTCTTTGGGCTAAGAAAGCAATTCAGTAGTAAAGCCCCCACTCGAACTACTAATAAAATCTTACAAGGACCTGATCAACCCGTTCAAGCACTACCATGTTTTTTTTTTTGCTTTAAAACACGAGAAGTTTAAAAATTGGTCAGTAGTGTTTCAGCTGCTTTTTCACGATATTTTTCTTGATTTCTTGATGAAGGCTGCGTATCATCTACAAAGGACCGGTGTTTCAGTGTTGAGTTAACTCTAAAATTAACGCGATCTTGACGACTTTGATATTTCATATCATCTTGGATCGTATTTGGGAATTTACGAAGAGGGGTTTAAATGTTAGGCCTATCATTGGTCGACGCAAGCGTTCCGGGATAGATAAAACTCTTTTGAAGGCAAATTGTCTTTCTGAATAAAATGAAAGTGGTGTCAGAATGATAGGCCCTTTCGCAAGCAACTGCATCATCAGGCCATGATTCTAAAAATAGTAGACAGTTGTATGGTATGGTACTTGAGGCCCTTACTACTGGTCAATTTACATAGAAAAAATCAACAAGCATACAGTCAGTGGTAGATGAATTATTGTTCGCAATCTAGAATGCCCAAGCTGAACAAACACATTTGTATGTTCAATTGCATTTACAGTTAATAAACAAAATGAATCAGAAAATAAATAAATTCATATAAATCCGAGTATTCACTTACCACTCTCATTGACAGAGAATATTAATAAAACATTACGCGACTCCTTGAATGCCTGATTCAAGTTCGCCTCATTCTGTGGCAGTGTTGACCACACGTTCTTGCTCTTGGACAGCGCAACGTTGTCAGCGTTATTCGATTTGATCAGGAAGAATCTTGTATCTCTGAATAGATAGTTTAGTTTCGTCATATAATCGTACGACTTGGTTGAGGCCTTTTTTTGTTTAGCATCGCCGGCACTGCTACTGCTGGTATTGTTGTTCGTGTTACTACTGCTACGCTTAACGCGACCACCATCGGTACTGCGCGATCTACTTCGGCTACCACTTCGGCTCCTGCTACGACTATTGCTCTTACTTTTGCTGCGGCTATGACTACGACTACGACTCTTGCTCTTAGTGGTTTTGCGTCCATTTCTTTTTTTTGCTGATTTTTCTTCTTCCTCACTGTCACTGTCGCTGCTAGCCGGTTCGATTTTTGGTTTCTTCAATACGATGCTAGTTTTCTTCTCCTCAGCTGCAGCTGCAGGCTTTTCCGAAGTGGCCTCTTTGGCTTTGACGGCATTGTCATCTTGTTTTTGTTTCTTAGCTTTTGGATTGCTGCCCGTTAGTTTGCCCTTGGAACGTTCACGTTTTTGACGAACAGACGCTTTACCTGCAGCACCAGTGGTAGTAGTAGTCGTTTTCTTACCAGCAGTACCACGCCTGCTTTTCGGTCCACCAACCGAAGAATCGGCGGTACTCACGGAACTAATACTCGGCTGGGACGCAGAGCTGCTAGAACTGGCTGCGGACGCTTCACTACGTGTATCAAAAGAATCTTCAAAGTCTTGTAGCTCCTCGGCTATATCAGCTTCGTTTTCATCGAGGCCGAGGTTGACGGCATCGAGATCGGCCATTTTTGTCGGTGTCTGTTTTTTTTATACTCTGTTATGAATGAACGAGTGATTGGTTATAGAACTTCGATTTATTGAGAATTTTCGCGTTTTAATGCATACCTTTAAGTGACTGATAGATTCTTCATTAATTTACAATCAAGTAGTTAACTTTTTTTTAATATTTTTTATACAATTACACTTTTATATTGGAGAAAAAAAAGGGAACCGCACATACAACGAAAGTTTTTTTTTCCTGAGAAGTTTGCAAGACTAGGTACTGTCAGGAATTGGAACAGTGTTTTCGAGCAGTGCTGTCAACATGACGAGGCTAGTGGCATGAACTGGAAAGTTAAATGTTTTGGGAATTTTTTCGAATTGTTTTGTTGAATTTTCCGGAGAATGCATTCAGGCCGATTTTTATCGTTTATATAAAAATAATATCATTAGCAACTAATAGCTCGGAGTTAGTACCACTAAAACATTGGTTAACTTGAAATCCTTATTATTAAATTTGGTGTATGTATAGGAGTCGGATAGTTCTCTAAAACTATTCAATGAAGAATTTAATGTGTAAAACGGTAAACAAAAAAAAAGGTTGAAAATGTCTTTTTCTCTTAATTTTATGAATAAACTAATCAATTAATGATTTAAACGTGATGACTGCAAAACGATTTTAGGGTGGTAATTAAAGTTTTCAATTAAAGTGTTTTCAAAAAATAAAAACAATGACAGCAGTAAGCGCTTAAAAGTACGGTTTCCACCGAACCGAACCCCGTAATTTTATTAACGAAATTCAACATTTGAAAAAAGTGTTCCCACAAAAAAAACGCATTCCAGCTGTCAAACTTTTTTTTCATTGCACATTCTCTTGTGATAATCTGACAAATGACTTTAAACTGCCAAGAAAAGCTTATTTCAACACAACCGTCCGTATTCGGATAAAATAGGAGTTATGAGAAAATGCTAGGCCCTTTGTATTAACGATTGTGTTACCCCAAAATATTGTATTTGATTTTGCTTGCATAGTATCAAGAAAGTAAATGGGGCACAACGGGTATCGCACAAACTGACGCAAGGTCAATCATTTTATGTGCACACAATTTTCAATGGGAACACTCGCAGCTTACACGCGTGCTACCAATGACATTTGCGTAAGAACACATGACAATGGCAGACTTCAAAAGTGTACTCGACCATCAGAAGTCGTCACTGACCAAGACGCAGATTAAGTGGTAAGTGATTTGAACAAGAAAAGGCGCTGAAACATCCTTCTAATGTTCATGAGTTAAAAGTATTTTTAATTATTTTGGTAAATTAAAGTTTGTTTTCTGAAAGATTTTTTTTAAACAAACATTAACAGAGCAAAAAGGTTTTATAAAAAAAGAGAAATGTTTGTTGGCATTCAGCGGAATGCCTAATTTCAGATTGTGAAATTGTATGGCGAAATGCATAGTATTTCTCCTAAAATCACGAATTTCGTTGGAATGAAGCATTTCGACTCGGTGAAATGCGACTTCCAGAATGCATATCTGTAGTTGAAGCTTGAACCTGCGTCAGAAATTAGAAACAAGGCAACCCGTAAGCGCTTACACAATGTGTATTCTATAAATCAATTGAAAAGTAAAGGCCACACAACACAAGCGGAAAAAAAAACAAATCTAAGAAACTTGGCATCATTGGATTATGACGTTTATTTCACATAAGGAAAACAAATGTACGCAAAAAATTGATTGAGCGACTTTTTCTCAACTAAGCCAAAACTTTTACATTGGGGCAGAATTACTCTCATAAATGGCCCCTTTACGAAACACAAGACGCTGACGTTTAAAAACAAAGAGTGAAGACACATCCAACGATAGCCATCGTTTGTGTTATATGCATGTTCAATTAAATTATAAATTATTATGACAGGAGCCCGCACAACTTGTATGTCAAACAACAAATCTTGCTCGTGTGGCTTGCACTCCATGAAAATCTAAATTTTTTTGTGGCCTGTCTTTCCACGAGTTTTCGCCTTTGTAGCACAACGTTAAGTAAACGTCCATCTAGTTGGAACCGCACCGAAACCAAAACTCTATATTTAAAGTGTTGGTGGCGCAGCAGAGCACGAATTCATAGATGGTCTCGAGGAAAGACGATGAGGTAGCAAATTGCTGTCACTGTAAGCCGGCATTCGTTTCTTTTTTCATAGAAATTACCACTCGTAAGTAGAACTTTAAATAAGAATCGAGTAGAAACAAAAATTGAATCGGATTGCATATTTAGGCTCCACACTGGTTTAGTTTACAGATCATCCACAGAATACTAGTTACCATATTATTAATACGGGGGTAACACTTCACATTCATTGGTTCGAAATAGGTTTTTCGCGATCTTAAAAGAAAACAGTGTTTGGCATTACTGGAACTTAAATCCAGTAAATTGAAAATCAAAACAAACGTTCAAAATCAAGTTAAATGATTGTTTCTTGGACAGAGCAATCCTATGTCCTTTTATCATTTTGCAATTTATCTATTTTCTTACCATAGAATGTAAATATAAAATTTTGTAAAAATGCCTCTTTGTGATTTTTGCAAAATGAGTGATGATGCACCCGTCGAATACGGCGAGTTTATGAAGAAGTCTGGAATCTGCGTGCACTATTACTGTTTGGTAACTATTTCCGAAAGTGTATGATTCTACTCAACTAATTGCAATGATTTCAGCTCTCAGCTAAAAATCTCCCACAAAATGGAGCGGATCATTCTGGGATTTTGGGATTTCTTCTCCGAGACATACGTAATGAAATTAGCAACGCATCGAAAAGGGTAATCCTTTGCTATAAACTCTAGTTTTGCCTTGTACTCATGCCGGCTTTTATATTTCTAGAAGTGCTACTATTGCAAGAAACCTTCTGCAACCGTAGCATGTAACATTTGCAACAAATACTTTCATCAAATTTGTGGTAACTCGAACGGGTGTGTCTCGGAGTATGTCAATGAATTCTTTTCATATTGCCATCAACATGTTCCTTTCAAAAAGGAATCACTGCTATCGAAAATGCCAACAGATTGTTGGATTTGCAAGGATCCGCTAGGCGAATTCTATCCTACAATGATATTGCGTGCCTACTGCTGCAACAATGGCTATGTTCATCGCACTTGTATGAGAAAATATGCCCTATCAGCTGGTTATTACCTGCGTTGCTTGTGGTGTGGCAAGAAGGACTTTCGGGATGATATCCGAAAGCATGGCGTTTTTGTACCGGATCGCGAAGCCCAATGGGACAACAACGAAACTTTAAGATTCGTCGATCTACATCGCGGCTACTCGCGATGCGATGCGAAAATCTGTCACTGTCCGCAGGGAAGAGAATACTTTGTTAACAAATGGAAGCTGCAAGTGTGCACGGGATGTGGTGCTTCGGGAATTCATAAAAAGTGTGCTGTTGACATGCAGATCGGTGGACAGTACACTTGCAGTTTTTGTAACGATGTTCTTAATAGAACTGCTGCTGCCGACGAGTTGCGAAAGAACAATTGCAATGGTGCGTTCAATTACACACTGTACATATCGAAGACATTGGACGACTCGGATTTTCCTTTTACCGATGAGAAAAAAGGCGCGGCAGTAAAAGAGGTGGCTAAGGTTGTCGGAAAGTCGATAAATGTTCCGGATGTTGAAAAGCCCGTGGATGTCGGAGAGTCAGCAACAGTTAAGAATTCGGCGACTGCGAGTCACCAGCCAACTAAACTCGATAAAAAGGTGGTCCTGAGAGAAATGTACATGTTTGGGCGGAATCACGATATTATCGGATTAGCAAATGTGTTGGTCGATAATGAGCTTCGCACTGAGAAGGTGGTTCACTATTCACATTCAGACAGGCTTCTCCAAAGTGTTTTCGAGGAAATAATAGCCGAAGGACGACAGCTTACTACTGATGATCAAACTATTGAAGATGTGATGCGACGACTCGAATCCTATTTGCAATTTTGTGGTGTTGGTGCGAGCGATGACGATACTTCCAATGATGACTCTTAGTTTCGCGGGTGAGTTAACAAGTTCTTGCGAGGAAGACACGTTTCCTTATTTGAAATTCCACATAAACCACATTACAAAATGTACGTCAAAACTGTTTTATTGTCCCATAACCCATTATCTCTTGTGAGTCCTTTCAAAGTCAGAATACCACTTAATCTGTGTCTGGGTCAGTGACGACTTCTGATGGTCGAGTACACTTTTGAAGTCTGCCATTGTAATGTGTTCTACATCAATGTCGCGTGTAAACGCATGCATCGCAGCTTCATTGCACAAGTTACAGATGTCTGCTCCAGAAAAATTCTCTGTATCACCGGCGATTACAGATTCTTTCACATCGCTTCCAAATGGCATTCTTGCCGCATGGATCTGTAGAATCTTATACCGCGAATCATAGTCCGGTGCTGGAACATGAATCAATTTGTCGAACCGCCCTGGTCGCATTAGAGCTTCGTCAATCATGTCTGGGCGATTCGTTGCAGCAACAACCAAAATGTTATGCCCACCGGGAATAGAGGAGTGCAACTTCACTCCGATGCCATCCATTTCGGTGAGAAGTGTGGAGAGAATTCGCGTTTGTAGGTCACTTCTGGAGTCTGCTGTTCGTTTGCCAACTAGAGAATCTGCAAAGGAATAGACTTATTAGAACAAGCCATGTGTTTTGAAGGCTATTACCAATTTCGTCGAGGAACACCAAGCATGGAGAGTTTTTTCTAGCAGTGTCGAAAATCTTCGAAATATATTTCTCCGAATTGCCCACGTAAGGAGAGTAGACCTCCGCCGCTGATGTAGGAATGAATGTCATGTTTGCTTCTGTAGCTAAACATTTGGCGATGGTAGTCTTGGCACAACCTGGTGGGCCATACAAAAGCACGCCCTTAGGTAGAGACAAGCCGAATCGATCAAAGGCAGCCTTCTGTCGCAGACCTGCTAACACAGAGACTTCCAATATTCTCTTCAGCTGTTGCATTCCACCAACAGAGTCGAATTTATCGTCTGTTTTGTATACTGCAATGTCTGTTCCACGAGATGAGGTCGGTTTCATCTGCAAGGGAACGAATTGAGTGATATTCTACGAAACTACGACTTCACTTACCAATTTTAAACAGCGCCAAAGAGAGTTTGTGAACCGTTCTATTGTGATCTCAGTCCGTAGTAATTCCTGTCCAATTGAGTGAACCAAGAGTGCCAAATCTGCCACAACAAACCCTTGCGTCTGCCTGGATACATCGTGTAGAATAACATCTCCAATTTCAACAATGTCCCCATAGAATGATTTTTTAACCATGGAAATAAAGATGTCTCCTCTCTGCTTTTCGTTTAGAGCTGGTATATGGACTTCTATTCCAAAGCGACCTGGACGTCGTAAAGCTGAATTGATCGCTTCCACATTCGGGGTCGTGGCAAGAACAATGATTTTCGAGGAATCATGCAATTGGTCGAGAATTGAAATAAGTTGTCCTGCTTTTCGAGTCGAGTTTCCGGATTCACTGGCGTTTTGCTGGCTACTAGGACATATCAAGTCTAGATCTTCGATAAGGACTACCATTGGATCTAGAAAGGAACATTCTTGTTGCACGCATTAATCAAACAGGAATTATCTTACCATTTGGTTGGAAGCACCAAACAAAGCGTTTCACTGTATTGAATATCCTTCTCAACTCTGCCTCTGTTTCCCCAGGATATTGACCAATAATACTCGATGAACGAATCATATACGAGTTGCAATTGTTTTTTCGAATGAAATCTGCAACAAGTGAAGTTTTTCCACTGCCCGGTGGACCTACGATCATGGCATTCAGCGATGGTTTTACCTTCCAGCTGATGGTGGCATAAACCCTGGCACTGTCCATTAACTGTTTGAGTTCCTTCTGAGGTGTTTCCAAACCCATTAAATCACGATACTGAAAGATCTCCTCAGATGAATCCAATTTAACGTTAGTCACAACAACCGCAGTTTCTTCATCTATTGAAAATACGTCCGACTCCTCCGCTTGAAGGTTGATCTCATCAATCCCCAACTCTTTGAGCTCCTCCAAGTGAATAGTGCAGTTGTTTACAAAGCTGTACGACTGTAACATATGTTTCAGAATTGTGGCTAACAATTCCCTACTCGGGTCTTTTCTTATTTCGAAGAGTTTCTCTGTGATTTTTACAGTCAAACTAACAATCTTAGCTGGATGGACAGCAGAATTCAACACTTCCACCGATGTTAGGGATCTGCTTTTGTTAGTTTTCATGGACCCTATTTTGACGGTATCATCTAACAAACAAAAGTGAATCTCCCCTTGGTTGGCCATTGGGAAAATATTGCAAATAAACTCAGTTCCCGTGGAATCTTTGCACTTGGCCAGTGTGCCGGGTGAAACACTTTTCGGAAACAGCTCTCGAGGAAGAAGACATTTTTGGTAGGTAAATGAGTGTGTGTCCGAGAGAGGCAAGACTTGTAAGTCCATGATCAAGTTTAAAATTTTACTGCTAAATATTATTTGAAACTTTGTTTATGAAATTTTGTGAGAAATGTCAAATCTGCCGTTGTCAAAAATGATAAGAGTCGTTCAGGCGAATGTGTTCCATTATGATTGCGAACCGAGGCAGTGCTGCCAGTTTATTTTTTACCCAAAATTGTGGTGATACCTTTGGAATAAACCACTCAAAAACATAACTGTTTTGTTTTTATTTAAATAATTAAATTCATTTGTTTTTTGAAGAAAAGTAGTGGTTTCAAAAAGAAAAATGTTACACGACACGTAAATTCTATCCCAAAAGCCTAATCCGTGCGGCACTGTCGCTCAAGAAAATTAGTTGTATAGATTGTTGGGAATTAGCGGAGATAGTACAATCTTCATAAAAGATAGTCCGCAAATATATTTGAACTTAAAATTTGTTTCATTAACAGAGGATTTTAAGAAAAATGATTTAAATTGAAATTCTTTGTGCTAGCATATGTGACACGTCATATAAAAAGACCTCAGCCATAGAAAGTAGGCAATAAATAGTCTCTGAAGCTGTTTAATCATTATTTAAGCTATGAATAAATGGAGTTCTCTCTTGAAAAAATTTTTGTAGAATACACTAATTTTTTTTTAGATTTTTTTAAAAACTATAAAAAAAGAGGTCGTAGAGTGCTACAAGGTTTAAGTGAAAGTTCACACATCAACGTTTCTCAAATTACAGAAGTCTTTCCTCATCAAAAGAACAAAATAAACTAAAGTAGCGACTGGTATCACATATACAATGTCGCAAATACCGCTCTGAAATGTTCCATTACCTGAAAGTAGTGGTGAAAAAGTACTCATTCGGTACAATGTACTCGTGACTGCCATGTCTCATTAGCATTCGATACCTGCCAAGTACTCGGATTCGTATTCAGTTTTCACTAATCGCTTTGAGTACTCGGATGGATATGTATTCACTATTCGCTTCAACTATTCAGATTCGTATCCACTCGCTTAGTCATACTCATATTCAGATTGACTCAGCACTCAGAAGACTCGGTACCAGCGAAGTAATCGTATACCTTCTCAGACTCACATTCTCATACTCATTACTCATTCGGATTAGCTTACTCACAACAACGCATGAGTACTAGTTTTCGAAAGTACTTATATTTTACATCACTACCTCAAAGCAAAAGTACTGCTTCACACCTTATCAAAAGCAACACTAATCACATTTTTCGTCCCACTCACCAAGATTTAAACACCAGAAGGCTTTGGCTTTTAAATTTTTTACAGAGAGCTCTCTTATGCTTACGATCTCGCATGTTGTTGTTCGTCGTCGTCGCACATTTTTTCTGTCCGCTTTTGCCCACCTACCAATTCAATTTTCTTTGAATTCACTGCAGAGTGCTCTCTCATGCTTGTGCTCTCGCTCTATTTTGCTGACGCAAGTGTTAGCTTGTTGCTTGGCTGCCGTTGTCCCACCACGCAAGCCTTCCCCTATCCGTGACGTTTGGTGTCTAAATTTCGTTTCATGTTTGGTTGGATGTACCCCAAGGGTACAGAAGTCTTACTTCAAAATGTATTGCACGGATAATTATTAAATATACGGATATACTGGTGCTCGGACAATGGACATATTAAATACATGTGTTTTAAAATTACACGGGTATCCGTATATTTAATTTTCCGTGTGATAGAGAGCTCTACTTGGAGGTCATGAGTTGGTTCTTATCACATTGAAGTAACGGACAGCTGTAAACATTTTTTAATCTTTACCTGGATGACAAGGCGATTAGACTGAATAACTTAATGAAAGGTTTAGAATTCAATATTAAAATGTGTTTCTTTCAAAAGAAATCCTGTATGTCTGGTCTGTTCCTAGTATTAACACCTTGCGCCTTATCAGATTTTGACGTGTGGAATATTTTTGGACACTCACAAACCGATAACGAAGCGAAAGTTTTCCAGTTTGAGTGTTTTTTTTCCGCGAAATTCGTTGTTGCAATTCAAAAAAGTACTCATAGCCTGTTTAAAAAAAACATTCGTTTTTGGTAAACAATTCCATCTGCCATATGTCAAACAGTTGTTGGAACATTCATTCTCACATCCGAGGGGATAAATGTTCTCATTCCGAATAGATTCGGAGTTAGAGAATTTTACTCCTGGCAGAAAATAATTCCTGTCTAGGCGTTGGGCTGAATATTATAGAAACCACCTGTCTAAATGATGGAAGCGTCATATTGTATACAAAGGCGATAGCAACGTCTTCATCTTCATAGATGACGCTGGAATGAATAACATCAAGCAGCGTTAATAAATTAAATTGAAATTTTAAAGAACATTGCTTTTCATTTAGTATTTTAGTTCACAAACGTCATCTTATATCAGAAAGACAAGTACCTAGCAATGTTCTCCAAAGTTTATTTCGCTATTGTCGATGGTTTTATTCTAAGTGGATGATCTAAAGAGTGATTTCTTAAGCGTATTTTTTTTAAATCGAATAAAACACTCAAATTTGCATCAAATATTCAAAAAAATTTATTTTAATCTATAAATAGGCCTTTGCCATTTAAATTTTGACGACAACTTCATGTAAATGTATTCCGAGGCTACATTTCAAATGGTCCATTCGGAAGGTCCAATTTTGCGTCACTTTTTCGAGCATTCTGTAAGGCTTCAATCGTGTTCGGCTTGTCCAGATAGACTAACGACTTTCCATAACCCCACAAGAAATAATCAAGATTCGTTAAATCGCTTGATCTTGGCGGCCAACTCACAGGTCCATTTCGAGAGATAAGCTGCTCACCAAATTCATCCTTCAACATTTCCATTGTTTCACGAGCTGTGTGGCATGTGGCACCGTCTTGATGAAACCACTTGTCAACCAACTTTAACTCAGCCAACTGGGCGTACATGGCTCGATATAATTCGCCGTTGACCGTAACATTCTTCCACGGTCGTATTTGAAGAAAAATGGACCGATGATGCCACCAGCCCATAAACCACACCAAACTGTCGTTTTTCGGGATGCATCGGTAATTCTTGTGGCTGTTCATCACTCCAGATGCGACAGTTTTACTTATTTACGTATCCGTTGAGCCAGATGTGAACCTCATCGCCTCATTCATGAGCCGTTCTCAAGTGTACATATTTCACAGAGCACGAATTTTATAATATGCAATCGTTGCTCGATTGTAAGTCTTTGCATGATTACATTGACAGATGACGTTTGGACGCCATTACTAACCAGTACTGCCAATATCAAAATCTTAACTCTTAAAAAGTACCTGTTATTATTTGATAACGTGACAGTTTGGCAGCACTGACAACAAATTTTGACATTTGTGCATGTGGGAGATTTTGTGTTTTCCAATTCAAATCAACAATTGCAATCGAATGTAAACATCAATTCAAAAAATTAAATTAATTGCAATGGCAAACAATGGATTTGATGAATGGGTAAGTTGATTCCACGACATAACGATGTGAAATTTAATGATCATATCACCACAGGGTGGTTACATGGAAGCAAAAATCACAAAGCTTGAAGAGCAGTTCGCCAGTGCCAGTGATCCATTCCGCCAGACGAATCTCTTCGCTGGTATCTCTATATTCGTAAACGGTCGAACTGATCCTTCGTCAGATGAATTAAAAAGAATAATGATGGTTCATGGGGGTACCCATCATATCTATGAACGATCACACACCACCTACATCATTGCGTCAAACCTGCCCGATGTGAAAGTCCGCAATATGGATACCTCGAAGATCATCAGCGCACAATGGGTGGTGGATTGTGTGAATGCCATGCGAATTCTGGACTACACAAAGTACCTGCTATACACCAATCAGCGTCAGTCCCAGCCAAGGATATGCTTTAATGTTCAAAAAAAGAAAGAACACGACAACACCGTAGAAATGACGGATGCCGATGAGAAGGAGCAGAAGGAAGTTGCTAATATTCTAAAGGAATTGGAGGAGTTGAATGAAAAAATGAAGCAACCTGAGCCTGAAGCTAAAGTTAAGGTGGAACCAACGACTACAAAAGTAGAAACATTAAATGCGTCTACATCTCGTGTTGCTCGAACAGCTGTAGATCCAAAATTTCTATCCGAGTTCTACAATAACTCGCGTTTGCATCACATTGCAACTCTAGGTGCCGGCTTTAAACAATATATTTCTGACCTGAGGGAGAAGCATTCAGGTGTTTTCTCTGAACGTCAGTCTTTGCGGGAGCGTTTGCCAAAAGTTGAGAACTTTGTTAAGAAAGGTCCGATGGTCATGCACATAGACATGGATTGTTTCTTTGTATCAGTTGGTCTTCGTACTCATCCACATCTACGTGGACAACCAATTGCTGTGACACACTCGAAGGGTGGCAGTGGTGGTGTTCCAGTGCACCCAGAAGCCGACCGAAAAAAAGAAATGGAAATGTTTGCCGAGAAATTCGAGAACCAACTTCATGACAATATTCTATCGGATAAGGTACGTGGGGCTTTTGAGGGAAAAGCTTCTCTCTCTGAAATCGCTTCATGTAGCTATGAAGCACGCGAGAAAGGCATTCGTAATGGAATGTTCGTCGGACAAGCGCTGAAATTGTGTCCAAATTTGAAGACGATTCCCTACGATTTTGAGGGATACAAGGAGGTGGCGTACACCTTGTACAACACTATTGCACAGTACACGCTTGACATTGAGGCGGTCAGTTGCGATGAGATGTTTGTAAACCTCACTGACTTGATCAACGAGTTGCAGGTGAATCCAATGGATTTCGTCACCTATGTGAGGGAGGAAGTGCGTAGCAAAACTTCCTGCCCATGTTCTGCAGGTGTTGGTGCTAATAAGTGAGTAAATTTTGTACTGTTGTAACTATTATAACCGTCGCTATATCTACACAGACTTCAGGGTAGAATGGCCACGAAAAAGGCCAAACCCGATGGTCAGTATCATCTAGAGTCTGACAAAGCAGAGGAATATATGCGCAACATTCCCATTAGAGACCTTCCAGGAGTTGGAAGCAGCACGATGTATACTTTGGAGGAAATGGATCTAAAATCATGCGGCGATCTGCAACAAATCTCACTTTTGAAACTCCAAGCAGTCATTGGAAAGAAGTTTGGAGAAACCCTCTATCAATTCTGCAGAGGTATCGACACTAGACCACTAGTCTATGGACAGGTTTAACTATCTCACTTTACATTCCTTCATTGGTTCTCATTCACCATACTTTCAGGTAAGAAAATCTGTCTCCGCCGAGGTGAATTATGGAATCCGATTCAAAGAGTACTCCGAACTGGAAACATTTCTTCGGCAACTCTGCACAGAGGTGCACACTCGTCTCATGGACATCAAACGAAAGGGGAAATGCATAACCCTCAAGTTAATGGTGCGAGCTAAAGATGCTCCAGTGGAAACTTCAAAATTCATGGGGCATGGAGTGTGTGATCATTTGACGAAGGCGGTTTCACTCTCGGACTACAGTTGCGACTTAGAAACCATCACGCGGACCATACTCACCACAATGAAGGCGTTAAATGTTCCTCCAGCTGAGCTGCGCGGAATTGGCATCCAAATTACGAAACTAAACGAGCCCATTGACGCTCTAGAGAAAAAGGAGAATGTCATCAAGAATATGTTTAGTAAAGTGGTCGAGAAGCAAAAGGAGAAGCCACCAAAGATGGAAGAGAAACTCCCAAAATCCGAAGAGCAAGTCAATGAGCCGGCAAGTTCGTCAAGTTCTTCTGTCAAAGCTGTCGGTGCAACTAAACCAAAGCAAAGAGGTCGTCCACCTATAAAGACAAAAAAAACCACAAATGTCATGGGTATGCTACAAAACGCGGCAGCTAATAAACGATCAGCGCCGATAACATCCGAACTGCCTGATGATATTGATCCATCAGTACTAGCCGAGTTGCCAGAAGAAATTCGCAACGAAATCCTTCGAGATCATGCCAGAACAAAGGCAACAAAGACAGTCGAGCCAGTTCCCAAAAAGCCATCACCTCAAAAGTTGTCAAAGGTTGATGAAGAGTTTCTGTTGGCCATGCCGCCTGAACTGCGGAAGGAGGTTGAAAGGCAAATGGAAGGGGTAACTGTTCAAGAGATTGATGAAGGAAGCAAGCCACATCCTTTAACGCAATTAATTTCTCCCGATAATATATTCCAACAGACAGAACGAATTCAACTTTTGCTAGAATGGGTTAAGAGCTCAACATCGCCTGAGAATTTCGACATCGAGTTGATAAGTGAAAATGCAAAAGAATTTGTCCGAGCGAAGAAGATTCACGAGCTATACGATCCGTTGGCATATCTTTGCAGGTGGGATTATTATTTTTTTTGTGCATTTTTACCGGAAACATGATATCGTTCTAGGATCATCAACCGATTTGGAGGCTGTGGCTGGCACACGGCTTATCATGTTATTGTCGATGCTGTACAGAATCAGATGCGCTCGACGTATGGTAAAAAATTGTATCTGAGCGGGAGGATTGAGTGTGAGAAATGTTCGGCATACCGGAAATAAGATTGAATTGTGTTTGACAAATAAAAACTGTTATACTGTGATGAAGAAGGAAAGAGTTTATAGTAACCCCACTGAAGGTGTGAAAAGAGATTCAAAATTTTGTCCAAATTGTTTTTTTCTAGAGTACGAAAAAATCCGAAGCTGCGATTATCATAAATTCCTATGTTTTGAGGTACCCCGAGTACGGAAAAGTATTTTTAAAAATGTAAAAAAAATTTAAACTTCAAGTTGGTTGAGGTCGGTTTCTATTTGTGCGCGCCACTTAATACGAGGTCTTCCTCTTTTGCGTCCGACGTATGGCTGGGAATTGAAGACACTTCAAGCCGGAGTATAAGTGTTTATTCGTTCTACATGTTCTAGCCGGTGCAGTGAAATAACCCTCACCGAAATAAGCCCCATGGGGGTTTTTATTAAGCCTCGCAAAGGGTTTATTTTCTTTTCGAAATGGAAATAAAAAGTATTAACCCCTGCAGGTGTTACTGCCATTTGAAATTGGAATTCTATAAAAGATTGGTGTATACAAAGTTTGAATGTGAGTGAGCTGTAACCCCTGCTTGGGCTAACTGTTCGATTTGGGATGTGTACGAGTTTGGATGCATGAAAAGGGAATAAACCCCACAAGCAAAAGGCATTAACAGCCGTGGGACTTATTTTCATTTCCAAAAAGAAATAAGCCCCTCGGGGCTGTTTCCTTTTTGTTGGGATTTAAGTCCCATAATGCTTATTTCCACAGGGGTTATTTCACTGCACCGTTCTAGCCCATCTTTACTGCTAAACCCATTTTGCCGCTTCCATCCTATACTAGAAAACTATGACATCCCGTTGATTCCGACCAATGATGTCAACATTTTTTGGTAACGTATGTTTCCGTGAGGTATTTTCTGACCTTGATGGAGCAGCTAGAATTCTCCATCATCATCCTGTACGGACGGACGAGTTTGAGTGGTATACCAAAACTAGACATGGCTCTGTGTATAGTTCGTCTGTCGTATGCGGATTTAAAATCGATGATGGTGGGTATCGACTTCGACTTCTTGGGTATTTCCCAGGATCTGCGAAGTATGAAGATTTTAAGTCATCTCCGCCGGCTGTATAAAAATCATCGCGAATGCCGCAATTTTCGACAGCTTTATTAAGCCTGAGTCTATATATTGCTATCCTCATTTCACTTGGGTTGGATGGTTGATAGTTTACGCCTGTCTACGCCAATATTGAATGGTTCGTTCTGCGGGACAGCGGGAGATTTTTCGTCATCGCCTTTTAACAGTCTTCAGGAGCGGCTCTTCCATGTCCTCGGCGTTCGTTGACTGTGTCTCAACTGCGATATTTCCTTGTTCCTCGCCCTCGGTTTGGCTGGGAGCATCTGCCAGCATTCCTCACCAAACCAGGGTGGGCTCGAGAAACCTAGCATATCAGTTGTGGCTGAACTAAATGCTTGTGGGCATCGTTGCCATTGTTCTTCGACATTCGATGCTGGTGGTGTGTTGTTAATCGAGAGGTTAAGGTATACGCGTTCGGCAAAGGCCTTGGCGGTCTCTTGCGATTGCTGAAATACAGAGAAATTAAATGTTGAAAACATTTAATTTCTCTGTATTTCTGACTTTTTGGCTGCAACAAGGTAGTGGTCCGAGTCGATGTTAGCCCCGCGGAATGTTCGGATACCAAAATACTGGATGCGTGGCTGTTGTCTATAGCAATCAATTCGATTGACCGTTCGTTGATCTCTGTACCTCCGTGTTCCCCAATGGATATCGAGGTGAGGAAAATGTGTGCTGGCTGTATTAGTTGCTGTCAATTAGTGTATTGGTCCAGAAGTGTTGTCTTGTAGGCGCTTTCCGACAATACAGGCAAATACGTTTTTTCTACCTAGCCAAAGCAGCTCATAAAGGTTCGTCTGAGCAACGCATGCCGGATATTCCGTGCCAAGTATTCTGATCAGGATGTTGCTGTTTTTGGTCTTGTTATCAATACTCGCACTTATAAGTTTAGCATGTCAAATTCATTTGGAGGTAAATTAAGCACGATTGCTGATTAGTCAAAGTTACAACGACTGGGCTTCCCCAAGTTAAAGCCAATCAGAGTTGGCCCTCGTTTTATAACATATATAACCTTTGTCTATAAATATTGCGAACGTCTTAATATCTTGCTCAGACACTGATTCAAATTTGGTTTTGAAAATTGGACATGGAAGTGGGCGGATTTAGGAAATGTATACACTTGTTCAGCTTTATCAAACAGAGAGCTACATACCAAATTTCATCTTTCTAGTTCAAATTTTAAGCCCCATAAATCGGTGTTACACTGACGGACGCACAGACAGACATGACTTAATTGACTCAGCTAGCGATTCTGAGTCGACCCAAATTCTTTAAGATACATATATCCATCTCTATGTTACAAACTTTTATATGTGATTGGGTATAAACATTTATTTCGAGTTTTCAGTCTTAGGACTCTATCCCGCCTATACAAGTCTTAATTTGTGTAAATCCTATATATTAAGGCCACATTTCACTTAGCCTAGCCTACCTGTACAACCGTAAATGATTGTCTGTAGAATACTTGACTAAAAAATAAACTTCATCCCTTCCAAGGTGGTTTCCCATTAGCCAAACGTGTCTGCAATTTGTTTTTACTCCCAGTTGATAAATGCGCCTTCGACGACGTTAGCAATTCGTTAAGATTTTCGATGTCTTGAGGGGATTTACTCAAAAGCTGTAAAAAAGCAACAACTTGCATTCAGTTTAACATTCCCTTGACAATGTACTTACCAATTCAATGTACGCTTGCAACTTGTCCACATGAGTTACATCCTCCTGTTCGCGATTGTGTCGACTGGTTTTCGGCGTTTCAAACTGTTCGTTCTCAGCGGTGCTTTGGACATTCTCCATCGAAACAGTTTTCCCACCAAGTTCTCGTGTATTAGGGCTCGTTAGGATTTCCAATGCCTTTTGCCATTGCACCTCCATTACACTGTGAAGTTTCTCAGCAATGTCGGCCCTGGAAATTATATGCAATGATAGGATAGGAGTTCATTGTTAATTTAGTCCACCCACCTCTTAGTCTTATATGAACTCAACTTCATATCTAAATCGTCGATTTTCTTCGAAGCATTTGCCAACTGAATTCGATACAACTCTACTTCCTCTTTGTGCTTCTCTTGTAATAGGTTCAGCTCTTGTTCGTTCTTCTCGTTGATGAGTTCCATTTGCTTAATGGCACGTTCGGCAATCAAACGTTCACGATCTCGGGCTTCTTGTTTAAGGGTGGCTTCGACTTTGTCTAATTGTTCTTGGAATTCTTTAAGTTTCTGTGCGACAACATGTTCTAGTTGTTGCTGGTAGTGCAGCTTCAACCCTTGCCGCTGACTTTCAAGTTTCTTTTGCAAGGTAGCCTAGGAAAATATGAAAATCTTTACCAAAAGGTTGGCTGATTGGTTAAGATCGCTTACCTCTTTCTCCGTTAGAGACGAAAGCTTCTCACTAAGCGATTTCTTTTGCTCCTCGAGCTGGTCGGATCGATTTTTCTGTTTTTGCATTAGTTCCTGAGCTTGTTCCTTGTGGTGCTTGAGTGATTCCAATTGCTTTTCGAGATCCTCACATCGAGATGATGCCTACATTGAATATAATGTGAAAACATGAGATGAGAGTTTTATTTAATTTCTGAAGAGTACCTTGTCTCCGTGATACTCAGCTTTGGCAAGACGATCTTTAAGCTTGGCTACTTCACTGTTAGATAACTCTTCAGACTTTTTAGATTCATGCAGCTTAAGCTCTAACTCCTCGATTTGCATTTTATACAAGCTACTGCACTCGGTTATCCTCCTGCGGGCAAAAATACATTGTTACAGCTGGATAATATCTTACTTAGGGGAAATACCTTGAAAAGCTCTGAAGCTCATTTTCGAGTTTTTCGTTTTTGTCTTGGAATCTAGAAGCCAGGCCCAGTGCTTGGGCTAATTCTTTCTGAATAACTTCATATTTACCACTCATGTCCCGATGGTCATTCTCCAGCTTGCAAACAACTTCTTTCAGTCTCTTTGCTTCTTGCTGTAAGCTAAAAAGTAGCGCACAATTGATGTAAGAAGCAAAGTGTGAAAGGACATACTCCTACCTGGCATTCTCAGCTTGAACGTTGCATAGTGCACTATCCTTCGACTTATCTACTTCTATTGCAATTGATATTCTCTGCTGATACTCTAGCAATTTATTTTGCAACGAACGAATTGTCTTTTCCAAGTGCAAGCGACGATATCGCTCCTCTGTGAGGGTCAAGTTTTCTGGTGCATTTTTGCTCCACATTTCACTCAAACTAATTAGGTTTCCCTCTTGAGCTGGACAAGATCGAGTTCGTCCACCTCGCATTGGCATACGATTTAACACGTTGGGCAACGAAGCTGCTTGCTCCTCATATCCTTGTTCTAATCCATTTCCATTCCACAGGGAGTTAAACTTCCTATCCTCCAAGAAGTGGTCAATCTCCTTAAGTACACCATGGTATTCACCATTACCTCCTGTTGTGCGAGGTACATCTTTTGGAGTCGAATGGCTCAATGTATGTCCACGAGGAAGGGTATTCCTGGACTGCATGTGGGCTCCATTGCGAATAGTCCCATTGGATATTGTTGATATATCCGATGCTGGAGAAAAATTCGTCTCAATATTTGTCAGACGCGTATTAATGTTGTCAAGCTCCATTTGCTGACTTGGCGCAAGGAATTGATAATTATCAGGCACTGTTTGTGGTTGTGGGTCCAATTCCCACTTGGCAGACGACATGGTGCTGTGGTAATCTTCGGTAGAATACTCATTCAGTTTTTTATCAGATAATGTTGTAGATAGGAAAAAGTCTGGCGGAATTAAAAGCAGAATGTCTGTATCATCCGAATCACTCATCTAGTTCAATTTTTTAATTAAATTCATTGAAATTTTATGGATCTTGATACACAACTGCTACTTTGCGGCGAGAGTGTCAACAAAAAATGTTTGATATGACTAGTGCGAAACAGGTATGTTCGGAAACAGGGATGTTCGGAAAAAAATCAATCAGGTAATCCCAAACTTTGGATGACTGGTGCAATTTGGTTTTTGATGATTCTCTTGATAATTTTTTTTTAGTTTTTGAACCGTTTTGAAAACCCTTATTAAAAATTTCATTGGAACACATGATCAAATCCAAAGTTCACCCCATAGCTTTTAAAAGAAAACAGTAGAAAATTCCGTTTCTACTATTACTTCAGTACTTCAATGGGCCTTCGCACACGAGTATGCTTCAACCGGTTGAACCGCGCTTTTTTGATTGTTTGATTGGAAAGGAGGGAGCAAAGTTTGAGAACCAATGGAGAGCAATTTTAATTCAAAATAAAGTGATTAAAGAGGTGAATTTTTCGCAGAAAACCGCTTTTTATTTTTCACTTATCAAGATTTATTTTTGTGAAGTAATGTTTGTCGTTCCACCAAATTGAAACAAAAATTTCCAATGATTCCTATAAGCAGCTTTGGAGATAAAATTTCAATTCCATCATGTATCGTGTTCGAATGATAGCTACAGCTGCACCCTAAGGACCCAGTTCTAGCTATCATTGAACAACTTCATTGGAACACAACACATGATGGAATTGAAATGTCACCCCCATAGCTTCTTATAGGAATTATTGGAAAATTCCGTAACAGTTCGGCGGAATTACAATCATTGCTTCATCGAAAAAAATGTTGGTCAGAGAAAAATAAGAAGCGATTTTTTGCGAAAAAATATGATTAGAAATTAACATATTTATAGATGAGGGTTTTCAATGATAGCTATAACTTTTTTTTTGAATTTGTCTTCATACAAACCATTGTCTGTTAGATTGATGTTATCGTACTCTGTTGTCGATCTTCTCGCTGGGAAAATCTTCTAACATTCAACTCGCAAGTGAGACTCTCTTGCGCAGATATACTAACGTTATTTATAAAGAAAATATAATTTTCATACTCGTCAATCAAAACCCCGGGTAAATTTTATCTCTGTAGAAGTTTTGAATGGAAGGTACAATTTCGAGCAAATGTAACTACGAGTTCAA
The DNA here is from genome assembly GCA_949824845.1 of Rhingia rostrata. Lineage (NCBI taxonomy): Eukaryota > Metazoa > Arthropoda > Insecta > Diptera > Syrphidae > Rhingia > Rhingia rostrata. Next base: position 20,429,256 of record OX463757.1, read on the forward strand.
CCTAGCATGAGAACGCCGTCTTCTTTGTGGAACCTATTGTGTGGAAATGTCAGAAATTCTGTTTTTTTTTCATCCGTGAATTTCACAATTTATCTTGTTTACATTTCTCAGTTGTAGCCAATTTGTGTCATAAAACCAATGGAATAATATTTGAATATGTCTACCGAAGAAATATCAACATTTATAAATAAAATCCCACAGCCCGCTTCAATAAGAAACTTTATCATCAAATCACAGTGGTGTCCCAATGAAATCACCTTACAAATCTTCGATAGCAGCCAATCGAATGCATGGGAAGGAACTATTTCGATCGACGATCTAAAGCAGTCGTCTAATGAATTAGAGATTCCCTACCCTAAATTCTACGATGAGTGCAAAGAAGCCATTACCCACAATGGAGGTGTTGATCATTTTGAATACTCAATAGAAGATGACAAATTCACATTGATCAAGAACGATGAATTCCGTATACAATACCTGGAAGTCGAATTAAACCGTGACCATGATATACAGCAGTCGCTGTTGGTCGATGCAGTTGATTTGATAGCATCTCTACGTAGCAATTTATCTACGATGGAGCAAAATTGTAAAGACATTAAAAGTCTGCACCAAACAACAGCAAACGCACTGGAAAAGTGTTTAGAGGACAAGAATAAAAAAGAAAATAAGCTGTTGCGAAAGTTTGCAGTGCTTCTGAACTCGAAAAAGGATAAAATTGCAGAATTACAAAGTCTGTATCAAGAGAAGGATGTCGAACTGGACGATTTAGGGCTCTCATCTGATCGAAATAAAAGAAAGTCAACGGAGATGATTGGAGATTCTGATAATCATTATGATAATGAATTCATGGAGCCAACCCAGGTCATAACACAACCATTGACTAACTTACCTAAACGGAAAAAATTCAATGCAGATCAAGAGACGATTTCGAGGAGAGTTACTGGTGATGATTTATCCTCAAGGGAAAATTATTTGGAAAAGGATGCGACAGATGTTACTATTAATGATAGTCCAGATATTTTTGACCAATTATAGTAGCTAACAATAACATTTAAGAAGTTCAGCTTAAGAACAGAAATGACAATGACAAGCTCTGTGTGATCTAATTGTAACTCTCCCTCTGATTTGATGATATGTTTACAAATGTAATTCGGTAAAAAATTGTGGTTGGAAGGTCACAGGCCAGAAGCAGGCAACCACTTATTTTTTTCGTTTAAGATTGTGTCAGTTTTTTTTTCTAGACTTAATAGTTATCAATTTCGAAAATACAATTCATGTATCATGTTCATAAGTCTGTTTGTAAAAATATTATTTATTACAAAAAGGAATGTTCATTCGGCCACCTTTGTTTAGTCTTACTATGTGTTTTTAAAAAGTAATAGTTATCATAATAAATGTCTTTTGTCAGTTGGGTATTTTGAGCATAAGTAAAACAGTTTCCTAAACTTATTCCTTTTATTGTATGTGCATTGTATGGCTTTTCCTGATTCATTTGAAGTTTAACATTCTTACCGATCTAAGTTGTGACCTGTGTTCCTTAATTTTGGTTTTTTGATGTTGGGATATGTGAAACAAATTATTGTGAACCTCAACTATTCAAAATAACAAAAAAACCGACTAGAGTTGCGAGGGTTATGGCTTTCACAGGTTGTGTGGACAACCAACGTTGGATTGCTTTTGCCATTAAACGATTTTGGAAGACTTGGTCTTACACTAGGACATTAACATATGGGGGGCTTGTCTGTTGGCAATCAACAAATAATGTCACACATCTGAAAAACATTGCAAAGGTACAAAGGATAAAATGTGTGGGTGCTCCTAGCGTAATGAGAACCACACCAACAGCCGGACTAGAAACCTTCCTTAACCAGCTACCGCTAGACCTGTACATACAAGAATCTGCAGCTCTAAGAATCAGCCATCTCAACTGCTGGAAAACGAACTCAGGAGGACATGACCAAATTCTACACAGATATCTCAGCTGTATCCTCTGACTACATTCTCTTGCGTCTTTTGAAAGAGAGGAGTAGGAGAGGAAGGAAATTGGCACCGAAGCCATATCCATCTACACCGATGGTTCAAAAATGGATGAAGGCGTTGGAGCCATAGTGTTTTCAGAAACACTAAAGCTAAACAGTACTTTCGTCTTCCTGAACACAGCAGTGTATTCCAAGCCGAGATATTGGCAGTAGCAAAGGCGGCCAAAGCGACCTCCATGATGATATATCACCATATTTATTGACAATCAGGCTGCAATAAAAGCCATCTCTGCTGTAGAAATAAAATCTAAGCTTGTGAAGTGTGTTGTCTTGAATAGATAGCTAAATGTTCCTGGCGTCAAACATAATGTTATGCTCTGCTGGGTTCCTGGACACATGAACTGATGAACTGAGGAGAAAAGGAGCTGCCTCCAGCATTGACGAGGCAGACCAGTCTGTCAAACCGACACTATGTGAGATCTCAAATTAAAGGGCGGAGAAAACACTGAATATTAACAAAAACAAGTGAAACTCCCTACCCAAATGTGGAACTTCCAAAAAGATGTGTTTTGAGTATCACAGGAAATCTGTTTCGACTCTAGTAGGGGTTCCTTCGACCCAACTTACTAAAATGCCATAAACTGAAAATGCATCTTATAGATGTAGAGGCTGCGGAAACGAAGGAATACACGAGGATACCCTCCACTTTCTGTGCTACTGGCCACGTTTCAGCCAATTAAGAATGAGAACCTTAGGAAAATACTTTTTCCATGACCTCATGGATCTATACGAAATCCCTCTCTGTAATCTTTTCAGGTTTGCAACATCATCTGAAAGGCTGGAAAGGGGCTAACAACAATGGACCGTAACGGGACACTAAGGAACCAACCACACAAGTAGACCCACAACGTACATCTCAATGGGTCTATATTGACCTGATTGTGATGAGAGAAGACGTACACCGCCTACCTCATCAACCCACTAACCTAACCTGACCTACACTAGGAGGCCAGAAAGAAAATTTAAATCATTTCCAGCCCCAGCACTTAAATTACTCCCACAGCATCGTAGAACAAGACCCAAGAAATTGTAAACTGCACCGGAAGAACATATTGTTCTCTGTTTCTGGAATCAGTTAGCTCATAGTCTTCGATTGAGTAAGTTTGAATGCTTAGACGAAGTTCTCCAAGAATATCGTACTTACTTAAGTGGGGCTACACTTTGTATTTAACCTGGGCCTCAACCAACATGCCTCTCGAACTAGCCCGGTCGTTAGCTTACTGCCTGCAGTTGCACACTTCAAGTTGGTTGAGGTTGGTTTCTAATTGTGCGCGCCACTTAAGGCGCGCGAATCCTAGCCATCTTAAACTTCCAATGCGAAGTTTTATGACTAGCTCTAAGTCGCTGTACAGCTCGTATAGTTCTTGGTTGTATCTTCGTCTTCATAACCCGTCAACTCCAGAAGGACCGAAGATTTTTCTACTCGAATCGACCAAGGATTTCTTCATCCTTTTTGATGTTTCAGCGCCGTCGAGCTGGACTGGGACGATCAGGGTCTTATAAAGGATCACCTTTGTAATTCGAAAGAGCGCTCTACTACTAATTTGCCTTCTTAGCCCGAAGAAACATCGGTGGCAAGAGTATTTCTTCGTTTAATTTCTGACCATATGTTGTTGTCAGAGTTAAAAGCGGAGCCGAGGTAAACAAAGTCCTGGTCCTACTACCTCGAAGTTATATTTGTCAATGGTGACGATCTGTCAAATTCGTCGAATGAACTAAGGATAATAATATCTTAACTCAAGCTTAACAAGGCTGGCGTAAAGGACGGCATTCCCGCCGAGCATTATAAAGAAGGCGGAGATGACTTGGTAAGTAAGTAACACCACCAACTCATAAGCCAAATCTGGTCGGAAGAAAGTATGCCTGAAGAAACATTTTCCCGATCCACAAAAAAGGAGAAGGCGCCAACTACAGAGGCGTAAGTCTCCTTAACATCGCCTACAAGATCCTATCTGCCGTAATATGTGAACGCCTGAAACGGTTTACCAACAACCTGATCGGCACTAACCAGTGTGGTTTTAGGCCAGGAAAGTCCACAACCGATCAAATTTTCACACTTCGGCAGATCTTGGAAAAAAACCAAAGAAGTCCGATACCCACCACCTATTCATCGATTTCAAAGCCGCATCCGACAGCATTTATAGAGTTTTGGTATACCGCCCAAACTCGTCCGTTTGTGTAGGATGACAATGGGGAATTCTCGCTGCTCAATCAGGGTCGGAAACGACCTCACCTACACATTCGATTACAAAAAAGGATTTACGCAAGGCGATGCGCTGTCTTGTGACTTCTTGAATTTGATTATTAAGAGGATTGTGCAAAACTCACAAGCCTACACCAGAGGCAGAATTTTCCAAAAATCGGTGCAACTACTAGCATACGCCGAGGATATTGACATCATTGGTAGGACTCAACGTGATGCCATAGCCACGTTTGCTAGTATAGAGAAGCAAGCGGCAAAAATGGGTTTGGCAGTAAATGAGGGCAAGACAAAGGATATGCTGTCAACACGAAAGGACACACAACATCGACAAATTGGACAGAACGTCACCATTGACAGATATAACTTTGAGGTAAACGGGACTTAGTTCATCTCAGCTCCGCTATTAACTCTGACAACATCTCGTCAGAAATTAAACGAAGAAATACTCTTGTCAACCGCTGTTACTTCGGGCTAAGAAGTAGTAATGCCCTCACTCGAACTACTATATGACCCTGACCATCCCAATCCTGCTCTACGGCGCTGAACCATGGACCGTCAAAAAGGCGGATGAAGAAATCTTTGGTCGACTCGAGAGAAAAAATCTTCGGTCCCGTTTGCGTTGTCGGGCTATGGAGATGAAAATTCAACCAAGAAATATGCGAGCTGTACAGCGACATGCCCCTGTTCAAAAAAAACTCCGCATTGGACGTTTAAGATGGCTAGAACGAATGGAAACCAATTGTCCGGCTCGCAAATTCTTCGATTCCCAGCCAGATGTCGGACGCAGTAGATGAAGACCTCGCCTTAAGTGGCGCGCACAAGCAAAACCGACCTCAACCAACTAAGAGTGCGCAACTGGAGGCAGTTAGCTAAGGACCGGACTAATTGGAGAGGCATGTTAATTTAGACCCAGGTTCATTCCGGACTGTAGGGCCACTTAGGTAAGTAAGTATATAAGACAATTCAATGGAGATGGAAAGATTGCAAACATTTCTTATTCCATTGGTAAAAACTCAAACCGACCAAAGGGTAACATGAATTACCCTTACAAATTTAAATACACTTTGCGCAAACTGAGAATTAAAAATGTTTAACTGCAATATTACTAATGTGAAATAGTTTTCAACCCCCGTTTTGTAGCCTCCTTTAGGAAACAAACGGAGAACAACCAGCAAATTCAAACACGAAACAAACATGGAGTTGGGCTAATTATTATACGACACAGACCTTACCACACTAAGGGAAAACTAGTAAAAAAATACCAAAATCGCTTAGAAAACAAGTCTCTTCGATGAATTAAATAATATAAATTTTTATTTTTAGATTTATATGCTTATAAACAATTAAATATTTTATTTTTGTATAGATAAATGTTCAATAGGTTAACCAACATCAGTAGAATATTTACACGAATTGGCCCAAAAGATAAAATTAAAAATAATACACAAGAATTAATATTTAAATCATAAATATCTCTTTCACTTAAATTGATAACAAACAAAAAAAAAATCGCAGATAAATGAAAAAGAGAAAATATTCTGTATGCATAAATATAACAAAAGAAAAGAAAAATAGCTCCATCTCTATCTCAGAGAACATATAAACGTTAAGCAAATAACAAAGTATGTAGGTATGGCTCCCCTCCCGGTAGACTGATTCCGTAATACATGTATACGCATATAGAATAATTCAAGAGGAATATATTATATAAGATTAGACATAATATAGATTTGTTTGCTTAATGTTAAAAATATTATAAAGTGCTGTCGTTTATCAATATCGGAGAGTTTCCCAGCTCATACTCAAAGCGCAAGCAGGTTCTCTTCTTCTTTTTTCGATGATGATTTCTTTTTACGGCTGTTGTTGGAGGAGTCATCGCTGCCGGGCGATGCAACGGAAGGTAGGCTCTCAGCGGCGGCAGCTCTCTCGGCTAAGAATTTATCAAACTCGGTACTGGTGAGAGTTTCTTCTGGTCCTTCGTTTTCCTTCTGCATTATGGTGAATGGAATGGAGTTGAATTAGAAAATTGAATGTGCAAGTGGAGACAAATCAAAGTAAAACTACTTTATTGTTGGAATGAATGAATTGGATGAATATTTGCAAGAGTGTGCTTGTTGGAATACAACAGATGATGGCAATGAGTGAGTAGAGATGATAGTTAGCAGTGTAATAGTAAAATGGAAATCATATTTTTTTGTTAACATATATCGGTTCAAAGCTACATAAATATTTATTTACAGTTGTGGTATATTACAAGCCTACGTGGTTTAGTCAAATTTACTTTAAAACCCATTTGTGTAAGAGGTTTTTAGGATTCATTTGAAATATGGTAAACTAAACAAGATCGTGTATGCCACCAGCAATACGAAAGCATTCAGAATGTTCACTGCTTCTTCACGGACGGCACTAACCTACCGAAACATTCGATGCCTATAAAGGAGTTAGACAATGTGATGCCTTGTCGTGTGACTTCTTTCACATAATTCTTGAGAGGATTTAAAAAAATTCTAGAACAGTGATCGGCATAATCAAATGATTTAAAGAATCGTGACATTAGTAATCGAGTGATTTGTTTAATCGAATGATCGTTCGAGAAATCCAAAACTTTTGATAATAAAAGGACAAACAAAAATGCGATTTTACTAAAATTGCCGTAATATCTACGTTTGCGATCAACTAGAAATTAAACCCTGTTATAATCCAACACACACAGTAATTGCATTACAATTACAATGCACACGGCAAATTTAATAGTTAACACATGATTACCAGTAGCTTGCCAAACCAATATACTCGTACAGTTCTCGATTCAAATTCAACCCCTCCAGCAATACACGAGAATCTAGATATTAGCTGATATACAACTACTAACATTCACGAGTTCTCGAAAAGCACTCACTCATTGTGCTCTCAATTCATTCGATCAAAGATGATAAAGTCATACAGATGACGCACTGCATACATAGGCTGAATTTTGCACTGCTGCACATATGTTATGCATCACAAACATTCACGATGCTCTTTTTGAGTGTGTTTGCGCAGTTGATGCTTTCACAATGCGTTTTAGAAATATATGCTTTGCATCATAGTAATTTGTTTGCGTTTTGGAACTCTTGATTAAGCAGTAATGCAGAAGTAATGCGTTTTGGAATTCAGCCATACTAATTTGGTCTATGGCGGGTCGTACTGGCGCAGCCCGCTATATGTTTGGATCTCGTTTCTCATGTGTGCACGTGCACACCACCCTCCCGTACCATGAAGCTGGTAAGCTAAAGTTTCTGTTTTTAGTTCTCAATGCGTCATCTGTGTGGCTTTATAAGCTTTGATTCGATTTAAATCACTCGTGATATGCATGCGAGACATGAGATATGAATGACGAATGAAACATACATTCGATTCAAAACAATCAAGATATGCATGTGAGACATTTGCCATGAGATATGAACGACGAATGAAACATACAAGATATAGCCCGTCCCAAAGCAAGAGAAACATCCCAACATGCGCAGTAGCATGGATTTAAGGGATATTTTCTCTTTTAAGGTACTTTTGATCGCACGAAATTGTTAATGCTTTTTTCTACTTTATCTGCGTTCGTGTGAAGACCTGCGTGTCCATGCACAAAGTATAACGGAAATTTCATTTCAACCCTTTTTAATAGTTACTCAAAACTCTGGCTTTCATTACTAAATGAGAATTAAAATGAAATACGAAAATAATGTATGGCGCTCTCAATACAGTCGTAGGATAAAAAGAAGAGAATACAAGTCACACTCACAACTCACAAGACAAGAGACAACACACAAGCACAACGTGTAAGAAAATTGAAAACGAAATCATTCGAATGATTTTGGGTGAAGAATCGAGACATCTCGAGATATTCTCATGAATATATCGGTATATAATCGATTCTTTCATTCGAATGCGCCCATCACTACTCCAGAGCCAACACCAGCCAAACAGCCAAAAATCGGTGCAACTATAATATACGTCAACGCTATTGGCATCATTGGAAGAACTCAACGTGATGTCTTAGCCACGTTTGCTAGTATAGAGAAGGAAGCGGCAGAAATAGGTTTAACAGTAAATGAAAATAAGAGCAAGCATATGCTGTAAAGGACACACAACAATGACGAATTGGACATAACGTATCCATCGACAGCTTTTACTTTGAGGTAGTAAGGGAGTTTCTCTACCTCGGCTCCGATTTTAACTCTGACCACGACATCTCGTCAGTAATTAAGCGCAGACACTCGCCAATCGCTGTTTCTTTGAAAACTTCTTATAGAAGAACATGATCCCATGATCATCTCAGTGTTCTCTTACGGCACTAAAGCATAGACCATATTCAGTGAATGAAGGAATATCCTTGTTCGTTTTAGGCGAAGAATTTTTCAGAAAATTTTCGGATCGTACGTTGACGGACATGGAGATCTGTAGATCCAATAAATCCAGCTAGACGCTGACACAAGTAGAATCCAACCTTAATTAACTTAAAATACGAAACTGCAGCGAGTAAGCTGGAGAGCAGATGAAGCATGTAAGTTGATGACTAACTTTATTCCGAACTGTAGCGCCAGTACGTAAGCAACTATAGAAGTGATAATTCGAATCGGAACTTAATTTGCTTTCGAGATATCCGTTGGAGAACAAAATAAAAAAAAACATACAATCGCAACAATTCCTTATCGGACAACATAGGAGGAAACTCAACGAAAAACTATCGAAAATTGTTGACTTAACGCATATCGCCGATGCGCCTTTATGTGCGAGATGTAGAAATAAGAGAAACACTTCTTGCAAATGGATACCTCGATAGAACTGAACGTCTTCGCAAGCTGTACAAGGTCACTCTTAGGGAGCATTTATACCTTAGTACGGTCAGCTTTCTGGCCTAGAAGTACTCTGATAAGGTATGATGTGAACAAAGAGTTCACAGCGACTCCATTGTTGTATGCGTTATCAGCGCTCCTCGAGAAGTCTGGTCTTGTATTGCGTTTAAGAATCGTTTATGTGCTGTTCGCAATTCGGGAGGTTCATGCGGATTTCGCTCAAACCGTCAGGATCATGGTGGTAAAGGAATTCAAACTAAAGACTGTTTTTTCAGCTTTAGCGACTTTACCTGTCGCTTAGGGAGCTTTGCAGACATGACGCAGGATCTTGCCGTCAACATATGTTGACAAAAAAGTGTTATGCCGGGCTCTCGGTTGGCATAGGCATTATGTCCATTCGAGATGGTCGCTCGACCAATCATACATGACCATTAGCTCGCGGTATCTTTTCTTGGCATTTTCTTCCTCATTTAGTCCCGAAGCATCTTTCCATTTTTTGTTGCAAACATTTACTTATAATTTTTTTGTTTGGGTCTCTCATGGCTTAAATGTTTTTCGTATAAATATTCTTTCGCTCAAATAAAAGCACCGTCTGCTTTGACAGTAACGTCGATCAGCTTTAGACAGTAGCTGAAGTATATCGATGAAGGCCGCTACAAGTTGATTAACTCCTAGAACTATGTCAATACAGATGGTTGATGGTTGTACTTAAATTATAAATTTCTCTACTAATAGAATTTCTCAATTTATGAAGCCTCCTCCGAGCACAAATGGATTTTTTTCCATTACAAATTTTCTAATAATAAACAACTTTTTAGTAGCACAACAACTAATTTACACTCAATACACCTTACTTACAGAGTTGCTTAACCACGCCTCCATTTCATCGAATTCACTCTCTTGTGGTGGTAGCTGGTAAAACCATAATAATATAACATAAACAAATTATTTTAAAATAAAAAAAAATAAAAAGAGACGTAAATCATTACAATAAGCGAATTTACAGTAGCAGACAGAATTTTGCCGAAAATAAAATAAACACCACAAAAAACCGAAAGAATATAAAATCGCTTCTCAATTTTTTTTGGGAAACCAAAAATTTAACTTCACGATAAAATTTAAAGAAAAAAAAAATGTCTGCTTACTTTACTTACCCCCTCCGCGGGTAATTTTTTGAACGGCGACGTCACGCTACCCGTTGTAGCTTCTACCGTTGGAATGTCTTTCAAAAGGCCCGTTTTACTAGAAAATAAAAAAAAGAAATTAGTCCTCGAAAGGCCTGCTTTATGCGAAGGAACCTACCTAACAGTTTCGGAACTTTGCTTTCGAGATTGTGCCAACATATCGAATTCATCTGCAGGTGCTGGTACTGCTGGGGTTTTAACTGCTGCTGGTGTGGACACAACATCGGCAACCTTTGGTGAAGATGTGGTTCCCAATTCTGGAGAAATGTCGATGTTGTGCAGATTTAAAAAAAAGTGTTCTTCATGTTTGTAATTTGTGATTTATTTAGAGGTACTTTTTTAAAATCTATACACCCATTTCAGAAGTCCAATGTTTAAAAGGATGGTTCACCGAATTTTACTTTAAATAAAGCTACCATTTCCCAAAGGAGTCTGTGCAAAGTAGTGCAATTTTATTGGAATCAAATATCATCGAAATCACGGGCTTCAACATAAGTCAGCAAATATACCTTTAGTTTGTCTGGTTAATGGTAGCTTAAAGAACATAATAATTTAACACAATTCACTCAACAAAGTCATGTAGGTGAGTTGGTCGTTGAATCTTTCTTTTTAGTGATGGTACATCCTCTTTGGGTCTCCGTAAATTGGGTGCATTTCGACGTTACGCTTCAATAGTACTGCATCGCCCTTTTCTATTGTTATCTCTTTTGACGTTCACCATCTTCATATCTCTTCCCTTTTTATCACGATCTCTAATTTCGCCTATCACCCCCTTTTATTACGAATGCTGAGTAACTCTTCTCTGATATATCTGTAGCATAAAATAAATAGTGTTGCATAGCTGCAGTTTCATTGGCTCGGGTACCAACCCAATTTTTTTTGACCTGAAGATCAATTTTCATCCACCAAACTTTTGCTCGTAATTTGCGTTTCATCACGTTAATCCCGGATGACCTTCATGTGCCAAAGTTTATGACATTTTAACGAGAAGTTTCCGGGATACGAATATTTCGAAGTAATTAATCGCCAGCGATACACAACTTACATCGAAACAATTTCCACCCAATTACCTAAATTAAAGCCTATTCTGTTTTCACATCGTCCGTAGCAGATTCATCTTTAATTTCGGAAATTTGTTTCCCACAGAAACCTATATACAAGGTGGGCCAAAAGAGATCACCCTATTGGAAGGTGCTCTTATTTTTGCATATGGCCGCCAATATCAAATCTGCTTCGACATTTGTGGACTAGACAGATGTACAATACAAGTGAACAAGCCATGTATCGCAATATGTACTTCCTCAAGCTTTTCAAAAGCCAAAAAACCGAAAAATTTCCGACTGGGAAGATTTACGGCTTTAGTTCTGGCACGAGTTTTATTGTGAATGTTTTTATCCAATACTTACGCAAAAAACCTGTTGAAACAGCTTCGTTGGTTAATCGTTGTATGGGGGCTTTTAGGGAAAGTAATGCAGAATATCAGTTTTGAGATTCGCTGGAAAACAAGTTTAAGCCATATAACATCGACGTTACCAGGTTCCATCAATTCTTCCCTCTGACGAGCTAGGTCATATCTTGCAAATGCACATACAACACCCTTAAAACGGAGACGTGCAGTTTGGCGTCGGGCCACCGGAAATAATTTTGGTCTGTAGTCAATCAAGTGTTTCTCTAAGTACCAGAATGTGTGCTCCTTACTTTAACCGTTTTAGTACGCAGTTGCCATCGAAGACCTTGAATGTTGCAAATGTTGTGCAGTTCAGTCACAAGTAATTCGGCCCTAGCGAGGTATCCGTCGTAGCGGAAACTTCTCCGATTTTGTACGATTCGGAGGATTTATCTTCAATGTATTGTTCTGAAAAGTTGTTCGGAATATTTCTCCGACATTTCGTAACGCATCGCGGCGAATTGCGTCGACATGCGTTCAGATGCATTTTTCGTCCAACTTTTGACAACCGGCTAAAGGCTAATTGTGAGGCACGGCGAAAGCTAGACATCCTCGGCAACAGCGGCGATGTTCTCTGCACAACGGGCGCTCCTGGGCCAGCCACTCTTGGCAACGTCTCTTGTGGTCCCATACTCAAGGATGGTGGCCAAAAGGGGCAGTGTTTCCGCAGTAGGTGTCGGACGGCCGGTGAATCGGCTACGAAATTCTCGCTGCGCCACTACACTAACAATACAGACGAATTGTTACGAAAAAAAAATAGACACGATTATTCCACGTTCTTGGGGAGTAGCGATACTTGGCTTGTTCACTTAACATCTTTCTAGTCCACAAATGTCTAAACAGATTTGACATTGGCGGCCATTTGCAAAAATAAGAGCATCTTCCAATAGGCTGATCTCTTTTGGTCCACCTTGGACATCGAATGGAATTTGAATTTGAACGAAGTATGCGTTGCGGAAAATCGTCCGCTTCGACGGATACCTAGCTTGAGCAGATTGTGTGTGTTGTTTTCGATGAAATGAAATATTTGGCTATAAGTGTTGCTCTTGGATGTTTTTCAGATTTTCGCAAGAGGTAGGACAGTCAAAATTGATTGGGTTTTGTCACTTTCGGGATTTGAAAAAGTGACCAGTAGTCTAACGCACTAGGTAGGCCACTGTAGTTGTCCATGTGGTCGTATATTATCCTATTATTTGGACCAAAAGTTGCACAAAACACATTCCTAGGATTTTAATAGTACAGGTGAATAATTTGTAAGCCACGTCGCCTGGCTAAGTCATTCCACGAGAAAATTTCACACAATACTTAACAAAAATTCCATGATAGTATGATACGATTCACCATTTATGCAGCAATCCCTACCTAAAAATTGTACCTCCAAATAAATCACCTACTACTTACCAAACTTAGAAAACTGTGAGGATAACAGATCCGCACCACTAGCCGTATCACTGAGATCGATTAGAGAATCTTTTGCTGGATCTTTAGCTGGAACAAATCAATAAAAAAAAAATTTTCGCGAACACAAACAATTTGAGGTTCATTTACCTTCTACAGATGCAGTCGGTACACCAATAGCTGCACCCAAAATAGCCGATGGAGATGCCGCAGCAACTGTACCATTGGGAGCACGATTCTTCTCATATCTCTGATGACGCAAGAATAGATTATTCAATTCATCGTTTAGTCGCAGCAACTCGGCGGTGATTTCATCATTGCTGATGCGCCCAATCAACTCGACGATTCGGCCTTGCATTTCTCTGAAAGGAATTATCTGTTTTAGGTTTGTTTTGCTGATGACACATTCTTTAGGAATGTTTATCACTGATAACATAATTTGTAAGAAATTTGAACCAGGGGCATGGGGGAACTAATTACCGCTGATAATATTAAATTGAAATTTGTATATGTGTATGACTATGTAAACGTAAAAAGGGTTTCGCGGACTTGCTTCTTGCTTCTCTAACCATTGTGAATATGAAGTTACACAATTGGCACAACAAATGGGACTTTTCCGTTTCCAATCAAATTTTTATATTCTATGGCGAGAGGTGGGGCAATGAAAACTCCTTTGGAATTAAAACCGGGTGCAAAAATGTAATAATGCGATAAAAACCGAAATAACATGAGTGATGACATGCCATTTGAGAATAAAAAACTATCAATCAACATTTGTTTCCTCAAATTACAAAGCAATGTTATGCGCTACTCACTTGCAAGTTTGTGTTAAATCGTTTAGCAACTTGTAATCCTCTGGGTCCTCTTCGCCTGGCTTCAACTCATTAAGCATTTCGCCCAAAATCGACATACTAAAGCCGACCACTTCGAGCTCTGATTGTAATTTTGTCGTCTGTTCCGGGGTTAACACAGCAGGGCCACTTACCTATTAAGAAAGCAAGCAAACTTTAAATGAATTCCGCCTTCTAACACAAATATTTGTTTATTTCATACAAGTACACCCGGAGCTGGACCAACAATATGCTGTGGAGATGTCGGTTGATGCTGATGCGCCACCGGTGGTGGTTCTGGAACGCTCTAAAAATCACAAAATCAGTCACAAATGCAATAAATCAATTGGAAAGCCTACCCTTTGGGGTGTATAAATCGGTGCCATTGCATCCAAATCAGTATTGGGGAATTCAATTCCCTTGTTCTTCAACTCCATATACACCTGGCTGACACCATTCAACTCGGGCTGATTCTTGAAAGCATCCGCCCAGATTTGAATTAAACTCAAAACTTTCTCCTGCACGATAGCTGGTGGATCGTTCTTTGGTCCAATCAGCTTGACCAACTCTTGAATGAATTCTTTCTGGGCCACCAGAACATGAAACGCTTTGCCGCAATTTTTAACACATGTCTCCAGTACAGTCAGTGTGAACATGATAACTTGATTGTTTTTGCCAGCATTTTGAGTTAGGCGCCGTCGGATGGCTTTCATGGCATCGCGTGCTGTATCGGAAGACTCGTTTATCATGTCACATATCTCCATGTTGAGAGCCCAGTTCTCTGAGGCTAATGTTGCATCGGTTGCTTGTTCTAATGGGGAAGAGATTAAATTTCAAAAGTAATTTAAAAAGATAGCGTTGTTATATATTCGGCTGTAATCTATAATTGTAGGAAGGTTAATGGCTGTGAATAACCTGTAGACAAAATAGATGAATCGGCTTCCGAATAAATTAGTGTCAACAATTTAGTAAAACGATGATAGAAATTATTGCTATCGGTCACGTTTCATCTGAATGCGTTTGTCGGCAATTGGTGTAATGTATTGCTTCGTACCTTCTGACCTCTTCCGCAATTTGATAATATGTGCTGAGAAAAGTAGCGCTAGGGATACGAGTTGATTACTTTATTGTTCCACAGAAGAATTATCACATTATGGAATTGTTCGAGACACTTATCAGCGCCATTTGGGGAATAGAATGAAATGGACCGAAAATTCGGTGATGTGATATTGCAATATCTTCCACGGTCTGTGCTTAAGTGCGTCGAAACAGCGACAACGAATACAGAATCTAACAGAAGTCTTATGCTGCTCATACCTCTGCCAAAAGCGTATCTCTGAGACTAGTGTTAAAATGTCTTAATGATATGAAAATTAAATATTTGCCGGGTTTCACCGGCTAGAAACACATCGTAATGACAACGCTTCTAGTGAGGACGTGAGGCTCACTTCAATGTCATTAGTATTTAGAAACTAAGGAGGAAGCAGTATACCAAAAACAACAACATAATCCACGATAGATAGAAATTCAATACCGAATACAAGGGATACCGGGTCTATATAGAATCAGGTGGTGGACGTGGCCCAACCCCTTGTCGTTCGGTGAGATACAAGTACATCATGTTATAGGGTCCGTTAAGTAGTTGCTATTTCGTTTCGGAGTTTGGCATATGGACTGGCCCAACACGGGTGGGAACCGAAAGTCATTATGACACACCATCGAAATTGCGGAGGAAAATTCGTTCCCATTTGGCTCTCTGCGGGGGACTATTCCAGGTGAACAACTGACAAGAAAAACTAACACTGAGACCAATTCCAATCCTGCGGGATATCAGCCCGTATACCATTATCTCCACAGAAAAATATCACACATACTGATCCCAACAGAAATACAAGTTAAGTCGACTTCAGACCAAAATTACCTTCTCTGCCCTGACTATGAACGAATTTATCGATTTCAGCATTTATAGAGACGAACTATACAGAGACATGTCTAGTTTTGGTATACCGCCCAAACTCGTTCGTTTGTGTAGGCTGACGATGGAGAATTCTCGCTGCTCCATCAGGGTCGGAAACGACCTCACAGACACATTCGATACCAAAAAAGGATTAAGGCAAGGCGATGCGCTGTCATGTGACTTTTTCAATTTGATTCTTGAGAGGATTGTGCAAAACTCCCAAACCAACACTAGAGTCATTATTGTCCAAAAATCGGTACAACTACTAGCAGATGCCGACGATATTGACATCATTGGTAGGGCTAAACGTAATGTCATAGCCACGTTTGCTAGTATAGAGAGGGAAGCCAAAAATGGGTTTAGCAGTAAATGAGCGCAAGACGAAGTATATGCTGTCAACACGAAAACACACACAACATCAACGAATTGGACAGAACGTCTCCATTTGAGGTAGTACGGGACTTTGTCTATCTCTGCTCCGCTATTAACTATGACAACAACATCTCGTCAGAAATTAAACGAAGAATTACTCTTGCCAACCACTGTTTCTTCGGGCTAAGAAGGCAATTCAATAGTTTCGGTCCCGTTTGCGTTGAGGGGCTATGGAGACGAAGAACTATACGAGCTGATCAGCGACATGCCCCTGGTCAAAAACTTCGCATTGGACGTTTAAGATGGCTACATGTCTACATGTCGAACGAATGGACACCAATACTCCCGATCGCAGAGTCTTCGATTCCCAGCCAAACGTCGGACGCATTAGAGGAAGACCTCGCCTTAAGTGGCTTTTAGGACCGGGCTGATTGGAGAGGCATTTGGTTGAGGCCCAGGTTCATTCCAGGCTGTAGCGTCACTTTAGTAAGTAAGTAAGACCTGATTATGAACTTCATCCAAGTCCCTGTTTCATTGGTTATCTGTGAGCATATAAAGATCTGACCTAGCACGCCAGATAGAGGAATCTATGGAACCTGGTAACCTCGCTTATACTTGTCTTCTGGGGAATCTAAAAATTCATATAGTGCGTTTATCGCTCCCCAAATCCAAAATAACTATCCCCCAGTGGCACTTTTTCAACATTTATCCGAAAAGTTTGTCTAGAAGATAGCAGCCTTGGCGATTTTAACGTTCACAACTCCAATTGGCTACGGCAATCGAACAGAACGGACATTCCTGATGATCATAACAACGTTGAGAACATCTTAGATCCATTTCTCACATCAGATCAAGAAAATTACAAGATCACAATTTCAGATAACTCTACCAATATCGATGCTTGGTAGTTCCATAAAACTCGTAGACGAACTTGTACCAGTTCGTCTACGAGTTTTATGGAACTACCAAACAACTAACTGGGACAATCTACGTGACTTAAGGTCTCAGACAAAGTGAAGTCAATACTTGCGCAGAAGCGGTATGAGATCATTCTTCTAGGTATCGGCGGATTCCTCCATCCGCTTTCATGCAGTCCATGCTACAGCGTGGTAGAACAGGATTGGATCTTGTATAGGATCTCCTTAGTAATTCGAATGACGGCTTTTAGTAGTAAAGCCTTCACAATCCAAATCAACATTCGTTATGGGCTGGACATTTTTATTCGTAAAATTGATATGAACCGACTTAAGGTAATTTAATTTAATTTTCCATTTCTGGGTCCAAACCGAAGTATAGTCTTCACTTTCTGGCAGATCGCTGGTATAAATGTTATAATACAGGGCCGAGGACACTGACTTGTGGTATACCAGAGGTTCGATTTCTCTCAGTCTTGAGTACTCACCCTTTTGCTTAACTCTACAGAATCGATGTGAAAAATATAACTCCTGAATTTCAAGAATTGCTTGGGTAGAAGAATTTGCAATGTATTGATCTGTCCTTTATACCATATTTTATCGAAAGCTTGTGCTATATGAAGGAATATAGCTGAACATATCTTCTCCTCATAAAATGCTTTTTAGGTTCTATCTGTTATTCGATGCACCTGATCAATTGTGGTGCTTGTTTTTAAAACCAAATTTGTGATTATTGCAACAAAGGTAGTATCGATATTGGCCGGTAGGAATTGACTTCACTAAGTGGTTTTATCGGTTTCGGTATCATAATTACCTCCACCACTCTCCACATGTTGGATACATATCTTATCCTAAATTTAGCATTTATAATCTGCGCTTGTTTAAACCTTTTTTCGAGAATTGGCTTCGGATCTCTCCTGTTACCAGAACAAATCCCTGTGCCTTTGGTTTATTTTGGTGTCCTCTTTTATTCTTTATCTAGTTCTTTCACGGTAACTAGTTTACAAAACCTCTTCATACAATTCTTCCGTTCCTAGTAAAGGATGATTTTTTAAGAGTTAAGTTTTTCAGGTTGGCAGCACTGTCGATCATCTGTCGTCATCCGTCGATCTGTCAAAGTGAAAAGCTTACAGTACACTCTGCCATATAATCATGGAAAGACTTGCAAGCAAGCAACGATTGCAAATTATTGAAATTTTTATCAAAATTCGTGCTCCGTGAAAAATGTGCAAATCTGGTGTTTTACCGAAAAATTGTGTTCAGCAATCTGGCTCAACGGATACGTAAATTACAAAACTGTCGCATCTTTACTGATGAACAGCCACATGCCATACAAGAATTGCCGATGCATCCCGAAAAAAAACGACCGTTTGGTGGGGTTTATGGGCTGGTGGTATCATCTGTCCAGACGACAAGAAACGTTACCGTCAACGGCAAACGATATCGAGCCATGACGCGACTTTTTTTTGTCCAGTTGGGTGAGTTGAACTTGGTTAACATGTGGTTTCATTTGTTGAAGAATGAATTTGGTGAGCAGCTTATCTCTCGAAATGGCACTGTGACTTGGCCGCCAAGAACATGCGATTTAACGCCTCATGGTTATTTCGTGTTGGGTTATGACAAGTCATTAGTCTATGTGGACAAGCCGAACACGATTGAAGCCTTACAGGATAACATAACACGCGTAATTCGTGGAATACAGGCCGAAATGCTCGAAGAAGATACGCAAAATTGGACCTTCCAAATGGACCATTTGAAACGGAGCCGTGGACAACATTTACATGAGGTTGTCTTTAAAACGTAACTGGCAAAGGCCTATTTATTTATAAAAAAAAACTACGCTTTGCGCAGTTACCTTCTGTCTTTTTAACAAGTGGAATGTGTGTGATTGAAATCCAATGCCCTCGCTGAACATGTGTTAACACTCGATTAACACCATACCACCATTAGATCATTCGCAACTGATGTGCTAGGTTTCTCGCGCTTGCCAGCAAGAAGCCCTTGGTTTAATGAGGAGTGACGACAGATGCTCGAAGCCAAGAACGACGCCTACAACACAACGCTGCAGGTGAAGACCAGAGCTGCCATTGAATGAACCGCCAAAGGCAATGCAGGAGGGATAATCATCTTCTTAGTTGCTAAGCAAAGTGTGTGTTCTAAACTAATATCATTTGTAAGATGGATAAGCCTGTTTTGAGAGTCTCGTTTTAAAGTTATCTTATCTGCTAAGCCGACCAATTAGATTATCAAATATTGTTTTGTCGCTTGGTGCCCTTGATGTTTGTCACTTTTTGAAGCTCATATCTCCCCTGCAATGATTTGACAAATGTTTTTCTTGCTGAAGATCCAATGTTTTCGACTAATATTTTCTTCAGCGATGAGGTCCAACAAATAAGCTAAATTGCCGTATATGGACCGAAGAACAAAAACCGTGTGTTGTGGTTAATGGGCCGGTGGAATCATCGGTCCGTATTTCTTCAAAAATAAGGCTGGCACCAAAGTTACTGAGACCTAGACAACATTTGATTCCAACAAGACGGCGGTACTTGTTATACTGCCCGTAAAACAATGGACACGTTGAGAGACCGTTTCGGTAAACGAATAATTTCATCCTTCGTATCAGTGGCCAGCAAGATCATGCAATATCCGACCGTTACACTTTTTTCTTTATTGCAACGTTAAGTCTAAGGCGTTTGTGGATAAGCCAGCTAAGATTGAATCATTAAATGCCAACATTACCCGTATTATTGGTGAGATACCGACGAATATGCTCGAACGCGTCATCGAAAATTGAGAAGTCCGCAGGGACGAGCTACTGCTCAGTTGCGGCCAACAATACAAATTATTATTAAAAAGCGACTGTTAAGGATGGTTTGTTAGATTCCTATCAAAGATTTCCCGATATATTTGATTTTTTTATTTTATTCCTGCCCCTTGACCAATATGTAGGTTTTCTTCTTTAGTGGTAAATATTTGCAGGTTATTTAATTTATTTTTTCATATCATTTTGTACGGATTTATTGTCGACTTGTATCCAAACGAATAAGAATGTAGCTCACCTCAGATTTACATATATTTTGCCAATCTTTGTTTATATTTGAACGTTTGTATATTAGGATCATTTTTATGACAAGGCTTAGTACATGCTTATATAATTTGCCAAATTGTCTTATCTCGATAGGTACAGTCAAAGTGCGTGAATGTCGTTGGTATTTTATTAGTAAACAATAATTTAAAGAACGATGAAATAAATCATTAAATTGTGCAGTCGAAATCAATGTTGATTTCGAAAAAGCCATAAGTTTGATTGAATTCAGTGTTTATCCAAGTGACTACGTCATCCGAACCACACACCTGTTGCAAGCTGATAAGAAGTGATAATAAATAGATATGTTGTTCCACTGAATAAGTCGAATTAGATTTATAATGGGCGACCACCTGTTCAGCTGCAATACATTTTAATTCCGACTAGTTTGATGAAAAACAATTGATTGCAATTGCATTTTTCCAGGTATCGATTCAGCACAAAAAATCCAAGAATCATCGATGTACTTCCAATAAAATACCATTGAGTTAAAGAATTAACTCCAAACGTACACTTTAAGACCGCTCACAGTAATGAGACGAAATTTTATATCCGAGGTGTAATCAAAACCAGTTCAAGCTGTTACGTAAACAAATTGCTCCGATTACCAAAGCTTGCGGAGAAAATCTATCCATAATATTCCATTACGCTACACATTGGATGTTCCCATATGAAAATAAATATTAATTATGGTGTTTCAGCCTTTTTTTCTTGTTTTTCTATCTTTTCAATTGAAAGATCGATTGTCACTGTAAGCCCTCTCTGACTAGGTCGAACTGATGCACACACATATATCTGTTTGTGATTCCAAAAAGACCTGTATGCGCTGCGGTGCTGACTAATTAGAGTGACGAATGTTGAATGGTCTTTTCGTTATCATAATTCATCAAATTTATATGGTAAACAGACGAAGAGAGAATGGAAGGTGATGATGATGATCAGTTGTTGTGTTCCGGCAAATTGTTTTTGTCATTGGAAACAAAATACATATCTACTTATCCACCTGAGTCTATATATACAAACGAAAACTAATGCGACTGATCTGAAAAATCATAATCAGCCAGTTCAATTGCACTGAACATAGATAAAACGAATCGCAAAAATTAATTGCGACCACTCAAATGCCGACAAATTTTGCAGAAAACCGTCATTTGTATGACAAAAAAGAAAACCCCTTCTAGACGGGTATATACATATGAAAAGCCAACAAAAAAAATCGTCGTCGTTAGCAGACCGAAGAAATCAATTGCACGAAACAATGAACACAAAGAATGAATTTCTGCAATTTATAGCGCTCATGATAAATACAAATCAATTAAAGACACGATAAGCTTATGGGACAGTTTTTTGGGAGTACTAAAAAGAGTTAATTTAATTACCAATTCTTTGTCCAACTGGGGTGGAAAAAGGGTTTCCGCCCAAACCACCCACATTGAAAAAGGATGCCATATTCTGCGGTTTCTAGTTAAGCGCCTTTGTTTGCACAAGTTACAAAATTTAATTTCACTATTAACAGCTTTCTCGAAGACGCGAACAACAATAATTTCACAAATGAAATAATTGGGGAAAACAATACTTTTCTTGTTTTGAAGGGGAAGAACGCAGCGGTGACCGAGCTGGAAAAAGATTCAAACGTCAAGTAAATTTTATTTTCGCTTTTGGTGTAGCAAAGGAAAACGTCAAAATCTGTTTGATTTTCATTTCGATTTGTGGAACTTAAATCAGTTGGTAGGGTGACCAGCATATGGGATGATAAGTTGATTTTTTAATTTAAAAATATGAATGCGGGTCACATTGGCCGCGTTCCGCATTTCATACTACCTACGTTCTCACTGGAGCTGATATGAGCATATTTCCAAATTCACCAAAAAGGTGTTCTAACTAACTGTTCTCACTAACTTTTCGAATTATATTTCAGAACTTGCTATGTTTCCGAATTTCCTGTGACAGTTCATAGTTGACATTTATATTGTAAACAAACAAAAAAAGTCCACGTAAGATAAAAAAAATTTAAAATCCTTTAAAATGTATTTAAACAACTTAATATGTAGTTAACTCAATAGAATATATTATGTTAAAACAGTGATTCTCGTGTTGCTAAAAAAAAATAGGGATAATTTTATGGCAAATAATATCAACTAAAAGATTCGTCGGGAAAAATAGAGGAAGCCGAATATGCAAGACTTCGATTCCGATTTTCATATGTTGTCGACCCTGGAATTATAATGGAACACTCCGAGGAGATTCTGACCGAAATGAAAGCCGCAATGCAGAGCAAATTATGTACTATAACTTGTTTATAAATAGCAGACTCGAAAAAAAAACATTTTTACAATTGCTCCTCCTTTTTTTTTTTTTGTCATATGAATTCCAATTTGACATTTTAGCTGTTCCATTCTAATGAAAAAAGGTTTGTTCGTTCTTATTTTTTCATATAAGAAACCAAATTTCCCACCATTTTTCAATTGTGATGGTATTATCACATTACGGAAATTAGATTTTGTATGGTAAATTTAATCGTATTTGCAAAATGTATGCCGAAATGAGCTTTTTTGCTCTGTTAGAACGTAGTATAAGGCCGTGTGTCAATTGCGTAGAAACATAATATGCAGGTAAAACTTTATCCACTGGCTAATTTTTGACATTTCTGCAGGGGTAAAACAAATTGAATTTTTGCTGTTTCAGTTGGATGAAATGGGATTTTATTTTAATACTATATTCAATAATTAAAAGAATTAAAACAAGTAAAGCATCCATTCTTACAAACCCATTTATAGTTTATTTTTAAACGATATTTTGTTGTCAAAAAAGTAAATGTTCTTAATAATGACGATTAATCCACGAGTGTGCATTCCATCTCTCTCACTCCTCAAGAGGTATACCAAATGTTAAAAATTAGCCACTGGATACATTTTAGCGAGCTGTTGAGCAGGTTAATATTTTGAAAAGTCTTTTCACCATACTAATGTCAAAAATTATCCAATGGCTAAAATTTTAACGCAATTGACAAACGGCCGAAATGCGATACTCGATATCTGAAAAGGTGAAGCCAAATGTCCAAACTCAGCTAACAATTTCGCTTCGTTCATTACAACGTCATAATTTTACCACGTTTACGACTACTTTCCGACGTTACATGAATACCCCATTTATGTCAGATATAGCAATTGATATTGTCTGAATGTCTTTATAAGATATATTATAGAAATTCCTTTCGTTTGGCCAAAATCGACGTTTTTTTCTGAGAATGGGCATGAGGGTATTTAAAAAAAACATTTATTCCTGTCTTAAGGTATGAAACAAAGAGCTTATATCTCGCCTCAACCGTTAAATTTATGAAGACTCAATTATTGTACAAACTCATTCAGTAACCAAATGCCATTCCTATTTCCAAACAAATCTACTACAATCCAAATCTCATTTTGACATTCACGTTTTTCACCGCAGACAGTTGTCGTTCCTGAATATCTCTTGGCAAGTCGCTGGGGCTGTCGAAAAAAATTCATATCTTGTGTGAAAGCGATTTAAAGTGTAAAACTTAATTCACATTCTAAATTAACAATGGCGTGTAATGCTAGCAAGACTCCCTTCCTGCGTGTCGTAGCCGTAAGTAACCGAATTTATCTCAAGTGGAAATCAATAAATTGTCATCGAAAAACCATATAACCTGACCATAGCCCAACAGATTGGTTACGTAAAACAAATTTTTCGCTGTCAATTTTCGAGTCAATTTCGGAATAGAATCATTCATTTAAGCCATTTGTTATTTACAGAAACGTGGTTTTGCCGCACAAGCCAGTCCCCGACCACTTGGCAAAGCATCTGATGTCCAATCTACTGTGCTCCCAAACAAAGTTGTGGTTGCCACAGCTGATAGTTCTATGCCAGTGACCAGGGTCTCTGTCGTTTTCCGGTGGGAATACACTTAACCGATTCTTTTTTGTAATTTCTAATGACTTGTTTTGTCATATAGTGCTGGATCCCGCAATGAAAGCTACGAACACTTGGGTGCCAACCACCTCTTGAGAGTTGCCGCTGGTCTCACTACCAAACATAGGACTGGCTTTAACATCACCAGGAATTTGCAGCAGATCGGTGGAAGTCTTACCGCCTCCTCTGACAGGGAATTGTTTACCTACACCATTGAGACAACCAGCGATCAGCAGGAAGTTGGTTTAAAGCTGTTGACGGACATTATACAGCCAGCATTTAAGCCATGGGAAATTACCGATGTTTTGCCACTAGTGAAGAACCAAATTGCTGCCATCCCTCAACAGGTTAGACACACATTTTACGAGACGAGAATCATACGAATGCCTATTTATTAATTTATAGGTTCGCGCTGTTGAGCTACTTCACAAAGCAGCTTTTCGAACTGGACTCGGCAATTCCGTGTACATCCCAAAGCATAAACTCGGCAAGTTGTCCAGCGAATCATTGTTGCACTATGTTGCCAGCAACTGCACCGCAGACCGTTGCTCGGTCGTTGGTGTTGGCATTGACCAAAATACCCTTTCTGGATTCGCCCAGAACTTGGAGGTGGAATCAGGAGGCAGCACCAGTGTTGCTCCTTCCAAATATCGCAGTGGTGAAATCCGCAAGGAGAAGGGAGGTGACCTTGCCTACGTTGCTGTCGCCGGTGAGGCTGCATTTGCCAACCCACAAGAGGCTCTTGCTTATGCTGTCTTAGAACAAGCTCTTGCTCCACAACCCGCAGTCAAGTGGGGTAACAGCAATGCCGCCTTGGCCAAGGCAGTTGCATCCGCCGTAGGTAACGCCCCAGCATGCGTTCGTGCTTTGAATGCTACCTACTCTGATGGTGGTTTGTTTGGATTTGTTATCGCCGCTGATGCTAGTGTCGCTGGAAAGGTACATATGGATGGCATATCTTTCTGATTGGGTGTGTGTTATACTCTTTGTGGTTCTAGGCCGTTGAAGCTGCCGCCAAGGTCTTGAAATCTGGCGTTGTTTCCGCTGATGATGTCAGCCGTGGCAAGGCTCTCCTTAAGGCTGCTGTTTTGGAGGCATATGGCACCGACAGTGGTTTGATTTCGACCCTCGCCCTTCAAGCTGGCACCCAGGGATCAGTGCAGAGCGCTGACAATGTTCTTGCTGCCATCGATGCCCTTTCCCAGTCAGATGTACAAGCTGTAAGTTGT
Source organism: Rhingia rostrata (assembly GCA_949824845.1). Taxonomy (NCBI): domain Eukaryota; kingdom Metazoa; phylum Arthropoda; class Insecta; order Diptera; family Syrphidae; genus Rhingia; species Rhingia rostrata. Next base: position 20,454,676 of record OX463757.1, read on the forward strand.
TTTCGATCATGTAGTGACAGCAATGCTGACGTTTTATTTTGTAGGCTGCCAGGAAAGCCGGTTCATCAAAACTGTCGATGGGTGCTATTGGTAATCTCTCCAACGTACCCTATGTAGCCGATTTCTAAATAATTCCCCTGAGTAATTTAATTTCTATTATAATCCGATGTAAGAGGCACTTGACGAGCAATGAGAAGATTGCTTGAATCCACAAAGAATAAAACAATTTAAACAAGTTATATAAATGTCTAGCTGGATTTTTGTATCAAACGGTAAATTTATAGATATTTTGTTAGATTACGTTTATCGGCCGAATATTAGTGCTGATTCCTAACGGATTCTTGGCTGTAGGAGAATTGATGAAGAGATATAAAGGCAGAATGTGTTATTTGACAGATTGGGCCTGGCAAATATTGTATTTGGCGTGATTAATACTCATCGGTAGAGGCAACCTCGGGAAGGACAATACCTTTGATCAGTTAGTTGAAAAGCACAGTCTAAACTCACTGACTTCCTAGCAGAGTGTAACGCAACCTGTCGATGCGCAGATGGATGAACCACAAACCAAGTGCTGAAATATGCAAAAACGCATTCTGGATGTACATTTAGATGACCAAACGTCGAATCCGACCATTTTATCATTCCAAATTCTGAGCACGACTGTCCAATAAGTAGATACTTCAATTGATACGGAAAAGAGACTACGCTGATCGCCTTAGATAACCGTTATCCTTATCAACCAACCGCGAAACGATGGACGTGTATTTTTGTTACAAAATTTACTAAACCCAGGTGACAGAGGTAGCACATACCAAGGCGCTACAATCCAAAAAACCGCGCTGCGCGAAACTTTTTTTAACCCAAAGTAAAAAAAAATCCTGCGTATGAGAAAAGAGAGCACTATCTTCCAAGCTTATGAAAATCGAAGTCTCGCGTCATCCGTCAATTCTTTTAAGTAGGAGCGTTGTTATTCAGAGACGAGCAGGAAACCCAAAAAAAAACCCTACATCTCATCTGAATTTTTCCATAAATATTATGGCGATTCACTATCATGGTATTTCTTGATGCAGATGGAATTAGTTGAACCAAGATGTGTACTACATACAAAGGGAAAAATACACGTCGACTACATTGGCCAGCCCACATTGCGGCAAGGGAAGTCAAACCTCAGGCTTAAGGATCAAGTGTTCGTGGATATGCCTCATCTACAAAAAGGTGATCCTATGTCTTATAAGAACTATCGAGGCAAATCCCTACAAGATCTTATCCAACGTACTGCGCGAACGTCTAAAACTTTTTCGCAACATACTAATCGGTACGTAACAGAGAGGCTTACGGCCCGGCAGATCGACTATGGACCAAATTTTTACACTGAGGCAAATCTTAAAAAAGACCAACGAATTTCAAGTCGAAACTCAACACCTATATATCGACTTCAAAGCCGCGTATCATAGCATACATCGTCAGTAGCTTTATATGGCGATGGCCGAATTCGGAATCCCAACAAAACTGATTCAGCTGTGTCACGTGACGCTGGAAAACACGCGTTGCAACGTGCGGTTTGGAAGTAGCTCCTCCGAACTATTCCAAACATACAACGGATTTCGGCATGTGACTTCTTCAACCTCGTACTGGAGCAGATAGTACGAAGGGCAGGTGTCAACACTGAAGGCACCATTTTCAAAAAGTCCGCCCAGCTGCTGGGCTATGCGGACGATATTGACATCATTGGTTGCTCCCAGCGAGCCGTGATTGAAGCGTTCAGGGCGATTGAAGAAAAGGCGAATTCCGTTGGCCTTGAAGTAAACGAGGACAAGAGTATCAACAAACAAACTATATATTAGTGGATTCACGTCTCCTGAAAATTTGTTCCATTGTTTGTCCATTCACTAGTCGTTCAAATGTGATTTGGCTAACCTATTTTGAACATCCGCTTTTACAGTACCTGCAGAAAAGTGGAAGATCTACAAGTCTATACCGAAACATTGGAAATTTCAAGTCAACCTGTTTAAATTGAAGTTCATGAGCTTGCCATGGCTGATGACAAAACGTGATCGGTTCTCTATCTAGCCTTGAAAGAGCAGAAATATTTGTGCATTCGGGCTTAATCCTTCCAACCGATAACTACATCTGGTTTGGTCATTAATTTAGATTTACAACAGTGTTTTCCTTGATATGTAGTTTTTACAACATCGATGATCCTTAGACGTACCATCTTTGTTTTGACCATAACCAAACTGGCCTGATGTCGTCGATGAGACTAGAATATATTTATGTAGCAGAGTATGCTATCCAGGGTAATAAAATTGCAGGAAGAGGACCAACTTGACTAGGCAAGGCGATGCGTTGTGATCTGACTTCTTCAATTTGATTCTTTAAAGGATTGTGCAAAACTCCTGTGCCAACTAGAATACGCCGACGATATTGACATCATTGGTAAGACTCAACGTGATGTCTTAGCCACGTTTGCTAATATAGAGAAGGAAGCGGCAAAAATGGGTTTAACAGCAAATGAACGCAAGACGAAGTATATGCTGCCAACACGAAAAAACACACAACATCAAAGAATTGGACAGAACGTCACCATTGACAGATATAACATTGGTGTAGTGTGCTATTAACTCTGACAACAACATCTCAGATTTAAAACGAAGAATTACTATTGCCAACCGCTGTTTCTTCGGGCTAAGAAGGCAATTCAGTACTAAAGACCTCACTCGTACTACTAAGGAGATCCTATATAAGACCCTGATCATCCCAGTCCTGCTCTACGGCGCTGAAGCGTGGACCGTCTCAAAAGCGGATGAGGAAAACCTTGGTCGATTCGAGAGGAAAATTCTTCGTTGGTTGAGGCGCAGGTTCATTCCGAACTGTAGTAAAGTAAGCCGCAAACCAGTTTTTTTTTAACGAACTTACGAAACACACAATCTTTTACAAATTCGACAGACGGAATTGATCATCATAGCTTAATCCGTCACGTGTCAGTTGACTCCTGTGTTCGTTCTGTAGATAATCCATTACCATCTGCATGAGTTTGGACTCGAACCTACAAAAGACATCTGCTACTTATGTTTTGCCGCAGTCTGGGGTAAAACTGTGTCTTAACCAACATGCCTCTCAGTTATCCAGATGCTAAGCTAGTCCACAAATCATTCATTGGAATTCAGATTTCTTATGCACAGCACTTTAAAAGACGTTCTCCTCTACTGTGCCAACCAATTTGTTTGGTACAAAACATTCTGCTTACAGAAGCATTAGTGTCCATACATGTCACAGCGCCTCAAATGCTGAAGTAGTAACGCGACATAGACCTGGCAAAAACAAACTCCGCATTGGACTTTTGAGATAGCTAGGATATGTAGAGCGAATTGCCGCTAACGCTCCTGCTCGCAGACTTTTCGATTCCCAACAAAACGTAAGACGTAACTGATAGAAATGCCCAACTGCCCACATCGGAATCATGTGGAAGAACATATTTTGTTAAAAATATAAATTTTATTTTTTTTTTATAAAAAATTAAATGTTTTTGTGTATATATAATATATATGTGAAACTTTGATCTTTGGAACATAACAGGAAAAATATAGATATGTAAAAATCAATAAGAATCCAACGTTAGATAAGTGCAACAATAACAATGGCCACAAACAAAACAAGGATAACAATCCAGTAGCCTGGAAAGGAAGAAAAATTCATTTGTAAAAAAGATAAAAATTGCACACAATTCGTATGCTTACCCCAGGTACTGTCTTGCCGATTGATTTGTCCAATATTAGATGTCCCAACATTGACTCGTGTATCGACCCGTTCCATGGAATCGGCCAAGTTACCCAAAATATCTTTAAATTCGTAAAACTCTGTTCAATCCGTTCAAATAACAAATTTATTAATTACTCACCATTTTGTTCGTCTACCTCTTGACCCAGCATTGATGCTAATTCTCTTTGTCGGGAAATGCTCTTTGAAAGGGCATCCAAACCAAGATTCTGATCTTCCATTATTTGAATCTGTTTCTGCTTCAGGTGTTCAACATTAGTATTTGTATCAATAATAGGAACATCGTCATCTTGCCAGACTGACCGTGAAGACGAGGGAAGCAAATCGGCTCGGGTACTTGTGGTGAATTTACTCTTTGACTGTTGCAGCTTTGATTGAAGAATCTCAATAAGACGTTGTCGTCTTTCTGTTTCTTCAAATGTACTATCAAAAAGTGTGCATGAATCATACCCATACGCCATGAGAGTGTAAACAAAACTTACATCGACCGATTCCTGGCGGAGGCATCTAATTTTTGTTTCAACTGGCCTAGCTCCTTTTCGAATTGATCAAGGAATACTTGTATTCTACGGGTAAGCTCTGAATAGCCCTGAGGACGTGTTTGTTCCCTCTGTGTGAGTTCTGCTAGGATTGTGTGACTCAGTTTCTTGCATGATTCGTATTCTGTTAGCCTGTTTATTGAGAAGTTAAATAGATTAAGTGTTTGTTAAGAGCTGGTAAATATTTACGAACCAGGAATCAATATCTACCAAGGACATGTTGATCAATAATTAATTAAAACAAACAGATTTGTTGTTTCACAGTAGAGTATTGTAAAGGGACGACAGTTGATTGAACAGTCTGTCAAAATTTATACCAATTTTATTTTGTATAAATATTGTGAACATCAGTGCTGCCAGGACGTTTATTTTTTATATACGAATATACGATAAAAGTCGGAGATCTGGTAAATACCAATCATACGTGCAGAATTTTTTATTTGACATACATGCAGTGCAGTGGCTTCTGGCATAACATTGCCATTGCTGGATATGTGATCAATGATATGATTATACTGCCCGTCATTTGGACACTAAAGGACGTACCGCTGTTGTGGAATATATGCAAATCGTATCATATAGTCTGTCGGCTTGACAACAACAGCACGGTTCGAGCGGTAATTGGTGATTAAAAGTCACGTTTAAAACCATTGAACCTATGTTGTGTTGGAGGATTAACATTTTTTGGATCATCGCCATATGGTTGCTAATAACTCCCGATGAGAAAGCTCTCAAATAAGTGGAAGTTAATTTGAAATAGCATGAAGGTGTCAGTTTCAAGACGATATGGACGGCATTTACACGTTTCACAACTTCGATGCTCAGCCAAGTTACAACAAATAATTAGGCCAACAAAAAAATGAAATCCGGTCGTCGTGTACTTATATCATATAATTTTTAGATTTCGCATTATGATTGTGTCTGCCCTCTTGGCTGTCCTAATATGAATTTTGTAACAAATCATCAGAATAGCTATTTATTCGAGCATTCAAAACAATTAACGACTATCGTTGGATATGTAAACGTATTGTCGTTATTAATAGAGGAGTTCTTAAGTATTTTCGCAAAGTTAATGTTTGGTTAAGTTGAGAAAAAATCGCTATTTCACTTTTTAAACTTTTATTTCGTTTTTGCGTTTATGTATATGTATTTTTTTATGCTGAGTAAACGTCACAATTCCATGATACAAAATATCTTAAAATAACGTTTTTTTCTTATGTGTTGTGGTGCCCATGAATTTCTGCACTGGATTTAGAAATAGAAACTACTCACAGAAATGCAAACGCTTGCATATTTTACATGTGTAGCCCCCATTAAAAACTGTACATTCTATCTCTTCTGCAAATATAATTCTGCACGTGTGTTTCAGGCATTAGCGTATCTCTACACGAGAGCTCTTATACTTGCAGGCTGATTGTTCGAAACACTTTGCTTGCAAGTCAAAACCGATGAATGTGAATTTGACATTTGGTATGTTTTCTCTTTTACATTATATTATTATCGTATATAATTCACAGTTAGAACCCATTACCACACTTACACATAACTCACAAAACTAACAGCATTAAAAAGTAATAAATTTAATACTTGCAAATCTAAGCCCCGGTTGAGGTATTACTCGGGTTTAGATTTGCAAGTATGAAATTTATTACTTCTTTACTTGGGTTTTAGATTTGCAAGTATTAAATTTAACTTTCATGGTATTTATATGTGTTAGTGGATATGTACACGGTAGAAGAGCTCATGGTGTTACAGATGCACTAATAAATAATTTTACCATGAAAGTGAAATTTAATTCTTGCAAATCTAGATCCCTGGTGATCAGTTATTCACTGAAAAGTGACAGATAAACGATAATCGCAGGATGCACAAGTGCAATATAGAAAACATACCCAAAATCAAATTCACTTTCAGCGCAGTCACCAACAACATCTAATAACATTCAGCTCTCAAGTAAGAGCTCTCGCGTATAGAAGGGTGACAAAACAAGGTAAATAAAACTATAAAATTGTATATCTACCCAGCCTTTGAACACACCCCCATTCATTGAATTAAATCACCTGGCCCAACAACGAAACCGAACCTGGCATCACTTAATTTCACTTGATAATTGTCGGGGGAAAAAAGTGTGAAATGGTGAAAAGTTAAAAAAGTTTTTTTGACATTTCCGTGAAAAAGGTTCGTGTTTATTTTTTCCTCACGTATTTTTACAAAAATAATCAATTCCCCCATTCAAATTGGATAAAAAACATGCCTTCTCTGCATGTTAAATATTCTAGTGCTTAGTGTTTTTGTTTTTCAAAGTGTAAACCCTAAAAATTTAGCTTTAACTGGCAAAACAAAGAAACACGTACGAACGAAAAAAAAATCTATTCCGTCTCATTGCAATAAAAAAGGCGAAATTTTATTGTTCATTTCTATCGCAGGTGTGTAAAAAGTGCATAAAATAACATTCCTTTTACGTGGATAACAGTTTTCGAATTGTATATGCGATTGAAATCGAAAATATCGCAATAAAAATCAAATCCATTTCTAACCATATACCCCACCGAAACAAAACTGGAATCAAGAGTTTTTCCCGAATGGGAAAAAAGAAAAAAAAATACCCCCCTTTCCCCCAATTGTATGCATGTGTGTTGTTGACTATCCTTCCGTTTGAACTCTGTTTACCTTGATGAAAAGAAGGATGCTTTTCCAGTTGTTAATACCACCAGTGGCAGTTTGATATTTGTTTCTTTATTTTCGCGAAATAAAACCACAAGAACTGGTTTATTTCCGTTTTAAAAATAAAATGATCAGTCAGCAGCAAAAATCTAAAAGGTTGCTGTTGCTGTTGCTGTTTTGTGTTGTGATTGTGAATAACCCACGTATATACGGTCGGTCGGTGGTTGGTTGTGTGCGAAGGTGCTCCAACAACGCGAAGCTCGTCGCTCTGGCAAGTGGTATCAATAGCCTTGTGTGGAATGGGCCACCACAACTCGATGACGAAATCTACATGATTTTTTTTTTCGTTTTGTATTATATACATTTTGTTGCAAATACAATTGTGTTGCGTATGTTTTTTAAACAGTTTGTAACATTTATGCTGATGTTTGCGGATTATGGTTAATCATTTCTCAGCAATTACACTATCTATTTCGCAGGTCTGGTGAATCATCTGGCTTAATTGTTAGCTGATGAGTAGATCGTTTTTCTGAACTCCCAAGACCTCAATCAGATGTTTCATAAATGGAACCCCACATCCAATGGCTCAATCGGAAAGTCTATTACACTTTCTATCGGTTGCCATAATCGTATTTTCTGTGGCGAAAAGCGAAATGTAACCTTTCACCGTTCGATTTGTATTTTCTGGTCAATCGGTTTGGTAACCTTGAGTTGGAGTTCGTCCCAAACGGAAGATAAGACAATGTTGTCATTATGCCACATTTTACGTGAAAATAGACGCATATTGATGTACACGAACTAGATAGCTTTTATGGTCGTTTAATTTTTGAGGAGTGTTCAATGTTCATCGCGTGATGGGCAGCACTATTCCCTCTGCAGGGGAAGATTCAATATTAATTTTTCTTCTTCTTGCACGACGACCATGACCCGAGTGTGTTGATCTAATTCTATAATTAAGTGGAACATCGAAAGCACATACAGAGGGTTGTTTGTTGATGTGCAATCTAATTTCACTTTTTTCTCTCTCAATTGAGACTGTGCCACTCGCTTTAAAAAGTATCTATGCTCGGAGTATTTTATGTAGATATATCAGTTTTTCAAGATTTTAATTGAGACTATTGCCGCCAGATTAAATCGTCTTTGTGGGGCAAAATTAATTAATATGTTGATTGTTGGAAATGCTATTGCATTGAGCGATGATGACTGCTTATGACATATGATTACGCAAAAATGTAACAAAGCTGCATTGTGAATGAGTTTGTGTAGACGCAACTATTTATCTGTGACTCGAATAATAACGCATAATGGCACTCATAGTGTATCACTTAACAAGAAGGGATTCAAGTGGATTTTCCTGTCAGAAATTGGATACTTCCCGATCGTTTTTTGCCAGGCGTCAGCTTAAATGGGAGATTGAACTAAGTGTTGGGTATTAAAACAGTTAAACATTCAAAATATTTTCTTTCATGTTGTTATTAAGTTGTTTTACAAGTTTGAGTATAATTACTGGCTAGATAATCTAAAATAATAGTCGTTGCTTGCAAAATATCATGCTAGGAGTACAAAGTGAGTTTGTATGAAGTTTACCAAGTAGATGTTGTTTTGTCTGTCGCTTTGTTCTTTTGAACACAATATACACTCAGTCGTAATAAAAACTGATATCATATTATATTCAGAATAAGCATACACAACAATATCATTATTAGCCTTAGATACAGGTTTAGTGATAACTAAATCACTCGTTTTTAATACAAGTGTCTACGTACATATATGTGCAGTCTTGAATAAGTTAATTCGCGTTGATCGTTTCTATTTTGATCAGGGTTGACTCTTTTCTCATTTTGTATTGATCTCCTGTCTACCACTTCTAATCCAATTCATTCCTTTGCTTATAAAATGACAGAACTCTTAACTTCTTGTGTTCGTTTCAAAATCCAAGTTCCTCATCTTCAGAAGTGGACTTTAAACGACAAAATATGTTAAGCTCGGGCCTTGGAGCATTATCAGATGAAGATTTCCAACAAAGTGGAATTTATCTCAACCAAACCCTAATACTGTCTTATGTCATTAAACGAAAGCTAAGTCTACAGCCTTTACCCATTAATTGCACTCACATCGAAGAAACTGAAACGCTTTTCCATGTTTGGTACGTTCGATGGTAACAACCTTCGTTGAAGTGACCAAATATACGATATCGCTAAAAACCCAGGTTTACTTACTTAAATAAGTTACTTAAATAAGTTACTTAATGCGTTCGACGTCTGGCTGGGAATCGAAGACTGCGAGCTGGAATATTGGTGTCCATTCGTTCTACATGTCCTAGCCGTCTTAAATATGCGGATTATTTTGACCAGGGGCATGTCGCTCGTATAGTTCTTGGATGAATCTTCGTCTCTATAGCCTGTCAACGCAAACGTGGCCGAAGAATTTTCCTCTCGAATCAACCAAGGATTTCTTCATCCGTTTTTGATACGGTTGATGCTTCAGCACCGTAGAGCAGGACTGGGATGATCAGGGTCTTATATAGGATCTTGCCTACTTAGCCCAAAAAAAAAGCGGTTCCCAAGAGTAATTCAGTTTTAATTTCTGACGAGATGTTGTTGTCAGAGTTAATAGTGGAGCCCGTATATACAAAGTCCCGTACTACATTAAAGTTATATCTGTTAACAGTTATCTTCTGTCCAATTCGCATATTCTTCGTCTTGCCCTTAATTGTGGCTAAACCCATTTTTGCCGCTTCCTTCTCTATACTACCAAACGCGACTTTGACATTACGTTGGGTCCTACCAATGCTGTCAATATCGTCGTCGTATGCTAGTTGGTTGTACCGATTTTTGGAAAATTGTGCCTTTGGCGTTGGCTCGTGAGTTTTGCACAATCCTCTCAAGAATCAAATTAAAGAAGTCACATGACAGCGCATCGTCTTGCCTAAATCCTTTTTTGGTATCGATTGTGTCGTTGAGGTCGCTTCCGACCATTGATGGAGCAGCGAGAATTCTCCATCGTCATCCTACACAAACGGACGAGTTTCGGCGGTATACCAAAACTAGACATGGCTCTGTATAGTTCGTCTCTATAAAAGCTGTCGTATGTGGATTTGAAATCGATGAATAGGTGGTGGGTATTCTTTTGTTTTTTCCTGGATCTGTTGAAGTTTGAAAATTTGATCGGCTGTGGATTTTCCTGGCCTAAAGCCAGACTGATAAGGGCTGATCAGGTTGTTGGTAAACGGCTTCAGGCGTTCACATATTATGCGGCAGATAGGATCTTGTCAGAGGGTCTCCTTTTTTGTGGATCGGGCAAACGATGCTGAGGTTATATTCTTTAGGCATACTTTCATACGACCAGATTTGGCTTATGAGTAGGTGGATGTTATTGACCAAGTCATCTCCGCCAGCTTTAGGTTTAGTTTTCCTAAATCGATATAAGAAATATTTCACCACTCTTGATCGCAGTGGTCAAATGGTAGAAATGCGATTATATGAAACCTTGAGTTTTTTCCTAGCTGATGCTACCAATTTTCACTCTCAACCTTCTCGTGGAGTGAGCTGAGTTCGTAGTACCTTGATCACATTCACTGTTTCAATTTCTCTTGTGCAAAATATTGGCTTCAGCAGATAACAGCAGGGGAAAGAAGTGTACTCACTCTATTGAAAATATTCCATTGCAAAGGCGGCATCAGAAGATCTCCAAGGATGGAGTCAATGAAGAAGTATCCATGCTTAGAGAATAGAAATGTCAGGACACTAGGAATTGATTTTTGTTTATAAAAGTTTTTTTGCCTTTTATCACTTATTGGTGAGATAAAAAGTTAACAAACTATCATTTTTGTTATCGTCCATAATAAATCGTTTCAATACTATTGTAGGGTGACTAAATTACCTGTAAGGCAGATGAAAATCGAAACATAAATTTCATTTTTTGCCATGTCTTACTTGACGAGCTCAGTGGCGCGATGGTTACTGCGATGAACCACCGCGCAGAAGGTCTGGTTTCGATTCCCAGCCGTATTAACACCTAAATGATTTTTCACTGGCCTTCCTCTCGTGATGATTTGACAAATCATTCGAGTAGTATATCAATTGTCAACAAAAGCTTATCTCAAATTCGCCGTTCGGAGTCGGCATATAGAGAAAGCTTGGCCATGGGTAACGAGCCTGTTGCGACAAAAGTTTGTATTTGTATGTCTTACATGTCTCGTCTGACTAAATAATTACGTTAGGTTATTCAAAGGGACTCTGTATCTGGATCATATTATGATTCATAAACTCATGAAATAATTAGGTCTACTCTTTCTATGAAAATATTAACTTCCTGATAAAAGGTCATAAAATAAAACGAAACTGATAATGACAACAAAGTGTGTCATAAAATTGTGGAAAAAAGCTGATTAGAAAGGATAAACTTAATGTGTGTAATAAGAGCAAATATATGGAATATCAGAGTGACAAAAAAATATTTCTGATTGGACAAGAAAAAGCGCAAATTAAATATTTCGAATGAGCATTTCCAAACTTTATGTTCTAATAATATACTGAGCTCAACATTTAAACCCAAATGCTGAATTTTTTGCAATACAAGTTATTTACTTAAGTGGCGCTACAACATGCCTCTCCAATTAGCCCGGTCCTTAGCCAACTGCCTGCAGTTGCGCACTCTACGTTGCTTGAGGTCGGTTTCCATTTATGCGCGCATAGCCCGTCAACGCAAACAGGACCGAAGATTTTTCGAAGAATTTTTCTCTCAAATCGACCAAGGATTTCTTCATCCGCTTTTGAGACGGTCCATGCGTTAGCCCCGTAAAGCAGGACTGGGATGATCAGGGTCTTATACACGATCTCCTTAGTAGTTCTAGTGAGGGCTTTACTACTGAATTGCCCTCTTAGCCCGAAGAAACAGCAGGTTGCAAAGGTAATTCTTCGTTTAATTTCTGACGAGATGTTGTTGTCAGAGGTAATAGCGGAGCCGAAATAAAAAAAGTCCCGTATTACCTCAAAGTTATATCTGACAATGGTGACGTTCTGTTCAATTTGTCGATGATGTTGTGTGTCCTCTCGTATACTGCTAAACCCATTTTTGCCGCTTCTTTCTCTATACTAGCAAACGTGGCTATGATATCACGTTGAGTTCTGCCAACGTGATATCATATTATGAATTTATGCCTTTGGCTTGGGAGTTTTGCACAATCCTTTAAAGAATCACATTTAAGAAGTCAGATGACCGCGCAGCATCACCTTGCCTAAATCCTTTTTTGTATCGAATGTGTCGGTGAGGTCGTTTCCGACCCTGATGGAGCAGCGAGAATTTTCCATCGTCATCCTACACAAACGGAGGAGTTTAAGCGGTATGCCAAAACTAAACATGGCTCTGTGTACTTCGTCTGTATAAATGCTGTCGTATGCGGCTTTGAAATCGATGAATAGGTGGTGGGTATCGATTTGGACTTCTTGGGATTTGCCGAAGTTTGCAAATTTGATCGGCTGTGGACTTTCCTGGCGTAAAACCACACTGATAAGGGCCGATCAGGTTGTTGGTAAACGGTTGCAGGCGTTCACATATTACGGCAGATAGGATCTTGTAGGCCAGGTTTAGGAGACTTATGCATCTGTAGTTAACGCAATTCAGATGTTACTTATCAAGTCATATCCGCCGGCTTTATAAAGCTCGGAGGGAAGGCCGTCATTTCCGGCATCCTTATTAAGCTTGAGTTTAGATATTGCTAAAATCACTTCACTCAGGTCGGGTGATTGGCAGTTTTTGCTGTCGTTGCCAATATTGAATGGTTCGTTCTGCCTGACAGCGGAATGTTATTCTTCATCGCCGTTTAACAGTCTGCAGAAGTGGTTCTTCCATATCCTTAGCATCGACTGTGTCTCAACTAATATATTTCCTTGTTCATCTCTACAGGATTCTGTTCGAGCCTTGTACCCTTGGCCTTGACATTTTACACTTTACGTTCCTGAAGTGGCACCGCACTATATGCTCGATATATATGCGCGCTTTTCTTGCTCTTTTGTCTTCTTTCTGAAAATCCGGTGTTCTTCCCTTCTTCTGTGCTTATTACAGCTCAATGGCAGCTCTCGTCTTCACATGCAGCTTAGCCTTTAAGGCCTCGTTCTTGGCTGCGATCAAATGTCGGCATTGGTCATAAAACCAGGGGTTTCTTGTTGGGAGGCGCGAGAAACCTAGCACATCAGTTGCGGCTAATCTAATGGCTTGTTGGCATCGTTGCCATTGTTCTTCGACATTCGATGCTGGTGGTATGGCGTTAATCGAGAGGTTAACGGATACGAGTTGCACGAATGTCTTGGCGATCTCTTGTGATTGCATTCTAAAATTTTTTCATATGTTTTCCGACAATACTTCTAAAGATGTCTTCTCTTCCTACCTTTGCCTTAAAATCTCCCAGCACGATTTTAACATCGTACTTCGGTAGTCGCTCATTGGTTTTGTCAAGTAGCTCGTAGAAGCAATCCTTAGCCATATCATCTTTTTCGGAAGATTCGAATTAGTCTTTCTGCCATCGTGCAAAGGAAGTGAATATGTGTCTACTGTCCATCAACTTTATGGAAAGATTTTGGTTTGCGTGCTCACTAAATCCAACTCGTGCAAGAATTGAAGCAACATGATCTCCTAGAAAGGCATAGTTTCCGTAAATGGGCCCAAAACAAGATTGCCGTTGATCCCAATTTTCATAAGCGAATTTTGTTTAGTGATGAAGCTCACTTTTGGTTGAATGGAAACGTCAATACACAAAACAGCAGTATTTGGAGTGATGGTAATCCCCAAGTGTATGTTGAGACACCGTTACATCCACAAAAACTGACTGTTTGGTGTGCTTTATGGGCTGGAGGAATAATTGGTCCGTACTTTTTTAAAAAAGATGCTGGCAAGAACTGTACAGCCTATGGTGACCGCTAATGAGCCTTGACTTTTTCGTTCAGCAATTGAACAATCATGATGTGCAGGAGCTGTGGCCTCAATAAGACGGCGCAACATGCCACACAGGTCGTGCCACAATTGATTTGTTCAAGGAATAGTTCGGTGGGCGCATAATTTTGCGTTTTGGTCCTGTGAATTGCCCTCCAAGATCATGCGATTTAACGCCGCTTGACTATTTTCTGTGGGGATATGTGAAGTCGGTAGTCTACGCCGATAAGCCCGAAACGATTGACCTCGTAGAGGACAACATTCTCCGCGTTATTGACTATATACAGCCACAAATGTTGGAAAAAGTCATCGAAAATTGGACATCCAGATTAGACTACGTCCGAGCCACCCGTGCCGTTCATATGCCAGAAATAATTTTAAATTATAATGCCAGAAGATTATCTTTCGAATAAAGTAAAATTCTTGTCAATAAAAAAAAAATCGTCTTTGTTTTATTCCATTTCATAGTTCAATACCTGTAAACAAACCACGAGCGCTAGTTGCGGTGAGTCTGCAGTGAAAGCCCCTCATCAACATCCATTATTTAAACTTCACCCTAAAATTGATTTCCGATACATTTATTGAAATATCTCCACTCATTGTAATGACAACCGAACTAATCCACCCATCTTGTATATTTCCAGAATGAGCACTACCGAAATTGACTTGAATGGAACCACACCTAAACCGAACTACATAGTCCAAGTGACACCAGCATCACAGGTAGCATCAGCGATGGATCCCCTCAGCCACGTGGGTGATGGTATATTTTTGCAAACAAAAACCGCACAAGTACTGGCGGGCGTGTTTGTTTGGGCCGCCCTTTTCATCACATGCCAACAGGTGAAGTTATATCTCAAAGCTGAGCATACTGAAGGCTAATGTCCTCTGTTATCTGTAGATCTATCAACATCTGCGATGGTATACAAATCCCCAGGAACAACGATGGATAGTTAGGATACTTTTTATTGTACCAATATATGCGACTTACTCGTGGATAAGTTTACTGTTCTTCAACTCTGATAATGTTTATGTTTATTTTTTCACAGTAAGAGATTGTTACGAAGGTGAGGAGGGACACATCTTTTTTTGTCGGATATGTAACCCAACTTGTTTTGTTTCATTGGTAGCTTTTGTAATCTACAATTTCTTAACGCTGTGCTATGAGTATCTTGGCGGAGAGGGTAATATCATGTCCGAGATTCGTGGTAAACCAATTAAGACATCTTGCCTGTATGGTACCTGTTGTCTGAAGGGCAAGACCTACACAATTGGATTTTTGCGCTTCTGTAAGCAGGCGACTCTTCAGTTCTGTCTGGTAAAGCCATTGGTGGCATTTATTATCATTTTTCTGCAAGTATTTGGACACTATCACGATGGTGATTGGAGGTGAGTTTGTTTTGTACACAAAATCCAATGATAGTTGAGTAATTTTTTTTGTTTTTCAGTGCTGATGGTGGTTATATTTACATTACGGTCATCTACAACATTTCCGTATCGCTTGCCTTGTACGGCCTTTATTTGTTCTATTTTGCGACAAGAGATCTGCTGACGCCGTTCGAGCCTGTCTTGAAGTTTTGCACAATCAAATCGGTGATTTTCTTGTCATTCTGGCAAGGTAAGCTTTTTCAAGACATTATCTGAACAACAAACACTCATTGCATGTCATTTACACAGGTGTCGGCTTGGCTATTCTTGAAAAGGCCGAAGTTATCTCACCAATTGTCGACAGTACCGGAGCAACAACATCTGCTGGTACTGTGTCAGCCGGCTATCAGAACTTTTTTATTTGCATTGAAATGCTGTTTGCCGCTATAGCGTTGCGTTATGCCTTCCCATATCAGGTGAGTTTTTTCTTTTAATTTTTATTTCTACAGAAACGAATATCGCAAAAGATAAGATAAGAAATGCGCTAGTAAAGGGTTACACTCAAGACAAACACTTTGCAATCAATTAACACCTTCGCTATCGGGAGCGAGCGTCTCTACATTGCTGTCTGTGGACTTTTCTTTTGCTGTGGGGAAATAGGTGTGAATTCGCGACGCCAATTTTGTGGACAACGTGTCTTTCTAATTGCAATAGGATGAGTCAACCAAATTGTTATGAATAAAACGGTAAATATTGATGGTTATCACTGTACGGGCGATAAGGTTTAGCTTTGAAAAGTTGAATTGAGCTATCAATAGAAATGTCAACACTGTTCAGATAGATTATTTGTATTCGAAAAGAATTTCAATTCCAATCTAAATCTGACGCGTAATCTTTCCAGAATAAGGCTTTCTACTTGCTTTTGGTCGGGCTATCTACACAGCATGAGTTCCAGAGAATGGAGAATAATTGAAATGCTTGCATTTGTTAGTGTATGCGTGGCGTGATAAAGATAAAACAACATTTGCTGTTACCTAGATGTAGGAGACAATGCAAATACGCGTGTTGCTTCAGTAAATAAACAAACAGATTCGAATAAGCACGGTAATCAGCAGAGAAGATTGAACTCAAAGTGAATTTAAGATGATAATTGTTTGCCACGTCGGTTCACTCTCAAGGTTGGAGCAATAAAAAGACGAAAATAAGGACATGTCTCATGATTTAAATGTACGTCTCAGCTCAGTTATGTGTTTTGATTAATTTTCAGATCATACTTTCATAAAATTTTATGGAGTAATGGTTGTGGTTATCAAGGTGAGGTATTAAGATAAAAGGGGTGAAGATGCCGTTGAAAGTGAACCGATTTTCAATTGCTTTTAGTTGAACTTTTCAATTTGCGAAAAAAAATCTGACAAGGCAAGCATTTTAAAAGTTGGTGGAGCCACGTAAATAGTTGGCATCTAGCCACACCAGATTACACGAATGATAAAAATGCTCCATTTCCGCCTTAGTTCGTTTGGCCTATACCTGGTCTTAGATTTCCCAAGTTAACTTTGCCGATGCACCGTTATCATTGGTCAATCGACCATGTCAAGTGACTAAGAACGCTCGATTGACCAATGAAAATAGTGCATCGGAACACGGCATATATAATGGATATTCGTGGACCCTTAGCCCAAGTTGTCAAAGCCGCTGTGTTCAACCACTATAAGGGTTTATGAACCTTTAGCCTTTTTAAAAAGTAACGATACTGTTCTTAAGAGATCGTCCTATCATTTGAAGAAGCTGATGATCTCGACCATATAGGTGGCATATTCTGTAGGTCGTTGTAGTAGTAACTGCCAAGAATCTTTGGTTGTTGTTTATCGGAGGATTTTTGTGTAAGTAGGTGTGTGATAAATTCTTCCACTTCTACTTTAGCGTCCGCTTCCTAAGTGATGCAAAATGCTCAACCTCATTGAGCTAGAGGCATTTCCAACCAGGTAACCGGTTAATTCGAAGAATTTTTCTCTCAATTCCACCAAAGATTTATTCAACCACCTTTGACACGGTCCATGCCTCAGCGCAGTAGAACAGGACTGGGATCTTGTAAAGGCTCTCCTTAGTAATTCGAGTGAGGGCTTTACTACTGAATTGCCTTCTTAGCCCGAAGAAACAGCGGTTGGCATGAGTAATTCTTCGTTTATTTTCTGACGAGATGTTGTTGGCAGAGTTAACAGCGGAGCCGAGGAAGACAAAGTCCCGTATTACCTCATATCTGTCAATGATGATGTTCTGTCCAATTCGTCGATGCTGTGTGTCCTTTTGTGTTGACATTATATACTTCGTCTTGCCCTCATTTACTCCTAAACCCAATTTTGCCGCTTCCTTCTCTATACTAGCAAACGTGTCTATGACATCACGTTGTGTCCTACCAATGATGTGAATATCGTCAGCGTATGCTAGTTGTTGTACCGATTTTTTGGAAAATTGTGCCTCTGGTGTTGGCTTGTGAGTTTTGCACAATCCTCTCAAGAATGAAATTGAAGAAGTCACATGCAGCGCATCGCCCTGCATAAATCGTTTTCGGTATCTGGTGTGTCGGTGAGTTCGTTTCCGACCCTGATGGAGCAGCGAGAATACTCCATCGTCATCCTACACAAACGGACGAGTTTGGCGGTATACCAAAACTAGACATGGCTCTGTGGGTATCGATTTGGACTTCTTGGGATTTTTCCAGGATCTGCCGAAGGGTGAAAATTTGATCGGTTGTGGACTTTCTTGGCCTTAAACCACACTGATAAGGGCCGATAAGGTTGTTGGTAAACGGTTTCAGGCGTTCACATAGTACGGCCGATAGGATCTTGTAGGCGATGTTGAGGAGACTTATGCCCCTGTAGTTGGCGCAGTTCAAAGGGCCTCCTTTTTTGGATCAGGCAAACGGTGCTGAGGTTCCATTCTTCAGGTATACTTTCTTATATCCAAAATATAAGACAAACATAAAAATGAAAATTGTATTTCTGGATTATTAAGATTGTTAAACATTTTTTCGGCGTTTGAAGTCGACTGTGATTTCTTTTATACCGATATAAGAACATTTTGTGTTGCTCACTACTGCAGTGTCTTTCAGGTGATCGCAATGGCGATCAAGCTATCGATGTAAACCAAAGTAAACCAATAAAAGTGCACAAAGTATAAACTAGAGTCCACCGACCTAGACTAATTGACGATAGTAATACCCAAGTAAGCAACGGCCTTCTTTCCGATTTAAATAAAGTCTTGGTCCCGTCCAGTTCTAAAAACTTAACAAAAGTCAGTAACATCACTATCACTGAAGAGCATGTTCCAAAGGTGCTCCAAAAGTCTAGTCTTAATATTCCTTCGACATTATGACCATTCAGCAGCTGCCGGAAAATATACCAGGTGTCTCAAAAGAAACTTAAACCTACGTTTATATTCGAGGTTTTCGACACTTGAATTATGCGCCAAACATACTTCAAAATGGTCAAGAATACTATACAAGAATACAAGAAGACTATCTTCAATTTTTATTTCCTAAGCGCACAAGTGCCTCAAATGTGCATATGCATAAATGAATCAAAAACAACAACACATATTAAATAAAATTGTTAACTCCTAGTGGTAACCATCTAAATTGATTGCCTCCAGTTGTGCACCTTCAGATGCTTGAGGCCCCCCTGTGCGTATGACTTAAGGCGAGGTCACTTTCTACTGTGTCCGACGTCTGGTTCCAGTCGATCTACATATTTTGGCCGCTCAAATCGACCAAGGTTTTCTTCATTCGCTTTTCATAGCCGTTCAAGAAAAGTGTAAAAAGATTTCAATAAACAACTTTTCAACCTGGAGCTCAATGTCATCAAATGCCAGACATTACATAATACCATCTTCCACCATTCGTGAGATCCTAGTTTATCTGTCCAAGTTAAAAAACTAACAACTAGTATAAGAGTACCACAAGGGTTTACGCTTGCTCTGCTACTGATTCTGTATACTAACAGTGGATATGGCATTCGTGGCATATCGTCCAACTCTGGGAGAGCAGGCAGTGAAAGGTGATGCAGCCCAAACTTAACGCTATAGGAAGGTGCTTTGATGCCAATAGATTAGCAGGCCAATGTACCCACACTCGCAAAGTATTTTGAAAACCTTTAAATGCACCAATGCACAAAACTGCGAAAGTAGTTAGTTTAGCCCGGTATTGTACAACCGAAATCAGCCACGGAAAAGCCAGGAAAAGCGGCTGATCTAATTCTCTGGAGCTAATCCGCTCCAGAGCGATAGAACTGGTACTGAGAAGCATTAATAATGAGGAACAGTTTCTGCACCTCCCCATGACATTAAGAACTTGTAGTCTACTCCTTAGTCTTAAGATATTCTAATCTACTTAAGCTTATCCCGATGCCTGGCCAGCAATCATGGATAGCCTCCGAGATGCGTCGGTTGGTCTATACAGCTTGATTGAATTCTACGATATCTGACCGAGCTCCCAAAGACGCAATTTGCTTGAGGACCTCTAGTGGGCTATGGCAACGAGAACGGCGCAGTGAAATAACTCCACGGAAATTAGCCCTGCCACGAAAAAGCATTAACCCCGCAGGTGTTATTTCCCAAATTGGAATTCTATTCAAGTTTGGTGTGTGCAAAGTTTGCATCTGAGTATGAAAATGAGTCAAACTAAGCAGAAATTAGTTGCTACGTAGATAGTATATGCATACAAAAAAAAAAATGAAGGAGGTCTACTACAAATGAAGTACATTGACATTTGACAGCTGTGTTACGGATTCGAAATAAGTTTCCAATGCAATTGCTAACAAATTTCTTATCTGAATTTTTTTTCTTGCTACCCATCTAAATCAATATACATAATGCACATACATATAATTTACATAGCGGATTACCTCATATTAGGGATTCTATTATAATTATTTACTTGGGAACACTCAGTGCACAAAGTACAAAGGGTCCCACCAGGAGAAAATTTAAAGAGATTATTAAATTGATTTCAATTTGGTGATGCAGTTCCCTTCAGGTACTAGTGAAATTCCTTGAGCATAGTGAGTGTGAATTATATGCTGCAAGCGAAATTTCCAATTCCTATTCGAAATCACAATTATCTACTAAAAAATAATAATGAAAATATTTTAAATAATTAAATCGAATGCAATTTTTGTCGATTAAAATAATTTTCAGAAAATAATGTTTTATTTTTAATTCTGTGCAAATCAGTTGCAAAATAAATGTGTGCACACACATAAGAGATGAAGAAATTTGGAATATGGGTTTTCTAAACTCTTTTTATCCTGTAGAATCGTTTACATAACAGAGATTGAATCCATTTAAAAAAAATGGATGACACGACTAGGACAAACTTCCCCAGGCATGTATAACCCGGGGTTTCCACGACCAATATTTCATAGAATGCAATGTGGCATTCTATGGAAATTGCATGTGGAGACTTCAAATAGTATTCTATGAAAAATTTCTTTCTATGTATTGCTCAGTTCATTGCTTTCTATGATTAGCATGTTATGGGCTGTCGTTTCTTGTTGAAATTGTAAGACTGTTTGAGATAGTAAGCAATGGAAATGCCCACCCTACATTTCATAGCATTCTATCATTATATCTTTCTATGAAAAGTGACAGATAGTAAGCTATCAAATATTGCTCGTGGAGATGGTGACGCGGTGTAAGAAACGGGTGTTTTTTTAGAGGTTGGTTTTTGGAACAGAGAGCAAACTGGCATTTTGTGGTCAAATCGGGGCAATCGGGCAACTCAAATGTCATTTATGTTCAGTTTGGTTTGCCATTTCATTACAAACAGGTTGCAAATTTATTTCGAAAATAATGGTTAAGTTCGCGAAATTTACCGCAATCTCCCTCCATTTTATGATCGACACAATCGTTCATCAGAGCAATTTATTCGGTTAATCATGGATAATTTTCGGGCAACGTTTACTCTATGTGATAATATGCATCTGCAGAGACTTCGAACAGTGCACACCGAAGAAACAATTGCCGCTGTAGAGCAAAGTGTTGAAGAGGACCCGTACGAATCGATTTGCCACCGTGATCTTGGCTTACAACCTTACAAGATCCAGCTTGTCCAAGAATTAAAGCCGCGAGACCATGCAATGCGTCGTGATTTTGCTGAATGGGCCGAAAACTAGATTGATCTCGATGCTGATCGCAAAACTTTGTTCAGTGATGAGGCTCATTTTTGGTTGAATGGCTACGTCAACAAGCAAAATTGCCGCATTTAGAGTGAAGAGAATCCACATGAGACCCTCGAGACGCCATTACGTCCACAAAAATTGACTGTTTGGTGTGCTCTATGGGCTGGTGCAGTCATTGGGCCATACTTCTTCCGAAATGATGCTGGAGAGTCGGTTACCGTTAACGGAGACCGGTATAGAGCCATGATAAGCGACTATTTTGTTCTTAAATTGTATGGCATGAATGTGGATGAGATGTAGTTCCAACAAGACGGCGCTACATGCCACAAAGCCCACGTTACAATCAATTTATTGATGGAAACATTCGATGAGCACATAATTTCGCGGAATGGACTTGCCAATTAGCCACCAAGGTCATGTGATTTGACACCATTGGATTATTTTCTTTGGGGATATGTGAAGTCGCCCGTCTACGCCAAAAAAAAACAGGAACGTTAGGGGACTTATAAGCCAACATTCGTGGCGTTATTGCCGACATACGGCCTCAAATGCTCGCAAAAAGTGGTCGAAAATTGGACCTCTAGACTTGGCTTTATTCAAACCAGCCGCGGAAAATCATATTTCAACATTATTCGCATAAAATTATCCTTCTAATAAAGCCAAATTGATGGACATTTAAACGACTTTTTTGTGTTTCATTTCAATTCAAAGTTTTATACCTCTAAAAAAAATATCATGTTTGGTAAGGAGTTTGAACTATCCTACTAACTTACAACTTAAGTGTCGCTACAGTCCGGAATGAACCTGGGCCGCAACTAACATGTCTTTGCAATTAGCCCGGTCCTTAGCTAACTGCCCCTAGTTGCGCTCCAAATTGGTTGAGGTCGGTTTCTACTTGTGCGCGCCACTTAAGGCGGGTCTTCCACTTCGTCTGATGTCTGGCTGGGAATCGAAGACTGCGAGCCCGAGTATTGGAGTCCATTCGTTCTTCATGTCCTAGCATTCTTAAACGAGTTTTTTTTGACTAGGGGTATGTCGCTGCACAGCTCTTATAGTTCTTGGTGGAATCTTCGTTTCCATAACCCGTCAACCCAAACGGAACTTGCTTCTTTATATGCTTGCTTCAGTGGCATAGAACAGGAGTGGGATGATCAGGGTCTTATATAGAATCTCCTTAGTAGTTGGAGTGAATAGCCCGAAGAAACAGCGGTTGAAATGAGTAATTCTTCGTTTAATTTGTGACGAGATGTTGTTGTCAGAGTTAATTACGGAGTTGAGGTAGACAAAGCCCCGTGCTACCAAAAAGTTATTTCTGTCAATGGTGACGTTCTGTCTGATTCGTCGATGTTGTATGTCCTTTCGTGTTGAAAACATATACTTAGTCTTTCCCTCGTTTACTGCTTAACGCATTATTGCCGCTTGCTTCTCAATACTAGCAAACGTGGCTATGGCAGCCTTGTTAAGCTTGAGTTTAGATTGCTGTTCTCACTTCACTTGGGTTGGATTGTTGGTAATTTTCACTGTCGTCGCCAATATGGAATGGTTATCTCTGCGAGACAGCGGGATATTTTCGCTATCGCCGCTTAACAGTCTGCAGAAGTGGCTCTTCCATGTCCTCAGCATAGACTGTGTCGCAACTACGATATTTTCCTTGTTCATCTCGACAGGATCGAGCCTTATATCCCTGGCTTTGACATTTTACACTTCGGTAAACTTGATAGTTGCCTCTCGGAATGTTCGGACATTCAAAATACTGGATGCGTGTCTCTTTTCTATGGCAATGTGATCAATATGATTAACCGTTCATTGATCTGGATACCGCCATGTTGTTGAGGAAACAATTCCGCTGCTAAGTCACTTAACCCTAGTCCGTTTCCAAACGTGTTGTCATGTGTAGTTGGCTTTTCCGATAATACTGCTTAAGATTTCTTCCCTTTTTCTCACACCACGATTTTACTTCGGTAGTCGCTTTAAGCAGGAGTTCGTAGAAGCAGTCTTAGACTAACATCATCTTTTTCTTCCGTCGGAGCATGAGCGCATATCAAATGTCTTGAAAACAGAAGACTTCTTGCATAAGTCTGGCACTTGTAACAAATCCGCATCCGAATAGTCGCTGTTTCTGCCCACTATACCGCTGTCCATAGTAGATGTCGCAGCTTTTCATCCTATTTTTGCCCAGTCCAGTCCTATCGAATTTCCTTGATGGCAGTAATGTCTGCTTTGTAGCAGCTTAAGGAATCTGCTATTTGTTTGCCTGCACTTCTCCTATTTAATGTTCTCACGTTGCAGCAGCAGATACGCACGTCGTTTTTTTTTTCTTTTTGTATGGTCGTCAACAATAAGGTCAGTTCCTTCCGATGCACTTGGAAAGGGGGCCTGACTTACCCTTGAGATTCCTAAATGACCTGTTGTCCGAATATGTTGAAGCAGCTCATCTAGGTTTTTCGCTTTATCCATCCTAATAAATAATCAATAAAAGTCTCGTAGTCCAAATTTTTTACGAAAACAATACTGTTCAGACCTTTTGCGAATAAATTGTCTAGGGAGTTTTTCTCTTGTCAGCAATGTCAAACAAATTGCTGAATGGGACCAGTTTCTCGGGAAAATTTATTCGCGATAGACCTGATTGTCTTTAAAAGTTAAAATAGCGCGTAAATTCAAAGTTGACATTTTAATAAAATGCTTAAGTTTTGAGGTATCCCAAGTCAAGAAAAAAGGTTTTTTTTTTGTAAATTTAATTGCGCCGTCGTCCAGAGTCTGTATTATGTTGTCTCTTATTCAGTCCTATCGTGAGTAAATTTTCCCAGGAAACTTTTTCCCTTCAGCAATCTGATTTACATTGCTGACAAGGGAACAAATCCCGGGACAATTTATTCGCGATAGGCCTGATTAATACTGGAACCCAAACTATTCGGTCGATTTGACTGAATTTTCGGCTATGTGTAGATGGCCCTACATTGGGGTTCTAAATAAAAATAAATTTATTGCGCAACAGGTTCGTTAGGACCCAGGGCCTTGCTTTTTTCTCATTGGGGTTCTAGCTGGCAAAATTACTGTAGCTCTCTCAAACAACGATGGTTAGTGCGCAGATGATCTTTGTTCGATTCCCTGCCGTAGCAATGCCTAAATGATTTTTCACTGGCTCTACTCTCGGGATGATCTGACAAATCATCCGAGTAGTATCAATTGCCAAGAAAAGCGTATCTTAACTGAGCCGTTCGGAGTCGAAATAAGACAGTAGGTTCCGCCATCGTGCAAAGACGTACACACGAACACATGAATGGTTGTGAGAAAAAGCTAGGCCATGGGTTTATTTTTATTTTAATACATTAACTTGCTATAAAAATCTCCACTACTGTTGACCCCGTTTTTTTTTATATCCAATTTTTTGTTATTTTATTTAAGGTGTACTCCCGTAGCTGCATCAGTGATGGACACGGACGATCTGTAACAATGCAATCAATCTCGAGCAGCCTAAAGGTAAACACATCTCATTAAATATTTTGGAAACAATTTTCTAAAAATTCTTGAATTTGAATTCCAGGAAACAATGAACCCCAAGGATATTATGACAGATGCTATTCACAATTTCCACCCGCAGTACCAACAATACACACAATACAGCTCAGGTAAGATGCATGTTTCTTTACATCGTTACTGCTTTGCCATAATTGCTTTTGCATGCCTTTTAACGCCTCGTTTCCTTTGTGTTATATGTTAGTATCTTTGCTCAAATTGTCTCTAAGCATCAATTAACATGACTCGCAGACACACTTAGCTATAATCATAATAACTGTAATTAATCACATTAACAACACGTCGAGCCTCCTAGCAGTCACTGTGTAATCGACCGCGTACTCTCCTCCTATCTCCAGTAGTAGAAAACTTTTATTTTTCACAGTATTTTCGTGGTGGTGGTTAGAAATAAACGACAATCTTTCAGCTTAACACGCTAAAACCAATTTGATGTGTTTCCTTCCCCGCCAAATGAAAAATAATTATTTGATTTTGTTTTTTTTTTCTTCTTCCAACATTTTTTGTATTTTTGCAGAAGTAACAACGTCTCAGCGCTATGAGAAACTCTAAGCAATACGAAAATACATACACAAAAAACAAATACAAATAAAATGATAAGAAAAATTCGAGCAAGGAAGCTAAACAAAAAAACTTTAACTTGAATTTGCCTGTGTATTCTGTTTTTTTTTTTAAGAAAATATACATATATTTGTCATAGCTTTTTACATTTTCTTTTTTAAAATGACGTATTTATTTTTAAACTGAAAAAAAAAAGAAATAGTAGAAACTACAATTAATTACTGCATTTACTGTTTTACTGTCCTGTAAAAAAATGAATGTTCTACAGGACTGTGCTCAACTTTTCTTTCGATTTTTGAATGCATTTCTTTATCAAGAAAATACAATTCTGCTATACATTTGTTTTATTATTATTTTCCTATTCTGTTTGCACCTTGTACCTTTTTAAAAAAAATAGTTTAACAATAATTTAACTATTATATAAAAAATATATTTTACGAGGAGCTCTCGTGCAGCCACTTTTATTTGTTTTTTTAGCTCAATTGACAAATATAAAATGTTTATGTTGTTTCAAGAAATTCCAACGAAGTACTTAAAAACGAAATAAATTTTAAATCAAGAGTAATACAACAACAAAAAAAACCTGCAAAGGACTTTCGCACTGAGAATAGAAATTAACCAAAAACAATTGAAACCTTTTTTTTACTTTATTTTTGACTTTTTAGATCAATTTATTTTATGTATTTTTTTTTCTCTTTATATTATGCGTATTATACAACTGTGTCTCTTTTTTCAAAGCCCTTTTTTTAGCTAAGAAGAAATGTATTTTTTTTTAGTTTATGTGATAAATTTATAGAGAAAAAAACGTTATTTAAAAATTCCTGCTTGATTTTAAAAGAAGATTTGGTAAAAATAAAGAGTTAAAACAAGTATGAGTAAGGGATTTCCTGTTTTTGTTTTTATTCTTTAACTTGCAGAACTAAAATGATTGCTTGCTTTTGTTGTAAATTAAAATAATGCTTTTTAATTTTCACAGCCATAAAACTCAACAAAAAGAAATTCAGGCCTTTCGCGAATTAATTTTCCATGGAATGTTTCCCTTGTCAGCAATGCAAATCAGAATGCTGAATGGAAACAGTTTTCTCTGAAAATTTACTCGCGATAGCCCTAATTAGTTTGAAAAAAGAATCTTAAGGCTAGAATACAAGTGTGATATTAAGAACAGTCCTACCTTGATTGGGTTTAAATAAAATTGATTTCGTCATGGGTATTTCAATGAAGACGCTCGATAAATAAAATAACTTGTGAGTATCAGCTGCTTACTGTTTATTTGAGAGGCTTCTCATGACAGTGTTACTCTTGGATGTTCGCCAGACTTTCGTAAACTTTCAAAAAAACTTTCAAGATTTGGACGAAAGACCCGCGAAAGCACTACCACTTGACCTACAGTCCTCTTAAACTGTCCTAAATGCGTAAATGATGTGGTTACCAATTTTTATCACAGCTTTTGAATTTGCTCCTGAAAGCGAAATTAATTATGCAAAAGCAGAACCCCAATTATTATAGAAAATGAAATTTAACGTTTTTAAAAAATGACGCCATGTTGTATTTAATCCATAGAAAAACATATGAGAAAGCTACAGTCCGCGGTGTGAATCATTGAATACCCTATCCCATCCCATCTTTAAAATAAAATGAATAGTAATGGAATATTGTCAGCACATCTAGTTCAGAAAGTTTATCTTAATCTGTTATGTTTCACAGCAGGAAATACATTTTTCTATGGGATAGGTCTTACAAGCGGCGTTTGTAGGAAAACGCCCGAAAAATTCGACGTGAGTTAAAATGATGTAAAGACAAACAGCCGTATTTATTAGATTTTCTTAAAATGTGTCTCAGAGGTTGTTTAGTCAAGCATGCTTAAATATTTAAATTGGCTCTAAGCAACATTGCTTAACTTCTTATCTATAATCGTTTTTTCATTGCTGCTTAACTAAACGATGATTGTATCAAAAAAACGTAATAAAATTTGCAAATGTAGTACAATAAAGTGAAATTTCATACAATTTTATGTCCCATTTATCGCTCTTATTTGCTCAGACACTGTTTTTGTCATTTTCACAAATTGCGATCTCTTTGAGGCAAATGCCTTTGTAAACCTTTGATAAATAACACAGCGTAGATTAGATTGACTAAATCCCTTAATATGCGCATCTTGCATCTAAAAAGTGTAATGGAATGTCTTAAGATTATAATATTGATACTTCATTTCGACTGTAATATCTTATAGCAGCCAACACTTGGAGATCAGCAGAAATGTTACCACCACTTTAAGATCGGATCGCACAACGTTGATAAGCTTTTCCATAATAGGCTTAAAAAATCGATACTTTTGCCGAAAATATTTGTCTTGAAGTTCGATTGGGTTAATTCTCGGTTTTTATATTTGAATGGTCTCGCAGTTGTTAGTCTGTTTGTATTTATCACATCCACTACGAAAAATTGTAGCTTCTGTCCATTTTTATTAGTTCGCTTGCGCTTTTCAACACAGAAACTCAAGTATGTATATAAAAAAAAATCTTAAATGGAATTCTCTGATCTATCAAATTTCATTTTAACATAACTATAAAAAAAACCTCAAAGCGCAGTCGATCCTGTTTAAATTAACCGACCTCTAAGCAACGTTGCTTAAATGTTAAAATCGATTTGGCTCAGCTAGCGATTCTGGGGTGCCAGCACGAAACTTGATGCTATCCAGTTTTACCACCACAACCGACGATTGGCAGCGCATATTTTGGTTCAATCGACTATCCTTGATTGTACCGTCAGATTTGCCAGCACAAAAATGTTGAACATGACGTTTGAAACAAAAGGTGTCTGCAGGTATTTTATTCGAAAAAAAATATGTCCAACAACATATGTTTTTTGATTTTATCTGTGAGTCTTTGTATACCTGATCAGCAAATCGGTGAGTTGGGACATTCGTTTATTGTAATGCATTTTAAAGATACATGGTGGACCAAATAAGGCCTACCAATGTTAAATAAGTTATTTGCTTACTTAAGTGGTGCTACAGTCCCGAATGAACCTGGGCCTCAACCAACATGCCTCTCCAATTAGCCCGGTCCTTAGCTAACTGCCTCCAGTTGCGCACTCCAAGTTGGTTGAGGTCGGTTTCTGCTTGTGCGCGCCACTCGCTGGGAATCGAAGACTCTGCGAGCCGGAGTATTGATGCCCATTCGTTCTACATGTACTAGCCATCTTAAACGTCCAATGCGAAGTTTTTTGACAAGGGGCATGTCGCTGTATAGCTCGTATAGTTCTTGGTTGAATCCTAGCCCGTCAACGCAAACGGGACCGAAGATTTTTCGAAGAATTTTTCTCTCAAATCGACTAAGGTGTTGGCTCAGTAGCGCTATGGTTAGTGCGTTGAACTGCCGCGCAGAAGGTCTGGGTTCGATTCCCAGCCGCAGCAACACCTAAAATGATTTTTCACTGGCCCTCCTCTCGTGATGATCTGACATGTCTTCCGACTAGTACCAACTGTCAAGAAAAGCTTATCTCAAATTCGCCGTTCTAAGTCGGCATAAAACAGGAGGTCCCGCCATCGTGCAAGAAGTACACACGCACACATGAATGGTTGTGAGAAAGCTCGGCACTCGGGTACTAACGAGCCTGCTGCGCCAAAAATTTGTATATATTTGTTGGCTCGTGAGTTTTGCACAATCCTCTCAAGAATCAAATTGAAGAAGTCTATCATGTGCATCGCCTTGCCTAAATCCTTTTTTGGTATCGAATCTATCGGTGAGGTCGTTTCCGATCCTGATGTAGCGGCGAGCATTCTCCAACATCATCCTACACAAACGGACAAGTTTGGTCGGTATACAAAAACTAGACATGGCTCTGTATAATTCGTCTCTATAAATGCTGTCGTATGCGGCTTTGAAATCGATGAATAGGTGGTGGGTATAGATTTGGACATACGTTTATTGTAATGCATTTCAAAGAAACGTGGTGGACTAAATAAGACCTCCAAACGCTTATAACTCTTCTAATAAATCATTTGTTTTAATTGTTTATGGTTATTATGTATGAAATATGACATCAGACGTATGTCCACCATATTGTTAGATACAGACATTAGCTCTTTTTTAGGGCGTTTTCCATTACACCACTTAATGTTTTTGGTTGCGGACTCCGTATTTAATCTCGAATACTCTGGTTTATCTGTTTAGTAGTCTCTGGTTTATTAACATTAACTCCGTCTATTAAATATCCAAATTAAAAATGTAGAGCCAGGTAAATCTGGTGAACGAGGAGGCCAAGAAATATCTGATGTTTTGGAAATAAAACGGTCGCCAAAAATTTCACGCATCGGGTTCACGCACCTAAGGTTCGAAAGTCAAAATGATCTGAAAATAAAATCTCTCATGAACATGTTGAACTAACTAATTAATTTATAAAAATTGCAACAATGTGTTATAGCATGGTAAATCTTACCTACGTTTGCATGTTTTTTTTTTAATAATTTTCGTAAAAAAAAAAATCAAAAAAATATCGCACATACGCCACCATACACGTTGATATACACCGCTCACTATCTTTTTCCCACATGTTCGCCTATTCTCTTTTAGGTGGTAAAAACTCAAGAGGTATTCGAGTTTCATCCTACGACCCAGACGATCCAAATTCACAATCCCAAGGCGGCGGAACCGGATGTGTTGCATCCAAAACGCTAGGCAACCAAAGGAAGTTTATGCCCGGTGGCCAACGAGTAGCTACAATAAGTCAAAATTATAATGAAAAGACCATGCTGCTCAGCAGCGATGATGAGTATCAGTAATTTTAAATTTTAATTTTTATTTAGCTTTCGAATGCAACAAAGTGCAACAAACAAGAAAATGAATCTATTTTCGAAATTTATTTATTAGAACTTGATAGTTTCTCATTTGTTAGACAGTTTAGTTATATTTTCTACATTTGATGCTATTAGTTGTAAGAATTGTAGTTGAACTTTTTTATAAATCGTATGTATACAAGAATTTAAAACATAATTCCATTAGCGAAGATATACACAAAAAAAAACACATTCGAATTATTTTTCTTAATTTTTTTGGTCTGTTTTTTTTTTCATACGTATATATTTGCTTTTATGCAGTATCTGCTACCGAAGAGTATAAATGTTGATCCTTCCGTACATAGATAGCCCACATATTTATATATGTATACACAGCAAAACAAAACGAAAATGAAAACAAAAAAAAAAATCAAACATTTCCTTTTTTATAAAAGCAGAATAAGAAAATGAATATTTTTTATTATGATATAAAATATTATAAGAAACATTTTTTTTTTAAATATTTGCATACATAACAAAGAAATCTATCCGTTTGTCCATTAACCGCAACTGTGGTCTAGTCTAATTTTTATTAAATACAATACAAAATTTTATTTGTTATATTTAGTTATTCCTTGTTAGATGTTAGCTGTTTTATTTTTATTCATAGTTTTACCAGCATTCAGCAGAAATTTACTGCCGTCGATAATTTTAAGCTTTTCTACAAAATCTGCACTCATGGGCAAGGAGTTTCGGATAGCACACAATAATTATAGAAAGGCATAGCTAGGATTTTTTGTATTTTTACATATTGAAGAATCAAATATTGATAAAAAAAAAAACAAACTTATGTTGAGATTTCGCACTTCTTTAGAACTGATTAATACTCACAAGACTGGTAGCAAAGAGAACCACAAGCGCCTAAATAAATAAATTGATGCCATGAAACAGTGGCTTAAAACGGTGCTGACATCAAATCAAAATTTCTGAAATTCATAGAAATGCTTTTCTATTTGTTTGTTACCTCCTAAATTATTTGCCTGTGATTGCATTTTATATAAATTAAGAAAATAACTGACTAAAAATTACATTCGCGACTTGTGCACCTTGCAAAGAAAATAACAAAAAAAATTCAATTCGAACAATTTTCCTAAAAAAAAAAACAAAACGAAACTTTCGATAAAGGAGCGAATTTCAGAAAAAAGAAAAAGAAATATTTATAAATCTACAAAATCAAAAAAATAAATATTTATATAAGATAGTAGTTATTTGATTTATTGTTTTGTCTTTTTTTTTCATCCTAGTATAATATTTCATTTGTAATCTTTTTTTTTAATTTAAATAGAAAAAATATTAAAGAGAAACAATTGTAAAACAAATCATTGACATTGACATTGATCAGAACTGTATATTTAAAGAGATTTCTTAAATATAAAAAAAATCATGATAATAACAAATAAATGAACTTATTATACACACACACATTACTTTAAGAAAATGGAAAAGAAAACAAATTGAACGAAAAATGAAACAAGATAAAACAAAGCCTATTTCTCATTAATATTCCCCCAGATATAAGTGTGCATAAAATAAGCACTACAACAAAATAATGAAACAAAACAAAATTTAAAAAAATCAATTATTGTGAGTGTGAATGGAGAACAAATATTTAAAATAAAATAAATATATAAAAAACAAATATGCGTATTATTAACAGGTGTGTTCAACTTAGGGATTTTTTTTCACAGTTAGATCTGTGTCGTAGCGCGCTAAATAAAGGGTGATCCATTTCGAGGTTCCCTACTTTCTTAAAGAAAAAAACACAGAAAATTCAAATTTAATGGAGAATGTTTATTATCATTTGAAAGAACATTCTTTGGCATTTATTTTTTGAAGATTATGTCTATCAAATGTTGGCCGTTGCTACGTCGCAGATGGTCCATCCGTTGAGTCCAATTTTCGATCACTCGTTCGAGCATTTCGACTGGTAACTGGCGAATGACACGCGTGATGTTTTCCTCCAAGGCCTGAATCGAAGCGGGTTTGTCGGCATAAGCTTTTGACTTTACATATCCCCACAGGAAAAAGTCTAATATCACACGATCTTGGTGGCCAATCGACCGGCCCAAAACGTGAAATTATGTGCTCACCGAAATGTTCTCTCAATAAGTCCATTGATTGATGCGATGTGTGGGAAGTGGCGCCGTCTTGCTGAAACCAAATGTCGCCGAGATCACGAGCTTCAATTTCAGGCATCAAATAGTCGGTTATCATGGCACGATAACGGTCGCCATTAACGGTTACGTTCACACCGGCATAATTTTTAAAGAAATATGGACCTATGATTTCACCGGCCCACAAACCACACCAAACCGTTGTTTTTTCTGGATGAAGTGGCAGTTCTTCAATCTCTTCAGGTTGCTCTTCGTCCCAAATGCGGCAATTTTGTTTGTTTACATACCCATTGAGCCAGAAATGGGCCTCATCGCTAAACAAAATTTGCCTCGAATACGTCGGATCTTCTTGGAACTTTTCAAGAGCCCATAGAGCGAAGCGATGTCGCTTGGAAAGGTCGTTGTACGCTTTCAATTTAAGATCTTGACGTAAAATGCGCCAAGTCGTTCCATACGTCAGTCCGAGTTGCTGCGAACGGCGCCGAATCGGCTCTCTACGGTCTTCGTGTACACTCTCAGCTACGGCCGCTATATTTTCTTCACAGCGTGCTGGACGTGGTCTATTCGGTCGAATATTATCCAATAATGAATGCTGGGTCTCAAAATGGGTGATGGTGTTGCGAATAGTACGCTCATTAGGCCGATTATGTTGACCATAAGTTGAGCGAAGTGCAGGAAACACATTCCTCACAGAACGTGAATTTTCATAATAAAGTTGAACAATTTGTAAACGTTGTTCACGCGTAAGTCTTTCCATTATGAAATGCCAAACAATACTAAACAAAAATAACATGACAGCATGACACGACTCACACGTGATCTGTCAAAAAAGGCTATTGAAAAAAGTATCTCTACTTGGATCACCCGTCACAAGCAGCATCTACGAGCAGAGATTTGCCACAGCATAAAACATTCATCCACAGGCTCATCATTTAGTGCATTTGTTAGTGGGACATAACAGAACATATACGTTATTGGGTTTAACATCAATAAGCGAAGAAATTACATTTGAGCTATTTATACTTTTAACAAAACAAAAAAAATTTACATACCCTTATACCGATTCTATCATGCGATTGCGCAGAGCATTTTTTAAACAACTTTTACTAACATGCAGTTCAACTACATCGTAATTTTTATTATAAACTCTACTCCTGCGGCTAATAGCCTCATGCATACCGTAGTTCTGTTTACGATTAGGTATATGTAATATATTTAACCTACGTAGGTTATAGGAACCTCCCCGGGTATTAAAACCAACAATGATAATTATTGGTGAACGACAACCATGTCGCTGTTAAGTCTACGGAGGCAAATTATGTAGATCATCCCATGGTAGTCCTCTCAAAGCAAATCTTATGAATTTACGTTGGACTGCTTCAATTCTGTTTGAATGAACTTCATAGAATGACGTCCAAACTTGTGAGGCATACTCCAAGTGGGGGCGAACTAGACAATTATATAGGGCGAGAGTGACATAAGGGTTATTAAACTCTTTTGACCACCTTTTTATAAATCCCAACATAGAGTTGGATTTATTGACGATAATGTTAATGCGTTCATTAAACTCCATTTTAGGATCAAAATAAACACCCAGATCTTTAAAACTGTTCACATGACAGAGGGTGTGTCCGGACAAAGTATAATTAAAATTGGATGGAACACGTCTTCGTGAAAATATCATATGCTGGCACTTAGTAGGGTTCGAATTCAAACCGTTTTTAAGACACCAAATGGTAAAACTATTTAGCGTTTTGTAGTAAAAGCGAATCGTTTAGATCTCGTACACATTTGAAAATTTTCATGTCATTAGCATATATCAATATTTTGCTATATCGAATACAAGCTTTTACATCGTTAATTGCAAGTATAAATAAAATTTGTCCTAAAATCCCTCCATGATTTCTGAAAAATCTGTAAGTGGGTTATGATTTCTCACTCGATAAAGCGGAGATTTTCTCTAAGAAAGACTATAGGACTGGATGCGATGAAAAGAGCAACGTGTAAGTGAACAAGTGGCACAGGGTTACGTTATTAGAAAATCAAACAATAACTTTATAAGATAAGAAACACCCTGTATCAAGAAAGATACAAAGTATCTTTCAATAATGTAATATGATATTAAGATGTGCATGCCACACAAGAAATGCATATATCAGCATATTCTTTGCCTTCAGCTTCCTCCTAAAATAACAAACACTCCCACGCAGAGTGAGTAGATAAGAATTATATTATGATCGTCAGTCGAACACAGATTTGTTGACTCGACATTTTATTACTATAAATAAGAAGTCTCTGTTATTCCTAGCTCAGTTCTTAAGTTCATCTCTTCGTATAAGCTAAAGATTTCCCCCCACCAGTGGTAAGGGATCTGAAGCTTTAAATAAATATTGTTAAATTAAAATTAACAAGTGCATTTTTATTTAGTGGTGGCATTCTCTTTTGAGAATGCAAAATATATTTTTTGTTGTTTAAAGAACCTCAAACAAAATTGGCGCAGTCGGTAGGATCCCGAAAGGTCCATAGCGTATCTTACTTTTTTTAAAGTTTAAATCGGGAATCATAAAAATCGTTCACACTAATTTAAATAGTGATATGCCTGTAAAATAAAATTACAATAGGCATAGGACGAAAAAAAAAATATATTATTTAGTGAAAAACAGTGAATTAAAAGATTCGAAAGGACAAATTCATTAATCCCATAGAGGGAATGTTGGACTAAATAAAATAAATTAATAAAAAGAGACAAATAAAAAAAAAATATATTTATTAAATTCAGTGGATATCATTGAACTAATTTTTTTAAAAAAAGTTACCAGAGGAAAACAATCCTCAAAAGGAAGCTAAAATCACCACAATTAAAATAAATATCACTAAAGAACAAAAAAAGAACTCACAAGTTGGATAAAATAAATAAAATTAATTAATAATAATAAAAAAGTGAATAAATAAATTAAGAAGGAAGAACAACTATACGGGCAAATAAAATCCAAATCGAAAGCCCCAACGTGTATTAAATTAAATGAAGAAGTACAGTCCGTACAGGATACCAGCAGCATTAAAATTTAACAAAAAGGAAGCAGATCCATCAGCTGAAAATCAACAATCAAAAACATTTGAAGAAAACATTGAACCAACATTAAATTTAGAAGAACAGGTAAAAATGGCATCTATTAATATCGATCCCCTAAAGTTATTAAAAACTTTACCCACTTTTAACGGTAAAAATTGTAGTATTATTATATTTATAAAAAAAGCAGAATTTTTATTAAGTGCATGTAGTTTATACAATGAAGCGTCAAAAGAATTCATAACAAGTGAAATTAAATCAAAAATAATAGATAATGCCCTAGAAGTAGTATTAAGGAGTGGCGATCCAAATGACTGGCAGGAAATTAAAACAATTTTAGTAAAAAATTTTGGTGAAAAGGAATCATTTTTAAAACTTAAAGAACAAGCAGATAAAATTAATTCTAAAAATATTTCAGAAATGTATCATTCATTCTCACAAATTCTCTGTAGATTAAATACCAAGTATTATTTATCTGAAAGTAAACCAGAAGAATATAATCCCAGCAATAACGAAGCATCGTTATTAAGTAAATTTTGCGAAAGAATACCCCCAAACGCAAGTTCAATTATAATAAATCACAATATTAAAACCCTTAGTGAAGCCTTCTATAAATTAGAATCTTGTCATTGGACAAAGGAAGATAATAATACAAATTATAAAATTATTCAAAACTTTAAAAACAATGAGTACAAAAAGTCTTTTAATAACAGTAACAATTATAATAATAATTATAAACCTAATAATTTTAATCAAAATTATAGAAACGACAGAAATTATAGAAACGATAGGAATTATAGAAATGAATCTGGAAACATAGCTATAAATAGAAATCAGAATGATAACGGTAGGAACTTTTATAGAAATAATAATCAAAACTATAGAAACCAAAATGAATATAGGCAACCAAACAGAAGCGGGAATTTTTCCAATAATAATCGTAATCCATTTAGAAGAAATATTCCAGAACCAATGGAAGTAGATCATATGACTCAAAATACTTCAAATTTTCAAATACATGCCTCAGCAGACCATTACCCTGCATAGACATTCATATCTTAAATAAAAAACTTAGACTTTTAGTAGACACAGGAGCAGCAACGTCTGTATTAAAGGAAAATATATTTCCAAGAAACCATGAAATTAAATTAGTTAAACCAATAACCATAAAGACATTATATGAAGAGAATTTAATAAAAACGAAAATAATTTTACCATTACCTAGTGAATTCAATAAAAAAGAATCAACTATGGAATTTTTAATTACTACAATAACTAACAGTTCATTTGACGGAATTTTAGGAAATAATATCCTTATTCCATTACAAGCAGAGCTATCATATTATACTCATACTTTGAAAATAAATAATAATGAGATTCCATTACTATCTAAACCCAAGGATTATCCCTTAGAACAATATATTCAAGAATTATCAAACATACATAATATTGACTTAGAATCACAACAATTAATTGATAAGTTAATAGAACCTTATATGAATAATAAAGAAAAGAATGCATTAGCTCAAATAATTAAAAATAATAAAATATTATTTTTTAAAGAAGGAGATGTACTTATAAATGTAAAAGAAGTAACTCATAAAATTGACACGAAAAATGATAAACCAATATATACACGACTATATAGATATCCAGAAGTGCACAAAGAAGAAGTAGATAAACAAATAATTGAAATGCTAGATCAAGGAATCATAAAAGAAAGTAATAGCCCATATAATGCTCCTATCTGGGTCGTACCCAAAAAGATTGACAACTCAGGACTCACGAAATGGCGTATTGTCATAGATTATAGAAAACTTAACGAAATAACCGTGGAAGACAAGTTTCCTATTCCAAATATTGATGAAATATTTAGTAAATTGGGGAGAGCCCAATATTTTACTACTCTTGACTTAGCGAAAGGCTTTCATCAGATATTGGTGAATCCTAAAGATAGATATAAAACAGCATTTTCCACTGCTAATGGTCATTACGAATTTAATCGGATGCCATTTGGACTTAAGAATGCCCCCGCTACTTTTCAGCGAATGATTAATCATGTCTTAGAAGGACTTATAGGCAAAATATGTGTTGTCTATTTAGACGATATCCTAATATTTAGTACATCACTAGAAGAACATATTTGTTCAATAAATAAAGTATTTGAGAAACTTAAACAATATAATTTAAAAATACAAATAGATAAATGCAAATTTTTAAGCAAAGACACAGAATACTTAGGTCATGTTATTACTACAAATGGTATAAAACCAAATCCAGATAAAATAAAAGCTATTGATAAAATACCTATTCCATGTACAACCAAACAAATAAAATCATTTTTGGGATTGACAGGTTATTATAGGAAATTTATTCAAGACTACTCGAAGGTAGCAGTTCCTATGACCAAATACCTTAAAAAGGGAGCAAAGATAAATATTAAAGACCCAGAATATATTACAGCATTTGAAGAACTCAAATTACTCATATCAAGTGACCCAGTTTTAAAATATCCTGACTACGCAAAAGAATTTGTATTAACAACCGATGCATCAAATTATGCAATCGGATCTGTTCTCTCACAATCGAATCACCCTTTATGTTATGCATCCCGTACCCTCAATGAACATGAGCGAGGATATAGCACTATTGAAAAGGAATTATTAAGTATAGTATGGTCAACCAAATATTTTAGACCTTATCTTTACGGTCGTAAATTTAAGATACGAACCGATCACAGACCTTTAATATGGTTAAGTAACCTTAAAGAGCCAAACTCAAAACTCCAAAGATATAAAATTAGTTTAAATGAATATGACTTTGATATCGAATATTTAAAAGGAAAAGAAAATCATGTAGCAGATTATCTAAGCAGATTAGAAGTAAACGCAGTTAATGAAAATGAAGATACAACGTTAGCCACAAATCATAGTGGAATAGAAGATAGAAATGATCATATAGGAATTTCAGAATTACCTATAAACATGTTTAAGCATCAAATAGAAGTTATAGAGTCAGAAGATGAAGATAAAAATATTAAATTTATATACCAAGGTGTTAGAAGATTAATAATTAAATCAAAAGATGTAGGCGATCATTTTACTGAAGCATTAAGGGAATTTTTACCCGATCACGGAAAAGTGGCAATTTATTGTCCAAGTGATAATTTATTTTGCGAAATTCAGAAAAAATATGTTGAGCTTTACAGCAATCAAAATAAATTAATATTACTAAGATGCATTACGCTTTTAAAAGATTTAAATAATACAAATGATGCATTGAATCTCATTCAAAAGATTCATGAACAATTTAATCATAGAGGAATACATGAAACATATCTTGAAATTAAAAATGAATACTATTTTCCAAAATTAAGGGAATTAATAAGAAGATACATAAACAATTGTACTGTATGTCAAACAGCGAAGCATGATAGAAATCCGGAAAAAATAAAATTTGAAATAAGCAAAACTGCACTTAAACCAAATGAACTTATACATATGGACATATATATTCCAACTAAAGATATTTACTATTTAACAATTATTGACAAATTTACTAAACATTTGACAGCTTTTCCAATAGCTAGTAGAAACACTCATAAAATAATTGAGCAACTTAAACTTAGAAACTCTATATTAGGAAAACCCCAAGAAATAGTATGCGATAATGAATTTAATAGTTTAGCATTTAAAGAATATTGCAATGAAGAAGGAATTAAAATAAAATTAATAACCCCAAATCATAAAACAGGAAATTCAGATGTAGAAAGAGTGCATGGTACAATCAATGAACACATACGAATATATAATGCACAAGAAAAGAAAAAGAATATATTAAATTTAAAAGAAAAAGTAATAAAAGCAGTTAGTATATATAATTCTACAATCCATTCAACGACATTAAGGAAACCTATAGATTTTATTCAAAACAAAATAAAGATAGAAGATTTAGAAAGGATAGGAAAAAGAATCCAAAAAGTAAAGGAAGATAATATTAATAAAAGAAATCAAAATAAAGTAGATTTTGTTGAACCCAATTTAAATAAGGATTTATATGTAAAAGCGGACGTAGTTAGAACAGCAAAGAAGATAGCTGCGAAATATAAGAAAACCAAGGTAGAAAAGATTGATAATAAATATTATTCAAACAATAAAAAATTACATAAAACACATTTCAAAAGAAAATATAAATATCAAAATAGTGATAATAGTAATTTAATCTCAATACAGACATAATGTTATTGAATAACGAAATAGAAAAATTACAAGACAACATAGTCTTTTCAAGATTAGGAGTTCTAGGGAGAAATATTTTTACCAAAGAAGAAAATCAGAGATTTAATATATCTGTTAACAAATTAGAACATATAGAAAGCAGCTTATTAACCAGAAACAACCAATTAGTATTCATTTTAAAAATACCAGTATTCACATATGAATGTAATAGCATAATTATTTTACCTATACCAAACGATCAAGGACTTGAAGTCGAAATATCAAAATATAACTATATCAATTGTAACGAAACATTATATGAAAACAATGAAATAAAATATGTAAAACATTTAAAGAAGAGTCCAATATGTATCCAAAACTTATATAAAACAAAATATGAAAATTGTAAAATAAGATCAAATAAAGATCAAGTATTAATAGAATTAGAAGATGGACTTATTTTAACAAAAAACTTATTAGAATCAAGTTTAAATGAATATTGTAATAATATTGAATATAAAATTGTTAAAAATAACCTTTTACATTTTAAAGATTGTAACATCAAAATAAATGCAACTTTGTACTCAAATCAGAAAGAAACTTTTAAACAAAATATTGTAATTCCATTATATAACACATTGAACTTTACAAAAATAAATGTAACCCTAGAAGATATACATACAAATCAAATTGAAAATTTAAAAGAATTACGAGAAGTAAAATATCTAAATAACTTAAAA
Organism: Rhingia rostrata; assembly: GCA_949824845.1. Lineage (NCBI taxonomy): Eukaryota > Metazoa > Arthropoda > Insecta > Diptera > Syrphidae > Rhingia > Rhingia rostrata. The sequence continues at coordinate 20,495,200 of OX463757.1, forward strand.
CATGTAATATCATATACAAGTATCATAATCATAATTATTGTAATTGTAATTCTTATATTATATTGTAAAAGAAATGAAACCAAAAAATTTAAAATTGAAAATAGAATTATAGATACTCAGGAGAGCATCAAACTTAAGGAGGGAGGGGTTACGTTATTAGAAAATCAAACAATAACTTTATAAGATAAGAAACACCCTGTATCAAGAAAGATACAAAGTATCTTTCAATAATGTAATATGATATTAAGATGTGCATGCCACACAAGAAATGCATATATCAGCATATTCTTTGCCTTCAGCTTCCTCCTAAAATAACAAACACTCCCACGCAGAGTGAGTAGATAAGAATTATATTATGATCGTCAGTCGAACACAGATTTGTTGACTCGACATTTTATTACTATAAATAAGAAGTCTCTGTTATTCCTAGCTCAGTTCTTAAGTTCATCTCTTCGTATAAGCTAAAGATTTCCCCCCACCAGTGGTAAGGGATCTGAAGCTTTAAATAAATATTGTTAAATTAAAATTAACAAGTGCATTTTTATTTAGTGGTGGCATTCTCTTTTGAGAATGCAAAATATATTTTTTGTTGTTTAAAGAACCTCAAACAAAATTACAGCTCATCAGTTATTTAGGTAATGCTGGCCACAATTTTAACCAATATCATTCCCTCAGAAGTACTACAATTGAATGTCTTTGTGATATAAATTTATTTATGCGCTTAATAATGTAGACGCGTTGCCTATGAAGGTTGATGGTCAACTGAACTTTACAATGTGTAATATATTAGCTGTCGTTTTAAAAATGACCAGCGAAATACGTCCAAACCTTTTTTTTTTGAAAAATTTAGAGAATAAAACAATAGGCAATAGAGGAAAACCGAACAAAATTCAAACAAGCCAGAAGTGACTGTAATTCCCACTTAAAACGTGTCGAATTCTTTTACGACCAAAAGTTGAGGCGAAATATTCTACAATGTCCCAGAGGTAGTAAAAACTTTTGGTCATTTGTCATAAATATAAAGAATTCGGCCTTATCATCAGTTCCGACGCTCATTCACAATGACATTGTAGATGTCAGCTTTTTAGACAAAGATAATCTCCTTGCTGCGCATTTCGCAGCCAGTTCTACATTGCCAGATTGTGCCCAGTCTCCTCCATTTCTTGAGAACGTTAATCATTCTATGGGACAAGTTCACTTTCGTACTCGTACAGTTGCAAGAGTTTTATTTGATCTTGACATCCACAAGTCCGGTGGTCCAAATGATATTTCCCCCATTATTCTGAAGAGGTGTTCTTCTACGCTAGCAAAACCACTGCGTATGCTTTTCTATCTATCCTACTCATCAGGTCTCTTTCCGAGTAGATGGAAAACTGCATTTGTCCAGCCTGTACCAAAAAAGACGAATCTTCTTCTCTCTCCAACTACCGACCAATTGCACTTACGTCCCTTCTTTCAAAGGTCATGGAAACGCTGATAAATCGTCAGCTTATGAAATATCTTGAAACACGGAAAATTCTTAATGACCGGCAGTATGGTTTTCGCAGCAACAGGTCCACTGGTGATTTGATGACATATCTCACCGAAATGTGGAAACAATCAATCCACCTCGGTGGAGGAAGTAAGATTGTTGCACTTGATATTTCAAAGACATTTGATAGGGTTTGACATCAAGCCCTTTTGCGAAAATGCGTGCATTTCGAATCGATGAAAAACTTCTTTTATGGATCTTTCGAAACGTTCAATTCAAGCTCTTTTGGATGGATTCAAATCTGCAACTCACCAAATAAATGCTGGTGACCCTCAAGGCTCAGTTTTGTCTCCGACTCTCTTTCTCATTTTCATTAATGATCTCCTGCCTGCAACTTCTAATTCAATTCATTCCTTCGCTGAATACAGTACTTTCAGCTTCTCATATTCGTTTTCAGGTCCACGTCCCTCATCTTCGAACGTGTAATCTAAACGACAACATATGTTAAGCTCACTGAATTCCGAACTTGACAGCGTCATCAAATGGGGTAAATCTAACAGAGTAGAATTCAATGCATCCAAAACAAAATGCTGTCTTCTGTCGTTAAAGCGAAACCAAAATCTAAAGCCATTATCCACGAATGGCACTTTCGTCGAAGAAACCGAAAAACTTTCCATGTAAGGTATGTATGTTAGTAACGACTTACGTTGGAACGACCACATATTCCAAGTCGCTAAAAACGCAGCGAAATTTAAAATCGATGTAAAAAATATTTCACCCCTTCTGATCTGGCCACAATATATAAAGCGCTTATACGCCCTTAACTTGAGTTTAACGCCGCATCTGGTCGGGTGCACCAAAAACAACATTGCACCTCCTAGATAGGATTCAAACACGTGCGAAAAAACTGATAGGAGACATTAGAATATCGAACTCTTTAGTTTCGCTTGAACACCGTCGAAATATCTCCTGCCTTATATTGTTTTATCGCTATTTAAACAACCAATGCTCAGATGAAATAGCCAGCTACGTTCCTCCCATTCAAAAATTCAGCCGCAATACTCGTTACGCTATGAATGCAAATCAGTTTACCCTCAAGCCTATCTTCGGTCGAACGTTGAAGTATAGAGATTCGTACATAAACAGAACAACACGAATGTGGAATGCTCTACCAAATTCTGTTTTTCCTTTCCATTATAACTTACAGGCATTTAAAACCAATGTGCGTCGGTATCTCCTTTGTTCTTATCCCGAATTTCCTTAACGCCCGCACTCTGCTAAAACACAGAAAGGGTATTCATATAACCCCTTGAGTTATATGAAATAAATTAAAAAAAAATTTAATATATGAAATTAAAAAAAAAGTTTTTTTTTCAGTCGTTTTTTATTACAGTAAAAATAATAATAATTGTTTAAAATTATTTTAGTTTATAGGTACATTTTTAATTATTGATAGTATGTATTTGGATAAAAATTCTTTAGACGGACCCACTCAATGGCGCCTTATTGATTCTTTTGCCATTAATATTACATTTACTGTAGATGTCAGCAAACAGTTCCTTTTCTTATCTTTTATTAATGCTACTTGGGAAAATATGCGCTCAGCTCTTGCGCTGCTATGCGGAAAGCATAAAATAAAACCTACAAATATTTTTAAAAGAGGAAACATTGGAGCATTTAGTGCATTTTTTAAATTTAATGTGGCGCTCCAAAAATCTTCAAAACTCAAATCCTTACTGATAAACTTTTGATGTAAAAGAGCTCTCCATTCGTCATCTAGCTCATCGACAAGTTCTTCTTCAATTAAATTTGCGTATGAGTGGTGTAAAGCTTGGGAACTTCTTTTGCGGATCTATTATTTGTACTGCTTCTAAAACTTTGTCTTGAAAGTTTACTCTTTGTCTAATTTGCGAACATAATTCAATGTAGTAATCACTACAATTCTCTTACATTTTGAATATCGTTATCTGCTAAGCTCCCATTACAAATCAGAAGGTTAGCTTGTGCCCAGGGTAGATTTCTTTTGAATCTAAAAGGCAATTCGCATTGCAAAAGTCAATTGAATTTAGAGAGGTGTCATCGATAAATTCACTTTTAATGAAGTTCGACAATATAGTTTTAAAATACATTTTTACAGTTGAAAGAAAGACGTGAATACGGGGTTCTTCTGATTGATACTCTATATTAACTTTGTTCGTTAATTTTAAAATATATTGTAAAAAAATAGAAGTCTAATTTTATTTAATTTTTCATATTTGCATAGATACTTCGAGCTAAATCTGTATTCTCTTCCAGCTGATAGGAGATGAAATAGTGATTCAAAGGAAACCACTGTGTAGCGACGATTTATCTTGTCGTTGGGTCGGTGCTGGCATGCAAGTTCCATCTATAGCTCGTCGGTGGGTGTGGGACTTCACCCTTTTTAAATCGCAACAAAAAAATGTCCATGCCAGTCTTCTACGTCTAGGTGTGATGACGCTTGCGAGAAATTTTCCTACCCTCCCTACCATGGTTATTTTACTCGCCTCAATAACCCCGTATGTTGCCTTCCTTCACTTCCTAATTTTTTTGCCGCCATTATCGCCCTTCCCTATCCTACCATCCTCATCCTTTATTGCACCCGCTTAGTTTAAACACATCTTTTTATCTTTTGAGTTTATAATCTCATTAACAATTTTATTAAAATGTATTGTAGCATACTATTGACTCCAAATCTTTCATATAAACTATTTGATTTAAATTATTTGACTTTAAATTAAAAACAAGTATATTGACAAAAAAAAATTTACGAAAATTTTAACTTGAGAAATTTAACTTGACAAAAAAAAACAAAAACATTGACGAAGAGACGGTAAAAACGATATATGCTTTTGCATCAAGCAATAAGACACGTCATCTATATGTATGTGTATAACATCTATATAGGCAATTGGATTTGAGGACACTTCTTATTTGTACACTTGTTATATATATAAAAATTAATAAAGTCCTTTCTTTAAAGACTCACCGGTTTATTTTATTGGTACCTTTGTAGTTCTGAAACGTCGATCCAATGGCCACTGCATCCGCTGCTGCACCTTGTACCTACAGCGATTTTCACTCGCGAAAATTTCAAATTAATTAATTTGTATATATATATATATTATGTTATGTGTAGTCCTTTACCTTTTTCAGGTACGAAATTATTTTTTTACCTTTTCTTCGTTAGATTTTCTATTATTTTAATTGCCACTATTTGATAAACATTGAATTTTAATTTAAAAAAGAAAAAAAAATTATTATTGGGAGGTGGGGCACTCGGTCAATCCGGGTATTGGGGGTACTGCTGCCTAAATCTTCGATGTTCTCTTTTTAAAAATGTATTTTAATTCGAGGGACTCGAATTTATGCGTCTTCAGTAAACACTTCTGGGCAAAATTGTGTGTATTTTGTATGTTTGAATTTCACTTTGCGAATTTGCAGTTTATTTGCACTTTAGAGTTTTTTTTTTTTTTGTGTTCTTTGTGTGTCTTCACTTGTACGTCCACTGTGCTATCATCTGGTTAAAAGTACAGAACTTTTTGGCCGATGGTTTCACATTACAGGTACAGATACGAACGTCGTTGTCCTTTTTTCCGATCGTAGGAAATACTTTTTGCCACGAGTGGGTAGCTAACTCAAAGCACAGCCGTGGAGAGTCAGTTCCAATTTATTGTTAATAAAATGAAGAATGACTCTTGCTTGAAGAATGATCGCTCTTTCTTCTCGCTAAAAAGGCAATTAGGTATTAAAGTTCTCACTCGAACTACTAAGGAAATCCTGTAAAATTACTATAATAGTCCCGGACCTTCACCAATGCAGATGAAGAAATTGAGCTTAAAAATCGTCGGTCTCCCTTGCGTTAACTGGCTGTAGAGACGTATAATTTACGAGCTGTACAGCGATTTAGAGTTAGCACAAGATGCCTAAGAGATCAAGCGAATGGATACGAACCCTTCGGCTTGCAGATTCAATTTACAGCCAAACATTAGACGCAGTATAGGAAGATCCCATCTTAAGTGGCAAAATTAGAAATGGATATTTAGCGTCGGACATACGAAAGGCAACCCCAAATAACAAGACTGGACTTTCCAAATTCTAAACCAAAAAAAAAAATTATAAAAAAAACTCAAAACTATATTCTTCTTTATTTCGTTTATTCCAAATGTCAATGTCAGTGCTGAGTCTATGGAGTAGTGATAGGTACTGCAGTCGCAACATCTGCTGTATTTTGCTTTATCGCAACTTTTACCAATCCACTGGGACAGTCTTCCGAACCTCCAAAGAGCACAACAAACAATCCATTGTGTGTAACAGATTTCCAAAGCTTCCCAATCCACTTATCTACTTTTGCAATAGTTTTATCCACCCTGTCGAGTTGAAACTTTTCTGCGTCGATTGACATATTTGCGATGGTCAGCGCATGCTCGAGAAGAACTTCACGTGCCTTCTTTAAGACTTCTTTGTTACTTTCCGCTTCATGACACAGAACTGACTTAAGATCACCCACAGCTGCTTTTTTGCAGATTTCCTTAATCTCTGGATCAAGCGGACCGTTCTTAATGATGGCGGTACGTTTATCTCTCTGCGATGCCTGTCCAAAGAGATTGTTCTTGATAGCATCGCCCATCGCCAGACGAATTATCTCATTCGCCCGCCTCTTCTGGGTAAGAATCTCATCACCAAAGTCAATGCTATTCCGTAGCTTTAAGTGCACCAATCGGATACTAGCTAAACTGTCTTCGACGGAATCGTGACCACCAGCCTTCTCTTGAATCGTCTCATCTAAGAATGTCATTGCAAGCTTCTGCAATTTGGTCTTGCGTCTACGCACTCCCGTTGTGTTGTATATCAAACTCGTATCGATGATGTAGGGATGCAACATCTGCATGGCAATTAAATCGCTATTGAGCGACTGTCCTACCAAAATTGCATCAGGTGGCAGTAAGTTACGCACATCTTCTTGGACTTCGGCAAGTCGCTTTGTGACTGTCTCCATCAATTCCGGAGTGATGCCCGAGTACTGAGTTAGGTAGTCTATGATTTTGTTTACTGGCATGACCAGTGTCTCATAGACCGTCTCATATTTCTCGTTTACAATGGATATACGCGTGAGTTCGTTCCTTCCAGATACGGTTTTGCACATTTCACAATCGACACCAAACATGGGACTGCGGGCAGTTACTGGTTCATATCTGTCCTTTGTGAAGACGTATTTCTTAAACCGATCGGCAAGTTCACCACACAGAGGTATCGGATAGCCCTCTTCTACCATTTGCAGAGCCGATAGCAGTAGCTTTGTTCGTGGGAATTTGTCGGTTTTCGGAAGTTCCTCTGTTAATCCATTCGTAGGCATAGTCGAGTCGTTTACAGGAAAAATGGACTTGACCAGCAAGGTGGGATCCTTGATCATATCTACAGCAGTCTCCAGGCATCCATACTTATCGATTAGCTCTTCAGCTTGAATATTGGTAAGTGGAACCGTGGCCAAATCTTGAATTATGCTCCCATACTTGTTAGAGGGTAACATCATTTCGAGTTTTGTGTCGAAAATCTTGTTGGTCTCAGCGAATCGATCTTCATTTGAAAGATAGTGATATTGAGATACACCCTCTAGCACCAGTACAACTGTGTGCGACAATACATCTGGTTTTTCGAGATAACACCATCGCTCCGGATTACATGGCGACTTCTTGCCAATTAACGCCGACATAAGTAAGTGCTGTATGTCGGTCAAAAATATTGGTGTCCTTTGGTTTTGAGGAACTTGAAGTGAAGCATTGTATCCAGCAGGACGCAGATGAAGTTTCGGCACGTTTTCCAGCTGCCGTTTACGTTGTTTTAGTTCTTTCTTCAGTTGAACGTACTGTTCTTCTGTTAGATACATCTTACAAGCTTCATACTGATCTTCGACGTTGGAGGCATCACTCTCGCAAGCATTGGCTTCATCGTCGAGTTTCACTTTCTTGGCTACCGGCTCTTCCAATGTTTTACTTGCAGTCATCTTCGTCTTCTTTGCCTAATAGAATATTAGCGGTTTTTCTTTTGTAGAGAAATATGAACTTAACTCATGTGGAATATAGTTACCTTTTTGCTGTCTCCCGAACTATCACTTTCGTTATTAGCCGCACTGGTTGTAGACTCACGATCTTTATCATTTAGCTTCACCACATTAGCCAGGGCAGCAAGTTTTTTCTTTTTCTTCTCTAGGCGATCTTGTTTCTTTGCTGTCATTGTTTTCATATTCAATTCATGCACAAAGTTATTTACAAATTTACTAGAATATCAGTTATTCTAATTTATTTGTCTTATTTCAATTATTCTATTTCTTCTATTAAACTTATTTACTTTTTTTATTTTTTGTTGTACACATGTGGAAGTGGAACTGTCGCAGCATTGAGCATGCTTCACGAGTTGTCAATTTTGACTTTTCACTTGTTGTTTACTAGTTTTCGTAGATGTGAAAGCTGTGAAGTGTTAGGGAATGAGAACATTCTACTACAATTATAAAACAGGAAAATATTGAAACGGTTGAATAAAATTAAAATTTAAGTAAAGACGAGATAATGACGAAATTTTCATTTTAATTAATTGTCGGAATTGTTGGTAAAAAATCAGTAACCACTCGTACTTTTTTGTAAAATAGTCTCTCTGTGATATAATATTCCATCACAGCCACAGATTTGGTAGCGCATAAGATAAAACTGACTTTTTTCAATTTTCAATTAAGAGCATTGGAAGGTTGCGAGTATTTCCATCCTGGGTAAACCCTGAAATCCAACCAACATACGTCTACAAATTATTCTTATTCTTATATTATTATTTATCCACTTGATGTCTTTGTAGATTAGATTCTTAATATTTGTGACTATGAATCGAAGACTCTTCTTCTGCATAGTGTATTGGCCTTAGCTGCACATATCAAACTCAATGCTGAGGTTTTTGATATATCACTGTACTTACCGAATTCGGGGCTAAACAATCAAACATGAAGCTCAACCATCATGCCCTAAAATTAGCTAGGTTTGTTAATAGCGCACTTCAAGTTCGGTAATGTAGCAGTCATTCTCTCGGATCGTATTCGATGTCTATTTGATTCGGTCTGAAGCGTTGGTTCTAGCTCTCTCTGACTTCCGGTCCTGTTTTTTTTTTTTGACGGGGTCTATTTCACTGTACAACTCGTTAAGTTAGTAGTTGAGTCATTGCCTTCCTAGTCCCTCAACGCAAAAGAAGCATTTTTTATTCAAAACGACCAAGGATTTCTTCATCCGATCGTAAATTCTTATCGTTGTTACTAAATTTTGGTATCAGTCCGAAGAAACAGCTCTTTGCAAGTGTGATTCTCTGTTGGATTACTTATTAGATTATTGTAATTGTTGATAGCGGTGTAGCGCTTGACTATAACTAAAAGCTATAGCTGTCTATTGTGATGTTCTGGCTGTCATTGTGTCTTTCTCTCGTTTTCTGGTAAACCAAATTTATCCGCAAACATCACCGTTTGTCGAACCCAGAGGATGATATTTTGGGTTCGACAAACGGTGATGTGAATGCTTAGCTCCTAGTGTTGGCTCGATAGTTTTGCATATTTCTTACACATTGCCTAAATGGTTTTTGCTTGCATCCACCATCGACCATCGACTAAGGTCCTATTAGGTTGTTGGTAAACGGTTTCAAGCGTTTGGATCAATCTAGTATGTGAATTTGGATAGAATAAAGCTTTGTAATTGACTCAGTTCAGTGAGTCATACTTTTTATGAATCGGTTGATGATGTGGTTTCAATTTATAGGCTTAGCTGGCGAATGCTTCTTACTTACACATCTCCCTATACTAACACATCTCGTCATTTTCGAAAACCGTGTTAAACTAAATTGTTCCAGTCAGTTGCATTGACGATATGCGTTTTCGTTGCACCACCTGAAATTTTTTTGATTCAGTGGAACACCAATTCTCAGCATAAGGTAACTTTTTTTTATCAAACAACAGTTTCCTTGCATCGCAGCTGATAATGAATTTCCCTCATAGCAGATCAAATGTTTTCTAGAGTGTCTTTCATCAAATATAACCAGCTCTCTTCTTTTAGCAGAATGATTAAAGGTATGAGTGTAACGAATTTTAGTCTCAGCTTATTGGAGAAAATCTCCGCGTTTTTAACTGAGGAATCATGTTCCACTTACGGATTTTTCGCCATCAACAGATGTAACTTTTGTTAGTAAACCAGTTCCCCTTACTGAACTGTATCATCCATATCTGGGTGATCAAAGCAGAAAAGTATTCCTCAACTGAGGAAAAACACAATTGTACTAAATTTCTGAGACGAACATTTGTTGCATTCGTATTCGCTGGCGTTTCTGCAAGTAACGAGGATGCAGGAAAGTCTTACAAAACAAATGGGTATGCTTTAATTAGAATATTGTTCCACTTAAAACAAATTATCTCTGAGTGATAAAACCCTGAGCGCTCAGTATTGTAATAGAGGAACAACAGACTCACATCCCAACATTTCTATTCAATCGTGCATAGTTTTAGTATTAACTGTCAAAGCCATGTTAACCGTTACAAAAACCGCATTTATTTCAACTCGTGCTGGATGCAACTGCGTCGGCTGAACAAATTTTTAGCAAGGAATATCGCAGAGTGCATCCGTAACAAAGATAACCCACATATTTTTTTTTATTTAAAAGCCATTAAACAATGCTTCAAGCCATCCTTCCGCTGTCAAAATATATCAAATTAAAATCTGTCCGTATTTACGATTTTGCTTTTTCACTGCATTCCAAGGTGTCTGTGACCATCCTCATAATATGTACTCTACTAGTGTCCGCTCGGCAATACTTTGGGCAACCCATCGAGTGCATGAGCAGCGATAAACAAACGGAATTCATTAATCTATTTTGCTGGACAATGGGCACATACGTACTCACCGATCCTCAGGGCAGGACAAAGAGGGATTCAATTGCGGAAGGTGTTGGAGTCGAATATACTGGTACGGAGAGAGTATATTTGCGATACTATCAGTGGGTGGTGATAATATTGCTTTTGCAAGCGCTGATGTTTATTTTTCCCGCTTTTCTCTGGAAATCGTGGGAAGGTGGTCTTATGACCGAAGTTTGTACTGGACTTGGTAAGTCGTCAGTTTTTGTTTTGAAGAAATATGTTTGATTGATGCCTTTGTTTTATAGAGCGCAATAATGTGATGATATCTAACAAGGACTACAAAGAACACCGATCTAGGCTGCTGAACTTGTTTACAACGGATTTTGGTCCAATACACAGGGGATATGCTAAGAAATATTTTTTATGTGAAATCATGAATTTTCTCATATGCGTGAGTTGCTTTTTTTATTTTTTATAATCATGAATATTTTAAGGTATTTTATGGTAGTATCCTCTGAATCCATTTCGCTGATGAATCGGCAAATAAAGTTTCCCTTTCAGAAAAGTAGGTATTGCTCGGAGCCAGTGAATAAAAAGAGTTGCTTATTCCGAAAGCTTTCTAATATTTCTTCGAAAAAGAACGCTGCATTTATATTATCTTGGCCTGGCTCCCAAGCGAGGGGTCGCTGATTCAAATCCCGAAAGGGGAAAACACCTACTTTTTTGCACTGCTCCACCTCTTGCGAAAGTCTGATAAACATCCAAGACTAACACTGTCATAAGAAGATTCTGAAAATTGCCTTTTGGATGCGGCATTAAACGGGATATCCTCTTTGTGACTAATAACTTCGCACACCCAAATGAAAAGAAAATATAGGTAAAAGCCGTTAATGCCTGATAATTCATTTAAACTACATTTCCTGAGCTCCGTGCGCATAAGATTTGGGTTCTGTTCCAAACACAGCATGTGGAGATCTATATAGAAGGATCATAACCCTTACGCTTTAGCTGTATACCGAGTGCCTGCTGTAAGGCCAATTGAAGGCAGGTGTTTTTGCGTTTGTGTTATCCAGAAGATTTTTAGGCTTCCCTTACTTGACGAGGTTCGAAGGATGACTCTTTTGAAGATAAAAATACCAAGGTAGGCTCAATGTTTCTTGAGATGAGTTCTTTTATGTAAAGGATTGCTCGGATATTTGAAGTTCTTTACCGATCAAGCTTGCCGTTAAGTTGGTTTCTCAATGCTTGCACATTTTTTTTTTAATCACATTGTGATATACAACTCCTGTGTAAAGTTTTCTCTGTATCACTACTTACTTACTCAAGTGGCGATGCAGTCCGGAATGTGTCAACCAATGACCTCAACCAAACATGCCTTTCCAGTTAGCTTAAGGCGGGGTCTTTGTCTATTGCGAGTCGTAGTATTGCGAGTCCATTTCTCCTCTACATGTCCTGGCCATCTTAAACGTCCAGTGCAGAGTTTTACCAGGTCTATTTTGCTGTACAGTTCGTATCGTTCATGGTTGAATCTTCGTCTCCATCATTTTTCTCTTAAAACGACAAAGGATTTCTTCATCCTCTTCTGATACGGTCCATGCTTCGCCACCGTAGAGCAGGACTGGGATGATCAGGATCTTGCATAGATACTCCTAAGCAGTTGGAGTGAGTGCCTTACTACTAAATTGCCTTCTTAGGCCGAAAAAAATCGGTTGGCAAAGTAATTCGTTTCATTTCTGAACAATTTATGGAAAATTGACCCTCTGGTGTTCGGTCAAGAGTTCTCAAAAAGGATATTTAAGAGGTGAAGTAGTTTTCAACCCTGATGGAGCCGTAAGAATTATCAGTCTGCACACACGGACGAGTTCGGAATCAATAAATATGGGTGGGGTATCGATTTGGATTTTTTAGGATTTTTTTTAAGCTCAGCTAAAATGTAAATATTTGATCAGTTTGATCAGATAAGGGTCGATCAGGTTGTTGGTAAACGGTTTCCGGCGTTTGATTATCTAGATGAGGTGGCTAATATTAACGTCAGAAACCTCCAACGCTATACCATAAGCTCTGAATGGTTCAATTAGCAGGACGAATGCAGGGAAATGTCGACAGGTCCAGGTGGTACCACAACAAACCTTTCTGGTTCTCTGCTCGCCCACTGTAATCTAACCTAACAATGACTTTATAACTAATGCCTTTTCGTATAAAGATATCGACCTCGCCTCCTTTAGTCGAGTGAGACCGGTCTCTTTTTCTTGTTAAGCAAAATTTTGGGAGGATTTGAACAGGATTTGAAGGCCAATTAGCTGACCTTGAATGGCCTTTGAATGGTAAGCTGCTTGTGAGTTGGCGCTATCAAATGACCACATAAAAAGGGGCACACGCCTGTAAATTACCAGCTGTGTACATTTTTATTAAATCTCATGAACAAAAGATTGCAATTTATGGCTAGTCACCCCATGTGCTTTCACTATAAGAGCATCACCCTAGCAGCCATTAAGACTGCGATAAATCCTATGCTTAAGACACATTATGAGTTTATTTAATAAGTACTGAGCTCAATATCAATCTTGGATACATTTAAACAGACACTACCATCAAAAAGACAGTTTTAGCTGCACAAACAACACACGAAACAAAGCAAAATCTTTTCTTTTTTTTCCGAGGGTTGGTGAAAGTCTTCCGTAGACACTATGAAAGTAATGCCATAGTAGTGCAACATTCTTACTCACTAAAACCCCCAGCCTCGCATATAAATTATTAGTTGCTGCAACTAAGATCAATCGTATCTTAAACTTTTAGCAGGTTACTATCCATTGGACGATCTAACATGTCCGCAATTTACGCGCGGTTATTCCTTATCTCGCCAAGTGCAAAGATTTTGTGCTTTGTAGTCGACGGAATAAATTGCTATCATCAACAAATTGCAGGACTATATTGTTGATGTGTCTGATTAGTCGGTTTCTATGCTTTCGCGCGAAACTTCTAGCTTCTGATCCCTATAAATATTGGCATTTCCAGTATACTACGTTGCTAGGGCAATTTCTCTAACCATGCATTTGTTCTTGTAGTCCACACCGGCCGGGAATGTTTTCCGAGTACTTATTTGAATGGCGGTACAGACCGGAATGAACCTGGGACTTAACCAACATGCCCTGTCCTTACCTAACTGCCTCCAGTTGCGTACTCCAAGTCGGTTGAGGTCGCTTTCTACTTGTGAGCGCCACTTTTGACGAGGTCTTCCTCAATACCGTACGATGTCTGGCTGGAAGTCGAAGACTATGCGAGCCGGAGTATTGGTGTCCATTTTTTCTACATGTCCTTGCCATCTTAAACATCTGAAATTTTTTGACTAGGTACATGTTGTTGTACAGCTCGTAAATGTCATGGTTGAATCCTCGTTTACATAGCCCGTGAACGAAAACGGAACCGAAGATTTTTTCGAAGAATTTTCCTCTCAAATCGACTAAGGCTTCAGCTCCCTACAGCAGGACTGGGAAGATCAGGATCTACTAATAAATTGCTTTCTTAGCCCAAAGAAACAGCGGTTGGTAATTCGTCGTTTAATTTCTGACGAGATGTTGTTGTCAGAGTTAATAGCTGAGCCGAGGTAGACAAAGTCCCGACACACGACAGCATATCGCCTTGCCTTAATCCCTTTTGCAGAATCTGCCAAAGTGTTTTGGAGTTTCCTGGCCTAAAACCACGCTGACAAGGGCCGATCAGGTAGTTGGTAAACGGTTTAAGGCGTTCACATATTACGGCAGATAGGATCTTGTAGGCGATGTTGACGAGACTTATGCCTCTGTAGTTGGCGCAGTTTAGAGGGTCCCCTTCTTCTGGATCTAGCAAACGATGCTGAGATCACATTCTTTACTTATAAGGTGCGGGGCTTACAACTTTCATTCGACTAGATAAGGTTTATGAGTTGGTAGATGTTACATACCAAGTCATCTCCGCCGGCTTTATAAAGCTCTGCAGGAAGGCAGTCATTTCCGGCAGCCTTATTAAGGTTGAGTTTAGATATTGCTATCCTCATTTCACTCAGGTCGTTGCCAATATTGAATAGTTCGCTCTGCCTGACATCGGAATGTTGTTCGTCATCGCCGTTTAACAGTCTGCAGATGTGGTTCTTCCATATCCTCAGCATCGACTGTGCCTCAACTACGATATTTCATTGTTCATCTCGACAGGATTCTGTTTGTGCCTTGTATCCTTGGCTTTGACGTTTTACACTTTGGTAAAACTTAGAAACATCGTTGCCATTGTTCTTCGGCATTCGATGCCGTTGGTATGGTGGTAATCGAGAGGTTATGGGATACGCGTAAGTCTTTCGACGCTAATGTTGTTCACAGTATTTTTGCTTTGTTGTGGCGTGGTGGATATCCACAGTCTCACCTTGTTTTCCGAGAAGCCAGTACATTTCGTGCGGATTCCATTTCAGCTTTGCATCACGCGTCATTCCCAGGTATTTATTTGGCTTCGTTTCCAGAAGATATTCGTGCGGCCCAGGGTCAATCCGGACTGTAACTCCATTTAAGAAGAAGAAGACGAAGAAGTTTAGACAAATTTGCAAGTCTCTAGTTTTCTTGCAGTCGTTTCTTTAATTTTTATGTTTGCTGCTAGAAAAGCGGTGTCATCGGCAAAAATACAAAAAGGTAGTTCGCAAACTTCTTTCTGAATATCACGAGTATAATATAATAGATGGAGAAGCGGCCGAAGATAACTTCCTTGCAGAACGCCGCTGCCGAATGAACTTTCTTTTCAGCTTTTCAAAGTGAAAAATTGGACTTGTTCTTCGCTGCTAGACTTTAGAGGTAAAAGCCTATCGCACGGTCTACTAAATTTTTAATATCACTCAACATTTAAATCAAAATCATTCAAAACAAATTCCACAGCGGAGCATGACTCTGTCTTACGCGCTTCCCTTTTTTTTCCTTGACCGATTCTTTTATTTTTGGAAGACATAGTAAATCTATTTGTCCAGCATTTTACTTTGAATTGGGCGTATTATTATACAGCTCCAAAGTTAATGGAGCGATCAACTTCAATCTCAACCTCATAGGGTAACGTACAATCCGTACAATCATCTCGGTGGCTCCGTGTTATAGACTAGTCTTATCTTCAATGTCAGAAATACAATGAAAAAACCCATTCCCATGCACACTCGCGATAAGTGCTCCCGCTCTTCAGTCAACAATTTTTTGTTTTCCCATACCTGCTTTGTTACTGAAATGCACTTACTCGTTCAGTACGAGCTGTGATTGGTGTGTGCACATGAGCTAAATTTATCGTACCCTGCCTTTTTTCCGACATTGTACTGAACGATCTGTCAAAATCATTACTTTAATCTCCAAAGCCCCGCAACTTATAAAAATCCCTTTTTCCTTTCAGGTACTCAACCTCACCCTGATGAATATATTTTTTAATAATTTCTGGACAAGCTACTCGAACGCGATGTCTACAATACCCGCCTACAACTGGGATCAATGGAACGAGATGAGCTCCAAGGTGTTTCCCAAACTTGCCAAATGTGAATTCTTCAAGTACGGTGCATCCGGATCGACGAGTCGTTACGACGCCCTTTGTGTTCTCCCATTGAATATATTAAATGAAAAAATATTCGCATTCCTCTACATTTGGTTCCTATTTCTGATGGTTGCGTCAGCCGCGCATATAACATTCCGCGTCATTGTTGCCTGCAGTTTGACTGCTCGAGTTATATGTCTGTCGCATTGCAGCGTCGGACACAATCAAAGGACAAAGTTACGCCAATTGCTATACGATATGAGCTACTCCGAATGGTTTATACTGATGAGGATCGCATCGAATGTGAACCCGGTGATGTTTGACGACTTGCTACGCGATCTACTTGATTTGCAAAAATTCAAAAATATTGAAATATCTGTTTGAAAACTCGCGCACCGAGCGTGTGTAACTAAATCGCTGTGCGATATCCAAGAGATACAACGTTGTAAACTATTGATCTCAATCAAATGAATTACGCATTCAATGCGTACGATTAAATTTTTTTTCTCAGTTTTTTCAGTTAATTTTAAGTACATATATACGTAGAATGGAATAAAGATGTTATATTTTTGAATTATAAGTTTGGGATTTTTTTTTTTAGCGGAGAGTTTGCCGTTTGATATTGTGGCTGGCATAGGTAAACATATGTACTCGAGACTATGTTTGGCAATCGAAAATATCTTTATGAAGGGTCTTTCTTTAGCAACTTGAATTGTCAATGTCAAAATATTCAGTAACATCAACATTTTCATCATCTGAAATACACGAAGGAACAACGTTTACAACAATTTACTACCGAAATTCCGAATCTATATTCGAAACCTTAACAGCGTTATCGTCAATTTTCGGCCATTATTCTTGTCCCAGTAGACTAGTGAAAACATTTGAGTCAGAATATACGCTACTGGATGTTGCCGTGCCAGTGAGACTACGTTTTGCCCGAAGTGTGAGGAATATTGCTGAAATAGAGGCGTCCGTCGCAAACGATCAAATCGGCGTTCTCAAGAAATGTGCCTCTCCCACGCCACTTTATGGCCAATTTCGTGTAAGGAACTTGACCAACAAGCTTGCAATATGAAGTTGACCCATAAACTCAAACTACTTGACCATAAGAAGCGACGTACGTTCTTGAATTGGGCTCTGGAAAGAAAATGAAGAATTTCATCGCAAAGTCGTCACCAGAAATTTAATTGCCCTGCATGAATCTGTGTCCGGGGACCCAGCAGAGCTTAACTGTTGGCCGCAAAAGAAACTTTAGCTCTTCACGACAACGCTTCACAAGCTTAGATTTTATTTTTACAGCAGAGATGGTGAAATCATCTGGTGGTATCGCTAGCATTGAGATCGCTTTGGCTGCCTCTGCTACTGACAACATCTCGGCCTGGATGATACTGCTGTGCTCAAGGAGACGCAAAGTGCTGTTTAGCTTTAGTGTCTCTGCAAACACTCCAGCTCCAACACCTACATCCATTTTTGAACCATCATTGTAGACGGATATGGTTTCGATGCCCAGTTCGTTCCTCTCCCACTGCTCTCTGCTTGGAAAGATGCTGGAGAATGGTCTTTGAAAGTCATGGTGAGGCAGCATGTAGTCAGAGGATACAGCTGAGCCCAGATATCTGTTTAGAATTTGGGCATGTCCTCCTGAGTTCGTTTTCCAGCAGTTGAGCTGGCTGATTCTTAGAGCACTCTTGGCTGCAGATTCTTGCATGTAAAGGTCTAGCGAGGGCAGGTTAAGGATGGTTTCCTGTCCCGCTCTTGGTGTGGTTCTCATTGCGCTAGTAGCTCCCATACATGCTTTCCTTTGTACCTTTGTCATATTATTCAGATGGGTGACTTTATTTGTTAATGTAGGTCTTACAATGGCTGTGTACATTGGATGATCCTATGGATCGGACCCCAGTTTTATCCGAATAATCGGTTACACGTATAGAAAGCGACTGTTGAGTTTTTTATCAAGAATGATGCTCAGATATTTTACGCTATCGGATAGTTTGAGGGTAATCCCGTCGATAACCGGTAGGCCGAAAATTGGAATCTTTCTCTTGTTAGTAAAGGGAACGAGTTCTGTTTTCTGGGGGTTGATGCCAAGTCCACATTGCTTTGCCTACTCGTTGAGAGTTTTCAATGAGTGCTCTAGTAGTTCACTGGGGTAGTAGGAATTGCCATGTAACAAGTATCGCTACATCGTCTGCTTAGGCTATGACATTTACCCCATTGCGCTGTAGCTTGCAGAGTTAGAACTTGTCCACGTTAATTTGCTTGTTTTACGCCCTGGAATTTCGTATCTGTATTTGGTAGCTCTTTTGGGTTAGATCTTTAGATTATAGAATCAAGAAGACCATAAACTCATTTTGGCAGAAAAGACGTTTTCTTCAGATGACTGTTTCTTTTTCTATTCCTCAGTCCTTTGGCCTTTGGTCCTTTCGGAAGCTTCATCTAAACGTTTTCTTGGACGGTCACATTTTTTATCCGTTTCAGAATAATACTTAAAACTGGTTGCAGAATCCAACCAAGACTAATAAGAAATCAGAAACCAATCATCTTTTCTTTAACACTTTGACCAAGAAAAATGAAATCCGCTTTGCAACCTAGACTTACATTATTTTGGGCAATTTGTACAATTTTCAATGAATTCCTTCAAATTAAAAGATTGAGTTGTTGGCTTGACATGTCGATTGCCTCATATAACGGGTGATCTAAGTAGAGATACATTTTTCAATAGCCTTTTTTGACAGATCACGTGTGAGTCGTGTCATGCTGTCATGTTATTTTTGTTTAGTATTGTTTGGCATTTCATAATGGAAAGACTTACGCGTGAACAACGTTTACAAATTGTTCAACTTTATTATGAAAATTCACGTTCTGTGAGGAATGTGTTTCGTGCACTTCGCTCAACTTATGGTCAACATAATCGGCCTACTGAGCATACTATTCGCAACACCATCACCCATTTTGAGACCCAGCATTCATTTTTGGATAATATTTGACCGAATAGACCACGTCCAGCACGCTGTGAAGAAAATATAGCGGCCGTAGCTGAGAGTGTACACGAAGACCGTAGAGAGTCGATTCGGCGCCGTTCGCAGCAACTCGGACTGACGTATGGAACGACTTGGCGCATTTTACGTCAAGATCTTAAATTGAAAGCGTACAAAATACAGCTTGTGCAACAACTGAAGCCGCTCGACCTTCCCAAGCGACATCGCTTCGCTTTATGGGCTCTTGAAAAGTTCCAAGAATATCCGACGTTTTCGAGGCAAATTTTGTTTAGCGATGAGGCCCATTTCTGGCTCAATGGGTATGTAAACAAACAAAATTGCCGCATTTGGGACGAAGAGCAACCTGAAGAGATTGAAGAACTGCCACTTCATCCAGAAAAGACAACGGTTTGTGGTTTGTGGGCCGGTGGAATCATAGGTCCATATTTCTTTAAAAATTATGCCGGTGTGAACGTAACCGTCAATGGCGACCGTTATCGTGCCATGATAACCGACTATTTGATGCCTGAAATTGAAGCTCGTGATCTCGGCGACATTTGGTTTCAGCAAGACGGCGCCACTTCCCACACATCGCATCAATCAATGGACTTATTGAGAGAACATTTCGGGTGAGCACATAATTTCACGTTTTGGGCCGGTCGATTGGTCACCAAGATCGTGTGATATCACACCGTTAGACTTTTCCCTGTGGGGATATGTAAAGTCAAAAGCTTATGCCGACAAACCCGCTTCGATTCAGGCCTTGGAGGAAAACATCACGCGTGTCATTCGCCAGTTACCAGTCGAAATGCTCGAACGAGTGATCGAAAATTGGACTCAACGGATGGACCATCTGCGACGTAGCAACGGCCAACATTTGATAGACATAATCTTCAAAAAATAAATGTCAAAGAATGTTCTTTCAAATGATAATAAAAATTCTCAATTAAATTTGAATTTTCTGTGTTTTTTTCTTGAAAAAAGTAGGGAACTTCGAAATGGATCACCCTTTAGTTTTTATGTTTTGGAGTTAAATTTTTGCATTGTATTTAACCATACATTTTTTAAAAGTTTGATATGAATTAAAAGTTGGATACAATACACAATATTTTGTTTAATTTTTTTTCTTTCTTACACTCTGAAGCCATTAAATTAATTTATTATAATTTTTCAAAAAGCTGAAATATTGGATTTGTAGATCCCAGTTATAAACAAACGAAAGTATATTACAGAATTATTTTTCTTTGAAACGATAACTTACCTTGTTTCTTATTAAAAAAAAAAAGTTTAACAAAACAAAATAAAAGAAAATAAAATAACAGTAGTTTAAAAAAATGCTTTTATTATAACTTTTTTATGAAAATGTGCCACATTCGCATTCAAAAATCACAATCTCGTTCCATATTTAAACGACACATAGGTTGGTCAAAAAGTGCCTCATACCATACAAATACGCATTATTTGAAAAAAAAAAAGAAAATCATGCCACATATGCAATTTCCTTTTTTTCAACTTGAGATTACAAAAAAAAAAAAACAATCGTCCAAATGAAACAAAAACCAAAGTGTAAGTAGAACTCAATTGTTGTTTTACAGACGGTTTTTTTTTAATCGTATTCAAACTTTGAACGTCGTTTTCTCGAAACTAGGTTTTTGTCGTTTAGATCACTCCAATACTGAGGTGACGAATTTCTGCCAAGTATTCATGCATTTGACCACTGTGTGCATCCAGTGCAACAATCGAGTTATTGAAGTTTCAGATCGGTGAACGTGTTATCTTCGATTGGCCGCAGAGATCGTTTGATTTAACGCCTCTAGACAATTATTATGGGGCTATATTAAATTATTGGTCTATGCCAACAAGCCTAAGACGCGACGTTAGAGGAGCTCAGTCACAACCAATATTAAATGCGAAATAGCGGGGGTACTTACTTACTTACTTAAGTGGCGCTACAGTCCGGAATGCACCTGGGCCTCAACCAACATGCCTCTACAATTATCCCGGTCCTTAGCTAACTGCCTCCAGTTGCGCACTCCAAGTTGGTTGAGGTCGGTTTCTACTGGTGCGCGCCACTTAAGGCGAGGTCTTCCTCTACTGCGTCCGACGTCTGGCTGGGAATCGAAGACTCTGCGAGCCGGAGTATTGGTGTCCATTCGTTCTACATGTCCTAGCCATCTCAAACGTCCAATGCGGAGTTTTTTGACCAGGGGCATATCGCTGTACAGCTCGTATAGTTCTTGGTTGAATCTTCCATAGCCCGTCAACGCAAACGGGACCGAAGATTTTTTGAAGTGTTTTCCTCTCAAATCGACCAAGGATTTCTTCATCCGCTTTTGAGACGGTCCATGCTTCAGCGCCGTAGAGCAGGACTGGGATGATCAGGGTCTTATATAAGATCTCCTTAGTAGTTCGAGTGAGGGATTTACTACTGAATTGCCTTCTTAGCCCGAAGAAACACCGGTTGGCAAGAGTAATTCTTCGTTTAATTTCTGACGAGATGTTGTTGTCAGAGTTAATAGCGGAACCGAGATATATAAAGTCCCGTTCTACCTCAATGTTATATCTGTCAATGGTGACGTTCTGTCCAATTCGTCGATGTTGTGTGTTCTTTATGTTGACAGCATAAACTTAGTCTTATCCTCATTTACTGCTAAGCCCATTTTTGCCGCTTCCTTCTCTGTACTAGCAAACGTGGCATGACATCACGTTGGGTCCTACCAATGATGTCAATACCGTCGGCGTATGCTAGTAGTTGCACAGAAAAATTGTGCCTCTGGTGTTGGCTCGTGAGTTTTGCACAATCCTCTCAAGAATCAGATTGAAGAAGTCACATGAAAGCGCATCGCCTTGCCTAAATCCTTTTTTGGTATCGAATGTGTCAGTGAGGTCGTTTCCGACCCTGATGGAGCAGCGAGAATCCTCCATCGTCATCCTACACAAACGGACGAGTTTGGGCGGTATACCAAAAGTAGACATGGCTCTGTAAAGTTCGTCTCTATAAATGCTTTGACGTTTTACACTTTGGTAAAACTTGCGAACATCTTTCCTGGAGTGGCACCTCTCTATATCCTCAATCGCGCTTTTCTTGCTCTTTTTTCTTCCTTCTAAAAAGCCGGTGTTCTTCCCTTCTTCCCTGCCTATTAAGCTCAATAACAGCTCTCGCCTTCACCTGCAGCTTAGCCTTGTAGGCCTCGTTCTTGGCATCAGTCGGCATTCCTTCTCCAAAGAGGGGGTTTCTTGTTAGTGGGCGCGAGAAACCTAGCTCATCAGTTGCAGCTGATCTAATGGCTTGTTGGCATCGTTGTCATTGTTCTTCGACATTCGATGTTGGTGGTATGGTGTTAATCGAGAGGTTTAGGGATACCCGTTGTGCGAAGGTCTTGGCGGTCTCTTGCGATTGCAGTCTTTCGACATTAAATTTTTTTACAGTATTTCTGGATTGTTGTGGCGTAGTGTATATCCGCATTCTAACCTTGGCTGCAACAAGTTAGTGGTCCGAGTCGATGTTTGCTCCTCGGAATGTTCGGATATCCAAAATACTGGATGCGTGGCGCTTGTCTATCGCTATGTAATCAATTTGGTTGACCGCTCGTTGATCTGGAGACCGCCATGTCCCCTTATGGATATCGAGGTGAGGAAACCGTGTGGCATTTCATTCCGCAGCGAAGTCAATTAGCCTAAGTCCGTTACCAGACGTGTTGTCGTGTAGGCTATGGTTTCCGACAATACTGCTAAAGATGTCTTCTCTTCCTATCTTTGCGTTAAAATCTCCCAGCACGATTTTAACATCGTACATCGGAAGTCGCTCATAGGTTTTGTCAAGGAGCTCATAGAAGCAATCCATAGCTAGATCATCTTTTTCCTCCATGTGGGCGTGAGCGCATATGAGCCTTATGTTGGCGAATTTGGCCTTTAAGCGGATTGTTACAATGCATTCGCTAATGTCTTGGAAACATAAGACTTCTTGCCTAAGTCTGGTCCTTATAACAAATCCGCATCCGAATAGTCGCTGTTTCTGCTCACACGGTCCGTAGTAAATGTCACAGTTTTTCATCCTCTTTTTGCCCGGCCCATCCCATCGTATTTCCTGGATGGTAGTAATGTCTGCTTTGTAGCAGTTTAGGGCTTCCGCTAGTTGTTCGCTTGCACCTCTACTGTTTGTATTCTCACATTCCAGGTGCAGATACGAACGTCGTTGTCCTTTTTTCGTTTAGCCGTGTCGTCAACAAAAAAATCAGTCCTTTCCGAGGCTTTTGGTTGCTTCGTAACCGTTAGATTTTTTCATGATTGGGTATTTAACCCAAAGCACAACCGCCAACCTGGAGGGCATTTATTAGGTATCCCTAGGACACGGGGCCATCAGTATTCACTACCGGATTGAGCGCTGCCGTTGGACTTTCGGTTCATCCGCCACCAGCTCTGTTCAAGGGGCCTGACAAACCCTTGAAATTCCTAGACAACCTGTTGTCCGAATGTGTCGAAGCAGCTTGTCTAGGTTCGCCTGGGACAGCAGGCCGGGTATTCATTCCGTGCCATTCTGACCTGGCTGTTTATAGAGTTGCTGTTTTTCGTCGTGTCAACACTCGCCCTTATCGTTTAGCAAGTCAAATACGGTTGGATGAGACCAGTACCCGATGGTTACCACTTGGAGGTAAAAATAAGCACTTGATGTGTAGTCAGAGTTACAACATTGGGCATTGCCAAGTTAAAGTCAATCAGAGTCTACCCTCGTTCTACAACACCCAACCAATAGCGGGGGTATCGGTTAAAATGTGCGGCAGAGTCATCGAAAATTGGGTTCAACGTATCTTCCGCGAAGTCGATTTCCATTCATAAATATTTTTTGATACTAATTCAAGTCAATATGTAAAATTGTTTTGATATATCTCAAGTAGTTTGCACTTTATTTAAAAAAATGTTGTCAAGCATTTAATGATTTGGATCTAATTTTGTAAATGTGTGTTGTTTGGTTCAACTTAAAGGATTTTACCTTTATAAGTGAACGTAAATATTTGTTATTGTGAAAATTAAAAGGAAAATCGTTGTAATTCATTTTAAGTTTCATATGATTTTAATAGATGGCTGAAGAGGTGTTTCTGCGATATGATAAAGTCATTCTCTAAATTAATTAAACGTGTTCAGCCTTATTTATTAGATTTTCTTCAAATGTGGCTCATAGGTTATTTAGTTAAGCATGCTTAAATATTTAAATTGCCTCTAAGCAACGTTGCTTAAATTCCTATCTATAATCGTCTTTTCATTTCTGCTTAACTAAACGATGATTGTTTCAAAAAAACGTAATAAAATTTGAAAATCTATTACAAAAAAGAAAATTTTATGCAAGCTTATGTCCCATTTATCTCTTTTATTTGCTGAGATGTTTTTGGCATTTTCACAAATTGCGATCTCTTTGAGGCAAATGCCTATGCATCCCTCTCACATAGCGTAGATTGCCTAGATCCGTTAATATGCGCATTTTGCATCTAAAACGTGTATAATGGAATGTTTTAAGAATTATATTTTAGTGAGATAGTAGATTATATAATATACTTCATTTCGACCTTAACATCTTATAGCAGCCATCACTTGGAGATCAGCAGAAATCTGAGCACCCCAATAAGATCGGATCGCACACTGTTGATAAGCTTTTCCATATTGGGATTAGAAAATCGATACTTTTGACGAAAATATTTTTCGATTTTTACATTTGTATGGTCTTGTAGCTGTTGGTCTGTTTGTATTTATCACATTCACCACATTTAAACCATTTACAAAAGAAATGTAGCTTCAGTCCATTTTTATTAGTTTGCGTCTTTGTGTCACTAAGGCGACGATATTTCTTAACATGTTGTAGTCAGAATGTTTTATATCGAAATCCGTTTATTCGGATAAAGAAATAGACAAATTAATTTCTTCTAAACCATAATGTCTTTGCTGAATACGAATACTACGAGTTTTGCACTGACTTATGGCCTGCTGTTGGGCGCCATTTTCGCTCTTTCAAAATAGAAATGCTTATGTTAGCAAATCGCATTCGAAATCTGCCTTTTATTTCCTAAATATACTAAAATATTGTTTCCCCCCAACAGATGTTCGTCGTCTAAATGGCAAACAAAGCGAATATAAAAATGGAAAACAGTTGTATTTCAAACATAACTCACCCTCAACGTGTATATTTATACAGTTACAAAATGTAGACAAAACCAATTAAAATTCTTACAGATTTACCGAGTAAAAACAACATGCATCATTTGCACCATCTCGATAAATTCGTAAAATCAACACCCCCATCCCGTAAACAAAAACAACACACACACTGAAGAATCCACATTAATATCTTTTAGTCCGATCTCAATTTGGTATGTGGCGAAATTGGATAATAAATTGTTAATCACCGGGAATACCACTGAAATACGATTTTCATTCATATGAGTCATTTCCACACACGACCAACGAACGCCTCAATAGTGCGATCGAGGTATCGAAGCCGTACAATTCGGTGCTCCTACAACGGATACTTTGCCTGACCAATGAGTGTTTCAAAAATAGAACTGGATAATCTCTATTCACTTCACGCGCACAACATTTTCGAAACGAGCAACCACTACGCCACTCTTGACTTGGGTCAAAAACAAAATATTTATAGTGTTTGCATGTGGGGTTTGGGGTAGTTCACCTGCTCCCCATGCGAAGAGGAGAAACGAACTTAACAGAAATTTTCTTAGCCTATCACACGCAGTTCTCAGCCCACGTCGAAAACATTTTGTTACGGGATAGCACAACATAAAGCTTTTGAGCAAAGTTTTGCAACATACGGATATGGGACGTTTTGGAGTGGTTTATTAGTGCGCCTAACAGTTTTCTGTGTGTACACTTTGTTTTTTTGTTTGTGTTGCTTCTCTCTCTCTCTCTGCGTTTTGGGAGATGCAGATGATAGCATTGAATTGGGAATCAAACAAAATCCAGGAGAAAGGTGCTTGAAAGGAAAAATCGCTTTTCCGTATGTGCGCAGATGAGGTACAGTGAGGTTATGATTGGTTTTTGTAGAATATTGATTTGGTTTTGTCCTTTATTGTGGGTTTTTGAGCGCCATCTTTTTTTTTATCAACGGATTAATTTCGTGTTTACACACCGAATCGAAAACTGAGTTTTCGACAAAATGTTTTTGAAAACCACTTGTGCTTTCAGACCGAACATTCACCAGGTTTCGTTTGACATTTTTCGGTTACGGCGTAACCTACTTGTTTTTGAAAACTGCAAATGTATGGGAAAACTCTGGTTTTCAAAGAAGGTTTCAGGTATTTTTGAGAAAACTCAGTTTTTGGTTCGGTGTGAAATCAATATGAGGGAGATTACAACTTTCAGATTTTAATTTTAAATTGTTGGATTATTGGATGTTGGATAATCTGCAAGTCGTACAAAATTGTGTAAGACAAAGAGGCAGGTTATTGAACACTTTGGCAAAGTGGCGAGGTGAAAAAGTGCAAGTCGAAAAAATGAAAATAACGAGTTATGTTTGACAGGTGATTTAAAACTTTTCTGACAATTTTTTTTTTTTGGAAAAGTTTTTTTTTTTAATTTTGATAACAATGGTTCTTCTATGTGAAGGCAGTATTTTTATTCGGCCACTCTTTGTTATTCCTGATATTGTAACATAATTTTATGTGCATTGCCCAACATCTTCAACTGTAAGTGATTGCTAACGACTGCAGTCGTTCGTAGAGCGAGGTGTCATTTAAGGGTTTGAAACCAATCAACAATATGTATTGAAATTTATTGAGAAATAACCATGTAATAACACCTTCAGCTCTGTTGTCTGATCATCTAGGGGAGGACCAGTAAAAAACAATTTTGATTCTTGGACATGGAATTAAAAATAGCGATGTATCTCCTTAGTCTATTTTCTAATGGAAGCAGTTGTCTAGCTGCCGGTTCACTGGTTCAAATCTCGAAAGTAACAACAACTTTGTCATGAGAAGCTTTCCAAATTTGCCATTTGGTTTTGACGTTAACAGGAGGTTCTGTTCTATACACACAAATACAAAAATGTAGGGAGAAGCTAGGTTGGCCCGTTAATGCCAGATTTTTAATTTTTTCGATTTTCTATTACAAACTCAACTATTCGAGTATCTCCTTTTCCTTTGTAAAATGATCCATGCTACCCATTAAATATACGTTGCATCGCCTTCGTTAATTTGAAGATAAGAGTCATGATTTCGTCACTTTGTTTCCCGTTTTTTTTTTTAATTAAGAAGGCATCTCGTTCGAGTCAGCTTACTCAGCTACCCTTCGCGATTGTATGTGTTATTCCACTTTTTAACTTCATGTCCATTACTTCTTTGGATTTCTGAGCAGTTGTTTGAATGTATTGGTAGGTAAATTGTTTGCTTAGAAGACTTGACGTATATAATTTTGACGCACCTTACAACTAATCTTTTGCGAATGAATGTACTGAGTGTTTCTGCTTCCTTATGCGACTACTTTAAGGATGATTGTCCCCTTATTCTAGGTAATTGTTTTGAAACGAGGTCTACAAAGCCTGCTTTATAACGGTTGATTTTTTAAGAGTTAAGTTTTTCAGGTTGGCAGCAAGGGTTAGTAATGGCGTCCAAACGTCATCTGTCAAAGTGAAAGGTTTTCAATATACATAGGTACTCTACCATTAAATCATGAAAAGCGAGCACCGATCGCAAATTATTGAAACTTGTTATCAAAATTCCTGCCAGAACAGCTCTACGAAAATCCGCTGTTTTATCGAAAAATTGTGTTCAGTGATGAGGCTCATTTCGGGCTCAGCGGATGCGCAAATAAGCAAAACTGTCGCATCTGGAGTAATGAACAGCCACATGCCATACATGAAGTAAAAAACGACAGTTTGGTGTGGTTTATGGGCTGGTGGCATCATCGCTTCATTTTTCTTCAAAGACGTCAGTGGAAGAAACGTTACCGTCAACGGCGAACGATATCGAGCCATGATACGCGACGTTTTTTGCTCCAGTTGGCTGAGTTGAACTTGGTTGACATGTGGTTTCATCAAGACGGTGCCACATGCCACACACCTCGGGAAACAATGGAAATGTTGAAGGATGAATTTGGTGAGCAGCTTATCTCTCGAAATGGTTCTATGAGTTGGCCGCCAAGATCATGCGATTTAACGAATCTTGGTTATTGTGGGGTTAGTTAGTCTACGTGGACAAGCCGAAGCCGATTGAAGCCTTACAGGATAACATATAACGCGTAATTCGTGGAATACAGACCGAAATGCTCGAAAAAGTGACGCAAAATTGGACCTTCCGAATGAAAACGTAGCCGCGGACAGCATTTACATGAAGTTGTCCTTAAAACGTAAATGACAAAGGCCTATTTATCGATTACAATACCAATTCGAATATTTGATGCAAAGTGTTTTATTCGATTTAAAACTACGCTTAAAAAAACCCCCTTTATATACAGCCTAATGCTGTATATGCTCTGCAGTTTTTGTCTTTTTTTTCTTCCAGTCGCCATAAGTATTTCTGTTAGGACAGTGTTACTGGGCGATGGCCTCATCCAAAGTAAGTTTTTATGCAAAGTTTTCTAGAATTGTTTACCAAATGATAACAACGATAAGGCCATATTCCTTATAAATAGATACAGGCATTGAGTGTTTTCATCAAAAAAGTTCCTGGTGGAATGTTCATGTCTCCCATGACACGCCTCATAGCCTTAATTTGTTTTCCCGATATGTCAGTTAAAATATTCAACAATAAACAAAATTACTGCTCTTCCAATATTCATATTGAGGCTGTGAGAGTCTAGACAAAATCCTCATTTATCTCTTTTTAAAGCAAAACCTTGGTAAACAATGGTCTATAACAGTGACAATCACAATCATGAAAGTCAGTGACGGTGGTAGTAAAGTCATTGTTGTTTGTTTTTTTCTTGTGATACCTTTTAAGGTGTTTCACGAAATGGTCATAAAAATGTGATAGAGTGACTTTGCGATTTTTGTGATTGTGACCTGTCACTTATCACCTTAGTTAATTTCTGTGTTTCATTTTCCAGATACAATTCATATTTATTATTTGAAATTGCTGCCTTTTTCTTAGAAATTTAACAAAAAAAATAATAATGGGCCACACAAGTGTTGCTCGAACGAAGTTAAATACGATTTTAAACGGCCATTTAGACATGAAGAACCACTTCATGTTTTCACGTCCTCGCATAGTAACTACCTACGTAAAATATCACAATTAGTAGTATTAGTAAATTTCTCCGCTACAACCTCTAACATTTTAGTTAAAATGTTGCATCTCACCCGTCCTATAAATAAACGTGGCTTTCAACTGGTCGAAATATTCTTGTGTAACCACCACCTTAATTGCGGGTGCTCCATCTTGCAGGAGCCCATAATTCTCAACACACTATTAAGCCACTTGCCGCAACAACCAAAAAGTCTTTTAACATCCATATGCAGCGGTCTCCACGGTTATGGTAGTGCAATTGGTGTCCTTAAAAAAATATAAGTGCCTGACACTTTCCATGCTGGCAATGGCTCTTGGTTCATTTATTTGGATTCTGCCTGTATGGGAAATAAAATTTACGACTTAAGTCGAAATGGGATTCTTCCTTCTTCTTGGACCAGGTTTAGTAGCATTAGGTTAATCTCACTTAACGGTCAGTAAGTAGCAATTGGTGAACGGAAGGAAACATCCATAAAGAAACATCTTCAGTTCTTTCACTAAAAATCAGCTCAATGAACGCCTCCTGATGTCAAATCGTGTACATCGTTGTCTCGACATCATAAAAACAAGAGACCAAAAATTGGTGAAATAACCAGTAACAATAATTTTTCAAGTGTGAGTCACTTTCAAGTTGTCAACTAATTCTCTGCCTGTTTAAAAAATAAATGGTCGCGTTCCGAAACTCAGAATTAGTAAGATATCACAGATGAAATCTCTGTTCGGACAATTGGCCAATTTTATCCAAGACGTCTTACTAAATCTAAGTTTGGGTGCGACATTAAAAAAAAAAAGTAAGTCATTACTTTTCTCCAGAGATGTCAGAGTAGATTACGTAAGGGTAAATCGGGTAAGCTACACGCCTGATTTGTTTTTAACTGCCCACATTTGTTACATGTACTACCTAAACATAAAACGTTCAATTTCAAAATTCAATGATATTGGAATCGGACTCATCCAGAAACAAAAAAAAAAACTGCGAATAGTGTTTAGATATGGGACATGCGACTACAGCAAAGAAACCAGGCTGTGTCATAGAAAATTTTGGATGTTGAATACAAATCTAAATAGGAAATATGTAAACTAATTTATGTATCAGTTTATATATTTCCCATTTTGTTGTAACTTGAAATTTTAGAATATAACTATGTGCCCGAGGCCAGGATGCCAGCGCAGAGCGATCTTATTCTTGAGTTTTTGAACTTTCCAACAGGAGTAAACTGAACCTTGCTCCAATAATCGTAGATTTTCCTTTCTCTCGCAAAGGCATGTTATTTTTTATTATTTTTATCGTTTATTTTGATTTTGATTACAAGTCACAGACAATTCACAGCTCATTAGTTCAGAATATTCACCACATTTAGTTGAATTATTTCGGTGCAAAATAAATTATTCTTTAAAACAAGCAACGTCTACTACAATTTCCTACGTTAACTACATTTAACTAGGCACACTAACTACCTCCGTTTCGTAGCAGACGTAACAAGTGTAGTTATTCAAAAAATTGTCATTTCTGCAATCTCAGCGTTTTCCCTCATGCTAAAAAGCATTATAACAACCCGCCTCCAAAAATAACTCTGACACACTGTACATCATCACTATCCGAAACTCGCAGCGAGAGAAAATCCGGAGAGAAAGTTCGCGCGCCATGTTTTCAAAAGTTCCAACGTTCTCTGTGTATAATACAATCTACTTCGTGTTGAGTTTTTTTTGTTTTTTTTTTGTTTGGTGTTTTCGAATTCTATCAAAAGGATTTTTTCGCCAAAGTATTGTAAATTGTACGCATGCCGAACTTCATTCAGTGGCCAAAAACACCATCAGTGTCAGAAGCAGAAGCAAGGTGCACGTACTCTTTAAAAAACGGATCCGCGCTGCTGTTGTAACGTTCGTTTTCGCTCGCATATTGTGTGTTGTGTTTTTGAAAAGCAAAAAAAAAAGTAAAGTTTTCCTCTATACTGTGTGTTTTGAAATTTTTTCTAATATCCAAGAAAAAGAAAAAAAAATCCAAAAGTGTTAATTTCAAAAGTCTTTAATCATCATTTTTGTTTTGGTGAGTAAATAGTTCTGAAAAACTTACCTACTTCCAAAAATTCTGTGGAAAAAATTAAAAATTCTAGCTTGACGTACATTTTTTGACGTTTTTCGTGGGGGCTGCTGAAATTTCTCCTCTCTAATGTCGTCGGTCGGTCGCCTATATTCACTATACCTACTCCTTTGGCAAAAAAAAAAACTTCTGTGTGGGTATAATGAACTCTGTATTGTGTTTTATTGATTTTTAGTGATGTGAACATAATTAGACGCAAAAATAATACTATTTTGCATTTTTTGACATTTGATGGAATGAGGTTGAAAACACCCATCTGTCAAAATGTTGTATCCGCTCAACTCCGATTGGTTACAGTGTCCTACATTTCTCCAGCCCTTGACCTACTTACAATATTGTCTCTTATCTAAAAACGAAAAAAAAAACAACAATTATTATATTGAGAAACAACAACAATTTTATATGTAAAAATGAAACAAAAATGAAATATGTAGGTACGCGGTTCATATGACATAAGGAGGAAGGTGGGTTGGGAAATGCTAAAACTGGAGCACTTGGCCACTTGTAAGAAAGACAAACACAATAAAATAGGGGTTGAACGCTTTTATAGATAAGCAAGTTCATTCAATTGCTGTGGAGTGCATACTATCCTTTTTGTTGTACCGTTACGTTATCCAAGGATATGTCCCATACGCTTGGCAAGAGAAGAGAATATTGAGATGAACATTTGCGGGATGGTCGATAGGTAGGGAGGTTTTTGGTCGATGAAGAGAAAGTCAGTGGGTGGTATTATTTGTTGCAGCTCGGCACTAGGCGTTCTTTTTCTGGATCTATTTATGTAAGGCGCCTTTTTGTAGAGTGAGCTGAGGGATGTTTAATCCGTTTTCGCTATGGTCTGTGGGTTCAGTGAAAAGTGTTACACATGCATAAGCGCGATGTTGTGTGGTAATATTATTAGTATGTCACGCAGGGAAATGTCGACAGAAGACGACAGCTTCAATTAAGGTCCATTAATTTATTAAGGAAATTTGTAGGTACAAAGTTTTTGAAAGGAATTTCCGAACGTTACGCTAGTTGGATTTTTTTCAAGAATATTGGACTGATTTTGTGACGACGTAATGTTGAGCTTTTGGAACTTTGTTATGTATGTGAGAGTGTTGTAACCGGTGGACAACCGCCTACAAAACTAAAACAATTTAAACATTTCGAAAGGTGGGTAATTCATTAAAAAGAGCAATAAGTGCGAATAGATATTGAGCAATATAAGGTTGTCCACTCAATTTTGCAGTGTATTGTCGAATTTTAGTACATCTACTCTAATATTTGAACCAATTTGAGCTTAACAATCAAGTATAAGGCAATTCGCAGCTCTATGGAGACCATAAAATGTCAGATAATTCCTCCATATCATCAAAATCGAAAGCAAAATATGTAGGTACTCCAGAAAGATTTTTTTTTTAAATTAAACTTCTTTTGGGACGGTGTGAATTGGATTTTATGAAACGAAAAAGTGTTCCGAAAAAACGTAAACAAAATTCCGCATCTGGTTCTGGAGTCCTGTGGCTGTTTGATCGTGTGTATTGAAATGGTGTACTTGTATTGCAGTCAATGAATACGTTGTGCAAAACGGGGATCTGTTATCGAAAGTCGCATTTAACCTCAGTGTGCGGAGTCGTCTCGTCGCGTTGACGGTTTCATGTTGGCATGATGGAGTTGGTTGGAGAACGAGGAAGTTGGGAGACGAAGTTTTGTCATATAGCATAAAGGACGTAGGTGCACCGGCACCCCAAGGAAGTGTAGTGGAGTCTAGCAGGTACAATGTCTGTCAATAAGTATTTTTTTTGTACGTGCAATTGTGTGTGAGCAAGATCAAATTATGAAACTCAGTCCAGAAACGCGATATTAAGTCGAATAACGCGATATTCATTGAAAGTTGCTAGATATGTATAAGGATGCGACATTTGTTAACATTTTCTGAAAAAAAAAAAATTCTGTGGGAGGTTTAGGGGCGGTGGCTATAATGGTTATTTTCATCTTAATGGTGAAGTGACAGCTGTTGATGGTATTGGCTTTCCTTTAGTCTGTCATAAATGTGATTTGGCGTGAGTTGGTTTTGGAGAAAGTGTGTGTTTTACGTCTGGAATTTGTAATTGAAGCTCTTATCCAAACAGGTAGATTTGATCGAGTTTTTAATGTGTAGGTATAAGTGATGTGTGGTTAGTGATAATGAAGATGTACTTTTGGAATTGGAGTGCTATACCTTCAGGAATGACGGTGTTTTATATACCTATAAAAACATATTTAAAACAAGATACTATCGGAAACTCCTCTGACGATTGTGATTTTAAATAACGGGTGATCCAAGTAGAGATAATTTTCAATAGCCTTTTTGGACAGATCACGTGTGAGTCGTGTCATGCTGTCATGTTATTTTTGTTTAGTATTGTTTGGCATTTCATAATGGAAAGACTTACGCGTGAACAACGTTTACAAATTGTTCAACTTTATTATGAAAATTCACGTTCTGTGAGGAATGTGTTTCGTGCACTTCGCTCAACTTATGGTCAACATAATCGGCCTACTGAGCGTACTATTCGCAACACCATCACCCATTTTGAGACCCAGAATTCATTATTGGATAATATTAGACCGAATAGACCACGTCCAGCACGCTGTGAAGAAAATATAGCGGCCGTAGCTGAGAGTGTACACGAAGACCGTAGAGAGTCGTTTCGGCGCCGTTCGCAGCAACTCGGATTGACGTATGGAACCACTTGGCGCATTTTACGTCAAGATCTTAAAGTGAAAGCGTACAAAATACAGCTTGTGCAACAACTGAAGCCGCTCGACCTTCCCAAGCGACATCGCTTCGCTCTATGGGCTCTTGAAAAGTTCCAAGAAGATCCGACGTTTTCGAGGCAAATGTTGTTTAACGATGAGGCCCATTTCTGGCTCAATGGGTATGTAAACAAAGAAAATTGCCGCATTTGGGACGAAGAGCAACCTGAAGAGATTGAAGAACTGCCACTTCATCCAGAAAAAACAACGGCTTGTTGTGGTTTGTGGGCCGGTGGAATCATCGGTCCATATTTCTTTAAAAATCATGCCGGTGCGAACGTAACCGTCAATGGCGACCGTTATCGTGCCATGATAACCGACTATTTGATGCCTGAAATTGAAACTCGTGATCTCGGCGACATTTGGTTTCAGCAAGACGGCGCCACTTCCCACACATCGCATCAATCAATGGACTTATTGAGAGAACATTTCGGTGAGCACATAATTTTACGTTTTGGGCCGGTCGATTGGCCACCAAGATCGTGTGATATCACACCATTAGACTTTTTCCTGTGGGGATATGTAAAGTCAAAAGCTTATGCCGACAAACCCGCTTCGATTTAGGCCTTGGAGGAAAACATCACGCGTGTCATTCGCCAGTTACCAGTCGAAATGCTCGAACGAGTGATCGAAAATTGGACTCAACGGATGGACCATCTGCGACGTAGCAACGGCCAACATTTGATAGACATAACCTTCAAAAAATAAATGCCAAAGAATGTTCTTTCAAATGATAATAAACATTCTAAATTAAATTTGAATTTTCTGTGTTTTTTTCTTTAAAA
Source organism: Rhingia rostrata (assembly GCA_949824845.1). NCBI lineage: Eukaryota > Metazoa > Arthropoda > Insecta > Diptera > Syrphidae > Rhingia > Rhingia rostrata. Next base: position 20,529,955 of record OX463757.1, read on the forward strand.
AATTAGGGAGCCTCGAAATGGATCACCCTTTACAAATGACAGTACTTTGAAAAGAACATAATGTACGAGAGAGGCGGCAAGATAAAGATGAAAATTGGTATGTGGTCTGATTGTTTCGGATAGGATGACTTAGTCATATCATTATTCAGTGTAATAACGGTACTTTTGGCTAAGATTGCCTTTTGAATGTTTGTGTTTCTGGAGGATAGGTTTTACTAAAATTTGGGAGTGTTTCCGAAAGGAGTTTGTAAAAATTTCCATGGCAAATTGATCTCTAGGAGAGGTGACATAAATTGGCCTAAACGTAGTACTGATTTGAAGTATCTTTTTTTTTTAAATAAAAAGTATTCATGTTATCACACAAAAGATTAGTTTTCTTAAATGCTGAACATAACTGCAACAAGATTCCAAATCGTGACGACGCACGCGTTGAATCATTTCACGTGGTATTTCGGCAATGAAGTGAAAAATGTTGGCTTCCAATTTCTCTTTTTAGACTATGTAACTCCAAATGAAAACTTCTTAATGTGTCCACGGTGTGAAATTTACTGTTCACCGAATTGTTTTCCCAACAGATTAGCCCTTTAGGCATCGTTCTTGGCTGCGAGCATCTGCCGACATATTTCATCAAACCAAGATTTGTTTGCTGTTGGGCGCGAGAAACCTGGCACATCAGATTATTCTTTGACAGATGCTGATAGAGAACTGAAGGGATACGCGTTTTGTGTTCGTTAATCTGGAGACCGCCATGCCCACTTATGAAAATAGACGTAAGAAAACCGTATACTGGTGAAGTCAATTAGCCGTAGTCCTTTGACAGAGGTGTTGTCGTGTAGGCTGTGTTTACCGACGCTAAAGGTATCCTCATTTCCTACCTTTTCGTTAAAATCACCCAACACGATTTTAACATTGAGCTTCGGTAGTCGCTCATAAACTTTGTCAAGGAGCTCGGAAAAGCAGTCTTTCACTATCTTTTCCATCTCTAGTTGGTTTAGTGTCGTCATGGATACCGGGCGTGAAATTTCTTCGGAAGACTTGAGCGATGATGAAACCATCATGATGTATTACTATACCAGGAGAAGCAGAAGAATAGTAAAAAGGTTTTGGGTACACCCATACCTTGCTTGTTGCTGCTAAACATTATAAACTTTCTGATTCGAAATGTTTAGCATTCTACAGATTAGTTACTCTGTTAGAAAATTATTTGGATTTCACGACATTTTCAGCTTCTATCCAAGCCTTCTTTGTTTTAATTTATGACATTTTACAACCTATCTCATCAGGTTGAAGACCTCCTGACCTCCTGCACCATCAACAGACGACTGGTTGTTGTGAATCGCAAACGAGTTTTCAACCAGTCGCGTCGTGTGCCTCGTCCCATGATTACACAGGGTATGACTCAAAACAATTTAATTGCCAATTCCCATCGATGATCAGTTTTTTTTTCTAAGTCTGCCTAAGTCTGGCAATCATAACAAATCCTCATCCGAATAGTCCCTAGTAGATGTCACATCTACCTCTTTTCATTACATCAAATTTCCTCTATGGCAATAATGCCTGCTTTATAACAGCTTAGGGCTCCCGGTAGATTACCCTAAAAAGCAAACATACAGGGTGTCCGCTGGGAAGGTATACAACTTTGTTTGTTAAATTAAATGAAAGAGAATGGATCTTATATTGATAAATGTTTTATTTAATGTCGGCAATTATGTATGGAATACAATATCACGTAAATGTCCGCCTCTGTAAGTCTCACAAATGCGAGCCCTTTTTAGCACATTTTTCATTGCATTCTCACACATTTCAGGCGGTATTTAATTAATTTCGTCACGAATATTTTGTTTGGGTTGCTCAAGCGTTTTTGGTTTGTTTGCATAAGCCTTGCTTTTCAGATATCCCCACGAAAAGAAGTCCGGAGCAGTCAAATCAGGCGACCGTGGAGGCCAATCAACATCACCATTTCTTGAAATAACTTGTTGTGGAAAGAGGTCTCGCGGTGATTCCATTGTAATCCTGGCTGTATGTTGTTGATATCACATGTTAATCAAGCCCAAAGCATGCAGTTGTGGCGTTAAAAAGTTTTCAATCATATCACGATATCGCTCCCCATTCGCAGTTACCGTTACGCCGTTTTCATTTTCAAATGAGTAAGGTCCATGGATTCCTCCTGAACAAATTGCACACCAGACTGTAACTTATAATGGATGCAAAGATGACTGATGAATAATTTGGGGGTTTCCCATTGTCTAGTACCGACTATTCTGTTTATTGACATATCCATTCAAATGAAAATGTGCCTCATCACTCATTATGATTTTTTCATGAAAATCAGGGTTGTCATGGGCTAGCTGTAACATCCTATTGGCATATGTACGGCGACGTAAATAGTCTTGTGGAAGAATCTCTTGTGTCAACTGAATCTTAAATGGAAACAGATGCAAATCCTTGTGCAAAATTGTGGCTAAAGTTGTTCTTTGAAGACCAAGCTTCTTAGCAAGGCGTCGAATTGAGGTTGATGGATTGTTTTCAACACTTTCTTGAGCAGTAGTTATGTTTTCAGCCGATCTTGCAGTACATTGTGGTCCATGATTGGGCCTATCACCTAAAGGCCCTCTTTCTTCGAAATCATTCACTACACGATAAATAGTGCGTTTTGTTGGCACGTTGTTTCTCCCAAAAATTTCACGTAACTTTCTCATCGTCACAGTAATTGATGATAGATTTTGATAAAATGTTTTAACGATTAAAACACGTTGGTTTATCGAATATTTTCCCATAATAAATTTGCCACGACTGCCAAATATGAACTATCAAGACTAATGTTTACCAGAATGACGGCAAAACAAAGTAGTATACCTTCCTAACGGACACCCTGTATTTCCTCGTAAAACGTGAATAAAACAAGTAATTGTTTTGTTGGTTTCTGTCATACTATTGGGGTGTCATCCTTTGAAAGTTTTCATTTTCTCACCGCAGTTGAAAATCTGCATGAAAAAAACTTGGAAAAAATTAACGAAACCTAATTTTTTCTTTGTTCATCTTTTTACAATTTTCTTAGTACGCGCTCGGTTTTTGAAGTTTCAGATTTTTGATTAAAAATTACTCTTGCACACGATTAGGTACGCGTACTTCATAATGTATCACCATCATCACTTATCTAAAGGTAACTATGAAATGATCTAATTGGCTAGTAAATAAGCAAAACGCACAAAAGTTGCATAAACTTTTCTCTGTATAAAACATGTTGTCCTTAACTTAGCCCTTAAGTTTCCTCACTTTTCAATGTTTTAATCAGCTCAAAGTGTAGCGCTACTGTCTCACCTGAACTAGGATTGCCAACGTCACCATACGAGATTGACATGTGCTAATAATACCTCGAATTTAAAATTTCCAATAGCAGGGTGAAACACCCTTTGTGTTATAATAACATGTGAATGTTGTTGTTTATCTCCTACACACCCTATGTCACTTTATAATTATATTGATTAAAATAACATGTGATACATTTATGAATCATCCAGTCGGGTCCCTTTGTTGTGTCCTACGAATGTTTTTCCTCGTGGAAATGACGTGACTTATTTCAACTTGAAGTCAAACACCAGCGCCTATGGTCTAGACAGGACATAAAAATAATTTATCGTTATAAGCACTATGAAATATAACTACTCGTACCTAATTTAATTTTCTTGGCGAATATGTGGAAAAGTTCCCATCAATCCAATTATATCATGTTAAAAAAAAAAAGTCAGTAAATATCATATTAAGGAAAATCATATTGTGGTTAGAATTGTTCAGTTAGCTGCGTGACTAAGGATAGTAGGAAGTAAACCGTCGGTGTGAACAGTGCTTTAAACAAAATTGTGAGTGACATATGTTAACAAATTGCATATTTCGGAATTGTGTTTCATTTTCTACAGAAAGCTAGGCCCTGCCACAAGTTGAAAGGTCAAAATCCTTGAAGCACATTTTTCTTTTCAAAATAAACGCATTGTACGTATTCGTATACTCAAAACCATTTGTGGAATTTAATTCAATTCATCCATTACACATAGTGACAGCAAATGCGCTCGGTACAGTAACTTTTCACACTTAAAGTGACACATCCAGAAAATGATGAGCATACACAGGGTGCATAACCTTGGGATTCCTCAAATAAGATCGATTCCATCTGTTGCACTTTCGAGTTCGAACAGAGTTTAATCAGTGTAATGTGAATGGGTGTATATTTTATAGGTAGAAATACCATAAAAGTACTTTTCTGCAAATAGACATGCCAATTTGCTCGGCTCGGTTTATTTTTATCCCTATGCACGTATCCAATGGATTTATTTTGGCACTCCATTGAAGAAAACAAGCGATTTTTTCGAATATCACGTATCACTTCGAGATTAGAGTAATCTTGTGTATTGTGTACATTTTCGTTTTTACAATTATCTCGTGAATCCCCGTGAATGCGTTTTTACTGATTATTTGAAGAACGGAGAGTGTTTCATAAATTTATGTCCAATTTTAGGGGAAGATTAGGGAAAATAAATATTTAATATTCATTAATATAAGCTAACATCCTGTTCCTGTAGCCACTGCATTAAGTACCAAGTTCAAGGTAAAGTGGATATAATGCTCTCTTGAGGTGTTAACTTTTGTCATAACTTCATTGTTTTGTAATGATAGTCTGAATTTCGGCTTTATGCTACCTCACAACCACAACGACTAATGTCGAATTTACATAGAGAATTGTCAGGGGCCTTAGCATTTTGCGGTGTGTGTCAATTCGTGTTGAAAGTGTTGTTATATTCATGTTTCTACGCAAGAAGTTTGGGGCGAGGTTTTAGGGGCGTTCATAAAACCTTTTTCGTAAAGTAACAGTGTTTCGCAAATTTTAGACTTACGAAGTTATATGATTAGGTAATCTTATTAATACCTTAACATTGTACAGTTATGGATGCGGCATGAGTTATTTCAATCAATTTTGATCTTTGTTTGTACATGTAGCATGTATGAATTTGCGGTGTGTTTGCTTATAAATGACGACCAGTGACATTCAACTAAAAACAAACAGTTTGCATTCACAATTTGCATAGGTGGAACAGTGCATTGTGCATGTCATTGATTGTGCATGAAGGCATGTGTAAGTATATGGGATCTATTAGATGATAAAATTAAATGTCATATTGTGAATGCCCATAATTTTGACAAATTATGCCTATGCTACGACATTTAAGGGCCTCCCAGAATGCTTATCTGTAGCTGGCGCTTGTAGCTAAGTCAAAAGTTAAAAACAAGACAAGCCGTAAGCGCTTACACAATGTGAAACTGTAGCTTGAAGTTGAATGAATGGCAACTTCATGCAAAGAATGTATCTCTCTTTTGACAGCGATACAAGATACCAGCTACAGATACGCATTCTGGTTGGCCCTTTATTCTGTAGAGTGTAGACAGATCAAAAATTAACTTGACAACAAGCAATGGAGCAGTACAGATCTAGAATTATTGCCACTTGAACGCTATAAATAAATTTTGTTTACATATAAACGTCAAATATAGAGACGCGCAACTGCAGGATTGATATTTGTAAGTTATGACGAACTGTGAAACGTCAAGTCAGGAATATAATCATGTTGAGACGAACAAGGAACAATCCTAGTTGGGAAACACTTTTTCGGACTGTTTTATGGGAAAGAAGAGCAATCTTCCGTTGTCAGCAAAATAACATAATTAATATCAGCGACAACAAAGAAAATTATTATTCATAATATCTGAATGAAGCATATCAGATGATTTGAGCTTAAAGCCGGCTACACGCACTCAGTTTTAACTGTTATAACTGAACTGATAAAGTTGGCAGTTTTTTGGCCTGAGCAGGCGGCCGGAGAAAAATCGACAATTTAATCGTTTTGCCTGTTTAGTCCGCCTGTTATTAGAAAGGCATTCAGGCCGTCAGTTTAAAGTGAAATTTACATGTATATGCCATGAGACGGTATATGCCATGTTTATCGAACGACAAAAACACGCAAACTGATTGGCCTCACATATTTGCTGGAGCGTGTGAATGCGCTATGGCGGTAAAACTGAACTGGCGGCCTGAACAGGCAAACCGGACAGTTAAAACTGCGTGTGTATAACAAGACTTTTAAGACACATAAACAAACTCATTATCAAATAATAAAAGTATGAAGAGTAGATCAATATCATACGTGATGTGAACGTGTGAATCCAGTCACTAACAACCATATTGGTGTAGTTTTATTCCAGAAATATCCACAACTACTCAAATTTTCACACTTCGGTAGAATTTAAATAAACACAAGATGTCTACATCGATGTCAATCTAGCCGCGTGCGATTGCATTCATAGAGACGAACTATTCAGAAACATTATTAGTCTTGGTACATATACGGTCGTCAGTCTTTGCAGTATTGTTATGGAGGATTTCTGCTACTCCGTCAAGTTCAGCAACACCCTCACCAAAATATTGAATACAAAAAAAGTAAGACAAGTTTAGCAATATCAAATGGATTATTATTAACACTATTCTGGAGATCCAACGGGCTCAGTGGCGCGATGGTAAGTGCGATGAACTGCCTCGCAGAACGTCTGTGTTCGATTCCCAGCCATAGCAACACCTAAAATGATTTTTCACTGGTTCCCTTCTCGTGATGAACTGACAAATCATCCGAGCAGTATCAATTGTCAAGAATAGCTTTTCTCAACTCGGAGTCGGAATAAAACAGGAGGTCCCGCCATTCTGCAAGAAGTACACACGAACACATGAATGGTTGTGAGAAAGCTAGGCCCTGAGTACTAAGAGGATGTTGGGTCAAAATTGTAGAATTGTAAAAATTGAGATCCTTTGGCCCACACAAATGGTGTCTATGCAAGAATTAATGGACACACAACACAGAGTTGGGCAAAAAGTTAAAATCCTCATCTACAAGTAAGTACCTAAGGGACTTTAAGCGACGACTCTGCTGCTAACCTTGACAACAACATCTCGGGCAATAAGCCATCTGTACACAAGGTATTCGAAAAGATAGTCAATAGAGCGCAGGTCCTAAAATCCAGGTCACAATCACAGTTTTGCGGCGTGAAAATTGTGGAAATTTTCAAAAAACCAAACAACTGTGTCTAGAACCCCAGTGGTTACGGCTTTTAGCAATACCAGACAAAAACTGGAAAAAATAGTGCATCCATTGGACATCATAGATAGCCGTTGGCGGTGAGAAGTGAAGTCAAACTGGCAAGTTTTTGTTTTACCAAAAATATAGGTGCTGGTCTGGCTATGGCCAACGGGGCTTACGCCATGACAAGGAGACTGTTTCAAAGCAGTCAACTGTATAGAAGAGTAAAAATCATATGCCACATAGATCTTGAAGGACCAATTATTGCTTATGGCTGCCCCTTGTTGTTAAAAGTGCCGCCATCCTACTTGGAAAATATATGGGCCGCAGTGTTAAGAAGAATCCAAATGAGTCGATTCGAGATCATGCACAGCAGATCATGCACTCCATTTTGTGGGAGATTTTACGGAAAAAAGGAATGCCTTAAAAGCTTTTAAAATCAATCTTGTGCAAAAGTTGAAAACACGTGGTTGGGTGGCCGCGGTGTAGTGGTCATGTGTTCTCCTGTTGAGTGGAAGGTTGCGCGTTCAATCCCAGCCAAAACCCATTTAACATTTATTCAAAAAGAAATAAAAAAACAGGTGAACCATCTTGAAATTTCTTCAATTGTAACGAACACAAGAACCAGTGACTCCCCGAAGTTAGTTCGGACACTACCCATGGAGTAAGTCTCCACTACAACTAAAATCTTTCCTATGACTCTCGTTCTTCCACTTCTCTAACGCTCGTACTGTGGTTAAACATATAAAGGGTATAAAAACCACTTGAGTGCTTGCAAATTATATAAAAAAACGTGACTAAGCGTCTTAGGTTTGGTGAATGGGCTGAAAACATGACTCAGCTTCATCATCATTTTCAACTTGCCGCACGGCGCGCGACACCATCAATTTGTTGCCTTAAAGATTTGATGAGTGCATAATTTAGCGCAACAAAGAACTTAACGTATGTTATATGTAAACACATCTCCGGAAGCTTAAACACAACCTTACAGAGGTTATATCATCAAAGCTTCGGTTATGCTTGTGTGTTTTCCTGCATAATGTCTTAAACAGGTTTCTACCCAAACAATCGACTGCAAAAATGCTCAACTTCCGCGCACAGGCCTATACAATTAATTGCTTGTGGAAATTAAATTTTTTTGCCTAATAGAGGAATAATTGTTAATTGGGTATGCCGACAAACCCAAGAGGTTGGACCATTTGGAAGTCATTGTTCGCCGTGTTTTATTGCTGATATACGGCCCCAGTTGATCAATAAAGCTGTGGGAAATTGGGCTTTACGATTGAGCTTCATTCGATCTAGCCGTGGCGCCGATGTGCCCCAAATCATATTTAAAAATTAATGGCATATAATTCTATTTCAATAAAGCTAATATCATACACAGTAACATTAGCTTTAAGTGTTTTGTTTAATATTGATTTTGTACATCTCTAAATAAAACACCCTTTGTCTATCTTTTGTATAATGGTGTCAATAAGATTGATACCCTTTTGTTGTTCAAGAGAAAGCATGTTTCCTAATGGATTTCATTTCGCAGCGATATCAATTAGCCATTGCCATTGCTGGACCAGGTGTTCTGAAGGTGTTATCTGACAACACTGCTGAAGATGTCTGCTCTACTTACCTTTGGCACTTAAATAACCCAGTATGGTTTTAACACCACAAATCAGTGGTTGCTTATACAATTTTTCGAGTATCTCTTGAAAGTATTTGCTTAGTCATTTTATATGTTTTGCTTTCTTTTACTCGGTCCAATGACATTCACATCGTATTTCCTGAAAATCGTACGGGCCACCACTATTTATTTCGAATCACATTTCCGTTGAAAAGTGGTCTTTCCGAAGATTTCGCTTTTTTACAATAGGTTTTCACGTAATTTGGTCGATAGCTCAAATTAAAACCCTTTACCAAGAAGGCCACGTTTGCTAGGATAGAGAAAAAAGCGGCAAAAATGGGTTTAGCAGTAAATGAGGCCAGACGAAGTATATGCTGTCAACACGAAACGACACACAACATCGACGAATTGGACAGAACGTCACCATTGACGGATGTAACTTTGAGGTAGTGCGGTACTTTGTCAATCTCGGCTCCGCTATTAACTCTGACAATAACAGGTCGTCAGAAATTAAACGAAGAATTACTCTTGCCAACAGCTGTTTCTTCGTTCTAAGAAGGCAACTCAGTAGTAAAGCCCTCACTCGAACTACTCCTATATAAGACCCTGATTATCCCAGTCCTGCTCTACGGCGATAAAGCATGGAAATCCAGAAATCCTTTGTCGATTTGAGAGGATAATTCTGCGAAAAATCTTCGGTCCCTCTTGCGTTGACGGGCTATGGAGACGAATATTCAACCAAGAACTATGCGCAACTGGAGGCAGTTAGCTAAGGACCGGGCTAATTGGAGAGGCATGTTGGTTGAGGTCCAGGTTCATTCCAGACTGTAGCGCCACTTAAATAAGTATACACGGTATTGGAAAATATTGTAATGCGCGAAAAAGATGAGATTTTTACAAATTCTTATGTTTTGAGGTAACACTGCTCCAAATAAGTAGATTTTAAAGAAATGTATGTCTGCCGTCCTTAGTCTGTTAACGGCTTTCTTTAAACATGATTTTGCCAAAAATAAAACCAATGTATTGAATGAATATTGGAAGATAATAAAATTTGAGTCGATATTTAGAAAATACACCACAGTGGATGGACACAAAAATCTTCTACATTCCTTGCGGAATTTGTAATAGTTGTGCGGGTATTTTTATTTGGTTATAGGTGACATTAAAATCACCACAGTGAACGAAAGACCAGAGTATTTTCAAATAGTGTATTATAGACCCAGAAATATACTAGAAACGGTACATCGAAATATAATTTCCATCTACATTAACAGTAATGTTTTATAGGTTGTGTTTTTTTTATGGTAAATCAACAACTTTGACATTAGCAGCAAATTTTGTAAAATTCTCAAAATAATAGTTGCAGTCTGTGTTTACGCATTCCTAACATAATCCGGCAATTATTAATAACGTGGGGCAGAAATCGTCTTAACAATATATAAGATAGAAGAAAATATCGATTCGGGATAGCATAAAAAATCCACTTGCAAATATGAAAGGATAATCGTCACCTTAATCGATGCAAGTGTCAAATCCCAATAACATAAGCTACTTCAAAATATTGTCTGCTTGTATACAAGTAGGTTATAAACGATGTAATTTAAAAAGGCAAAATTCAAAAATACATTTCACATGTATAATCGGTTATATTTACCATGCTTATCAATTATTAATCCCCATCTGTAATTCTATCTGTACATATTGTAAATATGTCATCGATTTGATACGATTAGAAATCGTACCCACGCATAATTCATATTTCGTTCATTTAATTCACACTAAATGAAATTTGAATATTAACACTCGTGACAATGCTGTACAATTATTCAAATGTCACTGATCTGACGTTACATACAGTGTATTGCGTAGAAAGTCTGTCAAATGTTGACATTTCGAGGTTATTTTCGAAACAAAGTCAATAAATTTAATTGTGAACAGTTTCATTTAGCGAACGATATAATAATTATTTGAGCAATGAACATTTGGTAGTTCTATATCTTCTCGGTTAGGGGGTGTGACGAATTTTAATAAAGATAACTTAAAATGAACAATCAAATATTTTACAATAACGGAAACACCTGTTTGGAAAGGCAAAATGCTGCATCCACTTTTGTTTTAAACTCTAACCCCCTTATTCATTAGAATTTACAAAAACATATCTCAAATATTTTAAAGATATAAAGTGCATAAGTATTTATACAGCCTTTATTTTTTAACACTAAAATAACATTTTGTTGACTTTTATTGACTCACTAACATAGTTTACATTGTTGAGTCTGTAGGTAAAGAAGAGCTACCATTTGAATAAATTAAACCGTGAAACACATCTGCTTAAATACAAAAATATACTTGACAATTTTTTTTTAACTAACAATATTGAACCCTTGGTAACCCTGAAGCTCAGCCGCCCGTGTATACAGTAATCAACAGTAACAGTAGTATTCAAATTAAATTTTATTCATTTTGTCAAAATAGTTTGCGAGAAATTGACAATTTTCTTTATATGGCCCATATGCAAAAATTCGTTACATTGATGTTCTCGAAAAAACTGGGTAGCAGTTTATTTTTTATATATGAAATTTTATCAAAATCGTTACAGCCGTTTTTGAGAAAATCGAGGTTATGTATGATTTTCATATGCCAGGTACCGGTAATAACATGGCTAATCGCAAAAAAAAAAGAATTGTGCCAAAAAAAAAACGCTGAACACGAAGTTTGAAGAAAATCGGTCAAGTCGTTTAGGCTTAGCTGTATATATAGCTATATAGTTTGTCAACTGAAATAGATTTCGGTTTTGTGAAAATCCATTCATTAAGTTTAGTACTATTTTATTATTGTGATCTTGGGTAAGCTTTTGACAGTAGTTTGTTTTTGTTTACAAGCCATCAAATTTTTTTGAGGAAGATGAGTTTTTTTTATTATTAGCACGCGCTTAAAGTATTATTATGGTATTTGAGCACAGCGGCGGCATTGAGGAAATTGGGAGGGAAGTATGGAGGAGATACCGATATGCATTGGTTTTAAATTTCTAAAAATTGTAATGGGAAGGAGCAAATCAGGTTGGTAAAGTATTCCACATTGCTGTTGTTCGGCTTAGGAATGAATCTGTATATTTCATAGTGTGTCCGAAGATAGGCTTGAGGGTTGATTGTTTACCATTCATGGAATGGCGAGTATTATGGTTAAATGTTTTTTATAATAGCGGTAAAAAAAGTGTTAGGCAGGAAATATTTCTTCGATGTTCGAGCGAGGCATAGAGTTCGATACTATCAGCTTTACTATCTACTATCGGCGTTAACGCTCACTTTAGTTTCCCATCCAGCAGTAGCAATGCTATTTTTGCTGCACCTGACCAGATGTGGTCGTGATCTCTAGTTTGCAGAGTATTATGTATAAGCGTTATATATGGAATGTCGTTACTAACACACATACCGAGCATGAAAAGTTTTTCGGTTTCAGCGATGCAAATGCCATTTATGGAAAATGGCTGAAAATGTTGGTTTCGCTTTGATGACAGCAGAGAGCATTACATTCCACTCCATTGGACTTAATTCAGCTGATGAGAAGCTAACGAGAATGCCATCAGCAAACGAATGGATTGGATTAGAAGTTGCAGACAAGAGGTGGATAGATTGGTTCCACTTTTTGGTGAGATATGTCATCACATCACCAGTGGACCAGTTTATACGAAAACCATATTGTAGGCCATTGAGAAGCTTTCGTGATTCAAAATATTTTATACGCTGGCGGTTTATCAGCGTTTCCATGACCTTAGAAAGATGGTTGGTCCTGATGAAATATGGAACAGATTGAAGCATTGTAAAGCATTCGAGCAGTGCTGAAAATTTTAAAACTTGTTACAGTGCACAAGGTATATACCAGTTGAGTTTGGGCTGCATCGCTTTTTTAATAGCTTTCAGGCCTATAAGTAATATTAAATGATAAATAATATGATATATCACTTAAATCCTTCGAAGCTAACAACTTTGTTTTTTTTTTTTTTAAATCATCACCCACTTACTTACTTACAGTGGCATTACAGTCCGGAATGAACCTGGACCTCAACCAACATGCCTCTCCAATTAGCCCGGTCCTTAGCCAACTACCTCCAGTTGCGCACTCCAAGTTGGTTGTGTTCGGTTTCTGCTTGTGCGCGCCACTTAAGGCGAGGTCGTCCTTTACTGCCTCCGACGTCTGGCTGGGAATCGAATACTCTGCGAGCCAGAGTATTGGTGTCCATTCGTTCTACATGTCCTGGCCATCTTAAACGCCCAATGCGGAGTTTTTTGACCAGGGACATGTCGCGGTACAGCTGGTACAGTTCTTGGTTGTATCTTCGTCTCCATAGCCCGTCAACGCAAACGGGACCGAATGTTTTTCGAAGAAGAATCGACCAAGGATTTCTTCACCCCTTTTTGAGACGGTCCATGCTTAAGTGCCGTAGAGCAGGACTAGGATGATCAGGGTCTTATATAGGATCTCCTTAGTAGTTCGAGTGAGGCCTTTACTACTGAATTGCCTTCTTAGCACGAAGAAACAGCGGTTGGCAAGAGTAATTCTTCGTTTAATTTCTGACGAGATGTTGTTGTCAGAGCGGAGCCGAGATAGACAAAGTCCCTTACTACCTCAAAGTTATATCTGTCAATGGTGACGTTCTGTCCAATTTGTCGATGTTGTGTGTCCTTTCGTGTTGACAGCATATAGATACTTCGTCTTGCCCTTATTTATTGCCATTTTTGCCGCTTCCTTCTCTATACTAGCAAGCGCGGCTATGAAATCAAGTTGGGTCCTACCAATTATGTCAATATCGTCGGCGTATGCTAGTAGTTGTACCGATTTTTGGAAAATTGTGCCTCTGGTGTTGGCTCGTGAGTTTTGCACAATCCTCTCAAGAATCAGATTGAAGAAGTGACATGACAGCGCATCGCCTTGCCTAAATCCTTTTTTGGTATCGAATGTGTCAGTGAGGTCGTTTCCGACCCTGATGGAGCAGCGAGAATTCTCCATTGTCATCCTACACAAACGGACGATTTTGGGCGGTATACCAAAACTAGACATGGCTCTGTACAGTTCGTCTCTATAAATGCTGTCGTATGCGGCTTTGAAATCGATGAATAGGTGGTGGGTATCGATTTGGACATCTTTGGTTTTTTTTCCAGGAACTGTCGAAGTGTGAAAATCTGATCGGTTGTGGACTTTCCTGGCCTAAAATCACGCTGATAAGGGCCGATCAGGTTGTTGGTAAACGGTTTCAGGCGTTCACATATTACGGCAGATAAGACCTTGTAGGCGATGTTGAGGAGACTTATGCCTCTATAGTTGGCGCAGTTTAGAGGGTCTCCTTTTTTGTGGATCGGGCAAACGATGCTGAGGTTCCATTCTTCAGGCATACTTTCTTCCGACCAGATTCGGCTTATGAGTTGGTGGATGCTACTTACCAAGTCATCTCTGCCGGCTTTATAAAGCTCGGCGGGAGGGCCGTCATTTCCGGCAGACTTATTAAGCTTCAGTTTAGTCGGGTAGTTGGCAGTTTTCGCTGTCGTGTCCTTGGCTTTGACGTTTTACACTTTGGTAAATCTTGCGAACATCGTGCCTGGAGTGGCACCTCTCTATATCCTCGATCGAGCGCTTTTTTGATCTTTTTTCTTCTTTCTGAAAAGCCGGTGTTTTTCCCTTCTTCTCTGGTGATAGAGTTCAACGTCAGCTCTCGTCTTCACCTGCAGCTTAGCCTTGTAGTCCTCGTTCTTGGCTACGAGCATCTGTCGGCATTCCTCATCAAACCAGTTGGTTTTTGCTGGTGGGCGCGAGAAACCTAGCACATCAGTTGCGGCTGATCTAACGTTGGCATCGTTGCCATTGTCCTTCGACATTCGATGCTGGTGGTATGGTGTTAATCGAGAGGTTTAGGGATACGCGTTTGCGCGAAGGTTTTGGCAGTCTCTTCCGATTGCAGTCCTTCGACATTCAATTTTTTCATATTGATTCTGGATTGTTGTGGCGTGGTGGATATCCGCATTCATACCTTGGCTGTCGTGTTGCTGTTATTTTCCTACAATACTGCTAAAGATGTCTTCTCTTCCTACCGTTACGTTAAAATCTCCCAGCACAATTTTAACATCGTACTTCGGTAGACGCTCATAGGTTTCATCACGAAGCCCGTAGAAGCAATCCATAGCTATATCATCTATTTCCTCCGTTCGGGCTTTAGCGCATATAAGACTTATGTTGACCAATTTGGTCTTGATGCCGATTGTTACAATGCGTTCGCTAATGCCTTGGAAACATAGAACTTCTTGCCTAAGTCTGGCTTTTATAACAAATCCGCATCCGAATAGTCACTGTTTCTGCTCACTAAAACACGGTCCGTAGTAGATGTCACAGTTTTTTATCCTCTTTTTGCCCGGCCAATCCCATCGTATTTCCTGGATGGCAGTAATGTTTGTCCCAAGCAGCTTATCTAGGTTCGCTATGTGCACAAGCTTTAGTCGAGACATTATTCAAAGTTCTCTTTGCTAAAAGATGACAAATTTACACACTACTCACAGGGCACAATATTTTTCCTCTCCACTTTTCGAATTTTCTTTCTCTTTTGCATTCATATGAGTCTAGACTCATAAGTCTACGTGTAAAAGCACACTAAATCTTCAAAAATAAATTAAATGAAAACCATTTCTAAGAAAAAAATTATTTCGTTTTTTCTTCGCAAATAAATAATATTGAAGACCTCCACTGAATACTATTCATCTCTCAAATGTGTCTGTTAATGTTTTTCAAATCAATCATCAATTCGCTTTTCTAAACAACGGAACACCAGAAATATTTCTCCGAACCAGATGCGGTAATAGTTAATAAAAAAAAGCGCCCAGCATATTTGGCAAGACTCCAGTAATAAAATAAAATAATCTTCAAAAGATTTTCATTATAATTCCCAATAACACTAATGCGTTCTAAATGAAAATTATAATTATGTATCATCAGGCCCATATTGCATGCCATTAATTATAATCCAGTCTCAGACTAAACTTTACCCAGGAATAAACAAAATCAAAACTACCACGACCAGTTCCAATTAATTATAACTTGAATTGGCCAATTCACCTAATTACCTCATCCCATAAATGCAATCGCGTAAAGTATTCGAAATATAAACAGAAGAGCAGATACTAGTCTACGCAGCCCTTGCAGAGAACTCCGTGTCCGTATAGGTGAAGCTCAATGTTTTTCCCTTTTCGACACACAAAACGGCCGAACATTTCGCAAGACAAATCTTAAACAATATTTGTATAGAGGAGGCTCTGCATTCCAGAGCACGAGGCGTTCCGACAATCGCCAGTTCGTATGAATTCATTCGCATGCGTTCATTTGGCAGCCACTTGCTTGGCAATGGCAAGGCAATACACTTCCTATATCTCACACTTTTACGCGCAGAGTGATGATACCTGCTGAAGGGAATCTTGAAGCACGTTTACATATTACATACGGTCTATTCTTAGAGTTGGCCAATTGCTTTGCGCAGCGGGATAAAATTAGGTGAGTTCAGGGAGAAAGCAAGTGCGCCACAGTTTCAACTTCAAGTCCATAAAAGAAATTTACACAGCTATTCGGGTGTAGTTTGTCCTATCTGCTGCGATGGAAAAACACCGTTCAATAGTGTTTATCTCGTTTGTTTATTGGTTTTACTACAACTTTTCCAGGTTGGAGTATCTGCAGAGTTGCGTGTTTTTTCTATTCGTTTTCATTGGGTTTTAGGAATTGTTGTCATTCTTTCTAAGTGGGTGTAGATGATGTAAAAATATGAGGGTCTGGATATGTTTATAGGTGGCGCTTCAAAAGGCTCGCAAAATTATATGTGAACGACGTTATGGTTGTGACAGATTGACATTTGGTGGAAGATAGAATATGTTTGACACAAACTATTACCTTCTTTAATTATCATACGATAAGGTCATTTTTTTTGGCAAAATGCCAAACATATGCAATTTTTGTCTAAAAATAGAGACACACAAGTAAGATCATCAAATATGTGTCATACAGCTGTCAGATATTGAATTGACAACGATTGACAACAAACTATTTTGCACACCGTATGGGCGTTCAATAACTTAAAAGTCGAATTATGTAATTTCTTCAACTTGTCGTTTTGCAATTTAAATCGGCTGTTGTCAATGCGAAATCTTAGTCTTGCCATACGGTATTCACCATTTTGTGATATAAAGGGTGATCCATTTCGAAGTTCCCTAATTTTTTAAGGAAAAAAACCCAGAAAATTAAAATTTAATGGAGAATGTTTATTATCATTTGAAAGAACATTCTTTGGCATTTGTTTTTTGAAGATTATGTCTATCAAATGTTGGCCGTTGCTACGTCGCAGATGGTCCATCCGTTGAGTCCAATTTTCGATCAATCGTGCGAGCATTTCGACTGGTAACTGGCGAATGACACGCGTGATGTTTTCCTCCAAGGCCTGAATCGAAGCGGGTTTGTCGGCATAAGCTTTTGACTTTACATATCCCCACAGGAAAAAGTCTAACGGTGTGATGTCACACGATCTTGGTGGCCAATCGACCGGCCCAAAACGTGAAATTATGTGCTCACCGAAATGTTCTCTCAATAAGTCCATTGATTGATGCGATGTGTGGGAAGTGGCACCGTCTTGCTGAAACCAAATGTCGCCGAGATCACGAGTTTCAATTTCAGGCATCAAATAGTCGGTTATCATGCCACGATAACGGTCGCCATTGACGGTTACGTTCGCACCGGCATAATTTTTAAGGAAATATGGACCGATGATTCCACCGGCCCACAAACCACACCAAACCGTTGTTTTTTCTGGATGAAGTGGCAGTTCTTCAATCTCTCAAGGTTGCTCTTCGTCCCAAATGCGGCAATTTTCTTTGTTTACATACCCATTGAGCCAGAAATGGGCCTCATCGCTAAACAAAATTTGCCTCGAAAACGTCGGATATTCTTGGAACTTTTCAAGAGCCCATAGAGCGAAGCGATGTCGCTTGGGAAGGTCGAGCGGCTTCAGTTGTTGCACAAGCTGTATTTTGTACGCTTTCAATTTAAGATCTTGACGTAAAATGCGCCAAGTGGTTCCATACGTCAGTCCGAGTTGCTGCGAACGGCGCCGAAACGACTCTCTACGGTCTTCGTGTACACTCTCAGCTACGGCCGCTATATTTTCTTCACAGCGTGCTGAACGTGGTCTATTCGGTCGAATATTATCCATTAATGAATGCTGGGTCTCAAAATGGGTGATGGTGTTGCGAATAGTACGTTCAGTAGGCCGATTATGTTGACCATAAGTTGAGCGAAGTGCACGAAACACATTCCTCACAGAACGTGAATTTTCATAATAAAGTTGAACAATTTGTAAACGTTGTTCACGCGTAAGTCTTTCCATTATGAAATGCCAAACAATACTAAACAAAAATAACATGACAGCATGACACGACTCACACGTGATCTGTCAAAAAAGGCTATTGAAAAAAGTATCTCTACTTGGATCACCCGTTATGTCCGTATGGGAAGTATTTTGTGTCATGCATCTTGCGCTTTTATACATGTCAGTGTACTTAGCTTATGAATCAATATCTAAAGGTTTGAATATCTGAAGGCTTTGAATAAACCGCAAATTTATATTCTCACTTCGTGGATGTTCTAAATCAGGGGTGTCAAACTCAAACTCATTAAGTGTCATTTTCTTGTCTCAAACATAACACCGGGTCACATTAAAAATAAAATGCAAATACTAAACAAGCATAACTAAGTGGAGGCGTATTAAGCCAAAGTACAAGGTGGCGCAAGAATAACCTTCCGATGTTTTTTGGCTGTAGTTTAAAAAAAAAAAAAACTTTGATTCTTCTTGTGGATTGTTTTTATTTGGTCTTTTAATTTCGTTTACATTAACTCGAGAATATGATGTCATGTAAATGGCCGCCGCCACAGTTGATTGTCATTTGAGCTCTTTTTATGGCACTTTCCATCACTTTGGCCAAAACTTCCGGCGATAGGTCCTCACATTCTTGACGGATATTGTCTTTAAGAGCTGCAAGAGTCTGAGGCTTGTTGACATAAACCCGCGACTTCAAAAAGCCCCACAAAAAGAAGTCTGGAGCGGTCAAATCAGGCGATCTTGCTGGGCAGTGCAAATCGCCAAAACGGGAGATTAGGCGCCCGGGAAATGCATCCTTCAGCATATCGGTTGTGGCACGTGCAGTGTGTGCCATTGCACCCTCTTGTTGGAACCACATGTTTTCCAACACCAATTCATCAAGTTGCGGCAAAAAGAACTCGTTGATCACCATTTCCATTGAACACCATTCACAGTCACCGTTTGGCCCGCGACGTCTTCGAAGAAAAAAGGTCTGATGACTCCTCCAGCGAAAACAGCACACCATACAGTGACTTTGAGCGGGTGTAATGGCTCCTCGTGGGTTACACGCGGATTTTCAGTACCCAGAAGCGTAAATTTTGCTTATTTACGTACCCGCTATGAAGGAAATGGGCCTCATCACTCATGATTATTTTTGATGAAAAATCATCTTCCTCTTGGTGGTGATTAAGAATGGCTTGAGCGTATGTTAGACGCGATTGGCGGTCAGCAGCTAACAGTTGATGCACCGTCTGTATTTTGTACGGAAACATCTTCAAATCTTGTACCAAAATTCGCTGTAAAGACTGATACCCATTTGCGTGGCACGTCGTCTGGTCGATGTCCACTGCGCTTCCATGACATCTTCGGCTACAGCAGCAATATTCTCTGCAGAACGGCTGCTCCGGGGTCTGCCACGCCTGGCAGCATCTCGTGTTGTGCCAGTCTCTTCGAGGCGAGCGGCTAAACGTCGCAGTGTTTCACCAGTAGGCGTTGGACGGCTAGGAAATCTGCGACGAAATTCACGTTGTGCCAAAGTCACCCACCGATTATTGCTCAAATAAATAGTCACCAATATTCCGCGTTCTGGGGCAGTGTAGCGTAACATTGTTTATTAACGTGTATTTCGCATGTGTTTACTACACAAATGTCAAAACAGAACTGACATTAGAGGCCAATCGCAAAATTTATAGCATTTTCTGATAGGAGGATTACTTTTGCGCCACCTTGTATTATTTTGAGAGTCCAGAAACTTGACTTTTTTTCAGCTTCATTATCTCCTCGATGTTTGGTGTCAACGATGTTGTATTGATTTTTAAAATTGACTGAAGTTGTTCATCTGTAAGTCTTGAACGGCATTTTGATTTATTAATCTTCATTGTTGAAAATATCTGTCACACATATGAACTTACAGACATGCATAAAATGCGAGCAGTATGGTTCCTTAAGTTGGGATAGCTTTATTGATTTCTGAAGCAATTTGTATAAAATGTCAAAGTGTCAACTTCATTGAATTTGTTTTTTAAAGCAATATCACAATGCAATTCTATTAGTTCCATTTGCAAGTAAGTCGGTGCTTTACCAACGTCGAACATAAGTGGGTTACTAAAAGGAGGAAATTGAGCACGTGAAAATCTGCAAAACGACTGTCAAATTCACCAATAAGATCAAGCAAACGATTTGAAAAATCTGCTAATCTATCTGCATTGTGTATGCCAATCTCAAGAATGCTAAGGGAATGGTCAAGTTTTTGTTCACGCAACTGAGAGGCCCACAAAACTTTAATTTTATTTGGAAAGCTTGAATACTTGAGTACAATTGCGTAATGATTACACTTTTCGCTTGAAGTTTAACCTTCAAATTATTCAAGTGTTCCTTCATATCTACTAAGAACGCAAAGTCAAGCCACCATTCTAAAGGCTAAAGGCTGAACTGTAACAGTCGGAAGCAATCGAAAGCTAATGTCAAAATTCTTCAATACTGAAAATTTCTTAAGTTGCCCATAATAGACTTTTGTGAATGGAAGCGATTGTCAGAGTGGAAGTCGTTTTTACACCAAAAAATCGTTGCTTATGAACTTACAAACGTCAATGTACGCAGCTGTTGAAGTGAAATGTCAATTTTTTGTATGAAAGAATAAAAGAAAGGTAAGAGCGAATGAATTCGCTGCAAGTGAGCAAAAGTGAACGAAAACTGAACGAATCGAAACGAAAAGCTGTTATGGTCGTACAATACAAATTGAATGTGTTCCCACAGTTACGGAAGTGGTCGTCGGCAACCATCTTCTATTATAGTTCAGCCTTAAGCCACACCGAACTTCTGCAAGTAGGAAACGTCTGAATATTGTTCATCAAGATCTTTCAAAAATTATATGAATTGGCGATGATTTAGTCCTCTACTTCTAAAGAAATCAACTGATTTTATTATGGTAGTCACCACATGATCCATTTTCAGCAACTTGGAGGCCAGGGCTTCTTGATGTACAATTCAATGAATTATAACGAATTTTGGTCGTTCACATTTGATTTCATTTGCAATTTTGTTTCGTATTTTCGTCACAACAACAGCATTTTTATCGACCATGCATGGTGCACAATCTTTCGTAATAATGCAGACTTTACTCCAATCCAACTCATAACTTGGTACTAATTGCTTAATATTGCTGAGTAAATATCTTAACCATTGGTATTACTCTTCAAAGGAATGCACTGCAGTAAGTTTCTGTAATATAAAAATCCTTATCAATTCCACGAATTCATATGTGACATTAAAGTCGATGAAAATAGAGTGTGTCTCGACTTGAAATTCGATGATCTTTTCCAGTACCTGCTGCCTTAGTGTAAAAAATTGGTCTATGGTCGATTTTCCGGAATTGAAAAGCTTAAGACGTTACAGAAAGTCTTAAAAAGGTCACACAATACACTGGATAAGATTGGGTGCGATATTTAGCATATAGATATTATGCCTCGTTAGTTGGTGTAAGTCATGGGGTCGCCTTTTTGTAGATAAGTCATATGAAGCTGATGTTCCATTCATCAGGCATGCTCTAACCCATCCAGACTTTGTTGATGGTTTGGTTCATGCACCCTTTAATATAAACCGCTCCGCATTTGAAGAGTTCTGCTTGTAATCCATCATAACCGGCCGTTCTTCAGTTTTTTTTATGACTGAGACTATGGGACCTCCTTTTTCTTGACTATAGGCGGGCTGGACATCATGCTCATTAAGAACATTAAGCAAAAGCGTGCGATCGAGGATATAGAGAGGTGCCACTCCAGGAACGATGTTCGCAAGTTTTACCAAAGTGTAAAACGTCAAAGCGAAGGATACAAGGCTCGAACAGAATCCTGTCGAGATGAACAGATGAACAAGCAAATATCGTAGTTGAGACAGAGTCGATGCTGAGGATATGGAAGAACCACTTCTGCAGACTTGTTAGACGGCGATGACGAACAACATTACGTTGTCAGGCAAAACGAACCGTTCAATATGGGCCACGACAGCGAAAACTGCCAACCACCCGACCCGACTGAGTGAAGTGAGGATAGCAATATCTAAACTCAAGCATAATAAGGCTGCCGGAAATGATGGCATTCCTGCCGAGCTTTATAAAGCCGGCGGGGATGACTTGGTAAGAAACATCCACCAACTCATAAGCCAAATCTGGTCGGAAGAAAGTATACCTGAAGAATGGAACCTCAGCATCGTTTGTCCGATCCATAAAATATGAGACCCTCTTAACTGCGCCAACTACAGAGGCATAAGTCTTCTCAAGGATCCTATCTGTCGTAATATGTGAACGCCTGAAACCGTTTACCAACAACCTGATCGACCCTTATCAGTGTGGCTTTAGGCCAGGAAAGTCTACAACCAATCAAATTTTCTCACTTCGCCAGATCCTGGAAAAAAACCCAAGATGTCCAAAGCGATACCTACCACCTATTCATCGCTTTCAAAGCCGCATACGACAGCATTTTTAGAGACGAACTGTAAAGTGCCATGTCTAGTTTTGGTATACCGCCCAAGCTCGTCCGTTTGTATAGGATGACAATGGAGAATTCTCGCTGCTCGTGAAGGCTGTGTTTTGCAACTAACCCGCCGATTATCGCATTGAAGTCGCCCAGAGTACGATTTTCACATCGTATTCATATTTCTGACGTAAGTCGTTGTTTGCGGTCTTTCCGGATCTGGTTGGTATTTGAGGGCATCCGTTATATCCGTAGCTACTGTCACTCTGGTTGGGCATTTCGTTCCGTAGCGAAGTCAATTAGCCTAAGTTAGTTACCAGACGTGTTGTCTGTAGGCTATTTTTTCCGATAATACTGCTGAAGATGTCTTCTTTTCTTACCTTTGCGTTAAAATCTCCCAGCACGATTTTAACATCGTACCTTGGTAGTCGCTCATAGGTTTCATCAAGGAACTCGTAGAAGTAATCCTTAGATATATCATCTTTTTCCTACATTGGGGCTTGAGCACATATAAGGCTTATGTTAGCGAATTTGGCTGCGATGCGGATTGTTACAATGCGGTCGCTAATGTCTTGGGAAGACTTCTTGCCCAAGTTTGGCACTTATAACAATCCGCATCCGAATAGTCGCTTATTATAGTAGATGTCACAGTTTTTCATCCTCGGTTTGTCCGGCCCATCCCATCGTATTTCCTGGATGGCAGTAATGCAGCATTTTACGGCTTCCGCTACTTGTTCGCTTGCACCTCACCTGTTTAATGTTCTCATACTCGTGGTGCAGATACGAGCGTCGTTGTCCTTTTTCCGTTTAGCATGGTCTTCAACAATAAAATCCGTCCTTTCCGAGGCTCTTGTTTGCTTCGTAATAAAAGTTTTTTTTCCGTGGGTGGGTAGCTAACCCAAAGCACGACCCTCAACCTGGAGGTGCAGTTCCAATTTATTGGATACCCATATGACACGTAGTCATCAGAATCCACATCGGGATTAAGCGCTGCCGTTGGCGTTTTGGCTCATCCGCCACCATCTCTGTTCAATGATCCTGACTAACCCTTGCGATTACTAGATAACCTGTTGTCCGAATTTCTCGAGTCAGCTCAAATAGGTTGTTCACTTTGTCCAGTCTAAGTAGGACTATACACTCCATAGTTCACTCGATCAATATACCAGCCACCAGGCTTGGAGTCAGTAGGCTTAGGCAACAGCGATGTGAAAACTCAAGATTTCATATAATCGCATTGCTTGCTATTTAACCGCCCTAACTAACTGTACACTCCACAGTTCACTCGATGTTGCGATTGCCTCCGCTGCAGCCTTTGGAATGGAACAAGTGTCTTAGTGTGAGTAGACGTATTCCCCTCAGGTTCGTCTCTTCCGCAAAGGGATTGCAAACCTATAGACGGTCAATATACCAGGTACCAGGCTGGGAGTCAGTATTTTTAGGCAACAGCGATGTGAAAACTCAAGATTTCATATAATCGCATTGCTTACCATTTGACAGCCACTATACCACTTGTTCGCATTTTTTTATTGGCCCATGGCTTATTGCAATCAGCTTTCCTCAAATCACTTATATTACAAGCATCCATTATTAGTTCCTTAAGATCTCGACTGCCTCTGACCAGTCCATGCCGAAAACGCATATCATTCCAAAAAAATTAATCGTAATAGTCTCGCAGATTTCATAAAAGTTGTCATTCATGCTATTGCCATGGCATTGGTTTTGGTATGTGTGATTTTTGTTTTTGGGCGTGTTCACAATGGTCAAGCATCTGCGCAAGTACAATCCAAATTATTTTCTTATCTGTTTTTGAACACCCGCACTTCGCGGAATTTGTGCATGTTGAAGGCCGACGTGTGTACAGTTTTCATGTAAACATCGTTCATAAACGTCAAAGAATCATCTCTACCAAACCAGACCATACAATATTTAAATATTTCGCTCAAAAAACATTAAAAAATGTTGAAATTCTTAAGTTTTGTTTAAATATATATGTTTTGTAAAATCGTGCTTGCACTGCAGCCGAAATAATATGGCTGCGCAATGTGTCCGACACCCCTGCATTTTACTGATGTTTATGAATAGAAGGGTCTTGCAGTTGGTTTAAGTTAGTTTGATACAAGCTCTCCATTAATGAATGCTGATTACGCAGATTTTTGTAAATATGACGTTTCACTCTTTGTCCACTTTGTGGGTTAAATCTCGGTACAAAATACGCAAACTCTTAAAAAAATCGTTTTCAATTTTGGTCATTTTCGTTTTTAGGGTGGTCAACATCCAAGCAAAAACGACATTCCCTTTTCATAGACTCACTGCATTTATTCAAAGCATGATCTAAGCGTCACTGATTCATAAAGAAGCCGGTCCGATAATGCCTTCGATAACCACATAGAACTAACAACAACAAGCTTACATTCTTTTGACACAGTCTTTTGCGTTATACACATGGATAAAAGCTACATGCAGAGTGCATTCACTTTTCATGTATAGATATAAAATTGTCACCATGAGAAATACAAAATAAATGATTAGACATTTAGGCTCCACGAAAGGGAAATCACACATAACCGGACCACAATCAGCTTCCCCACATAACGCATGTAATACGCGCTCTCATTATAAGTCCCGGCGATAAAAGTGCCTTAAGTAAAAATGCTGTCTAATTGATTACACATAAAAATAAGTTGCCCCAAATCCGAATGCAAACAAACTCCGATTCCGATTCGTATCTTTTGCTCGTTAATTATTTGCCAACGGGAACACAAAAATGTGTCTCCTAGCCAATTAATTAATTTCCCATAATGACATTATCATTTGCCGAATATACACATGTACTCTGTACATATGACCCACAACGATCTGTGCCTTAGCATTGCTTATCTTTAATTGTTTTTTTTTTTTTGAGGTATATGTGTGCTTGCTTCCGTGCGTACAGCCCGACGACATATCTGGCGGTCCAAAAATGTGATAATTTTACAAGATGCATGAGGATTACATGCAAATTTGAAATCTCCACACGAGCTAATTCATAGTTGTCAATATTTGCTTTGGCAATTGTTGTCGGTACACACTGTAGTGGGTTGCAGCGGACTTTGTTTTTTGGTTATTAAATCAATTTACAACTCCGTGGGACCGTGAACTTAACCTTAAACAGAATGAATGGGTACAGTGCTGGGTACAACGTTTGAGCACTTAATTTCCCAATCCTAATTGATTTTTAGAACTACCGCCATGTATTTGAATATGATGGTATGGTACTACTCTGCTTATGCGAACGAGCCCTTGTGGTGGGATGTCGCTTTATCGAGGGTTTACTCTGCGCTCTACATGAAGGTTCTT
Organism: Rhingia rostrata; assembly: GCA_949824845.1. Lineage (NCBI taxonomy): Eukaryota > Metazoa > Arthropoda > Insecta > Diptera > Syrphidae > Rhingia > Rhingia rostrata. The sequence goes on from OX463757.1 coordinate 20,555,869, forward strand.
TCAATTGACACACAGCTCAGTGCGCGGGAGACGATATAATTCTGAACACACTCTAGGGCCACTTTATCAGCGCTTAAGGCAAACACATAAATATGAAGTTATGGAGAACAATCAATTTACTTGTATCGCGAATTTTTTTTCTTCTATTTTAAAATTTTTTTATGTGGCGAGTTTTTAGTCGATCACAAGATATTGAGGCGACAACAACGGTAGTAGCAACGCAAAGCCTCGGTGTTGAAGTGTCATCGTCGTCGTAACTTATTACGATACAAATGCCGGTTGACATTCGCGTGTTTAAATTTCATATAATAACAGAATAACTGATTTTTGACAGTGATTCATTAGATCGATGGAGTACCGAATGTCAGAAAAGCTGTCACTCAATCAAATATGAATTAATATCGCGAGTTGATACTTTAGTGATAAAGAAATAATAAAAAAAAAAATTGTGAATGTGATTATAGTTTTAAGACTGTTTGGCCGAAGAAGACACAACGCGGATTAAAAAGTCAAAGATAAAAAAGTGTCAAAAAATAAATGCCAACGTAAATAAAACAAAAAAAAAAAACTTGCCAAGAACGGTATTTAAACAAAAAGTGTGTGCAGGAATTCGAATTCGGACATTTGTCATGCACATCGATTTATCTGGCCGAGCCTAGGAAAGGTGCTAATTGAGGAGGGTGGTTGTCTTGAAAGTGTGGCCGAGGGAAAATTGTAAGTGCGCGGAAAATCTCATATGTTTCAGGCAAAATCTCTGTAATCCGAGCAATTAAGTTTGATGATAATTAAATTATGATGTCGCTAATGGATGTCGCCAAATAGTTGATTCTTTGTTTTTGCCGGCGGGGATTGACTCAGGCTTGGGGCGACACGTCAGAATGTATCATAAATTGTGTGAGAAATTCTTAAGTTCCGTCGAAAGTGTATTACATTGCTAATTGACATTTATATTGGTAGATCGTACGTTTATGTCAGTCATCTTTTTTTTTTTTTGGCGGTCGAATGTGAGCTGTTTATTGGAATTGACCTTGTTCGAAGCCAAACAAGTATAGCCTTGTGAGTCATTTTTGTACGAAGTTAGACAAAATTGGATGAGAAGCTTGGTTTTCATAAAAAAATTAACGGTTATAATTTTTACCAAGTAATGCTATATGTTTTTCCTACGCGAAGTTTTTTTTTTCGAATATTAATGAAAATTTCTACGATGACAACTATGGCCTTCATTGTGAATTGACATTTAATGTGGAATCCTAGGGAATATTTGTTAGCTAAATTTGATTTGTACTTAATGCCGTTCCTGTAAGCAAGAATTCAAAAATAGAAGACCCCAGAGAGAGTAAAATATATGCTATCCCTACATAAAAATCAGAAAAAAATTGGCTGCTGGTGAGAATCAGTTGTCAGTTTGTATCTGAAAGTGAAAAATCTTATTTGTTTCGACATTTGTTTTGTCATTTGTTTAAAAAATATTTGCGACAAAACTGAGAAGAGGATTTGAAATTTATAAAGATTTGGTGAACAGAAAATAAGTGGGATTTCGATTTTTTCATTGGTTGAGATTTGAATTATTATATTTAAAATCATTTCTTCAAATTTAAAGAACACACGAAAAAATGACTCCCCGAAGTTAGTTCGGACACCACCCATGGAGTAGGTCTCCACTACATCCAAAATCGTTCATAACACTCTCTTTCTTCCTCTTCTCTAACGCTCGTACTGTGGTTACATATAAAGGGTATTCATAACCCCTTGAGTTCGTGTAAATTAAAAAAAAAATCAAAACAAGTGGTTTCTTGACAGATATGTTTGGGAGCAGTTTAATTCAAAGATTACCAGGGCTAGCTTTCAAACTTTTCCAGACGTCCATTTTATTCAAACCCAGTCTCATTTCTTTTTGCAAGTTTATCATTTATCTAAGAAATTGTAACCCAACTATAAGTATTTGCTAATTTGTACTGCAAAAGAAGGGGAATAGTACATCCATCATGGACTTTATTAATAGGTGGACTCTATCAATAGGTGTGTTCCCGTACGTTTGCAGTAAAGATAAGTAGATTCTCAAATTCTTTGGGGTGGAAAAGAGACAAATTGACTGAAAACTACGGGAACTCGTTTATGTTATTTACATTGAAATCATTCGTGTTGTGTAGCTTCTAAGGAACAAATGACATAAAACGCATCTTAAAACAGGCGACTTGTCACTTTCTGAAACCAACATGTCCGTTGGTAAGAATTAGAAAATTATCACAGTTTCTTATTAAGAGAAATGTCTGCGGTAAATTATTATTTCACTAATTTTTATGTAGGGGTAATTTTTTTTTATTAGCGGCTTCTTTTATTAATTTTTGCGTCAGGGAACGGCGATAAGTAATAAAAATAGTAAATTCAACAATGGTGATGGTTATATCAGATTTTTATCTAAAATTGCCACTTTGCCATTTTGTTTTAAATGGAACACGATTTCAGATTGATGTTTTTTTGTTTTCGGATTGATGTAATTTCGTGTCCGTGAAGTTAGTGTAGTTGTCAAACTATCAGTCACACAAGTTGTTTTTTTTTTGTTATTAAATAAATAATTTACTTATAATCTGTGCCATTTTAATAAATAACACTATTTTGTCACAAAAATAGTAAATACAAACGAAAATCGCACTTGTCAAACTGACGGCTATCAATAATTGTATTCGTGTTGGTGCAAGAAGGTGTAAATCTGTCAAAAAAAAAAACAGATCTGAAAAATTGATCTGAGTTGGAAAAAAAATGGTTTTGCTTAAAGAAACACAACCTCAAAATCAGTTTTTTGACAGATCAAGATCAAAAAGTTTGATTGTTTTACCAATGGGAAACTTCATAGGAATCAGAAAAAATTATCTGCCCTAGCGAGTTATCCGTCGGAGTGGAAAATTTCCCGCAACGCATTCACCGTCGAAGATTCAAAATCCATTCGAGGTATGTGTCATCGGAGAAAATTCAATTCACTACAATTCGTAAATAAATTCCGCGAAGAATTTGTTTCGTATGAAACCATAAAAAAGATTTGCACTTAGCTGTCAAAAATTGCACAAAAATAATGCACCTGAAGTCACTTCAACGCAATTCTCGGGGATGCAATGATGCATTACAAAATGCCGGAGAAATATTTCGAAAAGCTTTTCAGAAGAATACCTCGAAAAAAATCCTCCGAATCGTAAAAAGTTGGAGAATTTTCCGCTACGACAGATACCTCGCTATGGCCGAATGAACTGATGATTGTACCTAAAGCTGAACCATAATAGTCGAAAGAAATTAAAAGCTGATGTCAAATTTCTACGTTACGTTTTCCTTAGTTCTGTCATTTGCTTAAATGGCATATAAAGTACTATTCTGTGTTCTTAGTTGAATCTTCTTCTCTATTGCCCGTCAACACGACCGAAGATTTTTCAAAGAATTTTTCTCTCAAAACGACCAAGGATTTCTTTATCCACTTTTGATACGGTTAATACGGAATGATCAAAGTATTCAGCCCTAGCGTGGTATCCGTCGGAGAGGAAAATTCTCCGACTTTGTACGATTCGCAGGATTTTAGCTTCAAGGTATTCTTCCGAAAAGCTTTTCGGAATATTTCTCCGACATTTTGTAATGCATCCCGGCGAATTGCGTTGAAGTGCGTTCAGGTGCATTTTTTGTGAAATTTTTGACAGCTAAGTGCACTTATTCTTCCGTTTTCGTCTGACTAAAATTCTTGGCGGAAATTTTTTACGAATTGTAGTGAAGTGATTTTTGTTCCGATGACACATACCTGGTATGGAATCTTAACCTCCGACGAAGTATGCGCTGCGGAAAATTGTCCGCTCTGATGGATACCTAGCTAGGGTAGATTGTGTAGGATCCCCTTAGTTGTTCGATTGAGGGCCGTACTACTAAATGGCCTTCTTACCCCGAAGAAACAATGGTTGGCACGAGTAATTCTTTGTTTTATTTCTGCATCAAAGTTATATCTGTCAATGGTGACGTTCTGCCAAATTCGTCGATTTTGTGTGTCCTTTCATGTTGACAGCATGTAATTCGTCTCATTCCACTTACAGCTTACCTAAATTTTGCAACTTCCTTCTCTATACTAGAAGGTAAACGTGGCTTTGAGATCTCACCTTGAGTACGACCAATGATGTCAATGTCGTATGCCAACAGTTGCAACAATTTATGGAAGATTGTGCCACTGGTGTTGGCTCAAGATTTTGTACAATCTTCTCATGAATTAAAGGAGTAACATGAAAGTGCGTTGTCTTGCTAAAATCTTTTTTGTTATCGGTTGTGTCGCGTTTTCGACAATGATGGAGCAGCGAGAATTCCTTTATCTTTGTAGGTTACTAAGGTTATATTCTTTTGGCATACTTCCATCCGATCAAATATTCCTTATGAGTTGGTGAATGAAAGTTCGGCAGGAAGGCCCTTAATTCCGGCATCCTTGTTAAGCTTAAGTTTTGAGTTTGCTATCCTCACTTCACTTAGGTCGGGTGGTTTGTAGTTTACGCTGTCGCTGCCAATATTGAATGGTTCGTTCTACCTAACAGCGGAATGTTGTGTCTTAACTTCAATATTTCTCTGTTCACAAAAAACATTTTTAATATCCATTTCAATATATCATTTAAAAGTATTCTAAAAATTAATGGTCACTCATCTCTGCGCTGGTCTTGAATGTTGCACTGCCAAAAATATGTTGGCTACGACTCATTTTGAGTGTAAAAAACAAACTACAGTTTCTTAATTCTTAAGAGAGTATTTCTAGAGGCAAATATTTGTGAAAAATATGCTACAGGGTTACCCTTTCTACGATTTTATCTAAATATTCACTGTCTAAATATTCAACTCTAATGTTCACTGACATTTAATTATTTATTTTTATATATAAATTGAAAAAACAATTAGTTTCCGCTATGCTGTCAATTTTGTTGGTTCTGAATAGTTTAAAGAATTTTTGTTAATCTTCGTAAGCCAACCGTTTTCAATTTATTTCTGTGATCAAGTTTGTGTCAAGCTAAATTCAACTTTAAGTTTATTGTTCATATTAAAGTTCTGCAAAACTCAGGGAACCAGGCTGGATTTATTTAAATCAGATCCACAAATATTTAAAAATTTCAAATTCCAAAAAATTTGCAGATCTTTTTCAAAATTTCTTAATTGATAAATGAAACCATTTTAAGTGGTGTAACTTGTTTTAAAAACTTGCTATTTATTTTGACATTTGTTATTACTATTTATTCTAAATTCACATGTATTATTACTTCTCGGAAAAATTGTTCAAAGAATAGATTAAATATACTTAAGTTTCAGGTGAAACCAGGCCTTAACAAAAATGGCTGATAACGTTTTCTACGTGTGCATGCTGTTTGTTGAGCATGCACACGCCTTTACTATTTGCTTAGAAATAGGAGTAATTCAACGTTTGGTTTCTGAGATGTTAGTATCAAAATTAACTGCGGAATTAAAGTATAAAAAGTCATTTACTTCCTGAAAACTCTAGCATTCGATTGTGACGGCCCGTTCATTTTAAAACGTTCGAAGATTTTTGTTCAATTGATTACCAATAGGCCATGCATTAGGACCGTAAAGTTGTAAAAAGTTGTACACGGTCTAAGAACATAGAAGGTTGTTAATAAGCAATTTAAGTCATTTTAACATAAATAAAGTCGTATGCTCAGTCCCACAGCTAACCTGTTCTATCTTCTATTTGCTGAAAAGCTGCAGTGTTCATCCTTTCTTTTCTCTGTCGAGAGCTAAAATGCAGCTCTCCATATCATAAAACAATTTAATATTTGGAATTTACTGCTCATAAAGGGGCCCTAAACATAACGCCTCTCATCCTTTTCTTGGAAGCAACAGGCTCGCTAGTACCCAGGGCCGAGCTTTTTCACTACCATTCATGTGTGCGTGTGTACTTCTGGCACGATGGCGGGACCTCCTGTTTTATGCCGACTATGAACGGCGAATTTGAGATAAGCTTTTCTTGACAATAGATACTACTCGGATGATTTGTCGGATCATCATGAGAGAAGGGCCAGTGAAAAATCATTTAGGTGTTGCTATGGCTGGGACGCGTACCCAGATCTTCTGCGCGACAGCTCATCGCACATAGCAGCACTGAGCTCGCCTAATCCAGACGTCAAATTTGAGAAGCATCTGATGACAGTGTTATTATGGGATCTGACAAACACTTTCCTGCGGTGGAGGTGCGAAAATAACTTAGTGGGTGTCACTTTCGGGAATTGAACGAGCGATCCCGTGCTTAGTAATCCAACGCACTAAACACTATGCCACTGCACTCATTCCCTATTCTATCCTGTGAGCATCGATCGGCATTTTTCGTCAATACCCGATTTTTTTACTGGTCGTCAAGACAGCCCAATATAAAATTGACGTTGTTTCTAAGGGCTTTTTAAGATTGATCTCCAAAATTAATGCTGATTAACGCGTCCTGCAAAACGGTCGCTTGCGATCTTTTCACACTTCTCACAGTGTTTCCTGGGTTTCCTGATTGGAAGGAGAGCTGAAATACACTTAGCTCGTGAACGAGAACAAGACCAAATAAGTTGAAGAATTCTCTACATTGACTCTACTCTAATTCTGACAACGATACCTCGACAAACGATGCAGGAAACCTTGTAAAAGACCCTGATCATCGCGGTTCTTCTTTTACCGTATCAAAAGCCGATGCAGAATTTTCTTGTCTTTTCGAGCAAACAGATCATTATCTCGTTTTCACTAACGTCTAAGAGTATTTGATTGCCAACTAGATTATAGAGGAAGACCACGTCTAAGTTGCAGTTTATTAGATAACTCTAGAACACGGGCCATCACCATCTAACCACTGTGCAATTGATGCTTTCTGCCACCATCTCTGTAACCCTTGAGAATCCTAAATGACCTGTTGTTTGAAAATGTCGGAGCAGCTTCTTTATGTTGTTCAATTTGTCCCTCCTAACTGGGACTATAGACGCTACCTTTCACTTTTTCCTAGTTGTTTGGCAAGATTTTACACGTATAGGCTCAACAGTCTTCGCCGTTTTTTTTTTGTCTCATTCTGCGCCTCTAATTCATCGACGCAAATGGCACATGCGCGAACCTTATCTGTAGCAGTTGTATTATGCTAGGAACCCATTGCTCGCCACAAGAAAGGAAGCTTAGACTCGAAGCTGATAGGAATCAGCTATCACATTTTCAATTCTATATCAGTGGGATCCAATGGCGCATTGATTCGTGCATTAAATTGCACCGCTAAACTCGTTCCTCGTTAATATTTTTTCTGTTTTCACAGGTCGACATTTCGTCATAAAAAGCTTATCTCGAATCAGCGGAACGTATTCGACGAATGGTTGTGGTTTATCCCTCTAACGTAATTTGGTGGTTTGTCTTTTCATAGTTTAAGGCCCCCTCATTGTGAGCCAGCGTGACATTAACTGGCCTCCAATATCTGTAGATTTAATCACTCCGGACTTCACTTTGTGGGGTCTTTGAATTGCAAAGTATACGCCAGCAAGCCTCAGACTATTGAAGATCTCCAGGCAAACATTCGAGTCGATATCATCACTATACAACCCGAGATGCTCGATAAAGGCATGGAAACGCAACAAAAAGGGCTCATTTTGGGGCGGCCACTTGATTGATGTTGTATTCAAAGACAAGTCCAAATAAGTTGTAAAGGATCAAATCAAACAAAAATGCCTTATATATGTATATGGAAATCGGGTGTTTGTTTATTAAAAGAAATAGTTCTGCAAGTTCGTTTATTTATTTCTAATCTGATGTTTTTGATGTAGACGGGCTCGGTTAGTGCGATTTTAATCTGAAGTTAAGCCAGGCTAAAGCTGAATTATTTTGTGGAACGATTGGACCTCTTAAGAGTATGCCATTAAGGGATCCCGCAGAGGTTTTCCTCGGCTGATATTTTTTTTTCAGTGAATCAACAAATCAACATTCTTAGCAGACGGAAACTTTTTCTGTAAAAAAAACGGTTTACTTACTCCGCAGCTTATAAAAATGATGAATTGCCCGCGTGATGTATACAAAATAATCAGTTTTACTGTAACACAAGAACTGGGGAGGATATACCTCCAACAAAATTTAGTATCAGCATATTATAAAAAAAATCTCCGGTTTGCCAAGTTAGGCATCTTGCTCGACTTACGGAGCTCTCGTAAATATTCGGCTCTACCATGTTATCCGTTCCGAAAGAAAAATTCTCCAATTTAGTAAGAATCGGACAATTTTGCTTCATGGTAATCGTTATGATCAGTTGGTCGGAACATTTCTCCGACTGCGTTTCTCCGTCTACGTTCCACTGCGATGGGTTACATTTTTTGAATATCTTTTTGACAGCCACGTGTGAATTTCTCTCCGATGGTCTCAGACATCTGTTCTTCGCGGAAATATTTTCAAGTAAGCAAAATGTAAGCAATGAAATACGTTTAGTTAAATTTTTGCTGATTTGTTGTTACAAAAGAATTTTAGCACTTGTTTGAGTTGATGCATGAGAATCCCGACGTAGATCGGAATTTTACCAAGAAGACACCAGAAAAGGTTGCTGATTTTTGCTGATGTAAAATAAATGCGTTGATGCATCATCTGAAAACGAATACTATGAACGTAAGTTCAGTCTCCGACTGGATTTGCATTGCGTAGAAAGTTACTCTCCGAACAGATACCACGATAGGGCTGATCCGTAAGTAAAAAACTGCTATCGTAAGCCAGCCTTTTATATAAACCTAAAGGCAGCATTAAGGATTTTCGGAACAAAATAGGAATTTTAGGTAATTTAAGGGCCTGATGTGTTATAGGGTTCGATTAATGAATTTGTTTGACAGTGTTATAGACAGTTTATTACATTAAAAGAAAAAGAAAATTTCTGGCATTTACGTTCCACAGGGCCTCAAGTTCAATTTCTCCTTCTTTTATGTGTGCAAAGTTATATTTTTCCCAGGAAGGGACATGTGTTTCCTTGAGGTTTAGAGATTTTGATGTGAATTCTGTCCAAGTATCGATAGCGTCTATGCAACATGTTTTCTTGACGGTCTCAAACAGATGTCAATTCTATCATTCAGAAAGATTGTAAGACAATGTTGATTTGTGACAGTCTGAATTAGCAATGTTTTTGTCACATCTGACAATCGCATTTTTGTGACATTTTCTTTCTATTTGTCATAGGAAAATGTCACAATACCGTCATTATCACAATTACCCAGACTGGCTATGTATATTGTGACTTTCACTTATCACAAATCACCATAACGGAATGTACTCAAAGATTCGTTCTGAAGGGTAAAAAAGTTGTCACTCTATCAAAAAAAAAGTGAAACCATTTTATAGATATTTGTATATGTTAACGTATGATGCCTGATATGTAAAAAGTAGTGCAACTGCTGTTCCAATTTCATGTGTCTTGGAGGAGTCAAACAGGGGGTTTCGCCGGTTGTTCAGCGATAAAAAAAACACATGCGATATCAATAGACTGCGCACTTGTTTGGTTGTCAATCTGAGATATCTTACTGAGGGTCACACCCTCCTCGTATTGTGAGTAATAATTTGTTTACTTTGCTCCAATAAAATTTAAATTAAATAATTAAAATTGGTAAATAAGGACGATAATTTATTTGATTAATTCCATGAGGCTATTTTTAGAGGTGGAGCAAACCAAGACGATATAAACACACGTTTCACGCATTTAATAAAATTAATAACGATGTTAATTACAACTTAAACATTTTGCGAATAATCTTTATTGCCATTGATTCCACGACATGAAATCATTTTTCACGCGAAAAGACATTATGACATAGTCCAGTGCTGACATTCACGTGCTTCTTATCATAGAACTTCCCTTCACATGTTATCTTCTTGTATTGATAAAATTTTAAAATTAAATACACCTAATTGTGTAATTGACGGCAATTAATTTGTGTTCTTCTTGTTTTCAGGTTATCGCTTGTCGTGAGAACACTGCCATCGATGATTAACACTTACCATCCAGGAACACCGGTATAACTTCTTTTCAAAATTGGTAAAATGGTTCTTCCGTTCGGACTTGGCCCAGATGGCCAGTATCCTGCTGCCACTGGCCGAACAATGATACCCCCATCTGCACCACCTGCTGAGCCACACGTACCCACAGTAGCAGCGACCACAGCGTCAGCAGTCGTTCCACAAACCTTCAGTCAGTACATTGAATTTATTGTGGTTAACGGCGATGATCGTTACATGATCCGATGCGAACGCAAAGCGGTTCTCGAAAACAGCGTCGAACTGGCGAAAATAATCCATGCCGGACCTAATAGCGGCCGCAAAAATGACAACCACTTTCAAATATCGAATGTCGACAAGCGAAACTTTGAACTCGTCATTCGGTTCTTGGAAACCAAGTTCGTCAAGTATCGCGATCATTTGCATATTTTGGAGATCCTAGAGCTAGCCAACCGATTCAACTGCCCTGATCTGGTCATTCATTGCATACGAGAGCTTGATCTTCAGCTGACTAGTGCCATCGTCCTGGATGTATTCCGATCGCTGTGGTACTACAATAGTGCAACACCTTCGACTATCCACCAAAATCAGTCGGTCACCAGTCAAGAACCGGGAAAGTCTTCCTCAAAGAAGAAATCCAAATCAACGACAACCAATCCGTATCCATTCACAGCCGAGGACTTTATGATCGCATTGCTGAATAATTCGCTCCAGCTGATCGACATGCACGCTGAATTAGTGCTGACAAAGGAGCAAATGACTGCGCTCCGATTTGAAGAGCTGGAAATGATCGCAAAACGTGAAGCCTTACAACTCCATTCGGAGTTGGCCCTTTTCGAATGCCTTGCCGATTGGTCATTTGAAGAATGTAAACGCAAGAAACTCGACCCAAACGCCGAGAACCGTCGACGAGTCTTGGGCCCCCTGTGCTATGTCCCGCATTACTTAACAATGCCATCAAAGGACTTCCGAAAGGCATGCGAACGAGTTGAATTGCTAGATCCCGCGGAGATTTCCTTGGTCTCCGATGTGATCGAAGGCAAAAAAATGAAGCATCTCACCCCCGAACAGAATCACATGTTAGAGAAATTCCGGACACCGCGACCAGAATTCGCCAAAATGCCAATCCACCTTAGCGATCGGAGTAATCCGAAAAATTATCCGAAAAAAATGCGCCTTGCAGAGAAGTCCGAAAACGGAGGCGATGGTTGTTGGGAGAATTTCGGAATGAACTGCTTAGCAGTGTTTGCCTGCATATTTGACTGAGTGCCACCTATAAGTAGTGAGAGTAGTAAATCATTTCGTTTTTTTTTTTTTAATTTCTCAGTGTTGTGTTGTTTTAGAATTTAATTTTGTAAATTAAAATTGATTTTCTTTCTTAAATCATCACACACAAACATATTTAACGCACACACACGATTTATATAATTTGTAACAATACAAACACATACATTTACACACAAGTTAAAAAAAAACGAACATTTAAAAACTAGTCAATTGGAAGAGCTTGTAGGAGTGTACGAATATTACATTTGTAAAGCTAAATTTAAAAATATAAATCGTTGTAAAATTTATGTTATGTTTTATGAATTTGTTAGTAGTAAATTCAAAATATGTTTTATAAGTTACTTTGCATTGCGGACTATGTACTGTTGTAGTATTTAGCTAAATTTTATGTTATTTGTTAAGAGTTTTGATACTATAAATCTATAAATCTTATGTTGCCATATATGTAAGCTGGTGTGAATAATATTTTACACAAATATTTTAATTCGAGGGAACATGAAATTGTAAAAAAAAACACAATTTTTAGCCTTTGTCTTAAAAAACTAAAAATTTAATAAATGTTTTTATTTGCATAATGTTTTTTTTTTGTTTATTCCCCTTAGTCTCCAAGACAAAACAGAAAAATCAATGACAGTCTTTGAAGTCAAGATACTCTACCCTCATAATCCTTCATAGCCCTTCTTTGTTTCATTAAAACGCTTCAAAACTTAAGTTATCTGTTAACCTTATCTGCAGGTGTGTCTTAGATATTTTACAGTTCTCAAAAGATACAAATATAAATTTATATTTATGATGATTATTCAAACAATGTTTTTAGTTTGGGCTGAGGTTTTTTTTAAAGTTCTTTCTGTTTGACGTTTTTAAAAAGATTAGAAAGAAGTTTAAAAGCAAATCGTACTTGTTTATTTAGGCTAAAATTAAAACAGAAGAAGACAAATAGCACAACTTAGTAGGAAATGTCAGAACAGATAAGTATAGGTCCGTGACAAGGTACAAACTACGAACAGGTGTTTTTTTTATAGGTTGGTTTTTCGAATAGAGATAAAACTGACGTTTTGTGGTCAAATCGGCCAACTCTAATGTCATTTATGATCAGTTTGGTTTCCCCATTTCATCATGAACAGGTTGACAACGCGTGTAAATTGTGCAAATTTATTTCGAAAATAATGGTTCAGTTCGCGAAGCTTACCACAAGCTCCGTCCATTTTATGGTCGACATAATCGTCCATCAGAGCATTTAATTCGGTTTACCATGGATCGTTTTCGCACTATGTTTATGCTATGTGATAGTACGCATCCGCAGAGACGTCGAACAGTGCGCACCGAAGAAACAATTGCCGCTGTAGAGCAAAGTCTTGAAGATGAGTTGAATGAATCGATTCCCGTGCACAGCAATTGGAGCTTTGTCCATTAACTTTATGGAAGATTTTGCGGAAACGTGTTGGCCTACGACCTTACAAAATCCTGCTTGTGCAAGAATTAAAGCCGCGAGGTCATGCAATGCGTCGTGATTTTGGCGTATGGGCCGAAAATGAGATTGATCTCGATGCTAATTTCATCGCAATTTTTTTTTCAAAGACAAGGCTAATTTTTGGTTGAATGGCTACGTCAGCAAGCAAAATTGCCGCATTTGGAGTGAAGAGAATCCACACGAGACCCTTCAGACACCATTACACCCGCAAAAACTGACTGTCTGGTGTGCTCTATGGGCTGGTGCAGTCATTGGGCCATACTTTTTCCGAAATGATGCTGGAGAGTCAGTTACCATTAATGGAGACCGGTTTAGAGCCATGATAATCGACTATTTTGTTACCGAATTGGATGGCATGAATGTGGATAAGATGTGGTTCCAACAAGGCGGCGCTACATGCCACAAAGCGCACGTCACATATAATTTCGCGGAACGGACCTGTCAATTGGGCACCAATATCGTGTGATTTGACACCATTGGATTAATGTCTTTGGGGATATGTGAAATCGCTCGTCTACACCAACCAACCAGAAACGTTAAGGGACTTGGGAGCCAACACTCGTGGAGTTATTGCCGACATACGGCCCCAAATGCTCGAAAAGGTGGTTGAAAGTTGTACCTCTAGACTTGGCTTCATGCGAACCATCTGCAGCGGCCACATGCCAGAAATCATTATTTCCTTTCGATAAAGCTAAATTGATGGACATAAAGACGATTTTCTTGTCTTTTATTTCAATTCGAAGTTCTATACCTCTAAAAAAAACACTCGATATTTTTACATTGACGTAACTATGTCGACAATCAAAAGACAACTGTTATTTTTAAGACGTAATTTCGAATTGCTATAATATTTGATTTATCATACTTTTTTTGTAGTTTTTAATAGTAGAGCTTCATACCGTAACATCAAAGAATTCCAGCGAATTTATATAAAACTGATAACTTTACACTGACATTTAAGACGTCTGCGTTCCTTTACAAAAGTGTACAAAAATATGCACCATATTAACGAACTAAAGCTCCGAAAACAAGCTCTGAATTCCCTTACGAAATAACAGTCTATTTATGCATTTAATGCCTATTGGTTATTTTTACACACAGGGTGGCTGATGAATATTGCTACATTAAGAAACTCAAATAACTTTTTTCTCAGTTTATAGAATTCATTTTTTTTATTCATAAAGCTCATCCAATTTTTTTAATTAGATTTAAAAATAATGGAATTTAAATGTCCTCCTCCTGCTCATTGATGTGCGGCATCTTACCAAAAAATAGTTCATTACTGCTGGGAAAGTTGCGACAGGAATAGCCGCAATTGTTTCTCGAATGGATTGCTTTAGTTCATTCAAATTTGTTGGTTTTGCTTTGTAGACTTCCTGTTTGTAATAACAGGTGCACTAAGGTCAGTCGACCTGCGAATGTGGATTTCTGGATATCAGCTTATTGGCAAATTTTCATCGCAATTCTTTCATAACAAGCCGGGCTATGTGAGGAGTTGCACCCTTTTGCTGAATCCGCAGAGAGTCGAAAGAAACTCTCATTCAGCGTAATTCTGGAGAAAAAAACTTTCTCAACATAATCAAGTAACGGCCTCCAGTAACCGTAACGGTGTGACCGTTTTCTTCGAGGAAGTAGGGTCCGACAATGCAGCGTGATGAAACTGCACACCACACTGTGACACGAAGTGGATGTAATTCCGTCCATGGAGTATCAATGGGTTGGAAGCACACCATATTCGAATTTTGTTTGTTTATGTTGACGTTTAAATCGAAATGGGCCTCGTCACTTATAATAAGACAGTTCAACAACAGTTCTGGCAAAATTCCAAGCGAATTGCCAAGTCTGCTGCGTTCAGTTTGTTGGCCATTTGAATTTTAGATGGGAATAAGTCCAAATCATTGTGCATAATTGACTGCAATGAATGTCTGGTTATACCCATTTGAGCAGATAAGCTTCCTGTCGAAATTCATGGATTGTTTTGTATGCAGCGATTGTTTCCTCCGTCCGAACTGAAGGGTTTCGATAAGGTCTACTCCGACAGTCCCATGCTCGACAAAATTGTTAACAACTCTCTGCTCGGAGGATTGCCGCTAAACGTGCGCCTATACTCTCTTTGAACCGAAACTACGGACTCCAGTGCGTGATAGCAGCGGACAATCCAAATTCTTGTTTAAGTGTCCCAGTTTTTACATTTTTTGTTAATTCTAGAAATCAATCTGCAAAATAAAAAAAACAGATTCATTGTTTAGAAAAAACGTTATTACCTAAATTTTTGTTTGTAGCGGTTTTCATCAGCCACCCTGTATAAAAAAACTATTGCGTTTCAAAACTCACTTAATACTGACGTTATAGATGAATTTCTGTTCTGACTGGTCAATTGATTGCTTTATTCTAAGATATCTTACTTACTTTGAGTACCTAGTTTGGTAAAGTGATTTGGAAGGCAAAATCTTACCCTAAACGTCAAACTATACAAAGTAACACTTATTTTGCAATTTTATTTGATCATATTTTAATAATTTCTGTTCAGAATAATTGTTATTCTTCATTACAATTGTGTTTTTTTCTGCTGGAATCAGTAAAACTTTCATGACATGTCAAAACAAAATCAGCTGTTTGACGTTCAAACGAGTAAGGCAAAAATGTCTGCCTCGTTTCATCAGGCACTTGCCATGACATATTAAGTGAATAAGTTGATCGATTGAATATTGAGAACGCAGATCTGAGTTTCGGAACTCGGTCATTGATGACAAGTAAATGATTTTTTACAAACGCCACACTAATGCCATGTTAATGGTTATAATTAGGGAATTAGTCTAGTGCGGGATAAAACGCTAATCCGAGTATACTTACTTTTTTACTGAAAGGGCTCACGATCCGAAATAAGCGGTTCGGATTCGGCATAAAACAAGAGGTCCCGCCATCGTGCAAGAAGTTCACACGCACACATGAATGTTTGTGAGACAAAGCTAGGCCCTGAGAACTAACGATCCTTAAAATTTCATTTGTTTTATTTAGGCAGAAATGCATCCTCTTTGATCCTGGGCAGGGCACGTTGATGTTAGATCGATTGTGAAGATTGGTATAGTGTATGAAGATGTGGTGAAAGCTTTCGAATTTACAATCGTTCGCTATCGTTCATGATGGTCGACTGGGTGATGTTTATGCATACATAAACTTTTTTTTTTCCAAAAAGTACGGAAGCGGGACATTATGCAAAATTATTTTTTTAATATTGGCAACAAATTGAAAACAGTTAAATGGCAGATATTTTTTTAAGAAAATTCCCGATATCGTAAATATCAATTGAAATACTCCACAGCGAGTGAAAAATAGATCGACACATGCACCATGGGTCTAAGTTTTGCTTATTTTACGAAATGCATTGTATTCGCTTTTCTTTCAAAAGGTGTCGACTCGACAATCGTCTTAGACTAAGTCTCATAAGATGGCAATCAATTGCGAGGTTAAAAAGTCAAAATAATTCCAAATATGCGCGGAAATTTTTATATTTTATAATATGTATTCAAAAAGCAATTTTTTGGCGCAACAGCCTTCAGTACCAAGCGTGTGTGAACGTGTGTACTTCTTGCACTATGGCGGGATATCCTGTTTTAGGCCGACTCAAAACGGCTAAGTTGAGATGAGCTTTTCTCGACATTTGATACTACTTGGATGATTTGTCAGATCATTATGTTGCTACGGTTGGGAATCGGACCACTGAGCAATATTTATTTGTGTAATATGTATTTCAGTTAAAAAAATAATCTTCGAAAGTCTTATAGGCAAAACACTTAAGTGGAGGTATATTTTTGTTTCGTTTCGTTTAACATACTATACAATGAAGCCGGGCTTCGAATGATAAAACGCTTTTCTGTTTTATGGTTAACAATTATTTATTGAAACACGCACTTATTGCTACAATTGAGTTATTTCTAAAACCGTTATGACTTTATTGTCGTTTTTTTACACTTATTGACATTAAATACCAACGATTAAACTGGCGCACTATTATCACTTTCCAAAATTCACTTAGGTAATTCACTCAGTCAACACTATTTAGACTAACTGGCTGGTAGTTGCCTCACCTCTATTTATACCACTCTACATACTGATCTAGAAAGAGATGGCATATCTCGGAGGTTTTCGCAGTTTCTTGATTGTTCGTGAATTGGTTTTAACAGATACCACTATTCCAGTCATTCATTCCAGTGGGCGCATCCAGTACCACAAATAGACACTGAATGGATCTGTTCGATTTTCACATATCATTTACCTAGAATTTACATAGTTTTTCTTTGCGAAAGCGTACCCGTACTTTTCATTGAAAATAGAGAACTCTATTTTGATATTGGAGTTTCGACATTTATCATTTGTGTTTACACAAAAGTAGGTACCTGAACGGACCTATTGTGTGATGGCCACTATATTTAAAATGTATGTATCTAGTTGTCAGTTTTTCTCTTTCGATTGTATATGTTTCTGTTTTCAGTTCGATTTCATTAAACAGAACTAATGACAGCAAGCAACCTTTAAGGATAATAAACGAAATTTGATATTCTTAATACATCTGTTATCTTTCAGAATGTTTGTTTTTAGTTAAATATTATATAAAATTAGAACTTAAGAGCGACCTAAATTTTTACGATCGAAATAGCGTATATGTGAGGGAGATAGAAGTACTCTTTTGGTAGCTGTGATTAGCTGTCAAATGTTGAGAGATTATGTATATTATATTCTGTCTTATTTTATCATGAAGATATTTGTTTGATTTTAATATTTATTAGGCCATACAATCCATATAATGATGCGTGGCCTTCGACATTGTTCGGGACTTGAACTGACAAATACTGTTCACAACTGCAAAAAGTTAAAAATCCGTATTAACTGGAGAATAAAATGCGACCGTTCTGTTTACGTTATAAAGATTGTATGTTTTTTATTGGAAATTCATATTGACATTTCAATTTGACAGCAATTACAAAATAGGGAAATTTCATTAGGGTGGATGCATTCGGTAGTGGCTATGTTCAATTGTGGGTGTATTCGCTATAGTGTTGTGGGTATTCGCTAATATGACTTGTTGTGACGTCAGAGGAATCAACATTCTCCCCCACCGATGAGCGAAGTTCATCATCACGTTCATGCTCTTGACCTGCTGTTGTTGGTGTCTGATTTGCTCATGTGGTTTCCATGCAAAGAGAAGAAACATTAATGTATTGTACAAACGACAGTTATATGCAATCATAAACAAAATAAAAAACTACAGCTCTACTGCATTCAGCACTGCAACCTCTTTTACCCACGCAAAGTCCCGTTCCCACCAATGTTTTGATTTTGATGCGCAATGATTTCGCATACCTTTTCCATTCAATAACAATGAGATCGGAAGCAATTTCATGCGACGCGACGGCCGGCGGCTGTGTAGCTGTTGTGTACTTGTTGAGCATGGGTGTGGGTGGTGAAGACGATGGGTAAACAGGTTTGGTGCGTAGTGAAGAATTAATTTGTGTTATTTATTAAGTTCGAATTTATTAATTTTCAATTCAATTGTTTTGTTATTTAGTTTGATTCGAGGTAAGTGTGATTAAATTTCTATAATTTAAAATTGTAATATTTAATAGAAGATCCAATTTGGGTTTGTTGTGTGTGAGTGTGTGTGATACATTTTAATGAATGACAGCATGAGCAAACGGTCAAATTGTGTGTGGCCTTTTCGTTGCGTGTGAAGTCGAGTTTGGGTAAATGGACTGTATTTTGCTGGTGCTTGCGAGAATCGCTTAATTGTATGAAAGTGTGTGGGTGTTTGGGTTGCTGTAGAAAATGGTTTATTTGTTGGGTTATTTGTGAGTGAATGTTGAGTATTTTCTGAATGTTCGTTTGATTTGAGTGGGTATGGTTATGAATGTGCATCGCATTTGGTTTGATGACAGTAGTGTGTATAAGTTTTCGTCCGGGGGTTTTAATATTGTTGTGTATTTTATTCTGGGTTTTCGTTGATTGGTAATGGGCACAGTTTAGTAATCGGTCGTCTGTATTCTCCTTGCTGGGTTTTTACTTTTACTACCCGTACGATATTGTCTGCTCCGGGATATGTGTCGATGATGCGGCCTAGGTTCCATTTAGCTGGCGGAAGTCGTTCATCCTTTATTAAGACTAGGTCTCCTGTCTTGAGTTGGGGTTGAGGTTTCAACCATTTCGGCCGTTGTTGTAAACGACTCAAATATTCTGTCTGCCATTGCTTCCAAAACATCTGCAAATGCGCCTGAATCGCCTTCCATCTGTCGGTGTAACTTTGTTTGCTAATGGTTAAGTCTGGTTCTGGAACTGTGAATAGGGTTTCGCCTATCAGGAAGTGTGCTGGTGTTAGAGCACTAAAGTCCTCAGGGTCCTCTGTTAGGGGGCATAAGGGTCTCGAATTAAGACACGCTTCGATTTGTGATAAAAGCGTGGCGAGTTCCTCATATGTTAATGTCCCATTACCAAGGATTCTCTTTAGGTGGAACTTAACACTCTTCACTCCTGCTTCCCACAAACCTCCAAAGTGAGGAGAAGCGGGGGGAATGAAATTCCACTTTGTTCCCTCAGTTGCTAAGACGTTCGCTATTTCATTCCAATCCTGAATACCAGTCTTCATTAGTCGTCGCAGTTCAGCATCTGCACCGACAAAGTTGGTCCCACAGTCGCTGTATATTTGGGCACAAATTCCACGCCGTGCCGCAAATCTTCGAAACGCTGCCAGGAACGCCGGGGTGGTTAAGTCGCTAACTGCTTCAAGGTGTATTGCTTTAGTGACTAAGCAAATAAATACGGCCAGGTACCCTTTGTGGCACTTTGCTCCTCGACCTTTCCAAGCGCGTATATTTATAGGCCCAGCATAATCGACGCCCGTGTTGGTAAATGGCTTTGACACCGTGACTCTAGCAGCAGGCAACTCTCCCATTAATTGTTGAGCAGTTTTGTTCCGAAACCTGTAGCAGGTGGTGCAGTTATTCACTTGCTTTTTGACCGTTCTTTTCAATTGGAATATCCAGTACTTCTGTCTTAAGTGTGCCATCATTAATTGTATACCACCGTGTAGTGTTTTAGTGTGTGCTTCCCTGATGATAAGTGTTGCAATTTTGTGTTTTGAGTCCAATACGATAGGATGTTGCTGGTCATAGGGTATGTTGGCGTGACTGAGTCTTCCGCCTACACGAATGATGCCGTTTCCGTCTACAAATGGATTTAGCGATCCCATACCTCTGGCTTTGGTGATGCCATCTGGAAACATTTCCCTTTGAGCGATTCGCATCAGCGTTTTCGTCGCTTCTTCGAGTTCCGTCGGCGTAAAAGATTTAGTGCTCGGTTTTTTTTTGATGATTTGCTGACTGCGAGTATAGCGGCGAAATTTGGGGTAGTGTAGGCGAAAGTTCTCGATAAACCTACGACAGTACGCAACTATCCTGATCAGTTTTTGAATGTTGGAAACCCTACTTATCAGAAGAGTTATTGGGTTCTCCACTGTTTCCAATCGGTGTACTTGGGCCCGTTTTTGGCCTTCCTCAGTTGAAAAGTCCGTTGGCTGACTCGGCACCTCGAAATCCCAGTCCGTGTGCAGAAAAAATGGTCCATTCCACCATAACCTTTGGGGTATTAGCAGCGAGGGCAGTACTCCTCGGGACGCCAAATCTGCTGGATTCTGTTCCGTTGGGACGTGTCTCCACATGGAGGGCTTTGTCAGCCGTTGAATCTCCCCGACTCGGTTTCCCACGAACGTTTCCCATCGTGATGTTGGCGACTTGATCCAGCAAAGTGTGATTGTGGAATCAGTCCATGCATATACCTTATTCTCAGAAAGATTAAGGACCTTGGCTACGTGATTAAGCAGTTTTGCAAGAATAACCGCTCCGCATAACTCCAATCGTGGAATGCTAACTGATTTGACTGGAGCCACTCTAGTCTTTGACAGCAGCAAACTCATGTGGACCTTACCCATTTCATCCAGAACGCGGATGTAAACAGCAGCTCCAAAAGCCTTTTCCGAAGCGTCGCTAAATCCATGCAACTCCACGTTGTTGAATCTTCCTCCAGCTTGTACCCATCGAGGTAAACGAATGTGGTTCACGGCTTCGAGGTCCACAAAAAACGTGTTCCACTCCTTTAGGATATCTTCATCCACTGGTTCGTCCCATGTCATCTTCTTCACCCAGAGCGATTGCAGAAAGCATTTTGCCTTTATGATGCATGGAGAGATCCATCCCATTGGGTCAAAAAGCCTGGCTATGGTAGATAAAATGGATCTCTTCGTTGGTTCAGGATGGTTCGGTGGTATGTAGCTGTATAAGAACTGGTCTGTTTTGGGGAGCCAATGAATTCCCAGCGTCTTCAGCTGACTTGAACCTTCCGAAGGCAGAAAGAACTTGACCCCGCGGTCTTGAGGAGGTACACTGTGAATCAAGTCATCTGAGTTTGACGCCCACTTCCGCAGATTGAGTCCCGCAACTTCAAGCATGGTGCTTATCTCCTTGATTTTCTTCTCTGCTTCTTGTTTTGTGTCCGCTCCAGAAATTAGGTCATCTACGTACATCTCCTCTCGAACCATCTTTGCAGCTCTCGGGTACTGAGCACACGACTGTTCTGCTAACCAATTGAGAGTTCGAATAGCAAGGAATGGAGCTGATGCTGTCCCAAAGGTAACGGTATTAAGACGATATGTCTTCAGAACCTCGTTTGGATCTTTGCGCCACAGTATGAGTTGGTAGATGGCATCCCTTTTGTCAATCCAGATTTGGCGGTACATTTTCTCTATGTCGGCTGTAAATGTGAACCTGTACAGCCGCCACCTCAAGATGACATCGACGATGTTGTTTTGGAGAGTAGGTCCTACCATGAGAGAATCGTTCAGAGATCTTCCATTCGACGTCTTAAATGACGCGTCGAACACAACTCTCAACTTAGTCGAAGAACTACTCTCCTTTATGACCGCGTGATGTGGCAGGAAGTAATGTGGTTTGTCTTCTAAAAAGTGCTCGTCCTCTAATTCATCCATGTGTCCCAAACGAATGTAGTCTTCCATGACTGTAGAGTAGTCGATTTGCAATTGTTTGTTCTTGAGCAGACGTCCTTCTAATTGCTTATATCTCCGCAGAGCACCCTCTTTAGAACGACCAAGGACCGGACGAACATTTCCTTTGAAGGGAAGGGCGACTTCACATCGTCCATCTGACAAGCGCTTGACGTTTTTTAGGAAGTGCTCCTCACACTCCATGTTTTCTGGTGTTTCTACCTTTTGAAATGGAGTTTCTTCTAAATCCCAGAACTTTTGCACGACAACATCGAGGGTGCATGTTTGGTGGAAGTTCTTTACACTTTGAGACGAAAAGGGTGCACGTCCAAAAAGAATCCACCCGAATTTGGTCCTTTGTGCCAAAGGCAAATTGGCATCGCTGGGTCTGACCAATTCTGGCATGAGTATGTCAGCTATTACGTCGCTACCTAACAACAAATCAACCTTGGCTGGCTTAAAAAATGAGGGGTCGGCTAAGCTCAAGCCTTTGAGGTGACTCCAATCAATAACTGGAAGGCTCCGGGCCGGGATATGCCCAGATAACGACTTATACACAAGAGCCTGTGTGGAGATTTCGAAGGCTGAGTGATGCGAACTGATCGTGATGTCGACGACCTTCTTACATGTGCCGCTACTGACCAAACCTAACCCGGAAACCTCGACATAAGTTGATTTGTGACTCGAATGTAATAGTTGAAAGGCTGACTCGGTTATAAAGGAAGCCTCAGAACCTGAATCTAACAATGCTCGAAGTGAAATGACCTTGCCTGACGATCCGCTCACCTTCACGATAGCTGTGGCCAACATTACTTGGGTAGACGAATGTGGCACAGAGTGGTATGTGTTGATGGAATGGCTACAACTAGGTATTTCTTCGTTCGAGGGTTGACTATTCGGAGTTCGATACGTCATTGATGAAGACTGTTCCAGATTAGACGGTTTGAAGCTGGGAGCATTTGGATTTACAGCTGAGGTAAAAAAATTCATGTGGGACTTTGGTTTTGATGAATTTTGACCATGGGTAGCTCTATTAGAGGAAGAGGGATTGGACTGATGATCTACCTGAGAAGCGTTATGCGAAGACTGATGCAAGAGTGTATGGTGTGGCTGCTGACAGTACTGACATCGATGTGTACTTGGACAATTTTCGGAAATATGACTATAAGCCAGACAGTTTCTACACAAACCTAGTCTACCTATGCTTTGACAGCGTTCATGGATGCTTAATTTTCGAAACTGAGTGCAGTTTCGAATGGAATGTGCGCCTTTATTGCAAAGTTTGCACGTATATTTGGATGAAATAGCCTGAGAGTGAAAGGAATTTCGTTGTACCACCTTCTTTGACGATTCCAATGATGTTTTACCATGCTGATAATTAATTGCTTCTAACGTACGAAACCTTGATTCAAGAAACTGTTTGAATTCCGCAAATGTGGGCAGTTTCTTTGTGTCTTCCTTAGAACCAAGCTTCTCTTCCCATAGCTGCTGTGTTTTCGACGGAAGTTTTTGTAGCAGCACGTACACAAGCACCGCATCCCAGTGTTGGACCGGCACCTTCAAACTATCAAGACTGTGAACAATTTCGGTAGATGTATCTAACAACTCCTTTATTGCTTCAGATCGTTCTTGGTTTATGGACGGTTGATTGAATAACAACTTCAATTGGGTATTGACCAGAAACCGTTCATGATCATACCTTTCCTGTAAAATCGTCCAAGCCTTTGTATAGTTCCCGTTAGCAATTGGTAAGTGCGATAAAATTCTTTCGGCTTCGCCCGACACACTAGTTTTAAGGTAATGTAACCTTTGAATTTCAGTCAGAGACGCGTTATGATGGACCAGAGAAATGAATAAATCTCGAAAACCCCGCCAAGTCTCATAACTACCCGCGAAAACTGGCATTGGAATATTTTTCAGACGAATATCTGCGTTGTGATGTGAAATAGTGGTGTTTAACTGGGTTTCGGTGACGTCGGCCTTGGTTTCCTTTGTCTGCACTTTATCCATTGCATCAAGCAGATTTGCTCTATACTCAAAGTACAATTCGCGAAATTTTTCGAAAACCTCCTCCACATCAGAACATTTGTCCTCCTCACCATCTGACAAACCACCTAAACACACTTCATACGCACTCTCCGCTGACTCTATGGATTTTTCCAACATTTGCAAACGGCCTGCCAAATAATTTGCCGTCCTAGTAGCCGAACCTCTTTTGCCGAAATTCAAAATGTCTTTCTCAAGTTGAGTAAGTAGCCTACTTAATTTGTTTGGCTTCATATTTTAACTTTAATTTATGTAACACTCTGATTTCTTACAGCGAATATATGAATACGAATATATGTACTCACGTGAATATCCTCCTTGATGAAGACGCAAATGCAGCACACACAATTTTCAGCAGCTTCCGGATGAGACGCACACAAAATGTACAGCAGCTCCAGTTGAGATGCACTCACAGCACACAATATTCAGCAGCTTGATGTCCAAGTCCAACGTCCAGAGTAGAAAGCCTTTAGCTCCGTTCCAGAATGTTCAATTGAATTTTTCCAAATTTATTATTCTTGCATTTACTTTGCAACTAATTCGCATAAGAGTAATTAAATTGAAGTTAAAATTGAATCGAAGTTGATACAATTATGTGTATGCAAATTGTTATCAAAGTACCGATTGCAGTAAGTGAACAAAGAAAAACGTTTAGGGTGCGATTATTAAAAACCGGTTCGAATGACCAAAATGTTCGGGACTTGAACTGACAAATACTGTTCACAACTGCAAAAAGTTAAAAATCCGTATTAACTGGAGAATAAAATGCGACCGTTCTGTTTACGTTATAAAGATTGTATGTTTTTTATTGGAAATTCATATTGACATTTCAATTTGACAGCAATTACAAAATAGGGAAATTTCATTAGGGTGGATGCATTCGGTAGTGGCTATGTTCAATTGTGGGTGTATTCGTTATAGTGTTGTGGGTATTCGCTAATATGACTTGTTGTGACGTCAGAGGAATCAACAGACATAATTATTTGCTCATATATCGATGGCAACTTGAGTGGTTGTATTTGCATTTTACTGGAACAGTATAGTAGCTTGAAATTTAAACTTTATGATAGGTATAGCTATGTAGTTTTTAAAACAGCATATCAAATGTTAAATTTATTTTAACGGTTCCTCTACGATGTAGTTTTTTTTTTAAATTGCAAGTCTTTCCAAGTCTGATTTTTCTCGTCAAGTGTAAATCTTCAGCTCATAAGGTTGGCTTCTGTCGACATCTGCTCTCATTTTGATAAGATAGCTGATCCGGTGTGAAAAAAACCATACGTCGTCAAATTTGATCTAATTTTATGCAATTGTATCTGGAATTCTTATAGTTTTGTTCTATTAAAAAAAAGTTTCCTGCTTTTTGGTAAATTTATTTTAAATTTCCTACATAACAACAGTTGCATATATTAGTTTCATTCTGGCTTCAATATATATAATGAAATAAAAGCTATAAATAAAAGTGACAACATTTTAAGAAGTTTATTGTCACAGTAAAAACGACATTTAGTAAAATAAAATATTAGTTATTCAAATGGCGATTAAAGTAACTTTAGCTAATTTGAATGAATAGTGATGAGATTTGCAGATTTAAGTTACAACTTTTTCATGGTTATTCGTAAGATCTATCTTCTCCAGTCATAATAAAAAATGAATTGCTTTTCATATGTTATACCTAGATTTAATTTTGTCTGTTTTTGTAATAAATACAAGGTGGCGCAAAAGTAATCCTCCTATCATAAAATGCTATAAATTTTGCGATTGGCCCCTAATGTCAGTTCTGTTTTGACATTTGTGTAGTAAACACATGCGAAATACACGTTAATAAACAATGTTACGCTACACTGCTCCAGAACGCGGAATATTGGTGACTACATCGGAAGGTTATTTTTGCTCCACCTTGTATAAAATATATAGTGGGTACAAACCTTGGAGAAAAATCACAATGAACTTACTGTCAGACTAAAAACAAAATTACACGGTGATCAACCAAATGACATAAAATACTCGGTGGCTGTGTCATTTTATACCAGCAAACAGAATTTTATACCAGTTGTTGAATGAAAGAAAATGCTTGTAATGACAGTTTTTAACGACATGAAACATAAAAAAATAGGAAATTAATAATTTCTATACTGTATTAGCACAATTATTATTTTTTTCTTTTAAAACACATATAATAGCCTAGTAAATGATTGTAGTAATATTGAAAAGAAAAACTTTAAACAAGTTTAGTGAAAATTTACAATGCTTAACATAAGACATTTCGTATTGAACAATAATGTAAATCACTAGAGTTATGTACGAGTATAATTTGACATACATTTTCACCTAGGAAAAGCAAAAAAATAGTTTTTATTCATGTATTTATCTTTTAAAAGATGAAATTAAAAAAAAGAATATACCATATGACACAATATATACATTCTAGATAAATAATGTTTACATATACTCCTAGCTATAAAATAATAAGTTTTTATCTATTAAGTAAATTTGAGAGTGCGATGACGAATATACGAGTACATATTAGGCAAACTATGTTAACTCTGTTGAACAAATTAAAACAAATACTGT
The DNA here is from genome assembly GCA_949824845.1 of Rhingia rostrata. Taxonomy (NCBI): domain Eukaryota; kingdom Metazoa; phylum Arthropoda; class Insecta; order Diptera; family Syrphidae; genus Rhingia; species Rhingia rostrata. Next base: position 20,582,280 of record OX463757.1, read on the forward strand.
AATAGTTATCAGCTCCCAAATCTAGGAAATTTACGGTGGCGAATAGATATAAGTGTCACTAAATAAAGTAATAAAACCATTTTATTTTATATCTTTTTTTATTGGGCGTCTATTTCGTCAAATGCGTTTGGCGGTTATGATTTTAATTTGTTTATCGTCTTTTGTATCTCCCTTTGGAAGGCGTTAATTGGTTCATAATTAAGCCTACCGCTACTGATAGCATAATTCTCTAGAGCTACCTAAATATGGGTAAATATATTCAAGGTAAATTTTTGAAATGCTCTCAAAAATATGGCCAGAGTATTAATTCTATACAAAATAGGATACAAAATAGAAGTATCTAAGTCACAACATATAAAAGTAATAATAACGCATATTCCGCATTATCTGAAGTTTTTAAAATGGTAACGAAATGTGAAACGAAAAAAATGTAATGAACTTAAAAACACATTGGGAGTTATGTTTTTGATTGAGTTAAAAGATTCGTATCTAGGTGTTATTCTAGGAAAACCGAGTAATCGATAAATAATAATCTCACGATAAGAATATCCGGCAATTCTCAAAAACAAAAAAGTAGGAGCGCAGGTTTTACGAAACGGCAACCTATACCAAAAAAAAAAAACGCATATGAAATTGTATTTGTATTCAGGCAGAATTTTCAGCAAAACACATGGACACATCGTTTTCATCGCTTTAAGAGCTTTATAGAGCTCAAAGAGCTACACTGGAAGATACTTTGCATCGCGTATCTTCCTCGTTTTGGAAACAGCTAATCTGAACTTTTAAAAAATGCAACGGTTGCCGAAAAGGAGACGCGCTATCAAGTGGTTCCTTCAATCTCTTATTGGAACAGATAGTGCGTAGGACAGATGTTATTACCGAAGGCACAATCTTCAGAAAATCATTCCAGGTACAGTGGTAAGCAGACAATATCAACATCATCGAAGTGATCATTGCCGTGGTGGTCTAGAAGTATTCACGACAATTGTTGAATAGGGGAAATGCGTTGGTCTCGTAGTTCTGAGAAAAAGAATATGCTATCAACAAATAAAGAACCTTCAAAACTCTTAACCGAAAAGTATAAATGCTTGCTCTATCGGACCCTAATCCTAGCAGTCCTACTTTATCGCGCCGAGTGCTGGACAACGAGCAGGTAATCGAAAAAAAAACACTAGAAACTTTCGAACAAAAAATTCTTGAACGACCCTATAATGTACGAGAACGAAAATTTATAAACCATTTAAATTTATAAGATATTGGCCTAGCCTTTCCCCACAACCATTTATATTTGCCTGTGTGCGTTTTCTTACTTCTTTATAGGGGGATCTCCTGTTTTATGCCGAATCCGAACAACTGAGTTGAGGTAAGTTTTCATTGCAGTTGATACTACTCGGATGATTTGGCAAAACATCGTGAGAGGAGGGCAAGTAAAACACATTTTAGGTGTTGCTACGGGAAGCGAACACAGACCTTGTGTATGCGTTAGGTTAGGTTGGTGGGCTGATGAGGAAGTCAATAAAGATCCATTGTGATGCCCATTTGGGATCCACGTTTGTGGTTGTTTTCTTTATTTATCCCGTTACTGTCCATTGTTATTAGTTCCTTCCAACAATCCAGATATTGTTGCAAACCTGAAAAGATAGGGGAGAGGGATTTCGGACAGATCCGTGAGGTCATGGAAAAAGTATTTTCCCAATGTTCTCATTCTTAATTACTTGATGCCTGGGCAGTGGCACGGAAAATAGAGGGTTTCCTCGTGTATTGCTTCATCACCTCTACAAAGGCCATCATCTATAACATTAATTTTCAGTTTGTGGGATTAAAGTAGGTGAATCCCTACTAGTGTCGAAACAGATGTCCTGTTTCTAAAAGTAGTTTGTGGGTTCTGGCTTTATCATACCCAGGCTACATCCTTTTGGATGTTTCACAAATGGGTTGGGAATTCTACCTATTTTTAGCAATATTCAGTGTTTTCTGTCTCACCCGTGATTACAGATCACATAGGGGTGGTTTGACAGACTGGTCTGCCTGATCAATGCTTGAGGCAGATCCTTTTCTCGCCAGTTCGTCAGCAATTTCAGCAATTCACCTCTGTGTCCGGGGACTCATCACAGCTTTACACAATGTTGGACGCCAAGAACCTTTAGTTCTTTACGGCAACGCTTTAAAAGTTTAGATTTTATTTCGACAGCAGAGATTGCTTTTTTAGCAGCTTATGACGGTCAATGAAAATGGTGGTATCGCCATCAGAGATCGCTTTGGCTGCCTCTGCTACTGCCAATATCTCAGCCTGGAATACACTGCTGTGCTCAGGGAAACAAAAAGTGCTGTTTAATATTTCTGAAAACACTCCAGCTCCAACGCCTACGTCCATTTTTGAACCATCAGTGTAGATGGATATGGATTCAGTGCCCAATTCGTTCCTCTCCCTGCAGGAGAATGGTCTTTGAAAGTCAAGGTGAGACAGCATGTAGTACGATGATACAGCTGAGCCAATATACCTGTTTAGAGTTTGAGCGTGTCCTCCTTAGTTCATTTTCCAACAGTCGAGCTGGCTGATTCTTAGAGCACTTGTAGCAGGTTATTGATTATTTCCAGTCCCGCTGTTGGTGTGATTCTCATTGCGCCCTCATCTCACCATTGTCATATTTTTTCACATGGGTGACTTTATTCGTAGATTGCCAGCAGATAAGTCCCCCATAAGTTAAAATAGGTCTTGCAATGGTCGTGTACATCCATAGGATAATCCTTGGGTTTGTTCTTTGGTCCCCAGGATTTTGCGAGTATTCGGTTACATGTGTAAAAAGCTACTGTGGCTTTTTTTATGCGTTCGCACACGATTAGGCTCCAGTTAAATTTTTGTCAAGAATGACATCTAGATATTTAGCAATATCGGATAGTTTGAGGGTAGTCCCATCGATAACCGGTAAGTCAAATACTGGTATCTTCCTCTTATATGTAAAGAGAACAAATTCTGTTTTTTATTTCATTGTGCGTTTGTTCATATCACTAATCATAGCGCCACTTAGCCCGTTGTTTAGCTAGTTCACGCTATTAGTTATTTGTCTGAGAGCTGCAAACTCATTTGCCTTTAAATGATCGCAACTTACTAAACTGCCAACAACAATATCTGGACAAACGAGTAAAGGAAGTAAAAGGGTTCCAATAAATACGTGGCATAAATAGGCAGCACACAGCTTGGAATGCTAAGAGTAGGAATTCCAACCCACTTAGCAACTGGTATGGTATTCAATGCTGAAAACTCAACATATTGCTTCCCATTGCAGAGGAAGCACACACGATTCAGAAATTTTTAGGCAGAGTCGAACAAAGACGTTTGCCCGATGAGAGGGGCTATTCTTGCTCCAACGTTATTTTGACTCCACTATTTAGTCCTCATATAAAGCTAGTCATAACGTAGTATGGAGAAGTTGGTTCCTTTCTTTTTATCATCACATAACATCCACCTGCCTAGTTAGAGCTTACATTCATTCAAATGAATATGTAGCCAACCACATGTAAAACGCTGTCGTTAAAGTCGCCGCAGTGTGGAATGGACCATACATCCCTGAAGTATGATAGATTCCCCACAGTGGTGATCTTAACCACAGCATTCTCCTGACCATACAAAAGAATAATGACAGAACAGTGTCTTCCATTTGAATAAAATGCGAAACATCACTTCAGAAAAATTAATTTTGAGCATTAAAAAAAATAAAAAAAAAAACCTTAGAGCCCAGTTATAGCTATCATTGGAAATCCTCATTGGAATTTTTTTTTACTTCTTGTGGCTTTTTTTGAATTTATAAACATTTTTAGTAATTTGGTGTCAATACAAAGCTTATAAGTTTGACAACATGATTATCCAAAAATATCTAAATTTCTGTTTATAGTTTTCGCAGGAAATTAGTTCGTAATTTTCACTGATAAAGATTTATTTTAGTGAATTAATGATTGCCATTCCACCGAACTGAAACGGAATTTTCCAGTAATTCCTATAAGAATTTATGGAGGTAACATTTCAGTTCCATCATGTTTTCTGTTCCAATGAAGTCGTTCAATGATAGCTATAACTGGGCCCTTAGGGTCCATAGTTATAGCTATCATTGAAAAGCCTTATTTGCAATTTTCATTTACTTCTTGCAGGTTTTCATTGGCTAGTTGGTGTTATAGAGAAGCTTATAAAATTAAAAACAATATTATGCAAACATATTTCAATTTTTAATTTAAGCTTTAGCAAAAAAGGTTTTGTTTTCCAGTGGGCAGGCTACTGAAAAATATTTGTTCCAATGATGTACAATTCATAAGTACAATTTCAGTCCAATATGTTTTGTGTTCGACTGATGCATTTTAATGAAAGCCTTTGAATGTTTTTATAAAATTAAGTTAGGAAAGAACAAGCTAACACAGATGTGAAAAAGTATTGGTTCTTTTCAATTTCTAATATCGGTTATTCCCGAAAAACTTTTACTTTTTGTACAGATTTTGGTTCATATAACTGTTTGGCCACACGTTGATTGAAATGAAACTCATCTACAATAAGACAAGTAGATTTTATGTGAGCCAAAAAGAGAACGTGATATTGCACCGAAAATCCACCGAGAATCCATTTCAGAATTCTCGTGTGCATGGACTTCACTTCATTTTGACACTATACTCCTTTAAAATTTGCCTTCGCCGAGTGCAGACCCCATTATCAGTATTAGAGACAGGAAAATATGAGATTTCCCCGTGTTCCAGGTGTATAAGGTGACTTTACTCCAACGACGATTTTTTGTGTGTGGCCACAAATTCATCCCAACTACTTTCGTTCCCATGAACGCCGTGGCCACACATAAAAAAGCGTCGATGGAATAAAGTCAGCATTTACACATAAAACACGGGGAAATGAGAAACAACTCCCTCATATATTCGTGTCTGTGGTACCAATAATAAGGTTTGCACTCGAACTATAAAATGATTATTCTTGCAAAATGAAATGATTTGGAAGGGACATGTTCATGCCCACACCGATGATTCAATTTGAATTAGATTCTCGATGAATTTTCGGTGCAATCCTACTTTCCCTCTCTGGAACACCTAAAATCTACCTGACTCGTTGGAGATAACTTTCATTACAATGAACGTGTCGCCAGGCACTAACGGAATATAAATCGATAGATTTTATATTTAAGATTGAGTAGTGAATACCATCCTAAAAAGGTCAACTGTTATAATTATCAAAGTAATGTCGAACTTTGTAACAAACATCCCTGTATTCCTTATCAGTCATATTGACAGTACTTGAAATGTCAAAATTTAATAAGAATTTATGTTTATGGTTTTTATTTGTGACAAATCGACTTTAATATAAGTTTTAACCCACTAAAATGCAAGAATTCGAATCAAAACGAAAGGCGTTATTTGCATGTCTCGATTCTGCGGGACAAGAAATAAAGGGAACAACTCTCGATCAAAGTGGACCCGAATCCCACACGATTAACTTGCTGAAACGCTCAGCTCCGTCTGAAGAAATCTCATCCGACCGAAGCCTAATAAAACTAAGAGGCAAGGAAAGTATTTTCAAGAAACCCGAGCTACCACTTATAAAATGCTTGAAGCCCCGTGTTGCACCGGACTATCAGGTTAGATTTGTAATATTCCCACCAATCCCATCATTTAATAATTTCTCTCTATTAGGTGAATCCACATAAATATATAAAGTACTCCCTGGCCGATGTGGACATTTCAGATCACACAAATACAGCTGCTGCATTATCGTTCCTCAAGGAAATCGAAACGATTAAGGAGTCTGACGATGGAGAGTACACCAGTGATGGGAAGATCACATTCAATAAGTCGGTTAAAGTCAAGCGAAGCATTCGAGTTGCTGGTGAGGTAGACGACGAAGAGGTGGATAAACCAAAGCTGAAAGGATCTAAACTTGTTATGCCGGAATATGTTATTGGTCAAAAAACAACAAAGGATAAGAAAAGGAAGAAATCAACCGTCAAGCAGGAGAAGACTAAACAGTTGACATTGTCGCATCTGCAAGATGACGAGGATGAATGAAATGATGTTGATGTGTCTAGAAGTACCATGATTGGGTGGTATTTATGGAGTTTATTATAATCTGGTAATGTAAGAAGTAGAAATGTAGAACTATGTAGTAAGGAAAACAATAAAGTAAATGGAATACTGTAATGGTCACTGTCTTCAACTTTTATTTATTCAGATATCCAGTCATTTCAGTCAATTCCAAATGCTTCCGAACGCTGCTTTCTAGCAGTGAAAACGATGTAGACTTTGTAAAAGGTGGTGGGTGGTGCAATGCTGAATCTGTGGACCGAATTTTTTTTTCAAATGTACGAAGAAGTCGTTGAGAGTCGATATTTCACTAAGTGAATGGCAGTCAAATTACCGGACTTCCACAAATATTGTGCTGCTGGATGAACCTTTCTTAAAGACTGATCTTTACAAGCAGAGGTTGATGGAGTTTTTTCAGATAGAATATCTATAAATTCAAAACACAGTCACAAGAAAGAACAAGTGCACAGTTTCGCAAATCAGAAGAATCCATGAATCTCCAAGGCATCACAATTGGGTATGTTGTATCATGACAACAACATATTACCAAAGCAGCAGCGTCCAACCTAAGTCCCTTTACAGAGCTAAGAGATAATGGCAAGATTGTGACTTTGGTGCTGGCTCGGGTGTTTTCAAGAATTTCGTTTAAGAAGAAGTTTCACGACAATGCTGTTTTGGTATCGAATGCTATGGTGACGTCGTTGCAGTTCCGGATAAGGCAGGGAGATTTTTCTTCGTCAGGCATGGCTCTGTAAAGTTTGTCTCTAAAAATACTGTCGTATGCGGCTTTGAAATCGATGTATAGGCGACTGTCCATCGATTTGAAAGCCGCTTACGACAGCTTTCGAGTATCGAAATGCACTTTTTCGGTTTTTTTTAGGATATGCCGAAGTGTGCATATTTGATCAGCTGACTTTCCTGCCCAAAACGAACTCTAATAAAGTCTGATCAGGTTAAAAAAAATAAATTGATGGCGCAACAGGCTCGTTAGTACCTATGACCTAGCTTTTTTCTTACAACCATTCATGTGTGCGTTTTATGCCGAATCCGAACGGCTAAGTTGATATAAGCTATTCATGACAATTGATACTACTCCGATGATTTGCCAGATCATCACGAGAGGAGGGCCAGTGAAAAATCATTTAGGTGTTGCTAAGGCTGGGAATCGAATCCAGACCTTCTGTTCGCTAGTTCAACACATTAACCATCGCGCCACTGAGCACGTCCGAACAGGTTGTTTATAGTATTACGGCAAATAGCATCTTGTTGGCGATGCTAAGGAGACTTATGCAAGTGTAATTCTGAGAGTCTAAATTCTTGTGAATCGAGCAAACGATGCTAAGGTTCCATTCTTCATATTTTCATGCGATCAAATTTCGGTAATCGGTGTATGTAACCGAAACGTCTCCACCGATTCATAAAGTTCGACAGAAACAATGTAAATTTCGAAAGAGCTGTTATTTTGAAAGTCTTACAGCGAAGAAAAACTCCAATTATTCACTTTGGGAAGCTATAAGAGGCACCAAAAGTCTCAAAATCCTTGCATCGCCAATTACAACATTTCAAAATGAAAAAGGGAGGGAAAATGTAATCCTTCTTGTTTGTTAGTTCCGCTCATGTTACTTCATTGAACCGCTCAGGGGAGTCATTCCGTAACTTTGAAAACGATTATCACTTAGACGTTAGCCGAGACCTCATGAGCAAACGCTCATTAATCGTCTGTGATTTGACGATTATTGTTTAGCGTGAAGCAAATGAAGTGATATCGGCGGCAACAAAAACGACTATTGATCTAACTCGATGCAAGATGTCCCATCAAAATGTTATTTTCAAACGATAATTACTTTACGGAATTGGGGCCCTGGATATGCCCTGGATATATCGTCTGGCAGGGTCTATATAAATAGCTTTCTTAATAAATAGCACGTATGTGCGTCCTAGATTCTTTCTCGTTGTGGCAAGTATGCTACTACATTCTATAAAAATTAATAGCAGGTTATTCCTTAATCTCAAAATAAGATCACATCAATAGCAGAAGAAAAAATTATAATAAGCTGTTTTTGTGATTTGGAATTTTCTCGACAACTAGACATTTTAGTTGAGAAACTTTTTTTACTAACAATAGTTTTTGTCCTTTTATAACATAAACACAAACGCAGTTCGATATTATTATTAATATTTATCATCGAACAATATTTATCTGTTAATCTGTTATCAACAACTTTTACCTCACAACAACCCTGTACCAATTAACAAACCATCTTTTCGTTTTCCAAAGCTGCTCTGTATGAAAACTTTCTTAACATTCATCGAAAAGCGAAATCTGTCAAAGGCAAAACTGTCAAAAACTCATTGAACTGACCGTGTGCGAATTTTTCTTCTCTATTGGCTTTTGATCCAAAATTTTACTTAAAATTATCTAAAATCAACAAGAAATTCGATCCATTAAAGGTAATTAGAAAAGGGGAAGTCAAATATACCTTTAACCGTACCAATTTGTATACGGAAAACCTCGCAAACACAGCATTAGTGCGTCGATGCTTGTGATAACCTTACAAGCCGCTCAACCATTCCCATATTTGGGTAAATTCCCTTACAAATGTGCAGCAATCAATAAAAGTTTGTTATTGAAAATACGTCTTCTATTTTGTGATAAAATTGTGTGTGAAAATATTAATTTTGTTCTCCAGATCTATGCAACATTTTCCAAAGAAACCTTTTTTTCGGAAGAACAAACCGATTCCACTGAACTGTAATTAATTTCCATGTGCTATCCATCTCGCTTTCGCAAACACCCCCACTTAGCGAATAACAACTGTCACTTGTTTCGATTATGACACGAGTGACGAGAGTGTTGTACATTTGACGTGTGTTTTGTGTTGCATCTTTGAGATGTTTGTCAATTTTAAATTAAAAATCTTTTAGTTTCGATATTAATTGCTATCCTAACCACCGAAATACGCTTTTACCAAATAATCCTTGATTTCCTTGTGCTTTTATATTTATTTCATTTGTCCAAATGACTGTGCAAAGTACCCTCGTACTGATACTGACTGTGTTGTCATCGATTAGCATTGTTGCAATAATTATACTCTTAGGTAAAAAATTCACCACCATTTCATTGCCGCGCAGACACCCCAAAAGGTGTTTGTTTCCTCACAACCATCATAACCTCATAGATGAACTAACCTTTGACCATGGTGATACGTGTTTTTTTCTTCTTCTATTCTTTCAGGTTGGTTCCTGATTTGGAAGGCATTTCTATCAAAATTCCGTCTCGTTCGTGAGCTGCTTGGTCAGGCGAACGAAGAAAAAGCCAACACACAGAATAATCCCACAGAGAAACCTACAAAAAGTAGGAAGATTCGAAAAGATTAGATAAATAGAGACCACCACACACTTCTGCCATTATGAATATCCGCTGTGCCAAGCCCGAAGATCTGATGAACATGCAGCACTGCAATTTGCTTTGTCTGCCTGAGAACTACCAGATGAAGTACTACTTCTACCACGGTCTGACGTGGCCCCAGTTGAGCTATGTCGCTGAGGATGATAAGGGCAATATTGTTGGTTACGTTTTAGCCAAGATGGAAGAGCCAGAGCCCGGTGAGGAGAGCAAACATGGACATATCACTTCGTTGGCAGTGAAACGTTCCTATCGCCGTTTGGGACTGGCCCAGAAATTGATGAATCAAGCATCGCAGGCTATGGTCGAGTGCTTCGATGCTCAGTACGTATCGCTACATGTACGTAAAAGCAATAGAGCGGCCCTCAACTTGTACACAAACTCGCTGAAGTTTAAGATTCTGGAAATTGAACCAAAGTACTACGCCGACGGTGAGGATGCGTATTCGATGCGTCGAGACTTGGGCGAGATTGCCAGGGAGCTGCATCCGGACAAGGAGTTGGACGCTGGTAACAAGATTATGTACAAATCGGCGGCAACCCACGATCACAGTATGCACGACGGACATTGTTGCTGAGACCATATGGCGGGAGCAGGTGGACCCTTCTTTTTTTAACACACGTGTATAGTTTTAAGAGGTTTATGATAGTTTATGATTTTCTTTCTCTTTTTTGTATAAAGAAAGCATTTGCCGATAGAAGAACAAAACCGTATTTTTATTTTGTCCAAATGACTTATTGGTCGTGATAATAAATGAATCACTAGCGACAGCTTTCACTGAAAAGGCTTACGTGTTCACAAATTCCACACTACTTGCTCTTTGAATTGATGTAGTCAATGCGCCCTCGAACAGCTTAGAGGACTCAAAACAATTCAAGAGATCAAGAATGCCATTTTTAAGAAAGAAATCAATGAAGTGCACCTTCGCAGTGAATGCAAAATTTTTTGAAATAGATATCTTCCAAGACAGCTCTATTTAAAGTGCGTCTATGCATGGACTAAAACAGATACATGTAGTGTAGGATATATGTACTACTAGGCTCGTTCGCATACCGCAGACCAGAAAATTATTGAATCTGTATGGGAACGATTTTTATTTCTTTTACTCGCTTGTACACTGCAGTTCTTCGTGATGACCCTTATTAATTTACTGGTTCTCATAGAAGAGTTTCAGCAACGCATTCTCATTTGTTTTGTAATTCGGGTGCACAAAAATTATGTCGAATACCTTGTCATGTATGAATGGCGAATTGGGATACAACTGCGAGCTGTGGGAAGATGTTTTGTCTCATTGAGCGATTTAACATTAAAAAATAAATCAACTTGAAAGATTTTTTTAAAGTAAATTATCGTTTTCTGAAGAATTTTCTGTCTTGCATTTACGTCGTTTTAAGTACCACTGGAGGTGCGATATTTATGTGCTTCTTCATATTGTAGCACTACATTATCAACAATCACCTGCCAACCTATTTTTCTTCATCCAATGCGTTGCGTAAAACACACTTGCAGAATTCTTTTTGCAGACAAAACAGTCTGCACCAACTACAGAGGCATAAGTCTCCTCAACATCGCCTACAAGAACCTATCTGCCGTAATACGTAAACGCCTGAAACCGTTTACCAACAACCTGATCGGCCCTTATCAGTGCGGGCCGATCCACAACCGATCAAATTTGCACACTTCGGCAGATCCTGAAAAAAAATCCAAGAAGTCTATATCGATACCCACCACCTATTCATCGATTTCAAAGCGAAATACGACAGCATTTATAGATACGAACTGTACAGAGCCATGTCTAGTTTTGGTATATCGCCCAAACTCGTAAGTTTGTGTAGGATGACAATAGAGAATTCTCGTTGCTCTTGAGAGGATTGTGCAAAACTCGCGAGCCAACACTAGAGGCACAATTTTCCAAAAATCGGTACAGCTACTAGCATACGCCGACGATATTGACATCATTGGTTGGACTCAACGTGATGTCATAGCCACGTTTGCTAGTATCAAAGAGTATAGAACTAAACAGAGTGCGCATCTCATACAACGAATATTTTCTATATGAGTTACTGATATTGATACCCCAGTGTTCACCTTGCTACCCCGCTTACGATCTACAGAATTTCCCTTTCGCACTTACCTCCCGCGTCTAAAACGGCTACAAAATTTTTAGCTGTGATGCGTACTCTACGTAGTCCTATACTCATTGCTAGTATAAAGAAAAAAGCGCCAAAAATGGGTTTAGCAGTATATGAGGGAAAGACGAAGTATTTGCTGTTAACAAGAAAGGATACAAAACATCGACGAATTGGACAGCACGTCACCATTGAGGTAGTAAGGGACTTTGTCTATCTCGGCTCCGCTATTAACTCTGACAAAAACATCTCGTCAGAAATTAATCGAAGAATTACTCTTGCCTACCGCTGTTTCTTCGGGCTTAGAAGGCAATTTAGTAGTAAAGTTCTCACTCGAACTACTAAGGAGATCCTATATAAGACCCTGATCATCCCAATCCTACTCTACGGCGCTGAAGCATGGACCGTTTCAAAAGCGGATGAAGAAATCCTTAGTCGATTCGAGAGGAAAATTCTTTGAAAAACCTTCACTCCCGTTTGCGTTGACGGGCTATGGAAACGAAGATTCAACCAAGAACTATACGAGCTGTACAGCGATATGCCCCTCTTCAAAAAACTCCGCATTCGACGTTTGAGATGGCTAGGACATCTAGAACGAATGGACACCAATACTCCGGCTCGCAGAGTCTTCGATTCACACCCCGACGTCAAACATTCCGAAGAACTAACATCGACTCGGACCACTACCTAGTTGCAGCCAAGGTAAAAATGCGGATATCCACCATGCCACAACAATCCAGAAATAGTGTGAAAAAATTTAATTTCGAAAGACTGCAATTCAAGGGGCCGCCAAGACCTTCGCGCAACGCGTATCCCTTAACCTCTCGATTAAAACCATACCACCAGCATCGAATGTCGAAGAACAATGGCAACGATGCCAACAAGCCATTGGATCAGCCGCAACTGATGTGCTGGGTTTCTCGCGGCCACCAGCAAGAAACTCCTGGTTTGATAAGGAATGTCGACAGATGCTTGATCGAGGATATAGAGAGGTACCACTCCAGGAACGATGTTTGCAAGTCTTACCGAAGTGTAAAGAATACAAGGCTCGAACCGAATCCTGTCGAGATGAACGAAGAAATATCGTAGTTGAGACACAGTCGATGCTGAGGATATGGAAGAACCACGTCTACATTCTGTTAAATGGCGATGACGAACAACATTCCGCTCTCAGGCAGAATCAAACGTTCAATATTGGCAACGACAGCGAAAACTGCCAACCACCCGACCTGAGTGAAATGAGAATAGCAATATCCAAACTCAAACTTAATAAGGCTGCCGGAAATGACGGCTTTACCGCCGAGCTTTAGAAAGCCGGCGAAGATGACTTGGTAAGTTACATCGACCAGTTCATAAGCCAAATCTGGTCGGAAGAAAGTATGCCTCAAGAATGGAAACTCACCATCGGTTGCCCGATCCATAAAAAGGAGACCCTCTGAACTTCGCCAACTACAGAGGCATAAGTCTCATCAACATCGCCTACAAGAACCTATCTGCCGTAATATGTGAACGCCTGAAGCCGTATATCAACAACCTGATAGGCCCTATCAGTGCGGTTTTAGGACTGTAAAGTTAACGACCGATCAAATTTTCACACTTCTTCAAAAAATATATTTTTAGCGCAACAGGCTTGTTAGTACCCAGGGCCCAGCTTTCTCACAACCATTCATGTGTGCGTGTGTACTTCTTGCATGATGGTGGGAATTCCTGTTTTATGCCGACTCCGAACGGCGAATTTGAGATAAGCTTTTCTTGACACTTGATACTACTCGGATGATTTGTCAGATCATCACGAGAGGAGGGCTACGGCTGGGAACCGAACCCAGACCTTCTGCGTGGCAGTTCATCGCACTAACTATCGCGCCACGGGGCCCGTCGGCCCCAGATCCTGTAAAAAACCAAAGAAGTCCAAATCTATTTCAAAGCCGCATACGTCAGCATTAATAGAGACGAACTATACACAGCCATGTCTAGTTTGGAATACCGCCCAAACAAGTCCGTTTTTTTTTGGGATGACGATTGAGAGTTCTCCCTGCTTCATCACGGTCGGAAACGACTTTACCGACACATTTTATAACAAAACAGAATTTAGGCAAGGCGATGCGCTGTCATGTGACTTCTTAAATTTGATTCTTGAGAGAATTGTGCAAAACTCCCAAGCCAACACCAGAGGCACAATTTTCCAAAAATCGATGCAACTACTAGCATACGCCGAACTATACGAGCTGTACAGCGAAATGCCCCTGGTCAAAAAACACCGCTCTGGACGGTTAAGATGGCTAGGCCATGTAGAACGAATGGAAGGAAACCAATAAAGAAGAAAGGCCTCGCCTTAAGTGGGGCGCACAACTAGAAACCGACCTCAACCAACTTGGAGTGCGCAACTGGAGGGAGTTAGCTAAGGAGCGGGCTAATTGGAGAGGCTTGTTGGTTGAGGCCCAGGTTCACTCCGGACTGTAGTGCCACTTAAGTATGTAGGCTTCCGACCGGCTGAATGTGTCAAATTTTGTATTCGTCTCCTAATTTTTCTAAAGCAGTAGAGCTGTTTTTTTGTATGTATCATGTCGGGAATTCATCAATATTACCTATATGCTGTAAAGTACGAAAGCCGCTTCATATGACAGAAGAAAATAGAAACCACAGTTCTCAGCATGGTCTGTGACTCAACTAGGAGTTTTCTTTTTCACCTAGACCAAATACTGTTCCGGTCTTTTATCCCTACCTTTTGACGATTCACATATTGGTAAAGCTAGAAACGTGTTGACACAGGTGCCATGAACGAAATTCATACAAATTAACGCTATAATGGCGATATGGGATTAATGGATATAAATATACTGAAATAAGTTTTTTTTAAAGACCATGACGATATAGGTACTGAATTGCAATACTTGTTGCATTAGGTGCAAGACGGTTTTGGCTGCTCAAAATGTTCGCACATTTAATTTTTTTTTAATACGAGGCGGTTATAAGGCAACCCTATTTAAAATAATACAGACATTCATACATTAGAAAATTTTTGTTCTGACGAACTATAGTTTAGGTTTTATAACTAATAAAACATGTTCAAACATTCCGTCATAATGTTCAATACAAAAAAGTGAACAAACAAAAACATGAATATTTTTTTTTTAATTACTTGATATAATATAATTTATTTTCATTGTTTATATTTTATAATTTATTACAACATAATTGCTGACATTGTTAATAGTCTCGTTGCCATATTATTTATTATTTAATGATAACACTGCAGTTATTTATTTAACTTTGTTTCCTGATTCATGTCGGCAATTTTGTTACCATTCAATCGCATGCATAGTTTTCCTTATAAACATATTATTTCTGCGTTTAATTAGAATGATTACTAATAGGTATTCCTAATAAATATGACTATGTATACCACTACAATATATATATATATATATATATATTATATATAAACACATAAAATTAGAACAAGATATATACAAATATAAGAAGTCAATATTGCAAACTCAATTACAAATAGTTACAGTTTTTCTTTCTTTTTTATAATACAACATGAAAAATCATAATGAAACACTCATCCAATTATGAATTTAAATACTTTTTTTATGTAGATATTTCTGTTTTCTTTTAGAAATATTACACGACTTACTTATCTTTCAGTGTATGTACAAATAATTAAACAAAAACAAAATTTACAAATAAAATTCTAACAGAGGATATATATATTTTTTGTAGTAATTCTAGCTGTTAGATTCTCCTTAACATATCACATATATAAATATAGAAATAATTACATTTTTTTTCTTGTTTCGAATATAAAATTTAGTTCATGCGTAAGTTGATACACGGTAAAGAATTAGGGTTAATCTAGCTGTTGTTTTTTTTTTTCTGATGGCGTTTGTATGATTATTTTTTATTAAGAAACATTGTTTTTATTTTTAAGATTGGATGACAAGTAGTCTGACGGAAAGAAATCTTACAGGTCAGGATAATGTCATCCTTTTGACAGAAATGCAACTTTGTACGACCTTTTCAGAATGAGGCCTAAAAATGAAAGCAGCTGAACTCATTGATATTGATTTTATGCAAAAGGACCATTCAGTTTACTAAAAGTGCATATTATATCTATTTAGGATCTGAGTCATATCAAGTTCTGAATGGACGACTACAGATTAATAATTCTGAGCTGCTTTGATTGTGTTCTTTATGAGTTCCTGTTGAGCTGCCTTTATGAGCCTACATTCAAAATGCTTAGTAAGCTGAACACCGCCCTACAGCACAGAGATCGTTTAAAGATCGTCAGGAGCTGTTGAATGAACAAAGAAATTTATATGTCCAGGCGCTATGTCTACAAGCATCAAAATTACCACTTTATATCTAAAAAAATAAAATGCAATGCTGTTGTTGAACGTAGCTCGCACTAAGATAACAAAGCAACGTATTTTGGTATCATCAGACAATTTTGCAATGCTGTTGTTGAACGTAGCTCGCACTAATTTAACAAAGAAACGTATTTTGGTATCATCAGACAATTTTCAGAAATGTATCCTCCTGTCAGTCCAAACAGTTTTAATATACAATTTTCGCTTCTGAAGAGTCAGGGGACATGGAAAGATTTGAATTACACAAGTGTTACAACTGTCATTTAGGTAGATTACATATTTTACTTTGGAAGACTTTTTGAATGCTTTGCGTGCGAGAAGGAAGTTTAGTAGTCACCTCCTACATCTCCCACACAAGTTCAATCCTAGTTAATCCCTACTATGTATTGCAAAACCACTTAAGTCTTAGTTAACTGCACCGCCTTGAGCATGGCTATCTTCAGATCACTAGCCAAATGTGATATATCCACCACAGAGTCGACCATCTCCTGTACAGCGGTGACACTGGGAAAATGCTGCGCAGCTTTTATTGACTTTGTTACACATGTCTTTAACGCATCCGACAGAGAGTCTGTACATCTCAAGATCTTCTCCTTCAGTTCAGGTTTTGATATGTTTCGATGGACAATATCGCCGATCGTCACTAAATTGTGCGCACTAAGCACAACAAACTTGCCGTAGGCGATGAAAAACTTTGGCGGTTGATTCTTCTCCACAGTCTCGAGAAATGAGTCAATCGCCTGGGTTAGGTAGCCCATGTGCGTTGAAATTTGCTTAGCATAGTATCTCACGAGTAACTTATCATTTGGATTGAGCTCATTCTGTTCCGCTAATGCTGCAACCTCTGCCGACTTTAGTACAGTGTCGAATTTCTTTTGCATATTTTTCGGGATAGCCTCACGAAGGGCTGAATTCTTTTTTGCTGCCACATCTTTTGACTCAAGATCGACATAGTCGTTGTCACTTAACCAATCGCTGTTGTTGTTCTCATGGGTCGGTGTGTCAACTACGTCCAGGCTTCGCTTGAATAGAAGTGATGCATTTCCCTGAATAAAGGACGCTGTCTGGCGGACATCTTCGATTAAGGTTTGTGCACATGCGATCAGTTGATCCAGACTATCGGGTGGGTAGGTGGCGGTTTTTTCGTCACTTCGTTGAAGATTATCGGTAGTCCAACCACCTTGAGCGTCCAATGCTTCCGACGATTCACGAATAAGTTTATCCGCATCTCGTAGGGCTTTGACTAGAGGGCGTAGTTTAAGAGCTAAATTGCGATCTTCCGATCGGGCGGCGTTGCCAAGTGCACCCTCTCCGAATTCAGTAAGATCATGCAGTGCTGTACGCAGACGAACTGCTGCGAGTTTTACTTCCATTACGACTGGATCGAGTTTATCGCGATTCCTCCAACTGGGCGAAACAAAGTAGAGTAATCTAGAAGAAGACAACAGAAATTAATTATTAAGTTGTGAGGAAACTTTCAAGGTTTTAAAAATAAAATAAAATAATAAAGCGAAGTGAATGTTATTGGACAGGTCAAACATTTTACTATCGGATCTTTAAAAAATCGAAAGGCTAACGCATTTATTCAAGTGATCATTGGTTAGCTGCCACCTGTCGGAAATCTACTATAAAACGCTTGGACTGTTGAATTCTCAACAACAATCATGTGCAAGAAAAAATTTGAATAAAAATGTTCGTGAAACTTATCAAAGCCATACTCTTGCTGAGAAAATTGTAAATAGATTAACAAACAAAAAATTAAATTAAGGAAATAATTACTGCAAAGGATAACAGAAATCAACAAAAGTATTCTTCGTTTCATACACTTGTTTTTATAAATGAGTCTGTAAAAATACTCTCCGAAGGTCTTATAGGCAAAACACTATAGTCGAGGAAAGATTCTTGCTTAGCGTCTCTTTCATCATTGACGTTTTTTGAATTTTCAGTCGATATTGGAGATTTCTTCACACAGACCTATAGTATCGGAAAGGCTCTACAATTCATCCAGACCGTTCTGGCCGGCATGCATAAAAATATGTTATCGTAAGCGTTTTTCTCTTCTATGATCCAGAAGCAAAAATCTCCTCAAAGAATTGTCAGAATCAGCGTTTTAAGAGCTCTGTATTGCTTCCGGGAACATATTGTTTGAGTCGTGAAAAACCCTATCAGATGATTCCGATAATTTCACAGAAACTTACCCGATAACTTGAAAATCTCTTTCGATAAGAAGAAATATGCCGCTACAACATGCAAGGAAAGTAACGGGTGATCCAAGTAGAGATACTTTGTTCAATAGCCTTTTTTGACAGATCACGTGTGAGTCGTGTCATGCTGTCATGTTATTTTTGTAAAGTATTGTTTGGCATTTCATAATGGAAAGACTTACGCGTGAACAACGTTTACAAATTGTTCAACTTTATTATGAAAATTCACGTTCTGTGAGGAATGTGTTTCGTGCACTTCGCTCAACTTATGGTCAACATAATCGGCCTACTGAGCGTACTATTCGCAACACCATCACCCATTTTGAGACCCAGCATTCATTATTGGATAATAGACTTTTTTAGACTTTTTCCTGTGGGGATATGTAAAGTCAAAAGCTTATGCCGACAAACCCGCTTCGATTCAGGCCTGGGAGAAAAACATCACGCGTGTCGTTCGCAAGTTACCAGTCGAAATGCTCGAACGCGGATCGAAAATTGGACTCAACGGATAGACCATCTGCGACGTAGCAACGGCCAACATTTGATAGACATAATCTTCAAAAAATAAATGCCAAAGAATGTTCTTTCAAATGATAATAAACATTCTCCATTAAATTTGAATTTTCTGTGTTTTTTTCTTTAAAAAAGTAGGGAACCTCGAAATGGATCACCCTTTACTTACAGCAAGCAAAACTTGCATGATGTGATGAGCCGAAAAGTCCTTGCATGTACACGATGTTTCAAGTTATATTCCCGGGTAAAGGAAAATGACTTAAACTAGATTTGCAAGTATTAAATTTAACTTTAATTGTATTTATATATGTCAGTGTATCCGTACACTAGAGCTCTTACTTGCAGGCTGATTGTTCGAAACACTTTGCTTGCAAGTAGATTGACAACTCTGATGAATGTGAATTTGACATTTGGTACGTCTTTTAGTGTAATATAGTGCATTCTGCGATTATCGTATGCCTGTCACTTTCTGCCGGGTATAACGTTTGTTTTGTAATGCCAAGTTATTTCATTCGTATAGATAGAACTCATCACCACTTGAAAGTAACACACACTCATACACTACAAAACTAACATCATTATGGAAGTAGTTAAACCCTGGCTAGTTCACCCCGTGTTTAGATTGGGGAGCAAAAAAATTAAAATTTTCGTCATAATGTATGTTTTGTGAGTGTGAAACTTTCAAGTGGTTGTGAGTTCTAACTGCTGGCATTAAATTTCCTTTCATTACAATTCAAATGTCATACCTAAGTGATATTTCACTGAAAAGTGACAGATATACGATGATCGGAGAATTCTCCAGTGTTAAAGAGAAAACATTCCGAAAATCGAATTTACTTTCATAGCTGCACTAGAAAGCTCATTTCTAGATCGGAATTCTTGGAACGTTTGCAGCAAAGAAATTCCATACATAGTGTGACGCCACCTTAAGTCAATTATACAAAAGCTTTTCGATAAAAAAAACTATTTTTTGGAAGAATTTGTGCCACTTTGGAAATGTCAAAGTATTGACTGCGAAAAGTTTAAATCATTTTTCTGAACATAGCTTCTAACAATGGCATATAAAGGGCCGCCCAGAATGCATATCTGTAGCTGGTATCTTGTATCGCTGAAAAAAAAGAGAGATACATTTCTTGAATGAAGTTGCCATTCCTTCAACTTCAAACTACAGATTCACATTGTGTAAGCGCTTACGGCTTGCCTTGTTTTTAACTTTTGACTGAGCTAACTACAAGCGTCCAGGTACAGATACGCATTCTGAGCGGCCGTTTTAACTGCAACCAATGCTGCCAAGTTTGACGTTTAATTTAATCCTACTGATACTTTTCTTAATAACGGGTACTAGATACGCCTATTGAATAATTTTAATTCCTAGAATTTATGTTTTTCAAATCAAAACGTCTTGCTCTTGAAGGCGTTTTAATTTTAATTCAAAACTTTCAACTTACCTTGATATCGCAGTGGTTGCTTCGGATTGCAGTTTCGCCAGTGACTCCAATGCTGACGATAGTTCCAGAGGCAATTCTTTGGTAGCAGCTGGAACTGGAGATGCCGCCGCTGATGATGATGAGTATCTATCTTGCAGGGGGGTCGTACAGCTGCCATTGCTGCCCGCATGCGCAACTGGTGGCTGTGGGTAGTCATACGTTTGATGATTTTGTTGCTGCTG
The DNA here is from genome assembly GCA_949824845.1 of Rhingia rostrata. NCBI lineage: Eukaryota > Metazoa > Arthropoda > Insecta > Diptera > Syrphidae > Rhingia > Rhingia rostrata. The sequence goes on from OX463757.1 coordinate 20,602,640, forward strand.
TTGTTGCTGTTGCTGCTGATGTTGTTGTTGCCAATACAAATTTCCATGATTGCCGTTCCTCACTGCTATCGGATTCCTTCGTGGTACATCATAGTCAGGCATATTAGCCAAACTAGAACGATTCGAAGATGAGAACGACAAACTCAAACTATCTGACGTAAGCAGCGAAGAATTCGAACTGCTCGGTGTCATATTCTGTTGATGCAACAGATTTATTGGCTTTGGCACATCATAGCATTCGTCTTGTATTGTTGCATGGTGATGCTGGGAGGTGGCGGGTTTCACACCCGTTGGGGTTGTTGACGTTGACATTTGGTCGAAATATTTCGTTGGTGTTCGACACCAATTCTTTGGACAATCGTAGTTAACAGGTGTTGCTGGCTTTGGTACGTCGTATGTCTCGAATGAGTCCGAGGACATCATTGAGATGTTCTGATAAGTGCTGCTACCACAACTGCTGCTCGATGTGTGTGACGAGGCTGCTGATGGTACCCAGTTGTATATATAAACGTCACCATGTCTCTGGGGTGTGATCACCTGAAAGAAAACGGAAGAAAAAAAATTGTAAATCTGTGTGTGGGGTGGGCATAAGAAAATCAATTTACTACGAGTGGCAAAGTGTGTGGAATAACTCATTCATATTCACGAAATGCGTTCCAAAGTGTGTGGGGATGGTACAAACTAATCCCCAAATAAAATTCTGAACCATACCTACTCAACCATTGGGGGGAGGTTTATCGATTTTTCACTGATTCCTTCTTTATTTTTCGGTAGCACTAACTCTGAAATCGAGTTTTTGTTTTGAACTTTTGGTGTCCTGGTTATCCTTGTTATGTTTTTTTAGTGGTTTATGTGCGTAAACACTTTTAGGAACTGCACTTAATTTAATTTAGAAAATTGTAGAAAAGTACAAAATGTGTATAAAAAAGGGTTTGCTATTGGCCATTGCAGTGGGCGCAACAACCGTCTATTTAGGTGCACGGATGAATCTCTAATGTGCGTTCTCGACACTATTATCACTTCGTAGTTGTGTTCGAGGGGAAGTCCTGTTTCTGTATCCTGTTGGAAGCGCAGGCGCTCTCTGGAGTTCCTTCTCTATGGATTCGCTCTTGTAAAAGGATTCTTTTCTAGTCTATGGCAGAGGTCGCTGATTGTTACAGTAAGCTTACTACCAGGAGTCATTTACCCGGCCCCGGGTGTTTTTTTTTTACTCTCATTTTCAGTGTCAAGGAAGGGATGGTGTGTCCATGTACTTACATTTTTATATAGTTTGGTGGGTTTGGGTGTAATATTTTTTTTTTAAAGTTTGCTCTTTCCTTGTAATAGGTTCTTTGTTGGGGAGGGTTCAGAGTTTCACGTTTCCATTGATTTTTTGGTTTATTGTTGTAGTTACAACCGGGAGGGATGCTTATTCATTTGGAATTATAGGTTTGGAATCGGAAAATAGTTGTGTGTCTGGGATTCCGATTAAAAGGGGGGCTTTTGAAGGCGAAAGTGATTGCGTAACGTAAATGCTGTGAAAACGTACACTAAATGTAAGTGTTCCTCGAACACATGGCTGTTGTCGAATTTCATGGATGACAAGGAGTTTCATTGTAAAGGGGGGACATTCCACCAAATGGAGAATAGTTTTAGATAGAAGATTGGATGTAAGTGCTATCAATGTAATTGTACAAATTGAAGTGGTTTTTATCTTGTATCTAGCCTAAATTGAATTTTAAGGACATTTACACCATTGAATGATGGGAAAACTGCCTCATTAGATATTTCTGGAATTAAATCGATGGTAGAGATGTGTACAAGGGTGGATCTTGGTTTTTACTGGTAAATGGGGTTGACATTTAATTGCTAGCTGATGCCTCGATACACATCAATGGTTCTTACGCTGACTACATGAAGCGTTAAATTAGAAAATTGTGTTTTTGGCAGTCAATAAGTTTGGCATATAAATTGATCAAAGGATTAGAATATTTCTGGAAGAGCAAATTTGTTGAGATGTTGATGTTAAGTCATTTTGAAGGGGATTCTGTTTTGTTATTGGGCTTGACTGTGACATTGGCCTACTTAGCTATGGAAGTAACATACTGCTAGTGCTATGGTAGTTAAAACATTTCAAAGGAGACCATCTTGCATATGGATTCAATTTAAAATTGAAAACTTCTTATTTTTGCTATTGAGCTCTGTGATTATCTGTCAGTTGTCTTACTCCTCATGTTTAGCCGCTTACCCTTAATTAATAATACGTGCAATGCTACTAAATCCTTTCATTCCTTTAAATGTCAAAAAATGTCAAAAAGGACAGGTCCGCCATTTATAATAACACCTAAAAAATATTTCATGCAATGATTTGCTCGAAAGAAAGAAATTTGCGAACTGCAAGCGTTTTACCGAACTTTTCGTGTCTAGCGTGCTGGAAGTACCCAACATTAAGACAATAGTCGAGAACCACTTATACCTTTGACACACTGGTGGTATAAATACCATGGCATTGGTACCATTGTATTGGCAATACCTTGGATGGTGACACACACTTCATGTAGTATGAGTTCAGAAATGGCAATACAAAATTTAGTTCTTCAACGTACCACTTAGCAAGAATGGCGCCCCGATCAGTAGAATTCTATGTATACCACGGTGAAAATGCTAGTATCAAGCCAAGCAGATATCATGCTGCTCGCGTGGCATCAGCGTGGTATTTCATGACACATAGATGGTACATCCGTTTACTATAGTATTGACACCATCAGTATGTCAAATGTATTACGGTTCCCTCTAACATTTTTGATTAAGTGATCTAACCTTTTCAATAACAGCGATCCTTAAGTGTCAAACACCAATTTGCTCACCTAATAACGATGAATCGCTTTTATAAAACGTTAATAATAACTAGCTGCACGCTTTTACTAACATAAGGTGAGGGTTTGAATACAACAAACTGTAGTCTCAGCAAAATAAATAATATCTTAGGGATTTTGTTTTACATATTTTGGAGGGGTCAGTAAGTGGAACTGAGTTAAAGGCGTTTTCGGACATTTTTTTGGGATCCGGGAGTGAAAATAAGGTTAAATTCTATGACCATGAATTTATAGTCAACATGCTGACTCACTTAAGTGTCAGCAGCAACACTAAAATCGTAGAAAACATTTGACACTTCCGCTTGTGGCTTATGTTCTCTCATATCTTTGTTTTTTACTAAAAAAATGAGAGCTTGTCTTCGTATAGCGGGGAAAACAGGTCGCTTTTAGCCATAAAGCCATTTGGATTGCGTTTCAACAAAAACCCGCGTTTCGGAACATAAAATTGTGTAGCAAAACCCTTGTGCTGATATCACGAGTTTGGATACTAATGACAGTCGATTTGATCTGTCTAATCGGATTAAGCCTATAAAACGATTTGAGAGTGTTCTTTTATGATATTGGGGAAGATGATCCTTGATAGAAAAAGGTTGAATTTATGGCCGAAATGTCCGTAATATGTGGCTTTCAGTCGATTTGGTTCTATTTATATTGATTGATTGCAGATCAATAAAACGTGACACTGTATCAAAAAAGACCAACAACGAAAAACCAAGAAGGAGACTAAAAACTTCAAAAAGGTTCTGCAACCCAGGCCTGGTTTCTTCACACAAAGATGTGATATTGGTCAATCGGAATGTCCATAAAGTATTGAAGTGTTTTCCATTGCTATATAAATAATATATATGTTATCGGATGTACCTATTTGAGAACTGTCAAAACATAGGTAAGTTCTGTTAATTCTAAGAAGTGCATTTATCTGCTGAATTTCATTTCCGCAAAATGCATTTAAAACGTCATTATTTTTGTAGCCTCGATACAAAATGTTCTAGCGAACAAATTCATTCCGAATGTTACTGATAAGTGTTATCGAAATTGGTAAAAAATGACTTGACGGAATGAATGAATTTTATGGAAAAAAAATGTTTTTATTTTTAGAGAAATAGAGTTCAAAATGAAACAAAATAAGGGCTTTAAAATTCATTTACAAAAAACTTTCTGACAACTTATGTAAGTGGCAAAGTTCTGTCATACAGATTTTTTATACCCTATCCAATAGGGTTTTCTAGTTTTGATACATAGTTTGTAAAATAGAGAAATAATTGAGCTAGATATACCTCAAAGTATATGGATCGACGCGGAATCGCTAGCTGAGTCGATTTAACCATGTCTGTCCGTCCGTCCGTCTGTCTGTTCGTCACCGATTTTTCAGCCTTTAATTTTGAGCAAGGATAATAAAATTTGGAACACAGCATCCTTGGCCGTGCCTACAAAACAAGTGTGAATTTTTTTAAAATCCGCAGACTTCCACGCCCACCTAAAAAAAACGTTAATTTTGGCCAAGCGTTGTGGAACTTTTAAAAATTGTCTGAATTGTCTGTTTTTATTTAATTCAATATCCAAAAACAGCTCGCCTTAAAATAAATCGATATGCAGTACAGTGCTGCCAAATATTTACTTTGAAGAATCATTTAGCGGGGTTAAAAAAAATGTGCTAACTAACTATTACTGATTGATATAGAAACTGTTAAAAGTGGTTAATCCGATATCATTTTTCTCTGAAATCATTTGACTGATTGATATCGACGATATGTTTTTATCGCAGTGAGTGCGATATACCATTTATTAATAGAAAACAAATACATTAAACAGCTTTAGCCTCCTCCATTGAAATTCGCTAAAACACCTCTAAACAGTACAAAGGTATTTATTATCCACCCATATTAATTTTACAGGGTTTGTGTCAAATGAAGTATCAAATAGAGGAAAATCTATTACAATAAGCTATTCTACAACTCATCAGAATCAATTTTTTAGTTGCAAAACTCATGTCGACCACTTTGGACTCCGTTCTTATGAGTGCCTAAATTTATACAATTCTTAAAATGCGTTTAGGAATAAGGGTATTTTCATAAACGTCTGCCTAAATAAGATCTGCGTTAGATGTGTTCATAAAGTCAGATTTCAGATCGAACAGACCCAGATGAAGTGCAGAAGATATGTTCATAAGCGTCATAAGTGTCATCAGCATCTGGCAGATTGTGCATCCATATTTTTTTCACTGCAGAAAGCGCAGGAAATAAAGAAAATAAATTTTTAGTGCGGAAATAAAAGTTTTATTATAAATTTCTTAATAAATTGTGTCTTCACAATAACATTTATCTTTTTTTAAGGAAATAAGAAGCTGCAATGTGGAATGTGGCGAAAACTAAGCTAATAATTCATAAAAGAGTTCTGATAGTTTTTGGGAAAAGGAAGAAAATTATTGTAAAGCGGATTAAAAAGGTTGATCCATTCTTTCCTTTGTTCTCAATGCACAATTAAGATTGAGAACAACTTCTTTCGCGGCCATTTCTAATTTTCGTCTGACGTTTATGAACGTTTGGTGACTACTTAAAATTGTACTTAAGCAGGCCTGCACCCGTTCTGCAGAATGAGTGTGTTCATTAATGCAACAAAGAAGAAAGACGATTAGACTAGCGCAGATTTTCGACGTTTATGAAAACACCGTAAGTCTGATAGTTTTTAGTTATGAAATGTTAACTAGCAAAGGGCTGTCAACCTAATGTTTTTTTTTTGCATATATATTAATGTCTATATGGATAGGAAACCAATAAGCGGTATTTGGAAGATTTAAATCTACCACGCCTTAAGGCAAAATAATGCCAACTATCACAAGTAATTATTTTGTATACGGTTGCCTGAGTGCAGCGAAGTTTTCATTAAATACAGGATCCATTGTGTTTACATAAGCGAGCGAAGCAATTTTGAAAAGTGATATTCAAGATGATGATCCATTTTCGTTATTTGTATAAACAGATATCTGTAACAACAGGTAATACTCCATACTGTTGGTGTCACATAAGTGCCAGTGAATTCAATATCTCAAAGAATTTAATTTAATTATATGATTTAATGGTGTTTGACATTTGACATTACGATTTTTATGTAAGCTTTTTACTTTGAAAATTTGACGTTTATTATTTACGTTTACTTAAACTACTTACACGAAACAAAGTTGAAAGAGCTTGAACTCTCATAAGATGGATTTATCTTAACGAACATAAATGTGTGAAAGTGTGAAATGCTACACAAAGGCTGATGGTCATACAAACTTTGGGCATACCTGAATTGACTCATTTAACACACGAATCATTAAAATTGCACAACAAACAGAAATATACGACTTAACCCTTTGACAGTACTGCACTACACGTTGTATTACCCTTTCCCTGAAAATGATTGAGAGAATAAATTTAAAATTTCTCAATTACAAAAGATTTTCACTTTTATCTCAATGTTGCGCAACATTTTAAGCATATTTTTACAACCAACAGTCCAGCTCAGCGTTGCCCAGAAAAAAAAAACCATTCGCAACATTTGTCATCATCAATTGAACGATAAACCTGTTGGCTTGATGTCACATAGATAAGCATCGAATATATGTGTGTAATAACTGTCAGAAACACATGCGAAAATCATGATACATATTCCATTAATTAAATATAAATTATACCTGACTGTCAGGCGGATTACGACGATGACAAGCGTTGCACAGCCACTTACACGGCTACACAGCTAGTAGTGAGGTCCTACAACAAATTTGTATCTGCAACATGCAAAAATGCGGGGTAGTCGTTTCGTACCGTTGTACGTATGCGCCGCGCGCAGTGACAAATCCGTTTGCGCACCACAGACTCCTGTCTAAGTAGGGCAATCTCGTTTCTGTATCTTTGTTCATGTGGATAGATACATGAATCGCAGGTAAACAGCTTTTATTAACTATTACCATAAATGTACCGAATCGTATTCGCAACGTCAAGTCGCGTCGCAACGCTATCTCATCGTGTGGTACAATAACACTTGCGCGAGCAGCAGCACTACTGCGTGAATTTCCATCGTGCGGTTGTTTGGTTGAACTTTTCCTTTTGCTCCCGGCAACTATAGCGCGCGCCGGCTACCAATTGCACGAGAAAAGTTCCAAGACTTTGGGAGTCTTCCCCGATCGCAGCAACTCTCGCATACACACCGCAGGGGACAAGAAACCGAAACATAACCAACCTACAATGACCAGAGAAGGAAACTAGTTTCCACAGGTCCAAGTACCCACAAATAACGACTCATTACAGTATTGGTATCCAAGTTTTGTTGTCGTTGTGCTCGTATCTTTTTTTTTTGTACCTTATTTGCTACCCAAAAACACCTAATGTTGCAAATTTGATGGAAGACTTCAGATAAGCTCAACTCCCATTGCCATCGGCGTGTATATCGGGTTGGTGTATCTGCCAATCTCTGTCAGTATCTCTACGCGATTTGGAGAAATGTGTTCGCTCAGCCTGTGGACGATTTATAGATACATTTAGCTAAATTCTTCAATCTCGATCTTGTGTAAGGTAATAATAGCAATTGATTCATATAGAAAGGACTGCGATCGAGTCTGGGTTTGTTTGTTTTAAACGCCTGCGTTTTGATTTTTGGTGTAGGATTTGCAGCGAAGAAATAGATTTAGATAGAGGTGGGTTATTGACTATTGCCCACGCCTAGAGGGGCCAGTGCAGCTGGAATATCATTCAAATGGCAAATTAAGCCGTAATTTATAATGTTTGCATTGTAATTGGGAGAAATTGATGGTTGCAATTGGTTTTGAATTAAAATGAAATTTCCATGAACAAATGATCATTGTGAAGAATGATATAAAGACCGGAAAAGGAGAGAAAGAGAGCAGTTGATGTTATCGAAAATTGAGGTGCGTGAGACAATAGTGTACGTGGGCTTTTTGCTGTTTTGTGCATGACTAACAAAAGATAGATTGGGTATACATGACGAAATAATAGTGATGATATGGCGTTCAAATTTAATCCAGTTCTCCTTTTGACATATATAGCAAAGTGGTTAGTTAAAAGGATCGCGACCCAAGATCATGTAAGAGCACTGTTGACAGAATTCGAATTCGTCACGTCTAGTAGAAAATTTATACCAAACCGAAGCTCCTCATTCTGCGAAATGCGAGACATTTCGGCACACTGTTTCAAATTTCAAAACGCCAAGTTTGGATAAAACGCAATCCAAATTACTTTATACCTTTCACATACGGGTGGTATAAGCATGATATACGGATGTACCATCTATGTACCAGGAAATACCACGATAATATCACGCTAGTAAAATGTTATTTGTGTGGTATTGGTAATAAAGTTTTTACCGTCTTCTACATAGAATTCTACAGACCGCAACCATTCTCATAAGTGACACCATATTTTTCAATCTTTATTTGTCAACATCGGTGTGTCACGCTAAAGATTATAAAGCCAAACAGAAGACGCATTGAGAACAAAAAAACAGAAACTTTAACTCACCAGCTTCAAGGTACGCCGGGCGGTGTGCACGTGCACACATGAGAAACGAGGTCCAAATATATGGCGAGCTGTGCCAGTACGACCCGCCATACACTAACTTTTCTTGTATGCAGTGCGTCATCTGTATGACATTATTATCTTTGTTCAAAGGTAGGTATTAGAGTCGACGTTAAGTTTTCCTTAGTACTGTCAATTACTCAAGTTGCGCTTAATAGAGTTTTGTGAATGGAAGTGATTGTCAGAGTGGAAGTCGTTTTGCCGAAAAAATAATCGTTGCTTATGAAATTACAAATTTGAATGTACACAGCTGTTGAAGTGAAATGTCAAATTTTTGTATGAAATTTCTTTGGTTCTTTCATACAAACATTTGAAAGAACGAATGAATTCGCGTTCTTGCGAGTGAGCAAAAGTGAACGAAAACTGAACGACTCGAAGCGAAAAGCTATAATGGTCGTACAATACAAACTGCATCTGTTTGCACAGTTACGGAAGTGGTCGTCCGCAACCATCTTCTATTATAGTTCAGCCTTAACCATTTGTACAAAAAGGTGAGAGAACAGTGCAAAGGTGAGAAAGAAGACAGTAAAAAAAATTATTTTTTGGCACGGGAAGCCGCTTGGTGATACCGCTTTAGAGAAATGAGAAGAATAAATGGCCGTTTAATCTGGAAGAGAATGTGTCCCTTAACCATTAAAATTCTCTAGCTGTCAAAATAAAATTTCAGCAAAATGCAGACTGCATTAGAGATTCAACAGGATTTCTGAAAACAATTATCGTTTCCGAATAGCTCAGTTTTGCATTCATTTCCGCTTCAACAGAAACGTTTGCAAATCTTCATACATCCCTATAGGAATTATTAAGCAGGCTGCGTAGGCTTACATTTTCTAGTTCAAAAAATGTCTCGGATCTGCAGACTGAAAGGAGAGGTGACACAATACAACCTTGACGAATACCAAATTCAACACAATTTATGAAAACATAGTTACTCTACAGTTAGTTTGTAGGACCTGATTAGCAGTTTTATATTTTAATAGTACACGTCGGAGTTACAAATGCTTCTCAAAAAACTGCAGACATTTTTTTCAAAAACCTAAACTATGTCCATGTTAAAATAGACGGGAAAGTTTGAATGATTTGTTCGATAAAAAAATCCCATATTGCATTTCAATCGTATGCAAATGTATATCAATCCTTCTGATACCATTTTCAATAACTTGTCTTTCAAATTTGACATTACTGATTGATTACCAATCACGTTAAAGTAGATGAATAAGTTTTGTTCGATTTCAAAATCGTACACTTCCACCGAGCTGAACAATTTTATTGACAAGCCTTTTAACGGTTTTCTTCATTTCAATAAAGCGGTTACACTAAAATAAAAGTATTTCAAGTGTTAACACTAAAGGCTGAACTATAATAGAAGATGGTTGCGGACTATCACTTCCGTAACTGTGCGAACACATGCAATTTGTATTATACGACTATATTAGCATTTCACTTAGATTCGTTCAGTTTTCGTTCACTTTTGCTGACTTGCGAAAAAGCGAATTCATTCGCTCTTTCTCTTTCTTTTGTTCTTTCATACAAAAATTTGACATTTCGCTTCAACAGCTGCGTACATTGAAGTTTTTTAGTTCATAAGCAACGAATTTTTTTTTGGTGAAAACGACTTCCACTCTGACAATCGCTTCCATTCACAAAAGTCTATTATGGGCATCTTGAGTAATTGAGAGTACCGAAGAAATCTTAACGTAGAATTTTGACATTAGCTTCCGATTACTTCCGACTATTATAGTTCAGCCTTTATGACTTTTCAATCTGCAAGGAGAAATAGCACAGCTTTGCCGTGACTTTAATTGCACTTCGGCAAAACACGGGGTTTTGAAATGTGGAATTTTTCTGCCGCATGTAAACACTGAAAGTGCAAATAAAACACATACCTAAAATGTGTTGCATATATCTTTCAATGTATAAGTATACCAAACGTCAGAAATAGCCAAGGTTTACAAATTTAACGGGGCCTAGATGAGGTTAACAATTTTTGCCACTAGTGGTGGGAATATAAAAATATTTACACCACTAATGGCAAAAATGATCCACTAGTTGAGATGTTGACGCAATTGACACAATGCCGAAAATTATAGAGGAAAGATGACAATTAAAAGTCTAAGTGTATTTACACAAGAAAATATTTTGACTTACGATCTCTGGCTTTTCTCAAATTGAGAAACACAATGACATTTCGCAACAGTAGGTATAAATAAATTTTCTCATTCACCGTCAAACCGCTCTCCCGTAGGGTGTTTTACTAATTAACTTTTGACATGATTTTGACCTCTGATGACGTGTGTGTAATATGGGAATACTTGATTTGACAATCGGCTTCTCCATACGCAACAGGTAAAATTAACAAATTAATCCAACTTGGAAGTCAGAATATGGCAGAATAATTATGGCCATACTTACATTAACAACGTTAAAAATAGTACAAAATCACTTTTTTAATAGACATGCAAATGACATCAGAAATCTGGTGAATACCCCAGTTAACCACAAACAAAACCATCTGTCAGTAGTCGACTTCATTCCAAGTAAAATATTTACTTAACTAACTCTTCGAACAGTATAAGGCTACTCACAATTATTAAAACATTACAAAAACGTACGCCCCATTTCCATTTACAATTCCATGTAAATATCGCCTTTAGCACCCAAACAATCCAACTCAGTTAAAAAAAAATAAATAATTAATTTTCCTTCAAGCTAAATTAAGCATTCAATGCGCACATCAACACTTATGGTCTAAATTTTAAGTGAACGCATTCAATATCGAGAACCTCGATGAATAATAATTATTTCTACGAATGAAGCAGAAATGACCACTTGAGTTCGGTGTATGTCCCTCTTGATGTACAAGCATATCGTCGGAAATGCCCGATAGTATCTAAAATAAACACATGACGAACTCGATCGAATGAAGTCGTGACATTGAGCATGTTGGCCGAACCAGTTCAAAAATTTGATAGGAAATCCAAAACCGCATTTAAAAGTTCAGTTGAAATTGAAGATCACCCTTAGCTTTGATTCAAAGTACATTTGACATGCATCTGGAACGACCCTAATAAAAAACGGTTCATCAAAATGAATGATCTAATGAAGTGTGGAACGCATTGGTTTACCAATTTCCTCCTTTTCTGAAAAACCAATAAATACCTCCGTTCATATTAAAAGGAAGCAGATGTTCGTTACTCCTTAGATCGAAACAGATAGATAGATGAATGCCACTCGCATCCTTGAACAATCATCATCTGCACTCTTGTCTCAAACCCTTAGGGACACAAAGAGGTATATGACATGAGTATTTGTATTTGCTAAGAATAGACTCGAAAGGGATCTTAAAACTACTCACCTTTTGTAGTTTATTGATCCTTTCAACAGACTATTTGAAAAAAAAAAAAACAGACAAACAACCTAAAAGACGGGCAAACCCCTCTATTTCCGTTTCGATCGCTCGCGCCAAGCACGAGGATAACATAAAGGAGTTCGATTTACGACACCATACAGCAGGCATTGCATAGCCATCCGTAAGATATACGAAAATCCCATTATTTCTGTCCTTGTTTGGTTTTCTACAGGATACTTGTTAAATTCGTCAATTTTGTTTGAACTTATTTTCTTCCCTTTTTTTATTAATCCACTTCGATTGTGGCAGGAATTTAATTGAATATACATTTTTCTGACAGATCTATGTGGTGACAGATGAAGGGTCTTTTTTTCTATCCTGAAATCAGGACACTGGAACAACGGTTAACGGCACAAAAAAATAAATGTCAACAACTTGTATTTCGATTTGAAATGTTGAATGGTGGTTGGAAAAGTGTTTACTCGGGGGCAAAAAATGTATGTCATGTCACCGTGTCCTTATCCCTGGCAGAATAACAAACTCTTGTTAGCAAATATGTGTTTTTTTGTTGTTGTCGTTAGATTCAATTGTAATGAGGGATACTTCACATCTGTTGTGCGAAAGCTGACTTTTTCGCACCCTTCATGTTTTGCTAATTTTTAATCATTAAAAACACTTTGACAAGTAACTGCTTGACGTACGAAGACCGTTTGAAGGGGAGAATGTCAAATGAAATGATTTTGAAACCATGTCGAGTCGGGGGTGAACAATATCACGGAAGTGACTTTGACCCTTAGATATGGGATTTTGCTAATGAGATACTATTGAAGGTTTTTTCCTATACTGTTGGAGTATATCTTGATGAAAATGCTGCTATTTGTAATTTAGCGAGAACAATAGTGGCTTATGCTGAATGTATTTCATTTTTTTTTACCTAACTGAGGATAATAAAATAGTGCGATAAAAGTCCTAAAATGAATAAACAACATCCCAAGAGGTGTGATAATGTCTGCAACGCATAAACAGAATGTCAACGCCAGTACTTTTTTGTGAATAAAAATAAAAACTATCAAAACTGCGACATCAAGAGAGAATTCCTTCATCTCTATGAAAAGCAGCCAAAAGCTTATGCAAAGAAAAAGTCCAAGTTTGAAGTACAGTGTAAGAGAGGACAAACAAAGATTATAACTCCAAATTTTAGTTTTGCCTATCAAACATTCTGTAATTATTTTCATAGGCTCAAAGAACAAAATAAATTTAAAAAACTTAAATATTTTTTAAAACAAAGAAAAATGTTGTCGGTATCTGTCAAACTCCTGGTCCGTCATCCTTCGACAAGCGAAGAAGATATTTTTTTGTACAGTAACTTTAGTACGCAAACGGTTTTGCGAATTTTCCCATCCAAATTTATTCGACCTCACACTTGAACATGAACACGCTTACGATCCAATATTTTGCTTGATTAATAGTTTCAATCCAACAGTAATTTTTTGACATTTCAACATTTATAATGACCGTGTTCCGCATTTCAGTTTACAACTGAAAATTGAGGTAAGTTAACGTGGAATGCAAAGTCTTACAGAGTCAAAATATAAATGCCAAACTATTCCAACCCTTTTTTTGTAATTTAATTTTTCACTATATATAGATTTCTATTTTTTTTCTTTATCAGAAAAGTAAAAAAAAAAATTATGGCGTAATTTTACTGAAATCTAAAACATCCTTCAGGACAGGTCGAAGAAAAATCAGCTGTTCCGCTCATATCTGAAGTCCCATGTGTAAATTTTTAACTCGTTACGTCAGTCATTTCCCCTCAAATCTCCCGTGACTAAAATGGTCGATTTACCAATGAGAGCAGTGCACCGACAAAATTAGCTTGAAAAAATTGAATTCCGGAACGCACCCAATGTATGCAATTAGCATCTTTTTGTCTTTGGATGACTAAATGTTTGAATCATCACACCTAACGGTAAAATAAATCACGAAAATTGAAAAAAAAAAATATATAATGTGATTTTGACATTTCAAAGAAAAATTGCTTTGTTCCATGAAAAATATTTATTTCATTTCACACTGATCGATAACTGATCCAAGCTGATCAACACAGCCAGTGTTGACGGGCGTCAAAAGTACCCGAAGATGGGCAAACGTTTTGAAATTTTGAAAGGGATTTTATTTCCTTGCTTAATAGACAGAAGGCTTCCATTTATTTTGTACCGCCAAATGTTGCTTTTTGTTAGAATTGATTAAATCAAAAGTCAAAATAAAAAAAAATCTAACGAGTAATACGTATTATCGAAAGCGGTCTTTATTGTTTAAAATTGAGGTTGATTGAGAATTGAGAGAATGTACTCTTTGCCTCTCAAATGCTTGCAGAAGTCCAGACGCTGAACCCAATTTTCGACAATTTTCAAGCATACATCGGCCGATACTGCTGCAATTTCACGTTCGATATTCGTACGAAGTTCATCAATCGTCGCTGGCTTGTTGGCATAGACCATAGACTTGACGTAGCCCCAAAGGAAATAGTCTGACGGCGTCAAATCGCACGACCTAGGCGGCCAAGCGACTGGACCATTTCGTGAGATAACACGTTCTACAAACTTGGTTTCCAATAAATTGATTGTGGCATTCGCTGTGGCGCCGTCCTGTTGGATCCACATGTCCTCCAAGTCCATATCATCCAATTGGGGCCAAAAATATTCGGTTGTCATTGAACGGTAGCGATTGCCATTCACAGTAACGTGCCGGCCTTGATCATCACGGAAGAAGTACGGTCCAATGACGCCGCCGGCCAATAAACCATACCAAACCGTAATTTTTTTGGGATTGCTGCCTGACCAATACCGCATATTTTGTTTATTGACGAAGCCTTTCAGGCAGAAATGAGCCTCATTGCTGAAGATGATTTTTCGATGAAAATCCGAATCATTTTCAAGTTGTTGCTCAGCCCAATTCACGAACATACGACGCTTCTGGTGGTCAAGCGGCTTCAGTTCTTGCGTCAATTTAATATTGTAAGGATGTAGGCCAACGATGTGTGAGAGACACATTTGGGCTTCTTCAACTGAATCCTCAGCAGCAATATTCTCAACACTACGGGCACTTCTTTGTCTCACTGGCACGGGAACATTTTGTACTGTGCCTGTGGATTCAAATTTGTCCACAAGATGCTCAATTGTTGATCTGCTAGGACGATTATGACGACCATAAATTGGACGTAGCGCTCTTAACGTTGAGGCCACTGACTCCGAATTTCGGTTGTTAATTTTAATAATTTCGACTCGTTGTTGGATCGTATATCTTTCCATCATGAAATGGCAAACCTTACTGAAGAGAAATGTCAAAAGAACGGCAAGAAATATGGCGTCGTTTACTGTCCCTGTCGTTCAACTTTTGTAGCATCCCTGTTGTAAAACCCGATATATTCAAACGTTCGGATGTGTTTCAACGGCTACTAATGAATTAGGGTGTTAGTATTTGTTTCCTATAAGTTTCACATACATTTTAAGAAAACAGATAGTTTCGCAGTCCCCTTTTGGTATTTCAGCATCTGTCAAAACCATCTGATAATTTAATACAGAATTAACTCACCAAATTCGTTGGATTCACTACGAATTAAAATTAACACAAAAACATGTTGACACAAGGTTAATCCCAAAACTAAGATGATATGTCACTGAAAATACAGGGCAGTGCCAATTTCATCATTCTATTATCTAAGGTAATAAATGTCAAAGTATTGATAACTGAAATGCCATCTATAAACATAAGAGGTTGGTAACTTTAGTGGCACATGTTACCCATACCCCTTTTGCTAATCCGTTGAACGCCTTTCGTGATAAAGGTGTCATTTCCGCGACATCAACAGAACAAAGTTTTCTCCACGTTCGTGCATTTTCACAATCCTGGCAATCATCTACGGAATTCTTTATTGGATTACATCTACTTCTTCCTAATGAAATTCATTTCATCAATTAGGCCATTTCACATATCACACTGAAAAAATAGGTCAAACAATATTTCATTCAACCCAAGCCAAGTTTTCCTGTATCTGTTTTCTTCCTATCATCCTGTTTATTATGTGTGCGTTTTTTGTTTATCTAAGCAGGATACCTACCTGCGCTAAAAAAAAATCCAAAATATCTTATTTTATTCACAGTTTCTGTGTGTGCATAATGGCGGAGCATTCCGAAAAATTGGCACGTCCCCAATTAGGCCTTTTTTCTGAACGAAAATTGTTTAAAAGCATTTCATTGGAAATGTTGTTGGTCGTTCTTTTTTGTTTCCAAATATTTGAAGAATTTGATTTAGAGACCGAAATGAAATTAATTCGGTAGTCGTTGCCACGTTGCGTGCATTTTAAGTAGACGATAATCGTTTGATTTGTTATTCGATTCATTGTTATGCATATTTAAACAGAACATGATTGTATAATTTGACGATTACGTGGCGTAGGCTCATTCGAATGAATCAAAGAAGTTTATCCTCTGGGAAAATCTATAGGTACACTCCTCAATATAGGAGTACATCCTTTTTTTTATATCTAAGGAAGAACGAAAACAAAAATTATATTGCCTTAGGTTTTCGATATCATGCCCACAATCGATTTGATTGAAAGGTAAACATCGAAAAGGACACACAAAAAGCAATTACTTGGAAGACGGTTGATAAATAAATGCAACTTCCGGTGATGGTGTCGTTCTGTTGTTTTTTTTTTTTCCTTTATTGCTGTTGTTCACCTTCGTGCCCTCGATGTCTACCTTTGTTTGGTTTTGGATCGATATCGGTCACGCAAACCCACTGCCAATCCTTAAACCGATGATCTCATTGAAGCTGTTTGTACATCTTCTGGATCGGGAAGCGTAGGTTGGGTATATTACTCGTATTTTGTGAGGAAGTGAATTGACACTTAAATAGGACTACCACGCATTAAACTCAATAGGGAATGGGGACTTCTATCTAATGCGAGTATTGGCAGACGATTTCAGTGTGAGGAACACTTTAAGTGTCAACAATTTGCGCATCAGTTTTAAGTGAGCATGCACCACCTCTGGGTATTTGCTTTTAAAGATTCGTATGCATAAATTGAGGGTAATCGAGCAAGGCCAATCTATGGCATGGAAGATTTGCAACAATCTTTATGTTTGTTAACGAATTTTACCGGAGGCTAACAAACGATTACATGGGGCTTCCATCCATATTGGATGCTGCTACTAAGTGTTGTAAGATGTTGTGTGGGGTTAACTGGCACCGCCACTGGGTTGATGTTAATCGATATTTGGTGGCTACCTTTGTGATCTCAAATCAGAGGGAGGATATGAATGAATGAGGAAAGTCACTTTATTTACCTCATTTACCGAGGATAACAAATACATGGTTTTACCTGCTATTCTACCCCAATGTTATTCTCCTGAATACTCTTCCCTAGTAGATGGCAAACAGCATTTTCCAGACTGTCCCTAAAATAGGCGAAACTTTTCTCCCCAAACACCGACCAATTGCATTTACGTTCCTTCCTTCTAAGGTCATAGAAACGCTGATAAACCTTCAGGTTGTGAAATATTTGGAATCAAAAACGTCTTAGTCATCATTAAAACGGTTTGGTAACAACAGGTTTGACGGGCTGATTTTCGCGATGGTTAGTGCGATGAAATGACGCGCGAAAGTTCTGGGTTAGATTCCCAGCCGTAGCAACACACCTAAATGATTTTTCCCTGGCCCTCCTCAATTGTCTCATCTTAAATAGCCGTTCGGATTCGACATAATTTAGGAGGTCCCACCATCGTGCAAAGAAGTACGCACGCACAAATGAATGGTTGTGAGAAAAAATCTAGGCCCTGGGTACTAACGAGACTGTTGCGCCATAAATTCATTTATTTTTTTAACAACAGACCCACTGAGGATTGGATGTCATATCTGACCAAAAAGTGGAACCAACCAATCAACCTTGGTTGCGAAAACAAAATTGTTGCACTTTACATTTCAATGGCCTTTGACAAGGCGATGAACTCTTCTTTTATGAAACTGTCTCGCAAAACGTTCGATGTAAGCCGTTAAGTCGTTTTTGAAGATTCTGCTACTCAACAAGAAAAATGTTGGTATTCTCCGTTTTTGTCTCCGACATTTATTAACTTCAATTTCTTGGACTTCTAATCTAATCCATCCCCACAATGTGTTCTTCTGTCATCAAAAAAGTCGATTTGGTTTCAGTATATAAAGCGTATATGTACCCAAAAACTTAGTTTTAATGGCTACATCTGATCAGGTGCATCAAAAACTTAATTTCACCAACTGGATATAATACAATTGCATGTGAATGAACTGATAGGAGACTCAACCCTAGCGAACTCCATTGTCTCGCTGGAACCTTGTAGTAATATTTTCTGCCTTACACTCTTTTATAGCTATTATAAGGGCCCAGTTATAGCTATCATTTAATAACTTCATTGGAACACAACACATGATAGAATTGAAGTGTCACCTGCATAGCTTCTTATAGGAGTTATTGGAAAATTCCCTTTCAGTTCAGTGGAATGGTAATCATTACTTCATAAAAATAAACGTTGATCAGTGATAAATAAGAATTGATTTTCTGCAAAAACTTTAATTATAAATTTAAATAATTTTATGTTCTAAAATTCCTAAGCTTTGTTTGGACACCAACTTGTCCTACCAACAAATGCTCATACAAAATGACCAGTTGCATGCTGACTTTACAAAAGAGGAGTTCCCTATCGTGTCATGTTGAAAGACTATTTCTGGCCACATTTGACAGCATTGATATGTGTTTTCAATTAGATTTCGATTAACTTCATATCCGTTAAAATTTTAACCACTGTTCCTTGTTTAAAAAATGGCATTCCACAAGGATCCAATTATGCACCGATACTATTCATAATGAATGATATTTTATAGCTGAAACTTAAAACCGCAGCGGCTACATCTTGCATAAACATCTGCAATCGTTCAAAAATGGTGTTCCATAAGGAACCATCTTTTTATATATTCCATTAACAAAGAGAACTGTTACCATTTAAACCACACCCATTGTCCTCTGCGTTAGATATTAGATAACAAATCTAATATCCCCTACGGAGCATAGCATCATAAGCCAACCGAAAATTAAAGTTCCCTTGCCTGATATGGCGTGATGAGCAAAATATCTCAAAAAAAAAAAACATACCTGAGATACCATCACATTATTGACAGCGTGCGTATGCCAGGTAAAGACCAACAAATTCGCAGGATCTACCGAACCGGTGCGGTATCTCTAAATTCTGGTGGAAAGCGAAAACAGGCGTTTCAATGTCAAGATAGTGTTCATATCCCGTGTCGTTCGGTTTGCTTTTGTCTTTCATTTTTTTTTCTGCTGCGTTTTTTGATCATTGAGGTCTCATAAGAATGTTGTCTTTCGTGGCATCCTAACGTCCTCAGGTCGGTGTTTTTTCCCCGAATGATTACGTAGCAATTCTTTGTCGAAAAGAACATAAAAAAAGAAGACATCCACAGTTTAATGCTCTAGTTGATGTGTTTATGCTTCAATCCGGTTATTTCAATATTAAAGTTAGCTACCTGACTTTTGTTTTTATTAAGGCTAACGAGGACCTTGAAACAGAAGATAATAGTGTCATTGCTTCAGTGGAATAATGTCAACATTGATTTAAAAAAAAGGTTAACGCTCTTTTGAGAGGTGCTGTAGGGTAAACATAAAAGGAAGTGCCGGGTGTAATTGGTGTGTGTACAAGGATAAAAGATCAAATTTGATCCTTTCCACATGTGTTCGATGGGGTTTTTATTACGGTTTTCCATTTATGTAAGGGATAGTTAAATATTTTTGGTTTGTAATTTTCACAGTGGGTTGCTTTGTAATTACGGTTGCAAGCAAAACTGAGTTTGAGAAATGCATTGACTTGTTTAAGGACATGACAATTCTAATGATCCTTTAAATTAATTTGTCTTTTCTAGAAGGTAGCAAATTCCATTGTTGTTGGCTGCAACTTTTACACTTTTAAATGACACTTTTAAATCTTGATTTGTTTTGTTTGAGTACAAACAGTTGGTGAAACGAATTTTGCAAATGGTAGGACGGTCATATTAAGAAGATTAAGGTGAATATTAAGGGACACGTAGATAACACTCAAATAAACTATTTTGATTCATATGCCACAAAAACTTGCAGAACATAATTTTGTCGCAACATTCCAATTCCCAACCATTCATTTAAGCGTTTGTTTTTCTTTAACCAATTCCGAACCTCCAATTTTATTGTCACATTCGAACCGCTGAGTTGATATTTTTGATAGTTTATTATACTCAAATACTTTGTCAGAACAGGGCCGTATTTACGAGGGGGTATAGTAACCAGCCCTTCTGTGCTGCCCTTGTACTAATAGGCATAGGTATACTCCACTAACAGGTGGTTAGCTTTCTGAAATCCACCTCATGCTGAAGCAAGGCACTTTTAGTGCCTTATTTTATAAGGGTGTTTTTTTAGAGGTTGGTTTTTCGAATAGAGATAAAACTGACATTTTGCGGTCAAATCGGGCAACTCTACTACCAATTATGTTCAGTTTGGTTTTCCATTTCATCGTGAACAGGTTGACAAATAAACAAAGCTTGCAAATCGTGCAAATTTGTTTCGAAAATGATGGTTCAGTTCGCGAAGTTTCCCGCAAGTTTAGTCTAATTTATGGTCGACATAATCGTCGATCGGAGGAATTAATCCGGTTAACCATGGATCGTTTCAATACTACGTTTACTCTATGTGATAATACGCATCCGCAGAGCCGTCGAACAGTGCGCACCGAAGAAACAATTGCCGCTGTAGAGCAAAGTGTTGAAGAGGACCCGAATGAATCGATTCGCCACCGGGCGCAGTAATTGGAGCTTTGTCCATCAACTTTATGGAAGATTTTGCGCAAATATCTTGGCTTTCGACCTTAGAAGATCCAGCTTGTGCAAAAATTAAAGCCGCTAGACCATGCAATGCGTCGTGATTTTGGTTTATGTGCCGAAAATTAGATTGATCCCGATGCTTATTTTCTTCCAAAAATTTTGTTCAGTAATTAGGCTCATTTTTGGTTGAATGGCTACGTCAACAAGCAAAATTGCCGCATTTGGAGTGAAGAGAATCTACACGAGACACTTCTGACGCCATTTCATCCACAAAAACTGACTATTTGGTGTGCTCTATGGGCTGATGGAGTCATTGGGCCATACTTCTTCCGAAATGATGCTGGAGAGTCCATTACAGTCAATGGAGACCGGTATAGAGCCATGATAACCGACTATTTTGTTTCCGAATTGTATGGAATGAATGTGGATGAGATTCCAACAAGACAGCGCTACATGCCACACAGCGCACGTCACAATCGATTTATTGAAGGAAACATTCGATGAGCGCATAATTTCGTGGAATGGACCAGTCAATTAGTCACAGGTCCACCATTGACACCATTGGATTGTGTTCTTTGGGAATATGTGAAGTAGCTCGACTACGCCAACAAACCAGAAACGTTAGGGGAATTGGAAGCCAACATTCGTGGCGTTTTTGCTGAATTACGGCCCCAAATGCTCGAAAAAGTTGTTGAAAATTGGACCCCTAGATTTGGCTTTATTCAAACCAGCCTTCCCTGATGGACATTAAAACGATTTTCTGTGTTTTGTTTCAATTCGAAGTTCTATACCTCTAAAGAAACACCCTATACATAATTAAACTAAATAAATGCGGGTAGAATAAGGTCAGTTGCGTTATCAACTTTACTTAACGACGTGCAGTACATGTGAACACTAGCAATGACTGATCCACATGTGAGGTTTCTATCTCTCTCAATCCTCAGTAGGCATACCAAACTTCAAAATTTAGCAACCGGATGAATTTTAGAGAGCGCCAGACCAGATGCAATTTTGTATGCCTATACTCACCACACTTAAGTCAAAAATTATCGAATGGCTAACATCTTAACGCACTTGCCACACATGAATGCCTTTATCTATAAAAAAAGCTCTCAAAAAAGGACGAGGCAACTGAACTATAATAGTCGGAAGCAATCGGAAGCTAATGTCAAAATTCTGCGTTAAGTTTTCGTCAGTACTGTCAATTACTCAAGTTGCCCATAATAGACTTTTGGAAGCGATTGTCAGAGTGGAAGTCGTTTTGTCGAAAAAAAATTCGTTGCTTATGAACTTACAAATTTGAATGTAAACAGCTGTTGAAGTAAAATGTCAAATTTTTTTATGAAAGAACAAAAGAAAGAGAAAGAGCGATTGAATTCGCTTTTTTGCAAGTGAGCAAAAGTGAACGAAAACTAAACGACTCGAAGCGAAAAGCTATTATGTTCGTACAATACAATTTGTATGTGTTCGCACAGTTACAGAAGTGGACGTCCGCAACCATCTTCTATTATAGTTCAGCCTTGAGTGCGAACACACGTTTCTTTCATTGCCTTGCTATATTATTCTTTCAGACACACAACCTGTGTTCTGACCCAGAAACCAGCTTTATGATTTCTATCAGGGCCTTATTCACATTGCAACTCGGAAAACGTACGTTTATAGAGTACTTTTTGCAAGCTTGATTCATTTTTAGTTGATCGTCAGGTCCCAGTTTAACCTACCCAGAGAATTTTACGGTCAGGCTGAATTGCTAGCGGTATTAAATCTTAAGAAAACATTTGGCATGCGATAGATTTTGTAGGTAGAAATTCTTCTTAAAAATCAGCCTTTTTAGTTTTGAAGCACATTGTGCGTCTTCGGTAAGTACAGTGCCTTGATTATAGACGGCCATACATTTTTTTTTATTAAATATTACAAGAAGCAGAGGATATATGCTTAATATAAATAAGTAAGGGCAATTCAAAGGTGGATACTTCAGGTTTGTGCTGCCTTCATTTAGAATTGTTAAAACAAATCAGAATCTCAGACTACAGCTTTGAAGGTGAAAGTTCTGGCGGGGGTATAGCTGCTCATGAAGCCAGACTACAGGTAGTTCAAAGAACGGCAAAATGGTTTTTATAAGTAGATATTCGCATCATAAGGGAATCATATTGAATCTACTTCGATCTAAGTGCGATTAGAAATTAAGTTTGTGTTACCTCGACAGGTCACTGTTTTATCGGCAAATTACAAGAGCGAAAAAGCAGGAGGTAATACAGCATAACATCTAGAGGTAAATTCAGCTTAAGATCCAGAAATTTTTTGACAGTCCCAACGATCTGTATGGTTTTTCAAAGCCAGTTGTCGAATTATGTATTTTGTCTACATGATTTTGGAAATAGCAAAATATCCCGAGAAATAGCAAAAGACTTGACACTCAATGTTTGTTAATGCGATGACAAGAAACACTTAAGTTGAAATTTAGACTTAGCTGTCATAATAATTTTTTACAATGCATGCCGTTTTAATGTTAGGCATGCTTAAGAAAATAATCGTGATACTACTTTGTCTTTTTTTAACACTTTCATCTTTTACAAAAATGGTGCCGAAATAACCATAACCAACCAAATTATAAGTCAGTTGTGATAAGTTACAAAATGTGTTGTGGCTTCACTTTTTAGTGGTAATAGACTATTAGTCTACTACAATATAAAATTTGGTTCTTCTATTACACGATCTTTGAAATAAAAATGAAATATCTTGCATTTATGGTCCATAATGGCCCTTCAACAGAGCTTCCTTAATATTTAACAAAATTTAACGCCGATTCTTAAGCTTCTGATGACAGTCTCGAACCCAATCTTTCGCCAATCTTTCGTAGTGAAACAAAAGCTTAAATGTTTTCACATTCAGAATTTGAACCAGGAAAACCGCGATTTTTAGTCCAACGCGTTAACCACAAGACCACTGTTGCATCCAATGAAAAAAAAACCAGCAGGGATCAATGCAATGCCTCAAGATGGAAGACAAAGCCTTGATATCCCCAAATTTATTTACATGACTACATGTTTTTTATCATTACGGCGTTATGTCAAACATTTTAATTAAATCTCTACCAAAATAAAGGTGAAATTTTTGAAATTGCAGAATTTTTTAATAAATTTTAACATTTTCGTAGAATGCCGTGAAATGTTGGTGGTTGTGTTTTTACTTTTCTGTTTAATATAACTTGACAGTTCCATCTATCAATCAATCTTCGATAAATATTTGCTACTATCGAAACGATCGACTACGAAAATGGCAAACTTCCGCTCACAAGTGTCATAAAAGCTCTTTAGAAATCATAGCTTTGTTAGATTGAGATTTTGGACTTTTTCGAAGCAATCTAACAGCTTAGTAAAAATTTAGTTCTACGCAAAGACAAAACAATACCTTAGGGATTTATATTCCAACTAAATCGATATGAAACTAAGATGATGGACGGTACGAACTTCGAATTTAGTTTTATTCGAGAACTTACATAATTATACGAATATTTATTTATTTATTATGAATACATGCTTCAGGACAACCATTTCCAGACGGCTTGAATGGAAGTCGGATTCGATCGAAACGAATAACGCAATTCACATCTACACGGATGGGTCTAAAACAGAATCAGGAGTGGGTGGAGGTGCTTTTCCCGAGATACTTAACCTTGGAAGGCGAAACGATGCCCTTGCGTCCATTGTAGCGTTTTCCAGGCGTTGTCCTGGCTGAAATGGAATTTAATATCCGCGATGCATGCTAGTATTTTCAGTGACAGTCAAGAAGTAATCAAATCCCTGAAAGCATTCTCGTTCAATTCGAAATCAGCCTACGAATGCCGACTGTCTCTTAACGAGGTGGCGGAGTATTTTACCATTCACGTCTTTTGGGTGCTAGGTCACAGAGATATACCAAGGAATTGCAAGGCAGATGATCTTGCCAGATAGGTCACAACCCTCGATATTCTACCGCCAGCAGACATGATAGGTATGACCATTGCTACATGTAATTTACAGATAAAACTGGATGCGATCAAGAAAGCAAACCGCAGATGGGTAAACCGTAAACGGCATGCAACGTGTCAAATATCCAGGCAACTCTGGCCTTAATTAACTAGAAACGCTCCATCTGCTTGACAATGCTGGACAGATAAAATATCAGCAGCATTAACAGTGTCCTTACAGTCCGATAGGCCTATACGCAAGAAGACAAGGCCTCTTCAGCAATGACTTCAACAGAAGCTGCTTAGACGAAGAAGAAGAGGAAAGTATTACTCACCTTCTATGCTGTTGTCCTGCTCTCTCAGTAAAAAGGAAACTTCATCTGGGAGAGTACTCCTTCGACAATCTAGGTGAGCTGGCTAACATCAATGTCAGAAACCTCCTTCGCTACATAGTTAGCTCTTAATGGTTCAATTAGGCGAACGAATATGGAAAAAATGGCATATCCACGTGGTACCACAACGGACCTTTATGGTCTAAGTGTGCACGCGCATCGCGTGCAGCCAATACTCCCTAACCTAAACTATGAATACATGCATTATAAACAGAACGCTTACAACGAATCTGAAACTAGACAGGGAGAACCAGCCATCTATCGATGAACCCATTGCTAGGTTCATAACCTACCCAAAAAGTATGACTTCGAAATGCCAAAATTCCTTGACGACAGTTCAAAGGCGAAATGGTTACTTTGTTAAGAATCCATTATCCTATAAATTCATTAACTAGACATCCTTTTACCTTTTAATTTCCTACTCAATATCTGCAAAGTATTTTTTTTAATGAATGACAGTTTGTGTCTTACTTTTTGTCACTTTTTTAGGGGAGTCCACATTTTTGTCGATTGCCACCCCATTTAGTATTCACCTCAGACTTTGTTCAACGTAATTACTTATAATTTCGCTCCACAAAAAAAAAAAAAAAAAACGAACACATAACACTCCATCTCTCACCAGAGCGATTGAGGCCACCCCTTCAATTTACACTTGATAATCGCTTTCCCATGTTGCAGCAGCAGCGGCGGCGGCGGCGGCGGCAATCAATAAATATTTTAACACAATTATGCAATTAATAAATACATTTGTTGGATAATGGCTTTTCCCGAACGTGCATTTCATCGATCCACTCGTTAATTGCTCGTAATGGAATTTTGTCCAAGCGGTTCCATCGCTCCTCCCCGGGTTAGTGCTGTGAAGAAAATACCATCCAACCAAATATGAGCCAGCAAGTCATCTGCATTTTTGAGATATTATTCCATATCAGCACAAGTAGTTTCTTGCCACAGAACAGAAAGATTCCGTCCAGCCTCCATACAGTTCGTGATCCTATTCCATGCGCTTGCAATTTGTTGCTCCTCATCCTTCTGTTCGGTCGCCCCCTTGAAAAGGGTAAGAAAACACGAGTTTGCCATATGCACACCACACGCATAAGGAGATACCAGCACATAGTTGCTCAAGCCAAGTTGCAAGTTGCTAAATGGGGGCCTTACAAGTGGTCGCCATCCTCCGCTTCAGTGCGCGGAGATATAAAATATCTCTTAGCCAACGCAAGATGGCCAAATATGGAAGCAGGACGTACAATGAGTGTGTGTTTGGTTGTTGTTTGGCCGCAATATCGACCAGCACAATCCGATAGAGACTAATGAACTCTATACAGCGAAAGATAGAAAGGGCGATGCACACATTTTTGAAAGTCCTTGAAAGCCTAAAATGTTTCTTAAGTAATGCCAGTGTCTTGATGATGGCATAGAGCGCAAACAAGAAAGTGCATGGTCCATGCTCCGCCGCATAACTGCGTACATATTTGGACAGCGACAATAAAGTCACTGGTGAGAGTGACAAACTGGCAGAAGAGAGATATGACTTCTCCATCACAGCAGTGATCGATACTTGACAGCGTGTGCTTATTTTTTTTTTTGATTGTTTGTGAGCCGGTTAAGGACTCAAGTCAAGTGATAATTCAGTTGTTGCTCCTTAGAATTTCAAATTACCCCACTCTCTATCTATCCGTCTATCCCTTTCTGTCAGCAATTAATCTCGTTTGTGTGACAGTTAAATCTGACATTTACCCTATTTGAGGTTAGAGGCACAAAATGGGGCAACGCATTCATGTCAAGTGTCATCCATATGACAAATTTCATTTAAAACGATGTGCATGTGGAGCATTTTCGAAAGGGCATAAGTTGATTTATTTAATTAGTTTATTGGAATTTCGATGACCCGCAACCGCAGAAGTTAATTAAGTTATCTTTCTGTAGAGAATGATGGAACAAAATAAATAAATTCCATCGGATTAATGAAAGAGAAATAATTATATTAAAAGAAGGAGGCGTTGGACGTCATGTTAGTGTAAACCGTCAAAATGGTGGTATTTTATTGCAGATGCATGATAGAGAACAGAACCGGGGATTAATATTAATTGCATCATTCGACACATTTGTTGGTATTTTTGTGTGGGGGACATGAACAGTGGGTTCTGTAGGTATTTTAATGGGATTTTCAAATGGCTACGGGCGGGTATTGTTTTACAAGAAAATATTATCGAGTCACTAAGCAGCACTCATAGAGAGAGCTTTTTTTTTTGTTTAGTGCGTTTTTTTAAAGTAATAAAGTTACTAAAGTGATTTGGAAACATTCGACAGGGTCAATATTTCACTGTGAAGAAATCCAGATGTTGTAAGTTGCTGGTGAACGTTGTTTCAGGAGAACTAATTGATTCATAAGAAACGTGAGGTATATAGTGCATTTGGTGAATTACCGAAGTAAGGAGCAAAATGACAAGTACTACTGTCAAATTATTGATACAATATGCTTCTTATAGTCGAAATGCGTAATTTCAGCGAAATTCGTAATTTCAACCGAAATGCGATGCTTTCCGCCATAAATTTCACATTCCGAAATTCGGAAATCCGCTGAAATGCTATCTTAAATGAGGTTCAACCGGATTATGTCAAATCAAACATACTTGTTTCAACTATAAAAAACATTTTTTCTCCTATAAATGTCAAATTGCTCAGTCAATGTTTGTTTCTGTCAAATCTCTCAAATTTCACGAAATAATTCAAAATGTTTTTAATTAATGAACATTCGTAGGATGTTCTCTTGATTTTTCCAAATAGCTTCTGCAAATGTCATTGGTAGCACGGCCTTTTCTGCGAGTTTTAAAAAGTGAAGTGTTGGGATACTTATAGTCGTGCTGATATTTTATGTCCTCGGAATAATTACACATGAAAATGTTGAATATGGGTCAGGTTTGCACTACACATGAAATTGTTGAACAAGGGCAGGTTTGCACTGTACACGTTTTGCCAGGTATTTGCTTTCTTGACCCCATACAAAAAAAACGTTTAGTACCCAAGGCCGCCTAGCTTTTTCTGAAAAACATTAATATCTTCTATTTTAAGCTTGATCCGAACGGTTTAGTTGAGTTAAGCTTTTCTTGGCAGTTGATAATTTAAGTGAAAGAAATATGTTTGACAGTTGGAATGGGCTTCTTTTTTTGTTGGAACACTATTTT
This sequence comes from Rhingia rostrata, assembly GCA_949824845.1. Classification (NCBI taxonomy): domain Eukaryota; kingdom Metazoa; phylum Arthropoda; class Insecta; order Diptera; family Syrphidae; genus Rhingia; species Rhingia rostrata. Next base: position 20,630,835 of record OX463757.1, read on the forward strand.
CAAATGTTGAATTTCGTTAATGAAATGACGAGTTTCGGTTTGGTGGAAACGAACTATACCTCGGTTATAGGTTTTTTTTGATAACCATCTGTATGTAACGGGTGATTTTGTAAGAGAAAAGTTTTCATGTTGGCGTCCACACGTCATCTGTCAAAGTGAAAAGTTTTCTGCCATTTAATCATGGAAAGACTTACAACCGAGCAACGATTGCAAATTATTGACATTTATTATCAAAATTTGTGCTCTGTGAAATATGTACACAGTTTGTTACGACCATATTATGGTTGTCATAATCGAACAGGTGAATCAACAATTCGTGCTGTTAAGACCAAATTTTGCACCAAATTTACTTTGTTGGACATTAAACCATCGACTCGCATGCGTACAGTGCGTACCGAAGAGAATATTGCAATCGTAGCGTCCAATGTTAATGAAAGTCGTGAAATGTCAATTCATCGCCATTCTCAGCAATTGGGCATGTGTGGGTTTGAAAGCCTATAAAATTCAACATATATGCAACAATTGAAGCCGAATGATCTACCACAACGTCTATATTTTGGTGAATGGGCCTTAGAACAGCTTTATGAAAGTCCGGTGTTTTAACGCAAAATTGGGTTTAGCGATGAGGCAATGAGCCTCAACGGATACGTAAGTAAGCAAAACTGTCGCATCTGCAGTGATAAATTGTGTCCAGCGATGAGGCAATGAGCCTCAACGAATATGTAAGTAAGCAAAACTATCGTATCTGGGGTGATGAACAGCCACATGCCATACAAGAGTTACCAATGCATCTCAAAAAAACTTCAGTTTGGTGTGGTTTATGGGCTGATGGCATCATCGGTTCATTTTACTTCAAAGACGACCGTGGAAGAAACGTTACCGTCAACGGCGAACGATATTGAGCCAAGATACGCGACTTTTTTTTGCCCCAGTTGGCTGCGTTGAACTTGGTTGACATGTGGTTTCATCAAGACGGTGCAACATGCCATACAAGTTGTGAAACAATGGACATGTTGAAGGATGAATTTGGTGAGCAGCTTATCTCTCGAAATGGCCCTACAAGTTGGCCGACAAGATCATGCGATTTAACGCCTCTTGATTATTTCTTGTGGGGTTATGTAAAGTCGTTAGTCTATGTGGGCAAGCCGAACACGATTGAAGCCTTACAGGAGCCACGCGTAATTCGTGGAATACAACCGAAATGCTCGAAAAAGTGACGCAAAATTGGACCTTCCGAATGGACCATTTGAAACTGAGCCGCGGACAAAATTCACATGAAGTTGTCCTTAAAACGAAATGGCAAAGGCCTATTTATCGATTACAATATTTTCGAATATTTGATGCAAATTTGAGTGTTTTATTCGATTTTTAAAAAAACAACACTTAAAAAATCACCCGTTATATCTCGTACGACGGCGGCACCTCCTGTTTTATTCCGAAACCGAGCGGCTATGTTGAGATTAGCTTTTGTTGATAATGATGCTACTCGGATGATATGTCAGACCATCGCAAGAAGAGGGACAGTGAAAAGAAATTTAAGATGTTATCTGGAAATCGAGCAAAAAACATTGTGCCACGGAGCCACTACTGTCAGCAGGTGAAGATTTTGTTTTGATAATTCGTACGTCAGATATTCTATTGGACTTGTAGATATCAAAAGATGTGTTTGCTCCAACAACGTTCTACCAAAGAGTATAGGACTACATAAAATACGCATCACAGCTAAAAAAATTGTAGCCGTTTCTGACGCGGACGGTAAGTGCGAAGGGGAAATTCGGTAGATCGTATGAGTCGGCAAGGCTGCTATTTGATGCTGGGGTAGCAATGGGAAGACTGGGGTATCAATATTAGTACCCCACATAGAAAATATTCGTTGTATGAGATGCGCACAAAATGTCGTCTGCGAAGCCGTCGTAACTAAACAAATTTCTAAATCTGAAATGTGTGATGAAGGTTTCGTATAAATTTTGGTATGCTATTGAAAACCGTTTAAAGCTGTGTTTTAAACCTTTGACACACTGGTGGTATCGGTACTATAATATACAGATGTACTATCTATGCGTCATGAAATACCACGCTAATGCCAAGCGAGCAGCATGATATCTGCTTGGATTGACACTAGCATTTTCACCGTGGTATACATAGAATTCTACGGATCGCAGCGCCATTCTTGCTAAGTGGTACGTTGAAGAACTAAATTATGTATTGCCATTTCTAAGCTCATACTACATGAAGTTTGTGTCAGCACCCAAGGTATTGCCTATACAATGGTACCAATGGTATTTATACCACCAGTGTGTCAAAAGTATTAAGGTATGCGATTGATATAGGTTATGTATAAACAATTTCACAGCTAACTTTGCCAAAATTAGTGAATGTGTGCCCAATATTTGACATTTCTCGACCCATTTAATTAACAAAATCTATAACAAGTGTCATTACCTCCGTTTTGGTATTCCGAATTGAAAAAACCTTCACGTCTTTTTAATGTTACACAAACTAACCTTCTGTTCAATAATGTACACGTGTACCATCATTTTTATTCCCCTCACACCTTGGTGCTTAAAATTTGCAATAAAAATTTACAGGAAAACCCCCAAAAACTAAACCTATAAAAATACTCCTCACTGTGGCCAATGCAGCCAAACAACAAGAGAAAATTTCACTCTCTTGCGTACAACTGATTACAAATAAAGAAGAAAATGTATGAGTACTTGTATTTTGTATAATGCAACCCCATTAAAATGGTCTTCAAAATGTAATCACACGTCCAAATCAATTTAATCATCTCCGTTGTGCTTGTGACGAAATTTCTCTTTTGCCACTCGAAAAGTGGTATAATATCGCAGAAAATACATTACCGCCGCCGGTGATGGCACTGCATACTGGCTGTACTGGCGCTGTGAAGTGTAATGTTGGTGAGCCAGCAAGTACAGAGTAATTAACAAGCCCCCAACCGGTAGCTGAGTATAACCATAACTTTATAAACTACAGTCCCTGCTGTCACTGTCAGTTTTGCGAAATGCTAAGTTCATCAACTCTTGTCAAGTATACGCGCGACAATGAGCTCAGCCAGCGTCAAGTTCACGGTGCGGTGGCTTTGCTCATCTCTCATCGCCGCCGCGCGGCGTCAGAGTTTAAAAATACATTTAATTTTTATTACTATAAGGCTTATGGAGATTTTTGTTGGTTAAGTTGAAAGAATAATTAATTTACTCCTTTTCCTGTTGTTTTGCACACAAAGATTACTCGAGATGGGCACAACAACAATAGTAGTAATTACCTTGTGCGGCGTTTGATGCCACGACCTTCTTTTGCCTTGACGGTTCTGTTGGAGTTGGAGCTGGTGATGGAGCTGCTGTTGGTGTTGAAGCTGTTGGTGATGTTGTTGTTGTTGATGGTGATGCTGGTGCATTGATAATTGCTGTTGGGTACAGCCGCTTATAATTGACGAGTTTTCATAGATCTCCGACGATGATATCGAACTGTTGAGTGTCGCCGTTGATGCGCCTAAGGATGGACAAGGCGACGAGGCGGGCGATGGTGAAAAGCAACCCGAGTCATATGAGTTGATTATACGCAAACGATTTCCTGGACAGATGCCCTGCAATTATATAAACAAAAGAAGGGAGATGTTATCGGAGATGGTAGTAAAAAAATAGAAAATGACAAAAACTACCAAGAGTTGTATAGCTTTAGGAAGTAATATGAAGTGAAAGGGTTGTAGTAACCCTATCCCAATGATAACCCCACCAATAAAAGAAAAATTCATTTCAACTTTCTTTTTACACAAAAAGTTATCGAAAGAGTGCAACAAAATTATCGAAAGTGTTTAAAGTGTCAGAATGTACGTTTTGACCAAGAAAGGTTAAGGAGGTGGTCAATAGAGAGCAAATCAATAAAACGATAATGTAGTAAAAATTAATCGAACGAGATATAATAAGTGTGCAATCCGCAGTATGGATTATTCTTTCTTTTGGAGAGATATTGCTCTTTTCTCATAATAAAACCGCCAATAAATGCAATTTTTGCGGGGTTAATATTGTTAAAGGGGCAATATAACCACAGAAGATTTTTTGGATATCCACGGCACGAATGCATCCACAATTTCTGACTTAAAGTAAGAAAAATAATGAATATGTAATAAAAATATTGACATGTCAATATGTCACCGCAAGTTGAATGGAGAATACAATTCTTAAATCAAAAGGGCATATGCACCTGATAGGCATCACAAGTCAACAGCGCCCAAACTAAAGGGATAAAATATATTATTCACCAGCCTAGATACATTTACTGTATTACGCCAAAGAACGACCAGGTCGTCAATACTGTTTTTATGTTTGGAGTTCGCCCCGGACCTGTACTAACTAGACTGAACAAATGTGGTTCGACAGCTCCAGCCTATCTCTCATATGCACAGTTCGTCGTCTAGTATTTTTGAATTCGCTCTGTGGAGATTGTGGAAATCGTTTGTTTGCTGTCAGTCAAGTCAATTGCTGTTGGCTTCGATGAAATTCTCCCAGTCATTTTATTTTTTGGAAAGATCAGATGGATATATTTCCCCTTTACCAATAATAACCACGCCAATTAATGCAAATCCACAAGTTTTCTATTTGCAAACAAAGAGTTATCGAACGATTACAGTAATCTCATCGAAAGAGTTCTGAAAGTATGTTTGGATGAAGAAAGTTTGATTCGATCTTATAGAGTAATGACTTTACAAATGTAGATGTATTTCACGCCATATTCAAACTTAAAGTGATAAGTTTTGCGACATTATAGGAAAACTAGTTGCCTGAACATGCTCTGCCTTTGATGCGCTCCAAAGGTAAAGAATTCTTTGCTTGTTACCATACTTTGCCTTTTCAACACAATTTTTAGAACAAACGATTGAGCCTTTGATGCGTTCCAAAGGTAAGGAATTCTTTGCTAGTGAATGTTGATAGCTTACTATCTGTCACTTATTATAGAAAGAAATAATGATAGTATGCTATAAAATGTAGGGTGGGCATTTCCATTGCTTACTATCTCAAACAATCTTACAATGTAAAACAGAAACTACAGCCCATAAAATAATATCCATAGATAGCAATGAACTTAGCAAATCTTTCTTTCGTAGAATACTATTTGAAGTCTCCATAAGCAATTTTCATAGAACGCCACATTGCATTCTATGAAATATTGCTCGTGGAGACCCCGGGTAAGGAACGTTGTTAATATACCAGCCTTTCTCATCAAACACGATCTCAATCTTGTCTGGCTTTCATTCACCATTTACCCAATTTTCATGAATTCATCCACCATTCATACTCGAACATCTACGAAGCCCATCCTTCCCAAACTACATTTATGCTGGCATGTTTCTTAGGCTGTGTGTCAATTGCGTTAAAATTTTAGCCAGTGGATAATTTTCGACATTAGTATGCTGAATAGAGACTTCAAAATTTTAACCTGCTCAACAGTTCTCTAAAATTTATCCAGTGGGTATTTTTTGATATTTGATATACCAACTGAGGGGTGACAGAGTTTGAAAGCACCTGCAGAAATGTCAAAAATTAGCCAGTGGATAAAGTTTAACCCCCATTTTAACGCAATTGACACACGGCCTTAGGAAAAAATCGAACGACGTTCCTACACAGTACGCAAACGTCTTCCGGATGAATGATGAAAAATTTTCCCGATTTACTGCCATCACCGACTCTTTTTCGTTGGAACGGATTTTGGATTTTGTTTTTTGGCAGCTTGCGCAATCTAGAGCAGATTTTGTGGATTGTGGGCTCAATTAAACTATCTCCCTCACGTGCGTGGTCTTTTTTTTGAGGAAAACAATGAGAATTTTATATGGTTCATGAGACTTTTCCATCACACGTGCGTTGTTCCTTTCATTAACACGTCAAAATCGCTCGGAGGAAAACAATGTCAAAACAATTATATGGCGAGAGTGCTGTTTTATGTGGTTATTGCATTAAAATCATAAAAATATAAGTTGTTCACTGTGAAACACAGTTGATTAGCTTATAAAAAATACAAAGTGTTTGTGGTAAATCATAAAATTAATATGAAAAGAGTGGAATTCATGACCAGTATCATTGCAAAGTGTGAATGTAAATGCAATTTCAATGAGAACAAAAAGAATTCTGTGCTAAAGTTTGTGTCAAAGTTTGTTTTCTTGCAGATGATGTCAAATTGCCATTTGACAGTTTGACACTGACGTTTTCCTGAAGAATTCTATCGTTGTTGTTGAGAGTTTAATTATGAATAACCGCGCTAAAACATTTGTCACCCTTCCTTATATTCACATATATCCGCAAACGTTTCTACCTCACATATCGGCCATCACCAACTCTTGTCTTGTGCAGAGTGAATAATCCACCGATGAAGCGTGTTATGAGAAGTTTCGTTGGATCGTTGCTTCGTTTTAGGACAACGGTTTGACATAAAATGTTGATGAGTTCAATAAAAGTCTGTTATTTTTAATCCGACAAGCCATTTTTGAGGTATGGCTGTGTAATCAGTTTAAAATAACGAAAATTGCTCTCCCTTAATGAAATAATGAATTTCGACATACATTTTTTTTTGGGAGTTATCGATGTCATAATTGGATTATAAATCAGCATTTGGTCTGTGCGTTTTCTGGCACTAAATATGCAAGAAGAACATAAATGCTACTTGAACAAAATGACAGCTTCACACGATAGAATGATAATATTTGTATTACCAGCACAAAACACTGTTTCTATAGTGTAGTAATGTGATTTTTCAAAACAGGTACATTTTGTAGTTATAGTGCATTTTTATCTAATATGAACTGTCAAGTAGTTTTTCTGATTAACCACTTGTTATAGCAACTTTTATGCAAAGCATCACCACTAAAATTGTTTGTTGTAAGCTTCGCTCAACCTATCATTTTCAAATTTTACGTTTATTTTTACATTTATAATTTAACCTTCAATTGTATGTATTCCACTCAACTTTATTTTAACTACACTTTACCGTTTATAGTCAGAAAAGTTAGCAAATCCATTTCCGACATCTTTTTACTGCTATAAAGAATAACTTTACGACGACCCAACTTTCCATGCAAACTCTCAACAATAATTCTAAAATTGTTTCCAATTCACAAAAGTAAGCGAACAAAAAGAAAAACTTCAAATTAATGACTTTCAGGTCATTTGCATAAAAAAATCATTTCATTCAACTTTCTCCTCCCTTTTTGGCAAATAGCTGACGTAAAAAAAAAAATCATAAGGAAACAACTTTTTATGTCATTTCCCCAAGTGCAAAAGTCATTACGACCAAACGCGTCCTTGCTTTATTACAATTTATCATTTGTGCACTTTTGTGTCCCCCTGCCACCAGCACTATAAAAATTTGATTATTGTAGGAAACGCTGTTTTCCAATCTGAATAAAAATTTATTTCCGTCAACTTTTGTCGTTTGTCGGCTCCGCTTTTACCCCAAAAATGTACTAGATTCTTGATACATTTAATTTGCTGTCAAACCAAGAATAACGAACAGCGTAGGTAAATAAAAAACACAAACAAATTTCCAAATTCCCATTCATGTTTTCATTATAAGAAAGAAAAACATTTTACTGTTATTTTTTTGTGTCAACCGAGCAAGGAGCAACGGCACGCTACGTTGCCTTGTAATAGGTTCAACAATTTTCTACCATGTAAAACATGGATTGTAACGGTACAAACATACAGACAAATTTCCATTGAAGCACAACACAAATACCCGCATTTTGAGGAGCAAAAAGAATAGAAATCCCCCCCTAGAGAGGGAATGAGCATAATGTGAACGTTGTTATCCTTCTCGAGTCGACTGCGCGCCAGGATGTTGTCAACGTAAAACATTACTCAACTCTGTGTAACATTTTCAGTCTTCCTCGAGATGATGATAATAATATTTTAGATTTAAAGCTGTAACACGTGACTTAAGGAATTATACATTCCATGTTTGGGATGCGGTGGATGGAAAGTAGGGTTGGGAATTAAATTGCTCAGAAGGAGTTTCAGTGAAAAAAAAAAAAATAGAAAAGTGAAGAGCACCAGACTCCTGAAGATGTTTTATAGCCATTGTGGAGAAGTACTAGAACATGTGCGTTGTTGGGAGTTTAATTATGAATAACTGTGCTGTGGGTCTGCTTTGGTTTTTTTTTTTAAATGGTTTGGGGCGAATGAGTCCTTGTGGTACTTGTTTGGTTTTTTGTTGTTTACTTTCTTCTCTGTGAGTGGGGACTTTATCGAAAATGGGACAAGTTAAACGAAGTTTTCTCTTTATTTCTTTTAATGAAAATTGAAATTTATGTTCAAGGATTGGGAAGGGTAGGCGCTGAAATGTTGATAGGTTTTATGGAGAAACTTGTTTTTTTTTTCTAAATTTTTCTTTTAATTGAAGACGTTGACTTTTTTTTATATCCAATCGAGGCCATAAAATGGTAATTTATGTCAATTTTGTATGGGTGCCCTTAAAGTTGTTTGAAAAGCAAGCTAAAGAAGATTAAAATGATCGTTTGGATTTTAATGTTATTTTATTTTAAGGGGGGACATTTTTAAGAAAGGAATTGTCATGTGCACTTTCTAAATACGACAGTTAAGACGTTTTTGTTTGTCAATTAGTTGAATTGATTTGGGAAACATTGAGCATTGTGTCCTTTAGAATTAGTTTGGTTATTAAGGCTGTTTTCCTTGCAGCGGTGAAGTATGATCATACATCACTACAGCGCGCCGTGATAGAAGTGAATTTACAGCAAAACCCATTTGAAATATTTAAAATCTTGTCACACAAAACGTGAATGGAAAATTAACGTTGTAAAAATAAATAAATAAAAGAGCAACAAAAGCGCGTGATCGAGGATATAGAGAGGTGCCACTCCAGGAACGATATTCGCAAGTTTTACCAAAGTGTTAAACGTCAAAGCCAAGGATGCAAGGCTCGAAAAGAATCCTGTCGAGATGAACAAGGAAATATCGTAGTTGAGACACAGTCGATGCTGGTGATATGGAAGAACCACTTCCGCAGAACTGTTAAACGGCGATGGCGAACAACATTTCGCTGACAGGCAAAACGAACCATTAAATATTGGCAACAACAGCGAAAACAGACAACCACCCCACCTGAATGAAATGAGGGAAAAAAATATCTAAAATCAAGCTCAATAAGACTGCCGGAAATGGCGGTATTCCCGCTGAGCTTTATAAAGCCGGCCAGAGACGCCGTGGTAAGTAACATCAACCAACTCATAAGCCAAATCTGGTCGGAGGAAAGTATGTCTGAAGAATGAACCTCAGCATCGTTAGCTCGATCCACAAAAGAGGAGACCCTCTAAACTGCGCCAACTACAGAGGCATAAGTCTCCTCAACATTGCATACAAGATCCTATCTGCCGTAATATGTGAACACCTGACACCTTTTACCAACAACCTCATCAGTCATTACCTGTGTGGTTTTAGACCAGGAAAGTCTACAACTGATCAACATTACCTAAAAGATCCTATCTGCCATAATATGTGAACGTCTGACACCGTTTGCCAACAACCTGATTAGCCATTATCTTTGTGGTTTTAGACCAGGAAAGTCTATAACTGATTAAATTTTCACACTTCGGCAGATCCTGGAAAAAACCCAAGAAGTCCAAATCGATACCCACCACCTATTTATCGTTTTCAAATCCTCATACGACAGCATTTATAGAGACAAACTATACAGAGTCATGTCTAGTTTTGGTATACCGCCCAAACTTGTCCGTTTGTGTAGGATGACGATGGAGAATTCTCGCTGCTCCATCAGGGTCGGAAACGACCTCACCGACACATTCGATACCAAAAAAGGATTAAGGCAGGGCGATGCGCTGTCATGTGACTTCTTCAATCTGATTCTTGAGAGGATTATGCAAAACTCACGAGCCAACACCAGAGGCACAATTTTCTAAAAATCGGTGCAACTACAAGCATACGCCGACGATGTTGGCATCATTCGTAGGACCTAAAGTGATGTCATAGCCACGTTTGCTAGTATGGAGAAGGAAGCGGCAAAAATGGGTTTAGCTGTAAATGAGGGTAAGACTAAGTTTATGCTGTCAACATAAAGAACACAACATCGACAACTTGGACAGAACGTCACCATTGATAGATATAAATTTGAGATAGTACGGGACTTTGTCTTTGGCTCCGCTATTAACTCTGACAACAACATCTCGTCAGAAATTAAACGAAGAATTACTCTTGCCAACTGCTGTTTTTTGGGGCTAAGAAGGCAAGTCAGTTGTTAAGCCCTCATTCGAACTGCTAAGGAGATCCTATATAAGACCCTGATCATCCAAGTCCTGCTTTGGTCCTGCGCTGAAGCATGGACCGTCTCAAAAGCGGCTGAAGAAATCCTTGTCGATTTCAGAGGAAAATTCTTCGAAAAATGTCACATTTGCGTTGACGGGCTATGGAGACGAAGATTGAACGAAGAACTATAGGGGCTGTACAGCGACATCCCCCTGGTAAAAAACCTCCGAATTGAATGTTCAAGATGAATAGGACATGTAGAACGAATGGACACCAATACTCTGGCTGGCAGAGTCTTCGATTCCGAGCCAGATGTCGGACGCAGTAGAGGAAGCCCTTAAGTTGCGCGGACAAGTAAAAACCGACCTCAACCAACTTGTATTGTGCAACTGGAGGCAGTTAGCTAAAGACTGGGCCAACTGGAGAGCCATGTTGGTTGAGGCCCAGGTTCACTCCGGACTGTAGCGCCACTTATGTAGGTAAGTAAATAAGTAAAAAATAAATCTAATCATTACGAATAACGTTTAATTTATACGATAACTGCGAACGCTTTTTGAAAGTTATCCAAAGGAAATTTTTATACAAGGTAAATACGATAGGTCTGTAAAACATCAAGTAGAAGCTGCCGATGCATTACATTGTTACAATTTTCGAAATATCAAAGCGACAGGAACAATTTATCGCTGTTACTGGTACATGATTACCAATAAATCTAAGATTAAACACTTTATGTTTTTATCTTAGGTATAAAATAGAATTAACAATCGACTCATCATATATTCAGATTTTTCAACGTATAAACTCTCTCTGTTATCGTACATTTTGACATATTCGAAAGGGTATTTTAACCTTAAAAATTCTTCAAAATTTTGACCGGCACAGCGCACACATTGATTTTTTTTAAACTTAAGAAACGTCAAAGTGACAAAAAAAGTTATTGGTGCAACTTTTATATGATTACCAACAAACTTAAGATGTTAAAAATATAAAATGGTAATTGACAAAGGACTCTTAATATTTTCTCAGTTTTAAACAGATGAACTCGCTTTGTCAAAATTCGCTTTTTTAATCGCTGTACCTATCCGTACTCGAACACATGTTTTGACAGTTCTCGAAAGGAAATTGTAATTCTGTATGACATATGAAATTAAATAGAAAGAGTCATTCAGTTCTTTAAGGCGTTGGTCGAAGACAGGACATCCATTACTGTGTAACAATATTCAGAACGTCAAAGTGATTGGTGAAACTAATTTATTTTCATATTCACCTTTATTTTAGACATAAAGTATATTTGACAAACATATTTTCTCCATTTCAATCAGATAATTTCATTCTGTCATAGTTTTTCCGGTTAGTCAGCTATGGTAAACAAAAACACCTCCTATTGTATAAAACGATTTCACTTCGCAATCGATATTTCACTGCGCACTTAATCATATTCGCAATTTTCACTTTTGCAATCGGCATAATGCAATCCATTGTGTTACCCCGATAATATGCAAAAAAAAAAATTACAAATAGCAAAAAAATAATACCGTAAAAGATATTATAATGCGGGCAGTTTTATGTTATCGAAATCGGATTTTCAAACGGAACGTTTATACAATTTCACGATCGGTGATCGCGGGCCCTACAAAGCCGTGCAGTCAGTCAAACAATCGTCGAAACCACATTAATTACCACAACAACGCCCATTGTGTGTGTGCTGTATGACAGCGTACTTATGCTGTCGCTGACATTTTGTCAAACGGAAGCTAGCAAATATTTTTTTTTTCATTTTTTTTGGAACACAACACCATGCCGGTGGTTTATGGAATACATTACCCCGCTGGACCGTCAGACATCATCAACTGGCAAATAACATTCTTTTGTACTTTGCACCAATAAAACAGACACAAAAAACATACGATCGCGTCTGTCAACTATGGGCGGCTGTAGTAGCAGGCACGGCTATCGCGCCATGCTCGACGATCATTGTGCACGATCCCTCAATAGATTGATGGTGTACTTTAGATATTACCATTTCAATTGTGACAAACAGAAAAAATAAATGGCACCAGTATCGCCAAAGGTTCATGGACGTGATCTTTGTAAAAAAAAAAAAAAAACGGTTTGCCTCTCAGAAAACCAATTTTCATCAATTGAGAGCGCGAATTTTCTGAATGGAAAATGTCTCAGCTATTGCAGTGTGTGTATGACGTGCGAATTGATTAATTTAACCGGAGACATGGAGGCACGCGATATTTTACTGGGCGGACTACCGTACCGCCATCCAGCCAGTTGTTGTATATCTCAGTCTCAATTGACTTTGGGTTAATTGTCTTGATTGAAAGTTTGAGGCAATTTTAATTAGCTGTACGTGTGCTGTGCCGACGATTTTCATCGAAACTAGATCTAGAGTGAATTAATTTGTTTTTATTTTTGAATTAAATGGCGGTTTCGTAATAGACGCATTACGTTGCACTATGGATGTTGAACGCAATGTGGTTTTCATTAAAATTAAATATGCGTCTATGCGAAATGTAGAGCAGAGGGAAATTGGTAATTGAAGCAAAGTTGGTTGGGTATATTTGGAAAATTGCACGCGTGAACTATTTTAGAGTTTACGTTATCATCTTCATTAAGGTGGTTGGATGCTTATGATACGGAACAGTGGGTTAGAATTTAAAATAAAGTTGCATTTGTTATTAAGTCATTTTCTGTTTTTATTTTTCATGTAATTTAGCGCAAACTTGGTAGCACTGAAATGTGTCAAACCTTGATAATTATATATCGCAAAATTTCAATCAGGAACCAATTCACCAACTTCTAAAATTAGATCCAAAAGAAAAATCGAGTTCGAGATTGAGAAAAGTCAGAATGCTTCTCGTCACATATTTTTGACTAATGGAAAGCTTTTGTGTGTGTTTTGACGTATGCTATCCAATTTGGTATGTTTTGACGTTTTTTATTAGTAAAAAAGGTATAAAATTAATTTTGTGAAGTTATCGAAAACTTTGGCAAATAACATCATGCAGTGAATTGCATTCCGAGAATTGTCCAAACTTAAGTACAGACAATCCAGAATTTCTTTCTTTTTTCCCATTGGAAAAAAGCCAGAACAAAACGATGAAGTGGTTTCAAAAACATTTTTCGATAACGAAAAATAATATGAAATATCTGGTGTTTAAAGATTGAAAGCAAGCTCCCTTTATTGGTGTTTGCGAAACATAATAATTCAGATAATAGGTACTGATAACTTCACAAAAAAACTTTCGAAAACAATTGAGAAAAAGCCATAGGACGTGATCAATAAAAACAAGCCAAACGTTGCGGGTTCAAGTCTCAGCTTCGGCAGCATTCTTTTTCTATAAAAATCGTCAGCTTATCCGAGGCCATCTGTGCGATAATATGACACAATATAAATGTATGTCTCCTCCTCTGAGCCACGTAGGTTTATGTTATATGGCTTAACCTGTCTCTCTCTGTTGTATTAATGTCTTGGTCTGTCCCAGCCGATGGCCTCAATCGCCAGTGATGTTATGTGTCTGTAGTTCGGTGCATTCATTTGCAAAGTACTGTGATGTCAATGTCAAAACAAAAATTAAACAAGTCTTGTTCGACTTTATCGAAAAGGCAATAAAAAATGCGCTTCGAATGCTATCGATTGCTTTGCGGACTCTTTTTGATAAAAAAAAAACGAATGAATGCCTTAAATGGCAATCAATAACCTACAAAACAATTGATGTTTGTAGATTTTTCGAAAAATATTATGAGAAGCAGAAAAAAATTAGCGCTATCGATAACTTCGCTGACTAGAAATTGTAAATCTACGAAAGAATTATTGTTGCAATTTGTCGGTAAATATTATCAAGAGCAGAAAAAATCAGAACTTCAGAAGCTATCGATAATTTGGAAGGCCCATTTGTATAAAAAACGAAAAAAGGCCTGGAATCGGTATGAGAAAACTAAGCAACAAGCCTGTCTTAATCGATAAAAATTATATCTGCGATAGCTTACGAAAAATTGAGCGAAGTCGCAATTAAAAAACTACGAAATAAGTATTTTATTTCAAAAACAAACTAGAAAAGGTCGAGAGTTAGCCGCCATAAGAAATATACGAGATATGTTGGGTCGACTTCATCGATAAATATTATCGAAGGGTTTATAACATAAAGTTTTGCTGATTTGTAAATATTATTTTGCTTGCTAAGAAAGATATACAATTCAGACTGGATAAAACGCATCGTAAACCGATGTTAGTCTTTTTTTTGCAAATACTTTATGTGGTTCTGTATTGCTTCCAAGTTGCGTCGTAAAAATTCAGTAGCCGCAGTGACGTTTTTTTTTAAATTACGGTTCTATAGTGCTTCCAAGTTGCGACGTTTAAATTCAGTAGCCGCCAGTGACATACTTTTTTTTTTAAATAAAATTCAAAAGCATTGTCCACGATTCATAAGTGCTTGACAATATTCATTCCAACATAAGAACGCCTTTTTATCTCAATTTAAGATGTCCATCCCAACCCTACATTTCCATGATAATATATTAAGGACAAAATAAATTTCAAGGAAAACCCATCCACTGACCACTTACAATCTCCTTATGACCCTATATCACGACTTATTAAACCGGATGGCAATTTTCTTTTATATACGCCTCAAGGAGCAAATCACCAGTCCCTTCAACTTGTAAAAACGGACTTTCGGCTAGAGTCCTTTCCCTTACACGGATGTCTCTGGGCCATTTCCCTCCCTTCCAACTCATAGAAATCCTCGTAATAAATAAAGGCCCTTACCAACCGAGATAAATTGTAATCACACTATAGTACCATCTTGCATCAACCGAAGTATCCTTCAGACTTGTTGTGTTTTTTTTTTTCTTCTCCCTTTCGAGTGGCACGTCTTTCTGACGGATTTCAGCAAGATTTAAATGGACTTACATTGGTACTTTCTGAGTACAGAAATGAAGAACACAAGTCAAGAGTCTTACGAGTTGTAACCTCGTATAAAAGTCAAACACATACACAAAATTGTATTTATGGTGGAAGTAAAAATCCAATTAATTGTCAGTATGAGAGAAGGCAACAAAAACAAATGATCAACGTAATTAATTTGCTTGCCTCGAGCAACTCTTGTACCTAAGATTGGAAGATGATGGAACACATACCTGTCGACCACGAACCGTACACAGCCACCATCCCTCACAGCCGTCCGAGTCTTGTTCGATGACAGTAAGGATGTCACCCTTTTTGAATGCCAATTCGTCTGGGGTATCAGCTAGATTATCGTAAATAGCTTTCGCGTAGATTTTCTGCAAAAGAAGAGTAAAAATGTTTAGCAAATATTCAGATGCAGGTTTGTGGAATTTAATTATCAGGTTTATGAGAGATTTTTATATTTCAGCAATTTCGTGATGAGCGTATTAATCAAAAGAATTAAAGTGGTAATTTTCAAGTTTTTTTTTTTGATTATACGATGATGTGGTAAGTGATGCCAAATGTCAAGGTTGATGGGGTAGTATTTCAATCATAAAGCGGGTAAAAAATGTATGCAAAGTATTTAGTAACCACCATATTGATAACCTAATTTTTATCATGGAAAAAAATATTGCAAAAATAAGTAAGAAAAAATCCTTATAATAACAAAATGTCCGTCTTATGTGACGAAAAAAGTCAGAAAGACTTCTTCTCATCTCATCCAGTTCAATGGAAATGATAGCAATAATGATAATGAATCGAACAGGTCTATGAATATGTCAATTTGTAGGGGAATTGTAATAAAGAACCAAATAATAAAGTTGAGTGCTAATCAATAGCAAACAAGTTATTAGAATGTTTGATTATTTTTTGTTTATAAAAGTACGGGATAAATAACAATAGGTGACAGGTGATCATAATTATCCCTAGTATCCAGCTGTTGCTGCAAATGTGAATTAAAATATAAATATAAAAATATAAATAAAAATGCCGTTTTGGTCTTCAGAAAACAATTTTTTTAATTTTGCTAGTTCATTAGGTGGCCATTGCTCAGAGAAATGCTAAGCCAAAAGCTGGGGGTTCAACCCAAAGCTTCGGCAGCATTCTTTTTCTACAAAAATCGCCAGCTTATCTGTGCGATAATAAGAGACAATATATATCTATGTCTCCTCCTCTTTGGCACGTAGGTTTTTGTTATATGGTTTTCCTTTAATGTGTCTAACTGTCTCTCTCTCTGTTGTATTAATTTCTTGCTCTGTCCCAGCCGATGGCCTTAGTCGCCAGTGCTGTTATGTGTCTGTAGTTCGTTGCATTCATGTGCGAAGTACTGTGATGTCAATGTCAATTTTGCTAGTTTTTGTTTATTCTAAATTTTTGACAGTTCTGCAAGGGTAACCAAAACATTGGCTTTTTGCTGTGTCAATTGGATTAAATGGGATTTTTTTGCAATTCTATTTTCAATAATTTCCATAAAGAATTGAAACAAAATTACTTTCGTTATTTTGTCTTATATTAACAAATTACGGAGTGAATTTCAGAGAGATCATCAACAAACCCAAAATTATTTATTATTATCAAAATACAAATTTTTGGCGCAACAGGCTCGTTAGTACCCAGGGCCAAGCTTTCTCACAACCATTCATGTGTGCGTGTGTAATTCTTGCACGATGGCGGGACCTCCTGTTTTATGACGACTCCAAACGGCGAATTTGAGATTATCTTTTCTTGACAATTGATACTACTCGGATGAGATGTCAGATCATCACGAGAGGAGGGGCAGTGAAAAATCATTTAAGGTATTGCTACGGCTGTGAATCGAACCCAGAACTTCTGCGCTCCAGCTCAACGCTGACTAACCATCGTGCCACTGAGGCCGTCAATTTATTATTATCATGAAAACAAATATTGTTGCATGATTTGTGTCCATGATTAAGGATATTAATCCAACTTTGTTCAAGTTGAGCCTATTTCGCATATAAAAATATAAAAAACAGCAACACGAATGAAACGATAACATTTTTGTAACCATACATTTTCAAAAACCCAGTTTAGTTTATTTAAAAATAAAAAAAATTGTTCTTTGCTTTTTGTTTTATAATCTAAATGATGTGTTAGTTTCCCACCACATGTGAACACTGCGATTAATCCAAGAGTATGCATTCCATCTCTCTCACTCCTCAATGGTATTCTAAATGTCAAAAATAAGCCACTGGATAAATTTTAGCTTACTATTGAGCAGATCAAATTTTTAAAGTCTCTATTCACCATACTAATGTCAAAATTTATACACTAGCTAAAATTTTAAGGCAATTGACACACGACCTAAAGGTGTCGTTAATAAACTGGGCGCAAAAGAAGGCCGAATTACAAAACTTGGCAATAATTTCTTTTACAATGAGTAATGCAGACGAGTTGTGTTCACAACGAAGAGAGAAGAAAGTAAGCCTACTTTCTGAAACTTGAATTCATTTCTCAAAACAACGTTAGTCTTTGTTTATAATATAAAGCGAAATAAAACGGAATTTTAAAATATGGCGGTTTTTCGCTTAGAAAAGGATATTTTCGTGACTGAACATTACTTTCATTCAGCTGGCGGTTAATAGCTTATGTGAATCTAATTAAGAACTTTATATTCCACGAGTATTTTCAACTGATCTGTCACGTTTGCTGACAAACTTCAACGGATAAGATAAGTAACTTATTTTTGTTTAACTTTCTATAAATTGTTATTTACAATATTCCCCTATATTATAATCTTTGGAAATAAATAAATAAATAGATATCCCATTTAATCCAATTGATACAGCGAAATATCAAGTTTTGTTGTAATCCTGCAGAAATGTCAAAAATTAGCCAGTGGATAAAATTGAAACCCCCTTTGCAATTGGCACAGTGTTGGCCTTGGTGTTTAATGTTTATTAATACGTGGATACATTTTCTGTTTGTATTGGAAGAAGAAATTTCGAAGTAGCGTCACTTATCGTATCTATTTTTGCAGATTTAATCACCAAATAAAGTATTGCTGTCTTTCTTGCCCAATCGTTTCTATAATGTTCATACAAATGGTAGCATTTAAAAATTAGTTGAAGTCAGCGCAGATGTACCACAACGCTCAGTTCTTTGACCGGTCATTTGTAACATTTTAACATACAATTTGCCACATTTGCCAAACTGTGAGGCAGCCATTTTTGTAGATGACATTGCTATGTATTCATCCCATCAATTCAGTCTTAACATTGAGAGAAATTGAGAGGAATTTGAAGGATGTAATGGATATAAAGGGTGATCCATTTCGAGGTTCCCTACTTTTTTAAAGAAAAAAACACAGAAAATTCAAATTTAATGGAGAATGTTTATTATCATTTGAAAGAACATTCTTTGGCATTTATTTTTTGAAGATTATGTCTATCAAATGTTGGCCGTTGCTACGTCGCAGATGGTCCATCCGTTGAGTCCAATTTTCGATCACTCGTTCGAGCATTTCGACTGGTAACTGGCGAATGACACGCAAGATGTTTTCCTCCAAGGCCTGAATCGAAGCGGGTTTGTCGGCATAAGCTTTTGACTTTACATATCCCCACAGGAAAAAGTCTAACGGTGTGATGTCACACGATCTTGGTGGCCAATCGACCGGCCCAAAACGTGAAATTATGTGCTCACCGAAATGTTCTCTCAATAAGTCCATTGATTGATGCGATTTGTGGGAAGTGGCACCGTCTTGCTGAAACCAAATGTCGCCGAGATCATGAGCTTCAATTTCAGGCATCAAATAGTCGGTTATCATGGCACGATAACGGTCGCCATTGACGGTTACGTTCGCACCGGCATAATTTTTAAATAAATATGGACCGATGATTCCACCGGCCCACAAACCACACCGAACCGTTGTTTTTTCTGGATGAAGTGGCAGTTCTTCAATCTCTTCAGGTTGCTCTTCGTCCCAAATGCGGCAATTTTGTTTGTTTACATACCCATTGAGCCAGAAATGGGCCTCATCGCTAAACAAAATTTGCCTCGAAAACGTCGGATCTTCTTGGAACTTTTCAAGAGCCCATAGAGCGAAGCGATGTCGCTTGGGAAGGTCGAGCGGCTTCAGTTGTTGCACAAGCTGTATTTTGTACGCTTTCAATTTAAGATCTTGACGTAAAATGCGCCAAGTCGTTCTATACGTCAGTCCGAGTTGCTGCGAACGGCGCCGAATCGACTCTCTACGGTCTTCGTGTACACTCTCAGCTACGGCCGCTATATTTTCTTCACAGCGTGCTGGACGTGGTCTATTCGGTCGAATATTATCCAATAATGAATGCTGGGTCTCAAAATGGGTGATGGTGTTGCGAATAGTACGCTCAGTAGGCCGATTATGTTGACCATAAGTTGAGCGAAGTGCACGAAACACATTCCTCACAGAACGTGAATTTTCATAATAAAGTTGAACAATTTGTAAACGTTGTTCACGCGTAAGTCTTTCCATTATGAAATGCCAAACAATACTAAACAAAAATAACATGACAGCATGACACGACTCACACGTGATCTGTCAAAAAAGGCTATTGAAAAAAGTATCTCTACTTGGATCACCCGTTACTAGAATAATACTAAAGCAGGTGGGAAATTAAACTCAACGAAGGTAAAAATGTAACCGCTTTTTCACGACAAAAAGAAAAGCTAGAGCTCTTCCCAGCAGCCGAATCCAGTTAAATCGAAATAATATTTATTGGGAGCCTTCGGCTAGGTACATGTGTATTTATTTGTGTTCTAAATTAACATTAAGAGACTAAGTAAGCAACACACTTAACTAAATCAGCATTGAAATAAAAATGATGATGATGATGAGTGTTTCATTGAGCGCTTCCTATCTTTACATTTAAATAAAACAAAGTGTGTGTATATATGTATCAAGCCTATCGATGCCATTATGTATGAAATGTCACATCGTTCAAATGTCCGCTGCGGTCTCTCTGGGTGGCACACATCCTAAATGTAAAATTTTCCATGCCGCTGGTGCATAAATCAGGATAAATTTGACCTAAATTTGTGGCCTACGACTTCAGAAAACCCCACAAAAAAAAGCCATAGCACATCACCCCCCCGTGAGATGACCATGCCATCGTGACCTGTGCGACACGTAGCGCCTTCTTGTTGAAACCACATGTCGATGGTGTCTATATCATCCAATTCAGGTAAAAAAATTGGTAATCATCGACGTATAGGATTTACGCCGTTACAGGTGAAAGCCTGGCCAACGTCGTTTTCAAAGAAATATGGAACGATGATGCGGCCAACCCTAAGCTTTTTCTGGATGTGTTGGACGCTATCTCATGTGGATTGGTATCGTCCCGAATTCGAAAATTCTGTTTGTTGACGTACTCATTCATGCATGTCAGTTAAGATGGGTTTTCGATGAAACTGTTCCAGAAGCCATTCATCCAATACACGTTGTTTTCTATAGTCGTTTACATTTACCTACTGAGTCAGTTGAATTTTGTATGGGTGCAGGCTCAAAAGGCGAATTTTCTTCTCTCTCCAACTACCGACCAATTGCACTTACGGCCCTTCTTTTTAAGGCCATAAAGACTCTTATAAATCTTCGGGTTATGAAATATCTCGAAACACGAAAACTTCTTAATGACCGGCAGCATGGTTTTCGCAGCAGCAGGTCAACGGTTGATTTCATGACATTTCTCTCCGAAAAGTGGAACCAATCAATCCGCCATAGTGAAGAAAGTAAGAATGTTGCACTTGATATTTCAAAAGCATTTGACAGGGTTTGGCATCAACCTCTTTATCGAAACTGCGGGCATTTGGAATCGATGAAAAAGGTCTTCTATGGTTTAGAAATTATCTTTCGAAACCTTCAATTCAAGTTGTTTTTTAAACGCTGGTGTCCCTCAAGGCTCAGTTTTGTCTCCGACTCCCTTTCTCATTTTTATCAATGATCTCCTGTCTGTAACTTCTAATCCAATTCATTCCTTCGCTTATTCTGGTACTCTCCGCTTCTCATATTCGTTTTCAGGTCCACGTCCCCCATCTTCGAACGTGGAATCATAAACGACAACATATGTAAAGCTAATTGAATTCCGACCTTGACAGCACCATCAAATGGGGTAAATCCAACAGAGTAGAATTCAATGCTTCCAAAACTAAATGCTGTCTTCTGTCATTAAAGCGAAACCTAAATCTAGAGCCATTATCCATGAATGGCACTTACGTCGAAAAAACCGAAAAACTTTCAATGCAAGGTATTTGTGTTAGTAACGACTTACGTTGGAACGACCACATATATCAAGTTGCTAAAAACGCAGCGAAATGTCTAGGGTTCCTTAATCGATGTAAGAAACATTTCATCCCTTCTGATCTGGCCACAATATATAAAGCGTTTATACGATCTAAACTTGAGTTTAACGCCCACATCTGGTCAGGTGCACCAACAACAACATTGAACCTCCTAGATAGGATTCAAACGCGTGCGAAAAAAACTTATAGGAGACATTAGAATATCGAACTCTTTAGTTGCGCTTAAACATCGTCGAAATATCTCCTGCCTTACACTGTTTTATCGCTATTTTAACAACCAATGCTCAAACGAAATAGCCAGCTGCATTCAACCCATTCAACAATTCAGCCGCAATACTCATAACTCTAGGAATGCAAATCAGTTTACCCTCAAGAATATCTTTGAAAGAACGCGGAAATATAGAGATTCGTACATAAACCGAACAACATGAATGTGGAATGCTCTACCAAGCTCTGTTTTTCCTTTTCATCATAACTTTCAAGCATCTAAGCATCTAAAACCAATGTGCATCGGTATCTCTTTTCTTCTTATCACGGATTTCCTTAACGCCCGAACTGTGCTAAAACATATAACCCCTTGAGAGCGCGAAAATTATAAAAAAAATGTAAATTGATTGCTGAATTTAAAAATTCCTTGACAAGAATTACCGATAACCCTTATTATATGTACGAAAAAAAAATCTATCTATCAGATTAATTTTTTCACATCGCATCGCTTTGAGGCGATTTCGTCTTTTTTGTCTCAGATTTGACGCGCAACCTTCTTGTCAGAAGCCGAATACTTTGCACAAAACGACGCAACTGTTCTTCATCGTCAAAGCAAAACTGAATCCAATGTCGTTCCCTGAGGGATTCCACATTACTATCAACAACTCAATACGTTGACTTTAAATTCTCTCCAAACATTTAGAATCGACTTTTCATAAACATACCCTGGCAATAATTATCGTCTTACACAGGCATCTAAAAAATTTCCGTCCATAACCAATTCGTTTTGTTCGCTCATCGTGTAGCAATTTTGTCGGAAGCAAAATACAATTTATCTGCATGAATATTTTGCACACCTATACATCGTGATATCTTTTGCACTTTATCTAACACCGAACAATGGCCTTCAAAAGTCTGGCTTGCCCAGGTATTTTGTTTGTTCTGAATGACTAACGATTTAACCCGAAAACAGGAAGTTATTGTTACTCATTGTTGTGTGTATCTTGTTATCTCCACACCGCCCATTTGTACAATATTGACTTTAACGGTTTACCAATTTGAATTTTCTAATTACAAAAGGCACAGATACTTTCCCAAAAATAAAAGAAAGGGGTTACGGCGTATTGCATACTTTTCTAAGACAAATTTCAAAGGCAAATACAAAGCTGGCAAACATAGTTACGAGGTATATATTTACATTTTTCGAGTGGAAAATAATGGCGCATTCATAATTTTTAGTTTTTGGAACCCCGTTCGGTTGCGGTTATAAAAAATTAGCATCATCGTAAGTAGAATGGAAATGAATGCTAAGTGTGATTTCGTTGAATATAATAAAATTAAAAAAAAAAAATTCCGCAAACTCTGCTATCGATTTGCGTGAAAAGTAGCATCAAAAAAGATTTGGCGAATGTGGTCATCTGGAGTGATCCATTCATTAAACGGAAACCGGTCTGGTTAGGGGGCAGTTCTTTGAAGATTGTGGCTTTTACTTTAAAACACGTTCCAGATACATATACCTACTTGAACCTTATGTGAGTTGAGTAAACAATTAAAAATAACAGAAAAATATACCAGCAAACAATTTGGGGTTTTGCGAGTAAAGTAGATAAAAAGATTCGCAGAATAAGTCTTGTAATGCCCTTTGTTGATCAGCATATAAAAAAGATACAACGATGATGTGTATACTCTCAGCTCAGTGTGAAGTGTAAAGATATGTTTTTTTTCGGGTTTTATTGCGTTTACATGCCCAATGCGAATATAACTACCGACAGTGCTTTGCCCCCCAGTCTATCCGGATTTATGACGATACTCTCATTTAATTGAGGAATGGATAGGCACTCAAGTATCTTACACTCTGTTAATCAGAAAACATTGTTTGGCACTACAGGAAGGAATGTAATTAAACGAGAATTTGGATTATTGATTCTATAATGAGGATCTATTCAGGCCAAAACGTTAAGTAGTGGGTGCTTCAGAAGAATGTGAGAAAAGGGGACGACGCAAAAACATATCTCTTCGAAATGAAAGAGCTCCGATGTTTTTGTGGTTTTATTTCTTGCGGTCAGATTTTTAGTTTGTAAACATAAATACAATCCGGAGGGTTTTAGAAAGTGGGTTCACAAGTTAACCAATAACTTCAAAGCAAATTGCTTTAAGGCACTTAATATACAAACAACTATAAGTGGGTGCTTTCGAGCAGACAATGTTGTCTTACAGAATTCAAATATCATGGTGTTCGTTTGATACGTTATGAAAGTTGGATTGTTTGAGGTGTGGAGAACCCTAGGGTTCTCTGTGTGGGCTAGTGTTATTTTTTGTGTTGTTGGGTAAAAATCGTCTATTGAGTTCTTATGCTAAATGTTTTGAATTATAAACACCAAAGCGCACACCCAATTATTACAGACTTTAGATTTTGTTGGTCTATTGGGCATTAAACGCCCATAGGGACTGAAACGATCGAAAAGCATTTTAAAAGTTTCTACGTTTACCATCTCAGTTGACACACCCAATTCGTGTGCAAAATTTTCGATATTAGTGTCAATGATTTCCCATACAAATTTTGACAGTTTATTTACAACGTGTCGTACGTTAACCATGATGACCTTTCGATGTTGCAGGAATACCCCAATTATAACTGCTTGTAGCTATTCACTATATAAAGGTCGACCGTTAGACCGAAATATTTGACGTTCTCTAAGTTACGTTGATATTTTTATAGGATGTCTGTGTAAAATAAAAGTTAAACCTTTTCTTTCTTACGTAATCGACATATTGGTGTGATAAGTTTCTCGCTCCCACCAGCAAGAATCCCCTGGTTTGATGAGGAATGCCGACAGATGCTCGCAGCAAAGAACGAGACCTAGAAGGCTTAGCTGCAGGTGAAGACGAGAGCTACCGTTGAGCTCTATAGGCAGAGAAGACGGAAAGAACACCAGCTTGATCGAGGATATAGAGAGGTGCCACTCCAGAAACGATGTTCGAAAGTTTTACCAAAGTGTAAAACTTCAAAGCCAAGGATACAAGGCTCGAACAGAATCCTGTCGAGATTAACAAGGAAATATCGTAGTTGAGACACAGTCGATGCTGAGTATATGGAGGAACCACTTCTGCACTCTGTTAAACGGCGATGACGAATAACATTCCGCTGTCAGACAGAGTGAACCATTAAATTTTGGCAACAACAGTGAAAACTCTATAAGGCGGAGATGACTTGGTAAGTAACATCCCTCAACTTATAAGCCAAATCTGGTCGGAAGAAAGTATGTCTGAAGAATGGAACCTCAGCATCGTTTTTCCGATCCACAGACCCTTTAAACTGCTCCAACTAGAGAGGCATAAGTCTTCTCAACATCGCCTACAAGATTATATCTGCCGTCATATGTGAATGCCTGACACCGTTTACCAACAACCTGATCGGCCCCTTTCAGTATGGTTTTAGGCCAGGAAAGTCCACAACAGATCAAATTGTCACACTTCGTCAGATCCTGGAAAAAACCCAAGAGGTCCAAATCGATACCCGACACCTATTCATCGATTTAAAAAACGCATATGACAGTTTTTATTGCCACGAACTATACAGAGCCATAGTTTTCGTATACCATCGAAACTCGTCCGTTTGTGTAGGATGAAGATGGAGAATTCTCGCTGCTCCATCAGGGTCGGAAACGACCTCACCGGCACATTCGATACAAAAAAAGGATTCAGGCAGGGCTGCTGTCATGTTCTTTATCAATTTGATTCTTGAGATGATTGTGAAAAATTCACGAGCCAGCACAAGAGGCACAATTTTCCAAAAATCGGTACAACTACTAGCATACGCCAACGATATTGACATCATTGAGCGTTTGCTAGTATAGAGAAGGAAGCGGCAAAAATGGGGTTATATGCTGTCAACACGAAAGGACACACAACGTCGACGAATTGGACAGAACGTCACCATTGGCAGATATATGACATGGCTGCGCTATTAACGCTGACAACAACATCTCGTCAGAAATTAAACGAAGAATTACTCTTGCCTACCGCTGTTTCTTCGGGCTTAGAAGGCAATTTGGTAG
The DNA here is from genome assembly GCA_949824845.1 of Rhingia rostrata. NCBI lineage: Eukaryota > Metazoa > Arthropoda > Insecta > Diptera > Syrphidae > Rhingia > Rhingia rostrata. The sequence continues at coordinate 20,656,634 of OX463757.1, forward strand.
TAAAGTCCTCACTCGAACTACTAAGGCGATCCTATATAAGACCCTGATTATCCCAGTCCTGCTCTACGGCGCTGAAGCATGGACCGTTTCAAAAGCAGATGAAGAAATCCTTGGTCGATTTGAGAGGAAAATTCGGGCTATGGAGACGAAGATTCAACCAATAACTATACGAGCTGTACAGCACATGCCACTGGTAAAAAAAAATCCGCATTGGACGTTTAAGATGGCTAGGATATGTAGAACGAATGGACACCAATACTCCGGCTCGCAGAGTCTTTGAATCCCAGCCAGACGTCGGACGCAGTAGAGGAAGACCTCGCCTTAAGTGGCGCGCACATGTAGAAACCGACCCCAACCAACTTGGAGCGCGCAACTGGAGGCAGTTAGCTAAGGACCGGGCTAATTGTAGAGGCATATTGGTTGAGGCCCAGGTTCATTCCGGACTTTTGCGAGATTTTGGTAAGTAAGTGATCGACATATGAAACTCAGTACGTTTGTTTATAGAAGCCTTGTGACGTAATCAACCAAAAAATAGGCATAATGTATTTTTGTTTCGAGTCCTTTGACAATTGACATTCACGCACTCTTCCGACCACAATAAAAAAGCCTGAGTCACGTTCTGGCAACGGAGACCAACATCAACGCATAATTTGTCGCAATGCACGCAACGGGTTATATGAGTCAACACAAAACTATTTTGATACAGGTGACGGTTTCCCAAATTCGAAATGAACTGACGATAACTACTAAATATTTCTAAAATGTTGATAAGAAAATACTTTAATGTAAAATCTAAACATTTTCCATTCTTTTACTGATTAGTTTGCCATCTGTTGTCACTTGCCACAAACACTTTTCATCTACTACCACGTAAGAGTAAGAGTAAGAGTGCTTGAGAGCTGCGTCAAAGTGGAAATTAAAAATTAACCCCGGTTACAATAGCTAGTATAAAATTCATAATTGGTACAATAACATTCTCAAATCGTTGCGAATTTGTAAAAAAAATAAAGTAGCACCTCCGTTTTACTTAGAGTAATAAAACACCCTACAAGCTAAAAATATCAAACTTTTACCCTACAAGTTCATATTTTAGCCGATAGCACGATAATACTAAACGAGTAGCACACATGTACACTTATATCGCTTTTAAATTGTTTTTTTTTTATTTTTCCATTGAATTTCGATCGATTACTTGATAATCAGTAATAAAAACTTTTTGACAGATAAGGTTAAACACATTTCTATTCTCTTTCATTGTGAATGAATTGGAACTGTCAATCTGTACAACAAAAATCTCAACTCTTAAGAGACATATTCGAAAAAAAATAATGTTAATACAAATTGTTTCAGTGCCTTTTGATAAATTTACAAGAAACCCAGATTTTCATTTACAAAAAAAAAACACAAAAAGTCCTTGAGATTCATCTAAATCAACATGACAGTAGACTCTGTTGTACATCTGACAAGCTTAAGCATTGAAATTTGTTCTCTCATAATTTTCCAATTTATAATAATTCGACTAAAGACAGAATGCGAGGTACTTTGACAATCTTAAGTGGCACACTAGTGAGGTCATTCGAAAACAACAAACACACAATTTATTATCATTTATATCAGTCAGAGCCAGAGCCCTGTTGTGTTATACATCAAGGGGCCAATTCACATCGACCATGTCAATCAAAAAAGTTTTCATTTAAAATAGAGAGATTCATTCATTCAGTATTCCAACTAAAATTGATTGGGAAAGGAAATACTTGTCTGATTTATCAGTTGAAATATAAAATGAAAAATTAAAAATTAAAATGTTTTCATGTATCTGTCAAAATCTCTGGGTATCCATGTTGCTTTTCAAGACGTAAAAGTGATGGCATTTAATGGGTTATTTTGTGAGCGATTTCAATGGAAGTCCACTTGACCTTATCCTAAAATATTTCAAATGGACTTTGAATTGTGAAAAGTTGGAATTTTTAAAAACGTTTTTTTTTTTTTCAAAATTTAATAAAATATTCACATTCAAAGAATAATTTCGTTTCGAAATCTAGGTTAACGTTCTAAATCAATGAGTTCTCACGAATCGCTGAACTTGGTAAAAATTTGCAATTGAAATGAACAAACGCTACCTACCACATAAAGAGCTGAACTCATTTTATTGAACCCTTTGAAGTTCAGAGTTTCAGACGTCAAAATAACAACAAAATCGTTAGGCATATCGAAGCGTACATATTACGTCATCAAAATATACATTTAATGTTCATGAACGAATCAAAGGTTGTTATTACGAAATAACGTTCATTATCAAAAGTATCTACTCGTAATTAAAGGTTTCATTTTTTTTTCGATTATATATATAGGATGTTGAGGCTTGACAATGCGATACGCATAATAGGATTCATTTGTTTGTGTTTACACATTCGTTTTCTATGGATTTTTTTAACTTTAAAAGCACATACAACAAACATCTTTTCTTTTCTTTATTTGGTGTATGCCGACATTTTAATGAGCGGTTTCTTTGGCAGTGCCTATACTTAAGTTGAATTATATTTAAATTGATTTAATTGAATAAAATCGAATTGACTGAAGTCACGCATGTCATAAATTTGCTTGGTGTAGTGCCTAGTACCTACTTGAGCAGATGACAGGAACAAGAAAAGGAAAAATAAATTATCAGGACGTGATGTGCAATTGTGATTTCTCGTGAAAGTACCTAAAGTATTTTTTGAGAAAAAGTAGCTTATACCAGAAATATTCTTTTATTTTAATATACCTGAGATAAAAACAAAGATGACACATTTTTACTCATGAAGTTTTTGTGTGTAAACAAAAATATGGTATCTTTTTCATCAGGGGTATGTTTTTTTACCAGTCATCCGATACAGCACCTCTACATCGTATATCAACTTATACTTCGTTCTGACCCGTTTCGGGTAAGTACAACTTCACGAAACCCTTGTTCTGGTTTAAGTTTTCCCATCAAACAAAAGTATTTCAACTGTCAGAAACAAATTTGTTCATTCTGAGTAAGCGATATAATGTGATTTAGTTATGATAGAAACAAATTAGGCGTGTTACACTTACGGATTCCTCTGATATCTCCGTAAGTCGAACAAGAAAGCTTTTAAAGAAAAGTTGTCTCCTATAACCCATTTTGCTAAAAGAGTACAGTTGCTGGTTTTTATGAATGTATCGTGTAGGGAAATCATCATTAATACACGCTACAAAGTAAAAAAAAACTTTTTGTTTAAAATACAAAGTTCCCCGCAATAAAGAACGTTGTTCCACTGAATACAAAATATCAACAGGGGAAAATCTCTGAGGGATCCGTGAGTGGAACACGTCTATTGACACATAAACTTCATCATAAACAGCACAAATTTGTATTTTGCATGACAGGTACATCAAACATTGACACTGTCGACAGCAACTGCAAATTTAGAACAATTCCCATCTTCGACGTTAGTTAAATTTTTTACTAATTTACTTAATATGTTGGACGACATAAAAATTGTCAGTCTTCGTTATGGCAAAAGTTAATGCTATTATTAAAAACCTTAAATAAACATTTTCTTATACTAGAATACCTGAAAACTTTTTGGTAAACTAAAGTTTTCCCACACGTTACCAGTTTTAGAAAAGTTTTAGGTTACGACATTATCGAAACCACTTCGCAGATAATACTTTTTGTTGCTGTTGGAACAAACAAACCTTTTAAAATCTTAAAAAAACATGCAGTAGATACTTATCAGCAAAGCCTAACCGCTGGAAAAGAATCGAATCGAATATTCACTTTGGAAAGCAATTGAAGTCCTAAAACGACAATAAAACGCTGTGCCACCGATTAGACTAACTCAAGACGTTTGGGCAAAAAGCGATAAGGAAAAAGCAGACTTTTCGTCGCAGTGATTAAGGTTCTCAAATCAGGAAAATCACCGAATGATATAAAATCTTACAGACCTATTTCACATCTTCCGCTAATTTCAAAAGTTTTTGAAAGGATATTACTCGGTCGCTTACCCCATTGTATTGATCTGATACGCCTTTTACCTGACCATCAATTTGGGTTTAGAAGTAAACATTCGACATGAGAAAGCTTTCGAAGTAAAGAAAGTGAGGTTGTACCATTGAGGTTGTACCATTGAAACAAATCTAAACACTCCACAAACTTTTGAAAACAAAATGCTTAGATCATTCGTCAATGCACCCTGGTATATAAGGAATGAAGACCTACGCAGAGATCTGGATCTTCCCGCAGTTAAAGATGAAACGAAAAATTTTGCACGCAAACATAAAAAACGTTTATTGGGACACGTTAAGACAACGGTCCTCCAAATTTATTTCGGCGTCTTCAATGAACTAAGACCTTAGATTTGGCCCGATAATAACAAACCGCGCTATAAATTGCGGAAAAGGCAGGAACTCTCAAAGGAAAGTTACCTGCCAAACATTCAATACTCGTGATAAAAAAATTTGCTAGATAAGTCGCATACTTAATTGCAATACAAATACGAAAAGGGTGGTGGTTTTAGTAGGTTAAAGTCTAACACTACTTTGGGCACTTGCTCATCGTGTCTATTAAGATTTCCACCAGCCCAAGGAAAATAAAAGAAACAGAAACCTTTTAGAACTCCATGGAATTGGAATTCCCCGAATTTACTGCCCTAGCGAGGTATCCGTCGGAGTGGACAATTTTTCGCAATGCATACTTCGTCGGAGATTTAAGTTCCATTCGAGGTATGTAACATCTGAGAAAAATTCTTTCACTACAAATCGTAAATAAATTCCGCAAAAAATTTGTGTCGGAGGAAATCGAAAAAAAAAATGTACTGAGCTGTCAAAAATTACATGCAAAATGCAACTCAACGCATATCAACGCAATTCGCCGGGGTGCGTTACAAAATGTCGGAGAAATATTCCGAACAGCTTTTTGGAAGAATACGTCGAAACTTAAATCCTCCGAATCGTACAAAATCAGCGGAGAATTTTTCGCTCCGACGGATACCTCGCTAGGGCTGATATTGAATTCTAAAATTCATGTTACATATGGACGTAACACACTCAGTTTACAATTTGTAACAATTCATGAACGAATTATTTAAGGATTTTTATGATTAGGAATACAAAAATGCAAAAGTCTCATTGTAATAGTTTCAACACAGCAATGGAACTAAGTTTGGCAGGAGACATACTTCCAATGTACGAGAGAGAAAATATTGTTCGGCACGGTTACGCCTGCTTAAGCTATAACCGCATACTTTTTTTTTTTATTTGGAAGTTTAAGTTTGGAAGCTCAAGTTTAAAATATTTCCGGCATCGGTTTATGGAGTTCAGGCTACAAGCATCAACTATACATTCAAAGTTTTTATAAACTAAAATGAACGCAGTTCACAAGTTTCAATGCATTTTTATATTTAAGATAAAATTCAAGTTTTCAACAGTTAAACAGATTTAAAAATGTTGTCATTGTTGAATAGCCAACAAATTTTGCTGAGTTGTGTTAATGAGTAGAAATGTTGTTATTTTTTTGTAATTTTTTGACGCATGGCTTGTGTTAATAATATGGATGCCAAAATGTGCGATTTCTGAGAGTCTGATATAAAGGATGGCTAGGTATATAGCACTGCCCATGTAACACACAATACTGTTATACGCTACCAAAATTTCGCGTTTGTATGATCAAACATAACCTCAAATCGGGTTCTTTCATCATTGTCGTGTTTTAAGTTACAGAATTTTTCAATGATTGTTACCAACATGTCAAATAAAAGTTCGGTTTCATAGCTGTTATTCAAGAGTATAGAACTACATAGAGTCCGCATCACAGATAAACATTTTGTAGCCGTTTCAGACTCGGGCGGAAAGTCCAAGTTGGAAATTTCGTCGATCGTATGCGCCGGCTATGATGTTGTTTGATGCTAAGGTAGCAATCATTTGAACACTGGGGTATCATTATCATTACCCCACATTGAAAATTTTCATTGGATGAGATGCGCACTCTATGTATTTCTATACTCTTTGATATTATGAGAGCACAAGAGTGTGCAAAATACTGCTTGCGGAGTTATCTGGGTTGGGTTTTATTCGAACGCTGCGTTTCAGAAAGCGGGAATCGCAAATCGTCACTTTTTGAAATACTAGTGGAAGTACTGAACTTCAAGCTACGTTGGTATAGCAGAGCTGTTGTCAAAGGCTTTTTATCTCTTGTGATAGCAGATCCCATATTTTATGTATTCGCACATTGGTGTTTTGACAGCTATCAGATAGCTATCCGATCGATATTGATAGCAAGAATATTTCAAGTTTTTGCTTCAATTTATAAGTATTTATTGCCTTCTAGTAAAAATCAATACACACATCGAAAGCGTTCGGGCTATTCTAAAATTAAATCCAGAATCAAAGTTTCCTTCTGAAAGCTGTCAAAAGTCGATAATACATATCAAGAACTTCAAACACTAAAATTCACCGATAACAAGCACCACGTGTCTCGTTCTATTAAGTTAATGAAGATCGACGATCTTTTTTTTTGTTGAAAATTTGCGAATAGCAACATAGACTTCAGAAAAATTCAATTTTTGTATTTGGGCACTATCTGCATTGGCAGATAGTAAAATTCTAAAAAATGTGTACAACTTACAACAACTAGACTGATGTAGTAAGGCAGATCGATTACTTGTCTATCGGTCAAAAACCGACAACTCGAATTTTAACTATAATTGATCAAGTGTGACATATACCCATATTTTGTGAATTAAATTGAAAAAATAATTATTTCACAATATGGACATTAAATATGATTCAACTTTTGTTCACATTCGCATATTGAAATACGCCTTTTCGAATACAAAAAAAATCTCTTTGTTGCTCGTCTTTGTCGAACTGTTTGTTGATTCAATTAACAGCAAGACATCGCATCCGTTTATTTGTGCTTTAGTGTATCTGCGCACTCCCGCATTATAGAACCTCATCGGACATGTTTTGATATGACCCGCTTAATGGCGAGATAATTTCTTTGAACTGAATGTATCTCGCGTTTAATTATTTTGTTTTCTCCTCTTCAACTAAAGTGATTATTAAACAGATTCATTGAAATAGATAGATGGATCAATTGAAATGCAACATCCAAAGAGATAGAAAGATGATGATCGACCGCATAGTCGAACAACGTACATCTACTGAAAGCAGGGATCACACCCCAGGTGCCGATTAGAAATCTCATGTGGTTATGATATGTGGTGCGTCGTTAGTCAATGCCATGTGGTAAGCTACTGAATTACTGAAATTAACTAAGACAACGTATCGATAACAATCACTTCCTTTGATGACGATCGATTGCGTTGTGTAGAATTACAACAAAAAAAAGAGAAAATTGGAAGCTAACCTAACCGCAGGTGAGTGGTATTATGTTCGCTTTTGTGGGTTAATTATGGGGAAATTAGTTTTGTTAAAGGATGTTGTACACACTTTTTGTTTAGTCAATCGATCGTCAATCGGATGCCATTTTGTTTATCGGAGAGGTTGGAGGGATTCATAGAATTCCATACTCTACTCAGTCTTCAAATAGACAACAATTGTATAGCTAAATAGCTTTATCAAAACATGTTTATAACTAGTTGGAGTTTCGCAAAAAACTTTGCTAACTGTCAAATTCTGTTTTAACTGACAACTATTTTCAGCGATTCGAGTTTCTATCAAATTTTATTCAGATCAGTGACGTTAACCAAGCTATTTAACTATGATAAATTAATAGTATTGACAGCACTGTTCGTTTGACGTTTAGCAAACTTCTCTGACTTAAGCTTTTTCGATTTGTAAATCCACCAGCTTGTGTTCCCACTAAACCAATAAAATCTGTATATTTACAAAGGTTGTTGAAATAGGGGAGGATTCGAAGTCATCACATTTTTTTTGATATATTTTATATTTGTATGTAACGGAAAATACGATTTGTTTGCAATTTTAACTACATTGTACCTCATACATATATTTTTACTGCAAACGTACGGAAACAGTTGATGTGAATGTGCCATAAAATTTGCAAATGCCGTCAAATGTCAGTTTGGTTTGGCAGTTACGTTGGCGGGATATACAAATTTATGTGCAATGGAGCCTTACACACTTGCAAAAACGAGGAATTATTGTAACTGTTTCGACGGCTTGCAACATGTTTGCGGATCATTACTCCTTTAGCCATAGTTTGGCATCAGTAGACGTTTTTTGCGTCTTCGAATTTTAGTAAAAGACCTGCAGAGGTTCCCTGATAAATTACATACAGTTCACCAATAGAAATGAAATATCTGGCATTAACGGCCGAAATAAGACCTTAAACCTAGCTTATCCCCCAAATTTGACGCTACCAGACTACTTCTGTTGGGGATTTTTGAGGTCTCGAGTTTAGTATGTTCATCATTACTTTACATGTTCATATAAAATGTGTAAGGAAAACATTTTGTTTCTTTCAATCAAAATATCGGTCAATCATGAGATCACTTTTTTTGCCCACCTTGTAATAATTAGATGCTCAGTGATGTTATCGATATATTCACAATCTTTAGTAGAAAAACTCAAATGTGGCAAGTAGAAGATGGGAAAAAAGTGTTTACACTATCGGAAGGCGATATAATTTTTGCAGATGGAGGATAATATCAGTTCTGGGGCCGATACCATTTTCTCGACTTCCTGAAAAAAAAGTAAGACATCAAACAAACATAAAGCAAAAGTGACAATTCGTTGCGTCAACGGTTTTTTTTTTTTGGCGCATTTCTCTACTGTTTGTTACAGAATTTCTCAGGTCACACAAATATTTTTTTTTTTAATTAACTGCTTACATTAACATTAGATTAATGTACAACATTAACAACTTCAAGTTTCATCTTTCAGTGCAATCAGGAGGCCAAGGTAAATACTTACAACATTAAGGTAAATTTTGTATTTTACAACTACAACATTAAAACCATAAACAAACCATAAAACATTTTAAATATCTGGTCACACTTGTTGTCGATCATGCAACTGAATAATAGAACAACCTAATTACATACATTAAACCGTACATATACCTACCTTTCCCTTCGTGCAACGTTCATGAACAAAAAATGGTGCGTACTCGTAAAATTTTAAGCAAACGTCGCACCGGTCGCCTCGTGTGGAAATATTTTCAAATCTAAGCACACCGACCCGACCACCATCAGTTTTAACCTCAACCATATGTCAGCTTCAATAGAGAATCCATATCGTACCGTAGCTACATACATGTATCTGTAAGGCCGCATCTTTTTGATGATGGCGACTACTGACGTCGTTGTAAAAAGAACGACGCGACGGCTATAGATGTATCTGACGGCGACGCAATAGAAGGACAAATAAACAGCGTTGGAACGCGTCGCATCAATAAACTTGATGTTCATCTTTCAAGATAAAGTCAGTATATACCGTTGTATATAGTGTCAAGACGTGTGTGTGGTCTTCATTTTAACCCCACTGGCGACGACAACGACGACGATGGCGAATTTTATTGCAAAAATAAAAAAAATAAAAAACGGGAGAAAAAAAAATGCAAAATTTTCGCATTTGTTTGACACATGTGACAAACTGTCAGTGATAAATTAGAATAACGTCTGACATCAACAATCAAAATGATTGTTTATATCGAACTCTCGTTTTGATTCCATTCGTTCCCAGACATCAACTGACTGATTATGTAAGATTTGCAATAATATTGGAAATGTTCGACTTTATAACCTCTTTTCGGACATAAAAATGTTAAAAATATGAGCAGTGGATTTTTATCAGAACACGAGTATAGGAAATGTTTAAGCAAAGTTTATAAAAGCGAAAAAAAACTTTTTTTGTCAAATTAACAAGGTCGACATTTTTAATAGTTCATTGGGCTGCCTTCATTTTTGCAAGCAATGCTAGATTAGATAGTAGAGTCACAATCATAAGCTCAGGTAAAAGGTATGAATATGATTGGCATTTTTTTCGAAAGATAAGATAGGCAATTAAATTGTTTTTTTTTTATGAAAATGCGTAGGTAAGTACTCGAGTTGTGAATTTGTTTTAGATTTGTGATGAAAAAAAGATTGCGTTCGTCATATTGGTTCTAGGAAAGTACTTATACACGGGCAAATTCCTGCTAAGTTTATTATTGAGGACTAGATATAGCAAAGCTGTTTAAGTTATATTGACGTTAAAGGGTCGGTTATCTATCGATCGATTTATTGCAGAAAAATTGGCTGATAATGTGAAGTCACTCGACGCGTAGTAAGAGTAGGAACAATGATTTGTTTCGGCTGAATTATGGCAGTTTGTTGTAGCAAATATCAAAAAAAAAAGAAAAACATTTCTGTTGTTTATCAATTGCGTTGGAGGTTTGTTGACTTTTATCTAACAACCTTTGCTGCATCGAAATATCGTCGGGTAGTCTATTGTGTAATGGAAAGTCCGAATCATAGTATGATGGGTCGGAAATGTCAAAATAAATGTCAATTTTATCTTATATACTAAAAAAATTGTATTATTAGCTTAAGCAGATCGATAACATCACTAATAGACACAAAAACACGACTTTAGGTAGAGGTAACGATAACGCATTACACCTCAATAATTGCAATTATAAGCTAATGTCAAAAACTAAACTGCATGACCCATGAAAATGGTAAAAAGCGTCACCAAGAAGATAACCGCGATACTGAAAACCTGTACCAAAAATTGGATAAAGTACAAAAGCATGCTGACTAAATTTAATCGGTCTAATCAAGCCAATGAATACAGGCTTCTGCGTGAATAATCGACTGCAACAATTCTCAAACTCAGCGCCTTATGCCTTATAGAGGAATAATTGTTAGTTGGGCGTGGCTATGACATCACGTTGAGTCCGACCAATGATTTCAATATCGTCGGCGTATGCTAGTAGTTGCAAGACAAAAAAAATCATCGAATCCCATCATTCAGGATAAAGCAATCGCGGCTACCAGACCGCTTGGACTAAATGATGTGAAAAAAGTGTCAGGATAAAAGATAATGGAAGCTGCCATGCATCAGTTAGAAACAATCCGAGGAAGTCTTAACCTAAATTAACCCATCCAAAGCCTACCAAAGGAAGCTCAAAAAGTTATAATACCTAAGGAGAGGTTCTACAAAGTCGACAAAAAATCTTAATAAGCCAACGTTCCCAGATATTATATGACTCTGGTGTTTTACAAATAATCAGCCGCAAAATTCTCCAATTTTGTACGATTCGGAGGATTTTAACTTCGAGGTATTCTTCCGAAAAGCGTTTCGGACTATTTCTCCGACATTTTGTAACGCATCCCTGCGAATTGCGTTGAAGTGCGTTCAGGTGAATATTTCGTGCAATTTTTGACAACTAAGTGCAATTCTCTTTCCGATTTCCTCCGACACGAAATCTTTGCGGAATCTATTTACGAATTGTAGTGAAGTGATTTTTGTTCCAATGACGCATACCTCGAATGGAATTTTAACTTCCGAAGAAGTATGCGTTGGGGAAAATTGTCCGCTCCGACGGATACTTCGCTGGGGCAGAATAAAAGTTTATTAAAAATTGCAAACGCAAGCAGTTTTTATTAGCTTAAGTCATGGACGTCCATTATGAAGACAATATGCATCACACTTGGTCTAGTTGAAGTAGTCATCTTTGCTTTGGAAAATTCAGACTTATTAAACAAATTTAATTGCAAAAATAAAATTTCGGCAACAATACACTAGCCGTTGAATGTCATCTGAGTTCAGGGATGGCACGCGTTAAAATTTAAAAAAATAAGAATGTATACCAGGGATGGCACAGGTAGTTTAAAGCAGTAACATGCTTAAAAAAGTATGAACCACCTGTTTAAATAAATATTCAAGCGGCATAGCTCTATATTTAATTCAACTAAAGTTCTTGCCACACAAACAATTGAAAAAAAAAAAAAACATAAAAAATCACCTGGCGCCCACTTTAAAATTTATTTAATCGACTTTGTCATGTTGTACAGTTTTATGACCCACTTCCTTCGTTTTGCTTTATTTATATTTAACTTCCGCTTACAACTTTTGTTAGCCTTTCTGGCGCTAAGGTTTGGTAATCGGAAGCAAATATAAATGTGGCTCGCTGTCCACTTCTTCTTATGCAATTCCAATCATATAAAAAGTATTCCCTTTACCCTCAATACCGTAATAATTTATCCTGTGTCGTTCCTTATCTAAAAACCAGACAATACAACAACGAATTCCATCAAGTGACCGCGCCCGGCATTGCACTAGATATTTCCCTTATCAACACACTTCAACTTGTTTGTCAAACGAATGTAGGTAGAAATTGTGTACGTATTGTCCGTATCTTAAAGGCTAGGTATCTGCTTAGAAACAGGTGGTTTTGTGTTTTTTTTTTTTTGTACTCAAACAGACACACATTCCTTTCTATTTAGCGCACAAGAACCTGAGCTTCAAAATTCGCACTCAAATTTAATTTAATTTTGTTTTTTCTCGCCGATACGTCGACCTGTTGACTTTTGCATCTGTATGCTAATTTTGTTGTTTGCCAGCGATACCCACGTATATAAATTGATTATGCAATTTTATGCACCAAATGAATTCGATCTAATTAAATTGAAATTCGATGAATCATTTATTTCCGTTTGCGATGCAGATTATGTGGTGTGCGCAACAACGCATGCAATCATGCATCTAGAGCGCGCTTTTAAAAAGCAGCGTGAAACACGCAACGTAATCGCGAGTAAATTGCAGTTTCACCGCACAATCATCACACAGAAAAGCCAGATGGTTTCAGACGCACACATCCGGGTGTCATCGGAGCCGTCGTCGTTTTGGTCGTCCTTCTTGAGTGGAGTGCAAAGATACACACTTTGCAGTGATTCAAGATGAAAAATCCATTTACGATTTGTGAGTCTGTTTGTGCCATCATACCGCCATGATCTTGAACTGTCCATGTCAGTGATGCACATACCTCCAACCAACCAACTCTAATTAACCCATTGTGAATGCATCCATCTGTCAGTTGGACTATTATTTCATCTCAAAGATACTATCAATCAAATTCTCTAACAAGTGCAATTATCTGCGTTTCACATGCAGATTTATGCTCGTAGTCGAGAAATTATATTGTGTGTGACATTGCCTTTTATGTGCAACGGCGTTCGGTGACGTTTCAGTTTTTTTTTTACGAATTGAGTTTGAGAAAAAGTCACGTCCGTTGCGAATTTATTCTTTCCACATGACATGTGGTTTTTGTGAAGGGTAAGAGACTGAATCCTTGGCATGTTTTATGGATTAAGAAAGATGTATTCAAATGTCAATGTATTACTTTTGGTAATAAATACAATGTCTGGTCCTTTTTAAAGGAAAAATATGTATGCAGGAGTGCGACTTGAATTGTATAACCCATGATTTGGTAGGGAGGCTTAAAAATAGAAAGTGAACAAAATTCACAATTGCTGAGGCTGTCAGTGACACGGTATGCTTAAATGCAAACATATTTTGACAGAATATTATTTGCATTTAGACATGTTGCGCAATATGACATGAAGGCCAAAAATGCACAAACACGTACGTTAATAAGAACCTTAGGAAAAGTACATAAACATTGTAAACTTACGTGATTTCAACTACTGAAATGACACTAGTTGAAAGCATGTTATCAGGGGATGTGGAAATAGTTTTTTGGGGTGTGCTTACTATTTGAAAAATAATTGCCTTATTAACATGAAAATTGCGAAACATGTAAAGTCAACAAAAAAGTCTCTCTAAAGATTATATAAATTGTCATTTTGAATATTAAAAAGGCCCATACATGTGTTTAAACCAAGATTCTCAATTCAAGTGCACGTGCAAAGTTATATTATTGCCACACCTCCTGCTTAATGCCGACTCCGAGCGAAAAATTCGAGAAGCAGCTCATGACAGTTTTTTTTATTCTCAGTTGTTTGCAGACTTTCGCAAGAACTGGGGTAGTAAAAAAAAACTTAGCTGATTTGGAATGGAGGACCATAATTTAACAACGGAGTTTTGTTGTCAAATCCTTAAATCAGCACAACTTCCCAATTATAAGGACACATCCACCGTCGTTTCGATGTATGATGTGGAGCCCTCTATAGGTGATACAAATATTTTTTTGTAACCCGTGTGATTTGTATTCGGAGAGAATATCAATCATAGACAATCTAAGAACTCTCCCGAGGCCACATTACTCGCGTATAGAGGCATCTGTTGACATGTAATCCATGTTCTATCAACCTCTCGGACTCGAGCTACCTTGCGAGGCCGGTCATCGTAAGGTGCCTCGAGTCCAAGAGGCCCAAATTCCAATGACTCCGTCGCATCATGCTGAATTTCCCTTGTGCTGTTTGTTAATAAGGGACGGGCTCAGTAGCGCGATGGTTAGTGCGCTGAACTGCCGCGCAGAAGGTCTGGGTTCAATTCCCAGCCGTAGCAACACCTAAATGATTTTTCACTGGCCCTCCTCTCGTGATGATCTGAAAAATCATCCGAGTAGTATCAATTGTCATGAATAGCTTATCTCAACTTAGCCGTTCGGATTCGGCATAAAAAAGGAGGTCCAGCCATCGTGCAAAGATATGCACACGCACACATGAATGGTTGTGAGAAAAAAGCTAGGCCCTGGGTACTAACGAGCCTGTTGCGCCATAAATTTATTTTTTTATTTGTTTGTTCATAAGGGAGTAAATGTGTTTTTTTAAAGAGCAAACATTTGGCGCAACAGACTCGTTAGTACCCCGGGCCAAGCTTTCTCAAAACCATTCATGTGTGCGTGTGTACTTCTTGCACGATGGTGGGACCTCCTGTTTTATGCCGACTCCGGACGGCGAAATTGAGATAAGCTTCTTTTGACAACTGATACCGCTCGGATATTTTGTCAGATTTCCACGAGAGGAGAGCCAGTGAAAAATCATTTAGGTGTTGCTACGGCATGGAATCGAACCCACCCCTTCTGCGTGGCAGTTCATTGCAAAAACTATCACGCCATGAACTCATTTTATTTCAAGTTTTTGTCACCGAAATCCAAATGAGCTCGATGCCTTAAAAACAATGAGGTTGGCAGCTAGCAACCATTGCGATCTTTTATTCCCAACAGAATAAAAAGTATCAGACCAAAGGCAAAAGGTTAGAATGACTTGAACTGCAAAAGAGAGGGAAAAATTTTCGGTTATACAAGACCCTTCCAACAGAGGAAAGCCGAACAAAATTCAAACAAGCTAGAAATGACTCTAATTCCGACGTAAAATGTGTCGAATTCCTATACGACCATAAGTTGAGGCAAAAAATTGTACAACGTCCCAGAGGTAGTAAAAACTTTTGGTCAAAAATATTAAAAATTCGCCTCATCATCAGTTCCGACACTCATTCACAATGACATTCCAGCTGTCAGCTCTTAAGACAAGGCCTATCTGCTTGCTACGTATTTCGCAGCCAGTTCTATATTGCCAGATTGTGCCCAGTGTCCTCCTGTACTTGAGAACGTAGATCATTCCATGGGACAAATTCACTTTCTTACTCATATAGTTACAAGAGTTTTATTTTATCTTGACATCCACAAGTCCACTGGCCCAGATGGTATGTCCACCATTATACTGAAGAGGTGCTTTTCTACCCTAGCAAAACCTCTGCGTAAGCTTTTCTATCTAACCTACTCATCAGGTCTCTTTGCGAGTAGATGGAAAACCGCATTTGTCTAGCTTGTACCAAAAAAAAATGTAAATCTCCTTCTCTGTCAAGCTACCGACTGCTTGCGCTTACGTACCTTCTTTCCAAGGAAATGAAAACGCTAATAAATCTTCAGCTTACGAAATATCTCGAAACACGAAAACTTCTTAATCACCGGCAGTATGTTTTTCGCAGCAACAGGTCTACTGGTGATTTGATGATTTTTGATGACATATATCATCGAAAAATGGAATCAATCAATCCACCATGGTCGAGAAAGTAAGATTGTTCCACTTGATATTTCAAAGGGATACTTGACAGGGAATTTAGAATCGATGAAAAACATCTTCTATGGATTAGAAATTTTGTTTTGAAACGTTCAATTCAAATTGTGTTCGGCGACTTCAAGTCTGCAACTCACCAAATAAATGCTGTTGTCCCTCAAGGCTCAGTTTTGTCACCGACTCTCTTTCTAATTTTTATAATCTCCTGTCTGCAACTTCTAATCCAATTTATTCCTTCGCTGATGACAGTACTCTCAGCTTCTCGTGTTCGTTTTCAGGTCCACGCCTCTCATCTTCGAACGTGGAATCTTAATGACAACGTATGTTAAGTTCATTGAATTCCGACCTTGACAGCATCATCAAATGGGGTAAATCCAACAGAGTAGAAATCAATGCTTTCGAAACAAAAATTTAGAGCCATTATCCACGAATGGCACTAACTTCGAAGAAACCGATAATCTTTCCATGCTAGGTATGCGTGTCGTTACTAACGTTGGAACAACCACATATTCCAAGTAGCTAAAAACGCAGCGAAAAGTCTTGGTTTTCTTAATCGATGTAAGAAATATTTCTGTAGCACTTGATAGCTGTCAAAACCTTGCAACATATTGTCAAAAATGCCTATCTAAATATTTTGACATTTTATTCGTTGGTACTAATTTGTTGTCTGTACAAATACATTGACTGTTACACTATTTGATTTGGGTGTGTTTACAATGCCAAGGGATGTGATCTATACCACCTGTCAACTGTCAATAAAGCAAAATACTTGTCGTTTATCTTGCCAATAATAATGTTGTTGCCAAGTACTTATCTAAACAGTTTGTTGACCTCTAAACATGTAATGAATTATTGAATGTTGAACATTTATAAATTACTTTGCTATCTCGGATACGTTGTTTATTACATATTTGTAACTTTCATTTAATCTGCTTAAACGCACTTCTACAGTATTTATTTGTAAATATTCGTTTATGTCTAAGTATCATGTATCAAGTACCACTCATCAAAATAAGCTGCAAAACTGGTATAACCAAATAATTGGAAACCACACAAAAAAAGCAACATAAATATTACGGGCCAATCAAGTAGTTAGCTATCGAATTACAATTTGTTTGTAACACGATATACCAACCTACACAAAGTTAATCAGGTTTCAAAAAGCAATTATAATTTTTTTTTCATCTGTGATCTTTAATCGACTCCTGCAGTCATTATATCACTTTATTTGTCAATGTGATGCCCCCCTTAGGCCATCAATTTTAGTCGGTGTGTATGTTTTTTTTTTTTAGTTTTGAACAACATGCGGAAATCACAATTAATTCCATCTATATTCCGAGATCATTACCCTTGAGAACTCAATTTGAAGATACGTTTTACGAAATCTATACAATTTAACGTCAAATTCAATCTGACGTACAATTTTTTCACTCGCATGTACTTGATGTCAAAATGACAAGTGGAGAAAAGAAAGAAAAAAAAACAACCGAGGCGATTGTTTGAATTCATCGGCTTTTTAGTTGGTAAGAACACGTTTATTCTGACTTCTAGATTTTATTTCAGATGAGAAAAACGCTTTCGATAACATAAATTTTTACCAATGAAAAACGCCATAAGTTCATCAATCTCAAGAGGATGTCAAAACAAACAGTTAAGCGAATGTTGTTTTATCGATGATAAATGCCTTCTCACGATGTCATCAAGAGCTACTAATCTTAAATTGACAACTCATCAGGAATTTTCTTCTTTTTTTTTCTTCAGTTGGTTGGATTTTGAATCTTCTACTCTACTATGACTCGTTCGATTGGAATGCACCAAGAACCACTCATCCAAGATGTCTGCTCTTCGTCTTTGCTCAACTTCCGACGATGAAGAGGAAAACTGCATTTTCGTTTATAGACACACTTAAATGACGTGCGCACACACTTTAGGCTTCACCTTTGAAACGGAATCCCCACAACGAACGGTTATGACTAAGAGCCGATGGTATCTTAAATACGACACGAGGAATTCTTCTTCAAGCCATAATCCCTCTCACACACTGTGCGCGTTCGTTTAATGTGCGCTCATGTTGATATAGCCAACCCACGTGAAGTTGGGCATGTTCAAATCGATCTCATGTGATGGATTATTTACAGCTAATTGATAAGTTGGGGTGTTTGGACATGAAGTCTTGAGTTTAGTTGAAGTTTTGATTGGATATGTGGGTGGGTGAAAGAGTTCACACGTTTATTGGGAATTATTATCTCATTTTTGGGTTTATTTGGTGTTTGTTTTGGTTTTTCTTTGGAAAAGTTATCGATAACACCCACGTAAATATTTCAATTAGCGGTTGGATTGGATTTTTTCTAAGATATTTGAAAAGGTTTTCAAAGTTTGGGTTTGAGTACATATTGACTTACTCATATTGAATCGTTTTTCTTTATAAGAGGATGGTTTGATATGTTTGGTGTGATTGCGGAAGTGATTGATATCAGATGTTAATGCTTTGATATGTCAGCGTAAAGAATGGGAAATAAAAGTGTGTTTGACAGCTTGAAATGTGATAAGGGTTAAGTTAAGTTTTAGTTTCTGAAAATTCAATAGACTTCTATGTTTTTTTTTTATGGTGTTACTTTTTTTTAGGAACATTGGCGCAAAATTGTACAGGGAAAATGTCCACGTTTTTTTATAAGTTTAGTAGGTAATAAAGTTACAACTAGTTGCTTTGTCCATTAGATGTATTTTTTGCTAATCTATAAAGCCTAAGAAAACAACAATACCTTATTCTACAGATTTCGTGAAGGCTGTATAATTTTCCAGTCTTACACAATTAGCTTCAAAAGGGAACCATAAAAAAAAATGCCAACAGATAAGTGCTTGCAGATCACCGATTAGCATTTTATCAAATTTAATTTAAGCCTGTATAGACCAAGAAAAATACAGGCCTATTTTATTCTTCACAATACCAACTCTGACGCAAATTTATTGTCGCTTATAGTAGACCTTAAAATTACTTTTTCACGTACTAACACATTTTGATAATTATAGTCGTCAAAAAGTGTACTTTAGTGTTATCATTCTGAATTAAAATTAAAGCAACCGAAACCTCACTTTGTCATGTCATGTCATCTGTCATTTTCGGCAAAACAAATTCGTTAAAATTCGATATTTTTTAATATTATGAGTTAAAGAGGGAAACCTAAAGTTTATAAAAGTCGTGGTAATCCTTAATTTTACTGCCGACATAGATTTGACAAAACCACCGTTTCCTACCTTCGTCGCCATTTGTTTTTTTTTTTTTCAAATCGTACAACGGGCAAAGGCACAGACAGCTGAAATATTTTTCACTGTCAGTTTTAGGTGTGTTCACTGAAATTGGGTTTGTTTGATTGTCATAACTGTCACTTTTTAGGTGTCTTTGACTTAGAGTTCTTAGTGGTACGACACTAATTAGCGCCACGTTAAAAAGTGTCTATTGATGAAAATAAGTTTAGCTAGATTTAAATTTAAAGTATATGTTAACTAGTGCGGAGTTAAACCATTAAACATCGATTGACTATAAATTTGCGCCAAGGATAAGATAGGTTTTTCAAATGCCACTCTACAAACACAATAATCGATCAATAAAGTATAGCTGAACTGGACGTATTATTCGTGTAGCCTTAACGTTTGGAATTTAAATGGTGGACTACAAAAATATTTACAGAACGGACTATGTTTTAAGCTTCACCTAAAAGCTAAACAGTTTTTTGTAATATGTCAAACGGTTGGAAATAAAAAAAAAATTCAAAGATTTTTCGGTATGACATTTGTGTAGAAAATAGCCGCTGTCAACGCGACACTTTTAGATTGCCCCCGAGGTGACGTTATGACATTTAATGAAATGTTATCAGTTTTCCCAAAAATTGATTGACTACTATTCACAATGTTGCGATTGCAACTTTTAAGTAACCCGCATCATCAGGGAGTTAAACGCAGCCCATTCCACTCCCATTTCTGCTTTCAATTTGAATATTCCGAGTAAAATTAAATTTTTTTTTTCAATTATACATACACCAGTAAAGTCACGTTTACCCAGGCAAGGGACTATACACATCAACCACCCATAGGGTTCTAATTAGTTATCGCACGTGTGGCGACGTTAGCTTCGTGTTCGGACACGAGGACGACACCCGTTTCACATTGAATATGCCAACCATGTGCTTCAACCAAAGTCAATAAACTACATCACTCCTCCATCAAGTACCAACATAACAGAAAAAAAAATTCGTGTAATTAATGGATTTTAACAATTCAAGCCATTCTCTGTTCTGCTGCCGATGACATTACTGAAACTCAACTCAATATTCAAATCACCCACATGTCTGATATCGAACGTAGTGCAGACACTTTATGCCCTGACACAAAGGGGTTCTAAAGAAACGTCAAAAAGAAATAAATATTTCTCACGATTTTATTGTCACAGAACAAAGTTGTCAGACGAAGTGATTGAACGAAAGCTGGTTGGTATGGTATACCACTATCATGATATCTATATCCGGAGCCATTGCTACTCATAAAAAAAGCTGTCAGAATGCAAGTAAGTTCTCATATGTCACCTTGATTTAGAGATCACATTTCCTACAAAAAAAGGAATAAAACAAAGGTAAAGTAGGTTTGCCATAAAAGTCTTATTTTTCTTGGGTTTCGTAGCATACGCTTTTGTTTCTTTTTAGATGACGGTCACGACGGGTGGGATGACATTCTTCGGAAGATCTATTTGCAATTGCATCATATAGGGGAGTATGTTGTGGGTTATGATGGAGGTACTAAGATCGTAAAGTTTGTAAATTATGACTAACTAGGGTATTCATAGTAATATAACTCGAACACATAAAGTTCGCTTACAATTACTTTCTTTATCAATCGGTTGTGGCACACTTCAAATCTAGTTATGATAAAATAAAAGCTAAGACCCAACTTGGATACGTCATCGTTACAGTTTTCTTAGACTTTGAAACGTCTTTTGCTTTGAAGGGCACGCTTTCGGTGTTTTTCAGGTGTCATATTGTGCGTCACATCCGACAGTGTGGAACCTTCAAACGCATGAATCATTGACTCTTTTATACTACAGGTTACAGCTGTTTCAACAGTTTTTATGTTTACGGAATTGCTAAGGTTTTTAGTGACGAATATTTTTGATGACGACAAAATTTGCAGTGATTCAAGTATGTCATGAAACTGTTTGCGTCGGTGGGTAAATTCTCAAGGTCATGTATAGAATGGCTTAGGAAATGTGTTACATCATGTTGGTGGAGAAGATGCAATGGTAGCATGACGATGACACCATCAACCGTACAATCGAACGTGGAAGCTGTCACGGATCATAAAAATACAAATTAACGTGATGGATTTAAGACACACGATTTTAATGGTGAAGGAAAGTATTGTTTGCATGGTATTAAGTACATCGTTAGTTAAAATAGAAACATAAGTATACACTCGTCATGACTGATGATGTCATCTTAAATGTCAAATCGAACAAATGGATTTTTTTTTTCGAAAAGTATGACATTATCCTTCGCTTAGAGCTAGCGATAGAGGTAATATTTCTATTCCCCTACTTTTATAGTCAAATTTAGTAAATTTTACAATTTTTTGGAGTGAGGTTTAATTTTCTCTCTTGCTGAGAAATTTACAAAACAAAAAATGCGTTGAGTAATAGTCAGTAAAGTTATTAGTTTCGTGCGACTTTTAAAGAACAAGTGACATAAGCACAACGAAAATGTAATAGATTAATTTCGTTTATCGTCTCTAACAACATATCCAATTTTGACGTTTTCCATTTGTTTTGCGAGATTATACGCATATTCATCTTTCGATTGTGTAGTAGAATAAAACAAATTATTATTGCATTACAGTAATGGTGTGATACCAATAAAATGTGATGACATTGGATTTTTTAACTCATTGATATTTTGCAAGATGAAAAAGCCAAATATAATGTTTCATATTTTACGATTAATTCGCTGCCTACATTTTGTAAAAGAAGAACAAGAGACAAAATAAGGAAATCAATTAAAATCTTAAAACTCAATGTAAATTAGTACAATTATAAAAATTACAGCTGATAAAAACCAAAATAGATTATATGAAGTCAATGAAGACAAGAAAGTCACATAGCCAAACGTTGACGTTTTCAATTATTTTTGCGAAAGAGTACCTACTCATCTTACCTTTGAAATAAAAGAACACTTTTTTTCGATTTTGGAGATTTGACATTTTTTTACGACAAAGTACACGAACAGACAGAGAATGGATTGTCAAAACACGTGAATATTCATTGACTAAAAGATAGTTGGGGGATTTCTAAACGAATGTTCATTAAGTAATACATCCACCAGTTGGCGCTTTTTGATTATTTTCTATGGAATGTTAATTTATGGCTACGTTTACACCCATGGAATATATGTGGGCTGTCACTTAATTCTTTAACGCAAGATGGATTAAATTTTTTTTATTCCAGAACACCTGAATTGGTGGACCGATCAAAACAATTTAGTTATTGTTCGATATGTTTAAACCATTGAAACTCACACCTGTTTAGAAAAATCACTGTCACGATAAGGGTGATTCTTTAAAACGCCATTTGTTATAAAAAGTGATCTCCTGATGACGAATAGAAAGTGGCGCAATGGTTATTATTCGATTGTTCTAAGGCCGTGTGTCAATTGCGTTAAAATAAGGGTTAAATTTTGCCCACTGGCTAATTTTTGACATTTCTGTAGGGTTAAACAAAAGTTGGCTTTTGCTGTGTCAATTGGATTAAATGGGATATTATTTTAATACTGTTTTCGATAATTTCCCAAAAGAGTTGGAATAAAATTCGATTTTTACAATTTCTTGTAATAAAAAAGTAAAAAAAAGGAAAATGTAATAAAAGGATCCAAAACCCCTTAATTCTAAATTCTGACAATAATTTAGAATTAAGGGATTTTTGATGATTTTATTACATTTTCCTTTTTTTTTACTTTTTTATTACAAGAAATTGTAAAAATCGAATTTTATTCCAAAAAGAAATATTTTTGAACAATTTGTGCTCATGATTGAAGATATTCGCCCTACTTTGTGTTCATGTTAAGCATATTTCACGTATAGCAAAACAAATGTTATTAACAAATTTTTGAAACCACCATTATTAAAAATTTAATTTTTCTTTGTTTTACAATTTGCATTACATTTGCTGACATAAAATACATGTTCTTCGCTTTAATAATCTGAATGTTGTTCTGTTTTCCCGCCTCATGGGAACACCATTGATAACGAAGAATAATCCATGAGCGTGATTTCCATCTCTCTCACCCCTCTGTAGGTATACCAAATGTCAAAAATTAGCCACTAGATGAATTTTAGCAAGCTGTTGAGCAGGTAAACATTTTGAAATTTCTATTCACCATACTAATGTCAAAAAATTTCCAATTTTAACGCAATTGACACACGGCCTAAGTAGTAAATTAAGATATGTCACAACAAGACACAAATGTAAAAGTTCTAATGACACTTGGCTCTTTAAAAATGAGAGTTTCTTCTGATGTGATGACGTTCACGCTACCTTAAATCAAATTAAATATTTACCTACATTTAAGTTTCACCAAACATTAAAACTGAAATGTTTATTTCTTATTTGATCTTTTTGACAAAACTAAATTACATGAAAGTAGGTTATTGATGACATTTGAAGAACTGCCAAATGTGACGGTTTTGATAAATTTTGTTTTAAATTTCTTTGCAGGGTCGATTAAGTATTCATATTAAAAAAAATGTATGATACATTTGGTACATTAATTTTTGACAGCTGTCAACTAATTTATAAGTATTTACTTGCTCCATTCGTTGATAAATTTATTTGTTGCGGCGTCTTCGAATAACTAAGGCCTTAGAAACCGCGCTATAAATTGCGGAAAAGGCAGGAACTCTCAAAGGAAAGTTACCTGCCAAACATTCATTACTCGTGATTAAAAAATTGCTAGATAAATCGCAAACTTAGTTGCAATACAAATACAAAAAGGGTAGTGGTTTTAATGGGTTAAAGCCCCACACTACTTTGGGCACGTGCTCATCTTGTCTTATGAGAAAAAAAACTTTGCCGATGCACTGTTCTCATCTCATGTCACGTGACTAAAAATGCTCGATTGACTAATGAGAATAGTGCAACGGCAAAGAAAACTTCGTAATACTAAAACCCGGAACATGGCCAATGATATGAAAGTGGAATTTCAATTGACGTTTGACGTACACAATATATTCGGCATCAGACTGTATTATGTCAAAAACATATTACAAACTGTCACTTATTTTTGTTGGCCGTGTTGCTGGTGTTAGTTTTAGTTTTACGAAGTTAACTTTGCCGATGTCACTTGACATAGTCGATTGACCGGAACACGGTCATTATTAATAGGTAGGTGTTTATGGTATGTGTGTTTCTAGGGCAACAAGTACTGTTCAGTACCCAAGATCTATTTACAATACTCCTTCTAGGTTAAAGTTCTCACAATTGCGACATTTTGATGTAAGAGTTTAGTTTGAAAGGGATTGACAGAAGAACCTCGAAATTATCAACATGATTTTTATATTCAGTGTATTTTGGATAGCATTTGACGGAGCTGAAATCTATTTGATTGTATAAATAACAATCGATACTTTTTTTTTCCGATAATTAGTTAATATTGAAGTTGGCAATTTACTCAGCTACTTATGAACCTGTCAACAACATTTGTACATTTTTTTCTGCAATTCCTACGCTAACTTTAAGTGAGCATTTAAAAAAAAAAAAACGTTGATGTCACTCTCAATTAATGCGTTTATATCATTTGTTTGCATCTGGTTGCAACTTCTTAAGCCGAGCTGAAGCCTTCGTCTGTCAGAAAAGCCATTATTCACAAAAATTAAATAGAAGTTTGACATTGCAGTGGTATATTTCAAATATCCTTTTGTTTCGGTTATATTTTGCCTGTGTATGTAAATGGTTTATGTCCAACTGTAACTACAACAAATATATATTAATGATCCATCTGTCAGATAATATAGAAACTGCCACAACCATCAATTCTCGCATTTTTTCTGTCAGTCACTGTCTCAGTTTGTTAGCTAAACTTTTTTGAAAACTCGTTTTTATTGCTGATCCTCTCCAAGGACCATTATCATTGCGAAGATATCTCCAAGGGTACCAAGATTAATTATTATCTCCAATCTTAACTGACATTAAACTCTCCCAATCAGCTCTCGACTCGACTAGTCGCAGTCAACTCCACACTCTGGACACACATCATATTAAGTGCAATTAAGAAGTCTGATGTGATCTATTTTAAGTCGCTTACTCCGCGTGTCGACGCCAGTCTATTTGCGAATTGCCTATTAAATTGAAAAAAAAAAAAAATTGAAACTAAACTGAACGACCAACAAACACCACTTGCATGCAAATTTGCCTTTTTGCTCTCCTCATCGTCCTATCATACATAAATCCATTTAAACGACTGATCAATCAAGATATATAGACGCAAAAAAAAACCATTCCTCTCAGTATCCATCGCATGCACCCATCAATTATACGTTCTGTATATATTAGCCACGGCTCTAACATGATAAATGAGACTATAGACAGCGCCATGCAGCACAGAGGTAAGAAACCTCACGTGAAACTATCCATCGGATTAATAATAAATATCTACGTTCTTGCCAATTACCAGGTCCATTTGGATCATTTACTGTGGCGCACTACGTATCTACCTATCTATCTCAACCGGCAGCTAGCACCATCATCATCCAAGTGCATAGAGATGGATAATAATTTACGAAATGATTAATTTCCATTGCTAAGAGAAAATCAAGATACAAAAGCTACCTTAAGATACCATTACTTCTTTTATTTTTTAAACGTTCGATAGTCTCATCACGGATCTTCTTGTGATCAACAAGTGCACCACCATGATGGCGATGATGAGTGGTAGGTAGAGTATCCACTTACCGGGTGACTTGTCTCTTTCTACGTGCGCCTATCATGGCTTCCAGAAATGCGCATAATTACGTCAAAAAAAAAAGTTGCATTGCAACAGTGACAGCTGTCAAAATTTTCGAACTTTTATCCACGACCCAAGTGACAACACACGTTTTGGATTAATCAATCAGTTACGGTTGCGACCTATCTAATTTGAATAGAAAAGTATCTAGCTAGGTTTACCTACCTTGTTTGTCCGCTTGGTGAATGCCGGTACATCGTAATCCCTTGAACAGAACGAGTTGTTTAGTTTTTCAATCATAATGATGCGTGTCTCGTCTATCGTGGGTATCCAATAAAAATGGGTTTTGAGATAAAAGTATCTAGGAAATGTTGTGTTTTTTTTTTTTTTGGGGGGGAACCGGCACACGTTACAATGCGATGAGTCAGCAAATGCCTTGGTTATCCATTCTGCCCTATAAAATTCGGAAATCTACTATTTTCATAAATCTCACGTTGAATGTATCGGTATCGAGGTAAGGTAACTCTCTCTTCAAATCGATCAAAGATAAAAAAAAACACAAAACAACTTCTCACTTTAATTGGTAGTTTATCACCGCCACTGACTACACACTTGGCAAAAAGCACACAAACTTTTATATCTTTTAAAGCCCTGATTCGTTTTGGGGATTTATTATCATCAATTTTTTTCAGCTCACTAACAATCAAAGCACTTTTTTTATTTTATTCCCTAACTTTGGTACTGCTAAAGGTATCCAATAGTGAACGTAACTTCTTTTTTTTTTTATTTATTTCGATTCCATTTGCTTATTTGGAACGATCTTTTTACGACTATCCCCCACTTTTTTTCATTCGAAAGTAACCGAAACAACACAACAGCAAGAGGTATCTAAAAACGCTTCTTTTTTTGCAAACAACACAGTCCTTGGTGAGAGTGGAGATATTAGATAGAAGCCACGGAAATATCAAACACAAGAAACGAAATAAAATAAAAATAAACTCGTCGTTAGATACTTTTTTCGTACGTGTATCAGAGAAGAAAAAAATGATTGCCGCCGAAAAGCAAGGCGATTACAAATACATCCGATAACACAACCAAACTCAACCGAGTATCTTGTGGAACTAAAAAAAACTCCACTGCACACGAGTCTGACGAGTCGTTTTGGTAATTGAGTAGAAAATATTGAGTGCTGTATCTAGTAGGGTCGAAAGAGTAGAGTTAGAGTAGACTCAAGTAGAGTATCTTGAGTGAGTTTCAAAGAAAAATTGAATCACAAATTGAGAGGATTTTTGTGGACTTTGTGGAATGAAGTTGAGATGAATAAATTTTTTCTCTAAGTTGAGTAATAAATTTCTACCACGCACTAGGACATTTCGCAGATTCTGTTTGTTGATTCCTCTGTTTTGGGGACCGACTATTTCGAAAAGCAAACACGTGTTATATCTTTTTTTGAAATTCGTTTAAACTGAGCTAGTGACGAGAGAAGATCCGCGAAGAGTCACATGTGGTAACCGGTCTTCGTTTTTTCTGCGAAATCCGAGATGTGTGTGAGATTTGGCTTTTTGAATGAAATTCCATTTTTTTTAGGATCGTTTCTGTCAAAGACTGGTACTACCTGCGTAAGTACTTACATGCGTGGGATGATGAATGAACGTATGTAGGGGGTAAGGATAATGTTTGTGGAAATAATTGTGCAGGTTCCTTCATTTATCTTTGTTGAGGCAGTGTTCGTTGTTTTGTTTGGATTGTGGAAATTATTTTCAATTAATTGGACATGAGTGACGTATTGAGGATGACAAAGGTGGGCTGTGAGGACAAGGATTAAATTTAGACCAGTTGCCAGTGAAATGTCGTGATTGTTTACATTGTAGGCGTTTAATGCTGGGTAGATAGGTCGGCA
Source organism: Rhingia rostrata (assembly GCA_949824845.1). NCBI lineage: Eukaryota > Metazoa > Arthropoda > Insecta > Diptera > Syrphidae > Rhingia > Rhingia rostrata. Next base: position 20,684,467 of record OX463757.1, read on the forward strand.
TGGTTAATAAATTTGAAAGGACATTTATAATTAGGGGAAACATAATATGGTAGACTTAGTTAGAATAGGCTTAATTAGAGGGATAAACCTAGATCAATTAAATGTAGGTAGGAAGAATTGTGCAACTAGTACAGATATGACTTTGCGTAGGTGCAATGAGTGTCGATGACGTTGATCCGCAGAACGATACAAAAATAAGAATACGAAGACAAAATCTGACTTGCGAATCATGGGTAGGAAGGTAGGTGTACATATTTATAAATAAAAAATTAAAGGTTACAATATTTAAGGGGATTATTACAAATTTTTGAGGATTATTATCGGATTTCAATAGATGTAATAATTCGGCACTTAGCAAACACAAATAATGAATTAAGTATGGGGAGGGAGTGGAGGGAGGGAGGGAGTCCACCGGGAAGGTATACTACTTTGTTTTGCCGCCATTATGGTAAACATTAGCCTTGACAGTTCATATTTGGCAGTCGTGAAGAAGACACGTGGCAAATTTATTATGGAAAAATATTTGATAAACCAAAGTGTTTTAATCGTTAAAACATTTTATAAAAATCCCTCATCGACTACCGTCACGATGACAAAGTTACGTGTAATTGTTGGGAGAAACAACGCCAACAAATCGCACTATTTATCGTGTAGTGAATGATTTCGAAGAAAGAGGGTCTTGTAGGTGATGGGCACAAGCGTGGATCACAACGTACTGCAAGATCGGCTGACAACATTACTGCTGCTCAAGGAAGTGCTCAAAACAATCTATCAACCTCAATTCGACGCCGTGCTCAGGAGCTTGGTCTTCAAAGAACAACTTTGGCCACAATTTTGAGCAAAGACTTGCATGTGTGGAAACAATTTAAGATTCAGCTGACACAAGAGCTTCTTCCACAAGACCATTTACGCAGCCGTACATATGCCAATGGGATGTTACAGCTAGCCAATGAAAATCCCGATTTCCATGAAAAAATCATAATGAGTGACGAGGCACATTTTCATTTGAATGGATATGTGAATAAACAGAATAGTCGGTTCTGGGCAATGGAAAACCCTCAAATTATTCATCAGTCATCTTTGCATCCAATAAAAGTTACAGTCTGGTGTGCAATTTGGTCGGGAGGAATCATTGGACCTTACTTCTTTGAAAATAAAAACGGCGTAACGGTAGCTGTGAATGGGGAGCGATATCGTGATATGATTGAAAACTTTTCAACCCCACAACTACATGCTTTGGGCTTTGTTAACATGTGGTATCAACAAAACGGTGCCACATCGCTAACAGCCAGGATTACAATGGAATCACTGCGAGACCTATTTCCACAACAAGTAATTTAAGAAATGGTGATGTTGGTTGGCCTCCACGGTCGCTTCATTTAACTGTTCCGGACTTTTTTTTGTAGGGATATCTGAAAAGCAAGGTTTATTCAAACAAACTGAAACGTTTTAGCAATTCAAACAAAATATTCGTGATGAAATTAATGAAATACCGCGTGAAATGTGTGAGAATGAAATGAAAAATGTGCTCAAAAGGGCTCGCATTTGTGAGACTAACAAACGAAGTAGTATACCTTCCCGGCGGACACCCTGTACAATCAGCCGCTTTCGAACCATCTCCGGCCAGGTCTCCGATGTCATAGCAGGATGGTGTTTATCGACATCCTGGCAGACAAGATGTGAAAAATATAATATACAAGAATTCTGAGCAGAATGACCAAAGCCACTGACATCAAGATAATCAAACTGCAAGCAACGGCAGCGTCAACAGCTATGTGGCAAGCTCGTTAGGCAAATAAAGACCGATGGACACACAAGCTGATACCTACAATCCACAACTGGATAAGCCAAGAGCATGGGGACTGCAACTACCATATCACGCAGTTCCTGTCTGGCCACATTGGTTTTCGTAAGTACTTTAACCGATTTGGACATGATACTTCACCATTCTGTCCAGAGTGTCCATATGAAGACGAAGATGTAAGCAGAGCACGCAGTTTTTTACTTCACGGTCGATACTTCTCGGCCATGTGTTGCGGTCGGAGGATAACTGTATGGCGTAATGTAATTTCGTAACGACTTTACAAAATTAGTTGCGGAGAATAGAAAATGAAAGAAGGGCCGCATAAGACAAGACTAGCTTGACTTGCAACCCCGCGAAGAAATACCTAACGGACAGCCCCGCAAAGCAAATGGTTGAAGTCTGTGTAGGGTGGTGAAGTTTAGTACTAAGACATATATCGGCTGACGCTACTACGTCGGGACCAGTAATATGAACCGTGCATGTCAATATCACGAAATACTGGCATCTGGCGCAAGAAAAAATATTTCAGGCTCCGTAGGGCTGACATAAATTTTTTATAAACTCACTTTTTGCACTCGGGGTACCTTAGAACATAAGAACTTGTAAAAATCTTAAAATTTTGCGCCATCAATATAAGTTCGTATACTAGATACAAATACTGGGGTATTGGAGATAATCCGAGTTTCAGAACGCAGCATAGTTCATCAGCCACCCTGAAGTTTAAATTCACTCAAAACCAATATGCAATGTACCACCATTGATCTAGTCCCTGATACCCCTTGAGTTGCGTGTGAACTTAAAAAAGGAAGAGACAACTTCACATTTTCTTTTTACCTGTCCCGTCTTTCCAAAAGGAATCTTCACCTTGGAGCCTACCGTTTTCAAAGTCTGTGCGTTTTTCGAACACGGGGTGATAAGTTTTGTCCGTTTTATCAGAAGCTCTTGATGGTCTTCAAGGGAATCGATAGGGAGAACCCTCGTGACAGCATAATGAACTAAATCTGGTAAGCATCAACTGTATAGCTGCAATAGAATCTGCGGGAAGAAATAGAGGCCCTTCCCGAAGGTCACGAAATGGCTATACACGGCTGTTGTGAAGACCAATTATACTGATGGGTCTAAAATGAAAATATATTCGTGGGCTCTGGGGTCTGCTCCGATGAAATCGGGTTAGCCACATCCCTTCGACTAGCAAACCCGTGTGAAGTGTGCTCCAAGCGGAGATCTCAACCGTACTCGAAGCTGACGAATCGGCTAGAGTTTTGGACATATCACGTGCGGATATTTCCTTCTAAGTAGATCTAGATAGTCAAGCTGCAATAAAAACTCTAGCGTCCAACATAGTAAAATTACGAGTAGTTGGACGCACAGAGCTAAAGGCTCCTTTCAACCAGAACAAAGTCCAAATTTTCTTGATGCCAAGACTCAATATCACTCCAGGGAATGAGAAAGGAATCGAGCTAGAGTATAGGATCGTCTAGCTGTATCTCTTTTTCTGATAATAGGATTAGACCCCGACTTGCTTTTGAAAAACAGTAAATAACTAGATAAAGATTGTAAAGTTAGACAGATGAAGCATTGAGAACCAAAAGCGGAAACTTTTGCTCACCAGCTTCATGGTACGGCGGGCGATGTGCACGTGCACACATGAGAAACGAGATCGAAATTATATGACGGGCCGTGCCTCTACGAAAGTAGCAGCGCCAAATCACATAAGTATCATACATTACCACAACATTTTTTTCACGTACCAATATTATTTAACAAAGGGGTATCGTTACGGGCCCATGTAGGCATATGCGAGTTTGACGGCTCACTTTAGCGTCATCAGCCCATCAAACCTAACCAAAAGCTAGTCAAAGTTTGCTAGCGTATTCCCGGGATCCACACTCACCTAACAAAGGTCCATATTCGACATAAAATTTCTCCTAGCCTCATTTAGCACAAGCTTCTCCTAGAGTTCACAAGAAATACGGCCTCAACCAGGTTTATTCAATGAGCTAGATTTCACGACAGCACTGTCAAACATAACTTACCTAATTCAACACAGCTTACCTTAACCCGTATGTTTGTTACATAAATATTTTTTTCCAATGAAAGCCCCCCTCCAAAAAAAATGTCTTCAAACTGACACCTAAGTGAGATTTTTCCCCAACACCTCCCTCTGACATAAAGTCGGATGAAAATATTTTTCAATCATCGCAACAAACAAATATTTCAAAGCCGTCAACTTAACATCTTAAGTTGTCAACTCAACTCCTTGACAAAAATCCACTAAAGAAATTTAAGACCTATTCCCAGAGCACGCATAATTGAAATAAAAAAAAACCTCACCCCAACCATTCAAATCCGATTCGGATTAAGGAGCCATACACCGTAAGGCAACTACACAACCAAATCCCCATGTCCAGCGATTAGGCAGCTCAAAGCAGGGGAATTAGAAATATTAAGTCATTGTCGTCTGCTGCATTAGAAACATGAAACCCACAAGGGGTTACTTCCCACCACCATGTTGGAAATATAATTTAGAAAATATCAATATCTGCCACACTCTTGCGATGCGCGTACTGCTATCAATGAAATTCGACTTAAGCGATACAATAATTCGTCCAATTATAGCGATGCATCGCCACCAGAACCAGATGTGGGCTGCATTAGGACACCCTAACCCTCGGATTTCGTGGCAGTCTTTCGACAATATGGGGTGCATATTAATTGATATTTATGTCAACAGCCGAGGGTGGGTGCCGTAATTATGTGCATACATTTGAAATATTTTGTATCCAATTGACTTTAAAGGTTTTTTTTTGGTCCTTCCCTCGGAATTTAATTGCAATACCTCTGGCCCAATTGAGGGCGTCCGTATAAAATAACTCGTCGCTTCGTATACCCACAGCGAACCTGCTGATTGTAGGCCTTTGGGCGGGGAGGAATCATAAATCTTTACCAAGAATTACTACGCCATTTCCGCTGCATAGCTCCTGACGTCATTATACGGAATGTTTATGCAGTTGTTTTGTATCTCAATCGGACACTTGAGACGGGATGCCAATTCGCTAATCGGCGCAAAAAACAACGAAAACGCGAAACAAGTTCTTGGCGAATGCTTCGTCACGTCGTCGCTTTCGATTTACACATTCAGTACTGACCACCTGATGAGGTAGCGGGGAATTGAGTACTCGAATTCTGGTTTAAGGTGCTAAACGATCTCCGGTCTTCGGCTTTGGTCTTTTGTTGTGATTCGACTCTCGACTTGTGTGTGAAAATGTCAAAAAGGAGCTTGAAACTCACCTCTCTAAACTCAAATCAATCGGAAATTGAAAGACGATAAGACGGGGGGGTCTAAACCGGATTAATGCCCAGACACCGGATAAGAGTGACTGGCATAAATCATCTAACATTGTGCACAGCTATTGACACTCCAGCTCCGCAAGGAAGGTTGAAATTAAGTTGAACTGATGTTTTAACCCTTTTGGGTGAAATCCGATATCTTCCAGAAGCCAAAGGGCTAATGAGATGGAAAAGGAAATGTGCGGTGAAATGCATACGGTCACCATGTGTTTGGGTGTGCAAATGATGGCATCGAATGGTTTCAGTTACAGATGCAAAGGAAAATACGCAGGCATTTGGCGGGTGACCTTTTTTTTTGGATATTCCTAGAGAATACCAAGTGGACGAGGATTGGATTTAAATATGACTGTTGGCACAGCTGAGATTTTGTTAAAAAGGGTTTCAATGTGGAAGGGGCGTAGTGCTGCAGCATGAACCAAATTTGAATCATTAAAAAAGGGTCTTACAAGAAAAATTAGGAAAAAAGATTGACAGCGGGGCCAGATGGAGTAGGGACACTTCACAACTTAATTAACAACTCACAGTCGATGGTGACATATGAAATGTTATTTCGAAAGATCTTTTGGATCTGACAGAACACTTCTCAGTTCTTAGACACCACACCATGAGATATTTATAGAGAGGTATAGACCATTGAGCAGCAATATGTAGTTTTGGATTGTTTCCTGAAAGAGCTTTCCATTCACAATTGAATGCTTCTTTTTAAATTTTCTCAGGTAAGGCGAACCTATAACGCTGAACTCGCGCCCTTAAGCCTATTTTTTCAGTGCGAGATCATCCTAGTTTCGGGATTAAACTCGAGTTAACTCGATTAAGTAGTTTTTCAGTCAATTTAAATCCGGAGTCTACTTATCCCCCGTTTTTCAGTGCGCGATCATCCTAGTTTCGGGATTGAACTCGAGTTAACTCGATAAAGTATTTTTCAGTTAATTTAGATCCAGAGTTTACTTAGGCCTAGTTTTCCAGTGCGAGATCGTCTTAGTTTCGGGATAAAACAAGAGTTAACTCGATAAAGTAGTTTTTAAGTCAATTTAAGTCCAGAGTTTACTTAGGTTCGGTTTCTCAGTGCGAGATCATCCTAGTTTCGGGATTGAACTCGAGCTAACTCGATTAAGTATTTTTCAGTTACTTTAGATCCAGAGTTTACTTAGGCCTACTTTTTCAGTGCGAGATCGTCTTCTACTACTCGATAAAGTAGTTTTTCAGTCAATTTAAATCCGGAGTCTACTTAAGTCCGGTTTTTCAGTGCGAGATCATCCTAGTTACGGCATTAAACTCGAGTTAACTCGATAAAGTAGTTTTTAAGTCAATTTAAGTCCAGAGTTTACTTAGGTTCGGTTTCTCAGTGCAAGATCATCCTAGTTTCGGGATTAAACTCGAGCTAACTCGATAAAGTAGTTTTTCAGTCAATTTAAATCCAAAATTTACTTCGAGTTAAACCAGCACGTTTGATGAGTTAACTCTGGGACCAAGTGATCAGTCGTTTTGACAGATCATAAAATACCAAACAAAATATTTTTTTCAATTCCATTTTTGTGGAAACTTTATCAAATTTTTTAAACTAAATACGTGTACGAACAGATCCCAGCGACTGGAAATTGTTTCAAATATTTAGTTTGACTGTTTTAAGAAGAAAGGGACTTGTAAGATCGCGATAAAGGCATTTTTATTTGTTTGTGAAAATATAAACCAAACCGCTGAGAACTTATCGATTACAGTTTCTATACATTTCGATAACTTGTTGACAGAAAATCGATACATCAGTGCTACCAAATGGAATCACTTTACATGGAGTCAAATTTAATCCTGCACTGAAAAAACTGCTTCATGATCAGCACTGAAAAACCGAGCCTTGGATGCCTGCCTTTGGTACTTTGGTGAAAATATATTTTATAGGAGCAGCGATCAGTGCAATCAACTGCAACAAGTCTTGAGATGATTTTTCTAAGCCTTAATACAGGATGTCCGCCGGGAAGGTATACTACTTTGTTTTGCCGCCATTTTGGTAAACATTAGTCTAGACAGTTCATATTTGGCAGTCGTGAAGTAGACACGTGGTAAATTTATTATGGAAAAATATTCGATAAACTAAAGTGTTTTAATCGTTAAAACATTTTATCGAAATCCCTCATCGACTACTGTCACGATGACAAAGTTACGTGAAATTTTTGAGAGAAAAAACGCTAACAAAACGCACTATTTATCGTGTAGTGAATGATTTCGAAGAAAGAGGGTTTGTAGGTGATGGGCCCAAGCATGGACCACATGGACCGTACTGCAAGATCGGCTGAAAACATTACTGCTGCTCAAGGAAGTGCTCAAAACAATCTATCAACTTAAATTCGATGCCGTGCTCAGGAGCTTGGTCTTCAAAGAACAACTTTGGCCAAAATTTTGAGCAAAGACTTGCATTTGTGGAAACAATTTAAGATTCAGCTGACACAAGAGCTTCTTCCACAAGACCATTTACGCAGCCGTACATATGCCAATGGGATGTTACAGCTAGCCCATAACAACCACGATTTTCATGAAAAAATCATAATGAGTGAAGAGGCACATTTTCATTTGAATGGATATGTGAATAAACAGAATAGTCGGTTCTGGGCAATGGAAAACCCTCAAATTATTCCTCAGTCACCTTTGCATCCAATAAAAGTTACAGTCTGGTGTGCAATTTGGTCGGGAGGAATCATTGGACCTTACTTCTTTGAAAATAAAAAAGGCGTAACGGTAGCTGTGAATGGGGAGCGATATCGTGATATGATTGAAAACTTTTCAACCCCACAACTACATGCTTTGGGCTTTGTTAACATGTGGTATCAACAAGCCAGGATTACAATGGAATCACTGAGAGACCTCTTTCTACAACAAGTTATTTCAAGAAATGGTGATGTTGATTGGCTTCCATGTTCGCCTGATTTGACTGCTCCGGACTTTTTTGGGAATATCTGAAAAGCAAGGTATATGCAAACAAACCTGAAACGTTTGAGCAACTCAAATAAAATATTCGTGATAAATTAATGAAATACCGCGTAAAATGTGTGAGAATGCGATGAAAAATGTGATCAAAAGGTCTCGCATTTGTGAGACTAACAGTGGTGGACATTGACCTGATATTGTATTCCATACATAATTGCCGACATAAAATAAAACATTCTCTTTCATTTAATCAAAATTATAAACAAACAAAGAAGTATAGGTTCCCGGTGGACACCCTGTATATCTGTAATAAGGAGACAGATCTCATACTAGTCTTCGTTGTCCCAAATTTTAGAGTTTCGAAGGGAGAAACGTCTATGAGGCGGATTGCACGTCTTTGAATAGGCTCAAGTAAGTTCAGTGTAGGTTTCGTCGATAAACTTTACATATGAGAGCAGTATTCAAGACCTGGTCGTACTTAATTTGGCAACAGAAGTGACATGCTGTTGCCATTATACATGTAATCCAATAGTGATGCCTAGCAGGTGCATTATTTCAGGGCCGTATTCTCTATTTCGATTTGCGGAACTGAGGACTTGTTCCTTCTTGTAAAATTGTACACTGCGTTTTCTTTAAGTTAAGCTGAAATAGGTTTTCCTTTGTACAATCTCTTGTAGGTCTACGTCATATTCCCATCTCTGTTGGTGAGCGGCAAAAGCTCAAGTAAGCAAACTTCTGAAAAAGTCCAAGAACAACCAAGTCGGAACCAACAAGATGTCATCGCAGCGTTTACGGGTTTAGATCAAGTAAATGCTGTCAACAAAATAGGCTACACAGCAGCGGCGAATTGGACTTAAGTTCTCTTAGATAGATAAAATGTTAGGCAGTAGGGGACCTTGTCTATCACGACTCCGCTATTAACTTTGGCAACGGCATCCTTTCCTGGATGTTTAAAACACTTTCTTCTGAAAATGATGGTTGAGTGTTGTAGAACGAGGGTAGAATCTGATTGGATTTAACTTTGCAATGTCCAGTGTGCTTATTTTTAACCTCCAAGTGGTAACCGTCGGGTACTGTTCTCATTAAACCGGGTTTGACTTGCTTAACGATAAGCGCAACAGTAAAAGGACGAAAAGCCACAAAACTATAAAAAGTCTGGTCAGAGTGGCATGCAATACCAGGACTGCTGTCCCAGGCGAACATAGATGAGTTGCTTCTTCATATTCGTACAAAAGGATATTTAGGAATCTCAAGGGAAAAAGAGGCCCCTTGAACAGATATGGTGGCGGATGAATCGAACGGCCAACGCAGCGGCAGCGCACAGTCCCGTAGTGGATGCTGATAGCCCCGTATCCTAGGGGTACCTATTTAAATTGCAATTGGCTCTCCAGTTTTGGGGTTGTGCTTTGGGTGACCTACCCATCCATGGAAAAAGTGTTCAGAAATATCCTCGGAAAGGAATAAATTTATTGTTGACGACTATACTAAACGAAAAAACCGCAACGACGTTCGTAGCTTCACCTGGACTGTGAGAACATTAAACATGAGAGGTTTAGGCGAACAACTAACTGAAGCACTAAGCTGCTACAAGGCAGACAGTACTGCCATCGAGGAAATACGATTTGATAAGCAGGGCAGAAAGAGGATGAAAAACTGTGAAATATACTACGGCCGTCTTCTCGTGATCAGAAGTAAGGACCCTTCGAAAGCGGGGTTGTTATAAGTGCCATACTTTGGAAAGAAGTCTTAAGTTTCCTAGATACTAGCGAATGCATTGTAACAATTCGTATCAAAGCCAAATACCCCAACATAAGGCCATTTGGTTCGACTGACGAAGAAGATCCTACCACGAACATTACGAGATGATGGCAACTGGTAAGACAACTCTGAATTGGAGGTTTAAGATGGCTAGGATATGAAGAGCGAATGGACAAAATAGCTCAGGCTCTCATAAACTTAAATTTGCAGATATATGGCAGACGCGATTGAGGTAGACGTCTTTTCATTTGGAACGCATCAGAAACCAACTTGATGTGCGCAATTGCAAGCATCTAGCTATAGACCATCTGAATGAAAAGTCATTTTGGTTGAGGGCCATTTTCCACCCTAAATGTTGCGTCACAAAAAAGAAGTGGTTATACCAAGATGGTTCACATAGTATTTTGATCTGAACACGAAATCTTATTAGGAGCGGCAAAACGTTCAGGTCATCATCCTGCCCAAAAGGAAGAGTTTCCAAAGTTCATCCCTACGATTTCATTCTGGAACTTGATGTCGATAGTGGGTATTGATTTGGAAACTACATTCTGTCCAAGACCCACTGAACTTTGAAGATGTGATCAGTTGTGGATTTTTCTGGTGTAAAACCACAATGACCAGGTTGTCGGTAAATGGTAGGTATCCTGTAGGCTATTTTGAAGGTAGATACTTGTGCCGCAGGTCTTCGGCTCATCTGTCTTGTAGATCGGACAAACACCGAAGAACAGGGTTCCATTTTTTTTGACACTTCCATCCGATCAATTTTTATCTTCGCCAGCTGCATATAATTTGGAATAAAAAAAAATTTATGTCGCAACAGACTCGTTAGTACCCAGAGCCTAGCTTTTTTCCCCTAACCATTCATGTGTGCGTGTGTACTTCTTAGCACGATGGCAGGACCTCCTGTTTTATGCCGAATCCGAACGGCTAAGTTGAGATAAGCTTTTCATGACAATCGATACTACCCGGATGATTTGTCAGATCATCACGAGAGGAGGGCCAGTGAAAAATCATTTAGGTGTTGCTACGGCTGGGAATCGAACCCAGACCTTCTGTGCGGCAGTTCATCGCACTAACCATCACGCCACTGAGCCCGTAATTTGGAAAGAAGGCTATAATTTCCAACAGCCTTCACTCCACTAAGGTAAAGTTGGATGGTAATGTTCGCTGTCATCACCAATATTAAAATATTAAATGTTTCGTTCTATCCGATAGCGGAATCGTCTCCATAAGTGGTCTTCTTTCTCAGTATTGGCTAAGATTTTGGTATATTCGTCGTGACAGGATTCTATTGTGTTGCATTGGCTATAACGATTCAAGATTGATGAAACTTACGAATATTATTCTTAGACATCTATTTGTTCAATCGCAGGCGTTTCATTTCTTTTTTCTCCATTCAAAAGCGCCAGATTTGCTCCATTTTACCAATCTCCCTAGGATTTGTTTTTCTTTCATTTAATTTAATAGTTGACGTCCTGTGCTTCATTGCTTCCATTAACTCGGGACATTCAAGAATCATATAACGATCACAATTGGATGTTAGGAACGCCTGAAAATGCAATAAACGAATATAGGCCCATTTTTATGAAGCCACGCGAAGCCAATTAGTAGACGCTCAATTCCGTGGTTCCATCACAAACACCGCACAAAGCTCCATCAATTCACTCAAAATTAAATAAATTCTCCTCTCCTAATCACAGACTAAAGATAGACATCCACCTTTAATCTCCTCGCCACTAAATTGTATTACTATCCACTTCCCAATGCCTACATCATCCTATAAGCAATAAATATCTCAGAAAATCCATAAAAGTAAAACCGTAGAGTAAAAGCGAATAACTTAACGTTCGCACTTAAAACAACACCTTCTCCGGACATTATCCGACACTATCCAGAGACGGAATCCTCAAAAAGTCAATAAATCGATGCACTCTGACGCTGTTGCCGCTGCTACACACATGCCTTATAAATTCCGACATCAAATTCAATCGAAAAAAAACAGAAAATCATTCGAATACAATCCCGCTTGCTAGTCAAGCCTCCTTGTGGTCCTGTCTGACTGTGCAGACTACGACGACGAGCTCCTCACCCTGTCAACACACACACACGATGGCTAGGCGAGATGCAATTTATTGTGAACGTGATCCTTATGCGAGACAATCATCATTCGGCAAACAACAATGGCAAATCTGACAAAGATCCGTTTTGTAGTTGGCATTGTATCTATGAGTTGGCTGTGTCTGGATGTGCGGCAGATCCGCATGGAAATGTATCTCGCATCACAGACCGGTATAGGCAAATTGTAAATATGAATGAAATCGCAGACATAAATAACGAAGCGAAATAGAGATATCCCAGGGCGGGTGCAATCAACGGAGTCATGTTTTCTATCTGTTGGGTGAGGTGGAGATACTTGCTTTCGTTTGACCCCATGCGGTGGAACTGTAGTAACTGCACAATGTCTGACGATCCACATACACGTTCTTGATAGCAAGTATTTTCGAGAAAGGAGAACAAAGGAATTCGGGAGATGTATAGCTGGATGGCAGGGATAGAAGTCGGATCTATTGATGTGGTCAAAGGCGGTGGGGGCCTCAGTGATTGTATCTTATGGGTTGTGTTAGGTTGATTTTGGGTGGTATTTAGTGAGCTGTTTGACGCCATTTGCTGACAGAGAAAATTTCGAAAAAAGCTTTTTGAAATTGGTATCTCCATTCAGTGACGAAAGAGATGCTACATTGGACATTTTAGGAACATATGAAGCTTCTAGTGATTTGATAAAATGGACTCCAATACGGCAGTTTAACAAACGAGTGAGACCTCGAAGCATTTGAAATAAATATTTGAATATTTGATCATTTCAAAGGATAAGAACAAGATTCTCTCTTAAAATTTACTAATTTAAGGTTTTTTTTGGTTATTATTCAAATAAAAGCTCCTCAAGTCCTAATGGAAACCTTTAAATTGGACATTAGGAGTTCAAATACCCCGTAGTCAACATCAATCCCACGAATGACGTAGTGAAGATCCAATTAGGGTGGAGCTCAGGAAATCGATGTTTATTGGTTTGTCGTAACAAATTTGATCAAAATTCTGTACTCAGAAGGTTAAATGGCAAAACTGCCCTTCACACTTTACGCCGATACTCAGAAAAGTGCCATCTCCTCGAATGTCAGGTTCGGCATGTGAAGATTGCAAATGTAGCTAGCTTAGGTACCTCTTCTGTTTCCATGACGGTAGTGGAAGAATCCCCAAGGCAGAAATACACGGCAGTATATGCCATAGTTGTTGGGATTTTTAAAGTTAATAACTGACATTACCTGCTCCGACATATTCGTACAACAGGTCATCTAGGAATGTCAACGGTTTGTCAGGCAGTTGAGCCGACGAAAGATCAACGCTAACTCAGGATCTTATAGTGGCTACTGATGACCAAGAGTCCTAATAATATCAAAGAATTTAAAACTGGTTCTCCAGGTTGGAGTTATTTCGTCACCGTGAAAAAAAATGAATGTTAGGAGATAGATAACAGCCTCGGATAATGGATCTCCTCCAAAACCCATCAGAGTCTTACGTGAAATCATACTCGGGGATTTCAATGTAGATAACAGCCTCGGATAATGGATCTCCTCCAAAACCCATCAGAGTCTTACGTGAAATCATGCTCGGGGATTTCAATGTAAGGCGTCCAAGGTGGGATAGTTAGAAAACACAGCCCTCATGAAATGATAACAGATAACGCCTTACATCTTACAGACTATGTAGCATTAGTTTTCCACAACTTTGAGTCTCCAAACATACTGACGATACTCGTAGACGAACCGACACTTACTTACTTACTTAAGTTACACTACAGTCCGGAATGAACCTAGGCCTCAACCAACATCCCTCTCCAATTAGCGCGGTACTTAACTCACAGCCTCCAGTTGCGCACTCCAAGTTGGTTGAGGTCGGTTTCTACTTGTGCGCGTCACTTAAGACGAGGTCTTCCTCTACTGCGTACGACGTCTGGCTGGGAATCGAAGACTCTGCGAGCCGGAGTAATGGTGTCTATTCGTTCTATATGTCCTTGACATCTTAAACGTCCAATGCGGAGTTTTTTGACCAGGGGCATGTCGCTGTACAGCTCGTATAGTTCTTGACTGAATCTTCGTCTCCATAGCCCATCAACGCAAACGGGACCGAAGATGTTTCGAAGAATTTTCCACTCAAATCGACAAAGAGGGCTCTACTACTGAATTGCCTTCTTAGCCCAAAGAAACAGCGGTTGACAAGAGTTTTATTTTCTTCGTTTTATTTCTGATGAGATGTTGTTGTCAGAGTTAATAGCGGAGCCGAGTTAGACAAAGTCCCTTACTACCTCAAAGTTATATGTGTCAATGGTGATGCTCTGTCCAAATCGTCGATGTTGTGTGTCCTTTCGTGTTGACAGCATATAGTTCGTCTTGCCCTCATTTACTGCTAAAACCATTTTTGCCGCTTCCTTCTCTATACTAGCAAACGTGCAATAACATCACTTAGGGTCCTACCAATGATCTCAATATCGTCGGCTTATGTAAGTAGTTGTACCGATTTTTGGAAGACTGTGCCTCTGATATTGGCTCGTGAGTTTTGCACAATCCTCTCAAGAATCAAATTGAAGAAGAACATGACAGCAGCCTTGCCTTAATCCTTTTTTGGGATCGAATGTGTCGATGAGGTCGTTTCCGACCCTGATGGAGCAGCGAGAATTCTCCATCGTGATCCTACACATACGGACGAGTTTGGGCGGTATACCACAACTAGACATGGCTCTGTATAGTTCGGCTCTATAAACACTGTCGTATGCGGCTTTGAAATCGATGATGGTGGTGGGTATCGATTTGGACTTCTTGTGTTTTTTCCTGGAGCTGACGAAGTGTGAAAATTTGAGCGGTTATGGACTTCCCAGGCCTAAGCCCACACTGATAAGGGCCGATCAGGTTCTTCGTAAACGGTTTCAGGCGTTCACATATTACGGCAGATAGGATCTTGTAGGCGATGTTGAGGAAACTTATGCCCCTGTAGTTGGCGCAGTTTAGAGGATCTCGTTGTTTGTGGGTCGGGCAAACGATGCTGAGTTTCCATTCTTTAAAAAACTTTCTTCCGACCAGACTTGGCTTATGAGTTACTTACCAAGTCTGCGCCGGCCTTATAAACTTCGGCGGGAAGGCCGTCATTTCCGGCAGCCTTATTAAGCTTGAGTTTAGATATTGTTAGCCTTCACTCAGGTCTTGTGGTTGGCAGTTTCGCTGTCGTTGCCAATATTGATTCTTTCGTTCTGCTTGACAGCGGAATGTTACGAACCGATAATAACAACGAAAATGGCTCCAAAAAGTGGGGTTATAATGCCTTATGGACGAAATGTTCGTATCAAAATTAGCGATGTCTTTTCTTCGAAAGTTTTTTCGAAAACCATTTATTACTGAAAACGCCCCCAAAAAAATGGCCGCATCCACAACAAAACTGAAAATATAGGAAATATAGAGAGGTGTAGTTGTTAGCACGGAAGGCACTATCTATATAAGTCTGTTCAGGTAGTGGGATAACCAGGCATTATTGGTCGGTCCTTCCGTGCCGTTGTAGAATCATTTAGTAGTTAACGAGGTCAAGCGAAATTATTACCGACCCGCAATCATACACAAAATGTCACTGTTGATAGCGAGAGCTTTGCGATAGTTAAGGATTTCATCTTCCCCGTAGTTAATGACAATATAATGACCGCATAGTAGAGATACATTGAAAGCTGTGCTACTTTGGTTTAGCGTTGAAAATACAATCAAAATTCCTAAGCCGAAAGTCTAAATTTGAGATCCTAATACTACCTTTTACCACTACTAAACTATAAATCCAATTATTTGTGCTAAAATACAACTCTGTACACACAAAATATAACTTTGCACTCAAAAACAACAGGAGAAGCTAGGTCAGGACATGTATGCGCCGTTATTGCCAGATTTTTATTTATTTCATTCAAATATTTGTAGAAGTTCGTTCATGTTGTGGACGATTTTTTTCTATGAGTCAATATCTAGATTATTTCACTACACATCTGTGCATCTGGGCATCTCGTATCTATTATACCGAATTGATTTTACAAAACACCAGAATCTGCTACAAAAGTAAACCTCGTTTGACACATAAAGTTCGACAACAAAGCATAGATCAGCCATTACAACAATGACTTGTCATAAAGAATAATTAATCACAAGACCGTGTAATTATGCCAAAAGGTGTCCATTCCACTCCTTCACCCGATAAGATCAACGATCCTTTGTAATTCGTTAATAAATGTGTGCGCTTGTGTACATTGTATCTGCTGACCAGGTGATTCCTAACTCAAACTGTTATTATTTCTCAATCTCACCTACGGCTACCATCTGCTGTTGTATGCATCCATCGCAGTGCAAAATATCTCGGATTACAACCATAAAACCACGCAGCACCAACGCAACAGGCAACCGTCGAGGCTGCAATCAGTCGCCCATCTCTCCACGAGGCAACGCCACACATTGCATCAGTAACCCAGACTCAGAGATAGGGGTGTCTACTCTGCCAGTACTGTAGTGTCAGAGTGTCACCCTCCCGAACAATAAACGACTACACCGGAGCCGTTTCTGTCGCCACCGTCACTACATGCACATGCACCCATAAGAGGCGTGTAACTTGTGTTCTTGCGAAATTCCATGCAAACATCCATAAAAACGCGGGGAAAACTGAATCTGAATCTGAAAAAAAAAGATCTTTGCAACGCTCGCGCCAGATTCTTCGTTCCGATTAAATGCATTACACCGCGCGATAAGAATTAATGAACTTTTGTCCAGAATGCGGCGCGCACCAAACAACGCGGTTCTTGCTGCCTCTGACAATGGCGCATGAGACATGAGCCAGTGCACAAAGTTGTACGCTCGACCGCACGACTAATTGAGACACCAGTGCGAGGACGGGGGAGGACTGAACAGAAATGTCAATTGCTTTCACTCTTGCTCTACCTCTTGACTTGTATTTGTATCTGGATGGTTGCACAATCAAGCACATTGATTGTGGTGCCAACAAGAACCATCTTAGTCGGGGCTCGAGGGGTTCTCGAGCAAGTGAAATTATATTTACGAAAGTGGAAGTCACTGTCCACGCTGGAGGAGTGCATTCCATGTTTCATTTAATTAGGTGAAGACGACAGTCTCCTGCTGATACTTGAACGTCACGCTGAGATTGCAGTGCAAACAGTAATCAGTTGCATTTGAGATAACCCGGAACAGCAATTGTCAGATACTTTAGTGAAACTGATGATAAGATGCATGAGAAGTATGGGAGGTGGAGATTTGAAAAATTGCAATCTATTTCGATGGGTTGTTATTCAGCAGATACTTTGAAGTGTTTTGTGCCTTGTTGCTTGTTTTATGTATTAGAAGACAATAGGGGCTGGGTGAGCCTTGACTACGATTAATGCGATCGCACGCAGAACTTGACTTACAGAAGAGGTGTCGTATTTGATATTTGAATCAGCAGAATGCCTTCAGTGAAAGAGTAACTTAG
Organism: Rhingia rostrata; assembly: GCA_949824845.1. Classification (NCBI taxonomy): domain Eukaryota; kingdom Metazoa; phylum Arthropoda; class Insecta; order Diptera; family Syrphidae; genus Rhingia; species Rhingia rostrata. Next base: position 20,701,853 of record OX463757.1, read on the forward strand.
TAGCTTCTGGAATGTCCCGGTGGCTGACGGGCATTTTGGTCAATGGCAATAAAATAAGACGCATCCTGATCAATTTTGACTGCAAAAAAGCCACTGGTGCTGACGGAGTGCGGCCCCGAACTTAAACCCATTTTTTGCCGATTATTTTCCATGTCATATGATTTGCACCGAGATGAAAATTCTTCGAAAAATCTTCGGTCCTGTTTGCGTTGACGGGCTATGGAGACGAAGATTCAACCAAGAACTATACGAGCTGTACAGCGACATGCCTCTGATCAAAAAACTCCGCATTGGACGTTTAAGATGGCTAGGACATGTAGAACGAATGGACACCAATACTCCGGCTCGCAGATTCTTTGAACCCCAGCCAGACGTCGTACGCAGTAGAGGAAGACCTCGCCGTAAGTGGCGCGCACAAGTAGAACCGACCTCAACCAACTTGGAGTGCGCAACTGGAGGCAGTTAGCTAAGGACCGTGCTTATTGGAGAGGCATGATTGCTGAGGCCCAGGTTCATTCCTTACTGTAGCGCCACTTAAGTTAGTAAGTAAGTATGAGCGATACTCCAGTTTATGGATATTGTTTTAGAATCCAACCAGTTCCCAAAAAAGGAAGACAATGTGTAGCCTTAGATAAATAGACCCATACCCTTACAATCCATACTTTCAAAAATTAACACCGATATTGCCGATCACCTAGAAAGGAATGCGCAATTGGCAATATGAGTTCCGAAAAAACGATCACCTGGATGCCTAGGTTTTGTAAACCATCTACAGACAACTGCGATGGAAAATCATGGCGAATGGAATGCTGTTACTCTGGATTATTTCAAGTCTTTCGATTGAGTTTGGTACATGTATTTGCTTGCCAAATTGACAGGAGTTGTTCTGTATAATTTCAAGCCTTTGGATTGAGTTTGCTTCAGGTATTTGCTTGTCAAATTGACAGCATACGGACTTCCTCCCTGTTCGGTTGGATGGAAAACTTTATATCAAATCTACAACAGTTCAAGAGCAGAGTCAATAAAGATATGCATGCATCATTTCAAGGCGCTTCTAAAGCGCCTCAACTGAAAAAAGTTTTAAAAAAAATATTCGGCCCTAAACTGGAGGAAAAGATGGTATGTGTCGACTTGAAATTCGTTAGTCATTTCCAGGATTTGCCTTGATGTGAAAATTTGGTTAGTGATCGATCTGCCAGGACGGAAGCCATACTGGATAAAAAAATTAAAAATCTGACATTTACCTAGTTTTTCCCATTATTTGGGTGTGCGATGTTATTATTTTTGCCTCAGAGAAGAGGACCTCCTGCTTACCGCCTTTTTTGAAAGGGAAATTTAGGAAGCTTCTCATAACAGTGTTCCCATAACAATGTTGGATGTTTGTCGGGCCTACGGATGAGGTCATTAGTAAACTGAGGTTTTGTCACTTTCGGGATTTGAACCCCACGCCAACTAACCACTATGCCAATGCAATTAGTAAGCAAAAGTGCGTTGCAGAAAGACTTTAGGAATATGCCTCGGTAGTTGGTGGAGCGCATGGGATCGCCATTCTTGTACTTTCTTGTAGATGGGACATATGGAGCTGATATTCCAGTCTTCTTATATGCTATCATCCATCCCGGTTTTTTGTGTTGTTTTGATGTTTTGGTGCAAAGCCACTTTCTTATCGAAATCTCCATATTTGAAGAGTTCTTCTGGTAATCCATCAGACCCAAGTGCCTTGTTGTTCTTTAGCTTATTGATGGCTGCGCTTACTTCTTCAACATAATGGTAGCCTATCATGGATTCGCCTACCTCTATGATAATATTGGTGGAGGATGATGGTTGTTTCTTGTAGATTTTCGCAATCTCTAACGCACTAAGGCGACCAACGTGAAGACTTATTTCCTGTACTATTCTTTGCTTCTTTTCGTTGGACAATCGAGCTCTGAATTTAGGCACCGTGGGAAAATGTTGAGAATCAACGTTTAGGCCTCTAAATGTATGTACGTCCAGGATTTTGAATGCGTGTCATAACATCTATATAGACATGGACGGTTTGGTTGGAGGCTCGATAATCTAGAGATCGCCATTTGGTTTTGTCGGTTCGAAGTCGTTGAAACAATGTGTTGCTGACCATCCTATTATATGCTGCCGCAAAGTCTGTTAGTCGAAATGCATCATCTGTTGAGGCTTTGTTTTCTAACTAACCCTCCAAAGATGTTTTGCTCACCGATTTTCGAATTGAAGTTCTCAAATACGATTTTCGAATGGTATTCAGGCACAGGATCCTTAAAATTCCTTCATGTTAGGGTCTTCTAGGTACCGGGTCACAGAGATGTATCTGGGAATTGTAAGGCGGATAGCATAGTTTGGTATGCCACTCGCTATATGGAAATCGTTAACCAAACTGGATGCGATCGAAAAAAAACCACAGTTAGATAAAAGAAGCAACATGACTAAAATCAAAGATTAAACTGTCATACAGATGACGCGCTGCATTCAAGAAAAATCGTTCTATGGTGGGTCGTAATGGCCCAGCCCGCCTTATGTTTGGATCTCGTTTCTCATGTGTGCACGTTATCACTGCCGGCCGTACCATGAAGCTGGGGAGCAATAGTTTCTGGTTTTTGTGCTCAATGCGGCATCTGTATGACTTTATAATGTTTGCTAATATCCTGGTAACTCTGGCAAAATTATAACCATAAACGGTCTCTCTGCTGATATTGCCAAACAGATCAAGCATCACTAGCATCATATATTTCCTGACAGGCCACTGCCCTCTAGACCTTCATACAAAAAGACTAGACCCCTTTAGCAATGACTTTTGTAGAAGCTGCTTGGGCGAGTAGGAGGAGGAAAGTTCCTCATCTTCTCTGCTCTTGTCCAGCTACTCCAAAAAAAGAAAATAGTTCATGGCTCGAAATGGTTCACTAAGGCAAACGAATATTAAGAAAAATCGAAAGATGTTCATGGAGCACAAGGGACTTTTTCAGGTCTATGTGTGCAAGTGAATCACGTGTATCCACTTTACCTAGTGTGTGTGTACAATACGTACAAGGTGGGCCAAAAGAGATCACCCTATTGGAAAATGCTCTCATTTTTGCAAATGGCCGCCAACATCACATCTGTTTTGTTAGATGTTAAATACTGTTCACTTGTATGGAGCGCTACACTCCCCAAGAACGCGGTATAATCGTGTCTATTTTTTTGCTTAACAATTCGTCTGCAGTGTTGGCGAGTTACGTCGCCGATTCCCCGGCCGTCCGACACCGACTGCGCAAACACTGCGCCGCTTGGCCCCCAACCTTGAAGATTATGGGACTAGATGAAACGTTGCAAAGAGTGACCGGCCCCGGAGCGCCCGTTGTGCCGAGAATATCGTCGAGAATATATGCTGCCGAGCTGTCGCCGGAATCATCGACTAGACGCCGCGCCGTGCCTCGCAATTAGCCATCAGCCGGTCGTCTCTAAGGCGAATTTTGGTCAAAGATTTGCGCATGTTCCCGTACAAAGTCCAGTCCATGCATCAGCTGCTGCCTAGCGACCGCCAAAAACGTGTAACCTACGCCCAAGCCATCCTCAATCTCGAGGACGAAGTGGACGATTTTTTGACCAAAATCATCATGAGCGATGAGACTCAATTCCACCTCAGCGGGTACGTGAACAAGCAAAACTATCGCTTCTGGGGCACCGAAAATCCACGAACAATGCACGAGGAGCCATTACATCCGCTCGCTGGAGCCATTTCTTTCCAAAACGCCGCTGGTCAAACGACAACAGTGGACGGTGCGCGCTATAGGGCCATGTTAACCGAGTTTTTTTCTGCCGCAATTGGACGAATTAGGAATGGAAGACATGGGGTTATAACAGGACAGAGCAACGGCACACACTTCGTGAGCCACAACCGATATTCTGAAGGCGGATACAACATCGTGTATAAGGCCGATATTGCAAAACGGTGCTCTAATGAGGATCACAGCCCTGCCCATCACTCGTCCAAAACGCCGCTCGTCAAACGACAACAGTGGACGGTGCGCGCTATTGGGCCATGTTAACCGAGCTTTTTTCTGCCGCAATTGGACGAATTAGGACTGGAGGACATGGGGTTATAACAGGACAGAGCAACGGCACACACTTCGTGAGCCACAACCGATATTCTGAAGGCGGCGACAACTTCGGATAACTTCTTTTGGCCCACCTTGTATAAGGCTGATATTGCAAAACGGTGCTTTAATGAAGATCACAACCCTGCTGATCAATCGTCGGCTTAAAACAAATGCTCTTGATCAAGGAATATGCATCATAAAAAGTGCAGCCTTCGGTGGTAGCTGTAATGAAGGTAGCAAGGCTTTTTTTTACGAATTCGCGATCCTGTCCATCGTGCTTCCTGAATGCCGGTAGAGTCTGCGCTGTACTGCGTATGGGGAGTACAGCGTGTATACGTTTCATCTTCGAAGTGCATGTTCCTAAGTGAATGTCCGTAGATATTCTGGGTCTAGTTTATATTCGAGGGGATCTGATACCCAAGGCTGTTGTCTCTTTCATAACTGGATGTTATTTTTGACGTGGGAAGTTAGCATGTCGGTACAACCCACGACATGGAGGAAAATTTATTAGTTACCCCTAGAACTCGGGGTCACCATTATCCACTACGGAATTAATCTCTTTCGCTAGACTTAAGGGGCCTGACTTATCCATAAGATTTTTATTTGACCTGTTGTCCGAATGTGTATAAGCAGCTCATGTTAGTTGTTCACTTTAGACGCCATCGTTGACTCCATATTGTTTATTCTTCCACTCCCGTCTTGGAAGTATCTGAGTTAAAAAACGACTTACGAACTGAAGAATGCAATACCCTTGTCTAAATGTGAGACGATAGTGTCGATAATCAAATTCTACACGATTCGACGAGATCTAAAGGGTATTCCAAAAACGCGACCTTTTGTGCTCCCGAATACGCTCATAAACCACTTATTGCCTACTCCATACTACAGCTTCTCTAAATCGACAAAACAAACCACTCAAACAGTGTTTCGAAAACCCTCTTTCAATTTGCAAACACACATCTATTCAAAAACCAGGCCATTCTCGAGATGAAGCAACATTCTCGCTATACGCGTACTTAAAAATAGATTCCCATTCCCATTCACATTCTCAGGCCCCGAATCGTTTAAGTAGTAGATCACAAAAAAGGACTTTTAACTGTCTCACTCTCGGCGGGCGGTCGGTCGGTCGGTAGGTCGGTACGGTAGGTATACATTTACATTCCTCAGCTCTTCGCAACTCTTGTTGAGCTCCATGTGCTAGAGCAGAGCTGTGCACTAATTGCACCGCAGAACAAAAAAAAAACAAATCAATGAGAACGAGAACGAGAACAAGAACACGTCTCGGAATGTGAGCGTTCCGATGGCATTTACTTCGGGCAGTGGTTTCTCTGGAATTCCACTTTCATAACATGTGTGTGCGTCGGGATGCCCGAGCATATGGAGTACCGAGTACCCCATAAAAACGATTCCCATTTCTGTTTCACTGTTTCACTGTTCATCTAGATAATTTGCCTCGCAGAAATGGATCGAATTACGGAATCCGTACTCGCGTATCCACAGACAGAAAAGTAATTTAAATGTTCAACTTGGTTGTGCTATGCCAGGGCCGAACACTTAACCGAGGAATTTCGACGGTGGTTGGGGTCAACTTTTAGTATCTGCAGCATCTTTTCGCATCCACACAGCTAGGTCAGTTCATAAGCTTAGGATTTTGCCTACCTCTGGTCTCGATTTCTAGATTCCGGTAAAGTCACCTACCGGTGTGCCATATGATATGAGGTATGTACGCATCTCTTCCTTAATGCCAACCACGTTCAGTGGCCGCTAAAACGGTGCCCCTTCGCAGCAGAGGACAATACAATGATGCCCGCGTTGTGCACAGCGCTGCGCGCACAGGCGCAATGGTAATGAATAGATTGTATCGTTTACATGGACACCTTTCAAGATACTTCCCCATGGGATTGTTTTAGTGACAGTTCGTGAATCTCGCATATGGATGTATCTTGAAGTGTCTGTGTGTTCGCAATGGATATGGCACGGCCGGCGTGGGTGCAGAGAGACTGTCCGCGACCATGTGCTGGACACATTTGCATCGCTTGACTTGTGTGTCTTACAGACAGTGCTTATGTCTTCTACTACTGGCCAGTGCTACTACTCCGGTACAGTGAATATGCGCACACTCTGGGAGATGAAGCTCAAGTGATGTTTTGCGGTCGGGTGCAATTTATTTGCGCATGGGAACACTTAACACCCTTGTTGCAACGAGAAGGTATAGTGAGATGATCTGAACTACACAGCTGCCCTGTGGGGGAGTTGTACTTGACGGTTCTGCTTGGATGATCGGAAGTGGTTCTTGAAGTGGTCATGCTGCTCTGATTGCGGCGAGGTTGGTGGTATTTTTTTTGTGAAATGTGATTGCAGGTAGAGCGAGTCAATGAGCAAAGATTTTATTTTTTTTGAAAGTAAAAGCGTTAATGAGAAGGCTATTGGTCGTTAGATGAGGAAACGGTTGCGGATTAAGGCATTCACTTTGAGTTGTCGTTAAATTGATTTCACAAGACTTGAGTTTAAAGTCGATAAAATTGGCACGGTACAGGGCCTTACAAGTAGTAAATTAAAAAAAAGGGTTCAAGGAAAATGGTTACTAGCCGTGGAACACACTTTTCGTCGTGGGTTATATGAATCTTCTAAGCTTTGATTGAGATAAGTGGCCTTTGAGTCCCTATAAAAATTGGCCTCAACCAATATGGTTCTCCTATCAGCCCGGTTCTTAGCTTATTGCTTTGAGTTGCGCACTTCAAATTAGCTGAGGTCGGTTTCCACTTGTGTGCGCCACTTGAGGCGTTGGTTTTTATCTAAAGAACGCCTGACTGGGAATCGAAGAATCTGCGCCTAATATGTCCTACCATCTGTCGCATTTTGCATCACGTAAACAAATTATCGGCACAAATGGCTCATTAGACTAAAGCCAGGCTTTAAAACATCTATCTATGCTTGGTGGATGTGTACTTCTACGAGTGGTGGGACCTACAATTTTATGACAAAGTTGTTATAGCCTTAAGGGCTTTCAAGGAAAAAGTATATTAAGATGTTTTATCAGATCAAGGACAGTGAAAAGCCAGGGTAAATCCATCCATAGGTGTTTTAATTATACGAAATCGATAACAGACCTTCTGTGCCAAAGTTAAATGACCAAACCACTATGAGCTCAGCACTGACTGATACGTAGGGTAATTTTTTGGACTTGCACCAAAGATTTACTTATATTTCGGTGTGATGTTCAACATTACACGCGGTTTGTAAATGACTATAGCTTGTAACGAAACTGGTAAAGGTTAGGCCTGCGGGTGATATGGAGCTGATCAGTGAATTATTTTTAGAAACTTTCTTATAGGTTGCAGCACTGCGAAAACATGTTCGACAGTTGAAGAAATGTAAATAATAACGGGAAGTGGAATACAAAATTTTCTATACAACACCTGAAGCCTAGCTTCTCTCTTAATTTGTGTTTGTGACGTAATTGTTTGTAGCCTGGACCAGAATCTTGTTGGTGAACTTTGGTTGAGGGGCTTCCAAATTTTTTCGAAAACGTACTTACTCGATAAATTGGCGCTACAGTTTGGGAAGAGCCCGCATCTGAGCCAGCATGGCTCTCGGGTTAGGACAGTAGCTAACTGCATCCTATTGGTAAACATTGTTAAATTATATTGGTATGGAATTCAGGTCATAGCGGACATGGAAGCTAGTCTGGGATCGTCGGGAAGTTCAAGCTACAAAATAACTAGATACGCTACCAAACAGCCTCGCTAGAAATTTTAGGGGTAATAGCTAATATCACAGGTCTATAATGGATCATGCTGCGAGACAAGGCTTACCCCACAACGGCCACTGTTACAATAGCAGAATACAGAAAAGCAGAATGAGATTAAGACTCTGATCCATGTAGACTGATAGACCAAAAGTAAAGCATATAGTAAGGGGCACATATTTTAGCAAATACTGCATAACATAACTTGGAATTTAAAACGTTAGGCAGTTTTGTTCTCAAACTGTCACCAACAAACATTTTGTCTTGCAAAACTATGCGCTAAAAAATAGGCACTAGCAAATAAGGTCTCAAACCAAAAATGAAATTAGGCCCCAAATTTTTATTCACAATGCAACAAGTGTTATTTTATTTTGGTAAGTGGGGTGTCATTTCGTTATGAAAATAGGGACCAATTTCTTAAAACGAAATAATACCCCAAAAACATTGTGAATTTTTGTATTTTAAGGCAAATGCGGCTCCGCTCAGAGTATGTTAAGTCGTCAGACAGGCGCTTTAGTCAACAGTTTTTTTTTTGTTAAAAATTTCAATGTCCTTATTGTAGACAAATTGTACAAGATAAAATGAAAGTATTTCCTTAAAAGTTGGGGTTTAATTTAGTTTGTTTGAGATATATAAACCAAAAAAGTTGTTGGGGCTTTATTTCATTTGTCTGTTTAAGGTACTTTTGATTGTTTTTTGGGCTTAATTTCCACACTTAAGGTGGGGCAAACTTCAAAGACAAGGATACAAGGCTCGAACAGAATCCTGTCGAGATGAACAAGGAAATGGCGTTTTTGAGACACAGTCGATGCTGAGGATATGGAAGAACCACTTCTGCAGACTGTTAAACGGCGATGACGAACAACATTCCGCTGTCAGGCAGAACGAACCATTCAATATTGGCAACGACAGCGAAAACTGCCTGAGTGAAGTGAGGATAGCAATATCTAAACTGAAGCATAATAAGGCTGCCGGAAATGACGGCCTTCCCGCCGAGCTTTATAAAGCCGGTGGAGATGACTTGGTAGGCAACATCCACTAACTCATAAGCCGAATCTGGCCGGAAGAAAGTGTGCCTGAAGAATGGAACCTCAGCATCGTTTGCCCGATCTACAAAAAAGGAGACCCTCTAAGCTGCGCCAACTACAGAGGCATAAGTCTACTCAACATCGCCTACAAAATTCTATCTGCCGTAACATGTGAACGCCTGAAACCGTTTACCAACAAGCTGATCAACCCTTATCAGTGGGGTTTTAGGCCAGGAAAGCCCACAACCGATCAAATCTTCACATTTCGGCAGATCCTGGAAAAACCCAAGAAGTCCAAATCGATACACACCACCTATTCATCGATTTCAAAGCCGCATACGACAGCATTTATAGAGACGAACTATACAGAGCCATGTCTAGTTTTGGTATACCGCCCAAACTCGTCCGTTTGTGTAGGATGACGATGGAGAATTCATCAGGGTCGAAAACGACCTCACCGACACATTCGATACCAAAAAAGGATTTAGGCAAGGCGATGCGCTGTCATGTGACTTCTTCAAACTGATTCTTGAGAGGATTGTGCAAAACTCACGAGCCAACACCAGAGGCACATATTTTCCAAAAATCTGTACAACTACTAGCATACGCCGACGATATTGAGATCATTGGTAGGACCCAACGTGATGTCATAGCCACGTTTGCTAATATAGAGAAGGAAGCGGCAAAAATGGGCTTAGCAGTAAATGTGGGCAAGACGAAGTATATGCTGTCAACACGAAAGGACACACAACATCGACGAGTCGTACAGAACGTCACCATTGACAGATATAACTTTGAGATAGTACGGGAATTTATCTATCTCGGGTCCGCTATTAACTCTGACAACAACATCTCGTCAGAAATTAAAAGAAGAATTGCTCTTGCCAACCGCTGTTTCTTGGGGCTGAGAAGGCAATTCAGTAGTAAGGCCCTCACTCGAACTACTAAGGAGACCCTAATCATGCCAGTCCTGCTCTACGGCGCTGAAGCATGGACCGTCTCAAAAGCGGATGAAGAAATCCTTGGTCGATTTGAGAGGAAAATTCTTCGAAAAATCTCCGGTCCCGTTTGCGTTGCGGGCTATGGAAATGAAGATTCAACCAAGAACTATACGAGCTGTACAGCGACATGCCCCTGGTCAAAAAACTCCGCATTGGACGTTTAAGATGGCTAGGACATGTAGAACGAATGGACACCAATACTCCGGCTCGCAGAGTCTTCGATTCCCAGCCAGACGTCGGACGCAGAAGAGGAAGACCTCGACTTAAGTGGCGCGCACAAGTAGAAACCGACCTCAACCAACTTGGAGTGCGCAACTGGAGGCAGTTAGCTAAGGACCGTGCTTATTGGAGAGGCATGTTGGTTGCTTTTAAAGTCACTAATAGTCTTCTACAAGGAACAGTAACTGTTCCACAGTTTTTTAATCTTTGCGATTCTGATATCCTTAGGGAACTCGATTATTCACTGGCATTTACCGCCGATGCTACACCGTATGCAAGCGGCTCAACAATTGAAAACATCCAAACTCAACTTCAAAGCAAGTCTGATAGGTTTCAAGGTTTTTGCTCCGAATGGAAACTTAAAATCAACTTTACGAAATGTGAAACCATACAGAAGACCACAATAAGACGTGGTAATTCAGATTTGAGACGCAACTGGAGAAATCTAAAAACAACGAGTTCAAATGGTCTTTGGATTAAGTCAAATACCGTTGTGAAATATTAAGATGTTCATTTGGACAAATTTTTGTATTATAATAAGCACCTAAATATTCAATTAGAGAAGGCAAGAACGGCATTCATGTCGCTAAAAGCCTATCTAAGATCCGATGTGAAGATCACTTGCAACCAAGCATTCGTTCCAATTCCAATTCCAATTCTTACTTATGCGAGTCCTGTGTGGTTTAACATTAACCCATCGTATATGGAAAAGCTCCGAGTGCTCCAGCGCAAATGTCTCAGAGCCTGCGTGCAGATGTATAAGAGTGCACATTCCGATTTTAGGCACTACATCTCAAACAAAAGACTTTTATATGCTTCCGGTGTGTCTAGAAATGAAAATGTCATACTGTACCTTGTAAGAATACACTTTGCTAGTTCGGCAAGCTTAAGCGAAACGAAATAATCTCTGGATTATTCTATCCAAATCCTGGTTACATCGGAAATGCTTTAGAAAGTTCATACATTCCGCCAGAGGCATTCCTGTTTCTGCATGCATATGGCTACTTATCAGACTCAACGAATGTCGCAATCATAAACCATGCTGCAAGGAGAACAACAGATAAAAGGATCCTTTACGAGCCTTTTGAGTTGGGGGGCGGGAATACTGATCATCTTATTCGATCTACTATACCTGAGTGCGACAAAAATTAATACTAAAAGGTTCAATAGAGACAAATACTGGTGGCTAAACTGGACTGAAACAGAAAGTTAGGCTTAAGTAAAACGAGGCCCTGTCATATAATTTTTAATCTTACGACAACTGGGAGAAATGAGCTTTGTGCTTATTTTTAACTAAAGGGTGATCCAAGTAGAGATACTTTTTTCAATAGCCTTTTTTGACAGATCACGTGTGAGTCGTGTCATGCTGTCATGTTATTTTTGTTTAGTATTGTTTGGCATTTCATAATGGAAAGACTTACGCGTGAACAACGTTTACAAATTGTTCAACTTTATTATGAAAATTCACGTTCTGTGAGGAATGTGTTTCGTGCACTTCGCTCAACTTATGGTCAACATAATGGGCCTCTTGAGCGTACTATTCGCAACACCATCAGCGGCCGGTCGATTATCCACCAAGATCGTGTGATATCACACCGTTAGACTTTTTCCTGTGGGGATATGTAAAGTCAAAAGCTTATGCCGACAAAACCGCTTCGATTCAGGCCTTGGAGGAAACCATCACGCGTGTCATTCGCCAGATACCAGTCGAAATGCTCGAACGAGTGATCGAAAATTGGACTCAACGGATGGACCATCTGCGACGTAGCAACGGCCAACATTTGATAGACATAATCTTCAAAAAATAAATGCCAAAGAATGTTCTTTCAAATGATAATAAACATTCTCCATTAAATTTGAATTTTCTGGGTTTTTTTCTTTAAAAAAGTAGGGAACCTCGAAATGGATCACCCTTTAGTTAGCCGATGCGATAAAGATCTAATAACAGGGCCTATACAGGCTTAAATAGGTTCAGATAGATTAAGATAAGTTTAGATAGATTTAGATAGGTTAAGATAGTTTAAGTTAGTCTTTTTAGTTTTAGTTTTATATAATTTGAAAAAAAAAAAACATTGCGACTGTTTTCTATGAGGTGTTATTCACATTTTCCTATATCAAGTATGCGCATTAATTACAAAAAGTACGGCTGGATCGTAAAACTACTTATTGAAGAGTTATCTCATCATTTTGTTCAGACAACTTGTTGTCTTTAAGCTGTTCTTTTGAAGCTGGGGACCAGAAGCAGCAGAGACAAGCTCAGTAGCGCGATGGTTAGTGCGATAAACAATTTTCAAAAATAGCTTATCTCAAATTCGCCTTTCGGAGTCGGCATAAAACAGGAGGTCCCACTATCGTGCAAGAAGTACACACGCACACATGAATGGTACTAACGAGCCAGAAGCAGAATTTTTATAAAGAGCATGCACCCTATCCACTGATAAGCCAACTTCTGTAATTTTCCTAAAAGTTATTAAAATTGGTTGCACGACATATAGTAAAACCAATTTTGATAAAATGAAGATAACATTCAGAAGGCTACGGAACTAGAACCTTATGATACTGAAGGTTATTAAAATGAGATAAGAACCCATAATGCTATATCATGGTTTTCAGTGTTTGTTTTTCATTAATTCAACCCTAAAAATGTGGTCGTATCGAGTTCTTCTTTATAAAGTGTATCCACTATCAGGAGCACAATAGAGTTTCTATCCATTTTATGATTCTATAGTGGTCAATATGTTCACATCAGATATGTTGTTCTGATCGAATTTGTGTAGATCGTTATTAAAACATAGTGTTGCAATACAAACTTTGCAGCACCTTTAGGATGCTATTCAGAACACACCCAAAGTAAACTAATAGAGGTCAACCTAGTAGATCCATACGATTGTTTTCTTTCATTTTGTGGTTAAGTAACGGATCGATAAGAGCACAATTATAAGCTTCAAAACTTTAAATGTAAATTATTTCTTTAATAAGGACTTTAATAAAGATTTTTCGAACCTTTGTGACTCGCTGAAGTCAAGTTTTTTGTTTGTATCACCCGACTTCTCAACATCTAGTCTGATCATAACAACTACAACATGACTGGACACATTCATTATGTTTGCATTTTTGAACGCATCCATCTTACCTCTACTGCAATTTGACATGTGAGATTTTTGAGACATTGCTTCGTAATTTTGAAAAATTATATTGTTGAAAATTGCATCTTTGTTCCAATTGACTGCCTTGAAAATGAGCCACATCGAGAATAGTGTTGTTGTGGAATATTTAAGCCTGTTCTGGTATTATGTAGCGAAAATTACTAAACTTCCAAACTTCAAATGGCCTTGCGAACATTCTATCAGACCTTCACATTGTATTTTTATGTAAGAAAAAAAAAAAGGCTCGGGAAACTCTGGTAAATGATCTACTATTGGTGTGATGAAGTACCTCAAAATGGATCGAATCCCTACACCATAATGAACAAAGCACGATTATTGGGTTTAATATTTGAAATGCTTTTCACAGACTAATCCATAGATGTTCTCTCGAAACGCTCGATTCAAGTTGTTTTGGATCGTTTCAAGTCTTCAAATCTGTAGTAATAAATTCTCACCAAATAAATTCTGGTATTCTCCAAGGCTCTGTTTTTTTCTCAGACTCCAATTTTAATAAATGATCTCCTGTCTGCAATTTTCGAAAAAAATCATTTCTTCACTGATGTTATTTTTAACTTCAAATATTCGTTTTTAGGCTTACTTCCCTCATCTTTGGACGTGGACTCTTAACTACAAAATATGTAAAGCTCTTGGAATTCTGATCCTCAGAGCACCATACTTGGCCATCACTTACTTACTTACTTAAGTGGCGCTACAGTCCGGAATGAACCTGGGCCTCAACCAACATGCCTCTCCAATTAGCCCGGTTCTTAGCTAATTGCCTCCAGTTGCGCACTCCAAGTTGGTTCAGGTCGGTTTCTACTTGTGCGCGCCACTTTAGACGAGGTCTTCCTCTACTGCGTACGACGTCTGGCTGGGAATCGAAGACTCTGCGAGCCGGAGTATTGTTGTCCATTCGTTCTACATGTCATTGCCATCTTAAATGTCAAATGCGGAGTTTTTTGACCAGGGGCATGTCGCTGTACAGATCGTATAGTTCTTGGTTGAATCTTCGTCTCCATAGCCCGTCAACGCAAACGGGGACGAAGATTTTTCGAAGAATTTTCCTCTCAAATCGACGAAGGATTTCTTCATCCGCTTTTGAGACGGTCCATGCTTCAGCGCCGTAGAGCAGGACTGGGATGATCAGGGTCACCTTAGTAGTTCGAGTGAGGGCTTTACTACTGACTTGCCTTCTTAGCCCAAAGAAACAGCGGTTGGCAAGAGTAATTCTTCGTTTAATTTCTGACGAGATGTTGTTGCGAGAGTTAATAGCGGACCCGAGATAGATAAAGTCCTGTACTACATCAAAGTTATATCTGTCAATGGTGACGTTCTGTCCGATTCGTCGATGCTGTGTGTCCTTTCGTTTTGACAGCAAACACTTCGTCTTGCCCTCATTTACTGCTTAACCCATTTTTCCGCTTCCTTCTCTATACTAGCAAACGTGGCTATGACATCACGTTGGGTCCTACCAATAATGTCAATATCGTCGGCGTATGCTAGTAGTTGTACCGATTTTTGGAAAATTGAGCCTCTGGTGCGTGAGTGAGGATAGCAATATCAAAACTCAAGATCAATAAGGGTGTCGGAAATGATGGCCTTCCCGCTGATCTTTATAAAGCCGGCTGAGATGACTTGGTAAGTAACATCCACCAACTCATAAGCCGAATCTGGTCGGAAGAATGTATGCCTGAAGAATGGAACCTCAGCATCGTTTGTCCGATATAGAAAAAAGGAGACCCTCTAAGCTCCTCCAACTACAGTGGCATAAGTCTCCTCAATATCGCATACAAAATTCTATCTGCCGTAATATGTGAACGCCTGAAACCGTTAACCAACAACCCGATCGGCCCTTATCAGTGTGGTCTTAGGCCAGGAAAGAAACCCAAGAAGTCCAAATCGATACCCACCACCTATTCATCGATTTCAAAGCCGCATACGACGGCATTTATAGAGACGAATTATACAGAGCCATGTCTAGTTTTGGTATACCGCACAAACTCGTCCGTTTGTGTAGGATGACGATGGAGAATTCTCGCTGCTCCATCAGGGTCGGAAACGACCTCACTGACACATTCGATACCAAAAAAAGGATTAAAGCAAGGCGATGCGCTGTCATGTGACTTCTTCAAACTGATTCTTGAGAGGATTATGCAAAACTCACGAGCCAACAGCAGAGGCACAATTTTCCAAAAATCTGTACAACTACTAGCATACGCCGACGATATTGACATCATTGGTAGGACCCAACGTGATGTCATAGCCACGTTTGCTAGTATAGAGAAGGAAGCGGCAAAAATGGGTTAAGCAGTAAATGAGGGCAAGACGAAGTGTTTGCTGTCAAAACGAAAGGACACACAGCATCGTCGAATCGGACAGAACGTCACCATTGACAGATATAACTTTGATGTAGTACAGGACTTTATCTATCTCGGGTCCGCTATTAACTCTGGCAACAACATCTCGTCAGAAATTAAAGGAAGAATTACTCTTGCCAACCGCTGTTTCTTCAGGCTATGAAGGCAATTCAGTAGCAAAGCCCTCACTCGAACTACTAAGAAAATCCTTTATAAGACCCTGATTATAACAGTCCTGCTCTACGGCGCTGAAGCATGGACTGTCTCAAAAGCGGATGAAGAAATCCTTGGTCGATTTGAGAGGAAAATTCTTCGAAAAATCTTCGGTCCCGTTTGCGTTGCCGGGCTATGGAGACGAATATTCAACAAAGAACTCTACGACAGGCAACATGCCCCTGGGCAAAAAACTCCGCATTGGACATTTAAGATGGCAAGGACATGTAGAACGAATGGACACCAATACTCCGGCTCGCAGAGTCTTCGATTCCCAGCCAGACGTCGGACGCAGTAGAGGAAGACCTCACCTTAAGTGGCGCGCACAAGTAGAAACCGACCTCAACCAACTTGGAGTGCGCAACTGGAGCCAGTTAGCTAAGGACCGGGCTAATTGGAGAGGCATGATTGTTGAGGCCCAGGTTCATTCCGGACTGTAGCGCCACTTAAGTATGTAAGTACCCACTAGTTAGTTGATATTATTCGTTTTGCGTAAGTGATTAAATGTTAAATTTATTTCTATATAACTTATCTGAATTATTTTAATGTTTCATGGTCCAATAAGTCCGCTGAGACATACCTAGAAGAAAAGGAAACAATCAAATTTAGTCATTAGATTTAAAAATTGAAATATTAGACTTATTTAGCAACTTATTTATTATCAAAATGTAACGTAGTGGAGGCTTAGTAGTTCTCCTTTTAATACACCTCCAGCGAAAAGGTTGAAGGGGGTTAAAAAAAAGTCATCTCAAGAATTTAATTAAAAAAAAAGAAGTGTATATATTGCTTATTCGCTAGTTATTCCTCAGATTAACTATCAAGAGTTTTTTTTAACTAAATGGGAGCTATTACCGATTGTATTCCCTTTTGTGAGCAAACATTAACTTGATGTGTTAATTATACCGAATATCATTACAATGACATTTCTCCTGACAGTCCTCACATGTGTTTGCTAATGGAACAAATTATTTTCCAAAATTTAATGAAATTGTAAGATTCAATGTTTAAATCAAAAATACGAGAAACCTACTCATATTACTAAGGGGGATTTCTTAAGATGTAAGTATGTTTTTAGGTTGGCAGCACTGCTTAGTAATGGCGTCCAAACGTCAACTGTCAAAGTGAAAAGTTTTCAGTATTCTCCCCCATAATCATTCAAAGACTGAAGAACGAACAACGATTGCAAATTATTGAAACTTATCATCAAAGTTCGTGCTCTGTGAAAAATGAAAAGGTCCGCTGTTTTATCGAAAAATTGTGTTCAGCGAGGAGGCTCGTTTCTGGCTCAACGGATACGTAAATAAGCAAAACTGTCTCATTTGGAGTGATGAGTTGAGAGAGCCACATGCTATACAAGAATTACCGATGCATCCCGAAAAAAAACGACAGTTTAGTGGTTTATGAGCTGGTGGCATCATCGGTCCACTTTTCTTCAAAGACGACCGTGGAAGGAACGTTACCTTCAACGACGTACGATATCGAGCCAAGAACTTGGTTGGCATGTGGTTTCATCAAGACGGTGCAACATGCCACACAACTCGTGAAACCAATGTACATGTTGAAGGATGATTTTGGGGAGCAGCTTATCTCTCGAAATGGCCCTGTGAGTTGACCGCCAAGATCAAGCGATTTAACGCATGTAAAGTCGTTAGTCTATGTGGACAAGTCGAACACGATTGAAGCCTTACAGGATAACATAAAACGCGTAATTTTTGGAATTCAGGCCGAAATGCTCGAAAAAGTGACGCGTAATTGGACCTTCCGAATGAACCATTTGAAAAGGAGCCGCGGACAACATGAAGTTGTCTTTAAAACGTAAATGGCGAAGGCCTATTCATCTATTACAAAAAACATTTTGAAAATTTGAGTGTTTTATTCGATTTTCAAAAAAACTTCGCTTAAAAAATCACGCATTACTTAAGTGCAGGTGGCCATGGCTCAGAGGAATGCGTAGTTGACTGCTAAGCCAAACGCTGCGGGTTGAAGCCCCAGCATCGGCAGCATTTGTTTTCTACGAAAATTGCCAGCTTATCTGAGGCCACCTGTGCGATAATATGAGACAAAATCTATGTCTCCTCCTCTGTGCCACGTATGTTTATGTTGTATGTGTTTCCTTCTATGTGTCTATCCGTCTCTCTCTGTTGTATTAATGTCTTGGTCTGTCCCAGCCGATGGCCTCCGTCGCCAGTGCTGTTACGTGTCTGTAGTTCGTTGCATTCATGTGCGAAGTTCTGTGATGTCAATTATTCGATTTAAAAAAAAACTACGCTTTAAAATTCATCCGTTATAAGATCAATGAAATAGATGTACAGGATATCTAAAGGGTTCTTATCTTCACAAGAGAATCGTTCCAAAAACCCCAGTCACAACGTTATCGTAAATAGCAATCCTGTTAATCAAAAGCGCCTTTTGTTCTTGACTAACCTGAAACGAACTTGACACAAATACCTCGGTCCTAGAAAGAACACTTTCAGCGAACCCTATAATTTGTTGACACATTATGTCAGCAATCATTTTATCTGCACCAGTTACCCACCCACTCATAATTGTCGCTGTCATCGTGTAGTCAACTTTCAAATCGTCATGCAGCCTTGAACATGCATGAACCTTTAGTGTTTAGACCGCACACATGTTCAACATCATAGAGTCAAATATCGCCACCGTTAGAGCGAAAATGCAGACAAATTAGACTCGACAAACACGAGTACATGACTCAGAAGAGTTAACTTCTGCAGCAGCAGCAACAGCAGCAGCAGCAGCAGTTTACCATCAAACAAGTCAAGAAAATACATAAACAGCATCATGCATCTAAAAAAATAAAAAACAATAAAAAAAAAACTCCAATAAACACCAAGTAATGGTCCATATTGTGCCTCCAAAGTCCATGCCGGCTCAAGTTGCTGACGCTATCGTTAAACTATGCAAATTGGCCTAATGTCTGTGCGCCCGCAGCAGCAGAAGGTCTTTAGCTTCTTCGCGCGCCGCTCATCAGCATGACAATAAATATAAACAATTGCAAGGAATGCACATCGAGTGTGATGAATAAATAAATATTCATGAGTTCAACTTAAAAATCCACGCGCAAGGAAAAATGAGTGAGTTCGAAAAAAGAACATGGAGGAATGGAATAGTCGGTCTATTATGCACAGCTAATTTGTGCTCACTGGTTTTGGCATTTAGTGAGAACGTTCGCTGGAGTTTTCTTGTTTTTTTTTTTTTGCATAATCAAATGAACTTTAAATGACAATGTATGCTAATTTGATTAACTTTAAGGAATTTTAATTTCTCCATTTCAGGAAGTGACATTTGGAATAATGGAGGTGGTGTTAATATGACAAAATGCGATTTTATTTCAACATTGCAAATTGAAATGTCAAATCAAACGTGTCTTATATAAATGTCACTTAAATTTGCTGCATCTTATCAAGTGCGAAATGATGACATGTTATTGGGTGGAGTGATATGTTTCATATAACGTGTTACGATAAACGATTCAGAGGTATGGGGAAATTACAAAAATTTTGTTTTTGAGAAGAAAACTCACATTTATTTCCACTCACTTTTAAGCCTTCAATAAAACATCTTTCTTTCGTGAAAATTCGCTGCATACAGCTTCTCGAAATGCCTAGTTCTTGACTGTGCATAATTATTGATGTTCGGGGATTTTCAGCAAAACTCTCGAATTCTGTTGAATGAATGATTTGTAACAGACACTGAGAGTGTATCCGGCGAATTTCCGGCAGTGATACCAGACCAGAGATAAGGGAAGTAAAGAGATATAGTCCGTACCAAAACAGTTGGCCAACGGTCGATTGCGCAGAGAAAGGATTTAAGAGAACAAAAATGACGCGAAAGAGATTTAATCACTAAGCGTTTTTGCCTGTAATTTACAATGCGTAACCCAACTTTACAGTGCTTAGAACTAAAATGCTGTTGAATATCTAAATAAACTTAATTTTTTATTACGAGGTCGACTTTGTGAAAAAATTATAAGGACAGAGGAGGAATACTTTTCACACGAGCAGATGTAAGACACAATGTCGGATGCAATAATTATCAATCCAGGAGATGATTCTTCAACCGATTATGAAACTGACAGTTCTTCGAATTCAATTTAATATTACATTAATATTAACTATTTCATATATAGGTAGCAAAATCAATAAATATTTTTATCTTAGTACTAAAACGTGTGTGTTTTTACTTCTTAATTCAAACCAAACCGAACCACCCATTTGGTATACTGGTGTTTTGTTTTGCTGCTCGCTGTAAATCTGTTTTATATTTGCAATTCATCGTCAATTTTATCTCGCTATAATTTACACTTTTAATCAAGGTTACAAATTTAAAAGTGGTGGGTAGTTCAATAGGTTTTAAAAACTGCATTTCTTAACAAAAATTATTGAAGAATCAAGAACGTTCACCATTTTGTCTTTAACGAACCGTTTAATACCCCATCCTCTTTTTTGTGACAGAAAATCGTGCCTATTGTTATTGGGTATAAAATCGTTTACGTTTCCAAAAAATTTCCAAATTGTAATTTTTTTTATTAAATTTACCTACCTCGCCCAAATTCAATGATATAAACAAAAAAAATTTGGTGTGACACTGCAATTTACTTTACTTTGCGTGCCAATATCAGTACCTACATGATCAATATGCACGACACAATTAATAATGATCAACGAAAGCAAATAGGGTTTAAATCTAAAACCGTACACCTTCATACAGACACAGTCACACAATCAATTCATGTGCAATGTTTTGCTTAATCTATCCGACCGTGATCACATCATACTCCTACAAAGAACCGACAAGACAAAAAAACGAAACAATATACTTTCCTCCAAGTAAAGTTGACATATAATGGTCTATATTTTTCCTCCGCTCCTAATTTCAGTATAAAAAAAGGAAAATGAAGAAACCACCCTCAGTGAGATCGCGACAGCGATCTTGAACACAAGGTAGGGTATACGTCGTTTTTTATTATGGCCACGCCCAATTTCGTCTCTTTATGCTTGTTTTTGCAATTTTAAGAGATTGTAAAACACATTTTAAGAGACCTGCGCAGTAGAATCAGTTGGCCATTTTGGTACGCACTATACAAATCTTCGCGGTTTGCCTACAAGCTAAATTCACCCATAATTACGTATCTTACACATACTATCACATTTTTAAACAAGTATGCGTGAGATAAGTTATTCCCCACATTTTTTGCTAAAAATTTTACGATTTTCCCCCGCTACCTCGCCGACCTCACCAACAACCATCACAGAAAGGGGTGAAAATTTACATCGGAGTTAAAACAGTTGTAGCATTGCCACCACCAATGAGCGCATCCAAGAAAAACTTAAGAAATAAGCATCGCGTTCAGTTTTGAATAATCAATTTAATCAAATCTTGAAAATATATTTTTTTTTTATTTTTTATATGTTATGGTTGAAAAAATATTAGTACAAAAAAAACCTACTGCGAACAATAAAATAGAATTCTAATTTTTCGTGTACGTTGAATTCATTAATACTTGAATTAACTGAATTACTGCATATGTAACTAAGTCCACATGTTCCAATTGTCCTATTTATCTGTCTAACTCATTCTGTGATATTTTGTTATATTATCTTTGAAAAAAACGGATAAGGATTTTATTACATTTACCTACATGCAATTAACACAATGTGTGGAAAAAGGATATAAGTTTTATTACGTATATCCGGCTGTAGCAGACATTCATAAAAACACAAGATGTTCTTAATGAGGAAACCTTTTTTTTTCATTTTAAAAAGTACATAATGACATAATTTCGAATCGAGAACATCGTAAATGGAGGAATAAATATTGAAGTTCGATCAGAAGTTTAGCCACTTGATTTAATTGCGGGTTTATGCTATACTAAAACACATTTGTAACTTCTATCCAAGCATAAATCTTACTACGAAAATTATTGGAACTAGGATATTTTACAAGATATACATACTTTGCTTAGTTATGCACAAAAAATAACAGGAATACAGACTGTGACACAACTGTTGCAGCCGTATTAATAAAAAAAATTAACAATTATTATCTAATCTTTTGATTAAAAGCTAATTATGAATTAAGAATTTTTTTAATAGCTAATTGACGTTTAGTGACAAATCTCTTACTAAAAACATATATTCCATATTCCGTTGTTGTTTATGTTACTTTTATTCTATATGTGCAATATAGTTTGCAATTTCATGTGCAGAAGAAGTCACAATTCAATTCACCTACTTCGCTAATTTATTTTATTTTATGGTTAACAAAGTAAATTAACTTATATTTGTTTTATTTTAACCTGCTCAACAGCTCGCTAAAATTTATACAGTGGCTAATTGGATATTTAAAAAAAAAATGGGTTCAAATATGTTATGATTACTTTTGCTTTTGTTGAAAATATGAATGTGAAATGGGCGAATTCGTTACCATTAAACATGAAACTCAACTTTATCTGATCAACAGAGACATAATAAAAGTCGGTACTTCAAACACCATTTATATCATTTTTAAAAATAAGAAATTATCCTCTTAGTTGGAAATATACTATCTTCAGAATCTTGCTTATCGAATAACGCAACACCAGATCACTCCGAAGTAGGAATCGACTACGAAAACTCGTAGAGAATTATTATATTAATACATTCTCTCGGAAATCATCTTGTTTAAAAATGAATTATCACACTTGAATAGTTTGTTTTTGTCCTTAAGGAGTAGTTGAATAAAATCAATTCATATAATTTACAAAACAAACATTTACTTCACTGAATACATTCAAAAACATATGTTTGTATTCACCAAAACATACAATTTTGAGCTGTCATTTAATTATTTGGTTTGTTTACATATTTTTTTTTACTATTTTCGTTTGTTTGTGTAAAATTGAAGTGCAAAATAAAACAAAAAAGTGCGCCCAAAGGTTTACATAAAGTTAATTTGTGAAAACCGACAGGACAAAGTGCGAATATATTTCCACGCAAGGGAAAACAACAAACGTAAAAAAATAAATGAATGTCGACTGAAATGTCATAAAAAAAATAAATCTACCACACTGCTAAACAGCTGTTAATGAAAGTGTACAAACCCAAAATTTCTCGTCTGCTGAATTCTTTTACTCGGAAATACATGTATTCACAGACAGGAGTGCATTGGTGGTGGATTACAACAAAAACAACTAACTCTTGGGGGGATTCAGGGTGAGAGAGGTAGAAGTTTGGTATCTCTTTACTTCCTTTATCTCTGTACCAGACTTTAATCCGACAGTTTCACACGGTAATTATAAAAATACGCTTTTTACCTACGCACTTTAGAAAAAAATCCCCCATTTTTCCCCACAGTGAAATGTATAAAAAAACACATAAAATTAAAAAAAATAGTTTTAATTTTATTATAACTAAAACAAATAATAAATATGTTTGCAAACATAAACAAGGTACAGAGTGCCTATCTTAAGAAATTAAATCACAAAATTAAATGGTTTAATAATAAATATAGGGATTTAAAACTTTTACTTACTAAGGTTTGTTACAAAGTTATATATACACAAAGTTAGTTATTTACATTTTTTGAGTTGTATGGCATTTCATTAAAAATATTAAAACTACGTCCATTGCATTGAATTAAAAACTAAAAGAAAAAAAAAAGAAAAGAAAACACACCCGCTCACTAAATTCTTAACAACGCGAACAAAAAACATTACGAGAAGGCTACAATCCACTGTGTGGATCGTCTTATACCCTACCCCATCCGACCCTTAAAACCAATATCCTCAAAATGTCGGCTTTTTGACGATGAAATATAGAAAATGTAATTGTCAGAACATATTGTTCGGACGGTTTATCAAAATCATTTATGGTTCTACAAAAAAAAACATCGTTTTTCGCATGGTTATGCAATGAGGTAGTGTATCGAAATGGGTTTTGTATGAAAACGCCTCCAAAAAGAGGGCGTATGGAAGAAATATTTTTATTAACAGAACTAATTAACAGCAGAAATTGTTAAAATTTTACCGAAAAACGTTTTTTTTTTACTGAAAACGCCCCAAAAAAGTGGGCGTGACAAAAAAACTTTGTACGGACAAAATATAGAAATTAGGATTTTCAGTCGGACAGACATGGCTTAATCGACTCAGCTATAGATTCTGAGTCGATCCATATACTTTGAGGTATACCTAGCTCAATTATTTCACTATGATACAAACTATGTATCAAAACTAATATATCCCTATGGGATGAGTATAATAAACTTCTACAAACGGCACAAATGACAAAATATTTGTATGACGTTTCAATTACATTCAGATTCAACAACTAAACTTTCTCGTCAGATATCAGGTAAAGAAGAGATAGGAAACTTTCCAGGACTTTACGTTTTTCCTACAAGTTAATCCTGAAATTTTCCAGTATTTTGACAGACGAATTGATCATCACGGTTCAACCAGATACACACATTCCTTGTTTCACACACACGTGTTTGCAGCCCAGCTAATTTATGTGTAAAAACGACACGTAATAAATCGGGGGATAAAGGTGAAGACGTACGAAAGTTCCCTATCTCTTCCTTAATTGATCACTGGTTTAGTTGTATCAGGAGATTCAGAAAAATGAAAATGAGCGCATTTACTCATTAAATCTGAATGAATTCTGTAGAATCCAAATATCCCTTTTCTTCTAGAAGGTAAGAAAGCGCTCTTACGCCCTTTTCGCTATTTTTGAGACTAGAAATACCCACGAAATGGGTAATTACCGACTAAATGGCATCACTGATTTCCGGTCGATAAGTCTCCTTCCGAGTACCAGCGACGTTTTCGAAAAGATTCTCAATCGGGCCCTGTTCAAGTGGTCTGAGGACAATAATATTACAATAGAGAACCAGTTTGGTTTCAAGGCAGGACATGACTGTATTCATGCTGCCTCATGTCGGGTTGGTTTAGAGAAGGTTTTCCACACCGTATGGTTAGAGGGCCTCTATCTAAAGCTGATCAGACTTGGCATAAGTAAACCACTGCTATATATGCTGCATGACATGCTGACTGGTAGAACGATTGTTGTCAAAAGCGGCAATGTAACTTCTACCACCGAATTTTTCATTAAAAATGGTCTGCAACAGGGAGCGGTACACTCGCCGATTCTCTTCAGTATTTACACCAGTGGTATGATAGGAAGTCTAACTCAGGCAATTGCGTATGCGGACGACCTTATCGCGTACAGAACAGCCCCTATTGTAGAAGACATTCGAACTCTTTTGCAGCGGGACTTCGACAAGATCCATAGATATTGTGATGACTGGAAGTTGAAAATCAACTTTCAGAAATCAGAAACTATCCTGCTTAGGACACCGTTGTCTAGAGCGTTTGTGGATACGAGAAAGAACTGACGCAAGCTGGTGATCGTTGGGACCGAACGGACAGCCACTGGCGAGTGAAAGTGTAGTAACTACCTTGGCATCTGGTTAGATCACTATCTATATTTCGAAAGACATGTAGATGCTGCTCTGTCTATAGCTAGGGGAGCATTTGCCCTGACAATACGATTGTTTTATAGCAGTTGTCTTGACAGAAGGGTGAAGGTGATTTACTACATGGCCCTCATTAGGCCGATGATTGTATATGGGTGATCGGGGTGGTTCAACGTTGCCCCATCTCAAATGGAAAAGATACAGATGTTTGAGAGACAGTGTTTAAGAAGGCGTCTTGGACTTCAGAGAAAACCATTATCTGACTACACAAAATATTATTCCAACAAGGTCATATACAGCGGGGCCAACATAAACAGAATAGAAAATTTTGTTGGGGAATCTCATTCGGTTTCACGCTGCAAGAGCGATGGCTTCGAACAATAGTCTCATTTTTGGGGCCTTCTACCCCAACGATGAATATTTTGAGAGTGTGCGATTAAGCGGCTTTATTCCGCCCGAAGGTTTCCCATATTTGGATAGTCGAGGGCTGATACAGGATAGATCGGCGGTTCCGCTAATCTACCACGTCTTCCGACGAACTGTGGATAGGCGGCTCCTATATGACCGAGACGTCATCACTCAGGTCGGAGGAGAGTGCCTGCGGTTCAGCAGGAGTATGTCCGATTGGGACCGTCGGAGTAGGTTTCAACCGGAGAACTTGTTGTGGTGGAAAAGATAGATAAATATAGTTGACTTACAAATTGTATGGCCGACTGACATAGTTGAAGGTCTGAAGGTCTAGGTTAGGTTAGGTAAATAAGTCGAGGTGGCACAAAAAATATAAAATACAAAAAAAAAAATCAAAAAACGCTTGCTATGGCTTTTCTAGTTTGTAAGTTATTTTTACGTAGTTTTAATTAGTTTTTAAGTAGTTTTAACTAGGTCATAAGTTCAGGGTGTTCGCCGGGAAGGTATACTACTTTGTTTTGCCGCCATTTTGGTTAACATTAGTCTAGACAGTTCATATTTGGCAGTCGTGAAGTAGACACGTGGTAAATTTATTATGGAAAAATAGTCGATAAACCAACGTGTTTTAATCGTTAAAACATTTTATCACAATCAATCATCGATTACTTTGACGTTTTCAAAGAACAACTTTGACCACAATTTTGCAAACAGAATAGGCGGTTCTGAGCAATGAAAAACCCTCAAATTATTCATCGGCCACCTTTGCATCCATTTAAAGTTACAGTCTGGTGTGCAATTTGGTCAGGAGGAATCATTGGACCTTACTTCTTTGAAAATAAAAACGGCTTTACGATAACTGTGAAAGGGGGGCAATGCCGTGATATGATTGAAAACTTTCTAAAGCCACAACTGCAAGGTTTTGGCTTGATCAACATGTGGTACCAACAAGACGGTGCCACATCGCCTACAGCCAGGATAACAATGGAATTACTGTGGCCTCCACGGAAGCCTGATTTTACTGCTCCGGACTTATTTTTGTGGGGATATCTGAAAAGCAAGGTTTTTGCAAACAAACCAGAAAAGCTAGACCAACTCAAACAAAATATTCGTGATGACATCAATGAAATACCGCGTGAAATGTGTGAGAATGTAATGAAAAATGTGCTCAAAAGGGCTCGCATTTGTGAAACTAACAGAGGCGGACATTTACCTGATTTTGAATTCTATACATAATTGCCGACATTAAATAAAACATTTATCAATACAAGATCCATTCTCTTTCATTTAACCACAAATTATAGACACAAGTATATTTTCCCGTCGGATACTTTGTATGGGGTTTTACAACAGGGACGCTACAAAAGTTGAGAGACAGAGACAGCAAACGACGCGATATTTCTTGCCGCTCTTTTGACATTTCTCTTCAGTAAGGTTTGCCATTTCATGGTGGAAAGATATACGATCTAACGACGAGTCGAAATTATTAAAATTTACAACCGAAATTCGGAGTCAGTGGCCTCAACAATAAGAGCGCTACGTCTAATTTATGGTCGTCATAATCGTCCTAGCAGATCAACAATTGAGCGTCTAGTGGACAAATTTGAATCCACGGGCACAGTACAAAATGTTCCCGTGCCAGTGAGACAAACAAGTGCCCGTAGTGTCGAGAATATTGCTGCAGCTGAGGCTTCCGCTGAAGAAAGCCCAAATGTGTCTCTCACACGTCATTCTCAAGCGTTGGGCATCTCTGTGACGTCGTTGTGGCGAATTTTGCGAAAAGATCTTGGCCTACATCGTTACAAGATTAAATTGACGCAAGAACTGAACCACCAGAAGCGTCGGTCGTATGTTCGTGAATTGGGCTGAGCAACAACTTGAAAATGATTCGGATTTTCATCGAAAAATCATCTTCAGCGATGAGGCTCATTTCTGGCTGAATGGCTTCGTCAATTAACAAAATATGCGGTATTGGTCAGGCAGCAATCCACACGTACTCCATGAATCGTCATTGCATTCAGAAAGAATTACGGTTTGGTGTGGTTTTTGGGCCGGCGGCCTCATTGGGCCGTACTTCATCCGTGATGATCAAGACCGGCACGTTACTGTGAATGAGAATCGCTACCGTTCAATGATAACCAAATATTTTTGGCCCCAGTTAGATGATATGGACTTGAAGGCCATGTGGTTCCAACAGGACGGCGCCACAAGCCACACAGCGAATGCCACAATCAATTTATTGGAAACCAAGAACGTATTATCTCACGAAATGGTCCAGTCGCTTGGCCGCCTCGGTTGTGCGATTTGACGCCGTTAGACTATTTCCTGTGGGGCTAAGTCAAGTCTATGGTCTATACCAACAATCCAGCGACGATTGATGAATTTCGTTCGAATATCGAACGTGAAATTGCAGCAGTATCGGCCGATCTGGACTTCTGCAAGCGTGCTCGTGGTGGCTAAAGAAATCGAGTTCCATACTTAATGGCATCAAACGTACTTTCACAGGTCATTGATATTTCATTGATATCCAAAAAGTGTTTTTGTTTTATTTAAAAAAAACTTTTGTAGCGCTCTTACTAAAAAACCCTTTACACATGCTTAACTCTTCGGAAGCAATTTTCTTCCCCTTTTTTTTACGAGTGTCTGAATTCGCAGTTTCCTCCATATAACAATAAAAATTAATTGGATGTCAAGTTCGTAAAAGCTTAGATTGTTATCACGCCATCCGATCCGCCTTTTGGAATGATTTAACCATTAGTCACTCAATTTGCCGATTGAATACAAAAGTTAGTTGCTGTTGTCTGCCGAATACTGAAACACATTTGAAAACTACCTAACATCTCAAGACATCTTTTCATGATTCTATCCAACATTATTCAAGATTAGAGAAATTCAGTTTCAGATTAGCAAAAGTCAGCACATAAAATTCAGAGACTGTAAAAACCCTTTATTGCATAAATATTTCTCAAGTGAATTTTGAAAATCATTTGACATTTGAATATTTTAATTAACATTTTAATTGAAACAAAGAATACTAATGACAGATGTCACTTAGTCTACTATTATGCCATTTTTTCTATTCAAATTCCTAAAGACTGGTAGCTCATAACAAATCGAATTACCACATGTCATGGCTCACATGTCATGAAGAATATCACCTTTCAATTTAGAAATTTACACCTCTTTTACAATCCAAGTATCATCATCAAACAGAAGATATATGCTAAACCTGATAATTAAAAATTGCAAAAGAACATCTTCGTACACCTAATGACAACCAGATGTCACAAATTAGCACTCAAAGACTATAACTAAAAGTGACAGTTGTGAAAAAACAGCGCATCCTTTTAATTAATAAATTTTCTGTGAAATCCCTAATTGTACTTGTCACATGTCGTATTTTACCGTTTGCAATCCAAACAGGGCACACAATCGGTTGCAACAAATCAACTGTCACCAGAATTGTCATTATCCAGTGTAAATTTCATTACTTGGTGTATTTGCAAATATTGGTAAAAACCAAATGAAGGTCTTTCGAAACAAAATACCTCCAAAAATGTCACATCCACTACCTGGCTCATTCAACTTGCACAAAAGACAGATGTCAAATCGAATGGCAGTTGAATTGAGTCCATGGGCATATGATTTTATTGCAAAGTTTCCCAGAATTCCCGCCAGTAAAAAAAGCCAACGGAAATTTGAAACAAATTCCCCAAAAATGTCATCACACATGACACATACAATACGCATCAAAACAAGAAAGATGACACTTTGACAACAACAAAAGCGCGGCACCCACAGTAAAACGCGTTGCCAACAACCCGACTTGTGGTTATCGAATTTTATACAAAGAAACAGCAAATCGCTTGGGACAGCCCGCCCTCATTAGCATATTTACTGTCGCCAGAATAAATAATACTATTATTAACCAGAATCTATAAAATGGGGCTTACTGTCACATCGGTGGCGGACGGTTGGAACTGCTGGCGCTCGCGCCTAATCTTTGGTTAGGTATGGGTAGGGTAGGCATAAGGCCGCAACCACAACGCGACGCCACGACGACAGTGGTTTAATTTTGTGCAAAATTTTAATCGAATGGTGGAATGCACTTAGGAAACGGAACAACGAATAAAAGCTCGTTTTGCATAAAATACGGGCTGGAGGCTTATCTTTGTCTTGGAATAATTGCGACCTGATTCGACTAGGCGTCACGTCCGTCGACTGAATGCGACAGTTTAGAGGGGAAAATTTTAATTTCCATAAATTCGGAGACATTTATCAGGATTAGGACAGACTGGCCTTATGATTTATGCTATGCTGGGAGTTATGATCAAGTTGGGATAGTTCCGTTAGGGAGAGTATTTTTTGAATCAAAAAAAGGGAAAATGTATCGATTATCAGATATGTTATCGGAATTCTGAGATTAATCGGATAAGTTTTGGGTTTGTGCTTCAGCCTTAACCCCATGGGGTGAAAGCTCAATTCATTTGACAGATTCAATTATATGTGAACTAATATAGCGGTCACCTGTTTAGTTCTGAAGGCATTTATTGATTTCAATATACGTAACCTATGCCGTGGTCACATTTTTTTTGTAATGATCACGGACGGTTTAAAATATTTGAAGAAATAACAGAAAATGTGCAGCCAATGCAGATTTATTATAAGCTACAGAGTTCGGAAACAACTCTTATGCTTCTAGGACATAACATCACCGAACGCATTGTAATACTAAACATCAAGGCATAATTCGCCAAAATAATCCTTTAATGGTCTCAAGCTCTGACGGAGAAAGAAGATGGCATTGTTAAGGTCGATTTCTACGAGCTCTTCGACAAGGCATATATGCGATCCCGATGTTGCAGTTATGCTGAAAGATTTAAACGTAACAGTAGAGAGGAAGGACATCTTTAACAGCATTGTCGGAAAAGACAGCCTAAACGATACCACGCCTGGCAACGGACTTAGTCCAATTGCCTTTGCTGCGGAACGTTATGCCATTACAGCCACTTCTTCCTCATAATTGCAGCATCCAGACCAAAGAAAGGAAGATTCCGAGGGGTTAACATCGAATCGGACCACTACATCGTTGTAATCAAGGCAAGCATGAGGATATCCACCAAGCTACAACAAATCGGAAATACTGTGGAAAATTGTTATGCCAAATCCTTCGCAAAATGCGTATCCCTTAACCCCTCTATTAACACCATACCATCAGCATTTAATGTGAACAATGACAACGATGCCAACAAGCCATTAGATCAGACGCAACTGATCGCACCCACCAGCAAGAAACCTCTTAGTTTGATGAAGAATGTCGACAGATGCTTGCAGTCAAAACCGATGCCTACAAGGCTAAGCTGCAGGTGAAAACGACAGCTGCCGTTGAGCTCTATAGGCAAACAATAAGGGAAGAACACCGGCTTTTCAGAAAGAAGGAAAAAGAGAAAGAAAATAGCGCTTTCCAGGATATAAAGAGGTTGCACTCCGGAAATGATGTTCGCAAGTTTTACCAAAGTATAAAACGTCCAAGCCATGGATACAAGCCACGAACAGAATCCTGTCTAGAAAGAACCATTTCTGCGGGCAGTTAATCGGCGATGACGAACAACATCCCTCTTCTCTACCTCTGATGGTACCGATATGAATTTCTAGTTCTCCTTTTTCGGTTTCCTATCTGCTGCAGATAGGAATCTGCAGCTGATGATTTGACAAATCATCCGAGTAGTATCAAATGTCAAGAATAGCTTATCTCAACATCGCCGTTCGGAGTCGGCATAAAACAGGAGGTCCCGCCATCGTGCAAGAAGTACACACGCACACATGAATGGTTGTGAGAAAGCTAGGCCCTGGGTAACTAGCCTGCTGCGACAAAAATTTGTATTTTTTTTTTATCTGCTGCATACAAGGAAGGTATGGTTCACGTCGTCTTCCTGGGAGTTCCCGTACTGGCGTTGAAGTATACGTGCTTGGTAAGTAAGTGAGTGACGTAGTACAAGGTGGGCCAAAGTGATCACTCTATTAGAAGATGCTCTTATTTTTGCAAATGGCCGCCAATGTCAAATCTGTTTTGGCATTTGTGGATTAGACAGATGTGGAATACAAGTGAATAAGCCGTGGAGCGATACACTCCCCAAGAACGCGGAATAATCGATGTGGACGATGTTTCGACCAAAATCATAATGATCGATGAGGCTCATCTCCACCCCAGGGGGTACGTGAACAAGCAAAACTATCGCTTCTGGGGCACTGAAAATCCACGAGTAATTCACGAGGAGCCATTACACCCGCTCAAAGTTACTGCATGGTACGCTGTTCACGCTGGGGAGTTATCGGGCCATTTTTCCGAGAACGCTGCTGGTCAAACGACAACAGTGGACGGTGCGCGCTATAAAGCCATGTTAACCGAGTTTTTTTTTGCTGCAATCGAACGAATTAGGACTGGAGGACATGTGGTTCCAACAGGACGGAGCAACGGCACACACTGCGAGAGCCACAACCGATATTCTGAAGGCCAAACAACATCGGATGACTTCTTTTGGCCCACCTTGTAGTTTACCTTCACCGTGTTTCCATTCATTCTATTCAGCCACGTTTAAGATAAACCACGCTGTCCATCGCCCTGTGGATTCCGACTTCCAGCGCTCTTGCCACTTTGTCACGGAACGGAAAGAGGCTAATCTTTCCGTTCTTTTGTGGTAGATTATTTCCATTGTGCCGCTCGGAACTCTATTGGGGACACTCCTGTGACAATAAAGACCACTGGTTTCGACACGGTTCGTTAGGAACTTGCTACGTGTAGAGCTACACACTTCTGCTGCATTTAGCTTTCTGTACTTTCACTGTCGAAGCCATCTATCCAATTGGATTGGATGCGTCATCATCATGTTTTTGCTAACATATCGTCTGTATATTGTTGAGGCCCAGGTTCATTCCGGATTGTAGCGCCACTTAAGTATGTAAGTATCATCTGATGGTTTCTTGCGGCATCTCCATGCGAAGAACGCCTTCATAGGAGATGTTTCAAAGCTCAGGCCTCCAAAACGAGCCACGGATGTGACTTTCATTCTTCGTTGGCCTTATTTAGTAGTAGAATGCCTTCATATCTTGTTGCATCTCCATGCGAAGAATGCCTTCATAGGAGAAGTTTCAAAGCTCACGCCTCCAAATCGAACCTTGCGGAGGTGACTTTCATTCTTTGTCGGCCTCAAATAACAGCTCCCGGTGCTTGAGGCAGACCTTCACCATCCGCAAAAGATATACTGGGATGTTGAATGTGTTCTCGAGCGATTTCAGCATGTCACTCCACTTAGCTGTGTTCAAAGACATTTATGACTTCCAGAGTTGCCAACAATACTCTCTGCCTTGAGTACCTGCTTCGCCGTTGGGCGATTTGGGTAGCCTTTACATCTTCTTTAATCGCCATTTCTGAAGACTTACTGTATTTTTGACAAGTCTCCTGCTCTCTGTACTGCAACGGTGAGTCACGGTCTCAGCATCTTTCGCAAGAGTTTCCCTGAAGTATCACGCGCACACAAAGGTTTGTAAGGTGATCTAGAACGGGGGTCTCCTTTGCCTTTACTGGTTAGCACTAGACGTTGTGTCTTCCAGTTTCTGAGAAAGACTGCTTGATCCAGGCAGCTGTAGTTCATGTTCGAGAATTGGGGGCATGAATGGAATTTTCAGCACCTTTAGCACTTCTGATGGTATCGAGTCCAGGGTGGTATTTTCTCTTGCTGTTGGTGCGCCGGAGCATGCCGCTCAAGTAATGGGTGATTTTTTAAGCGAAATTTTTGAAAATCGAATTAAACACTCTAATTTGCATCAAATATTCAAAAAATTTATTGTAATAGATAAATAGGCCTTTGCCATTTACGTTTTAAAGAAAACTTCATGTAAATGTTGTCCGCGGCTCCGTTTCAAATGGTCCGTTCGGAGGGTCCAATTTTGCGTCACTTTTTCGAGCATTTCGGCCTGTGTTCCACGAATTACACGTGTTCTGCTATCCTGTAGGACTTCAATCGTGTTCGACTTGTCCACAAAGACTAACGCGTTTACATAACCACACAAGAAATATTCAAGAGGCTTTAAATCGCTTGATCTTGGCAGCCAACTCACAGGGCCATTTCGAGAGATAAGCTGCTCCCTAAATTCATTCTTCAACATGTACATTGTTTCACAAGTTGTGTGGCATGTTGCACCGTCTTGATGAAACCACATGTCAACCACGTTCAACTCAGCCAACTGGGGCAAAAAAAAGTCGCGTATCTTGGCTCGATATCGTTCGCCGTTCACGGTAACGTCTCTTCCACGGTCGTCTTTGAAGAAAAATGAACCGATGATGCCACCAGCCCTACTCGTTGATAACCAGGTTGCAAATCGGGCTGTTAGGTAGAAATCACCTTGCATGTAATAATGACATTGAAAGCTATCGCAAATGGCTGCTGGGTATGAAGGATAAGCGCGCAGGTGACGAACTGAAATTCTAAAGTGGACACCAAACGATCGACGAAATATAGTTAAACCTCTTTCTTAGTGGTGCTCACTTCCTCCTAAGTGAAGAAACAACCCGAATCAACACTAACCATCTAGTTAAAAGTCGGTTTACCGTGAGCATTAAGCTTGAGAAAGGTAAGCCAAACTCTTCTTCTAAGGTTTGACTTTATCTGACTATGATTTGATAAATCATCCGGATTCATCTGAAAGCAGGTTTAGAAAAAGCTATTGCACGAAAAATGTGTGTTTGTAAAGGCGCGGTCCACCTGCAGATTAAAAAAAAAACGATTACATCTGTGCATTTCATTTTTTTTTCTTACCTACGCAAGATTAAGTACGCCTACACGTAAGTTAAGTACGGAAACAGATACAAACATCTCTTATGGATTTGTCAAAAAAAAAATCTAAAAAAAAAACACATATGAGTCACAAGAAACAATAAATCAGGCAATAACTACATTTATGATGTAAAGTGTTCCGGTCTGATACCAAATCGATTTCTTAGAAAAAAAAAACACCTTAAGCCAGAGACCTTGACAACTCCTACCACACCTTCTGCATTAATTGATGCAATTCCTTGTTTTATCTCATGATCGGAAAATTTATGGAATATCTGCAACCATTTCTTACCACTCAATTATCACCTTTTAGTGTGCTCCAGAGTACCTATACTTCCATTTAAGATAATTGCGTTTTCCATTCATAGATTTCAATTACGCCTATTCGTTGCCAAAGCCGCCATTGCCGGTCTTAGTGTAAAAAACTCCAATTCCGATTTTTATCTTAAACTTAATAACAATCTCGAAAGAAATAGTTTCGACCCGCTAGAGGTAGAGGTAGCTTCTACCTGCAAGCAGCCCACCTCAGCGTCGCAGACGTACATTAATTAAATTACGAAATTTTCTATACGCGAACAAAAATAAATCCGCGGACAGAAAGTAACGACTAAACCACTTAATTGCAGTCGGGTCTTCGGCGGTGATTCTCACCTCCCGAAAGACTGGGCTGGTGCACAGTTTTGGCCGCCACCACAACAACATTTATCGGTTGGCTGGTACTCGTATCTGGTTTGTGAAAGTGTATAAAATGTTAAAACATCATCGTCGTCGCCGTTGGACGCAGTGGCTGGTGGCTGGTTGCTGGTGGCTGGATGCTGGTGCCTCTTGGCAGTTGGCAGTAGTTGGCGCCGCCACTAAATTGCCCAACGCAGTCAATCTGAAACATCGAAATGAACTCTAATTCGAGACTTGAAAGCCCAGTGTATTGGGTATACTGTCACCGCCTCCTACCGGAGTCGGAGTCTGCCTGCCTACATCATGCAACCGCTATACGCATCGGATAATTCGATCGCGCGCAAGCGAAATTAATTGAACCACAAGTGGTCATGTCTACCGCGGCTGAGTGAGGTATCTGCGGTTGAATATACATCCCTGGTTAAAACCATAATTTTCGGCATGCTGCATGGCTGTTTGGCGAGTATCAGTTAGTTCACATGTCAACGACGGTCCTGAGATAAATGGCACGAGGTTTCAATTTACAGACGACTACGCGACAGTATCTACAAGTGGGTGGATGTATGCACATGTATCTATGCAGCATTTTAGAAATAAATACCCATAAATGGTTGCCCTCTTCGGTTGGGTCACACAGTGCAATGCGCGGCCCCGTTTGTTTCCCGTCATAGATGAGTGCAGAGAAGAATATGCTTGACCGAGCGCGCTGCGCTCGCGCAACATGTTGCGATGGAGTGTGGTGATTTATTGAAGTAGTTGCTCAAACAGTTTACCGTTTATTATTCAAATCACATTCGTGTGAAATATGGTCTCGTATCGTGAACTCACACAACCACACTGGTGAGGGATGTGAGGCGCCTTTGCGCGACGCCGCTCTTTTTGAATCGCATTTCAGATTATTAATGACGGTGAAATGGTGTTGTAAACATTCTCAAATGAGTGATTTGCGGCACGGATGCGCTTGATGTTGGCCTGTGCTTGTGTGGAGAACTTCGTGATGCAGCAAAGCTGGCGTGGAATTATTAAGGAGGAGCTAGTATGACCGGTATAGCTACGTATAGACAAAGAGGTTTTGAAATAGATGACAACTGCAGCAGTGGTTGTAAATGCAACGACGAATCGTGTGGCTTATTGAAGTCATGATATGAGTTCATGAGGAGCGACCACTATTGCAGTAAACATTGAATATCAAAGCGGTCTCAAAATGGTTTATGGAAAATTGACAATAAATGAATCGGAGGGCGTTTGATCTTCCACATATATCGAACATATCCATGGAAATATAAACAAAGTACGAGCTAAGTGGGTATCTCTTCCAACAAAACGTCAATTTAGCGAACCCACGCCATCGCATAAAAATGAATACTAGTCCGGACCAATATATGCCAAGTACCTTAAGTACTCATACCAAACGCTTCCACCCCAGATACCTATCGAAGCCACATAATTTGCATTCTGCTCCCACAGTTATCCATTTCCAGCTGATTCCTCTTAGCATAAATCAAAGAAAAACTCACGCGATAAAAAGCCACCACTCACTGGCTTCTCGTATTGAAAAATGACTCGCTGTCACAATGACATTACCAGACTTGCCACCGTTTGGTTATTTGTAAAAAGAAAACAAATTCTTGGCGCATCACTGACAGCCAACATGGTTATTCAAATTGCCGCCAAGGTATCTCCCGCAGGCACCGCTCTTTTTTGCGTGAATCCTTTGGATCTTTTTGCGAATGTTCACTGGTCAAGATGACAGTCTGCTTAGCTCTATGCACGCTCTATTCTTGATGCGAAACATTTATTCACACTCCACAGATGGAACGTGAAATTGAATTTACATGTTTTGCATTTTATGGCAAACACCTGCGTGCGAAAAGCTATTTCAATCTTTTTCTTCACATTTCTTACGTTTTTTACGAGATTTCTTTTTTTTGGAATCTATATACTTGTTATATGGTATGCGGGACGTTCTAACGTGCATCACCAACAACGGTCAGTGGTGACTCTTTAGACAGAAGTGTCGCAGGATGATAAAGGGGTTTGGTTGCGTTTTACCGACATTCTTCGGTGATATTTTATGATCAGGGCTGCCACTCTAAATAAATACAGCTTGAGTATTAATTCAAAAAGGTTTTGAATTTACCAGTAAAGATTTTTTTTTAATTTTTCTAAGATTTGTTCAAAAATATTTAAGATACTGAAGGAAAATATCGGGTGTTTTTTTAGAGGTTGGTTTTTCGAATAGAGATAAAGCTGACATTTTGTGGTCAAATCGGGCAACTCTAATGTCATTAATGTTCAGTTTGGTTTGCCATTTTATCATAAACAGGTTGAAAAATTAACAACGCTTGCAAATCATGTAAATTTATTTCGAAAATAGAGGTTCAGTTCGTGAAGTTTACCGCAAGCTCCGTGCATTTTATGGTTGGCATAATCGTCCATCAGAGCAATTAATTCGGTTAACTATGGATCTTTTTCGCAATACGTTTACTCAATGTGATAATACACATCCGCAGAGATGTCGAACAGTGCGAACCGAATGAACAGTGGCCGCTGTAGAGTAAAGTATTGAAGAGGACCCGAATGAGTCTACTCGCCACAGTGCACAACAATTGGAGCTTCGTCTATTAACTTTATGGAAGATTTTGCGGAAAGGAGTTGAATTACGACCTTACAAGATCGTGATCGTGATCGTGCGTCGTGATTTTGATGTATGGGCTGAAAACGAGACCGATCTCGATGCTGATTTTCATCGCAGAATTTTGTTCAGTGATGAGGCTCATTTTTGGTTGAATGGCTTCGTCAACAAGCAAAATGCCGCATTTGGAGTGAAGAGAATCTACATGACACCCTTGAGACGCCATTACACCCACAAAAACTGACTGTTTGCTGTGCTGTATTGGCTGGTGGAGTCATTGGGCCATACTTCTTCCGAAAAAATAATAATTCTGAGTCCGTTACAGTTATTGAAGACTTGTATAGAAGTATGATACGCGACTATTTTGTTCCCGAATTGGATGGCATGTGGTTCCAACAGGACTTCGCTACATGTCACACAGCGCACGTCACAATCGATTTATTCAAGGAAACGTTCGATGAGCGCATAATTTCGCGGTATGGACCTGTCAATTGGCCACCAAGATCGGCCACATGCCCTAAATCATATTTAAACATTAATTTCATAAAGTTATCCTTCCAATAAATCCACATTGATGGACAAAAAAAAATTTATGGCGCAACATGCTCGTAGTGCCTAGGCCCCTAGGGCCTAGCTTTTTTTCTCACAACCATTCATGTGTGCGTGTGTACTTTGCACGATGGCGGGACCTCATGTTTTATGCCGAATTCAAACGGCTAAGTTGAGAAAAGCTATTCATGACAACTGATACTACTCGGATGATTTGTCAGATCATCACGAGAGGAGGGCCAGTGAAAAATCATTTTGGTGTTGCTACGGCTGGGAATCGAACCCAGACCTTCTGCGCGGCAGTTCAACGCACTAACCATCGCGCCACTGAGCCCGTCATTGATGGACTTTAAAACGATTTTCTTGTGTTTTATTCAATTCGAAGTTTTATACATCTAAAAAAATACCCATTACTACTAAACAACAGCAATTTGTGTGTATAATACGGGTACCCTCCGATACAGCTAGCTCCACAGGCATTTTTCCAAACTACATCGATCAGCAATTGGTCATACCACGCAGAACTAAAAGCGATCTCCTTAGCACCCAAATCATAGAAAAACTTGGAAGTTACAGACTGCGTTGAAAAAAAAAAATAAATTCGCCCGGACTAAAGTGAAATACCTGGCTCACATAATAGATGCAACTGGCATTAATTATTCCGTCAGAGCAAAATTACGCTCCTGTCCAAGAAAATATCGAAGACGTAGAAGAATTTTTGGGAAAGCTGAACTTTTACAATAAGTTGAAAATGTCGCACAAAATTCAGCTCGACTCACCAAATTAGGAGCCAAAGGTGTCAAATTCACAAATACAATGTCAGAACCACAGAAACGATGTAGTCAGATTGAAAAGGAAGGCCTTTCGATAATCTGTGGCATCAACTAATTTCACCAGTATTTGAATGAGGGTATGTTTGAACTCATCGGTGACAACCAGCCTCTGTTAACGATCTTTAACAAGAGCTAGAAATCATCAAAAATGGCCAACTTACGTGTATGTTTGAACTCATCAGTGACAACCAGCCTCTGTTAACGGTCTTTAGCAAGAGCTAGAAATCATCAAAAATGGCCAACTTACGTGTCTTTAACGATGGGCAATAACCCTAACGAGTTACAATTACAGTATACAATATCTACCAACTAAGCAACATGAAAATGCTGACTGAAGCCTTTGGACCTCACGAAGACTTCC
This sequence comes from Rhingia rostrata, assembly GCA_949824845.1. Taxonomy (NCBI): domain Eukaryota; kingdom Metazoa; phylum Arthropoda; class Insecta; order Diptera; family Syrphidae; genus Rhingia; species Rhingia rostrata. Next base: position 20,741,419 of record OX463757.1, read on the forward strand.
CAGGAAACATCCCAACTCTTTTATTGAAAAATGTCTAGTGAATTCCACGACGTTTGCTGATGAATGTGAAAAGGATTCTCTTATCAGAAAATTTCTGCTCCCAACGAAATTTCCAAAATGCCTGGCCAAGAGAAGAGGGTGGTAAAATATATACCAAGACAGTGGAAGTGAATATGGTTCTCAAACCAGAAAATCACCAAATGAAATAAAATCTTACAGACCTATTTCACTTCTTTCCAATAAAATCAAAAGTTTTTGAAAGGATATTACTTGGTCGCTTACAACCCATTATTGATCAGAAGCGCCTTTTCCCTGACCATCAATTTGGGTTTAGAGGTAAACATTCGACTGATGTAATTGAGAAAGCATTCCAAGAAAAGGAAATTAGCTCAGCAGTATTTCTTGATGTGTCACAGGCTTGTGACAAGGTCTGGCATAGAGGCCTTCAATACAAATTAAGACAAGTGCTGCCTGAAAAATTATATAAAATCCTTGTCTAATATCTTGAGCACATACTCTTCCTTGTGAAACTTGGAAATGAATATTCAGAGTTAAACGAAATATTGGCAGGAGTACCCCAAGGAAGCGTCCTTGGCCCACTCTTGTACCTCCTATTTACACGTGATATCCCGCAAACAAACGATGCAATAGTTGCCACGTTTGCTGGTGATACAGCTATACCAGCAGTTGGCACAACAATAGAGGAAACAAATATGAAACTATAAAACGTTTTTAACGAGGTTAATGAATGGACAAAATCCTGGCGGATATCACTTAACGAGAGCAAATCGATTCATGTAGATTTTTCGTATAAGCGGACAAACAATTTGCCTGTATTTCTCAGTATGGTTCGAGTCCCTTTTGCAAATGAAGCGAAATATCTCGGAATGACACTCGATGCAAAATTAAAACGGAAGTGTAAAATAGAAATGCGAAGAACTTAAAAATAACCACAGAACGCAGTGCTGGTTATCCGGAAAAAATCCGAAGCTTGACCTTGATAACCAGCTGCTAATTTGCAAGCAAGTGCTAAAGACGTTCTGGACATATGTCCAGAACATATACAAGTGAAACGAATCTAAACATTCTACAAACTTTTGAAAACAAAATGTTAAGATCATTCGTCAATGCGCCGTGGTATAAATTTAATGAAAATCTACGCAGAGATCTGTGTATTCCGCGGTTAGAGATGAAAAGAAAAATTTTGCACGCAAGGATAAAAAACATTTATTGAGACACGTTAACACAACGGTCCTCCAAATACTTGACGAAAAATATTTATTGCGGCAGCTTCAAAGAACTCACCCCTTAGACTTGGCCCGATAATAACATACCGCGATATAAATTGCGGAAAATGCAGAAACTCTCAAAGGGAAGTTACCTGCCAAACATTCTTTGCTCGTGATAAAAAAATTTGCTTGATAAGTCGCATATAAGTCGGTGGTTTTAGTGAGTTAAAGTCTCACTCTTCTTCTCTCGTCATGTCTATGAGATTTCCACCAGCTCACGGGGGAAAAAACCAAGCTGAGTCCTACAAACTCTCACTCTCAGTCTTCGTCCGGAGACCACTGAGTGCCTAGTACTTTGAATTTAGATAGGTAGCGATGATTCCGTAATGCATACTGATGGAACCGTGTCCTAGGGGTATCCAATAAATTGGAACTGCTTGGGTAAACTAGCCGGACAACTAGCGGAACCCTTAAGTTGCTAGAAAGCAGACATTACTGCTATCCAGGAAATACGATGGAATGGAACCGGCAAAAAGAGGATGAAGAACTGTGACATCTTTACTACGGACCGTGTGCTAGTGACCAGGAACAGCGAATATTCAGTTGTGAATTTGTTAAAAGTGTCAAACTTTGGCAAGAAGTCGTATGGTTTCAAGACATTATCGAATGTATTGTAATAATCAGAATCGAAGCAAAAGGATGACACAGTGAAAGATTGCTTCTACTAACTCCTTGACAAAACTTATGTACGACTATTGCACTTCGATGCTTAAACCGTGCAAAGGTTGGAAGAGAAGACATCGTTGCAATGTGGGAAAACACAGCCTACACGACACCACGTTTGGCAAAAGACGTAGCTAATTGGCTTCGCTAGGAAATGAAATGCCACAATGCTTCCTCACCGTGATATTTATAAGAGGACATGGCGGTCTCCAGATCAACAAACGGCCAATGGAATTGATCACATTGCGATACACAAGAGGCGCGCATTCGGTATTTTTGATGTCCAAACATTCCGAAGAATTAATTTCGAAAGAATGCAACCACAAAAGACCTCCAAGGCCTTCACAGAAGCGTAACCCATAACCTTTCGATTAACACCATACCACCAGCATCTAATACCTAAGAACAATGGCAACGATGACAACAAGCCACTGGATCGGCCGCAACTGCTGCGCGGGGTCTCTCGTGCCCATCAGCAAGAAATCCTTGGTTCGATGAAGGAGCTTGCAGCCAAGAACGAGGCCTAGCAGGCTACGATGCAGGTGATGTCTTCTCTTCCTACATTTGCACGGTTTTAACACCGAACTGCGATAGTCGTTCATAAGAAATAAGAGGAAGAAAGGCGTGCTATAGAGAATATCGAGAAGTATCATTCCAGGAATGATGTTCAAAATGTTGACCGTGTAAAACCCAAGAAGTCCAAAGCGAACAAAGAGAATGCCACCACTAACAGATATAACTTTGACGTAGTACAGGACTTTGTCTACTTTGGCTACGCTTTTAACTCTGACAACAAACCTCAAGCGCAAGCTCTGACTCGAACTACTAAGAAGATCCTGTATAAGATCCTCATCATCCCAGTGGTGCTCTACGGAGCTGAAGCATGGTACCGTATCAAAAGCGGATAAACAAATCCTTGGTCGTTTTGATAGAACAATTCTTCTTAAATCGTCGGTACCGCATACATTGATAGGCAACCAAGAACTTTACGAGATGTACACGCGATATACCCTTAGTCAAAAAACTCCGCATTTGACATTTTAGATGGCTTGGGCATGTAGAACGAATGGACACCAAAATTCCGGCTCGCAGAGTCCACGATTTCCTGCCAGACGTCAGACACAGAAGGGGAAGACCTCGCCTTAAGTAGCGCGCACAATTAGAAACCGACCTCAACCAACTTGAAGTGCATAGCTTGAGGCAGATAGCTAGGGACTGGGCTAATTGAAGAGGCATGTTTGTTGAGGCCTGGGTTCATTCCAGACTGTAGCTTAAGTAAGTAAGCTTAGATGCAAAAGCAAGGAACCAATAATACCAAATCAGCCGACTACTAAAATTAGTTTTGGTAAGACTGGGACTTGCGAAAGTGCGTAAAGACGTCGAAGTTTTATTTACTTATTCACGATCCTACGATCTGTATGTATAATCAGCTTTAGCGAGGTATCCGTTAGAGCGGAAATTCTTCGATTTTGTACAATTCGGAGGATTTTAACTTCGTGGTATTCTTCCGAAAAGCTGTTCGGAATTTTTCGCCGACATTTTATAACGCATCCCGTCGAACTGCGATAAAGTGCGTTCAGGTAAATTTTTGGTGCAATTTTTGACAGCTAAGTAAAATTATTTTTCCGATGTCTCCGACACAAATTCTTCGTGCAATTTATTTACGAATTGTAGTGAAGTTATTTTTTCTCCGATGACACATATCTTGAATGGAATTTGAACCTCCGACGAAGTATGTGTTGAGGAAAATTGTCCGCTCCGAGGGATACCTTGCTAGGGTAGAATACCTCGTTACTGGACACCCCTTGTCTTCCCAGCAGTTATCCGATAATATAAATATTTACATTTGTAATTGTAAAGTGGCATCACTGAACAAGACCTGCCTTTGTTACATGACACAACGTTTAGAAAATCCCAAGTATATCGTAGAGAAGGTTAAAGTTTCAGTCTAGACAATTAAATTCTTTCAAACCGAAATCATTCCATATGTCAACTGTCAAAATTCGATAAACGTCAATTCAAATATATAAGAGCCCTTTCACATTCCATGCCACCACTGACCCTCCAACACATTATCATCGTTGTTCTCCTCCTAATGACCATACCACCAGATGTTCAATTCCCATGCTTCACGATCATCGATCTTGATCGTCACGTTGCTTATTGGTTGTTTGTAGGTTCGCTTGTGTGTGTCCATCTGTCCACCTGTCTATCCATCCATCTCGATGGTAATGCATACCAGAAAAAGTTCTTCAGCCATCGAGAGTTCTGCGAATTCCCTGCGTTACGTAGTGACTATGATTTCCGAGTATATGACGTCTCAAGGTATTCCGCAAGTGTACACATTACTATCGCTGGCAGAGACTACGTGCGCAGCTCAATTACACCGATTCGTTGGAGTTGTTGTTCACCACCTGGCCCAACCATTTACGATAAACTCTTGACATCACCGCGAGGTTGTAAACAAAAAACAACCGATTGCAACACTCTACGCCATTCCCGGTGGGAAGACATTTTATTTTTCTGTTTCCCCATTCAACTGTCATTGACGTTCGCTTGGCGAAAAAAGCAGCAACTTCGGACGCGAATTGCAGTCTCTCCACTCCGTCCACACGTCCGTGTGGGAAATGTAATAAAACCTAATTTTAGATACGAGTACGAGTAAATATTTATAAAACGTGGCTATCTTATCGCATCCACTCGCGGCAGCGGCGATAAGATTGAATAGCGGGGATTTTTGCACCACAATCGCCCGCGAATACTTTAGTGGAACAACGAAATCCCATGCACAAAGGTAGATAACTCTATTTGCAGGCATTACTCAGGCCTGGATGTGGGGAAACTGTGCGCGCGATCACCTTGTTGGCTCGTTCTGGAGTAGGAATCGATAAATGTATCCAACAAAATATGATATTCGGTGTGCGTCGTCAACAATGATGATGATGATGGTGATGGTATCGTAACGTAATGGTATGTCAATGGCGACGCAATTAGAGTGATGGGAGGTATTCCTTCAAAGAAAGGTGCGTACTTCGATGGTGGTGTATCGAAACGGTGGCTACGTTTCATTAGAAAATTCTTATTGATTGTCAAAACGTGTATACAGGCCTTTATCGGTGCTCTATGTCATTCAAGTTGTCAATTCGGTTGATGTGAGTGCTCTTCGCGGGCAGTGTGGGCAGTTTATGATTGAGGGCGGCTGAGTGGCGTCTAAACCCGGCCAACATTGGAATGTGAATTTAATAGGTTTTATTATTTTTTTTTTGTTAATGAGTTTGTGTGTGTTTTTATGGATTTTTTAAGGGCTTCTGAATGGTGTCTTATGTCCCATAACATTATGTTAAACAGACTCAAGTAGAACGACGATCTGATGAAATTGAAATAGGTGTGTCGAAAAAAGTAGGCAGATACTTGTGCTCAGTCAACTTAAGAAGCGTTTCCTTATATATATGGCTTTTGGGATCTCAAAATATTTTTTTACGAGTTTTTTTTTTTGTTATAAGAATTGTTAATAGTAGGGCGCTGGTCAAAAAGGTAGGCAATCCGATTACAAGAAAATAAAAGCGTTGTTACGTAGGGTTGAGACCGGACATATGTAGACTATCAGCATCTACGAATGTGGTCGTATGCCTTAAATGGAATCAATAGAAACGGTCGCAGTTATGTTGAACTAAGTGAACACCTTATATGATCTGTTTGGACATAAATTCGGAACTTAGGTCAGTAAGGCAACTCTTCTTGTTTTAGACGGCATTGGACGAATGCCTTAAATGGAGTCTGCGTATACTATTCCAGTTTAGTTGGACGTATATGGTCATGCCTAAGAAACTGCATTAACACTAGGTGGTTGAACTGAACTAAACGACGCCCACAAGGCTAAGCTGCAGGTGAAGACGAGAGTTGCCGATGAGCTATATAGGCAGAGAAGAAGGGAAGAACACCGGCTTTTCAGAAAGAAGAAGGGGAGCAAGAAAAGCACGCAATCGAGGATATAGAGAGGTGCCACTCCAGGAACGATGTTCGCAAGTTTTATCAAAGTGTAATTATACAAGTCAAAGCCAAAGATGCAAGGCTCGAACAGAATCCTGTCGAGATGAACAAGAAAATATCGAAGTTGAGACACAGTTGATGCTGAGGATATGGAAGAACCACTTCTGCAGACTGTTAAACGGCGATAACGAACAACATTCCGCTGTCAGGCAGAACACACCATTCAATATTGGCAACAACAGCGAAAACTGACAACCACCCGACCTGAGTGAAGTGAGGATATCAATATCTAAACTCAAGCTTAATAAGGCTGCCGGAAATGACGGCCTTCCCGCCGAGCTAGGCCCCTGCAAGGAAGAGTCTTGTAGAACATTTTTTGGTTATAAGTCGGGGTGTCCTAAAGCGGAATAATGAAGCCGATGATAATAAAATATCAACCATGCGGGCGGTTCAGTGTTTTTCCCAAAGCTGGGAATACATTTTCACGAGGAGCTTAGGTAACGTTGGGTTGCAGTAACTGCACGTGCATGCGCGTGCACATAAAGGTCCGTTGTGGTACCACGTGCGTCTGTGGACTTTCCTATATTCGTTCGCCTAATTGAACCATTCAGAGCTATCTATGTAGCGTAGGAGGTGGAGGTAAATTTATGTTTGTCTGCACCACTTAAGGCAAGGGGCTACTCTACTGCGTCGGCCGTGCCGTCTAACTGGGAATCGAAGAATTTGCTAGATGAAGTGTTGGTGACCAACATATCCTAGCTCTACATATCCTAGCGAACCTACACGTCCGATATGGATGTTTTTTTAACTGGCCAGGTTTATTTCGCTGTATAGGTCGAATATCTCTTTTGATCTTCGACTCCATAGCTAGTCGAAACAAGTATTTCTCAAAACGAACAAGGATTTCTACATCCGCTTATGATACTATCCATGCTTAAGCGCCGTGCCGTAGAGCAGGACTGGGATGGTTAGAGTCTTGCATATGATCCTCATATTAGTTCGAGTGAGGGCTAAGTTGCTTTCATAGCCTGAAGAAACAGCGGTTGGCAAGAGTAATTCTTTGTTTAACTTCAGGCGGACGTTTAAGACAGGCTGACGAGTTTGGACGGCATACCAAATTCAGATAATATGGCGCTGAATAATTCGTCTCTATAAATGGAGTCCTATGCGCCTTTGAAATCGAGGAACAGATGGTGGGCATCGATTTGGACTTCTTGGGTTTTTTGCAGGATCTGCAGAAATGTTTTCTTCCTGAATCTGCAGAAGTGTCAAGATTTGATCCGGTGTGGACTTTCCGGGCCTTAAGCCACACTGAGATCCCGCCAGATTTTTCCTTTTTTCATATTTCTGAAAGCCGGTGTTCTTCCCTCCTTTATTGCCTATAAAACTCAATGGTAGGTTTCGCCTTCGCCTGCAGCTTTGCTCGAAGTCCAGTTCAAATTTATGAAATACCCCTAAGACACGGAGCCATCAGTATCCACTACGAGGTTGAGCTCTGCCATTGACGTTTCAGCTAATCCGAGAACATCTCAATACGAGGTCTTCGCTAAATTTTTTTGAAAGGCGAATATGTATCTAACTGCTCACAGGACTTAACACTTTAGCGCAGGGTCGGTTATTCAAATACCGAAATTACCACCTTTTGCGAAAGTCTAACTTTGCTTTTCGGAATCAGCGATAAACTTGAGGACCCATTCTTTGTGCTAAGAATATAGGTTCACGCTCAATAATCAATAGCCAAACTATGTTCTAGGCTTAAGGTTCTGTATTGGTAGTCAATGCTACTGCCACACCTCTTGAGAAAATCTGACAAGTTATCCTGTCTATCTCTCGTCTACTCTGGCTAATGGTTATGAACGAAATTCTAGTTAAATTAGACGAGGAACTGGTCAAAGCTGTCGCGTATGTGGATGACGTAGTGACACTAGTGTCGGGAAAGTTCCCCTCCGGGATAAGTGAAACCATTGAGGCTGCTCTAGAAAAGGTGAGAACCTTAGCTGCATGTTGTGTCCTCGGCGTAAGCTCGAGCAAGATGAAATTGGTGCTATTCACCACCAAAACCAAAATACCAGACTTCACCCTCCCCCGTCATAAGAGCCAACTACTTACACTATATTCCATCGTTAGGTATTTGGGTATCATGTTTGCCTAAGACTTAACTGGAAACACAACATCGAACATATAGTAAGGAAGGTGTGTATTGCATTCTATGCTTGCAGCAAAACCTTTGGAAAAATATGGGGACTTTAACCTAAGATGACCTGGTAGATATACACAGCGGTGGTACATCTCACATACGGCTATTTAGTATGGTGACCCGTATTGAGTAAAGGCTGCAAACAAACAAAACTAAAAAAGCCAGTATGGACACGACGGGCGCGTTGAGGTCGGCACCAACGGATGCGCTTACTCTGCTATTGCATCTCTTGCCTGTCGACCTACACATAAAAGAGACCCCTTTATGCAGCTCAGTAAGACGCAGGGAGTCAGAATCCTGGAGTACGAGGCCGTATGGCCACAGTAACATCTTGGAGTCTTTACCAAATGGCTTGGTCACGTTTGAAACAGGCTACACCTGAACTAAACTTCAAGAAAGGCTTCTACGTAGGATTTCCAATTAGAGCTCAGTGAAAGAGAAACGAAGTAGTAAGAGATTTCGACACCGTTGTCTACACCGAAGGATCTAAAATAAACTGTGGCGGTGGTCCGAAGTCTACACGGGTTCACAAAAATTATCAGTTTCATATCGTCTACCGGATTTTAGGGCGTGAAACTACGGAAAAGCAAAATATTTTTATTCTCGTAGATAGCAAAGCGCCCATTAAGGCCGTCAACTCGGCTACCATATCATCCAAACTGGTACAGGAATGTCGGAACGAACTTGTCCACCTTGGCGAACGCTTCAGGGTCACACTTCTATGGGTTTCACTGTCACATTAAAGGAAACGAGAGTGCAGACGAACTGGCCAGGCAAGGCTCAGCTCTGCACGGCTAACTTGCGGCATGGGTCCGTATTCCAATGGGCGTGGTCAAGGGACAAATACACTCATAATTTCTGAAGAAGGCCGACATCAAATGGAGAAGGCTTACCAATTGCGGCATATCGAGAAAGATATTTCCCCCTACGAAAAAACAGAGTAAACGATCTTCTAAAGAGAACCCTCGCAGAAATCGCGAAAAATTACGGCGATAGTCATGGGGCATTGGCCAATTGGAGACCATGCGGCCAAACTAGGGATCCCACACAACCCTCAATGCCGCAGTTGTGGCAACACAAATGAGAGAGAAGCTCTCCCCCATTTCAACTGCAAATGTCCGGAATTAGCAAGAGCCAGACTGCGTGCATTAGGCCAATCATTCTTCGACAACCTTAGCAACGTCTTGGGTAAAGGGATACAAGATCTTATCAGTTTCCTAAACCTCACAGGCTGGATACAGACACCGCCTGTATCACATCCAAACCAACAATCCTAATAAAGATCTCACGAATCGTGGTAACAAAAAGGCATATAAGTGCTACTTGGGTCCATGACAAACCGCCACTTCTACCTACCTACATAGCCTGAAAATTTTTTCAAAGTAGCTTACAAAATCGGTGGATCGGTACCCTGAGAAGTTTGGGTACGATGAGGACCCTTTCTTTGTGCTAGGAATATAACTTCGCGCTCATAAATCATTTGCAAAGCTAGGTTGTAGGTTTAAGGTTCGTTGTTGGCAGTCAATGCAAGATATTTTATCTCGTTCGAGTTTTGGACGAGAATTAAAAAAGCGTGGTCTATGAACTGCAAAGGTTTGCAACTAAATTGAATAAACAACGACGACCAGTGAAACAGATTACTAAATGTAAGCCCCTACCTGGCGATCAACTGATCACGTTTACCATAGCGCTTGGACTATATTAGTCAAAGCGGGAGCCTGTTTTGTCATGTATACTGTTTTTACATAACTTATTCAAAAATGCACTGTTATTCTAATCTAAAGTTGATAAGAAAAATAGTGTTTGTCCCCGGTCTAAATGTTGAACATATGTATTTCACTTCTTATCAGGTCGTTAAAAGTAGTCTTTGTGGCAGTGGCCTTGCTAATTTGCTAAATTGTCCAATAAAAAAAAAAGTTCCACTTGCCTTATTGGCCCTCTACAACGACGACAACGGTGACAATGAAAAATCGATTTAAACATCAAATCAATCACGTTTACACCTAGCAACTATCTCCTTGCATGTAGACTGGTGCAGTACTCAATCACGACTACAAAGTCGCGACACAACACTTAATCACCTCAGCCCCGTTGACGTCCCTGTTTCACACGATTTCATTGTAATTGAAGCTAATTTCAACGGATATAAGTCTCGCGTTCGGTCAATTAAACCGTCATCTGGTTTTCGTATCCTTGAACTTGATATACCAATACTACGGCTGGTATATCAAGTCTCAGTGTCAAAACAGGTTCGCGTTTTGTCAGACTTTTCCTTTCCACTTTGTCTTTGCCACAGGTGAGGCATTTGTAAATATTCACCTAATCGTGTAAACTACTTCTGAGAAAGTGCTCGCCCACTACAGTGAGGCTTAGGAGTACGGATTCATTAAAAGATCCATCAGACAGCTTGTCACCAGAAGGGTGGTTCATGGTGCTTAGAAATACCCACTTCAATGAAAGACACAAATTTATCCAATTTCGGTTCGATGGAATTATTCTTTCAGCCCCTAGTGTTACATGACAAAAAAATGCTCGTTATATCAAATGACATCGAGCGTGTGAACACGACACCAACCTATCGCCGACATTTGTTTTTTTTTTGTTTTGTTGTGTCGGTCGGTCAATAAACTGAAGAACTATCAATGAACACGAAAATCGACACCACACGTTTGCCAGCGCCCTGACTCCTTCTTTAAGGTGCAACTGGGTAAATAAAAATATCCTCCAACCACAAATGCAACATGGGAAAGTTTCATAACACACACACACACACCGATCGCATGAGTGCGACTTGCAGTTGAGGTTGCATAAACAATTTGGTTGTGTGTTCCAGACCAGAATGTTTAGTGACATCGGGGGCATGATGCGAGAAATAAAAAAAAAGATGATTTACAAGTGCAAGACAATATTGACATACATTCGAAAATGGAATCGTGAAACAGACCGAAACCATGAGTTGTCAAATATTGACACACTTCGAAAGGAGAAGGAGACAAACGATTCTCCTAGTACTGAGGGATGCCGCCAAGCGATTTAGAAACGTCAAATGTCAGCTATATCTACCCGACAGTCGTTTGAAGTGTCCTACTAGGCGTTAATGGGGTGCGGCCACATCCGCCACATGAGGAGGAGATATTTCTCATTCATAGATGTCCGTGTGTTGGCATCGAGGTGAGGATGACATTTCTTCGTGGTGGGCGAAGCGGTTTTTATTTCTTTTCTGATTAATGTGTCAATCGGTGATACGGTGACAGAACAGAAGCTGACAAGTGACAAACTAATTGGTCGAAAATTGTGTAAGTGGATTACAAAATTTGTTAGTCGCCCATGAATTATATATCAAAGGCTTTGTGCAGGTGTGAAAGCAACGAGTGACGAGTGACAGAGGTGAATCTAATGACATGTGTATCGATCAAAATAAGTGTGGTCTTGGCAGGTCGATCTCATTTCTCAGAGATTTTTTGTGGAGTTATTTGTAGGCGGTGTATTGGGTTTGATGTGTTTTTGAGTTCATATGAGGTGTCAAGCTAGCATAAGCCTATGTGCGACATAAGGTGTTAAAGTTTTACTGGAACCTGAAAAAATTTACATGTATGGATCCAGTTATAGCTGTCATTGAACAACTTCACTGAAACACAACACATGATGGAATTGAAATTTGCTTTGTTTGCAAAGGGTGGGCCAAAAAAAGTCATCCGATGTTGTTTGGCATTCAGAATCTCGGTGCGTGCCGTTGCTCCGTCCTGTTGGAACCACATGTCCTCTAGTCCTTATTCGTCCAATTGCGAAAAAAAAACTCGGTTAACATGGCCCTATAGCGCGCACTGTCCACTGTTGTCGTTTGACAAGCGGCGTTCTCGAAAAAAAATGGTCCGATGACTCCTCCAGCGTGAACAGCGCACCATGCAGTAACTGTCGTAGTGGTTCTTCGTGCTCGTGGATTTTCGGTGCATCAGAAGCGATAGTTTTACTTGTTCACGAACCTACTGAGGTGGAAATGAGCCTCATCGCTCATTATGATTTTGGTCGAAAAATCGTCCACTTCAATGGTTCCCCGTTCTTGAGGTGTGTGTGTATCGCTCCATGGCTTGTTCACTTGTATTCTACGTCTGTCTAGTTTACAAATGTCAAAACAGATTTGACATTGGTGGCCATTTGCAAAAATAAGAGAATCTTCCAATAGGGTGATCTATTTTGGCCCACCTTGTAGGAATAATTAAAAATTCTGTTTCATTTGGGTGGAATGGCAAACATTACTTCGGAAAAATAAATTTTGATCATTAAAAAACAAAAATTGATTTTTTAATATTTTTGGATGCTTTTGAGGTACTTATTGAATATTGAGGGACAGAATGAATAAAATTTACAACCGCGTTCAATGGATTCCGCAACAATTCTTGGTCGGACAACTTCGGGAGATTTTCAACGACGTTTCGCCGTTTCGCGATCATGTGCGATAAATTTTATCGGAAGTTGATCGAAACGGAAATGATGATCGGAAGGGAATCGTCGACAGAAAATTCTCTGATTTGCGAACAAATCGTTAAACATTTTGTTCAAAGCGGATATCTCGGTGGGGCTTATTAGATAGTTTCTGTAGGTCATCATTGTAGGGTCTAATTAGGAACTTTCTTTGGGAACTGCTTATCGCAAGGCAGGGGATCGTTAGATATGAGATTAATACATTGATGCTGGATGCTTCCTATTAGGCCTGCTTCTCTTAAGGATGCTTAAGAGATTTTCCTCTGCTGCTACAGCGAAGATTTTTCGATCCAGTGCAGTGGTACAGCATTGTCAGCAGAGGGGTATTTTTCTGCCAAACAACAGTTTCCTTACTTTGCAGCTTATAAAAGAGATGAATTAACTTCATGATGCATACAAAATAAGCCGCTGTACTATTTAAGCAGGAAGATTGGAGATTAATTCAACAAAATTTTATGCTCAGCATATTGCAGAAAGTCTTCATGTGAGGAATCAAGTTAGTAAGGCTTTTCATAATAAAGTGGTAACCAAAGGGGCTTTGTTCTATAATTACTATTTCTACTATCCAAATAGATGTTCTATATAGCGGGTGGTCTGTTTAGAGTTAAGTTGTCAGGTTGGCAGCACTAGTTAGTAATGACGTCCAAAAGTCGTTTGTCAAAGTGAAAAGTTTTCAGTATACTCGGCCGTTTAATCATGCAAACCCCTACAAACGAGCAACGATTGCAAATTATTGAAATTAATTATCAAAATTCGTGCTTTACGACCATTTTATGGCGACCAGCGATGAGGCTCATTTCTGGCTCAACGGATACGAAAATATGCAAAACTGTTGCATCTGTAGTGATGAACAGCCACATGCCATACAACTTTTACCGATGGATCCCGAAAAAACGACAGTTTGGTGTGGTTTATTGGCTGGTGGCATCATCGGTTCATTTATCATCAACGACGACCATGGAAGAAACGTTACCGTCAACGGCAAACGATATCGAGCCACGATACGCGACTTTTTTTTACCCATTCCACACAGCTCGTGAAACAATGGAAATGTGGAAGGATGCATTTGGTGAGCAGCTTATCTCGCGAAATAGCCCTGTGAGTTGGCCACCAAGATCATGAGATTTAACGCCTCTTGATTATTTCTTGTGGGGTTATGTAAGGTCGCTAGTCTATGTGGACAAACCGAACACGATTGAAGCCTTATAGGGTAACATAACACGCGTAATTCGTGGAATACAGGCCGAAATGCCCGGAAAAGTGACGCGAAATTGGACCTTCCGAATGAACCATTTGAAACGAAGCCGCGGGCAACATTTACATGTAGTTGCCTGAAAAACACAAATGGCAAAGGCCTATTTATCGATTGCAATCAAAATTTTGAATATTTGATACAAATTTGAGTGTTTTATTCGATTTTTAATAAAACTACGCTCAAAAAATCAACCGCTTGAACTGTGAGCTCATGTTTCTTATGCTGTCAGTTAGTTTCCACCAAAGCAATTTGGTGTGCTTGCACGTGCTTTTGTTGTGCCATCAGGCCATCCTTTTTGGAACAAAAAATACAATTTTTTGGCGCAACCAAGCCCTGTTTTACGGCGACTACGAACGTCGAATTTGAGATAAGCCTTTCTTGACAACTGATACTGCTCGGCTGAATTTTCAGATCATCACGAGAGGAAGGCCAGTGAAAAATCATTTTATGTGTTGCTACGGCTGGCAATCGAATCCAGACCTTCTGCGCGGCAGTTCATCGCACTAACCATCGCGCTACTGAGTCCGTCGGCCTTCCTTTTTATGTTTTATTATTTGAAAGCCTGTCATCGAACATGTAGACTCAGACTGACGATTCTAGTCTACTAATATCGTTACATCCAGGCGCCCAGATTATTTGGAACCCGTTCTGATAGCATAAAACCTTTAGATCTAGGCAGATCTTTGCCATGTCAAAAATCCAAAGCGGAGTTTTTTGACATCTCTTCTTGGTTTATATTAAATTCAAGGGAATTTTAGCGGTACACGAAAATTTGACAATTTTCACATGAGTCATTGAATCCGATGAATAGGTGGTATGATGATGGTATCAATTGGAACATTTTGGAGATTTGCAAGGATTTACTGATGTGTGAAGATTTCAAAATTTGTAGACTTTCCTCGCTAACAGCTGGATCAGTGAGGAATGTCCACAACTTTTAAAATGCTCACACAAAATTAAATCTTTGAAAAAATCCAAGATTTTCAAATTTATACCATAACAGCTTTTGGATTTTCGGGAGTTTTGGTTTTTTTGGGATTACAACCCCAATTTTAAAAATTTCTATTACGAAGTTTGAACGAAAATAAGTGAGTGTCGCAGTTAAGTCAAGAACTAGTATGGACTGATGGCCGATGGCGGAATTATAAGTACTAAATTTTTGAGTGGATGTTGTGACCTAGTGGGTAGTGCGATAAAATACTTAGTGTCAGGTCATAGTGCTTAACAAAGGATTGCCACTTTCCCAGGAGACACAAGCTGCATAAATCTATCAAAATATGAAATGGCAGTGTGCCAATTGCATTCAAATTGTTGGCAGTGGATAATTTTTGACATTAGTACGATAAAAAGAAACTTCAAAATTTTAATCTGCTCGTTAAAATGTATCCAGTGGCTAGTTTTTGACATTTGGTTTACCTACTAAGGGGCGACAGAGATGGAAAGCCCGTTCATGAATTATTATTTCTCGTAACCAGTGCTCACATGTGGCGGGAAAATAGTACATCATTCAGATTATTAAATAAAAAGCAAAGAACATGTAAAAATCTTATATCAAAAATTGTAATGAAAGAAAGTAATGAAGGATGGTTCAAAAATGTTATGATTACATTTGTTTCACTATGCGTGAAATATGGTTTACATGAACAAAGTAGGACGGATATCGTTAATAATGAGCTAAAATTGTCCAACAATATTTCTTTTACTGACAATAATATATAATTGAGGGTTTTTTGATGACCTCTCTGACACCTATTTGGAATTATTTTAGTATAAAAAATTATAAAGAAAAGTATTTCGTTCCAATTGTTCTGGGAAATTATTGAAAATTGTATTAAAATGTTATCCCATTTGGTCCAATTGACACGCAAAAGGCAACTTTTATCTTAACCCTGTAGAAATGTCAGAAATTAGCTAGTGGATAAAACTTAAACCCCATTTTAACGCATTTGCCACACGGCCTAAGTTTGTCTGACATATTTATATAGTTGTCCACAGTTTTGGATGAACCTGAGATTCTGGAGCGCCTAATTCAATTTTTTGTTGTCCTTTTTTAACTTTTGAGTTCCGCTATAGTGCAGAGGGCGTTTTATGTTCCAGGTAGATTTTATTTGCTTGCTATTTTTGTGTGAATGAAATTTATAAGTTGACATTTGACAGTTCGAGAGAATGGTCGATAACAATTTATTATGGAACATCAAACGTCATTTTTGTTTGCAAACAATCGTTATGAGCGAGGAGTTCCATTTCGTAATGGCTGGATTTGTTATTCAATAGAATAGGCGCTATTGCAATCCTTCCAAGTCAATTGCACCCTCGTACATTAACTCCATGCACCATTTCCCAAACGAATAATGTCAGATGAGGTGCGAACGACTGGCTGACTAAATCAAGGGATTGTGAGGCCCTAGACTTAACGCACCCCGAGTTTTTCATAAAAGTGCACTTAAAGAAAAAGTTGTCTACAAACCTCGATGCTTAAGTTATGTTGCCTTAAGCAACGAAATTGCTGTCATTACACCAGAAGTCTGCGAAACTGTTATGCTAAATTTGCCTTAAAGAGCTCGCCATTGTACCATAGCCAGAGGCACCCGCTTAAGCAACATAATATTCCATGCATAATGTTAAGGAATATACAAGGTGGCGCAAAAGTAATCCTCCTATCAGAAAATGCTATAAATTTTGCGATTGGCCCCTAATGTCAGTTCTGTTTTGACATTTGTGTAGTAAACACATGCGAAATACACGTTAATAAACAATGTTACGCTACACTGCTCCAGAACGCGGAATGTTGGTGACTATTTATTTGAGCAATAATCGGTCGGTGACTTTGGCACAACGTGAATTTCGTCGCAGATTTCCTAGCCGTCCAACGCCTACTGGTGAAACACTGCGACGCTTAGACGCTCGCCTCGAAGAGACTGGCACAACACGAGATGCTGCCAGGCGTGGTAGACCCCGGAGTAGCCGTTCTGCAGAGAATATTGCAGCAAAATTTACGCTTCTGGGGCACTGAAAATCCGCGTGTAACCCACGAAGAGCCATTACACCCGCTCAAAGTCACTGTATGGTGTGCTGTTTTCGCTGGAGGAGTCATCGGACCTTTTTTCTTCGAAGACGTCGCGGGCCAAACGGTTACTGTGAATGGTGAGCGCTACAGAGCAATGATCAACGAGTTCTTTTTGCCGCAACTTGATGAATTGGGATTGGAAAACATGTGGTTCCAACAGGACGGTGCAACGGCACACACTGCACGTGCCACAACCGATATGCTGAAGGATGCATTTCCCGGGCGCCTAATCTCCCGTTTTGGCGATTTGCACAGGCCGGCAAGATCGCCTGATTTGATCGCTCCAGACTTCTTTTTGTGGGGCTTTTTGAAGTCGCGGGTTTATGTCAACAAGCCTCAGACTGTTGCAGCTCTTAAAGACAATATCTGTCAAGAATGTGAGGACCTATCGCCGGAAGTTTTGGCCAAAGTGATGGAAAATGCCATAAAAAGGGCTCAAATGACAATCAACTGTGGCGGCGGCCATTTACATGACATAATATTCTCGACTTAATGTAAAAAAAAATAAAAGACCAAGTAAAAATAATCCACAAGAAGAATAAAAGTTTTTAATTTTTTTTTTAAATTACAGCCAAAAAACATCGGAAGGTTATTTTTGCGCCACCTTGTATAAATCAATCGATAAAATATAAATGGAAAAAGTGTATTTCAATTAAAATCGATTTAAAAAATAAAATCCACCCCGCCATACATACTGCTGGGTAATCCTTTCCATAAATTTCAAAACGATAATCGTTGACGATAGTTAAGGACACGATACATACCTAAAAAATCTTTCTCACTGTCAACGACTGTCATTTTGAAAATTCCGGACTGAACAACCGGCATAGTATCAGCTGATCCGATTCAGTCCTGAACGAGAATGTCAAAAACGGCTTGTCTGGTTGATCTTCTCTATTACATCTTCCCCAATGGACTTTTCAATAATGGTTTCGAAAGGGGTTATTGCTTAGGTACTGTGAACTTTGTGGAGATCGATCAGATCACGTTTATCAATCCATGACTCCTTGCTGAAGTCTCCGCTTTTTAAAGGCAGTTTTCACATCTAAACGGCAAGAGACACGGCATTTTATGATCGACATAATCGCCCCTCAAACCAATTAATTCGGTTTACCATGGAGCGTTTTCGCACTACGTTTACTCTCCGTGATAATACGCATCCGCACAGACGTCGAACAGTGCGCACCGAAGAAACAATTGCCGCTGTAGAGCAAAGTGTTGAAGAGGATCGATCGGTTCACCTCCGTGCCCAGCTATTGTAGCTTTGTCCACCAACTTTATGGATTGTTTTGCTCAAAGATCTTTGCTTACGATTTTACAAGATCCAGCTTTTGGAAGAATTAAAGCCTCGAGACCATGCAATGCGTTGTGATTTTGGTGTATGGGCCGAAAATGAGACTGATCCCGATGCTGATTTTCATCGAAAAATTTTGTTCAGTAATGAGGCACATTTTTGGTTGAATGGCTACGTCAACAAGCAAAATTGCCGCATTTGGAGTGAAGACAATCCACACGAGACTCTTCAGACGCCATTACATCCACAAAAAGTGACTGTTTGGTGTGCTATATGCGCTGGTGTAGTCATTGGGCCATACTTCTTCTGAAATGATGTTGGAAAGTCAGCTACCGTTAATGGAGACCGTTATAGAGCCATGATACCCGACTATTTTGTTCCCAAATTGGATGGCATGAATGTGGATGAGATGTTGTTCCAACAAGACGGCGCTACATACCACACAGCGCACGTCACAATCGATTTGTTGAAGGAAACATTCGATAAGCGCATAATTTCGCGGAATGGGCCTGTCAACTGGCCACCAAGATCGTGTGATTTGACACCATTGGGTTATTTTCTTTGCGGATATATAAAGTCGCTGGTCTACGCCAACAAACCAGAAACGTTAGGGGACTTGGAAGCCAAAATTCGTGGCGTTATTGCCGACATACGGCCCCAAATGCTCGAAAAAGTGGTTAAAAATTGGACCTCTAGACTTGGCTTTATTCGAACCAGCCGCGGCGGCCACATGCCCGAAATCATATTTAAACCTTAATGGCATAAAATTATCCTTTGAATAAAGCCAAACTGATGGACATTCAGATGATTTTCTTGTGTTTTATTTCAATTCGAAGTTGTATACTTCTAAAAATAACACCCGATATTAAAGTTTGAAAATGAAAATGTTGAAAATGGTTATATTCATCGACGAAATAACGCTGAAGCAAAGAGGCGTAGGCTGTGAATCCCTTTAATGTTAAGTCTGCCGAAAAACTAACCTTCTTTGGAAATCTAGTGAAACTTTGCGTCCTTATGAAAAGTCAAGCATAGTCCGTATTTTCATTCATCAAGTTTACCCCCTCCGGCAGAGTCTTGTGTCAGTAAAGAGGTTCCATTTTCTTTCACATACTTGAATTCCTTAAAAAGTCCAGCTGTAGGATACATAGTGTGTACTCTCTCTATACATACGAATGGCACTTACCCAATATATCCCATCAACCACATGCATTTGCGAAGGGCAAACACGTGACC
Organism: Rhingia rostrata; assembly: GCA_949824845.1. Lineage (NCBI taxonomy): Eukaryota > Metazoa > Arthropoda > Insecta > Diptera > Syrphidae > Rhingia > Rhingia rostrata. The sequence continues at coordinate 20,760,889 of OX463757.1, forward strand.
ACCCGCACCAGACACTTGCCTGTGAATTCTCAAGACCAGTTTCAACTTTTTTTCACCACTGAAGTACCTCCGTCTGCTTTTGCTGAATATCTTGTCAGAGTGCCGCACCAGTTACCACCCACAGAAGCACCAAAAACCCAGGGAAGGATGGGTGTTATTATAAAAGGAAGAACAACATTCCTCCTGCCATGTGTTTGCCTGTTTTTTTTTCGCCAAGATTGCACAAACAAATCACTGGCGATGCTGCACATCTATTTCCAGCCGTGGCATCACATCCAGCTTAGCTAGACGACTAAGCAAACACACACAGCAGCAGAAGCAGTTTAATTGAAATTATAATACCCTCCGCCGTCCGGATGATGGAAGGCGGAGGCAGGAATGAAACCAGATATCTCTATTCTGAAGAGCGAAAGCATCTGTGCCTTTGAGTTTTTAAACTCTTTTTGAGTTGGCAATCTTTGACAGCTAGGTGGGTAGGTCCTCCACGCTCCACACCAACACCATTCACCGATGAAAGGCGATGATTCTTAGGTTTTTCACTTTTTCATGTTAATCACGAATTAATTAGCTCACTTTATAGCTCGCTTAGAAGACGCGAGCTGCCACTTTATCTAATTGATGAAGATGCACATATAAAGGGAACGAAGTGGCGGAAGATTCTTATCGTTGATGGGCGCTTATTTCATCAACGGATGGCAGTGCTCCTCCAACCGCTGGGGTTGCCATTAAATCATTCATGGAAATTAGTGTCTCAGTGTGGTGTACCCGGATGGGGGATTACAAGCAATCTCTGGTTGAAGCTTCTCGCCGGCTTTCTAATGGCAAACTTATTTGTAACAGTAATTAATGGTGATCTCTGACCGGCGTGCTCTATTTTGTAAGTCTAGTCTCAGACTGTGATTTGTTGTCAGTGAGTCAATTCGTTGTCTTTGGCGGCGGAATTGTTTTGATTTGAATGAGATTGTTGCCGGTCGTCGCGGTCGTCGTCGTCGTCGGCGGACTGTGGGAAAATGTTACGATTAAGTTGAGAGCCTATCAATGGATTGGATTTGATGTCGCAAAGAGAGGAAACTTGGGAGAGGTTTCGCAATGCTATGTGTATTGACGCAGATCATGGATGTAGAGAGGAAGAGGAGATTCAGCTTTTAGTTATCTAGGGCGGGGAACAATATCAGACACTTAATCAAGTGAGGTTTTAATGGGTGTTTGGCTTAACAGAGGATTGCCACTATTTCCCGGGAGACACAAGCTGTATTAGACTGGGGACTTGAGATACTTAAGTGCTTAAAGAGGTTATTGCGTTTGATTTTAAATTTGTCAGTAATATTTCAACAGTTGACCACAACATTATTTGGACCTGAGGTTCTCCCTATATGCCTATTAAGCCATAGTTTGCTATTTTTGTACTTGTCGCTCAACATCTGGGTGGAAGTTACTCTTCTTCTCATAGTCTGACCCCAAATATGCGAATTTATGGGTAGGTCCATGCCGCTCTTGAAAATTTTCTTTTTCGGCACCCTAGTTTGCTGAAATTTTGTCATTTTAATAAAACTTGCGAACATCATTCCTGGAGTGGTAGCTCCCTATCATGAATATTACAGAATCGGTCAGAAAATTCATAATATCGGTACGAGTTTATTAAAAAAAAAATACTTCAACATAACGCAGGGGCCGTTACTCGTCCGATGGGCGTGGTTTGAAATTGCGTTAATGAACATCTTTTGGGCGATATATATAGGACAGGAAATTAATTCTTAAATCGGTCATTACGTTCAGAAAAATCGTGAATGTGACAAAACGAATTACGGAGTCCTATAACCCATTCGATCACCTGGGGACATTGAGGCAAAGAGAGCTTCAGTCTTGCAATCTCCACGGCCGGCGTTCTGCGCATAAGTTCACTTCAATTCCATCCTTCCAAGTTTTCGATTTTGCAAAACACAACTTCATTTCTTTGAGGAATTCATGTGGGGGCCTTTTCGAAAACGTTCCAGAGGACGCAATTAATTTCTTTTCTTTTAGTGTATAGGTCAACACGTAGAACAAAGCTACTGGGGTGACAAAAATCACTGAAACTTTTATTAAAGGCTTTAAATTACATTGTGATTGCAATTTCCTAACCTGGGATTGTCTGTCCCTAGTTTTGTTTAAATAAAATTAGGTCCCAGTAAAAGTGAATTTAGATCGGTAGGCGAACATGATTTTTTTTAAACGACTTGATGTGTTGAACTGAGAGAACATTTGGTTCCAGCAGGGAGGAGTAACGCTTCACACTTCAATAGAATCGACTGCTGATTAGAGCAAACACATCTCGGATCACCTCATCACCTGGAGTGTGAAGTTTGCAGTCTGTGATCTGTGATCTTGGACCCGATTTGACTGAACTGTTGGGTATTTGTGTTGTTGATGGTCCTATAATTAGGGTTATCAGTACGCTTGGGCAAAGGATGCCACGATAAGGAAACAGCAGACGTTTTTGGCACACATCTTGAGGAACAATTTAAACGATTAAGAGATGGTCCCGCTCAAAATGAAAACATTAATTTATTCGAGGCGGCAAACGATAATATCGATATGCAAGAGTTATTCCGAGCTCAACGGAGATACAGAAACTAACGCCTTAAAAAGCTACGGGTTATGAACTTTTTACTGGAGAACTTCTTAAAATGTTGCCTCGGAAGGCATTACCTAAGCTCCCTTTCATTATAAATGCAGCAATTAAATTAGAATACATACCAAACCAGTGGAAAGTCGCGGAATTGATTATGGTTGGTTATCAAACCAGGAAAATCACGGAATGAGGCCTATTTCACTTCTTCCAATAATATAAAAAGTTTTTGCAAGGATATTGCTCAGTCGCTTACACCCCATTATTGATCAAAAGAAAATTTGCTCAGCCGTGTTTCTTGACGTGTCGCAAGCTTTTGACAAGGTTTGGCATTGAGGCCTTTAATACAAATTAAGAGGAGTTCTGTCTAAAAAATTATATAAAAACTTTCGTGTGAAACTTGGAAACAAATATTCAGAGGTCCAAGAAATATTTGCAGAAGTACCCCAAAGAAGCGTCCTTTGACCACTCTTGTACGTGGTCAACCTGATCGGCCCTTATCAGTGTGGTTTCATGCTAGGAAAGTCCACAACCGATCAAATTTTCACAATTGGGCAGATTCTGGAAAAAACACAAGAAGTCCAAATCGATAACCAGCACCTATTCATCGATTTCAAAGCCGCATACGACAGCATCTATAGAGACGAACTATCTAGTTTTGGTATACCGCCCAAACTCGTCCGTTTGTGTAGGATGACGATGGAGAATTCTCGCTGCTCCATCAGTGTCGGAAACGACCTTACCGACACATTCAATACCAAAGAAAGATTTAGGCAAGGCGATGCGCTGTCATGTGACTTCTTCAATCTGATTCTTGAGAGGATTGTGCAAAACTCACGAGCCAACACCAGAGGCACAATTTTCCAAAAATCTGTACAACTACTAGCACAAGCCGACGATATTGACATCATTGGTAGGACCCAAAGTGATGTCATAGCCACGGTTGCTGGTATAGAGAAAGAAGCGGCAAAAATGGGTTTACCAGTAAATGAGGGCAAGACGAAGTATATGCTGTCAACACGTAAGGACACACAACATCGACGAATTGGACAGAACGTCACCATTGACAGATTTAACTTTGATGTAGCACGGGACTTTGTCTATCGTGGCTCCGCTATTAACTCTGACAACAAAATCTCGTCAGAAATTAAAGGAAGAATTACTCTTGCCAACCGCTGTTTCTTGGGGCTGAGAAGGCAATTCAGTAGTAAAGCCCTCACTCGAACTACTAAGGAGACCCTAATCATGCCAGTCCTGCTCTACGGCGCTGAAGCATGGACCGTCTCAAAAGCGGATGAAGAAATCCTTGGTCGATTTGAGAGGAAAATTCTTCGAAAAATCTCCGGTCCCGTTTGCGTTGCGGGCTATGGAAACGAAGATTCAACCAAGAACTATACGAGCTGTACAGCGACATGCCCCTGGTCAAAAAACTCCGCATTGGACGTTTAAGATGGCTAGGACATGTAGAACGAATGGACACTAATACTCCGGCTCGCAGAGTCTTCGATTCCCAGCCAGGCGTCGGACGCAGTAGAGGAAGTGGCGCGCACAAGTAGAAACCGACCTCAACCAACTTGTAGTGTGCAACTGGAGGCAGTTAGCTAAGGACCGGGCTAATTGGAGGGGCATGTTGGTTGAGGCCCAGGTTCATTCCGGGCTGTAGCGCCACTTTACCAACCAACCCACCCCCATAGTTGTATGGTAATCGCAATGAAAGAATTTTCTAATGATTGCAATAAATACCTGTCAACTAAAATTCTGTTTTCTGTTGTCTGTTTTCCAATGATAGCGACTCATGAAAATAGTCCTACGATGCATTTCGAAAGTTTGAATTTGAATCTTTTAAAAAACAGCGATTTTTTGGGGTTTATTTGAAATGATGGTGCAGAGATTTTCGTATTCGATTCGTAATTCGAAATTCGTAACATCATTCCGATTTATGTTCTATTGCGCCCTGAAAGTATAACGAAATACGATTCCTTTATAAAATTTGACGCCTTAAAATCAATTCAACAAAACAGTGTCAAGTATAAGATTACTTTTGACATCTACACAACACAACGCATGGTTTTGCTTTATTTTCTTCCCACTATGATTGTTTACTTATCTGTCAGATAGCAATGTGAAGCCTGAAATGTGCGAGTAGTTTGGCGACGCGACGCGGATGTATCTCAATGAGGTCTGTTAAATAACTTCTGTCTCATTAATATTTACTCCTAGAAAAAAAAAATTCTACTCAAACGTCAACGTTTGTTACTAACCTACTTGTACGTAAATGTGATAAGATACATTTTTATAGTTGTTATGTCAGTCCTCGCACTGTTCCCCAGAGAATATTATCTACTTTACGAAGAATGACAAATAGTGTCATAAAGTTGTCATACAAATTGTGTTCATAACGATGTAATAAATTTCTTTCGAAACTGCGTTATTCCACTGCTTTGCCAATGTAAATGTGCAAAAAGTGTTGCACCGTTAAGCCACACAAACATTACTTTTCCAAATGAGTTCTTTTTAAAAAAAAAAACTCGATTTTTATAAATTTCCCTTCAGTCTGCAATCATCAAAATAGAACACTATCCCTACAAAGTGACATTTCATCCAGTCGGGATTAGGAGACGTCGAAAGATGCAGTCATTTGGAAACAGTAATTCTATGCATGCTGATTTAAGTCATAACTTAGCCATGCAGCATTTTCAAGCCTTTGCACACAATCAACGCTTGCTCGTAAAATGGAGAACATTTCCAAGACAAAAATAATTTTTAAGCCAAAAAATTCGAAACAAGGGTACATTTTGTGTCAGAAAAGGGGGAACGGATACGTAGATACTTCGTGTGCCAGTATGTTTCGTCAGTGGATCAGTTTTAAATGACAATCTTGACATGACGTGACAGCACCGACAATTAACCCTGACGATCCATTAATACGATCTGGCAAATTAGTTTTGTCGAGGAGATTGGCCTCCCATCAGCCTTCCAGGGTGCTCGCAGAGTCGACGAAAACATGACGTGCTGCCAAAAACGAGGACGATTACTCGCATCAAGTCAATGTTGACAATGTTGATGTGTATCTAGGTATAGACGGGACATAAACATGTGTGCAGCTATTTTCGGTGTTGTTTGTTATTTTATTCGGGTGGGGAAATTGCGTTTTCCTCTGGAGGGAAATTTTACTGCGGCAATGAATAATCGAGGAGCTTCCGATTTTTTTTTGTGTGTGCGTTCGCTTATAGCAACATTAATCACTGGAAAGGGGGGATATTTTTAAATTTGATAGAGATAATAAATGGCCAGCATATAAATTAGGTAACAACATTGATACGGGGTGGAGATTCTGAATTTGATTCATGTAGGTTGGACCTTTTCGGATCGGTGACGGTGTGTCGTCATTTAACATTTCGACAGAATGATTTATTTTTGCCTCTGATGTGTCCTTACTTGACATGGATTTCATCACCGAACGCATATATTGCGGATTAAGGGAAATCTTCTGTCGGTTCGTTGAGTGTCTTTTCTACATCGTTTCACTTTTGAAAAGGTGGATTTATTTCGGCGTACAGTTCTAAGCAAAAATTGATCAACAAAATAAAAATGTGTTCACTAATGAAGTTTAGATCATCAAAACCTTAGAGATGGTTAGCTTCCTAGCTTAAGAGACTATAGTATCGAACAATTTACATAACTTCGACCACCACAATATGTACACACTCGGTTTCTTAGAAGTCATCCTTAATTTCTTGCATACTATGAAATACAGTGGCGTTACAGTCCGGAATAAACCTGGGCCTCAACCAACATGCCCCTCCAATTAGCCCGGTCCGTAGCTAACTGCCTCCAGTTGCGCACTCCAAGTTGGTTGAGATCGGTTTCTACTTGTGCGCGCCACTTAAGGCGAGGTCTTCCTCTACTGCGTCCGACAACTGGCTTGGAATCGAAGATTTTGCGAGCCGGAGTATTGGCTTAAATTCGCTCTACCTATCCCAGCGATCTTAATTGTTCAATAGGGAGTTTTGGGCAAGGGGTAAAGCTCATTGTTGAATCTTCGTCTCCATAACCTGTTAACGCAAACGCAAATGAAACCGAAGATTACTCGAAAAAACATTTTCTCTCAAAACGACTAAGGAATCCTTCATCCGATTTTGATACGATCCATGCTTCAGCGCTGTAGAGCGGGAAGTGGATGACCAGGGTCAAGTACGTATATGATCTCCTTCAAGTGAGGGCTTTACAACTACATTGCCATTGCAAGAGCAATTCTTTGTTTAATTTTTGACGAGATGTTGTTGTCAGAGTTAATAGCGGAGCCGAGTTAGACAAAGTCCCTTACTACCTCAAAGTTATATGTGTCAATGGTGATGCTCTGTCCAAATCGTCGATGTTGTGTGTCCTTTCGTGTTGACAGCATATAGTTCGTCTTGCAATGACATCACTTAGGGTCCTACCAATGATCTCAATATCGTCGGCGTATGCTAGTAGTTGTACCGATTTTTGGAAGATTGTGCATCTGGTATTGGCTCGTGAGTTTTGCACAATCCTCTCAAGAATCAAATTGAAGAAGAACATGACAGCAGCTTTGCCTTAATCCTTTTTTGGTATCGATGAGGTCGTCTTCGACCCTGATGAGCAGCGAGAATTCTCCATCTTCATCCTACACTAACAGACGGGTTTGGGCGGAGTACCAAAACTAGACATGGCTCTGTATAGTTCGTCTCTATAAATGCTGTCGTATGCGGCTTTGAAATCGATGAATAGGTGGTGGGTATCGGTTTGGACTTCTTGTGTTTTTTCCAAGATCTGACGAAGTGTGAAAATTTGATCGGTTGTGGACTTCCCTGGCCCAGAACCACACTGATAAGGGCCGATCAGGTTCTTGGTAAACGGTTCCAGGCGTTCACATATTACGTCAGATAGGATCTTTTAGGCGATGTTGAGGAGACTTATGCCTCTGTAGTTGGCGCAGTTTAGAGGGTCTCCTTTTTTGTAGATCGGGCAAATGATGCTGAGGTTCCATTCTTCAGGCACACTTTCTTCCGGCCAGATTCGGCTTATGAGTTGGTGGATGTTGCTTACCAAGGCATCTCCACCAGCTTTATAAAGCTCGGCGGGAAGGCCGTCATTTCCGGCAGCCTTATGAAGCTTCAGCTTAGATATTGCTATCCTCACTTCACTCAGGTCGGGTGGTTGGCAGTTTTCGCTGTCGTAGCCAATATTGAATTGTTGGTTCTGCCTGACAGCGGAATGTTGTTCGTCAACGCGGTTTAACAGTCTGCAGAAGTGGCTCTTCCATATCCTCAGCATTGATTGTATCTCAACTACCATATTTCCTTGTTCATCTCGACAGGATTCTGTTCATGCATTGTATCCTTGGCTTTGAAGTTTTACACTCTGGTAAAACTCGCGAACAGCTTTCCTGGAGTGGCACCTCTCTATATCCTCGATCGCGTGCTTTTCTTGCTCTTTTTTCTTCTTTCTAAAAAGCCGGTGTTCTTCCCTTCTTCTCTGCCTCTGAGCTCAACGGCAGCTCTCGTCTTCACCTGCAGCTTAGCGTTGTAGGCCTCGTTCTTGGCTGCGAGCATCTGTCGGCATTCCTCATCAAACCAGGGGTTTCTTGCTGGTGGGCGCGAGAAACCTAGCACATCAGTTGCGGCTGATCTAATGGCTTGTTGGCTTCGCTGCCATAGTTCTTCGACATTCGATGCTGGTGGTATGGTGTTAATCGAGAGGTGTAGGGATACTCGTTGCGCGAAGGTCTTGGCGCTCTCTTGCGTTTGCAGTGTTTCGACATGAAGTTTTTTTCACAATATTTCTGGATTGTTGTGGATATCCGCATTCTTACCTTGGCTGCATCAAGGTAGTGGTCCGAGTCGATGTTAGGTCCTCGGATTGTTGGGACATTCAAAATACTGGATGCGTGTCTCTTGTCTATCGCAATGGATCGGTTTGGTTGACCGTTCGTTAATCTGGAGACCGCCATTTTCCCTTATGGATATCGAGGTGAGGAAACCGTGTGCTGGCTACAGTGGCATTTCGTTCCGTAGCGAAGTCAATTAGCCTAAGTCCGTTACCAGACGTGTTATCGTGTCGGCTATGGTTTCCGACAATACTGCTAAAGATGTCTTCTCTTCCTACCTTTGCATTAAAATCTCCCAGCACGATTTTAACATCGTACTTCGGTAGTCGCTCATAGGTTTTGTCAAGGAGCTCATAGAAGCAATCCTTAGCTATATCATCCTTTTCCTCCGTTGGGGCGTGAGCGCATATAAGGCTTATGTTTGCGAATTCGGCCTTGAGGCGGATTGTTGCAATGCTTTCGCTAATGTCTTGGAAACAGAAGACTTCTTGCAGTCTGGCTTGCATCTCTCCTGTTTAATGTTCTTACATTCTAGGTGCAGATACGAACGTCGTTGTCCTTTTTTCGTTAGCAGGGTCGTCAACAATAAAATCAGTCCTTTCCGAGGTTATAGTATTGTAGTTAACCGAAGCACAACCCTCAACCTGGAGGACCAGTTCCAATTTATTAGATACCACTAGGACAGCGGGCCATCAGTATCCACTACAGGAAAGAGCGCTGCCGTTTGCCTTTCGGTTCATTGAAATTCCTAGACAACCTGTTGTCCGAATATGTCGAAACATCTTGTCTAGGATCGCCTGGGACAGCAGGCCGGGTATTCATTCCCTGCCATTATGACCTGGCTGTTTACAGTGTTGCTGTTTTTCGTCGTATTATCAACACTCGCGCTTATCGTTTAGCAAGTCTGTTTCGGTTGGATGAGACCAGTACCAGTACCAGAAGTAAGTCATAATGACGACATCAATCGCTTAACCTATGACCAATCCAGATAATCCATAAGTCAAAATGCTCTAGGGAATAAAACCCCGATCGATGAGAAGGGAGACCCTAAGTTAAGGATCATTAAGAAAAATGTAGAGCGATATGGGTCCATTTATTGGTCCCAATGAGATAATATACAAAACCTAATAATAATAGTCAACGTTTCTTTGTAATCTCGAATAAAAGATTGGCTTGAAACTTCTTGGGTAACGAAATTTCCAGCATTTTTTTATACCCAGTGGTGACGTGAATAGCCAGCCTCCCACGGGGAGTACAACAGGTGCACCGAGATTTCCGAGATTCTAATTTCTTAGACAAAGAAGATAAGAGGAAAAGCATGGCTTTTCTTAATTTGTATCTAAATTCCAACAGATTGAACAAAATTTATTAAAAACTGGTTGCTAATCCATAATCTTGCTCAGCTTTAAGACCTTCAAGACACCAGCTTTCGTAAACAAATTTGAATGTTAAATGTCACTGATAAAGAGCGGCTTTATTGGCTTTAGTTAACTCCTGTCAACGCGGGTTATTTTCTTAGAATTTATTTGACAATATCTTGTCAATAATCGCCTCTTATTTGTCACTTCCAATAGAAGCCTTAGTCACAAATGACAACAAACCTTTTTTTTTCACCATATTTGCATATCAATCTTTGTTCAAGCAGCTCCATCTAAGCTCTGTCAATAGGTTGAAGGTGTTAAAATAATTGAAAATTTCTCCAATCCCAAAAGAAAACCAGACCTAACCTACAAATTCCCTGAAGTAGTAAAATCGGTGGAAAAATACGACTTTTTAAGTGGGAGTCCACTCTATGAAATTTTATGGCGCCTTCCAATCTAAATCACATCAGGATGCGGAGCAACAATGTCAGACGTGCAGTGTGGAATGATAAAATTTAATTAAACTGTCTTGACGGTGGGAGATTTCATTTTATGGTCGAGATTTCCAAAAAAAAAAAATTATGTTCGATTTATCTCACAGAATAACCATCTTACGGAACTCGGACCACTTGAAGATATCCCCGGATTCTGCTTTAGTATCTTGTTCGCAGCATCTTGACGGGTGCATCATCACCGATAAGGACTCTAATGCCGATAGCGCACTTTCAAGGTTTGGCATCGTTTCTTCCCATCGACTACTACCACCAGTTCCCAATTATCGTTAAGATTATTGCGACCAATTTTATAGCACCGCAAGATTTATGAATATTTCACTCTTTATCGTTTAAGTGCATCTTTACGACAGAATTATCGAGCCACTGTGCTCGACAAGCCTCCACCATTTAGCTGATCAATTCATAAATTCGGAGAGGCATTGACTCAAGCTATTCATTAAGACGTTGTCAAACTGCAGAGTGGGAATGGATTAATGTGTCGTTACCTAGTCTAGTGGATGGACGGATTAGTTTGGAATAAAAATGACATTCAGCATCCTTTACCTACTGCAAGGGACTCACGCAAAGGCAGACTGAACTGACTCCATTAGGATTTTAAATGAGCAATAAATTTCCAGATGATGCCGCATCTAGTGTACCCACACTTTTTTTTTTTTGATATCGCCATATCGGCGACAAACGTCATTACGAGCAAGGCGAGACTGACAGACTCGACGGAGGGTGATGTGATGATGATTCTCAGATTACCAGTGAGATGATGAAGAGTGATACGAGTGTATGAAGATCAAACCAACCCCCACAAGGAGATAGAAGGAAGAAAATGAAATGAAAACACTAGAGGGATACTCTATATTGATGAAGAACTGTCAAAAGTACTCGTGTTCTCGTACATTGAGTGCGGACTGACAGACGAAATGGAATAATTTATGATGCCTTTCAGTGGAGGGTGTATAAATGCTGGCAGGACCAATGACAAATACATCGAATCATCGCCAGATATCGAAATACTAATTATATGGATGCAAACATCCCTGAATTGGGATTATCTTGCAATCGAATTGTGGTTCTGGAATCGCATTTTAATTATCAGGCAGTGTAAACATGTACTGTGGTAATGCGAACTGGCGTTGAACTCTTGGTACGAGTACCTACATGTGTCATCACCTTATACATATGACAGCACAAGTGCAAACAGATGTTGCGGTGGCGCCCACAAGTTGGATCAAAGTAGTTTGTGAGTGACTTGAATTGGAAGAGTGTATCTATAGGAAGGGATGTGCTTCTGGAAATGGATTCCATAATTAAACCAACACTTATAGATGTTGGGAGTATTATTTTATTTATTCCTTAAAAAAAGGATTAATTTATCTGTCATTTCGTAAAGACGTCGCATTGTTTCACAAACACTTTTTTCAAGAATTCCGACAATAACGATGCTGTCAATGATTTTCAGTTTCTTTTATGTCGAAATTTATTTTTCTATAACAGAAAAATCGGACCGAAGCAACCAAGAACCTTAAAAACAGACAACGATGTTCGTATCTGCACCTGGAATTTGAGAACAATAATCAGGAGAGATGCACCCGAACAACTAGAGAAAGCCCTAGGCAGAAAGTAGACATTACTGCCATATAGGAAATACGATGAGATCGGCCGAGCAAAATGAGGATTAATAGCTGCGACATCTACAGAGCAGAAATAGCGACTGTTCGGATGTCGATTTTTTATAACTGCCAGACTGCAAGAAGTCTTATGTTTCCAAGACATTAGCGAAAGCATTGTAACAATCCGCATCAAGGCCGAATTTGCCAACATAAGCTTTATATGAACACCTCGACATCCATAAGGGGACATGGCGGTTTCCAGACCAACGAACGGTCAACCAAATTGATCACATTGCGATAGTCAGAGGCACGCGTCCAGTATTTGGGATGTCCGAACATTCCGAGGAGCTAACATCGGCTCGGACCACTACCTTGTTGCAGCCAAGGTTAGAATGCGGATATCCACCACGCCACAACAATCCAGAAATACTTTTAAAAAATTTTGTGTCGAAAGACTGCAATCGCAAGAGACCGCCAAGACCTTCGAGCAACGCGTATCCCTTAACCTCTCGATTAAAACCATACCACCAGCATCGAATGTCGAAGAACAATGGAAACGATGCCAACAAGCCATTAGATCAGCCGCAACTCGCGCCCACCAGCAAGAAACCTCTGGTTTGATGAGGAATGCCAACAGATGCTCGCAGCCAAGTACAAGGCCTACAAGGCTAAGCTGCAGGTGAAGACGAGAGCTGCCGTTGAGCTCTATAGGCAGAGAAGAAGGGAAGAACACCGGCTTTTCAGAAAGAAGAAAAAAGAGCAAGAAAAGCGCGCGATCGAGGGTATAGAGGGTCGGAAACGACCTTACGGATACATTCGGTACAAAAAAAGGATTTAGGCAAGGCGATGTGTTGTCATGTGAATTCTTCTTCAATTTGATTCTTGAGAGGATTGTGTAAAACTCCCGAGCCAAGACCAGAGGCACAATTTTCCTAAGATCGGTGCAAAGACTAGCATACGCCGACGATATTGACATCATAAGTAGAACTCAACGTGATGTCATAGCAACATGCCTTTCCAATTAGCCCGGTCCTTAGCTTACTGCGTCCAGTTGTGGACTTCAAGTTGGTTGAGGTCGGTTCGTCCGAAGACTGGCTGAGAATTGAGGACTATGCGGGTCTGATTATTGGTGCCCATTCGCATAACTTGTCTTAGCCGTCATAAACGTCCTGTGCAGAGTTTTTCGATATATAAATCGTTTGTATAGTTCTTGATTGAATATCTGTCTCCATATCCCATCAATGCAAACGGAACCGAAGATTTTTTGAAGAATTTTTCGCTCAAAACGACCGAGGATTTCTTCATCCGCTTTAAAAACGGTCCATGCTTCCACGCCGTAGAGCATGCCTATGATGATCAGAGTCTTGTATAGGATCTGCATTGCAGTTCGAGTGACGGCTTAATTGCCAACCTGATGAAGCAGTAATTATTCTCCATCGTCATCCTGCACTGAGGGGCGAGTTTGAACGGTATACCAAAACTGGACATGGCTCTGTATAGTTTATCTCAATCTCTCATATGCGGCTTTGAGATCGATAAGTAGGTGGTGCGTGTCAATTTGGACTTCTTGGTTTTTTTTATCGTAGCCGATGTTAAGGAGACTTATGCCTCTGTAGTTGGCACAGTTCAGAGGTCCCTTCTATCGGTCTTCTTTTTTCTTTCTGAAAATGCGGTGTTCTTCTCTTCTCTTTGCCTATAAAGCTCAATGACAGCTTTGGTCTTCACATGCAGCTGAGTCTTGTAGGCCACAATTCTGGTTGCGAGATCTGTCTGCATTTTTCATCAAACCAAGGGTTTCTTGCTGATTGGCGGGGTAAGCCTAACACACCAGTTGCGGCTGATCTAATAGCTTCTTGGCATAGCTGGCATTGATCTTCGATATTAGATGCAGGTGGTATGCTATGACACGTGTTCTGCGAAGGCCTTGACGGTCTCTTACGATTGCATATTCGAAATTAAATTTTTTTACAGTATTCCTTTTTTTTGTGAGGTGGATAGCCGCATTTTTGCCTGCCCCGGAATGTTCGGACATCAAAAATACTGGATGGGTGACTCCTGTCTATCGCAATGTGATCAATTTGATTGACCGTTTATAAATTTGGATACCGCCATGTCCACTAATAGATATCGAGGTGATGAAAACTTGTGCTGGCTTTAGTGGCATTTCGTTCCGCAGCGAATTCTGTAGTCAATAGCTGGACATGGTATCATTTAGGCTGTTTTTTGCTCTCTTTCTACCTTTGCGTTCAAATCTTTCATCTCGAATTACGTACATTGGAAGTCGCTGAAAAGTTTTGTCCAGGAGCTCGTAAAACAGTCTTTCGCTATATCATATGTTTCCTCTGATAGTGCTTGTTTCTCTATGCTGGCAATTTACATGGCAAAGCTCTGTGCTAAACTCGATTCAAAGCCTTGAAAATATCTAGGCAACGACTCTCGATTCTCCATGATATCCACCTAAGTGCCCGTAGATGTGTAATATAACTTAACAGGTCTCCTATTTCCCAAGAAATAGAGCCGTGAATGTCACGTTTATTATTACAGCTAGTTGCTATCAAAGTAACAGTTAACTCTTGACGCCAATGCTACAATGAAATGCCAGTTTCTTCTACAGTAACCTCTTCTAGACGGTGCTGTTAGACCCTCAACATATAGACGTGGTTATGCCACCTTTTAATAATTTCATGTTACTGCATCCAATGTTGATCCAATTGATCTTTGTAGATCCCTTCTCTTGAACGGTCGAGCTCTGATTTTGGCTGTGATTAAACAAAGCTAAGAGTTGATATCCTTTATGGTTTGGGCCTAAAAAAGATGGTGCATAAACGGATCTATTACCTTTTTCACCAAAGTTTTATGTTTTCTGTTAAAATAAGTTCTGGAATATTGGTTCTAAGCATTGGAAACCTTCTCATATGTATCCTCACAAAAGGTGTGATCACTAGTATACTTCATCAAACTATTACGAACTATTTTATCAAATGTCCTACCCTTTATCCCTACAATTACTACTGTCAAACTGCTACCACTCGTCAATATTATTAACCTTGAATCATTGAAATGAAAACGTCGTAAGTAATATGCCCTTACACCCCCGCGATAGACCATTCCACCATAGAACCATTTATCTGTTTAACGTCTTCCCAAAGTTCGCCTTTCAAAAAGAGGCAACAGAATTCCTAATAGCCTTCAACAAATAAGCACTCATGTGTGTACACGCACTGCCTCAGTCTACGCACATCATTTGTCATACGACGTAGTGTTACATTAGCACAAGCAAGCTCAGGCGGAAAGAAGAATTGAAATCATAAACAAAGGACCAAATCATGTGTACCGTGTATCGCATTATATTTCCACCCCAAGGCCCGTCCTTCTTGTATTCCCAATTCGCATGCCAACCGACCAACACAACAACAACATGCAAACAAACAGCAGCACAGATTTTCGCCTCGTGCGGAATTTTCCATTTTCCATTCAACGATTTTTCACCCCTTAACTAGGATGTTCAACTGCGAATGTCGACACACTGACAGACGACACAACTAACACACACCAACAACAACATGGAGAGTTCTTTGTTCGACGGGTGAAATCACCCATGCAACCCCCTCGGGCAGAAGGTTAGTACTGCGGTACACCCACCCACAATCAGCCGTCACTACCATGCCTGAGGGTGGATGGCTGTGTAATTGAATGCGGCATGGCTTTCGCAATCGCAACTGTGAACTTGGCATTCGAAGATATAAAAGGCGCTCGTGTCGTTGGTAAGGTCACTCACTACTGTAGGGGATGGAAGCGCAGCCGAACGTTGTTTACATTAAAAGTTGATCTAGGAGCAAACTATATGTTTGGTGCGCCTTTGCCTGCAAGTGTTTTTCTCTGGCTGAATCCTCGCTGAATGGCTTTTGAAGTTCAGAGGTGAATTTCTGTGTGTTTTCCCCAAGTCTCGCAAGGGTGGAGATTTTATTGTGTTTTGCATTTCTTTTCGTTGAATGTCCTTGCTAGATGTTGGGGTGATTGTTCTTTACGTCGAAGAGGATTCGCTTTTTTGCCAGTCTTTTTGCAGTGTGTATAGTTTGTCAGTGTGTCTGCTGGCTGAATGACGGCGGCGTAGATCTGTGGGGTGGTAATTTCCATTCCAAGGGAATAAAAGAGTTCATTGAACCTTTGTGCGAGCGTGAAAAATGGTGTAGCAAGTCACTTATTGACAATCAGTGATACGTCTTAATTGAGGGGTTGGGACTACGCAAAATGCGTCTGAAAAGATGTTAAGGATTTCCGGGTGCTGTACTGATGGCCCTCACTAATCTCGTTGAATGTTCTTTTTTCCCTTAAAGTTTGGTGAATGTGTTGGGATCAGGAAAAGTGTATTTTTTTCACTTTGAATGTTTTCAAATCAACCCTTGGGAGAGATGGTGATTTAAATGTGCGGATGGAGGGATCGATATTGAAGATGTCTAAGATTAGACTCAAGCGGAGTTGGTCTATTGATTGGCATCTCCCGGCTTTTAGGGGTGTTTTTTTTCAAGAGGCGTACCTTTACATTTGAGATTACGTAGTCAAATGGATAAGGTATCATTCTTTTAAATATATGGTTGAACGTATATCTAGATATATACATTTTTCGGTAGCAAGAAATTGCATTATAGATTACATACAAGTTGGGGTTGTAGGCTACAAACATCGAATTTGGGTTTTGAAAAAGCTCTACATCACTCACTTCATGGTAAGCAAATACCTTGGAAAAAACTTGATCTCAGATTTAAAAAAGAAGATTATTTCACGAACAATTAAGAGACTTATAGAACAATGGCAACGCTATAGGGGAAGAGAAGAGCTGCCAGTCAGCTCTATAAGGAAATAACATATCACAAGCTTTTCAGATAAAAATTTGTCATGGATCGGTAAAAGTATCTACAAACTGAATTTGCATTTAACTCATTCGGGTTAGGGGTCCTACAATCTTTAAGGGAAGAATACACCCGAGGTATGCATATCCGTCGTAAGTTGCGACTAAAATCCAACCTTTTAATACCAGGCGTATCTACACAAAGGGTGTTTTTTTTTGGAGGTTGTTTTTTCAAATAGTGATAAAACTGACATTTTGTTGTCAAATCGGGTAACTCTAATGTCATTTATGTTCAATTTAGTTTGCCATTTCATCATGAACAGGTTGATAGATTAAAATTGCTTGCAAATCGTGCAAAGTTATTTCGAAAATAATGGTTCAGTTCGCGAAGTTTACCGCAAGCTCCGTCCATTTTATGGTCGACATAATCGTCCATCAGAGCAATAAATTCGTTTATCCATGGACCGTTTTCGCACTACGTTTACTTTATGTGATAATATGCACC
This sequence comes from Rhingia rostrata, assembly GCA_949824845.1. Classification (NCBI taxonomy): domain Eukaryota; kingdom Metazoa; phylum Arthropoda; class Insecta; order Diptera; family Syrphidae; genus Rhingia; species Rhingia rostrata. The sequence continues at coordinate 20,778,182 of OX463757.1, forward strand.
CGCAGAGACGTCGAACAGTGCGCATCGCAGAAACAATTGCCGCTGAAGAGCAAAGTGTTGAAGAGGACCCGAATGAATCGATTCGTCACCATGAACGTAAATTTTAGCTTTGTCCATCAAATTTATGGAAGATTTTGTGTAAAGATCTTGGCTTACGACCTTACAAGATCCAGCTTGTGCAGGAATTTAAGCCGCGAGACCATGCAATGCGTCGTGATTTTGGTGTGTGATCTCGATGCTGATTTTCATCGCAAAATTTTGTTCAGTGATGACGCTCTTTTTTGGCTGAATGGCTACGTCAACAAGCAAAATTGCCGCATTTGGAGTGAAATGCAAGACTCTTCAGACGCCATTACATCCACAAAAACTGGCTGTTTGGTGTACTCTATGTGCTGGTGGAGTCATTTTTCCATACTTCTTCCGAAATGATGTTGGAAAGTCAGTTACCGTTAATGGAGACCGGTATAGAGCCATGATAACCAACTGTTTTGTTCCCAAATTGGATGGCATGAATGTGAATGAGATGTGGTTCCAACAAGACGGCGCTACACGCCACACCAACGCACGTTACAATCGATTTATTGAAGGAAACATTCGACGAGCGCATAATTTCGCGGAAAGGACCTGTCAATTGGCCACCAAGATCGTATGATTTGACACCATTGGATTATTTTCTTTGGGGATATATGAAGTCGCTGGTCTACGCCAACAAACCAGAAACGTTAGGGGACTTGGAAGCCAAAATTCGTTGCGTTATTGCCGACATACGGCCCCAAATGCTCGAAAAAGCGGTTAAAATTGGACCGCTAGACTTGGCTTTATTCGAACCATATGTCCGATATTATATTTAAACATTAATGGGATAAAATTATCCTTCCAATAAAGTCAAATTGATGGACATCAAAACGATTTTCTTGTGCTAATTTTCAGTTCAAAGTTTTGTACTTCTAAAAAACCACCCTTTATGTATTTAAAAATTGAGCCTTCAAATCATTTATCGATTTTAACCAAACTTCCATACATTTTTGGTTATGGTCTATATATGGTTTTTGTGAAGTGCGTGCAGGAATAAAAACAATTTTTTTCGTACGTTTGCTGAATTTACATAAATTCCAACCAATTTACTTGGTTTTTCCCTAAAAACAATTCAGAAAAACAATGAGAAGGAGATAGGCCCTAATTTTTTTGCAAAATGAACCCCCTAACACGCACGATTTAAAAAAAGAAACAAAATTTTGAGAAAGTGTCAGAGCAAGATATATAGACATTCTGAATATCTATATTTCATTAACACAAAGTTTGTTGCTCCGCCTACTTTTTGAGGGCGTTTTTCGTAAAAAAAAACTGGTTTCCGGTACAATTTTAGGTAAATTCGATAAACTTTCAATGAAGAATAAGAATAATAGTTATGTGGACCATTTCGTCGATAGAACTATTTAACCCACGCCCATTTTTCGAGGGACTTTCTTCTTAAAAAAGCGACCGCACTTTGATGGCAGTTTCGGCTGGACAAGGTGGATTCTTCTTGGGTGCATCAGATGGACCTGGCAAACCATTTCTCATTTCGCTAATTCTCTCAGAAATCACATTGGCAGTTGTATCGTCTGGTATTGCAGTAATTTTTTTGGATGGAGTCAGAACAGCTCACTTAATATTTGAGCTGCCTCTGAATCCAGAAGTGTGTAACATAATAAAAAAAAAAACAATTTTCGAAGGACAAGGATCTGAAACAATGATATCAACAAAACAACGAAAAACAGAGGCACTCAGGTGATTTTAGACAAATACTTCCAGATATTCTACGTTCAGCGGTGTTGAAAAAGTCGAGTTATAAAAAAAATCCGCTGACACATTTTCGAAACAATTTTTAGATATCAGCGATGGAAAAGTTATTGTCCACGGGCTCTCATGCAAAATGCTCTCATTGACCGCATATTCGCCGATGAACGCACACAGAAGGACAGAAAGAGCCATTTTGGCAGCAAAAAATGTGGACGTCCACGATTTAAGCTTCAAGATACAGCCGTCGTTGCCAGGTCGTTTCAATACCAACGAAGCTGTAAATTATCCAACAGAATTTTTGAATTCATGCATATGCCAAACAAGTCTCCTAAATTAGATCTTAGGTTCTTAGGTTACAAATTTAAACCCACCATGGATTGATGTGCAATGGCAAATCAATCATAAAAAAATTAATGAAAAACATTATCGAAGCCACCATTTTGAATGGTGATACCCATAGACTTACTTACTTACTTAAGTTTCGCTACAGTCCGGAATGAAACTTTGCCTCAACCAACACGCCTCTCCAATCAGCGCGGTCCATAGCTAACTGCTCCCAGTTGCACACTCCAAGTTGGTTGAGGTCGGTGCGCGCCACTCAAGGCGAGGTCTCCCTCTACTGCGTCCGACCTCTATCTGGGAATCGAATACTCTGCGAGCCGGAGTATTGGTGTCCATTCGTTCTACATGTCCTAGCCATCTTAAACATCCAATGCGGAGTTTTTTGACCAGGGGCATGTCGCTGTACAGCTCGTATAGTTCTTGGTTGAATCTTCGTCTCCATAGCCCGTCAACGCAAACGGGACCGAATATTTTCCCAAGAATTTTCCCCTCGAACTGCACAAAGACTTCTTCATCCTCTTTTGAGACGGTCCATGCTTCATGGCCGTAGAGCAGGAATGGGATGATCAGAGGGCCTTAGAAGGATCTCCTTAGTAGTTCGAGTGATGGTCTTACAACTGAATTGCCCTCTTAGCCCGAAGAACAGCGGTTGGCGAGAATAATTCTTCCTTTAATTTCTGACGAGATTTTGTTGTCAGTGTAAATAGCGGAGCCGAGATAGACAAAGTCCCGTACTACCTCAAAGTTATATCTATCAATGGTGACGTTTTGTCTAATTCGTCGATGTTGTGTGGTCCTTATGTTGACAGCATATATTTAGTTTAACCCGCATCTACTGCTTAACCCAATTTTGCCGCATGGCTATGACATCACGTTGGGTCCTACCAATGATGTCAATATCGTCAGCATATGGTAGTAGTCGTACCAATTTTTGGAAAAATGTGCCGCTGGTGTTGGCTCGTGAGTTTTGCACAATCTTCTCAAGAATAAAAATTGAAGAAGTCACACGACAGCGCATGACTTACCTAAATTGTATACCATATATCCAGACCGTCCTTAGCACTTGCTTGTAAATTAGCAGCTTGTTATCAAGGTCAAGCTTCGGATATTTTCCGAGTAACCAGCACAGTGTTCTGTAGTTATTTTTAAGTTCTTCGCATTTCATTTTTACATGCGACTTCCATTTTAATTTTGCATCGAGTGTCATTCCGAGATATTTCGCTTCATTTGCAAAAGGGACTCGAACCGTATTGAGAAATACAGGCAAATTGTTTGTCCGTTTATACGAAATATCGACATGAATGGATTTGCTCTCGTTAAGTGCAATCCGCCAGGATTTTGTCCATTCATTAACCTCGTTAAAAACGTTTTATAGTTTCATATTTGTTTCCTCTATTGTTGTGCCAACTGCTAGTATAGCTGTATCGTCAGCAAAGCGTGACAACTATTGTATCGTTGGTTTGGGGGATATCACGTGTAAATAGGAGGTACAAGAGTGGGCCAAGGACGCTTCCTTGGGGTACTCCTGCCAATATTTCTTTGAACTAGGAATATTCCTTTCCAAGTTACACACGGAAGAGTCTTTGCTCAAGATACGACGAGGATTTTATATAATTTTTCAGGCAGAACTTTATACGGCTGAGCAAATTTTCTTTTCTTCGAAAGCTTTCTCGATCACATCAGTAATTCGATGAACTTGGTCCACAGTCGAATGCTTACTTCTAAACCCAAATTGACGGCAGATAGATAGATAAATGGACTTAGCCTCTGTAATTGGCGTAGTTCAGAGAGTCTCCTTTTTTGTGGATCGGGCAAACGATACTGAGGTTCCCTTCTTCAGGCCTACTTTCATCCGACCATATTTGGCTTATGAGTTGGTGGATGCTACCAAAGAGTATAAAACTAAATAGAGTTCGCATCTCATACAACTAAAATTTCCAAAATGGCGTACTTATATTGATACCTCAGTGTTTACATTGCTACCCCAGAATCAAGCATCAAGCAACAGCATGCCGTCGCATACGAAAGACGAATTTTTCCTTCGCACTTTCCGCCCGCGCCAGAAACGGCAACCAAATGACTTACAAAGTCATCTTCGCATGCTTTATAAAGCTCAGCGGGAAGGTCTTAATTTCCGGCAGTCTTATTAAGCTTGAGTCTTGATATTGATTTCCTCACCTCATTTAGGTCGGGTGGTTGGCGGTTTCACTGTTGTTGTCAATATAGAACGGTTCGTTCTGCCTGACAGCGGAATGTTGTTCGTCATCGCCGCTTAACAGTCTGCAGAAGTGGTGGACATTGAACTGCTGCAACTTTATTTTGCCGCGGCTTCTCCAAGTGCGCAACGGAATCGTCAGATAAAGTAGGTTGATAGGTTACGCAATGCTTTGAAACAAAAGAGTCGGGAAACTCTCGGCCTACTGCTAATCAGTATGGCGTTATAGCAACGTGCGATTTTTAAGTCGGCCGATTGATCATTTTGCTCCGAACTTTGGCGGTGGAATTATTCGTTTTACTCATTTTTTTTTGTCAAATAAAACAAATATTAATATTTTTCGAAATAACTTTTATTTTGCAACCGCTCTATGCCACCGCTACTGCTATATATAGTGTGCGCACTCACCACCAGTCCGACTGTTTAAGCGCCCTAGTGAGGGATCTAGCAGCCCAACCTGAGCAAACTATCCTTTTTGATATCGTTGAGAGTTGGGGTTCCGAAATGTATTTGAGCCTTGTGTAGGATTAAAAAAAAAAAAAAGAGTTCTACAACTAAATAAGTTTGAGAACCACTGCTTTTTGAACCATTCGACACGTTCTTCTAAGAAAATACTTAGGTCAGGATCCATGCCTAATTAGCTTTCTCAAAGAATACTCGCTTGGTTATTGACATTTCGGGTGTCTTCGTCTGGTTTTCGAAAAGGGTTCGACATGAATATTGCTTTTGGTTTCAGGATACAATTAAATTCGTTTGCATACACACCCAGCCCAAATTAAGTAAATAATTATTTCTTCCAGCCATTAAATATGGAAGCACTTCCTCATGTCACCTTAAATAGTTGACTTGATAACACATGACATACAGCCCTGAGGACATACCTAATATCTACCCACAAAACGCTCTACCATCCGTCTATCTACGTATCTATATAAATCTTAATGAAAATAATTACAATAGCAGACACGAGACAGCGGATAAATTGAGCTCCTAAAAGGGTATCCATGTTTTGCACTCGAATAGGCTGCCATTACCCCCCATTAACCATCACACCAAGTCTCTGAGCGAGTGTGTTTGCAATCGTTTCGGGTAATAACATTAAAATTAACGACCAAAACAACATAAATGAATGAAATAAATTATGAAACTTTTAGCAGCATAGCTCCTCTCCCACACCTATGCAAAAAAAAAAATACAAAAACCGGCTTTAAGCATGGTATCCTTATCCCACATAACCACCCTGAAACGTGTATCTTTAAAGATTCATTCAATTCGCCGAGAGCCAGAGAGGAAACAAGTAGCAAACAACAGCAAAAAAAAATGAAACAACATGGTACCGTACCTGCGTAGACGTAATCCTTTGTAGTATTCCAACCCCGGTATTCGCAATAATGGTGCCTCCTGCAATGTTTGTGGGCGGCTGAAATTGTGGTTGTTGTTTTGCCACCAACGCAACCCCACCCCCATTCTGATGCTCACCAGATCCTTGTGACATTTCAACTGCAGCACCAATAAATATTCCGCCTTTTGTTGTATATACGTATCTTTTGCGGGTTTTTCTCGTCTATTTGTTGAGATATTTTAATCTGACACTTCACAGAGATGCATTAAGCATATATCACACGAATATCGTAAATAAAACACTTAACACGATATTTAGATACAGATAGGAAAAGGGTTGGCTTTTCATTCACTTTTTTTCAATTTCACTTAATTTCTTCCCACATACTTGTAAAAAAAAATTTCTTTCAACACGTATCCACCGTTGCGTGATATTTGAAATTTCACTATCTAACCGCTGAACAAAAAAAAACGATTTCCAAAAAAACGATAAAATATACTGACCACGGATTTTGTTCAAATCTTAACTATTATCTGTTTGCGGCTAAATTAGATAAAAAAAAACTCGACGGCTTGTGTGCGATTGGACATGGAACTATGTGAGAACTGATTTACGAACTGAAAATCTCTGCTTAAAATGGGTTGCCATTGCCATTTGCTACTGTCATCCGAGGGAGAGAGCGGCACTCACTTGGGGAAGGATGATGTCTATTTCGCCGGGGTGCGTCGTCGTCATGCGCGTACCGGGTTGTCGAATCACCCTGCGAAATCACATATTTTTTTCTGGAGTTTCCCGGAGTCTCCTTCGCCTTGAAGTTTGCTCTATCGGTGTTCTAAATGTTTTTTTTTTGTCCTCTAGTCGATTCGGTTCAGATATTGGATTGTCGAAGTGTGGGCGGAGTGGGCGGTGGTGGTGCTGACCAAAGTCAAGATTACTACGTATCTCTCTCGGTATCCATGAGAGAATAATCAGATCTATAAAACCGATATCCTCACAGACTCGTATAAAGTCCAATTTTGACACTGAAATGCGCTGCTGGACTTTGAGGTTTCGGTCCGAATTAGGATGACCTTTCGAGGGGTGGATATGGATATAATCAATTCGACAAATGCTATCTCTGTGGCATGGGGACAGAGTTATTGTTTGTAATTATAGAAATGAACTGGGATTTTGCTGTTTGGGAATTTCTCGCAATTAGTTGGCGATGATTGCACGCGAAAGGAATGAGGAAAGAGGCACGTACTGCTTAAGTCGACAGCGACCATTGGAATTGGATAATCTGAATTATAGATACTGGTATCTGTTTAGTTCGCTGGGATAGGTCGTTTCAAGGTTTTCTTTGTTTTTATTTGACTAAATGTTTCTATTTCTTGCTTGATGAACTAATTGTGTGTATCTAGCTCTAGTCGATTGTGTTTAAAGTTGGAAAATGGCGGGCAAATTAAAGGAGATTAGGGAGAGTGGTGTGAGTCATATGGGAGATTTGAGGCTACTTTTTGTGGCGGAGCTAGTAGTAGATTTGAGGCTGGATGGTTTTGGTGTATTTAGTTTGGAAAATATATTATATGATGGAGGTATGATAAAAGTAATACGATACGCTGTGATTTAGAAATTTCACTTCGAATGCTGATAAGCTGTCAGTGATGTTATTTAAAAAATTTAAGAAAGGGGCTTTCGAATGAGGTGTCAATAATACATCTAGCCATTCTCTCACAAATCCAGTTGGAAAATGAAAATTACTTCTACCGACTTTACTTAAACTATAAAGGGATGAAGCCCTGACTTTGGTAGCTGGCACTTCTTGCATTAATTGCTTGGAATTTTTATTGTGATATCTGTAGCAGATCATGCAGTTGTTGACGTGTTTTTGACTGCTCTGTTAGGTTGGAATTTCATGATGTACTTCTGTCGTTATAGTACCATCATCAGTTAAATACCTCCTTGTATTGTTTTTCTGTGTGACACCCCTATGATAAGCATTGTGATGTTGTGCTTTGGGTCCAATATGTTAGGATGTTGCTGGTTGTATAGTATGTTGACAAGTGTGGGTCTTCAGCCCACACGAATTATCCTGCTTCCATCTACAAACGGATTTAATGATGCCATACCTCTTGATTTAGTGATGCCTTCTGGAAATGTTTCCCTTTGCGTGATTTGCATCAGTTTTTGTCGCACTTCAAGCTCCGTCGGCGTAAAGGGCTATGCTGAGTCGGTAGTTTATTACGGTTTGTTGCCTGCATCTGTAGTGGTGAAGTTTAGGGTGATATAGGCGAAAGTTTTCAATAAACCTGCGATAATGTGTAACTATGGTTTGATGGGGAATGCCGACAGATGCTCGCAGCCAAGAACAAGGCCTACAAGGCTAAGCTGCAGGTGAAGACGAGAGTTGCCGATGAGCTCTATACGCAGAGAAGAAGGGAAGACCACCGGATTTTCAGAAAGAAGAAAGAAAAGCAAGAAAAGCGCGCATTTCTGCCACAACAGGAACGATGTTCGCAAGTTTTACCAAAGTGTAAAACGTCAAAGCCAAGGATATAAGGCTCGAACAGAAGCCTGTCGAGATGAACAAGGAAATGGCGTAGTTGAGACAAAGTCGATGCTGAGGATATGGAAGAAACACTTCTGCAGACTATTAAACGGCGATGACGAACAACATTCCGCACGACAGCAAAAACTGCCAACCACCCTACCTGAATGAAGTGAGGATAGCAATATCAAAACTCAAGCGTAATAAGGGTGTCGAAAATGATGGCCTTCCCGCTGAGCTTTATAAAGCCGGCGGAGATAACTTGGTAAATAACATCCACCAACTCATAAGCCAAATCTGGTGGGAAGAAAGTATGCCTAAACAATGAAACTAGACTGCGCCAACTACAGAGGCATAAGTCTCCTCAATTTCAGCTAAAAGATCCTATCTGCCGTAATATGTGAACGCCTGAAACCGTTTTCCAAAAACCCTTATCAGTGTGGTTTTAGGCCAGGAAAGTCCACAACCGATCAAATTCTTAACACTTCGGCAGATCCTGGAAAAAATCCAAGATACCTACCATCTATTCATCGATTTCAAAGCCGCATACGACAGCATTTATAGAGTCATGTCTAGTTTTAGTATACCGCCCAATCTCGTCCGTTTGTGTAGGATGACGATGGAGAATTCTCGCTGCTCCATCAGGGTCGGAAACGACCTCACCGACACATTCTATAACAAAAAAGGATTTAGGCAAGGCGATGCGCTATCAAGTGACTTCTTCACTTTGATTCCTGAGAGGTTTGTGCAAAACTCACGCGCTAACACCAGAGGCACAATTTTCCAAAAATCGTTGCAACTACTAGCATACGTGGACGATATTCACACCATTGGTCGGACCCAACGTGATGTCATAGCCACGTTTGTTCATATAGAGAAGCTGGAAAAATGGGTTTAGCAGTAATTGAGGGCAAGACGAAGTATATGCTGTCAACACGAAAGGACACACAACATCGACGAATTGGACAGAACGTCACCATTGACAGATATAACTTTGAGGTAGTACGGGACTTTATCTTTCTCGGTTCCGCTATTAACTCTGACAGCAACATCTCGTCAGAAATTAAACGAAGAATTATTCTTGCCAACCGCTGTTCCTTCGGTCTAAGAAGGCAATTCAGAAGTAAAGTCCTCACTCGAACTACTATGGAGATCCTATCTAAGACCCTGATCATCTTAGTCCTGCTCTACGTCGCTGAAGCAAGGACCGTCTCAAAAGCGGATGAAGAAATCCTTAGTCGGTTCGAGGGGAAAAATCTTCGGTCCTGTTAACGTTGAAGGGCTATGAAGACGAAGATTCAACCAAGAAATGTATAGCGACATGCCCCTGGTTAAAAAAAAACTCCGTAGAACTTTGTTCTACATTGGCAAGGATATGTAAAAGGAATGGACACCTATACTCCGGCTCGCAGAGTCTTCGATCCCAGCCAAACTTCGGACGTAGAAGACGGAGATCTTGCCTTAAGTGGCGCGCTGAAGTAGAAACCGAACTCAACCAACATGGAGTGCGCAACTGGAGGCAGTTTGCTAAGGACCGGGCTAATTGGGGAGAGGGGTTCATTCCTTACTGTAGCGCCACTTAAATATGTAAGCGATTGGAGATCATGAATTGGACGATATGTGGTTTCAACAAGACGGGCCAACAACCCACATAACACGACCAATTATGGCTTGAGTCTCCTGGTTTTGTAATTTCACAATTTGCCAACGTCAATAAGCCACCAAGATCATTCGATTTGACACCATTCGATTTTTTTAGATAGGGCTAAGAAAAATACCGTATTTATGCGAATAATTCTCGAACTCTCCAACATTGCTCAACTAATGGCCGAGATAACGACTGAAGTGCGAAAAAGTGGTCGAAAATTACGCATCGCATGCTGCGAATCTTCTCGAGGTGGCCATTTAGTGTTATAGTTTTTTACACTTAAAAGCAACGTCCAATCTATGTAATGAAATAAAAAGTTCATCAAAAATGTATCGCTGTGTGCGTGTTATTAAGCTTTACTTTCTTGGAAATGAATGGCCCTTTATGTAGTCGTCAATATTATTGATTTCAAATTGTTTTGTTCATCATACGGTCTTAAAATGATTTCTATCTCCGAGGATTACCTTCTCTCGAACTTTAAAGCACCGGATGAACATTTCCCTTGAAGGGAATGGCGTCTTCACAGAGTTGATCGGCTAAACCCTTGACGTTTTGTTTTTAAGAAATGCTCGTTACAAACTATATTTTTTGGTATTTCTGGATTTTGAAAAGTAGATTTCCCTGACTCCCAGAACTGTCGCACAATGACGTCAAGGGTACACTCTTGGTTTTATTTGTCTTCCTGTTGTGTATTTTGTATCTCTATGTCAAAATCGAATTGACATTCGCCACCATTTGCAAAGTTGATAGCATCTTCCAACAGGGCTGTGAATTTTGCAACACCTTGCATTGTTATTACCTTAAGTTTTGGAGCTCTGATTATCCAAAAATATCGTAAATGAAATTTTTAATTTAAATCAGTTTTACCCATTCAGGATCCAGGCCCGCGTAAGGACCGAAATACAAACAGAATTGCCAGAACTACTTTTTTTTTTAATTTTTTTCAGAAATCGGTCATCTATATTTGAAATCCAAGCAATGTAGGGTTTAGCCATGTCCTATTATTCGTATGAACACTTTTGTAGGAGCATATTTATGCGAGCAATTAAGTTCAAAATGAACCATTTTTGCACTTGTATGTCTTCAAACCATAAACAAGTTCATTAAAGCTCCTTGAATCCCTTAATGAAGCGCATCCAGGTGAAAACCCGCTAGCTTCGCTCATTTCCCGAAAAACCTTCGCGTTCGACAATAAACAAACATTTCACTCTCAACTAAATTAACACGGAACGTAGTGTTTATACAATGTCCTGTGACCAGCACCAGTGAGAATGCAGGGGTTTGATATATTCTCCTCTTTGTTTTGGTTTTCCAGGCGTTTCACGTTTGGCCAACCCACCCTTCGCGAAATGTTTTGTTAACATGCCATCATACCGAAAGACAGGCTACCTAGCCAATTTGTTGAAATTCAACGTTAAAGTTTTAGCCAAAAGGACCTTTATCACGTTAAGTTAATATTAATTGTCCTGCAGGCTATATATGTATACATATACGACGTTCGTTCTTATCGTAGTATATGAGCGGACAAAGACACACTTTGGGGTTAAATGATTAATGATGTTGGGTAAGGCGATAACATACATTCCTACAACCTTGTGCCTTTAATGTGACGCAGTTAGGGCCTGTGGTGACATAACTAAAAAACTAATAAAAAAACTGTTGGAGTTTTCTTCTAAATTGATATGCTAATGGGCAGGTGGGGTATCATTCAGTCAATTTGACACTTTTGTGTCAAATACTGGTAATCACTGATTCCTTTGATTTACATTCGCGTGACAACTCAAAGTATCTGTTTACGTTGTCTAATTGATAATTTTACAAGTCAACAGTATCATTTATCTAAGGATAAAGGCGCGGCGATTCTTTTGTGTCGTAAACTGAGTGATATTGAACGCCTTGTATGAATTTTCTGTTCTATTGGTAGGCGTCAAATCGCAATGTGATTGCGCAAAATTTTGGTGCATTTTTCTATGGTGTTGGTATTTGTCTTAGTCGGAAGGACTAAAAGCATTATTTTTTGAGGCTATCATCATATCATTATTTTATCCAATATAGCCTCGAAAAGGAAGCTTTCATTGTGGTCGAAAATGCGAAGCAATGAATCGCTTAGAATGTCATTTATTCCTATGTAGGTAAAATCTTTGTCTTACTTCCGCAAGCAATATTAGTCTTGGATGTTGTAGAACGAATCCGAATCCTGATCGGCCTTAACTTGGCAACGGAAAGCCCTTGTAACTTTGACTACACATGCTCAGTTTAACTTGAAGTGGTAACCACTGGATTCTGGTCTCATACAACCGAATTTGACTTGCTGAGCTTAGAAGTGCGAATGTTGATAACAAGACGAAAAACAGCAACACTCTAGAAATCCTATTCAGAAAGACTGGCATGGAATATCCGACCTGCTGTTCTCAGATGAACACAAATACCTTAGTCTTCAGGTTGAGGGTTGTGCTTTGGGCTAAGCACGCACTTCCGTAAAACAAAACATTGTTTCGAAGCAAGCATGAGCCTCGGAATAGACTAATTTTATTGTTGATGACCATGCGAAACGAAAAAAGGACAACAACGTTCGCATCTAATTCTGGAATGCGCAAACATTAAACAGAACACATGCAGCCGAACAACTAGCGAAAGCCCTAAGCTGCCACAAAGATCCATTACTACCAACCAGGAAATGCGATGGAATGGATTGGGCAAAAAGAGGATCAATCACTGTTACATCTACTACGGACCATTTAAAGTGAGACGAATGTGGATGTGTGGATTTGTTATAAGCGCAACACAGGCAAATATCTTATGCTTTGGAGGTATTAGCGAAAAATTGTAACAATCCTCATCAAGGCCGAATTCGTCAACATTAGACATATATACGCTCGTCTTAGCAAAGATTATAAAGCCACGCAGATGACTCATTGAGAACAAAAATCAGAAACTTTTGCTTACCAGCTTCATGAGAAACGAGATCCAAATATATGGCGGGCTGTGCCAGTACGACCCGCCATAGAGCAATTTTTCATGTATTCAGTGCGTCATCTGTACGGCTTTATAAACATTGGTCGTAGAAAAAGGAAGATATAGCGAAAGAATGCTTCTAGGAGCTCTTTGACAAAACGTATGAGCGAATACCGATGTTAAAACCGTACTGAGAGATTTTAACGCAAATGTTGGAAGAGAAGATCTCGTTAGCATTATTGTCCGAAAACACAGCCTACACGACAAACACGTCTGGACGGACCTATCTGTGAAATGAAATACCACACCACGGACATCACACGGTTTATTTACCTCGATATCCATTAGAGGACATGGGGGATCTCCTGATCATGGACGAATGGGTAATCAAATTGATCACATTGCGATAGACAATAGGTATAGATCCGGTATTTTGGATGTCCCAACTTTTCAAGAGGATATCATCGAAACGGACCACTACCATGTGACGAAACTATGGTGACGAAATTAAATATCGCAAGACTGCAATCGCAAGATACCACTAAGTCCTTACAGAACGCGTATAACTAAAAGTCCCGATTAATACCTCAGCGCCAGCATTAAACATTGAACAACAATGGCAACACTGATGTGCTAGGTTCCTCGAACCCACCAGCAAGAAACTCCTGGTTTGATGAGGAATGCCGACAGATGCTCGCAGCCAAGAACGAGGCCTACAAGGCTAAGCTGCAGGTGAAGACGAGAGCTGCCGTTAAGCTCTATAGGCAGAGAAGAAGGGAAGAACACCGGCTTTTCAGAAATAAGAAAAAAGAGCAAGAAAAGCATGCGATCGAGGATATAGAGAGGTGCCACTCCAGGAATGATGTTCGCAAGTTTTACCCAAAGTATAAAACGTCAAAACCAAGGATACTAGGCTCGAACAAAATCCTGTCGAGATGAACAAGGAAATATCGTAGTTGAGACACAGTCGATGCTGAGGGTATGGAACAACCACTTCTGCAGACTGTTAAACGGCGATGACGAACAATATTCCGCTGTCAGGAAGAACGAGCAACTCAATAGTGCCAACGAAAGCGAAAACTGCCAACCACCCGACCAGAGTGAAGTGAGGATAGCAATATCTAAGCTCAAGCTTAATAAGGCTGCCGGAAATGATGGCATTCCCGCCATAAGCCAACTCTGGTCGGATGAAAGTATGCCTGAAAAATGAAACCTTAGCATCGTTTGTCCGGTCTAAAAAAAGAGACCATCTGAACAGCGCCAACTACAGGGGTATAAATCTCCTCAATACAAAATCTGCGGTAATATGTGAACGCTTAAAACCGTTAACCAATAGCCTGATCGACCCTTATCAGTGTTGTTTTAGACCAGAAAAGTCCACAACTGAACAAATTTTCACACTTCGGCAGATTCTGGAAAAAAAAAACCCAAGAAGTCCAAATCAATACCCAACACCTATTCATCAATTTCAAAGCCGCATACGACAGCGTTTATAGAGCCTAATTATACAGCGCCATGTCTAGTTTTGATAGACCTTCAAGCTATCCGTATGTGCAGGATGACGATGAAGAAGTCTTGTTTCTCCTTCAGGGTCGGAAACGACCTCACTGATGCATTCGATACCAAAAAAGGAGGATGCACTGCCAAGTGACTTCATTAGCATCATTCTTGCAAATATTGAGCAAAACTCCCGAGCCAACACCAGAGGCACGATCTTTCAAATATCGGTGCAACTACTAGCATGCGCCGACGATATTCACATCATTGGTAGGAGTCAACGTGATGTCATAGCCTCGATTGCTAGTATAGAGAAGGAAGCAGCAGAAATGGGTTTAGCAGGGTTAGACCAATTATATGATGCCAACACGAAAGCACATACAACTTCGAGGACCTCTACAGATTCTTACTTTGTCTACCTCGTTTCCGGTATTAATTCTGACATCTCATCAGAAATTGAACGAAGGGTTGCTCAACCACTGGGCTAACTAGACAGTTTATTAGTAAATATCTCATTCTAACTATATTAAGTCGCTCTTAAGCGCAGCGCTGAAGCATGGACCGTTTCATTAGAGGATGAAGAAATCCTTGGTAGTGTTGGAAGAAAAATTCTTCGGCCTCATTTGACTTCATGAGCTTTTGAGACGAAGGTTAAACAAAAAATGTAACGAAGTGTACATTGACTAAAATTGTTCAAAATAAACTCCGCATTGTACGTTTAAGATGGCTGGGACATGTGGAACGAAAAGGCACCAATACTCCGTCTAGCAGAGTCTTGGATTCCCAGGCAGACATCGCAAGCAGTACAGCAAGGCCTCGTCTAAATTGGTACGCAGAAGTAAAAACCCAGTTCAACGAACTTGAAGTGTGCAACTGGAGGCATTTAGTTAGGAACCGGGCTAATTGGAGAGATGTTGGTTGAGGGCCAGGTTCGTTCCGGACAGGAGCACCACTTTATGTAAGTAATTATTGTTAAGTCCTAAACTTATTGTAGGGTTTCTTTTTTTCGAAGTTCTTCATACTTAGGTTATCCTCTCGCCTTTCGTTTCATTTAATAGAAGACTGCCAAGCAATCATAAAGCAAAAAACATCTGCAATCAATAACAAAAACGAAAAAAAGCGGTTTCAACAGTTAGGTGGCACAAAAAAAAATTCAAATGGGTCCAATTGCAGCGGGCAATTGACGTCGCCAAGACTGCTTATAACACGACTTGGGAATTTGGTGTGCAAAAGATCGATTGTGTCATGGGCTGTGTGGCACGGGGTGCAATGCAATCGCTATTACATAGTGATTCGGATCGAATCAAAAGTCACATTTAAAACCTACAACTTTATAAAGCTTATAAAGGGGAGAGCTCTAAATTTCGCTAAACCAACACCAATACAATCCGTTATGGGAATCTCAGAGCCGCAGCACGAAATCTAAAATTAATGAGTCAAATTCTATAGAGATGCAAAAGTCTCCAAATCTGATAATCAAACTTACTTGGGGACATTCCAATCTGCTGCTGCTGGTTGAGGAAGGTTTCTACTTGTTCGTGTCACTTCAAGCGTGTTTTTGTTCACTACGTTTGCCATCTATCTAGGAATCGCAGACTCTATGGGTCGTAGTTTTTGTGGACATTTGTTGACTATGTCTATGGTGCTTTAAACGTCATAAGGTTCGTATTTGAATCTTCATCTTCATCAAGGAAAACGGCAACCGAAGAATTTTCGAAGGATTTTTACCTAGAAACGACAGAGGATTCCTTAGCCCTTACATGATTCAGTGCCGATGGACTCATTAGCAGTTCGGGTAAGTGCTTTATTACTAACCGAAAGAAGCAGCGGTTTTCAAAAGTAATTCTCTTATTTTTCTGGCGAAAATCCCTTGTCATAGTTAATAGCGAAAACAATGTGGAAAAGCTCCCTCAAAGTTGAAGGTGTCGATTGTATGGTTCGGTTCAACTTGTCAATGTTGGATGCCTTTTCTAGTTGGCAGTATTAAGTCTTACCCTCATTTAATATAAGAGCTATTTTGACCGTACCTATAGAAGTAAACATGGCTGTGACATCTTGTTAGTCGAACCAATGATTTCGATTTTGTCGAAGGTAGGCCAGTAATTCAACAGATTTATTGAAGACTGTGGCCCTGCTGTTGGCTAGGCGATTTTGCACAATCCTCTCAAAAGTCATAGGATAATCTTGTCAAAATCCTTGTTATGTTTAGTGTCGAAAGTTTCGATGAGCGACCATGATGGAGAAAACATGGTCAGTACTTAAAGCGGATGATACTGATGATTTGATTTTGAGCATACAAATCGTGACTTCCGTTTGTATTGACCAGAACAGATTCATCAACTAACTGCATCTAACTTTATTGTAAGTACAACATATCTTAAACGTTTAGAGCAAATGGATATCTATGCTGCGACCCAAAAGATCTTCGATTTCCAGCCTAATGGACGACGCAGTAGAGAAGTTCTCCATAATAAGTGGCGTGTGCAAGTACACATTGGCTATGTTTTCGACCGCGACGGTTGGCTAGTGCTTGCCGGAACTCAAATAAACGTCAATAAACAGACGTCAAGCATTCTGCATTCATGAGTGATCGATTATGAGATCAGAGGCTCAGAGAAAATTTATGTAGTCCCGCCAATAGAGTTTTTTTTTTAATTACTCCTTTATGTCGACCTAAATCTCAATTATAAAAAAATCGAAATTTGTATCTATTTCCAAGTGTCCTCATTTAAATTAAAAGGCTCGTATTTTTTTTGGGAATATCTGGTTTAAAATGAATTTTATTATCTCTCCTGCAGATAAGCCGCCCATGGAACATTCTCACAAAAGGATTCCATTCCACCTAACCAATGCGAACGTGTTTGATAATGGATTTTGAAAATATTATCGGTTCTGCCGCTCCTCTGATTTTATACATTTTCATGAATTTTTTATTTTTTATTGTATTAAGCGACAAATGCATCCAAATACATAAAATTCCACAACACAACAATGCACACAAATTGTCAACATTAATAATGAAATCCTTGAAGGACACAATAGCCGGAGGGTGCATCGACCGTGCTATCATAACATGCCACCGTCCATTCACTACGAGGAATATGCTGATCACTCCTGCTCTATACCCCTGGAATGACTATCAAGCCCTCTATCTATGATACGAGTGCATCGAGGCTTTCCTTTTATTTTATTTTTTTGTTATGGTAACTGCATTTTAAACTGACAGATGAATGACCACACACCATGTCAACTTTTAGTGGGACACAAATTTATGGGCGTGTAATCGTTTGTTTGTGTTTTCGTCCTTTTTGTGTTTTTTTTTTTTTTGTCATCCCCCTCTTGTGGCTGCAGTTCCAAGAGATGTGAAAATTAAGTGAGTATGTCGTCTTTTGTCACTCGATCCACCAGGTAGATGCTGCAACATCGATAAGAGGTTGTCTGCCCTTCTCGCCTTCTTGTAATAATGGGATGCCCTAGCACTCTCAGATGCGGTAATAAATAACATCTTAGGCATGCGGCTGCATGCCGCACGAAATGGAATTTATAAAACGAGAACGGAAAATACTCCAAATGGAGAAGCCAACCTATAGATAGGTTTCTATCTATGGAAACCGATTAAATAAAAAGTTCGGCATATCAATACCAAAGGAAAATAATTTTTATGTTCAAGTTCTTTCGTTAATCGGTCGTTTATAGATAGGAACGGATATAAGAGGAACGACAAAAAAAAATACGCAATCGAAGGGAAATTCCGCCCTCGATATGGTTTCGAAAATTTAGATAAAATCGTGTGGTTCCAATCACTGACATCACCTACTGAAGGTTTCAAATTACGACAAAAAAAAATTCAAATTGGTGACCGATACTTGAAAAAAAAGTGTCTGGGGGTATCTAAGGGTATCTGAGGGTATCTCTGAGGGACCACCAAAGTGTTATCTTGTTTATTGGAGTTTTATCTTCGGAAAAGTATTTGTTGCAGGTAGTGGGATAGCTACGAATTGGATACATGCATGCCTAAGCGGTATCCCAAACCCCATTCA
Source organism: Rhingia rostrata (assembly GCA_949824845.1). Classification (NCBI taxonomy): domain Eukaryota; kingdom Metazoa; phylum Arthropoda; class Insecta; order Diptera; family Syrphidae; genus Rhingia; species Rhingia rostrata. Next base: position 20,796,530 of record OX463757.1, read on the forward strand.
GAATGGTCTCTGAATAGAATTTACACAAATTTAGGCCCATTGTTGTGATGGCTTTTTATGACAATTTAGTTACATGAATTTTACGACCTGTAACGGACAGCGATGAATTGATGTTGTATCTAATTTTGTAAACTGTGTTGGATTGAACTTTGAGGTCGAAGTGAGAGAACGATTTGTTGTGACTTTTGGGGCTGACGTGTGGAGAGGTTTATGGTGTTAAATTTCCCGGAGTGGGGGGACTACGTTGAATAGATACTTTTTCTATGAGGTGGAAAATGTAGAGAAATTGGGACAAATGGTTTTGTTAACGTTTAGGGTGGTGTTTGGTTAGCATTTTATAGAAACACGATTTTTTTATTCAGTCACGCGCTACGGTGTAAATATTCAACAACTTCTGGTCCATTATACTGTCAAAAGATTAAACTTTTGGTGTAATTTCTCCAACTTCTCTATAAAGACAGCTTCTCTATAAAGACAGCCATTATTTTCGAAATAAATTTGCACGATTTGCAAGCGTTGTTAATTTGTCAACCTGTTTATGATGAAATGGTAAACTAAGTTGAACATAAATGACATTCGAGTTGCCCGATTTGACCACAAAATGTCAGTTTGATCTCCATTTGAAAAAACAGCCTCTAAAAAAACATATTTGCCACAAATTGCTATAACAATCACAAAGTAAAAACAACAGAATAACTCTTTTTGTAAATGTTCACTTACAAATTAATATATAATCGCCTCCATTAAGGAAGAGGGTTCACAAAAGCCTGCACGAAGGTCTATTCCTTTTACCTCAGAGAATTAAATATTTAAGTAATTTTTAATCGAATAAATAAAAAACAAACAACGAAACGTAATTTGGTGTTGAAGTCCACGAATTCGCAAAGCTCCTGAATGTATGCAACATACACACAACTCTCGTTCAGAGTGAGCTCGTGCCAAAACGAAATGCATACTCTTAGGAATGACGACGGCAAAATTCATTATCTTCATCAACCCGTACTTCATCTAGTTCATCCGATGAATCTCTGGAATATAATTAGCAAAAGTTGTTAATCGAATGGTTTCACTTACTTTTCTTCAGAAACATCACTCAGATCGCCATAATCGATTGGGTTCTGGCACAGACAACAGTTATTGTTTAGTTCGCCATAGCACTCAGCGCAATACATCCCTTGACAGCCAGTCTGCTGGCATTTGACAACGCTTCCAACGCTACAATGGGAATGATTTTTTTTTTTATTAAAATTAGATTTTGTCAGATACCCTTTTAATGGAGATCCACATATATTACATGCCTCCAGCTTACCAGTTCCCAGAAGTTTTCGAAATATCCAATAACTGCGAACAAAATGCTGTTTGAGATGGGTGTGCTCGATTAGGGTGGTGTGTTAGTTTATAAGTCGGACTATGCCGTTCAAACCAAATTTTACTTTCGTTATACCCCATCCCATAGGGGTATATTACCTCAAAGTATATGGTTAGACTCAGAATCGCTAGCTGATCTGATCTAGCCATGTCTGTCTGTCCGTCCGTCCGTCTGTGTGTCACCGATTTTTGGGCCTTAAAGTATATGGATAGACTCAGAATCGCTAGTTGATCTGATCTAGCCATGTCTGTCCGTCCGTCCGTCTGTGTGTCACCGATTTTTGGGCCTTAAATTGTAAGCTAGATTTTTGAAATTTTGTATATAGACTCCCTTTCCGATAAAGCAGAACAAGTGTAAATTTTTTTTAATCTGCCCACTACAACGCCTACTTTTAAGAAAAACGTAATTTTTGGAAAATGGTAAGAAATTTTGAAAAAGTTTTTGAGCAAGATAAAGGGTTTTTCAATAAGAGCGCTACAAAAGTTTTTTTTTAAATAAAACAAAAACGGATGGATATCAATGAAATTTTTTATTCCTGTGAAAGTACGTTTGATGCCATTATGTATGGAACTCGATTTCTTTTGCATGGCCACCACGGGCACGCTTGCAGAAGTCCAGACGCTGAACCCAATTTTCGACGGTTTTCAAGCATTAATCGGCCGATACTACTGCAATTTCACGTTCGATATTCGAACGAAGTTCATCACTCGTCGCTGTCTTGTTGGCATAGACCATAGACTTGACGTAGCCCCACAGGAAATAGTCTAACGGCGTCAAATCGCACAACCGAGGCGGCCAAGCGACTGGACCATTTCGTGAGATAACACGTTCTTCAAACTTGGTTTCCAATAAATTAATTGTGGCATTCGCTGTGTGGCTTGTGGCGCCGTCCTGTTGGAACCACATGTCCTCCAAGTCCATATCATCCAATTGGGGCCAAAAATATTCGGTTATCATTGAACGGTAGCGATTCCCATTCACAATAATGTTCCGGTCTTGATCATCACGGAAGAAGTACGTCCCATAAATCACACCAAACCGTAATTTTTTCGGGATGCAATGATGACTCATAGAGTACGTGTGGATTGCTGCCTGACCAATATCACATATTTTGTTTCTTGACGAAGCCATTCAGCCAGAAATGAGCCACATCGCTGAAGATGATTTTTCGATGAAAATCCGAATCATTTCCAAGTTGTTGCTCAGCCCAATTCACGAACATACGACGCTTCTGGTGGTCAAGCGGTAAAGATCTTTTCGCAAAATTCGCCACAACGACGTCACAGAGATGTCCAACGCTTGAGAACGACGTGTGAGAGACACATTTGGGCTTTCTTCAACTGAAGCCTCGGCGGCAGCAATATTCTCAACACTACGGGCACTTCTTTGTCTCACTGGCACAGGAACATTTTGTACTGTGCCTGTGGGTTCAAATTTGTCCACTAGACGCTCAATTGTTGATCTGCTAGGACGATTATGACGACCATAAATTGGGCGTAGCGCTCTTAACGTTGAGGCCACTAACTCCGAATTTCGGTTGTAAATTTTAATAATTTTGACTTGTTGTTGGATCGTATATCTTTCCATCATGAAATGGCAAACCTTACCGAAGAGAAATGTTGAAAGAGCGGCAAGAAATATGGCGTCGTTTGCTGTCCCTGTCGCTCAACTTTTGTAGCGTCCCTGTTGAAAAACCCGATACGATTCTAATATCTGTATTTTGTCTTCACACAGTTTTTGCCACGCCCACTTTTTGTGGCCGTTTTTAGTCAAATTTTAAAATATTCGAAAAAACTTTTGATGCATTGGTTATATATAACGTGCGTATCAACCCTGCTTTTCGCAGGATACTCCTGTTTTTCCGATCCAAATCCTGCGTCCTGCTTTTTTTTTCAGAAAATCCTGCTTTTATACTGCTTTTATCCTAGTTTTTGCCACCAAATTTTTAACGAACGAAATTCAAAATAATACTTTGGCGAAACAGCAAACGACGCAACGAGCGGCGAGAGCACGAAACGAAGGCAAGCCGAATATTCAAGCGAGGTATTGACAAATGTCAGCGCTTATTTCATTGGTTTCCCACACTGACATATTAGATATAGACTGCTGGTGAAATTTCATTTTCATATAATCCATCATGGATTTAAGCCATATTAAGGAGCCATCTAGGCTAACTTACTTATACTTGTCATACAAAATCGTTGAAATTCAAATAGTTGCCACGTGTTCTGCCACAGATGTCACTGCAATTACTTGGTGGTTGTGGACGGTTACAATTTAAAAGTGTTTGTGTTTTTTTAAAAATAAATTTTTAATAGGTAAAATAGAAAGGAAACAAAAAAGAAAACAAAAATGCCAAAAACCGCAAAAGGCAATATGTATTGAACGCAAATCTGCGAACAGCGTATCCGTTTCTGAAGGAATTTTTCAGTGAACGATCTTTAAAATTCCGGTTACTTTTCGCCCTAGAACAGGTATTTACAAGAGAATATTTTAATTGGCTGAATTTTTCGCGGAATGCGTACTCAAAATTGAAGGCGATGCTGTCTCGGCAGTCGAAATCATGGAATATTTGAATGAACTTGACTCTGAACTCCAAAGGCCTTAAAAAAGCAAATTTTTATCGCCAACAGTAGCAGCAGAAAAGCAAAAACTTCTTTCAGAACGATCCGGCTCCAGTGTTTTGGGCGAACGACTATTGAACGATAAATGCGGTCAATTTTTCGTATTAAATATTTCGGCATTTCTATGACGGTTCAATACGTTTAAATTTATTTGGGTTGCCTTTCAGATGATGCACGCGAAATCTAGATTTATGGGCAGCACCTTTAAAAGAGCTAAAAACTTTAACATGGGCAATGTTGAAGAAGGCCTAATGGATAAATTGACTGCGCAAAATTTTGTTGATGCTGTTGGAAATGCAACGAAGGTGCACAAACAATTTGTTTATGTTTTGAACTACTCTTCGAACGAGAAGACATTGCAGTGGCAGAATGACAAAGGGTAGAAGTATTTCAACATCTGAAAACCGAGAACTGCGAATACAAATAATTGGCCATGCTCATCGAATATATATTGTGTTTGCCGGGATCAACTGGCTCAGTGGAACGTGTTTTCTCCGCAATGAACAAGACTTGGACCGAAGAGAAGACTCGTTTGAAGGTTGAGACATTAAATGCAGTTTTGTTCACCAAAATCAATCTAAGAATGACGAAGTGCTGAGTTCTTTGAATTCTTGAAATCGAAACCAGCAATGCTCCGGAAAATATCTTCGTCAGGAAAGTACAGTGCTCGCGAAGGTGATGGTGGTATCCAAAGCGATATCGTAGACGTAGATGACGTTGATGACAATAAACACGGTGGAAACTATGCCAACGAATAAGGATTTTATTGCATTCATAAATGTATTCCACATTTGTATACTTCTTTTTGTATGTATAAACTCTTGCTCGAAAATATCATGCGAAAACATCCTGCTTTTCAGAAATATTATCCTGCGAAATGCCATTTTTTGGGAAATTTTTCTGCTTTTCAGCCGAAAAAATATACGCACGTTAGCTATATGTGATAATATCAATATTTCGCCTATATATCATTTTAACCCACGCCCACTGTTTGGAGGCGTTTTTATACTACGCCATACCATATGCTTCTCCTGTATATGGTATGGCGTTGTAGAAAAAAAACGCGGTTATTTGTCGAACCATACAAAATTTTGATAAACTCTCTGAACAGTATGTTGTGACGAAATTTAGTTTTCTATATTTCATCGCCATTTTGAAAGATGGGATGGGTTAGGGTATTAAACTATCCGCACAGCGTCTACAGTCCGCATATGTTTTTAATGCATTTCAACACTCAGGACCTAGTCCCCGATTATAAAATCCAATGATGGAGTTATGAGAATAAAACTATTTTGTAATACGTCCGTAAATGTGCGAATTTAAGGAATTTGTTTTTTTGGACTTTGACGCGATCATGCTAGTATTGCTCTCAGTTTCGACATGCATCTTCAACTTTTCCCCACGTACGAAAATGCGGTCCCACTTCCTTTTTCATACGAAATTTTGACAGTTAGGTGCAGGTATGGTTGGGTGTTGTAGATCAACGGTAGATTCTGAGCGGCATTAGCTTAAACAATGCTCTTATGACTTATGACAGCTCTCGTCTATACCAGCAGTTGAGCCTTGTATGCCTCGTTTTTGGCTGCAAGCAACTGTCGGCACTCTCCATTATATCAAACGTTTCTTGCTGGAGGGCGCGGGAAATGTTTGGAACTCGAAAATACTGGATGCGTTTTTTGATCTGGAGAACACTCCTTAGGAAAATCGTGCTGGCTATAGCCATTTCTATAGCTATAGCTATATGCATTTCGTTCAGTAGCCAAATCAATTAGCCGAAGTCCGTTGTCAGAAGTGCTATCGTGTAGACTGTGTTTTCCGAAAACATTGCTACTCCGTCCCAGTCTGGCTGAACTTAAGGCTGGACTTAGCCGAAGTCTGTTGTCAGAAGTGCTATCGTGTAGACTGTGTTTTCCGAAAACACTGCTACAGCGACATCGACCGAGTGAAAAAACTCCTCCTTGGACGCTTAAAATTTCTTGAACATGTCGGGCAAATGGATACCAATGCTCCGTCCCAGTCTGGCTGGACTTAAGGAAAAAATAATTCTGTGGATATTATACGGCAATGGTGCGACCCATATCTACTCGTATATGGCAAGCAGTCCTATGAGGACTCCCCCAAGCCGCCAGGTGGCAGCATATTCTTGACATTGACATTGACATCACAGTACTTTGCACATGAATGCAACGAACTACAGACACATAACAGCACTGGCGACTGAGGCCATCGGTTGGGACAGATCAATACATTTATACAACAGAGAGAGACGGATAGATACATAGAAGCAAAGAGAAGCTTTGATAGAAGGTAAGCCTATAACATTAACCTATGTGGCACAGAGGAGGAGACATATTCTTAGTCTGCTTTCACTAAACATATGGAAGTAATCGTCTGCAAAAATCTCCTTTAGAATCAGGCAAATCAACAGCTGGATATAGAAATTCTCTTGAAAGGAAAAATCATCGAGAACAGCGTAAACATCAATTGCATATATCTCTGTCTGGAAATTGATTAATCATGCTCTCACCCTTTTCCGAATCACAACGAATAGGATAGGAATGAACCCACCAAATTAAAGTCGATATCCATCTAACAGATGAGCAGTATTTGCTGCTGCTACTGAAAAAAAGCCGTCTAATTCGCTGTTGCAACAAAGGGGCAACAACATATTCCAAAACTTTGCTGGTTTCCAGTGAAAGGGATAAAGCTGTCAACGATATAGGCGACGAACAGCTAAGAAATGGACCTCCACGATTCATTCAGGTCCATCCAATGCCCCGCAACCTAAGAGAGCTATTGAAGTACAAGATGATATGGTAATGTGTTCTCCTATTGAGTGGAAAATTGTCCGTTCAGTTTCTGCCAAAATCGCCCAAACAATTATTCAAAAAAATAATCAAAATAATTACAATGAAAGATTGACCAGTTGAACATGTGGTATGCTCAGTAAAATTGTCAAAGATACTTGATAACATAGCTCATCTATAGCTATGAAGTTTTGATAACAAGTATCTCGTCGACTAAATAAATGTGTGAGCATCCAAATTGGCACTAGACCTACCGCACTCTTTGCTTAAATCTTTACAAAACAACCAGCCCTACCGAGAATATCCGTATCGAAAAAATATATCTATCGTGGTATCCATGCAAGTTTGAATTGCGAACTTATCTTTCGACGAAATGTGCAACACATGATCGCTTTGCGGCGTAACGTTAAGTCAACAATTTTTGGCAGCTAAGCGTAGAATTTTTTCCGAAGTTATCCGACGAAGAATTATGGGGAAACCAAATGAGAGTGATAGTGGTGGGATAAGTGGCGCAATGGTTAGTGCGACGAATTGCAGTGCAGAAGCCCTTGGATTCGATTTCCAGTCGTAGCAACACCTAACACCTCCCTCGTAATGAGCGTAATGATCTAACAAATCATCCGGACAGTATCATTTGTCAAGCTTTTCTCATCATAGCTGTTCGTATTCAGCATACAAAAGGAGGTCTCATCATCAAGCAAGAAATTCACACTCTCAAATGAATGGAGTTCCGCGTTTGAACTGATTTTCGTTTCGCAATTCTTTCGAACGGATACCTCGAAAGGGCTGAATATTGCTACCCTGAGAGTGCTATTCAAAGACCGATTCCAATTGATTTCATTTGTTTTACATGATACCTCCCCGTCTTCGCTCTCAGCCAGTCTAAAAAAGAGTACGCCTCCGCACTGCTATCCTTGAGTAGTCTCGTTCTAGCTTGTCTTCTTGCAAATTTTATAAAACTCGCTAAAAGTATCAGATTGACATAACAGTTAAGTTTATTTGAAATTCTTACTTACTTCTCTTAAGTAGAATATCATTGTACAGCCACAAGGCCCTCTGTTTAGCTCGATCCGGATAGTACACACCCATAATAACCTGACGCAGTCTTAGACCGTACGGTTGAAAAAAGAGGAACACCCAAGCCAATACAGTTAAAAGTCCTACAATTGAGATTTTTTTTTTAAAATTGAATTCATTTCGACATTACTCAGCAGTTCTTTACCAATTTCCCAATATGTACGGAATTTCGGCACCTGCGGATTCGGTAAGCAAGGTCTTGGGTCAATCTCATAGCTCTCTCTCAACGGCTCGAATGCATGAACAATACCTTTGAATATTTCAGCGGTAAAACCGCCACCGGAAACGTCGACCGTAAGAAATGGCGGAACTGGAAATGAAAACTAAATAAAAATGGATTTTGTTTTAATGGTGAATTTCCCGATTACCTACTTTCCAAACCACCTTCTCGTTCACCACAAAATTGTATTATAGACAACAACCAATACAGGGAATAATCCGTCAAACAGATGCAAAGCAACTGGACCGATGATATCGTAAGAAACAGTATCGTATGAGACATTTTGAAGAGTTCTGCTCGTACAAGGGTGCAGGATGTTATCTAATAAGAAAGAGGGTTGGTTTTATGAGAATTTTGACAAAATTTTGATCTCAAACATAAGTTGAATGGCTGGATTTATAACTTGAGCAATAAGAAAGCGGCTTTCAGCATTATTTACATAAAGCGAGTGGAAAGGGTAAAATGCGCAAACAATCTATAAAATATCTGAAATCCGATCTGAAATATTTAAAAAAAAAAGAGACCGTAGAGTGCTACGAGGTTGAAGCGAAACTTCTTGCATCGACGTTTCTCAAATAATAGAAGTCCTTCCTGATCAACAGAGCTTTTGACTTTTCGGCTTAATTGCGAATTCAAGGAAAGCAAGCAGACGTCGACAGTGAAATGCGTGGATAGAAACGCATTTCACTGTCAAAATAAATTATACATGCAATGCTTTCTTATCATCGGCAAACTGAAGCTTTTGGGCACGAGTACGAGAAGTTTGGCGCCAAAAATTGAAAACTTTTTTTGTAGGACGGTCGAAAACAAGCATTGTTGGGGTTATTAGGCAAAAAAAGAGATGGTCGGACGCTTCTTTAAAGTGAACTCCAAATGTACCGAAGATTTGTGCCGGTATATGCATAAAATATGTTAACCCCAACTCAATGAACTCGACAGTAACACCAGTACGGACAATGACTTCATTGACGAGACTTTGACTATTTTTAACTAACTCCTGACTTGCACACAAACTGAATGACTGGGACTCGGAATGCAATGCAAGTCTACCTCTTCGTGATGCATTCTGGATAACGATAAATGATTTGTTGTACTTTACCTTCGAGGATGAACATTAATCCTCATACCAAACACCACTGAAGATTTGTCGAACAATTTTCCTCTCAAATCGACCAAGGATTTCCTTATCCGCTTTTGAGATGGTCCATGCTTCAGCGCCATAGAGCAGGACTGGGATAATCAGGGTCTTAGATAGGATCTCCTTAGAAGTTCGAGTTAGGGCTTTACTACTGAATTGCCTTCTTAGCCCGAAGAAACAGCGGTTGACAAGAGTTGTTTTTCGTTTAATTTCTGACGAGATGTTGTTGTCAGAGGTAATAGCGGAGCCGAGATAGACAAAGTCCTGTACTACCTCAAAGTTATATCTGTCAATGGTGACGTTGTGTCCAATTCGTCGATGTTGTGTGTCCTTTCGTGTTGACAGCATATAAGTTTTCTCGCCATCATTTCTGTACTTCTCTGTACAAGCAAATGTGGTAATGACATCACGTTGAGTCCTAATAATGATGTCAATATCGTCGGCGTATGATAGCAGTTGCACTGCTTTTTGGAAAATTGTGCCTCTGGTGTTGGCTCGTGAGGGCACAATCCCCTCAAGAATAAAATTAAAGAAGTCACAGGACCTTACCTCAATCCTTTTTTGGTATCGAAAATGTCGGAGAGGTCGTTTCCGACCATGATGGAGCAGCAAGATTTCTCCATCGTGATCCTACACATACGGACGAGTTTGGGCGGTATACCAAAACTAGACATGACTCTGTATAGTTCGTCTCCATAAATTCTGTCATATGCGTCTTTGAAATCGATGAATAGGTGGTGCGTATCGATTTGGACTTCTCGGGTTTTTCCATGATCTGCCGAAGTGTGAAGATTTGATCGGTTGTGGACTCTCCTGGCCTATAACCACACTGATGAGAGCCGATCAGGTTGTTGGTAAACGGTTTCCGGCGTTCACATATTACAGCAGATAGGATCTTGTAAGCGATGTTGAGGAGACTTGTGCCTCTGTAGTTGGTATGGTTCAGAGAGTCTCATTTTTTGTGGATCGGGCAAACGATGCTGAGGTTCCATTCGTCAGACATATTTTCATCCAACCAGATTTGGCCTATGAGTTGGTGGATGCTGCCAAAGATTATAAACCTACATAGATTGCGCATCTCATACAACTTAAACTTCCAATGTAGGGTACTGATATTGATACCCCAGTGTTAACATTGCTACCCCAGCATCAAGCATCAAGCTACAGCATAGCCGACGCATATGATAGACAAAATTTTTGCCTGTGATGCGTACTCTTTGTAGTTCTATACTTTTTGATGTTACTTACCAAGTCATCTCCGCCGTCTTTATAAAGCTCAGCGGGAAGGCCGTCATTTCCGGCAGCCTTATGAAGCTTGAGTTTAGATATTGCTATCCTCACCTCACTCATGTCGGGTGATTGACAGTTTTCGCTATCTTTGCCAATATTGCATTGTTCGGTCTACCTGACAGCGGAATGTTGCTCGTCATCGCCTTTAAACAGTCCGCAGAAGTGGTTTTTCCATATAGTTAACATCGACTGTGTCTCGACTACGATATTTCCGTGTTCATCTCGACATGATTCTGTTCGAGCCTTGTATCCTTGGCTGTGGCGTTTTACACTTTGGTAAAACTTGCTAACATCTTTCCTGGAGTGGCACCTCTCTATATCCTCGATCGGGCAATTTTCTTGCTCTTTTTTCTCTACTGCTGCTCTCGTTTTCACCTGCAGTTTAGCCTTGTAGGCCTCGTTCTTGGCTGGGAGCATTTGTCGGCATTCCTCATCAAACCAGGGGTTTCTTGCTGGTGGGTGCGAGAAACCTAGCACATCAGTTGCGGATGATCTTATGGCTTGTTGGCATCGAGACAACAAACTAAGAGCAGAATAGAGAGAGAGAGGGAGAGAGAGAGAGCACAAAAACACGCCAGCATGCTTTGGCCGTATGCCCGTATATTCGTATTCGTACCTTCCACTACAGAAAGATCTCTCATGCTAACGCTCTCGCTCTCTTTTGCCTAAAAATAAGTTCTTCCTTGCTGCTGTTGTTTGCCTGCCGATGTCCTACCACGCTGGCATTCTCAATCATTTGAAACAAAATTTTAACACGTAAAGTCATGGGTAGGGGAGTTTTCGTGTTAAAATTTTGTTTCATGTAAGTTTGGATCTACCCCGACGATTTCACTCCTAAATTTCTGGCTGAAAAATTCATCCTATAGAATTAACAGAATTCTTCAGAAGCCCATCTATTTACAACAAAAAAAAATTACTTCTGTGAATGGAAAGTCATTGGAAAACTGGTGCTGAAAGGTGTTTACTTAGTTCCAATCGAAATCATCACCTGATACACCAACCTGTACCAGACGATATTTGTATATAAAGTTCGACTTAACTGTTGCTGTTTGCAAATGGATTTGCATCGTGGAATGTTCCGCGTTCTCAAATGTAGGAGGAGACTGAACACAATTGGTTAATATTGAACTAGCTGCAGAATGTGTAGCAAGCTAACTGGCGGTGTCTGTAGAGCTGGCAGGTAGAATGCCATTTTTGGCGAATTAGACCCTAAAATTGAACAAACCATTTACAAAAAGGCTATCTTTAGGTTTCTAAGCACTCCACCTGGTATTTTCTTTGAGAGCTCCATTACCTTGAAGAATCCCCTCAATCTAAAGGGACAGAAGCAATTCAAGATTTTAAGCACCCCATCTGGTGTTGGCATGAAGGCCTTCATTACTTTAAAGATTACCCTCCTTCTAAAGGTTTTTATATAGACTGTAATTCCCAACGGGCAATTTGACAAGCTCTTCATATCAGGTTTAGTTGTAATTTTATATGCTGGTCGGACTTTTGAAAGAGCTTCTTATTTTTTTTTTAAGTGTTGCACCTGGACTACCGCTTTGAAATCAACAAAGTCCAATCACTGCCAGAAAAAATTTAAAATATTCCCTCCATTCGGGTTTTATATTGTCTGCTTGGCGTCGTGTTATCGATTGCCTTTAATTGTGGCTCTGAATGCAACACAAAACAGAACGTAGGGGGTCATACATATATGTTTTCAAAATTACCGCAAACTCAACGTCAACGGACATTTGCAAAAGTAACTCCTTTTACCTATGTCCTAGACTTTATAAATTGTTCCCTTACCATTACATATTTCCGGCGCTCTTTTCGTGTTAAAGGAAGTACCACATCCATTGACATTTCCTCTCGCCGCGTATTGATGGCGAGAAAGTCCTTTGTGATAAAGTGATTGTCAAAATGGTCGCTGGTAAGATATTTGCTCTTGTAAAGAAGTGCTCTAAAATTAAAAAAAAAAAAAAAAAAACACCTGATAGGGCTTCAAATACCAATAAGCATTTTTACAACCTACTTAATAACCACTAAAAAGACCATAAAACTCCCGACCAATTCCACCCATCCAAAGAGAACAAAAAATCCACCCATTTGATTTTGGATCTCGATAAGAATGTCACCCCCAACGGTGGTAAGGTTTTTCGTAACGACAGTTGTGAAATTGAATTTTTGATCGAATTTGATTGAAACGTAAAACATTGTCTTGATATCGTCAGTGAACTTTTGAAGCTCTGAAAAGTAAAAATAAATGTATTTGAAATTTTTAAGCGCCAAATCCAAGTGACACATGAATTTGCATTTATTAAGCCTTCATTCACTAATACCACAAATGCAAGCGCATGTGTCACGTGTATGTGCCGCATTACATTATCACTCAAACCTACTCTCATTAACAGAACCAACAACAGAATCGCTTACAAAATCCACCAGAACACAGATGGCGTCAACAAATTTCACACTATAGCACAACGCCCGAAATGCTTGAGTAACATTGCACAGCCCACCCAATACTCCGAGCTGTTCTTTGCAATCCTCCATAGCTTCATCGGCGATCTTTACACAACGATCAAAAGGACTGCCCAATTCCTTGTTGCACATGGACACAATGTTTCCAAGCCAGTCGAAGACTTTTTTAATCGCCTCCACTAGAAGAAACAAATAGAAAATGAAAGCCTTTGGCAACAAAATCACATATAAGATCGTTCCTGAATAAAAAGCTTTATGCTGTCCTTAGATAAGATAGAATGGAATAAGTTGAAACGATCCCAGTATCAAGGGGATAGAAATTTCAGTGTGATAGCTTAAATTTACCCAGGACTGTAGGATCCCTAAGTTGCTTAGTTAGTATTTCTTGTTAGAAGTGGACGTAAAGCTAATGGTTTTGAAAGGCAGTGTCTTTACACCATTAGGCTTAAATCCCATCAGTAACGTACTTTTCTATGCTACAGGGATCAACAGCCACAGCAGCATAACAAGTTATCAAGATAATTTGAGGAGTAGTTGCAGAATGGGCTCACTGTCGCGATGGTAAGTGCGATGAACTGCTACGTAGAAGGTCTGGGTTCGATTCCCATCCGTAGCAACACCTAAATGAATTTTTACTGTCCCTCCTCTAGTGATGATCTGACAAATCATCCTAGTATTATCAGTTGTCAAGAAAAGCTTTTCTCAAATTCGCCGTTCGGAGTCGGCATAACAACAGAAGGTTCCGCCATCGTGCAAGAAGTACACACGCACGCATGATGGTTGTGAGAAATCTGGCCCTGGGTTCTAACGAGCCTGTTGCGGCAAAAATTTGTTTTTTTTTAGTTGCAGAATGGAAAAAAGACAATTCGCTGCCTCCTAGCTTAGGGAAATCGAAGTTTCTGGCGACAGGAAAAACATCCGCAATCCTACAAAAAAAAACAACCTGCAGCTGGCTTGAAAGTATGAATGCAGTCTCAATGGCAACCAAGTCGAATACTCGCAATAACTCCGGTGCCATTTCCAGCAGCTGCTAAAAGGGATTTATGTCCAGAGAGTTATGGGGCAAGAAATCCACTCACATCCGTGTAAAATAGGTCAACGCACCAGTCAAAAAGCTGAAGAGCAGCTATATGTAGCCAGTTCTGATGGATTATCTGCAGTACCCTCCAAATACAGTGGTAATGTAATGTCATCAATGAACTGAGACCTTAGATTTGGGCCGATAATAATAAACACGGAAAAAGCAGGATAGTTGCCTGCCAAACATCCTTTACTCGTGATAAAAAAATTGCTAGACAAGTCGCATACTTAGTTGCAATACAAATACAAAAAGGGTGGTGGGTTTAGTTAGGGTTAAGGTCCCACGCTACTTTGGGCACGTGCTCATCAGCCCACGGAAAAAGAAAAAAAAAAGACATTTAAACGGCAGATGCTCGGACGTTGCATTTCAAACCCATTGTCCATATATCAACGACGCGAACAGCGCAATCGCAAATTTCGTTTTTTTACAGAACAAGCAAACAATGGAACGAACTCGTGGAAGAGATATTTCTACCAATGTAATGGGTGATCCAAGTAGAGATACTTTTTTCAATAGCCTTTTTTGACAGATCACTTGTGAGTCGTGTCATGCTGTCATGTTATTTTTGTTTAGTATTGTTTGGCATTTCATAATGGAAAGACTTACGCGTGAACAACGTTTACAAATTGTTCAACTTTATTATGAAAATTCACGTTCTGTGAGGAATGTGTTTCGTGCACTTCGCTCAACTTATGGTCAACATAATCGGCCTACTTAGCGTACTATTCGCAACACCATCACCCATTTTGAGACCCAGCATTCATTATTGGATAATATTGGACCGAATAGACCACGTCCAGCACGCTGTGAAGAAAATATATAGCGGCCGTAGCTGAGAGTGTACACGAAGACCGTGGAGAGTCGATTCGGCGCCGTTCGCAGCAACTCGGACTGACGTATGGAACGACTTGGCGCATTTTACGTCAAGATCTTAAATTGAAAGCGTACAAAATACAGCTTGTGCAACAACTGAAGCCGCTCGACCTTCCCAAGCGACATCGCTTCGCTCTATGGGCTCTTGAAAAGTTCCAAGAAGATCCGACGTTTTCGAGGCAAATTTTGTTTAGCGATGAGGCCCATTTCTGGCTCAATGGGTATGTAAACAAACAAAATTGCCGCATTTGGGACGAAGAGCAACCTGAAGAGATAGAAGAACTGCCACTTCATCCAGAAAAAACAACGGTTTGGTGTGGTTTGTGGGCCGGTGGATTCATCGGTCCATATTTCTTTAAAAATTATGCCGGTGCGAACGTAACCGCCAATGGCAACCGTTATCGTGCCATGATAACCAACTATTTGATGCCTGAAATTGAAGATCGTGATCTCGGCGACATTTGGTTTCAGCAAGACGGCGACTTCCCACACATCGCATCAATCAATGGACCTATTGAGAGAACATTTCGACGAGCACATAATTTCACGTTTTGGGCCGGTCGATTGGCCACCAAGATCGTGTGATATCACACCGTTAGACTTTTTCCTGTGGGGATATGTAAAGTCGAAAGCTTATGCCGATAAACCCGCTTCGATTCAGGCCTTGGAGGAAAACATCACGCGTGTCATTCGCCAGTTACCAGTCGAAATGCTCGAACGAGTGATCGAAAATTGGACTCAACGGATGGACCATCTGCGACGTAGCAACGGCCAACATTTGATAGACATAATCTTCAAAAAATAAATGCCAAAGAATGTTCTTTCAAATGATAATAAACATTCTCCATTAAATTTGAATTTTCTGTGTTTTTTTTCTTTAAAAAAGTAGGGAACCTCGAAATGGATCACCCATTACAATCTACAACAATTCAAGAGTAGCGTCCATAAAAATCTGCTAGTTTCATCTCGGGGCGCTCTTGAAGCGCCTTGTTTTTTGTTCAGAAAAACAAGAATCCTGTGATTTCTTCTTCGGTTGGAACAGATATTGCGTAATGCTGTGTTAACATGGAAATGTATCCTAAAGCAGACATGCTTAACTAGTCGATAGCCCGTTATATAAAAAAACATAAAAAGCGGAGAGGTTTACTTAGCTTTCCCGTACCTAAATCTCTAACGCGCTTCATGTTGCTTCATTTGTATACAGCCAAACGATCCACACAAAAAGAAAACTTTTTCGAAAAATAAGGAAAGCCGAGCCTTAGATTTAAGGTAAAGAATGCTGCAAATAACAACAGAGGCCAAGAAAATGATCCCGACCGTGACAAATGCTGAAGTCGTGGCTGCAGAAACCACTTTTGAAAGTCACAAGGGTCCAGGAATTTGATAGAAGCCCAGCAGAGGCAAAATTCCACGGCAATGGAAACACCAGAGACTAGGAACTACTACTACCAAGAGGTAACAGACCACCAGAGCAACAATAGTTATACCGACCGCTGTACAAGCTGGATACTAGGGATATTACTGGAAAATTAATTCAATAAGGCCTATTTCGGGCCAACCAAAAAAACGGCTACTTAGAGAAACGAAGTTACCCGCAAGTGATGCAAGCGATAAAGCACTTGAAGCTGTTTGTGGAACCAGGTGGTAAAGGGATGAAAGCAGTATTAATTCTCTCGATGTGAAAAATGCCTTTAAATTCGCAACCAGTAAAGGCCTGTATAACAGTGCCTAAATACCAAATCAGCGATACAGACGACGGGCCAAAACAGAACGAAACTACTTTGGATAGTTCCACAGGGGTCACTCTTAGGACCCGCCCCTTAAAACAACACGAGCGATGAATTACTTAGCATATTGAAGCAAAAAGAGGTGGACATACGCTGACCATATTACAGCGGCAGTAGTCGCCAAAACATTGAGAAAGTGACGCAAGACTGTAACTACACCATTGAACACGTGAAGATATGGATCAGTCCAATCCATATTGCAAGGGACCGCCCTCATTAGTAGGCGCACAGAAGGTGAATGCTTGCATTTAAAGGTTGGAGAGCATGCAATAGGGTCGAAGCTTAACATAAAACATCAAGGCGAACTCTTGGACTATATGCCTGAATTGAGAGATAATTGAATGTGCATGACTGGAAGTGGTGTTAAGGCAGATACAGCTCTATAGGGGAACTCTTGGATTAAGTTCAGGGATCATTGAATGTGCGTGACTGGAAGTGCTGTTAAGGCATATACAGCTCTATACGTTTTAACAAAAATGCAATTTCATGTTTTGCTCCAACTACCGAAGCTTAACCTTGTTAAATGTCGCATACAAGATCCAAGATCCAACAGATGTGATAGATGTGACAGCCGAGCAGTTGCTGCAATCTCAAGGCAAATCATAAGTTCTGGGGGACCAAGGCATTAAGAACCCTGCGCTATGGGATTGGCCATAGGATAAAAAAGATAAACTCAGAGGTCAGAGGACCTATGAAGATGCATTAGATATGTGGTAGGGCGAATGCATATCGAGCTGAGGTTAAACTTTTACTCAGTAGCCATTAAGGAAATCGGTTCGATATAGAATTGCAAATACAATGGAAATGGAGGGTGAATGTGTACACTATTGCCGAACATTAAAATGTGAAAAAGCAGAAAGCACGGTGCTGTAAACCGACACAGAAGCTTCCGAGAATATCTGTTTATAAATTTAGGATTCCCGACGACCTCTCGTATCTCCACTGTGATGGTTTAGTTCAAAATTAAAAGCACATGATGCTGGAACTTAAAGGATTTTAATCTGTGAGAAAACGAAAGAACGAACGAAGACACATATCTTCATTTTATGCTGAAGCAAAGCATTGCATTGCAGGGCCAAGCTTTCTAACAATTATTGATGTGTGCGTGTATACCTCTAGCACGATGGCGGGACCTCCTGTTTTATGCCGACTGCGAACGGCAAACTTGAGATAAGCTTTTCTTGGCAGTTGATACTACTCGGATGATTTTTCAAATCATCACGAGAGGAGGGCCAGTGAAAAGTCATTTAGATGTTGCTACGGCTGGAAATCTAACCCAGACCTTCTGCGCGGCAGTTCATCGTGCCATTGCGGCACTGAGCCCGTCAGGGGGATGGAAATACTAGACCATAATAAGAAAAAAAAAACGCTCCTAAGAAGTAATTCCCTGAAAGACGGTACTGAATGGGGTATGGGAGGGTGTTTTATCCAGGCTTACTTGTTGTATATTGATTCTGGCTTAACTCGTACCTCGGGCTGCAGAGCATACATAAAAGAGTTCAACCTTCTAGCCCACCGAAAGAAAAAGGCAAGGGATTATAGGAGGTATGACTTGTATCAAAGTAAAGCCAAAGTGTGTGTCTAGCGTCTTAATGGATAGTGCGTTGGACTACTAAGCGTAGCAGTCCAGTCGAGAAAGTAACAACATCTATGTTTTTCACTACTCAACCTCTTGTGGAAGTCTGAAAAGCATTGAAACGTATAAAACTGTCCTGAGAAGCTTCTAAAATTGTTCGTTCGAATCGGCGGTAAACTAGAGGACCCATTTTTTCTGGCAAAAATATAACTTCGCATACACAAATGAATGTAGGATCTAGGTGGAGGCCCTGTTATATACACCAAGAATACCGAAAATTAAAAAAAAAAAAACAAAAGCAAATTAAAAGTTGGAAAATAAGTTTAAAAAAATAGATTGAAAAAATATCCACAAGAAAACAAACGGATTTCACAAATTTCTACTCACATATATCCACAATAAGCCCACGAATCCTAATAAGAACTTCTTCAACCTTTTTTACAACCTTCTTTATCTCTACCATCGCTATTTGAATTGCGTTCTTCACAGCTACCAAAGGTCGTTTAACCAAATCCAACATATTTTCCAGAGCTCCTTTCAGCTGTTCTTGTCCACATGAGATACTTTTCATAAGAATATCAACATTTTGAAGGATGTTGACTGTCGGTCCAGTTGCTGCCAAAACAAAAGCGGAAGCAACGACAAGGGATCTTCCTTTTGAGCTGAATAGAATCGGTATGATCAGAGTCGAAATGCAGCTGTAAATAGTCATTGGGATCTATGTGTACAGGTTAATTCTGATCGTACAAACCGAGCATTCCGACTGAAGGCGAGTACAAAACCATAGCTCAGCAGCAACACAAGAAGTAAGAAAGTAGACTTACTTTGAAGGGATGGTACAGTGCTTGAATAATACAGAAATCCAAGAATTATAATTGATAGTCCAACTATATAGCCAAGGAGAATCCATTTTATGAAGGATTTCCAAGGAAATCTGGAAAAATGGAATGAGGGCATACAAAGGGTTAGGAGGTGTTAATAGGAATTACTTTTTGGGCTTCATGTTTTCTCCAGATTTATTGCTCGTAGGAAAAGTTTCATGCTTTGGTTTCTTCATTTGAAAATATGGCGTCCAAAGTATTCGACTTTTTATGATTTAAAAGCCGGGTTGCTACTTATATGTAAAGCCTAGTCATATAGTGAGTTTGTATTTAAAAAAAAAACACATTGCTTCGATTTTTATTATTGTTTAGGTTTAGATCTATGTAGGAGGGGTCATATAATCTTCAACTCATCTAAATTAATTGACTTCCTGGACTTGAATACCTGATAGGTACCTACGTTTGTTCATATTATCACCGAGAGCAAGTTGGCAGCGACCTAGTCTTTGGATCCAAATATTCACCACTCTTTCCCATACTTTGGTCGGAAAGTTGGCAAATTTTGCAATCGATATTTTGCCAAGGCTCTATATTTGTAGGGTTGTTGGCATAAACACATGAAATGCAAAAATAAATCCAATCGCGTTCAATCGCACTACCGACCGACATGATCATTTGTCCATTCGTTTGATCAATTGTTCGACCACCTATGTGGTATATGGATCTCGTTGGAATCACTGATGTCAAATCCATTGAGTGTTGGTCAAAAGCTATTTTTGACATGGAAAGATATGAAACTCCACTGACCGAAGATAAGAATTAATTTAATCGAAAAAGTTGAGCTCCAAAAAAAATCTGGATTTCCTTAAATCTTCAAGCTCCAACAAGAGTGTTTTAGGCTCTTTATGTTATCAAGAGGCTTCAGTTCATGAAGGTTTTTCATCATAAAAATATGTGGGCGAAGATATTTAACGAAAATTCACCTTAATATGGACTGAACCTTAAAAAACTCCTTGTAAAAAGCGTGGATTCTTGAAGTCTCTTTGACCTGATGCTAGGTTTTGAAGATTCTGTTGGGTGGAGAAACTGTTCTTTGGCTTAATATGGCCGAGCAAATAAAATAACGTGTTTTATACTATTTTTATATCCATATTTTGAGAAAGTTAATAAGGGTCGCGGTTGTATCCTTTCCTCCATCCGCCTTCATCACATACAGGGCTTAAAATTCAACGAAGAATTGTTCGTTCGAATGTGCCTAATATTTGCTCTGCTTTCCTGCTTACTGTGAGCACACAGTTTTATGACGCTGGACTGGTAGGATAAGGCTCCCGTAACGGACGCATCGTATAGTCTTTCGAGTTAGAAGATCGTATTCCGTGCTTCATAGGGTCCGGACCTTACTAATTAACTTAAGTGGCGCTACAGTCCGGAATGAAACTAGGCGTCAACCAACATGCCTCTTCAAATAGTCTATTCCTTAGCTGACTGCCTCCAGTTCCCAGTCAAAGTTGATTGTTGTCGGCTTCTACTTGTGCGCGCCACTTAAGGCGAGGTCTTCCTCTACTGCGTCCGACGTTTGGCTGGGAATCGAAGACTCTGCGAGCCGGAGTAGTGGTGTCTATTCGTTCTACATGCCCCAGCCATCTTAAACGTCCCATACGGAGTTAATTGACTGGGGGGTATATCGCTGCAATGTTCGAATAGTTCTTGGTTGAATTCTCGTCACTGTAGCCCTTCAACACAAACGGGACCAACGATTTTTCGAAGACTTTTTCTTAATCCATTATTGATATGGTCAATGCTTCGGCGCAGGAGAGCAGTACTAGGATGATCAAGGTCTTGTATAGGATCTCCTTAGTAGTTGCCTAAATTGCCCTATTAGCGCGATGAAACAGCGGTTCTCAAGAGTAATACTTCGTTAAGAGCGGATCCAAGATAGATAAAGTTTACGGAACTTTATCTATACCTTGATGTACTTTAAAGTTTCATATGTCAATAATGATGGTCTGTCCAAATCGTCGATATTTTCAAATTTTGGCCTTACCCTCATTTATTAAACCCATTTTGGCGCTTTTACATCTATACCAGAAAATGTGGCTAAGATGGTAGTTCCAGCGATTTATGGAAATTTCTGCCTCTGTTGTCTGGGAGTTTAATCCTCTCAAGGACAAGATTTACGAAATCAGATGACAATGCATCGCCTTGCCTAAAACGGTTTTTTTATCAATTGTGTCAGTGAGGTCGTTTCCGACCCTGATGAAGCATTGTCATGATACACAGACGGAAGAATTTGGACGCTATACAAAATTTAGACATGGCTCTGTACAGATATTTACTTACTTAAGAGGCGCTACAGTCCGGAATGAACCAGGTCCTCAACCAACATCCCTCTCCAATTAGCCCGGTCCTTAGCAAAATGCCTCCAGTTGCGCACTAAAAGTTGGTTAAGGTCAGTTTCTACTTGTGCGCGCCACTTAAGGCGAGGTCTTCCTCTACTGCGTCCGACGTTTTGCTGGGAATCGAAGACTCTGCGAGCCGGAGTAGTGGTGTCCATTTCTTATGCATGTCCAAGCCATCTTAAACGCCCAATGCGGAGATTTTTGACCAGAGGCATGTCGCTGTACAGGTCGTACAGTTCTTGGTCGAATCTTCGTCTCCAAAGAGACGGTCCATGCTTCAGCGCCGTAGAGCAGGTCTGTGATGATCAGGGTCTTATATAGGATCACCTTAGTAGTTCGAGTGAGGGCTTTACAACTCAATTGCCATCTAAGCCCAAAGAAACAGCGGTTGGCAAGAGTAATTCTTCGCTTAATTTCTGACGAGATGTTGTTGTCAGAGTTAATAGCGGAACCGAGATAGACAAGGCCCCGTACTAGCTCAAAGTTATATCTGTCAATGTTGACGTTCTGTCCGATTCGTCGATGTTGTGCTTCCTTTCGTCTTGAACTCATTTGCTGCTAAACCCATTTTTGCCGCTTCTTTCTCTATACTAGCAAACGTGGCTATGACATCACGTTGGGTCCGACCAATGATGTCAATATCGTCGGCGTACGATAGTAGTTGTACCGATTTTTGGAAAAGCGTGCCTCTGGTGTTGGCTCGTGAGTTTTGCACAATCCTCTCAAGAATCAAACTGAAGAAGTCACATGATATTGCATCGCCTTGCCTTAATCCTTTTTTGGTATCGAATGTGTCGGTGAGGTCGTTTCTTCATCGTCATCCTACACAAACGGACTAGTTTGGGCGGTAGAATAAAACTAGGCATGGCTCTGTACAGATCGTCGCTATTAATACTGTCGTATGCTGCTTTGAAATCCATAAATAGGTGAGGGATATCGATTTGGACCTCTTGGGTTTTTTTTCCAGGAACTAAAAAATGGTGAAGATTTGATCAGTTGTGGACGTTTCTGGTCCAAAACCATACTGATAAAGACCGATCAGGTTTTTGATAAACGGTCTCAGTCATTCACTCATAGGATCTTGTAGGCAATACTGTAGTTGGCCTCTGTTGTTGGCAGTGGGTCTCCTTTTTTGTTGTTCTGGTAATTCTGGCATACTTTCATCCGACCAAATTTCGCTGTTGATGAATGTTGCTGCCGGCTTTCTAAAGCTCAGCGGGAATGACGTCACATCCAGCAGCCATGTTAAGCTGAGGGTTAGATAATGCTATCCTAATTTCACTTAGGTCGGGTGGTTGGTAGTTTTTACTGTCGTCGTCGATATTGAATGGTTAGCAGTGGTAGATTGTTCATCATCGACGTTGTCTTCAAAAGGGGTCTTCAAAAGGGGTTCTTCCATATCCTCAGCATCAATCTCAACTACGATCTTCATTCATAAGTTTTGCCAAGAAACTCGTAGAAGCAGCGTTTCACTATGTAACTGTTTTTCCACCTTCGCAGAGTGATCACATATGAGGTTTATGTTGGCGGATTTGTCCTTGATGTTACAATGCGTTTGCCTATTTCTTGAAAACATAGAACTTCTTGCCTAAGCCTGTCACTCATAACAGATCCACATCCGAAAAGTAGCTGTTTCTGGTCACTATATCAAGGTCCGTAGTTGACGACGACACCATTCGACATAAAACAAGAAGTCCCACCATCGTGTAAGAAATACCCACGCACAAATGAATGGTTGGTACTAACGAGCCTGTTGCGCCCAAAATTTGTTTTTGTATTCAGAAGGTCACACCAATCCTTCTGCATGGGTCTTGAGTCTCATCAGTAAGGGTTTATGCACATCCAAGGCTGATGTTACAAAAAGTAGTTCTGATGCGGATCAAGTGTGCACTACTGGATTATGCACTGCCTTTCGACTGTTGACTTTTTGTCGAATATTTCGGAGCACCTCATGCAGGTTTTTCACTTTTTTCACTAGGACTGTATACTCCATCTGTCACTTATCTAAACCAGCTGTGAGTAAAATAAAAAATGGAGTAGGAGATCGCTAACGATCACACTAAGAACTGAATATAAATTCAAAAATAAGTTCTTGAGGTTGTGACAATGAAGAGCTGCATTATGGCAAACATACTTTTCTAGTTTCTGCATCCAATAAGACCCAATGAGAATACTTCTTCCGGGTATTTAAATAACTTTTCTTTAAGATCGTGAAGAGAGCTACAGTCCATAGTCTCAAAAGAGGATTCAAGAACCCCAAAAGTATCACAACGGATCTGCATTGATCTAATTGTTACTAAGAGATTTGGCATCTTCATGTCAACTTTCCCAAACGTAACCCATTGCGGTCACTTAAACCGGCAATAGCACTAAAAACTGAGGACTAAGCCCTTTCACACACCTTACATCATCGTAATTTGTTCAGCCATGCGAAAATAAAAGGTTTTCATGAACTCTTATCACCTGTTAGAGAAATGCCAAATAGCAGAACATTTTATAGCCCAAACTCATATAAACCTTTCTTCCGAATTCGTCACGATTATTCTCATCCTTCTACTTTTAACCCCCTAGTGAATCCCTTGTAAGTTTACGACCCTATCTATCATCATAAGTTTTTACCTCATCAAATTTGCCGACAAAACATCCTTTTTGTCACTTGAAAGCCATAAAACGTTCCAAACTACTCCAATAAAAATCCGATTCGATCCGATCCGTATCTAAAATAAAATCGTCCGTCAACAATGCCAGGCCGGCACTGGCAACCGAAAAGAACGCATTTTCATTGAAATCCTAGACCAGCACCAGCAGAGTGCTGAAATCTCAAGAGACGCACTGTGGTTCTATCGCTGCCGCCGCCGCCGGCCGTCGCCGCATGGACACATTACCAAAGCAAGTAGGAAGCACCACACAGCTCTCTGTGTATGTATATTCCCCCGAGTTGGGCACAAGATTTACAACAAATGCCATTCTATTCTTAACCGTATTTTGTTCCTTTAATTCCCACATTGCCATTGATATTGCCATTCTCGTGCTGGCTATGTTACGTTTTTATGAATTTTACGCTCTTACCTGGTTTTTCTGAAATCTCATCTCTCGGTTCGGTGTTGTAGATCTAGAGCCAACCTATATCCCTACATAATCCATCCACACACAGAGAACACACCAAGTTGCCGACAAAGTAATAAACCAATTAGGACATCAAAGGCTACCGCCCTGCTTTACTATGCTATTTAGAGAGACCTTTCGAAAACATTGCCTCGAGAGTACCGTGATTGTGTGGTGCATACAATATTTCAAAAAACCGACCGTAATATGTCCTTCTTCCTATTCACTGAAATTAGAAGAAGAAGAGAGGCGAACCAAAAAAAAGAAAAAATGCTTTATGTGTATGCCTACCTACATTTGAATAAATAGGACAATGGAGTACGCCGAACATGTGACACCGACACACAGGTAGGGATGGTACTGGTTCACAGGACACACACCCTGGTTTCACAGATTTATGCGCAATAAAGCGGGCGGTGATTTGTGCTTGTGGTTTTCTAATTTTCTAAACCTGGGATTATCCGGAGGGAAGAGTTTACAATGTACCGTTTCCAGGAAGCTTAAGGTGTCGGAATTTCCCGAATTACCAAAAGCAGATTGGGAACTTTTAGTTGATTTCGGCGATCCCTGTTCACATCGTATGACGGGACGGGAGTGTGATGGTCAAATCATTAATTATGCTAAATGGAGTTGGAGTAGTGGCCAGCTTACATGGCAAGATCCCTGGCAAAAGATCATCATTAATTCGTTTCGGTTTTTTGCTCGCATGACATAAAGGTGAGCCGGCAAACTGCTTTGAATCGTAATCTCCGATAACATCAAGGCATACAACGATGACCAAGGAGCGCTGTCCGACAAGGGGCTTGTTTCATAAATTTCCATGAACAACTTAATACGCATCCATTAACATGCAAATGGGAAGGTAGCAAGGTCACAGAGTAGATGAGTCGTGTGATAGATTTTAGCTATGCAAATGTGGAACGAATTGCAGCCAAATTAGAGGGCTTCAAAGTGGTTCGGAGAAGACAATGAAAACTTTAACCGATCTGTTTTCTCTGGAATTAGTGGTAACATTAGCGGTATTTCACTAAGGCGAAGAGGCAATTATAAACGCTGGTGGTAGGCTCTAGGTAACCTTCTTCATATGCGCTCTTAAAATGTTGGAAATACGTCGAATAAATTTTCAGATGAGCGGTCAGTTTTATGAACTATAACGAGAAAGGTCAAACAAACAGTGACATAGCTGGGTGTGTACGACTATCTTGGACCCGATGTTAGCATACATCCGACATTCTGCTACCATGGCTATTAAGCATTATGTTGTCTAAGTTAAGTTGATATACAAGTCATGGACGGAAGTAGAAGTTGTTTTCATCCCCAAACTTACAATTTAATCCGAAGGATCCCAAAAAAAACACATTTAAGGCGCAAAAGGCTAGTAAGTACCCAGGGCCGAGCTTTCTCACAACCATTCATGTGTGCGTGTGTAATTCTTTCCACGACGACGGGACCTTCTGTTTTGTGCCGACTTCGAACGTCGAATTTGAGATAAGCTTTTCTTGACAGCTGATACCACTCGGATGATTTGTCAGATAATCACGATAGGAGGGCCAGTGAAAAGTCATTTAGTTGTTGCTACGGCTGGGAACCGAAACCAGACCTTCTTGCGCGGCAGTTCATCGCACAAACCATCGCGCCACTGAGCCCGATCTTGATCTTCTGACTATATAGTCAGTTCTGAATACGTGTCATGGAAGGCTCGCTCTAAAGGTAGGCAATGCGATTATATGAAATCTTGAGTTTTCATATAACTGGTGCCAACTAACTCCGACTTTCAGCCTTCTCGTGTCAATCGCTGAATGTCTGGTACCTTTCTTGGCGGCAGCAGATGAGAGTGGAGGGAAGACGTGTAAACACACTACTGCACATATGACATTTCCAGGCGGAAGTGAAAGAACTCCAAAGATGGCGTCAACGGTCCCAGTTAGAATGGACAATGCGAATAACTTAAATGAGCTGCTTCGCCGTTTTCGGACAACATGTCATTTAGGAAGTGCAAGCGTAAGTCGGGCTTTTTGAATAATGACGGATAAGCCGAAAGGCCAACGGCAGCACTCAACTGATGGCCTGTTTCCTAAAGCAACCAAGAGCCTCGGAATGGACTGATTTTATTGTTGACGGCATTGCTAAACGAAAAATGGACAAAAAAACGACGTTCGTGTTTGCACCTCAAATTTAAACATAGGGAGAGATACAGGCGAACATCTAGCGGAAGTCATAAGCTGTTACAAAGAAGACATTTCTGTCATCCAGGAAATGCGATGGGATGGGCCGGACAAATAGAGGATGAAATTGTCGCGTCTGCCACGGACCGTGTTATTGTAAACAGAAATATGGACTTTTCGGATATGAATTTGTATAAGTGCCAGACTTAGGGAAGAACTCTAATGTTTTTTTTTATTATGCCAATATATTATGACTATCAGCTTCAAGGCCAAATCCGCCAACTAGGCATTATACACGCTCATTCTCCGACGGAGGAAATGCTTTATATAATGAAAGACTGCTTCTACGAGCTCCTGGACAAAACTTACGAGCAACCTAAAAACGCTAAAGTCATGCTAGGAGGTTTTAATTCAAAAGTAGGAGAAGAGTTTTGCTTTAGCAGTATTGTAGTAAAACAGATGCTAATTGACTTCGCTGCGGAATGCCACTACTCTCAGTGCACGGTTTCCTCATCTCGATATACTCTGAAAAGATTTAATGTCGAAAGACTGGAATCACCAGAGACAGTCAAGTCCTTTGCAGAACGCGTATCCATTAACCTATCAACTAACAACACACCACCAGCATCTGATGTGGAAGAACAATGTCATCGATGACAAAAAGTCATTACATCAGCTGTGCAACGAGGCTAAGCTGAAGTTGAAGACGGAGGCTGCCATTGGGTCTGCAGGCAAAGAAGGAGGAAATAACATCAGCTTTTTAGAAGTAAGAAAAAGAGCAAGAAAATCGAGCAATCGAGGATATGGAGTGGTGCCACTCCAGGAATGATGTTTTCAAGTCTTACCGAAGTGTAAAACGTCAAAGCCAAGGATACAAGGCTCGAAAAGAACCCTGTTGAGACGATAAACGAAAAATCGTAGTTGAGACACAGTCCATGCTGAGGATATGGAAGAACCACTTCAGCAGACTGTTAAACAGCGATGACAAAACAATATTCCGCTGTCAGGCAGACCACGCCACTCAATATTGGCGACGACGGTGAAAACTACCAAACACCCGACCTAAGAGAAGTGAGGATAGCTATATATAAACTCAAACTTAATAATAATGACTTGGTAATTTATATCCAGCAACTCATAATCCATATCTGTTCGGATGAAAGTATGCCTGAAGAATGGAACCTCAGCATCGTTTACCCGATCAACAAAAAAAGATACCCTCTAAACTGCGCCAACTATAGAGGTATAAGACTCCTCAACATTGCCTTTTTTTTAAATTCATTTTTATTTTATTTTTCTTAAAACTAACTTACATGCTAGACAAAAATTCATGACAAAACTAGCTTACTTATCAACCAACGGGTGATCCAAGTAGAGATACTTTTTTCAATAGCCTTTTTTGACAGATCACGTGTGAGGTTGTCATGCTGTCATGTTATTTTTGTTTAGTATTGTTTGGCATTTCATAATGGAAAGACTTACGCGTGAACAACGTTTACAAATTGTTCAACTTTATTATGAAAATTTACGTTCTGTGAGGAATGTGTTTCGTGCACTTCGCTCAACTTATGGTCAACATAACCGGCCTACTGAGCGTACTATTCGCAACACCATCACCCATTTTGAGACCCAGCATTCATTATTGGATAATATTCGACCGAATAGACCACGTCCAGCACGCTGTGAAGAAAATATAGCGGCCGTAGCTGAGAGTGTACACGAAGACCGTGGAGAGTCGATTCGGCGCCGTTCGCAGCAACTCGGACTGACGTATGGAACGACTTGGTGCATTTTACGTCAAGATCTAAAATTGAAAGCGTACAAAATACAGCTTGTGCAACAACTGAAGCCGCTCGACCTTCCCAAGCGACATCGCTTCGCTCTATGGGCTCTTGAAAAGTTCCAAGAAGATCCGATGTTTTCGAGGCAAATTTTGTTTAGCGATGAGGCCCATTTCTGGCTCAATGGGTATGTAAACAAACAAAATTGCCGCATTTGGGACGAAGAGCAACCTGAAGAGATTGAAGAACTGCCACTTCATCCAGAAAAAACAACGGTTTGGTGTGGTTTGTGGACCGGTGGAATCATCGGTCCATATTTCTTTAAAAATTATGCCGGTGCGAACGTGACCGTCAATGGCGACCGTTATCGTGCCATGGTAACCGACTATTTGATGCCTGAAATTGAAGCTCTTGATCTCGGCAACATTTGGTATCAGCAAGACGGTGCCACTTCTCACACATCGCACCAATAAATGGACTTATTGAGAGAAAATTTCGGTGAGCACATAATTTCACGTTTTGGGCCGGTCGATTGGCCACCAAGATCGTGTGATATCACACCGTTAGACTTTTTCCTTGGAGGAAAACATCACGCGTGTCATTCGCCAGTAACCAGTCGAAATGCTCGAACGAGTGATCGAAAATTGGACTCAACAGATGGGCCATCTGCGACGTAGCAACGGCCAACATTTGATAGACATAATCTTCAAAAAATAAATGCCAAAGAATGTTCTTTCAAATGATAATAAACATTCTCCATTAAATTTGAATTTTCTGTGTTTTTTTCTTTAAAAAATTAGGGAACCTCGAAATGGATCACCCATTACTTAACTAACTTACTTGTCCTATGCGGGCGCTCTAAATTATATGATAACTTAATTGTAATGCCTTTCGGCCTTATTATCTAATAAATAAACATAGAAGTAACACAATTTTTACCAAGAAAACTTTGAAAAACTTGGTCCTTGTCGTTTTTTATATTTAATTTAAACTTACTGGCCAATTAAAACTACTTATGGTCTAACTTAAACTACTTAAAATTAATTAAAACTACCTAAAAATAACAGCCACAGCAAGGGTTTTTTTTTGTGCTACCATGACTGCTTTACACCTAATCCTTAGACTACAACAATGTAAGTCGGCCATGAAATAACAATTTTAAGTCAACTATCTTTAACACTCATTCAACCACCACAACACGTTCTCCTGTTGTGACCTATTCCGACGGTCCCAATCGGACACACTCCTGCTGAACCGCAGGCGCTCTCCTCCGCCCTGAGCGACGACGTCTCGGTCATATAGGAGCCGCCTATCCACAGTGGTAGATTAGCGGAACCGCCGATCTATCCTGTATCAGCCCTCGACTACCCAAATATGGGAAAGCTTCGGGCGGAATAAAGCCGCTTAATCGCGCACTATCAAAATATTCATCTTTGGGGTAGGAGGCCCCAAAGATGGGACTATTGTTCGAAGCCATCGCTCTTGCAGCGTGAAACCGAAAGAGATTCCCCAAAAAAAATTTTCTATTCTGTTTATGTTGGCCCCGTTGTATAGGACCTGGTTGGAATAGTATTTTGTGTAGTCAGATACTGGTGTTCTGTGAAGTCCAAGGCAGCTCCTCAGACATTGCCTCTCAAACACCCGTATCTTTTCTATTTGAGATGTGGCAACGTTGAACCACACCGGGCACCTATAGGCAATCATCGGCCTAATTGAGGCCATGAAGCAAATCACCTTTACCCTGCTGTCAAGACGACTACTATAAAACAATCGTCTTGTCAGGGCAAATGCTCCCCTAGCTCTAGCCAGAGCAGCATCTACATGTCTTCCGAAATATAGATACTGATCTAACCAGATGCCAAGGTACTTTACTACACTTTTAGTCGCCAGTGGCTGTCCGTTTGGTCCAACGACCACCAGCTTTCGCCAGTTCTTTCTCGTATCCCTAGAGGCCCTAGACAACGGATAGTTTCTGATTTCTGAAAGTTGATTTTCAACTTCCAGTCATCATAATATCTCTGGATCTTGTCGAAGTCCCGCTGCAAAAGAGTTCGAATGACTTCGACAGTAGAGGCTGTTCTGTACGCGATAAGATCGTCCGCATACGCAATTGCCTGAGTTAGACTACCCTATCATATCACTGGTGTAAATGCTGACGAGAATCGGCGAGTTTACCGCTCCCTGTTGCAGACCATTCTTAATGAAAAATTCGGTTGTAGAAGTTACATTGCCACTTTTGACAACAAACGTTCTACCAGTCAGCATGTCATGAAGCATGTATAGCAGTGGCTTACTTATGCCAAGTCTGGTCAGCTTTAGATAGAGGCCCTCTACCCATACGGTGTCAAAAGCCTGACATGCACCCGTGCACTGTTTTTTGGCTTTGGTCCATTGTATATCAGAGACGAGTTTGGAGGCGGTATGAATACAGTCATGCCCAGCCTTGAAACCAAACTGGTTCTCTGGTATAATATTATTGTCCTCAGACCACTTGAACAGTGCTCGATTGAGAATCTTTTCGAAAACCTTGCTGATACTCGGAAGGAGACTTATCGACCGGAAATTCGCCGGATTGGAGTTGTCCCTTCCCTTTTTCGGGAGAGGATGAACCACCGCCGTCTTCCAACGCACTGGATAATATGCATTATTCAGCCCGTTGTTGAACAGCGTGGCGCAAATGTCCACAGCTTCAGGGGGTAAGTGTCGCAGTACAATGGATATACCATCGACTCCCGCTGACTTCTTTTTCTTTATGGAATCGAAGATGATCTGGAGTTCCACCTTCGAGATTAACAGGGGACTAGACCCACTTCGCTCGGCGGCTATGGCGTTTGTCAAGTTTTCGTCATCAAACCGGGTGAAACCACGGTTCTCAGATCGCCATTGCGTTATGTCGTTTCGGAGATAGAAATAATGTAGCAGGACAGTGTTTTCCAGGACGCGGTTCGGGCGAATGCTATCATTCACCTTATACACTTCCTGAAAGACAGCCCCCACTGCCTCCACTTTCTCCTGAGGATCTTCAATAACATAGATATCGTCATCGAAGACGGCTTCCCCCGGATCAATTCCTGCTGTCAAAAGTATGTTTGTGTTGTCAGTTGTTCGTTAGAGCTTAATACACGGAAGGTCGTTATGACCTTTCCTCCTAAAGATCTTATTAATTTGTGGAAACATACTCGGGTCGCTGGAATTTACTGCCCGAATTCTGTTATTCCAAAACAAATTAATGGACAACCGATAGTTCTCCTTGATCAATTGGTTGGTGTTTTTGATCGACGCCTTCAGTGTTCTAATCTCCGGGTCGCGTGGGTTTGTCAGTCGTCTATACAAGAGTTTCAGTCTTGTCAGAAGTCCGCTTTTTTGTCTGTGTAGTGCGACAATGGTCGCGTTTCTGTACGTAGACGTTATGTCATGTTCTTTGTATTTCGGTATCGTCCTGTTCATTGTTCGTTGAATCGTTTCGTCCATTTGTTGTAAGTATTCGTCGATTTCGTTGTTTGTTAGGTTTCTGTTGTTTGGTGGTGAATTGGCCCTCGAACGTAGTTCTCTTGATAAGGCGTTGGTGAAGCGAGGCCAGCGCATCTTACCGTAGTTGTAAGAATGCACAGGCACATACTCCTCCAGCGCCACAAGCTCGTTCGGAAGCTGTATTACGGCGGCGAGTCCGCAGTGATCACTGTCGTACTCAATCGTCCGTAAACAGTTTCGCGGGTGTTGACATACTCTGTTAGTAACTGTCAGTCTTGTGTCTCGCAGTAAGAGATCCAGGAAAGCACCGCTTCTCGGAAACGATGGCCTATCTGTGGCGAGAATGTCGATCCTATATTCAACATTGTAGTTGACCATCCAATTGTAAAGTTGGTTACCCCGAGGGTTTTGTAATTGATTTCCCCAATTTTCGTGTTTGGCATTCAAATCTCCGGCCAAAAGATGAAAGTTCTCCACTGAGCTCAGTCTTAGAGATTCGAAAATTTTTCCGAGCTCTGTTGTAAAAAGTGTAGGCTGGGGTGCTTCCGGTGCGTAGGCCGATGTCACATACAGTCGCTTCCCTTGTTTGGAGAGGAATGCACATGACGCAGGCTTCCAGCAGCCGGAATCGGCGCACTTCACCACTATATATGACCATATAACTTACGCCTTTTCGTATAAAGATAGCGACCCCGCCTCCTTGAGTCGAGTTTGGTCGGTCCCTTCTTATAAGTCAATTTATGCTTCTGGTTTAGCTTAGTTTCGCTAGCCATAAGCACATCGGGACTTTGGTCTGTAAGCAACTGGAAAAGATTAGCTCTACGTTCGATCCTAATCAGTGAATTTACATTCACAGCCAGGATCTTTAAGGGTCTCTCTGACAGCGCGCCCATTACGATCTAAGTTGCGTTATGCTCGGCAACAAGGAGTAGATATAGTCTACCCTTGACGCCTGCTCCCGTAGCTTGTTTTGACCTCAACATTGCCTACAAGATCCTATCTGCCGTATGTGAATGCCTGAAACCGTTTAACAACAACCTGATCAGTGTGGTTTTGGGAATGGAAAGCCCACAATTGATCAAATCTAATTTTGGTGTAACGCCCAAATTCGTCCGTCTGTGCAGGATGACGTTGGAGAATTCTCGCTTCTCCATCAGGGTCGGAAACGACCTCATCGACACATTCGATACCAAAAATGGATTTATGCAAGGCGATGCGCTGTCGTGTGACTTCTTTAATTTGATTCTTGAGAGGATTCTGTTGGCTCGGGCCAACACCAGTGGCACAATCTTTTTCAAATCGGTGGAACTACTAGCATATGCCGACGATATCATTGGTCGGACTCAACGTGCTATCATAGCAATGTTT
Source organism: Rhingia rostrata (assembly GCA_949824845.1). Classification (NCBI taxonomy): domain Eukaryota; kingdom Metazoa; phylum Arthropoda; class Insecta; order Diptera; family Syrphidae; genus Rhingia; species Rhingia rostrata. The sequence continues at coordinate 20,829,948 of OX463757.1, forward strand.
GCTAGTATAGAGAAGGATGCGGAAAAAATGGGTTTGGCAGTAAATGAGGGCAAGGCTAAGTATATGATGTCAACACGAAAGGTAACGCGACGTCGTCGAATTGGACAGAAGTCAGAACGTCCCCATTGCAGGCATAACAACAACATCCCATCAGAAATTATACGAAGAATTATTCTTTCCAACAATTTTTTCTTCGGGCTGAAAGGCAATTTAATAGTAAACCCATCACTCGAACTAGATGTTACGGAGTTCCTATACAAGGCCCTGATCCTCCCAGGCCTGCTCTACTGTGCTGATGAAAAAAATTTGGTCGACTTGAGAAAAAAATGATTCAAAAAATTGTTTGCTCCCGTTTGCGGGATCGCGGTGACGACACGTCACGCGCGAATTATCAGCAACACCCTCTATAACCGATTTCACCAGTTTATTGATGTTGACGATGACCCACTGTAACGTGCAAGCAAATTTGACACCAAACCAATAGTTAGACGGTGTTTATTGGCCTCGATACTTTTGACGATAATCAGGATTGGTATTAATATACTACGAATGAATATACGACGAGTGAAGAGAGGTTCACGGCTGACATTGTACTGAAATTAGGTTTCAAAAATATATCCATTCAAGCCAATCGGCTGATAAGTGACTAAGTTCTTCAATGTTTACATATAAAAGTTGGCCACCCTGTATATATAATGTAAACAACATTTTGGGTAGGCCAACGAGCCTGGGTAATAGACATTTTCGTCTAGCTAGTGACATCGGAAAGACATGTATTCTTATAAGGGGAAAGTTGCAACTGCACTGGCGTAGATAGATACTATTTACTACTTCCAATTTTATACCGTAAAAGATACAAAATCTGTTGGAAATTCGATATGAACACATTTCATCCATAGAAAGTTTTGGCCTAAATGAGATGGGTAGAGTGTTCAAAGATTCGATCAACGGCTAACAGCCTTCTCATGTACCTATCAAGGAAACAATGTTTACATTCCTAAATTTTTATGCACCAATTAAATAGAATTTCAAACCATCATCATACCTGTTCGCGCATGCGCAGCCTATTTCACACATTCAGATGAATTTGCGCGGCATTATCAAAAAGAGCGCCACAAACTTATAGGCATACAAAGGCATATTCAACAAGGCACATCACATCTGACCATTGAAATCAATAAACTTCACTGACAGCGAAAACGTAAGCGGTGGATATTTGTCAAAGTTTTCACTTTACGTCCAAGTTCAGGCCGTCCCTTTCATCAAATCGAAAATCAACGTAACCTCAATTTGTTAGGCACATCGCCAAATGTTTGAGTGGCCAGTGCAACCTAAGAATGGAATGACCAGAATGAGACAAAGAGTGAAACTGACCGTGGCACGTGCAGACACTTTAAGGAGATCTCTGCGGGTGGGGAGAGACAACGCTTCTACGTTTTGATAGTGCGCAGCCAGCCCCTGCCAGTTGCGGCGGTAAGCCTTTGTCTCGTATAACGTTGTTCGGTCGGCGCGGCGTTGGAGATGCCGGCTTTCATGCGAAACCATCGTGAATTGATCGAATTAGTTTATAATTCAAGCTCAGGCTATGTACACGAAACCAACAACAAAACGACGCGACGACGGTAGGAGTACCCGTATAACAAGAACCTCAATATCTGAGTTTCGGCATTGGGCCAAGCCTAAACGCAGCAGCATCGAACAGAGCTATAGGAGCATGCACAGCTAAGAATTAACAAATCGTCCAGCACCGCGGTCAGGTTAGTTCCGCAGTTGAAAGGAGCCGTTCCCCAGAAGCCAGTGCGTAAATTCCCCCGCGCACAAACGTTCCGTCGGACGGTGAGCATGCGCGCGTGTTTGTCTGCGCTTGGATCTGGACGGGCCTGCTTTATCAGAAAACACGACCTATAATTGATTATCATTTACATAAAAATTTACTGCTTTGGCGGTACGCAGAAAGGGCGGTCCGCACACACCGTCAAAACAAATATCTCGAATAATCTGCATACGATGGGAGGTGCAATTGCCAGCGGATCGGGACGGTGGGTATTGGGATTGTTTACGTCCTTGTTGGATCATTTTATTTTTTCTGATACGGGATTGTTTATGTCTTGCATGTTAGAGTGTATTCATTCGGACACGTTGTTTGTCGGTAGTATCTTGTAAAAGAGGAATTAGGCTCTTGGGAGTAGTACCTCCATTGGGTCAGCGGTCGGTCTTGCTCTTATTTAAGCAGTTGTGACAATAGATGATGTGGAAAAAGTATAGCCAATATGGATTCACTAGATTTTCGCCATCTATTCACTGGTCGAACTCTAGCTTTCTAAAGTGAGGAAGAGTCCGGGATTGGTCCGGTTTCAGGACGATCAATAAATTATTCATCCATTCCATGCTTTATGTTTTTAACAGGATCTCCTAGTTCTGTTTGAGGTAAGGCTTTGTAACTTAGTTGTCTTTACAGTACGAAAGGTAGGGTGAAATAATTCTTCGTTTGGCTTCCGAATAAATAAAGCGGAGCCGAGACTTGTACAATCATCTCACACGGTTGATGAAATCCTACGACAACGGCTGCTTAATTTAGTTACATTTTTCGAGCCCTCGAACTAGCAAATAAAAGACTTAATAGCTGGAGGCCAAGGATAAGAACGTTCGCATCTGAACCTGGAATGTTACAACGATTAACAGAAAGGATGGTGCCTTTGGTAGCCCTAAGCTTCTACAAAACAGACATTAGAACCATTTAGGATAAATGATGGTGTGAATAGGCAAGGGGATTCCTATATACTTAATAAAAAAGTTACAAGCACTCATCCGGTAGTTTAAATTTCTGAATTCCGAGGCTAACATGGACTGAGATTATTTCGCCAACAAAAGAATGCAATTTTTTTTTTTTTTAAATATTTTTCAACACTTAGGACTCAGTCCCTGAAGGTTATAAAACCCAGTGATGGAAAGAAGGAAAAAGGTTTGTAGGATAGTTAGAAATTAGGAGTAGGTGGGAAAAGAGTGAGGTGACGATGCGCGTTAATTTTGAATCTTTGCAGGTTGTAGTCATCTGGAAGTATTGAAGAAGGCAAGCTATTCCATAATCGTGAAGTGTGGTTAAGAAACGATCTTCTAAATTTTACTGTGCGCCCAAAAACAGGCTCTATGCAATATGGGTGTGCCGAAGAAGTCGCACGAGTATTTCTATTAAACAGACGGACAGGCGGGATACAACTATATATTTCGTCGGAACATTTATGGAGAATGTAGCGGTAAAGAAGCGCAAGGCATCCAACATTCCGCCGGTGTTCGAGAGAATGAATTTCGCTACAAACTGATTGGTTGTCAATAAGTTTGATACCATGACGCTGGACACTGTCAAGTAGGCTCAAGTTTATTTGCGAGTTTTATTCAAGTCTTGGACGAATGTAAGCTTTATAGATATTAGCTAAATCTGATGGAGTGAAAAACCGTTTGCATCGTTTGAGAAATCCTAGGCATTAAGCACCACCTTTAGCAGCATCTATAATTTGCTGGTTCCATCGAAGGTCTGCGCTAATATGCATGCCAAGCATAGACAGGCCATTAGATTCCTCAACTTCAACTCCTTCCATGTTAAGTTTAGCTACATTTGCATCCCGCTTCAGAGATAGGAGACAGCACTGGGTTTTTGACCCGGTTGTTGGTACCCCAATTGATAATTGCATCAAGATCAGAGTTGAGTTCAGTTGACATTCGCTGGCGTTGAGACTCCACAATTTGGGGATCTTGTCGCGGAGTCGTTAAGGAGTAAACGAAGTCAAGAGTGCTGTTATCCGCGAATGAATGGATAGGATTACAAGTCAGAGAGAGAAGGTCATTAATAAAAATTAGAAACAGAGTCGGTGAGAGGACTGAGCCTTGGGGTACTCCAGCGTTTGTTGAAAAGGGGGTGGAAGTTGACCCATCTAATACAACTTGTATTGATCGGTTACTTAAAAAACTCGTAATCCAAATTAAAAAAGTATTACCGACACCAAAAGACCTAAGCTTATTAATAAGAGCGCTGTGCCACACTCTATCAAAGGCTTTTGAGATATCCAGAGCAACAATTCTACATTCACCGAATTGGTGAATGCAACGATTCCATTTTTCGCTTAGATAGACCATAAGATCACCTGTAGAACGTTGCTGACGAAAACCATACTGACGGTCACAAAGGAGATGGTTTTTTTCTAGATAGCCCATGAGTTGGTAATTGACTATACTCTCCATGACCTTAGAGAGTACTGACGTTAAAACTATGGGTCGGTAGTTTGAAGGGGAGGCTTTTTCGCCCTTTTTTGGAATTGGCTGAACATGCGCCAGTTTCCAACTATCTGGAAATATTCCTGCAGTGTAAGACAAGTGAAAAAGTTTGCGTAGAGGTTTGGCCAGAGTGGAAGAACACCTCTTCAGAACAAGGGGAGGAATTCCATCTGGACCTGAGGCTTTATTTTGTTTGAGATCTTTTAGAACTCGTGCCACTGAACGGGTTCGGAAAAACAACGGTCCTAAAGAATATTGAACCGGACTCAGCGATGGTGGTGAAGAAGAGCTGTCTGGTAAGTCGGAATTGGCTGCGAATATGGAAGCTAGCAGAATTGCTTTTTCTTGGGAGTCCGTGATATTTCTGTCGTTGTAGACAAGCGCTGGGATTGCTGATGATGTACAACCTTTAATACGTTTGACGAAAGACCAAAAAGTTTTGCTGCCTTTAGGACATTGCAGTATTTTTTGCCTCACTTTTTGGACACGTAAGAATTTAGCACGTCTTAATATAACCTTACAGTCGTTTCTAGCCCGCCTGTAAAGACTCCGATTTTCCTCCGAAAGTGTTTGACGCCAAAGGGCAAAAGTCTCTTCTTTCTTCCGGAGAGCAGTCACACAAGACGGATTGAACCAATGTTCTTCTTTTGGTTTGATGCTAATATGTCACAACAGCGGGAAAGTACAATGAGAAAATGCAAATTTTAAAGGGATATATGGTCACACTAATCAAGCAGAAGACTACTCAAGATAAATTCAACAAGGGTGCCAGGGGTTAACAAACTGAAAGACATTCATGAGCTATTCCGAAAGATCATCTAGGAATCTCAAAGGTTAGTCAGGCCCCTTTTAACAGAAATGTTGGCTGATGTGCCAAAAAACCAACGGCAGCGCCCTCAATCCATTACTGATGGAACCATATCCTAGGGGTATCTAATAATTTGGAAGCCTAACATTCCTAACACTTAAAAAACCGCTATTTTTAGTAAGTTTCGTTTTAGGAGAAAGACAATAGCCTCGGATAACGGATACCTTTAATAATAACCAGACTACGCTAACCACGAACATTACGGGTATGCACTTGCATTTCGATCATGCAAAAGATTATAAAGTCATACGGATACATTGAGTGCAATAAAACAGAAACCTTTGCTCACCAACTTCATGGTACGGAAGGGCGGTGTTCACGTGCACACATGAGAAACGTCATCAAAACATATGGCGGGCTGTGTCTCCTCGCACGGTTCAGGTACGATATTACCAGGAGTCAAGAAAAAAAACTGTTACGAAAGGCTGCACATAGTGGGATGTAGATTCGTTGTGGAAGGCCGAATAAGGCCATCAGTAATTGACTTATAGATGATCCCTTATGATGAGACTATATTGTACAACCTTCTGAACGGAGCCTGTACAGAATAATTGCGAAAATCGTAGTTGCTGATTTCGATGCGAAGATCGGTTAGAAAATATTTTTGGCGAGCAAGTTGGAAAGTTTAACCTGCATAAGAAAACACAATAGAGAACAAATTTTGCAGCAGCATGTAACACTAAGAAGAAGATCACTAGATTTCCATGACTTTGAATTCACAAATCAATTTGGGGATCTTCAGATGGTCGGACCGCCGCTCAAATCCACCATGTGCTCGTAGACACCCAAACAAAATCCTGAATGTTTCTGATGGATGACGAGCCTAATTACTTAATTTGGCGCTACAGTCCGGAATGAATTTAGGCCTTAACCATCACGTCTCTTCAATTAGGCAGGTCATTAGCTTACTTGCTACAGTAATGCGCACTTCAAGTTGTGCGATCAAGGATTTCTTCATCCACTTTTACTAGGGTCCATGTTTCAGCGCCGTAGAGCAGGACATGTTGGGAATACTTATTCCTATGAACTTGGAGCAGTTCAGAGGGTCTACTTTTGGTGGATTGGGCAAACGATGCTGAGATTCAATTCTTCAGACATCCCTTCATCCGAACAAATTTTTCTTATGAGTTGGTGGATGAAACTTACCAAATAATCTCCGCCGGTCTTATAAAGCTCGATGGGAAAGGTGACATTTCGGGAAACTGTGTTAAGCTAAAATTTAGATATTGCTATCCTCGATTCACTTAATTGGTGTCGTCGGCAATATTGAATTGTTCGTTGTGCCGGACAGTGGGAGATTTTTCGACGTCGCCGGTAAACAGTCTGCAGATTTTTTATTTTCCATGGATGGGTAGTTAACCCAAAGCACAGCCCCAAAACCTGGAGGATACCCCTGGGATACGGGACCATTTTGGCCTATCAGCCAAACTCCACCATTTCTGTTCAAACGGACTGACTTATACTTGAGATTACTATGGACCTGTTGTCCGAAAGTTGGGTTTGTTTACATTGTCCATCTTAACTAAGACTGTGGACGCAACAGTTGACTCCACTGCCGCCTGGAAATGGAATGTGTGTGTCTTCGCTTTGCTCTTATCTGCTGCCGCCAAGACTTTACACATGGATTGAGAATTATCTTCGATCATGGTACTAGGAACTAAGCAGTCACCAAGTAAAGGCTGAGAGTCTGAGTTGGTATGCATCAGCTTGTTGAAAACTCAAGGTTTCATATAATCGCATTGCCTACTTTTGACCACCATAATAACATTTACAGAAGAAATTTTTGGCGCAACAGGCTGGTTGCCGCGCCCAGGGCCGAGCCTTCTCACAACCATTCATGTGTGCGTGTGTACTTCTTGCAAGTCATGGTTTCGATTAAGGTATCCCCTGTCCTCTGACGGAAGCTTTATAGAGACTCTACACAATTCAAACGAAAACTGAACTCTAATTCCGATCCATTAATTTGTGAATACATTAGTCCAACAACTACGTCTACTTTTCAGAGGTCTTAAGCTGTTCCCAATTACATTCGACAAATTATCACATCTGTTTCATCTGAAATGGAATCCCTAGTAGATCCTTGACACCTCCGATCAGTAATGACATTTCCATTGAATTTACACCTTCGGGTGAATGATGATTGGCATGTCACTTCGTAGACCTTGCAAAATATATGCCGACAGATATATTCGCCAAAAGAAAATCGATGCCACAAACCAACACCACCACGCCATCACATTCTTCCTGTTGTTGTCTGCATTTAGTCTTTCTGCGCCTTTGTGGCAAAGCCGACAGTCTATACCTCACTCAAGCATTGTCCGACAGTGTCCAGTGCTGTGCGCTCCCTCTGATGTGCCCAAATCTCATTTGTATGATCTGATTAAGAAATTTGAAAATCTTTCGCCAGAGACCGCCCGACCCTCCCGGTGCCGGTCGCGACGGGTCCTACCTCTCACGCACAATGCCAATTATAATAAATCATTGGCAAGCGGGTATGCGAGGAATGGGAATAGTCTTGGTTGCGTCGGCCTAGTCCCCTGATCGGCACAACAATCTAGACATCTAGAGGGATTTATCTCAGATTCCATATTAATTATGTTGCAAACAGCGGGGTGAGTTCCAGGCTACAGGCGGTGCAGCGCGGTGGTCACTGTCAAACCTAGGCATCGCGGGACACCTAGCTGTGAATCCACATTCGAGGAACTTAATTTTGTGCTGGCATCAAACGAGCCGAGAGCATCTTCCGACGCACCGTATAACAAACAACCAGGAGGAGACCCAAAACAAGACAAAAACGCAGCTCGACTTGGTGGAATAAATAAAGCGATCGGACAGAAGACTGCTGGATATGTGGACTCACCCAGAACGAGGATGTCATGCTGGGCGCAAATAAAAGTGAAATATCACTAAAAGAGTGTCGTTCTGTCAAAACATCCGACGTCGACGGAGAGACCCCACTTACTGTTTCAGGAGAATTCCTTGAATAGTTTCCGAACAGGCTGACGATGATGACGATGATGATGGTGGTATTGGTGGTGATCTTGTTGAAGACGATGCTGGTGGTGTCTGATCCAGACGAATGCATGAGCGTTGTCCGATCTCGATCTTGTTATATGCGGACATGGTGGAAGCTCTCACAATGGCTCACACGCAGATAATGCTATTCATTCGACTTGATTGTCGACATTCGAGTATTCGACAGTTCGTACGAAGTGAGAGAAAGAGATTGAAACCCATCCGATCATATCGGTGTTCTTCAAACGGACAAATCGTATGCATCGCATCCACATCATTATTCTCTTCATCGTCGTCGTCTCCTTCTGCTGCCTCACTGGCCAGGCAATAAGGGTCGGGATTTATTGTATCTCAGTCCGAATGTGCGCTGGCTTTGGGTGGTGTCCTGCAGGGATTTGTTTACCTTTATTAAGCGGCAATTAAACGGAAATAATATTTTGTGTGATTTTCGATTGTCGGAGGGGTTTTTCAGTTTATTTATGTGATCACGGGGTAGACCGGACCACCTTGATGGTTGAGTTCTTTGAATGGACATCGATTTGGCTCTCTTGTGTCGTAGGTGTTGTGTTGGGTAAACATTCGTGAACGTTTGTCGCAACATTTCAATTATTTTGAAATTCCTAGAATACGATACACACAACGGCTTTTGTTCATCTCTAGCTGAGGGATTAGGTTAAGCCGGAGAGTCTTAGATTTAAAAAAAAGCCGCCTGTGACTTCTGGGTGGCTTACCATAAATTATGTGTGCTGTAAGTGTGGTCATTTTTAACACCAGAAAATCAAAGTCTTATTTGAATGCATATGTTTATGTTCTCGTTTTTAAGACCATCAATTTTGAATAGAGCCTACAAATTCTTCGTAGGAGGATGTATTCACTGCTACGATTTCGAACAAATCGGTAGAACGAAAAAGCGATTGACAAGATCGGTTAATCTCATCGCGTATTATTTTCTTAACAAAAATTAAAAAAAAAACTAAGAACCACTATTTCTATGCTTATTTTCCATAATCGAACAACTTATGCATGTTTTCTACAACATAGATGGGCCCAACGGTAAGATAACATCGCACTTAAAGACCACGAGAATTTTTTATTTTAATTTTACATAAATTCCCCACAAACTTTTTGCTGTTTTTTTATGCTTTTGAAATGTGGCGCCTAGAGTCTGAATTAATTTTTAATAAATTTAAATGTTATTGGTGCGCTTTCCTTTTAATTAAAACATCGATGCCCCTTAATTATATGCAAATAAACTGCGATAGGAATTGGCAATTTGATTAAGGCTTCAGCTTGTGAATAGGTGCCAATCAATAAACACCCTAATGGAATTTTAAAAGTGAGCTAATTTTCTGCGGCTTTCGTTTCATCTTTTAAAAAAAATCCATATTTCACTGAATTCAATTTTAAAAATTATGCATACCGAGCAAAATTTGAAAGTTGAACATATTTGCTGACCTGACAGCTTGTTATGCAATGATTTCGTTGATGATCAAAGTCGACATTTTAGCCCGGCGTAGATTTGCATAGCTTGAGATTTCGAGCTCTGACGTTTCGTTGTTACATTATGCTGATAGCGGATTAATACATTTTTGTTCAGTTCACCTGTGATTGCTGATTGTGTTGAGGAACTAAATGGTACCCATGGGGGGTAAGAAGCCAAACACGAAAGGATCTTGATCGGTTACATAGCGTGATCACAGGCTATCACCTGGTACCTGAGAACCTGAGGCATGACTGGTCTTAGTGGTGGTGGTGGTATTGTGGTGGTCGTTGTTATACAAAATTGTGAGAATATATATTGTACTCTGAGGTCTAAGGAATGATGACTGTGATATGTTAAGCAGGTCCTCGCACTGAAATTCCATTATATTATAGCTAAAGACAAAATTTCTACTCACTTCTGACAGTGCATTTCAAGTGAACATATTGGTAGTTTCAGTGGTAGCGAATGATACATAAAGGTTCCGCTACACCTCTTATTGGGTCCTTAAAAAATGAAGTTTTTCTAAGGCATATGCTATGAGGTAGTGTATACAAATGGTTTTTGAAAGAAAGCGCTTCTAAAAGCGTTGAGATTTGGGAATATTTGCATCGATCAAAAACGGTTTTTACTGAAAACTGGGCGTTGTAAGTAAAAACCGTTTTTGGGCGTGGTAAAAATCTTTGAATGGATGGAATATAGACGTTTAGTTTGTCAAAATATATTGTTCATACAATTTATTGAAATTTTTATAAAAAGTGAACTTCGAAATGTTGTACACTTGTTCGAACATCACGTTCGTACCAAATTTAATTATCTTAACTCAAAATGTATGGCCTAAAAACCGGTGACTTACAGACAGACTGACGGACGGACATACAGCGACTCTGAGTCGATCCATATACTCTAAGGCTCTAGCTAAATTATTTCTCTATATTTTGGGATAGATATTCATTTGTTGCGCCTATTGATAAATTCGGTGGTAAGAAAGTGGTAACAAACTATTGTCCAGTTTCGAAGAAGTGAAAGATCAGATATACTTTTTTTTAAAGGAGTCTGTAACCTCCTATTGGCATGGATTTATGAAAGACAAGTCCACAACAACTAATTTAACTGTGTTTACTAATTTTGACTCAACGGCAATAAAAGAAGGTTCACAGGTTGATGTAATCTATACAGAATTTCGTTAAAGCTTTTGATCGGGTAGACCATAAATTACTTACAAGCAAAATAGAAGCACTTGACAAGTGGATCACATATTACTTACGTGATAGGAAGCAGTTCATTACAATAGGAAACAAGTTTTCGATGAAGTTTGAACCAAAGTCAGGTGTTCCTCAGGGAAGTCACTTGGGACCTTTGTTGTTTGCATTATTTGTGAACGATATTGATTCCATAGTGTCTTTCTGTAAGTGTCTGGGGCTTGCAGATGACTGGACTTTTTTTCTTTTGTAGCGTCAAATCTGCAGCCGAATGCCATAAGCTACAGGTTAACATAGACGCATTTACGGATTGATGTAATTGTAATAACTTGAAACTGAAGTTATGGAAATGTAAGGTTTCATCAATGACCTGAAAGAGGTCGTGGCAAAAAACGTTTTGTTGACGAAATATAGATATTCAGAATGTCCAAATATCTTGATAAGACACTTTTTCAAAAAATTCTTACAGTTTAACCGTTTTTTTTTTTAAATTGCGCTTGGCAATGGGCAAATTTTGAAAAAAGAAAATGGAACGTATATCCTTTTGATTGATTATTTTAATAGTTTAAAAGAAAAAACAATTAAATTGGTAGAAAATTACGTGAGTTATACCTTATACGTGAACACACAATATATGAAGTTAGATGTCCGCCGGGAAGGTATACTACTTTGTTTTGCCGCCATTTTGGTAAACATTAGTCTTGACAGTTCATATATTTTGGCAGTCGTGAAGTTGACACGTGGCAAATTTATTATGAAAAAATATTCGATAAACCAACGTGTTTTTATCGTCAAAACATTTTATCAAAATCAATCATCGATTACTGAGACGATGAGAAAGTAACGTGAAATTGTTAGGAGAAATAACGTGCCAACAAAACGCACTATTTATTGTGTAGTGAATGATTTCGAAGAAAGAGGGTATTAAGGTGATAGGCCCAAGCATGGACCACAGCGTACTGCAAGATCGGCTGAAAATATTACTGCTGCTCAAGGACGTGTTCAAAACAATCTATCAACCTAAATTCGACGTCGTGCCACAATTTTGCACAAGGATTTGCATTTGTTTCCATTTAAGATTCAGTTAACACAAGAGCTTCTTCAACAAGACCATCTACGCTGCCGTACATATGCCAATAGGATGTTACAGCTAGCCCATGAAAACCCCGATTTTCATGAAAAAATCATAATGAGTGACGAGGCACATTTTCATTTGAATGGATATGTGAATAAACAGAATAGTCGGTTCTGGGCAATGGAAAACCCTCAAATTATTCCTCAGTCACCTTTGCATCCAATAAAAGTTACAGTCTGGTGTGCAATTTGGTCGGGAGGAATCATTGGACCTTACATCTTTGAAAATGAAAACGGCGTAACGGTAACTGTGAATGGGGAGCGATATCGTGATATAATTTGAAACGTTTTAACGCCACAACTGCATGCTTTGGGCTTGATTAACATGTGTTATCAACAAGACGGTGCCACATCGCATACAGCCAGGATTACAATGGAATTACTGCGAGACCTCTTTCCACAACAAGTTATTTCAAGAAATGGTGATGTTGATTGGCCTCCACGGTCGCCTGATTTGACTGCTCCGGACTTCTTTTTGTGGGGATATCTGAAAAGCAAGGTTTATGCAAAGAAGCCAGAAATATGAGAGCAACTCAAACAAAATATTCGTGATGAAATTAATGAAATACCGCGTGAAATGTGTGAGAATGCGATGAAAAATATGCTCAAAAGGGCTCGCATTTGTGAGACTAACAGAGGCGGACATTTACCTGATATTGTATTCCATAAATAATTGCTGGAAAAACCTTTATCAATATAAAATCCATTCTCATTCATTTCAAAAAATTATAAACAAACAAAGTAGTATACCTTCCCGGCGGACACCCTGTTTTTATATATATTTGTGGAAAAAAACCCAAAATATACTGAAATTCATGAGTTTTTTCACTCTCACATACGTTTTCACAACACCAAGGATGTGAGAATCTTTGGTGAAATCGGTAAATTCTAAAGCTTGAATCGCAGACTGACAAACACTATATTTTAAGGCTCAATATTTAAATGCATACTAGCTGATCCGGCAAACGTTGTTTTGCCTCCAAAAACGTGAACAGGTGACACACATTTTACCATGCGAGAAGCACGGATTTTCAAGTTTATGGGTCCAGTAGCTATCAGTAAACAACTTCAATGCAACACAAAACATTATAGAACTGACCTTTTTCTTAATTAGCTGATTATAGGAATCATTGGAAAAATCTGTTTCATTTTTCGAATTCCTTTAAAATTTTACCAAAAATCTTTTTTTTTATAAAAACATTCCAAATAGAGTACGTGACTTAAACTTTATCTAAACGAAATATGTTCTTCGGATACTTTTTCAAAATGCTTAACCGTTTGGCTAAAAATAACGCTTTGGTGAAACGTTAGGGTCAGTGGACGGATTTTAAAAATTTCTTCACTTGATCTGCTGGGAGCAATTACAACTTTCAAATTTCGTAGATGGTGGTGTGGTGGCATACCTGGTAAATCCAACTCTATTGGATAATTTACAGCTTCGCTGGAATCGCAAACTTAAAAAAACGATTTGTATAATACCGATTCGCCTGGAAACGGCTGCTATATATTGAAGTTCAAATCGTCAACGTCCACATTTTTAACTTCCTCCTTTAAAGAGAAACGTATTGGTTTTTGCTATCAAAATGGATCTTTCTGCCAGCCACGAATTATTTATATATTGTGTGCGTACATCGGGGAATACCAGATGATGCAACGGCCAATGCGTAGCCATTATTTGATAGTATTTCGGCGATTGTTGTACCAGTTCCACCAGTTCAAAAAATGAATCCACCTTTTCCAGCCGAAACTCAAGCAGCATAATGCGGTCGTTTTTTTAGGAAAAAGCCCCCAAAAATGCGAGTAAGTTAAAATGATGTATAGACGCAATGTTCACAGTATTGTCTCAAAATGTTTTCATTGGAAGTTTTTTTTTTCGAATTTACTTAAAATGAAGCAAAAACTCCCTCAAAACAAAATTATGTTGACCAAATGTAGATATTTTAGGAAAAAGCCCCCAAAAATGCGAGTAAGTTAAAATTATCTATAGACGCAATGTTCACAGTATTGTCTCAAAATTTTTTCATTGGAAGTTTTTTTTTCGAATTCACTTAAAATGAAGCAAAAACTCCCTCAAAACAAAATTATGTTGACCAAATATAGATATTCAGAAAGTATAAATGCATTTTTTTTTAAATTTCGTACGGTTTAAGCAAAAACAACGTTGGTTGTTGTGCCTATGTCCTTCTTATTGTTTTTGTAAGTTAGTTTATAAGAAACACCAAGTTAATTGGTTAAAAATTCGTGAGAAATGAATACCCCTGTGCTAACATTTCGACCCCAGCATCAAGCAACAGCATAGCGGACGCATACGATCGAGGAAATATCACCTTTGCACTTACCGCCTACGTCTGAAACGTCTTAAGTTTTTTTTTGCTGTGATGCGTACTCTCTGTAGGACTATACTCTTTCGTCATACGTTAACATAACCTTAATAAAATATGCAATTTGAATTCCATTGAAATGTGTCAGAAATTCATTTGAAGACGAATGGCACATAAGGTTTCTACTCTCAAATTCGTCGAGTCGTTCAATTTTTTTTTTCAATATTTTGAAAAAAAAAAAAAAACTGTGGATAATATTCGACCGACGATGCAGAAAATGTAAGCGGATTACAATGGCATTTTTTTTACAGACTCACTTTAACTTTCCTTTTTTCTATATCGAAAAAAAGTTGACATGCATCAAGAGAAATATTTTTTAGCGATTAAAATTTCAATGAATTTTCGACCGATTAAAATTGTTTTGTACCGAAAACATTTTTTGTTTAAAACACCCTCAAAAAGTGGGCGTGGCAAATAACTTTATGTTGACGAAACATAGATATTCAGAATGTATCTAAATATTTTGCTTTTGTTACGCTTTAACCAAAGAAACGGTTTTCTGAAAAGTCACAAATGGACACAACACACACATATACGTTTTCCGATTTCAACCGAAACTTCAAAAAAACCATACATACCCCAACATCAAAAATGTGTGAAAGTTTGGTTAAAATCGGTAAATGCGTTAAAGCGTGAATCGGCGACAAACGAACACAATGTTTTGAGGCTCAATTTTTATATGTAGATGGGATTTTTATATCGCAGCCTCTCGAGGAGGGCTTAAATATCTATTTTACCTTTAAATTCACGGGCTATATAAAAGACAGACCTCTGTTAAGTCTTAATTTATCTTCTGAAGAAGTGTGTGTTTATGTACAAGGTGGCGCAAAAGTAATCCCCCTATCAGAAAATGCTATAAATTTTGCGATTGGCCCCTTATGTCAGTTCTGTTTTGACATTGGTGTAGTAAACACATGCGAAATACACGCTAATAAACAATGTTACGCTACACTGCTCCAGAACGCGGAATGTTGGTGACTATTTATTTGAGCAATAATCGGTCGGTGACTTTGGCACAACGTGAATTTCGTCGCAGATTTCCTAGCCGTCCAACGCCTACTGGTGTAACACTGCGACGTTTAGCCGCTCGCCTCGAAGAGACTGGCACAACACGAGATGCTGCCAGGCGTGGCAGACCCCGGAGTAGCCGTTCTGCAGAGAATATTGCTGCTGTATCCGAAGATGTCATGGAAGCGCCGTCGACATCGACCAGACGACGTGCCACGCAAATGGGTATCAGTCGATGGCCTTTACAGCGAATTTTGGTACAAGATTTGAAGATGTTTCTGTACAAAGTCCAGACGGTGCATCAGCTGTTAGCTGCTGACCGCCAATCGCGTCTAACAGACGCTCAAGCCATCCTTAATCACCACCAAGAGGAAGATGATTTTTCATAAAAAATAATCATGAGTGATGAGGCCCATTTGCATCATAGCGGGTACGTAAATAAGCAAAATTTACGCTTCTGGGGCACTGAAAATCCGCGTGTAACCCACGAAGAGCCATTACACCCGCTCAAAGTCACTGTATGGTGTGCTGTTTTCGCTGGAGGAGTCATCGGACCTTTTTTCTTCGAAGACTTCGCGGGCCAAACGGTTACTGTGAATGGTGAGCGCTACAGAGCAATGATCAACGAGTTCTTTTTGCCGCAACTTAATGAATTGGGATTGGAAAACATGTGGTTCCAACAGGACGGTACAACGGCACACACTGCACGTGCCACAACCGATATGCTGAAGGATGCATTTCCCGTGCGCCTAATCTCCCGTTTTGGCGATTTGCACTGGCCAGCAAGATCGCCTGATTTGACCGCTCCAGACTTCTTTTTGTGGGGCTTTTTGAAGTCGTGGGCTTATGTCAACAAGCCTCAGACTCTTGCAGCTCTTAAAGACAATATCCGTCAAGAATGTGAGGACCTATCGCCAGAAGTTTTGGCCAAAGTGATGGAAAATGCCATAAAAAGGGCTCAAATAACAATCAACTGTGGCCGCGGCCATTTACATGACATCATATTCTCGACTTGATGTAAACAAAATTAAAAGACCAAATAAAAATAATCCACAAAAAGAATCAAAGTTTTAATTTTTTTTTTAAATTACAGCCAAAAAACATCGGAAGGTTATTTTTGCGCCACCTTGTATTAGCAGACAAAGCTGCCATAAAAGTTCGTGTTTTATGGCTTTAAACTAAGAAATATCTGGACATACTTTTCCTGAAGCATAGCAAATCTTTTTTACATTCCAGATCATTCGGTGTAAGCTTCACGGCATGATTATTTCGAATGATTGAGTTCTCACCCAGCTGGTTCCTAAAAACTCTGACAACCACTGAGTGCCTAGTATCTTGCCCGTATCTGTGTTCAGTCTTGGTGGCACTCATGCAGATTATTACAATCCAGACGGCAGCGGAAGAACTCCCGAGATGGTGTCAACGGTGGACGCTACAGTCCCAGTTAAGATGGACAAGGTAAAAATAATCCTCGACTCCCAGCCTTCAACTCTGGTTTAAGGATCAAGCGATCACAGAGTGCTTGGACTGAATAACTTGCAGCAACATGCTCAGAATCGAGGGGTATGCAAGGCTATTGCCTCGACGAGTCCGGAGCCCGTTAAGTAAAAAGGTTTGGGAAATGATGTTGAACTCAATGAGACGAATCACGCATCTCTTACGTTAAATTCAGTCTGAAGTCAGAATCTGAAAATAGTATTCTGTGGCTTGTCTTACGTATCCCTTTTAGTTTAAACGTAGCTTAAAAAATACTGACTTCTTCAATTTGTTTCCTCAAACTCAATTTCTATCCCCCATAATGTCTTGCGTAATGCAAAAACTTTAAAGTCCATCAGCACAACCTCTTCGAAAATTCCCCGAAACCATTTATTCAAATAAATTCAACCACACGTGCTTCCCTGACCGAACTGTATCGGTTCCACTCTGGAATGAAATTGCAATTAAAAAAAAAAAAAACAAAAACATAACCTCTTGTCGGTGGCTTTTGAAAACTGTATGGTAATCAAATCCCGCGAATTAAATCTCATTAAGGGTGCTCCACTAAGCTTCTGTTTTTTTTTTGTTTCGGTAAAAGCTGTTATTAATATTTAATTTTTGTTTTCCAAGTTTTTCGTTTGAATATTCAAGTCGTAAAAACGTGACATGTTTCAAGCTTAAGTGAAGCATTAAAATGCAACCGTAAAAATACGAATACCAATCGTCCCAAATTTGTTTTGGCCATCCACACTATAAATTCTCGGCCGATAATCAAAACCGGATTAACTCGAAATCACCGCCAAGCCCTATCGGCAAAAATAAAACACAGAAAGATTAAATATTTAAAAAAAAAAAAAATAACAAAAATCATACGTATATGTGGTGCGCGACTACTGGAATTAAATTTTTATATTTATTTCAGCAAATTTTTATGTTACAATGCTTTTAGAGAAAGATTTGAATAATTAATAGCCTTTGTCGGAACGGGCCGCTTAATCGCAACGCCTTGATAATGCGTTCGTTGATGGAGATTTGTTGTTTTTCTTTTAAAATACCATTTTATTGACCGTTTTTTTTTTTTTTTTTGTTGAAATTTTTTTCATTTTTCAGACAATCTTTTATATTGAAATTTAAATGATGACCAGCGGCTGGCGCCCACCTTGGGGCTTCGACAGAACATCCAAATACTTGTGCAAAATATCGGAACTAATCACAGGTTATTTATGGTTTTATTCCGTTTTGTTTATTGGGATCAAATTTAATAGCCAGCGATGAATTCGAGGAAAAGTTTATTAAAATGGTGGAACAGATGGTGTAGCAGCTATCTTAAGAGCGATCTGTTGTTTGTGACAAATAAAATGGAAATTAGTTTTAGAGTACAAGGATATTCGTGAGCAAGAAGCTTATGATAGATATATGTAGATTCAATTAGGTGAATTTTTCAGCTTCTGACGGTTTTTAGCGTATTGTGGCCGCACGTTGGGCGCCCTTTACATATTTAGCAGCAAGTTGAATGAAATTTTAGGAAAAAACTAACTGAGAACAATCTAACAATGTAATCGATTTCGGTTGAAAGCAAGAGTATGATACCTCTATCTGACATTGAAAGCAAACACAATCACTCATATCCTACTACAATATAGTACGCCGCTGTAATGCAATAAATAGAAAAATCGTATATCTACTGTCCGCAGTGGTTATTGCTTGGAAAGTTGTCAGCACCAATCGTGAATCATTCCAAAATTTGATATTAAAATGTTTTCCCGTTGCCATTTGATTGATATTTTATCGGATTGCTTACTTTCTTATCGGCCTCCCCACCCGTGAAGAGTCTCTAGCTGAGACACTCCAGCCTTCCTCAACGATCCCGGGCTCGCTGCTTTCAGATGTCTAGACCAAGCTCGATGGCTTGGTCATTGAAACGGAGGTTCGGTCTTCCTTGCCTTCTCGAGACTGGGGGCTTGGATTCGAAGATCCTCTTAGCTGGATGTTTATTGTCCATTCGCTCTTTCTGGAAAACCTTCACATATTCGTACAGCTCCTAAAGTTGTATCTACTCCTCCATTCGCCCTCCAGGACCAAAAATCCGCATAAGTATTTGTCTCTCGAAGGAGCCCAGTATCAGCTCTTCCCCCTAGCTTAATGTCCAGCAGTCGGTGCCACAAAGTAGAACTGGCAAGATAAGGGTTTTGTAGAGCACACATTTTGTCCTTCGAGTTAGGAGTTTTGAACCCAGTTGTTTCACCAAACCGAAGTAGCAACGGTTTCGTAGTGTAATTCTTCGCCGGCTCTCGACTAGGGACACCCGTTCGTGGAGTCTATGTTTAGTCCGAGGTAGGTGAACTAATTAACTAAATCGAAATTGCTGCTATCAATAGTGACGTTTTGTTCGAGGCGGTGGACAGATACTTGTTTGTTTGTTGACAGCATGTATTTCGTCTTGTCCTCACTTGCTTCAAGGCCAACGGATTTCGACTGTTCTTCAATCGCCTTGAACGCTTCTATCACTGCATGTTGGGAGCGAACGATGATGTCATTATCGTCCGATTAGCCCAGCATCTGGACGGACCTGTTAAAAATAGTGCCTTCAGTGTTGATACCTGCCCTTCGTACTATCTGCTCCAGTACCTACTTCCAAACCGCACGTTTCAGCGCTTGTTTTCCAGCGTCACGCGAAGCAGCTGAATCAGTTTTGCTGGGATTCCAGGTTCGGCCATCGCCATATAGAGCTCCTGACGAGCTATCATACGCGGCTTTGAAGTCGATGAATAGGTGGTGAGTTTCGATTTAAAATTCGTTGGTCTCTTCTAGGATTTGCCTTAGTGTGAAAATTTGGTATATAGTCGATCTGCCGGGCCGGAAACCGCACTGGTACGTGCTGATTAGTGTGTTGCAGGATGGTTTTAGACATTCACAAAGTACGTTGGATAGGATCTTGTGTGCGACATTTAGCAGGGATATGCCTCGACAGTTCTTACAAGACATAGGATCGGCTTTTTCTTTAGATGGGTTACATGGAGCTGATAATCCAGTCATCGGGCATGTTTTCTTCAACCCATACTTGGTTGATTATTCGGTGCATGCTCCCTACAGTGATCCCTGGATTGTCGTGGGGTGCGCATCTAATAGAAACTTAACAAAACGCTTCATTACAGCTAGGCCAACTTCTTCTATACTAGGTGGTGGAACTAGTTCTTCTTTGACTGGACGTGGGTTCTCCTCTTGCCCTATCACTCTCTCTACATGATGCCCATTAAGCAGCTGCTAAAAATTCTGCACATCTACGAATTCCTGCACTTCGGTGGCTAGGTTTCCTTTGCTGTCTCGAAGAGCATGCGTTAAGGTTTTGTAGCCAGCAGCACGTTGCTTTTATTTTTTATAAGACCTCAGGATATTGTTCCGATCGCGCGACTTTTCGATCTCCTTGAGCTGGAAGGCTGCGTAAGCCCAATTTTTATTAGATTAGATTTTTATAAAATTTGGAGGATGGTACCGATGTGAGACCATCGATTACTTTCTCCGATTGATGGTTGTGTTGAGGTAGTAAGAGCCACCTGACCTCGGGTCGTAAGGAGTCTGTTTGTAATTAGTATGGTGTCAAGCCTGAGTTGAGATTCTACTCTGCACATAAGCTTCTAAATGCACCTCAGTCCCCAACGAGGATGATCAAACCTAGCCATGGTCAAACCTAGTCATGATCACTAATTGTACTTGCGAGGCGTATTGTGTCCCTACTTTGATTAATTAATGCTGCGCTACAGCCCGGAATGAACCAGGGGCTCAACCAACATGCTTCACCAAATTAACCCCATTCTCAGATTACTGACTCGAGTTGCGAACTTCAAGTTGGTTGAGTTCGGTTTCTATTTAAGCGCCACTTAAGTTGGGCTCTTCCTCTACTGCGTCCGACATCTGGCTGGAAATGCACAGACTGCGAGCCGCAGTATTGGTGTCGATTCGTCCTACATGTCCTAGTCATCTTATACCTCCAATGCAGAGTTTTTTTTTCTTTACTATGAGCATGTCACTGTACAGCTCGTATAGATCTAGGTTGAATAATTGTCTCCATAGCCCAACGCAAACAGAACCGAAGATTTTTCGAAAAATGTTTCTCTTGAATCGACCAAGGATTTCTTCATGCACTTTTGATATGGTTGACGCTTCGGTGCCGTAGAGCAGGGCTGCGATGATCAGGGTCTTTTATAGAATCTCCTTAATAGTTCGAGTGAGGGCTTTACTACTGAATTGTCTGTGGCATCCTTTTGAGTGGACGCATATACTTGGTCTTACCCCCCATATACTGCTAAACCCATTTTTGCCGCTTCCTCCTTTATATTAGAAAAACCTGGCTATCACGTGGCATCACGTTGAGTCCGACCAATGATGTCAGTATCGTCGCCGTGGCCGTGATTTTTTAAGCGTAGTTTTTTTTTTTAAAGACCGAATAAAACACTCAAATTTACATCAAATATTCAAAATTGTGAGTGTTATCGATCATTTGAATGTTGTCCGCGGCTCCGCTTCAAATGGTCTATTTTCGAGCATTTCGGCCTGTATTACAAGAATTACGCGTGTTATGTTATCCTGTAAGGCTTCAATCGTGTTTGACTTGTCAACATAGACTAACGACCTTACGTAACCCCACAAGAAAAAATCAAGAGGCGTTAAATCGCATGATCTTGTCGGCTAACTAACAGGGCCATTTCGAGAGATAAGCTGCTCACCAAATTCATCCTTCAACATTTTCATTGTTTCACGAGCTGTGTGGCATGTGGCACCGTCTTGATGAAGCCACATAACCGTGTTCAACTCAGCCAACTGGGGCAAATAAAGTCGAGTATCGATATCGTTCGCCGTTGACGGTAACGTATCTTTCACGGTCGTTTTTGAATAAAAATGGACCGATGATGACACCAGCCCATAAACCACACTTAATTGTTTTTTTTTCGGGATTCATCGGTAATTCTTGTATGGCATGTGGCTGTTCATCACTCCAGATGCGAAAATTTTGCTTTTTTACGTATCCGTTGAGTCAGAAATGAGCCTCATTGCGCAACACGATTTTTCGGTAAAACAGCGGATTTTCATGTTCATCGCTAGAGATGCGACAATTTTTCTTTTTTACGTATCCTTTGAGCCAGAAATGAGCCTTATCGCTCAACACAATTTTTGGGTAAAACAGCGGATTTTCATATTCATCACTCCAGATGCGAAAAGTTTGCTTTTTTACGTATCCGTTGAGTCAGAAATGAGCCTCATCGCGCAACACGATTTTTCGGTAAAACAGCGGATTATCATGGAGCTGTTCTAATTCCCATTCATTAAAAATTTGACGTTGTGGTAGCTCTTAAGGCTTCAATTCTTGCACAAGTTGAATTTTATAGGCTTACAAACTCAAATCGACACGTAAAATTTTCCATGTGATTGAGTAACACATTCCCAATTGCTGAGATCGGCGACGAATTGATATTTCAAGATCTTCATTAGCATTGGACGCTACGGATGCAATATTCTCTTCGGTACGCATGCAAGTCGTTTGTTTAGTTTCCCCGATTAATGGAAGACTGTGCCTATGGTGTTGGCTCGGGAGTTTTTCGCAGTTCTCTCAAGGAACATGATAAAGAATCACATGACAGCGTATCGCCTTGCATAGATCCTTGTATGGTATCGAACTACCCTGATAGAGCAGCTAGAATTCTTTGGCAAAACTTGCGGAAATGATTCCTTGATTGGCTCCTCTTTTTATCTCTAATCACGCGATTTTTTTGCTGTTTTTCTTCTTTCTGAAAAGTCGGTGTTGCTCCCCTTTTCCGTGCCTATATAAGAGCGTAATAGCAGCTCTCGTCTTCACCTACAGGTTAGCTTTGTAGGCCTCGTTCGTGGCTGCCAGCATCTGTCGGCAGTCCTCATCAGTATGTGTCTTGTTGTCCGAATATATCAGAGAATCAATCCCAAACTGGAACTGTAGACCGCACAGTTGATTCTGCATTTGGAACTCGTCTTCAGTCATCTGAAAAAAGAAGAGGTGCCTCAGCGGGTAGACCCATTTTTTTGCCGATAACGCACTCAATTTCTTGCGAATTAGCAATTACTACCAAAGTTTTCGAAATCTTTTGGAAACAATATATATGCGGTCCCACCGTGTCCCGCATTAAGGCTGTCGAACCTCTAAGGCTATCTTCCCTTATCCAATAAACAGCATCGTAAAATTCAACATCACCGTGTAAATAAATTCACTACTCCATTACAACGCTCTAACTCGGTCATTATTAACCTCCTTTTGGTCGTTCATATCTTCTGCTAATGTCTTCTAATTTACATGACCGTCCTAATAACACATTAACAGCCCAAAAATATCCTTTCTCTCGTCCAGCACTACCTCACAAAAAAAAAAAAAAAACACCAAACTCCATAATCAATGGTTTGCCGCTTAATATCAGTCTGCAAAGTGGAACTAATTCCCTAAGGATTGGCCATCCCTTTACAATGTCCATGCGCACACATATACCCGTACCGCGTCCCATACGCACGCACAAAGTTTATCTTTTATTCGAGAACGGACAACACCGAGTGAGAATCATGTTAAAAGCAATTTACGTTTGAAGTGCTACCGTGATACGCTGATGTTCCTCTGCCGGCTACTGCGCTGCTGTGGGCCACCACATCGAAGCGGTAGCCTTTGTTGCGCCGCGATGACTCCTTTTATCGCAGCCGACCGCTTTTTTTTTTTTTTTTTTGTTCGTGTGTGTATAATCTCCCGTCTCGCATACAGCACCTAAATGCATTGGGCTCCTAATAGAGCGTAACCTAAGTATAATGGGCAAACACATTTTAAAGAGGCCACAAGCCGGTGGGCTACCTTTCATCCTTCTATAGAACCTGCTGGTGTTGTTGCTGCAGCTAGTACAGCCGCAAGTAGTTTAAGGCTTGGTTTATGATGCTGTCGGAGCGTGGATGATGTGCCCTAAACTCAGGTTCGATTATCTGCATAAAATTGATTTAAATTTTCGATTACGGTTTTTTTTGTCTTTTGGAAAAGAGGGCGAGTGCGTTAATAATTTGTGAGGTAGGCGGTAGATGATTGAGGAGAAGGTGTAGGCTTTTGATCTGTAGATGGTTTATGGTCTTGGGTGAGGTTGAACTAAAATTGACTTCGACTTTGATTTGTCCGAAGAGTAGATAAGGTGGTGAGTCTGGAATGTAGGTCATAATGGTTATGATCTACATTCTAGGTCTTCGCTGAAGAGTATACTTAGTAGTTCCTTCTGAGAGTTACCTTTACCAGCCTGCTTATACAGAGTGGGGCAATATTGCAAACACACTGAGTTAGTCGATATGTGGCGTTGTCATCACGAGTTACCATTAAAGCAGCGGTTATGTTGGCAATTACTGCCGGGCATTTGGACTGCGGGTCTTGTAGGGTCCGACAAAATAAATAGCAAGAGGCCCAAATAAGGGAGTATGCTTACTTACTTTCTTACGTACATAAGTGACGATACAATCCGGAATGAACCTTGGCCTCAACCAACACGCCAATCCAAAAAGCCCGGCCCACTCCAAGTTGGTTGAGGTCGGTTTCTACCTGTGCGCGCTACTTAGGAGGAGGTCCTCCTCTACTGCGTCGCACGTCTGGCTAGGAAACGAAGACTCTGCGAACCGGAGTATTGGTGTCCATTCGTTCTATACATGTCCTAGCCATCTTAAACGTCCAATGCCGACCAGGGGCATGTCGCTGTACAGCTCGTACAGTTTTTGGTTGAATATTCGTCTCCATAGCCCGTCAACGCAAACGGGACCGAAGATTTTTCGAAGAATTCGAAATGCCAGTTCCCAAATACTAATTCGACCAAGGATTTCTTCATCCGTTTTTTGAGGCGGTCCATGTTTCTGCGCCGTAGAGCAGGACTAAGATGATCAGGGTCTTATATAGGATCTCCTTAGAAGTTCGAGTGAGGACTTTACTACTGAATTGCCTTCATAGCCCAAATAAAAAGCGGTTGGCAGGAGTAATTCTTCGGTTTATTTCTGACGAGATATTGTTGTCAAAGTTAATAGCGGAGCCTAGATAGACGAAGTCGCATACTGCCTCAAAGTTATATCTGTCAATGGTGATGTTCTGTCAAATTCGTCGATGTTGTCTGTCCTTTCGTTACTTTGTCTTGCCCTCATTTACTGCTAGACCCATTTTTGCCGCTTCCTGCTCTATACTAGCAAACGTGGCTATGACATCACGTTGGGTCCTACCAATGATGTCAATATCGTCGGCGTATGCTAGAAGTTGCACTGAGTTTTGTGAAAATTGTATCTCTGGTGTTGACTCTGGAGTTTTGCAGAATCTTCTCAAGAATCAAATTGAAGAAGTGACATGACAGCGCATCGCCTTGCCTAAATCTTTTTTTTTGGTGTCGAATGTGTCGGTGAGGTCGTTCCAACCCTGATGGAGCATCGTCGTCCTACACAAATGGACGAGTTTCGGTATACCAAAACTAAACATGGCTTTGTATAGATCGTCTCTATAAATGCTGTCATATGCGGCTTTGAAATCGATGAATAGATGGTGGGTATCGACTTCTTGGTTTTTTTCCAGGATCTGACGAAGTGCGAAAATTTGCACGGTTGTGGACTTTCCTGGCCTAAAACCACACTGATAAGAGCCGATCGGGTTGTTGGTAAACGGTTTCAGGCGTTCACATATTATGGCAGATAGGATCTTGTAGGCGACGTTGAATAGACTTGTGCCTCTGTAGTTGGAGCAGTTCAGAGAGTCTCCCTTTTTTGTGGATCAGCAAAAGATGCTGAGGTTACATTCATCAGGCATACTTTTTTCCGACCAGAGCAGGTGGCCATGGCTTAGAGGAATTCGTATTTGACTGCTAAGCAGCCTTATTAAGCTTGAGTTTAGATATTGCTATCCTCACTTCACGCAGGTCGGGTGGTTGGCAGTTTTCGCTGTCGTAGCCAATATTGAATGGTCCGTGCTGCCTGACAGCGGAATGTTTTTCGTCATCGCCGTTTAACAGTCTGCAGAAGTATGTCTTCCATATCATCAGCATGGACTGTGTCTCAACTTCGATATTTCCTTGGAAGTATACTGGCCGTTTAAATCGCGTCATATTCAGATAAGGTGCTCTGGAAAGCGTTGACTGTTTGGGAAAAGAACATTCCTTACCGGTCCTGGCTCAAGACCTGACTGTGGTTAAGCAAACTATCGTAACGGTAGTTTGGTTGCTTCCTTTTAAAGCGAGCAACTTACCTAACAGGCTTGACTCAAGGTCAAACTTCCAATGTTTCAGTTCATAAAATAGGCCTTTGACCTTCACCAAATACCAAGTTATTGTAGTTTTTATACCATCCAGCATCCTTGCATACTGATTGGACACTATCGGACTAGGTCTCAATCGTTAAAATGGCTTATGAGGCTAGAGATTGCCAAACCTTTTATAGCAAATTTGTCCACCAACAGTTTAGAAATGTCTACCACGTTGTGATCAGATTTGCTTTTAGGAGAAGGGTACAGAAGTGACATTCAAACGAGGTCTTGTACAAGACTCACCGCAGGCGGGACACTTTAACTTTAAGGGAGCAAAGAACGTTCACTTTATCAACCTTGGTTCCGCTAAAAATTTGGAAAGCAATATCTTATCAGATTTGGGAACAGATTATTTTTCTTTTTATATGATGGGTTGACATTGAGTCCGTCTTCAGCCTAATCGTCGCTTATAGATCGACCTAATCATCGTATTCATAGATCGAATTCACTTCTATCAGTCTTCGAATTGAAAATTTCTATCTTGGATGATGATGGCAACTTTATCTATAAGGGATATCACATTAACACCTGGCTGACTACAAGCTACCCATAGCCCGGTGTGAACCTGGGTCTCAACGAACAAGCCTCTCTTTGAAGGTCGTTGCAAGTTTCGCACTTCGGGTTACATTTTTGACAATCTCCCTCATAAGTATTTCCATGGGCCTACCCCTACATAGTCCACAAGTCGATGTTTCGTAATTCCACTAAAGCACCCATGAGTGTTGTGACTTATGTACGGGATCTCGGTCCAGAAGTTCGAATTTCTGCCAAACAATGGAATAAAATGAAATATCTGTCATTAACGCCCTATACAGTTCACTAAACCTAGCTTACCCCTTTAACTTAATGTTTAACACCGGCTGCGATAGGCAAATTTGAAAAGTTTCTCACGACTGTGGACAGTGAAAAAGTTAGGCGTTGTTACTGTCGGAATTTGAACCAGGGAATGAGAGCTTGAAATACCAACGCACTAACAAAAATGCCAATGTTCCCAAATACTATTGCATATAAAACGACGAATTAAAAAAAAAAGCGTTGGCATTATAATCCAGACTTTGATGATCATCTCTAAGCTGATAATGCCAATTAAAATCGCGCCCAAACAGAGCATTACAATACAAACAAATACATACCAAGAAGATTTCTCCCCACTTCACGTGTCCTTTAGCTATCGTTCATTACGGATTATCCCTTCCTTTTAATTTCCATCAACATATTGGGAATTGGTATTCCATCGAGTTCCTTCAACTGTGCTTGGTGCTGTAAGAATCAAATGTCCACTAAATCCAATTCAAATCTCCTGGAAAAAAATCCTCTAAACCTTTCATATACCGATCTGAATTCACTGTCGCTGTACCCTCATATTATATATAAAAAAAAAACAGGCAGCCAAAAACCAAGCTGAGGAAATTGGACACCATACGCATATTAAGTCCTTTGGTGACGCATTTCTTATGGATTGGTGTCAGCCCAGTTGCTTCAACCACTCAAAGGAAAATGGGATTTATGACTGAAAAAAATGCGTCTCTCTGGAACGTTTTAGAGAATCAAAGTTGCATTCGAAAAGTTCCTGCTCAATCACCGACTTGTTTGGATAATATGGGAAGGTCATCATGAAGAATCGATTGGAAAGTCAACGAGCAGTCCAATGTTAGTGCGCATACCGCAATATTGAAGCTTTCACACCCAATTTTTTCAAATGACCATATGGACGAGTACCTCCGTTCTTTGTCTCGTTTGAACTGCGGTTAGTCTAACGGTAGTGACCCGTGAAACAATCCAGATTCTGTCCAGCTCAATGTATCTTCAATGACTGCCTCTCTCACTCCCTCAATTTTCTCAAATCATCCTATGAACCGAGGTACTCCAGTTTTTTGTCTCATTTGACTTGAGGTTAGTCTGACAGTAGTGACCCATGTTACAATCCATATTAGGTCCAGCTCAATGTAGTTTCATTGACTGTGATTTCAGAAGGGGCGCTTGGCTATAGAAGAACCCTAAGAAAAGTAGGCCTCGATGGAAAATAAAAAATGTCAACAACTTTGTGCCTCTGGTGTTGGCTCGGAAGTTTTGCAGAATCTTCTCAAGAATGATGGTAAAGAAGTCACATGACAGTGCGTCGCCTTTCCTAAATACTTTACTGGTAGCGAAAGCGCCGGTGAGGGAGTTCCCGCTTTGATGGAGCATCGAGAATTTTCCATCGTCATCCTGCACAGACGGAAGAGTTTGGGCGGTATCTCAAAACAAGACATGTCTCTTCATAGTTCGTCACCAAAATTGGTGGCGTATGCAGCTTTGAAATCTATGAATAGGTGGTGGGTATCGATTTGGACTTCTTGGTTTTTTTTTTAAGAATCTATCGAAGTTTGAAGATTTGAACAGTTCTGAACTTTTCTTGCATACAACTACACTAATAGTGCCGATGAGGTTGTTGGTAAAGGGTTTTTGGCGTTTACATATGACGGCAGATGGGATATTGAGGATATCTATGTGTCTGCAGTTGATACAGTTCAACGGATCAGGCAAACGATGTTGAGGTTTCATTCTTCAGGCATCCATCGCTTGCTTCCTAAAGCTCGACTAAAAGGGCGTCATCTCCGGCAGCATCGTTAAGCATAAGTTTAGATATTACTATCCTCACTACACTTTTGGGTTAGTAGTTTCTGCTGTCATCGCCGATATTGAATGGTTCGTTCTACTGAAAACGGCGGATTGTACATCATCTGCGCTTAACTGTTTACACAAGTGGTCTCAGTATCGACTGCGTCTCAACTAGGTCCTATATATCTTTGTTCATACCGAAAAGATTCTGTTCGGGACTTGTATTCCTGGCTTTGACGTTTTACACTTTGGTAAAATATCATCATTCCTGGAGTGTCCCCTCTTTGTATCCACCAACCGAGGAAATGTCCGATTTGAGACTTGCTTCTCCACACGGCCGGCGCTACAATCAGTCGAATATTGTTTTTGAAATCGTTTTCGAAGCCTTCTAGTTGGCTTTACCGCTTGTTAGTCTGGGTGTTTATTAATTTCTAGTGAGTGATTCGCTCGTTTTTTCACTTAGGCTTAAGAACAACAAGGCCGCAGGCTTTGATGGCTTACCAGCGGACCTTTTTAGATACGGTAGTGGTGTTTTGGTAAGGAGCATGCACCAAATCATCAACCAAGTATGCGTGGACGAAAAGATGCCCGATGACTGAACTATCATCTCCATATGCCCCATCCACAAAAAGGTGATCCTATGTCTTGCAATAACTATCGAGGCTTATCCCTTCTTAATGTCGCATACAAGATCCAACGTACTGTGTGAATGTCTAAAACCCTTCTGCAACACACTTATCGGCAGGTACCAGTGTGGATCATGGTGTCAAATCATGGAAATGATGAACAAATTTCAAGTCGAAACTCACCACCTATTCATCGAATTTAAAGCCGAGTATGATAGCATCGCCAGGAGCTCTATATGGCGATGGCCGTATTCGGATTCCCGGCAAAACTGATTCAGCTGTATCGCTGAAAACACGCGCTGCAAAGTGCAGTTTGGAAGTAGCTCCTCCGACTATCATGCGATTTTTTCAATCTCGTACTGGAGCAGATAGTGCGCAGAGCAGGTGTCAACACGTCCGTTAAGCTGCAGGGCTATGCGGACGATTTGAAATCTTCGGTCGCTCCCAGCGCGCTGTGATAGAAGCGTTCGCGGCGATTGAAGAATAGGCGAATTCTCTAGGCCTTGGAAAAATAACGCCAAGACTAAGTACATGATATCAACAAACAAACAAACATCTGTCCACCACGTAGAACAAAGCGTCACTAGCAACAATTTCGAGGTAGATAAGGGTTCACCTACCGCCGGAGTAAAAATAAATTCCACGAATGACACCCGGCGAAGAATTACCCTCGGAAACCGTTGCTACTTCGGTTTGGCAAAACAACTGGGTTCAAAACTCCTAATTCGAAGGACGAATTGTGTGCTCTACAAAACCCGTATTCAGCCAATTCTTCCTTTTGGCGCCAATTTCCGGACGATAAACGAGAAGGGAGATCTAATACTGGGCTTCTTTGAAAGAAACATACTTTGGCTGATTTTTGGCCCTGTGCGCGAGGAAGCCGAATGTAGGAGGAGAGAGATACAACCGCGAACTCTATAAGCTGTACCAAGATGTGGATGTAGTCCATAAATCCAAAGCAAGTCGACTTCATTGGCTAGGCCACATCGAACGAATGGACAGTTATGCTCCAGCTAATAGGATTTTCGAATCCCACCCCCCAGGTTCGAGAAGACAGGGAAGACCGAACATCCGTTTCAGGCCAAGCCATCAGAGATGCCAGAGCGCATAGAGGATGGAAGGATGCAGTGTATCAGGCAGAGCCCCTTCACGGGTCGGGAGCCCGATAAAAAATTAAGTAAGAAGTTCCACCAAGTATTCGGTCTAACAGACTAACTGCCAGTGATAGCATCATTATTAATTCTTCCTCCACCGTTGAGATGTCAAAATGTCCCTTAGTGGAATGGCTTTGAAGCAAACACTCAGGCATCCCTTAAAAACTAGACGTACCCAATGGGATATTGCATCACTTTATCCGCTCTCTTTTCAGTGATTTTCCCAAAACATAACACCTGGATGAGATCAACCATAGTCAAAGACCTTCTCTATATGTTCCATCAAATATCTCACACTCGAAATTACCATAAGAGCTCTCATTAAAATTCCTTTTGTCAAAAAAAAAAATCCATAACAACATCACACCAAATATCTCCGTCACATCTGCAAATGCAAATTAACATCCACATCTGTGAACGGTAATAAAGTTTCATTCCTTAAGACCGCCGATCTGTATCTATCTATTCGCAACATTTATTGATTTCCCATCTCAATCTTCATCTCTCCTGCTACCCATAAAAGTCGGCAGCGAAATAAAAATTTAACATCCAGCAGTTAATTAACGAACTAAATTCAAATTATCACCCAAAAATATTCAAACTGAAAAAAATTAAAATACCGTCATCCTCAAATTTTACCGCCAATTTCATAGCAGATGAAGTTTTATTTTTCAGATTTAATCTCGCAGATTCTCACCCCACATCAGAGGTGAAATAAAAGTTAAAAGCTCGTAAAACCATAAAGCGCAGATGAAGCACGTTTTCGACTGACGGCATATTTTTTTTTTTGGCAATTTCTACTAGATTTGGGTGCCCATAGTGTATGCGTGCGGCACAATCATTTCATACAAAAAAAAAAATTATGTCACTATCGGTAAAAGATCAAAGCGGCGAAATGTATCTGAAGCCGAAAAGATCAAAAGGGCCGTGCCGCGAGAACACTTCGCAAAGCAGATTCAGCAAGAGCTAGTCGAGAGCCGCAGAGAGCATCAGCAACCACCAACCGAAAGGCGGACAACTTGACGTTCCCAAAGACGGTTTTCGTTTGTTCTCTCTGACGTGTATTTCATCTTCTATCTTTTTTTTTTGTTTTTTTTTTTTTTGTTAGTTGGTGATTTTTTGAAACCTAATCATCCAAATCGCAATTTCTACACGCATATCATTGCGATTCGGCTTCTGTATCTGTGTGGCTGCGATTTGAAATCCTTTGCATGCTCCAATTTGGTTTTGGTTAATTGATTTTCGAAATTACACGACGAGAGGGACAATTGTGTCGGATTGTCTACAGCCTTACCGTGTCCCGAGAAATGAAAGAGATCTACCGACCAAAATTGGCGTGTAATTTCCAATCCACCACCACCTGCTCTCATGGTGATTAGTTCCTACTTCAGCGATGTACATACAACAGCGATGACGACAACAGGAGTATCCTTTTGTGAGTTATCTCTTCTACCCCGCTCTTTGCTTCGCCATACAGGTGGAACGAAACGAAATCCTTTAGATCCTTCCGACAGGGTCGCAAATCAATTGGAACCGCTTAAGTGAATTTTGGGCGGCAGATGAATAATGGATCGACCGTCAAGCCGCTGTACCAGAGCAGTGAATCATCCTTGTTTTGTTAGGAATTTATTGGAGAGGCAATCCTTTATTGATTCTTAGATGGATTCGGTGTAAATTAGATGGTGGTCAGCCTGCTGCACATATGGATACGGATGATTCAAGCTCACTGCAGGATGTCAGTGAACAACTCCTTTCGTCGGCGGCACCGTTTAATGCGTTTTGTGTGACTTCAGTCATAAATCGACCCCCGGGGTGTTCGAAGTGGGCTCCAAAAAGCCGCAAAAGCTGTTAGGGTATGGTAAATATTTACTCTGCAGCATGCAGCGGTTGCGGTGGCGACCAAATGGATTCCTTTTAATTGGCTAATTGATTTTAATCTGTGGGAGATTCGATTTTGGGTTTATTGTTGTTCGGGTGACTTTTGTTTTGTCTTATTCATCGACACAATCCGCGGCGATGATAAAATTATTTGACAGAATTTTTAATTTATCACTCATTAGGGGGTTCGAAGGAAACCATATGTGATTCATGACGTCAACTTTGTTGGTAATGAATATTGGGGAATGGTGTAGAACCTTCTTGTTCGCAGCAGATACAGGGTGACGTATTGCCAGGGGCTCAGCGAAGCGATGAGCTGTATCGAAGAAGTTCTGAAAAATTATTTTTCACTGGCCCTACTCTCGAGATGATCTGACAAATCAATTGCATCAATTATCAAGGAAAGCCTTTATCAGCTCAGCCGTTCGAAATCGACAGGCGGTCCCGCCATCGCACCAGAAGTACTAACGTACACATGAATTGTTGCCGCAAAAAGCTAACGCGCCAAACGTTCAAAAGGTTAAGAATTTTTTTGAAAAACTGTCTGAATAAAATATTTACACAATCTCAATATGGATATTTGATGGTTGGGTGTTGTAGAACGAGGGTTGACTCTGATTGGATTTAACTTGGCAATGCCCAGTGGTTGTCACTCTGACTACACATCAAGTGCTTATTTTTAACCTCCAATTGATAACCATCGGAAACTGGTCTCATCCAAATGGATTTGACTTGCTAAACGATAAGCGCGAGTGTTGATAACACGACGAAAAACAGTAACACTATAAACAGTCAGGTCAGAATGGCACGCGGCCTGCTGTCCCGGCGAACCTAGACAAACTGCTTCGACATATTCGGACAACAGCTTGTCTAGCAATTTTAAGGGTTAGTCAGGCCCCTTGAACAGAGCTGGTGGCGGATGAACCGAAAGGCCAACGGCAGCTCTCAATCCCGTAGTGGATACTGATGGCCCCGTGTCCTAGGGGTATCTAATAAATTGGAACTGGCCCTCCAGGTTGGGGGTTGTGCTTTGGGTTAACTACCCAACCATGGAAAAACTAGCGATTACAAATCAACCAATATCCTCGGAAAGGACTGATTTTATTGTTGATGACCCTGCTAAACCAAAAAAGGACAACGACGTTCGTATTTACACCTGGAACGTGAGAACATTTAACAGGAGAGGTGCAAGCGAACAACTAGTGGAAGCCCTAAACTGCTACAAAGCAGACATTACTGACATCCAGGAAATACGATGGGATGGGCCGGACAAAAAGAGGATGAAAAACTGTGACATCTACTACGGACCGTGTTATAGTGAGCAGAAACAGCGACTATTCGGATGCGGATTTCTTATAAGTGCCAGACTTAGGCAAGAAGTCTTATGTTTCCAAGACATTAGCGAACGCATTGTAACGATCCGCATCAAGGCCAAATTCGCCAACATTAGCCTTACATGCGCTCCCGCCACAACGGAGGAAAAAGATGATATAGCTAAGGACTGCTTCTATGAGCTCCTTAACAAAACCTATGAGCGACTACCGAAGTACGATGTTAAAATCGTGCTTGGAGATTTTAACGCAAAGGTAGGAAGAGAAGACATCTTTAGCAGTATTGTCGGAAACCATAGCCTACACGACAACACGTCTGGTAACGGACTTAGGCTAATTGACTTCGCTACGGAACGAAATGCCACTATAGTCAGCACATGGTTTCCTCACCTCGATATCCATAAGGGGACATGGCGGTCTCCAGATCAACGAACGGTCAATCAAATTAATGACATAGTGATAGACAAGCGCCACGCATCCAGTATTTTAGATGTCCGAACATTCCGAGGAGCTTACATCGACTCGGACCACTACCTTGTTGCAGCCAAGATTAGAATGTGGATATCCACCATGCCACAAAAAATTTGATGTCGAAAGACTGCAATCGCAAGAGACCGCCAAGACCTTCGCGCAACGCGTATCCTTTAACTTCTCGATTAACACTATATCACCAGCATCGAATGTCGAAGAACAATGGCAACGATGCCAACAAGCCATTAGATCAGCCGCATCTGATGTGCTAGGTTTCTCGCGCCCACCAGCAAAAAACCCTTGGTTTGATGAGGAATACCGACAGATGCTCGTAGCCAGGAACGATACCTACAAGGCTAAACTGCCGTTGAGCTCTATAGGCAAAAAAGAAGGGAAGAACACCGGCTTTTCAGAAAAAAAAGGGAAGAAAAGCGCATTGGCGACGACAGCGAAGACTACCGACCACTCAACCTAAGTTAAGTGAGGATAGCAATATCTAAACTTGACCTTAACAAGGCTGAAGCCAAGCTTAGCTTGACGGCCTTGCCACTGACCGGCGGAAATGATTTGCCAAATAACATTTACCCAACTCATAAGCAAAGTTTGGTCGCGTTAAAGTATGCCTGAAAAACGGAACCACATAATCATTGGTCCGATCCACCAGAAAGGAGACCATCTGAACTGCGCCAACTACAGAGGCATAAGGCTCCTCAACATCGCCAACAAGATCTTATCTGCTGGTAATATGTGAACGCCTAAATCCGTTTACTAACACGTTTACGTTCATACAAAAGAAATTTTCCGGGACACTTTTAATTTTCTCTACCAATTTTGTGTGGACAGTTAAACTTGTACATGAAGTTACCCGACAATTTAAAAAAAGTGGGCGTGAACAATTTGTCTTACTGTAAAAAACTTGAGTTGACTATTATAAACATTTAAAAAAAAAAACTTAGCCAACGTACTTCGAAAAACATGGAAATTCGCGATTAGTCCCGGAGACTTATAACGATTGGCCTTCGGATTTATTGATTGTCATCGCAAAAGCCAATCGAACGGAGAACTGAATCCTCTTGAATTGGAATAAAATATTTCTATTTATATAGATACATATATACATATATTATATAGATTAAATATTTCATATACAATGTGCTGGTTTCGTTTTGACACACTTTATTGCCTCGTCATCAAAATAAGTACCAGCTCCACAGGTATACTTAATTGACACCATTCCATTTGCAGTATTCTCACAATACACGTATCTGTAAATATAAAATGTATCTCAAAAAATATCTCGCTTATTTCAATCAAGTATAATAGCTTACGTGATGCATGTGGAGTCGTAGATATTTCTGTAATAACCAACTGCTTTGTCATTACATGAATCCTTCCAATTTTGTACTGGTGGCGCTTGCGTAATGGTTCCATTATTCTGGCATGTTGGTTGGTACTAAAAATTAAAAATTTGTTAATGCTAGTCTAGCTCTCTTTAGAGTGATTATATAAAATTCTTCATTCAAGTCAAAGTTACAAATAAAGTAAGACATTTCGAATATTTGCCACGTAGGAATCCTCAAAACTTGAGAAGCCCAAAAGCTACTTATTCTATGATTTAATCATGGAATGATCTATGTATCTATGTATAAAAAAATAGTGTAAGAAATGGTGCAATGCAATAACCCCCACGGAAATAAGACCCATAAGACTTATATTTAACAAGCCCCATGGCGCTCATTTCCCAAATAAAAGGAAATAGACCCAACATTGCTTATTTTCTTTTCGAAATGGAAATAAGCTCTGCCATGATAAAGCATTAACCCCCACGGGTGTTATTGCCATTTGAAATTGTAATTCTATTCAAGTTTGGTGTATGCAAAGTTTGAATGTGAGTGGTGGGGCATGCTGCCCCCCTGCAACCCCCTCCATGGTCTTACTGTTGGATTTTGGATGTGTGTGAGTTTGGATGCATGAAAAAGAAATAAAACCCACAAGCAAAAGGCATTAACAGCAGCGGGACTAATTTCGTTTTCAAAAGACAAAAATTCCTCAGAGGCTATTTCTTATTTGTTGGAAATTAGGCCTCATGGGGCTTATTTCCGTGGGGGTTATACTGCACCGTATAAAATTTATAGTAATACATCAATTGAGAACAGATGAGGAGAACGTTTTTACGAGGGTTTATATGAACGGAAATTTTAGGGAAAACCATACCCGGAAAAGTCAAAAATCGGAAAAATCAAAAATTGTTATTTTTTGTCGAATTTCGTGTGCAATTGCTCCGGAATGATTCTCAAATGGCAAACTAGAAAATTCTGGAAAAACTCGAAAATTAAAAAACTTTTTGTCGAAATTTTGATGATTTTGGACGATGTTAAGTGAAAAATTCGTTGTGAACCATAGAAAGTTTCGAATAATTTGTGAAATTCTTTGTAATAAAAGATGTTTTGCGTGGTTTTAGGTGGAGAAGTTAGAGAGATAAGTAATAGTTAGATTCTCGTTGCTCCCGGTGGGATACGCAAGACGTTCGCCATTTCGTTAATTCTGACAACAATTTGGTCAAGAACTAAAATTGCGTTTGCTAATGCATTCTCTGGCATTGCTGTCACATTGTTGGAACGCGGTTAAACTGAACTTTTCGCTTTGAAGCTGCCAGCGTGCACCATGATCACTTCGACGACAATGATGCGAGAATGCAAAATCATTATTTGGGATGAATGCACGAGGGCTCATAATGAACCGAACGATGAAGGATATACGAGAGCTATGATATTGCTCTCAGGAGATTTTCGTCAAACGTCATCCCGAAATCTACGACTGTCGATGAACTTAATGTAAGCCTGTAATCTTCGTCTTTATGGTGGCATGTCAAAAAGTTGAAATTTACCACAAACATGAGAGTCGCAGAACGACCCATCGGCTGCCGAATTCTCGAGACAACTGCTGGCGCTTCGTAAAGACCAAATTTCTGTTGATATTCCAACTGGATTGATATCGTTGCTGGGAAATTTTTGCGAATTCACATCGTTGCTAACGTGCTCCCCGGCATTGCACAAAATTATAAACATCTCGCTTGCTGAAATATTCCCCAGCAATGCACAAAATTATAAAAATGGCGATTGGATTATTGAACCTGCAATAACAGCAGCGAAGAAAAGGGACGTCGATAGCTTGAATTTCATTATTCAAAGTCAGATCGCTGGAGAACTGCATTCGTACAAATACGTTGACAGCGTGACCGTCTAGAACGAAGCGTCAAACTATCCAACGCAATTTTCTAGCTCTCTTGATGTGCCAAGAACTCCGCAGCTGAAGTTGGGATCGATCAAAATCAAGGTGCGTAATCTGTATCACTCGAAATTGTATGCGGCAGTCCGTCAATAAACTCAACAATGTGATTCAAGGAACAACCATCAAGAATAGAATCAAAGGAGAGGGAGTCCTTATCAAACGAATTCTGATTATTCCAATTCATCGCGTATTCCAATTCAAGCGGATATTCAGTGCCCCGTTCGATTGGCTTTTGCGATGAAAATCAATGAATTCCAAGGCCAATCGTTATAAGTCCCTGGGACTAATCTCAAATTTCCATGTTTTTCAAAGTAATTTGCATGTTCGGGTCTTGGCAAACCTTCTTCGTTGTTTGTTTTTTCCCGGAACTCAAATAGAAAAATATTGTTTTTCATTCTGGAGTTTATCTGAAGGCATAAATTTGGGGCGAGATGAAGTTCACCGCGCTCGCTAGTCCCCTATAAATCAGTTGGTCCTATGCCTGGTAACCTACAAAGCGTCAATAGTTCGGAAAGTAATTAGCACAACCTCAACATTTCTTCCAATTACCTTTTGCGATAAAAAAAAATACTGTGCTTTCAAATATACGCCGAATGCTAATGCCATCACCGAGAAGTAGTTCATTAATTTATCATTCGACCACGCATGTTTATAGGTAACTTTCATAAAGTACTGATCTTCAAAACCTTACGAATACATTGGCAACGTTGACCCAACATATAATATTCCAAAAAAAAAACACAAAAATTCAAGTCGAGAGGAATGAACCGAACCTGCAGTCTAAAAATCCAGCAATCACAAATGTCAAACCGCTAAGATCTAATAACTGGAACCAGATTGCTAAGCCTTAAAAAAGATAGAAGACTAAAGTCTCTGAGGCAGATTTCCCCAAATTGTATGATTCATTCTTTAGGCAAAGGTCCATGACGAATTGGACAGAAAGTCCACATCGATAGATACAACTTTGAGGTTAGAGACTTTGTATACCTCGGTATAGCTGTCGACTCTGACAACGATATATCTTCTTGCCAAACAATAACGCCCTCACTTGAACAAAGGAGATCCTTTATAAGATCCTCATCCTCCCAAGTTTTCCTCTGATACTCCGAAGCATTAGCCGTACGAAAAGCCGTTTTGGCCGAAAAATTCGTCGAAAAATCTTCAGACCCGTTTGTGTTGAAGGGGTAGGGATACAACCAATAACTTCAAGAGTGACATAAACCTTCCATTGGATGTTAAAGATGGTTACGACACGAATAGCTCATACTTCAGCTTACAAAGTCTTCGATTCCTAGAAAGATGCCAGTCGCAGTATAGAGAACGACTTCGCTGTAAGTGTTGCGCATGCGTATAAACCGATATCGACTAACTCAAAGCAGTTATTTAGGGACCTACCTAATTGGTAAGGCATGTTGGTTGAAGAATAAAATACAAATTTTTGGCGCAACATGCTCGTTGTAACCAGGGCCGATGTTTTCCACAAACATTCATTTCTGCGTGTGTACTTCTAACACGATGGCGGGACCTCCTGTTTTATGCCGACTCCGAACGGCGAATTTGAGAGAAGCTTTTCTTTACAACTGATACTACTCGGACGATTTGTCAGATCATCACCAGAGGAGGGCATGTGAAAAATTATTTAGGTGTTGCTATTGCTGCAAATCGAACCTAGACCTTCTGCGCGGCTGTTCATCACGCCACTGAGCCCTCGTCGTGTATAGAATAATTAATTCCACCTTGTAGCCCCACTTATGTAAGATATCAACTAGTTTCATAATTTTTCAAAACTTACCAAACAATCCACGTTACAAATACTGCCAACATCGGCTTCCGATTCAAGGCTACAAATTTTGCCAGTGTCACAAGTTCCAATGTATCCCAGTTCTCCATCAGCTGTACACATCGCAAATTGTGATACACCGACGCAAGTAAATGTGTCAGAAGGTGTACAATAACCACACTGAGCCTGCACATTGTCACATCCAACTTCGACACCATCGACGTTCGCCTGACAAACACCTTTCGTGTCCGTGCACACGGTAGTCCCAGGACATCTTTCTATTTTAGGCGATGGGGTAACACCTTTAAGAAAATAATTTTATTACTTTTTTTTAATGGGGAATCCTTTTGTAAAAGTCCTACCGTCATGGCAAATGTGGAATGCGGTTGCGTTTATACAAACAGCCGAACTAACCGTTGAGCAAGTGTTACAGTCGCTATGAACGGTCCGGAAGAGTGCCAAGAGAGCACATACAAACCTTAAAAGAATCTTTAGGTGGAAGAGATATTTCAAGTGCGATAGTCTATTCGCTTATTTCTAGAACCTACCTTGGAGGACATTTTTTGTTTTTGTTGGATACCAGGATGATTTATGGATGCCTTACGAACGTGTGAATTGATTGGACTGATGAGTGCGGTCTGAAAAGCTTTCTTTTATAATGCCAATCGTTTGGGGAGAATTTTATTTGATAACGAGATAAGAATGTTTTTGGGAACCATTGTTGGCCTAAATCATGTTTGCATATACGTCAAGATGCAACAAAGCGAATGGTTATTCATTTGTAACCAGTTGAAGGCTGAGGAAGGTAAACAATTTGGTATGGCTGACAGATTAGAATCTTAATGGCTGACCTCATATGAACGAGATTGTTCAACCTAGTGACGAGTACAAAGTCATTAATGTTGGTGCATATCGCGTTGTAAGTCTGTCTGATTAGGGTTACATGGGCGCTTTTGCGCCTGGACCAGAGATGACTAAACTTACAGTAGGGTAAGGTTGGGTTAAGTTAGTGTGCGTTAGACATTTCTTATTACAATCAAATAAATACGTTCCACTCCATAATTTGTATCGCATGATCACGTCTGAAATAGGCCCAAAAGGCTATGAACAAACACGCAAAAAAGTATTTCCGTCAAGGCACAGAAACACAATGCACTTTCAAAATTTGGAGTGTCCCAAAATGTACGCAAGGTTTGAGACTCTTAATATTTTTATTCAAACAAAAAATGCAGAGGATAGCGAGATAAATATTTGCATATTGCAGAATCTTCTACACGCGACAGTAGCCAAATCAGAAAAAAATAAATTTGTGGTGCAACAGGGTCCTTAAAATCCAGGGCAGAGTTTTCTCACAACCATTCATGTGTGCGTGTGTACTTCTTGCACGATGGCTGGACCTCCTGTTTTATGCCAACTTATGACAATTGAAACTTACGGGTGGTTAAATTTTAAGGGCCGATATTGATTGTAAACCACACCCAAACTTTAGGTTTTTTTTTTAATTTCATTTAGCATTTCTCAATTTCAGACTAACTCAATTTGAACAATGGAAAGTTTCACAATCGAGAAATGCGGTAAAGTTATTCAGCCTCATAATGAAAATGGGCGTTCAAATCAAAATGCATGTTGTGCACTTCGTGATTTTTTCGGTCAATTTAATCTTCCAAATGTGCGTACAATCGGAAAAATCGTGCAAAAATTTGAGCAAACCGGTTCTGTAGGATATGTGAAAATAACAGTGCATGCTCATACAGCTCGTACTGCATAAAATATTGCTGCTGTTCGCAATAGTGCAGCTGAAGAGCCGTCCACCTCAACTCGTTGTCGTGCCCAAAAATTGCACCTCTCACGCTCGTCGTTGACGAACATTATGCATAAAGACTTACATTTACACGCTTACAAGGTGCAATTGACTCAAGAACTAAAGCCTCTTGTCTTGACCATTTCAAGCGTCGTCAATGGTCAGAATGGTGGCAAGAAATGGCAACAGTGGATCATCAATTTTCGAAGAAAATCATCTTCAGTGATGAGGCAAATTTTCACCTCAGTGGATTCGTTAATAAGCAGAATTGCCGCATTTGGGCGAATGATAATCCAAGAGTGGTGCCAATGCACCCACAAAGAGTGACTGTTTGGTGCGGTTTATTGACTGGCGGCATCATCGGGCCGTATTTTTTCCAAAATGAGGCCGGTCAGGCAGTTACTATGAATGGTGTTCGCTATCGTGAGATGATAACGAACTTTGCATGGCCCAAATTGGAAGATATGGATGTGGACGATATGTGGTTTCAACAGGACGGTGCCACTTGCCACACAGCTAACGAAACAATAATTCTGTGGCGCGACGATTTTAATGGCCGTGTTATCTCACGTGGTGGCTGTGTCAATTGGCCGCCAAGATCATATAAATTGACACCGTTAGACTCCTTTCTTTAGGGTTATTTGAAAGAAAATGAATACATAGATAAAGCTAGCATTAATTCAAGAGCTAAAGGATGAGATAATTCGTCACATTTTTGGCAAAGAACCGCAATTGTGCCTCAGCGTCATCGAAAATTTGAAACATCGGATGGAGGTGTGCCGCCGAGGTTGCGGCGGTCATTTGGCCAATATTTTGTTCCATAGATACTTGAACCATACCAATATTATCATAATAAAAAGAAATGATAGCGATTTCCTTAATAATTTGTGTTTTATTCAAAATCAACATCGGCCCTTAAAATTTAACCACCCTTTACTTTGAGGTATATCTAGCATAATTATTTCTCAAAACTAATATACCCCTATGGGATAGGGTATAACAATGAGACCCTACAGATGTTGTCTTGTAGCAACCGGGCTACTTTTCTAATGTTATTTCCGGTAAAAATATTTCTTAAACTATTGGCAACAGATGACATTTTTATAAACTATCCGATAGGGCTACATTTGTTTTGATACATACTATATATACATAGCTTGTAACATAGTGAACGCATTTAGCTAGTTATAGATTAAAGTATATGGATCGACTCAGAATCGCTAGCTGAGTCGATTAAGCCATGTCTGACCGTCCATCCGCCCGTCCGTCCGCCCGTCCGTCCGCCCGTCCGTCCGTCACCAGTTTTTGGGTCTTAACTTTTGAATTAGAATGATGAAATTTGGTACACGTGTTTGTTGTTGCTCCCAGTAAAATATGTGTAAAAAATTTTGAAATCCGCCCACTACCGCGTCCCCTTTTTAGAAAAACGTAGTCTTAGGCCAAACCGTTAGAGATTTTAAAAAAGCGTCTTAACACCATATTTAGACAATTTGAATGTCTATATTTTGTTCATACAAGGTGTCTTGCCACTCTCACTTTTGGGGGCGTTTTTAGTAAAAAAAACAATTTTCGGCAAAACTGTAAACATTTCGAAAAAAAACGTTGATGCAAAATCATTGATTATGGTTATGTAAACATTTCTTCCTTATATCATTTTAACCCTAACCGACTTTTTTTTGGAGGCGTTTTCATACAGAAACCATTTGTACAGCCTACCTTATAGCATAACCAGGCGAAAAGCGTTGTTTTTTTGTCGAACCATAAAAGATTTTGATAAACTGTCTGAACAATATGTCGTGACAATGACATTTTCTACATTTCATCGCCATAAAGCCGCCATTTTCGGGATATTTACTTTAAGGATGTCATGGGATATGATCCCATGTTTTCATACGTTTTTTTTTTTTCAAATCCAGTCGGTTCTGCATGTTTATTATCCCATATACCCGCACAGGATTAAGGCTATGGTTCATCCCATCTGCAGCGTAAGTAAGGTTATCTGTATCAGAAGGTAAAGCAGCTTATGTACCAATATTTTCCAATACCTTTTTTTAGGAAGTATTGGCAACATTGTTGCAGTAAAACATCGTATGTCTGCATTAA
The DNA here is from genome assembly GCA_949824845.1 of Rhingia rostrata. NCBI lineage: Eukaryota > Metazoa > Arthropoda > Insecta > Diptera > Syrphidae > Rhingia > Rhingia rostrata. The sequence continues at coordinate 20,873,127 of OX463757.1, forward strand.
TTCCCTAACTGGCAGTACAGTTAAAAAGCTTATGAACACCTAGGATGATTTATCTCGAAAAAAAAGTGAAGGGATTGAAATTTTCTAAATCATTTGTTGTACTTACTAACTTAGATGGCGCTGCAGTCCGAAATGAACCTGCTCCTCAATCAACATGCTTCTCCAATTATCCCGGTCCTTAGCTAACTGCCCCAGTTGCGCAATCCATCTTAAACGTCCAATGCGGAGTTTTTTTTGACCAAGGGCATGTCGTTGTGCAGCTCGTATAGTTCTTGGTTGAATCTTCGTCTACATAGCCCGTCAATGAAAACGGGACCGAAGATTTTTCGATGAATTTTCCTGTCGAACCGACCAAGCATTTCTTCATCCACTTCTGAGACGGTCCATGTTTCAGCGCCGTAGACCAGGACTGGGATAATCAGGGCCTTATATAGGATTTCCTTAGTAGTTCGAGTGAGGACTTTACTACCGAATTGCCTTCTTAGCCCGAAGAAACAGCGGTTGGCAAGAGTAGTTCTTCGTTTAATTTCTGACGAGATGTTGTTGTCAGAATTAAAAGCGGAGCCGAGATAGACAAAGTCCCTTACTACCTCAATGTTATACATATCTGTCAATGGTGACGTGCTGTCCAATTCATCGATATTTTGTATCCTTTCTTGTAAACAGAAAATACTTCGTCTTTCCCTCATTTACTGCTAAACCCATTTTTGCCGCTTTCTTCTCTATACTAGCAAACGTGGCTATGACATCACGTAGGGTCCTACCAATGATGTCAAAATGATGCTGAGGTTCCATTCTTCAGGCATACTTTCTTCCGACCAGATTTGCCTTATGAGTTGGTGGATTACCAAGTCATCTCTGACGGCTCTATGAATCTTGGCGGCAGCCTTATTACGCTTGAGTTTAGATATTGCTATCCTCACTTCACTCAGTTCGGGTGGTTGGCAGTTTTCGCTGTCGTAGCCAATATTGAATGGTGCGTTCTGCCTGACAGCGGAATGTTGTTCGTTATCGCCGTTTAACAGTCTGCAGAAGTGGTTCTTCCATATCCTCAGCGTCGACTGTGTCTCAACTGCGATATTTCCTCTTTCATCTCGACAGGTTTCTGTTCGAAGCATGTAACCTTGGCCTTGATGTTTTTCACTTTGGTAAAACTGGCGAACATCGTTCCTAGAGTGGCACCTCTCTATATCCTCGATTGCGCGCTTTTCTTGCTCTTTCTTCTTCTTTCTGAAAAGCCGGTCGTCTTCCCTTCTTATTTGTCTATAGAGCTCAATGACAGCTCTCGTCTTCACCTGCAGCTTAGCCTTGTATTCCCCGTTCTTGGCAGCGAGCATCTATTGGCATTCCTCATCAAACCAGGGGTTTCTTGCTGGTGTGCGCCAGAAACCTAGCACATAACTTGCGGCTGATCTAATGGCTTGTTGGCATCGTTGCCATTGTCCTTCGACATTCGATGCTGGTGATATGGTGTTAATCGAGAGGTTAGGGGATACACGTTGCGCGAAGTTCTTGACGGTCTCTTGCGTTTGCAGTCATTCGACATTAAATTTTCATTCACAGTATTTCCGGATTGTTGTGCCGTGATGTATATCCGCATTATTACCTTGGCTCCAACAAGGTAGTAGTGGTCCGAGTCGATGTTAACTCCTCGGAATGTTCGGACATCCAAAATACTAGATGAAATCCTCTTGTCTATCGCAATGTGATCAATTTGGTTGACGTTCGTTGATCTGGAGACCGCCGTGTCCCCTTATGGATTTCGAGGTGAGGAATCCGTGTGCTACAGTGGAATTTCGTTCCGTAGCGAAGTCAATTAGCCTAAGTCCGTTACCAGACGTGTTATCGTGTCGGCTATGGTTTCCGACAATACTGCTAAAGATGTCTTCTCTTCCTACCTTTGCGTTAAAATCTCCCAGCACTATTTTAACATCGTACTTTGGTAGTCGCTCATAGGTTTTGTCAAAGAGCTCATAGAAGCAATCCATAGCTAGATCATCTTTTTCCTCCGTGTATGCGTGAGCGCATATGAGCCTTATGTTGACGAATTTGGCCTTGATGCGGATCGTTACAATGCGTTCGCTAATGTCTTGGAAACATAAGACTTCTTGCCTAAGTCTGGTCCTTATAACAAATCTGCATCCGAATAGTCGCTGTTTCTGCTCTCTATAACACGGTCCGTAGTAGATGTAACAGTTTTTCATCCTATTTTTTTATCTTATCTTATCTTATGTGACTTAAGTTTTATATTTGATTTGATAAATCGACATAAGTCAAAACAGGCTAAATTTGCTTACCCAATCCTGTAATATATTACAAATAATTATTTTCTTAAATGTATTTCAAAATAAACTTGCTACAGTTTTCGGAAAGCATTTTCTGCTTTTGATCTTTTCAGATCTTTTGATGATCTTTCAGAGCATCATTTAAGGTAAAGTGATGCTAAAAAGTGTACAAAATCGACATAAAATGCATTCAATTCAATCAAGATATCAAAATTTTTAACTTTTTTTTAAATATTTAACATTAGGTACCTAAAGCTCAACAACTCATTTCTATTCCTTAGTATACGATATTAGGAAAGTATTTTATAAATTTCAATCTAACGCTTATGTACAAGTATCAGGTTTGACAGTTGTGCATTTATGTGTAGTACCATCAAAGTAACCAGTAGTGCAGGTGTATGTCAGCACCGTCATAACTGCATTGACTTCCTCACAATAAACGTATCTGTAGGTGAAATTGGACATGAAACCTGCGGATTTTAAATTCGATTAAGGTATATAAATGAACTCACGTTTTACATGTGGGATCAGCTACATTTGTATAAAAGCCTGCTGCGGTTATTCCATTACAACTCTCCTTCACATCTTTCACAGGTGGTGGAAGAGGCTCTGTATTGCTACAGGTTGGTGAATACTAAAATAAGGAAAGTGGAAAAAGTCTAAAGTGACGGAACTAAACATAATATTTAAAATTAAATTAAAATTAGCTTCATAAAATGTCAAAATGAGAGTCCAAAAAAAAAATTGTAAGCTCTAATATTTTAGAAAGTTTGTTAACTGTAAGCACATTAGTGGACTTAGCAAAATCTGAAGAGTTTTAGAGTTGACGTTAGCAATATTCGTGGGTTAAGGTCGGATCTCTTTTCGGCTTACATCCACATTTCGAAATATAAGCCAGCTGTTTTGGCGCTTTGTAAAACACAGGTGGACGAAAACTCTGATGTTTCATAACTTATTCTACCGGGATATAACTTAGTGCCAATTATTCTTTTCTCTCGCCATTTACGTACGGAGTGATGTAGCCTGCCATTTTGAACAGAAATACGGCCAATGTTCCAATCCGAATTTAGTTTATATGACTGAAATTCCATGTCCATAGGCAATTTATCCATACTACTGTTTTCTTTCTCGAAGCCCAGACCTGGATAGGAAATCTACTTTTAACGAGTTTGATGCGCTATCTGACTCCATCTCAAGTATTGTATCCCTATATCCTTACACTGAAGTCGTCATTACGGGCGATTTCAGTGTAAACAATTCTTAGTGGCTTCGAAAAAGACAGTCAACGCCCGAAGGAAGGTATGTCGAGATCTTTGCTGATGTAAACCGTGTAACTCTGCTTGTAAATGAGCCAACGTGCGTTCCGAATATTGACAGTCAAGCCGCCAATACCCTGGACTTGTTTTCAACATCTCACCCCGATAAATACACTACAAATGTAGGCATGCCAGACCACTGTATCGTATCAGCTAATTTCTCGTACTCCAACCACTTACTTACTCACTAACTTCTCACCGTGTATGGAGTATCAAACAGGTGGTATGACTCAAGCTGTAAAGAGGCTGTTAACGTGAAAGAGTTATGTTTTCGGTCATATAAGTCCAACCATACTGAGAAAAACCGCTTAAAATTCAAACGAGCCAGAATTGACTGCAATGCCCACATCGAGCGTGTCAATTCTTCAATAAATTCTTCCACTAACAAAAGTTGAGTTGGAAAATTCTACAAAGGTTGTAAAAAGTTTTTAGTCAAAAGTTTTGGTCGTTTGTAAATAAACATTAAGAATTCGACCTCATCTGTTATCCCAAGGCTCATTTACAATGACATTCCAGCTGTCAGCTCTCTAGACAAAGCCAATCTGCTCATTTTGGAGCCAATTCTACTCTGAGAGATGTTGCCCAGTCTCCCCCCTATACTAGAGAACGTAGAACATTCTATGGTACCAATCCACTTTCGTACTCGTACAGTTGCAAGAGTATTGATCGATCTTGACATACACAAACCGACTGGTCCAGATGGTATCTCCCCCATAATTCTGAAGAGGTGTTTTTCAACGCTAGCAAAACCACTGCGTACCTTGTTCCATCTATTCTATTCATCAGGACTTCTTTCGAGTCGATGGAAAACTGCAAGTGTCCATCCCGTCCCCAAAAAAAGGCGAATCTACTTCTCTTTCCGACTACCGACCAATTGCACCTACATCCCTTCTTTCTAAGGTCATGGAAACGCTTGTGAAATATCTTGAATCACGAAAACTCTTCAATGACCGTCAATAGGGTTTTCGTAGCAACAGGTCCACTGTTTATTTGATGTCATATCTCACCAAAAATTGGAACTTATCAATCCACCTTGTTCGCGAAAACAAGATCGTAGCACTTGATATTTCAAAGGCATTTGACAGGGTATGGCATCATCAAGCCCTTTTGTCAAAAATACGTGCTTTTGGTATCGACGATACTCTTCTTTAATGGATTAGGAACTACCTCTCCATTTTCATGTCTGCAACTCACCAAATAAATGCTGGTGTTCCCCAAGGCTCCGTTTCGTCTTCGATACTCTTTTTCATTTTGATTAATGACCTCTTGTATGCAACTTCTAAACCAATCCAATCGCTGATGACAGTAACCTCAGATTTTCATATTCGTTCTTGAATTCATGCCCTTCACCTTTAAGTTCATTAAATTCCGACCTCGATAGCATAATTTAATGGGATGAATCTAATCGGTGGAATTTAATGGTTCCAAACGCAATGCTACCTTCTGTCTTCCAAGCGAAACCAAAATTTGCAGGCATTATCCATTAATGGCACTTGCATCGTTACTTATTAGATAATAGGCCGAAAGGCATTAGAATTAAGTTGTTATCATTTAATTTAGGGCGCCCGCATAGGGCCAGTAAGTTATTTAAGTAGTTGATAAGTAAGCTAGTTTTTCATGAATTTTTGTCTAGCATGTAAGTTAGTTTTAAGATAAAGTAAAATAAAAATGAATATCAAAAAAAAAAAAAAAAAAAAAAAAAACTTGCATCGTCGAAACAGAAAAACTTTCCATGCTCGGTATCTGTGTTAGTAACGACTTTCGTTGAAACGACCTAATATTTGAAATCGCTAAAATGCTGCGAAACATCTAGGTTTCCTTAGCCGATGCAAGAAATATTTCACCCCTTATGGTCTGGCTTCAATATATATGGGGTACATACGCCCCAAACTCGAGTTCAACGCCCACATATGGTCAGGTGCAGCCAAAACATCATTGCACCTCCTAGATAGGATACAAAAGCGTGCGATAAAATTGATTAGAGATCCAACCATAGCGAACTCCATAGTCTCGCTCGAACATCGTAGGAATGCATTCTGCCTTATACTATTTTACCGCTACTACAACAACAAATGCTCTACAATACAACAATTCAACCGTATCACTCGCCGTGTAATGAACGCTTATCAGTTCACCCTCAAGCCTATCCTCCGACGTACTATGAAATTTTGAGATGCATTCCTCAACGGAACACTACCAATGTGGAATGCCCTACCAAACTCAGTTTTGTTTTGATACTTTGCAGGATCAAGGAACTTGTGACTATTTTTTATGGACTAATTCTTCAATGATTTTGGCGCAACGTGATTTGTTGCGCAGATTTCCCGCTCGTCGTAATCAACTTATTAAATACTTAGTCGCTTAGATATTTGAACAAAATGTGTCAGAGAGGTGCCGGTAGCACACATATCTAACGTTTGTCCAAGTATTTCATTGCCACAGCTGAATACGCTCTGTTGGCGGAGAAGAAGGGAAGAAGACCGGCTTTTCAGAAGGAAGAAAAAAGAGCAAGAAAATGCGCAATCGAGGATATAGAGAGGTGCCACTCCAGGAACAATGTTCGCAAGTTTTACCAAAGTGTTAAACGTCAAAGCCAAATATACAAGGCTCGAACAGAGTCCTGTCGAGATGAACAAGGAAATATCGTAGTTGAGACACAGTCGATGCTGTTGAGCGGCGATGACAGCCAACATCCCGCTGCCAGGCAGATCCATTCAATATTGGCAACGACAGTGAAAACTGCCAACCACCCCATCTGAGTGAAGTGAGGATAGCAATATCTAAACTAAATCTTAATAAGGCTGCCGGAAATGAAGGCCTTCCCGTCGAGCTTTGTAAAGCCGGCGGAAATGACTTTTTAAGTAACATCCACCAACTCATAAGTCAAATCTTGTCGGAAGAAAGTATACCTGAAGTATGGAACCTCAGTTTCGTGTGCCCGATCCACAAAAAATGAGACCCTCTAAGCTGCGCCAACTACAGAGACATAAATCTCCCAAACATCGCCTACAAGATCCTATCTGTCGTAATATGTGAACGCCTGAAACCGTTTACCAACAGCCTGATCGGCCCTTATCAGTGTGGTCTTAAGACAGATCTTGGAAAAAAAAAACCCAAGAAGTCCAAATCGATACCGACCACCTATTCATCGATTTCAAAGCCGCATACGATAGCATTTATAGAGACGAACTATGCAGAGCCATGTCTAGTTTTGGTATACCGCCCAATCTCGTCCGTTTGTGTAAAATGACGATGGAGAATTATCGCTGCTCCATCAGGGTCGGAAACGACCTTACCGACACATTCGATACCAAAAAAGGATGCGCTATCATGTGTCTTCTTCAATTTGATTCTTGAGAGGATTGTGCAAAACTCCCGAGCCATCACCAGAGGCACAATTTTCCAAAAATCGGAACAACTTCTAACATACGCCGACGACCGACATTGACATCATTGGTAGAACCCAACGTGATGTCATAGCCACGTTTGCTAGTATAGAGAAGGAAGCGGCAAAAATGGGTTTAGCTGTAAATGACGGAAAGACGAAGTATATGCTGTCACCACGAAAGGACACACAACATCGACGAATTGGACAGAACTTCCACATTGACAGATATAACTTTGAAGTAGTACTGGACTTTGTCTACCTCGGCTCCACTATTAACTCTGACAGCAAAAAACTCGTCAGAAATTAAACCAAGAATTACTCGGACTAACTATACGAGCTGTACAGCGGCAGACCCATGGTTAAAAAAAAATAACTCCGCATTGGACGTTTTTTGATGGCAATAGGACATGTAGTGCGAATGGACACCAAAACTCCGGCTCACATAGTTTTCGATTGTCAGCCAGACGACGGACGCAGTAGAGGAATACCTCGTGTTAAGTGGCGCGCACAAGTAGAAACCGATCTCAACCAACTTGGAGTGCGCTAACTGAAGTCAGTTATCTAAGGACCGAGCTATGAGGCTTGTTGGTTGAGGCCCAGGTTTATTCCGGACTGTAGCGAAACTTAAGAAAGGTGTGAAGGTTTAGATATTTGAATAACAGGTGCCAGAGAGGTGCCGGTAGCACGTCATACCTAACGATTGGCGGAGAATTTCATGTTCACAGTTGAATACGTTGTGGAGGCTCTATCGACAGTGACTACTAAATGTACCAAACATTTTTTGAAATTTTTAAATTTTCGTCTCTAAAAGACTTTAAGACAGCTAAGCTAATTGCCTTTACAAGTTTTCAAAACGATAGGTTTGAATGCTCCAGAGTTATTATGTTTTTGCAATGATTAAAAACCATGTATTTGTACCGCACATATGTAAAGACAGTCGTTACATTTAAGGATTCTATGATTAGCAGTTTTGTTATCATGAATATCGCACTAGAGAATGTTAAAAAAAAAAACTGAAAGTTGATAAGAGCCGATAAGCCTATCTTAACTCAACTCTTCGGATTCTGCATAAAACGGAAGGTCCCGTCATCGTGCAAGAAGTAGACATGTTGTGAGAAAAATCTAGCTATTAGGTACGAACGAGCCTATTTCCTCAAAAACGTTAATTTTTAGCTGATGAGTTTGAAATAAATGCTACTTGGCAACACTGACTCTAGACCATCATAATGACGTTTTCCATTCGATAAGTCATCGGAAAAGTTGTGCGCGGTTATGGAAAAAAAACATAAGATGGTGTCTTACATTGATAAACAAAATCACTATCGGAAGCACCTGTGAACTGTCAAAATGTTCAAAGATGTTCTCTCAGTGGAAGATTTCTTTTCAGGATTTAATTTTAGAAGAGCAAAAACGCTTCCGATTATTAGCAAAACATTTTCCATTAACATAATTTTTAACCAATGAAAAATGTCATACGTATTGTCAAAACTAGCAGAAGTGATCTTGCTCTTCAGAAGTTGAGGCAAAACGGTTTCGATCACTTTCGAAGTTTTTCGATAACATAATTATTTATTCCATCGAAAACCGCAATTCGCCACCTAGATGTAATATTCGATAACAGACTAAATTTGAATCCGCACTTAGACTTTGTTGGAAAGAAAGCGAGGATCATCCAATCATCGCTTGCAAGAATTTTGCCGAACATCATTGGAACCTAGATCACTTTTTTCTAGAAAATAGCTCTGCAAACATTCATGCTGACGAAATTAAGAGAATCTACATGGGGAAACGTTTTAGCAAGAGAGCTGCAAGTCCAACACCAAAGTGTAAAACGTCAAAGCCAGGGTTAGTGTCTTATTCTGGCTTATTTGTCTCATATACTCACCACACAACTTGGAGCACAAATCTGTTCATCCAAGCTAAAGGACTCCACACTGCACACTTTATCACCTTCACATGATCCCACAGCACCGATTTGTCCGTCTGTTGTACAAAATCCATATTGCGTTTGGGTTACACACGTAAATATGCCAGTGCAGTCATTACACACATTTGCCACAGGAAAACATCCCTTGATTGCAGTTGGATCAGTTGAGCAAACTCCTTGTTGATCAGTACAGTAACTGCCTGCGTCGCATGTTATTATTTGATCAGAAAGGACCTGACCTAAAAGGAAAAGTTTTAATCTTCAAGACTTCATTTTAACTTGCTCCTCATTTAGTCGGTATTGTCGGTCTTTCAAACAGTGCAAGGGGCATACTACGTTCTGAGGTCAATATCTAAAGGTGTTGGCATTATGAATGTTACCTAACCTACTGTATAATATTTTAAATAAAATAAAATATTTAATTTAAATAAAAAAATAAAATTGCTTCCCCGTATTTTCGAAAAAAAAGACTCGAATAGCATATTTTTGTACTTAGGCCGGATTCGAAAATCATCAATTCCACAAGAACTGCTGTCTTGTTACTAATATGAGTCAAGATAAACCAGAAAGGTATCTTCAATGTAGTAGGGCTTTACATGATCACGGTTTCTCCGCTTAGCTCGTCGGAAGGGGTTTGTTCTTGCCCACTCGCTCTACATCCTTGGTCTATGAACATTTATCTCGCGCGATGTTTGTTCATCATCCCTCTACTTCATTGGTTTACTTGGTCTAACAGGGTGTCCGCCGGGAGGGTATACTACACCCGTTAGTCGATAGAGTAGAGATACTTTTTTCAATAGCCTTTTTTGACAGATCACGTGTGAGTCGTGTCATGCTGTCATGTTATTTTTGTTTAGTATTGCTTGGCATTTCATAATAAAAAGACTTACGCGTGAACAACGTTTACAAATTGTTCAACTTTTTTATGAAAATTCACGTTCTGTGAGGAATGTGTATCGTGCACTTCGCTCAACTTATGGTCAACATAATCGGCCTACTGAGCGTACTATTCGCAACACCATCACCCGTTTTGAGACCCAGCATTCATTATTGGATATCACACCGTTAGACTTTTTCCTGTGGGGATATGTAAAGTCAAAAGCTTATGCCGACAAACCCGCTTCGATTCACGAGTGTCATTCGCCAGTTACCAGTCGAAATGCTCGAACGAGTGATCGAAAATTGGACTCAACGGATGGACGTAGCAACGGCCAAAGAATGTTCTTTCAAATGATAATAAACATCTCCATTAAATTTGAATTTTCTGTGTTTAAAAAAGTAGGGAACCTCGAAATGGATCACCCTTTACTTTGCTTGTTTATAATTTTTGATCAATTGAAAGAGAATGGAAATTATATTGACGAATGTTTTATTTAATGTCGGCAATTATGTATGGAATACAATATCAGGTAAATGTCCGCCTCTGTTGGTCTCGCAAATGCGAACCCTTTTGAGCAAATTTTTCATTACATTTTCACACATTTCACGCGGTATTTCATTGGTGTCATCACGAATATTTTGTTTGAGTTGCTTAAGCGTTTCTGGTTTGTTTGCATAAACCTTGCTTTTCAGATATCCCCACAAAGAGAAGTCCGAAGCAGTCAATTCAGGCGACCGTGGAGGCCAATCAACATAACCATTCCTTGAAATAACTTGTTGTGGAAAGAGGTCTCGCAGTAATTCAATTGTAATCCTGGCTGTATGCGATGTGACACCGTCTTGTTGATAACACATGTTAATAAAGCCCAAAGCATACAGTTGTAGCGTTAAAAAGTTTTCAATCATTTGACGATATCGCTCCCCATTCAAAGTTACCGTTACGCCATTTTTCCGGACACCCTGTATTTATCTCGCTCAATATTTGTTGATCAAAAGAAAATAAAAGAAGAAAGTTACTCCATCTAGTCTTCGCACGGGCGAAGAAGATAAGAACGATAATGTAAGGTATGCTTTACGGGAACACCAAGCCTTGACGGCTCTTATTTCACGGTAAGCCTATCTACAACATCGGACCAATAGAAAAGTGTTGGTTAACATATTAATCCAGGAGACATTACATTGGCAAGAGTTAGAAAATCATGTGTAAGGGACGAACTTCATCAATTCTTAGGACCAAGGTTCATCTAACACCTCTTGTATTCCAAATCCTTCACTCCATAGACCTTAGAATACCATACGCGAAGTTGGATGAACAACCACAACAATCACAATACTCCCACAAGGGGACCAACATCTTAATCAGGTTATGCCATGCAATCCGAAGACTACAAGCCTTAGCGGCTCCTTATTCCCGTGGTACCAGACTATAACTTATGGCGGGTGTTTTTTTTTAAGAGGTTGATTTTTCGAATAGATATAAAATTGATATTTTGTGGTCAAATCGGGCAATTCTAATGTCATCTATGTTCAATTTGGTATGCCAGTTCATCATGAGCAGGTTGACAATGGAACAACCCTTGCAAATGGTGCAAATTTATTTCGAAAATAATGGTTCAGTTCGCGAAGCTTACCGCAAGCTCCGTCCATTTTATAGTCGACATAATCGTCGAAAATATCAGGCTATGTGGCGCGATGGTTGGTGCGATGAACTGCAGCGCAGAATGTCTGGGTTCGATACCCAGCCGTAGCAACACCTAAATGATTTATCACTGGACCTCCTCTAGTGATGTTCTTACAAATCATCCGAGTAGAATCAATTGTCAAGGAAAGCTTCTCTCAAATTCGCCGTTCGGAGTCGGCATAAAACCGGAGGTACCGCCATCGTGCTAGAAGTACATACGTACACATGAAAGGTTGTGAGAAAGCTTGGCTCTGGGTGTTAACGAGCCTGTTGCTGGTTTTTTTTGTATTGATAATCGTCCATCAGAGCAATAACTTCGGTTAACCATGGATCGTTTTCGCACTTCATATAGTAAATGATAATACGCATCCGCAGAGACGTCGCACAGTGCGCACCGAAGAAACAATTGCCGCTGTAGAGCAAAGTGTTGAAGAGGACCGAATGAATCGATGCGCCACCGTGCTCAGCAATTGGAGCTTTGTCCATCAACTTTATGGAAGATTTTGCGCAAAGATCTTGGCTTACGACCTCACAAGATCCAGCTTGTGCAAGAATTAAGGCCGCGAGACCATGCAATGCGTCGTGATTTTGGTATGTGGGCCGAAAATGGGATTGATCTCGATGATGATTTTCATCGCAAAATTTAGTTCAGTGATGAGGCTCATTTTTGGTTGAATGGCTACGTCAACAAGAAAAATTTGCCACATTTGGAGTGAAGAGAATCCACATGAGACCCTTGAGACACCATTACATCCGCAAAAAACTGACTGTTTGGTGTGCTCTATGGGCTGGTGCAGTCATTTGGCCATACTTCTTCCGAAATGATGCTGGACAGTCAGTTACCATTAATGGAGACCGGTATAGAGCCTTGGTAACCGACCATTTGGTTCCCGAATTGGATGGCGTGAATTTGGAAGAGATATGGTTCCAACAAGACGGCCACACAGCCACACAGCGCACGTCACAATCGATTTATTGAAGGAAACATTCGATGAGCGCATAATTTCGCGGAATGGACGTGTCAATTGGCAACCAAGATCGTGTGATTTGACACCATTGGATTATTGTCGCTCAACTACGCTAACAAACCAGAAACGTAAGGGTACTTGAAAGCCAACATTCGTTGCGTTGTTGCCGACATACGGCCCCAAATGCTCCAAAAAGTGGTTGAAAATTGGACCTCTCGAATTGGCTTTATTCATACCAGTCACGGCTGCCACATGCCCAAAATCATTATAAACATTAATGGCACAACATTTTCCTTCCAATAAAGCTAAATTCACGGACATTTCAATGATTTTCTTCTGTTTTATTTCATTTCGAAGTTTTGTACCTCTAAAATAAACAATCTATACATGTACAGTTTGCATATCGAAATGCACATTATAAAATAGTCTTGAAGGATCTCAGCTACAACAACAAAAGTAGTTTTCAATATAAACAACGCAGTTTGATGAAAATCGCTATCAAGACTTGGCAGGAGTACCCCAAGGAAGCGTCCTTGGACCACTCTTGTAATTCCTAATTACACGTGATATCTCGCAAACAAACGATACAATTTTTTTCACGTTTGCTGACGATACAGCTATACTAGCAGTTGGCACAACAATAGAGAAAACAAATATGAAACTATAAAACGCTCTTAACGAGGTTAATGAATGGACAAAATCCTGGCGGATTGCCAGGATTCTATTTTTTTGTATAAACGGACAAACAATTTACCTGTATTTCTCAATCCGTTTCGAGTCCTGTCGCAAATGAAGCGAAATATCTCGGAATGACACTCGATGCAAAATTAAAATGGAAGTCGCATGTAAAAACTGCGAAGAACTTAAAAATTAATAAAGAGAACTGCACCTACTGGTTACTCGGAAAATATTCAAGGATTACCTTGATAACAAGCTGCTATTATACAAGCATGTGCCAAAGCCAGTCTGGACATATGGTATACAACCATGGGGTTGTACCAGTGAAACGAATCTAAATATTGTACAAAGTTTTGAAAACAAAATGTTAAGATCGTTCGTCAATGCGCCCTGGCATATAAGGAATGAAGATCTACGCAGAGATCTGGGTATTCCCGCGGTCAAGGATGAAATGAAAAATTTTGCACGCAAACATAAAAACGTTAACACAACGGTCCTCCAAATTCATTTCGGCGTCTTCAAAGAACTAAGCCCTTAGATTTGTCCCGATAATAACAAACCGCGCTATAAATTGCTGAAAAAAATTGCAAGATAAGTCGCATACTTAGTCGGGAAGGCGAAAGGATATGCTAAGGTTAGGCATCTCGGAGAAAACACCTACACCCACTCCATAGAGCTGGACTAGAGCATAGAAGAAGAGTAATACTTTCCTCCTCTTCTTTGTCTACAGAAGTCATTGCTGAAGATTCTGTTTTAGACCCATTCAAGGAGCTGGGAATGGTTGTTCTGAAGTTAAGCTCAAAACTGAGTTGGGTAGTGGTGTGGGCGGTGTTTTCTGTAATGTTTAAGTGATTCAGAATCTTTGTGTGTTCACCCTGATTGGGTGTCCATTGTGACGAGGCTCTCAGTCTCTCAGTTTCACAGCTGCAAAAGCTGAGGTTTGTTTGCGTATCTAGGGGCACTAGATGTAGGATAGCATCTAGGGCTGCAGAGGGGTGGTTCTAAAAGCTCCGCTAATGCATATAACGGGTGATCCAAGTAGAGATACTTTTTTCAATAGCCTTTTTTGACAGATCACGTGTGAGTCGTGTCATGCTGTCATGTTATTTTTGTTTAGTATTGTTTGGCATTTCATAATGGAAAGACTTACGCGTGAACAACGTTTACAAATTGTTCAACTTTATTATGAAAATTCACGTTCTGTGAGGAATGTGTTTCGTGCACTTCGCTCAACTTATGGTCAACATAATCGGCCTACTGAGCGTACTATTCGCAACACCATCACCCATTTTGAGATCCAGCATTCATTATTAGATAATATTCGACCGAATAGACCACGTCCAGAACGCTGTGAAGAAAATATAGCGGCCGTAGCTGAGAGTGTACACGATGACCGTAGAGAGTCGATTCGGCGCCGTTCGCAGCAACTCGGACTGACGTATGGAACGACTTGGCGCATTTTACGTCAAGATCTTAAATTGAAAGCGTACAAAATACAGCTTGTGCAACAATAGAAGCCGCTCGACCTTCCCAAGCGACATCGCTTCGCTCTATGGGCTCTTGAAAAGTTCCAAGAAGATCCGACGTTTTCGAGGCAAATTTTGTTTAGCGATGAGGCCCATTTCTGGCTCAATGGGTATGTAAACAAACAAAATTGCCGCATTTGGGACGAAGAGCAACCTGAAGAGATTGAAGAACTGCCACTTCATCCAGAAAAAACAACGGTTTGGTGTGGTTTGTGGGCCGGTGGAATCATCGGTCCATATTTCTTTAAAAATTATGCCGGTGCAAACGTAACCGTCAATGGCGACCGTTATCGTGCCATGATAACCGACTATTTGATGCCTGAAATTGAAGCTCGTGATCTCGGTGACATTTGGTATCAGCAAGACGATGCCACTTCCCACACATCGCATCAATCAATGGACTTATTGAGAGAACATTTCGGTGAGCACATAATTTCACGTTTTGGGCCGGTCGATTGGCCACCAAGATCGTGTGATATCACACCGTTAGACTTTTTCCTGTGGGGATATGTAAAGTCAAAAGCTTATGCCGACACACCCGCTTCGATTCGGGCCTTGGAGGAAAACATCACGAGTGTCATTCGCCAGTTACCAGTCGAAATGCTCGAACGAGTGATCGAAAATTGGACTCAACGGATGGACCATCTGCGACGTAGCAACGGCCAACATTTGATAGACATAATCTTCAAAAAATAAATGCCAAAGAATGTACTTTCAAATGATAATAAACATTCGCCATTAAATTTGAATTTTCTGTGTTTTTTTCTTTAAAAAAGTAGGGAACCTCGAAATGGATCACCCATTATATAGGGAATGAAGATCTACGAAAGATCTGGGTATTCCCGCGGTTAAAGAATGAATGAAAAATTTTGCACGCGAACATAAAAACGTTTATTTTGACAGGTTTAACCAATGGTCCTCCAAATTCTTGACGAAACAAATTTATTGCGGCGTCTTCAAAGAACTAAGCCCTTAGATTTGGCCCGATAATAGCAAACCGCGCTACAAATTGCGCAAAAAAGCAGGAACTCTCAAAGGAGAGTTACTGGCCAGACATTTATTACTCGTGATAAAAGATTGCTAGATAAGTCGCATAATTAGTTGCAATACAAATACAAAAATGGTGTGGTTTTAGTGAGTTCAAGTCTCACACCACTTTAAGCACGTGCTCATCGTGTGTATGAGATTTCCACCAGCCCACGGAAAAAAAACCGTCAAGAAAACAATTTTGCAAAATGGAATTACAGTAGGCCTGTATGCTTATTAATAATATTTTGTTAGATATAACTTTGTTGCTTAGCTATCGGGTATAGAGCAATAAGGCTGTTGAAAAGACTCTATGAGGAATAGAGGAAGTAAGGAAATTTACGCAAATTTATAGCCAATCGGTGTGTAAGGGTTTAATTCCGCACTAGTTAACATCAACTTTAAATTAAAAGCTAGCTTTAACTTATTTTCATCAATAAACACTTTTTAACGTGGCGCTAATTAGTGTATACTAACGAACGTATTTATAAGAACTCTAAGTCAAACTCACCTAAAAAGTGACAGTTCTGACAATCAAACAAACCCAATTTCATTGAACACTCTCAAAAACACCGAAAAGTGACAGTTCAAAACATTTCTGCTGTTTGTGTCTTTGCCCTTGACCGATTTGAAAATGACAGATGACATTACGCTAACTCCCCATTAAATAACTTTTTAACTTCAATGCAGAGTGATAACACTATAGTACACTTTTCGACGAATATAACTATCAAAACGTATTAGTACGTGATAGATGGGCTCAGTGGCGCGTTGGTTAGTGCGATGAACTGTCGCGCAGAAGGTCTGGGTTCGATTCCCAGCCGAAGGACACCTAAGTGATTTTTCACTGGCCCTCTTCTCGTGATGATCTGTCAAATCATCCGAGTAGTATCAATTGTCAACAAAAGCTTATCTCAAATTCGCCGTTCGGAGTTGGCATAAAACAAGAAGTCCCACCATCGCGCAAGAAGTACACACATGATTGGTTGTGAGAAAGTTCGACCATGGGTACTTACGAGCCTGTTGCGCCAAAAAAATTTTTTTTTTATTAGTACGTGATAAAATAATTTTAAAGTCTACTTTAAGCGACTATAAGTTTGCACCATTGTATTAAAAAAAAAATTATTTTGAAAGAAATCGTTTTAAAATAAAACTCTGTGTCGGTATATTTGTTTTATAGCCTCTGGCCAAGCTCCGCACGATCATCTTTATGAGTCCCTTACAACCCAGTCCAGATTCTCTAAGTTACTCAGCGCCACTACTAACCGAGGTTAGTGATCAGTAGCAGCGCCAAGAAATTTATTAACTTCGTGAGGCCATACTTAGTTTTTTTTTCTAAATTTTTGTCGAATATTAAAGCCATGATTACGCCCACGGCCTGCGTACCCCGTCACGTAGCCTTATTCTTGCAGCACATTTTAGCAGTCATTTACCATATGAACGCGGTCCTTCATGACGCTGGTTTTGGTTGGTTCACGATACTATAACACTTAGAGCTATGGCGAACCGTATTCGTTACTGAGTAACGATTATTCGTTTCGATTCGAAGTACCGAATCGTTACTGTCAACTAACTTTCGTTACTTTCAAATGTTTCGTTACTCGCATCAAATTCGTTATTCGTGTGTTTTGATTTCGTTACTTGCAATATCCCACAAGTTTGCGCTTCGGTTCGTAGAAGTACGAGGACGATTTGTTTTAATTCAACCCTCGTTGTATGTGGGTCAGTGAGTATTTCGTACGACAGATTTTTCTAATAAGTGACTTAACCGTTTTCCGTTGAAAACGTGTGAGTGGCTGCGTGATGTGCTGACGTTCCATGGTCTCTAAGAAGTGAGTACATAGATTCCTTAAAACGTAACTGTTATGGTTTGTATCGAACATACGAAATTAATGAAAGTAACGAATACTTTCTAACGCGTAGTCAGTTTTCTTTACTTTTAAAGCTCTGATAACAAATATTCTCCGAAGTTTGCCTTAGTACGGAATGACAGGCTGCTTAGCTTTACTGTGTCTAGCTCTATCCACAACCCGATGACGCGCCCATTTGGGGAAAGAGAGGTAGAAGGAAAAGAAAACTAAAAACCGATCACTAACTAATACTACTACCACTGAAAAAGATCAAGAATTCACCGCGAAATCTAGTTACAGTTTCAAAAAACTAAAAAAGCTAAAACTAAAGCTTAAAATAAACCTTTAAGTAAGTCTTATCTTTCTCAAAACCATCCTAAAATACGCTACACACGATAAAACCATTCCTGATGTCCTGCCGCGATAATGGTTCCTCAAGACAGCATTGTTACCATTTCTGCCTTACCATCAGTTTTAGTCTTAAAGTCTTTTAACGGAATTTTCTGTTTCGACCAATGATGAAAAATTCATATCTTCTGACGCATGAACGCCTTCACTGAATTTCTTTAAAATTCCTTATTAGAATTTCTGATAATCCAGGAGAAAATATGTACGACCCAGTGCACACGCACACCCATCGTTTTGTGTCTTTTCGTAAGCTTACCATCAAAACAAACGAGGAAAGAGGTCTCATTTATACAAGCTGCATAGGATGTTGATGAACAAACATAGCAATTACCACTGACTGACACGGTGAGCGCTAGTAAGCCACACGCAATGGACACAAGGACCTTTAATTGGTATAAAAATTTTAGTTAAGACCTCTTTATGATGGTTATGCCCGAACTCACTTTGAATGACATTTTCGTCGTTTAAAAAACCAGGATCACGGGGCTATCTATCAGATGCTACACAAAAGTATGGAGAAGTTCTACTGAAGCCAACTGCTGAAGATGCTTTATTTTTATAATGAAATTATCTGCATGTGAACTATCTTTATGGCGGTGATAACATTTAATTTGGGAATTATTTCTAGCCCGGAGTATTTTTATTGTATGCAGATACGACTAAATATCTCATACGTAGGCATTCAATGGTAACCAGACTTGAGTTCTTTAAGGCTAAATAAAGTAAACATGTCTAATATCATCTTGCAAATATTGACATCGGCCTTAAAACGTTTCAGTGACTAATGCTTGGTAGAATCGTTGAATTCGTTCAATTACAACATCTTAAATCAGTTGTAAGACTCCAATGAAGACCATGCTGGATCAAAAAAAAAACTTCAGGCAAACTTCTGTTCCTTCCTTCAATGGCTTCGATAGTCTTAGGAAACTTCGGCGACATACTTATCTTCTTCAGCGGGAACGACACTTCATGGCAAACAACGTTCTCGAAGAGGACTCCAAGCTTGCTTACTTAGCTGGGTTGGTGGTGAGTTATGGAACTCTTTCGAATATTGTATGAGGACAATGTAGCGCCAGAACGATTTCAAAAATTATTCGAAAAAGCTCACTAACTCACTCTCACTTTGATAAAAAGCTTCACATACTTGCATCTACCATCAAGCTGCAACCTAACCAAATTTATTCTGATTGGGTAGCAGAGCGGCGTGGAAACGACAAAGACTGTTATTTCCGTCTGTCCAAAAGAGGATTATGGGGAATCATAATGTTGACTCTTAATTTATGGAAGTGATCATTCCATATACTTTCCATGGTAATGTTCGGTCAGCTTCAAAAAGATTGCGCAACTCTATGGGAAAACAATGAACACATGCAGTGAACTTAAACCACAGCGTAAGCCTTTCCATTTGTATTTTTCTGCTTCAGGCCAGCCCGTCCCTAAAAATGTCGAATCTTCGTCTCCCTTAGCTCTCTCTCTCTCTCTCTCTCTCTCTCTTAGAATCTTAGCTCTATTTTTTCTAAGCACATGGAAATGCTGGTAAACCTTCAGCTTATGACATACCTGTACAATTTTAGTAGAAACAGATCAACTGGTGATATGTTGACAAATCTCACCAAAAAGTTGAACCAATCAATAGACCTTGGCGACGAAAACAAGATCGTTACACTTGATATTGCAAAGGCATTTGACAGTATTTGACATCAAGCCCTTTTATCGACGATGCGTGCTTTTGGAATCGATGATACTCTTCTAGTTTGGATTAGAAACTACTTCTCCAAGCCTTCAATCCAAGTTGTTTGTTGTCTCCCATTTGACGGATTTAAGCATTCTCTCACTTTTGCCAATATTTTAACGCATTAATGGCTGCAAATTCAAATCGTTTATATATTTTGGACCCTTGCTTATAAAACTCTTTGATTTGACAATATAGTAA
Source organism: Rhingia rostrata (assembly GCA_949824845.1). Taxonomy (NCBI): domain Eukaryota; kingdom Metazoa; phylum Arthropoda; class Insecta; order Diptera; family Syrphidae; genus Rhingia; species Rhingia rostrata. Next base: position 20,892,992 of record OX463757.1, read on the forward strand.
GTAAGTCCAAGTACCTGGACACTAATCCGACAACAAGCAAAAAAGTCCAGCAAATATTTTCTATATATTATTCCTGACTATAGGTTCAAGACGACAAGAAAGACCCAATAACCGGCTTAAGAATCAACCGTTGGAGAATCCCACGGCGTTTGTTCCAAACGACTGGAAGCAACGAGATCCAAGGGAACGGGATGCTGTCACGTTTCAAGTAGACCTCTCCAATGGATCGGGATTTCTTGACATTGACATTCGAATTGTGGAGTATCCTTATATTCCTCATCATCATCGTAGTCCTTACAAAGCTTATTTTTAGTTTATGGATTTGGATTTAGTTCTGTCTAGAAGTTCTTCACGGCAAATGAACAAAACACCACTTAACATTGGAGCTGACATCGAATAAGAGATTTAGAGGAACATTGTCTTCATGCCAATTTCTATATATAAATGATGCTTATCCGTGTTACATGCCTTAGTTTTTTTTTCGAGGGCTTGTGGGGACCCCATAGATACTAAATCTAAAAATCGCCACCCTTCGATATAAATTTTTAGTTACTGCAACTATGATAAAATCTACGAAACAATTTTTTTATCCGAATTTTAATCCTTTTGTCAGGTTACTTTCCAAAGATCCGGCATGACGTTACGTTCGTTTTTGTATAGTCGCCGCAAAAAATTCCTATCATCCGAAATTTGTACGACTGTAGAGTTGATTCGTCCGATTAGTCGGTTTCTATGCTTTCGCGAAAAACTCCTCGACTGTAGGAAGTGGATATCGTCGTTTTTGTAAATGGATCCGGTTTTACAACAGGGACGCTATAAAAGTTGAGCGACAGGGACAGCAAACGACGCCATATTTCTTGCCGCTCTTTTGACATTTCTCTTCAGTAAGATTTGCCATTTCTTGATGGAAAGATATACGATCCAACAACGAGTCGAAATTATTAAAATTTACAACCGAAGTTCGGGGTCAGTGGCCTCAACGTTAAGAGCGCTACGTCCAATTTATGGTCGTCATAATCGTCCTAGCAGATCAACAATTGAGCGTCTTGTGGAAAAATTTGAATCCACAGGCACAGTACAAAATGTTCCCGTGCCAGTGATACAAAGAAGTGCCCGTAGTGTGGAGAATATTGCTACCGCCGAGGCTTCAGTTGAAGAAAGCCCACATGTGTCTCTCACACGTCGTTCTCAAGCGTTGGGCATCTCTGTGACGTCGTTGTGGCGAATTTTGCGACAGATCTTGGCCTACATCCTTACAAGATTAAATTGACACAAGAACTGAAGTATGTTCGTGAATTGGGCTGAGCAACAACTTGAAAATGATTCGGATTTTCATCGAAAAATCATCGTCAGTGATGAAGCTTCTTTCTGGCTGAATGGCTTCGTCAATTAACAAAATATGCGGTAATGGTCAGGCAGAAATCCACACGTACTCCATGAGTCATTGCATCCGAAAAAATTACGGCTTTGTGTGGTTTATGGGCAGGCGGCGTCATTGGGCCGTACTTCTTCCGTGATGATCAAGACCGGAACGTTATTGTGAATGGGAATCGCTACCGTTCAATGATAACCGAATATTTTTGGCCCCAATTGGATGAAATGGACTTGGAGGACATGTGGTTCCAACAGGACGCCGCCACAAGCCACACAGCGAATGCCACAATCAATTTATTGGAAACCAAGTTTGGAGAACGTGTTATCTCACGAAATGGTCCAGTCGCTGGGCCGCCTCGGTCGCGCGATTTGACGGCGTTAGACTATTTCCTTTGGGGCTACGTCAAGTCTATGGTATATACCAACAAGCCAGCGCCGATTGATGAACTTCGTACGAATATCGAACGTGAAATTGCAGCAGTATCAGCCGATTTATGCTTGAAAACCGTCGAAAATTGGGTTCAGCGTCTGGACTTCTGCAAGCGTGCTCGTGGTGGCTAAAGTAATCGAGTTCCATACATAATGGCATCGAACGTACTTTCACAGGAATAAAGAATTTCATTGATATCCAAAACTGTTTTTGTTTTATTTAAAAAAAAAAACTTTTGTAGCGCTCTAATTGAAAAACCCTCTACCACAAAAAAGCAAACAAATTTTCTTCTATAAATTATAAATTTCCAATTTCAAGAAGCAATTTCTTCTATTAAGCTTTTTTGTACTTGTGCATAGAAGTTTAGCATGTATAATAACTCTCTTAAATAAATGCACAGTCCCTATAGAGGATTGATTGGTATAAGGCTTCTAAAAAGTTTCCGGGGATGTGTGTTCATGTGACAGTTGAGAAGATGTTTTGGTAGAGCTTCCGCCGAAGTAATATAAGTATAAAGCTTGTGACTTAAGGCTTCTATCAGCTGTGATTTTTTTTGTGATTTACTACCACACGATAGGTCTGGGATTGATTCTCAGTTGTGGCAACACCAATCACACACCACCACCAATGAAACATACCCCATATTTTGTATACATTTTATTGATTGCTATAAATAATGCCTGTGATTTGTAAATATTTACAAAAAATGCATGTATAGTGCACGTTTCTTTGTCTTTCAATAAATGGTGTTACAGAACACGTTTCAAGTGGTTTGTTACTGAGGCTACTCTTGCCTGTTGCAGAGAACAGCCTAGTGGATGACTAACGTGTGCAAAGAGACCCGAGTTCGAATCCCAGTAAGAACTTTGAATTTTTGTTTAAACTTAACATCATAAATAATATATTTCACGTTAAAATTGTTTTAAAAAATCTAAGATCCGATGTGAAGATTATTTGCTACCAAACATTCGTACGTCCAATTCTGACTTTGTGAGTCCTGTGTGGTGGAACATTAACCCATCGTATATGAAAAACCTCCGACTGTTCGAGCGCAAACGTCTCAGAGCCTGCATTCCGATTTGAGACACAACGTCTTAAACAAAAGACTTTTGGATGCTTCCGGTGTGTCTAGAATTGACAATGTCGTTCTACACCTTGTAAGCGAAATCAAATTAATCTCTGGATTATTCTATCAGAATGTTGAATACTTCACAAATGCTTTAGAAAGTGGATACATTCCGCCAGAGACATTTTTGTTTCTGGATGCACATGGCTACTTATCAGACTCAACGAACGTCCCAATCATATACCATGCTGCAAGGAGAGCAACAGATAAAAGGATCCTTTACAAGCCTTTTGAGTCGGGGGGTGGGAATACTTATCGAATAAGATACTACACCTGCCTACCTAAATGCGATAAAAGTAACACTAAAAGGTTGAATAGAGACAAATACTGGTGGCTAGACTGGACTGACGCCGAAACTTAGGCTTAATTAAAACTAAGCACTGTCATGTGATTTTTGATCTAACGATAGCTGGGAGAAGTAAGCGTTGTGCTAACGTTTTACTAGTTAGCCGATGCAATAAAGATCACATGATCGATTTAGATAGGTTAAATTAGTCTTCTAAGTTCTAGTTTTGTATAATTTAAAAAATGTGTTTTCATAAGACTTTTAAAAGCTAATATTGCGGGGGGGGAAATAGCTTCGATATCGATTTATCCAAGCGAAATTGTTTATTGCACAGTTTTTGGAGAATTTCGCTAAGCACTTTGTTTTTAAAAAGCTTACAAAATATTGGCTTTTATTTTTTGGTACAACCTAAAAGCTGTCTAACGTAGGTACACACCAGCAGCAGCGGTACTAAGCTGAGAATTTTTTTTTTGAGAAGCCAACACATTTCTCTATATTTGATATTGAGTTCTTAAGGTTTTATTTTCACTTACAATTTCCATTTTAGCTTTGCGTCGAGTGCCTTTCCCAAAATTTGCAAAACGCATTCAGGCCAAGTTAAAAAAAAAAAAAACTTGAGAAGTCCTTAGTTTTTTTTTTTATGCCAAATTCACGTGAACTGATTTCGTTTTGTTGAGTATTCAACTAGTGCAAGCATCATCTCAGAGCGCTAGGTTTGCCTCACCTGAAAAAAGTTAAAAAAAACGGCTTCACGATGAAGCAAAGTGCGTGACAATCGAATTATTTTTCATGCAGCTATCCCACAAAATGTGGCAAAAACTTCACGATCACCCAAAATATGAAATACGGGAACTACTACAACAGCCTTTGGAGCCCAGCCATCGATACCTAAACGTTCGATCATTCAATGATCATGCATTTGGAGCAATCTTACGAAAAGTTGCGTTCTATGGATAAAGAAACGCCAACAAGTACAGACTAGACTTAAAAAAAAAAATGGTGGAGGAACGACTGTGTCGTACGCAATTTTCTATAGCGTTAGAGCCGTTTTTAAGAAAATCGGCGTTATGCGTAATTTTAATAAAATAGGTAACGTTAATAATTAATAATATGTTTTATTTCGTGATAATTTTTTTACAAAGCCTGTGACCGTTTTACAATTCAGAGATTTGACTTCTGAGATATTATCTTACATTTCAAAATGATTTACAAGCAATTACAAATTTAATTTAAAGGAAAAATACGAATAAACCTTTATTTGAGTAAAAAAAAAGAAAAAAAAGAAGGAATATCTAATATACATAATTTAGAATTTTATGAATATTCAAGTAATGCTTTTTATATTAATAAATATAAGCTCATAAAATATAATCAGATAATAAAAATAAATTATATAATAAATAAATAAATAATAAACAAGCAAATAAATAAGTTAATAAATAAATAAATAAATACCAATGATACAAAAAATAAAAAAAAATATAAATAAATAAATATAAATAAATAAATAAAAATAAAGAAACAAGTAATTAAATAAATGAATTAATAAATTAATAAATAGATAAAAAATAAATATATAATACGAAAATTAGTTAATAATGTGTTAGTAGACGAAAACATGGGTGAGTATAATAATAATATTTGTTTAATAAATAATTTAACATAAAAACGAACAAGATAAATTAACATAGAATAAATAGTATTACAAACCTTAGTAAACAAATGATAAATAAACAAATAATAACAAACTAGGTTCGCCCAGTGCTCGAAAATCGACCACACATTTTTTTATATCATTATCTACTATATAGATAAATAAAATTGGTGTAGCTCTGTTTGATTTGAAGCGAATTTGAATGTCTGTCTTTAAATAAAGAAATCTTAAAAATTACTGATCGTAGGTAGGTATTCGTGTCAGTTCTGGAATAGATAGTAACTAACTAATATTGTTCTTAACTTCTATAACGTTGAAAAAACAAAAATAGCACTGAAATGAAACAAATTGGATTAAATTTTTTTTCATGCTGTACTTTTATATTTCTTATTTAATAATATTTTTAATTTTTTGCTATGAGATAACAAAATGCGCACAATAGAAGAGTAATAAAATAATAGCATTTTTCTTCCAGTCCAGTCCAGATGTGGCAGAAAAGGTTAGGTACCTGCGACCAAAAAGAGTAAAAAATAATTTTTAAATTTGAAAACAAAATATCTTCATGCCACTGCTCACTCCTAAAACATTCCTACGAAGGCCATCCCTTTCCGATTTGAAATTTCGAACGATTGCAAGGAACGGTCCGAAGTTACCGCCCTTCTTCAAATTATCCAGCGTAGTTCACCGCTACGATAAACTTGCTGGGCAAGGCAATGAGAAGGAAAGAGAGAAAGATATTGGCACTAAAATGGTACGGAATGGTACGTATGGTACGGCTTCGCGACGTAACAAATAATCAACTCTATTTCTTTCCCTCTCACACCTACCCGTCAAAGTTCTTTGCCGAGGCATATCTACCTAATATTCCGTCGAAAAAAAAGAAATCAAAATGACTTAACAAAGAATAGGTAATAATTGGCCAAAACCAGGATCAGAGCATAGTGAAACCACAATTATTGTAGGATGGCTATCTAATAATTCGTGTAGGATACAACCGACTTCGAATGACCGGAAGCCAAATGTACTTCCGTTCATCAGACTAATGCAACCACATCTGCGCATAACTTCTCTCCCTCATTCGCTTAACACAAACGAACACGACACACATTCATCCGCCACGCCCCCACACGCCAAACACTTTCGTTTCGGTGAGGTGGCTCAGTGGCTGCTCTATGTATAGTGCTACACTATACAAATAAGGTCAATAATAATAGCCCAACGCAACCACAGAAAATACAATTTTGTACAATATTCGGGCAACATTATGATTACCTATAACTTATAAAAGACAGAGTAGGTATACGTATCCAATCCAATCACCAATACGCGTGCGCATTCTTAATTCTTAATTCGCTTAACGCACACCATTCACCCCACACGCATATAGAAAAGTTCTCTGTGTATGATTCTCTTTTTTTAATTTCTGATTCATACAATAAAAGGAGACAGTCACAGGACTTCGACTGAGCGAAAGAAAAATGTGACTTATCCAATTACCCATAGCCAACCCACCCCTGCGCATATACTTTTCTCTCTTTCTTTGCTTAACTCCCATCATTCAAACGTGACACTCGCCGCACAGATAGCTAAGCTATAAAGCTATCTTTCTTTGTATGTTTACAATGTTGTTGTTGTAACCAAGGTAATTTAAAAACATTATTTTACCAATTTTGCAATAACTTTTTTGAAATTATAATTCTTTTCGACCGATCTATGAGCTGTACGCTTCAATTTGGTAAAAAAAAAATGCAATTTTACTTCATTAAATAGGGTAAATATGTTCTGAAAGAAATTGGGTCGGCGATTAATATAGTGGATGATATTACAAAAATAATAAATTATAAAGAAACGCAGACGAAATATAATATTCGACATTTTTGAATATATTTGAATATATTTTAAGTTAACCCAGATAAATAAAGTTGGTTTATGAGGGGATTTTCAGCAATATCACATTTATTATTAAAATTGTTCGTGAGTTTCCGAATCCTTTCAGAAATCAATTCAACATCCGCTATTTTGTGCAGATCAAAAGTGGAATGATGCCAAGGAAGATTGAGCATCATTTTTAACACTTTATTTTGTGAAATTTGTAATTTTTTTTATATGACATTTCGCAGCACTTCCCCATACTGGACAACCATATAATAGAATTGACTGAAAAATCACTTTATGTATTATTATTTTATTGTTATTTGAAAGTGAAGATTTTCTGTTTATGAACGGATAAAGCACCTTAATTGCTATACTCATTTTCTTAAGAGTATTATTAATATGTGGGCTAAAGGTTTTTTTTTTTTTTTTTTTTAAATTCATTTTTATTTTATTTTTCTTAAAACTAACTTAAATGCTAGACAAAAATTCATGAAAAAACTAGCCTACTTATCAACTACTTAACTAACTTACTTGCTCTATGCGGGCGCCCTAAATTACTCGATAACTTAATTCTAATGCCTTTCGGCCTATTATCTAAGATATAAATATAAAAGTAACAAAATTTTTTTACCAAGAAAAATTTGAAAAACTTGGTTCCTTGTCTTTTTTTTTATTTTATTTAAACTTACATGCTAATTAAAACTACTTATCGACTAACTTAAACTACCTAAAAATTCATTAAAACTACCTAAATACCTTAAAAACTAGAACAGCCACAGAAAGCGTTTTTTTTTTTTTTTTTTTTGTACCACCATGACTGCTTTGCACCTAAACCTAAGACTAAAACTATGTAAGTCGGCCATAAAATAACAATTTTTAGTCAACTATCTTTAATACTAATTCAACCACCACAACAGGTTCTCCTGTTGTGACCTACTCCGACGGTCCCAATCGGACACACTCCTGCTGAACCGCAGGCGCTCTCCTCCGCCCAGAGCGACGACGTCTCGGTCGTATAGGAGCCGCCTATCCACAGTTCGTCGGAAGACGTGGTAGATTAGCGGAACCGCCGATCTATCCTGTATTAGCCCTCGACTATCCAAATATAGGAAAGCTTCGGGCGGAATAAAGCCACTTAAACGCGCACTCTAAAAATATTCATCATTGGGATAGAAGGCCCCAAAGATGAGACTATTGTTCGAAGCCATCGCTCTTGCCGCGTGAAACCGAATGAGTTTCACCAGAAAATTGTCTATTCGGTTTATGTTGGCCCCGTTGTATAGGACCTGGTTGGAATAGTATTTTGTGTAGTCAGATACTGGTGTTCTGTGAAGTCCAAGGCAGCTCCTCAGACACTGCCTCTCAAACACCCGTATCTTTTCCATTTGAGATGGGGCAACGTTGAACCACACCGGGCACCCATAGGCAATCATCGGCCTAATGAGGGCCATGTAGCAAATCACCTTCACCCTGCTGTCAAGACGACTGCTATTAAACAATCGTCTTGTCAGGGCAAATGCTCCCCTAGCTCTAGCTAGAGCAGCATCTACATGTCTTCCGAAATATAGATACTGATCTAACCAGATGCCAAGGTACTTTACTACACTTTTACTCGCCAGTGGCTGTCCGTTTGGTCTAACGATCACCAGCTTTCGCCAGTTCTTTCTCGTATCCCCAGAGGTCCTAGACAACGGTGTCCTAGACAGTATAGTTTCTGATTTCTGAAAGTTGATTTTCAACTTCCAGTCATCACAATATCTCTGGATCTTGTCGAAGTCCCGCTGCAAAAGAGTTCGAATGACTTCGACAGTAGAGGCTGTTCTTTACGCGATAAGATCGTCCGCATACGCAATTGCCTGAGTAAGACTACCTATCATATCACTGGTGTAAATGTTGAAGAGAATCGGCGAGTTTACCGCTCCCTGTTGTAGACCATTCTTAATGAAAAATTCTGTGGTAGAAGTTACATTGCCACTTTTGACAACAAACGTTCTACCAGTCAGCATGTCATGAAGCATATATAGCAGTGGTTTACTTATGCCAAGTCTGGTCAGCTTTAGATAGAGGCCCTCTAACCATACGGTGTCAAAAGCCTTCTCTAAATCAACCAGACATGCACCGGTGCACTGTTTTTTGGCTTTGTTCCATTGTATATCAGAAACTAGTTTAGAGGCGGCATGAATGCAGTCATGTCCAGCCTTGAAGCCAAACTGGTTCTCTGGTATAATATTATTGTCCTCAGACCACTTGCACAGTGCGCGATTGAGAATCTTTTCAAAAACCTTGCTGATACTCGGAAGGAGACTTATCGATCGGAAATTCGCCGGATTGGAGTTGTCCCTTCCCTTTTTCGGGAGAGGATGAACCACCGCCGTCTTCCAACGCACTGGATAATATGCATTATTCAGCGCGTTGTTGAACAGCGTGGTGTAAATGTCCACAGCTTCAGGTGGTAAGTGTCGCAGTACAATGTTGGATATACCATCGACTCCCGCTGACTTCTTTTTCTTTATGGAATCGAAGATGATCTGGAGTTCCACCTTCGAGATTAACAGGGGACTAGACCCACTTCGCTCGGCGACTATGGCGTTTGCCAAGTTTTCGTCATCAAACCGGGTGAAACCACGGTTCTCAGATCGCCATTGTGTTATGTCGTTTCGGAGATAGAAATGATGGAGCAGGGCATTGTTTTCCAGGACGCGGTTCGGGCGAATGCTATCATTCACCTTATACACTTCCTGAAAGACAGCCCCCACTGCCTCCACTTTCTCCTGAGGATCTTCAATAACATAGAAATCGTCATCGAAGACGGCTTCCCCCGGATCAATTCCTGCTGTCAAAAGTATGTTTGTATTGTCAGTTGTTCGTTGGAGCTTAATACACGGAAGGTCGTTATGACCTTTCCTCCTAAAGATCTTATTAATTTGTGGAAACATACTCGGGTCGCTGGAATTTACGGCCCGAATTCTGTTATTCCAAAACAAATTAATGGACAACCGATAGTTCTCCTTGATCAATTGGTTGATGTTTTTGATCGACGCCTTCAGTGTTCTAATCTCCGGGTCGCGTGGGTTTGTCAGTCGTCTATACAAGAGTTTCAGTCTTGTCAGAAGTCCGCTTTTTTGTCTGTGTAGTGCGACAATGGTCGCGTTTCTGTACGTAGACGTTATGTCATGTTCTTTGTATTTCGGTATCGTCCTGTTCATTGTTCGTTGAATCGTTTCGTCCATTTGTTGTAAGTATTCGTCGATTTCGTTGTTTGTTAGGTTTCTGTTGTTTGGTGGTGAATTGGCCCTCGAACGTAGTTCTCTTGATAAGGCGTTGGTGAAGCGAGGCCAGCGCATCTTACCGTAGTTGTAAGAATGCACAGGCACATACTCCTCCAGCGCCACAAGCTCGTTCGGAAGCTGTATTACGGCGGCGAGTCCGCAGTGATCACTGTCGTACTCAATCGTCCGTAAACAGTTTCGCGGGAGTTGACATACTCTGTTAGTAACTGTCAGTCTTGTGTCTCGCAGTAAGAGATCCAGGAAAGCACCGCTTCTCGGAAACGATGGCCTATCTGTGGCGAGAATGTCGATCCTATATTCAACATTGTAGTGGACCATCCAATTGTAAAGATGGTTACCCCGAGGATTCTGTAATTGATTTCCCCAATCTTCGTGTTTGGCATTTAAATCTCCGGCCAAAAGATAAAAGTTCTCCACTGAGTTCAGTCTAAGAGATTCGAAAAGTTTTCCGAGCTCTGTTGTAAAAAGTGTAGGCTGAGGTGGTTCCGGTGCGTAGGCCGCTATCACATACAGTCGCTTCCCTTGTTGGAGAGGAATGCATATGACGCAGACTTCCAGCAGCCGGAATCGGCGCACTTCACCACTATATATGACCTTATAACTAATGCCTTTTCGTATAAAGATAGCGACTCCGCCTCCTTGAGTGGAGTTGGGTCGGTCCCTTCTTACGATATTGTAATTACTATTGGCCAATTTATGCTTCTGGTTTAGCTTAGTTTCGCTAGCCATAAGCACATCGGGACTTTGGTCTGTAAGCAGCTGGAAAAGATTAGCTCTACGTTCGATCCTAATCAGTGAATTTACATTCACAGCCAGGATCTTCAAGGGTCTCTCTGACAGCGCGCCCATTACGATCTAAGTTGCGTTAAGGTTAGTTTCGTGTCAAGATGAACTCCTAGATATTTAACGGACTGTTCCCATGCAATGGTGTTTCCGTTAAATTGAAGCTGACTACTGGGAAGATAGCAAGCCTTTCCCTTTCGCGAGAAAAAAATAGCTTGCAACTTTCCAGTTTTTAACTTAATCTTCCATTTGTGATAATATTTTTCCGAAATTCCGATTGCATTTTTAAGATTATTCTCAATATTGAGAGCAAACTCATGCGACGAAAAAATGGCCGTGTCATCAGCAAAAATAGCTGAGTCACAATACGGAAGAGATGGAAAATCTGATGTATACAGGTTGTACAAGGATGGACCCAGAACTGAACCTTGGGGGACACCAACGTCGAAACATAATAAATTAGAAACACCACAATTAACATGAACTTGGAAACATCTACCTGCCAAGAAACTCTGAACTATTTTACACAAATATAACGGGAAGCCAAATTGGATCATTTTATGCACTAATCCATTATTCCAAACAGAATCAAAAGCTTTCTCTATATCCATTAAAATCATTCCTGTTGACTGACCCTGTGCCCGATTTTGTACATGGTTACAGATTCTTTTTATCTGATGAGATGTGCTGTGAAAGCGCCTAAAGCCAAATTGTTCATCAGGATAAATTTGTTCAATTCCAACAAATTTTAAAATTTGTTCCTTTATAACCTTTTTATAAATTTTGCTTATGCTGCTGAGCAAACTTATAGGCTTGTAACTTGCAGACATTTCAGGTGGTTTTCCTGCTTTCAAATTGGGTACAACCTTCGCCTTTTTCCACTCGTTAGGAAAATATTGGAATTTAAGGCATGCATTTATGAGAAATGTTAAGAACTTTATTCCAACTGGCGGTAGATGTTTTAAGTAAACATTTTTTATCCGGTCCAGGCCTCCTACTTTTCGATTCTGAAGGCTTTCAACAATGCTTTGGATGCTTTCTTCCACAACGAATTCATTCAATGGTGTGACTTCAGTGGTTGCATCCAAATTTTGAATTGTGTCAATCACTTGATCATTTGTTTCTCTGTCGCTTAAGTTTTGTGACACTAAATGATTCATTGCGAAATTCCTACTAAGGTCGTTTGCCTTTTCGGAATTTGTAAAGAAAGTTTTTCCAGAATCCTTTAAGAACGGAATATTCCTGTTTTTGTTCTTAACTATCTTTACAATATTCCAAAAAGGTCTACCTTTCTTTTCAAGAACGTTCAGTCTTTTGTTCCATTCATCGTTACGATAGTTAAGTAACTGCTAAGAGTAATCAAAAAAAAAATTGCCTGGAATAGTGACCAACAAAATTGTCGATACAAAGTTTGAACAAAATCAGTCAAACAGCTAAGCCTGGTGAGACCATTCCCAATAGACGGACTGACGGTCGAAATTCCGATTTTCTGAAAATCCTTTTCAGACACTTTTTCAAAATTCTTTACGGTTTGACCAATAACTATGTTTTTTTGAAAAGTTAGCAAGGCAGTATGTTGACACTTGCTTGCGATACGTGTTACGGACATTTTGTATAAATGATGTTTCACAGACCATCTGTACATACTAATTCGGTTGAATGTACATCCCAATCCAAAAGTGGGAGTTAACACAATGAAGAAGAATTATCACTTAGTAGGGATTCATGATATTTCGAAAGAGTTGTTGAATTCTGATTGATCCCCATCCAGATAGTCTTGGATTAAAAAAAAAAAATTATGGCGCAACAGTCTCGTTAGTACCGAGAGCCTAGCTTTTTTTCTCACAACCTTTCATGCGTTCTGTGAACGATGACGGGACCTCCTGTTTTGTGCCGAATCCGAACGGCTAAGTTGAGATAAGCTATTCATGACAATTGATACTACTCGGATGATTTGTCAGATAATTACGAGAGGAGGGCCAGTGAAAAATCATTTTGGTGTTGCTACGGCTGGGAATCGAACCCAGAACTTCTGCGCGGCAGTTCAACGCACTAACCATAGCGCCACTGAGCCCGTCACAGGTGATTAATTCCAAGTTTTTGGCGATCTGTAGTGTTTTCTACCCCCATTGGTGCCTTCATATCAGAATAAAATGACAGACTGACATGGTGGACATATTTTAAGGGCCACCCAGAATGCGTATCTGTAGCTAAAGCTTGAATCTGAGCCAGAAGTTAAAAGTGACTATGAGGATTGAAGAGAAGATTATAAATTCATACAGATGACGGATTGAGAACAAAAAACTGAAACTTTTGCTCACCAGCTGCATGGTACGGGCTGACGGTTTGCACGTGCACACATGAGAAACGAGATCCAAACATATGGCGGACTGTGCCAGTACGACCCGCCATAGAACAATTTTTCTTGTATGCAGTGCGTCATCTGTATGACTTTATAATCTTAGCTTGAAGTTGAATGGAGGGCAACTTCATGCAAGAATTGTATCTCTCTTTTGACAGCGATACAAGATACCAGCTACAGATACGCATTCGGCCGTTTATATTGTTGGTAGATCCATTACTTGTCCGTTCAGCATTTGTTTACCTCGTACTGTTGTATTCCTAAAGTAAGTCTTAAGCAAACCCCTGTTTATCGATTATTCACTGAGAGTGCATTTATTCATAAAAATAATTTTAAAATTAGTAACATTGTATGTGCATAGCTTGACAGCTTATTTGTATTCCTTGTATGTGGTAGGTACATTATAAGATCTAAAATAACGCTTTATGTACAAGTATCAGGTTTGACAGTTGTGCATTTATGTGTAGTTCCATCAAAGTATCCAGTAGTGCAGGTGTAAGTCAGCACCGTCATAATAGTATTGACTTCCTCACAATAAACGTATCTGTAGGTGAAATTGGATATAAAACCTGCGGGTCTAATATGGGATTAAGGTATAACTCACGTTTTGCATGTGGGATCAGCTACATTTGTGTAAAAGCCTGCTGCGGTTATTCCATTACAACTCTCCTTCACATCTTTCACTGGTGGTAGAAGAGGCTCTGTATTGCTACAGGTGGGTGAAAACTAAAAAAAAGGAAAGTGGAAAAAGTGTTAAGCTATACGGAACATCATTTTTAATAATTCAGCTTTATAAAAATAGAGTTGACGCGGACATTCTAAATCAAGTATTCTAAGGCTCGAAAAAAAACTTGTTGATAATAAAACTTGTCGTCACACATTGAGAGACTTTGCAAAATCGCCAAGACCAGGATTTATCTGAGGAGAACATTAAGGGGTAGGAACAAGGCGGCATAATGAAAAAGGATGACCACTCGCCTCAAAGGTACTCGAACTATACGAGAGGGGTCGGAGGGCCTCGCTCGGCGAAGAATATCGTTGCTGAATATCGACTTGACGGCTACCGTCAAATGTTGACACGACCTAATTTCCATTAATACTGGAAGTAATGTCGAACTGTTTTATTTTCTCTGTTCGACTTTATTTCCATATTAAACGAGCAATTATATCGAGCTTAAGAATGGCAAAAGAATCGTTTGAAATTAAGTTCAACGGATTTAAACTCTCCGTAGTAAGTTTTGCCTCTATCCGTTTAGGGGATGTCCAGTCTTCTGACAGACCTCTCGTTATATGCTGCATGAAGCACAATGAACACAGATCTACATAGAAATTTACAAGTAGAAATGCTTACCGAACGAGGTCGAAAAGGTCGCGGAAATCATAGAATTAGATTTCGCAATTATGCCAAACTAAAGCAAAGGAACTGCATAAGAATTTAGTAAGAAGACTGAGAAGGATAACACTCCTCCAATTAAACTAGCTGAGGATAACAATAAACCGCAACGTTATCACACAAAATCTATGATAAAGCACTCCCTAATAGGTACTCCAAAGTAATAGGTAACTGCCAAAAGACTGTCTTCCAATATGTACACCTTCAAGAGCTAAAATGATTAGTTTGACGACAATATGCAAGGACAACCTACATCATACCAAAGATTATAATGTCATACAGGTGACAGACACACTGCATACAAGAAAAATCGTTCTATGGCGGATCGTACTGACACAGCCCGCCATATGTTTGGATCTCGTTTCTCGTGCCCGCACGTGCACACCGCCCGCCCGTACCATGAAGCAAAAGTTTCTGTTTTTTTGTTCTCAATGCGTCATCTGTATGACTTTATAATTTTTGATCATATCGATGTTCTCATATATTCGGGCGAATAATTTTTGTTGGCTCTCCTAAGGTCCTTGTAGTACTCTACTACAAATAAATATCCCAGCTGAACGTTTTCCGACTCTGCTTGAATTTAAAACTCAACACAATGCTAATTCATAATGTTTACGAGAAAGCTCTTATATAATCGCGATGACGTCACATGCAAAACAAATATGGCGCGTCTTATACGTACATACATGATCTACATGTTGTGTATTCAACCATTGTTTTCACATAATTAGTCTTGTAGTTATAACCCAATAAAATCTGACGATATTTTGTCACACAAGAAAGTTGAATCGTTTTTCTGTGTAACGAGAGTGTAAGAAACGTTTTTACGTCCAAATGTTGTCACGTGAAGTGTAATGAGACGGGCTCACGATGGCACGATGGTTAGTGCGGTGAACATTTCGCGCAGAAGGTGTGGGTTCGATTCCCAGCCGTAGAAACACCTAAATGATTTTTTTGCTCCTCTCGTGATGATATGAAAAATTTTCTGAATAGCATCAATTGTGAATGAAAGCTTATCTCAACTTAACTGTTTGTATATGGCATATAACAGGGGGTCCCTGTGCAAGAAGTACACACCCATACATAATTAGTTGTGAGTAAATGCTAGGCCCTGGGTACTAATGAGCCTGTTGCACCAAAAAAATTGTATTTTTGCCACGTGAAATGATGCCAAAACTTCGATGCTATGCAATATCCATACTTGCTGTCTCTTATAATCATTCACGAGTTCATCGTCTATACTCACCACACAACTTAGAGCACATATCTGCTGCTCCAGGTTAAATGACTCCACACTGCACACTTTTCCATCTTCACAATTTCCCACTGCTACGATTTGTCCGTCTGTTGTACAAAATCCAAATTGAGTTTGGGTTACACACGTAAATATGCCAGTGCAGTCATTACACACAGGTGCCTGAAGATTACAACTCATTTCTACAGTTGGATCAGATGAACAAACACCTTGTTGATCGGTGCAGTGCATACCTTCTGGACATGTCACTATTTCATTCGATTTGACCACCCCTATAATGAAAAGTTTTAATCGTTAAGACTTCCAGTTTATTTGCCCTTTCCGAAGATTACCATCAAAACAAGGCCTGAACGAGGTTTCATTTATGCAAGCTGCATAGGATACGTTTGAACAAACATCACAAACACCGTTGACTGCCACAGTAAGCGCTAGTAAACCAAATGCAATGGGCAAAAGGACCTTAAATTGGAATAGATATTTGAGTTAAGGCCTCTTTCAAACGGTTAATCCCGCACTCACTTTGGATGAAATTTTCGTCATTTTTTTAAAGAACAGATCACAGCTTTGCTTAAAGATGCAACACAAAAGTATGCAGAAGTTCTACTGAAGCCAACTGCTGAAGATGCCTTATTTTTATAGTAAATTATCTGCATGTGAACTATCTTTATGGCGGTGATAACATTTAATTTGGGAATTATTTCTAGCCCGGAGTATTTTTATTGTATGCAGATACGACTAAATATCTCATACGTAGGCATTCAATGGTAACCAGACTTGAGTTCTTTAAGGCTAAAGAAAGTAAACACCTTTATTATCTGACAAATATTGACATCGGCCTTAAAAAAGTTTTAATGAAAAATCCTTGGTAGAATCGTTAACAGTTTCCTGGTCAAATTATTTATTTGTGGGTAAAAAAAATAAGTTTGATATTTTTTTAAGGATAATATTGGCATTCTAAACATAATTGCATATTTTTTTTATTGGGAGTCATTAGGTGGGCGTGGCAAAATGGTAGCCAAATGAATACATTGGGCTGATAACTACAAAAGAAAAACTCTATTTACTGTTGAAAATAAAAATAATTTTGTTTTATTAAACTTAGCGCACAGACTAATCAAAAAACATTTGAAACATTGACGAAATGAAACACTCTAAATTAAAATAAATTATTTGTATATTCACGCTCGCTATTTATTAATTCAAGCATGTCAAGCATGGTGCTAACAAATTTGTTTCATAAAAATATATGTACATCAAAAATATGTAAATTAGTACTTAATTTATAAACAATTTTAGTGTAATGTTTAATAAACAAGACAAATATAGGCTGAGTTCCAAAACGTCAAAAAAATGCGCATTGTGAATGCACACTGCTTTTCTGATGCCAGGTGATGATACTTTTGCGCTGCTTTGCATTTGTTATGCATTGCAATTTTTGACGTTTTGGAACGACTTTGATGCGCCCTATCGTCAAAAGTTTTAAATACCATTAAGGCAATAATGTAAGGATTACTAACAACCATAGTTTTTAACAACTTAATAAATATTGTTGGTTCATACAATGTTAACACGTTCAAGCATATTCTTTATAAAGGGTGATACATTTCGAGGTTCCCTAATTTTTTAAAGAAAAAAACACAGAAAATTCAAATTTAATGGAGAATGTTTATTATCATTTGAAAGAACATTCTTTGGCATTTATTTTTTGAAGATTATGTCTATCAAATGTTGGCCGTTGCTACGTCGCAGATGGTCCATCCGTTGAGTCCAATTTTCGATCACTCGTTCGAGCATTTCGACTGGTTACTGGCGAATGACACGCGTGATGTTTTCCTCCAAGGCCTGAATCGAAGCGGGTTTGTCGGAATAAGCTTTTGACTTTACATATCCCCACAGGAAAAAGTAAGTCTTTCCATTATGAAATGCCAAACAATACCAGAGATAAGGGAAGTAAAGAGATACCAATCTTCGCGGTTTGCCTACAAGCTAAATTCACCCATAATTACGTATCTTACACATACTATCACATTTTTAAACAAGTATGCGTGAGATAAGTTATCCCCACATTTTTTGCTCAAAATTTTTCGATTTTCCCCCGCTACCTCGCCGACCTCACCAACAACCATCACAGAAAGGGGTGAAAATTTACATCGGAGTTACAACAGCTGTAGCATTGCCACCACCAATGAGCGCATCCAAGAAAAATTTAAGAAATAAGCATCGCGTTCAGTTTTGAATAATCAATTAAATCAAATCTTGAAAATATATTTATTTATTTTTTATGTTATGGTTGAAAAAATATTAGTACAAAAAAAAACCTACTGAGAACAATAAAATAGAATTCTAATTTTTCGTGTGCGTTGAATTCATTAATACTTCCATTAATTTTGTATTTGTGTTGTTACTGCATATGTAACTAAATGGAGGAGCCACTTGATTTATATTGCGGGCTTATGCCATACTAAAACACAGTTTTCATTTCTATCCAAGCATAAATATTACTACGAAAATTATTAGAACTAGGATATTTTACAAGATATACATACTTTGCTTAGTTATGCCAAAAAATAACAGGAATACAGACTGTGACACAACTGTTGCAGCCGTATTAATAAAACAATTAACAATTATAGTTTGCAATTTCATGTGCAGAAGAAGTCACAATTCAATTCACCTACTTCGGTATTTTAGTTTATTTTTTTGTTAACAACGTAAATAAACTTATATTTGTTCTATTTTAACCTGCTCAACAGCTCGCTAAAATTTATCCAGTGGCTAATTGGATATTTAAAAAAAATGGGTTGAAATATGTTATGATTACATTTGCTTCTGTTGAAAATAAGATCAAAATGCAATTTATATTGAAAAGTAGCATATCGCTGTTTTGTATGGCATGTACGGTTACCAATTGAAGTAAATTGTTTCTGTTTTGTACCTACCAACCAGAAAACACGTGTTTTAATTATTTAAGGTTTTCAATATTGCGTTTAAACTCTGAATAATATCAGTTCGATATATGTTGAATATGTTTAACATGAACAAAGTAGGGCGGACATCTTTATTCCGTGTGTCAATTGCGTTAAATTTTAACCAGTGAATAATTTTTGACATTAGTATGGTGCAGAAAAGTCAAAAATTAAACAAAAAAAGAGGATAAAATGTAACCCCCTTTTTAACGCAATTGACATATGGCCTTAGAAGTTTTCTTGATAAATCCATTGATTAAAGATAATTCACATTTAATTTGCTTTAATTAATATGGCTATTGGTAAGTGGAATAATAATTTTTTGCAAAGAATTAAAGTTATCAGCAAAAAAAAACAGTTCATCAAAAATATGAAATGGCCGAATTCATTACCATTAAATATGAAACTCAACTTTTTCTGATCAACAGAGACATAATAAAAGTCGGTATTTCAAACACCATTTATATCATTTATAAAAATAAGAAATTATCCTACTTATAATAACTCTGAGTTGGAAATATACTATCTTCAGAATCTTGCTTATCGAATAACGCAACACCAGATCACTCCGAAGTAGGAATCGACTACGAAAACTCGTAGAGAATTATTAAATGAATACATCCTCTCGGAAATCATCTTGCTTAAAAATGAATTATTACACTTAAATATTTTGTTATTGTCCTTAAGGAGGAGTTGAATAAATTCAACTCATATAATTTACAAAACAAACATTTACTTCACTGAATACATTCAAAACATACAATTTTGAGCTGTCATTTAATAATTTGGTTTGTTAACATTTTTTTTTACTATTTTCGTTTGTTTGTGTAACATTGAAGTGCAAAATAAAACAAAAAAGTGCGCCCAAAAGCTTACATAAAGTTAATTTGTGAAGTGCGACAGGAAAAAGTGCGAATATATTTCCACGCACGCAAAAACAACAAACGCAAAAAAAATAAATGAATGTCGACTGAAATGTCATAAAACAAATAAATCTACCACACTGCTAAACAGCTGTTAATGAAAGTGTCCAAACCCAAAATTTCTCGTCTGCTGAATTCTTTTACTCGGAAATACATGTATTCACAGACAGGAGTGCATTGGTGGTGGATTACAACAAAAACAACTAACTCTTGCGGGGATTCAGGGTGAGAGAGGTAGAAGTTTGGTATCTCTTTACTTCCTTTATCTCTGACAATACTAAACAAAAATAGCATGACAGCATGACACGACTCACACGTGATCTGTCAAAAAAGGCTATTGAAAAAAGTATCTCTACTTGGATCACCCTTTATATATACAAATGCGTTGCTAAACAGTATTAAAAATGCGTTCTTAAATAGTAATAATATTATTACCAAATTATTAAAACCTCTTAGAAAATTGTATAATTGTAAATATACAAGTAAAACGTTACAATTATAAAATGTTCATCGTTATCTAATGGAGAAACAAAATGTAAATAAATGATGCGATAAAAACCTAGGTGACGAAAATATATTTATATGTCTAATTATAAAAAAAAATAATAAAACATTTGGTTGCACTGATTTCGTGTTAGAGGACAATACAGCCACAATATAGACTCTATTCACAAAAAAAAGCCGGCAGTGTTGCCCTCTCACTTCACCCAATTTCATTTATCATATTATGTTAGTGTTAAATTGAGCAAAAACTTTTGTATCTGGGTATCTATAATAAGATACCATATTTCATTTCACTCTTTTGTCCAAGTAAGTCTCAATCCATAATAACGAGTGTTTTTTTAAGAGTTAAGTTTTTCTGGTTGGTAGCACTGGTTGGGTGTTGTAGAACGAGGGTAGACTCTGATTGGCTTTAACTTGGCAATGCCCAGTGTTGTAACTCTGACTACACATCAAGTGCTTATTTTTACCACCAAGTGGTAACCATCGGGTACTGGTCTCATCCAACCGGATTGTTAAACGATAAGCGCGAGTGCTGATAACACGACGAAAAACAGCAACACTGTAAGCAGCCAGGTCAAAATGGCACGCGGCCTGTGGTCCCGGCGAACCTAGACAAACTGCTTCGACATATTCGGACAACAGGTTGGCTAGCAATTTTAAGGGTTAGTCAGGCCCCTTGAACAGAGCTGGTGGCGGATGAACCGAAAGGCCAACGGCAGTTCTCAATCCTGTAGTGGATACTGATGTCCCCGTGTCCTAGGGGTATCTAATTTATTGGAACTGGAACTCCAGGTTGGGGGTTGTGCTTTGGGTTAACTACCCAACCATGGAAAAACTAGCGATGACGAATCAACCAATAGCCTCGGAAAGGACTGATTTTATTGTTGGTGACCCTGCTAAACGAAAAAAGGACAACGACGTTCGTATCTGCACCTGGAACGTGAGAACATTAATCAGGAGAGGTGCAAGCGAACAACTAGTGGAAGCCCTAAACTGCTACAAAGCAGACATTACTGACATCCAGGAAATACGATGGGATGGGCTGGGCAAAAAGGCCAAATTCGCCAACATTAGCCTTATATGCGCTCACGCCCCAACGGAGGAAAAAGATGATATAGCTAAGGACTGCTTCTATGAGCTCCTTGACAAAACCTATGAGCGACTACCGAAGTACGATGTTAAAATCGTGCTGGGAGATTTTAACGCAAAGGTAGGAAGAGAAGACATATTTAGCAGTATTGTCGGAAACCATAGCCTACACGACAACACGTCTGGTAACGGACTTAGGCTAATTGACTTCGCTACGGAACGAAATGCCACTGTAGCCAGCACACGGTTTCCTCACCTCGATATCCATAAGGGGACATGGCGGTCTCCAGATCAACGAACGATCAATCAAATTGATCACATAGTGATAGACAAGCGCCACGCATCCAATATTTTAGATGTCCGAACATTCCGAGGAGCTAACATCGACTCGGACCACTACCTTGTTGCAGCCAAGGTAAGAATGCGGATATCCACCACGCCACAACAATCCAGAAAGACTGTGAAAAAATTTAATGTCGAAAGACTGCAATCGCAAGTGACCTCCAAGACCTTCGCGCAACGCGTATCCCTAAACCTCTCGATTAACACTATACCACCAGCATCGAATGTCGAAGAACTATAACAACGATGCCAACAAGCCATTAGATCAGCCGCAACTGATGTGCTAGGTTTCTCGCGCCCACCAGCAAGAAACCCCTGGTTTGATGAGGAATGCCGACAGATGCTCGCAGCCAAGAACAAGGCCTACAAGGCTAAGCTGCAGGTGAAGACGAGAGCTGCCGTTGAGCTCTTTTTAGAAAGAAGAAAAAAGAGGAAGAAAAGCGCGCGATCGAGGATACAGAGAGGTGCCACTCCAGGAAAGATGTTCGCGAGTTTTACCAAAGTGTAAAACGTCAAAGCCAAGGATACAAGGCTCGAACAGAATCCTGTCGAGATGAGCAAGTGAATATCGTAGTTGGGACACAGTCGATGCTGAGGATATGGAATAACCACTTCTGTAGACTGTTAAACGGCGATGACGAACAACATTCCGCTGTCAGGCAGAACGAAAGATTCAATATTGGCAACAACAGCGAAAACTGCCAACCGCCCGACCTGAGTGAAGTAAGGATAACAATCTAAACTCAAGCTTAATTAGGCTGCCGGAAATGTCGGCCTTCCGCCAAGATTCATAGAGCCGTCAGAGATGACTTGGTAATCCACCAACTCACCAGGCAAATCTGGTCGGAAGAAAGTGTGCCTGAAGAATGGAACCTCAGCATCATTTGCCCGATTCACAATAAAGGTGACCCTCTAAACTGCGCTAACTACAGAGGCATAAGTCTCCTAAATATCGCCTACAAGATCTTATCTGCCATAATATGTGAACGCCTGAAACCGTTTACCAACAACCTGATCGGCCCTTATCAGAGTGGTTTTAGGCCAGGAAAGTCCGCAACCGATCAAATCTTCACACTTCGGCAGATCTTGGAAAAAACCCAAGAAGTCCAAATCGATACCCGCCACCTATTCATCGATTTCAAAGCCGCATACGACAGCATTTATAGAGACGAACTATACAGAGCCATGTCTAGTTTTGGTATACCGCCCAAACTCGTCCGTTTGTGTAGGATGACAATGGAGAATTCTCGCTGCTCCATCAGGGTCGGAAACGACCTCTCCGACACATTCGATACCAAAGAAGGATTAAGGCAAGGCGATGCGCTGTCATGTGACTTCTTCAAGCTTCTTCTTCTTGAGAGGATTGTGTAAAACTCACGAGCCAACATCAGAGGAACAATTTTCCAAAAATCTGTACAACTACTAGCATACGCCGACGATATTGACATCATCGGTAGGACCCAACTAGCCACGTTTGCTAGTATAGAGAAAGAAGCGGCAAACATTTGTTTAGCAGTAAATGAGGGCAAGACGAAGTATATGCTGTCAACACGAAAGGACACACAACGTCAACGAATTGGGCAGAATGTCACCATTGACAGATATAACTTTGAGGTAGTACGGGACTTTATCTATCTCGGTTCCGCTATTAACTCTGACAACAACATCTCGTCAGAAATTAAACGAAGAATGACTCTTGCCAACCGCAAGAGTCTTGCCAAAAATGGCAATTCAGTTGTAAAGCCCTCACTCGAACTACTAAGGAGATCCTAAATAAGACCCTGATCATGCTAATCCTGCTCTACGGCGCTGAAGCATGGACCGTCTCAAAAGCGGATTAAGAAATCCTTGGTCGATTTGAGAGGAAAATTCTTCGAAAAATCTTCGGTCCCGTTTGCGTTGACGGGCTATGGAAACGAAGATTCAACCAAGAACTATACGAGCTGTACAGCGACATGCCCCTGGTCAAAAAAAACTCCGCATTGGACGTTTAAGATGGCTAGGACATGTAGAACGAATGGACACCAATACTCAGGCTCGCAGAGTCTTCGATTCCCATCCAGACGTCGGACGCAGTAGAGGAAGACCACGCCTTAAGTGGCGCGCACAAGTAGAAACCGACCTCAACCAACTTGGAGTGCGCAACTGGAGGCAGTTAGCTAAGGACCGGGTTTATTGGAGAGGCCTGTTGGTTGAGGCCCAGGTTCATTCCGGACTTTAGCGCCACTTAAGTAAGTATGTATTTTGATTTTCAGAGAAAAAAGCAAAAAGGCTTAATCTAGATCAAAACTATCATAAACTACTTAAGACTCCTTAAACTGCTAAAACCTAATTTAACATCAGCGTGGCAAGCACTCGTTGCATATGCCGAGAGGGGTCGCCATCTAGATGGAGTCTTTGTGTGCCCGGTCATCATTTGTCAAACCATCCGCCAATATGGTGCACAAGCCACGCCCATTCGGACATTGTAAATAAATTTAATTTTCTTAATTACTAAGAAGTGGACTAAAAGTCCGCAAAGTCCTGAGGGAGTGAGCATCTGTTCTATCGCGGTCTGATATCGCCGTGCTAAAGCGGACGAGCTCCAGAGCATTATCGATGTACCCGTCGCGGATAAGCCGTTTGTTCCGCGCGTCTTATAGCGGTGGTATAATACTGGGACACCGTTTCTGTCTTGTACTAACCCTAACGAATCGATATAAGCGAATGCCTCTTGTGGAATAAAGCCTGACATGAGCGTACTCTCCATGTATATGTCATTGGGGTAATAAGCCACGAAAGATCAGGCTGTTGTCGCAAGCAATCGCCCTTGCAGCGTGCTTTCGAATCTCCTTAACTAGGAAACTGTCAATTCTGTTCAACTGAGCCCCGTTGCAAAGAACCTCGTTGAGATAATATTTTATGTACTCGGAGTCTGGCATTCGGTACAATTCTAAGCAGGATCGGAGACAACGCCTCTCAAAAAGCCGCATCGTTTCCATGTAGGCTGGCGCTACATTGAACCACACGGGGCAACCGTAAGCGATGATTGACCTTATGAGGGGGCCATGTAGCAAATGACTTTCACCCTTGAATCAAGTTGACTGCTTTGAAACAATTTGCTCGTTAAAGCATAAACCCCCTAGCCCTTGCCAGACAAGCATCCACATTTTTCTAAAAATACAAAAACTTATCTAGTCAGATGCCACTTCAGATGACTTCACTTCTGTCCAATGATTCACAATTTTTTCCAGTTTTGTCTGGTATCGGAAGAAGTATGAAGCCCTATACAATGGGGTCCTCAACAGAATCGTTTCGGTTTTTTTTTTTAATTTATCTTCAATTTCCAATAATCGCAATATCCCTTAATGTGATCCGAAGTCATGTTGATGACTCATAATTGCGGATCTGATCTGTACGTCATCGAAATTACGTTGCAACATTTGACAACGAACTTCTTTCCCAGAAGCATTTCATAAATCATATTTAACAAGGGGTTACGCATGTCCATTCTGGTCAACTTGTAGAAAAGCCCCTCTAACCATACGGTTTCAAAGGCCTTCTCAAAGTCGACCAGACAGGCCCATGTGCATTGTCCTTTGGATTTATTCCATTCGATGTCGGACATTAGATTCGACGCGGCATGAATAGTGTCATGTCGCGCTCGAAAACCATACTGATATTCCGAAATAGTTTTGTTTTCCTCGACCCACTTAGACAGAGCTCTATTGACTATCTCTTCGAAGACCTTGCTTACAATCGGCAGAAGGCTTACTGACCGAAGATTTGCAGGGTTTGTTTTGTCCTAGTCCTTTTTAGGGATAGGATGTACCACCGCCGTTTTCTAGTGCACCGGATAATCTGCATTATTCAGTGCATTTTTAAACAGGGTGGTGAAAATGTTGACTTTTTCTTTTGACAGGTATCTCAATTCGAAGTTTGGGGCACCTTCCTCTCCCGCAGACTTTTAATTTTTCAGTGATACAAAGACGTCCAGCAGCTCATCTTTTTGCACGAATCACCCCTTTAGGTTGGTATTGGATCCTTTTCCTGTCACTTCATCCTCGTACTGTGGTATTACTAAAGTAAGTCTTAAGCAAACACCCTGTTTATCGATTATTAACTGAGATTGCATTTATTCATAAAAACAATTTTAAAATTAGTAACATTGTATGTGCAAAGCTTGACAGCTTTTTTGTATTCCTTGCATGTGGTAGGTACATTATAAGATCTAAAATAACGCTTTATGTACAAGTATCAGGTTTGACAGCTGTGCATTTAGTTCCATCAAAGTATCCAGTAGTGCAGGTGTAAGTCAGCACCGTCATAATAGTATTGACTTCCTCACAATAAACGTATCTGTAGGTGAAATTGGATATAAAACCTGCGGGTCTAATATGCGATTAATGTATAACTCACGTTTTACATGTGGGATCAGCTACATTTGTGTAAAAGCCTGCTGCGGTTATTCCATTACAACTCTCCTCCACATCTTTTACTGGTGGTGGAAGAGGCTCTGTATTGTTACAGGTTGGTGAATACTAAAATAAGGAAAGTGGAAAAAGTGTTAAGCTATTTAATAATTCAGCTTTATAAAAATAAAGTTGACGCGGACATTCTAAATCAAGTATTTTAAGGCTCGAAAAAAAACTCGTTGATAACAAAACTGGTCGTCACACATTGAGAGACTTTAAAAAATCGACAAGACCAGGATTTATCTGACGAGATAAATTCACTATGCTCTTAGAACATTAAGGGGTAAGAACAAGGCGGCATAATGAAAAAGGATGGCCACTCGCCTCGAAGGTACTCGAACTACACGAGAGGGGTCGGAAGGCCTCGCTCAGCGAAGAATATCGTTGCTGAAGATGTTGTCAAGTCAATGTCGACTTGACGGCTACCGTCAAATGTTGACACGACCTAATTTCCATTAATACTGGAAGTAATGTCGAACTGTTTTATTTTCTCTGTTCGACTTTATTTCCATATTAAACGAGTAATTATATCGAGCTTAAGAATGGCAAAAGAATGGTTTGAAGTTAAGTTCAACGGATTTAAACTCTCCGTAGTAAGTTTTGCCTCTATCCGTTTAGGGGATATCCAGTCTTCTGACAGACCTCTCGTTATATGCTGCATGAAGCACAATGAACACAGATTTACATAGAAATTTACAAGTATAAATGCTTACCGAACGAGGTCGACAAGGTCGCGGAAATCATAGAATTAGATTTCGCAATTATGCCAAATTAAAGCAAAGGAACTGCATAAGAATTTAGTAAGAAGACTGAGAAGGATAACACTCCTCCAATTAAACTAGCTGAGGATAACAATAAACCGCAACGTTATCACACAAAATCTATGATAAAGCACTCCCTACTAGGTACTCCAAAGTAATAGGTAACTGCCAAAAGACAGTCTTCCAATATGTGCACCTTCAAGAGCTAAAATGATTAGTTTGACGACAATATGCAAGGACAACCTACATCATACCAAAGATTATAATGTCATACAGGTGACATACTGCATACAAGAAAAATCGTTCTATGGCGGATTGTACTGACACAGAACGCCATATGGTTGGATCTCGTTTCTCATGCCTGCACGTGCACACCGCCCGCCCGTACCATGAAGCTGGTGAGCAAAAGTTTCTGTTTTTTTGTTCTCAATGCGTCATCTGTATGACTTTATAATTTTTGATCATATCGATGTTCTCATATATTCGGGCGAATAATTTTTGTTGGCTCTCCTAAGGTCCTTGTAGTACTCTACTACAAATAAATATCCCAGCTGAACGTTTTCCGACTCTGCTTGAATTTAAAACTCAACACAATGCTAATTCATAATGTTTACGAGAAAGCTCTTATATAATCGCGATGACGTCAGATGCAAAACAAATATGGCGCGTCTTATACGTACATACATGATCTACATGTTGTGTATTCAACCATTGTTTTCACATAATTAGTCTTGTAGTTATAACCCAATAAAATCTGACGATATTTTGTCACACAAGAAAGTTGAATCGTTTTTCTGTGTAACGAGAGTGTAAGAAACGTTTTTTACGTCCAAATATTGTCACGTAAAGTGTAATGAGACGGGCTCACGATGGCACGATGGTTAGTGCGGTGAACATTTCGCGCAGAAGGTGTGGGTTCGATTCCCAGCCGTAGAAACACCTAAATGATTTTTTGCTCCTCTCGTGATGATATGAAAAATTTTCTGAATAGCATCAATTGTGAATGAAAGCTTATCTCAACTAAACTGTTTGTATATGGCACATAACAGGGGGTCCCTGTGCAAGAAGTACACACCCATACATAATTAGTTGTGAGTAAATGCTAGGCCCTGGGTACTAATGAGCCTGTTGCACCAAAAAAATTGTATTTTTGCCGCATGAAATGATGCCAAAACTTCGATGCTATGCAATATCCATACTTGCTGTCTCTTATAATCATTCACGAGTTCATCGTCTATACTCACCACACAACTTAGAGCACAAATCTGCTGCTCCAGGTTAAATGACTCCACACTGCACACTTTTCCATCTTCACAATTTCCCACTGCTACGATTTGTCCGTCTGTTGTACAAAATCCAAATTGAGTTTGGGTTACACACGTAAATATGCCAGTGCAGTCATTACACACAGGTGCCTGAAGATCACAACTCTTTTCTACAGTTGGATCAGATGAACAAACACCTTGTTGATCGGTACAGTGCATACCTTCTGGACATGTCACTATTTCATTCGATTTTACCACCCCTATAATGAAAAGTTTTAATCGTTAAGACTTCCAGTTTGTTTGCCCTTTCCGAAGATTACCATCAAAACAAGGCCTGAACGAGGTTTCATTTATGCAAGCTGCATAGGATACGTTTGAACAAACATCACAAACACCGTTGACTGCCACAGTAAGCGCTAGTAAACCAAATGCAATGGACAAAAGGACCTTAAATTGGAATAGATATTCGAGTTAAGGCCTCTTTCAAACGGTTAATCCCGCACTCACTTTGGATGAAATTTTCGTCATTTTAAAAAAAAAAGGATCACGGGGTTTCCTTCAAGATGCTACACAAAGTATGGAAGAGTTCTACTGAATCTAATAGTTGGGAATGCCTTCATTTTATAATGACATTATCTGCCTGTGAACTATCTTTATGACGGCGATAAGAAAGAATTTGGAAATAATTTCCAGCCCAAAGTGTATCGGTTAAGTTATATGCAAATATGGCTGAAGTTCACACATGAGGGCGTTAAATGATGGTAACCGCACTTCAGCACTTGAAGGCTAAGGAAGGTTTAGTTTTTTTTTTATTTATTTAAATTGGCTAAACAAACAAAAATAAATAAAAATGTCTAATAGTATCTGCCAAATATTGACATTAGCCTTAAAAAAGTTTCTGTGAAAAATGCTTGATACAATCGAAGCTCATGTTTATGCGAAAATTTAGTCTTACCTTGAGTTTTTTTTATATAAAACTTTGTTTTGATTATTTTGTTTGTTTAAATAAGGTTTGTAGAATGTATTCTGACTGTTTGGTATTATCTTAAACAAATGTTTTGGGAATAATGCAGAAAGCATCTATCGGAATGACATACGAATTGGCCTACTTTAGTGGCCTTCAGTTGTTCATCTACCTCCCTTAACTACAAAAAAAATGATACATTGTTTGTCTGTGGAATAACTGCTTTGTGAATTAGCAATTTTAGTATTAGCTTACTTTTTTTTTTTAACTTTTAAACTCATTTTTTATTTACTTAAAATATTAACTTACTACTAGACAAAAATGCTTAAATCTAACTTATCAATAACTGGTTTACTAAATCTAACTTATCGGCCCTTAGTGGGCGCTGTAAGCTTATATTTAGCTGTTTTATTTTGCCTTTAGGCTCATATTTGTCGGTTTTTTGTTTTTATATTTAATTTTAATTTACAAAGAAAAAATTTAAAACTTTGTTTAGTGACTTTTTTTGTTTTATATAAAAGCTTAATCTAGATTATATATAACTTAAGACTACTTAAACTACTTAAGCCTAACTTAAGACTACTTAAGCCTAACTTAAGACTACTTAAGCCTAACTTAAGACTACTTAAGCCTAACTTAAGACTACTTAACTACTTAAACCTAACTTAATTATAATCGGGGTGGCGAGCCCTCGTTGCGCATGCCCCGAGGGGTCGCCATCCTGATTGCGTCTTTCGGTCCCACGGCAGCCTGCGTTCAACCATATTGTACGCCAATATGGTGCACAAGCCCCACCCCAGACCTTGTTCCTAATTTAAAATCTTACCTATGGAGTTGGACTAAAAGTCCGCAAAGTCCTGAGGAAGTGCAGAATCACCTTCCTCATATAGCCACCAGAATTCAGTGCGCTGTTTTGCAGCATCGATCCTATCGCGATCCGATACCGCCGTGCTAAAGCGGAGGAGCTCCGGAGCATTGTCGACGTACCCGTCGCGGATTAGCCGTTTGTCCCGCGCGTCACGATAGCGGTGGTATAAAACCGGGATACCGTTCCTGTCTTGTACTAACCCTAACGAATCGATGTAAATGAATGCCTCTGGTGGAATAAAGCCCGATATGAGCGTGCTCTCCATGTATAAATCATTGGGATAATAAGCCCCAAAGATCAGGCTGTTGTCGCTAGCCATCGCCCTTACAGCGTGCCTTCGAGTCACCTTAATTAGGAAATTGTCAATTCTATTCAACTGAGCCCCATTGTATAGAACCTCGTTGCGATAATATTTTATGTACTCGGAGTCTGGCGTTCGGTACAATCCTAAGCAGGATCGGAGACAACGTCTCTCAAACAGCCGTATCCTTTCCATGTAGGATGGTGATACATTGAACCACACGGGACAACCGTAAGCGATGATCGGCCTTATGAGGGCCATGTAGCAAATGACTTTCACCCTTGAATCAAGTTGACTGCTATGAAACAATCTTCTTGTCAGAGCATAAGCCCCCCTAGCCCTGGCCAGACAAGCATCCACATTTTTATTAAAATACAGAAACTTGTCAAGCCAGATGCCAAGGTATTTGACTTCACTTCTCACCGCCAACGGCCGTCCATGCTGTCCCATGATACAAAATTTTTTCCAGTTTTTTCTGGTATCGTAAGAAGCCCTCTGCACTGGGGTCCTGAACAGAATTGTTTCGGTTTTTTGGAAATTGATCCTCAATTTCCAATCATCGCAATATCCCTTAATGTGATCGAAGTCACGTTGCAAAAGTGTGTTGATGACCTCGATTTTCGGACCTGATCTGTACGCCACTAGATCATCTGCGTACGCTATAGCGTGTCTGAGAGAACCTACAAGATCACTTGTATAAATGTTAAACAATATCGGGGAGTTCACCGCCCCCTGTTGTAAACCGTTTTTAATTTCAAAGACTTTACTCGAAGTTACGTTGCCACATTTGACAACGAACTTCTTTCCCATAAGCATTTCATAAATCATATATAGCATGGGTTTACGCATGCCCAGTCTGGTCAGCTTGTAGAAAAGCCCCTCTAACCATACGGTGTCGAAGGCCTTCTCAAAGTCAACCAGACAGGCCCCTGTGCATTGTTTTTTGGACTTATTCCATTGGATGTCGGACACTAGTTTCGACGCGGCATGAATGGTATCATGCCTCGCTCGAAAACCAAACTGATTATCCGGAATAATTTTGTTTTCCTCAACCCACTTAAGCAGAGCTCTATTGACTATCTTCTCGAATACCTTGCTTACATTCGGCAGAAGGCTTATTGACCGAAGATTTGCAGGGTTTGTTTTGTCCTTGTCCTTTTTGGGGATAGGATGTACCACCGCCGTTTTCCAGTGCACCGGATAATGTGCATTATTCAGTGCATTGTTAAACAGGGTGGTGAAGATATCGACTGCTTCTATTGGCAGGTGTCTCAATACGACGTTTGGGACACCGTCCTCTCCTGCCGACTTTTTATTTTTCAATGATACCAAGATGTCCAGGAGTTCATCTTTTTGCACGAACAGCATCAGGCTATTGGCGACTATGCCATTGGAAGGGTTTTCGTCATTGAATACGGAAAAACCGTGATTCTCAGATCGCCAAGCTTGAAGTTCAGTGCGCAGATGAAAGTGATTCAGAAAGGCTCTTTCCTCAATGTCGCGATTTGGGCGAACAGGATTGTTCACCGTATACACGGTCTCGAAAATAGCGCCTATCGAATTCGCCTTCTCCTGAGGATCTTCGATCGTGAAAAAACCGTCGTTCGAGTCAACGTATTCCGGACTTATACCAACAGCCGTGAGTGTCTGTCTGTTTTCTGTCGTTTTGGAAATTCGGACACATGGAATGTCGTTATGATCTTTTCGCCTGAATATTTTATTTATTTGGGGGAACATATTCGGGCTACTGGTTTTTATAGCCCGAATTTTATAGATTTTCTGTAATTTTCCGATATTAATTTTTTTAGGTTTTTGATCAGTGACTTCAGTGTCCGAACCTCCGGGTCTTGTCTGTCAGTGAATTGTCTACGCAGCCGTTTAAGCCTCGAGACCAGTCTGCTTTTGTGTCGGTGGAGTGCATCGATTGTTGGCGTTCGATATTTCTCCGTCTGGTCGTCAGAACTAGTTATCTTAGGGATAGCTAGATCCATTGACCTTGTGAGGACCTCATTCATTTTTAGTAAATTTTGGTCAATTTCGTCGTTTGTAAGGTTTCTGTTTGTCGGTGGATCAATTTCGCTCAAACGTAATTCTCGCTTTACAATTCTGGTGAAACGCGGCCAGTTCGTCTTTCGGTAGTCGAAAGAACGCACTTGGTCGAACTCCTCCAGTTGAGTTTGCTCGTTTGGGATACTAAATACGGCATCAAGTCCGAGGTGGTCACTATCGTAATCGAATGCTCGCACGCAGTTCCGCGCGTGTTCGTTATTTGTTAGTTCTAGTCTATTGTCCATAAGCGCTAAGTCCAGAAAAGAGTTTCCTCTTGGAAAGGACGGGATATCCGTCGCGTACAAACTAAGTTTGTACTCAATCATATTTTGCTCCCGCCAATTCTGAAGCAGTCGACCTCTAGTGTTCTCGATTGTATTTCCCCAAGCCGCATGCTTAGCGTTAAGATCGCCGGCCAAAAAGTAATAATTTTCAGCCGATTCAAGCTGTAGGCAACGAAAAAGTGTCTCGAGCTCTGCTATAAATTGAGTTTGTTGAGTTGCTTCAGGTGCATAAAGCGACACCACATACATTCTCCTCCGACTATGGAGAGGAATGCATACGATGCATGCTTCCAACACCTGGAACCTACGTACTTCCCCGCTATATATGATGCTATGGCGTAAGCCTTTGCGTAATAATAGTATTAGCTTACCAACTTATATAATGGGTGGGTGGCCGCGGTGTAGTGGTAATGTGTTCGTCTGTTGAGTGGAAGGTTGCGCGTTCAATCCCAACCAAAATCCATTTCACTTTTATTTAAAAAGAAATAAAAAGGTCGGTGTAATACCTAAAAGTATGCACACCATCTTGAATTTCTTCAAATTTAACGAACACAAGAAAAAGTGACTCCCCGAAGCTAGTTCGGACACCACCCATGGATCTTAAGTCTCCACTACATCCAAAATCTTTCCTATCCTCTCTTTCTTCCCCTTCTCTAACGCTCGTACTATGGTAACATATAAAAGGGTATTCATAACCCCTTGATTACGTGTATATTATAAAAAAAAAATTGTCTTTTGTTTGACACAAAATTAAGTATTTAAGGGATTTATCCTTACAGTTTCAGCTATGAATAAGGGAGTTGGTGGCAGGTCCAACAAAAAGGGTGAAAACCAAATGTCACGATGGGACATTCGGGTATATACAGGGTATATGCAGTACGTTGTGGTTTATGCTTGGGCCTATCACCTATAGAACCTCTTTCTTCGACATCATTCACTACACGATAAATAGTGCGACTTGTTGGCACGTTGTTTCAACCAAAAATTTCACGTAACTTTCTCATCGTCACAGTAATCGATGATTGATTTTGATAAAATCTTTTAACTATTAAAACACGTTGGTCTATCGAATATTTTTTCATAATAAATTTGCCACGCGTCTACTTCACGACTGCCAAATATGAACTTTCAAGACTAATGTTTACCAAAATGGCGGCAAAACAAAGTACCTTTTCGGCGGACACCCTGTAGAATTTGGAAAGTAAACTTGTTCCCCATTCAGATTTCTGCGAAGGACTATTCCAGTTTGAACAATGAGCCGCTCATTCTGGTCCATACAGAAACTCACAAACGGATCAAGCAAACATATAAATCTTTGCCGTTCCGACTTTGAATTTGAACTTCTAGACTTTTCTTTCAAGGGTTCATTTACTTTCTTTTGCTATGATCCATAATATTACTCCGTAGACCATGACTGGTATGATCAAGGTCTTATCTACGATCTCTTTGGTAGTTCGAGTGATGGCTTTACTACTGAATTGCCTTATTGGCTCGAAGAAACAGCGGTTACAAATAAAATTTATTGGTAGTACCCAGGGCCGAGCTTTCTCACAACCACTCATATGTTTGTTGTACTTCTAGCACGATGGTGGGACCTCCGGTTTTTGTGCCGACTCCGAACGCCGAATTCGAAGTAAGCTTTTCTTGACAATAGGAGGAGTGCCAGTGAAAAATCATTTAGGTGTTGCTACTGCTGGGAATCGAACCCAGACCTTCTGCGTGGCAGTTCATCGAACCAACCATCGATCCATTGATCCCGTCTACCGCAAACATATATCTGTCAATGGTGACGTTCTGTCCAATTCGTCGATGTTATGTATCGGTTCGTGTTGACAGCGTATAACGGGTGGTTGTTTTAAGGGCCGATGTTGAATGTGAGCGGCACCTAAACGTCAAAATGTTGTCTGCATTTTATTTGACATTTCTAAATTTTAACCATGGAAAGATACACAATCGAGTAACGCGTTAAAGTTATTCAGGCTTATTATGAAAATGGGCGTTCAAATCAAAATGCATGTTGTGCACTTCGTGATTTTTGCGGTCAATTTAATCGTCCAAATGTGCGTACAATCGGAAAAATCGTGCAAAAATTGGAGCAAACCGGGTCTGTAGGAGATGTGAAAACAGCAGTGCATGCATGCTCGTTCATCTCGTACTGCAGAAAACATTGCTGCTTTTCGTGATAGT
This sequence comes from Rhingia rostrata, assembly GCA_949824845.1. Taxonomy (NCBI): domain Eukaryota; kingdom Metazoa; phylum Arthropoda; class Insecta; order Diptera; family Syrphidae; genus Rhingia; species Rhingia rostrata. The sequence goes on from OX463757.1 coordinate 20,927,777, forward strand.
GTGACTGAAGAGCCGTCCACCTCAACTCGTCATCGTGCCCAACAATTGCACCTCTCACGCTCATCGTTGATGAGCATTATGTATAAAGGCTTGAATTTACACGCTTACAATATGCAATTGACTCAAGAACTAAAGCCTCTTGTCTTGACCATTTCAAGAGTCTTCAATGGTCAGAATGGTGGCAAGAAATAGCAACAGTGGATGATCAATTTTCGAAAAAAAAATTTCGAAGAAAATCATCTTCAGTGATGAGGCACTTTTTCACATCAGTGGATTCGTCAATAAGCAGAATTGCCGCATTTGGGCGAATGATAATCCAAGAGTGATACCAATGCACCCACAGAGAGTGACTGTTTGGTGCGGATTATCAGATGGCGGCATCATCGGGCCCTATTTTTTCCAATATCAAGCCGGTCTTTATTGTGAATGGTGTTCACTATCGTGAGATGATAACGAATTTTTTATGGCCCGAATTGGAAGATATGGATGTGGACGATATGTGGACGGTGCCACTTGCCAAACAGTTAACGAAACAATGGCTCCTTTGCGCGACAAATTCAATGGCCGAGTTATCTGACGTGCGGGCGATGTCAATTGGCCGCCATGATCATGTGATTTGACACCATTGGACTTCTTTCTTTGGGGTTATATGAAAGAAAAGGTGTACGTCGATAAGCCATCATCAATTCAAGAGCTAAAGGATGAGATAATTCGGCACAATAACGGCATAGAACAACAATTATGCCTCAGTGTCATCGAAAATTTGGACGGATGGAGGTTTGCCGCCGAGGTCGCGGCGGGCATTTGGCCGATATTTTGTTCCATAAATAATAAAAAAAAAGACAATAATTTCCTAATTAATTTGTGTTTTACTCAAAATTAACATCGGCCATTAAAACTTGGTTTAACCCTCATTTACTAAAAACACAAACAAACTTTGGTAGAAGAAAAAGTGCTACATAAGATATTTAAGTCAGACATTTATTTTCGTTTACTATTGTTTTTGACTTATTTTTCATGAATTGTGAAGATACTGGTACGATAGTTTAATTAAAAAGTAAATATAAATGGATTTTGAATTACCGGACTTGTTCGAAGATGATGTGGAAGTTCTTGAAATTCTAGAAGTAGGAGTTCCACGTCAAATTTACGAGAGGAATATATATTTTTATTCTTTTGGCGAACTTTCCTTTTACAAAAGATTTCGATTAAGAAAGGAAATAACCATAACTATTTTAAACCAAATAGAATACTCTTTAGAATGCCCATCCAACAGGTACGTTACGCTTGAACTATTATATTAAAGTTAGTTTGTATATATAAAAGTATTTGCCTTCCTAAAGGAATAATTCAATCGCTCCTATTAACCAACTATTGGTTGCGCTACGCTTTTTCGCCACTGGAAGCCATCTCCTAAGTATAGCAGATTTTGGTGGAATGCATGTCTCAACAGCTTCAAGAATAGTTTTGAGAGTTTCAAGAGCAATAGCTAAACTGGGAAATGATTATATAAAATTTCCTGAAACTGCCACCGACATTTCAAAAACCAAGCGTGATTTTTTTGATAAAGCGTCGTTTCCAAATGTAGTTGGAGTTATTGACGGCACTCACGTCAAAATTTAGTCGCCCGGTATATTATTACATAAGATTGACTCCAAAAAATAATATCTATTGGTACGTTTAGGTGGGCCTGATGGAGAAGTTTTTCGAAACAGGAAAAGTTATTTTTCTATCAACGTTCAAGCGATTTGCAACGCTCAAATGATTTTTACTAATGTGATGGCTAGATGGCCCGGATCTACTCATGACGCAATAATTTTCAATAATTTTGCAATAAAAAATGCTTTGGAGAGACAGTCAAGTGCAAATGTGGAATGCTTTCTCTTGGGTAGGTTTCATATAAATTTGTTAATTTGTAGGTTTTATTTTTGCTATAAAACAGGAGATTCAGCTTATCCTCAAAAATTTTATTTGATGACTCCTATTCTCAATCCAAGAAGTCCACCAGAACAATTGTATAATGAGTCTCAAATTCGTTCTAGAGGTGTAATAGAAAAAGCTTTTGGGATTTTAAAAAGAAGATTTCCCGTTTTGGCTTATGGTGCTCGATTAAAACTGAGTACAGTATTAACAATTATAATTGCTACCTGCACTTTGCACAATATTTTGAGGCATAAGGGTATATTTGAAGACCCTCCTGAAAGAGAGGGGTTTTCAGTATGTATCTGTCCATTAGTAATAGCACGTTGTAGATCTTCTTCACTGAAATCGAAGTGAAGAAGATCTACAACGTGCTATTACTAATGGACAGATACATACTGAAAACCCCTCTCAAAACAACAGTTCAAGCTCGACGTTGAATTTTAATATGCAAAAGCGTACGGATTTGATAAATAACTATTTCGCAGGATTGTAAACATTATATCAAACTTCTTAGATCAAAAACAGAAATAAAAAACAAATTCCACTCAAAATAAAATTAGTTTAACTTCTTTGAAAAACATTTCAATGTCTTTTAAAAGATTATGGGCATCTTTTGTTGTGCACTCTTCTTTTTGTATTTTTTTTTAAAAACTTCACTTTTAATGTCTAGTTCCAGAGATTTTTGCTTTAATTGATGCTCAACATTGCTTTGATAATTTTTTTGTATCGCTTCTTCTTTTAAGGTATCAAATTGCAGTTTGGCTAGTTCAATTTTAATCTTTGAAAGCTCGGAGTACTGCTCTGATATTTTGCTGCTGTGCAATCCATGGAGTCCATGGAGCATTATCCAGCGGTTCGGAACTACAAAATTGTTTTTTAAAGCCCTTTGTCATCACTATTTGTTGTGAAGAACCGGATTCAGTATCAGGCGAAATTTCATCCTCAACAAGTATATCTTCGGCTCTGTGGGCTGGGGCTTTCAACTTCGGGTGAACTTGCTTTTTTAGCATTGAGGGCTTGTAATCACTCCCGTCGTTGTTGGATTTTTCATTCTCGTCGCACTACAAAAGATTTGTAAATATAGTAAACAGTTTATAGTTTCTAAAGTTTATTTAGATGTTACCTTGCCGCTTTCTTGTTGTTCCACAAAGCCGTCACCATCGAATTCGTTTTCCAGACCATAAATTGTTTTCGGATTCATTATTGTTACTGTCAGTTCAAAATTAGGGTTTTTTTTCTTTTGATATTCATTTTTATTTTACTTTATCTTAAAACTAACTTACATGCTAGACAAAAATTCATGAAAAACTAGCTTACTTATCAACTACTTAAATAACTTACTGGCCCTATGCGGGCGCCCTAAATTAAATGATAACAACTTAATTCTAATGCCTTTCGGCCTATTATCTAATAAGTAAATCTAATAGTAATAAAATGATGTTTACCAAGAAACATTTGAGAAAAACTTGGTTTCTGTCTTTTTTTTTTAATTTAAACTTACATGCTATTTAAAACTACTTATCGACTAACTTAAACTACTTAAAACTACTTACATCTAACTAAATAAAAAATTAAACTTAAAAACTAGAACAGCCACAGCAAGCATTTTGATTTTTTTTTTTTTTTTTTTGGTGCCACCACGACTGTTTCCCTTAACATAACCTAAACAACTATGCAAGTCGGCCATATCTTTTCAAAAGTCAAAACTAACTATAACTACGTTAACCACCACAACAGGTTCTCCTGTTGCAACCTACTCCGGCGGTCCCAATCGGACACACTCCTGCTGAACCGCAGGCGCTCTCCTCCGCTCTGAGTGACGACGTCTCGGTCGTACAGGAGCCGCCTATCCACAGTTCGTCGGAAGACGTGGTAGATTAGCGGAAGCGCCGACCTATCCTGTATCAGCCCTCGAGTATCCAAATATAGGAAAGCTTCGGGCGGAATAAAGCCGCTTAAACGCGCACTCTCAAAATATTCATCATTGGGATAGAAGGCCCCAAAGATGAGACTATTGTTCGAAGCCATCGATCTTGCAGCGTGAAACCGAATGAGTTTCACCAGAAAATTGTCTATTCGGTTTATGTTGGCCCCATTGTATAGGACCTGGTTGGAATAGTATTTTGTGTAGTCAGATACTGGTGTTCTGTGAAGTCCCAGGCAGCTCCTCAGACACTGCCTCTCAAACACCCGTATCTTTTCCATTTGCGATGGGGCAACGTTGAACCACACCGGGCACCCATAGGCAATCATCGGCCTTATGAGGGCCATGTAGCAAATCACCTTCACCCTGCTGTCAAGACGACTGCTATAAAACAATCGTCTTGTCAGGGCAAATGCTCCCCTAGCTCTAGCTAGAGCAGCATCTACATGTCTTCCGAAATATAGATACTGATCTAACCAGATGCCAAGGTACTTTACTACACTTTTACTCGCCAGTGGCTGTCCGTTTGGTCCAACGATCACCAGCTTTCGCCAGTTCTTTCTCGTATCCCTAGAGACCCTAGACAACGGTGTCCTAAACAGGATAGTTTCTGATTTCTGAAAGTTGATGTTCAACTTCCAGTCATCACAATATCTCTGGATCTTGTCGAAGTCCCGCTGCAAAAGTGTTCGAATGACTTCGACAGTAGAGGCTGTTCTGTACGCGATAAGATCGTCCGCATACGCAATTGCCTGAGTAAGGCAACCTATCATATCACTGGTGTAAATGTTGAAGAGAATCGGCGAGTTTACCGCTCCCTGTTGCAGACCATTCTTAATGAAAAACTCTGTGGTAGAAGTTACATTGCCACTTTTGACAACAAACGTTCTACCAGTCAGCATGTCATGAAGCATATATAGCAGTGGTTTACTTATGCCAAGTCTGGTCAGCTTTAGATAGAGGCCCTCTACCCATACGGTGTCAAAAGCCTTCTCTAAATCAACCTAACATGCACCCGTGCACTGTTTTTTGGCTTTGGTCCATTGTATATCAGAGACGAGTTTGGAGGCGGCATGAATACAGTCATGCCCAGCCTTGAAACCAAACTGGTTCTCTGGTATAATATTATTTTGCTCAGACCACTTGAACAGTGCTCGATTGAGAATCTTTTCGAAAACCTTGCTGATACTCGGAAGGAGACTTATCGATCGGAAATTCGCCGGATTGGAGTTGTCCTTTCCCTTTTTCGGGAGAGGATGAACCACCGCCGTCTTCCAACGCACTGGTGACTTCTTTTTCTTTATGGAATCGAAGATGATCTGGAGTTCCACCTTCGAGATTAACAGGGGACTAAACCCACTTCGCTCGGCGACTATGGCGTTTGCCAAGTTTTCGTCATCAAACCGGGTGAAACCACGGTTCTCAGATCGCCATTGCGTTATGTCGTTTCGGAGATAGACATGATGGAGCAGGGCATTGTTTTCCAGGACGCGGTTCGGGCGAATGCTATCATTCATCTTATACACTTCCTGAAAGACAGCCCCCACTGCCTCCACTTTCTCCTGAGGATCTTCAATAACATAGAAATCGTCGTCGAAGACGGCTTCCCCCGGATCAATTCCTGCTGTCAAAAGTATGTTTGTATTGTCAGTTGTTCGTTGGAGCTTAATACACGGATTCAAAATTAGGGTCAGAAGGTGTGAATGGCTTACCTCCACCTGTTTGCATAGCAGAACTTTTTTCTTTTGCTCCCTCCTTCCTTATTTCGGCTTTGTAGTTGTTATAAAACCTCTTTAACGATTCGCTGTTCCTAAAGCATGATCCCGACTGGCTGTTAAATTTCTTCTCAATTCGATTCCAAGCATTTTCTTTATCTCTCCACGTTGCGCCATCGGTTTTTTTTATTTTCGATGACTTCTTTTTCATCAAAAGCACAATGAAGAAGAAGCGTTTTTTCATTTTGCGAAAAATTTGGGTTTCTTTTTTTATTTCCAGACATTTTTCAAATCAAAATATGTACCGCGAAATACGTTTGAACAGAAACAAACCAAAACTGACAATAATTTGACGTTTGCAGAAACCGACTTGAGGATAGTTATAATTCAAAAGTGGTCGCTTACTATGTTGAACATATATTTGTTCGTGCAACTCACATACATTTAAGTATCGCATAGAATTTATGTGGAACTTAGCTATGCATAAGATTTATATGTTCCGAATCAGCAAACGGGCCTTAGTCCAACCAATGATGTCAATATCGTCGGCGTATCCAAATAGCTGTACCGATGTATGGAAGATGTTTGCCTCTCAAAAATGTGATTAAGGAAGTCGCACAGGAGTTCGTGGCCTTACCTTTATCCTCTTTTAGTGCCGATTGTGTCAGTGAGTTCGTTTCCGACCCTGGTGGAGCAGATGAACGAGTTAGAGCGGTAAACCAAAACTAGACATGGCTCTGTATAGTTCGTCTATATAAATGATGTCGTGCGGCTTGAAATCGATGAATAGGTGGTGCCTATCGTTTTTGATTTCTTGGGTTTTTCAAGGATCTCCCGAAGTGTTAGGGTTTAATCAGTTGTGGACTTTTCTGGCCAAAAATCATACTGATAAGGACCGATCAGGTTGGTGGTAAATGGTTTCAGGCATTCACATAATTCAGTAGATATGAACATGCAGGCGATGTTGAGGAGACTTATGCCTCTGAAGTTGGCGCAGTTCAGAGGATCTCCTTTTTTGTGGATCGGACAAACAATGCTTAGGCTTGGTTCTTCAGGTATACGTTCATCCGACCAAAATTTCGCTTATGAGTTGGTGAATGTTATTTGCCAGATCATCTCAAATGGCCTTCTAAAGCTTGGCCGGAATGCCGTCACTTCATACAGCCTTGTTAAGCTTGAGTTAAGATATTATTATCCTCACTTCACTTAGTAGTTTTCGCTGTCATCGGCAATATTGGATGGTTCGTTCTGCCTGTTCACCATCGCCGTTTAACAGTCTGCAGAAAAGATAAATGGTTTTCCAATAAGAGCGCTACAAACGTTTTTTTTTTTAAATAAAACAAAAACGGTTTTGGATATCAGTGAAATTCTTTATGTGAAAGAACGTTCGATGCCATTATGTATGGAACTCGATTTCTTTTGCATGGCCACCACGGGCACGCTTGCAGAAGTCCAGACGCTGAAGTCAATTTTCGACGGTTTTCAAGCATAAATCGGCCGATACTGCTGCAATTTCACGTTCGATATTCGTACGAAGTTCATCAATCGGCGCTGGCTTGTTGGTATATACCATAGACTTGACGTAGCCCCAAAGGAAATAGTCTAACGGCGTCAAATCGCACGACCGAGGCGGCCAAGCGACTGGACCATTTCGTGAGATAACACGTTCTCCAAACTTGGTTTCCAATAAATTGATTGCGGCATTCGCTGTGTGGCTTATGGCGCCGTCCTGTTGGAACCACATGTCCTCCAAGTCCATATCATCCAATTGGGGCCAAAAATATTCGGTTATCATTGAACGGTAGCGATTCCCATTCACAGTGAAGTGCCGGTCTTGATTATCACGGAAGAAGTACGGCCCAATGACGCCGCCGGCCCATAAACCACACCAAAGCGATATTTTCTCAGGATGCAATGATGACTCATGGAGTACGTGTGGATTGCTGCCTGACCAATACCGCATATTTTGTTTATTGAAGAAGCCATTCAGCCAGAAATGAGCCTCTTCGCTGAAGATGATTTTTCGATGAAAATCCGAATCATTTTCAAGTTGTTGCTCAGCCCAATTCACGAACATACTTCAGTTCTTGCGTCAATTTAATCTTGTAATGATGTAGGCCAAGATCTTTTCGCAAAATTCGCCACAACGACGTCACAGACATGCCCAATGCTTGAGAACGACGTGTGAGAGACACATTTGGGCTTTCTTCAACTGAAGCCTCAGCGGCAGCAATATTCTCGACACTACGGGCACTTCTTTGTCTCACTGGCACGGGAACATTTTGTACTGTGCCTGTGTGCCTGTGGATTCAAATTTTTCCACTAGACGGTCAATTGTTGATCTGCACAGACGATTATGACGACCATAAATTGGCATAGCGCTCTTAACGTTGACGCTAACACCGAATTTCGGTTGTAAATTTTAATAATTTCGACTCGTTGGCAAATGGCAAACCTTACTGAAGAGAAATGTCAAAAGAGCGGCAAGAAATATGGCGTCGTTTGCTGTCCCTGTCGCTTAACTTTTGTAGCGTCCCTGTTGAAAAACCCGATACTTCAATAGCTTCAGCATCGACTTTGTCTAAGGTTAGGTTAGGTTGACGGGTTGATAAGGTAGTCGGTATGCGTCTACCTCACCACACTCAGGTCAATATTGAACCATTGTGTTGCCAGCTGGGGGTTCACGTGTGTGGTTGGTTCCTTCATTATCCCGTTACTTTCCATTGTTGTTAGTCCCTTTTCAGCCATCCAGATGTTGTTGCAAACCTGAAAAGATTAGAGAGAGGGATTTCGGATAGATCCGTGAGGTCATGGAAAAAGTATTTTCCTAAGGTTCTCGTTCTTAATTGGCTGATGCCTGGGCAGTGCCACAGAAATTTGAGGGTATCCTTGTGTGTTTCTTCATCACCACAGCATCTATAGAGGTCATCATCTATAAGATGCATTTTCAGCTTTTGGCTTTTTAGTAAGTTGTATCCAGTTAGAATCCCTACTTGAATCGAGACAGATTTCCTGTTTCTTCGAAGTAGCTTATGGGTTCTGGCTTTTTCATACTCAGGCCACATCCTTTTGGAAGTTTGACAGGTGGGGAGGGAGTACCACCTGTTTTTGGCTATATTTAGTGTTTTCTGTCATACCCGAGATTTGAGATCACAAATTGGTGGTTTGACAGACTGGTCTGTCCGGTCAATGCTGGAGGCAGATCCTTTTCTCACCAGTTCATCAGCAATTTCGTTACCCTGTATGCCTCTGTGTATGGGGACTAAGCAGAGCTTAACATTATGTTGAACGCCAAGAACCTTTAGCTCTTCACCACAACGCTTCACAGGCTTAGATTTTGTTTAGACAGCAGAGATTGTTTTTATGACAGCCTGACTGTCAATACAGATGTTGATATCAGATGGTATTTCGCCAGTATTGAGGTCGCTTTGGCTGCCTCTGCTACTGCCAATATCTCGGCCTGGAAAACACTGCTGTTGTCAGGGAGACGAAAAGGCTGTTAAGCTTAAGTGTCTCTAAAAACACTCCAGCTCCAATGCCTACATCCATTTTTGAACCATCCGTGTAGATGGACATGGGTTCGGTGCCCAGTTCCTTCTTCTCCCACTCCTCTCTGCATGGTAAAATGCAGGAGAGTGATCTTTAAAAGTCATGGTGAGGTAGCACGTATTCAGAGGATACAGCTGAGCACAGATATCTGTTAAGAATTTTAGCATGTCCTCCTGAGTTCGTTTTTCAGCAGTTGAGCTGACAATATCAGAGCCCTTTTGGCTGCAGATTCCTACATGTGTCTGAACTACGATATTACCTTATTCACCTCTGTTCGAGCATTGTATCGTTGGTTTTGGCGTTTTACACTTTGATAAAACTTTCGAACAACGTTCGCGTTCCTTTTATTGCCCCGCCCATCCCATCGTATTTACTGGATGACAGTAATATCTGCGTTGTAGGAGCTTAGGGCTTCCGCTTGTTGTTTGCGTGCACCTATCATGAAAATTTTTCTCTCATTCTAGATGCGCAGATATGAACGTTGTTATCTATTCTTCATTGAGCAGGATCGTCAACATTAAAAGCAGTCCTTTCCGATGATTTTGGTTGCTTCATAACAATGTCTCATCACATATAAATCCGAAGGATCTCCGCCCGGTCAGCCTACCATAACTTTGGAAAGATTGATTGACCTAACACCTCCAACTATATCGAAAACTCACTAAGAGCAAAAGAGTGTGCTATGGTTGCTTTTCTTGATATAAAGCGAGCCTTTTACAATGTCAAATCGGACTCAGATTATTCGTTGGGAGTACTAATAAATCAGCGGCAGAACTATTTACACAAATATTGGCGTCTTACTCGCAGATCTGCAAGCTGTGCCACACCACAAGAGGTGGCCTATCGCCTCTTCTCTGAAATCAATGGATGGAAGGCTGCAATTTGATTGCCTACCCAGATGACTTGGCAATAGCTGTATCAGAGGCCTTAATACCACTAAAGAACCATTGCAAAAAGGTTTCTCTGTACTCTCCAAAGGGGCCGCCAGATGTGAACTTTGCGCAAACCCTCAAAAACCCGAATCAGTCTCTTCAGCAGCAGATGCAAAGTTCCACACATTATCCTCCAAAACTTAATGGTGTTAGTCTAAAGTTCGTAGAATCAGGCAAGTCTGGATTTGGATAAGAAATTGAACTGGAAAGACAATATTTAAGAACGCGTAAAAAATCCAATCTTCCCTATGCACATTTATAAGGCAATCGGGAAGGAAAGGATTTACCCACATCTACTCTAATATGACGTGTTAGCCCAGCGAACGGCTTTAAAAACAGCCCATAACCGCAACCTTTTAGGGAAAGTTTAAGGATCAGCTAGCATATGCTTTAGCGGAGCTATAAGAACCATTCCATGCACTCTAGTAGCAATTGTGACGAAATTTTTCGTCTCTGGCAAGGTCCCATCATTCCAATAACGATTGCGCTGGCTTACAGCATGATGTGATTGTGGCCGACCTGGTGACAAAGAGACTATGCCAAGCATCTGTTGTAAAACTCTCTTAATAGAACTTCACTCAATCAAAAATCCTTCTCCAGATGCATAGATATGTACTTATCTACAAATGTATACTTTGAAGAATATTTCAAAACACAAATTCACAACATGCTTTCAAATCCCACAACTAATACCGACTATCGCCCCAAAACCACTTTACAAAAGTTCCCCCCCTTTCCAACATAAAAGCCCTATAAACTGCCAGCTAAAAGCCCAATCCTATGCATAAGGGAAAATAATGGAAAGTAATTATGGCCAAAATAAAAGATGTACCGCCGAAAACGAATTAAAATCTATTAGTGTGCCATTATGAGTCTCTTAACGTCTCTCTACATTATCCAAGCTGACCCGGTCTAACATAGAAAAAAAAAGTCAAAGACCCTCTACAGCTCGACGACGAGTCCACTTCAATTCACTCGCGATAGCTTCTTCAAAGAAAGCCAACAGAAAATCTCAATTCGTATCTATCAGATACAAGGCGCATTACAAATACCATACACTACGTCGATTACAAAAGAACACAAGTCGCACTCTTGCCCGGTATTGGAAGTGTGAGGACGCACCATCATTGGGGGAAGGGAAAGTGGACGATAGTAAACAACAACATTGCGTCCCAAGTTCGAGATGATGAACACCCAAGCGACGTGGAAGGGGGTCCATTATTCCCACACCATGCCGACGGAACCAACCGAACGACCAACTAACCGACCGATCGTCCAATCGTCCGATCGGTGTAATCAAATAATAATCTCTGCATTAAGGCACACGCCATTCTGAAGATCAAACGGCGCCGACGAATTTTCTGCGGTTGCGCGCGCTGTGGAAATCACAAGAAATCAGGGAGTTGTTGCTTCGTTGCCGCCACTAACTGCGAGGCCTTCCTCTTGCTGCCAACCTAATATGATCATCAACATCATCTGCCTCCTCCTCTTGGTGATCATGGAGTGTGTAGTGTGGACCATGGTGGTATGGTGGTGGTGGTGTTGATCGTAGCCCGTAAGCTATTCGTGTAAAAGTTGCCACCGCGTTCTTCCGCGATGTGATTCTCTTTATACCCCATCGGTTGGGAGCACAGATGCACGGATCGTCCGTTTTATGAAGGAATAAGCTGTAAGAGCACTCTATCCAGCACTGCAGTTGCGAAGAGAGTTATTAATGAAATCTAAGGCGGGAAGTATTTACGACGAGCACAGGAGATAAAGAAATCAAATTGGGAAGGAGACATATGATACCATGTGGTGTAGCAGAGCATCGATATAGTTCGTCCTGTCATGAAATGGAGTTTGTGCTTCTTGTCAAACTTTTACACCGAGAAGGGAGAGGTTTCTAAATTGCTGGGTTAGTCATTGTTTCTCACTTTCAATAGAGTAACGTGTTTTCAGAGATTTAGGACTTTGACTGTTGCATGCCAGAATTGAGCCTGTTCCGCTAAATGCAAATGTTTGGCGCGAGAGGCTCGGTAAGAACCAGGGGGTTTGATTTTTTCGGAGTGTGTTTGTACTTCTTGCAGGATTACGAGACCACTGAATAGAGCCCCTTTGAACAATTCGTGGATAATTTTATGACAGTTGATACTCATCGAATAATTTGTCATGTGAAAATCAAAAAACGGTTGCAGTCTAACTCAGATCTACTGCGTAGCAGTTTATCCCACTAACCATTTCATAGTCCAAAAATATTGACACAAAATATTGCAACAAATTGGTATAAAAGTAAATGAGTGCAAGATCAAGTATATTCTGTCAACAAAAAGTGGAACACTACATTGACGAATTGGCAAACCATCGACAGATACAACTTTGACTTATTAAGGGAGTTTTTCTACTACGGCTCCGCTATTAACTCTGGCAACGACATGCTGGAAAGAATCGAAAAATTCCTCTTGCTAAGCACTGTTCCTTCCGGCTTATAAGGAAATTTAGTACTAAAGGCCGCACTCGAAGTACTAAAAGGATCCTACGTATATATAAGAATTTTATGTCTTGCTCTACGGCGCCGAGTGGCTGCATTGGCCAAGTTGTAAGTGCGTTGAACTACTAAATGTGGGCTCATAGAACCAAATCACGAAAGTGACTACCCCATCATTTTTTCACTGCCATACCAACTTCGAAAGTCCAACTAACATCGAAGAGTACAAAACTATCATGAGAAGCTTCTCAATTTCGCCGTTCGGATTCGGCGATAACCAGGAGGTTCCATTCTTTGTGGCACAAAAAAAAAACTTTCCCAACACAAATTAATGGATAAGATAGGTTTGAGATCCTTTACAAAAAAAAACAATTGTTGTCGCATTCATTCGTGTGTGCGTGTGTTCTTGTACGATGGCGGGACCCCTTGTTTAATGCGGAATCCGAATGGCGAATTTGAGATGAGATTTTCTTAAGTATCGATACTACGTGGATGATTTGTCAGATCATCACGAGAGGTGGGCCAGTGAAAAATTATTTACCTGTTCCTACAGCTGGGAATCGATCCCAGACTTTTTACGCGAACCAACCATCGCGCCACTGAGTCCGTTTGAGATCCTTTAGAGCCCCTTAATTCCAGATCTTTTAGTGTCTACAACGTAACAGGGGAACGAAGAAATTCTTGGTCGTTTTGAGAAAACAATTCGTATGCGGTAAAGCGGCGAAGATTCAACCAATAACTCAAGTGAGCTTTTTAGAAAACTAGGCTGGTTCATCCGTCACGATCGCGGAACCTCCTCCTTGCGAGCGACTGATTTGAGATAAACTTTTCTTAAATATTAATACAACTCGGATTGTATGATAATCGCGAGAGGAGAATACGCATTTTTTACGCAATAGCAAGTTAGTACCCAGGGCCGAGCTTTCTGACAACCATTCATGTGTGCGTGTGTACTTCTTGCACGATGGTGGTACCGCCTGCTTTATGCAGACGGATGAGTTGTCAGATCATCACGAGAGGAGGGCCAGTGAAAAATCTTTAAGGTATAACTACAGCTGGGAATTGAACCCAGACCTTCTGCGGTGCAGTTCATCGCACTAACCATTGCGCCATTGAAGCCGTCACGAGAGGAGGGCAAGCAATAATTTCGGCTCTGGTTGCATAAATCATTTTGCTCTGTCTGAATAAATCCGTTTTTACTAGGTATAAAAGTAAATGAGTGCAAGATCAAGTATATTCTGTCAACAAAAAGTGGAACACTACATTGACGAATTGGCAAACCATCGACAGATACAACTTTGACTTAGTAAGGGAGTTTTTCTACTTGGAAAGAATCGAAAAATTCCTCTTGCTAAGCACTGTTCCTTCCGGCTTATAAGGAAATTTAGTACTAAAGGCCTCACTCGAAGTACTAAACGGATCCTACGTATATATAAGAATTTTATGTCTTGCTCTACGGCGCCGAGTGGCTGCATTGGCCAAGTTGTAAGTGCGTTGAACTACTAAACGTGGGCTCATAGAACCAAATCACGAAAGTGACTACACCATCATTTTTTCACTGCCATACCAACTTCGAAAGTCTAACAAACATCGAAGAGTACAAATCTATCATGAGAAGCTTCTAAATTTTGCCGTTCGGAATTGGCGATAACCAGGAGGTTCCATTCTTTGTGGCACAAAAAAAAACTTTCCCAACACAAATTAATGGATAAGATAGGTTTGAGATCCTTTACAAAAAAAAGCAATTGTTGTCGCATTCATTCATGTGTGTTCTTGTACGATGGCGGGACCCCTTGTTTAATGCGGAATCCGAATGGCGAATTTGAGATGAGATTTTCTTTAGTATCGATACTACCTGGATGATTTGTCAGATCATCACGAGAGATGGGCCAGTGAAAAATCATTCACCTGTTCCTACAGCTGGGAATCGATCCCAGACTTTTTACGCGGCAGTTCATCGAACCAACCATCGCGCCACTGAGCCCGTTTGAGATCCTTTAGAGCCCCTTAATTCCAGATCTTTTAGTGTCTACAACGTAACAGGGGAACGAAGAAATTCTTGGTCGTTTTGAGAAAACAATTCGTATGCGGTAAAGCGGCGAAGATTCAACCAATAACTCAAGTGAGCTTTTTAGAAAACTAGGCTGGTTCATCCGGCAAGATGGCGAAACCTCCTCTTTGCGAGCGACTGAGTTGTTATAACCTTTTCTTAAATATTAATACAATTCGGATTGTATGATAATCGCGAGAGGAGAATACGCATTTTTTACGCAATAGCAAGTTAGTACCCAGGGCCGAGCTTTCTGACAACCATTCATGTGTGCGTGTGTACTTCTTGCACGATGGTGGTACCGCCTGCTTTATGCAGACTGATGAGTTGTCAGATCATCACGAGAGGAGGGCCAGTGAAAAATCTTTAAGGTGTAACTACGGCTGGGAGTTGAACCCAGACCTTCTGCGCTGCAGTTCATCGCACTAACCATTGCGCCGTTGAAGCCGTCACGAGAGGAGGGCAAGCAATAATTTCGGCTCTGGTTGCATAAATCATTTTGCTCTGTCTGAATAAATCCGTTTTTACTAGGTATATCGGATTCCAAAGTTTTTATCGCTGATTGGAGGACGCAAATTGTCCAATACTCTAGCCAGTTCGGCAGTGTCGAGCATCTCTGTTAGCATCTCTGTTAGCATCACTGTTCGGAATACAATCCACGGGAATCGTACATAATCCAATTTTCTTCAGAGTAAACCCTAGATTTCCATTTTTCCTAACATCGTGATGGTATTTTTATATCAAAATGGTGAAACGGGATGATGCAATCAGATGTATGATCCACCTAGCAATCAGCTGTATCATTAGACGTGGTCTACTTATAAGTCCACTGAAATATTTCTCTACTGGCTCAGATTATTTTCATTAAACGGAACCGAATACTCGGATTTCTACAAACAAAAGTTTTCTTAATTCGCAGCTTAAAATGATGATGAAATAACTTCATGATAAATACAAAATACGCAGCTGCACATTTTTATCAGAAAGGATGGGGAGATGAATCCTTAACCCTTTTTTAAGGCATGTTCCATAAAATCATCACCATTCAAGTGAGGATTATTGCTATGCGATCTCGGAGGTGTTCTTAAGACGAATCGCTCAGGATCGATGGGAATCAGGATAGGTCATAGTTTTTATTGCTATTACTCCGTCTAGGATGTAGCTCTTGGTGGAACTACCGTATGATCTTTTCTATTCCAGCTTCTACAAGCGCTTGTTCTATATTTTCGAAAGTTGTTGATGCAAATGCAAACATGGCTTCTAAAGGCATATTGGTCTGTATTTTCAGCTTTTGTGTGACTGTATTTCCCTGAAGGTATGAATGTCACTTTTACTTTTCGAGATGCTTGGGAAGATACATTTTTTTAAGACAGACACAGTAATATATCAAGAGCTGATATCCAGACCTGATGACATTTTATATTTTGGAGTCAAGCCGATATCCGGAATTAGCTTAATTGTCTTTGGGTTGGTTGATTAAGAACTTCAATACATTTGCTTAGAGCATTCGAATAGGTTTTTGATTTTTGATGCGTTAGTAGCGATTTCTTAACGACTTTAAATGCTTTTTTTATAAACTTTTCTCAGTTAACGCTGCAGGAGCATTGCGAGATGATGCTTTTAGATGTTTATTGACTCTGCTCTTGAATTGTTGTAGATTATATGTTGGTGGAAATGCATCTTCTAGAAATTTGTTCCAATGTCTGCCTGATATGAAACAAAAAGAATTTTTGTGTTTCGTTATTCGTGTCCTTGTTAGATGGACAGTGGGTCTGTCCGAACTTATGCCGTTAAAATATCTGTTATGGAGTGTCAGATTTACTACAAGGCTTTGATATCCAGAAGGTGTAATGTACAGGGAAGAGTCTTCTATAAGGCGGATTACACGTCTTTAGACAGAGTCCAGTAAGTTCAATGCATGTTTCGGGGCCAAACTCCAAATAAGAAAATAATATTCAATACCTTGTAGTACGGTCTACCAAATTGATCACATTGCGATAGACAAGAGGCACGCCTCCAATATTTTGGATGTTGCAGCCAAGTTAAGAATGCAGATATCCACCACCCCACAAAAATCCAGAAAGACTGTGAACAAATGTATGTCAAAAGACTACAATCGCAAGAGACCGACAAGAACTTCGCGCAAAGCGTATCCCTTAACCTCTCGATTAACACCTTACCACCAGCATCGACTGTCGAAGAACAATGGCAACGAAGTCAACAATCCATTTTATCAGCCGCAACTGATGTGCTAAGTTTCTCGCGCCCACCAGCGAGAAACCCCCGACAGATGATCGCAGCCAAGAACGAGGGCAACAAGGCTAAGCTGCAGTTAAAGGCGAGAGCTGCCATTGAGCTCTATAGGCAGAGAAGAAGGGAAGAACACCGGCTTTTCAGAAAGAAGAAAAAAGAGCAAGAAAAGCGCGCAATCGAGGATATTGAGAGGTGCCACTCCAGGAAAGATGTTCGCAAGTTTTATCAAAGTGTAAAACGTCAAGGCCAAGGATACAAGGCAAGACGATGCGCTGTCATGTGACTTCTTCAATCTGATTCTTGAGAGGATTGTGCAAAACTCACGAGCCAACACCAGAAGCACAATTTTCCAAAAATCGGTACAACTACTAACATACGCCGACGATATTGACATCATTGGTAGGACCCAACGTGATGTCATAGCCACGTTTGTTAGTACATATGGAGAAGGAAGCGGCAAAAATGGGTTTAGCAGTTGATGCGGGTAAAACTAAATTAATGCTGTCAACATAAAGGCCACACAACATCGACGAATTAGTCAGAACGTCACCATTGATAGATATAACTTTGAGGTAGTACGGGACTTTGGCTATCTCGGCTCCACTATTAACTTTAGCAACTACATCTCGTCAGAAATTAAACGAAGAATTACTCTTGCAAACCGCTGTTTCTTCGGGCTAAGATGGCAATTCAGTTGTAAAGTCCCCACTCGAACTACTAAGGAGATCCTAAATAAGACCCTGATTGTGCTAATCCTGCTCTACGGCGCTGAAGCATGGACCGTCTCAAAAGCGGAGATTTTTAAAGGAAAGTTCTTCGAAAAATCTTCGGTCCCGTTTGCGTTGACGGGCTATAGAGACGAATATTCAACTAAGAACTATACGAGCTGCACAGGGACATGCCCCTGGTCAAAATACCCCGCATTGGACTTTAAGTTGGCTAGGACATATGGAACGAATGGACACCAATACTCAGGCTCGCAGAGTCTTCGATTCCCAGCCAAATGTCGGACGCAGTAGGGGAAGACCTCGCCTTAAGTGGCGCGCACATGTAGAAACCGATCTCAACCAACTTGGAGTGCGCAGCTGGAGGCAGTTAGCTAAAGACCGGGATAATTGGAGAGGTGTGTTGCCTGAGGCCCAGATTCATTCTGGCTTGTTGCGCCACTTAAGTAGGTAAGTAAGTATCTAGTAATACATTGGCTTTATACAGAAGTAGAAGCTGGGACGGGCTCAATGGCGCGACGGTTAGTGCGGTAAACTTCCGCGAGGATTCCCAGCCCTAGAAACACCTAAAATGATTTTTCACTGGCGCTCCTCTCGTGATGATCTGACAAATTATCCGAGTAGTATCAATTGTCAAGAATAGCTTAACTCAACTTCACCGATCGGAGTCGGCATAAAACAGTAGGTCCCGTCATCGCGCAAGAAGTACATATGCACACATGAATGGTTGTGATGGCATGAATGTGGATGAGATGTGGTTCCAAATGGAAGGTGCTACATGCTACACAGCGCACGTCTCAATCCATTTATTGAAGAAAACATTCGATGAACGCATAATTTCGCGGAATGAACGTGTCAATTGGCAACCAAGATCGTGTGATTTGACACTATTGGATTATTTTCTTTAGGGAAATGTGAAGTCGCTCGTCAAAGCAGAAACGTTAGGGGACTTGGAAGCCAAATTTCGTGGGGTTATTGCCGACATACGGCCCCGAATGCTCGAAAAAGTGGTCGAAAGTTGGATCTCTAGACTTGGATTTTTCGAACCAGCTATGGTGGCCACATGCCCGAAATCATGTTTAAACATTAAGAGCATAGAATTATCTTTCCAACAAAGCCAAATTTATGGACATCAAAATGATTTTCTTGTGTTTTATTTCAATTTAAAGTTATATACCTCTAAAAAAAACACCCCTTTGTGAGAAAGCTATGCCCTGGGCACGAGCCTGTTGCGCCAAAAATTTGTATTTTCTTGTAGAGTGTCAGATTTTCAACAAATTTTCGGTGTGTTAATGGTTTCAGCTTTGATGTAAGGGAAGAGTCGTCCATAAGGCGGATGACAGAGTCCAGTAAGTTCAATTCATGTTTCGGGGCCGAACTCTAAATATGCGAGAACAATACAATGTACTTGGGCTTTATACAGAACTATATGCTGGGCTTGCGTAAAATATTTCTTAGTTCTGAAATGATAACTTAGTTTGGACGCTCCTAATTTGGTAATGGAAGTTACGTGTTGTTCCAGTTATGCGATTTGAATGCCTAGCAGTTGCATGGATTCTTCTGATTTGAGGACTGCATTCCCCATGTCGATTTACGGTACTGTGGACTTCTTTCTTTCAAATGATGTACTCTGCGTTTTCTTTAAATTGAATCGAACTAGTTTTTCCTATTTCCATTGAAAAATCGTTAATTGGTCGTCATTTATAGAGCAGATTTATTCGCATCTCTGCTAGCGTGCAGCAATAGGCGTGTCATTAGAAGCTATCAGAGCACTTACATCTTTAAAAATAAAAAAAGGACTATAAATAGACTTCAAAAGATCACTAATGTGCAGCAGAAATAGAATGGATAATAAAATTGATCCTTGAGGTATCCCAGTGTTTATAGAAAATCTGCCTGAAGTAAAGCCATCA
The DNA here is from genome assembly GCA_949824845.1 of Rhingia rostrata. Taxonomy (NCBI): domain Eukaryota; kingdom Metazoa; phylum Arthropoda; class Insecta; order Diptera; family Syrphidae; genus Rhingia; species Rhingia rostrata. The sequence continues at coordinate 20,947,228 of OX463757.1, forward strand.
ATAAATACCTGCAAAGATCTGTCTTTAAGAAAGTTTTCCATTCAACCGCACAGTAGGTATGTGAGGAAGTCCGTATGCTATGAATTTGGCCAGCAAAGATCGTGCCAAACTCAATCGAAAACCTTGGGTATACTCGTTGCAACAGCTCTCGATTCTTCATGATTTCCCATCGCAGTTGTCTGCAGATACGAAACACAATCAAGCAAGTCTCCAGTTGAGCGTTTCTTATGCCTACGTTATCGACAACCTCTGTGTTATTTGTGTATTCCATGACCTTTGAAATTATGGATAACACGTCAATTGGTCTGTAGTTCTGAGGCTACAAGTCTTCTTCAATTTTTTATTGGGATTCGAGCAATTTTCTAGCAACTGTGGGCAAGTTTGGGTGCACATTTCTAAAGTACAATTGGTGCAATTTCGTCAGGCTATGTCGTTTTTTTACAGTCCAAATTCTTCAGAATGAGTCTCTATTTTTCGGGATCAAAATTTATATTCAGTCATCCTTAAAGTTACATGGTCTGTCGTTGTTTGCACCGCTTGTTCCGAGTTCAATGTTCAATTTGCTGAAAGCACAAGTCGTCCTATTATTTTTGTGTTGTAGTTAGCGATACATGCCTTTTGATTAAGGGAAGGGATAAAAGGCAGCCAAAATATTTTTTTACCGGTTTTCACAAACTAAACTATGAGAAGAACCCATTGGCCAAGTTAAGACTGGTTTGGATAACATGACTAGCTGAAAATAGTCCGCTAGCCGTTCACTTCTTTTTCAACGTGGTTACCCTTAATCCCTATGTGGTCACTTCATTTTCTAGCGAAGGTGCTTCCCAATTTAATTTTCCATCTCTAGTTATCAAAGGTCTCTTCCTTCCCAGCTCTTGGTCTAGATACGACTTTAAGATTTAAATCCCACTACCGTGTGAAGTTTTACAAATTCTAGTCCAACCAACTACCCACATAGTTAATCTCATGGCACTCGCACATCACCTATCAAAACATTATCTTCCCGCGTTCATCATAAACCAGAAAAAAAAAATCTGCGAATCTATAGAAAACAACGCATTCAGTGAATTATATCGCAACAAAAACCATTTCCCCTGCAGTGGCACATATAACAACATCAACAGCTGTTGCATCAGGCGTGTAAAGGAACTTGTGAGCGGTCCCTTTCATCCCGCCGTTCTATTGTTTTTGTATCAAAAGTCCACTATTATGTAAACAGTCGGCCCGTTTGATCTCCACCGCATCAAAGGGTGCCGCGCATTCGCATTCCATCTCGCTCATTCACGCGCCTACCTACCAGACAGACTGATCTCTCTTCGGTGCTCTGTCCAAATCTCCCCAAACAATGCCTCTCGGACAATGTGGCCTGGTAAACTGGTACCAGAAAAATGTTCAAAACTCCGGCCGAACACTTGAGCAGCACACTCTTGAAGCGCGCATCATCAACCTTCCACCAAGGTGCGGATGCAATGGAGGAATCCAGTTCAATTTGTTAGCAGCAGTCCGCTCAAGTGATCTCTGCTTTTGATCTTCCACTTCCACTTCTTCCGATTGTTGCATCTTCGTCGCGGTCGTCGTCTTCCTGTGGATCGGTGTGTATGTGTGTGTATGCCTCTGGCACTTCATTATCATTTATTTATTTATTATTCCTTGATGAACTGGGAAATAATTGCATCAGCGCGCTGTTCCTTGCTTACAATGTGGCTAAGGAAAGGAAGGGAAAGTATCCGGATCGCTGCGGCCTCCTTGGCTTGCTGTGTCGCTGATTTTGGGATTCCCGTGTGCGTGTTAGGGCAATCTCACCTGATTTACGAAGGACTCGTTTCTTTATGATGATGATGAGGATGTCCTCCTGGGCAAAGGATAATTGAATTTCACGGATTATCTGTGCGCACATTGTGTGCAGCAGGTGCTGAAATCAGGTCGACCGATTATTTATGACTGCTGTGCTATGTCGGCGTGGCGGCGTTTCTCTGTCTCACCGTGGCGGAGGTGCAATGCAGGAAGATGCCACATCCACGAAGACGTCATTTGCGGAAGATGAAGGACAAAAATTTATTACGATCGCATTAAGGCGTTTTTTTTTGTTTTTTTTTCCTTTAGTACATACAAGTACTAGTAGTAGTTGTGCGAGTGCAGAGTTTGCGCATGAGTTTATTACATGGCGAACGAAATTACTAAATTAGTGCCGCTTTCAGTTGGAATGCTATGCGCAAGGAATGCGACGGATTATGGTTACGGTGGATGTAGACGTTTCCTTTTTTGTTAGAAGAGAAATGTTTCGAGAACAGGGAAGAATTTCGGGTTACGTTAGAGTATCGAAAAATTTATATGGCTGAATCTTCTGAAAATTCTTCGGTCCCGCTTACGTTGCCGGGCTATGGAGACGAAGATTCAACCAAGAGCTAAACGAGCTGTACAGCGACACGCCCCTGGTCAAAAAACTCCTCAATGGACGTTTAAGATGGATAGGATATGTAGAACGTATGGACACTAATACTCCAGCTCGCTGAGTCTACGATTCCCAACCAGACGTCGGAAGCAGCCGAGAAATACCTCGCCTTAAGTGGTGCGCACAAGTAGAAACTGACCTCAACCAACTTGGAGTGCGGAACTGAAGGCAGTTAGCTAAGGGCCGGGCTAATTAGACAGGCAAATTTGGTCGAGGCCCAGGTGCATTCCGGACTATAGCGCCACTTAAGTAAGTAACTAAGAATCTTCTTGGAGGTTTTTTTTCTCTATTGGCATCACTCTCAATTTTTGATTTGATTACGGAGCAGAGTGGTAAGTGCCCTCAATATCCCAATCCTAGTTCGGCATTGCGAAGGGGAACACTAGCGAAAACTAGAATTATTTGGAAAGGTTGACTTCATATGAATTAAAACATTGAGTTCTCTGACGACATCGTTTTTCGTTTCTTGGTCGTTTTTCACCAATACCAATACCCATATGGGAATAAATAGTGATACTAACTTCCGCCTTTGTAAGGTGATGTCCTCCGTCCTCCGTCCACCACTAAAATAAAAATGTTTTCCATACAAACTACTTCTTCCTTTTAGGTGGATCTATAGGCTGGCGTGAACTTGGGTCTCAAAGTCTAACAGTTCACCATAGTTTGTGTAATTTTAAGCTTACTGCCTCCGTAGTGGTGCACTTCAAGTTGGTTAAGATCGGTTTCTACATGTGCGCAGTACTTAAGGCGATGTCTTGCTCTCTCGATTCCATCACCTGGCTAAAGTTCGAAGACACTTTGGGCTGGAGTATTGGTTGCCATTCGATCTACAAGTGCTAACCATCTTAAACGTGCAAAGGAGCGTTTTTTTTTTTTTTTCATTTATCATGTCAATGTACCATATAATTCATCAACGCAAACGGGATCAAGATTGTTCCAAAGATAAGAACCTTGAGACGCCATTACATCCACAAAAACTGACTGTTTGGCGTGTTCTATTGGCTGGTGGAGTCATTGGGCCATACTTCTTCCGAAATGATGCTTGAGAGTCAGTTACCCTTAATGGAGACTGGTATAGAGCCATGATAACCGACTATTTTGTTGCCGAATTGGATGGCATGAATGTGGATGAGATGTGGTTCCAAATGGAAGGCGTTACATGCCACACAGCGCACGTCTCCATCGATTTGTTTAAGAAAACATTCGATGAGCGCATAATTTCGCGGAATGGAGCTGTCAACTGGCCATCAAGATCGTGTGATTTGACACTATTGGATTATTTTCTTTAGGGATATGTGAAGTCGCTCGTCTACGTCAACAAAGCAGAAACGTTAGGGGACTTTGAAGCCAAAATTCGTGGGGTTATTGCCGACATACGGCCCCGAATGCTCGAAAAAGTGGTCGAAAATTGCATCTCTAGACTTGGATTTTTTCGAACCAGCTATGGTGGCCACATGCCCGAAATCATGTTTAAACATTTATAGCATAAAATTATCTTTCCAACAGAGCCAAATTTATGGACATTAAAATGATTTTCTTGTGTTTTATTTCAATTTAAAGTTATATACCTCTAAAAAAAAAACACCCCTTACTTCAGATGGGACCAAATAATAAATGAATTCCCGTAATGATAAAACCGAATATGCATCATTCTAATATAGGGCCCCTTAGTCCGTAAAGTTTTGCACTTAAAGGGATGTCTTCCTCTACTGCGTCCGACATCTGGCTCGGAGTCGAAGACTCTGCAAGCCCATGTATTGTTATCCATTCGGTCTACATGTCCTATCCATCTTAATCGTCCAAAGCGGAGTTTTTTTTTTTTGATAAGAAGTATACAGCTGTGCAGCTTGTATAGTTCTTGGTTGAATCTTCGTCTTGGTTGAATATTCGTTTCTCTCATAACGAGCCAGATTTTCTTCATTATGGACTGAGATTATGAAGATCTTGTAAAGGATCTCCTTAGTCTCCATGCCTGAGGTTCTATTCTTCACGCCTCAACTTCCGACTGAATTTGGCTTATAATTTGGTAAATCTTAACAAAGATTATAAATTCATACAGATGACGCACTGCATATAAGAAAAATTGTCTATGGCGGGTCGTGTTGGTACAGCCTGCCATATGTTTTGATCTTGTTTATCATGTGTGCATACTGTCACCAGTACCATAATACTGGTGAGCAATAGTTTCTGTTTTTTTGTTCTCATATGTATGACTTCATAATGTTTGATGTTACTTACCAAGTAATCTCCGCCGTCATCATAATGCTTGGCGGGAAGGCCGTCATTTCTGACAGCCTTGCTAAGCTTGAGGTTGAAATTTCTATCCTCACTTCACGTAGTGCGGTTGGTAGTTTACGCTGTCGTCGACAATATTTTCTAGTTCGTTCTGTCTGGCAGAGGAGTATAGTTCTTCTGGAGAAGTGGTTCTTCCATATCCTCAGCATCGACTGTGTAGGCTCCGTTCTTGGCTGCGAGCATTTGTCGGAATTCCGCATCAAAGAAACGGGCGTTTCTTGTTGGTTGGCGCAAAAAACCTAACCTGACTTTTTGAAATCGTTGCTATTATTCTTTGCCATTAGATGTTTGGTGTTCATCGAGGGGTTAAGGGATACGTGTTCTGCAAAGGACTTGGTGGTCTTTTGCTATTGTAGTCTTTTGACTACATTTTTAGATTATTTTCTTCTTTATAACGGGTGATTTTTTAAGCGTATTTTTTTTTAAATCGAATAAAACACTAAAATTTGCATCAAATATTAAAAAATTTTATTGTAATCGAAAAATATGGCTTTGCCATGTATGCTTAAAAGACAATTTCGTGTAAATGTTGTCCGCGGCTCCGTTTCAAATGGTCCATTCGTAAGGTCCAATTTTGCGTCACTTTTTCGAGCATTTCAGCATGTATTTTACGAATTACGCATGTTATGTTATCCTGTAAGGCTTCAATCGTGTTCGGTTGGTCCAAATAGACTAACCACCTTACATAACTCAAGAAGAAATAAACAAGAGGCGTTAAATCGAATGATCTTGGCGGCTAACTCACGGGGCCATTTCGAGAGATAAGCTGCTCACCAAATTCATCCTTCAACATTTCCATTGTTTCACGAGCTGTGCTGCTCGAGCTGCATGTGGCACCGTCTTGATGAAACCACAAATCAACCAAGTTCAACTCAGCCAACTGGGGCAAAAAAAAAGTCGCGTATCATGGCTAGCTATCGTTCGCCGTTGACGGTAACGTTTCTCACGGTCGTCTTTGAAGAAAAATGGACCGATGATGCCACCAGACCATAAGCCACACAAAACTGTTGTTTTTTCGGGATGCATTGGTAATTCTTGTATGGCATGTGGCTGTTCATCATTCCAGATGCGACAGTTTTGCCATTTTACGTATCGGTTGAGCCAGAAATGAGCCTCATCGCTGAACACAATTTTTCGATAAAACAGCGGATTTTCATGCAGCTGTTCTAAGGCCCATTCACCAAAAATTAAACGTTGTGGTAGGTCATTCGGCTTTAATTCTTGCACAAGTTGAATTTTATTGGCTTTCAAACCCAAATCGACACGTAAAATTCTCTCCATATGGTTGAGTAACACACACGTCTAATTGCTGAGAACGGTGAAGAATTCACATTTCACGATCTTCATTAACGACTACAATTTTCTCTTCGGTACGCATTGTACGCATGCGAGTCGTTGGTTTAATGTCCAACAAAGTAAATTTGGTGCGAAATCTGGTGATATCAGCACGAATTGTTGATTCACCAGGTCGATTATGACGATCATAATATGGTCGTAACAAACGGTGCACATTTTTCACAGAGCACGATTTTTGATAATATGTTTCAATAATTTGCAATCGTTGCTCGTTTGTAAGTCTTTCCATGATTATCCATTATCGCATTTATCCAAAACTGATTTAAATAATGCTAATGATAATTTAGTATCTTTTATCTATGAAGCTTTACGTCAATTTGTTCCAAATAAAAAAGTCAAGTCTAGGTGTAATCCTGCATGGTTTAACAAGAGACTGAAAAATCTTAAAAATAGAAAAAATAAATCTTTTTAGTTATTTAAAGCAAACCGCGACGATGTAAATTTCCGGTCAAACCATCTAACTATTCAAAAAGAATTCGATACACTTAATAAGTTCTTATATCGTGCTTATCTATTCTCTATAGAATTAAACATTAAATATAACAGTGACACTTTTTGGAAATTTAATTACTTAAAACGTAAAAGCAACGGGTATCCTAGCTGCATGAAGTACCTGAACCAATCAACGAGTGATGTTCAGGAAATTTGTAACCTCTTTGCTGTTTACTTCCAGTCTGTATACTCCTCAACCACTCCAACTTTCGTAAATTTACCAAAAGTTTCTACCATCATTAATATAGGGTCTATGGTTAGATCGTCTTCTGAAGTAGAATCAGCTTTATTAGGTTTAGATAAAAACAAAACGGCAGGACCTGATGGGATCCCACAAATCCTATTGTTTAGATGTGCCTCATCTTTAGCTATTCCATTGACGACAATTTTCAACCTAACGCTTTCGAATGGTGAATTTTTAGATTGTTGGAAACTGTCTTATATAACACCAATTTACAAATCTGGATCGAAACAAGAAATAACGAATTATAGACCAATCTGCAAAATATCTGCTCTACCTAAGTTATTTGAAAAAATAGTTTGTGATAAACTTACTTTTCAACTAAAAGGTTTTGTATCAGATTCCCAACACGGATTTATTTCTGGAAGGTCTACATCCACAAATCTTTCACTAATGACAAACTTTATCATAAACAAATTTGAATCAAATCGTCAAACCGACATAATCTTCACAGATTTCGCCAAAGCATTTGACCGCGTTAACCATCATATTCTTTTACACAAGCTCTTGGAATTGGGATTTCATTCTAAAATTCTTGATTGGCTTAAATCATATTTAACATCCAGAGTTCAATTTGTTAAGATTGACGATCACCAGTCAAATCAAATATTGGTACCATCCGGTGTCCCTCAGGGTAGCCATTTAGGCCCATTATTGTTCTTGTTTTTTTATTAACGATATTCCAAAAATCTTCTTAAAATCCCAATGTCTTCTCTTTGCAGATGACCTTAAATTATACCGTAGTATAAAATGCTTCGAGGATTGTACTTCACTAAATGATGAATTGAATAAACTGGCACAATGGTGTAGTTTAAGCTTCTTACATCTTAATATTTCAAAATGCCAAGTTATGTCTTGTTTTCGTAAGATTTCTTAGATCTACTATGATTATCGAATTGGTAGTACTTCTTTGGATCGTGTAGTGCAAAAAAAAGATCTAGGTGTTATTCTCGACACCAAACTTTCCTTTCTTCCTCATATAGACTACATTATAAACAAATCCAACCAAATGTTAGGATTTATTAAAAGAAACAGTAAGGAGTTTACAGATCCATACACCATAAAAACTCTTTTCATCTCTCTCATTCGCTCAGCGCTTGAATACTGCAGCACGGTTTGGAACCCTTACTACAATAATTCGTGTATAAGAATCGAAAAAATTCAAAAAAAACATTTCAAGGTTTATGTATCATAAACTCCACTGGGGTAATGTTAGACCACCTTGCGAAACTAGATGTCTCTTATTTGGTATGCAGACTTTGGAAATTCGACGTACATATTTTGCGATAATGTTCATTAGAGATATACTAAGTCATCATATCAAATGTGCACAACTTCTCTCACTTATATCGATTCGTGTTCCTTGTTACAATTCTAGAGATTATGTTCTTTTTTACGAGCAATTTCATCGATCTAATTATGGTCGTAATGAACCGTTTTCTCGTTGCATCAGGGAAGCAAATTCAGTTTGTACTAGGTTAGACTTTTTTAGAATTTGTAATAGAGACACGTTCAAAATTTATGTTTTAAATGTACTAAGATCTACTTGATGTTTGTATATACATATTTATCTTCTGTTGTCTATATTAATGTAACTTGAATAAAATATTGTTATCTATTAGTCTATAAGAGAATTTTGTTCTTAAATGATGAAATGAAATAAATAAATAAATAAATAAAAACTTTTCACTTTGACAGATGACGTTTGGACGCCATTACTAACCACTGCTGTCAACCTGAAAAATTTAACTCTTAAAAAATCACCCGTTATTTTCACATCATTTCTGATTTTTTGTTATGTGGTGGACATCCATCCACATTCTTAACAAGGCTGCAACAAAGTAGTGCTTCGAGCCAATGTTAGCCCCTAGAAATGTCCGAGCATCCAAAATAATGGATGTGTGCCTCTTGTCTATCTCAATGTGATCAATTTCATTGACTCATCGTTAGTCTGGAGACCGCCATGTCCATTTATGGATATCTAGGTGCGGGAACCGTGTAGAAGCAGTCTTTCGCTATAACCACTTTTCCATCCGTCGGAGTGTTGGGGAATTTATCCCTAATGCGGATTTTTACAAGACTTCTTGCCTAAGTCTTGCACTTATAACAAATCCACATCTGAATTTTCGGGTTTTCTGCAAACTAGAACACAGTCCGTTATAGATGTCACAGTTATTAATCGTCTTTTTGCTATGTCTATCTCATTAAATTTCTTGGATGCTATGGTTGTCTGCCTTTTAGCAGCTAGGAATTCCGCTAATTGCTCGCTTGTACCACTCCTGTTTGATTTTCTCACATTTCAGATGCAGATACCAAGGTGCGTCGTTGTCCTTTTTTGTTTTGCATCGTCGTCAACAATTACATCAGGTCTTTCCAATGCGCACCTTAGTCACAACCTACAACCTGGAGGGCCAGTTTCAATCATTCGATACCTCTATAGAGCACGGTGCCATCAAAATAAACCACGGAATCGAACGCTTCTGTTGAATTTTTGTATCATCTGCCACCATCTCTGTTCATAGGGCCTTACATCCGAATATGTCGAAGCAGCTCACCTAGGTTTTTCAATTGGTCCATCCTAACTCCATCTTGGGAGTTCTTCCGCTACCGTTTGGCAAAAAACAATTTTATATCCCAGGCGAATATGAAAACAACGATAATATTTCAAAAAAGAATAAAAACCTTGAACTATCGAGATTTTAGGGGGTGAGAGAAAGAAAACAAAATGCGAGAGATTACAAGAGTTGCGAGCCCAAAAAAAACACCAAACACCGAAGCAATAAAACAAGGAAGCGGATCAGCAAGGGTTCAGGGGTGTATTGGAGCTTCAGCGTTCAACATTTTAAAACAAAATCTTCTAGTATTTTTTAAAACATCTGGATGTTTCAACAATACAACGATCCTTCGCATATTGCTTGCTTATAAGACGCCTACTAAGCAGCTAAAAGATCTCTGGGCATCGGAAATACGTCGAAGCATACGAGATACATTAACGGAAGAGGAGGGATATTTGTGGTGAAATAAAAGGCCGACTTGTGGAATTCATTGCCTTAAGACTAAAAGCAGTCACAAAAGTCAAGGAGTTAAAGCGGTTATTTTAGCTAAAATCTATAAAGTTTTAAAAAGTGTGCTCTTGACACTTAGTTTTCAATTATTTTTTTAATTCCATAAATTTATTTAAAAACATATGCTTAACTAAAATAGAAAATTTCTTTGAAATGCATAAAGCATTGATTTTGTTTTTAATTGAATTTTTAACTTTTCTATTCTCTCATATACCTAATCTATCCAAAAGGACACAAGATTTATCGGTGCACTCATATTTGACGTTTACTGAATGTCATACGTCAAAGTCACTGTCTGTTTACTGAACTTGTTGGGCAAATAGTATTAGAAAAGTTATTCATTCAACAAAAGTCTATAAATTTAAAAAATTTATAGAAAGCTGTAATAAGATTCTTTGATTTTTTTTATATTTACACCTTTGATACACTGGTGGTATTAATATTACTACGGCATACCATTGCACCACCTGTGTGTCAGGAAATACCACGCGAGCAGCATGGTATTTGCCTGGCTTAATACTTGCATTTAAGCGTGGTAAACATATAATTCAACCGATCGCAGCGCCGCCGTTCTTCCTAAGCGGTACATTTAAGAACTATATTTTCAATTGCAATTTCTCAATCAAACTACATGAAGCATGAAAACATGGACGCCATGAGTTTCACTGAAGAAAAAAGTCCAACGGTAAATCTAATCTACTGAGTTCTGTTTAAGCAGTTGATTGTACTAATGTACTAATATGGGCAGAAAATAAAGATTTATGAATAAGGACATACAAGGTGGGCCAAAAAAGATCACCATATTGGAAGATGCTCTTATTTTTGCAAATGGCCGCCGATGTCAAATCTGTTTTGACATTTCTGGACTAGACAGATGTAGAATACAAGTGAACAAGCCATGGAGCGATACACTCTCCAAGAACGCGGAATAATCGTTTCTATTTTTTGCGTAACAATTCGTCTGTAGTGTTCGCGCAGCGCGAATTCCGTCGCCAATTCCCCGGCCGTCTGACATCGACTGCGCAAACACTGCGCCGTTTGGCCACCAACCTTGAAGAGTATGGGACCACATGAAACGTTGCCAAGAGTGGCCGGCCTCGAAGCGCCAGTTGTGCCCAGAATATCGCCACTATTGCCGAGCATGTCGAGCTGTCGCCGGAAACATCGACCAGAAGCCGTGCCTCGCAATTAGCCGTCAGCCGGTCGTCCCTAAGGCGAATTTTGGTCAAAGACTTGCGCATGTTCCCGTACAAAGTCCAGTCCGTGCATCAACTGCTGCCTGTCGACCGCCAAACGCGTTTAACCTATGCCCAAGCCTTCCTCAATCTCGGGGACGAAGTAGACGATTTTTCGACCAAAATCATAATGAGCGATGAGGCTCATTTCCACCTCAGCGGGTACTATCGCTTCTGGGACACCGAAAATCCAAGAGTAATGCACGAGTAGCCATTACACCCATCGGGCCATTTTTTTTTTATAGAACGCCGCTGGTCAAACGACAACAGTGGACTGTGCGCGCTATAGATCCATGTTATCCGAGTTTCTTCTGCCGCTATTATACGAATTAGGAATGGAGGACATGTGGTTCCAACAGGACGGAGCAACGGCCACAACGAGCCATTTTTTTCTAGAACGCCGCTGGTCAAACGACAACATCGGATGTTGCGCGCTATAGATCCATGTTATCCGAGTTTTTTCTGCCGCAATTGAACGAATTAGGACTGGTGGACATGTGGTTCCAACAGGACGGAGCAACGGCACACACTGTGCGAGCCACAACGAGCCATTTTTTTTCGAGAACGCCGCTGGTCAAACCACAACATCGGATGGTGCGCGCTATAGGGCCATGTCAACCTAGTTTTTTCTGCCGCAATTGGATGAATTAGGACTGGTGGACATGTGGTTCTAACAGGACGGAGCAAAGGCACACACTGCACGAGCCACAGCCGATAAAAATGAGAGCCAAACAACATCGGATGACTTCTTTTGGCCCACCTTGTATTTTTAAATACGTCAAGGCTAATTCTAACAGAATGCATTCTAAAAGCAAAAAATAAAAAAAGGTATCAAGTCGACTGTCATTTGTATCACACACACCACACAGCAACCCATTGCCGGTACAATCGTTTTATCTTCATCTACTTACAGAGATAAATCCAACAGCATCACTATATTACCGACTTAACCTTTATTACGTATACACTCCTTAGAACCTAAAAGAGAGAAAGAGAGAAACATGCTTTCAAAATCGATTATTTGTTGTTATGTGGTTTTGAAGTCTTCCATCGGGGACATTAACGATCGTTTGACCCTTGCGGTAGTAAAAATAAAACTTAATTCAGTCAAAGTATTAAAAACCGATCGTTATTAATTTTTATTGTTAAAAATTCTTTATGTTGATGTTTTAATGATTTTTGTTTTCTTTTTTGTGTTGTGTTAGCCATTTCGTTTGGTTAATATTTTTTTTTCCCCCATTTATTTGTTGCGTTGAATGCTGCCGGCCGTCGGCGTCAGTGAAGTGATGTAAGGCAAATTAGTTAGTAACACTGGGTTGGTGATCATTTCGGTCGGCAGAAATGAAAGGAAATCTCTTAATGTCATGTCATTAATTGATTTTTTAAATGTTTTCAATTTTTTGTGTTGTATTCTCTTTTTTTATGTTGGCTTTTGTGTCAGCGGATTCGATTGAATCGATGCATGTGGCTGCAGTTTGTGAAGTCATATTAATTTTTTTTTTATTGGGTAAGAAATGTGTGCACGACGACCATTTGCCAAAAGGAAGACATGTTGGTTTTTATGATTGAATGCATCTTTGTTGGGAAGGTATATCGTCGTCGTGGGAATTAGTTTCGTTTATTGCCACATATTGGTAGAGGAGAAATTGGTTTTGATATTTTGTTTGTGTGTGTTTTTTCGGAAAGCGGGCTTAGTCAAAGGTCTATGATAGGACTTTAAGCGATTGACTAGCTATAGTCCACATCATTAAAATAATTGGGAACACCAGTCTTGAATTTACACACGCCTCTTCTAATGACGCTGAGACTCTGTCAAGGTGGAATTAAGTGACATTTCCCATGTAGGATGTTAAAAAGGTACTCGGAGAAATCCACAGATGTCGTGCCATGCCGTGGTTCAGTGGTCAGCGAATAGTATGAGGGGGCCTTGGATCAAATCGAAGAATACAACAACAAATTATTGGCAATATAGTTTTATTGGCCATTCTTTAAAGAAAAAAAAACACCCAGAGTATAAAAAAAATCATGATAACCATATCAAGATCGAAGGTATTTAGGTTAGGTTACTCCCTGTATCGAACGTTAGTTCATAATATTTTTCTACTACATGGTAGCCCAAAAGTCATCACCCCACAAAAAAATTTCCATAATTTTTTGCAAATGGCGGCAAAGACCAATTATACTTTGACGTTTGTTTACTTCACAAATACAAAGTACACGCTAACAAGACATTGACCGCATAAAAATTGTTTTAACTTTTTTGTGCAATAATTAATCAAATTGCAACTTCGGTTGACAACTTTTGCGGCACCTAGTTTATGCTGTCAACACGAAAAGACACACAACATCGACGACTTGGACAGAACGTCACCATTGACAGATATTACACTGAGGAAGTACGGGACTTCGTCTAACTCTGACAACATCATCAAGTCAAAATCTAAACGAAGAATTTCTCTTAGCCCTCACTCGAACTACTAAGGAGATCCTGTATAAGACCCTGATCATACCAGTCTTGTTCTACGGCGCTGAAGCATGGACCGTCTCAAAAGCGGATGAAGAAATCCTTGGCCGTTTCGAGAGGAAAATTCTTCGAAAAATCTTCGGTCCCGTTTGCGTTGATGGAGACGAAAATTCAACCAAGAACTATACAAGCTGTACAGCGACATGCCCCTGGTCAAAATATTCCGCATTGGATGTTTAAGATGGCTAGGACATGTAGAACGAATGGACACCAATACTCCGGATCGCAGAGTCTTCGATTCCCAGCCAGACGTCGGACGCAGTAGAGGCAGACCTCGCCGTAAGTGGCGCGCACAAGTAGAAACCGACCTCAACTAACTTGGAATGCACAAATGTAGGCAGTTAGCTAAGGACTAGGCTTATTGGAGAGGCCATTTGGTTGAGGCCCAGGTTCATTCCTGACTCTATTGTCACTTAAGTAAGTAAGTAAGTATGTCGTACTCTTATTTTAAGGACCAAGGATAACAATGCAGCTGGTTTTGACCGATTATCAGGAGAAATCTTCCAATAATGGTGGATGTCATAGAAATTCGCAGACACCAAACTAAAAAGACGAATGGATGAGAAGACGAAAAAAGATTGAAATATCATCTCCATATCTCCCATCTACAAAAAAAAAACCCTGCATCATCTGCCGGGGAATATCCCAGTTAATTGTCGCATAAAAGATCCTTTCCAACGGACGTACCAGTGTGGCTTCCAGCCCGGAAGATCGACCATAGGCAACATTTTCACACAAAGGCAAATCCAACGAATTTCAAGTCGAGGCACATAATCTTTCATTGTCTTCCAGGCTTCGTATCATAGCATCCATCTGCTAGAGATTTTTTATGTGATGGCTATATTCGGGATAGCATCAAATGGTGATACAGCTGTGTCATCATAACACTGATGGATACGCGATGTAGCGTTCAGTTTGGAAACAACCCATCTGAAATTTTTAAGATATGTACCGGATTTCGACAAGGAGATGCAATTTCTTCAACATTGTGCCTGAACAGATAATGCTTGTGGGACAGGAGTAAATGTGTAAGGCAAAACCTTCAACAAACTTCAATATTCTGGGGTACCCGCACGACTTCGACAACATTGAAAAAATGAGAAACGCTTTGGTCTTTTAATTAACTAGAGCAAAGCAAAGTACAAGGTGACGCAAAAATAACCTTCCAATGTTTTTTGGCTGTAATTTAAAAAAAAAATGAAAAACTTTGATTCTTCTTGTGGATTATTTTTATTTGGTCTTTTAATTTTTTTTTACATCAAATCGAGAATATGATGTCATGTAAATGGCCGCCGCCACAGTTGATTGTCATTTGAGCCCTTTTTATGGCATTTTCCATCACTTTGGCCAAAACTTCCGGCGATAGGTCCTCACATTCTTGACGGATATTGTCTTTAAGAGCTGCAAGAGTCTGAGGCTTGTTGACATAAGCCCGCGACTTCAAAAAGCCCCACAAAAAGAAGTCTGGAGCGGTCAAATCAGGCGATACTGCTGGCCAGTGCAAATCGCCAAAACGGGAGATTAGGCGCCCGGGAAATGCATCCTTCAGCATATCGGTTGTGGCACGTGCAGTGTGTGCCGTTGCACCGTCCTGTTGGAACCACATGTTTTCCAATCCCAATTCATTAAGTTGCGGCAAAAAGAACTCGTTGATCATTGCTCTGTAGCGCTCACCATTCACAGTAACCGTTTGGCCCGCGACGTCTTCGAAGAAAAAAGGTCCGATGACTCCTCCAGCGAAAACAGCACACCATACAGTGACTTTGAGCGGGTGTAATGGCCCTTCGTGGGTTACACGCGGATTTTCAGTGCCCCAGAAGCGTAAATTTTGCTTATTTACGTACCCGCTATGATGCAAATGGGCCTCATCACTCATGATTATTTTTGATGAAAAATCCTCTTTCTCTTGGTGGTGATTAAGGATGGCTTGAGCGTCTGTTAGACGCGATTGGCGGTCAGCAGCTAACAGCTGATGCACCGTCTGGACTTTGTACAGAAACATCTTCAAATCTTGTACCAAAATTCGCTGTAAAGGCCATCGACTGATACCCATTTGCGTGGCACGTCGTCTGGTCGATGTCGACGGCGCTTCCATGACATCTTCGGCTACAGCAGCAATATTCTCTGCAGAACGGCTACTCCGGGGTCTGCCACGCCTGGCAGCATCTCGTGTTGTGCCAGTCTCTTTGAGGCGAGCGGCTAAACGTCGCAGTGTTTCACCAGTAGGCGTTGGACGGCTAGGAAATCTGCGACGAAATTCACGTGATGCCAAAGTCACCGACCGATTATTGCTCAAATAAATAGTCACCAATATTCCGCGTTCTGGAGCAGTGTAGCGTAACATTGTTTATTAACGTGTTTTTCGCATGTGTTTACTACACAAATGTCAAAACAGAACTGACCTTAGGGGCCAATCGCAAAATTTATTGGATTTTCTGATAGGAGGATTACTTTTGCGCCACCTTTTACTATCAGCAAACAAAGTAATGTCGACTCAGAACCTTGGAAAAATTGTAACTTTTGTTAGCAACCGTTTTGAGGTTGTTAAAGAGTTCATTCACCTCGCAGTCAATATTAATCCCACAAATGACACCTTAGTGGAGCTAAGACAAAGACTATTCCTAGTAAGCCTACGCTATTTCAGTTAAGCAAAGCAAATGGAGTCAAAACTATTAACACGAAAGTCCAAATGATTGCTCGAGTATACCCTAATCCTACCACTTTCGAAAGAAACATTGTTCGTCAAATTTTTGGTCTAGTATGCCAAGATACAACCGCGAACTTAATGAGCTGTGCAAACGAATGAGCTGTTAATGAAGTACAAAAGCTTAAAACTCGTAGACTACATTATCTCGTCCACATCGAGCGAATGAACAGCTGAAAGAATCTTTGAATCCTAGCCTTCAGATTCTATTCAACAAGGACTGCCAAAGCTCCGGTTTATGAATCAAGCGATCGCGGTTTCCAGAGCGTTTGGACTGAATAACTGGAAGAAACGTGTACAGGATCGAAAAGGATGGATGGTAGAAAATCCCAAGGGGTCGGAAGCCCGTTAATTTAAGGAAGCTAATGTATATACCAGCAGCAGTAGAAACTGGAAAAACCAAGCCACATGTCGGTCTGCGCTAGGACAGCGTAATGTCAGATACCATACTACATCAAGGCATTTTCAATCCACATAGAACTTTATTGTCAGTAACATTCATTTAGAATCTCAGAAGGGCCCTCCGCATCGACGAGAATGGTCCGCAACCTTAATAAGCACGCTGATGTAAACATTTAAGAGTTGACCAAAATCTAAAAGCATCATAATGCGCTGCTTTTGCGACGTAGGCTTGCATTACCCCAGAAATTGTTATTGAAAAGTGTTGCCGTGAATCCGTTCCACCATTCAGAGTTATTAAACAAGGCGTTGGGTATTAGCAGAAGCTTTTTCAACAGCATCAAGAAATCCAGCAGAACTTTAAGTCCTTACTTTAGCAATCTTTTGGGAAAATCAACGATATCAGAGATTTGGAAATCAGATGTGTTCATCAACCTTCCAATGAGAGGCGATCTTTTTGACTGCGGTTTTTGCCGATGTATTTCCTTTTCGCCGCTGAACAGGAAATACATCGGCAAAAAACGGAGTCAAAAAGATCGGCTCTAATTGGAACGACTTAATGTTTTGGTGGAAATTGCAATGACCTGCCGCGCAGGAGGTCAGGATTTCGATTGCCAGCTTTAGCAACATCTGTATATTTTTCACTGGACCCTCTCTCAATGATCTGAAAAACCATCCAAAGAGAATCAATTGTCAACAAATTAAATTGGAAATCGTATTTAAAAAAGAATTGTGAAGAACTTAGAAAAAAATACAAAGAACTGTTCTGGTTGCTTGGAAAATATTCGAAGCTTAACCTTGATAACAAGCTGCTATTACACAAGCAAGTGCTAAAGCCGGTCTGGACATATGGTATATGGTATACTATGGGGTTGTACCAGTGAAACGAATCTAAACATTCTACAAACTTATGAAAACAAAATGTTAAGATCTTTCGTCAATGCACCGTGGTACATAAGGAACGAGGGTCTACGCAGAGATTTGGGTATTCCAAGGATTTAAAATGAAACGAAAAATGCAACATAAAAAAAGGTTTATTATGACACGTTAAAACAACGTTTTCAAAGAACGAAGCCCTTGGATTTGGCCCGAAAATAACACTACGCGCTATAAAATATGGAAAAGCTGTAACTCTCATAGGAAAATTTGGCAGGTAATTTACTTACATTACTCGTGATAAAAAAAAAATGCTGGATAAGTCGCATATGTACTTAGTTGCGATACAAATACAAAAAGGGTGGTGGTTTTAGTGAGTAAAAATTTCACACTACTTTGGGCACGCGGTCATCGTGACTATAAAGATTTCCACCAGCCCACGGAAAAATAAGTCAAGAAAAGCCTTACCCAACGCAGAACTTCGGATTCGGCACTAAGCAGGAGGTCCCGCTATCTGGAATGACGCAAGTGTGGTTGTGAGAAAGAGCTACCCCTTGGGTATAAAAGATACTTTTGCGCCAACTATTCTTTTTTTTATCTCGTTTTGCAATGGTTATGCTTAAATAGCATCGAAAATAATGCCGGACAGGTTCTGCTAAACTAGATTTCGAAACAGTGGACTCCCGCCTAAGGTCCTCCCGAATCCACCTCATAAATACCATGCGGATAATTACCGCAACTAGGAACGACTAACTAGCGTCGATTTTAGATTTCAGCTTGATTTACTTTTGCACAGGTATAACTTTACAAAGAAGTTAGTGCCAGTGGACCAACCCATATATCAGCCATGTCCCTATTCAAACTCAGATCAATGCAGATTCGAGCCATGGGTTTGCATATATACCCTCTATTAGACCTTAAGCAGATGCTGTAACGAGCTTCACAAACTTTCTAGAAAGTGCTCCTTAAATGTCATTGACATTGACATCACATTCGCACATGAATGCAACGAACTACAGATACATAGCAGCACTGGCGACTGAGGCCACCGGCTGGGACAGAGCAAGACATTAATACAACAGAGAGAGACAGATAGACACATAGAAGGAAAGACATATAACACAAACCTACATGGCACAGAGGAGGAGACATAGATTTATATTGCCTCATATTATCGCACAGGTTGGCCTCAGATAAGCTGGCAATTTTTTTGCAGAATAAGAATGCTGCCGAAGCTGGGGCTTGAACCCGCAGCGTTTGGCTTAGCATTCAACTATGCATCCTCTGAGCCATGGCAACCTGCAACTAGAATATTTTTCTACGGTCTTAAATCGTAAAAAGAAAATACTGCGAATGAGGCATTGGAAGTGCGTTGTTGTGTGATTCAATAGGTTTTTTGCGTTTAAACCTACTATTACCCTAAAGTGACCATTGTTTCCTCATTATGTTTGTAGCTTCCTCCATCTCACTTTCCCGGCACCTGTTCCTGTTTTCAGTAATTTCAGATGTCGTTTTAGTAAGTTTGTAGACATTTTCGTTTTCTGGGAAAAATTGATGACATGTGCCCAGAGATTGGAGTAATGTTCGACCGGCTTTAAGAAGCTTCGATTTTATCGAAGGCTCATGGTCAAATTCTGTCGTTACTAGGATCTCCGCCTGAAAAAAAAGCGTCGTAAGTCTAGGAGTGTAATTGCAATTGACGTATTCAAAGCTAGAATTTATTTAAACCTTTCCACAGCGACGAGGATAGGCACCGCGTGGATTAGAATCCTAATTATGAAAAGGGTTATAGCATAAAAATGTGTGAACTCCGGTTAAACTCATCAATTATGAGAGCCAACGAGTTCCCAACACACACATGTTGATTGCTTATCTATTTTCGATCTTATCTCCCTTAATATGTATCTTTAAACGTGCGATCTTTTCGAGTTGATCACATTGTCAATATTTGCACTGAGAACTACCTGGTGACGTCTGAATAATAACATTTAGAACATAATTTGTTAAGATTCATTAGAATTTATGACCCAGGTTCTGAATACCAGAAGCATACAGCATGTAGCAACTTCAGTTAACTTGCGCAACCAAGTACCTGTGGCGTAATGTAACCTAACAAAGAGATAAACACATTTAGCTTGACGTTACCAAACCCAACGTTACGCAATCAGTTAATGTCTATAAACATTTTTTATTTCAATCTAGAACACACTACCTACACTGCTGTCCTCCCATAAAAGCAAGCCGTATTGCACATAACTCTAATGGACCGTGTCCCTAATTACTTCTTTGTCAACTTAATTCCACCCCCAGCCAATAGACCGCTCATATGCATACGTATCGTCGGCAAACCTTTACCGATCCTTTTAAGTTAATTTCCTCTGCAGCTTCATATTCAAATGTCGCAGTTGCTGAACAGAGCCCCCCACGCTTTACAAACACAGCCACAACAACAAACATAAACAAAGAACAACAGAAATTTTAATCTCAACTGCAAACGAAGTGAAATTATGTTTTCCAAACACACACATACCATATGAACAAAAAAAAACCCCCCCACTCCAAACAAACGTTCCAGATACAGTAAGCCTGGAGTAGGTAGGTTTAGGTAGGCATAGCAATGAATTAAAAAATTAGTAAACGCATAATCCTAAACTTAGCACTCAAATATTGACAGGGAGGGAACGAGACAACAAACACAAAACAAAGTTCCGAACACAAAAAATACAAGAACCACCGTGGCAAGCAGGGCGACAAGGTTCTTCTCTATCCTAATGTCTCAATGGCCCACCTGAACCTGGAACCACCAACGAACGCTTAGCTGCCCTGCACCACGCCATGACTCGAGACTCTCTAGTGGAAGACGATAAGAGACGCAACGCAGCTTGGCTCACTGGCAAAGTGTACCCAGCGAGTGCTATTATTTGATTGTTTATTGCCGCGACCGACGCGCGGCGGCACTTTCAAGATCAGCCATCTCTTCAGGTTATGGCTTGATGTAAGAAAAAAAAAAAAAGATTTTTACTGCGCTGCCTCCGAATGCAATTTGTAAGTGCGGCAGGTTACATTCGGTTCTATTTGCCGCGGTACATTTGTGTGTGCACACAAAAAGATACAAGGCACACACGAGAGTGTAACAAGCGCACTTTGGTGTTACGTTTGCGGTGTACATCGGCAGTGACGCCGCCGACGACGTCGCGGTCTAGCCGAGATGACACGCATGCGCAACCTTGTTTTAATATTGGCTAAGCGCACAGCGATTGGTTTTTTTATTTGTATGGCGCGAGAGGAGAGGGTAAGCAAAACTTCTCTTTATCTTCAGAGTAATTATTTAGTCCAGCTGAGGTATCAAACTGGAACCGGATGACGGAAGTGCGACGGTGGGTGGGGAAATATTTTGTTTTATCGGTATTATTTGATAAATTTGTTGTTTACCATAAATTAACATTTTTGCCGCTACAGGTTCTCTATGACCTATTTTCTCACAATCATTCGTGTTTTCGTGTGTGCACGAAGAAGGGACGAAGGTTGCCGGGCTTCATTTCATAACTTTTTGACATTATTCAGCCGTGAGCGGCTATGTTTTCACAGAACTTCGGTCGACTTACGGGTATTGGTTTACCGAAGCAATGGACTCAAATTTATTCCCCACACTGCAAATAAACCTAGGACAACTATGGCGACCGGAAAATAGACGAAGCATGGTCCACCAATCGTTAAAAAAATTCCCCGTTGTCGCAATCTAGCTAAACTTTCACGTATTCTATCAAAATCACAGAAGTTGTCATTCCCACTTTGTGAAGATTGTAAGGGAAACACCTACTACAGTGACGCGCCGTACTCTTACTTACTTACTTAAGTGGGGCTACAGTCCGAAATGAACCTGGGCCTCAACCAAAATGCCTTTCCAATTAGCCCGGTACTTAGCTAACTGCCTCCAGATGCGCACTCCAAGTTGGTTGAGATCGGTTTCTACTTGTGCGCGCCACCTAAGTAGAGATCTTCCTCTGCGTCCGACGTCTGGCTGGGAATCAAAGACTCTGCGATCCGGAGTAATGGTGTCCATTCGTTCTACATGTCCTATCCATCTTAAACGTCCAATTCGGAGTTTTTTTTGACCAGGGGCATGTCGTTGTACAGCTCGTATAGTTCTTGGTTGAATCTTCGTCTCCATAGCCCGTCAACGCAAACGGGACCGAACATTTTTCGAAGAATTTTCCTCTCAAATCGACCAAGGATTTCTTAATCCGCTTTTGAGGCTGTCCATGCTTCAGCGCCGTAGAGCAGGACTGGTATGATCAGGGTCTTATATAAGATCTCCTTAGTAGTTCGAGTGAGGGCTTTACTACTGAATTGCCTCCTTAGCCCGAAGAAATAGCGGTTGGCAAGAGTTGGTTTTTCATTTAATTTCTGACGAGATGTTGTTGTCAGAGTTAATAGCGGAGCCGAGATACTACTACGAGATACTACCTCAAAGTTATATCTGTCAATGGTGATGTTCTGTCCAATTCGTCGATGTTGTGTGTCCTTTCGTGTTGACAGCGTATACTTCGTCTTGCCCTCATTTGCTGCTAAACCCATTTTTGCCGCTTCCTTCTCTATACTAGCGAACATGGCTAGGACATCACGTTGGGTCCTACCAATGATGTCAATATCGTCGGCGTATGTTAGTAGTTGTACAGATTTTTGGAAAATTGTGCCTCTGGTGGTGGCTTGTGAGTTTTGCACAGTCCTCTCAAGAATCAGATTTAAGAAGTCACATGACAGCGCATCGCCTTGCCTAAATCCTTTTTTTCGTATCGAATGCGTCAGTGAGGTCGTTTCCGACCCTGATGGAGCAGGGAGAATTCTCCATCGTCATTCTACACAAACGGACTAGTTTGGCGGTATATATAACTAGACATGGCTCTGTGTAGTTCGTTTCTATAAATACTGTCGTATGCGGCTTTGAAATTGATGATGTTGGGTATCGATTTGGACTTCTTGGGTTTTTTCCAGGATCTGCCGAAGTGTGAAGATTTGATCGGTTGTGGACTTTCCTGACCTAAAACCACATTGATAAGGGCCGATCAGGTTGTTGGTAAACGGTTTCAGGCGTTTACATATTACGGCAGATAGGATTCTGTAGGCGATGTTGAGGATACCTATGTCTCTGTAGTTGGCGCAGCTTAGAGGATTCAGCAAACGATGCTGAGGTTCCATTCTTCAGGCACACTTTCTTCCGACCAGATTTGGCTTATGAGTTGGTGGATTACCAAGGCATCTCTGACGGCTTTATGAATCTTGTCGGGAGGCCGACATTTCCCGCAGCCTCATTAAGCTTGAGTTTAGATATTGCTATCCTCACTTCACTCAGGTCGGGTGGTTGGCAGTTTTCGCTGTAGTTGTCAATATTGAATGGTTCGTCCTGCCTGACAGCGGAATGTTGTTCGTCATCGCCGTGTAACAGAACAGAAATGGTTCTTCCATATCCTCAGCATCGACTGTGTTTCAACTACGATATTTCCTTGTTCATCTCGACAGGATTCTGTTCGACTCTTGTATCCTTGGCTTTGACGTTTTACACTTTGGTAAAACTTGCAAACATCTTTCCTGGAGTGGCACCTCTCTATATCCCCGATCGCGCGCTTGTCTTGCTCTTTTTACTTCTTTCTGAAAAGCCGGTGTTCTGCCCTTCTACCCTGCCTATAGAACTCAACGGCAGCTCTCGTCTTCACCTGCAGCTTAGCCTTCTAGGACTCGTTTTTGGCTGCGAGCATCTGTCGACATTCCTCATCAAACCAGGGGTTCCTTGCTGGTGGGCGCGAAAAACCTAGCACATCAGTTGCGGCTGATTTAATTGCTTGTTGACATCGTTGCCATTGTTCTTCGGCATTCGATGCTAGTGGTATGGTGTTAATCAAGAGGTTTAGGGATACGCGTTGCGCGAAGGCCTTGGCGGTCTCTTGCGATTGCAGTCTTTCGACATTAAATTTGTTTACAGTGTTTCTGGATTGTTGTAACGTTGTGGATATCGTTCGATTTTTATTGTTTTCATTTCATAAAATTTGTTAAAGCTTTCTATATCTCATTCCTGATAAGCTCTCTTTTTCATATGTTAGCCTATGGGGCACATCCTGTGAGGACACCCAAGATGAATGTGAAAGATGCTTTTCTCCTCCTCCTAATCCAGAAAATGTCTATAGAACTCATTGCTTTAGTGGTTATGCCTAAATGGCCCCGACGATTTATAGCAAAGAGAGAAATATTCAATAGTTATTCACGTTAATTATTTAAGTTTTTAAAATGCTCATCCGTCCAACTTTAAGCGCTATTTTCTATGTGTAAGGGGTTTGAAATAAAAAGCAATATTTCTTGTTGTTTTTTTTTTTGTACTGTGTGGCATCATGGCGTTCCAGGTTCTGACAGATTTTCCTGGCAGACTTGTAAGGCATACAAGTTCTTTCAAATAAATATTTGACGATAGATCTGACGTGTCAATCGCAATTATTTTATCAGATTTAACTTTACAGCCTTCTTTAACTTGGCGTTTGGAATCGGCTTTACACTGGAAGTCCCTTTAAATAAAAAGTTTTGATGACCTTAAAGGGATTAATACCAGATATTTAATTTTTTCGAGTATATGACATTAAAATCAGTTCTAAACTCAAGACTAATGCAAACAAAAAATATCTATGGCATTACCGGCCAATACCAGAGCTAAAACCTAGCTTTTCCCATTATTTGTATGCACAGAGGACCTTCTGTTTTACTCCGACTCCCAACACAAAATCGAAAAACTTCTAATGATACTCTTACTTTTGGATGTTTGTCAGACTTTTACAAAAGGTGGAGCAGTGTAAGAACTAAGGTGTTGTCACTTTCGGGATTTGAATCAACGCACAAACCACTGGGCCTCTACACCCACTCAAGATTGATGGTCAGCCAAAAACATGTTTCCCCATATACCTTCCTAGAGTTTAGTCAATTAATTCGAATGATGATATTGCACTGACAAACCAGCTCTTAGGTATCCAATATTAAAGGCTTGAACTTAACTGACAGAAGTTTCTCAATGCTTCCTCAGGTTGCAGTTATTTCAAATCAGAATTGAGTTGAGCGCCATTTTATATAAAATGAAAATGGGACACAGTCCATAATTGGAAATAAAACAGCAGTTCCGTCTTTATTGATAAAAAGACAGGATGGGTTAAGGATATCTAATATCCATCAGAAATAATTGCTGTCAATTTTTTTTGCCCTGTGAGGCTTTCTTAACTTTTTAGGGATCGACTGCTTATCTCATTATTTCTCTGATTGATCTTCACTTATGTTGTCTGGTGTCATCCAAACCATCAATATAAATGTATTCATCGGTGTCCCTCCTATTCTTGTTCTTAAATTTAATGTAATATTCAATTGTCCTCAGCTTGGGCGCCATTTTTTTCTAACGAGTAGTGTTCATCAAAATACAAGACGCTAGGCTTTTATCCTATTTCTTAAGAAAGTTCAAGGGCATGCAACAAAACTGACCTTGTTTCGAGTACATACATACAATCATCGACTCATCAGCAAATCTAAGTTAACTATGTTTAACATATGATGTTTCACAAAATGTCACTTTTGTCTATAAAAGTCAAATAAACTGCTGCTTTTCGCGGAGACCCTTGATCCCTTCACATCTGGCAAGAATGAAATACTTCAAGCAACAGCGAAGATGGTGGCAAGACATTAATTATTAATTGTTGGAATAGAGCAGATTTTTCGCACTAAATTAGGGCCACTTACACCAACAAATTTATTAAATCAACCAGTGGCTAGCTGCCGGAAACCCATCTACAAATATTCGGAAAGTGAAGTAAATAAGGTGGTGCAGTCTAAATGTATTGACCAGATGCTGGATCAAGCTTCATATAATGATCAAAGCAGATCGAGTGTGAAGTTACTTAAGACTTCGTCTTTTTTCCAAAAAAAAAAAAAACAGTCTGCAAATTCCTCATCCACACCAAGTTTTAATCTTCCAACACAATCCGATCTTCTTCTTTCTACAGCATCAAAATTTTCTTCAATTGAAAACAGCATAACTTTGCAAATCTTATTTACTTCCTTATGATCTCCTATCCATTGAAAAAAATTTACGTATACGTAATCAGCATATAACAAGACAACAATTACCTTTCCATCTTAAGAGAAATGAAGTACCTGCTCTCTTAAACCGAACCATTTTCCATCTCCTTCAGCTCACATTATTTATCAATTTTTCTTATGCTTCTCTCTCCATATCTCCCACACTCGCAAATGTTTATCGTTTTCCCATCCATTCCATTCTAAACAAAAATGTTGTTCAACAAAAAAGAAGCGCCAAAATGATTCTTCTCTCTTCATCATTAATACCATGATAATGATGATCATCATCTCTTTCTTAAAATGTGTGTGACACATCTCGCTCTCACCGCTTTGATCACATTGCTTCTTCTGCGGCGATCCACTTGACCACCAATACCATTACAAAAAAAAAGTCAAGAGGATCCTTTGCCTCATATATGTTACAAGTTGGTCGCTCTCATCATCTCTCATCGGTTTCTCCGAGTCTGGTATAGTGATACCAGCAACACACAACTTCTTGATAGGTAAACACAAGGTTACCACTGACTTTTTCTTTCATTCCGAAACGATCGTTCAGTCGGTAGAGTTGTGTAGTTCTTCTGATCCGTCATACCTAGAAATTTTTCTATCAACTCAGCTTGGTTATCGAGTTGTATCGAACTCGATCGGTTAATAAAAAAAAGGTTTATATATTGCCATTTGAAAAAACGTCACCCTGATGATAAGACATCAAACCAAATTTGAAGTTTTAGTGACGGTTATTTTACAAAAAAAAAATATCCAAATAGTGTTAATCTTAACAACAAAATCGAAAATAAGTTCTGAAATAAATTAAGAAAGTGTTGCAAGTGATTAACAAAAAGAAAAGAGAAAAAATGCTGAATATTTTTGTCAAAGTTTGACATCGAACGTCACTACTCTATTGACGGTGTAAACGAAAATATTTATTGAAAACATAATTTTGTAAAAATTACATAAAATAATAACCAACCCAGTGAATATATGAATCTGATAAATCAAAATTGAAAATATGTCACCTTTACAATTAACACCAATGACAGTTGTCAAAATGAGGATTAAACGAATTTTTAATATGGTAAGCAACAATTTATGTTTTTTTTATAAATAATAGATGTAAAATAAAGAGAAAATTTTGTATTTAGAATGAAAGAATACTTGTCCTTATTACCTCGGATTTTATGGTTGCGGTGACATGTGTCATCTGACAATTAAAAATTGAATCAAAATAGAAGAAAATGGATTTGCTTTGTTAGCTTAATCAGTGATGTAATACATAAACAAAAAATTGGCAATCTATTTCATTTCCCATCTGTCACAAAGACAATTCTTTCATACCACAAATCCACCAAAGTATGTCCCAATTACTTTTTTTTAATGCTTTCCTGATTTCACGATGTTTTGGATGTCACTGAATATGAAGAGTAAGCAGTACAGTCTAGAGCTATCAAATAATATTCCCAGTTGGTTTTCAACCTTAAGCAGACAATGGCATGTGTATATTTATTTACGTCAGACCTTTAGTAATCGGTACTCAATAATTTTTCAAATTTCCCTTGTTATTTTCAAAACTAAGTAACCGAACTATTGATATGAACCTGGAAAATTGATTGGTCATAGTCTTTTTGTCGTGGGAATATTTATCAATGGATTTGCCAGGCTCGTGACAATTGCTCGATGCTGTTTAAATTGTATGTGTTAAGATTTACAGTAGTTAAAACGATTGCTTAAAGTTCATCGAAAAGAAAAGTAAGGTGCTCTCTGAATTCCTGAATGTTTAAACCTTTATTAGAAATATAATATTATAATCACTGCATTCAGGCAAATAATTATTGTTAGCTGTTTTCTTAAAATTTTAAAATTTACAAAGCAAAAAATTTCCCTTTCGTTTGTGAAAAAAAAAACTTTCAATCTACCACCCTAAAATTTATTAGGCGTGTTTTATTAAAACAATATCTGGTGAAACAGCGAATTGAAATCTCTCTCGGATGGAAATCTCTGTAAGTAGAACAAGCCTATTAAAATAGACACCAAAAGAAAGAATACATTCGCAAGGAATAACGCTTTTAGAATATTTTTTTAATTTTCCACTGATGCTTGAAACCAGAGTAGAACTCATTTTGACTCAATGTGTGGCGGTTTAGTTTGTCAGCACCGGTAGGAAGTCGTTGTTTATCGATTTTTCTGTCAAACAAAATCTATCGATTCATCAACAACAGCTCAGTTTTTAATTATTATATGGTTCTCATTGCACCAATACAAAACGTGTAAAAATTTTAACATAACGGGTCATTTATCAAGCGTAGTTTCAAAATGTTAAATTTATTTA
Source organism: Rhingia rostrata (assembly GCA_949824845.1). Lineage (NCBI taxonomy): Eukaryota > Metazoa > Arthropoda > Insecta > Diptera > Syrphidae > Rhingia > Rhingia rostrata. The sequence continues at coordinate 20,975,296 of OX463757.1, forward strand.
TTGTAATCGATAAATATGCCTTTGCCATGTACGCTTTAAAGACAACTTCATGTGGGGTTCATGTTTTCCGCGGCTCCTTTTCAAATGGTCCATTCGGAAGGTCCAATTTTGCTTCACTTTTTCGAGCATTTCGGCCTGTATTCTACGAATTACGCGTGTTATGTTATCCTGTAAGGCTTCAATCGTGTTCGGCTTGTCCACATCGACTTACGACTTTACGTAACCCCACAAAAAAATTCAAGACGCGTTAAATCGCATGATCCTGGCGGCCAACTCACAGGGCCATTTCGAGTGATAAGCTGCTCACCAAATTCATCCTTCAACATTTCCATTGTTGCGCGAGCTGTGTTGCATGTGGCACCGTATTGATGAAACCACATGTCAACCACATGTCAACCAAGTTCAACTCAGCCAAATGGGGCAAAAAAAAAATCGCGTATCATGCATCGATATCGTTCGCCGTTGAAGTTAACGTTTCTTTCACGGCTGTCTTTGAAGAAAAACGGACATATGATGTCACCAGCCCATAAATCACACCAAACTGTTGTTTTTTGTATGGCATGTGGCTGTTCATTACTCCACAGGCGACAGTTTTGCTTATTTACGTATCCGTTGAGCCAGAAAGGAGCCTCTTCGCTGAACACAATTTTTCGATAAAACAGCGGATTTGCAAATTTTCCCAGAGCACGAATTTTGATAGTAAAAATATCAATAATTTGCAATCGTTGCTCGTTTGTAAGTCTTTCTATGATTAAATGGCTATGAAAACTTTTCACTTTGACAGATGACGTTTGGACGCCATTACTTACCAGCGCTGCCAACCTGACAAACTTTTCTCTTAAAAAATCACCCTTTACAATCGAAATCGGCAGTTAACCATATTTTCTCCAAAGATTGTTTATTTTTCCAAGACATAACTCATAAATAAAGTGTTGCTAAAATAACACATTCATGTTTCTTTTCAAAACTTTCATTGATTAAAACTTAGTTATCGAAAGTATTTTATGGAGTTATCGAAAGCATTTAAGAACTGTTAAAGCGTAATTTCAGATATTTGCTATGACGTTTTCAACTGGCCAAATCTGGTACATTCGGAAGCAGTTGCTAACTGCTAAAATGTTCTTTTTGGCGTTTTTTTATTGTTGAAAAATGCTTATTGGAACCATCTGACTAACTGCCAAAACATTTATTCCGACAATTCTCAGAAGAGATTTTCGGCTCACTATTAAAAAAAAATCCGGAGGAATGTAACTATCAGAACTGCACTTTTCGTCTAGACTTAAGACATCAGAAAACAAGCATGCAGCACTACACTACTCAAGTAAAATTGGACCAGGAAATTTCCATAATATCGTAGATCGATAGCTTTGCTACTTATCAATACTTTTGTAGCTATTTTACATTTGATTTTTAAACATAATAAATCACTTGGCATGTATCTTACCAGTAGGTAAATTGAGAGGATTAATTTTAGACTACTATACTTGAAAGTACTATAAATTTAGCGTCTTGTTTTCCGTCACTGTCAGTTTAATTTGTATTTCTCCCTTGCGAAAATGTGTTTTCAATAACTTTTGACAACAACTTTACGGGTAAGTCGAAATTAAAACAATTTATTTGACTTTTTATCAAAGTGATTTTGTTTTTTTTTTAATAGTAAATGTAAATATTGCCGAGGGAACTTCTACTACTTTTCAGAAGAAAAAATGGATTCCGATAACATATTTCCTGACCAATCGAAAACGCCATAAAATTAAATCCAGAAACGAAACTTCATCTGAGAATTATCAGAATGTACTTTCCGAAAGTTCTCATATGTTTCCGATAATATTTTCTTTACAAATGAAAATATCAATGACAGTTATAAATTTGTGGCAGTTTACATTCACGTAGTTTATCGATTTGTAGAAACTGTCACAATCACATTGGTATGTATATTCTTTTAGGTTATATATTTGTCAAAGCTGTCAAACTCTAAAACATAACTTAGTAGTTAAACAGTGTTTGAAATATATGAGGGATAGTTTTGACAGTATTTTCTAAGTGACGTTGAATTAAAATTGAACTGGTGCCATGGTGCTGAACAAATCCATCAATATAACTTTGAAAAACTCCTTTCAATTAAAAATGTTGGTATCCTTGAACATTCAAAATCATAAATAAGTAAGGTAAAATTGTGTCAAATAAATAAATTGCTGTCCTTTGGATGTCACTGCATATGTATATTGTGCTCACAAAGCCATTGGTCCTACCTACTCTCAAAATTAACAACTTTAACGCCAATTCATCTCCACAAATCAGCAATTCTTTTGAACAGATCACATCATAAACTTTACGACTGTAAAGGTATAAATCTGCTTAAACGAAGAAGGTCTTGATTCCCATTCGCCCCTTTTGTCATTCAGCGACGCACGCATAAAAATTATATGCTGCATGTGTCCTTCTATGTCGTGTCGTCGGCGGCATCACCGTTTCATCTTTATTATCCTTTAAGAACCTCGATTTTATCAACTCAATAAGGAGTGATGCGCATCTTTCAAAAGGTCAAGAGAAAGAGGTATTAACGAAGAAAAAAAAAAATAAAGCGCGCGGTTTCACTTGAAAGGTGCCCCAGCCGCAGTGCTGCATCAAGCACAAACACACGAAATCCTTTTCGCAAAAGAAAAGATCCTCAATGCGGCTATTTTATTGGCCACGCAAAAATATCAAAAAGCCGAAAAGTCGTAAAATGTTTTTGCCTGCATTTTCTTTTATTTATATTTTTGTTTATTCCATTCAAAGGAACGCGGTCGGAGAAGTCCACGAAAAAAAAAATATCCAAACAAGAAAGGAAACTACACACAAGGGAGATGTGTGTACCTGTACATATACACGTGCGATCATCGATTGTCAAGAACTTATGCGCTGCAAAATAGCTGCAAAACAGCATCGCATCTCGCAGTCCTTAAAACCAAAAATAACAACAACAACAACAAACAAAAATACAGAAAACCGTAAAAAAAAATATACAGTCAAGTAAAAATCCACTTGACTTTATTTAAATGGCGTAATTTATCCTTTTGTCGGTGGCGGCACTTTGTGTTTTTAATTCACCTCGTTTGTTGCCGTCCCTCACCATAGCTTGGTGAAATTGCAATTTTATGTGGCCATTATACGTGCCAACACACATACAGAGTCAGCGCAGCCATTCGACAAACGTACACTGGCTTAACTTTAAAGGAGGTGAAAAATACCGCGAAGGTTATAAGATGGGCTCGCCGATAGGGTGGGTAGGTATTTGTTTTCGCACTGGCCAACTGGGACCGTTCTGATCTTGTACCGAACTGTGTCTTTTGTAGATACATATCTGGCGGAAAATTCTTAAAATAACACAGTCCGACAGTGGATGGTGGGTTTTTTCCCCGCCTGGCGGAATGACTTATCAGGAAGAGTGAAATCCGATTGGGGGTCTAATGGTGTTTTCCATTTACGATGGACAGGCTCTCCTCTAATACACTCAACTGTCACTTTCTTGAAGTTATCAAAAAAAGCTAACACTGGATGTTAGTTTAGAAGAGCTCTGTCGATTTCAAGCCAGACACCGTGATTATGTACACCATTTTACAGAACATCTTACGCGCTGTTTACATTGTCACGGAATGCACTTTGACGTTTTAAGTACTGATCTCATCGAGTATTAACCAAAACAGATGCAACCACAAGTTTAGTGAGTTTTTTTGTCGTCCTTTTCTAAATTAATCTAAATTTCCGTAACGGAACCATGTGTCAGGACAACCCGTCATATGAACCCGTCTGAAATACAGATTGTCAATTGACTTATGAGAACAGATATTTATCTAAGATGTCTAACTAAATATGAGTTCCGGGACTCCACAAATGATTTAGAGGAATCCGAATGATATATCATATCCAAAGCAGACCAAAGGCTAGTTTCACTTAGGGATGTCTTAAGGATTTATTTTCCTCAGAGCTATTAAACTAATTCAACTTAATCAAATAAATGTTTTATGTTCCAATGATGCTTTTGAATGATAGCTATAACTATTCCAGTTGTCATAAAAAGTTTTACAGTTATGTCAAAACATTGGCTCCTCGTTTTATTTATATTTTATGATAATAATAAAAAATAATCATTTCGAATAGATAAGTATCACTATATGCAAAATGAGTGTTGGGACAGTCTGACGTTTACCATTATGTTAAGATTTTGTACCCAAATCACTACTTTAGGAACGCGGCTATTGGTGGATTGACATATTTGATGTGCTGTAATGCAATTGCTCTTCTAATGACACATGGTGAAATGTTATGCATTTATAACATTATGGAGACAATGCTGAGTTATTTTAAAACCCAATACAGCGCATATCACATTTAACTACATGCCCACTGAATTACAATAAATATACATCAGTAAATAACAATAAGAAATAAATTATTAAATTCAAAAACGCTTGTGTGAAATTTAGAAAAAAACGCTAGTCGGTGATCTGGCAGCACTTTGTTGTTGACATTTGGCTGTTTGCAATTGAAAATCGGCATTTCTTTTTCATTTTATTTTCTACTACACTAATAAAAGCCTATACATATAACATATTGACATTTAAATTATTTTATTAAGCAGCGATTGTTTACCGGCAGATGTCTTAGAATTTTCGACGACGGTTATCGATAACAATTCCAATAAATATGTTAAGTACGTTATTTTCTATCCTAAGGCCTGGTTTTTCAGTGCGAGTTCATCCTATTTTCGAGATTTAACTCGAATTAACTCGAGAAAGTAGTTTTTCAGTCAATTTAAATCCAGAGTTAACTTCGAGTTAACCCAGCAAGTTTGCGAGTTAACCCTGAGGCTAAATGATCAGATGTTTTTGACAGATGATAAAATACCAAACAAACAATAATTTTCAATTCCATTTGTGTGGACATTTTATCAAATTTTTAGAAACTAAATACGTGTACGATTAGAACCCACCGACTCGAAACTGTTTTAAATATTGGCGCGAATTTATAGTCTCGCCTAAAGTAGACTTTAAAATTATTTTGTCATGTATGTACTAACACGTTTTGATAATTATAGTCGTCAAATAGTGTACTTTAGCGTTATCACTCTGCATTAAAATTAAAGCAGCCGAAACCTCCCTTTAAATATTTAATGCAGAGTTAAAGTAATGTTATCTGTCATTTTCAAATCGGGCAACGGGGAAAAGCGCAAACAGCTGAATTATTTTTCACTGTCACTTTTATGTGTGTTTCAGAGTGTTCACTGAGATTGTGTTAGTTTGATTGTCAGAACTGTCACTTTTTAGGTTAGTTTGACTTAGAGTTCTTAGAGGTACGTTCGTTAGTATACACTAATTAGCGACACGTTAAAAAGTGTCTATTGATGAAAATAAGTTAAAGCTAGCTTTAAATTTATATTAGATGTTAACTAGTGTGAAGTTACACTCTTAAACATCGATTGACTATAATTTTGCGCCATTGGGTTTGACTGTTTTAAAAAGAAAAAATACCTATAGGATTGCGACAAAAGCATTTTTATTTGTTTGGGGGAAAAATAAACCAAACAGTTGATAACTAAGTTGTTGCAGGTTCTATACATTTCGAATACTTTTTGACAGTAAAATGGATAAATCATGAGTGCTACCAAATCAAATCAACACACTTGGAATCAAATTTAATCCCGTACTGAAAACTGCTTCAAACAGTTGATAACTAAGCCGTTGCAGGTTCTATACATTTCGAATACTTTTTGACAGTAAAATGGATAAATCATGAGTGCTACCAAATCAAATCAACACACTTGGAATCAAATTTAATCCCGTAATGAAAACTGCTTCATGAGTTAACTCTGGATTAAATTTATTCCGGGGTTAGTTTACTATGGGTTAAGTCAGAGTTAACTCAGCACTGAAAAACCGAACCTAAGGGTATTAGATGGTGGTTTTGTCCTTGCACCTAAATCGTTTTCTAAGCCTATATAGATTACAAAAAGTAAGGATCTAATATTGTACGGGACCATTCCTATTATTTTTGTTGGCAAAATTGTGAGTGAACAAAAAAGCAACAAATTATCGAAACTTAGTTTTTTTTTTGTTTATTTAAGGTGTTTTTTTTAGAGGTTGGTTTTCAGAACAGAGATAAAACTGACATTTTGTGGTCAAATCGGGCAACTCTATTGTCATTTATGTCAGGTTGACAAATGAACAACGCTTGCAAATCGTGCAAATTTATTTCGAAAATAATGGTTCAGTTGGTGAAGATTACCACAAGCTCCGTCCATTTTATGATCTACATAATCGTCCATCAGAGCAAATAGTTCGGTTAACCGTGGATCGTTTTCGCACTAGGTTTACTCTATGTGATAATACGCATCCGCAGAGACGTCGAACAGTGCGCACCGAAGAAACAATTGCCGCTGTAGAGCAAAGTGTTGAAGAGGACCCTTATGAATCGATTCGCCACCGTGCACAGCAATTGGAGCTTTGTCCATCAACCTTATGATTTAAGATTTTGCGCAAAGATCTTGGCTTACGACCTTACAAGATCCAGATTTTGGGACGGAAATCAGATTGATCTCGATGCTGATTTTAATCGCAAAATTTTGTTCAGTGATGAGGCTCATTTTTGGTTGAATGGCTACGTCAACAAGCGAAATTGTTGCATTTGGAGTAAAGAAAATCCTCATGTGACCCTTGAGACGTCATTACATCCACAAAAACTGACTGTTTTATATGCTCTATTATCTGGTGGATTCATTGGGCCAAACTTCTTCCCAAATGTTGCTGGAGAGTCAGTTACCGTTATAGTCAGTCACCGGTATAGAGCCATTATAACCATCTATTTTGTTCCCGAATTGGATGGCATGAATGTGGATGACATGTGGTTCCAAAATGACGGCGCTTCATGCAACACAGCGCACGTCGCAATCGATTTATGGAAGGAAACATTCAATGAGCGCATATTTTGGCGGAATGGACCTATCAATTGGCCACCAAGATCGTGTGATTTGACACCACTGGATTATTTATTTTTTTTTTTGGGATACGTGAAGTCGCTCGTCTACGCCAACAAACCAGAAACGCTAGGGGACTAGGAAACCAACATTTGTTATTGGTTATTGCCGACATATGGCCCCAATTGCTCGAAAAAGTGGTTGAACATTGGACCTCTAGACTTGACTTTATTCGAAAATAACATAAAAACTTTAGCATTAAAATATTCTTCCAATTAAGCCAAACTGATGGACATTAACACGATTCCCTTGTGTTTTATTTCAATTCGAAGTTCTATACCGCTAAAAAAAAACACCCGATGTTTCAAGTTTCACATCCAAGCATATACATGAGTACGGCAGCGGATCTATTGTGATTTTTTTTATTCAATATAATTTGACATCCAATTATGTCACGTTAATGTTGGGGCAGATATGGCTCTTTGCATGTTGGATTGTTGCCATGAGTGTCGCTGACATAGGAAACGTGAACACGATAACTTTATGGCATGATACAACTACTTCGCATGTGCCATCAGCTGCGCAGAACGATATAAAATTCAAAAGGCGAAGACGATATCAGTTTAGTTGCATTCTGATGTTCAAAGCGCCTTTTTGGGTGCGTTCAGTATGTAAATCTTTCCAGCATTTTGTTTGCGTATTACTTTGGTTGCAATATATTTCACCAAAAATCTATTTATACATCTCCACTTCCCACCTTACATCTACCTGTCACTCGAAATATTGCAACAATTTACATACACCAACCTATGCGACCCTTCGAACACTTATTTTGTTTGTTTTTTTTTGTTGGAAACACTTTCCAAACAACAAACGGAAGCTCCAACTGAAAACCCTTTGCATACCAATCACACAAAAATGTGTCGCATTGTTGCACGTCGTGCACACAGCTTCCGAAATACTCCATCTCTGCTCATGTCAAAAAAAAGCGACTTCCACTTTAGAGTTTCTTTCGGCTCGCAAAACACCAAAACAGAAATACCATGTTAAAAGGAAAATAAAAATTGCAATGGGATCCAATAATAAAAAAAAAAACAAGCTAACTCGACCGCTAAAGGAAGCTGCATCATCATAACATCTCGCGGAGCAGCCAAGACAAGGAGCAGCCCATCCAGCAGTAAGCAGTAATCAAACCGGGAATTATCTCGGCCTGAACTCGCAAGTCGAACAGGTGCACGATGCACGATGCCGATTTCGGCTTTTGTGTATTTTCCTCTTATTATTTTTTTTTTGTAGCTCATTTGCCCTGCGGTCACTACAAAGCCTTGCGGCGGCGGCAGCGGCTGTTGCTGCTACCGCTGCTGTTGTTACGACGACCAGTAGCGGCTATTCCAAGCCGAGTTAACTCACTTTTCGGCTCATTTGAGAGCATTTGTACCTCTGAATGATGTCGGCATCCATTGATCCGTTTTGAGGTTTGTCTTCATTTTTGTTTTGTTTTGTGTTGGTTGTTTTTCTTTCTCTTTCATTTTTATTTTGAAATTCTGTTCTCGGTGGGTCTCTTTCACACACTTGGCCTATTTGTGTAAAATGCGGCGAGAAAGATAAAATCAGGAAGAAGATAGCGCTGTTTGAAGATGAATATCCCAGAATGAACCTAATGTGATATCCAACGAGTTGTTGTTCAGGTGGTTGCGCGCAGCAGGCTCGCGAAGGAGGAGCGAAATTAATACGAAGAAGGAGTTATGCCCGCCTAATGGAAACAACAGGCAATAAACATTGAAAACAGAAGGTAACATCAGGAGTAGAATCCCGAAGGCGATTATGCGGCACGATACTCAACTACTGTGCACGCGGCATGGCATCATCATCATCAGCAGTAGAAGCAGCAGACGCTTCAGTATCGTTGGCGAGAGATATCTGCTCGCCCGACAAATTAGCGATTCATTCAGTTTGATGTTTTGAATGTTGTCTTGGATCAGTAATAGTGATGATCATGCGATGAGGCAATGGGGTAACAGAGAAGGTAGATAAAAAGAGAAATTCACTATCGTTTGAAGGTAGCTAATGCGGAGTACTTTCGATTGAATGTCATTTGAAGTTGCTGTCACTTTGACATTTGAATTACATGTGTTGAACTCTTAAGTATGGTTTTTTAGTTCGGGATCATCCAGTTTTCGGGATTAAGCACAAGAAACGTAAATTTTAATCCAGTTTAGCCAGTAAGTTTGGTGAGTTAATCATTGATTCAGATGGTTTTGACAGATGATAAAATTAAAAGCGAACAGTTATGTTCATAACAATAAAATTTTTGAATAAGAAGAAAATTGCTTGTAGATCGTGACCAAATCATTTTCATTTGTTTTTGGAAAAGGAAACCAAACTGATCAGTTCCAGATTCAATATATTTTTATAATTTTTTGAAAGCAAAATCGACAAATCTTTGGTGTAACATTATTGAATCATAACAAAAGGTGTCAAATTTTAAACTTTCACTGGAAAACTGCTCTAAGGGCTTACTCTAGGTTAAATTTGACATTGACATTGACAGTACTTCGCACATGAATGCAACGAGCTACAGACACGTAACAGCACTGGCGACTGAGGCCATCGGTTGGGACAGAGCAAGGAAATAATACAACAGAGAGAGACAGATAGACACATAGAATTAAAGCCATATAACATAAAATTACGTGGCACAGAGGAGGAGACATAGATTTATATTTTCTCATATTAGCGCACAGGTGGCCTTAGATAAGCTGGCGATTTTTGTGGAAAAACAATGCTGCCGAAGCTGGGGCTTAAACCCGCAGCGTTTGGCTTAGCAGTAAACTACGCATTCCTCTGAGCCATGGCCATTTGCAGGTTAAATTTAATCCAAGTTTAGTTGACTATGGGTTAACTCAGAGCTCAAGTATATAAATCCTTCAAGCATCGATGTCATCGCTGTACAAATCATTTTTCATAAAATATTTCTCTTTGCGATAAATAATGTACCAACAAGAAAGAAATCTATTACAATGTTTGACACCTCAGCAGAGTTACCAGATGTGCATTTGTAGGTTGCGAAACTCACGGCAAAAGTTTGATTTTTACACTTATGAATGTTTTCAGGGACGGGTTGATGGCGTTGTATGTCAAATCTTTTGTTAATTGCTCAGTCACTGATGCCAAAAACCCAATGTCAAATTTCGAGACTGAGCAGTACGTGACGAAACATTATTAGGAAAATGTGGGTTCGTTGGTGCTAACTACGCCCATTTCACGGCAGACGCGCTGGCCTCTCCTAAGTTTACTCGCCAACCTTTAGTGTCCAGCTTCAGACTACTATTTCGATAAGCTGTCAAACAGCATCTAAATAGTGGATTATCTACAAAAACCTGCGCGCTTTGCATGCGGTTCAACATGAATTTTTCTATATCACTTTGACGTTTCAGTTGACATAGACATTGGCTTTGATTCGGATTTTAGATTTAGTATGATATCTGATAGATGAAGCTCTGTTCTTACTTGTCATAATGTGGGATTGGCCAATGAGAAGACAGCTTCATCTAAGATATATACCAAAAGATACAGAATCTGAAATCCGGAGCACCGTCGTTACGTTGCGATTATAAACTGAAATGAAATATAAAAAAAACAGACACGTTCGTCTCACCTTAATAAGTTCTAGTGTTTTACCCAAAATTTAGTACAAAATTCGTCTGCATTTTGATTAGCATTTCACGGTTTTAGCGGCACAAAAACCAAATATTTGCTAAAATCAAGGACAGACTTTGAAATTAAGAAAAAATTCGCAAGATATTCCCTTTTGCTGTTTAAGTATGTTTTTGGTCAGCATACCATCATCCTTTTGAAAATCCAGAAATCAGTTTACACCATTCCAGCAAACCCCAAAGCCCTAACTAAGCGCTCCGCAAACAATAAAACTGAAACAATTTCCCAGGAAAAAGATCCGACCACGATCGCTGAACTTGTCTTCATCGTCATTTGCCAGCGACACATGACATCAGTATCGAATTCAATTCACTTGAACTACAATCAACAAGAGTGCTGAACTGAATGGTGATACTCTTGTGCCAAGCACACTTCAACTCGCAACTCCGTCGTCATCGTCATCGTCATTCGTTCTTCGGGGCGCACATTAAATCTCCCGTGCTGGCGGCATTCACCTCGTCACCGTCATCGTCATCATCACGCGTCAACTCGAAAAACATTTGGCATGATGCGGTATGTGTTGTTGCGCTGCCCATCATCATCATCGTCATCAGTGCAGGAGCGCACTCAGCGATTGCGCACAATAGTGAACGCAGCAAACGGCATTTTATCATCCCGCAGGAATGAAGTTTCTTTCAGCTGCGCGAGATATTTCCTTTTTTTTTTTCATTCCGCGCGAAGCAACCAGATCCAGCAGTCAGCAGTGTGCCGCGCAGACTCTTTCTGCTCTTTAGTTGCTCCACCATCCATCCACCACCAGGTCAGTTCCTGTATTATTATTGTGTTGGCTTGGTGCCGTTGTTTTCACCAGAACCACCAGCATCTGAAAAAGTTGCTCACGAATGAGCATTCAGATTGGAGGTAGACGTGCGAAGGTAGCAAGTAACTCGTTGAATGGTGGCACGGTTGAGTCGACCGGTCGGTCGGTCTGTCGGTTCGGTTGGGTTGTTCGGATTGGTAACTTGCGGCACGCACGCTCCGGTTGCATTCTTTTGATCATAGCGATCATCAATAAATTACCGGATTCCTCAAAGTGTTTCACCGACATGGCATCCGTCAGTCCAATCATGATATAATTATTGTGTGTGCATGGACATCTCTTATTCTCTTGTGGCCTCTTTTCCGTGGTCGTCCGACATTGCTTGTCGGTTGCTGTTGTTTTCCTTTTTTTTCTGTATAACTTCTCTCTTTTGTGTCATATTTATGTCGTTTCCTTGGTAGTAGTTTCTTTTCTGCTTGTTTTTTTAGGGAAATATGTTTTCTTCTGTCATCAACAGGGGGCGCCATACTAACATCACTTACATGTAGGTATGTGAGATGATTTCTTTCGAAATTACTGTTAACACAGGCAGGTCTTTGTCATCGGATGATGACGGCAGCAGTGGCGGCAACAGCGGTGAAAAGGGAAGGAGAGACATTACAAACATCTAATTATTTGCCGACAAACACGGCGGCACAAACAACCGGAGAAGAAGTGACTGCTGTCACTAGTTAATAAGACAACTTCATATACGCGATCTGTTGTTGCGGCGGCGCAACAGACAACTAGTGTGCATATAGTGTATCGGTGTAATTACTCGCGCTATAGATGTGACAGCAAAGTGAAAGATCTCTCATTGATAGATATTTCAACTATGCTTTGAATTCTCTAAGGAGGTTGACAGTGCGCGGTATGATGACGGTGACAGATGTTGCACTGGAGGGTGTGGTGAATACGGAGAATTGTGGTGGAGTAAAAGTTGTTCTAGGAATAGTTTTCTTTTGCCAGGACAACTGGAATATGAAGTTGTTCTAACTTGAAAAATTGCGGAAAATTGCCTTGCAACATTGACAGCTGACGTTTAATAAAAATTCTTCATTCGATGATTGCGGAAAGATTTCGGATTAAAAACAAAAAACAAGCTGTGTCACAAATCGGAGACTAATTCATTACAACACCATTCTTAGCAATGTGATGTGTCACAAATAAAAAAAGCAACAAAAACAAATTCGGAAGGGAAGTAACAGCTGAAGTTTAAACAAAGACTTTGTGAGCTTTTATTACTAATTTATTCGATTTTAAAATCAAGGACTCATTTCACGGCGATGTTTACAACTAAAATCCCAAAATTGAAGTGTTGCCAAGCGTGCTTACAATTAGTTTGATGGACATTGTTGAACGCGGTCATCATTTTCCGATTGTACTATTTGTGGAAAGGAAGCTCTTATTATGCATATATGTATCACACGGTTTTTGTTCATTTATTTTGTTGCTTCTAAATAATGTTCTCTCCTTTTATTTTAATTCGAATAACATGCCGACATTGCAGTGAATGTCAAAATGACGTTTACTGCGCCATCTCAAATAGATTCGATAAACTTATAGTTATTAGGTATAAGCATCTGATTATGGGATCACGTTTAACTGTAAAATGATAACTATTCCAGAAAATTCCGACGTCATAAATCTGATATTTCAATCAAACTGTCAAAAACGTCAGTTGACATTCAATATACTCATAAATTGTGGTGATGTCGTCGGCCAAGTCATATGACTGACTCCATAACTATATAACAAAAAGACGGATACCTAAAAACTTACAAACTGATCAACTTTGCGAAACTGTCAGAATCAAATCGCAGTTGTCATTCAATATACGCAATCTGATTGTGGGAATGTTGCTTTCAAAAATGAAATATGGTCGCAATTTCCAGAAAACAGAGATATTCCACTTCCAGCGAAATAAATTTTTTTCTGAGACTGTCAAAAACGAATGACAGTTGTCATTTATTCCGTAAAATAACAGCACAATTGTATCTGCTACCTGATCATCAAAACGGATAACACTTAATCAAACTCCCTTATGAAAATCAATATCAGTAATTGCCCGATAGCAAACATTATCCAATCAAAAGTTGTTGCTCACAAACTTCAAATTCACCGCTAACCTCAATATGATAAGGCATGCAAAATACTCGACGGTTAATATATCATATCAAAAGTCACTTAGGCATTCCAATTAAAATTTCAAGTCACACTGTGACAACACTACATCCAGTTCCATTCATGTCCCAGATTCCAATGCCAAACTTCAAGACGTCAACGTAATCTACGTGATTTATGCCAAAAACCTGTCAAGTCAATCAAAACCACCTCCAAATCTAATATAAACAAAAAAAAAAACACAAACTCGCCCCCTCTTCATCATCTAACGTCAAAGTGTCAGCTCTAAATTGCACTTTACTCGTGCTCTCGACAAGCGCGCAAAAGCTTCATCATACACAAACACACACTTCAAACTAGAAACCGAAAGGTACATTAGAAAAAAAAATGGCGGCACACCACCAATTAATTTCAGGTGACAATTTAATTTCCACACAACGACATGGTAAAATCCAACAAATTATGGTGTCCGCCAGCCAACGATAGATGGAGCTCGGTGCACTGTCCCTCTGTTAAACTGGCCAACGTGCATTGACAGTAGGCAGCTCAGTCAAACAGCCAGCAGCCAGCAATCATATCTCGCCTAATATTAGTTTTCCGTTTAAATCAATGCGAACGAGCAGAGGCGCCATCTTGCCTCTGAAAGGGGGGAAGGTAATTAAGAAATGTTTTTTTTTTTCTGGGCGCTTTCCCCGGAGGTAACTTCAAGCTTCGTCTTCCTCACCGTGTGTATCACGGTTTTTCCTTACCATTCCCACAAAGCCTGGCGCCACACATCTCCTCAAATATTGAGCTCGCTGTGAGTGTGCTGTCCCGTGCACTGTGTGTGCAATAGATGATTATCTCCGAGAGAGTATTATTATGATTATTAGCGCTCCGCTGGTCTTTGAGGCTGCCGCGCATACGCCGCCTCTTTATTCGAGACCGTTTAAATATTTGTTTACACAGCGCAGCACACACTGGGGACGCGCAGTGTAGATCATCGCGCGAGCTTGACGTCTCATCTGCCAGCAAAGTGATTATCATCATCATGATCGGCAGGCACACAACGTGTCTTCTTCGCCATTGCGAGGATCAGTCGGGTGGAGTATATTATACAAGACTAGTGCTTTGGTGTGCGTATAGGACGTCATGCTGAACGTCATTTTCTCGTTGGCAGCATTACTCGCTTGGTTCATCTGTCATAAGTCTGTTTTTGTCACTTGTGAGTTTGAAGTTTTTATTGCGCTGCTCTGCTGTAGCAGGTGAACCCCAATCAATCGGCAGCTATCTCTTTCTCTCTCTGACTACAGCGAAAAATGTCAACGCTTTACGATCGACACGTCTATCAACGGTAGTCGCAGATTGATTGATGATTAGTCGTTCAAATTGAATGTGCGCGTGCTATGTATGTAGATTTATTGGTTTTTAATAACCGTAATGTGAGTGAGCGGGCCTTTTTTATTTTTTTTTTGATTTTTTTTGTTTGTCAATCACCGCTGATCGATATCGCCATTGTGGCACTGAAACTGTAACCGCTCGAGACCTTAGTGGTTTATTTTTGTTTTGAATAAATTTTTCAAATGTATAGCATCCATCTACCTTTGGGTGGATAGCAAGATAACACCGTCATCATCGACATCATAGACATCCGCGGTAATAGCTTCACGCATATCTATTGAATGCGATTTAAAAAGCGGCGCGTCGTCGCTATTGTTGGCGGCATTTACGTTTGATCTTCAGATTGTGGGTTAAATGAGAAACAAATGGTGTAGTCGTTTCCCTCTCTCTCTCTTTCGGTTGGTGTGTTAACTGTATTCGATTGGGTATTTCCTATGGAGTTATGAATAGAGATAGGTATTAGGTACCCAGGCAATGGGTGTATGGTCTTGCTTGGAATCTTCAGATTAATTTTGCAGCCTTAAGATCAAATTTTTTTTTTTAGTTAAATGCAGACCGCTTTGTACATATCTACGAATTCATATCCTAAGATTTTATCTTATATAAACGTCAAACTTCATATCATTCAAAAACTATGTATGTATTGACAATTGTCACTGAATATTTAAAAAGCGACGTTTGTTGTCTTCGATTGTGTTCACTGATTCAAACAGTGAAATATTTTGACTTCACCAACAACTCATCTGTTAAGTTTTTTTTGATCTGACGTCTTACGAGCCAAATCGCCTCACGACGAACCAAAATCAACCGCGAATGTGAAAACTTTGATGGCCCTGTTTGCCTTGGTAGGCTCGGCTGGATTCTCGGCAAGTCCAAAATCCACGATCCCGATTCCCGTTATCAGTGTGTATGGGAGATACCCTGGCCAAGAAGTTGTGTTTGTTTTCAGATTTGCATACCCTTCAAATATAATCTTGAAGACAACGCTAAAGCACAGGTGTCAGGTATTCAGCCCTGACGAGGTATCCGTCGTAGCGGAAAATTCTCCGATTTTGTACGATTTGAAGGAATTTAGCTTCAATATTTCTCTGACATTTTGTAACGCATCCTCGTGAATTGCGTTGAAGTGCGTTTAGGTACATTTTTCGTGCAATTGACAGCTTGTGTGCAATTCTTTTTCCGATTTACTCCATCACAATTTTTTCGTGAAATTTATTTACGAATTGTAGTGCAGTGATTTTTAGTCCGATTACACATTCTTAGAATGGAATTTGAACATCCGACGAAGTATGCGTTGCGAAAAATGTTCTGCTCCGACGGATACCTTCCTAGGGCAGATTATCTTTCCCATGGTGTAACCATTTTGAGATTTCAGACAAAAGTAAAAGTTTCTACGCGTATATTCCAAAAATATATTAACAGCAGATCACTTAATTGTGACATGGAGCAAACTGTCAAAAAAATTACATGGGCTTGTTCGTTTATGACACGCGAATTTGAAATGACAGTTCAAATGGAATCGAACTTAACGACGTCGAGTCTCCCTCTTGTATATCCAGCTTTGATGATCTCGAAAACATCTGTAAGTGAACACACATATAATTTTAATGTCAGTCCCGCCATCGTGCTCCAAACGCACACATGAATGGTTGTGAGAATATTCTAGACCCTGATTACTAAACTTGTTGCACCAAAAATGTTTAACCAATAGAATCCCCGAATTTAGGTTACCTAAGGTCGTTGCACACTGGAATTCGATAAATTTTTTTAATTTTCTTGGTAGCATCCGTCTCTTTGGTATCAAAACAAAAAAAAATTCAAAAATAGGGTCCGTCCAGATAGATTTTCAATACTAAATGGAAACCCAGACCTCAATTGAGCTTGCCAAACAAAATTGAGTTCATATAAATGGGTGCGTTCACCGCTCTACTATTCTCAAGTATTTTAATATACGCTACTCCAACCGTCACCAATGGATGACGACCGTATTTTGTTGTTGTATTTCAAACGGTGACTATCATCACCATCACCTTGTCATCGAACGTTTTATATGGCAGACGTGCGAAGTACGCCAAACACGTGGTATAAACTTCCCTCCTGTCATGTGTATGTGCTTGTGTTTACGATATACGCGAGATGTACTATCAGCGAACTGAACGTTTGTAGTACCGCCGGCCGCCGCGCCAAGACCTTAACCAAAGAGGAATACGAAAAAACACACGTCACGACGACAACGACAAATTTGCTTTCGTGCAGAATCATCATCGCTCTTACTCTCGCTCTGTCCCATTTACCATTGTCCATAGAGCGCCATTCGGGTTTTCCATCGCTCTTCGGTATACACTCTTCGCTGACGGTTGCATCTTGAGTGTACGGCAAGCGGCAAGCGGCAACATTGTATATGTTATCTTTGCGCTGCATCATTAAAAGTAACCTCAAACACACCGATGATGGTCATCGGCAACCACGATCTCGTGCAGCAGTTGCAGTAGTCGTCATCGTCGACTGCGTGGTCTACTCGCGCTCTGTGCTCCACTGCAGCTCTACCTGGATTTTTAAGCCAGGTCGAGGACGGTTCTCGACTTCTCGCTCTTCTTTCGACTTTTATATATTTATAAACTTGATTCACGTGTTTGTAGTGGTGCGTGATCATCATCAACATCAACTTTATCGTCATCCTCCTCATCGTGATGATGATCGTTGCAATGATCGTTCGTCGTTGTCGTAGTATTGTCGGTGTTTGTTGTGATCTTGTTGTTGTTGTTTTTATTATTATTATTGTTGTTATACATATATATGTGTGCGGTGTTCGGGTTTTTGTATCTGTTTCTCCGGCGGCAAATCCCTTTGATCTTATCGCAGAGCTCCTTGCTCGCATTCTGATCAAAGAGTTTCCGCCAAAACAGTGTGTTTACGTTCGTTTTGAGACTCGAGGTAAGAAAACAGAAAAAAAACAAAAACAACAACACATACTTACGCTACGGGGCGACACACAGATACAATGCGTATTTTGATGATGGAAAAAAAAGTATTAATTACAATTTAACATAATAACAATGCGCAATGTACTTGTTCCTTCCCCGCGGATGTCGTGCCATGGCGGTACCGCCAGGCGGATACAGGCCATTTAAAATGCAATTGTGAGGCATGCATCATGATCGTTTATCAGCTGTGGAATTGGAATTGGAATTATGGGATGATGCAGATTCATTCATAAAGACACGAAAGAGAGAAAGGAAAGAGAGCCACCGATACGCGTGCGTGTCGTATGGCCCCCGTCTTCTTTCATCCGCCGCGTGTGGTTCTTCATTACTGTCGGCGCGGTGGTCGGCGTCACAGAGTCGTTGTTGTCGCTGCAGATCGATCTTCTTATGATCATCTCGGCAAATGACACTAAGTGAACAGTTTTATGTGGCACCGTATTAATTAATTGATACAATTAAGTGAGATTTACTCTTAAGCATCTAGTGCGCAGAGATTCCCCAAGAAGATCATCATCCGATCAGCAGCAGCAACACCTGGCGGGGACAGGAGGTAACCTCGTTTAGCTGGTTCCATTCCACATCACAGAGGTGATGCCAGAGTATAATGACGCGGTGCGCTAGTGGCAGCAGTGCCGACAACGATGGCGGCGACGGTGTTGTCGGCATCGGGCTCAAATCAAAGCAAAGGAATTTAGAATTATTGTATGAATGTCTGTCGCGCGGGTATACACACATCTACGTTTTGCTCTGGTGGTACCAAATTGATACTTCAATATACGAGTACAAGTATATGTTTCTAATTTTTGTGATTTTTTTTTCACCACCATCGTTGTTTTGCTATTTGATTCCCTTATAGCGCCTGGCGGTGGTGTTGGCTTGTGTGCACGCCGCTATGCTCTCTGGTCTCCTAATTCTGTGTGTAATTGCGGCTTGTTACATGCGGCGTACTCTTTTAGTTAACGTGTTCTTTTCCTCAAGCGTATTTAATGAAAAAGATATCCCAAGATACTAAATATCTGTATCTATCTATGGTAGTTGAATGTGTTGATGTTGTTTCCAGTATGTTGTTCTGAGATTGTTACTAGTCGTACTCGGTGGGAAATAGTTGACCGAAAGGTATTTCACGCTTTAATTTGCTTCATTGGAAAAATTAAGGGAAATGTTTCTTTTTTGTCTTCAAAGTGAATAACTTCCGGGTGTTTTTATAGGATGAAAAGAATTTGCAAGGGGTTATTATGGTATAGATGGGAGGTTGGTGATTGTCGCGTTTTAGGTGACAGATATTCGTCCATCATCCAACTGACTGATACAACTTCAATACCGAACAACTTTAAGCATTGAATTACAAATTGAATCGACACTAGATCCATTATCTAGAGAGAGAATTTGAAAATCTCTGCAATAAATAATTCTACTGAAAGGAAACATCTGTTTGGATTGTATTTCATACTTAAATCGTGGATGTCAGCCATCGCAACAAGCAATATCAATGTACGTATGAGGAAAGCACTTGATTATTTTTTTTCTTATTAATCTTTACGTTTCCGGGTGTCCTTACTCTAGTTTTTTTCTATCTTTCTATTTTTTTTTCTATTTGCTACGAAAGGTATATTTTATTGAGCAGACCCAACCTTATTTTTTGACTTTCCATTGTCCTACTGACAGCCTGGAGCATAAACTCCCGTGAGAAGATTGTTAAATTATCGCAACAAGCATAAAAATAGTTAACTTCTGACACAAAAACGATATCCAGTCCAGTAATGCTCAGTATATATTTTATTATTGAACAAAATTTCTAAATCTTCAATAAAAATTACCACATTACTTAAAAAATCAACTTACCCCCATCCCTCTTATTTCTTTGCAGTTTCAAATATCTTCGACAACAACCACCTACGTGTGTCTAATCTTAACGTTCATACTCGCATCGTCAAATTTGGTCGAAAGTCGAGCAATGGCTGCCACATCAAATACAACAACCACAGTTCCAACGAAGCAACGGCTACTTATCGAAACAAATTCCATTCAGCGGCAAGTGGAAGAAGCTAATGCTAGCAGCGATCACAACCGTTCGTTGAAACGAGTGTTTCTCTCAAATCGTACGGTCACTTGCAACGACAACTCGCAAGCGGGTTTCTATCTTCGCAAGTCGGCCGGTTCCAAGAAGTGGGTTGTGTTCCTCGAAGGAGGATGGCATTGTTATGATACGAAGTCATGTCGAGCCAGATGGATGAAGTTGCGTCATTTGATGACATCCGCCCAATGGCCGGAAACCAGAGATGGTAAGTGTCAAACGATTTGCGTACACGCTTGTGGGTGCTAATTTTTGAATTCTTTCAGTTGGTGGTATTCTGTCGAGTCTGCCGGAGGAGAATCCCTTTTGGCACAATGCCAATCACGTGCTAGTGCCGTATTGCAGTAGTGACTCATGGTCTGGGACAAAAGCGCATGCGGATACACGCGATAGTTGGCGTTTTATGGGTGCGTCCATTATTCGGCAGGTGATTGCCGATCTAATACCGCTCGGCTTAGGTCGAGCCTCCGGTTCTGAACTCCTACTAGTGGGTTCATCAGCCGGTGGATTAGGAGTGATGTTGAACTTGGATCGTATCAACAACTTTCTCAATCATGAAAAGAATCTAAAGGTCTTGGTTCGAGGTGTCAGTGATTCTGGATGGTTTTTAGACCGTGAACCATATACCCCAGCGGCGATTGGCTCTAGCGAGTCAGTACGACAGGGCTGGAAAATGTGGGAAGGACAACTGCCAGAGGCGTGTGTCAAACAGCACACAGTGGAACCCTGGCGGTGTTATTTTGGATATCGACTATACCCAACGTTAGAATGTAAGTTCGAAAATCTCAATATTTCAAACAGATCTTTATTAATCGCGTTTTCTTTGTTTTTTTTGCAGCCCCCCTCTTCGTGTTTCAATGGTTATTCGATGAAGCACAGATGAGAGCGGATAATGTCGGCGCTCCGGTAACCCCTCAACAGTGGAACTACATCCACGAAATGGGTGGCGCTTTACGTTCTTCTTTGGAAAATGTCTCTGCAGTCTTTGCACCATCCTGCATCGGTCATGCCGTTCTATCCAAACGAGATTGGGTCAACATTAAGATTGATGATGTTTCCCTGCCAAAAGCCCTTCGTTGCTGGGAACAATCAACACGACGCAAACGCAACAACAAACTTCGCCGTGCCACCGAAACCAGCATCATTCCATCGGAGAAGCGTAAAAAACACAACCAAAGACACAAGCACTCTGAGAATCCTGACAAAGCACGTAGGAATCATCGACTTAGCAAAGAAGAACGCGAACAACGCCGTAGGCATAACCAACAACGCCGACGCAATAAAAATCCCCGTCGCATTAGGACGACAACACCGAATCCAAATCGATTTGGAAACGTCATCGAGAATGGAACACACATCAATCGGCCGCACAAAAATCGACGAAAGAACGAAAAAGTCACTGTCGATCAGAGAAATTCGCACAACAACAACAATAACGGTACAAAGAAACGCCGGCGAAAGCAACAATTGCAAAAGGAACAACCCTCCAGACCGATAACAAAAAGTCAACGCTCCAATGAAGACGGACCCCAGCAAAAGTGTAATCTACGATATTTGGAACGTTGCAGCTGGCCACAATGTAATCACTCGTGTCCTACACTGACGAATCCCTTAACCGGTGAAGAAATGCGATTCCTGGAGCTGTTGACGTCATTTGGCTTGGATATTGAAACGGTGGCGTCAGCTTTAGGAGTCGATATGCAGACTCTTAGCAATATGGATCGCACGGAATTGGTGAATCTATTGACACAGCAGGTTAGCTGAAATTAGGCGAACTAAGTATGGGTGTACAATAGGAATTTTTAACTTTTTTTTTGTTGTAATGAATCTCGAGGAGGGAATTGTCACACAGGAAGGAATTGGGTGGTGGAATCCGGATGTGGATAGGTGTATATTGAAGGTTGTGGTGGGGAACGGTAATTTCTGACACAAGACCCACTTAAACATCCGATTGCGATGATGATGAGGCTAGAAAGGGTAGTATCCGTTATAGATTGAGATAAAGTTAACGATATTGTATGACATCAACTGGATCTGGAAATATTTATATGAGCGGTGAGGGCTGAAAAGCATAAGTCCATTGGCTATTTAGTGTGATGGGTGCTGTGATCATCTTTCAATTCTCTTATATATAAAATACACCTAACGTCATCCTCATGTGACACAAACGAATTCTCAATTGTGTTAACTTTTTTTACTAAGCGTAACATTTACGTTCATTAGTGACTCACAGCTTTCGGAATCAATGTCATTTCGGTAACAGTATCTACTAGGTAATCATCCAAAATTAATCAAAACACGGAACCATTTTGCAATAATATTGTCTGTCATTCTGATATTGACGTTTACGTCAATCTTTTTATGGTTATCGCAAAAGTTATTAATGGCTTTATCTGCTGATAAAAAAGAAGCGCGTGAAATTGTTAGAACTCTACTGACACCGTTACTTTGCGGTCGACATTTCTAACAAGAGAAATAAACTTCTTGATTTAATTTGAAAATCTACTTAGAGCGTACTAACACTATCATTGTTGCTTCATCTCACATATGTTTGACAGTTGAGGAATGAGCGCCAATAGCATCTTGACATTCGCACTTTGACATTTTCGTCAATTTGTCAAATCTGAGCTTGAAGTTTATACATAAAAGCGATTCGTTCATATTCCTCATGCGAAAATCAGTCGATACATATATAATCATTATGCCTCTCTCATAAAAGTCCTCGGCCCTATTGTGCACAAGACAAATCATTCGCTTTGGACAAGAATAGGAGACGTGATAATAAAGAAGTTCATCTGTTTAAACTATTTTGCCAAACTCGCATTTCCGGTCCTTGTTGGTGTTATTGCCACCTGCGCTATTTCTTCCGGATATTACTGATTTCCAGTTGGGTAACTTGTCCTCACATGTCTCCGGAGGCTATTTTTGATGGTTATTCGAACTTAGTCCAGGGCGATGTGAATATTAATTTGCAGGAATAATGTACATGATGCCACTCTGGTTGACACATTTAGAGTTTTTTTTTGTATCGCACAAGGTAGTTTGCCAGTTTGAAATGTATGCTACCAGGGTTGCTCATCAACTTTCGGAGTACGGCTTTCATGTTCTCTACAAATCGTTTAAAGTGACAGTTTCTGGTTAAATAATGTGGACCAGTAAATTCGTATTGAATTTCGTTTCCTTTGATGAACACCCAAAACTTCTTGGACATAAGTTAAGCTGTTATCGCTAACCACCGTATATTGTAACAAACGACAGCAAACTTGTCACGAAAGACCTCCTTGCCGTCATGCCATTTATTGGATAGCCTGCCAGTTTGAAATGTATGCTACCAGGGTTGTTCATCATCTTTCGGAGTACGGCTTCCATGTTCTCTACAATCGTTTAAAGTGACAGTTTGTGGTTAAATAATGTGGTCCAGTAAATTCGTATTGAATTTCGTTTCCTCCTATGAACTCCCAAAACTCCTTGAACATAAGTTCAGATTCTATCGCTAACCACGGTATATTGTAACAAGCAGACAGCAAACTTGTCACGAAAGACCTCCTTGCCGTCATGCCATTTATTGGATAGCCTGCCAGTTTGAAATGTATGCTACCAGGGCTGTTCAACAACTTTCGGAGTACGGCTTTCATGTTCTCTACAAATCGTTTAAAGTGACAGTTTGTGGTAAAATAATGTGGACCAGTAAATTCGTATTGAATTTCGTTTCCTCCTATGAACTCCCAAAACTCCTTGAACATAAGTTCAGCTTCTATCGCTAACCACCGTATATTGTAACAAACAGACAGCAAACTTGTCACGAAAGACCTCCTTGCCGTCATGCCATTTATTGGATAGCCTGCCAGTTTGAAATGTACGCTACCAGGGCTGTTCAACAACTTTCGGAGTACGGCTTTCATGTTCTCTACAAATCGTTTAAAGTGACAGTTTGTGGTTAAATAATGTGGTCCAGTAAATTCGTATTGAATTTCGTTTCCTCCTATGAACTCCCAAAACTCCTTGAACATAAGTTCAGATTCTATCGCTAACCACCGTATATTGTAACAAACAGACAGCAAACTTGTCACGAAAGACCTCCTTGCCGTCATGCCATTTATTGGATAGCTATCAGAAATAATACGAAGGTTTCACAGATCCCAAAGAGATTTTACCTCTCTACCTTAACTGAGCTTTTTTGATTGAGTAAAACAGCAGTTATAGCTTACACCCTATGACAATGATGAAATTCTTTCATGATACGTCAAAAAATATTATTATTACTATTTTATCAGAAACGCTTAGGCAATGGGAAAAAATCACCAATTCCCCAGGTTCCACTTAATTATGACTCGGTTATTCCTTTTTATATTTAAATGCATCGACTCACAACGCAATCACGAACAATACATCGACATTTTTGACTCACCATTTTTCGTAAAAGTGTCACAACAGTGTGACATTCTCTGACGTCTCTCTCTCTTGTTTTTAGAATAATATATTTATTTGTTATATTAAGTTTAATTTTGTATTCAATATAAAAAAAAAACCTTCTTACGAACAATCCTAAACTGCCTATTCAAGTACAATCAAGTGTGTGTAATTAATTACGCATATAATATTATTTTGCTGTAAATTTCTTGTAAAAAAAATTATAGCTTGTAAATATTGTAAAATATCAATTAAGTGTAGCTTTGTAAATAAACCATTTTTACCCAGTTAACTAAAATAAAAAATAAAAGTGAATAAATTTAAAATTAAAAACAACTTTTGTGGATATGTATTCTAGGTCACCGTTTTATTTTAATCCGTTTTATATTATAAACATACAACCAACAAAAAACCAAGTAAAATTAACATTTCATCATGCACTACTTCAACGTCAAAACATTCCACAATAAAATCAAAAAAAAAAACTCTTACACATGTCAATCATTAAAAAAAAAAAACCAACAAAAAAAACCATATACACAAATGCAACTACAAGACTGTTTTTTTATATATTAATTATTTATTGAATTATGTTTTAAGTTTAGTCTATTAATATTTGTTTTACATAATTTATATGTTGATACAATTATATTTTTTGATCCGTGCCCTTTATTTTATTGATATTATTATTTTCCTGACATTTGTTAAAAATAAAACTCAAAATATTTTACTACCTCAATGAAATAGCAAAACAAAAAAAAAACAATAAAAATATATAAAAATATATAAAAAGTAAAAAAAAGTTAACACGAATAGAAAAAAAACATGAAAGAGTACCTGGGAAGTAAACTTTATAAAAATAGAAAGAAAAACATTCCGTCTAACAAAAAAAAAAAAACAATTATAATGTGTAGAAAATAAAATCTCGAATACAAAGGAAAAAAAAACAAAATTTATTCATCCTAATGTTAAGTTATAACTTTAATTCTAATTGTATATATTTAATTGCTTCTGTACATAGACATTTTTTTAAAGTTTAGGAAAATTCTGTACTTAGATGTAGTATTTAAATTTTTTTTTATTTTTAATTACGTATTAGTTGTTACATTGTCGACGAAGAGAATAAATATTAATAATTAATTTAAACGAAATTATTTTGAATATTTTTTTTTTATTTTAAGTTTTGGTGTTTTTATTTTTACCAACATGTTCGTTTTTTATTATTCGCATGACGGGCGCAGTGGCGCTATGGTTAGTGCGATGAATTGCCGCGCAGAAGGTCTGGGTTCGATTCCCAGCCGTAGCAACTCCTTAATGATTTTCCACTGACCCCGCTCTTGTGATGATCTAACAAATCATCCGAGTAGTATCAATTGTCATGAAAAGTTTATCTCAATTTAGTCTTTCGGATTCGGCATAAAACAGGAGGTCCCGCCATCGGGCAAAGAAGTGCACACGCACACATTAATAGTTGTGGGAAAAAAAAGCTAGGCCCTGGGCACTAGCGAGCCTGTTGCGCCATAATTTTTTTTTTGTCCTTTATAGTGTCTTAGAAGACGGTGCCATTTTAATGGATAGAGGAATAAATAGAGAGATACAATGGATGTTGGGTAAAGTGAAGACTTGCTGCATGGGTTGTGTCTGAACTAATTTTTATAGAAGTCGCTGTTTTTCTTGTGTTCGCTTAGTTTTACAGACATTTCGTAACTTACCTTTACTCGAAAGGTTTACTTATACACGCTAACACGTAAGGACTACACCTTGTTACATATATGTTTTTCTAATTACTGATTCATGCATTTTGGTTGGGATTGAACGCACGACTTGTCACTTAACATATTGCTACTTCAACGCGTCTACACTACAGTATGGAATGAACCTGGGCATCAAGCAACATGCATCTAAAATTAGCCCGGTCTTTAGCTAACTGCCTCCAGTTGCGCACCACTTAAGACGAGATCTTCCCCTACTGCGTCCGACGTCTGGCTGGGAATCGAAGACTTTACGAGCCGGAGTATTGGTCTCCATTCGTTCTACATGTCCTAGCCATCTTAAACGTTCAATGCGGAGTTTTTTGACCAGGTGTGTATCGGAATACATCTTCTATAGTTCTTGGTTGATTTTTTGTCTTAATAGCCGATCAAAGTAAGCGAAACAGAAGATTTTCCTTAGAAATGTTTCTAAAAATTTCAGGATTTTGCGATTTTATCTGCATCCGCTTTCGATACGGTCCATGCTTCACAAGACTGCTCTACAGCGGTAGTCAAACTGCTTTACTCCTTGGTTTTTCGAACAGCGAAAACTGGCATTTTGTGGTCAATCTGGGCCACTCTAATGTCATTTATAATTGGTTTGGTTTGCCATTTCATCATGATCAGGTTGAAAAATGAGTAACGCTTGCAAACTGTGCAAATTTATTTCGAAAACAATCGTTCATTTCGCGATGTTTACCGCAAGCTCCGTCCATTTTATGGTCGACATAATCGTCCATCAGAGCCATTAATTCGGTTAACCATGGATCGTTTACGCACTACTTTTACTCTATGTGATAACACGCATCCAAAGAGACGTCGAACAGTGCGCACGGATGAAACAGTTACCGCTGTAGAGCAAAGTGTTGAAGAGGACCCGAATGTATCGATTCGCCACCGTGCACAGCAATTGGAGCTTTGTCCACCACTTTTATGGAAGGTTTTGCGCAGATCTTGGCTAACGACCTAACAAGATCCAGCTTGTGCAAGAATTAAAGCCGCGAGACCATGCAATGCGTCGTGATTTTGGTGTATGGGCCGAAAATCAGATTTGTCTCGATGCTTATTTTCATCGCGAAATTTTGCTCAGTGATGAGGCTCATTTTTGGTTGAATGGCTACGTCACCAAGCTAAATTGCCGCATTTTGAGTGAAGAGAATCCACATGAGACCCTTGAGTCTCCATTAGATCCACATAAACTGACTGTTTGGTGTGATCAATGGGCTGGTGGAGTCATTGGGCCTTACTTCTTCTGAAATGATGCTGGAGAGTCATTTACCATTAACGGAGACCGGTATATAGCCATGATAACCTACTATTTCGTTCCCGAATTGGATGGCATGAATGTGGATGAAATGTGGTTCCAACAAGACGGTGCTACATGCCACACAGCGCACGTCACAATCGGTTTATTGAAGGAAACATTCGATGAGCGCATAATTACGCGGAATGGACCTGTCAATTGGCCACCGAGATCGTGTGACTTGACACCATTGGATTATTTTCTGTGGGGATATGTGAAGTCGCTCGTCTACGCCAATAAACCAAAAACGTTAGGGGACTTGGAAGTCAACAATCGTGGCATTATTGCCGACATACGGCCCGAAATGCTCGAACAAGTGGTTGAAAATTGGACCTCTTGACTTGGCTTTATTCGAACCAGCTGCGGGCGGCCACATGCCCGATGTCATATTTAAACATTAATGGCATAAAATTATCCTTCCAATAGAGCCAAATTGATTAACATTAAAATAATTTCCTTGTATTTTATTTCAATTCGAAGTTCTACACCTCTAAAAAAAAAACACCCTTCAGTTCGAATGAGGGCCGATCATTGCCTTCTTAGTTAGATAAAAGCGTTTGGCACGAGTAAATCTTTACTTGATTTCTGACGAGATCTGATTGTTAGAGTTATAGCAGAGCAGAAATACTACCTCAATAGCAGAGTATGCGTTTCTGTTGACATTACATACGTGCCCTTGCCCTCTTCAATCCAAATTAGCCGCTTCATTATCTGTACTTGCAACCGCGGCGATGTCATCGGGTTTGATCCAACTTATGAACTCAATGTCATTGGCGTATGCTAATAGTTGCACCGATTTTCTTTAGAGTGCTTCCCTGGTATTAACTCGAGAGTATTATATACAATCTTCTCATGCTCAAGTCCCTGAATCATTCTATGAGGTCATTGCCAACCTTGATGGAGTCGTGAGAATTCTTTATCGGCATCCTGGATAGATGGATGAGTTGAAAAGGTATATCATGGCTTCGAAATCGATGAATTGGTGTGAGTATTGATTTGGAGTTCTTGGGTTTTTTTTTCTAAAATCTGGCGAAGTATTTATGAAGATTTGATGTGTTGTGGACTTTCCTGGAGTAAAACCACACTGATAGGGGGCGATCAGGTTGTTAGTTAACGTTTTCAGGTCTTCACACATTACGGCAGATAGAATTGTGCATTCGATATTGAGAACGCTTATGCCTTTCTAGTTCGAGCTGTTCGGAGGGTCCCATTTTCAATGGATCGGACAGGCGATGCTGAGGTTCCGCTCCTCAAGCATATTGTCATCAGAGCATTTTTTTTATGAATCGGTGTTATGTTACCCTCGCCGTTATTGGTATCCTTAAATATTTTAGTCTGTAGAAGAACATGCTATGAGATGGCTGCCAAAGATGTAAGCACCTTGATGAAGCTCAATTGTAGCTCTAGAAAGCAGACCAGTTTAAAATTCACCTTTACAAGATATCCGGGCATAGGCATCCTCCAAGAAATGAGAAGTCGGGTGAACTCATCAGACTTATTAGGAACCAATCCTAATCAGATTACTTGTTACAAGTTACGTGGCTATCAAAACTCATATTAAACTACTGATATCAATTTATCTACCAAACCGATTTGACAAAATTGGATTTAAGACGATCCACATGATTTACCTCGAATGATAACCTCCATAATAGTAGCCCTAACCAACGTGCACTTTATTCGTATTATTATATCTGCCATGGTGGATCGTAAAAAAAATTCGTCAGGCAATTGTCGAATCTTGAAAATGCTAGCATTTAATAGGTATTTCATGTTTGTTTTGCTATTTGGACGATAAGGAACGCCTTATCTTCCAAATACCAAAACAAACCTATAAATAGGCGACATTCGCGCTTAAGACACTGTTCCATCCCGTCCCTAAAATGAATGCGCCGAAAAAGTGGGCTTGGCTAAAAAACCGAATGGGAACGAGTAGAGAAGACATTGTCACCATTTTAGCTCTTTTACTAATTATTTTATAAATACGCCCCAAAAAAATGGGTGTGGCTTAAAATGATCTAAAGACGAAATGTTAAAATTATTAAAATGTGAAATTCAAATTTTAAAATGTTTACACTTGTTATGCAACGGCAAAGAGAGAGAAGCCAAACTCAGCATCGTTTCCATTCCTCATGCATACTTTCAACCAAATTTTGCATATGAGTTGGTGAAAATTATTAAGCAAATCATCTCCACCGATCATCTTATTTCCCGTATACTTGTCAAGCTTAAATTTAGATATTGCTATCCTCACTTCACTTAGATCAGGTGGTTGGTAATTGTCATTGTCATCATCAATATTGAATGCTTCGCTCTGCCTGACAGTAGGAGATTGTTCGTCATCACCGTTCAACAGTTTGTAGAAGAGGTTCTTCCATATCCTCAGCATCGAAAGGGATCTGTTCGCGCCTTATATCTCTGGCTTTGAATTCTTGCACTTTAGTAAAAAGTGTGAACATCTATATTTATATATCTATGATTTCGACCGCGCGCTTTTCGTGGTTTTTTTTTTTGCTTTCTGAAAAGCCGCTCCTTTTTTGCCATTATAGCTAAATGGCAGCTCTCATCTTAACCTGCAGCTTTCCCTTGGACTAGTTTTTGACTGCTTTATCGGCACTCTTCATCAAACCAGGGGCTTCATGCTGGTGGGCGCGAAAAACTAAACTTATCAATTGCGGCTGATCTAGGGGCTTATTGAAATCTCTTGCATATGGTAGTATTTTCACATTAAATTCTTTCACAGTATTTGGCATTTTTTGGGGCATGGTGGAAATACGCATTTTTATCTTGGCCGCGACAAGATAGTAGACTTCCCAATATCCCAAATACTAAATGCGTGTCTGTTGTCTATCCGAATGTGATTAAAATGACCGTTCGTTGATATGGAAAAGGATATGTTCGGACAAAAGTATGCCTAAGCAATGGAACCTCAGCTGCGTTTGTGGATATACAAAAAAGGACACCCATTTTATTGCGCCAACTACAGAGGCATAAGTCTCCTAAGCATTAGCTACACGATCCTATTTGCCTTAATGTGACAACCCCTAAAATCGTTTATCAAAAACTTGTTCTTCCCTTATCAGTGTATTTTTAGCCCAAGAAAGTCTAGAACTGAACAAATCTTTACACTTCAGCAGATTCTAAAAAAAAACAGGGAATTCCAAATCGATAGCATAGCATTTATAGAGACGAATTTTAAAGGGGCCGTATCCAATTTTGGTATACCACCCAAACAAGGAAGTCTGTGCTGGATGACGATGGGGACTTCTCGCTGTTCTACCAAGTTGGCAAACGACTTCAACGACACATTTGATACAAAAAAAAATGACTAAGGCATTGCGATGTATTGTAATGTGAATTCCCTAACATTATTATTGAGAACATTGTGCAACACTTCAGAGCCAACACCAAAGGTTCAACCAAAAACTAAACGAGCTGTACAACGACATGCCCCTGATCAAAATACTCCGCATTGGACGTTTAAGATGGCTAGGACATGTAGAACGAATGGACTCCAATACTCCGGCTCGCAGAGTCTTCGATTCCCAGCCAGACGTTGGACGCAGTAGAGGAAGACATCGCTTTAAGTGGCGCGCATAAATAGAAACCGACCTCAACCAACTTGGAGTGCGCAACTGGAGGCAGTTGGCTAAGGACCAGGTTAATTGGAGAGGCATGTTGGTTGAGGCCCAGGTTCATTCCGGACTGTAGCGCCACTTAAGTAAGTAAGTAGCTATGGAGACGTAGATTTAACCACTAGCTATACGAGCTGAACAACGACATACCCCGAATGGCATTTAGACCGAATGAAAAATAATACTCCGGCTCGCATAATTTTCTATTCAAAAAAAAAAAAGCCAAATGTCGGACGCAGTTGAGGAAGACCACGCCTTAAGTGGAAAGCACAAGTACAAACCGACCTCAACCAACTTAAATTGCGCAACCGGCAACTGAATTGGCTACCTGCCTGCTAAGGACCGGGCTTATTGGAAAGGAATATAACTTAAGGCCCAGATTAATTCGGACTGTAGCTCCAATAGCAAGGATTGTTTAATATATAGGCTTGGTCCTCCACAATCCGATCCCAAACAATAACCAAAGAATAATTTGAAAAAAGATTTCACAACAAGGCTTCTCCAATGAATGGTATCTTCAAAACCAAACACTTTCTGTGATTCAAATTTACCGACAACAAACTCCTCACACAATCATCCAAATCTCTCCCCGATTACATGAGTGTAGCCAGCAAGTGACAATCATTCCGTGACGATATAAATTTACGAAAAAAAAAATCGCCTTAATTAGGAAATGACTCTATTAAAGTATCTCCATGGGCTTTCGGTTGTCTGGTGTCACAAAAGCTACCCCCAGCAGTGTCTCGCGAAACATCTTCCCCAAACGTTGTGTCACAAGTCGACATTATCACTTTATCCAACGAATTGAATTCCATTCCCGGTAACCCCCCACCCCCAATCCAAAGTCGTTGATTGAACATTCGTTGGTCTTTGTTTGCCAACGTTATTCTAATCCGGAATATCAAGTTCACAGTCAATGATAGGAGCAACAAATTAAAAACTGAAGCCGAGAAAAAATGTCCGCAATTAATCCTTTTAAAAGATTTCGCTTTACGACAGCGACACTGATGGTGACATTACTCCTTGCGCTCATCGCCAATAACAGCAAAGGTACGTTACCGATTAATTAGTTTTCTATTTAAAAAGCACCAGCATTCCATTTTGCCATACTCTTGTACTCTTCCATTTTGTGTGTAGCCTGTCCGGTTTACCTAACCATCTCCCTAAATGGAAAGTCTCTCGAGGATTCATTCGTGGAAGTCAACTGGGGACCGGATTGTCGCAAGAAACCCGAATGGATTGGTGTATTCCCCGATGACCCCTCTGTGTCCAATACCCAGCCACTAGCTAAGGTCGAAGATTTGAGTAATGCCACCGGAAAATTCATAACAGATGTGAAAATAGGAAAAATAAAATTTCCATTAGGATGGAATCGCGATGATGGGAATATACTGCCAGTTGAGTATCCACGTGGTAGGTGCTTGAATTATTTTGTAGCGAGTTTCATTGGCATGGAGCTGTTGGCGGTGGAGTGTTTGAAAATACAACCCAATTGGATGGGTAAATTGGATTATGTCGCTGAGGTACCCTTGAAGAACCTATTCATTCCAGGTGAGTGATATTTTTTTTTTATTCTAAAGGATCACATCAGTATCGTTTGTGGGTCGCAAATTGTTTCAGAAAGTTAAAGTTTCTTCTTAAAAATAATTTCCGGCGCAATCCGCTACGGAAAAGCTTGACCCAGTTTCGTCGGTCGGCGGAAAGTCTTTTCTGTTGCTTGGTGCGTTTCTGGAAGGGCTTAACTTTCGTTAAAAAGGCGTTTTCGTTATGTGCACTAGTATTTACTTTTGCGCTGTACATGGCTTATTAGCCAGATTCCGTTGTATATGGAAAGAATTACCCTTTGAAGTTGGAAAAGCTGAATTTTAAAAACTGGTTTATCAAAATAAATTCTTTACAGCAATTAGTTGATATACTTTGATATACTAAGCAAAGATTGCTGGGGATCTTCATGCCCGATATTTTAATTTCTAAGTTCAAGTATTCTTACTTGTTTTACTTAACGGGCTTCCGAATTGGTGAGGGTCTCTGTTTGAGGTAAGGTAGCCTTCTATTCTGTTCTATCCTCGCCATGTTGCTTCCAGTAGCTTAGTTCGAGCCACCTTGCATTCGTTTTTGCATATGCTAAGCTAAGATTCAAAGATTCTCTTGGCTGGATCATTACTCTTCATTCGGTCGATGCGGTTAAGGCAATTTAGTCGACGTTTTTTTTTCGCCCCGAATCATAGCTTCTCCCTTCAGTTATGTGTGCGAAGTAATTTTTTTTTGACGCAACGACGAGGACCTTCTGCGAATTTGGAAAGTATCTTGATACTCATTAAGATCGCGGTTGTATCTTCAACTCCATGGTCCTTTGTTCTTTTTATACAGCCATCAGCAACGTTAAGTGAGATTTGTTGGACTTTGATCCCCGTTCGAGCGAGAATTCAAACATTCGAGTTAGGAGTTTTAAATAAAAGAGACATCCGTTTCCAAATGTCAGCCTTTCTCGTTTCACCAACTTTTCAAAGTTCTTCAACAAAGACTTTCAACAGAGACAACAAGGTTGTGCTTCCACAGTACTTTGAATTTTAATAGGATATACTTAGTCTTAGTCCCAATTGACTACAAAAACATAGTTTTAGGCCAAACCGTTAGAGATTCTGAACATTTGAGAAGGCTATAATCCTCTGTTTTGATCGTTTTGTACCCTATCCCATCCCATCTTTAGGACAAATATCCCCAAAATGTCGGATTTATGGCGATGAAATATAGAAAATGTTATTGGGCGAACATATTATTCAGACTGTTTATCAAAATCATTTATGGATCGACAAAAAACACCGTTTTTCGCCTGGTTATGCTATGAGGTAGTGTATAGAAATGGTTTTTGTATGAAAACGCCCCGAAAAAGTGGGTGTGGCTTAAAATTATATATCGAAGAAATGTTAATATTAATAGAACCAATGATTTTGCATCTCTATTTTTTTTCGAAATGTTTAAAATTTTTCCAAAAAAGTTTTTTTTACTAAAAACGCCCCCAAAAAGTGGTAGTGGCAAGAAACTTTGTATCAACAAAATATAGACAATATGATTGTCTGGATATGTTGTTCAAACTTGTTTTTAGTATCTCTGACGGTTTGGCCGAAAACTATGTTTTTCTGAAAAGGGGGCGTGGCATTAGGCGGATTTCAAAATTTTTTACACTTATTCTGCTGGGAGTAACAATAAGCACGTGTGCCAAGTTTCATCATTCTAGCTCAAAATTTAAGGCCCAAAAACTGGTGCCATACGGATGGACGGACGGACAGACATGGCTTAATCGGCCATAGATTCTGAGTCGATCCATATACTTTGAGGTATACTATGAATCAAAACTAATATTCCCCCATGGGATTGGGTATAAAAATACAAATATGTACAAATTTTTGGCGTAAGGCCTTAGTACCCAGGGCCTAGCTTTTTCGCAACCACTATTGTGTGCATGTGTACTTCTTGCAATATCGCGGGACCTCCTGTTTTGTGCCGGTTCCGGACGGCTTAGTTGAGATAAGCTTTTCCAGACAATTGATACTACTCTGGTGAAGCATTTAGGTGTTGTATAGGTGTTGCTACGACTGGGAATCAAAACAAGACCTTCTGCGCAGCAGTTCACCGCGCCACTGATCCCTTCCCTGATTGACTACAAAGCCAACGAATTTCTCTATCCATCAATGAGTTTAAATGCTTCTATAATATTTCAATGGAAGTGACCAATTATTATATTATGCGTATCCAAGTAGCTTGACAGATAGTGCCTTCAGGCTTACAGATTCCCTACTTACTATCTGTTCTACCACGACATTGAAGACATCTTATGAAAGACCATCTTACCTACTTTGTACTTTTTGTACTTACTTAAAGGGCTAACGATCCGTAGAGGGTCTCTTCCTAAGACAATGCAGCCTTCCACCATCTTTGATCCTGGGCAAGTTGCTTCAAGTCATTCAGTGCAAGCGCTCTGACATCCGCGATGTACCGCGATCTATTGATTCTTTAACCAGAGGTCAAGTCTTCCTTTTCGCCTCTAACCTGATGGCTGGGCATTATTGTTAATTTGCTCAATATTGCCGAACTTTATGTACCAAGTTGTTGATTTGTTCAAAAGGTAAAATCTTTTCTGGTTATTGTCCAGCATTCGGCACCGTAAAGAAGGACTGGTAGGATTAGTGTCCGGTAAAGCAAACAATTGGTCTATTGCACCATTCGTAGCGAAGCTGATTTGCACAATGGTTAGTGCGTTGAACTGCCGCGCGTCTGGTTCGATTCCCAGCCGTAGCAACACCTAAATGATTTCTCACTGGCCCTCCTCTTGTGATGATTTGACAAATAATCCGAGTCGTATCAATTGTGTTATAGAACGAGGGTAGACTCTGATTGGCTTTAACTTAGCAAGCGAACAACAAACGGAAGCCCCTAGACATTACTGCCATCCAGGAAATACGTTGGGATTGTCCGTGCAAATAGAGGATGAAAAACTGTGACGTCTACTACGGACCGTGTTATAGTGAGCAGAAACAACGACTACTCGGCTGCGGATTTGTTTTAAGTGCCAGGCCTAGGCAAGAAGTCTTATACTTCCAAGACATTTGCGAACGCATTGTAATATTCCGCATTAAGGCAAAATTCCCCAACATAAGCCTTATATGCGCGCACGGAGGAAAAAGATGATATGGCTGGGGATTAATTCTATGAGTTACTTGACAAAATGCTCCTTGATTTTAACGAAAAGTTAGGAAGAGAAGACATCTTTAGTAGAATTGTAGGAAAACATAGCCTTTACGACAACACATCTGTTAACGGACTTAGGCTAATTGACTTCGCTACGGAACGAATTCATCGATTTCAAAGCCGCATACGACAGCATTTATAGAGACGAACTATACAGAGCCATGTCTAGTTTTGGTATACCGCCCAA
Source organism: Rhingia rostrata (assembly GCA_949824845.1). Lineage (NCBI taxonomy): Eukaryota > Metazoa > Arthropoda > Insecta > Diptera > Syrphidae > Rhingia > Rhingia rostrata. The sequence continues at coordinate 21,011,364 of OX463757.1, forward strand.
ATTCGTCCGTTTGTGTAGGATGACGATGGAGAATTCTCGCTGCTTCATCAGGGTCAATATGATTCTTGAGAGGATTGTGCAAGACTCACGAGCCAACACCAGAGGCACAATTTTCCAAAAATCGGTACAACTACTAACATACGCCGACGATATTGACATCAATAGTCGGGCCCAACGAGATTTCATACCCACGTTTGCTAGTATAGAAAAGGAACCGGCAAAAATGGGTTTAGCAGTAAATGAGGGCAAGGCGAAGTATATGCTGTCAAAACGTAAGGACACATAACATCGACGAATTGGACAGAACGTCACCATCGACAGATATAACTTTGAGGTAGTACGGGAGTTTGTCTACCTCGGCTCCGCTATTAACTCTGACAATAACATCTCGTCAGAAAACAAACGAAGAATTGCTCTTGCCAACCGCTGTTTCTTGAAGCTAAGAAGGCAATTCAGTAGTAAAGCCCTCACTCGAACTACTAAGGAGATCCTATATAAGACCCTCATCATGCGAATCCTGCTCTACGGCGCGGAAGCATGGACGGTCTCAAAAGCGGATGAAGAAATCCTTGTTCGATTTGAGGGGAAAATTCTTCGAAAAATCTTCGGTCCCGTTTCCTTTGACGGGCTATGGAGACGAAGATTCAACCAAGAACTATACGAGCTGTACAACGACATGCCCCTGGTCAAAAAACTCCGCATTGGATGTCTAAGATGGCTAGGACATGTAGAACGAATGGACACTAATAATCCGGCTCGCAAAGACTTTGACTCCCAGCCACACTTCGGGCGCAGTAGAGGAAAACCTCGCCTTAAGTTGCGCGCAGAAGTAGAAACCGACCCCAAACAGCTTGGAGTGCGCAAGTGATGGCAGTTTTCTAAGGACCGGCTAATTGGAGAAGCGTGTTGGTTGAGGCCCAGCTTCATTCCGGACTGTAGCTCCACTTAAATAAGTAAGCAAAAGAGGTGGTGGCTTGACTTTTGGGGCATTGATAAAGTGCAATTTCTTAGGTCCGAGCAAGGCTTGAAGAAATATCTTGAATATGCAGGTCGACTTTCCAAAAGGAAACTAGAATTTTCTTACTTCAACCTTAATTCATTCTACATGCTAAATTAACACTTGAGGCCTAATAGTTACTATCTATGCCAACAAAATGGCACTTGTCTCTACTTTAAAGAAAAATATACAATATTTCCATTTAAATTCATAAAAAATATTGCGATATTGAAAAAATCGTTTTCGTAGGAACCCACGCTTCGGGCGCCTTTAATATGAATTTGAAATCAAATCTCATCAAGGACTATGGATTCTCGCAAAAATTTGACGTATGGTCACAACTGGTATTTGGAATACGATTCCTTGACATCAGTATTGGGTAACTATACTTTACATATTGTAATATTTGTGTCCCGTTTTGTTTTATTATAATGGTAAATTTTTACATTTCAGAGTGAATATGAAAAAGAATCGAACTCCACCGGAGAACGATAACTTTTGGATTGTTAACGAGAATATGCTGGTGACAAAACTTGCTCCGATACTCAAAGATATTCGACGATTTGTTGAAGTGTCTAAAGAAATAGTCATTATAAATTTCAGTTCGTTTCCGATCGGTAAGTATTTATTTATTCCTAGTATGTGAACTGCCAGTCAAAATTTCAGTTGAATATGCATTTTCAGCTAAAAACAAGTTTTTGGTACCTTTTTAAAGATTGGAAATAATTTTCACAACCCCTGGATCAGCAAATGCTAAGGCCCGGTTTTTTTAAGGTTCAGTTAAAATGAGTTGAACCAAATCCAGGTTAACTATGAGTTAACTTATGTTTCTTGAGGTTAATACTTAAACTCTTCTCGCATCGAAAAAATGGGGCTGAGTATTTCATAATATTATTAATCGAAATGAATGAGCCAGTACACACCCTAATTAATATTATGAAAGTTGCAAATCTAAACCCCGGGTGAGATTATATCTGCATTTTTTTCCATTGGCTGGTTGAAATTTTCATAGACACGATGAGCACGTGCCCGTGTGGGACTTTAAACCACTAAAACTACCACCCTTTTTGTATTTGTATTGAAACTAAGTATGCGACTTATCTAGCAATTTTTTTTATCACGAGTAATGAATGTTTGGCAGGTAACTTTCCTGTGAGAGTTCCTGCTTTTTCCGCAATCTATAGCGCGGTTTGTTATTATCGGGCCAAATCTAAGGGCTTAGTTCTTTGAAGACGCCGCAATAAATTTGGAGGACCGTTGTGTTAACGTTCTTATGTTTGCGTGCAAAATTTTTCGTTTCATCTTTAACCGCGGGAATACCCAGATCTCTGCGTAGATCTTCATTGCTTATATACCACGGTGAATTGACGAATGATCTTAACATTTTGTTTTCAAAAGTTTGTAAGATATTAAGATTCAATTCACTGGTACAACCCCATAGTTGTATACCATATGTCCAGACCGGCCTTAGCACTTGCTTGTATAATAGCAGCTTGTTATCAAGGCTTAGCTTCGAATATTTTCCGAGTAACCAGTACAGTTCTCTGTATTTGTTATACATACGACTTCCATTTTGATTTTTCATCGAGTCTCATTCCGAGATGTTTCGCTTCATTTGCAAAAGGGACTCGAACCATATTGAGAAATACAGGCAACTTTGTCCGTTTATTCGAAAAATCTACACGAATCGATTTACTCTCGTTAAGTGCAATCCGCCAGGATTTTGTCCATTAATTAACCTATTTAAGAGCGTTTTGTAATTTCATATTTTTTTTCTCTATTGTTGTGCCAACTGCTAGTATAGCTGTATCGTCAGCATATCACGTGTGAGATATCACGTGTAAATAGGAAGTACAAGAGTGGTCCAAGGACGCTTCTTGGGGTACTCCTGCCAATATTTCTTTGGAATCCGAATATTCGTTTCCAATTTTCACACGGAAGAGTCTATTCTCAAGATACGACACCAAGGATATTTTATATTTTTTCAAGCAGAACTTGACTTAGTTGTATTGAAGGCCTCTATGCAAAACTTTGTCAAAAGCTTGCGACACCTCAAGAAATACGGCTGAGCAAATTTTGTTTTCTTCGAATGCTTTCTCAATTACATCAGTAATTCGATGAACTTGGTCCACAGTCGAATGTTTACTTCTAAACCCAAACTGATGGTTAGGTAAAAGGCGTTTCTATTCAATGATGGGGTATAAGCGACCGCGTAATATCCTTTCAAAAACTTTTGAAATTATTGCAAGAAGTGAAATAGGCCTGCAAGATTTTATTTCAATCGTTGATTTTCCTGGATTGGGAACCATTATCACTTCCGCGACTTTCCACTGTCTTGGTATGTATTCTAATCTAAAAGCTGCAAATACAATGTACAGGAGTTTAGTTCATGCTTTTCGAGGCAATATTTTAAGAAGTTTTCCTGTAATTAGGCCATAACCCGGAGCTTTTTAAGGCTTTAATTCCTGTTTATCCCATTTAAGCTCGGCTATACTCATCTCAAGCTTGTCTCAAATTCGCCGTTCGGAGTCGGCACAAGAATGCTTGTGAGACAGCTCGGCCCTGGGTACTAACGAGCCTGTTGCCCCAAAAGAAAATTTTAGTCTTGAATAAATCAATGTTTCCTGGACCATCAAATGTTTTAAATATTTCTTCAAGATGTGCCACAAAAACGTCTGCTTTTTAATTATCGCTTTTTACCCCAACGTCTTGAGTTACCCTAATTGGTAGCAGATGCTATATGTATGCAAATATATTGAAAAGAAAATTTGTAAGAAATGTCTTCGATTCGGGTTTGAAATGGGAGCCCTATAGAATTGGATCCTACAAGGTGGGCCAAAAGGAGTCACCCGATGTTGTTTGGCTCTCATTAACATCGGTTGTGTCACGCGCAGCGTTTGCCGTTGCTTCGCCGAGGTGGAAATGAACCTCATCTAATGATCGATGAGGTTTGCTCGAAAAATCGTCAACTTCGTCCTCGAGATTGAGGATGGCTTGGGCGTTGGTTACACGCGTTTGGCGGTCGAGAGGCAGAAGCTGATGCACGGACTGGACTTTGTACGTGAACATGCGAATGTCTTTGACCAAAATTCGCCTTAGGGATGACCGGGTGATGGCTAATTGCGAGACATGGCGTCTGGTCCATGTTTCCGATACCCTCGGCACAACAGGCGCTCCGGGGCCGTTTGGCCCACCTGTACTAACAAGCAAACCCTAACGCTATATTTTGTCGGGATTGACAATATTTTCTCAAAAAGTAGTGTCGCGGATTAACAATTTTGAAAAAATTTATAAAACTTAAGTTTACACAGACTGATTTTCACATGAATATTTTTTTAACTTTTTTTTACAAACAAATAATAAAATTTCATTAGAACAAATAAAAAAAGCTTCTTCGTAAAATATGTAATAAGAATAACATTTTATAAGAAAACAAATATTGTTAGATCTGCCAATGTACCTTCTTTCATTAGACATAGAAATTTATTGTTCGTTCTCCGTGATTCTCATCGATAAGATACACCAAGTTATATAATTATTTTGAATTTTGATGGAAACTAAAATGAATTAATTTAGAAAACTGCTGACAAAGGCTGCTGGACATGTCATACAAGATTCACTGATGCATCCCGAAAAAAATTACACTTTGGTGTGGTTTAGGTATGGGCTGGTGGTATCACCGGTCCATTTTTCTTCAAAGACGACCGTGGAAGAAACGTTACCGTCGAAGGCAAACGATATCAAGACATGATACGCGATTTTTTTTTTTGCCCAGGTTGGCTGAGTTGAACTTGGTTGACATGTGGTTTCATCAAGACGGTGTAAGAAACGTTACCGTCAAAGGCAAACAATATCGAGCCATGATACACGATTTTTTTTTGCCCCAGTAGGCTGAGTTCAACTTGGTTGACATGTGGTTTTATGAATTTGGTGAGCAGCTTATGTCTCGAAATTGTCTGTGAGTTGGCCGCTAAGATCATGCGATTTAACGCCTCTTGATAATTTCTTGTGGGGTTATGTTAAGTTGTTAGTCTATGTGGACAATCCAAACACGATTGAACCCTTACAGGATAACATTACACGCGTAATTCGTGGAATAAAGGCCGAAATGCTCGAAAAAGTGACGCAAAATTGCACCTTCCGAATTGACCATTCGAAGGGGAGTCGCGGACAACATGAATTTGGCTCTAAAACGTTAATGGCAAAGCATATTTATCGAATAATTTTGAATAGTTGATGCAAATTAAATGTTTTATTTGATTTTTAAAAAAGCTTAAAAAATCAACCGTTAGAACTCTCAAACTTCTATGCCATGCTTACTTGAAAAGTATTGTTCAGCTGTTGAGGATCCTGTCGTGCAAAAATCGGGATATTATCAGGGTTTTGTTTCTTGGCTGCCGATCTAGTTGCGTTTGAACCAATTTGCGATAATTTTTGACCCAATATGTCTCCAATTTATGTAGTACTCCGTGAAGTGCTTTCAGCATCCGTATTTCCTGCGAAAGCAATTCATCGCTCTCATATTTCTTAGTGTATTAGTGATTTTCTGTCCAAAATGAAAAAGACAGTCTCTGGTTTGGATCTGAATGAAGGAGGTTTTTGAACTCCTCCTTCAAAATCAGAAATTATTTAGTGCTATCACAGATAGTGTAATTTACATAGATATCGCACGCCGAAAACAAAATGGAAGACAATTTAAATCCTCTGTTTTTACTTAGAACCTCGAAACTCAAAAGATTTGTGTGAACCAAATACACTCGCATGGTGGTGCTATGTTAAGTGCACAGCACACTTCAAAAGCTTTGTCGGGTCATCAGGCAAAAGACTAAAGGGACAATAATGCCTTCGAGTTAGCTGTGCACCGAAAATAGTTGCCCCATTATTGATGGCACTGACATGGAACGTGCCATCAGCCAGTCAGCACTTAGCCTGTGCGAGCAGCAAATGCTCAAGACGAATAACTAGCCTTTTGTGTACCGTATGTGACTTATTGTTATGGGATTTCTTTAAAATAGTTCTTGGGAGGATTGGATAGAACTCCCGATACAACGACAAATCTGTGCAATTGCTAGCGTATGCCGACAATAGGTGCGTTTTTTCGTACACGCCATATTGGGGTTTTAAGATACCTAGGATGTATTGACCGAATGGACATACCAATACTCCACCCCGTATAGTTTCAAATCCCATATCTAATCTACTTACTTACTTAACTTAAGTGGTGCTACAGTCTCCAATTAGCCCGGTCCTTAGCTAACTACCTCCAGTTGCGCACTCCAAGTTGGTTGAGGTCGGTTTCTACTTGAGCGCGCCACTTAAGGCAAGGAATTCCTCTACTGCGTCCGATGTCTGGCTGGGAATCGAAGACTCTGCAAGCCAGAGTATTGGTGTCCATTCCTTCTACATGTCCTAGCCATCTTAAACGTCCAATACGGAGTTTTTTTTTGACCAGGGGCAAGTCGTTGTACAGCTCGTAAAGTTCTTGGTTGAGTCTGCGTCTCCATAGCCCGTCAACGCAAACGGGACCGAAGATTTTTCGAAGAATTTTCCTCTCAAATCGACCAAGGATTTCTTCATCCGCTTTTGAGACGGTCGCTTCAGCGCCGTAGAGCAGGACTGGGATGATCAGGTCTTATATAGGATCTCTTTGGTAGTTCTGTTGAGGGCTTTACTTTACCCATTTTTGCCACTTCCTTCTCTACACTAGCAAATGTGGCTTTGACAAAACGTTGGGCCCTATCAATGATGTCGGCGTATGCTGGTAAATAGTTGTACCGATTTCTGGAAAATTGTGCCTCTGGTGTTGGCTCGTGAGTCTTGCACAATCCTCTCAAGAATCAGATTTAAGAAGTCACATGACAGCGCATCGCCTTGCCTAAATCCTTTTTTGGTATCGAATGTGTCGGAGAGGTTGTTTCCGACCCTGATGGAGCAGCGAGAATTCGCCATCGTCATCCTACACAAACGGACGAGCGGTATACCAAAACTAGATATGGCTCTGTATAATTCGTCTCTATAAATGCTGTCGTATTTAGCTTTGAAATCGATGAATAGGTGGTGGGTATCGATTTGGACATCTTGGGTTTTTTCCAGGATCTGCCGAAGTGTGAAAATTTGATGGGTTGTGGACTTTCCTGGCCTAAAACCACACTGATAAGGGACGGTCAGGTTGTTGGTAAATGGTTTCAGGCGTTCACATATTACGGCAGATAGGTACTTGTAGGCGATGTTGAGGAGACTAATGCCTCTGTAGTTGTCGCAGTTTAGAGGGTCTCCTCCTATGAGCTCCTTGACCAAACCTATGAGCGGCTACCGAAGTACGATGTTAAAATCGTTCTTGGAGATTTAAACGCAAAGGTAGGAAGAGAAGACAGCTTTAGCATGAATAGCACATTTTCATTGTTGAGCTATATTTTGAATATAATGGAAAATTTTTCTTAGAAAATGCATCAGGCAGTAACAATTAATGATGTTTGTTATCATGGCGTTTTAACCCAAATTTTGGTGTCTAAAGAGGAATCTGACTGACATGTAAATTCATGCAATATAGCCTTAGAAACAATTCATTTACTGCATGAGTCTTTTACATTTTGCGTTAATTTTGGGTCACCCTTATATAATTCAATTGTGGGATAGGGTATTAAAGGACTCGCACAGTGGATTGTAGCCTTCTCATATGTTTTATTCTGACTTCGATATAAAGGCTCAGGGTGTTTTCATAAACGTCGAAAATCCGCGCTTTGTTACATTAATGAACACAATTATTCTGCAGAACGGGTGCAGGCCTGCTTAAGTTCAATTTTAAGTAGTCACTGAACGTTCATAAAATTAACACCAAAATTAGAAATGACCGCGAAAGAAGTTGTACTCAATCTTAATTGTGGATTAATAACAAAGGTAAAGAATGGATCAACCATTCTATGTCCTCTACGATGATTTTTTATCCCCAGAATTGATTTCTTTTTCCATCAGAATTATTTTATGAATTAATAGCTTCGTTTTCGCCACATTTCACAGTGCAGCTTCTCCTTCCATTAAAAAAAGATAAATGTAATTGTAAACACACAATTTATTAAATAAAAAAAATCCCAATAAAACTCTTATTTTCGCACTTAAAATTTGTTTTCGTTATCTCCCGCGCTTTCTGCAGTCAACAAAATATGGATGCACTCATGACGTTTTTGAACATATCTTCTGCACTTCTTCTGGGTCTGTTCGATCAAAAATCTGACTTTATGAACACGTCTAACGCAGATCTTAGTTAGGCAAACGTTAATGTAAACACCCTTAGGCTAAGTTTTCTATGCAGAAAGTCTTTATTTTAATGATTTCTTACAACGAGAAAGTCAGCTGCAACCACGGTTCGTTTTATTTTATTTTCTTGTAACTGACGACATTTTTATTGAATTGTTAACGAATCATTTTTTTAATATTGTTGACATGATATTATCCACAAAGTTTTTCGAGATAAATACAAAAGCCATAATCTACTAATTCTTGTTTTTTTAAAGGATTCTATAAACGCCCCGATCGTCATAGCGATCTGCTGCGAGTGATAGAGAAGGAAATTGGTGATCTAACCTACAAACGCAATTCCCCGAATTCCGATTCAAACACCAGGTGCTACGAGTTGTCAATGAATGATATTCGCGTGGCTGGTAAATATTTACTACTAATCTATCCACTTGAAGAATTGCCGTATCCCGATAGTGGTAAGTATTTACTCATTCTATGACTCAATAAGATAAGACTTGCGGCGCCGAAAGTCTCAAAGATAGCGCTAAACAGTTACGATTCAATGCAGTTTACTTTGCAAATTGCAAACAATGGAAGTGCAATGGGGAATACTCAATCTCTGATGTTCGAAACGTGACTTATTTCCATTTCAAAATAATGCATTCTCTTCTACTTTTGTGAACAGAATCTGAGATACTTTGTCCCACATGGAAGACATTCGCACTGGGTGACATGAATACGTCTGCATCATTAGACTTTATCAGGCTTTTGTTTGCGAAGAAAAGCGATTCACCCATCCAGGATGAGGGCTGGATATTTCATGCAGTTCTTGGTCTCGAACAGGCCTTGGTAGGTATAATATATACTTGTTGCAATAACAGCTGTGGCTTGGCCGATAATTGTAATACATATAACAATAAACATAGTTTCGTTATATCTGATTAAAAATAAGGTACGGAGCCAATAAACGACTGTGAGACGATATTGGTTCACCTTGAATTGCCACTTCAAAGTGCAGCCCCATATCGTTGGCGCGTCGGTCGAGTGAAAGCACTGAACAAAAATCAATTATAGATACATGTTTAGTGTTTACCTGTAGTATACGAGTATAAACAGATGCAAACAATTTATGGAGCATTTGTTTTTTTATTTCATTTCGCAGAACGCTAACAGTAAACCGCAGACAACCGAGGAACGGGCCAGAATTATGAATGCAAAATTATCAGCTTGGCTTGGTGGACCCTGGAGTCTGACAGCGAATGTCGTTGCCGTGGACTACTTTATGAACACTAATCTCATTGATATTGCGATTTATGCCAACTTGCACAAGGCTTTTACCTTAGCGAATAAGAATCTAACGCGCTTTGAAATCGCTAATTAGACATGACTGTAGGTCCGGGAGCAGTTATGTTTAGAGAGGCTTTTTACCCAAACAAAATGAGGCGACCGTGGAGAAGGTAGCTTCTGGATGTGTTTCATTTTGTAATTTTTTAGTTTAGAAATATATGAAATTAGGATTTATTTGCATAGTTTTGGTGTACAACTTGGTCAGCAGGTCTGTTTTTATTTTAAAAAGACAAAATTCGTAGATAAGTAAACGGTCTGACATGACTCAGACTAACTTACAAAAATATTAAGAAGAATTTTAGGGACGACTCAAGGAAGGTTAAAGTAAAATTTTGATCTCGAAAAATTAAACCCATCTTGAACAGTTTAGACTTTACCTGATGGAATGCCACCTACTATACTTCAAAAGTACGTGGAACCCGTTCTTTCAGATTATTTTCTATGTCGTATGATCAAACAAGAAAACTTTGTAACTCAGCAAGAAGCTCAAATTCAGAAACTGACTTTTGTCTTTATAAGATAATCCAGTGTAAATTTAAAAGCGTGCCTCACAGTGCTTACGGCACATCATGGCGTATCTTCTGTTGTAGCGTAGAAAGCACTACTGAATCAGCCAGGCTTACTACAATAATCAGTAAGGTAACGGCTGTGCCAGGTTACCTTAAGCTCCTCAATGGAGACTGGACACAGTCCACCATATCTACTGGAAACCCATTTTCCAGGATGCGTTTCACATTAACGTCTAAAATTGCAACCCTATGATAGCGACATCGGAGAAAATGGTTACTGACTCCTTCTCTACCATAAATCCCCCAGAATCGATGGACATTCCCGAAGATGCTTCAAAAATCGAAGCTCCGCGTGACAGCATTTGCTAGTAGTTTAAAATGCGATCCTATATGCTATCAGGAAGTAAACGCAGTCTTTATACCTAATACCAGCAAACCTAGCCATGCGACCGCTTTGGACAACTGGATACCTATATTCGTGAAAAAAAACTTAACCACCGACCTAGATATATCTGCGGCTGGATACCTACAACTGGATACCTATATTCGTGATATACATATCTGCGGCACAGCATACGAAGGGAAAGCGAGCCGAAACCGCCCTTCACGAGATCGTTAGTACAATAGAAAAATTTATCCACGACCAAGAAAATAGACTGCTGCATTTCTTGACATTGAAGGAGCCTTCAATTGACAATCCACAAATAATGTTACCCATCTGACAAAGATACAAAGGATAGAATTGTCATCGACATTGAAATCACAGCAATTACTTGCAACTAACAACAGACACATACAACCACTGCCGACTGAGGCCATAGGCTGGGACAAAGCATAGTATGTGTGGGCACTACTGTAGTGCATAGGAACCACACCAACTACTGGACTGGTACCATTCTCAACCTGCTACCGCTATACTGCTGGAACATTAACTCCGGAAAACATGCTCAAATTCTAAATAGATAACTGAGCTCAGCTGTAACTTCTGACTACGTGCTGCCTCACCCTCACTTTCAAATATCATTCTCCTGCATCTTTCCTAGTAGTGTAGAGTGGGAGAGGAACGAAATGGGCACCAAAACCATATCTATCTATAATAATAACTTAAAAATGGACGTTGCCGTTCGCGAGTGTGTTTTCCGAAACACTAAAGCTGAACACAGCAATGTCTCCCAGGCTAAGATAATGGCAGTAGCAGAGGCGGCCAAAACTACCCTGGCGATACTACTAGATGATATCACCACTTTTATTCATTGTTAGACTGCAATTAAAGCAATATCTGCTGTCGAAATAAAATCCAAGCTTCTGAAGCGTTGTTGTGAAGATCTGAAGGTTCTTGAACTCCAACATAGGTAATTTTAAGCTCTGCTAGGTCACGGACACAGATGCAAACAGGACAATGAAATTGCTAATGAACTGGCAAGGAAAGGATCTGCCACCAGCATTGATCAGGCAGACAAGTCTGTCAAACCGCAAATATGTGAGCCCATAGCTTCTTATAAGAATTTTTCGGAAATTCCGTTTCATCCCGGTGGAATGGCAATCATTACTTCATAAAAATAAATGTTATTCAGTGAAAAATAGGAAGTGATTTTCTGCGAAAACTATAATTAGAAATTTAAATTTTTTTGGATAATCATGCTCTAAAATTCATAGACTTTGTTTTGATACCAACTCGCCAAAGATTGTATTTTTAAAAAAGCCGCAAGAAGTAAGAGAAAATATCCAATGAGAGTTCTCAATGATAGCTATAACTGGGTCCTAGTTCGGTGGAATACCAATCATTACTTCAAAAAAATAAAAAGTGATTTTGTGGAAAAATTAAAATATTTTTGGATAATTATGCTCTAAAATTTATTATAGTGCTTTCATACCGAACCAGAAACTGAGTTCTCGCAATTATACTTGAATACTTCATCGAAAACCATACATTTCCATACATTTACAGTTTTTAAAAAGTAGTAGGTTACGCCGTAACTGTCTCGAAAACACATCGCAGACGTCATCTCGTTAAGGGTTCTTGAAACGAACACACATTTCCATACGTTCTACATGTGTTCCACAAAACCATCTGATGAACTCGCTGTCAAAACAAATGTATTTTTTCATTTCAATTCAACTGTGGCTCTGGTTTGTAAAACTATAAATGTTGCACATTGCAAAAATAATAGAAGGAAGATTTGGTGTGTGGAAGAACAGGAGTGTTTTTTACGTTTTTTTTTTTGTAACGTCGGGCTTCAGAGTCGAAAATTGTTTGCAAAATCTTTATATGTAATTGTGTTCCTTTCAGTTTCAAATGCTGATATAAATTTCAACATATTTGAATTCATTTTATTCAGTTAATATAATTTCACACACACATCTTGCAGCTAGTATCACAGATTGAAATGTCATACGAAGTCTGATCAGAGTTCTGTCTGAAAGCACAAGTGGTTTTCGAAAACTTTTTGCCGAAAACTCAGTTTTTGATTCGGTGTGCAGGCACTATAAGCTTTGATATGACGTAACCATATCGTTTTTTTATACATCAACTTTTTGAAGGTTGTTAAGGCGAACACACCTATTTATACAGTGCACACACAAGAGCTCTACAAGTTCCACAAAAACCCTAACCATCTAACGACACGAACACATTCTATATTCTTGGAAACATACATTTCGGTTTTAATTTTTTTTTGTTTTTAAATTTACGACAAAATCAATAAGAAAAAAATATTTTATGTCTATGAAATGCGTGAATTATTTACTTGTTTACATCAAATGAAATTGTTCGGTAACTTTTTGTAGAAAACTCGGTTTTTGGTTCGATGTGACAACGGCGTTACTCAACTAAACTGTTGAATTTCATCATAAAGTTTTGCTTGAAGAAGCATCATTTGTCTTAGTAGCATTTGTATTCCGACAGTATTTTAACAGTTCAAGTGAAACATCCTTCCTTATGTATATATTTTTCATCAAACCTATTTTTTGCTTCCTCGGTTTAAGTGGAAAATCATCACATCCCCTCCATACGCAGGTGAGTACAACTATGTAGGTGCTAAGTTAACTTTGTCGATGCTCTGTTCTCATTGGTGACGAAACGAAAGAAAATCAAATCAGCTGTTTCACTAATATCTGTATGTCAATGTGTCATTTTTTAACTTGTTTCGTCAGTCATTCTCCTGAATTGTCAAGTGACCTAAGTAGTCAACTTGGTAAAACTGAAACCAGGAACGCGACCAATGTCATATGTTTTTTGGCGCCCAGTTGGCCGGCTAGTAATTTGACATTTCGTTAATTTCAGTGGAATAGAGTACATTTGCAATCTATCTCTGATCTTACAAGTGTGTTTTCTCTTTTATTAAAACGTAAAAACGTAGGAAAACAATGATAAACATATTTTATATGGCGAGTGTACTGACTTTTGGATTCATTGCTTGGAAATATAAAAATTTAAGATGTTCAAAGTGAAACACAAATTACAAATACATACAAATAAATAAAAATACAAAGCGAATTTATTTAATAACAAAACAAACTGAATCTGATAAAATGTGAACCTTAATCAATGTGATTGCAACCCAAGTTGATATGTGATCGTGTAGTAAAGGGTGATCCATTTCGAGGTTCCCTACTTTTTTAAAGAAAAAAACACAGAAAATTCAAATTTAATGGAGAATGTTTATTATCATTTGAAAGAACATTCTTTGGCATTTATTTTTTGAAGATTATGTCTATCAAATGTTGGCCGTTGCTACGTCGCAGTTGGTCCATCCGTTGAGTCCAATTTTCGATCAGTCGTTCGAGCATTTCGACTGGTAACTGGCGAATGACACGCGAGATGTTTTCCTCCAAGGCCTGAATCGAAGGGGGTTTGTCGGCATAAGCTTTTGACTTTACATATCCCCACAGGAAAAAGTCTAACGGTGTGATATCACACGATCTTGGTGGCCAATCGACCGGCCGGTGATGGTGTTGCGAATAGTACGCTCAGTAGGCCGATTATGTTGACCATAAGTTGAGCGAAGTGCACGAAACACATTCCTCACAGAACGTGAATTTTCATAATAAAGTTGAACAATTTGTAAACGTTGTTCACGCTTAAGTCTTTCCATTATGAAATGCCAAACAATACTAAACAAAAATAACATGACAGCATGACACGACTCACACGTGATCTGTCAAAAAAGGCTATTGAAAAAAGTATCTCTACTTGGATCACCCTATATATTATTACTATGTTCACATTGTCTCAAATTATACAAATTATACAGCTGTCAAATTGTGTTTTTTCATTTGACACTAACGTTGCCGCGAAGTACCCTGTTGTTATACCCGCCGTATAAAATTTGTTTCTTTTTTGCGGAATGTATTGACTGGTACTGGCATGCTAGAAAATACAGCTAGCTATACTTGCACATACTACTTTCACACTATACAGTTCAAATGAACGCATTTCGAAATTCACCAAAAATGTGTTCTCACACACGAAGTGTGTGCGTTAAATTTTTTTATTTTTTTTTTGTGGGGGTTCGCTGGAAGGAAAAATCATCGAAAGACATTGCAGAGGTTTTATCGCGAGGGAACCTTCTGCAATAGTGAGGGACTTTAACCCGATCTAAAAAACCTCCCGAAGACTGACCTTTGTATATCTTCAAGGAATCGCACCTAGTCGTTATACTAATCAGCAATTTATTTTTCACATGTATTCTATTTTATAAAAATATAAATTTTAAAAGAAATTCCGACGTTGGTCGGATTTCTATGAGTTTTGTTTGAAATTGTACTTAAATTTCAGTATTTCTTTTTTTATATATATATATCTTTAGCGACATAGGTCAAGGGGTTTAACCCGTCTTAACCTCCTGATTATATTGTCGATTCTTAAAAGCCGCGCTATTTGCATTAAAATGCGGGTTAAATTTTATTCTCTGACTTTTTGTAGAAAACTCGGTTTTTGGTTCGATGTGACAACGGCGTTACTCAACTAAACTGTTGAATTTCATCATAAAGTTTTGCTTGAAGAAGCATCATTTGTCTTAGTAGCATTTGTATTCCGACAGTATTTTAACAGTTCAAGTGAAACATCCTTCCTTATGTATATATTTTTCATCAAACCTATTTTTTGCTTCCTCGGTTTAAGTGGAAAATCATCACATCCCCTCCATACGCAGGTGAGTACAACTATGTAGGTGCTAAGTTAACTTTGTCGATGCTCTGTTCTCATTGGTGACGAAACGAAAGAAAATCAAATCAGCTGTTTCACTAATATCTGTATGTCAATGTGTCATTTTTTAACTTGTTTCGTCAGTCATTCTCCTGAATTGTCAAGTGACCTAAGTAGTCAACTTGGTAAAACTGAAACCAGGAACGCGACCAATGTCATATGTTTTTTGGCGCCCAGTTGGCCGGCTAGTAATTTGACATTTCGTTAATTTCAGTGGAATAGAGTACATTTGCAATCTATCTCTGATCTTACAAGTGTGTTTTCTCTTTTATTAAAACGTAAAAACGTAGGAAAACAATGATAAACATATTTTATATGGCGAGTGTACTGACTTTTGGATTCATTGCTTGGAAATATAAAAATTTAAGATGTTCAAAGTGAAACACAAATTACAAATACATACAAATAAATAAAAATACAAAGCGAATTTATTTAATAACAAAACAAACTGAATCTGATAAAATGTGAACCTTAATCAATGTGATTGCAACCCAAGTTGATATGTGATCGTGTAGTAAAGGGTGATCCATTTCGAGGTTCCCTACTTTTTTAAAGAAAAAAACACAGAAAATTCAAATTTAATGGAGAATGTTTATTATCATTTGAAAGAACATTCTTTGGCATTTATTTTTTGAAGATTATGTCTATCAAATGTTGGCCGTTGCTACGTCGCAGTTGGTCCATCCGTTGAGTCCAATTTTCGATCAGTCGTTCGAGCATTTCGACTGGTAACTGGCGAATGACACGCGAGATGTTTTCCTCCAAGGCCTGAATCGAAGGGGGTTTGTCGGCATAAGCTTTTGACTTTACATATCCCCACAGGAAAAAGTCTAACGGTGTGATATCACACGATCTTGGTGGCCAATCGACCGGCCGGTGATGGTGTTGCGAATAGTACGCTCAGTAGGCCGATTATGTTGACCATAAGTTGAGCGAAGTGCACGAAACACATTCCTCACAGAACGTGAATTTTCATAATAAAGTTGAACAATTTGTAAACGTTGTTCACGCTTAAGTCTTTCCATTATGAAATGCCAAACAATACTAAACAAAAATAACATGACAGCATGACACGACTCACACGTGATCTGTCAAAAAAGGCTATTGAAAAAAGTATCTCTACTTGGATCACCCTATATATTATTACTATGTTCACATTGTCTCAAATTATACAAATTATACAGCTGTCAAATTGTGTTTTTTCATTTGACACTAACGTTGCCGCGAAGTACCCTGTTGTTATACCCGCCGTATAAAATTTGTTTCTTTTTTGCGGAATGTATTGACTGGTACTGGCATGCTAGAAAATACAGCTAGCTATACTTGCACATACTACTTTCACACTATACAGTTCAAATGAACGCATTTCGAAATTCACCAAAAATGTGTTCTCACACACGAAGTGTGTGCGTTAAATTTTTTTATTTTTTTTTTGTGGGGGTTCGCTGGAAGGAAAAATCATCGAAAGACATTGCAGAGGTTTTATCGCGAGGGAACCTTCTGCAATAGTGAGGGACTTTAACCCGATCTAAAAAACCTCCCGAAGACTGACCTTTGTATATCTTCAAGGAATCGCACCTAGTCGTTATACTAATCAGCAATTTATTTTTCACATGTATTCTATTTTATAAAAATATAAATTTTAAAAGAAATTCCGACGTTGGTCGGATTTCTATGAGTTTTGTTTGAAATTGTACTTAAATTTCAGTATTTCTTTTTTTATATATATATATCTTTAGCGACATAGGTCAAGGGGTTTAACCCGTCTTAACCTCCTGATTATATTGTCGATTCTTAAAAGCCGCGCTATTTGCATTAAAATGCGGGTTAAATTTTATTCTCTGGCTAATTTTTGACATTTCTGCAGGGGTAAAAAAAAAATTGGCTTTTTGCTTTATGGGATTTTATTTTAATACTATTTTCAATAATTTCCCAAAAGAAATGGAACAAAATTCCTTTCTTTATGATTTCTTGTAGTAAAAAAATACCAAATAGATTTCGGAAGGAACATCAAAAATCCCTTAATTATTCATTACTTCAGCAAAACAAATGTTGTTGTGCAATTTGTGCTCATGATTATATCCGCTCATGATTTGTTCATGTTAAACGTATTTCACATATAGCGAAACGGATATTATTCAGAGTTTAAACGCAAAATTGGGAACCTCACAGAATTAAAAAACGTGTTTTCTGGTTGGTAGGTACAAAGAAATAAAGAACAAAGTACTAGTACAAGAAAGTACAAGTACAAAGAAGAAAGTACAAGTACAAACAACAATTTTGTCAATCGTCAACCATACAAAACAGGGATATGCTACTTTTCAATATAAATTACATTCTGCTCTTATTTTCAACAGAAACAAACATAATCATGACATTTTTGAAAAAAAAAAAATTTTAAATATCCAATTTTATTACATTTTCTGGTATAAAATACATGCTCTTTGGTTTTTAATTGATAATTGATAATAATGTATTATTTTTCCGCCTTATGTGAACACTTCCATCTTTGTCATTCCTCAGTAGGTACACCAAATGTCAAAAATAAGGCACTGGATAAATTTTAGCGAGCTATTGAGAAGGTTAAAATTTTGAAGTCTCTATTCACCATACTAATTCCAAAAATGATCCTCTGGCTAAAAATTTAACGCAATTGACACACGGCCTAAGTTTGCGAATTACGTTTGACAACTGGCTATATTTCCGTATCCCTGTGACAGTTTTTAGTTGACATTTATATTGTAAACCAACAAAAATAAGTCCTTAATAAATTACGATAATTCCCAATCCATTAAAATAAAATAATTTAATTTGTGGTCAACCCAATAGGATAAATTTTGTTAAAACAGTGATTTTCGTGTTGCTAAAAAAGGGCTTAGTATAGGGCAATTTATATCAACTGTAATACAACGTTCTCACTGAGTATTTGCAGAGAACGTAGTATAACTTAGCTCATTTTGGCATTAAATGTTAAAATACGATTTTACTGCATTTTCCCATACAAATTCCAATTTATGTAATGCGATAATGCCATCACATATGTGGGAAATATTAATTTAATTATAGTAAAATAATCGGTCGCGCAAACGAACTAACCTAATTGAATTGAAATGGAGCAGCTTAAATGTCAAATTGGAATTCATGTGACAAAAAAGGAACACTTAAGGACAACAGTTAAGGAATTATCGTGATTTACTTAGGACATTTTTTGTCGGTTCACTATATAAATGTCAACTATTAACTGTCACAGCAAATTCGGAAAATAAAGGCAGTTGTCAAACGTAATTCGCAAACTTAGAGAACACATTTTTGGTGAATCTCGAAATTCGTTAAAATTCGATCGTATTTGCAAATTTAATGCCGAAATGAGCGTACTTGCTCAGTAAGAACATAGTATACCAACAGAAACTAACATCATGGTACAAATGCTGATAGTTCTACTCGCCGTCAGTTGAGAAATCTTATCCGCTTACTCATGTTTCATAGAATTCTGAGAGCTCCAGTAATTAACACTTTCTTATGTATTGTAATACGACTTTGAGACCCCGAACCTACAGTAAATATTGGCATTTTGAAGTGCATATGAACAGTTTATACATATTCATGAGTAATATTATTTCAATATGAATATATATAGAAAATACTATACATATTAACTTTAATTTTATTTTTGCACACTGCCACTCCCAGTTGTGCACTCGAAAACAAATTACTGCAATATGTGTTCACATAAAATTCCAATCCCCCTTGCACCACCTCTGCAATTCCGTGACATCAGAAATAAATTCAGAAGGCCGCATTCCTTTCATGGACGTCTCTCGGGCCAAATTACTCAACCAGCTAGACGCATAAGCTTACCTACCTACCTATATGTATACAGTCCGGTCAATATACAGTCAGCGAATAAAATCGCAGAAATTATCTCATTCTACTCAGATGCACTGTGTTTCTAAATGGCAACGGGTAGTCTCTGAGAAATGCAAATCTCAACGCAATGAATCATTTCTTAATATTCATGATTTCATGCTGTTGCCAACCAGTTGGACTTGATCGTTTTGAACGAAAAAAAGGAACAACATGACTCGAGCTGTCACGAGAGAGGGAGAAAATACTTTCAATCTGGGCGACTTGGACTTTATACGGTTCGGTCTGCCTTGACAAGTCAACCATGTTAAGTGGTTATAGTTAGGTTCAATTTTAATCAGCTGTTAATTGCTTTCGGGTTGGTGATCTGGAAAATTGAAAAGTCAAAGCTGTTTGCTGTGCTAATTACGTCATTTGACAGTTTGAGTGGCAATAAGTTATGGAAACTATTGCATGTGTACTTGGTGGAGTTATTCTGGCCAGTGATTGACGGTGGAAAAAGGTTAAAATGTTAATTATAAAATAGTTAATTGGTGATTAAGTATTAATTAGTTATTTCATGATTAAGTATTAATTAGTTAATTCATACATCAGCAATTTATTATTAATTTTTTAGAGCTTGCTGGCAAATACAAACAAATAATTATTTAGTTAAAGTTTGTCAAACGCCAGAAAGACCACTTAAAGCCGACATATTTCATATGTATACTTAAAAATAATACCCCGTGCCCTAGGGGTAACTACTAAATTGGAACTGGCCCTTCAGGTTGGGGGTTAACTACCCAACCATGGAAAAACTAAAATGTTACGAAGCAACCAATAGCCTCGGAAAGGACTTATTTTATTGTTGACCACCCGGCTAAACGCAAAAAGGACAACGAACGTGAGAACATTACACAGGAGAGGTGCAAGCGAACAACTAACGGAAGCCCTAAACTGCTACAAAGCAAACATTACTGCCATCCAGGAAATACGATGGGAAGTGCCGGGCAAAAAGAGGATGAAAAACTGTGACATCTACTATGGACGGTGTTATAGTGAGCAGAAACAGCGACTATTCGGATGCGGAGTTGTTATAAGTGCCAGACTTACGTAAGAAGTCTGATGTTTCCAAGACATTAGCGAACGCATTGTAACACTCCACATCAAGGCCAAATTCGGTAAAGCCTTATATGCACTCACTACCCAACGGAGGAAAAAGCTGATGTAGCTAAGGATTGCTTATATGAGCTCCTTGACAGAACCTATGAGCGACTACCGTGGTGCGATATTTAAATCGTGCTGGGAGATTTTAACGCAAATGTAGGAAGAGAAGAAATCTTTAGCAGTATTGTCAGAAAACAAAGCCTACACGATAACATGTCTGGGAACGGACTTAGGCTAATTGACTTTGCTACGGAACGGCATGCCACTATAGCCAGCACACGGTTTACTTACCTCAATATCCATAAGGGGGCATGGCGGTCTCCAGATATACGAACGATCAACCAAATCGATCACATTGCGATAGACAAGAGACACGCATCAGTATTTTGGATGTCCGAACATTCCGACGAGCAAACATCGACTCGGTTCACTTCCTTGTTGCAGCCAAGGTAAGAATGCGGATATCCACTACGGCACAAAAATCCAGAAATACTGTGAAAAAAATTAATGTCGGAAGACTGCAATCGCAAGACACCGCCGAGACCTTCGCGCAACGCGTATACCTTAACCTCTCGTTTAACACTATACCACCAGCATCAAATGTCGAAGAATAATAGAAACGATGCCAACAAGCCATTAGATCAGCCGCAACTGATGTGCTAAGTTTTTCACACCCACCATGAAGAAACCCCTGGTTTGATGAGGAATGACGACAGATGCTGACAGCCAAGAACGAGGCCTACGAGGCTTAGCTGCAGGTGTAGACGAGAGCTGCCGTTGAGCTCTATAGGCACAAAAGAAGGGAAGAACGCCGGCTTTTCAGAAAGAAGTAAAAAGAACAAGAAAAGCGCGCGATCGAGGATATAGAGAGGTGCCAATCCAGGAACAATGTTCGCAAGTTTTACCAAAGTGTAAAACGTCGATTAAGCCATGTCTGTCCGTCCGTCCTTCCGTCTGTGTAAGTAACTGGTTCTTGGGCCTTACATTTTGAGCTAGAATAATGAAATTTGGTACATGTTATCCTTGTACGAACAAATGTTAAACATTTTGAAATCCGCCTACTGCCACGCCCCCTTTTTAGAAAAACCTAATATTAGGCCAAACCATTAAAATTTTTGAAAAAGTTTCTGAACAAGATATTTAGACAATCCTAATGCCTATATTTTGTATTTTCGCCCACTTTTTGTGGGCGTTTTCAGTAAAAAACATTTTTCGTTAAACATTTTTCTATGCAAAAAATAGGTTTAAACATTTCTTCCATATATCATTTTTTTTGCCACGCCCACTTTTTGCAGGAATTTTCATACGAAAACCATTTGTATAACTTAGCCATACCGTATGCAGGAGAAAAACGTTGCTTTTGGTCCAACAATACAAGATTTTAATAAACTCTCTGAGCAATGTGCTGCGACAATTTCAATTTTAATATTTCTTTGCCATAAAACCCACATATAAAACGATCCTCACAGTGGATTGTAGCCTTCTCATATGTTTTTTTATTTAAAATTCCCCAAGTTTTAAACAGTTTACTACCTTGGAGCATTTAAATATCTCTAAGCGAATTCTAATTAATAAGGCTGCTACTGTTACAGATTAAATGTATCTAATCGTAGTCATAAGATTGATGTTGATAAGAAGAAATAAATTACAATCTAGAAAAAACAAATCATTAAGAATTATTGCCTTGCTTGTTCAACGCATGGAGGTGCACGACTGGGTCACATGCAACTTTCTCTTTCACAGGTTGTTGGGCCTTAGATTAAATGCCATAAGCATGAGCATGATGATTTTTATAATATTTACCTAGAAATGATAAAAATAATGTCGAAATGTGCGGAATTGTTGCAAGCATCAACAGTAAATTTTATTCAATTTGACAAAGAACTTGAAATTTCTTTATATGGCCTACTGGGTATGCAGTTTCGTTGGTTATAATATTCTAATAGTATACATAAAGTTTATTCAAAATGGTTACAGCCGTTTTCGAGATCTAGGTGATCTCAAAATTTTGTTTTCAGAAGTTTGTAAGATGGTAGAGTCGTGTCACTGGTAAAACCCCATAGTTGTATACCATCTGTCCAAACCAGTTTTAGCACTTGCTTGTATATATAACAGCAGCTTGTTATCAAGGTTAAGCTTCGAATAATTTCCGATCAACCAGTACAGCTCTCTGTATTTATTTTCAAGTCATTCGCATTTTTTTTACATCCGATTGCGTATTGTCACTGCGGTGAACCGAAACATTTGTTGAATTCGCGAATTGCTTTTAGAAAACAATTGAAGGGTTTTTCGCGATAATTTCACTGAGAAAAGTCGATTGTAATCGCGTGGCATTGTGCAACTCACAAAACAACTGCCCCAGTTTCTCTTCGTCGTTTTTTTTTTTATTTGACGTATAGCTTCGTGTCTCGTTTGCACTAGTGTGCTTTTTTGCTGTATTATAATGGCCGATGGAAAATCCAATTGGAATGATTAATTGTCAAAAGATTGTATTTCCAGTGAGTGTCTTATTTGCCTCAAGTGTCGTACATACTTATTATTCCTCTGCAATTAGCTCGGTCCTTAGCTAACTGCCTCCAGTTGCGCACTCCAAGTTGGTTGAGGTCGGTTTCTACTTATGGGCGCCACTTAAAGCGATGTCTTCCTCTACTGCGTCCAACGTCTGGCTGGGAATCGAAGACTCTGCGAGTCGGAGTATTGGAGTCCATTCGTTCTACATGTCCTAGCCATCTTAAACGTCCAATGCGGAGTATTTTGATCAGGGGCATGTCGTTGTACAGCTCGTGTAGTTCTTGGTTGAATCTTCGTCTCCATAGCCCGTCAACGCAAACGGGACCGAAGATTTTTCGAAGAATTTTCCTCTCTAATCGACCAAGGATTTCTTCATCCGCTTTTGAGACGGTCCATGCTTCAGCGCCGTAGAGCAGGACTGGTATGATCAGGGTCTTATATAGGATCTCCTTAGTAGTTCGAGTGAGGGTTTTACTACTGCATTGCCTTCTTAGTCTGAAAAAACAGCGGTTGGCAAGAGTAATTCTTCGTTTAGTTTCTGACGAGATGTTGTTGTCAGAGTTAATAGCGGAGCCGAGATAGACAAAGTCCCGTACTACCTCAAAGTTATATCTGTCAATGGTGACGTTCTGTCAAATTCGTTGTTGACATGTTGTGTGTCCTTTCGTGTTGACAGCATATATTTCGTCTTGCCCTCATTTACTGCTAAACCCATTTTTGCGCCTTCGTTCTCTATATTAGCAAACGTGGCTATGACATCACGTTGGGTCCGACCAGTGATGTCAATATCGTCGGCGTATGCTAGTAGTTGTACCAATTTTTTTTAAATTGTGTCTCTGGTATTGGCTCTTGAGTTTTGCACAATCCTCAAGAATCAAATTGAAGAAGTCACATGACAGCGCATCGCCTTGCCTGAATCCTTTTTTTTATATCGCTTGTGTCGGTGGGTAGTTATCGTCCCTGATGGAGCAGCGAGAATTCTCCATCATCATCCTACAGAAACGTACGACCTTGTGCGGTATACCAAAACTAGACATATCTCTGTATAGTTATTCTCTATACTCTTGGAAATCGATGAATAGATGGTGGTTATGGATTTGGACTTCTTAGGCTTTTTCCAGGATCTGCCGAAGTGTGAAAATTTGTGGACTTTTCTGGCCTAAAACCACACTGATAAGGGTTGTTGGTAAACGGTTTCAGGCGTACACATATAACGGCTTAAAAGAGTTCACATGCAAAATTTTCGAAAGAAATGAACATAAAAACATTTTATGGCCTTAAAAAAGAAATTTAGTACGTTTGCCTGCATTAAAAATTAGTATGCTCACCATTTCTCGGTATGACATTCGTATGTCGACTTCGATTAGAATCATACAGTTTTTTTTTTTTTAATTTTCAAGAGGCAATTTGGGTCAATAGCTTCCATTAAAGTGTCCTTGTGTTCGAATTGTCTGCCGCCTTCATATATCTACCTACCAAATAGCAATGCACAAACATTTCGGTAACATTTAAATCCGATGAATAGGGCGGCAATGGCAAAATTTGCACGTCTTCTGATTAGATGCAACATCTAACAAAGTGTGCATGGGGTTACTGTCTTGTTGGAATAACCAAGGAAGGGGTCCAAACATGTTTTTCACTTCTGGAAATTAATATTCCAGCAAACATTTGTAGTTGTTTCCGTTGTGAACAAAAACTCCAACTCGCCATAGTAGGTAATATTTCCCCACATTATTACAATTGATATACGACTGTGATGTCTTGCCAGAATAACCTACTCCTTTCTTAGATCATGGAAATACAATTTTTAAGAATCATGTCCTTCAAGGTTATCCGAAACGAAAACGCGTCTCCATTAACTAATCCAAGGGACATGAATGAATTCGACGCTCCTTGTGTAATTGCGTCAAAAAAGTTTTAAACTTTTTTTTTCAAAGGGAAAGCTATTGTTTTCGTAAAAATTTCGGAACTCTAGATTTTGATCGACTCTAACATTACGATGATAGCGGAAGCCAAACAAATGATTTTTGGAATTCCGTCAATCCGTTCGTCTGTTTGCCTGTCCGTTATGATCTCTCCAGCCTAAATGGCTTGACCGATTTTCTTCAAACTTCGTATACAGCGTTTTTTTGGTCAGAATTCTAGACATCTTTTTTTTTTTTTGCCATGCTATTACGGTACCTGATATATAAGAATTATGCAGCACCTCAATTTTCTCGAAAATTGCTCTAACGATTTTCATTTAACTTTATGTACGCTATATGCATATAAGTTCCAACAAAACTAAGCACCCAGTTTTTTCAAGAAAATCCTTATGACGGATTTTTTTCATTTAGGCCATACAAATAAAATTGTCAATTTCTCGCAAACTATTTTCTCAAATTGACAATTTTTTTTGCAAAAGAAGCGAAAAACGAAAATTAACAGTTTAAAGAACAATTTATTTAGGGAAAAAAATGTGTGTATACAATGTAAATAGTTTATAAGTTAATTTTGAAATAAATGATATATTGAATACGAAATTGTTTCTTTTATTGTTGACTGAAGTGCATGGCTTTCTTTGTTCTTTTATTAGCTATCTTATCAGATTTGATGAAAATTGTGTTACCTTTTTAATTTCCATAAAGACTGAAAGTACAGATATGAAAAAAGTAAAACCCAGATATTCTTACAATGTTCTAAGGTTAAAATAAATTTTTTTTCAAGCATAATTTAAGAACCACCTTCTTAAAATAATCGCGAAACAGTATTGAAGTATGAATGTTAAGCTAATTAAAAATGAGCTCAAAATTAGATTTTTGTACTTGGGCTAAGATTTTTCGAGTTTACTAGACTTTCGTCAACGAAAAGGCTTGAAATATCACTGATATTCTTGATTTTAGCTCGTTCTTTTTTCTGAGTGCATGGGATTCGTTCCCAACAAATAGGATATAGTCCCCGACGGGCTTATTTCTAGTCCCGTGGGAATATTACTGGGAAATAACCCCCATGGGGGCATCATCAAAATACATCAAAAGTGTTTTTCGAATATTTCAAAATCTTAACGAAAAACTTTTTTTTATTAAAAAGCCCCCCAAAAAGGTGGGAGTGACAAAAAAAACTTTGTATAGAAATATAGGTTTTGCGATTGTCTTAATATGTTGTTCAGACACTCTCTCGAAATTCCTTACAGTTTGGCCAAAAACTACGTTTTTCTAAAAACTGGTCACGTACGGACGGACGGTCAGACATGGCTAAATCGATAGAGGTATATCTAGCTAAATTATTTCACTATGTTACAAACTAAGTATCAAAACTAATATACCCCTATGGGATAGGGGTTTGCTTTAAAACATCAAAAAACATAAGTTTTTCAAAGAAACATAAATTTGATACAATTGAAACAAAAATAGTAAAATTGATAACCAGTGTCATAAATACGTTTGCAGACGATGTTGATAAGTTTTCGTGTAGTAAAGATTATAATGTCATTGTTCTCAAAAATGTCAACAACTCTTTATATTTTTATCTGGGTTTATAATTTGTTCTATTCTTAGTTTGCACTTGTAAAAAAGTTTCAAGCAATATTAAAAAAAAACATTCAAAAATGTTCACGCCAGTGAATTTTCCATCATACAAATCTCAAATTGCGTTTGTTCATATAAAGGGTTTTTCAATAAGAGCGCTACAAAAGTAGTAGTAAATAAAACAAAAACGGTTTTGGATATCAACGAAATTCTTTATTCCCGCGAAAGTACGTTCGATGCCATTAAGTATGGAACTTGATTTCTTTTGCATGGCCACCACGGCCACGCTTGCAGAAGTCCAGAAGCTGAACCCAATTTTCGACGGTTTTCAAGCATAAATCGGCCGATACTGCTGCAATTTCACGTTCGATATTCGTACGAAGTTCATCAATCGTCGTTGGCTTGTTGGCATAGACCATAGACTTGACGTAGCCCCACAGGAAATAGTCTAACGGCGTCAAATCGCACGACCGAGGCGGCCAAGCGACTGGACCATTTCGTGAGATAACACGTTCTCCAAACTTGGTTTCCAATAAATTGATTGTGGCATTCGCTGTGTGGCTTGTGGCGCCGTCCTGTTGGAACCACATGTCCTCCAAGTTCATATCATCCAATTGGGGCCAAAAATATTCGGTTATCATTGAACGGTAGCGATTCCCATTCACACTAACGTGATGGTCTTGATCATCGCGGAAGAAGTACGGCCCAATGACGCCGCCGCCCCATAAACCACACCAAACCGTAATTTTTTCGGGATGCAATGATGACTCATGGAGTAAGTGTGGATTGCTCCCTGACCAATACCGCATATTTTGTTTATTGACGAAGCCAGAAATGAGCCTCATCGCTGAAGATGACTTTTCGATGAAAATCCGAATCATTTTCAAGTTGTTGCTCAGCCCAATTCACTTACATACGACGCTTCTGGTGGTCAAGCGGCTTCAGTTCTTGCGTCAATTTTATCTTGTAAGGATCTTCCAAGATCTTTTTGCAAAATTCGCCACAACGACGTCACAGAGATGCCCAACGCTTGATAACGACGTGTGAGAGACACATTTGGGCTTTCTTCAACTGAAGCATCAGCGGTAGCAATATTCTCGACACTACGGGCTTCCACTCACTGGCACGGGAACATTTTGTACTGTGCCTGTGGATTAAAATTTTTCCACGAAACGCTCAATTGTTGATCTACTAGGACGATTATGACGACCATAATTTGGACGTAGCGCTCTTAACGCTGAGGCCACTGACTCCGAATTTCGGTTGTAAATTTTAATAATTTCGACTCGTTGTTGGATCGTATATCTTTCCATCATGAAATGGCAAACCTTACTGAAGAGAAAAGTCAAAAGAGCGGCAAGAAACATGGCTTCGTTTGCTGTCCCTGTCGCTCAACTTTTGTAGCGTCCCTGTTGAAAAACCCGGTTGATGTCATTTGACACTGACGTTGTCCCGAAGAACTCTATCGTTACCATCAGTGAGCGCATCTAACAAAAATAGGAAATACCTAAGCACCACGTTTCGTCCAAACCAAATCTGTTAAAAACAAAAACTTGGTAATATATGAGACTTTCTAGGTATCTTTAATTAACAAATGTTTTAAAATGACGCAATATGTACCGTAAACAATGAACGTGAATAAGCTTGCAAGTATTTTTGTTTTATAAGCTCTATATCAGGTTCCGATATTGAGAATGGATTTGGCTGTCTTGGTAACTTAATTAATTGGAAATAAATATCGATAAGAAATATATTGACATTGAACAAAAATCGTTCTGAAAATATTTTTTATCATGACAATTGACCAGATATGGCAGGAATGACAATTTTTGGAATAACTAAATTTCTTACGTCTGCTACGTAACTGTGGTGATGGTTGGGTGTTGTAGAACGAGGGTAGACTCTGATTGGCTTACACTTGGCAATGTTCAGTGGTTGTAACTCTGACTAGACATCAAGTGCTTATTTTCAACCTCCAAGTGATAACCATCGGGTGCATCGTCCAACCAGATTTGACTTGCTAAACGATGAGCGCGAGTGTTGATAACACGACGAAAAACAGCAACTCTATAAACAGCCAGGTCAGAATGGCACGGAATGAATACCCGGCCTGCTGTCCCAGGCGAACCTAGACAAGCTGCTTCGACATATTTTTGGGGGTTGTGCTTTGGGTTAACTACCCAAACATGGCAAAAACTAACGGTTACGAAGTCACCAATAGCCTCGGAAAGGACTGATTTTATTGTTGACGACCCTGTTAAACGGAAAAAGGACAACGACGTTCGTATCTGCACCATGAATGTGAGAACATTAAACAGGAGAGGTACACGCGAACAACTAGCGGAAGCCTTAAACTGCTACAAAACAGACATTACTGCTATCCAGGCAATACGATGGGATGGTCCGGCAAAAAGAGAATGAAAAACTGTGACATCTACTACGGACCGTGTTATTGTGATTTGTTATAAGTACTAGGCTTAGGAAAGAAGTCTTATGCTTCCAAACCATTAACGATCGCATTGTTAGAATCCGCATCAATTCCGAATTCGCCCACATAAGCCTTATATGCGCTCAAGCCTCAACGGAGGAAAAAGATGATATAGCTAAGGATTGCTTCTATGAGCTCCTTCACAAAACCTATGAGCGACTACCGAAGTACGATGTTAAAATCGTGCTGGGAGATTTTAACTCAAAGGTAGGAAGAGAAGACACCATACCACCAGCGTCGAGTATCGAAGAACAATGGCAACGATGCGAATAATCCATTAGTTCAGCCGCGACTGATGTGCTAGGTGTCTCGCGACCAACGGCAAGAAACCCCCGGTTTGATGAGTTCAAACAGATGCTCTAAGCCAAGAACGTAGCCTACTAGGCTAAGCTGCAGGTAAATACGAGAGCTGTCGCTGAGCTCTATAGGCAGAGAAGAAGGGAAGAGCACCGGCTTTTCAGAAAGAAGAAAAAAGAGCAAGAAAAGTGCGCAATCGAGGATATAGAGAGGTGCCACTCTAGGAACGATGTTCGCCAGTTTTACCAAAGTGATAAACGTCAAAGCCAAGGTTACATAATTCGAACAGAATCCTGTCGAGATGAACAAGGAAATATCGCAGTTGAGACACAGTCGATGCAGAGGATATGGAAGAACCACTTCTGCAGACTGTTAAACGGCGATGACGAACAACATTACGCTGTCAGGCAGAACGGACCATTCAATATTGGCAACGACGGCAAAAACTTCCAACCACCCGACCTATGTGAAGTGAGGATAGCAATATCTAAACTCAAGCTTAATAAGGCTGCCGGAAATGACGGCCTTCCCTTCGAGCTTTATAAAGCCCGCGGAGATGACTTTGTAAGTAACATCCACCAACTCATAAGCCAAATCTGGTCGGAAGAGAGTATACCTGAAGAATTGAACCTCAGTATCGTTTGTCCGATCTACTTAAATGGAACCCTCTAAACTACGCCAAATACAGAGACATAAGTCTCCTTAACATCGCCTACAGGATCCTATCTGCCTTAATATGTGAACGCCTGAAACCGTTTACCAACAACCTGATCGGCCCTTATCAGTGTAGGTTTGAGACAGAAAAGTCCACAACCATCCGAATTTTCAAACTTCGGCAGATCCTGGAAAAAAACCCAAGAAGTCCAAATCGATACCCATCACCTAATCATCGATTTCAAAGCCGCATACGGCAGCATTTATAGAGACGAACTATACAGAGCCATGTCTAGTTTTGGTATACCGCCCAAACTCGTCCGTTTGTGTAGGATGACGATGGAGAATTCTCGCTGCTCCATCAGGGTCGGTAACAAACTCACCGACACATTCGATACCAAAAAAGGATTTAGGCATGGCGATGCGCTGTCACTGACTTCTGACACTGACTTCTTCAATCTGATTCTTGAGAGTATTGTGCAAAACTCACGAGCCAACACCAGAGGCATAATTTTCCAAAAATCTGTACAACTACTAGCATACGCCAACGATATTGACATCATTGGTAGGACCCAACGTGATGTCATAGCCACGTTTGCTAGTATAGAGAAGGAAGTCCCAAAAATGGGTTTAGCAGTAAATGAGGGCAAAACGAGATCCACTAAAACATAAAAATACCATGAAAGTTGAATTAAATACTTGCAAATATAAGTAGTATATGTTAAGTATCTTTAACATAAGGCCGGCACACGAGATGAATATTCCAGGAGGACAATCATGAGATGAGTTTAGATGGTATAAAACTAGTTTTGTGGCTGAGGGGACTGATGTGTGCGCTGTTAGTTCGGTAGAACAAGGTTGAAAACCCATACAAACACATTTTCACCCCTTTAGGTCTGAAAATTTGCTTATGTCATTCGGCTCTCATACGTGTTTTGTGAGCCGAACAGACAACATCAATGTTGTTTCATATACATTACCTCACACAAACCGAAAAGCTTGTGAATTGTCAAAAGTACTCAAGGCCAATGTCAATTTCGATAGAAATGCATACTTACACAATGAAAAGGAGTTCATGTATACAATTTGTCGGCATATTCGTTTCATGTGCGCTTGGAGTGTGGTATGAAACCGGTCGTATGACAGGCCTCCCCAGGATTAAACTCATCTCGTGTGCGGAGGCCCAATGACTTGAAAAATTTCAATTGAAATGGGTTTGGTACGATTTGCTGAATTTTAGAATGTCGATTTTAAAAAGTCGACCGTCGTAAAGTCGATTTCGAAAAGTCGATTGGTAAAAATATCGACTGATCAAAATGTTGGCTCTTACAAAGTCGATTTTGAAAATATCGACTCGTAAAAGGTCGACAGTGGCAAAGTGAATGATGTTCACATGCATTTGAATATCTGTCGATCAATAAGTCACTCTAGAGTAACTGTTAAGGTTCTCCCAGAATGCGTATCTGTAGCTAGCGCTTGTAGCTAAGTCAAAAGTTAAAAACAATACAATCCGAAAGCGCTTATACAATGTGAATCTGTAGCTTGAAGTTGAATGAATGGCAACTTCATGCCAGGAATATATCTCTCTTTTGACAGCGATACAAGATACTAGCTACAGATACGCAATCTGGTCGGCCCTTTAATGTTTACATTTATAGTATTATTTTGACCGACCATATCAACCTGCAGTTCCTGTTGTATTTTAAATAAAAATCGACATTTTTACCGACAACTTTTCAATTGACATTTAAATGGACTGGATTTTAAACTGTCAACTTTTTTTTTTGTTGATCAAGCTTCAGTCGACATTTTAACAGTCGATAAAATTTATATTTGTCCAGTCGACTTTTTTTTGTCGACCATTCGTACGGTTCCCAATTGAAAAATATAGTTCATAAACGTATCACTTAGGAAGAATGGCGCTACGATAGGTACACTTCTCAGTACAAAGCAAAGAAAGGTAAAAATTTTATTAACTTATTATTGAGCAAACCAACTAAGCTCACGTGGCATTAGCTTGCTATTTACAGATATACAGGTGGTAAAACCGTATACCATAATATTAATACCACTAGTGTTTCGAAGGTATTAGTAACAGTATCAGGTCAATGACGCCATCTCTTGTCAAAACTTCCATTTATGAACGTTGCTTAATTTATCGTGTGACGATTGTTTTGGTTTAACTTCGATCATTGCTTCCAATCGACCAATCTACAACATAATATGTCAATCAAATTCTTTTACGAACATACGGCCTACACTGACTTTCTTGTCTTGCCCACGACTTGCATCAACCTTCCATATTTGGTGCTTAGGTGTTTTAAATGCGCTGCAAAAGTAGGTAATATAATTTATTACTTAGAATTGTCAATTTAAAGTTTTTCTTGGTGAATGATTCGTTGAATTATATCGGCTACACCGAATCATCAAGTTTGCTGATGGGGTTTTTTCCTGTGAATAAAAAATGGTGACCTTGAAGTAGCGATAATATATCTTGGAATAACAAATCACGTATCCTTACACTAGGGCTCCTTCTCCTTTTCCGAGAGGTCAGCGGAATAATTCCCAATCCCGAGTCAACAGCGATATGCACAGGCCCAGTAGGAGGTGATCTGCTTCAGAGTACCGTTTTGCAATATCCGCCTTCTATGCGGGGCCATTTTACGACCTCATGAACTTTGAAAATCGGTCGGAAGATTATTTTCGCTTATAAAAATTACCATTTGTATGAGACAATTATTATGAACAATAAATTGCAAAATTTTAAAATTTTCTGAAAATTGTTTTTGGCTCAATATTTTGATTTTGATTCGAGCTATAAAAAGCCTTTAAGAGTCTTTAGTCTAAACTCAACGGAAATTTAATCTTTGATTATTTCTGAAGCATATACTAAGAAAATAGTACGGAATGCAGCTAATAGAACGATACTCTCCAGAAAAGATAATTTTGTAAGAAGTTGTCCCGAATTTTTATTTATTCTCTTAAACTTTAGTTAACAGTTTTTAACTTCAAATCTATAAACAGGCGAGTTTTTAAACAAAAATATTCTTGATTAAAACTCAAATATTCGAATAAAAAAACATTCTTTCGGTTAATCTTTTCATTTTTATTACCAATATTCTTGCAGTTTTTTTTAAAAACTTTGTATATTTTGGTCGTTAGCATTTTTTCATACAATTGATAAAATTTCCCCTTTGATTTTCCCCTTTTTTAAGGACTCACGAATTTAGTAGCTATGGGTGTAACACCCATTTCAATAATGTATATCGAAATATTTAAAATCGTTTCAAAGTTATGATTTTTGCAAAGGAAAATGGCTACGGACCCACTGTGTATTTTGACAACTTACGTCATCTGAAAGCGAGTAGGCGAACAAATCTTCAAATATTAACAGATTGAGTTTGGATAGTGTTGTTGAGAATCTTTTACTTAGCTTGGCCAAATTCTCACGAAAACACACCTAATGTCGAATGTCCAACGAGAATAAGCAAGAAATGGTAGGTTAGGTAATAGTGGCTGCGCGTGCCCCGATGCACGTGCACACTTAGAACAGTAAGGGTCCGTTGTGCTACCACGTTGGTCTGACGACTTTTCCTAGTATACTTACTGCGTGGCTATTGTTTACATGAATGTGATTAAAATGACCGTTAGTTGATATGGAAAACGATGTGTTCAGAGAGAAGAAGATATGCCTGAAGAATGAAACCTCTGCTGCGTTTTCGGATATACCAAAAAGGACACCCTCTAAACTGCGCTAACTACAGACGCATAAGTCTTACAGGATCATATTTGTCGTAATACGTGAACCCTTGAAATTGTTTATCAAAAACTTGTTCCGCCCTTATCAGTGTGTTTTACGCCCAAAAAAGTCTGACTTACTTACTTAAGTGGCGCTACAGTCCGGAATGAACCTGGGCTTCAACAAACATGCCTTTCCAATTAGCCCGGTCCTTAGAAACTGCCTCCAGTTGCGCACTCCAAGTCTTCGAGGTCTTCCTCTACTGCGTCCGACGTCTGCCTGAGAATCGAAGAATCTGCGAGCCGGAGTATTGGTGTCCATTCATTCTACATGTCCTAGCCATCTTAAACGTCCAATGCGGTCATTTCGCTATACAGCTCGTATAGTTCTTGGCAGAATATTCGTCTCCATAGCCCGTCAACGCAAACGGGACCGAAGATTTTTCGAAGAATTTCCCTATCAAATCGACCAAGGACTTCTTTATCCGCTTTTGAGACGGTCCATGCTTCAGCGCCGTAGAGCAGGACTGGGATGATCAGGGTCTTATATAGGATCTCCATAGTAGTTCGAGTGACTGCTTTATTTCGTCTTGTCCTCATTAACTTCTAAAACCATTTTTGCGGCTTCCTTCAGTATACAAGCAAACGTGGCAATGACATTACGTTGGGTCCTATCAATGAAGTTAATATCGTCGGCGAACGCTAGTAGTAGTACCGATTTTTGGAAAATCATCGCGTTGCCTGAATCCTTTTTTGATATCGAATGTGTCTGTGAGGTCGTTTCCAACCCTGATGAAGCAGCGAGAAATCTCCACCGTCATCCTACACAAAAGGACGGGTTTGGGCGGTGTACCAAAACTAGACATGGCTCTGTATAGTTCGTCTCTATAAATGCTGTCGTATGCGGCTTTGAAATCGATGAATAGGTGGTGGGTATCGGTTTGGACTTCTTGGGTTTTTTTCAAGATCTGCCGAAGTGTGAAAATTTGATCGGTTGTGGAATTTCCTGGCCTAAAACCACACTGATAAGGGCCGATCAGGTTGTTGGTCAACGGTATCAGGAGTTCACATATTATGGCAGATACGATCATGTAGGCGATGTTGGGGAGACTTTTGCGTCTGTAGTTGGCGCAGTTTAGAGGGTCTCCTTTATTGTGGATCGGACACACGATGCTGAAGTTCCATTCTTCAGGCATACTTTCTTCCTAACAGATTCGGCTTATGAGTTGGTGGATGTTACTTAACAAGTCATCTCCGCCGGCTTCATAAGACTCGGCGGGAAAGCCGTCATTTCCGGCAGCCTTATTAAGCTTGAGTTTAGATATTGCTATCCTCACACCTCGGGTGGTTGGCAGTTTTCGCTGTCGTTGCCAATATTGAGTGGTCCGTTCAGCATCGACTGTATCTCAACTACGATATTTCCTTGTTAATCTCGACAGGATTCTGTTAGAGCCTTGTATCCCTGGCTTTGACGTTTTACACCTTGGTAAAACTTGCGAACATTGTTCCTGGGGTGGCACCTCTCTATATCCTCGATCGCGCACTTTTCTTGCTCTTTTTTCTTCTTTCTGAAAGACCGGTGTTCTTCCCTTCTTTTCTGCCTATAGAGCTCAACGGCAGCTCTCGTCTTCACCTGCAGCTTAGCCTTGTATGCCTCGTTCTTGGCTGCGAGCATCTGTCGGTTTTCCTCATCAAACCGAGGGTTTTTTGCTGATGGTCGCGAGAAACCTAGTACATCAGTCGCGGCTGATCTAATGGATTATTGGCATCGTTGCCGTTGTTCGTCGACATTTGATGCTGCCTACCTTTGAGTTAAAATCTCCCAGCACTATTTTAAAATTGTACTTCGGTAGTCGCTCATAGGTATTGTCAAGGAGCTCATGGAAGCAATCCTTAGCAATATAATATTTTTCCTCCGTTGGGGCGTGAGCGCATATAAGGCTTATGTTGGCGAATTTAACCGTGATGCGACTTCTTCTTGCCTAAGTCTGGCACTTATAACAAATCCGCATCCGAATAGTCGCTGGTTATGCTCACTGTAACACGGTCCGTAGTAGATGTTACAGTTTTCATCGTCTTTTTGCCGGCCCATCCCATCGTATTACTTGGATGGCAGTAATGTCTGATTTGTAACAGTTTAGGGCTGTTTAATGTCCTCAAATTCCAGGTGCAGATACGAACGTCGTTGTCTTTTTTTCGTTTAGCAGCGTCGTCAACAATAATATCAACAATCCACTACGGGATTGAGAGCTGCCGTTGGCCTTTCGGTTCATCCGCCATCATCTCTGTTCAATGGCCTGTCTAACCCTTGAAATACCTAGACAACCTGTTTTCCGAATATGTCGAAGCAGCTTGTCTAGCTTCGCCTGGGACAGCAGGCCGGGTATTCATTCCTTGCCATTCTGACCTGGCTGTTTATAGTGTTGCTGTTTTTCGTCTTGTTATCAACACTTGCGCTTATCGTTTAGCAAGTCAAATCTGGTTGGAGGTTAAAAAAAAGCACTTGAGTTACAACCACTGGGCATTGCCAAGATAAAGCCAATCAGACTCTACCCTCTATCTACAACAGCCAACCATCTTTGGAGCTCTTGGCTTTTTTAAACAGTTGCCTGCGTTTTTTCCTGAGAATGCCGAGGATTTCCACCACGAAGGTAATGGAGGAGATGTTCAACAAGGAATAACTGAGTGATAGACTCAGCGGTGTTCCATAATCATCTACCAATATCAATCTCCAGTGGGTGCAGAATAGTGATGTTTAAAGGTCCCAAAAAGTGGTGATCCAGGCGGCACATAGAAAAGACCCAAAAGAAGGAAATATAAGTAAGTCCTACTTAGGAAAAAAGCGAGAACACACAGTCTACCAGCTAAAGGTAATCGAAGACTATCGGGACAATGTATATAATTTAAAAAAACAAAGAAGAAAAGCCAAACAACTGACAGCAGGCCTTGTCAGTGATTTTCAGGGAACTGTACATGGTATCATTTTGAACAGCTGATACGTGGCCACAATTATCTTCTTTTTTTTTATATAAACTTTT
The DNA here is from genome assembly GCA_949824845.1 of Rhingia rostrata. Taxonomy (NCBI): domain Eukaryota; kingdom Metazoa; phylum Arthropoda; class Insecta; order Diptera; family Syrphidae; genus Rhingia; species Rhingia rostrata. The sequence continues at coordinate 21,047,901 of OX463757.1, forward strand.
CTCGATTGAGGCGAGCACGCCCCAGGAGCACCCTGATATGATGCTTACAGATGTTTACTGAATATATACTCTTGAATTATTGTAGATTGTATATTGGTGGAAATACATATTCCGAAAGTTCGTCCTATTGTTTGCATGTTCTATAACAAACAGAATTTTTGTTTTGCGTTGTTCGTGTCGTTGATAGATGAGCACTGAGCAGTGTGTCTGGGAGCTAAAACTGCGTGCCTTGTCAGTCGTTGAAATGAAACGAGTCTAGGGATACGAGATACTAACTTTGTTGTCCTTTTTTTTAGCAAGGTTTCTTTTCAAGGGCACTGGGAAACCTTTGAAATTTCTATATTGCCTGTTGTCAGAATATGTCAGAGCAACTCATATAGGTTCGTCTCTTTGTGTTGGGAATTCTTTCATGAAAAGTCGGGAGGGGGCTAATTTAGGTCTGCCAGTGGTATTTTATATCCTACTTTCCCTTGATGTCTTCAAAGCGTTCCTCTGAGGAAGCGTTTAATTGGAGATTAGTAACTCGGTCACTATCCACTACCAGAGAATGTCTGACTACACCTCCCAGAATGCACAAAAACTGATAAGCGCTTTCGCATATAAGAATAACTAGACAAACAATGCCGACATGGCAGTGTGTTTGCTTCCTTCCAATAAGATCAGCCCATCTCTTGTAAGCTTACCAGTGATTAGTCCTTCCACCATGACATCAATCAATATAAAACAACCGTTAATTTATTTCTATTATTGTATGTTACATTTATTTTAATTTTATATTTATTTTTTTGTTTATGAAAAATATACACGCATTACATCTTTAAATGGCTTTCTACACATTGGACATTTGGTAACTGATGACGCACACTTGGCACATGCTACTACATGGCCGCATGGCATAAACGCTGTATTATATTCCGCATAGTAGCAGATTTTACACAACTTCTCCTCTGGAATGGTTTTCTTTTCGGATGCGTTACTATCACTCCGCTGTAGCAAGTCTTTTTCGACACACGTCGCTTGCGTCACGGTATTTGTTAAACTACTGCAGCTGTTGGTGGTGGTTTGGGTTTGTGTGGCACACTCTTGGACTTCGGTATCACTGCTGCCAGCGCTTAAAGCCTCATGTGATTTTTCAGCTGCCAGCTTATGTTTAGCTATCACTGCATCGATAAACCCTTGACCCTTCATCAGTTTCAAATAGCGACATTTGCTCAACCACTGGGCATGCTGTTCCCATGGTTCGTCATTCTCGTCCCAATCCTTTAGACCACCGCCACAGCTGAAGCAATTCACACGATCACCAATGCCAGTGTAAAAGAATCCAGCTTCAGCGAGCTCTTTCGGCTTTTGTTTCATTGTGCGTGGCCATTCGGCAAACGATCGACATCTTGCCGCCTCGATCGCATATTCGGGATATTCCATTTGATATATGGGAGACGAGCTGGACGCTAATGTTGAGGCAAAATTGCTGCTTGCCGACGATATCGATCCCTCCGGATAGGAGTTGGGACGCACCTCAATTGTATCGTTGCTGCCGCAAACGTCATAGCTAACTGGCGGCAGGACACTTTCAAGAGTGTCCCTATTTAGTGGAATATTGTTGGTGGTTCGTCGTCTCATTAGCGGGCAATTGGGCGACCATTTAATGTGTTCACTAACTGGGTGATCGGTCTCCTCCCAACGACCGATTTCCACCTCGCAGAAATAACATTTCACTTTGTCAGATTCGCGTGTGTAAAACATGCCGGTCTGGGAGAGGACTTCCTTATCAATAAAATTAAGCGGCCATTCCTCGAACGTCTTGAGGCGTTCTCTTTCGTAGCGATACTTATCGTTCATTACAAATTTTTGTAACTCGCACAGATCATTGGTTTTATTGTCGATCTCATCGATGAATTGTTGTGATGGATGAACGTAATTTTGAGGGCGTAATTTAAAGGAATTTTGCAGCGAATCAAACGTGGTAATAGTCTCTGTAGCAGTCATTTTGATGTGATTTCTGTTCGCTTACTGTATTAAAATATTTTTTATCGTAATAGGCAGCTGATAGGTTATCAGATTGTACTGCGGAATTCAAAGTCTGGAAAGAGATTAAGAAAATACAAATTCATTGATTAATTTGCAAACAAACAAATTCAGGGCGGTTATATTTAATTAAGGGCGAGAACAGAATCCGAGGCAGTCGAGTTCGGCGATGGCCAATGTAATGATTGCGCTAAACAGCGCTAGGAAGAGGGTCATTATTTTGGTCGAAAAAATATGTTTACTCATAAGGCCCATTTTTTGATAGCCATGCATCTAACAAATGTAAGCTAAATTGTCGCATTTGGAATAACGGCAAACAACACGAGGATCACCAAAGGCCGATGCATTCACAATAAGTCTGTATTTCGTGGAGGTGAATTGTCCACTAATATCTTGCGATTTGATAACGTCAGACTTTTCTTGTGGGGTTCGCTAAAGTTGAAGGTATATTTATCGACCTATGGCACTTTAATCAACTATCCAAAGATATAGCTCAAATGCAGCCAAATCTATGCACCAGAATAAAACAATTTGACCTCTTTAATGCGTACCTAATGGCATACTTGAGAATTTCGTCAATAACAGTGCCTTACACGCTGTTTTATTCCAATTGACGTCAATGGTCAATTTCAAATCAATTTCCATTTTTCAAATGTAATAATATCCATTTGACATTTCAGTTCATAGTTCACAATGATTTTGTAAGTAAAGTCACAAAAAAAGTCACAATTTTTTTTTTATGAGTTAAATGACCACCAACACTCGTCTACTTATTTAAAAAAAAAAAGGGTTTACATTTGTCCTTTATATTGGTGTGAACAGACATATTTTTGTGCAAATCCTTCCAATTAAAATGTGTACAGCAACTGACTATTTGGTTTAACAAATTTAGTGTCTACTGAAATAAATTGCACTTTCGTCACACTTTTTTTTCGAACATATTATCATTAATTAAAATAACGTACGCACATCACGAAGTCGTTTGAAAAGAATTTAAATCTTTAAATAATCCTTATCCAACACGGAGGCGACAATCAGTTATTATCTGTCAACCGTTAAAATGATTCAAAGCCAATAGAGCGAATGGACAATACTATTAGCAACCGTACCTGATATACTTCAAAATACGAATGAATAACAAGAAAATTGTTTTGTCAATGAAGCAATAGCTTTATCGACTCCGTTGTCAGTGTTGAAGTGTTTGAAGGTGATAACGGCGGGGGTTTTCATTTAAATCAGTAGAAGGCTACAATTTGACGTGAATATTTGATTGGGAATTCTTACCACATTTTAAAAACAAACATTCCCATATTTAGGAGAAAATTAATTTTTTTTTATGTTGTTTAAAAATTTCATCAAATTGGATTTTTCATATTTTTTCTGTTATCGAAATCATTTTTCGAACGAAACCGCCTTCCAAAAGTATTCGTTTTCGAAGCCTTAGCAAAGATCTAACAGACTAGCTGTCAAAACAAAATATTTTGTATCTCGATTTTATTTTTCAATTTCGAAGAAAATGAATTCGCAAACCAATAATTTTCTAAATCAAATTAAAAATTATTAAGAAAAGTGGTCACCCCTTTAATGTAACAATGATCTTCTCCGTATACATAAATTTGTATAAAATGCATGCGTGCTTTGCTAAACATCAAACGAAATCCAATAGGTAGGTGTTCGGTGTGTATTCGTTTTCGAAAACTTTTCATAAGCTTGATACTATTAGCCACGTTCATTAATGCAGATTTCATATCGAAGTTAGCCCAACTGTAGTTTCTACTATTTACAAACATCATTACCAAGTCAGAGATGATTCTTTGGTGTTTATGAATGCTGTTTACATGAACATTTTACTAACTTCAATCTTATAGTGCTTTTACACCAAGCGGAAAACTGAATTTTCCCAAAAATACATGAAAAATTTCCGAGTTTTCACATATATATGCAGTTATCAAAAACTAGTAGGTGTAGGTAAACTAGTAGGTAAAAGTGATTTCACACCGAACCGAAAACGCAAAAATACCTGAAACCTTTATCGAAAACCAGAGTTTTCCCATACATTTGCAGTTTTCAAAAACTAGTAGGTTACGCCGTAACTTTCTCGAAAACACTTCGCAGACGTCATCTCATTAAAGGTTGTTTAAACGAACACACGATCTACATTCGTTCCACACGTCCCACAAAACAGCTAATGAACTCGCTGTCAAAACAAATTTTTTCATTTCATTTCATTTTTAATGGAAATTGCAATAAAAAAAACAAAAAGAAGAAGATTTGGTGTGTGGAAGACGAGGAGTACCTGGTGGAGTTATGGGCAGACAAAAATGACGAACTCCGAGGATTTTATTCAGTTAATATAATTTCACACACACAATTTGCAGCTGGTATCACAGCTGAGCTGATTGAAATGTCAAACCAAACCTGGTCAAAGTTCGGTCTAGCACAAGTGGTTTCCGAAAACTTTTTGGATTCGGTCTGTAAGCACTATTAATGTTGACTGCACAAATTCTACGTAGAGTTCATTGAAATTTGTAAGACTTTACTGGATTGTTATACTTTGGTTTCTGCGTAGGATTGAAGGCGAATTTACTGATTTCCTTAATGCTAGCAGGCATTTTGTTACAAAGCGAGTAAGTGGTGCGTTGCTTTTCTGTTATGTCTGCAATTCTACGCACTCGGCAGTTTGACGTTGAATTCTACCAATCTACCACCTACTTGTGAACAGATTTGCCGCAACATCATGTACATGTCAAGAAAAACAAGGCTTTCAAGGGACAAGTTGCTTTTCACTAACTGTCAAACTTTATACGCATACCACACGTGTGGATCCCATTTACGTAAGTTTAACCTCGAAATTGGTTTGTTTCTTTTTTGCGCTGTGAAAATCGAGGGCAGGAAAGTGCGCAGGATATTTAAATTTTGTTTCTTTAGCAATTGCAAACAGTCTTAGATAGCAAGCTTGAAGAGTCCCATTAAAACATCAGAAGAATGTGTTCATATATATACGAATCCGAAAAAATCCATTGCTCTTCGAGTTCAAGACGTGTGCACATGAGCTCGTGTTTCAGTATCCTAATGTACGTAAACCCAAAAAAAAAAAATTACTCGCTTTTTTCAGACAACTTGTGGTGACTACTCCAAAGAACAACTAAACAAGGTATGTTTGAATTTTTTTTTCAAATGGTGGGTCATAAATTCTAAACATACTTGAGCTCGTTTATCTAGACTAGTGAAGTAAACAAACAAAGCACAGTCGTTTCAACGTATACCTCTTATCAGTCTTTAAAGGTGTATCCGCAATTATTTATTTCATATTGATAAGGAACAAAGCAATAACAATCTAAAAATAAAATCGGTCCGAGCGCCACCTAGTTACTCTCGCGAGAGGTAACCGCATTTTCTGATTGTCGGCGGATAATTAGCTTCAACCAGTTTACACAATATATCTCAAAGAAAGCCTGCCCATATCTTGCTTATCTGAAACATTTATACTGTTGGTGTTCCACTTATCACCGAGCTGAATGTCATTGTAATTTCGTCGCTTCTTGCTAGTCGACTCAGTAGCGTGTTGGCATTCGAATTATGTGTACCAGTTATCAGTGAATAGTTTATATAATTATTGGGATCATAAAAACGAATAGAACGTGTAAAGAACTGTCAAGATGAAGTCGATCTTCTTTGCTTTTGTGTCATTCATCTGTCTTGTCGGTGCGATAAATGGACAAATCGACCTGTTACCAAACTACGATAATGCAGAATACCAGTTGAAGCAGTTCTCAATACGATTGCCACTCGTCCTTAGCTGTAACATCACAAAAGGCGATGATTACGATGACCTCGAATGGGAGAAAAATGGCACCGATGTGTCCGAGGTGAAGTCACTAGTTGGACGTTATAAGCTCATCAAACCGGAGGGTAAATTCATCATTGACAAGACTGAAGAGCAAGATGCTGGTATGTATAGCTGCAAGCTGGACAAGGTGAAAAAGAACATCCGTGTAGTGGCTAATGTGGTGGTTCGGGTACCCTCCAATACGGGGGTGGTGGAAGGTGAAAAACTATCGATTCATTGTGTGGTAGTTGGAACTGAACCAAGATTGTACTGGGAGACTGGTAATTTAACAATCTACAACTCAACTGCTAGGCATATTCTCAAGCCCGATGAGAATGGTGTTAACAACGCCATTTTGATGATGGAAAATGTCGGTTTGGACGACAGGGGCGAGTACAAGTGTTTGGCGCGAAATGTTGCCACCGATTTGAATCTATCCGAGCCGGCTAGTGATGTTTCGTATGTTCGAGTGAAGGGCAAGTTAGCCGCACTTTGGCCATTTTTGGGAATCTGCGCTGAGGTCCTAATTCTGTGTACGATTATTTTGATTTATGAGCGCAAGCGCAGCAAGACTGACATGGAGGAGATAGATAGCGATGATGATAACAAATAGAGATAAGTTAAGGAAAACGTTTTTTTTTTTTTTTTAGAAAGTAATTAATTTTAATTATAACGAATTTAGCAAAAGAAATAAAAATAAAATGCGATTTCAAAATAGAATGCAAATGTTTGATGTAGTGGAAGATGGTGTGGGACTTGTTGGAATGTAAGTCCACTTATTGTTATTTTAATATACACGGATCACCGACCGATGCATCGGAAATTAAAGGCGGTAGGTTGGTTGAAATGTGGTCGTTTTTATTTACGCAGGATTAGATAAAAACAACGCAAAAGATACAACAATTGTGGGATGTGGATCATGATACACCAACTACGCCTGTTGAGCTTTTGCCATGAGTGTCGATGACGTATGAAACGCGAATACGATATATCATGGCATGAAACAACTATTACGGACATGGCTTTTCGAATGTGCCATGAGTGTCGAGCAACATAAAAACACGAAGGAGATGTCTGTTTAGATGTATTATTGGTGTGGATTGTACTTATAAGGAGTGCAGATGAAGAATGCATGTGGAACAAATTGTGTCCGCCATCTAAAAACGTAACTTTTGATCATTTTAATTGTGTGGATTCCATGTGGAACGAATGTGACATGCCCTAGCGAGGTATCCGTCGGAGCGAAATATTCTCCGATTTTGTATCTACGATTCGGAGGATTTCAGCTTCGAAGTATTCTTCCGAAAAGCTGTTCTGAATGTTTCTCCGACATTTTGTAACGCATGCTGGCGAATTGCGTTGAAGTACGTTCAGTTGCATTTTTCGTGTAATTTTTGACAGCTAAGTGCAATTCTTTTTTCTATTTCCTTCGCCACAAATTCTTTGCGGAATTTATTTACGAATTGTAGTGAAGCAATTTCTTCTCCGATGACAGATACCTACCTTGAATGGAGTTTGAACCTCCGACGAAGTATGCGTTGCGGAAAATTATCGGCTACGACGGATACCTCGCTAGGGCAGAATGTATCCTCTTAATTAATGTATAAACCTCGATTGCGTTTAAACTTGAAAAGGATCCAGAAAAGCTGACATTTACCAATAGTATTGGTAGCTCTTATCCCTATTTGGTCTTTCGGATGCATCGTGAAATTGTAGTTCCTGTTAACTTGCAAGAAGATAATGACTTTTCAACAGCTACGTTGAAACCATATCATATTTTTGTAACTGCTTTATCTAATCCTTGTTACCAAGGCATGTGAGATTAACATGAGTGTGTTGGAATTTAAGAACCTTCAAACTTGAGGTTGAAGATTGTTTTTGTTGTCTATTATCTTTTTCGATTGATGATAAGGTAAGCACACTGTTCTGACAATCAAATTGGTTTAACAATCCCGTCGCAAATTGGATATATCGTAAAACGATGTCATAAAGCAATTACGATGTCTATTTGTACTTTGTTCCGAACCTTACCACCAACTATGTCATTTACATCAGACTCGTTCATATTCCAATTGGAATGCCTAACCGACGTTGGTGGTCAGGTCAGAGACTCATATGGAATTTCCTAGAACTAATAGGAATACAAACGGAATTTCAAAAGATGTAACTAACACATAAAAAAAAATCGAAGAAAAAAACATCTGATATTCGACCTTAACATAATTCATAGGGTATCCCGCCGGTGTCCCCCCTCTGTTGTCTGGACCATACCGCCTGCACCAATACTCATTAATGGGCCGGATTAGAGATGCCTATTTGAGATAACAACAGCGAAAAAAAAACCTCATCAACTCAAAGACATTCCTTAGGAGCAAGAAGACACATAGGAGAGATTGAGAATTTTCACAATCGATTGAACTTTGCCGATACAAAGTCGTGTCGTTGTCGTCATCATCTCAATCCCCCGCGCCTCAGGAACACTAGAATGGAATGCCATGCAACAGAGATAATAGGTTTTTCTCAGAACTCTCGTCTTTCATTGTTGGGTCGGCGGTCATACTTATATAAAAAAAAAAAATAAAAATAAAACGATCTCTCGATTCCTATCGCGCCCGCATTCCATTCTCACAGTAAGCACAATGCAGGCACACACAAGAACCCGTCTTGTTGCAGCAGCACAAGAAGAACGACACCGAGAAGTTAAAAATCACGCTCTCAGGAGTGTGTACTTCTTGTACTTTTTTAAAAAGTTGAACCCACCACACAAAGTGGAAGAACTGCATTCCAGAGTTTCGATTTTTTTTCTTATTCTTGGTTGTTGTTGTTGTTCTTTTGTTGGGCCCCGTGTATCTCTGTCTAGCGATTGGACTCTGGACCGAAATCTGTACCAAGAGTCGCAGTAGTTTTTTCTCAACCAATTCTCTATCCATTGATGGTTTTTTGTATCCCGTCGTCCTCTGCGGTTGATTTGTGTGCAGGCAGCAGTAGTTTGACTGCATTCCATTCTAACTTTCTCACAGAGTGTACACTACACGGGTGTTTGCTTTGGTGGGGCAGGGAGCAGGCGGCAAGTCTCTCACGCTGTAGAGTTGTTGATATAAATCGCGCCGCGAAGGGCCATTGCTATGGCTATGGAGTATAGAGTTTGGAGTGCCTCCGCAATTGTTCGCGCTGTGGGCCTTCTTCGCCCAGGCTTCATCAATGATACAAATCTAATGTGTGTGTGTGTGTGTGTGTGTGTGTGTGTTGCGCTTAAACACGACTGTTGCGCCGACAACGAAGAACGACGTCGACCACCGAAAGGTATGCAGTCATGCAGCTTTGGAAATCGTGAAAAAAAGATTAACAACTCTCGAAACAATCCAAAGAAGGAGCAGCAGCAGCAGTAGAGAGAGGAGACCACCACAACTCACGATGTTGTATGTTGCAAAGGCATTATTGCCCACAGGAAGATGACGACGGCGACGACGATGATGACGGGGAGCTGGACGAAAAGAGCCACTCACAGCATAAAACGAGTACACATTCGAAATGCCTTGTGAGGTCTTTTCTTCGTCTTCTTCAGCTTCTTCGGGGGGCAATGGTGTACATATAGATGCTATAGGTTGGGTACAATGTCCAATTCAATTGAACGCTTGAATGCGAATTCCAAGAAATCGAGAAGAATTGCCAGATGTACTTTGAATGCTCTGCCCAAGTCGGAAACTTATATTTTCCTCTCATAGACGGAATTAGTATATGAGGGTGGGTTGGTGTTGTTTACTGACGTTATTATGATAAAAAAAAGACCGGAAATTATGAACTGTGCGTTGTATAATCTAGACGTCGATTGCAGTCTTGCTAGCGTATATTTATTAGAATTACTTCCGCTCAATTTCTGGGAACAGCTTTATGAATCAGTTTGTTGCAAAACTCTGACATGTTATCTGTCGAGTTGTTGTGTTTAAGGAGAATTCGGTGTTCACACAAAACCCAACTGGAGGTAGATTTCGTGTAGACGTCCGTCGGATAAGCTCGAAGAACTTATAGCACGAACATTTGTTTGTTATTCAGGTAGTGATACAAATTATTGATAACACGCTTACGACAGTGACAACGTTTTAGACAGTGAATTATAGGTATTCCAAGAATTGTTATTCCTAGTATTATTGTGATTAACGTTTTAGACAGTTAAACAAGATCATTTAGATTAGAGTTATTTTCTGGAACTCGAGAGTTAAATTTAAAGTTAAACGAAACTTCTAGCATTGGCGCAAATTTGTAGTCGCTTAAAGTACACTTTAGAATTATTTTATTACGAACTAACACGTTTTGATAATTATAGTCGTCAAAAAGTAGACTTTAGCGTTATGACTCTGTTTAAATATTTAATGCAGAGTTAGCGTAATGTCATCTGTAATTTTCGGTCAAACAAATTTGTTAAAATGTTTTCGGAAGATGAAGTTGTCGATATTTTTCAGGATTATGAATTAATAAGAAAACCTAAAGTTTATAAAAGCCGTGCTAATCCTTTTTGAGGTCCTTGATGATGGAGAATTTAACTGCCGATGCAGATTCCACAAAACCATCGTGCAGTTACTGATTGAAAATATTGATATTGATGTTCCCGTAAATAATATTTTTCAACGTCACTTATAGGTGTGTTTGACAGTGTTCACTAAAATTGGGTTTGTTTGATTGTCATAACTGTCAGTTTTTAGATGAGTTTGACTTACGAGTTCTAAGAGTTATGTTCATTAGTAGGTATACACTAATTAGCGTCACGTTAAAAAGTGTCTATTGATGAAAATAAGTTAAAGCTAGCTTTTCATTTAGTAGATCATAACTAGTGTGGAGGTAAACCCTTAAAATATCGATTGACTATAAATTTGCGCCATTGGTTTTAAAATAATGCTTCAACTGTCAAATTATAATATGACGTAGGTATTTACTTTAATAAATGATAAATAAATGCTTTTGAATAAGCTAATCCTTCATAAGGTTTGAGAACACTGGTACTAATCCAACGCGTAGAAATATTTGACAATGATTCTGCAGAAGAAATCTCTGGTTCTGTGAATGTTAGTTTTCGTGAATAAAAACACATTTAGGGCTATCGGGAATACATTTTCCTGGGAATTTTTCCTTGTCAGCAATGTATATCAGATTGCTGAATGCGAAAGGTTTCCCGGGAATATTTATTCGCGATTGGCCTGATTGACTCAAACGTTATTTGGAATGTTATACTTGAAATATTCACTGCCCATTATTTATCCAAAGTGAATAAGTGATATGTGTAAAATGGCTTTTATTTTTGATTTAAACCGAATGCCATATGTCTACAAGAATTTGACAGAATTTTAAAAGCCATGTCTACAAGCATTTGACAGAATTTCAATGAAGATAAATTGTACCTTGCATGGATCTGTACTTTTCTGTTTAAGCTGTTCTTTCTAGACATCTTGTGTTCGGTCATGTTCTTAGTATGGATGAATTCTAAAACTTCAAAAAATGAGGATTTCGAATGCATACTGCTGTTCTAATGGGAGGTTATGCTTTATGAATATCAACTTTTGGGCATCTAATGCATTCACTATGGGTTTTGGGAAATAATGCATTGCATCATAGTAATTGGCTAGCGTTTTGAAACGCTTGATTCAACTGCAATTCAAAAGAACTGTGTTTTGCAGCCCATAACATCATTAAACAAAGCTAGTCTACATTTACATTTAAACTAAAATGGTGGTGGATGGAAGCCATCTTTTACTTTAGCCGCACTGTAGGTCGGGTGACTCTTATTACAATTAATATAAAAAGTAACAGCTAATAATATTACGATTTGACAAACTGAAGGTTGAAGTAAGTCCTGTTCACTTTTTGAAGTGTTTTAATATCCACCAACTGGATTCAAAGAATAAAAATATGACCACTCATCTGACAATCGACCCAAAATGATATTTAGCTACCCGAATTCAAATATCCAGTCTTCTCCACCTAGCTATTCGATGTATGAAATCCATGAGGGCATGAGATCATCAAAAAATCGAGTCCATGATTCAAATTTAACAAAAATACTCTTGTCTGAATGATACAATAGATATTTTTAGTTTAAATTGAATCTGAGAATAATGCGCAAAAATTAAATGAGGAGTTTGATTATACTAAACAACGACATATTTGGGCATGATTTTAGGTCCCTATTAGAAATCCATCTTTGTAATCCACCTCAGTACATTACCACAAACCCACCACTTGGAGTTCAATTCCCGGCTATCCACCGCCTGATCAAATTGTCAACTTCCGGTGTAACTTTTAGGCACTACCCTCGCTCACAAACAAACAATAAAAATATCAATATATGCACGAGTCGCATTAAAAATTGTCCACTCATTTTTTTTTTAAACAAAAAATACAAAATATTTATTTTTGTTTAACAAAAATCTCACCAACAATAATGTCGAAGAAAACTGACAACATCGCAAAATAAATGAATTGCCGTTGTGTTTTCTGTCACACAACGAAAAACTCTAGTAAAATAGTATACAGAAAAAATTTATACATATTCTCCGGGTACATACGGTGGGAACTGGGAAAAGAAAAAAAAACACACGTTGAGAAACCAGACAAATACCATTCGCCCCAGGGGTGAGAGAGGGAGAAGCGAACAGAGTACTAAGTGAGGGGTGGATATAAACGAGCGAAAGAAAAGTTAAATAATTATGGGGGACCAACAATAATCGAATTTTCACATTCATTTTCCAAAACGAAAAAAAAACAAACTTTTCTCTGATGCGAAATCTATAAATTTGCACACACTGCTATGCATGGCGAATATTGATTTTCGTCCGTTTCCCCTTAGCTAGCGCTTACAAACGTCGAGAAAAAGGCAGCCATGTTTTTTACACTAAAAACGATCTCACACACACAGTTTATATACATAGATTTTTATTATCGCACTCAATGGCGAATACGATTTTTTTTTTTCATTGGGATTTTCTTTTGTACGCCATCACTTTCTATGCTTTTGTGGGTTAAACGAGAAAATATTTTTCATCGAAAAATCATAGAAACCTACCTTGAATTTGCAATTTGTGGTAGAGACGAGTCAAGTTTTTAATTTTTATTTAAAAGATTCACGTTTCGAGCCATTCGATGTGTTTTTTCCCGGATTTTCGAGTTCTTTATTTAACACAGAAGAGTACTTTATTCGAGTTTGGTTTGTTGTTCATCGGCAACACACGAACAAATTGATTTATTAGAGATAAATATGTGTGATTAACTGCGATAACAAAACTATACAAAGAGCAACACCACTATCTGGGAGAGTGCACGGTGAACTGAGAATCGACCTAGCGAGGGTATTATTTCTGAAGTTGGCAACGACTGAAAATACTCAAATTCAGAGCTCGACTCGATGCTTTGGTTGGTTGTGTGCGAAGTGTTTTTTTTATGGCTGACGAGTGGCGCTGTGGGTTGTTGTTGTTGTGTGATTATGTTGGCTGGCATTTTCCCGGATGTATGCGTGTGTGTATGTATGCGCGCTCGTTTTATAGCATTGAATGGAAATGCAATGAAATTTTATTCGACATGGGTTGGAGGGAGATGGGCGACATGGAGTGCGAACGGGATGTTGATACGACGATTGGAATTTGTTCGCTAGTATTGCTGCTACCCAACAATACTATTCTGACGTGACGGACGAAACACGCATATGCAATACTATTGATGTGCGCTGTGTTTTGCCATGCTCACTGCTTCTCGAATGAAAATGGCTGAGTGACCTGATACAAGTCCATTGGCGTCGTTGAAAATATTTTTTTAGGGGGTCTAATAGAGTTGTTTTGGACAACGTCAGTGTCAAACTGTTAAATGACAAACTGACATCATCTGGGAACAAATTGACTTTAGCTGGCATTTACTTTTTCCGCTTTTTTTTATTAATCGATTCGTCTCTGCGTGGTGATCATTTACATGTTTTTTTTTAAAGATTGTCGCTCACATTTATTTTAAAAGTTATAAAACAAAAAAAATCCGAAAATCCCTATAGAAATCAACAAACTTTTGACAGTCCACTCATAGCTGAGTGATAAATAAGAAGAAAAACATTGCTATGCCGCATTGCCAGACATTCTGGGGACAGTCCACCCTCACGCAACTTCGTTGCTCCGATCAGGGTATATAAAGTCGTCAGATAAGGCGCCTTAGTGAACATTTTTTTTGTTAAAATATTTTTATTTGGTATGTTTTTTTTTCAACATTGCAATGCTGCGTACACAACAGCGGAAAAAATAAAGTGCAATTCTATTGGTTGAATAACTTTTAAACTAAATGTGAGCGACAATTAAAAAAAACATATTAATCAGAGACGAATCGATTAATAAAAAAAGTGCAAAAAGTGAAAGCCGGCTAAAGTAAATTTATGCCATCATCTGTATAAAAACAAACTTTGACACAAACTTTTTGCACAGGATACTGTTTCTCATTGAAATTGCATTAATATTCAGACTTTGCAATGATACTGGTCATAAATCCCACTCCATTTATAACAATTTTATAATTTAGTGTGTTAAGCTTTGTATTTTAATAAGTTAGGCCGTGTGTGAATTGCGTTAAAATTTTAGCCAGTGGATAATTTTTGACATTAGTATGGTGCAGAAAAGTCCAAAATTGAACAGTGGATAAAATGTAACCCTCTTTTTAACGCAATTGACACACGGCCTTAATAAATTTTGATTTCACAGTTAATTAGTCATATTTTTAGGTTTTTAATACAATAGCCCCATAAAACAGCACTCCGGCCATATAATTGTTTTCCTCCAAGTGATTTTGACGTTTTAATGAAAGAGACAACATATGTTGGAGGGAGAAGTCTCATGAACCATATAAAATTCTCATTGTTTTCCTCCAAAAAGAGACAACGCATTTGTGAGGGAGATAATTTCGTGAACCACTCTATATAGAGAGACTCGTATAATTTAGGGCGCCCGCATAGGGCAATTAAGTTAGTTAAGTAGTTGATAAGTAAGTAAGCTAGTTTTTTCATGAATTTTTGTCTAGCATGTAAGTTAGTTTTAATTAAAATAAAATAAAAATTAATTAAAAAAAAGAGATAGTGGAACTCGCAATGATAAATAATTGTGTGTAAATTATTTATATGGGGTGTTTACTTTCTTACAGTCGCATCAATATAATGACACCTGGGCCGGTTTGTTCACTGTCGGTTAAACCTTAACGGATGGTTATTCCTTTGTTTTATTATCGAAACTTTGTTTTATTTTTTTCATTTTTCTGTTCAGTTTTGACATTTTATTCCCACCGAAATCGGTACAGAAACAGAAACAAAATAACGAAAATGTAGGAAAAGTGGCGTTTCCAAACTTCGGCAAACAGAATTTACAACGATGGAAAAAAACAGTTGCAAGTTTCGGTACGAAGAAATGCAAAACTGTAAAATGAAAAATTAGAATTTCAGTAGGTACGGAAAAAAAATAGAATCGTTTTAAAATAAATTAGATAAGTGTGGTTTATTGATATCTTTTATTTAAGAAGTATTTATGAATGAAAAACACCGCGTAGTGGAATAAATTAGCAGTTTAAAAAATAAAGAAAAACAAATGTTTGCTTTCGATTCTTCAGTGGGTTTTTCCCTTTACTATGTTTTTGTTCGAACTTACATCAATGTGTTCTTTTAAAATTAAAAACACATAAAAAAAACAAAATTTTTCATCGTTCTTGTCTTTTTTATGATTTTATGACGGTCTGCTATAGCCGGATGTATGTAATAAAACTCATATCCATTTTCCACACATTGTTTTTGTGATTTTTCATTTGCATTTATTCGATTTACGTCTTATCGGTGGTACATAACACCGATAAGACAGTATCTACAGTGTTCGTATTAGTGATATTGATAAATATAAGTATCTTAAATATCAGTCCCAACCCTAGTTCTCACAAAAATAGACACAAGACAAACAGTAACAAAGATAACCCAGAGAATAAGTTTGACTGATAAACTGGGAAATGAAACGATTTATCGCACATCCACGATTAGGTAACCGAAGCGAAAAATCTAGTAAACAAATACTCTTCCGTAACCGCAGCCTAAATATTATTTAAGAACAAAATAGGGATCTGTAATCGATTTTGACTCAGTTTTCCGATGTGAGGTCATCCGAGTTTTGGTAGTAAACTCGAGTTAAATCGAGAAAGTAGTTTTTCAGTCAATTTAAATCCAGAGTTTACTTCAAGTTAACTCAGTAAGTTTGGCGAGTTAACCCTGGATTAATCCATTGTCAGATGTTTTTGACAGATAATAAAATACAAATGGTATACAATCCCATTTATAGTTATGAACATTGTATTCAATTTTTAAAATATGTGTACGAGATATTCAGATTGAGTTAAGAGCGACTCGAAATTGTTTGAAATGTTAAATGTAATTATTTTAAGAAGAAAAAGACCTGTAAGATAACGAAAAAAGCATTTGAATTTGTTTGGGGAAAAGAAAACCAAACAGCTAACTGTGCTGTTACAGATTCTACACTTTTTTGGCAGTAAAATTGATAAATCATCAGTGCTACCGTATTGAATTACCACTCATGATATCGAATTTAATTCCGCACTAAAAAACTGCTTCACTCTAGATTAAAAATGTAATCCAGGGTTTTGTTGATTCTAGGCTAACTCAGAGTTAACTTTGGACTTAAAAACAGGGCCTTACTGATGAAACATATTTTTGTTGGCTATTACTTTTTATTAGCTATTAGCAAAGATTATAAAATCATACAGATGACGCATTTAGAACAACAGAAACTTTTGTTTACCAGCTTCATTGCACGTGCACACATGACAAACGAGATCAAAACATATGGCGGGCTGTGACAGTACGACCCGCCATAGAACATTTTTTCTTGTATGCAGTGCGTCATCTGTATGGCTTTATATCTTTGCTATTAGCGAATAATTGGGAATTCGTGTTTTGTTTGAGCAATACTCGTCCTACCGAGAGGACTATACGCAGTGTGGTGTATAAATTTGAGACCACTGGTTCAGTAAACGATAAACTAACACCCGTAGGTCGACGAAACGCAAGATCTGCCGAAAACGTCGCCGCTGTCCGTGAGCGTGTGCAGAAAAAACCTTGGCAGTCGATGTCGCGCCGCTTACAAGAACTCAGCCATTGAACATTTCAATGCTAATGAAAGTTCTCCTGCACTAGCATTGAAAATTTAAAATTTACGATAGAATATAAAAAAAGGAATTCAACTGAAATTGAAGGGTGTAACGCAAGTGAAATTTCAGTAGCACTTAATTTTCAATGCTAGTGTAAGATAACTTTCATTGGCATTGCAATTTTCAATGCTAGTGCAAATGAAGTTTCATTGGCATTGAAGTGTTCAATGCGAGTGCAATCGATCATTCACTAAAATTGGATTTGATTTTTTAGTGCATTGAACAATGCAGTACTAAAATAGTGCACTGTTTCCATGTCTGCTACAGTTTAGTGGATTTTGCGTTTGTGACTTGGTCCTGCCCCTGCACTCGTACAAAATTCAACATACCCAGGAGTTGCATATAAACGACCATAGACATGAGATCCAAGCGCGAACAATGCACCCCGTAAAGTCACTATTTGGTATGGATTTTGGCTGGTACCATCATCGGTCCATATTTCTTTGAGTACGACGTTGACCATGCCTTCACCGTCAAAGGCGAGCGTTATAGGTCGATCATTACTTACTTCTTTTGGACTAAATTGGATGATAGGACGGGGCTACGTTATTCGAGTGCATGGTCATCTCAAAGGGAGATGATGTGAATTGGTCACCGAGATCGTGCGAATGAGACACAAACCACAGCGATCCAAAATAATTTCGAAAATGTATTGTTTTTTTAAACTGACGATTTTATAAACTAATGAGTATTTTATAATTAAGATTTAATCTTAAATTTTATTAAATTGTTTTCAAAAAAGTTTGTTCATGAACCTTTTTTTTATCTGTTCTCACATTTTTTCATTAGAATTTACTAAAACAAATCTAAACGGTTCTATAGTTATACAGTGCATAGGTTTTTACAAATGCTTAACTATTTATGCAGCCTATACCCAAGGGTCACACAAAATATCATTCATACAGGCCTATCGCGAATAATATTTTTTCCTTTTCACCAATTAAAATCAGATTGCTGAATGGGATCAGTTTCCCGGGAAAATTTATTCGCGATAGGCCTGTATGTTTTATCAGGCTTATCGCGAACGGCAAATGTGGTGGATGGTAGGTAGGACAAATCTTATGTTGTGAGTACAAAATGCACTCAATCAGGTAGCTATTTTGGTTTAAAGCCAAGGTTCAACGTGCATTGCTTTAATTAAAAATAGAAATAGATTTAGATAAGGATTGGTTAGCACGATGATCGATAAGGATGGTCGTTAAAAAGATTAGGAATTGTATTAATTGCCTTTATTATGGTAAGAAACACAGCAAAATAAGAAAAAAAACATATGTAGTCTAATTTTTAATGACATGATAACACAGTGGTTCCTCCGTAGGCCAAAATAAAAAAAATTGTAACGGTTACTATCAAAAACCATTTAAATAATCTTAGAACATCATAATCCAATTATAAATGAAAAAAGAAATTCCACGTTTAGTCAATACCGTTAGACTTTTATCTTCAAAGCAATCACATTGCAAACATATGTCATTTACGTTTTAGTGCACGAAGAATAAGTGCGATTGCATTTGTTTACTTTCTTGCGTTCTCATTTTCTGTGGAATCTGTTTTTGTAGGTACTGGAGATATTCTGCCCGAGAGAGTTATCCTTCGAAGCGGAAACGCATAATTCATCGGAAATTAAAATTCCATTAGAGGTATGTGTCATCGGAACAACAATCACTTCACTACAATTCGTAAATAATTTCCGCGAAGAATTTGTGTCGGAGGATGTGGGAAAGAAAATTGCACTTAGCACCTGAAGACACTTCAACGCAATTCGCCGGGATGCTTTACAAAATGTCGGAGAAATATGCCGAAAAGCTTTTTGGAAGAATACCTCGAAGCTAAAATCCTTCGAATCGTACAAAATCTGAGAATTTTCCGCTCTGACGGATGCCTCGCTAGGGCTGATTAGTAGAAGCTAAAACGTCTATTAGTTATTTACATTTTGTGAGTCCATTTTGCAATAATATAAGAGTGGAGGCGTTTATAAATAAGGCTTAGATAAGATTTAAAACAAACTTTTTCCGCATTTTGTTTTCAATTTTTAACTGTTACACCCCGTTAAGTCTCAACAAAGTTATATATTGCCGGAAAGCTCATTTAATATCCTTTTGAATGCAATTAAAATCAGCTGCGGAAATTTGCGGTTTCACTTTTATATAATCTCTTAGCAGACTAAAGTCTTATTTTTTTTATTGGCAAATTTCTCATTTATTAGAATGTTTCTGCTTCAGCGTTGGTTAAATGCTTCTGGAAGTGGAAGCAACAAGCCCTTTCAATATAAGCCAGCCCTTTGAAGTCTCTAGAAGCCGTTCCAAATGCAGATTATACAGCACTGGAGATATATATTTTTTTGCAAAAAACTTACGTATTTCTGGAAAAAAATTACCAAAAGAGACGTTTCCTGTTCATATATTTCTGAAAATATCAATATCTGGCGTCAATTTCTGCCAAGTATATACTTGAGTCGCAAAAATAAGTTTTGCAAAGTTTTTCACCTGATATTTCTAATTTGATTTTAGTCGGGAAATTGTGGTTCGATGGCAAAGTTTTTCACTTGATTTTTCTAACATGATTTTAGTCGGAAAATGGTGGTGCGATGACAGCACTGGACAAAGTAAATATAAGCAGAAGGTTTTAGAACAAAATGTCGATGATGAAAGAAGTTTGTTCGTGACGTATTATGGTTCCATTGCGTTTGATTTGAAAAGCATCAATAGATGTTAAGTTTTCTATAAAAATCCACGGCCCTCATATACTCGATGCTGTAACTGCCTACAGCAAATGTACCTTCTTCGTCTTCTTCTTCTTTTTTAAAACGAAAGTTATATGTATTAAAAATAAAATTTCCAATTTCAATCCGGGTTTTTTTTTGGAAAAATATAACATTGAGGTTAGAATAACATATTCCTTGTGGCGGAAGTGGAACTTCTAATGATGCAAATGCTTCAACTTCCGCTGAAATCTCGGGAATCGATATAAACTTTCTTGAGCGATATAACACAATACTCATCACCTTACCTTCTGGCTTCTATTTAAGTACCTATATGTATAGATTAACCCTTATTTTAATTAAGAAACACAATTTTACGTTAAATTTATTTGAAAAAAAGAAAAAAAATAATAATTTGAATGATGTTGCAGTTCTTTTTTGATTTAACTTTTTGATTTAACTTATATAACGGATGTTTTTTTAGAGGTTGGTTTTTCGAAAAGCGATAAAACTGACATTTTGTGGTCAACTCGGGCAACTCTAATGTCATTTATGTTCAGTTTGGTTTGCCATTTCATCATGAACAGGTTGACAAATGAAGAACGCTTGCAAATCGTGCAAATTTATTTCGAAAATAATGGTTCAGTTCGCGAAGTTTACCGCAAGCTCCGTCCATTATATGGTCGACATAATCGTCCATCAGAGCGATTAATTTGGTTAACCATGGATCGTTTTCGCACTACGTTTACTCTATGTGATATTAGGCATCCACAGAGACGTCGAACAGTGCGCACCGAAGAAACAATTGCTGCTGTAGAGCAAAGTGTTGAAGATTACCCGAATGAATCGATTCGCCACCGTGCACAGCAATTGGAGCTTTTTCCATCAACTTTATGGAAGATTTTAAGCAAAGATCTTGGCTTACGACCTTACAAGATCCAGCTTGTGCTAGAAATAAAGCCGCGAGACCATGCAATGCGTCGTGATTTTGGTGTGTGGGCCGAAAATGAGATTGATCTCGATGCTGATTTTCATCGCAACATTTTGTCGTCAACAAGAAAAATTTACCGCATTTGGAGTAAAGAGAATTCACATGCGACCCTTGAGACCCCTTTACATCCACAAAAACTGACTGTTTGGTGTGCTTTATGGGCTGGTGGAGTCATTGGGCCATACTTCTTCCGAAATAGTGCTGGAATGTCACTGACCGTAAATGGAGACCGGTATTGAGCCATGATAACCGAAAATTTTGTTCTCGAATTTAATGGTATGAATGTGGAAGAGATGTGGTTCCAAAAAGACGGCGCTACACGCTTAGCAGCGCACGTCACAACCGATTTATTGAAGAAAACATTCGATGAGCGCATAATTTCGCGGATGGGACCTGTGAATTAACCACCAAGATCGTATGATTTGACACCATTGGATTATTTTCTTTGAGGATATGTGAAGTCGCTTGTCTATGCCAACAAACCAGAAACTTTAGGGGACTTGGAATCCAACATTCGTGGTGTTATTGCCGACATATGGCCTCATTTGCTCGAAAAAGTGGTTGAAAATTTGACCTCTAGACTTGCCTTTATTTGAACCAGCCACGGCGGCCACATGCCCGAAATCATATTTAAACATTATTGGCATAAAATTATACATACTTCCAAAAAAGCCAAATCGATGGACATTAAAACGATTTTTTTGTGTTTTATTTCAACTCGAAGTTACCTCTAAAAAAAAACGTTTATATGCAGTGTACGTACACAAAATAGAAAAAAAATTTTCGAATGCATACTAGTTCCCAATATTAGAATTTTGTTAGGTCCCGATAGTAAAAGTGGAGTAAACCGATCTTGAACCCTTTTACCGAATGTATCTCAGAGTCGTGGCAAGAACGTCAAAACTAAATTTAGATTCGTAATCAGAGAGCCCAAATTACTTTGGAACCCATTGTTTTTAGATGTTATGAAGTGTGTAAGTATTTAAGGCCGCCTTTGTTCGGGAGTGGAACCACTGTGCATTGACCATATGTCCATTAAAAAAAAACTGATTGTAAAGACTTATCGCGGTAGCTTTTATTATCTACTAAGCGATAGAAGTTCCTTACAATTTACGTTAACCCAACAATAATGCTTCAATTACGCTGTATTTCCAAAAAATGAAGTTAATCACTCTGTTTTTTTTAAAATAACTTCCTACCTCAAACCACAACAGGAAAAATGTTCAAACAAAAAATTCCCCCAAAGCCCCCATTTAAAAGAAATCCCCACTCCGCTACTGTCAACAATTGCATCCCTTCACCGAATACACACGTTTTTCATTCAACTCGAGTGGAACGTAAAAATGTGGTAAAAGCCGACCCTGCAACAACAACAAATGGAAGGAAACCCAGCACTCCTCTCGCCCACTACGTATATCTTGCGTACGCATTCCTCAGCGTTGCAGCATGATGAACGGGACAGAATTCATTTATACACCATACACGAGTCTACATTCTACAAACGAACGACAATACTACTACACTACTACACAATTTCAGTAGTATCCACACACCAATATCGATGCATTTGTGCACCACAAAAGGATCCTCTTGGATGCACACAACAGCAGCGGATATGCACCAGTGAGTGCGGCTTGCGAGTATGTGGGGGGGGGCGATTAAGCTGCGTCGCAGTAGTAGTACCTAGTTGTTGTTGTTGCTGGAGGGAGCATAATTATACAGCGGCACACTGCAAAAAGGTATGATGACGGCGCATGCCAAACGGAACGTCGTCATTATGTTGAACATGGTAACATGGCGGTTGTGAGGTGAAGAACCGGGTGACGGTTCGGGTGGAGGCGGTATAAGGGCGATGAACACATCAACCGATTAGGACTACTGAATAAATATAAAAAAAAAACAAAAGTTCCCTTAACATGGCAAAAGGACGAACATGGGGCTAGGACAACAAATATGTAGTCTATGAGGGGATGAACGATTTGAATGTTTTTTGATGACGGTACATTGATTAGACTGCGCCGAAAGTCGAGTCTGTTGTTCGGTTTGGTTCTTCTTTGTTATTGTTGTCGAATTGCAGACTGCCGGCAGGCACCTGGAGCAGCTGTTTCACGATGTTACACCTACAGACATGGTATCGGTGGGTATTGTAGATTATAGAGTACAATTGCTTTTCGAATCCTTATATGGGTTTTTGGGAAGTGTCCAAAAGCAATCGTCATTGGCACTAATTCTGTATTTGGCTAAAAAGATATAAAGAGTCCATTGAACTGGGAAATGGTAGGGGAGTGAGAAGAGAAGGACATGAGAAAGTAGACATTGGAATACTTTTGAGTTTTGTAGGTGGGCTACGATTTATTTGGCTTGGATATATTTTTTCGGTCTATGAACAAAGTTGAGCTGCATTTTGAGAGCTTGGCGTTTGTGCACTACGCAAATATGATCAGCCAGGTAAAGGACGCCCTAATTGGTCGTTGCGTTACGTAAAAATTAAGCAAGAAATAAGGTTCGTTTGCGTATTCAAGGAAACTATGAAACAAATGATTTTATTCTGACGTTTCTTCAAATTTTAGAGATTTTTATGTAATTTTGTTCGTATTAACAAAAGTAATCTACAAGTTGGGCCAAAAGAAGTCATCCGATGTTGTTTGGCCTTCAGAATATCAGTTGTGGTCCGCGCAAAGTGGGCCGTTGCTCCGTCCTGTTGGAACCACATATCCTCCAGTCCTAATTCGTCCAATTGCGGCAGCAAACTCGGTTAACAAGGCGCACTGTTGTCGTTTGACCAGCGGCGTTCTCGATAAAAAAAAAATGGCCCGATGAATCCTCCAGCGTGAAAAGCCCACCATGCAGTAACTTTGAGCGGGTGTAATGGCTCCTCGTGGATTTTCGGTGCCCCAGAAGTGATAGTTTTGCTTGTTCACGTACCCGCTGAGGTGGAAGTGAGCCTCATCGCTCATTATGATTTTTGGTCGAAAAATCCTCCACTTCAATTATTCCGCGATCTTGGGGAGTGTATCGCTCAATGGCTTGTTCACTTGTATTCCACATCTGCCCTAGTCCACAAATGTCAAAGCAGATTTAACATTGGAGGCCATTTGCAAAAATAAGAACATCTTCATATAGGGTGATCGCTTTTGTCCCACCTTGTGTAACGTAGGTTACATTTCTTCGGCAGAGGTCTGTAATTGAGGTTAAGACAGTACATTTACTGTCAACATGAAGGGACACAAAACATCGACGAATTGGATAGAACGTCACCATTGACAGATATAACTTTGAGGTAGTTATTAAATCTGACAACATCTCGTCACGCTGTTTCTTCGGGCTTATAAGGCAATTCAATAGTAAAGCCCTTACTCTTACTACTAAGGAGATCCTATGTAAGTCCTTGATCATGCCAGTCCTGATTTACGGCACATGGTCGATATGAGAGGAACAATATTCGGTACTGGTTGCGTTGACGAGATATGGAGACGATGATACAACCAAGAACTCCGCATTTGGACGTTTAAGATGGCTAGGACATGTAGAACGAATGGACACCAATACTCCGGCTCGCAAAGTCTTCTCCACGGCCAGACGTCAGACGCAGTAGATGAAAACCTCAACCAACTTGGAATGCGCAACTGGAGGCAGATATTTAAGGACCGGTCTAATTGGAGATTTTTGTTGGTTGAGGCCCAGGTTTATACCGGACTTTAGCGCCACTTAAGTAAGTAAGTATCTGATGTCAATGTCATGAGCATGTCACATGTGGCTGTCGACTGTTACTTATGAATATGAACCAAAGTAGTTGCTAAATGCATTTTTTGGTACACATTTCCTTTTTTTTATTAGATTTTGTGTGTTCCATTTAAAGTATGCTGACAAGTATCTACATAAAAGTGTTTGATGAGAAGAAAACAAACACGCTTAATGAATTCTACCACAAATCTGAATGGTGTTTTAACTTCGAAATAAAATTCTAAAACTGTAACGTACTGCTTCGTAACGTTTCTGTAAATCACTGTCAATCAATAAAAAGGTGGACAAATATGCAAGCTGTCAAAATATTTTTAGCTGTTATTCTGATTCTTTTGTGAAATGGGTTCACAACCACTCTTTTTGTATATGTTATAGGGGTTAAATTTAATTACTGCGGTTTGCTGATATAGAAACTGATAAGTTAGGCGAAATGTCAAAACGTAATACATTTGCACGTAACAAAAGCAAATGACGCCCCAAAAAAGTGGATCTATTCGCAGCTGTGGTCATTGCAATTTTTACTGCGGTTTGCTGATATAGAAACTGATAAGTTAGTCGAAATGTCAAAACGTAATATATTTGCACGTAACAAAAGCAAATTACGCCCCCAAAAAAGTGGATCTATTCGCAGCTGTGGTCATTGCAAACGAATAAACAATGCAGTTTTGATTATTCAGAGTGCATGGGCCGAATATAAACAGTCTCTGAGCGATTGGTATCTCCTTAACAACGGTTTTGGTTTTAAATATTCTTTTGTGTCAGAAGTCTCACTTTCAATGTCTGGTTGTTCCCACGAGAGAGGGTGTACTTATTAATTAATCACAGGATAGTAGAATAATCAAGTAGATAGAGTTAGGAATAGACATTTAATTTTAAAAAGCCAAGTACGCACATAAATTTGTGCTGATATAACATTTTGAGAGGCAATTTATTATGCTGTTCATGAGCTAAATTCTTAACTTCGGACAGATGGGTCACAAAAATGTATTTAGGGCAAAACAATGGCTACGTTCCGAGACTTAGTTTAAAAATATCTTAGATCAATCGCTGTTCTCATTAGTCAATTGGCCAATTTAATCTAAGATGTCTTACCAAATCTAAGGCTCGGAATCTGTCCAATATTATGTACTATACGAACGCAGTGTTATATTGACATCTGCAAATTAAAAAAAAAAATTACTTTTGTATACAAGGTGTCAAAATTTAGTCAGAAATTATCTTTGGTTTGGGAAAAATCAAGTGGAGAGTAGTGATGTTCAAATTTATGTCGATCTGCGTACTAGGATTAAAGATTAGACTTCAACGATCGGATTACACTGAAATTCAATTTCGAATATCTTCGCTTTTTTTTATTATAAAGCCAACGAAAATTATGTTTGCAGTGCTTCCCAGTTTTTTTTTTTTTTTTTGACTTCTAAACTTACAACCATGTTTGCCAAAATTTGACAGCTAGACTAGTTTATCTTTTAATTTGTGTTCTTTGGTAATTCTCTGGAGTGTGTTTGTCGGATATCGGATTTTATCCGCCAGCAATCTTTGACATATAGATCTATTTAATTTAAGCTTTCTATTTAATGAAAGCTTTTAGAAATAGGAAAATACAAATCTGCTATTTAAAGAGATTCCCCGGGTTTTTGGGCACAACCCCACTGGTTTTGGTCCAGATGTATGCGTATCCTCAATAAAATTATTCAGCTTTCTCAAATAAAATAGATCACAGGTAGGTTTATATGTCGTGGCGTGTGAATTAAATTATCACTTTGACACGAATGAGTGACATGGGGTTGTAGAATCGCAAGGAAAGGTGCCCCTTATCAAATTGAACACTATCATTCCAGACAAATATATCTTTCTTCTACAGATGCCGCTGATAGAATTTTTTATGGTACCTTATTGTGTTAAAGAATGTTTCGTGATAAGGGTCTGAACGGTCAGTTGAGCATCTGTTGGTCATGAACAAATTGTATCAAAGAATAAAAGTACCTCTCTTGGCAAATAAAAGAAACCCAGAGAAAATTGTCAAATACTTCTTATAACGATACTAATGACATCCAATGTCAGAATGATTATAACAAACAGCTTTGAAATGAGGTTTTTAGTTCTGTTTTTATCCGTATTTTAGATATCATTAATTGACAGTTGCAGACACAAATTACCATATCGTCAACAAATCAAATAACGCGCTAGAACTTGTTGGTATGATTGTGGCTAAGGATACAGGAGCCGAATTCCGCAACAGTGAGTTTTGCTGTGTAGACTGTCTTATTCCGATTCCACAAGCGTGCAAGTGAAATTTTTTGACAGTTGTCAAGTACACAAGTGAACAAAATTATTCACTCATTTTTTGGCTGTGAATAAAGGCAGCGTGAACGAATGGGCGAACAGAAAATATTGTTCACAATAGGTTTACACAGGTAGTGAGTGTGATATGTGAGTTTTGTGAAGTGTGTACACAGTCACAAAATTCACACTTGCGGAATTCGGCCCCAGGCAATATGTTATCACTGCGTCAGTAACTACGCAAACCAAGTTATAGATTTCAAAATGATTGACATCAAAAATATTCTTGACATCATTAAATTTTTTATCAAAACATTGGTTTTCTAATCAATTTTCTGCATTCATAACGTATTTTTGTCGCAATACGACGATATGACCACAATTAACCACTTCAAACTAATATTTCATTGCCATACAAGTATTTCAACCGTAGAAAATAGAATCATTATTTCCTAGTTATAATGATAGCCGTAACTAAATATACCAAATAATGTCACCTATTCAATACGTGATCGAATTAAATTCCCTTTAATACCATTTATCGGTACTGGGAACTCCGAATGGAAACCCCTTGTTGTTTCGTAACGTCAACGGAAATCGTTTCGTGTCTATGTTTACTTTGAGATGTTCATGTATTGACAATGTAATTGATATATCCGGGGGAACTGTGCCATTGAGGAAGAGCAAGAAACGGAAGTCTTAAGGTTTCTCATTCATAATTTTGTGTTTGGGTGAAAAGTCACTGAGAAATGGTAACCATAACAATTCTCACACTTTGTTGCTGCACTTGCGCACAGACAACGTCATTAAAAAATATGGACCCAAGCGAAAGTTGTTGTAAGTAAGCTGCTTTTTGATGGGGATATAGAATTTTAGATGTTGGGAAAAAATTGTTGTTCCGTAAAATGAGTGTCCAAGATAAATGTAGATTTTGATAAAATCATACTACATATCATTTTTTTTTAACGAGTTGTAAATGTCTTTGTAGGTTGGTAGCATTGTTTGTTTATTCTTTTGCAGACTTCTATGTGGTGTTTCGATTTTGACATTGAATAGGAATTTTTTTCTTTAACGATGTTATAGCCAAACGGCAGTTGCACACAAACAAAAGAACAAAGTTAGTCGTCCGGAAAAATGTGACTTTGTGTCAGACCAATTATTTTCTTTATGCTTAATTAATTATTAATTAATTAATATTAAGCTTATTTTAGTATTTACTTCATTCAATGTATGTTTACACAGTAAGAATTTACTTCTTCTTCAAAACCAAAGAAAGAGAAATAAAAATATAAGCAATAGAGAAACGTAGGATTTCTGAAGAACCAACACTATTTTTTGAGTGGTTAATAACATTTTGTTTACACTTCGGCAGATCCTGGAAAAAAAAACCCAAGAAGTCCAAATCGATACCCACCACCTATTCATCAATTTCAAAGCCGCATACGACAGCATTTATAGCGACTAACTATACAGAGCCATGTCTAGTTTTGGTATACCGGTCAAACTCGTCCGTTTGTGTAGGATGACGATGGAGAATTGTCGCTGCTCAGGGCCGGAAACGACCTTACCGACACATTCGATACTAAAAAACGATTTAGGCAAGGCGATGCGCTGTCATGTGATTTCTTCAATTTGATTCTTGATTTTGCAATACTGCCGAGACAACACCAGAGGCACAATTTTCAAAAAATCGGTGCAACTACTAGCATACGCCGACGATAATGACATCATTGGTAGGACTCAACGTGATGTCATAGCCATAGGTAGGACTCAACGTGATGTCATAGCCACGTTTGCTGTTATAGCGGCAAAAATTGGCTTAGCAATAAATGAGGGCAAGACAAAGTACATGCTGTCAACACGAAAAGACACACAACATCGATGAATTGGACAGAACGTGTACCATTGACAGACATAAGTTGTATAAAGGTAGTGTGGGGGTTTTTTTCTATCTCGGCTCCGCTATTAACTCTGACAACAACATCTCTCCAGAAATTAAACGAAGAACTAATCTTGCAAACCGCTGGTTCTTCGGGCTAAGAAGGCTATTCAGTAGTAAAGCCCTCACTCGAACTAATATAAGGAGATCCTACATAAGACCCTGATCATCCCAGTCCTGCTCTACGACGCTGAAGCATGGACCGTCTCAAAAGCGGATAAAGAAATCCTTGGTCGATTCGAGAGGCAAATTCTTCGAAAAATCTTCGGCCCCATTTGACGTTGACGGGCTATGGAGACGAAGTTAATTTTTTTATGTTTAATTTTTTTTGAGGTGACGGATTTAATGTCGCAATATCGTTTTAAATGTTTGCAACGATGGTAAACCTTTTACTCGGTTAACACACTCAATTCGTGTATTAAATTTTCAATATTATTGTCAATATTTCAGAAGGCTGTTAAAGCCAATAATGGGCCGCGTTATTCGTGAAAATCGTAAGGGAGCTGGGTCCGTCTTCAAGGCCCATGTCAAGAGGCGTAAGGGATCCGCCAAACTCAGGCCTCTAGCTTTTGCCAAACGTCATGGGTACATCAGAGGTGTAGTCAAAAAAATCATCCACGATACTAGTCGTGGTGCTCCATTGGCTGTCGTTCACTTCCGTGACGCCTATCGTTACAAGACCCGCACGGAATTGTTTATTTTTCCCATACACATTTTGGTAGTTCATTTACCACGATGTAAATTTAATACTTTTACACCGTTTACGACACCTTTCAAATATTGCATGAATTTCCCTAATATTTTAGTGGAGTATTACAACTTCAAATAATTTTCCACTTCGTTTTAATATTCTTGTGCTGCAATCAACTAAAATGTTGAACAACCATTTGGGACTTAATTTTGTCAAATGTCGGAACGAATGAATGTATTCAGCTCCACAAATATTCCTAAGCAATATTTACACTTAAAACTTTAACAGTTCTCTCGGCAGTTTCGTGTAAACTATTTTTTTTTAAACTTTAAACCATTTATATAAGAATTCGTTTTGATTTTAAACAAATAGTGTTTCATTTTGATTTTTTTCCATTTTTTTAAGATCTTTCTTTGATTGCCCCTTTTTCAAAATAAAATTTCTAAAATTGGCGCTATTATTCTCAATCTGGGATCACTGGAGACTGGATACATAAACATGATGATTTTTTATCTAGATCTATCAAAAACCCGATTTTGACAGTTGCTGTGTTCCATAGGGCAAAAAAAAAATGTTTTTTTTGATCTTAGATCAATTTTGCAGGTCTGGATTTTTCGGTAGATTTACCCCCTCCTTGCACGAACACCAATACAAATGGTAGCAGTCAGTTTGACTAAAGTGATATTCGTTTTGATTTAAGATTATACCGGTTGTGAAAAAGTGATTATTATTAACCATTAAAATTGTAGTAGTAGGATGTAATATATAAATTAAAACAAAAACAAACAACCTGTGCTACTGGAAACTTGATTTGCTACACTTACACTAACTTCACAGACACGAAATAACAACAATACAACCACAGAAAAAATCAATCTGAAATCGTGTTCCATGGGTAACAAAAAAGATTAAATTTCAGATCAAAATCAAGATTTGTCAATAGAAAACGCCATCAGTTGGCCATCTGATGACAATTATCTGATTCTCGTTTGCTTGACGTTTGTCGAGGGTTATCTATGCACTGAAAGAGGTTTATGGAATTCAAAACTAATCAAGAGCATAGACGATTGTAAACAAAAACTCATCAAGGACTAATAATTATTTGGTCTAAAGTACCTGTCCGTCGAAGAGATATGATAAGCAAAAATTAACTTGGTAGATTCAGTTTATTCTGGTTAATGTTATCGAATGTGACAGAAATGTTTTAACGTGGTTATTTTACAAAGATTTGCCGTCGGTATATACAATTGCGAATACATACGACGATTAACCACCTGCTGAATCAAGTGGACATAGAGAGATAATTTTGTTTTCCAGTAATGTTGACAGTAATGTTGAATGTTGATCACGTAAAAAGTGCTGCCAACTTCACACGAGAAAAGTCTTCAGTTTTGATGAATTTTTCATTTACTCACATTTTAACTTCATAACTCATATTTATTTGGTTGGTGAAGTGGGTAGTTCATTTGACTACTAACCAAAAGTTCACAAATCCCCATTTATTCACTGTGCAACCTCCTGTGAAAATCCACCAATCATCCCCAAAGCATAAAGATGTCATAAGAATCTTCTAAAAAATGTCTTTTGTGAGGATGTACAAGCAGATTCTTATGATTTAAAAAAAAATCTTAAAATGAAATAGCAAATCCTTAAAACCAACTACACGAACTATTATCCGATTTTCACCTTCTTTTCAAGAAATAGTTTTCAATAAAAAAAAATGTTTTTACACCGAAATTATAAGATTTGTTTTTCTTTAGATTTTTACGTGGTCATTCTTCGTTCCCTAAAAAAAATCATTACCTCGTCTGACTACGAAGAGGAAATTAAAATTTCTTGAAACCGGGATCAAAATGTTTTGAGCTAGTTGACATAGACGTCTACCAGTTGACTGGACATACCCTAAGTTCTGGGAGCGATACTGACTTCAAAATATATTTTTTTGGGACAACAGGCTTGTTAGTACCCAGGGCCGAGCTTACTCACAACCATTCATGTGTGTGTGTGTACTTCTAGCACAATGGCGAGACCTCCTGTTTTTTGCCGACTCCGAACAGCAAATTTGAGACAAGGATTTCTTGACAATTGATACTACTCGTATGATTTGTCACTTAATTTGCTCCGAGACGACTTAGCTCAAAGTAAGACCACTTAAATATTAAAAAAAAAGCCGTGAGGAGAATCCTCTCAATTGAAATACGAAAAAGTGCTGTGCTAATCTTTTAATACTTTTTCCCATCCCATCTTTTAAAAAAACATTCGCTAAAAGTTGATGTTGTACAAAATTTCATGCAGGCAAGGCCTCTCCTCAGTACCTTGATCCGTCATCATACGAAAAAAGGCTATAATTCGCTGTGCAAATCTCTTAATACTCTTTCCCATCCCATCGTTTAAATAAACTTTCGCTAAAAGTTTATGTGTTTCAAAATTGCATGCGTGGTTTTAGGCCAGGAAAGTCCACAACTAATCAAATCTTCACTCTTCGTATCCTGGGAAAAAACCCAAGGAGTCCAAATCAAAAAAGTGAAACATTTGGCCTTAATATTTCTGCCACAAAATTGGCAAATTTGAAAAGCTTCTCATGATACTAAGTGATTTTCACACTTTCGCAAGAGGTGGAGTAGTGAAAAAAATAGAAAAAGTAATAATAATCATAGGTGATGTCACTTTTTGGACAAGCATCCAGCGCTTAGTAGTCCAAACCCACAAAGCCACTACATCCATATACCCTGCTAATCGATTTCAAAATCATTTGTAGAGACGAACTGTACATAGCGGTTCTTAGTTTCATCATAACACTGTAATTCCTCAAACTAATGTATAAATTGGTACAAAAAAAAGATTTAGACAAGGTGATGCACTGTCAGGTGACTTCTTTAATCTGATTCCTGGGTAAAATTTTGTTAAACTCATGAGCCAACACAAAAGGCAAAATCTTCCATAAATCAATGCAACTGCTATCTACCATCCGCTGACGATTTGTCAGATCATTTGTCAGACTCAAGGAGTCGTCACACCCACAATTGGTTGTAAAATCAAAGGAACGGTTAAAAATGAGTTCATCTGTAAACTGCTGACATCGAAAAGATAAAACTTTGAGGTACTGAGAGACCTTATCTACCTCCTATTTCTTCACGCAAAAGAAGGCAATTTGGTAGTAAGGGCCTCGTTCGAACTACTAAAGACATACTATACAAGACACTGATCACCACTGTCCTTCTCTACGGTGCCGCAGCTTTGACTGTGTCAAAAACGGATGAAGAAGTCCTTTGTATGTATTGACGGTTTATGGAGTCGAAGATTCTCCCAAGAGCTTAACGAGCGACATAGACCTGGTTAAAAAAAAACATTGCATTGCATGCTTAAGATGGCTGACACATGTAGAGAAAATGGATTCCCTTACTCACAGAGTATTCTGAGGAAAACCTCACCTTAAGTGGCGCCCAGAAGTAGAAACCAAACTCAACCAACTTCATGTGTGTTACTGTTTGCAGTTAGCTAGGAACGGGGCTAATTGAAGAGGTTTGCTCGTTGGTGAAATCTAAAGTCTTTATATCTTGCAATGACAATCTCTGACAATCTTCTTCAGAAACTTAAAAATTAGGTACTTACGGTTTAAACAAAAACGACGCTCTAAAAAACTTATATAGATATATGCCGTGCCATAGGTCGGGTTTTAAAACCAAGAGGTCATATAGCAGATCTCATCACCCTGGACATTTGAGGCTCAAAAATCGGTGTCACATAGACTGACGAACGGACACACAGACATGACTAGTTCGACTAAGATATCGATTCTGATGCCATCTGTATAGGTATGTCTGTCTAAATGATTTACCTATCTTTGTAACAAACCTGTTACTAATGTCAAAACGAATACACCCCTATGGGATATGGTGGAAAAACACCCACTTCACGTAGTTATCTATAATAATTCCATTAACGACCGCAGTTGCAAAATACCAACAGCAAAAAACCCATTCCATCACGATTTGGCAACTCACATGACTTCATCGCATCAAGTAATAAATAAAAACCACAAACAAACTTTTTTTTGACGTTTGACATCAACTCTAAATTTAAATATTTTTGTAAACAGTGAGCAACAGGGTTACTGCACATCATTTCATCAACACCGTCTATTCAAATTCAGAACTATACTCACCCTGCTAAATGCACACAAAAAATAGATGACAGCTAAACACGATTTAAAATTCGAATGGTGAGTAGTACTTGTTTTTATTGTTTTCTCACGAATTGTTCCTGTTTACTACGCTGACGTTAACACGTTAATGCAAACGCAAATTTCAACACACGAATACTTTTTCTGAGTAATAATTAATTAAAATCGAAAAATACAACGCCATGGAATTTTCCTCGAACACAATTTGTTTTTATTGCTTGTTTTTTCGAAGCTGGAAAAATTGTTTGTAAACAATTGGATAAATCTACGCCGCAAGGTGTATCTACGCACTTTTAAAATTGTTCGATTAATTTCATCAAATACGAATGGCAGAACAAAACAAAAACTACAACTCCATACCTAATATACCAAAACACACCTAGTGCCGAATTATATTCGAAGTTCGAAAAGAGAATATTTATTCAAATTTGTCACACATAAAGCTGTGTGTGTACACAGAGTACACATTGGCATCCGGAATGATTCACACGACTGTTTTCATTATACGAGAAGAGAAACCAGACGCAGATAACAATAACATCAGCCAATTGTCAGATACATATTCAACAACAACAAAAGTATCTATAAAATCAGATATAGGTACAATGTGAACAGCAGGCAAAATCTTGTTGCGTTGTATGGCTCTCATTGAATTCAATTTTGAAAGGGCGCTGCTCTGCCTGCCATTGTAATCGTACCTACTGCGACTTCAAAAAATCCAAAATGTTTGTCCAAATCGAAGAAGATGACGTAATTCGAAATCCCAGAGCCAGAACTTATCAAAAATAAAAGTATCTCAACTGAAAACTAAATTTGAAATGCAATCTCAAGTGCTTGGCGCCGTAGTATATTTCTAGCGCGCTCTTCTAAGTCAAGTTGTATGCCAACACGGTAGAAGGGGTAGATGCATCGATGTGGTAATACAAATCCAACGACCTTGCAAGGCCTATGTGCAAACTCGCAAACTAGCAAACACCTGCCATTCTATAAACACCAACTGAACACAAAGAAAAGCTTAATAAGAAAAAGCACAGATTTATACTGAAATGGTCGGAGAGGGGGGGTTAACATCATAAAACACTTTATCGGGCATCAGCCCCTCTGATACTCTGTCTCAGTGGTAGTGGTTGTGATTGTTGGAATTCTTTTGTTTTAAGACGACTTCTGTTACAAAAACAATTGAATGGTCATTGACGATGGTAATAACATAGGCTTATCTAGAGTATAGGGTAGGTCAGAGCCCGATTGGAGAGACAGATAAATATCCAGTGGTCTATTTTTTGTCATTGTCTTGGATTTTCCCAATAGTTGTTTACAAAACAAGCAAGTCGATCTCCGATTGTCTGCCTTTGAGGAAGACAAGAGGATGGTATGCGTCATTAGGGCGTTTTTGTCGGCCAGTGTCTAATTTCAGGGTGGCATATGTATCAATTCCGATAAGACTTTGGTTCATTGCTCTTGTTAGTGGCATCGGACAGCGCAGCAGAGAGTTTGCGTTAGTCAGGTGTTAATATCACGTGCTGGGTGAAGATAAGTTGGCATATCTGACACGGACCACGCGTATGACTTTAGTTAGGTCCGGTGATGTACGTTGAACTCAGTTGGTTGTTACAGTGAGTGCATTTTAAGAGACTAGTTACTCTGACGTCGTTAAGGCAGGAGAATTCTTCTATATAAGATTACCTACTATACGTTTTCCATAAACTAGTCGTGGAGCTGAGTTTGAATCGTGTTGAAATTTCGACCCAGTTAGGTGCAGAAAAAAAAAAATCAAGGTAAACAAACTGAATGCATTATGGCTAGATTATAAATGAAGTGCAATCAAACCTGCTGTACTGAATTAAGTAGCCTTCCCAACTAACAATTTTTAATTTCCCCAAGCAATTACTTCTATAGAGCTGCTATAATACATGCGCGTGGAAGTTAAACAATTTTACTGTCCATTATTTTGGTAGCAGCCTATTAAAGACATTTTGCATAGAGAATTTATAGAAGAAATGACGGTATAAGACTTCTATTAAGTTTGCAGAAATGTTTCAAGATACGGATAATTTGTTTGGCTTGGTAAAGATTAATCGCCAACAAGTACCAGTTGTATCTCATAAGAGTATTCCATTGTATTCCATTCGATCGCCACGTAATCTCATACACTTGATTATGTGGCGGTCGAATGGAATACACTATATGAATCATATGGAAACTTGTCCTTACACCTCTGAAGCACTGTACTAGTATTGAACCGATTGTGATCTTCAACTCTAAACATGGATACTGCAATGGGAAGGCGGTTGAGACAACGCTTCACTCACTCGTATGCATTATCGAAAACTCACTGAGTGGAATCTAGTGGTCCATGGACCATGAGCTTCTCTAGAAAGTGAAGGCACAATGAGATTAACAACGCATTGATGTACATAACAAGTATGTACCTTAATACCCTTAATAACTATGTACTGCAAAATGGTGTCTGTCTACACCCCAAATGGGCTGCCATATGTGGATTCGGCGCGAACCATAAAAAAAAAACAATTTGATCCTTTCCATCATGAAATACTAGGTGGGCCAAAAGAAGTCATCCGATGTTGTTTCGCTATCATTAATATCGGTCGATGCTCGCGCAGTGTGTGCTGTTGCTCCGTCCTGTTGGAACCACATCTCCTCCAATCCTAATCCTTATAATTGCTGCAAAATGAAGTCGGTTAACATGGCCCTATAGCGCGCACCGTCCATTGTTGTCGTGTGGCCAGCGGCGTTTTCGAAAAAAAGGCCCGATGACTCTTCCAGCGTGAACAGCGAACCATGCAGTTACTTTGAGCGGGTGTTATGGATCCTCGTGCATTACTCGTGGATTTTCGGTGCCCAGAAGCGATAGGCTTGCTTGTTCACGTACCCGCTGAGGTGTAAATGAGCATCATCGCTCATTATGATTTTGGTGGAAAAATCGTCCACTTCGTCCTCGAGATTGAGGATGGCTTGGGCGTAGGTAACACGCGTTTAGCGGACGATAGGCTGCAGCTGACGCACAGACTGGACTCTGTACGGGAGCATTCACCTTAGGGACGACCGTCTGATGGCTAATTGAGAGGCACGGCGTCTGGTCTATGTTTCCGGCGGCAGCTCGACATCCACGGCAACAGCGGCGATTTTCTCGGTACAACCGGCGCTCCGGCTATTCTTGGCAACGTCTCGTGTGGTCCCATAGTCTTCAGGGTTCGTGGCCAAACGGCGCAGTATTTGGGCAGTCGGTGTCGGACGGCCGTGGAATCAGCGACGGAATTCGAACTGCGACAACACTACAGACGAATTGTTTCGCAAAAAATAGACACGATTATTCCCCGTTCTTGAGGAGTGCATAGCTCCATGGCCTGTTCACTTCTATTCTACACCTGTCCAATCCACAAATGTCAAAACAGATTTGACATTGGCGGCCATTTGCAAAAATAAGAGCATCTTCCAATAGGGTCTTTTGGCCGACGTTGTACAAAGTCCAGTGCGTTGACCCTCCAAAACTTGATGGCGTTAGTCTCAAGTTCGCAGAGTCAGCCAAGGTCTGGTAATGTATAAGAAATTGCAATGGAAAGCGAATATTCAAGAACTCGTTAGAGAAAAGCCACCGTAGCCATATACAAATGTTAAATGGCGATTGCGAGTCCACTATTACACTCATACTGTTGTATAGTATGTTAGTTAGACTTTTACGGAAACTTTAAAGACCAGGATGCATATGCATTAGCGGAGCTCTAAGAACTAACCCCGTCTTTATTGACTCTGATTTTGATCTGTTGTAGCTTGTTTATAAGTGAAAATACATCTTCTGGAAGTTCTTGCAATTGTTTGCTTGTTCTGCAACAAAAATAAATTTGGTATTATGTGGTTCGTGTCGAAATGCAACGAGTATAGCGATATTTTTTCTAAGAATTTGCCGTTATACTATCTGTAATAAAGAGACAGATCTCCCACAAATATTCGCTCTGATAATGGTTGCAGCTTTGAAGTGAAGTGAAGAATTGTCTATTGTACATCTTTGGATAGAGTCCAGTACGTTAGATGTATGTTTTGTTGGCGAACTCCAAGCATAAGGAAGAAGCCATGAGGATACTGCCCCTTAGTTCTGCATGCAAAAAGACTATCCCTCTTTACTGACTTTTGCAGAAGCTGCTTAGATGAGGAGGAACAAAAGTGTATTCCTCAACTTCTCTGTTCTTTGTCCAGCGCTCTCCAACGAAAGAAAACTCCACCTTGGAAATTACTTCTTTCACAATCTAGAGGATCTGGCTAAGACCTCCTCCGCTTCATAGTAATCTCGAAATGGTTCACTTATGCAAACGAATAAGAAAAATCGACAGATGGACGGATTTTTCTGGTCAAAGTGTGCACGAGCATCGCCTGTTGGCGGATGAGGCTAATTGCGACTGCCAGAGGTCAATACCATGGTGGAGACTGATGGCCCAGTATTCCAGGAGTATTAACTAAATTGGGGATTAACCTTAAGATATGGTAAAATCCTTACCACGTGAAAATAGCTTGGTATGAGAGGGAAAACAGCGTCGGGTAACGTAACGTTTTAATTCCAACCAGACCCGGAATGACAACGACTTACGATTAAGCAATTAGAACGGCCCTTTGGTGTACCCAATGGTGCTTCACAAAAACTTCAACCTCACGTAGGACAGAGCAAATATATCTAGATTCTGGAAGTATGATGGAAAATTTCAGAAATACATTTAAATTTTCTTTATATCAATCTCATACGTTCTAAGAAACTGCATCGCTTATGGCCTTTTTGCCCTGATGCCTTACCGAAATAATTTATCATTTAATTTGTAAATTATTTGAATAAATAAATAAATATCAGAAATACCAAAAACAAGAACCAAACTGTACAGTTATTAGTGTCACCACCAGAGGCTGAACATATTACGA
Organism: Rhingia rostrata; assembly: GCA_949824845.1. NCBI lineage: Eukaryota > Metazoa > Arthropoda > Insecta > Diptera > Syrphidae > Rhingia > Rhingia rostrata. The sequence continues at coordinate 21,086,421 of OX463757.1, forward strand.
CTAGTTCGTTGTGGGTTGCCGACTTAACTAAGATCGATAGGCTTAAAGCCAGTTAGTGATCGCCTAGGTGTAATCCGCATCAGAGCAACATTTTGAAATAACATGTATGTACAACCGCATGAGACCAAGGACTCTATCAAGGAGGAAGCTTACGACCTGCTGTAGGTTCAATAGATCGTGCCAGGAAGGAGGTTCATGTCGACATGATTTAAAGTGTAGTGGTTAGGATAGCAATGTTTAAACAGATAACAAGGCTGCCATGAATAACGCCATTGCTATCAAAAATGCAAACAAATTTTTGACGCAATAGGCTCGGCAGTACCCAGGGCCAAGCTTCTTCTCGTTACCATTCACATGTAGCCGACCTCTTGTTTATGCCAATTACGAACGACCGAGTAGAGACAAGGAAATTGATACTATCCCAATGATTTATTAGATCATCGCAAGAGGAGGGCCATTGAAATTATTTAGGTATTGCTAAACCTGAGAATCCTACCTATACCTTCTCAGCAGCAGTTCATCGCACCGTCGCGCTTTGAACTGCGCCAATTATGGAGGGACACAACATCGCTTTAAACCGTTCAGAGCTAGTAATTTCAACAACAGACCAAAAATTGACACTAAAGTCTCATTACATGCTATCAAAGCCGGAGCATTCCTTAACTGCTGGCCAAATACTTCTAAGGACTTGGCAACAGACGTTTGAATTCTTTTTATCTACTACCAGCTAAACTTGAGTACAATAAATAGAGAATTTACTGGCAGCTACACGCAAATATCAAGTAAAAATGAAGCGCCTTTTCTAGGGCCCACACATGCCTATGTCAATGACGCCTCGAGAATCAGCAACCCTAAAACCAAATCCATACCTATAGGAAAACGTTAAAGAATCTTCCCTTTTAAATAGAGGGAATCTGCTTAAATGGGTTGTTTCCAAAAAAACGGGGACATAACCAATTGTATACTATCAGCAGGAAGGCACATATCAAAAAGATTGACGATCATACGCTCCAGGCAGCGCCCTATAACTTCAAGCTAGTAAGACGCTTTTTCTACCTCGATTTCGGTGTTCATTCTGTTTAAAAAAAGAGTGAAGGAACACCCATTATACATCCCTCTGCTGTCCATGGATTTGTGTGAGGAATACACTCACCTTAACAATAGTTTGTAGTGAGTAACTGGAGAAGGACTTTGGTTGATGCTGGGTTCACCTAGGACTGTGCGGCTACTTAATCAAAAATATCGACTCTTAGCCTTAATGATACCAGTCTAGTCGGCAGTCTACCATTAAAGTAGATGGATGTCTTTTCGTTTTTCCAAACTACCGTGGGAGATTTTTTTTTTTAATTCAGAAAAGTCTGAGGCTTATCTCTGCTAAATGCCATATAGTGATCCTATCCTACAAGACTCCAATCGTATTAAAATGATTTCCGAGTAGACCGAATGGCGATACATAAGCAAATCACCAACTCCGAAATTCGAGGATCATGATATTTTTATGGCATATGAGGAAAACTCGATGCAGCATGCAGTCTGAATCGAGCTCATCCGGATACATCTATGTTTGTATCGGATTCCGTGACAAGGTGATGTTACGCAAAATCTGAAAATCACCTACCAAAATTCAGATTTAAAGCTGTTAAAAGCAATTGCAGTTAACTGATGCAAGACAGACTACATATTATCAACAAACAACCAAATTAAATAAAAAAAAAACTCGACCACATTCAGCTTATGAAACTTTTTTGAAAAAACGGTCGTCGATGTCAGGGCGCTCGGTTTTAATACCAAGAAGGATTAGAGGCTGTCTAGTGTCAGACAGACAATCTCAGTGGGTCTAACATTGATATATAGGAAATTTTGTTAGACAAATAATAAACGTGGAGTCCTTCAACTGTTTGAGAGATAACTATTGCACATAACTCCCTCGATCTTGTGTCAATTGCATCCCCACTTGTTAGATTATCCACAGAAATGGTGTCGCATCAACGCACTTTAAGTGAATCAAACCATAAAATGAATTCCCATCTAGGATACCTACACAATCCAACACACCTAATCACCTGCGGCAGATGGTTGCGGCTTAACTATCAAATTTAATCCAGAAAAACAAAATTGATTCAATCGAAAGGAATTTACCAAAACTGAAATGCACCGCCTCCGAATTGATGGAATCGAGCATGTGCGCGAGCACGAACCTGTGGCACAAGGCTACACACCAGAGCACACTGTGCAGATGTTCCAAGAACAAGAAACAAATTTAAAGAATACCTGCCTGCATATGCCAAAAAAAAACTCTAAAATAAGAATAATAGCAGGATCTTCAAGAATACCAACAGCCACCGTCCTTTGTACCTATTCAATTCCTCTGCATAAACTCGGTGAATCATTATCATGCTGTTCAGATACAAGATACAATACAGGCGTGCCGCCAGCTGTTGAATGTGTCGTTCAAAAATGGATATTTCACTTTATCCTTGTCGAAAGCCACACCAAGTGAGGTCCTATATCAAACTATCTGTGTACAAATAAAGGATATATAAGGGCAGGTAGATACATATTCACATGATTTGTACTCACCACTGGCGACATCGTGTGGTCTGTCTACACAAGTTCAACTTTAATCAGCTTGTTCACTTACCATTTAGTGCACCTTGGCTAAATGGCATTAGCAGGTACTACAACCAAATCGGTGTGGAAAACATCGAATGGAGAATTTTACGATCTGTATTGCGACGTTTTATTTTTAATGAGAGAAGCAAACGTGTAAGAAGAAAAATTGTTTCATGTTGTAAGGTCGGTCTAATTAAAATAACATGCAACTGTATCTACATGCTACATTCACACATTATAATTGTGATGACATACCACTTCAGATAAAGTGGGAAATGCAGAGGAGTGCTTTTATGCTAAATGAGCTCATTATTGACATTTCGTCACGTGAAGTGGCAGCATTATGTTAAGTGAATATTTTTAAAATTGTTTTGTATTTATTGTTTAATGCAACGCAATGCTATTTGTTGTGCTAGAGGTTATGTAAGCGAAAGTGGAACAGGGTGGATGTCCCTATAGTCATTAGTATGGACTATGGAGACATCCACCCTGTTCCACTGCCCTTCTGGTGATGCGTTACGTATGGCTTCCGCGTAGTTTTAATGTGAAACCATTTAATGACAAAAAAATCGAATTGCTTGTAGAACACACCAGACCCATGAAAACATACAAAATGTCAAATGTCATGGTGAAATAAATAGCCACAGTCTCATTTCGAACTGATTGACAATTATAGTGTTAAAATCAAGTCATGAAATAAATTTACCCCGAGCTTAAACCAATTGACACATGCGATTGTCTCCTACATCGACTAGGTAGGTAAACAATAATTTGCATTCGAGTTTCTTTTGCCAAACACCGCTATTTACAAATAAGACATTCAAGTAGATTTAAACCGTCACCCTAACACCCACAATATTGGTGCCAATTATTTGCATTTTATGGTCCGTAATCGTTTGCATTTACGCATATGAATAAGGTATCTAGTTGTAAATGGTTTGGCATTATTTGTGCGCCTCCATTTGAGATAGCTGACAAAACACTCAATGGCAATTAGCATAAGGAAAACGATTTACTTATTAAGAAAGCGAAATTATAGGTAATACTTGCAACCATTAATGAAAAAAAATATATGAAGGCTATAATCCTTACCCTATCCCATTTTTAAAAGATGGCTTACAATTTTTTGACACTGATTAGTAAATAACTTTTGTAAGTATCTAGTTCAGGCAATATCGATTTTTTTTGTTTAATTAATCGAATGAAATTTTAAGAAAAAGAACCATCAAGTAGACAATCGACCATTTTGACCAATGAGAACAGAGGCTAATCTAAGATATAATAAGACATATATACCAGTAATGTGGGACATGGTCAATAGCTAAATAGATAAGTAGGGTAGAGGTGTACTCACACCAATGCACATATTCCATTCCAGGCGGCAGCGAGATAACTCCCAAGACGGCGCCAACGGTTGGGTCTACAGTCCCAGTTATGATGGACAAAGTGATAAAGTGACAAAATGCTGCTTCGACATATTCGGAAAGCAGGTCATCTAGGAATCTTAAGGGTTAGTCAGGCCCCGTGAAAAGAGATGATGACGGATGGTATTAGGTACTGATGTCGCTCCATGTTGGTGAACGAAAAAGTTATTGTTACGAAAAAACCAAGAGCGGAAAGGACAGATTTTATTGTTGACGACAGTGCTAAACATTCACTAAACGTCTACAAAAAAGGAGACCCTCTAAACTGCGCCAACTACAGAGGCATATATCTCCTCAACATCGCCTATAAGATCCTGTCTGCCATAATATGTGAACGCCTGAAACCATTTACCAACAACCTGATCGGCCCTTGTCAGTGTGGTTTTAGGCCAGGAAAGTCCACAACCGATCAAATTTTCACACTTTGGCAGATCCTGGAAAAAAACCAAGATGTCCAAATCGATACCCACAACCTATTCATCGATTTAAAAGCCGCATACGACAGCATTTATAGGGACGAACTATACAGAGCCATGTCTAGTTTTGGTATACCGCCCAAACTCTTCCGTTTGTATAGGATGACGATGGAGAATTTTCGCTGCTCCATCAGGGTCGGAAACGACAAAAAAGGATTTAGGCAAAGCGATGCGCTATCATGTGACTTTTTCGATTTCATTCTTGAAAGGATTGTGCAAAACTCACGAGCCAACACCAGAGGCACAATTTTCCTTAAATCGGTACAACTACTAGCGTACGCCGATGATATTGACATCATTGGTCGGACCCAACGTGATGTCATAGCCACGTTTGCTGGTATAGAGAAGGAAGCGGCAAAAAATGGGCTTAGCAGTAAATGGGGGCAAGACGAAGTATATGCTGTCAATACGAAAAGACACACAACAACGACGAATCGGACAGAACGTCACCATTGACAGATATAACTTTGAGGTAGTACGGGACTTTGTCTATCTAGGCTCCGCAATTAACTCTGACAACAACATCTCGTCAGGAAACAAACGAAGAATTACTCTTGCCAACCGCTGTTTCTTGGAGCTAAGAAGGCAATTCAGTAGTAAAGCCGTCACTCGAACTACTAAGTAGATCAGGGTCTTATCCTGATCATCGCAGTCCTGCTCTACGACGCTGAAGGACGGACCGTCTCAAAAGCGGATGAAGAATTCCTTGGTCGATTTGAGAGGAAAATTCTTCGAAAAATCTTCGGTCCCGTTTGCGTTGACGGGCTATGGAGACGAAGATTCAACCAAGAACTATACGAGCTGTACAGCGAAATGTCCCTGGTCAAAAAAAACTCCGCATTGGACTTTTAAGATGGCTAGGACATGTAGAGCGAATGGACACGAATACTCCGGCTCGCAGAGTCTTCGATTCCCAGTCAGACGTCGGACGCAGTAGAGGAAGACCTCGCCATAAGTGGCGCGCACAAGCAAAAACCGACCTCAACCAACTTGGAGTAAGCAGCTGGAGGCAGTTAGCTAAGGACCGGGCTAATTGGAGAGGCATGTTGGTTGAGGCCCAGGTAAGTAAGTAACCGCTGTTTCTTCGGGCTTAGAAGGCAATTGAGTAGTAATGCCCTAACTCGAGAACCCGGATCATTACAGTAGAGCAGGACGTTGAAGCATGGACCGTATTAAAAATGGATAAAGAAATTCATGGTCATTTTGATATAAAAATTCTTAAAAAAATCTTCGGTCCCGGTTGCGTTGACGGGCTATGGAGACGAACATTCAACCAAGAACTATACGAGCTATACAGCGAATACCTGCATATGGTATGGCGTATTGTATACAAATGGATTTTCTAGGAAAACGCCTCCAAAAAGTGGGCGTGAGTTCAATTGATATTTCAAAATGTTTGTATTATCCTAACCAATGATTTTGCATCGAAATGTTTCTGGAATATTTGAAAATTTTACCGAAAAAGAAAACGCCCAAAAATAAGATTATATAAATATGTTGTGGAGATACTTTTTCAAAATTCTTTACCACTTGGCCAAAATTGGTGACGTAGAAACAGACGGACGGTCGGACTTAGAGACAGAAATGGCTTAATTCACTCAGCTAGCGATTCTGAGTCGACCCATATACTTCGAGGTAAAGGGTGATCCATTTCGAGGTTCCCTACTTTTTTAAAGAAAAAAACACAGAAAATTCAAATTTAATGGAGAATGTTTATTATCATTTGAAAGAACATTCTTTGGCATTTTTTTTTGAAGATTATGTCTATCAAATGTTGGCCGTTGCTACGTCGCAGATGGTCCATCCGTTGAGTCCAATTTTCGATCACTCGTTCGAGCATTTCGACTGGTAACTGGCGAATGATACGCGTGATGTTTTCCTCCAAGGCCTGAATCGAAGCGGGTTTGTCGGCATAAGCTTTTGACTTTACATATCCCCACAGGAAAAAGTCTAACGGTTTGATATCACACGATCTTGGTGGCCAATCGACCGGCCGGTGATGGTGTTGCGAATAGTACGCTCAGTAGGCCGATTATGTTGACCATAAGTTGAGCGAAGTGCACGAAACACATTCCTCACAGAACGTGAATTTTCATAATAAAGTTGAACTATTTGTAAACGTTGTTCACGCGTAAGTCTTTCCATTTTGAAATTCCAAACAATACTAAACAAAAATAACATGACAGCATGACACGACTCACACGTGATCTGTCAAAAATGGCTATTGAAAAAAGTATCTCTACTTGGATCACCCGTTATATCTAGCAAAATTATTTCTCAATATTACAAACTGTGTATCAAAACTTAATATAACCCTACGGGTAGGGTATAAAAAACGTAATCAACTAGTTATTGTAAGCTGAAATTATTTTTTCTCAACATGTTTTAATTAGTGAACCCATTTCTGTTCCATTCAATGGTCGTGAACTCATTTTAACGCACTGCACAGACCACAAAAAAAAAAGCTGAAGTACTATCAGAAATTACGAATGAATTCCATTAGAGGTCAGCAGCGTTAGGGGCAAATACGTTAAATTGGAATCCATCAATAAAATGCGCGATTGAATATGTTTTTGCAAATTGTCATGTACGTAGTCATCACCCCACATCCCACAACCAATTTGCTATTTTCTATTTACGATTTTTCCAACCCCTCCACTTTTTGGGGTAGTTGTATATATTTTACTCGTGTTCCCCTTCGATGATTTTTTTTTTGTTGCGGAAGCTTTGAGTGATATCATCCACCCTCTGGGAATTTCATTTAACTGCGAAATAGTTTCAATGCCAGTGGGCGGAAATGTGTGATATTTTGTACAACCGATGATATAGAATTATCAAGAAATGTCTAGTGTCTATGAATACACCCCACGCGCGTACATTTGTAATGCACATTTCAGAATGGAAATGCAATTAAAAATAACAAAAATACAAATAAACTTCCCACAGATGATGATCACATCGGTGTAGTATTTTTGAGGACCAGAAGTTTCCTAATTGGAATTACAAAAATGTGCCGCTAACATGTTCTTTCTAATAAACGGAAACATTACATCATTTGTAATTAAACTTATAAAGTGTTCAAGTAACGTTAGATAGGAATTTGTTGTGTCAAATTTTATTATGAAAACAATGATATTTAATTTACTGTTAGAAGTGTGTTAACAATTACCTTGCATTTTTAGATTACAAGAGTCTCTGATAAGATTTTAGAGTTTCGAGATAATATAGAGTTGCGCAAGAGTTCGAACTCCATTATCTTTAGCAGTGAGCTTGTAAAAGGTGGATAACTTTTGCTGAACGAATTGACCAAAATGTCACAGTCCAAATGACTTGAAGCAATATGTTGAGTTTTTTCCAATATGATTTATTTATAAACAAAATTTGGAGGAAAGTTAAACTTGACCATCATGACCGAGTATTACTCGCAACAGAATTGGCACCGTAAATTTGTGCAGTGCTTTTGCAACTTGCAAAGCCCTCTAATGTCGTTTAAATGAGATAGAGGTAACGTAACACCTAATGTTACCCATCGAGATGACTTTAAAGATCATTGGCTTGTATGAGATGACAACCGCTGAACAAGAACTCAGTTATTACCTCGATCACAATAATGATGAAAAACATAATTGGTGATCAGAGTTCTTTATTGTCATTGTATACCACAAATTCCCTGCATAAAACCTAGGCTACCATCCACTACTACTACACATGGTTACTCTGCAGATTCGTAAGTTTACAACTTGCGAACAATTTTATTTGGATTTTTGTGGACTAGACAGATGTAGAATACAAGTGAACAAGCCATGGTGCGATACACTCCCCAAGAACGCAGAAAAATCGAAGTGGACTATTTTTCAACCAGAATCATAATGAGCGATGAGGCCCATTTCCACCTCAGCGGGTACGTGAACAAGCAAAACTATCGCTTCTGGGGCACCGAAAATCCACGAGTAATGCACGAGGAGCCATTACACTCGCTCAAAGTTACTTCATGGTGCGCTGTTCACACTGGAGGAGTCATCGGGTCACAGTGGACGCTGCGAGCTATAGGGCCACGTTAACCGAGTTCTTTTGCCGCAATTGGACGAGTTAGGACTGGAGGACATTTGGTTCCAACAGGACTGAGCAACGGCACACACTGCGCGAGCTACAACCGATATTCTAAAGGGCAAACAACATCGGATGACTTCTTTTGGCACACCTTGTATATGGATCGACTCAGAATCGCTAGCTGAGTCGATTAAGCCATGTGTGTCTGTTCATCCATCTGTATGTCACCGGTTTTTGGGCCTTTAATTTTGAGCTAGGATGATGAAATTTGGTACATGTGATACTTGTACGTGCTGTTCGAATAGGTGTAAACATTTTCAAATTCCGCCGACTACCACGCCCATTTTTTAGAAAATCAATTTTTTTTGGTCAAGCGGTAGGGAATTTTGAAAAAGTGTTTTTCGGTAAAATTTTAAAATATTCGAAAAAACTTTTGTTGTGTAATCATTCGGTTTGATAAAACAAATATTTCGTTCATACATCATTTAAAACCTACGCCCACTTTTTGGAGGCGTTTTTCTACAAAAAAAACTTTTGTATACCCTACGCCATAGGAGAAAAGCGTTTTTTTTTTGTCCAACCATACAAGATTTTGATAAACTGTCTGAAAAATATGTTGCGACACTGTCAATTTTAGTATTTCTTTGCCATAAGGCCAACATTTTAAGGATATTAATGTTAAGGATGGGATGGGATAGGGTATAAAACGATCAACACATTGGATTGCAGCCTTCTTATATATTTTTACTTAATTTGGTTACTAAGAGGAATGATTCCTTTTTTTTCTATTTCCTTTCTATGTAATTTTTTTTTGGTGTATGGAAGTGAGTGATTAAATTTCAAAAGATCGCTTCAAAAATTTAAAACGTTCACCATCTGCGTTTGCAAACCTAATTCGTGTTAATGACGAAGGTGCAACTCCAGATCATCTTCGATTCCATAAAGAAAAAAATGTCTGCGGGAGTCGATGGTATATCCAAAATTTGTACTGCGACACTTACCCCCCTGAAACCGTGGACATTTACGTCACGCTTTTCAACAACGCGCTGAATAATGCATATTATCCAGAGCTTCGAAGACGGCGGTGGTTCATCCTCCCCCGAAAAAGAAAAAGGACAACTCCAATCCGGCGAATTTTCGGTCGATAAGTAATTTTCCGAGTATCAACAAGGCTTTCGAAAGGATTCTCAATCGAGTTCTCTTCAAGTGGCCTGAAGACAATAATATTATACCATCGAACTAGTTTGGTTTCAAGGTGGGACATGACTGTATTCATGCCGCCTCCAAACTAGTCTCTGATATACAATGGAACAAAAAAACAGTGCACTGGTGCATGTCTGGTTAATTTAGAGAAGGCTTTCGACACCGTATGGTTAGAGGGCCTATATCTAAAGTTGACCAGACTTGGCATAAGTTAACCACTGCTAGATGTGCTTCATGACATGTTGACTGCGGTAGAACGTTTGTTGTCAAAAGTTGCAATGTAACTACTACCACAGAATTTTTCATTAAAAATGGTCTGTAACAGGGAGCGGTAAACTCACTCTCTTCAGCATTTACACCAGTGATATGATAGGTAGTCTTACTGAGGCAATTGCTTCTACTGTCGAGGTCATTAGAACTCTTTTGCAGCGGGACTTCGACAAGACGCAGAGATATTGTAACTACTGGAAGCTGAAAATCAACTTTCAGAAATCGGAAACTATTCTGTTTAGGACACTGTTGTCTAGGGCTTCTCAGGATACGAGACAGAACTTGCGAAAGTTTGTGATCGTTGGTCCAAACAGACAGCCACTAGCGAGTAAAAGTCTACTAAAGTACCTTGGCATGTGGTTAGATCAGTATCTATACTTCGGAAGACATGTAGATGCTGCTCTGGTTAGAGCTAGGGGAGCGTTTTTCCTAACACGACGATTGTTTTATACAGTCGTCTTGACGGCAGGGTGAAGGTGATTTGCTACAGCTACATGGCCCTCATCAGGCCGATGATTGCCTATGGGTGCCCGGTGTGGTTCAACGTTGGCCCATCTCAAATAAAAAAGATACGGGTGTTTGAGAGGCAATGTTTAAGAAGCTGTATTGGACTTCCCAGAACACCAGTATCTGACTACACAAAATACTATTCCAACCAGGGCCTGTTCAGCGGGCCAACATAAACAGAATAGACAGATAGAATAAACAAGCAATAGCCTCATCTTTGGAGCCTTCTACCCCCATGATGAATAATTTGAAAATGCGCGTTAAAGCGGCTTCATTCCGCCTGAAGCTTTCCTATACATATTTCGATAGTCGAAGGCTGATACAGGATAGATCAACGGTTCGGCTAATCTACCCCATCTTCCGAAGAACTGTGGACAGGTGGCTCCTGTACGACCGATACGTCGTCGCTCAAGGTGGAGGAGAGCGCCTGCGGTTCAGCAGGAGTGTGTCGGATTGGGACCGTCGGCGTAGGTGGCAACAGGAGAACCTGTTGTGGTGGCTACAAAGTTATATAAAGTAAGTTGACTTGAGAAATTGTATGGCCGACTTATATAGTTTAGTGGAACAAAAAAAAATACAAAAAAAATAAGCTTGCTGTGGCTGTTCTAGGGTCAGTAAGTTAGGGTCAGTAAGTTAGTTAACTAGTAGATAAGTGGGCTAGTTTTTCATCAATTTTCGTGTAACATTTAAGTAAGTTTTAAGTGAAACTTAAGTAAAAATAAATTATATAAAATAAACCCAATTCGTGTGGGAAATTTCTGATATTGTTGTAAAAGATTTCACATAAAAATTTTGACAGTTGATTTATCAAGTGGTAAAAGTACCACGTTTTCAACGTTTACGATGAATTTCCGACGTTGCATGAATACCCCTGTTATTTATCGACAAGGATGCTTGAATAATCAACCGAATAACTCTTGTCAAATTATCACAACGGTCCAAAGCTGGCCTAAGTGCATGTTGTCAAAACGCAATCTTTGTTTGCGTAGTTGAATAAAAATCCCTTAATCTACCTTACCTATAAGGCAATTTTTTAAAAGACCCTGGTCATCGGATTCTACTTCCAACTTCCAAAGTTCGGCGTTATTTCAATGTATAAAAAGGAAATAACACTGAATTTCCATGTTCGGTCTTATTTCACTTTGCTAAAGTGAAGAAAAGGAAAGCCGAGTCGGCTTTATTTAACTTGAAGGGTAGCAGGTCTTTGCTTTAAATTCTGGCAATGAAACCTAGTCATGATTACAATTAAAATATTATTCTTGGCAGATGCTATTTCTTCGAGTTAAAAGAAAGAAATTCAGTAATAAAGCCCCTTACTCGAACTACTAGGAGATCTTATATAAGACCCAGATCTTAGCAATCCTACTCCGAAAGGATGATCAGGGTTTTATCTAGTAAATAGAATTCCTAGTCCTACTTTACGACGCTAAAGCATGTGCATTCGCCCGGCTATTAATCCGGACAATGAAACCTCCTCAGAAATCAAGCGAAGGATAAATCTTGCCAAAGGGTGTTTCTTCGGACAAGACAATTTAAAAATATACCGGTAAGTACCATCTTTCTTGGGTATTCTCTCCTAAGGAGATGAACAAGATCTTATATAGAAAGATTCAATAATGCTAGTCCAACCTTCCGAAGCTGATGCGTGGACCGTATCAAAAGCAGTTTAAGAGATCCTTTTCTTCGTTTCGATTGGAAAACCATCAGTCTCGTAAGCGTTCATGCACTATGGAAGCTATACAGCGATATATAGATCTGGTAAAAATAATCTCTCCAGTGGACGTCAAAGATGTCTAGGACGTGTAGAACGAACGGACACACAATACTCCAGCTTGGAGACTGTTATCTGCCTAGCGAGATGGAAGACGAAGTAAAGAAATACCCCGGCTTAAGTGGTGCACACAAGTTAAATCCGAACATATTGAGGTTAGCAACTTAAGGCAGAGGCATTGTGATGATCTGACAAATCATCCCAGTAGTATCAATTTTCAAGAAAATCTTATTTCAAACTCGCAGTTCGGAGTTTACATACAACAGGAGGTCCCGCCATAGTGCAAAAAGTTAACACGCACACATGAATGGTTGTGAGAAAGCTCGGTCCTGTTGCGCCAAAATTTGGTTCAATAAATATTCAATTCAATATTTTTTTGGTTCAATAAATAATAAACCAACGCCCATAAGTTAACGAAACGCAAGATCAGCCGAAAACATCGCCGCTGTCCGTGACAAAAGAGAAAAGTGCAAAAGAGTCCTAGGTAGTACCTCTTCCCATCATTCACAAGAACTCGTCCTTTTTAAAACCGCAACTTGTCAAATTTTGCATTGTGACTTGGGTCCGCGTTGAACTGCCGCGCAGAAGGTCTGGGTTCGATTCCCAGACGTAGCATCACCAAAATGATTTTTCACTGGCCCTCCTCTCGTGACGATCTGACAAATCATCCGAGTAGTATCAATTGTCATGAATAGCTTATCTTAACTTAGCCGTTCGAATTCGGCATAAAACAGGAGGTCCCGCCATCGTGCAAAGAAGTACACACGCATACATGAATGGTTGTGAGAAAAAAAGCTAGGCGGTGGGTATTAACGAGCCTGTTGCGCCATAAATTTTATTTTTTCACTTGGGCCAAAATTCAACTGTAGCTGAAGGTAAACGACTATCGACAATGATGCAGAATGGGCTCTGGAGCAGTTCGAAGCTGACCCTAATTTGCGTCGATAAATAATCTTCACCGATGAGGCCCTTTTCTAGATGAATGGGTACGTCCAAAGATTAAAAAGCCATACAGGTGACGCATTGAAAACAAAAAACAGAAACTTTTGCTCACCAGCTTCATGCTACGGGCGGCCGGTGTGCGCGTGCACACACGAGAAACGAGATCCAAATAAATGACTGGCTGTGCTAGGACGACCCGCCATAGAACGATTTTTTTTGGTTTGTGGTGCGTCATCTGTATACGAGCTGTACAGCGACATGCAACTGGTAAAAAAAACTCCACATAGGACGTTTAAGATGGCTAGGACATGTAGAACGAATGGACACCAATACTCCGGCTCGCCAGTCGTCGGACGCAGTAGAGGAAGACCTCGCCTTAAGTGGCGCGCAAAAGTAGAAACCGACCTCAACCAACTTGGAGTGCGCAACTGGAGACAGTTAGCTAAGGACCGGACTAATTGGAGAGGCATGTTAATTGAGGCCCAGGTTCATTCCAGACTGTAGCGCCCTTTAAGTAATTAAGTAAGCGTCATCTGTATGACTTTATAATATTTGGGACGTCAACAAACAAAATTGTCGAATTTGAGACGATAACAATCCAAATCAGATCCAAAAGCGTCCAATACATCCCGAAGAAAACACTATTTGGTGTGGAATTTGGGGTGGCGGCGTCATCGATACATATTTCTTTAAAAACGACGCACGTTGTCCAGGCCTTCCCTTTCAAAGACGAGCGGTACAGGTTGATGATTACAAACTTCTTTTGGCCTGAATTGGATGATATGGATACCAACAACAATTGATTTTAACAGGACGGCGCTATGTGCCACACAGCTCAACACACATTGGATATTCTGCCCGAGGAATTCAAGGACATGGTGATCTTACGCGAATATTATGTGAACTGGCCACCGAGATCGTGCGATTTGACCCCGTTAGATCTTTTTTTTTTGTAAGATTTTCTAAAGTCCCAGGTCTGCGCGTACTAGTCGCAAACCACAGCGGTCCTCAAAGCTAGCAAAACCGATGCCATCGGCCAAATTCAGACTGATTTATGCTCCAGCGTCCTGGAAAATTGGACATTTCAGATGCTCGCCACCCAGAGACGCTGCGGCGGACATTTGAACGATGTTACATTCCATACATAATGGCATCGTTACACCTTTCAAACGAATAAAAAATTTCGATGATATCTCACACGCACTTTTTTTCTATTTAAATTTGAAGATAGGAAGCGCCTAATGAAAGACCCTTTGTATACCCTTCATGCTATGAATAGTTTAACTAAAAAGTTTAACACGTTCCGTGAAAAATAAGATCCCAAAGCAATGAATCATTTACATATAATTAATGGTTTAACTAGGTACTTTCGAGAATCAAGGTCATGCATGTAATTGGTGTGAAATCAGAAATCCAGAGTTAGGTACCCGTGAATTAAATGCTTTCCACCATAAAAATTGAGATTTTAAAATTAATTGTCGTTGTACTTAATTTAGATAAGATCTGGAAAGGTATGGATAAACCAGACAATAAAAATGCGAACTTTTTGTTGCGCACTTAATTCTTATTGTAGCAAAATTTCCGCAGTTGTAATCTATATAAGTAAAGCTGAATCACTTTATCCGTGGAATACTTATCAAGCCTGTAGGGCAATACCCTAAGTTCATTTCAAAATCAATTAAAAAAAAATCAACATATGACCGTTGACCCTACTTATACCGATTGGGTTCAAATGATAGTTTTGCGTAATAAACCCAACCATTCACGGATTACCTGGAAAGTCTTTTCCTCATTTCACCACACAGTACTTGATTACATCATATAACCCCCACCGGTACATAAGGACTACCTCATCATAACCACGTTGCAACAATGTTCAACTTTTGTGCAATTAGTAACAATCCAACGTAATTACAATATTCACGTTTTCCCATCCATTTACTCTCTTCTTCTTATTATTTTTCTTTTAATTTTTTTTCTAGCGTAGCAAGAATGAAAAAGAACGCACCCCTCTGGGGATAGAATTTTCGCGAAACTTCCAGATACAAAATCCAACAGAACAGCCCATGGGAACGTTCTTTCTCTTCCATTTTCATGTGCCTTAAAGGATCCTCTGCTCAATGAAAAAAGCCTCCCTCCGTCAACCGTCGAAGGGGACGAGGCAAAATGCACATTTTGGCCCTCCTTGAAGACTGCAAAAGCATTTCATACACATACAGCAAATCGGATATAACCAACAACCCCCGCACTATAGTCTGCAAAGGAAGGATATGGATGCACTTAAGGAGCAATGGAGTTTTTTTTTTCTTTTTCTCAATTCCTCCTTGAAAATTCATTGCACTGTGTGTGCGAAGGCGATTTTCCCATGAGAAGGCAGCAGCAGGACTTGGGCCCTAATGCATATTTATTTGCCTCACCAATACTGAAGTTGCTTGCAAAGGGATGAAAAAGGAAATGGAATTGGAATATGGATACCTGTGCTCTCGTGAGAAAGAACCCATCGAAGGAAGGATGAGTGTGAGCCTGCGATTACGCTATATTACATTCAAGATTCTTCTCATTTTTTTTTGAATTCGTCCTGCAACCAAGGAGTAATGACAAAGAACAAAAGCCAAGAGCGTGATAGAGAAGGATGCATAGCAAGGAGATACGATGTGTGTAGTGATGAAGAATCCCAATCCTTTGCCGTGTGTCTTCCTGGTTTTTATTATGCGATTGTTCCCTGATGGATGAACGCTTCTGGGCGCTATACGGCTTGCTTTTGCCATAAATGAAAGAAGGGAAGGTTTTGTAACTGTGGGAACGAACTATGAATGCCTATGAAGGGACGTGCAGAAATGTGAATGAACTGTCGACGCTCCGCGCGCGTCAAAGGAGGACTTTTCAACAAGTATAGTATTTTTTTGTGTTATCCCTCCACTTGGTTGTTTGTCTATCCTGTGTGGACGTTCGGGGAAATGCAACGCCATCTCTGTCGCACTACAGGAAGTAGCCATGGGAGGGTAGTAAATTTGTTTTTTACTTTTTACAACTTACCATTTCGATTGTAATGTGTAAATATCCATGCAGTTGAAGTAAGGGATGATGACGTTGCTCACAAGGATTAGCGCGTAATTTTTGTTCGTTTTTGTCAATGAAAAAGAAAGGATTTTTCACAGAAAAAATAAAAAAAACAGACACGATTATGATTTTCACAAATTCACACAATTTATTTGGAAGATATTTTCGAACCGCACTATAGTGTCACTGTCACTTTGGCATAGTTATGTATCTCAGTATCTGTATCTGAATAGTTTTTTTTTTAAATGTTTCCTTCGCTTGGTTGTCCCGCTCACTCTTTTAAAAGTCGACTAATAGTTCTGACGTTGTGTAGTAGACTGATAGTGTTGGAACAACCAGACCTAGGCCATTCAGTTGAGTTTTGTGTCTAGAGTGTTGGTTTTGTTGGCACACGAAATGATGGGAGGGGATGGGTGGAAAATTATGTGAGAGACGAGAAAATGAAAACAAACATTTTCCCGTATATACCGACGAGTTTAGCTGCAGTGCTGGGAATTGTGTTTCGCTAGTATAGTGGTGTGAGGGGTGGTTTTAGCCCACCTTGGCGGCACGATCCATGTGTGTGCCAGTGTGAGAGATGCTGTGAAAAACTATGGTGAAACAATACGGTACAGCTAGATGGCAGTTCACTTTGGGATATAGAGCAAGTGTAGGTTTCGAAGCTTTTTTTTGGTCGTACGTATGGGTTTTGGTTTTTACGCTAGATGCGCCATCATGAAGTGAGTTGTATTGTAACGCACGCTTGGAGTGGTGGAATGATGCAAGTAAGGTTTTATGTTAGCCATTCTAATAGAGTTGGAGAATTCGATAGAGCTGTGGAAGAGATCACAATGCGCCACGATGGTAGAGATGGAGAAATTTATGAGCATTGGAGTCTTTTGCAAGGTGATATTTTTTTTAAGGTGTTAAAGCTTTTATGATTATGCATTTAGGTGTTGGCTACACTTGGTAGAATATAGTGATAGCATATGAGGAATTAAAAAAAAAATCTAACTGCACTGCAGATGGAAGAGGTCAGTGATGTATTCATTGTTGGATTCAATATCCAGTCGTAGGAACACCAAAATATTTTCATAGAGCCTCCTCTAACGTTGATGTGCAAAATCAACCGATAAGTATCACTGATGTTCGGAAGCGGTATAAAAATGGTGGCTTCGCCGTGCTAGATGAACTTCACACGCTAGCATAAATGGCTGTAAGAAAATGCTATTTAAAGGGCACTAACTACAACGCCAAAAATTGTATTTTTTTACAGGCAGATAAGGTTTGCGTGGCCAGTAAAGTCGTTAGGCGAGTTCCACTTACTGATCCCACTTAGCTTTTCACGGGATTAATCAGCGGAGTACGATACCGCATGGGAGAAAAGTTAAGATTTTACTAGATTTTTGAGACAAACATTTATTGTAGTCGTAGTCTCCAGACAATTTTTGGAGGTTAGACTCTTGCGGGCTTTGTTTACGAAGATTAGCTGTGATGGTGCGAAAATTTTAAGTTGTGTTTTTAGCAAATTTTTATGGTTTCAAGATGCCAAAAGTCCATAAAATGTTTTTTTTTTATTTTTTAGAAATTTAAGTCCACCGTCTAAAGTTGGATCTCTGTTAAAGCGATCTGCTGATGAAGTCGAAATGACTTGTCTGACATTTTTGGTAGGTGTGTTGTTGGTGGTCCGTTATCCAGAGGAGTTTTTGGAATTGAAGTCATAGCTCTTAAATACCTGTCCTCACAATAAGACACCTTCCCCTTTTGCAACACAGCAGCGAGAGTAAGCCATGATAAAGTCAACAGTGCTTCTTGGCAAAGTTTCACAACCATTCAAGAGTAGCACTATCATGAGAAGCTTCTCAAATTTACCATTCGGAGTCGGTCCTTCTCTTTGTGGTAAGAATAATCAGCCCTAGCGAGGTATCCGTCGTAGCGGAAAATTCCCCGATTTTGTACGATTCGGAGGATTTTAGCTTCGAGGTATTCTTCCGAAAACCTGTTCGAAATATTTCTCCGACATTTTGTAACGCACCCCGGTGAATTGCGTTAAAATGCGTTCAGGTGCATTTTTCGTGCAATTTTTGACAGCTAAGTGCAATTCTTTTTCCGATTTTCCCCGACACAAATTCATCGCGGAATTTATTTACGACTGATAGTGAAGTGACTTTTGTTCCGATGACACATACCTCGAATGAAATGTGAACCTCCGACGGAGTATGAGTTGCGGAACCAACCTCACATAATTGAAGCGAGAAGCTAGGTTTGAGGACCTGTATAGGCCGCAAAGTGCCACTTATTTATTTATTTCTTAAGTCAACAATGAAATCCTAGTTAGGACGGACAAAATAAACTGCTTTCCGTGCCTACTTTTGCACTACGCCCTATCGAAATTGAAATTATGGTTTTGCATCTCTTTGCGAAATCCATGTCTAGAAAAGTTCAGGTGAGCTGCTTATTAAAGGTGAGCAAGTCATCACCCAATCTAAAGATTGCCAGGCTTCTTAAATAAAGAAAAGTAGCGGATGACCCGAAAGTCTCGATCCCGTATTGGATACTATTTGCCACGGTATATCCTAAGGATATCTTATTAATGGGAACTGGCATTCTGTGGCGTCAGGGTAACATCCTCAATACGTAAAACAAACGCATTGTTACGCGAGAGACAACGGCCATGGATAACACAAATACTAACCAGACCTGGAACGAAGACGGAAAACTAGTGCACACATAAAACTCAAGGACCGTCCGGAATACGTATCTACAGTTGAACCTTGAAGCTGAGTTAGAAGTTAAACACAAGGCAGTATCTTCGTTAATTTGTAGCTTAAAGTTGAATGGAGGGAAACTTCACTCAAAAAATGTATCTCTCTTTTGACAGTGATACAAGATACCATCTACAGATACGCATTCTGGGCGGCCCTTTATGCGTGCTATACACTTTGAGTACTAACTAAAAACTTAAATCTGATTATGACCCGATTAAGGAAATGCAATATCTGGCATTACCAGTCCGTACAGGTCTTATATTGTGGCATCTCCCTTCATTTGTGTGCGTGAAGTTAATGTGGTGGTTAAATTTTAAGAGCCGTGGTTGATTTTGAATTAAACACAAATTATTTGAAAAATTATTATCATTTCTTTTAATTATGATAATATTGGTGTAGTTCAATTATGTGTGTAATAAAATATTAAGCAAATGGCCGCCGCGACCTCGGCGGCACACCTCCAACAATGGTCCAATTTTTCGATGACGCTGAGGCATAATTTAATCTCATCCTTTAGCTCTTGAATTATGACGACGCCAGCCCATATAAACCGTACAGTCACTCTTTGTGGGTGCATTGGTTTTTCGGCAATCACTCTTGAATTATCATTCGCGCAAAAGCGGCAATTCTGCTTATTGACGAATCCACTGAGGTGAAAATGTGCCTCATCACTGAAAATTATTTTCTTCGAAAATTGATCATCCACTGTTGCCATTTCTTGCCACCGTTCTGACCATTGACGACGCTTGAAATGGTCAACAGGCTTTATGCATAATGACGAGCGTGAGAGGTATAATTGTTGGGCACGACGACGAGTTGAAATGGACGGCTCTTCAGCCAGACTATCGCGAACAGCAGCAATATTTTCTGCAGTACGAGCTGTACAAGCATGCACTGGTGTTTTCACATCTCCTACAGACCCGGTTTTGAATGTTTTTTTCCGATTGTACGCACATTTGGACGATTAAATTCGATTTTCATAATAAGCCTGAATAACACGTTGCTCGATTGTGTATCTTTCCATGGTTCAGATTGAATTAGTGTGAAATTGAGAAATGTCAAATGAAATGCAGAAAAAAACTTGAGTTAGGTGTGGTTCACATTCAACATCGGACCTTACAATTTAACCATTTAACCCGTTATTTGCCACGGAGAAAAGTTCCTGTTTATCGCTGAATCGGAACGTCAAATTTGAGAAGCTTCTAATGACAGTGTTACATACTTTGAGGTGTTTGTTAGACTTTCGCAAGAGGTCGAGCATTGAAAATATAACGTGAAAAAGTGAATTTAAAATTTACACATATTAATTTTATTTAAGTACAATCAGCAAGAGTAAATCAAATAATTGAACTCTCACGTAAATATGTGCAAGTATATGCTCTGGATGTATGGTTAGTTTACAACTCTTAGTTTTAATATCTAAACCAATAAAGTTAGTTATTCCACAATTCTCGATTCGGCGTATTTTTTTTTTGTCCGTTCTTTTCAGCACATAATCTAACAAAAAAAAAAAACTAAGGTGTTGTAACTTTTGGGATTTAAACAACGGACACGTCTCTTAGTAGTCTAACGAACTGATTACTAGGACACTGCACCGACCGACATTTATTAAAGCTATAACCAAAGGATACACATACTATGGCAGGCTGGCTATGATGCGCATCGTATCATCAAGCTTTATTTTGTACACCCACCTGCCGATGAAATAGAGTACTGTATCAAGGAGACATTTTACGACCTTCTTGACGGATCACGTCCGAATTACGATGTGAAAATCGAGTGAAAGAAGAATGAAGGCATTGGATGAACATCTGATGCAAAATTAAAGTTTGAAGCAGCTCACTTTAACTTTGCTAAGTATGGATCCCGGCAAAGAGATGAGCAACCATACCTTTAATTCCTGTAAGTAAGCACGGAAAGCACTTTCTTTTAACACATCTGCCCTGCGTATCCCAGTAACGAGACATAATTGATCGCTCTTATAGTAAAATTCTAAAAGCATACAAAGCAATCCCATTGGGGCTAATTTTGACACATAGAGATCATCGATTTATTATATAGTTTGTGAATCAAATCAGAATCGCAAGCTGGGTCGATCTAGCTACTGCTGTCTGGCACTCCGTTAACACAATTTTTGCCTTAATCTTGAGCTAGACCAATGGCATTGTGTACAAGAGCTCATTGTTGCTTCTAAGAAAATAAGTATAAGTGAAAAAAGTTCAAAATGCACTTATTACCACGTACATAAATGCTGCCACATGTAGAAAGTGGCGGAAATAATTATGATACTGAAACCAGGTGATTCACCTAGAAAATTAACTTTCTACCGCCCAATATCGATACTGCCTTTGTTGTCCAAACTGTTCCAAAATATGTCAACTTAGAGCCTAGAAAAATCGCTAATTCCGAACTACCAATTTGGTTTTTGAAATAATTACTCAACAATTAAACAGATGAATCAAAAAGCAAACAAAGCGAAAAAGCATTTAAAAATTACAAAAAAAACATGTTCAGCTATATTCCTTGATATAGCACAAGCTTTCGATAAAGTATGGCACAAAGCTCTGATCTGTATATGGCAAAAGCTTCTGCCTAAGTAATTCACAGAGACTCTGGAGTCTTATGTTTCACAACGATTCCTTAGAATTAAATAAGACCGTGAGTACGTAATCGTTTGCCTGATCCACAAAAAAGGAGACCCTTCGAACTGCTACAACTAAGGAGGCATAAGTGTCCTAAACATCGCCAACAAGATCCTATCTGCCGTAATATGTGAACGCCTGAAATAATTTACCAACAACCTGATCGGCCCGTATCAGTGTGGTTTTAGGACAGAAAAGTCCACAGCTGATCAAATCTATCGAATCTATAGAATTAGCGACACGAACTTGCAGAGTCATATCTTATTTTGGTATACCGCCGAAACTTCTCAGTTTGTCCTGGATGGCGATTGAGAATTCAATCATTTCGGAAACGACCTCACTGACACATTCGATACCAAAAAAGGATTTAAGCAAGGCGATGCACTGTCGTGTGATTTCTTTAATATGATTCTTGTGAGGATTGTGCAAAACTCCCAAGCCAATACCAAAATCGGTGCAACTACAAGGTGTCGCAAAAGTAATCCTCCTATCAGAAAATGCTATAAGTTTTGCGATTGGCCCCTAATGTCAATTCTGTTTTGACATTTGTGTAGTAAACACATGCGAAATACACGTTAATAAACAATGTTACGCTACACTGCTCCAGAACGCGGAATATTGGTGACTATTTATTTGAGCAATAATCGGTCGGTGACTTTGGCACAATTTGAATCTCGTCGCAGATTTCCTAGCCGTCCAACGCCTACTGGTGAAACACTGCGACGTTTAGCCGCTCGCCTCGAAGAGACTGGCACAACACGAGATGCTGCCAGGCGTGGCAGACCCCGGAGTAGCCGTTCTGCAGAGAATATTGCTGCTGTAGCCGAAGATGTCATGGAAGCGCAGTCGACATCGACCAGACGACGTGCCACGCAAATGGGTATCAGTCGACGGTCCTTACAGCGAATTTTGGTACATGATTTGAAGATGTTTTCGTACAAAGTCCAGACGGTGCATCAGCTGTTAGCTGCTGACCGCCAATCGCGTCTAACAAACGCTCAAGCCATCCTTAATCACCACCAAGAGGAAGATGATTTTTCATCAAAAATAATCATGAGTGATGAGGCCCATTTCCATCTTAGCGGGTACGTAAATAAGCAAAATTTACGCTTCTGGGGCACTGAAAATCCGCGTGTAACCCACGAAGAGCCATTACACCTGCTCAAAGTCACTGTATGGTGTACTGTTTTCGCTGGAGGAGTCATCGGACCTTTTTTCTTCGAAGACGTCGCGGGCCAAACGGTTACTGTGAATGGTGAGCGAATGATCAACGAGTTATTTTTGCCGCAACTTGATGAATTGGGATTGGAAAACATGTGGTTCCAACAGGACGGTGCAATGGCACACACTGCACGTGCCACAACCGATATGCTGAAGGATGCATTTCCCGGGCGCCTAATCTCCCGTTTTGGCGATTTGCACTGGCCAGCAGGATCGCCTGATTTGACCGCTCCAGACTTCTTTTTGCGGGGCTTTTTAAAGTCGCGGGTTTATGTTAACAAGCCTCAGACTCTTGCAGCTCTTAAAGACAATATCCGCCAAGAATGTGAGGACCTATCGCCGGAAGTTTTGGCCAAAGTGATGGAAAAAGCCATAAAAAGGGCTCAAATGACAATGAACTGTGGCGGCGGCCATTTACATGACATCATATTCTCGATTTGATGTAAAAAAAATTAAAAGACCAAATAAAAATAATCCACAAGAAGAATCAAAGTTTTTCATTTTTTTTTTTAAATTACAGCCAAAAAACATCGGAAGGTTATTTTTGTACTAGCATACTCCAACAATTTTGACATAATTGGTAGGACTCAACGCGATAGCCACGTTTGTTAGTATAGAGAAGGAAGCGGCAAAAACGGGTTTGGCAGTAAAGAAGGGTAAAACTAAGTATATTGTATCAACAAGAAATGACACACAACATCAACGAATTGGACGGAACGTCACCATTGACAGATATAAATTTAAGGTAGTACCGGACTTTTGTCTCTTTGTCTGCCTCTAACAACAGCATCTCGTCGGAAATTAAACTAAGAATAACTCTTGCCAACCCCTGTTTCTTTGGGCTAAGAAGGCAATAGTAAAGTCCCCACGCGAACTATTAAGGATATCCTATATAAAACCCTGATCATCCCAGTCCGGCGCTGAAGCATTGACCGTATAAAAAGTAGATGAAGAAATTTGATTTGAGATCCCGTTTGCGTTGACGGGATATGGAGACGAAGATTCAACCAAATACGAGCTGTACAGAAACATGCCGCTAGTCAAAACAAACTTCGCATTTTAATATGGCAAGGACATGTTGAACGAATGGAAGGATTCCCATCCATACATCGGATGCAGTAGAGAACCCTCGCCTAAAGTGGTGCGCACAAGTGGAAACCGGCCTTAACCAACTTGGAGTGCGCAACTAGATGCAGTTAGCTAAGGACCGGGCTAATTGGAGAGGCATGTTGGATGAGGCCCAGGTTCATTCCAAAATTTAAAACCAGTACTTGAAAAACAAATTTGGAAAAAATACCAGCAAACCAGAGGAAAGTACTACAGAATGTAAAGGGTGGTTAAATTTTAAGGGCCGATGGTGATTTTGAATAAAACAAATTATTTAGGAAACTATTGTCACTTCTTTTTATTATGATAATATTGGTAATGGTTCAATTATTTATGGAAAAAAATATCGGCCACATGGAACACCTCCATCCGATGGTCCAAATTTTCGATGACGCTGAGGCGTAATTGAGGTTCTATGCCGTTAATGTGCCGAATTAGCTCATCCTTTAGCTCTTGAAATACTGCTGGCTTTTTTTCACCTTTTTTGTCAAATAACCCCAAAGAAAGCAGTCCAACGGTGTTAAATCACATGATCCTGGCGGCCAATTGACCGAAGAAATCACGAAGTCCACGATATGCATTTTTATTTGAACGCCCATTTTCATAATAAACCTGAATAACTTTAACGCGTTGCTCGATTGTGTATCTTTCCATGGTTCAAATTGAGTTAGTCTGAAACTGAGAAATGTCAAATGAAATACAGAAAAAAAAACATGATTTAGGTGTGGTTCACAATCAACATCGGTCCTTAAACACTGATCCGCATAAAGACCTTGAAGTTGATCTGATTGAAGACGAACTAAAAAAGAAACCAATAGGCATCAACTTAGGCTCTCAGTCTAAGGCTTACTAAGAGACAGAGAAGAGTAAAACCTTTTGAACTAGCCAGCTAAAACCAGGGTCACGTGAAAAAAGTAAATGAAAATACCTACACATAGTAGTAATGTGTATAGTTGAGCTAAAGTAAAGAATAAGAATCTAACAATGTGCAGTTTGTTACCAGGTTTTAGAAGATTCCAAGCATATTACATATTACACACTATCGAAGACTAGCAGCTAAAAGTCAGAAATGAAACATATTTGTTGGTGATGTTTTCTATGTCTAAATTAGCAAAACAAAATTCACCTTTACATCAAATCTAAAATTATAATGATTCATGCGAAAATGCTGTTTTATGTTTATTTTTGTTTAAATATAACCGCCAATAGTTCTCCAATGCTCTTAGCGCCATCTATTTGTTGACATCTAAAACACCCGAATTCACAACTCCATTCTTCAACGTTGCCCACCCTGTGAAACACCATCCACAAAATAGATTCACCCGTGTGGATGAAGAATCCGCACAAAGCAAACTCACCGAATTCGGGTAAAAAATTATATTTTGATGGTAGATCGAGGAATGTGAGGAGAACTTCGACAACGTACTCTCTCTCCTTTTCAGTGTGTGTGCAAAATAAAGTGTGGAAAAACGAATTCGCGTTCTCGTAAAACATTCAGTTTAACAATCAATTCAATTCCATAATTGCAACTGCAATCCGCGACGAAAACGACGACAATTTGCCCCCCCAAAAAAAATAAGAAAAATCCTAACCCACAGAATAAAAAACCAAACAAACCCAACAAGAAAAAAGTTTTCCCCGCGACAATCGAGTGACCGCTCCCCAAAAAACTCGCTGAGTTCTATATTTCTTTTCGTTTTTCCCCCGTGATTTCTGATAAAAGAAATGAAAATTCAATTTCTGCAACAATATGTGAGGTGAATAAAAAGGAGAATTTCCAAAAAGAAGGAAATTTGTGTACTAGTGTAGTTATGTGATAGTGATACTACATCGCTCTACGCTCAGTGTGTGTGAGTTGGAAAATTCATAAAAAAAAAGATTCAACAAAACCAAAACGAAAAAAAAAAGTTTTCTAAAAATATATGAAAGAAGAATCATTCCCAAGTGGAAAGTGCGAAGGAAATTCAATGAGAGTGTCTAGTGTGTGCGTAAAGTCGCGTAAAGTGGCATAAAAAGTCTCCTAAAAAGTTTCCTTCTGCAACAATTCATTTATTTTCCCATATTTCGAATTCGAATTTGTTATAGAAAAAAAATGTTTTTTTCTTTTTTCGCACATCGAGTGCGTGAGTAGTGAGCGCTGTGACAAAATGCTACATAAAAATGTTGTGTAACTTCTTGTCACAAGGATTCCCAGCGTTTAATTTTGCGCGGCTGTTGAATTTATGTCAAAAGAAATAGAAAAAAATCCTCTTTTCTGAAATAAAAAGAAGGAAAAAAAAACGCAAAGAAGGCAAGAAATAGAAACGAAAAAGAAGTGAACAAAAACTACCACAAATCAGAGAGAACGTAACTACAAGAAGGAGACAATACGAACCACAGTGGGACTTATACTCATCCCACTTGCCCACATGCAACAAGAGGCGAATTCACCCGAGCAAAGCAAAAAAAAAAAAAAACTCTTCTCATCTGAAGGAATTCCTTTCGCGTACACGTCGCTAGCTTTGTCTCGTTCTCTGCTCTTGGTTGTAGTAGTAGTTGATGGCAATTAATTCGGTCGGGTTCATATTTACCCGCAAAAAAGTTCACTTTTCCCACGAATTTTCTTGAGAAATCATTTTTTTTCGCGCTTGACCAATGACAAATGACAATTGACAACTGGCACGAGCTGAGGAATTTTTTGTAAAAACAAAAAGTAGTCCGCGCGAAAAACAAGGACGAACAACTGGCGCAAGGCGGCAGGCGAGTGTAGAAATTAAAAAAAAATATAATTAATTTTTTTTTTCATCATCCACCATCTCGCTTACTCTGTTTTTGTGTTTGTGTGTGTAAATTTGTTGGATTTGTGTACATCTTTTTCGGTTCTGTCCAACAAGTGCGTGAAACATAAATAAAAAAAGAAAATAAAATCACAATCGTAAAAAAAAAAAATAAAAATCTAATTAAAAATGTCTTTCGATACGCGAAACAATTCGGCGATGATGAAACGGGCTGAACAGCTTAAACGCTGGGAGGAATCCGAAACAAATCGTGAACCATCGGTGCCGAAGAGTGAGAAAGGTCGTAAAATCAAATTCTCGTCGGGATGCGTATTCCTGGCTGCATGCCTGGCCGGCGACAAGGAAGAGGTTGTTAATTTACTGGAGAATGGCGCCGACATTAACACGGCAAATGTGGACGGATTGACAGCATTGCATCAAGTGGGTATTCTTTCATTTGTGTCGTGAAGATTGTTTTTTTTTTAACAGACTTTGAAGGACTTGTTTTCGATTTCGAAATGTGAAAGGGAAAGTAGGATCATGTATGTTTTTCTCTCAAGAAAAAAAAAAAACACGTCATTCGCACAAAAATCGGGGTCGGTAACAGGGCACGTCTAATCGATCTTGGTGGCGCCTGCGATAACCCCAATTTGTTATTGAAAATTGTGTCGCTGATATTATAAAGAACTGAAATGTGCACGTTTGCATATTCATGATTTCCTATGCAAGTTATTTTTTAAAAAAAAAAAAACAATTTTTATGACTCTAGGTCGAGATAGCGAATTGCAAGTGGACGTGATGTATATACAAAACTAGGGTGACCATATTTTATGAAGCAACAATTGGCGCACACAAAATTTTTCTTAAGTTTTGTAGTGCTGAATTCATTCTGAGTTGATTTGGAATTAACTAACTCTGAAATACAAAATAAAATAACTGAGGAAGGAATAATTTTAATGTAATGAACGGTGATTTAACATGGAAAAACTGCCGATTTATAGATTTTGCTGTCAAAACTGGCGGCTCAGTTTTTGGCCTTGTTTTTTTTTAACATCTGAGTTTATCCGGATTCAACTCAAGATTAAGGATGAAAAACATACTTCTCGAGATAACTTCGAGTTAACCCCGATAACGGACGCAATAACTAATGAACTTTCAGATTTAGGTGCCGATGATTCGTTGAGAGTGCTAATAAATCGGAATTTGGAGCAAATTTACTTAAGCAAAAACTCAGTTTTTTCACTTTTTTTATTCCACTCACCATTTTATGCTGATAATTTTGCAATTTGTTTAAAATCGTCGCTCTCAATTATATAAAAACTTATTTAACAATCAAAAGTCGAAAAATTCCTATAGAAATCAACCATTTTTTGACATTTCACACATGATAAATAAGACGAAAACTCGTCGTCTAGTCCGAAAGTAGATCTGTGAACTGTGGCACTCCGCAGTATGCCTTATTGCCCTTTTTCTCTGAAAACTAGTGGTCAATAAACTTCTAGCTTATCTAAAAGGGGAAGACTGCAATGTGAATAAATAAGAAGATGACGTTGCAGAAACTGTAACAGACAAGTACCTTAAAACCCTAAAAGAATTTTTTTTTACAAATAGATATCTCAGTGTAGTCCAAATGAACCGCCGTATGTGGACCCTCAAAAAATAGCAAGGAATACCAGCACTTTGACCCTCTAAAACTTAATGGCGTTGGTCTCATGTTTACAAAATACGTCAAGTACATGGGTATTATCTTGGATGAGAATGAATTTCAAATGTTAGGGCAATATAGCCCTATACACACGATAACAGGCAATCGGGAAGAAATGGTGTATGCAACCACATTTGACTCTCTGACTTTACGTGTCCATCGTAAGACCCGTACTCTTGATGTGTTAGTCCAGTATACGGCTGTAGAAACATCCTCCAACCGCAACCATCATGGGAAAGTTTGAACATGGGGATGCATATTCATTAGCAGAGCTCTAAGAACCACCCCTCCCAAGCCCTAGATGCAATCCTACGTCTAATCAAATAGTATAGAACTACATGGAGTGCGCATCTCATACAACGAATATTTCCTATGTGGGGTACTGATATTGATACCCCAGTGTTCACATTGCTACCCCAGCATCAAAAAACAGCCTTGCCGACGCATATGATCTAAGAAATTTCCCCTTCGCACTTACCGCCCGCGTCTAAAACGGCTACAAAATGTTTAGCTGTGATGCGTACTCATGACTCTATGTAGTTGTATACTCCTTGGTCTAATGCGCGTAGATGTTTATACCGAATAGGATATATAAGATACAAATTTTTGGCGCAACAGGCTCGCTAGTACACAGGGCCGAGCTTGCTCACAACCATTCATGTGTGTACTTTTGCACGATGGCGGGACATCCTGTTTTATGCGGCGATTTTGAGATAAGCTTTTCTTGACAACTGATACCACTCGGATGATTTGCCAGATCATCACGAGAGGAGTTGCTAAGGCTGGGAATCGAACCCAGACTTTCTGCGCGGCATTTCATCGCACTAACCATCGCGCCACTGAGACCGTCATCAAATAGGATATGATTGGATATAAAAAACTCGATTCACATCTTCTCAAATAGGTCTAAAACACAATCTGGAATGGGTGGATGTGTTTTTCGCCTTCCCGATCATTGTAGTGTTTTCGAGGTGTAAATCATGAACATTAAAGTAGCCATGTTCTGGGTGAGCTAGAATGTAATATCGAAAAATATTAGCATCTTCAGTCCACTTCATTTACATCGGATTCAGCCCACGAATGCCTATTTATCTAGTGGTTTCATAGGTTATGTTGACACTGACAGCTGTTTCCCGCTCGAAATCTTAACAGAAAGTCAGTATCAGAACACCGCGGAACGACTTGAGTCGCTTTACCCTTGAACAACGTTGAGAAATTTTGAAAACATATTTTCAAAGTGAGTGCTGTGGCCCAAACAGTGCTGTAATTGATGTGAAGTTTTGGCCAAAACGAAACATCCACGCTTTACGAAAGTTAGTGCAAAAAATTCGTGAGACTGGTATGCTAGTGGACAACTTTCATAACCCCCGTTGCCGTAAGACCGCACAGACAAGAATGTGTCTACTGTACCGAGATCGCCATCGATCTCAACAGCCTGATGAGAATATTGCACAAAGATCTAGGATTATTCGCTTTCAAGGTCCAAGGCGCACAACCATTCGCGTCGTTATCGTAGCGAAAAATCATATTTTGTGACGAGGCGCATTTTTATCTCGTCGGCTACGTTAACAAACACAATTGCGGCATCTGGGGTCTCGGAAAATGAAGGTTATTGTCGAGAATCCGTTGTATCCACAGAGAGTGACAGTTTGATACGAATTGTGGAGTGGTGGCATCATTGGATAATTTTTCTTCGAAAAAGAGGCTGCAAACGGTGGGCGTTACAGAGCAATGTTAACCTTTTTTTTTACTGTGATTGAAGACATAATTTGGAACGGTTCATGCAGGATGGCGCGCCATGCGACTCAGCTCATGTCATAATCGATCTTTTACGCATCAAATTCACAAATAGTGTTTTCAGCGGTCTTGCGATTTGACCCCATTTGTTTGTGGCGAACCGTAAACGACACATGCTATGCCAAAAATCCAGAAACGATTCAAGTCCTTAAGGTCGCCAATAAAATCCAAGCAATTCCTGAGCTACAGCCCGAAACCACCATGCTGCTTGGACGAGGAGGTGTGGGAGTGTAACCTTCTCTGCCCTTGTCCAATGTGTTTCAACAAAAGAAAACTCTTCCACCTAGAAGACTATTTATTTCAAAATCTAGATAACCTGGTTGATATTCATATCAGAAACCTCCTCTACTTCTTATTTAGATCGGAATGGTTTATTTAGGCAAACGAATTTTTGAAAAATACAGCCGAAGTAATTTTTTTAAGCTTTTGTACTACATCCACATCTTGGTACAGCTCGTATAGCTAGCTCCAATTATTTTCATCACATATAGGACCACATAAGCTATAAGGGATTTTTTTGTCGAAAGTCCCTAATTTTTGCTTCGTTTTCCTATGCTTATTGTTTGGCATTCCGGGTAGTAGAATGGGGTCTGGTATAGCTAGAATTTGATCTTTCGCTACAGAAAATATTGAATTGGTTTTCTTGTTCAATCGTTGTCCTATCTCTAAAAATGTATCATTTGTAGGATTGGTGCCTACTCCGTACGCCTGCACAACATCAAAGTTGTTGCTATCAACAATGACATTTTCGAAGCTTATAATCTGGCTTTTCCTCGTTAACTACATGGGCGACGTGTTTTGCCTGTTTATGAATTGCATAAATGCTTCATAGCGGCTACGTATGAACGAGCAATGATTTGGATATCGTCTGCGTATCCCAGTAGCTGGATCGTAATGACAGTGCCTTCTGTGTTTACCCCTGCCCTATGTACTACATTTTACAACATGAGATCAAGAAATTTCATAAAATGAATCCATGTTTTGAAAAGTTGATCTGAGCGGCTACCATCGGGTGTCTTCCAGTGTTGGTCAACTATGGGATTTTTTTTATTCAATTCGATTGTATTTCTTTGAATCTGGTTATAAGCTCTAGTAAAGCGTATAAGGCGTGTTGATATTCAGAAGGAATGAGAAAATTAGGAAATCCTTGGAATTTAATACGGGGTAGTCAACAAAAGGTACAAAATAGGTATCCAATACTTCACGCAATTTACAATTAAAAAAAAACGATTCGTTTACCAATGGCTTCATCTGAATTTCAGCTCAAAATGTCTTATACTGTCTTCATCCCAGTCTCCATTTTGAATTGCCAACAAAATAAACTTATTTGCAAAAAGGTCTGTTTTTCATTTTTTAAATAAAATGAACATCCCCATTCTATATTTGGAATGAAATGGTAAAAATCCATTAAATCCAATTTAAGTACATACATGATTTTTTTTTTCGATGCATGTTTTTGAAAGGTCACAAAAGAAAAACACGTCCATCATCTGTTATCCCAAGGATTTCGTTAGACATGCACAAGTGAAAAACTCAAATTGATCTGAAATTTTAATAAATAATCCCAACATGATTTAAATCGACTAGTACTGTGGTGTGCATTCTTCAGAAAGTCGTATTTTTCTTATCTGTCCGAAAGTGATGTGCACAAAACTGAAAATATTGAAAATAAAAACAAAAAACACAGATCCTCTGGATATACAGTTGTATCTACATGTGTATTTTACTCATCGACCAAGTAATCGCGAGCGTAGACCACGAAGATTTTCCATGTCAAAGACACTAACCCCGCACAATGACATCGACATGGCCAAAGTGGATTTTTTTTCCAAGGAGAGACACTTGTATTCGCGCTCTCTTGACGCATACGAGTTCGACCATATCTACGTCTTGAGAGGATTATTTAATTTATTGCCTTTGTGTCGGCGTTTTGGTTATTGTGAGTTGTGAAATTTATTTTATTTTTTTTTAAATGGAATTTCAAATATTCAAATAAAGAAAATTTACTTTTCAATCATTTTTTGATTGCGGTTTTTATTTAGAATCTATTTTCGATATTCAAGGTTTCGGGGTTTGTATACAATTTTTGATTGGCGAAGAATTTTATTTCTGAATTGTTCTTGTATCACATAAATGTTATGTATATCAATTTTCTTTGATTTTTATGTAAAACACAGAAATCATGACTCAAAGGGATTTTTCTGCATCAGATAAGATAAGGATTTAAGTTAAAAGTAATAAATTATCTGATCAATAAGTAGAAGGGTGACGAATGCGGGGTTTTACCATGTAAAGAATAAAATTCTTTGAAAAAGTATCTAAGAAATTACTTTAATTCAGTACCTTTGCAACAGATAGATTGATAGATAGTCTAGATGTAAAATTTTCAAACAATTTTTCGAGCATATGGGGCCGTATGTCATCAGTTACGCAACGAATGTTAGTTTCCAAATCCCCTTACGTTTCTGGTTTGTCGGCATAGACGAGCAACTTCACATATCCCCAAAGAAAATAATAAAGCGGTTTCAAATCACACGGTCTTAGTGGTCAATTGACAGGTCCATTCCGCGAAATTATGCGCTTATCGAATGTTTCCTGCAATAAATCGACAGCGCACGTCAGATGTGTGGCATGTGGCGCCATGTTGGAACCACATCTCATCCACATTCATGTCATTAAATTCGCGAACAAAATAGTCGGTTATCATGGCTCTATACCAGTCTCCATTAACGGTAACTGACTCTCCAGCATCATTTCCAAAGAAGTATGACCCAATGACTCCACCAGCCCATAGAGCTCACCAAAAAGTCAGTTTTCGTGGATGTAATGTCGTCTCAAGGGTCTCAAGTGGATTCTCTTCACTCCAAATGCGGCATTTTTGCTTGTTGACGTAGCCATTCAACCAAAAATTAACCTCATCAATGAACAGAATTTTGCGATGAAAATCAGCATCGAGAACAATGTAATTTTCGGCCCATACACCAAAATCACGACGCATTGCATTGTCTCGCGGCTTTAATTCTAGCACAAGCTGGATCTTGTAAGGTCGTAAGCCAAGATCTTCGCGCAAAATCTTCCATAAAGCTCTAATTGCTGTACACGGTGGCGAAGCGATTCATTCGGGTCCTCTTCAACACTTTGCTCTACGCAGGCAATTGTTTCTTCGGTGCGCATTGTTCGACGTCTCTGCGGATGCGTATAATTGCTCTGATATACGATTATGTCGACCGTAAAATGGACGGAGCTTGGGGTAAACTTCGCGAGCTGAACCGTTATTTTCTAAATAAATTTGCACGATGTGCAAGTGTTGTTCATTTGTCAACCCGTTTATGATGAAATGGCAACCAAATTGAACAGAAATGACATTAGAGTTGCCCGATTTAACCACAAAATGTCAGTTTTATCTCTATTCGAAAAACGAACCTCTAAAAAAACATTCGTTACAACCCGGAATGAACCTAGGCCTTAAACAACATGTTCCTAAAATTAGAGCGGTCCCTAACTAAATGCCTCTATTTTCACACTTTAATTTGGTTAAGATGTTCTTCTAAAGGGTGTCACATAATTCACGAAATGTTTTTAGTAGTTTGTTGCCGACGGACAGCTGACAGTTTGGGGTAAGTAAAAATGGAGAGCTATATGAAAGGACACCACATTTTCATTGTTGAGCAATATTTTAAAAATAGTGAAGGTTTGTCAGCTACATTTCGCAATTTTCGTACAACATATAGCCGTCATATTGATTTAAAACCATCAACTGTAAAGAAAATAATTTAGAAATTCAGGAAGACTTAAGACTTTAAGAGTTAAGTTTTTCAGTTTGGCAGCGTCCAAACGTCATCTGTCAAAGTGAAAAGTTTTCAATATACTCTGCCATTTAATAATGGAAAGACATACAAACGTGCAACGATTCCAAATTATTAAAATTTATTATCAATATTCGTGTTCTGTGAAAAATGTGAAAATCCGCTGTTTTATCGAAAAATTGTGTTCAGCGATGAGGCTCACTTCTGGCTCAACGGATACCTAAATAAGCAAAACTGTCGCATCTGCAGTGATGAACAGCCACATGCCATACAAGAATTACCGATGCATGCCGAAAAAACGACAGTTTGGTGTGGTTTATGGGCTGGTGGCATCATCGGTCCACTTTTCTTCAATGACGACCGTGGAAGAAATGTTACCGTCAACGGCGAACGATATCGAGCCATGATAGGCGACTTTTTTTTCCCCCAGTTGGCTGAGTTGAACATGGTTGACATGTGGTTTCATCAAGACAGTGCCACATGCGACACAGCTCGTGAAACAATGGAAATGTTGATGAATTTGGTGAGCAGCTTATCTCTCGGAATGGCCCCGTGAGTTGGCCGCCAAGATCATGCGATTTAACGCACCTTGATTATTTCTTGTAGGGTTATGTAAATTCGTTAGTCTATATGGACAAGCCGAACACGATTGAAACCTTACAGGATGACATAACACTAGTAATTCGTAAAAATACAGGCCGAAACGGTCGATAAAGTGACGCAACGTTAGACCTTCCGAATGGACCATTTGAAATGGAGCCGCGGACAACATTTACATGAAGAACGTAAATGGCAAAGGAATATTTATCGATTACGATAAAAAAAAATTAATTTATGATGTAAATATAAGTGTTTTATTCGATTTTTAAAAAAACTACGCTTAAAAAATTACCCGTTTTTGTATTCTTTCCTTATCTAGCATTGGCTATTTGTTACAAGTCGTTCGCCAGAAAACATCGAAGCAGTTCGCGAGATTATTGCTGACAGTCCAGGTACATCATTTCGGCACCTTAGTCAAGAGTTGTGCATTTCGAGAAGCTCTCCGCAGCGAATTCTAGAGAAAGACTTGAAACTTCATGCTTACAAAGTTCAATTTACTCAAGTACTGAAGACGTTGAATGGATTTTTGGAACACAAGCTTGTGGACAAGTAACACGAGTAAGTGTTGAGATATAAATGCATCCAGAATGCGTGACTTTTTGGTGCGGATTTTGTGCTGGAGGCGTTATCGGATCATTCTTCTTCGAAAATGCGCCTGGTCAGACAGTAATGGTGTTCATTATCGTGACAAGATAACCCGGTTTTCAGTGCCTAAATAAGACGATATGGATGCGGCCAACATGTGATTTCAACAATACGGTGCGACCTGCCACCTGCCAGAGAAGCAATTCAACAATTCAAATGCTGCATGAGTCATTTCCAAATCGTGTAATCGGCCGTTTTTACAATCATAATTGGTCATCCAAATATTGCGGTTAAACGACATTTTTCCTTGGGGTCAAAGATCTATGGAAACAACCCCACGACTACCCATCGTCTTGAAAGAATAAATTAAGCGGTGTATTAATGAAATTCAGTAAATTTTTACAAAAAGGTCATAGAAAATGTCAGTGAAAGAGTACCTACGTACTTGCTAGTAGAGCCGTGGCGGCCATTTATCCGATGTGGTATTCCATACATAACCCCAATCTGTATACTCTATGAATCAATAAAAAAAATCTAAGCTTTATAATTAAAAATCTGAATTTTCTATTAAAATTACATTTGGAGTGAATTATAGGACATCCTTTATTATTTGTCCCATGCTCTCTGTACAATTATTCTAGCTGACTAACCCGGCTTTGTGCATCCAATGCGATTTTTCAGATAAAAGTATTGAAATGCCCTGAGCAATAAAATTCTTTCTCGTAGAAATTACAAAAGTCATTGCAAGAATGACCTGTCAAAAAGTTGATGATACCCGTCTAAGGTTATTGCTCTATCGACCATGAATTCACGTTTGATCCATCCACATCGCATGAGTTTCCTTCTCACCTGAATGCTGTCTGGTACCAATACATTTCTTCCAGCTTTTTCTCGGTCCATTGCTACCTCACCCGTTACAGACGCTTCTCCGAAATCCACAAGAAATAAGGTCTGATTTGAATGAAGATGTTGGTGCAAATCCACCATATACGTATAATTCTAGTCCTCAGAATGTGAGCTCTAACAATCAGAGTCATTTTTCTGTGCCTGTCTGTCAGACGCAGCGAAGCCCTTTTTCTTTTAAAAAAAATTGGCAAAGCGTGTGTGGTTTCATAATACCTATAACGAACCCTTTATAAGAACCCAATCATCTTTGATCGCCGTAGCTTGAAGCTTGGATCAGAAATGTTTGCTTTTGCAACGTATTTGGACAAACTATCAAAGCTCTTCAAAGACGAATTATTGGCGCAACACGCTTGTTCGTACCCTGGGCCTGGTTTTTTCTCGCAACCATTCATGTCAGCGTATGTACTTCTTGCTCGATGGCGGGACCTCCTGTTTTATACCGAATGTGTATGGCAAATCTGCCGGCATAAAACCGGAGGCTGCTCTTGCCAGTTGGAATACTCTGATAATTTGTATAATCAGCGGGAGAGGTGGATTAGTGAAAAATCATTTAGGTGTTGCAATTAATGGAAATCGAAACCAGACCCTCTGCGCGGTAGTTATCGGACTAACCATCGTGCCACTGAGCCCGTCTTTGGTATATAAGTAAAAAAATGGCTTTTGTGGCTTTTTGATTAAAAAAGTTATCCGATCCTGTAAAAAGGACACGCACATCAAACGTGTTGTATGTACCACCATCCCATTAAAATTCTGTCAAAAACTAGGGTTTTCCTTCCAAATTTTGCCCAACATTTTTTTTCCTCCAAAAAGAGAGTGAAATGAGGATCGATCAATATATTTAGCCGATCTGATGGCTATTTGACATCGTCGCCATTGTTCTTCGACATTATGGAGGAAGAATTTGTATTAATCGAGAGATTAATGGGTTTGCAAATATGTGGTCGGTTTCTTGCAATTCCAATCTTTCAACAATTAATTATATTACAGTACTTAGCAGTTGTTGTGACGTTTTAAATATCCGCAATATTACATTGGCTGAAACCAAGTAGTGGTCCGAGTTAGTTAGCCCCTCTGAATTTTCCGATATCCAAAAACTGAATGCGTGCTACTTCTCTATCGCAATGTGATCCATTTGGTACAACGTTTGTTGATCTGTAGACCGCCATGGCTAAAAATGAAAATTTTTCAGCACAATTTTAAAATCGTACTTTGGTAGTCGCTCATGTCTTTGTCTAGGAGCCAGCAGAAACAGTCTTAAGCAATGTCATCTCATTTCTTTGTCTGAACGAGAGAAATGTGGCCTTTATACACATTGCTACATAAAGTTTGCTAATGTCTTCAGGCCATAAAAATGTTTGTGTGTCCTATTGTCCGAATATGCCAGATATGCTCATGTAAGTTTTTTTTACTTCGTAGACGCCTCTAGTTTTGTTTAAAAAATGATCTCGAGCAACTAGCGAGTTATTTTTGTTTTTAGTTTGGATGTTTTTAGTTTGTTTTCGTTGCGTGTTGCCAAAGCTCACTGCAGTGTTTAAATCGGCTTAACTTGAATTGATTTTTCGTTAAGAAAAACCTTTTTATAATTTCGATAGGAAACAAGGTTGATTGGAGGGTAAAGAAGGATTCAGGGCGAGAAAGGAAATTCGATGGTTTGGTTGGTTTTTGAGCTTTTTTGTCCAAAAAGGTGGATATATGGGATAGTTGAGAGTATATACCTAGAGAAAGTGTGCTGAGAATAATTTGAAGGGAAATACAAGGAGACCTTCCAATTATCCTATAAATGTATGCCCAATCAAAGAAGGAATGAAAGCAGTTATTCAAACTCGTAAGTACAAACATTTATAGGAGACATAAACACAGCGACTTAGTATCGCGCGAACATCATATAAATGTCTACTGTCTTACATTGTTTAATCGTTAAATGAAATCTCAGTTGCGTTTCGCAAATTGAACTTTTCAGTCGGAATACTCGCCGTGCTTAGAAATCGAATCAATTTACCCTAAACCCTGTTGTATGAAGTAAGCGTTAAGTGATTTGTACCTTAGCCGAACATCATGAATTGGGAAATGCTTTTAAAATTCTCATCATAGCTTATTGACATTTCAAAGCGATATACATCGGAACTACCTCTCATCGTATCCCCAATCTCCTGAATATCCGCAACGTGTATTAACATCCAAAGTAAACTCTTGAGTGGTTAAACTAAAAAAAAAAAATAGAAAACTGTCCCACATGTTCAAACTGTTTAAAATGATGGTTTTTCAATAATCTGACTCCTGTTGTAGCTCCTGAATTGCTAGTAGCTATCGAAATAAATTTGGTCGAAATAAATTTGGTATTCTAATGGTCGAGGACGCAAAGTGTTTTCCTCCTTTTTGATATCTTAGATAAAAAATCAGAGACATTCTCACATTCATACATTCAAACTGAAGAGTCTGACATTCCAATTGCGATTTGCTTTCAAAAAGCCTTTCAACCGTTAAATAAATTTAAAAATATTCCAATTACATAACCCCACTTGGTAGTGGGTCTATGTCAAAGTACCCAAGCCATTCCACGCCGCCTTTTTGTTTTCTAGGCGTTTTCATTAGGGCACTTGCCAAAAGACCGTCCTCATTCTCGGCACAAACATTCACTACGGCAAACTTTGGATGCATCTGAAAACAACAATCCTAACAATCATCGTCGAGTGAATTGACCTCACTTGTTCTTCACTCTTGTGCTGCTCATCGCGGCAGCCAAGCACTAGAATGCACCTCAGTCTCCGAATCGCCACCGTTGCTTTGGGGAATGGCGGAGCAAATGCAGACTGATGCCACTCCAATAAATCGTATGTGACTGCATGCAGGCGCGCATTGTTTGTCCCTTAACCTTTCCACTGGTGGATATTGCAGGATCTGTTTTTTTTTTCTTTTTTTCATTCCCGATCTTGTTTTGCTGCGAAAGTGCGTTTGCAAAAGTTCAGTGGCTCGTATATTTGTAAGCTCCTCAGAACAATGCAAGCATGCAAAAAAATAAACATAAATCAGCTGTGACATTCCCGCTGCGTGGAACAAGGGTATGAGGTGTATCCCCTTTAGCAGTACTCACTATTAGATCGAGCACCCCTTTTCAGATGCGAACTGCGCCCCGAAGACGACGATGATGCACGCGGCGTTACACACATCTCTCATATTCGATACGCTATTTCTGTGTAGCCTGGCATCAATTAGTCAAACTCTAGGTCGAGATGTTGCCAGATAGTTTTAGATACTATTCTGTTTGTTATCCTTGTCTTGTTGTTCGATCGAGTGTAGTTGTAGAGGAATCTATTTCTCGTCACAGCTTCGTGTCCACCACGCACATTCTATTTGTGTGAGCGCATTTCGCGTGCGAATTAAAATTCGAATGTCGATGACTTTTCGGGGTTTCGGTTTTCTCGATTTCGATTTTCAATTTTCGCTTTTCGAATTCACTTTGTAATTTCTCTTTCATTAACTTTAAATTGATTTTGATTTGATGATCGGTGGGAAATAATTATTTATTGCCTTTTACTAGTTTGGCTACTGTTCAGCTTTCGGCCTTTTTGATCCCCTCCCGTCACATTATTCCATCTATAATTAGACATCAAAGTTGAGGTTATTTTTTTTGTTGTTTGTTCGCATTCGTTACTCATTGCTCGTTTGTATTCCTTAATGTATTCTTGTGATGTTCGAAATTGGTTTCGACACTCGAACTAATTTTCCGATGTCAAAAGTGATTATAAATGCTCTCGCGGGTTTGGCGGCATTTTTTATCGCACAAACAATCCCCGCATCTCACTGTTGCATTTATGCAATTATTTTAATTGATTGACTCAACATTATGTATCGGATCGGTTGTATTGAATTTGTAAGCAGTTGATGCTGCTGTTCGCATCTCTAATGACGAGTACTGATATACTTGTATTTCGTTATACTTTGTCAGCGTCGTTCACATGTGTCACTTTTGTGACAATTGACATTTGGTTACGTTGCGTTGTGGTCATCGTTGTAATGTAGTTTCGGGAATAGCATATCAGATTTTGTTTAGCAAATTGCGTCTCAAAATCGAAAAATATGGAAATTTTCATTGGAAATAAAAAAAAAAATAAATTAAGTCGAAAATAAAGGTTAGAATTTTGTTTTCCTAAAAAAGTTGTTGGTCAAAGCAGGGGGTAAACTTTAAAGTTGTTGCGCAAGCAAGAATCTACTAAGCATGCCTAAATATTATGCGATGGTACCAGAAATATATGCAAAGTTGTATTCAAATGTGTATCCCAAAATAACACACTTTTACATGCTTAAGTCGGTATCCAGATCTTCAACAAAAAAAAAATATCTAAAAACCACAATATGGCAGCCACATAGCAAGAACGAAAAAAACGCACCTATTGTCGGCATACGCTGGTAATTGCACAGATTTATTGAAGGTTGTGCCCCTGGCGTTGTATCGGGACTTCTGCCAACCCTCCCAAGAATTATGTTAAAGAAATTCCATAACAAAAAAATCACATTGTGTCCCATTTTTTGCCATCGAACGTTTTGGTAAGGTCGTTGCGCACAACCGTTCGTCTGAGAAGGACGGTGGGAGATTTTCAAAAGTCCAAAACGACACCAACCTCAAAGGGTCCGTCTCTATAAATGACAGTAAATTTTGGTTTAGAAATTGATGAATAGGTGATGGTATCGATTTCGATTTCTTAAAGTTTTGTAGGCGATCTTTCGATCATTTGTGGTCTTTTCTGACCTAAATGCAATTTGATTTGAACTGATCATGATATTGATGAACAATCTCAGGTATTCACATGTTACGGCAGACTGAAATGTCCTTTAAGGCGATGGTGAAAAAATAATCCCTCCGTAATTAAAAGTTCTCGATCATTATGGATCAGAACTTTCCTGGCCTAAAACCGCACTGATAAGAGCTGATTAGTGTTTCAGGCGTTGAAAAATTACGGGGTATAGGATTTTGTTGTCAATCTTGAGAAGACTTGTGTCTCTGTAGTTGGCGCAGTTCAGAAGATCTTAATTTTTTTTAAGTTGGGACAACGATCCTGAGGTTCCATTCTTTAGGCATATTTTCATCCGACCAGATTTGGGTTATGAGTTGTTGGATGTTAGTTACCAAGTCATCTTTACCCGCTTTATAAAGCTCGAAGGGAAGGACGTCATTTTCGGTAGCATTGTTAAGCTTGAGTTTAGATATTGCTATCCTTACTTCACATAGTTCGGTGTTTGGTAGTTTTCGCCGTTGTCGCCAATGTTGAATGGTTCGCTCTGCGGGATATTGTTTGTCAGCGCATTTTAAAAGCCTGCAGAAGTGGTTTTTCTATATTCTCAGCATATAAAATGTCTAAACTACGAGATTTCCCTGTTCATTTCAACAGTATTCTCCTCAAGCCTTGTATCCCTGACTTTACACTTTGGTAAAATTTGCAAACATCATTCCTGGAGTGGCACCTCTCCACATCCTCGATTGCGTTCGCTTTTCTTGATCTCTTTTCTTCTTTCTGAATAGCGGGTGTTCATTCTCGGATTTGCCTATAGAGCTCAATGCCAGCTTTCGTCTTCACCTGCAGCTTTGCCTTATAGGCCTCGTTCTTGGCTGTGAGCTGGTGGGTGCGAGAAACCCAGCATATAAGTTGCTGCTGATCTAATGACTTCTTCGACATTAGATGCTGTTAGTGTGGTGTTGTTCCAGAGGTTAAGGGATACGTGTTTTGCAAAGCTCTTGGCGGTCTCTTGCGATTGCTGTCTTTCAACATTAATTTTTTTCACAGTATTATCGATTTGTTGTGGAATGTGGATATCCGCATTTTTACCTCGGCTGCAACAAGGTAGTGCTCCTTTTTAATGTTAGGCCCCCGCAGTGTTCGGGCATCCAAAATACTGGATGCGTACCTCTTGTCTAGCTCAATGTGATCAATTTGGTTGAATGCCCGTTGATCTGGAGACCGCCATGTCCTCTTATGGATATCGAGGTGTGGAAACCGTGTACTGAGCAACTGGTATTTTGGCTCCGGAGCAAAGTCAATTAACCTGAGTCAGTTGCTATATGTGGTCTCCTGGAGACTCTGTTTTCCGACAATTAGATGTTTTCTCTTCAATTAAAATATTCCCAACATGATTTCGACATCGTACTTCGGTAGGCGTTAGAAAATTTTATCAAGGAGCTCGTATGCTAGTGTCAATGGGCTCAAGGGCGCGATGATTAGAGCGATGAACTGCCGCGCAGAAGGTCTGGGTTCGATTCCCAGCCGTAGCAACACCTGAATGATTTTTCACTGGCTCTCCTCTCGTGATGATCTGACAAATCATCCGAGTAGTATCAGTTGGCACGAAAAGCTTATCTCGAATTCGCCGTTCGGAGTCGGCATAAAGCAGGAGGTCCCACCACCGTGCAAGAAGTACACTCGCACACATTTATGGTTGTGAGAAAGCTCGGATCTGGGTACTAACGAGCCTGTTGCGCCAAAAATTGTTACTTTTGTATTTGTAGCTCGTCGAAGCAGACTTTCGCAATAAAGGCCCTATGTTTACAAATTTGGCCTGGATATGGATTCGTACAACGCGTTCACTAACGTATTGAAAACATAAGTATTCTTGCCTAAGTATGACTTAAAACAAATCCACATCAGAATATTTGCTGTTTCTGCTCGCTAAAACACGCTCCGTAGTAGATGACACAGTTTTTCATCCTTTTATTGCCTGGCCCGTCCTATCGTATTTCCTGAATGGCATTAATGTATACTTTTAAGCAGCTTAGGGGTTCTGCTATTTATTCGCTTGCACATCTCCTATTTATTGTCTTGGGAATTCTTCCACTGCCGTATTGCATCTACTGCCGCAAAGACTTACACAGGGATTCAGACCCTATCTAAGGTCAAGGAGCTATATGAGAACTAAAAGGTTTCATTTAATTGTATTTTCTACTATTTAACAACCGATCTCTGCACAGGTCAGATCGACAATCTCTCCCAGACTAGAGCCGACAATTCGGTGAGTACTTCTGTGCTGTAGAGGTCGTCCTTGACAGCTTGTTTTTGAAAATTGTTTTCAAAATATCCCGTAATCACCATCACACCACTTAATGACATTCAGCGTGATTTATCCTTTCGTTTTTACCTCATACCACCACTTAAACACTTTCGCACAAGGTTTTTATTATCCCAGCACATTGGAAACTCCCTCCATATCTGGCAGCATTTTATCCAGCGCAAGTGTTAATAATACGATTTTTGTTTTCGTATTTTTCTTTCTTCGAAAAAGCATCGTCAATTTTTCAATGGTGCACAAACAAATCATCGTCTGTGCTCCTCGCGAAGCACCATTATCACCGTCTCACCATCAACCATAGCCACCTGGCCGTTTCCACTCGAAAATCTCGCCCCCAAAGGGGAGTATATTCAATGTATGAATCGTGGCTGCTTGGAAACTTTGTCTACATTGCCTAAAGCCAGAGACTCCCAAAAGGATCTTAATGGCTCTTGGATAAGTACGAAATATGTTTTATTTCTCTCCTCCTGATTTGTTTAGGAATTCTGCAATTCTATGGGCTTATCTCACCCTCAATAGTTGGTTCTCAATTTCGTTGCGTCTTGTGACGTTGGGGAGCTTTGGGGTTTTCTGTGTTTGATTTTATTTTTCCAAGAGGCACGTATTTTTCATAAAACGCAATTCGTTGGGGTTGTTTTTGTTTTCGTTTGTTTTTGCTGTTTTCGAGTGATGAAAGCTTCACTGAGTTGTGGTGCAAAGGAGTACTACTGGTACTGCGTATATTTTCTATACAAAATTAAATAAATTAATTCAGTGTTGTGAGTTGGGGGGCTATACGTGTGGGATTCGAAAAAGGATATGGACAGTTATATTTTGTTTTTCAATTACTTGTGCATTCACGTGGGGGTTTATTCAAAATGAAGGATAAACGAGGGCTTTGAGGGTTGTCTTTGTAAACATTGCTCCCGTTAAAATTGTTGCCAAGTACATATTTTAAAAACGTAACTTTTTATATTTTTAAAAATTTTCAAAATGACAGAATGTCATTCAACGTTGAAGAACACATTTGATAGTACAAAAATACTAAAATGGAATGTAGGCCATAATGTTTTTTTTTTTTTTTAATTCATTTTTATTTTATTT
The DNA here is from genome assembly GCA_949824845.1 of Rhingia rostrata. Classification (NCBI taxonomy): domain Eukaryota; kingdom Metazoa; phylum Arthropoda; class Insecta; order Diptera; family Syrphidae; genus Rhingia; species Rhingia rostrata. The sequence continues at coordinate 21,130,748 of OX463757.1, forward strand.
TTCTTAAAACTAACTTACATGCTAGACAAAAGTTCATGAAAAAACAAGCCTACTTATCAACTACTTAACTAACTTACTTGCTCTATGCGGGCGCCCTAAATTATACGATAACTTAATTCTAATGCCTTTCGGCCTATTATCTAATATATAAATATAAAGTAACAAAATTTTTACCAAGAAAACTTTGAAAAACTTGGTTCCTCGGTTTTTTTTTTATTTTATTTAAACTTACATACTAATTTAAACTACTTATCGATTAACTTAAACTACTTAAAATTAATTAAAACTACCTAAAAATAACTTAAAAACTAGAACAGCCACATTAAGCGTTTTTTTTTTTTGCCACCATGGCTGCTTTGCACCTAAACCTTAGACTAAAACTATGTAAGTCGGCCATAAAATAACAATTTTAAGTCAACTATCTTTATCTATCATTCAACCACCACAACAGGTTCTCCTGTTGTGACCTACTCCGACGGTCGGACACACTCCTGCTGAACCGCAGGAGCTCTCCTCCGCCCTATGCGATGACGTCTCGGTCGTATAGGAGCCGCCTATCAGTTCGTCGGAAGACGTGGTAGATTAGTGGAACCGCCGATCTATCCTGTATCAGCCCTCGACTATCCAAATATAGGAAAGCTTCGGGCGGAATAAAGCCGCTTAAACGCGCACTCTCAAAATATTCATCATTGGGATAGAAGGCCCCAAAGATGAGACTATTGTTCGAAGCCATCGCTCTTGCAGCGTGAAACCGAATGAGTTTCACCAGAAAATTGTCTATTCGGTTTATGTTGGCCCCGTTGTATAGGACCTGGTTGGAATAGCATTTTGTGTAGTCAGATACTGGTGTTCTGTGAAGTCCAAGGCAGCTCCTCAGACACTGCCTCTCAAACACCCGTATCTTTTCCATTTGAGATGGGGCAACGTTGAACCACACCGGGCACCCATAGGCGATCATCGGCCTAATGAGGGCCATGTAGCAAATCACCGTCACCCTGCTGTCAAGACGACTGCTATAAAACAATCGTCTTGTCAGGCAAATGCTCCCCTAGCTCTAGCCAGAGCAGCATCTACATGTCTTCCGAAATATAGATACTGATCTAACCAGATGCCAAGGTACTTTACTACACTTTTACTCGCCAGTGGCTGTCCGTTTGGTCCAACGATCACCAGCTTTCGCCAGTTCTTTCTCGTATCCCTAGAGGCTAGATTTTCAACTTCCAGTCATCACAATATCTTTGGATTTTGTCGAAGTCCCGCTGCAAAAGAGTTGGAATGACTTCGACAGTAGAGGCTGATCTGTACGCGATAAGATCGTCCGCATACGCAATTGCCTGAGTAAGACTACCTATCATATCACTGGTGTAAATGCTGAAGAGAATCGGCGAGTTTACCGCTCCCTGTTGCAGACCATTCTTAATGAAAAATTCTGTGGTAGAAGTTACATTGCCACTTTTGACAACAAACGTTCTACCAGTCAGCATGTCAAGAAGCATATATAGCAGTGGTTTACTTATTCCAAGTCTGGTCAGCTTTAGATAGAGGCCCTCTAACCATACGGTGTCAAAAGCCTTCTCTAAATCAACCAGACATGCACCCGTGCACTGTTTTTTGGCTTTGTTCCTTTATATGTCAGAGACGAGTTTGGAGGCGGCATGAATACAGTCATGTCCAGCCTTGAAACCAAACTGGTTCTCTGGTATAATATTATTGTCCTCAGACCACTTGAACAGTGCTCGATTGAGAATCTTTTCGAAAACCTTGCTGATACTCGGAAGGAGACTTATCGACCGGAAATTCGCCGGATTGGAGTAGGCCATAATGTATGACTTAATTGGTGAGCGCCATAGTCTTTACGAATGGCGTCGAATGTCTACTCTGTTTTGACATTTGTGAAGCAACGAGACTTGACGTCTTGTTGGACAACTTATGGAACGCTATGATATGAAACATCTGCCACACACAGTCTATAAAAGACCTTAGATCTAGCTGCTACCTTCAGTTGTTTGTTCGAAGTTATAATTTTGCAACAATTTGCCGACTCCGAACGTCAAATTCGAGAAGCTTCTCACCCTCGCAAGACATGGTTGAGTGAAAAAATGCAATATTACGGATAATATTCGCCACGGCGTTTTTTTTTGACTAAATTTGGACTGGCACTTAATATTTTAGACTCTGAGTTGTATCCTTACACTGTACAGGACTAAGTGCAGAACGAACGACATCCTTTACATTCCTTCTTTTTCTGACATCCTTGCATTTTACAGATATGAATTTTGAAAAAAGGTACCAAAGAAATATAGATTAGCTGCCTTAACTACTTAAAAAAACATTTAAAGGACCAAAATCGCAGAAGAACAAGACAAACGAAAAGCCGATGAAATAACCTAATTTGTGGTGACATCTGTAGCAAAAATGGGCGTTATTTTGCCAGTTTAGTTGAGTTTATGGTGACACCTAACGCAAGGTAGAATATCAAGTTAAATTTATTTTAGACTAGGTCGGCTAAATTGGAGGGCTGATTTAAACAATTTAGTTCCTATTCCATAAACTTACACATTTGAAATTTACACCTTATTTAGGCTTAGTCCGTGTTATAGTGCACGGTGTAAACGTAGCCAATTCTGTGATCCTACCACAAAAACATCGTGCAAGTTTTTCTGGCTGCATGTCTCCTACTATTTACTGATTGAAACAACACAGGGACGAGTCAACTCGAAAAGATGTCATACATCTGGATTGGCCTAGAATATCGCAGCCTTGGCGATATAAATGTGTTGTAGACCTCAATGTCATGAATAGTGTCAGGCGATATAATACAAGTGTGATTGCATACAAAAATGAAAAAAAAAATCATAACCCCGTGGTGGCCAATCAAAACTACAAATTTTCATTGCACCAGGTTCGTAAAACATTTTGAAAATTTTAAAGTTTTGTTCAAAAATCAAGAATCTTTTTTGACCCCGGGTCTTCAACGAATCTTCAAAATTTTCAGGACCCCGGAGTCAGGAAGAGCGCCATGCAAGTACAAGGTGAGTCAAAAGAAGTAATCCGATGTTGTTTGGCCTTCAGAATATCGGTTGTGGCTCACGCAGTGTTTGCCATTGCTCCATCCTGTTGAAACCACATTTCCTCCAGTCCTAATTCATCCAATTGCGGCAAAAAAAAACTAGATTAGCATGGCCCTATAGCACGCACCGTCCACTGTTGTCGTTTGACCAGCGGCGTTCTCGACAAAAAAATGACCCAGCGTGAACAGCGTACCATGCAGTAAGTTTTAGCGGGTGTTATGGCTCCTCGTGCATTACTCGTGGATTTTCGGTGCCCAAGAAGCGATAGTTTTGCTTGTTCACGTACCCGCTGAGGTCGAAATGAGCCTCATCGCTCATTATGATTTTGGTCGAAAAATCGTCCATCTAGATTATTCCGCGTTTTTGGGGAGTGTATCGCTCCATAGCTTCACTTGTATTCTACATCTGTCTAGTCCACAAATGTCAAAACAGATTTTACATTAGCGGCCATTTGCAAAAATAAGAGCATCTTCAAATAGGGTGATCTCTTTTGGTGTACGGGGGTTGTATACAAAAATTAAAATTTTTCATAACCCTGTGGTCGTCAAACATTTTGATAAAAATTAAAAATTGTTATGACCCCTGGGTCGTTCAAAAAAAAAAAAAAAAAAAATATATGAAATTGGGGTCGTCGACATTTTTAAAATATTTTTACAATTTTGTTCAAAAATCAAAAATTTTCAAGACATTGTGGTGTTAAGACATTTTGAAAATTTTAAAGTTTTGTTTGAAAATCCAGAATCTTTTTTGACCCAGGAGTTGTCGAAATCAAAAATTTTCATGATAAGTGGGGTCGTCAAAAAGTTCGAGTTTTTTTTAAATTCTAATCAAAACACAATAAAATTTGTATACAATGGGCCCTCAAAAATTTTGGAAAATTTTAATGTGCTATTTAAAAACCAATTTTGTCACACAATGGCTGTAAAAAATTTAAAGAAAAAATTTGAAAAAAAATTTTGTGACCACCAAATTATCAAAAACTTTGAAAAACCTCAAAATGTTAATCAAAATTTAAAAAAAAAAAATTATCCCTGTTGTTCGAAAACCAAGATGGTATGCTTTGGTCACATCTAAAACGGATACCTACTGTAAATGCTGAGTGTTTTAGAGCGGTAACCAATGAATTTTCTATTCAAATTTTGAAAGTATTGGGCGTAGACCAATCAGTCATCATCCGACATCGAGTACCGCGCCCGATGATAATCTACAAGAGACACACCTTTCCCCCCATTCGGACACTCTACCAACATTACGATGCGAAACGACGCATACGTTTAAAAACTTAAACGCGAAGGTGGAAGCTAGATAAATGCACTATCACACCCTGAGCACGAAACGCATAAACAATGTGGTCATACAAATCGATAAAACTGGCCAAGATAATCATTTGTTTGCGGTACCGAAAATCTACGCCAGCAAAAAAGACGAGTGGTTTCCACGCAATGAGGACCGATGCAATTAATCCCTCATGAGTAGTTGCATGAAGCCGTGCTACAAAGTCATCAATTCACAGATTCTTGAATGTTTTCCTGCCGTTAAGTTCTACCTAGCTCGTGACGATCTGACAAATCATCCGAGTAGTGTCAATTGTCAAGAAAAGCTTATCTCAACTTAGCCGTTCGAATCCGGCATAAAACAGAAGGTCCCGACATCGTGCCAAGAAGCACACATGAATGGTTGTAAGAAAAAGTTAGGCCCTGGGTTCTAACAAGCCTGTTGTGCCAAATTTGAACATTGCACTGCATTGATACTGCAGCGATCAAAACCAATCAAAAATCTAAACATGATGTTAAGCCGAAGTTTCCAGTATGATACTCGCAAACTGCCAAAGGATAGTTAAGTTGAAACGTTCTCGCGAATTTTCGATTGCGATCTGTCAGACAATCCACCACATCAGCTTGATAGATCGCCATATTTAACGGTTGTTTACCGAATTATCTGACAAAGAAGGTGAACACACTGAACATGATTTGTGAACTGGACTATAAGGACCTAAAACCTATCTTTATCTTAGAACCATCCATGATGGTCTGTGTATGACGGTGGGAATTCGAACGACTGAGTTGAGGTAAGTTTTGATTGACAGTCGGTACAATTCGGACGACTTGTTATCATTGCGAGTGAAGGGCCATTGTTGGTACGACTAGGAATCGAAACTAGACCATATGTGCAAAATCTCTTAGCACAGATCAACACGCCAATTATTTATTCGAATATTTATTATTCAATAAGAATTCGTCAAAGACTAGTAGGTCCTCTTCCAACAGTAGCGATAGCCAGCTCGAGGTCTATTGAGTTTGTGTCAATCGCAAAAGAGTTACACCCAGATTTAAGGGTGCTTTAATGTTTCATTGACCAAAACATAGAAGAATAACTATTTCTGTAACCATATTTTCCATCTTCAAAAGACTGGGACAACAGAAGCTCATCTATGCAATCTTCTATTATAAACACACGTCTCCCCAATCCCAAAATAGAACGAAATTCTCTGGCGTGCCAAATCGGCCTTTCGCCATAATGCCCCCTTTAAGTAACGAGCATCGCTTCCTCTATGGAATGCCATTAATTTATCCAAAATTTGCTATTCCATTTCAACACAATTCCTATTCCTCCTCAGCTATTCCGACGACCCGTATGAGTTAATAGATTATTTTTAACGAATCGAGAATGTGTGCTGCCCTCCCTCCGCCACCGGCGCCTGACAAGGGCGGCCCGAACGATTTCAGTCATCGTCCGCCGTTCTTCGATAAGAATATAGATTCTCCAAATGCTGACTTTTGCGGTTTTCGATTTATCTATCTTTTTTTTTTGTCTGTTCGTATTTATTTCATTTGTTTGCGGTAGTAGTTGCCGTTTGTGCCGATTGAATGAGTTTCGATTTATCAGCGGTATAGATAAATTATAAAATGTAGTCGTGGATGGATGAGGGCTAGATATTCTTTGAAAAGGAGGCGTAGATGAATGGAATATTAAAAAAAAAAACCCCAATTACAAAATAATGCTCAAATGTGATTTTTTTTTATGAAATCCCTTTTTTTGTTTGAGGGTTTAAGCGGTTTATTTTGGTATGCAAAGGCCAAGCAACCTAAGCGCCTCCACTATGTATGCTGAATGTATATCTAGATAAAAAAAAAAATAAAAAAATTTATCATCATAGCGCCGGGCAAATATACGAGGGTGGATTAAGTTTGTCAGATCTTTTTATTTATTCATCATATTTTAGGATTGTCTTTGCGATAAAAAAATAAACTGAAGATATATGCCATCCGCGTATTGTTATGTGCCAAATATTTTACTTTGTAAGTAACCAGCAACAAACTATTTGTATGATGACGTGCGATTAAAATCGCACATGTTCGCCGACCTAAATTCATGGAATTGGGATGAAATTATTAGGGGTCTTAAAATAAATCATTTAGTCAGGTTTTTCACAAAAAAAGTGTGGGCTAACTTGTCGGTGGTAAACCACTAGTCTTAGAAAGAACTTAGTCACGTCTATTATTTTTAAAACAAATGGCAAGAGTGTGTAGTCAAGGATTTTCAAAAAATATTAAGGCAAACTTGCAATTTCGTTCAGTAACACCTGATTAGATATAAGGGATCTTACATGAAGCTCTTCCTATATTTTCATTGAAATAGAACAAAGGGTGTCAACAAAACGTTTTATTCGTTTGAAAGGCCTATCGATGCCATTATGTATAGAATATAACAACGATAAATTTTCGATGACTCTGGAGTACAAATCAGGCTGAATTTGAATTTCTTTGTGGATCGCTTTGCTTTGTGGCTTTTTCGTATAGATCTGCGTCTTTAGAAAACCCTACAAGAAAAAGTCAAACGTTGTAAAATCGCACGATCTCGGTGGGCAGTTCCATCACCTCCACGTTAGATGATCATACCCTCGAATCGGTCGTGCCGAATTTGCAATGTGGTGTCAGCTGTGTGGCACCACTTGTCGTTGGTGTCCACATCATCCAATTCAGGCCAAAAGAAGTTTGTAATCATAGACACATACCGCTCGCCTTTGACGGTCATTCTTAAAGAAAAATTTACAAATGACAACTCCAGCCCAGAATCCACACCAAGAAGTTTTTTTTTTCCGTGGGCTGGTGGAAATCTCAAAAGACACGATGAGCACGTGCCCAAAGTAGTGTGGGACTTTAATCCACTAAAACCACCACCCTTTTTGCATTTGTATTGCAACTAAGTATGCGACTTATCTAGCAATTTATCACGAGTAATGAACCAAGAAGTGACTTTTTCGGGATGCAATGGACGCTCTTGGATCTCATGTGGATTGGTATCACCTTAATTTGTCATCTTAACTTAATTCGTGATGAGACCAATCGACATGAGATCCAAGAGCGTTCAATGAATCCCGAAAAATTCACAACAAGAAGTGACCTTTTTGGGATGCATTGGACGCTCTTAGATCTCATGTGGATAGGTATCATCCCGAATTCGACAATTTTGTTTGTTGACGTACCCATTTATCCAGAAATGAGCCTCATCGATGAAGCTGACATTTCGATGATAATTATGGTCAGTTTCCAACTGCTCCAGATCCCATTCAGCGACTACACGTCGTTGTCTATGGTCCTTTACCTTCATCTACTGGGCCACTTGAATTTTGTACGCATGCAGTCTAAAGTATCAACGCAAAATTCGTCAAGTTGTGATCTGCAAAAGGTCAAGTTCTACTGAGCGACGCAAAATCGACTGCATTGGATTCTCCTGCACACTCTCACGGACAGCGGCGATGTTTCAGGCAGATCTTGCGTTTTGTTCACATACGGTTGCTAGTTTATTGTTAACTGAACCAGTGGTATCAGATTTATCCACCACACTGCGATTAGTCCTCTAGGTAGGACGATTATACTTACTTACATAAGTGGCGCTACAGTCCGGAATGAACCTGGGCATCAACCAACATTCCTCTCCAATTAGCTTTTCTACTTGTGCGCGCCACTTAAGGCGAGATCTTCCTCTACTGCATCCGACGTCTGGCTAAGCTTCGAAGACTTTGCGAGCCGGAGTATTGGTGTCCATTCGTTCTACATGTCCTAGCCATCTTAAACGTCAAATGCGGAGTTTTTTTTTTGACCAGGGGCATGTCGCTGTACAGCTCGTATAGTTCTTGGTTGAATCTTCGTCTTTAGTCCCTCAACGCAGACGGGACCGAAGATTTTTCAAAGAATTTTGCTCTCGAATCGACCAAGCATTTCTTCATCCGCTTTTGAGACGGTCCATGCTTCAGTGCCGTAGAGCAGGACTGGGATGATCAGGGTCTTATACACGATCTCCTTAGTAGTTCTAGTGAGGGCTTTACTACTGAATTGCCCTCTTAGCCCGAAGAAACAGCAGGTTGCAAAGGTAATTCTTCGTTTAATTTCTGACGAGATGTTGTTGTCAGATTTAATAGCGGAGCCGAGGTAGACAAATTCCCGTACTGCCTCAAAGTTATATCTGTCAATGGTGACGTTCTGTTCAATTCGTCGATGTTGTGTGTCCTTTCGTGTTGACAGCATATACTTCGTCTTGCCCTCATTTACTGCTTAACCCATTTTTGCCCTTCCTTCCTTCCTATGACATCACATTAAATCTTACCAATCGTCGACGTATGCTAGTAACGGGTGATCCAAGTAGAGATACTTTTTTCAATAGCCTTTTTTGACAGATCACGTGTGAGTCGTGTCATGCTGTCATGTTATTTTTGTTTAGTATTGTTTGGCATTTCATAATGGAAAGACTTACGCGTGAACAACGTTTACAAATTGTTCAACTTTATTATGAAAATTCACGTTCTGTGAGGAATGTGTTTCTTGCACTTCGCTCAACTTATGGTCAACCTAATCGGCCTACTGAGCTTACTATTCGCAACACCATCACCCATTCTGAGACCCAGCATTCATTATTGGATAATATTCGACCGAATAGACCACGTCCAGCACGCTGTGAAGAAAATATAGCGGCCGTAGCTGAGAGTGTACACGAAGACCGTGGAGAGTCGATTCGGCGCCGTTCGCAGCAACTCGGACTGACGTATGGAACGACTTGGCGCATTTTACGTCAAGATCTTAAATTGAAAGCGTACAAAATACAGCTTGTGCAAGAACTGAAGCCGCTCGACCTTCCCAAGCGACATCGCTTCGCTCTATGGGCTCTTGAAAAGTTCCAAGAAGATCCGACGTTTTCGAGGCAAATTTTGTTTAGCGAAGAGGCCCATTTCTGGCTCAATGGGAATGTAAACAAACAAAATTGCCGCATTTGGGACGAAGAGCAACCTGAAGAGATTGAAGAACTGCCACTTCATCCAGAAAAAACAACGGTTTGGTGTGGTTTGTGGGCCGGTGGAATCATCGGTCCATATTTCTTTAAAAATTATGCCGGTGCGAACGTAACCGTCAATGGCTACCGTTATCGTGCCATGATAACCGACTATTTGATGCCTGAAATTGAAGCTCGTAATCTCGGCGACATTTGGTTTCAGCAAGACGGCGCCACTTCCCTCACATCGCATCAATCAATGGACTTATTGAGAGAACATTTCGGTGAGCACATAATTTCACGTTTTGGGCCGGTCGAATGGCCATTTTTTTTGTAAATTGTGCCTCTGGTGTTGGCTTGGGAGTTTTGCACAATCCTCTCTAGAATGAAATTGAAAAAGTCACATGACAGCGCATCGCCTTGCCTAAATCCTTTTTAAAACATTTGCAATTGCTTTTGAACAGACTGCACAATTGACAGTCAATTTGACAGATGTAGCTTCAACAATAAGGCCGCTATCAACTGTTAAAGTTCTAAAGTCTCTATTGAAAGAACCTTTCCTATCGACTGTTTCGCGTTCTCGTGTGGATTTTCTAAAATGCAGCAATTTTTCCAATGATTCCTATAGCCAGTTACCTAAGAAAATTTTCAATTTCTTCATGTTCCAATGAAGTCTTGGGCGTTCATGAGAGGCAAGTCTATGATCTCCCACTGTCTCGTGCTCAACAAAATTCGACACCAACAGTCGAATAGTACTGGTAGACACTGCTTGTTGGCCACCATTTCGATGCGTTGTGTTGGTGGTGAAGCTGAACTGAAGTTTCAAAAACATGTCTACTGAAGTCAATCGGTTGATAAATGTCAAAGTTGTTCAATATTTACATGCATAAAAGATGGCGTTATTTCCGCAATTATTTCCGCGTTATTTCATTTCAGCAAAATAAGTGATATTAGCCGAAATTCTATACATTTCGCCATACAATTTCATATTCCAAAATGCTGCGTTTGGCTGAAAAGCAATTTACAGTCAACTACAAATTTGCTAATTTTCCCCGATAAGGAAGACTGCCTCTCATTTATCAACAAAATTATTTCTCTAGGTTACTAGGTAACAATTATCTACACAAAACCAAAAACAACAAAATGTGGTTGGTGGTTTTCTTAGTAAATATTTCCGAAATAGTAAAAGATTAAATGTCTGCTGAGTTTAGACTAAGGACTCTGAAAGGGTTTTTTATAACTAAAAACTCAAAGTCAAAAAAATTGAGTCGAAAACAACTGTACGAAAATCTTAAAATTTTGCAATGCAAAAAAAAATCAAAAAACAAATAATCTTTCAACGATTTTAAAATTTGTTTCGGTTTTTGTAGCTTAAAATATTTCCTAATCCAGTAAATAAATTAGTTTTGGATTTCATGAGCATGCGAAATATAATTTTTGCAACGGATTTTTAAAAGCTTGCCCACTGTCGCTGTCGATTTCTTTCAACGAAACACAAAAAATGTCAATCTTTTGAAGGGATACCAAACTCAGATATTCAAAGAAATAGTTTTCAGCGCAGCCTGATTTTGAGTAGGTGTACTGTCTATCCCAACTCAATCTTACTTTGCATAAAAAGATAAAGTAATTCCCAGCCAATTGTTGTATTTGCACTCCGTGTGAAATCTTACTTCACTTGGTAGCGAAACCTCATGAAAACAGGCCTGTTTTGACATTTACTTTTGCATCACCTTGTAGTCGAGTCACCTACAATAGAAGAAGGACACGAGCTTACCATCCCCAAAAATTATCACAATGGGAACACGAGCACATTCACATTGTGGAAAAAATCACGCATTTAATTATCTGCCTTTTGAGTGTTGCAATATTGAAAACAAAAACCCCTTTACAAGATTCACCAACGCGCCGAAAGCCATTAGCCTGTCATATTCTGTGCCCCTTGGTGTTTTTATTAATTTTTCAATTTTCCTTCTCTTAAAAAAATGGATGGAATATTTCAATTTCAATTCCCCTGCATCATAAAATCAAATCAATTTGAATAATCAATTATATTGTAAGCCTCCACGAGCATATTTTAACCCCTACACGCCTTCATTTGTTTGGCCACCGAAAAACAATCAATCCATCCCCATAGGAATAAAAAAAAACACGCGTTTCTTCAATAAATAACGCTTGTTTGTTCAACCTCGCGAATAATTAACCAACAAAATTGGAATCGACAAGCCAAAACGACCTACAAAAAGATGGACGGACGACCAAACAAATACGGACCGAATTCAAAAAAAATTTGCTTTGTGGTATGAAGGCGGCTATTTTCGGCTTTCCGCGCAATGGAAAATGTCTATTTTCATGCAGAATTTCCCTCCGTTTTTCAAAACGATTTGTGAACCGAACGACCGTATCTCATCGTCGTCGCTAGCCTCCTTTGCTAATATTCTAAAGGGAGGATGGAAAAAGTGTGTGTGTGTACATTTTGCGTATCCCAACGCCCACGGCCAGAGTTCTTTAACGTGACTGAAGTTGGTTAAATGATTTTTGTGAATTTTCGAGATTTTAATAGTTTTTCCAGTACTGTCTGAACGAGGAACCGTTTAATATCTTGCCCTAGATACTTTTCTCATATGTATTTGCACGGTTTGCCTGTGATGTATTCGAGGATGTTAAAGCAAAAATTAAAAATGATTGATATGTATCGGTTTCACGAAGGATAAGTGCTTGGCTTGAGTCCAATTTTGTTTTCTATTTTAACAGAAAAAAAAAACTTTGCCATTGCAGTTTGTGCAGCTGTAACAAAACTTTACAGACTGTATGCAGTGGGATACAAAAGAAAGTTCAACGGTACTGCAAAAGTCGTATTTTTAAGTAAAACGTACAAACGGTCCTCAGAACAACACAACAGATGTCAGCTGAGTGTAAACGAGGCTTTGTTCTATTAGACTTTGTTTGATAACGTAACTAGGTATAGAAGCCTGCTGGACGCTGAATCCGATATCCGATTTCACAAAGTTGTTGTGAAAACTTTATTAACAAATGCCCTCTGGGTAAAGTTTTGATATGCGCTTTTTTCGCAAAAGGTTTTTGTTTTGCAACAACAGGAGTGATTATAAAATTCAGACGAAGCGATGTGCATGTGCACATTCATTGGCTGTTTGGGGGGTTGGCATTAATCACGTTGGCCAGGGGTGGGCAATATAATAGAAATTTTATATATCTGTGGTCAATAAATCTGTTTGGCAATATTTCACTTAGTTTACGAGAATCGAAATTACGCGTCAAGTTGTGAGTTAATAAGTCATGCGCTTGTTAGCAGCAAAGTGGGGGCATTTCATTTACCAGGTATTATGAAGCTACTTATTGTGTAAGAGGATTCATTTTTCAATATTACAGGGGAAGGGACTTTTAATAAAAAATTACAATTTGGTAATAACATGTGGTTGTAGTCGGCACACGACATCTTCAAAAACCTTAAAAAAAAGGCAGTTGATGTTGCCGAGCTTCAACAATACGCACATACTTAGCGCTTTCTAGATATCCGTTCAGAAGAGATTTCAAAAGTAACGCCAATTTCGATCGGAATTCTGTTTGCTTTTGATATATCACTTGCGGAAAAAAAATAATTTTCGTTCTTTTGATTCCGCAGCAATTCCTTGCGGTGAACTTTAGAAGAAATTCAACGCGTAGCTATCGAAAATATAGAGATCTGCCACTTCAGCAACGATGTTTGCAAGTTTTACATAAGTGTAAAACGTCAAAGCTAAGGATTCAATGCTCGAACACAATCCTGTCGAGATGAACAAGGAAATGTCGTAGTTGAGACACAGTCGATGCTGAGGATAGGGAAGAACCACTTTTGCAGACTGTTAAACGGCGATGGCGAACAATTCCGCTGCCAAGCAGAACAAACCATTTAATATTGGCAACGACAGCGAAAACTGCCAACCACCGGAACTTAGTGAAGTGATGATAGCAATATCTAAACTCAATTATTAAGGCTGCCGGAAATGATGGCCTTCCCACTGAGCTTTATAAAGACGGCGGGGATGACTTGGTAAATAACATCCACCAACTCATAAGCCAAATCTGGTCGGAAGAAAGTATGCCTGAAGATTGGAACCTCAGGATCGATGGCCCGATTCACAAAAAAGGAGACCCTCTAAACTGCGCCAACTACAGAGGAATAAGTCTCCTCACAACCTATCAAATTTTCACACTTCGGCAGATCCTGGAAAAACCCCAAGAAGTCCAAATCGATACGAACCACGTAATCATCGATTTCAAAGCCTAGGACAGCATTTATAGAGACGAACTATACAGATCCATGTCTAGTATGTACACCGCCCAAACTCTTCCGTTTGCTTAGGATGACGATAGAGAATTCTCGCTGCTTCATCAGGGTCGGAAACGACCTCTCCGACACATTCGATACCAAAAAAGGATTTAGGCAAGGCGATGTGCTGTCATGTGACTTCTTTAATTGGATTCTTGAGAGGATTGTGCAAAACTCCCAAGCCAGCACCAGATGCACAATATTCCAAAAATTGGTGCACCTACTAGCATACCCCGATGATATTGACATCATTGGTAGGACTCAACGTGTTGTCATAGCCACGTTTGCTAGTATAGAGAAGGAAGCGGCAAAAATGGGTTTAGCAGTAAACGAGGGCAAGACGAAGTACATATATGCTGTCAACACAAAACATCGACGAATTGGACAGAACGTCACCATTGACAGATTTAGCTTTGAGATAGAACGGGACTTTGTCTATCTCGGCTCCGCTATTAACTCTGACAGCAACATCTCGTCAGAAATTAAACGAAGAATTACTCTTGCCAACCGATGTTTCTTCGGGCTAAGAAGGCAATTTAGTAGTAAAGCCCTCACTCGAACTACTACGGAGATCCTATATAGGACCCTGATCATCCCAGTCCTGCTCTACTGCGCTGAAGCATGAACCGTCTCAAAAGCGGATGAAGAAATCCTTGGTCGATTTGAGAGGAAAATTCTTCGAAAAATCTTCGGTGCCGTTTGCGTTGACGGGCTATGGAGACGAAGATTCAACCAACAACTAGACGAGTTGTACAGCGAAATGCCCTGTTCAAAGAACTCCGCATGGACGTTTAAGTTGGCTAGGACATGCAGAACGAATGGAACTCAATACTCCGGCTCGCAGAGTCTTTGATTCCCAGCCAGACGTCGGACGCAGTACAGGAAGACCTCGCCTTAAATGGCGCGCACAAGTAGAAACCGAATTAACCAACTTGGAGTGCGCAACGATATGGACGATATGTGGATGCAACAGGACTATGCCACTTGTCACACAGCTAACGAAACAATGCCTCTTTTGCGCGACAAATTCATTGGAAGTGTTATCTCACGTGGTGATAATAATGATAATAATTTTCTAAATAATTTGTGTTTCATTCAAAATCAAAATCGGCCCATAAACTGTTACCACTCTTTATTTCTCCGCAAGAAGGCCTTCATTTCTGGCAGCATTTTTAAGACTGAGTGTGGATATTACTACAAATAAGAATACAAATTTTTGGCGCAACAGGCTCGTTAGTACCAAGGCCAAGCTTTCTCAAAACCATGCACGTCCACGTTTGTACTTCTAGCAGGATGGTGGGACCTCCTGTTTTATGTCGACTCCGAACGGCGAATTTGAGATAAGCTTTGCTTGACAATTGATACAACTCGGATGATTTGTCAAATTATCACGAGAGGAGGGCCGGTGAAAAATCATTTTAGGTGTTGCTACGGCTGGGAATCGAACCCAGAAACCCACTGAGTAGATATTACTATCCTCACAATATTGAGGTCTGGTAGATGGTAGTTTTCGCTATCGTCGCTAACATCAAATGATTCGTTCTGCCTGACATAGAAAGATTTCTCGCCATGGAGATTTTCCATATTTTCAGGATCGACGATGATGATCCAACTAAAGATGACTAATGGCGATAAGTTTTTGTGATAACCGCTCAATCGAGGGCTAAGTGGCGCGATGGTTAGTGCGATGAACTGCCGCGCAGAAGGTGTTGCTTCGATTCCCAGTCGTAGCAACACCTAAATGATTTTTCACTGGCCCTCCGCTCGTGATGATCTGACAAATCATCCGAGTAGTATCAATCGTCAAGAAAAGCTTATCTCAAATTCGCCGTTCGGAGTCGGCATAAAACAGGAGCTCCCTCCAACGTGCAAGAAGTATTCATGCACACATGATTGGTTGTGAGAAAGCTCGGCTCTGGATACTAACGAGCCTGTTGCGCCAAAAATTTGTATTTGTATTTGCTTAATGGTGTAGTCTGCTGGCGCTTCTCTTAAACAAATATTCGCAATTAAAAATCTGTCTTGATTGTAAAGCATAAAACTTTGACATCTGTTACTTGTTAAATGTACATCTGTTAAATATGACAAAAGTAGATTTACGTCCATTCAGCAAAACCTCGAACAGATTTTCGACAGAATTTCCTTGCTAATAAGGGCGGTCTAAAAATATCTAAACAACAAACATCCAGGTGATTATAAATACGATGACCGCCCACAATCTCTTTTGTCGTAATAGATTCGCCCTGGCGATAACATATTGATGTCCAACACGTTTCCGCCTCATTGTTCTGATTTACCGAGTGAAATATCCATCTTCTTGTCATCCGGAATTTCGTCTGACGCCGTTCTCAAACGATAAACGACGCAAACATTTGCCTATTGGAAATATAAATATAAAAATAAAAATACACAAACAATGTGATGGCACACGTAACCGACTGATTATTTATGCACATCAAATAGTTTGTTGTTCCTGCTCGAAGATAAATACATTTACATTTATCTCAAGGTTGACCTGAATTTTTGTTTCGTGAAAAATTGGAAAACTCTTCCAAATGTACTTAGTTCGGGGGGGAAAAAATCTATAAAAAAAACAAGAACAGGAAGCACTCTTAACTAGGGCACTGAGGAGGATGTTTGTACGACAGAGATAATAGATTTTGAAACAAAAAAAAAAAATTCAGAGTCGACGTCAGAATAAATAAAAAATGCAACAAAGAATGCACAACCGATGGAAGAAACCAGGTCGAACGACCTTTCCCAACAATGCCAGGGGAAATAATATCCACGTATTTATATTATGTACTCGTAGATTTTATTTTGTTATATAATTGGAATATAAAAGATGCAGCACACTTAGTTTAGGTGGAGGTGCCTTATTAGATGCTTCGAATTTGTATGAACAAATGTGGGGCAACAACATTTCAAGTAGGAGGCGAACACAATGGAAGGATATATGTGATGAGTAATTCTGCTCTCAGAAACCTAAACATAAAAGGGGTGATTTTATACCAAAAAGTTCATTGGACTGGGTTAGTTTATGTGGAAATATGGTCTGCAAGGGATGTTGTAGTAGGCCACATATTGTTGGATTTGTATAATCCTGAGACTTAAGTAGATTAACAAAAAGGCACTTCTCATAGGTCGACCCACATAAATGGTTTTAAGAGCGCACCGAGATGATGCTTGCTCATAAAATGCTGAAATGTTTATATAGATAGAAAAACATTCCCTGCAAATTTGTTTCATTGTTTGTTACGAAAAACAGTTTGGTATTGTGTTGTTTGAGTCGTTGTTAGTTAAACTGCCTGCCTATGAGCTTATTAAAATCTTTTGAGAGGCGGCTGTCGCCAAGGACTGCATCAAATCAATCAATTTACCATTATCCCAGGTAATCGTACATATAGGAGTTGATCAATTAATGTCGCATGACTTTATATCGGGTGTTTTTCTTGTAGATGTATATGACTTCGAATTGAAATAAAACACAAGAAAATCGTTTTAATGCCCATCAATTTGGCTTTATTGGAATGATAATTTTATGGCATTAATGTTGAAATATGATTTCGCGCATGTGGCCGCCACGGCTGGTTCGACTAAAGCCAAGTCTAGAGGCCCGATTTTCAACCACTTTTTCGAGCATTTGGCTCCGTTTGTCGGCAACCCGTGAATAGTCGGCAATAACGCCACGAATGTTGGCTTCCAAGTCCTTTAACGTTTCTGATTTGTTGGCGTAGACGAAATAAAATAATCCAACGGTTTAAAATCACACGAACTTAGTGGCCAATTGACAGGTCCATTCCGCGAAATTATGCGGTAATCGAATATTTCCTTCAATAAATCGATTGTGACTGGCGCTGTGTGGCATATAGCGTCGTCTTGTTGGAACCACATCTCACCCACATTCATGCCATCCAATTCGGAAACAAAATAGTCGATTATCATGGCTCTATACCGGTCTCCATTAACGGTAGCAGACTCTCCATCATGACTCCACCAACCCATAGAGCAAACAGTCAGTTTTTGTGGATGTAATGCCGTCTCAAGGGTCTCATGTGGGTCTTCAAGGGTCTTCACACCAAATGCGGTAATTTTTCTTGTTGACGTAGCCCTTCATCCAAAAATTGTCCTCATCACTGAATAAAAATTTCGCGATGAAAATCAGCATCGAGATCAATCTCATTTTCGGCCCATACACAAAAATCACGACCCATTGCATCGCGCCTTTAATTCTTGCACAAGCTGGATCTTGTAAGGTCGTAAGATAATATCTTTGCGCAAAATCTTCCATAAAGTTGATGCTGTGCTCGGAGGCGAATCGATTCATTCGGGTCCTCTTCAACACTTTGCTCTACAGCGGCAATTGTTTCTTCGGTGCGCACTGTTCGACGTCTTTGCGGATGCGTATTATCACATTGAGTAAACGTAGTGCGAAAACGATGGACGATTATGTCGACCATAAAATGGGCGGAGCTTTCGGTAAATTCTACGGACTGAACCATTATTTTCGAAATAAATTTGCACGATTTGCAAGTGTTGTTCATTTGTCAATCCGTTTATGATGAAATGGTAAACCAAACTGAACATAAATGACATTAGAGTTGCCCGATTTGACCACAAAATGTCAGTTTTATCTCTATTCGAAAAACCAACATCTAAAAAAAAAAAAACCTTTAAACACTTGTATAACAGACACGTACACAAACACTACAAATCTAGAAGCATATCATTTGCTAAACTTATTGGGTTCCCACCCGTGAATAGTCTCTGCCTGAGACACTGCAGCCTTCCATCCTCTAAGATCCCGGGCTCGCTGCTTCCACTTGTCTAGACCAAGCGCTCTGGCATCCGCGATGGCTTGGTCTTTGAAACGGAGGTTGGGTCTTCCTTGCCTTCTCGAACCCATGGGCTGGAGCATTATTGTCCATTCGCTCAATGTGGTCGAGCCAATGTAGTTGACGTGTTTTGGCTTTTTGGACTACACCCACATCTTGGTACAGCACATAGAGTCCGCGGTTGCATCTTTTCCTCCATTCGCCCTCCTCGCACACAGGACCAAAAATCCGCCGTAGTATTTTTTTTCTCGAAAGAGCCCAGTATCAGCTCACCCTTCTTGCTTATCGTCCAGTACTCGGCACCATAAAACAGAACTGGCAGGTCAAGGGTTTTGTAGAGCACACATTTCGTGCTTCGAGTTAGGTGTTTTGAACCCAGTTGTTTCGTCAAACCGAAGTAGCAACGGTTTCCTAGGATAATTCTTCGCTTGATCTCCACTAGGATGTCATTCGTGGATGTCATGTTTACTCCGAGGCAGGTGCACTCCTTAACTAGCTCGAAATTGCTGCTATCAATAGTGACGTTTTGTCCTAGGCGGTGGACAGATGCTTGATTGTTTGTTAATAGCATGAACTTAGTCTTGTCCTTATTAACTTCAAGGGCAACGGATTTCGCCTGTTCTTCAATCACAGTGATCGCTTCTATCACGGCACGGTGGGAGCGACCGATGATGTCAATATCGTTCACATAGCCCAGCAGCTGGACGGACCTGCTGAAAATAGTGCCTTCAGTGTTGACACATGTCCTTCGTACTATCTGCTTGAAGAAGTCACATCATATCGCGTCTCCTTCTATTACTACTTCCAAACTACTTCCAAACTGCACGGTGCAGCACGTGTTTTCTAGCATCACGCGACACAGCTAAGAAAATTTGATCTGCCGGAAGCCGCGCTGGTACGCGCAGATTAGTGTGTTGCAGAAAGAAAGACGTTCAAACAGTACATTGGATAGGATCTTGTATGCGGCATTTAGCAGGGATATTTCTCGATAGCTCTTACAAGACATAAGATCACCTTTTTTGTAGATGCGGCATATGGAGCTGATAATCCAGTCATCGGGCATGTTTTCTTCAACCCATACTTGGTGGATGATTCGGTGCATGCTCTCTACCAAAACATTACCACCGTTTTTAAAAAGCTCCGCTGGTAAGCCTTCCTATTCTTAAGCTTTTTTATAGCTAGGCCGACTTCTTCTATACTAGGTGGTGGAACTAGTTCTTAATTTTACTGGACGTGAGTTCTCTTGGAGATTAAGCAGCTGCTGAAAATGCTGCTTAAATACATCTGCTATTCCCTGCGCTTCGGTGACTAGGTCTCCTTCGCTGTCTCGAAGAGCCTGCGTTCCGGTTTTATAGCCAGCAGCCAGTTGCTTGGCTTTTTTATAAAACCTCAGGATGTTGTTTCGATCGCGCGACACTTCGATTTCCTTGAGCTGGTAGGCTGCGTAAGCCGCCAATGTCAAATCTGTTTTGACATTTGGGGACTAGACATGGAGCGATACACTCCCTAAGAACGCGGAATAATCGAAGTCGATGATTTTTCCACTCATTTCCACCTCAGCGGATACGTGAACAAGCAAAACTATCGCTTCTGGGGCACCGAAAATCAACGATTAATGCACGAGGAGAGGAGTCTTCGAGCCTTTTTTTCGAGAACGCCGCTGGTTAAACGACAACAGTGGACGGTAGGGCCACGCTATAGGGCCATGTTAACCGAGTTTTTTTTGTCGCAATTGGACGAATAAGGAGTGGAGGACATGTGGTTCTAACAGGGCGAAACAACGGCACACACTGCGCGAGCCACAACCGATATTCTGAAGGCAAAACAACATTGGATAACTTCTTTTGGCCCACCTTGTATAAAAATAAGTTCCCAGAAGAATCATCTCCAAGAAGTATGTAGAACTCATTTTTTTCAATTTCCCACTAAGTCCATAAAATTTGGTTAGATCTCATCAGCCACAGGAGTACTGTTGATTCACAACTATTTCTTTTTTTTTCTTTTAGATATTTTCGTCAAGTCACAACATTCATTCACATGTACTTGCAAACCACGCTCATCATCTTCCCGCTAATTGACAATAACAAGTTGTCTCCACCCCAGGGTGAAATTCCTCATACAAATGTGCAAATTCCCCTAAATACACATCATAATTGGATCAACGTTTTTAGCTAGCGCTTCTCTAACCTCTAGCATTAACAACACCGTTATTGTTTGTCTGTGTGAACTAATAACAAATTTGAATGAATTTCCTTTTCCTGTTCGAAATTACAATGCGATTACCTAATCCTCATAAAAATGTTTTCTTGCCAATAAATGAGAGAAAAACGAAAAACCAAATCCTATTCCAAGCGAATGAACGCTTCTCTCAAATAATGACCACTACCATTATAACGGACGGTACGGGGCTGCACAAGAGAGCGAGATTTATCGCTCCTATTCGATGGAAATTAAATTCATGTAAAACTCTATAAATACCCGCATGTCAATAAACAGACGAGCGCAAATTTCACATAATCCGCGCGCCAACGCCGCCCCTCCTCGCACACCGGATAATTTGGCTGCTCCACAGTCCACACCACCCGAGGAGTACTCGTCGCAATGGATGTGCACACTGGGGCTGACAGCGAGGCGCGGTAGGCTGTTTCTATAAAGGATCACCATTGCGCGCGCCATTGCCATCGCCAGATACTTTTGTATCTATTCTGACTGCGCCTGAACCAGGGATGACTATTAGCAGATCAACGATCGATTTGTATGCAATGTTAGTGTGTTGTGTTGTACTACACCTCATTCCGTGCAAGTAACGACGCAATCGCGGTGCGTGTGTCGGTGTGTGAGGCGAGCGTGCGTTATATGTGCAACATATCTGATGATGACGTCGCGTCCTCCCATCACTTTCTTTAGCGTTTTTCTTCTTTCTACGCCAATGGCTGCCCATAGTGTGTTCCGCTTTCTATTTTTAGACGTTTTTTTTTCATTTCTTTCATTTTGTATCTAAATATTCATTTGGTTTGGTTTTCTGTGTGTTACGGTTCTCTGTACCGGGTGAACATGGCTACTGGTTACTACTGCTACTCCGCCACTAAATGTAACGAGTTCGTCTAACAGAGAACTATGATGAGCTAACGATTTCTGTCTGCTCTGCTGACTCAGATGATCGTGCGGCCATGTGCAAAATGAGTTTTCGTCTTAATTGTTTGATCTTATTTTTTGTTTGACGAGTTTAGTTGACGTTTAATGGGTACATAGTTATAAAACAAAATCGTTAAGACGATATTAGGTGCAATTTGTTTCTCCGCTCAAAACGTTAAAAATTAGCACAGCTGACAAAATTGTTCAGATTACTGGAAAATAGTATTCCTAATTAAATTTAATGATGAAGAGAACCCACCTTGGATGGGGCTATACAGAAGTACAGTTTATTGAAAAAGAACATGGACGTACTTTCAGACAGAATTCGGAGATCTTATCTCAAGACAGGCTGCACCCACAATTCATACATGTAACATTACAACAATAGAACATCACGAAACCTGCCTAAAAGACTCAATATTTCTGAGAGATACCAATTGTACCGAAGTAAAAAACATACTAAGTCGCTTGAATGCCTAACTAAAAAGCACCCGATGCAGATGGTATCAGAGCAACAAACTCAAGCAAACTTTTAGTCATTCTTTCCTTTATTACCAAATTAATAAATCTGAGTTTTAACTCGTCAACCATTCCGAATAAGTATAAAAATAAAAAACAGTCGTAAGTCCGATTTGTGAAGGTGGTATCAAGAATCGTATACAGACCTATCGCTCAATAGCAATTCTACCTGCTGTAGATAAGATAATGGTGCAGATAATATCAGGTCGAATAAGGGAATTTGCTGAAAAACATAAATTAATTAGTAAACATCAATACGGGTTTCAAAAAAAAGGAAAAAGCACCAACCAACTTATCGTTAATTTTACAAATTCAATCAACACTACCCTAAGGAAACGTCATCACGTTTTTTTTTTTTTTTGACTTAAGCAAAGCTTTAGATACCTTAGAGGCTTAAACTACATCAAACTTATCGATTCCTTAGAAAGGTAGAGGATAAGAGGAAAGCTATCTGACTGCATATTGAGCCACCAGAACATTTCGCGTTAAAGTCAAAAATTCATATAACCTGAGAGGTATCTGCTCCGATTAGCATTTCGAAAAGGCCTTTTGACAAAATGTATCGCACATGTTCCGCATCGCCATATGCTTTAATTCAACAAGAGCACTATCAGACGCGATTGTAACCTTTATTTGTTCCGCAATGGCTACCTCGAAAGTAAACTGAGTTACGATTGGAACCGACTTTCGTTTCGGATTTCTGAATTCTTTCGAACGGATAAAGGCTGAACTATAATAGTCGGAAGCAATCAGAAGCTAATGTCAAAATTCTAGGTTAAGTTTTGTTCAGTACTGTCAATTACTCAAGTTGCCCATAATAGACTTTTGTGAATGGAAGCGATTGTCAGAGCGGAAGTCGTTTTGACAAACAAAATTTTGTTGCTTATGAACTAACAAATTTAAATGAACACAACTGTTGAAGTGAAATGTAGAATTTTTGTATTAAAAGAGCAGAAGAAAGAGAAAGAGCGAATCAATTTGCTTTTTCGCAAGTGAGCAAAAGTGAACGAAACCTAACGAATTGAAGCGAAAAGCTATTATGGTCGTACAATACACAACGGATGTGTTCGCACAGTTACGTACGAAACCATCTTAACCCGATAAGGCTGATTAATTTAATTAATCAGCTGCTCGCAACGTCGGCAGGAAACATTTACAGTTCCCAGTTTGCCTGTGACTTGATTTGCATTGCTATTCCGTAGAGCGTTTACTCAAAAACTCTTGACCCAAGTCGGCTCTCCACAAGGAATCCACATCCTAACATGTGCAGTCTTTGGTGAAAACTGTAATAAATGTCGCATGTATCGCTGCAAAATCTGCCCTGTACCCAGAGGACAAATTAATTTTTTTAATTGTCTAGCATGCCTTTGTTCCTGTTACATACTCCTAAGATGTTTTGGGTCTAGATGGTAACTGCGAAAATCAGTTTTTCTAGGCTGCTGTCACTTTCATAACATGAAGGCTTAAATTCCCCCAACAAGATTGCCAACAAGATCTTGTTGTCTGAATTTGTGAAAGAACAAATTTTCTTTTTGGCTTTTCCTTAGAATGCTGTCAAATGTTGGCCACCGGCTTTTTCAAGTACATATATGTAGCAAAAAATAAGCTGAAGGCCTATTCAGACTACCCCCACACCGTTAAAGAAATCTCACCGAGAGCGCTCAATCGAGAAGTATATGGCGACGTTACAACTTAACAATTCATCTAAACCGCACGCTAGATCTCTCGGTGACCTGCTTTATGACTGGATATACCACTAAATCCACAACTGCAAACATACAAACACCTAAAGATCTGATTGCCATCTTAAATGCCGCCTGACAACGATTGATATCTACGCTTACCATTTAACCGCCGACTATGACCTAAGACTGAGGAATAATCTACAATGGGAAGAGAATACTGGGCGGCATAGAAGTCCTATACATCGAATCTCCATACATCTTCGTAGATGGATCTTGAACAGAAGAAGGAGTTGGCCCCAAACATCTAAAAATCAGTAGCTCCTGCAATCTGGCTATCCATAGCCGTCAATTACTTACTTACTTAGGTGAAGCTACAGCCCGGAAAGCGGCTCAACCAAACCAACATGCCTTTTCAATTGTGCAACCTGTTGCACATTTCAAGTTGGTTAATGTCAGTTTCTTCGTGAATTCACAAATTGAATTCAGGGAATTATGTCCCTGCTCCGTAGGAAGCGAATGGACGTTAGTCCCGAAAAATCAATTCAGGACTTATGTCTCGGCGATTTATGTCCCTGCACCTGTTAGTGGACTGACTTTATAGCTAAAGACCATGCTGCCAATGGGTTGGAGCATAATTCGATCACATACGAAATGAAGGGAGACTCAGGGCTTGCGGCCTTTTATAGACTATTAATGCCATCGTTAATGCAACCTATATTGTTACCAATAGCTTCGGAAAGGACTTACTTTATAGTTGACGACCATGCTGCCGATTGGTTGGGCAATAATTCGGTCACATACGAATGTTATGATTTATATTGACGGCGATCAGATCCTTAGTCTATAGGGTAGTGATAAACTGACGCAAATCTATAAACAAGACTTTTAAAACCTAATTTGCAGAGATCATGGCTATCTTCCTAAGTGGTACGTTTCAGAACTATATTTTCATTTGCCATTTCTCAACTCATACTATATGAAGCGTGTTTCACCACCAAAGGTATTGCCATTATAATGGTATTCAATGCCATGGTATAAGGGTTGTCGACAACAGATGGACACAAGCTTCACAGCTTTCTGACATAGATAGATCATATCCTTGAATCAAATGATGCAATTAGCTGTCTGAAAGCAACGAACTAAATGGTTTATGCAAGTGGCCCTCTAATGTAGTCAATATCAACAAACAATCGTCCGAACTTTTCAAGGAACTAATCCGTTTAACAAATGGTGCTTCAACTCAACTTGGCGGTCACAAGTTGACTGCCAGAAGCCCCGAATCTATTCGCCAGCTTTATGACGGCGATAGATCTTGTCTTTGAATCAAATGATGCAATTAGCTGTCTGAAAGCAACGAACTAAAAGGTTGATGCAAGTGGCCCCTAATGGAGTCAATATCGACAAACAATCGTCCGAACTTTTCAAGGAACTAATCCGTTTAACAAATGGTGGTTCAACACAACTTGGCGGTCACAACTCGACTGCCAGAAGTCCCGAATCTATTCGCCAGCTTTCTGACAGCGATAAATCTTGTCTTTGAATCAAATGATGCAATTAGCTTTCTGAAAGCAACGAACTAAAAGGTTGATGCAAGTGGCCCATTAATGGAGTCACGTCCGAACTTTTCAAAGAACTAATCCGTTTAATAAAAGGTGGTTGAAAACTGAAATCATAAAGGGAACGTGCCACCATTTTTGCAAATTGCGTCAAATGTCATTGTCCTTTGACATTTCTTTTGACGTTTAGATGTATATACGGAATTAAAAAATGGAATAATTTGAGGAACGCAGAATTATTATAACTGCTTAGTTTGATCTAAACTAAACGTTTGGCTGAGTGTCTTGCAACAATTTTAATTCCGTTAAGTGAGCACCAATGTGCATGCAGTAAGGAGGTGTTCTATTGGCCGATATCGCTTTTTTTTGCGAATTACTGTCAAACTGTAAAAACATAACCCAAATGTTTGCCATTTCTAACAAAATGGTACTTGCTGTTAGACGTTACAACCTCATAAAGGCCTTATGTCCTTGTTTGCATGCATGAATGCGTGTGTTTTAATTGCACGAATGGGGCAATAAACTTTGTTTATAATTATCTCCGACACTATATATTCTGCGAGAATATAATGAGTTATGTATATACGCGTATTATGTATGCCAGAAGTGAAACAAATCAACAGAACAAACTCGCGTTACATAATATCGCCATCGTTGTTGTTGTTGGGTTCTTGTGTGTTTACCATTCCAACTTAAATCATGTTAAACGTCAGTCTTCAACCGCAAATTGTATGTCATAATCAATCACAAACGCAATTACCCTTAATACTCTTTTATCAAATTTCGAAGAAAGAGTATTAGGTGGCGTATACGTTTTTTTTTGAAAATTTATTTATAAGAATTTTTAATTTTTGCTAACCCTAGGTATGGTAATTGTAATTTTGCATAGTAATGCATTATGCACATTGAATGTAGACATGTAGAAAATTATGTTTGAGTTTGTTAAATGTTTTATATCCATATACTAAAATAATATCATTTAATTTATTCCTTCAACTTATGATCTGTCTATCTGTCTATTTGTGAATATCTAAATTCCTAAGTAGACACAATAAATATCAACACTTAATTCGAAGCAATTTTCACTTTAAAAGAAATCAATGCACAAAAAAAGTATTTCTAGTCACGTCATTGACACACAACACATTCCAAGACTAGAGGTTTTTTTTTCGGCAGCACAGTAGCGATACATTTTTTGATTCAAAAAGTTGTAGATACTTCTTGTGAATCGGTGGTCGTCTAGATAATTATGCTTGTTGCTGTCGCGTGAGTGGTTTTTTATGGTGAGAGGTACTTTTTGTGTTGTTTTCTTCGTTGGCTGGTTCCATTGCGTCATAATATTCATTCAGACATATTTTTAAGGAAAGAAAGCAACAACTACAACAAAATATGCAGAATGCCGCGAATAATTGAAATGGTTTCTGTGGCACACGTGCCGATGGGCCGCTAATTAAATTGAATTTGATTAAAATTGTTTTTCTATTCAAACTGTAAAAGCAATTGAATTGCTTGTATTGATGAAAGAGTAGTATGTGGGGGTATGTTTAAATAATGAAAAGTAATTTGATGACATTTGTTTTAGATTGTTTTAATTCACATGTTTTTTTAGGTTGACATGAAAAGGGTTTTCAAAATTCAAGTAGGACTTGAATTTGCCGCCATTTGTGCGGTAAAATGTTGGCAACAAAATCAAAAGTTTGACAGCTGATAGTTAAAGGTTAGTGTGGATGCAGCACTACACGAGAGAAAACCGCGTTCTCATACTGGCAACAGTTCTCAATCATAAAAATTGAGCCTTAAAATGTTTGTCGCCGATTCACGCGTTTACCATTTAAAGCCAAACTTTCACACATTCCTGATATTTTTGTAAAGTTTGGTTGAAATCTGAAAAGTGTGTGTTGTACATGCAGTTCAGTACGTTTTGGTTTGATATTTTGTGTGTTTACGTATAAAACTCACGTAATTTTCAACCAATTTTATTGGGTTTTCTTTTAAAGTGTTCAGAAAATAGTGAGAAGGAAATAGGATTTATCAAAATCCGCCACTGCCGCGCCCACTTTTTTAAAAAAAATTGTTTTTGGTAAACCGTACAAATTTTTGAGAAAGTGTCTGAGCAAGATGTTTATAAAGGGTGATCCATTTCGAGGTTCCCTACTTTTTTAAAGAAAAAAACACAGAAAATTCAAATTTAATGGAAAATGTTTATTATCATTTGAAAGAACATTCTTTGGCATTTATTTTTTGAAGATTATGTCTATCAAATGTTGGCCGTTGCTACGTCGCAGATGGTCCATCCGTTGAGTCCAATTTTCGATTACTCGTTCGAGCATTTCGACTGGTAACTGGCGAATGACACGCGTGATGTTTTCCTCCAAGGCCTGAATCGAAGCGGGTTTGTCGGCATATCTAAGCTTTTGACTTTACATATCCCCACAGGAAAAAGTCTTACGGTGTAATTTCACACGATCTTGGTGGCCAATCGACCGGCCGGTGGTGGTGTTGTGAATAGTACGCTCAGTAGGCCGATTATGTTGACCATAAGTTGAGCGAAGTGCACGAAACACATTCCTCACAGAACGTGAATTTTCATAATAAAGTTGAACAATTTGTAAACGTTGTTCACGCGTAAGTCTTTCCATTATAAAATGCCAAACAATTCTAAACAAAAATAACATGACAGCATGACACGACTCACACGTGATCTGTCAAAAAAGGCTATTGAAAAAAGTATCTCTACTTGGATCACCCATTACAAGGTGGGCCAAAAGAGATCATCCTTTTCGAAGATGATCTCATTTTTGCAAATGGCCGGCATTGTCAAATCTGTTTTGACATTTGCGGACTAGACAAAATAATCGTGTCACCGACTGCGCAAACACTGCGCCGTTTGGCCACCAACCTTGAAGAGTATGGGACCACACGAGTCGTTGCCAGCCCCGGAGCGCCCGTTGTGCCGAATATATCGCCGCTGTTGCCAAGGATGTCGAGCTGTCACCGGAAACATAGAAACATAAAACGAGCCCGTATGACAATCAATTGTGACGGCGCACAATAAAACATCAACAAAAACAGAATCAAAGTTTTGCATTTCGAAAAAAAAGAGAGCCAAACAACATCGGTTGACTTCTTTTGGCCTTTCTTGTACATTCTGAATATCTATATATCGTCAACACAAAGTTTTTGGCACGCCCACTTTTTAAGGGCGTTATTCGTATAAAAAACTGTTTTCGTAAATTTGAAAAAAAAAAATATCGATGAATATGTTTTGAGAATAATACTAGGAGCATTTTGTCTATAGATTATTTTAACCAACGCCAATTTTTTGGGGTCGTTTTTCTTAGAGCGACCGTATTATGCTGGCAGTTTCGGCTGGACAAGGTGGATTTATTTTTTGGATGCACCAGTTGCAACTAACAAAGCCTTCTTCTTTTGAAGATTTTCGTTCAAATACGATCAATTAGTGGCATCGCATTGGCCACTGTTTTGGCATTGCAGCTACTTTATTGGATAGAGCCAGAACATCTCATTTAATATTTCAGCTGTCTCTGAATATTTGAAGTAACCCAGGCGAAGTGTGTAGCATTAAAAAAAACATTTTCAAAAAAAGCAAAATTATCATCTGGGGTGAATGCACTATGGCACACCAACATTCTCTTGAGCCGTTGAACAAAAAACTCAATTATTTAGACCAACACTTTCGCACATTCCACATTGAAGGATGTTGAAAAAGTCCAGCTTAAAAAAACATGCGGTACGTGTACTGAGCAAAGGATTATTTTTTCGTTGAATGATCGAAACTAAAACAAGTGTCAAGTGAGCCAAGTGCCTACCACTTGCGACACTGAGTTCTTCTTTTGAGGAGAATCCATTTGAGTCCAATTGAATGAACTGAACATATAGAAGAGAGTATATTACTGGAACAAGGTTTCCGCTCAAGGCGGTACAATTTATTATCGTTACTTGCGTTATCTACAAGTCGAGTACTGTGAGAAAAAGTATGCAGTATGTCCGAGTATTTTTCATTGTTGCCCAGTTTTATTTGCTAAGGAATTTTCGGGGCTGAGCCTGGAATCACGCGATGCTACATTGACAAATGAGAATTTTTCTACGCTATATAGGAAACCCCGGATTTCAAATCAGAGTTGGTGAAGATATTGGTTTACACTGTACATGAACCACCAAAACCAAAATACCCGACTTCACCCCCTTCCCTCTTAATGGTCAACCACTAACACTATCTTCCAGCGCTAGGTATCTGGGTATCATGCTTGACCCAAAACTTAACTGGAAACACAACATCAAACATAAAGTAAGAAAGGCATGTGTTGCCTTCAATGCTTGCAGCAAAACCTTCGGAAAAAAGTGGGGGACTTCAACCAAAGATGAACTTGTGGATGTACACAGCAGTGGTACGTCCAATTTTCACATACGGCACACTAGTATGGTAGCCTGCAATAAGTCAAGGCTACAACTTAACAAATTAAGAAATAAGAAATCTGCAAAGAACAGCCAGTATAGGCACCAGGGGCTCACTAAGGTCGGCGCCAACGGATGCCCTTACTGTACTATTGCATCTCTTGCCTCTCGACCTACACATTAAAGATACCGCTTTAAGCAGCTCAATAAGACTCAAGGAGTCAGAACGCTGGAAAGTAGGGCCGTATGGCCACAGTTATATCCTGGACTTGTTACCAAACGGCATGGTCACGTTTAAAACACACAACACAACAAGTATTCTAATAATCAAGAAAGGCTTCCATGTAGGATTTCCTACAAGAGCTCAGTGGAAGAGAAACGAATTTCCAGGTGGAACTACTGGCTATCCGAGAGACTTGTACGCTACTGGGGAGCGACACTAGTGAAAAGCAAAATATTGCTATTCTAATAGATGGCCAAGCGGCCATAAAGACCATCAACTTGACCACCAATGCAAATGCCGGAACGAGTTTGCCCACCTTGGCAAACCCTTCAGAGTCACACTTCTCTCTGGGTTCCAGGGCACAGTGACATTGAAGGAAGCAAGCGTGCAGCCAAGGCTCAGCTCTTCACTTGCGGCAAGGATCCGTATCCCACTGGGCGCAATTAAGGGACAAATACACTCATACTTCCTGAAATAGGCCGACTCCAAATGGAGAAAGCTAACGAATTGCGTCATATCGAGGACGATATGGCCGTCCTACTACAAAAACAAATCAAACGATGTACTCAATACAATCCGCATAGATATCGCAAGGATTACAGCGATAATCACTGGCCGATTGGAGACAATGCCGCCAAACTCGGGATCACATACAACCCACAATGTCGCAGTTGCGGGAACACAAATGAGAGAGAAACCCTTTCCCATTTCATTTGCAAATGTCCGGCACTAGCAGGAGCCAGACTTCTTGCGTTAGACCTACAATTATTCGACAATCTTAGCAACATCTCGGGTATTTATTTATTTAAGCTTAGTACAAGCTGATCTTCAGACTAAATTAAGCAACTAAATTTAATTGTTAGAAGAAGAGTTAAAGAGTATTGGCAGATGAGGAGGACATAAGGGAGTTTCGTAGACCAAGTTTGCTACAGTGAAAATCAAAGGAGCTATGCCCATTAGCCAGGTGTAATATTCTAGTCATTGCTTTGTTGTTACCGTAGTTGGTTCGGTGGAATTTGAGTCGGAAGAGGGGAACAGATCTTAGATTTCTGGACTTTCCATTAAGGGAAATCATTTCTAGCAGAGTCGGGCAATCAATATTACCTGCTAGAAGCTGATGTGCAAAAAGAATGTCGGCTATTTCACGAAGCTTTTGTAGTGATTGAAGGTTTATTAATTGCAAACGATCGTCGTAGGGGGGTAAATTAAAACTGTCTACCCAGGGGAGACCGCATAGAACAAAACGGATAAATCTGCGTTGGACACTCTCAATACTGAGGGAATGGGTATTGTGATAAGGCGACCATACTTGCTAGCATATTCAAGGATAGGTCTAACAAATGTTGAAAAGAGAGATTTTGTGACATAGGGGTTCGAGAATTCCTCAGACCAGCGTTTTACAAACCCAAGTGCGGAGTTGGCACTGCCGATGATATTATCAATATGATAGCAAAAGTTAAGTTCTCTGTCACAGATAACACCCAGACCACAAACTTCCCATATTTAAGTTTCAAAAATGCAATAATATGGAACGTTACCCATCAAAGGCCAATCATTTATTTGTTATCTTTTGTAGGTTCATATCCCATTATAGGTAATGGAATCCTTTTTTTCTATTGTAAATTAACTAATTCGTTCGGGTTGTTGCTTAGGGAGGATATCATCGCACAACTATGCAACCAACGTGAGTTTAGTAGAGAACGCTGGGTTCATGACCCATCAAACTAAACTATTTATCATGTAATACATAAAGGCCGTTACCATAGAAGTTTCAACAAAGTACTTTCGTCGAATTGATTAGTGGATCATGTCCCACCCTAAAACTCAAAGTTTTATGCAGACACAATTCCCCAGCAATAATATTGGATTCCAAAGTTCACACCCAGTGTTTTCAAGGGAAAAAAAAACGGCATAGAAGGTCTTGTTGACTAGTTGATGAGCCACCACATACTAATCGCTTCATTCATTCAATTTATTGTTGTTATTGCTGTGCAACTTAATGAGTAGACCTATTTGAAGGCGACTTGGCTATTCCGATCGATATAATTCTTCGTTCTTTTTGGTCAGCGATAACATTTCAACTTTGCTGTAAGGTTGTGTATCTGTGTGGACGAGTGATGCCAACTGCCCAGCGAGAGACAGATCAACAACAATCGATTAATTTGCATTTTACTCCATATTTAGATGCAACTTACACAACGCGTGCAATAACATTTGTTTCTGTTTTGTCGTATGGACTCTCATTAACCTCAGTAGACGATCCGTTGGAACTGGCGATGTTGATGTTGATTACAACAAAATGTAAACTCTGCTCGCGATACCACAAACAATTATGAGTGCAGCATCATCAACATCATCATCATCACCAGCGGCACCACCGCCGTCAACAGTGTCCTGATATTGCATATACAACGCAATTTGATATCACTCAAGAGTTGGTGGTGTGACGACGACAACAACGACATCGGTCGGTCGGTGATGATGATGATGATGATGATGACGATAGTGAAGTGGAGTAGCACATCACAGCCAAAGCTTCCGAATAATGACTCATTGAGTCTCTGTGTAAACAACAAACATCGCGCGTATAGTATTTATCGTCTCCTTCTGTCTGTTGTTGAGACGATTATGCTCTTGTTCGTCACTTTTGTTGTGTAATTTGTTCCAAGTGCAGGGTTCCCTCAACACCCTCGACAAATTCTCAGAAGACGACATGGTTTCATAGAGAGAAATTCATTTTTTGGTCCGCCACATTGAATCATTTGCGAAATGTGTTTTTCTGTTGCTACAAGTTACAATAGTGGAACTCCCCTAACCAGCAACAACCACTTTGCCACCATCCCCTGTGATAAGAGAACTGACATCATTCTTCGATTTCATGAAGGGGGTGGAACAAAATCCTTTGATCAGAGCATGAAACAACGACACATCCTTGACTGAATCGTATCTGCGCATCAATTTGTTTCGGTTGTTATTTTTGTGGAGCAAGGTCATCAGACTTGTTAAAAGGCCGACTGCCAGCGAACTGTCTCTTCTCTTTACACGCTGAGTGGAGCTAATAATTTATATTTATGCGAAGCATTTTCTTTTTCTCTGATAAATTATTAGCCACCACCGTGTCTTATCGCATTTTGAAAGCGCCTCTCTCAACATGCATTCTGTGGATATCTGGGTGGTTGCCAATTAATTAAATAAGTATGGCTGTTGTTGGGATACGTTTTTTTTTGCTGTTTTCTATTTAACGTGACCTCCTCCTGAATCAACATCAATTAGTCCGCAAAAAAAAAAAAACACTTTAACGTGGTCAAATCAATTTTTAAATGAAACGCGCAAAGTAAAGTATTTTTATCTAGATGGATTTTATTTTAATTTAAGCTCTAGATGTTTTGCAATGAAATTGTTTTGAATTGGTAAGAGTATTTAAACAACATTTGTAGTGCAAATCTATGAATGAAAGGCCTGTTGCCACTTGAAGAATTGCCACTCGAAATGTGGGCAAATGAATGTAGTATTTACGTCATAAAGCTGAATATAGGTTTGCACTGAAGTGGTGCACCCCCTTTCCGGTTGCTGTTGGCATGGGGATAGCAGACATTTTTGTTGTGCGTATTATCGAGTGTGATATTGTGTTATCATGGCAGTGGCAATAAACACGAGCTGTGTTCATGACTCATTGAGTGATGATTGTGATTTGGTAAAGAAAAGTTACTGCAATACATATATGGGGTGTAAAGTCTAACAATGTAAAAAGCAAAATGTGTATTTTTGTTTTTTTTTTATTTCTAAGTTTCCTTCTATTTTCCTCTTTGAGTTAACAGCCTTTTACTTACACACATGTGAAAATATCTAACTTCCTCATATATATTGGTTGACGACTGAAGGCATTTTCTGTGGATGAAGTGCGGAACCCATCCCTTTGAAATTAGCGCTACAAAGTCAATCTCAAGTCATACCCTGTTGGGTATAAATGTTCACGCTTGCAAATCGTGCAAATTTATTTCGAAAATAATGGTTCAGGTTGCGAAGTTTACCGCAAGCTCCGTCCATTTTATGGTCGACATAATTGTCCATCAGATCAATTAATTCAGTTGACCATGGATCGTTTTCGCACTACGTTTACTCTATGTGATCCGCATCCGCAGAGACGTCGAACAGGCGCACCAAAGAAAAAATGCCGCTGTATAGCAAAGTGTTGAAGAGGACCCGAATGAATCGATTCGCCACCGTGCACATCAATTGGAGGATCGTCCATCAACTTTATGGAAGATTTTGCGCAAATGTCTTGGCTTACGACCTTACAAGATCCAGCTTGTGGAAGAATTAAAGTCGCGAGACCATGCAATGCGTCGTGATTTTGGTGGATTTTCATCGCAAAATTTCGGTCAGTGCTGAGGCCCATTTTTGGTTGAATGGGTACGTCAACAAGCTAAATTTTCGCCTTTGTAGTGAAGCGAATCCAGATGAGACCCTTGAGACGCCATTACATCCAGAAAAAAACTGACTGTTTGGTGTGTTCTATGGGCTGGTGGAGTCATTGCACCGAGTCTTCTCCTTATTGAACCTGTTTCCTAGTGGTGTAAAAAAAGTACTCATTCGTAGTCGTTACCTACCAAGTACTCGGATTCGTATTCAGTATTCACTAATCGATTTGAGTACTCGGATGGATATGTGTTCACTATTCGCTTCGAGTACTCAACTTCGTGTTCACTCGCTTACCAATACTCATATTTATATTCACTCAGCAGTCAGCACACGGAAGACTCGTTAGTCGTTACCGTTACCAGCGAAGTATATGTATTCGTATGCCTACTTAATCTTACATTCTCATACTAATTACTCATTTGGATTAGTTTACTCACATTCTTATAGTCATTCTCATTGCCTTCCCAAAACCACAACTGGATCGAATGTTGTTTGTGTATCAGAGTATGACAAATTAATCTCTTATGCTGTTGCTATATATTATTACATATGGCTATGACTATTGGCCATTGGTAAAGTAAAGAAAGGAGATGACCTTTGTTTCTATTCGCTTCGTAGAAAAAATTCAATACACTCGAATTTGCCAATGTATTTACTCGGGAGTATTAGGTATTCGTTACTTGTTTTCGATTACTTTTGAAAAAGTAACGAATGAGTACGAGTATTCAAAAGTACTCATATTTTACATCACTCATGGTTCCATAAACTATGTTCATCATGTTTTGTGAAATCATTTTGTTTTGTTATTTTAATCGCCCCTAATATTATGATGGAGATTTCCAAAAAAGTGTCTCCGTTAATTCTTTCCATCTGTCGGCTTATGATCACAGCGAAATGCTTAACAGCTAGACGGATTTACTTCAAATGTGATATTTAACATAAAGCCTGTTTTTGAGCTGTGGTTGGACGTGGTATATCATTCCAGCCCAGCCAAAATTCATGAAGCTTTTGTTCAAAGAAATATAAAAATGTCGATAGTTACTTCTAAAAGTAAATTCTGCGACTATAATAATAAAAAAAAAAACAGTGACTCCTCATAGTTAGTTCGGACACCACCCGTGGAGTAAGTCTTCACTACATCCAAAATCTTTTCTGTCACTCTCATGCTTTCCCTTCTCTAAAATCTTTGACACACTGATGGTATCAATACTATAGTAAACGGATGTATCATCTATGTGGCATGAAACACCACGCTAATGATACGCGATCAGCATGCAATCTGCTTGCCTTGATACTAGCATTTTCATCGTGGTATTCATGGAATTCTACTGATCGCAGCACCATTCTTGCTATATGGTACGTTGAAGAACTAATTTTTGTATGTCTATCTCTGAACTCATACTACATGAAGTGTGTGTCACCACCCAAGGTATTGCTAACACAATGGTACCAATGCCATGTTATTTATACCACCAGTGTGTCAAAGGTATAACGCCCAGACTGTTGTTATCATTTGAAGGGTATTCACGACCCATTGAGTGCACACAAATTATAAACAAAAAATATGCGCAACTGACCCGAATGACTACGAGTTGAGACAGATGAATCATTTGAAACACTCTACCGCATTGCTTCCACATTGTCTTCTGTGCGAATATTTCTGAGAGCACCTCTTACAGAATGTTAGGCCACTGAACCCCGTGCATCAAAACGGTCGAGCAAACTTCTTATCATGAAGGCTGTAGGATCTGATCTTAAATATAAATATTGGTGCTGATATTTACGCTGCGTAATAAAAATTGTGGTTGACAAGCATAGAAACAAAAATAATTTCAAATTCGTTATGTATTGCTATAGATTTTTAAGAACATACTGAAAAAAAAAACTTTGGCCCACACTCTATATTATTCGTCGACTAAACTCATTTATTGTGGTTGAAGTACTGAACGCAACGATTTCAAAGTGAGTGGTAATCGACACTTAAAATTTACGAGACATTTACGAGATAGTTACGCGACATTTAAGAACCCGGTATGCGTTCTAAAACAATAAGAGAAGCATGTACCGAGAATCTATTTCAAACAAATTTATCGGTAGATATTTCTTTTTGGCAAGACTCATTTGATCTTCGCCTTCACCTAGTTTAAACCTCAATTTACGAATTTACGGTACGACCATATTTAATGGGTGCTTATGATTTCAGCATGTTCCATCTATACAAACTACCTTCGTTCCAATGACGATTTTTTGTGTGTGGCCATGGCGTTTACGGGAATTAGTGTCATTAGGCTGATTGTTTATTAAGGGACTTTGGCTTGACCAGCTTCGATATTTTAACAAACGAAATGAAGATTGTTTGAAAGAAATTCACTTGACTCAATGTTTTTATAAGGATAATCGTCGCTTTTGACTGCCCCTTGTGGTCCAATGTAGCGCCATCTTACATTGATACGATACGACTGTTTAAGAGACGGTGACTGCATCTGGGTCTCAACAAATATGTCCTTAGCTTAATGCCTCCAGTTGCCCACCTCAAGTTTAATGATGTCGGTTTCTAATTCTCCTCTACTGCGTCTAACGTCAGCCAGGTAATCGAAGACTGCGGACGAAATAAAGGTAGGTTTCCATATTCGATGGGATAGCAGGACCTCCTGTTTTATGTCTACTCCGAATGGCGAATATGAAATAAACTTTTTTAGACAATTGATACTACTCGGGTGAATTGTCAAACCATCACGAGAGGATGTTCTGAAAAATCATCGTTTGGTGTTGCTACGGCTGACCATCGCGTCACGGAGCCCGTCCATCACTAGAGGAAGGCCAGTAAAAATTAATTTAAGGTGTTTCTACGGCTGGGAGTCGAAGCCAGACATTCTGAGCTGCAGCTTATCGCAGTTCAGAGCTTAAGGGTATTCATCGTGAGAGCTTGATACACCAAAGCATTAACACAACCTTTGTGGCAAAAATAATCACTAACCATTGCGCCATCGAGCCCGTCTCTCTCTTGTTTTTACCTAGTTTATCATGTAGCTGTACAGCTCGTTAAGTTCGTGGTAGAATGTTTATCCCCGTGGCCTGTCGACGCAACAAGGCTAAAGATTATTACGCTCAAAACCGTATAAGATTTCATTATGCGATTTTTATAAAATCTATGTTCAACCGTAGTAAAGCAGGATTGGGATGACCTAAGGCTTATATAGGACCTCCTTAATAGTTCGAGTGATGACTTGATTACTGAACTACCATCTTACAAATACAAAGTTTTGGCGCAACAGGCTCGTTAGTATCCATGGCCGAGCTTTCTCACAACCATTGCGTGTGTACTTCTTGCACGATGGCGGGACCTCCTGTTTTATGCCGACTCCAAACGGCGAATTTCAGATAAGCTTTTCTTGACAATTGATACTACTCTTATGACATGTCAGATCATCAAGAGAGGAGGGCCAGTGAAAAATCATTTTAGGTGTTGCTACGGCTGGAAATCGAACCCAGACCTTCTGCGCACTAACCATCGCGCCACTGAACCCCCTACCATCTAAGGCAAGTCTTCGTTTCGAAGTATTTCGAAGTAGCTACCGGTGGTTACATTCAGTCTGATTCGCCAATGTTTTGTGTCCTATCTTGTTGACAGCGTATACTTGGTCTTGCACTCATCATTTTAACTCCATTTATCTCGCTTACTCACCTGTTACCAGCAGTGATATCTCGTTAAGTTCGAGCAATGACGTCATTATCGTCGACGTATGCTAGTAGATTGTGCTTCTGGTGTTGGCTCGGGAGTTTTGCGATAGAAGGCACATGGCAGTACATCACCTTGCCTAAATCTTTATTTGGTATAAGACGTTTCCGTGAGTTAGTTGCCGACCCAGATGGAGCAGTTTGGGCGGTATACCAAAACGAGACATGGCTCTGTATAGTTCGTCTTTACAAATGCTGTCATATGCGAAATCATCGAAATCGATAACTGGGTTGTGGGTATCAATTTAGACTTCTTAAGTTTTCTCAATGATCTGCCTAAGTGTGAAGATTTGATCAGCTGTGGACTTTTCTGGCACAAACCACACTGATAATGGCCAATCAGGTTTTGGTAAACGGATACTGCAGATAGGATCGCCGATGTTGAATAGATGTATCCTTTGTTGTTGCCGCAGTTCGGAGGATCCCCTTTTTTGTGGATCGTGCAAACTATGCTAATGTTATTTTCTGTTCCCTTCTTCCGACTTTACTTCCACTGCTCTACAACGGTTTTAAGTAGCCAGAATGGCTTCATTGCAGCAAACTTACTTTGCGAACTTCTTTACGTCCACCTCATCTACCACTACTCCTTAACCGTTTTATAACAAAAAAAATTAATTCAATGTTAAGTCCAGCTTGTATAATATGCGTTTGTGGATTGAGACGTCTAACTTATCACTAATCACCTTATCCGATTGTGCATTTTGTGTTTAGCTCTATAAATATTGCAAAATAGTGCCTAGATCTGAATACGAGTGATTTTTGCAAGGATCTCTCTGCACACTACGTATGATTTCATAGGCTAGAAGCTAATGTTTTACATGTTTCATAAATATATTAATTTGACTAAGGGTCCTAACCCAAGAAGGAAGCTTATTAAAAAAATTGCATGATGAAACTGTATAAAAATTCCTGGAGGTTCGAAATATAGGATCATCTACTAGATTTAAGTGAATACGACGTATGTTATCATTTTCAAGAACTCTAATATTTAAGTTACCAGATTTATAGAAAAAAGACTTAAGACCCTTCAAACAATATAAATGCCGGACAGGAAGAATTTTCAAATCGAAAAATACTGAAAAGCTTGGATGTAATCGATTTTTCCCGCAGATTTTTCTTACAACAAAATTCTGTAGAACGAAAAGTGATTCGTTTCTGTTAAAACTTGCTCCCCCCGAACAAGTAATGCGAAGTTGTAGTTTAGATTGAAAAATTCCAAAATAAATTATCTTCAGAAGGTTTGTTGAGCAGACATTCTTCAGAAAAAAAATCTCCCAAGCGCAATGCGAAAATATTGCCCTAAGTTAACAATGTGATTATTGCACATGCTAGAGTCAATAATTAGCCCCAGGTATTCTTTTACGCTTTCAACTTGAAACCACTTTTCACTACG
This sequence comes from Rhingia rostrata, assembly GCA_949824845.1. NCBI lineage: Eukaryota > Metazoa > Arthropoda > Insecta > Diptera > Syrphidae > Rhingia > Rhingia rostrata. The sequence goes on from OX463757.1 coordinate 21,170,335, forward strand.
TTTGAGATTCCTACAACAAGTTATAGGGGAAGGGCTACTGCTACAGAAGCAGCACAACTTTGTAAACCTTTGGCCCTCAGGTGCATGAAAAAAAACTTCAGCGTCAAACGACTTTTGAGTTGCCATACTGTAAACAAATATTTTAGTTTTGGAGCTGATCATCAGTCTATGTGCAGCAAACCATATTCTAAACGTAGCTAAATCTGAATTGATATCAGCAATTAAATTTAGAGGGCTTTCAGAACCATAGGTTAAACCAACATCATCTGCAGAAGCAGTGATAAGACCTTTGAATTTTTGCTCAAACAATGAGTTTATATAGATCAGATAAAAGCTCTGGGGTTCATATACCTAATTTTACTTATAGGTTCTTCAATCTTTTCTCTTTGAGATCTATTTTCAAGATATGACTTGAACCAGTCAAGAAAAAAAAACCTCGAAAACCAGCATTTTGTAATTTCTTCAACAAAATGTAATGGTTACCCATATCAAATGCTTTGGTTATGTCGACGAACAAACCAGCAGTACCTTCACTTTTAATTGTCCAAACTATTAAATATTTGTGGGAAAAAGTTCCGCAGTTCATCCTCCGTACTTTTACCTATTTGAAACACGTATTGAAGTGGACTGAAAAAGCTTGTATTATTCAGAAAGCTAACAATTCTATTTATTACAACTTTTTCAAAAACTTTGCTTACTGAGGGAAGAAGCGAAATAGCTCCGTAGTTGCGTATGTCATTTGTTGCACCTTTTTTTAAAGTGTAACTACATCCTCAGATTTAAGAGCTACCGGAAAAACTCTAAAAAAGCGAAAAATTAAAAAGGATATCGACAACGAAACAAGCAAAATTCTTCAAGACCCGATTTGAAATGCCATTTACGCCACAGGAATTTGAATTTTTAGAAAACCTATAGTTTTCAATAATTCTAGGCCTGTGATGGGCTCAAAGAATATGTACATCTCTGAGATTTCTTCAATTCCTTCGTAAGGATTCGCGATTTCGAGCTTAAATTGTAGGCACCTTTATTTCTGCAAGTAGAGTTTGAATAGTTGTCTGAAAAAGTTAGCCCCTAGTTCATAACAACAGGTGTCTCGTTTCTTATCCGGAGATGGCGTCATAAGCTCCAAATAATTTTAATATAGAAACTGTTAAACAGGTTCATAATGAAAGTGATATTTCATCATGATTACGTATAATCCCATTGTCCCATTATATGTTTATCATCATCTACTTAATTTTCCAGAGTTGGCACCTGTTTCATTTTATTTTCAAAAGAAATAAAAAAGAACTTTGTTCCTCCTTAACGAAAATGTACATCCGCCTTACAAGAAACTGACTACTTGCTAATGAATGCTTTTTACAAAACATCAAGCCCATTAAATCTTAATCTATAATGTTCATGCCACTTGTTAAAGCATACACGTCCCCAACACTTCTCGAGAACGCTGCAATTTGTCCCTCCAAACACACAGAACTGTCTCACACTTTTCCCCAACCTATATTTTATCGAAAAGAAAACAAAATCCACACTCCCGCAATCGAATACCTTTCAAAACCGACACAAAGCTCTTCCACATCACGTCCACACCTTAATGTCGAACAATTGATATCAATTTACCAATTCCCACCGATAGATAAAAATAAAGTTAAAGGTAAAGGCCTCCCAATCAGCCCGTTAGATAAATTCTCTGATAGCCTTTTCCCCCCTTAATATATCGTAAATTCCATAAATAAACACACGCCAAGATTAAATTCGGAATCCGATTCCGAATATTTACAATTCGGCGAGGAACGCTTTCGTGGCGCGGTTCAACAATCTGACACTTTCACAGTCAAGTGATTGAGCCTGGAGCTGTGTGCTGCGCGTTGCGCTGCCCCACTGATAAGGCCAAATAGAAAATGAAAACTTTGCGGCCTATCCTCTACAGAAATCGTATTTGTTGGTTTTGTTTGTTTACTTGTTCTGTTTATTACACAATCTGAGATGTTGAATTCAAATAGAAAGAGTCCACACACTCACTCTGCGTCTTATCGAATCGAATTTATTATCTATAGCTCTGCGTGCCTTATGCGCTAGACAACAACACGCTACACTGTACTGTAGATAATGCCCGCGATGATGAGTAGGATGATATCATCAACGGAAATCCAGCGCCAGTGTTGGTTTTTTTTTTTTTTTTTATGTTTACAAAACTAATTTTGAACAAATTTTCGAAACTGTTTACATTGAAATCAATTTTCAAAGAGAATAATTTTTTTGTTGTTTTTTTTTCCAGGCGTGCATTGATGATAACTTGGATATGGTGGAGTTCCTGGTGGAACATGGAGCCGATATCAACAGACAGGACAATGAAGGTTGGACACCATTACACGCGACAGCATCTTGCGGGTTAGTTTTCGAAAATCGCCATTTGAATGATGCATTCCCTAATGACTATTTTCTCTTACAGCTTTGTTAGCATAGCTAGGTATTTAGTCGAACATGGAGCTGATATCTCCGCAGTCAACAGTGATGGTGAGCTGGCGGTCGACTTGGCCGTCGATATCGCCCATCTAAGTCCGATGATAGAGTATATGCAGAAGCTTGTAGCCGAACATAACATCGATTGTGATAAAGCACGTCGTGCTGAGGAGGAAATGATGCTGAGTGACGCGAAACGATGGCTGCGAAGTGACGCTTCCGAAGCTGATAATCCACATCCGAAGACCGGCGCAACAGCGCTTCACGTTGCCGCAGCTAAGGGATACAAAAAGGTTAATTTCAACTCGATTTATTCATCAATTCTAGTTCAGAAGAGAGTTTGCTTCTTTGTTTAGGTTCTAAGCCTTCTTTTAGCTGGTCGCGCGAATGTGGACAAACAGGACAACGATGGGTGGACACCACTACATGCGGCATCTCATTGGGGTCAAAGAGAATCCGCTGAAATGCTGGTGGACGCTTTAGCCGACATGGATGTCCGAAACTATGCCGGACAGACTTGCATCGATGTCGCCGAACGGAAGATGGTGAAATTCCTTGAAGATTTGCGAGCGAATAACAAGCGAATGAAACGAAGACCTTCTAGTCAAATCAGGTAAATTCCTCAAAAAAAAAACACCGCATTCAGTTCGTCCTTAATAGAATTTGTATTCCAATAGTAGAATCTCAGATACAATCGAAAACCACATCGAGAACACACCCACGAAGTTTATTCGCGTTGAAGTAAAACCAGATACGAAGGATCCTGTTAATGGTAAGCTATTCCATTTTTCCCATTCCATGGACGGTCTTAATTCTTTTATTTTGGAATATTTATTTTGTTACAACACAAAAAAAACGATCAGGTTCTCATTCGCGTTAATAAAGAATTCATTTAAAATATTTTCCGTTTATATATGAAACTTCAACTAAAACAAAGAAAACAAAAATCAAAATTTTTTTCTCTTAACACCTCCTTATCCTTCGACCGATTGTGCACATTCCCCGATCTCCCCGAATGCACATTTGTATACCTTTATCCGTGATCCCAATGCCTATCAACACCATCCAACCACCACAACACAACAATTCTAGTGCATAACGAAGAGGATGGTTTAAGCAATTTAGAAAGGATAACAGAATCGGACGAAACCGATTCTGAGCTAACCGATTCCACAGAGAGTTCCCATTCGACAAGTATATCAGAGGCTGAAGGTACTAGAATGTTGTTTTTTTTTTATTTTTTTGATTGTCTTGATGGTGTAAAGCCGTTTGTTAGTTCTGTTCTTATTTTGAGTTTTGTTAAGTCAGTCGGTTTTATTTTTAATTTTTGTTTTGTATAGATTGTCTGTTATGTATTTTGTTTTGTATCTCTGGCAACTTTGTTTAGTTACAAGTATCTGGTATTCTGTTAGATGTCATGTGTTTTTTTTTTTTTTTAGTTTTGGTTTTAGTTGTGTAGTGTAGCTTTGTGGATGGCGGGTTTTTGACATGAGCGTCGTTGACGTAGGAAACGCATAGACGATATCTGTTTAGTTGTACAATCATGATTTGATTATGGTATTCGAAAACTAAGTTTTTGTAGTCAATGATGTATTAGAGCAAAGGCGATCCTTGTTAATCGGTACTGAGTTTATTTAGAAGGATTGAACCATCTTTTGAACTGTTATGGTACTGAATCGTCAATCCGTCAGTCCACTTAAAGGGGTGATTCTTCTTGTATAGGAAATGTTTTATTTTTCAGCGCCATCTAAATTAAAATAAAAATAAAAATTAAATAAAAGCGATTGGCATTCAGCTTAAAGCGTCGATCCTACTTTATTTTCATCTCATCTAGAAGAATCGATAAACCACCAAACATTGATCCAATCCACCTTTGCAAGAATGCCTCTTTTAGCGCCATATATTGCATTGAAATTCATTCGTTTCTTAATTCGAGTTAATACCAAAATTCTTTCTTCGTCGGATGACGTTTTAATCGCCCATAGATTGCTGGCCATTCAGTTAAATTCCTTGAAACGAAATCCCTTCCGCTATACCGATCTGGATAACAGTAACGAGCGATTTTTTAAACGTAATTTTTTTAAAAATCTATTAAAACACTTTAGTTTGCATCAAGTATTCAAAGTTGTAATTGTAATCGATAAATAGACCTTTGCCATTTACGTTTTAAAGAAAACTTCATGTAAATGTTGTCCGCGGCTCCGTTTCAAATGTTCTATTCGGAAGGTCCAATTTTGCGTCACTTTTTCGTGCGTTTCGGCCTGTATTCCACGTGTTATCCTGTAAGGCTTCAATCGTGTTCGGCTTGTCCACATAGGCTAACGATTTCACTTAACCCGACAAGAAATACTCAAGAGGCGTTAACTCATATGATCTTAGCTGCCAACTCACAGGGCCATTTCGAGAAATAAGCTGCTCACCAAATTCATCCTTCAACATTTCAACTGTTTCACGAGCGTTGTGGCATGTGGCACCGTCTTGATGAAACCACATGTCAACCAATTTCAACTCAGCAAACTGGGGCAAAAGAAAAAGTTGCGTATCATGGCTCGATATCGTTCACCGATAATGCCACCAGCCCATAAACCACACCAAACTCTCGTTTTTTCGTGATGCATCGGCAATTCTTGTATGGCATGTGCTTATACCCATTTGAGCAGATAAGCTTCATGTCGAAACTCTTGGATTGTTTTGTATGGCAGCAACTACAATTGTTTCTCCGTTTGAACTGAAGAGTTTCGGTGGTAAGGTCTTCTTTTGATTGTCCCATGCTCGGTAAAATTTTTAACAAGTCTCAATATGGTCCATCTGCTCGGAGGACTGCCGCCAAACGTGCTTCTATACTCTCTTGGAACCGAAAATACGGACTCCGGTGCGTGATAGCGGCGGACAATCTAAATTCTTGTTTCAGTGTCCCAGTTATCCATTTTTGTTAAATCTAAAAACCAGTCTGCAAAATAAAAAAATGTTAACCAGATTTAATTGAAAAAAAAGTTATTAATTTTTTTTTTGTAGCGGCTTTTATCAGCCAACTTATAGATAGGTTACATAATTTAGCAGTTAGCGGGTATCCATTTGAGCGTTTCTTTCGGAATGCGGATCGCGAATTGAACAATTCCTTTGTAGGTAATCGACAATCTCAACCATCCTTGTCGGTGCGTGCTATATCGTTGGTGTCACTGCTTGTTACGTGTTCAATATTGAATTTTCTGAAACCATTCTAGGTATTGAGTCAGCATTTTCCTTTTGAGTTGAAGCTAGCTCTGGCTAAACTTATTACTGACTTCTTTTGCCATTGACAAAAATGTCCGAGAGCCTTCGGAACATGCTAGAAGTTTTCTAGTTACTCTTTCATCGTAAGCATTCATGGAGGCTGCTATCGTTACCGTGGTTTGATCCTGCTTTTCTTATAGATTAAGTAACGAACCTGCCTATACCCAGAAGAATGATCTCTGTTACTGCCTCTGCGCATGTGTTGACACCACTTTTTCGAAAACAAAGGTCTTCCCAAGAAATAGAACCGTAAAAGTCACGCAGATTATCAAAGTTAGTTATTCGGGAGTTCCATAAACTCGTTGATGGTCTTTTATCCTTCGCATCTATTTGGATAGTGTATGTATCGCTGTTATTAAAGTGTGGTCTGAGTTTCCTAATGGAGCAGAAGTAGAGATTGAGTTCTTGTAGTTGTCTGGATCAGATGTAAGAAATAGTAGATCCAAGCATTTTTCAAAGATGTTATTTTTTTACAAATTGGGTCAAGTTGTTTGTAATGGCAAACATTTGTGCCTGTCTTCCCACATCACCCGCTATATTCGAGTATCATAGCCAGTTGGTGTTGTGCGTGTTAAAACCGCCAAGGATTAAACTTCGATTGTTAGATGATCAGTTTATCAAAACCTTTTTTACGATGATATATTTTTTTTTAATTTCTCGATTGAGACCTAGGTTCTGTGAAATGTTAGGTGTAGGTCCACAATGCTTAGATATAACCACAGTTCATAGTCCGAATAGCAGAGGCATGTAGCCTTCTTTGTTTATCGCAATAACATGCATTCAATATTCTGATTTACTATTACAAATCAGAGTGAAGAACGTTTGCCAGCTAAAACCGCAAGAACGGTCAATGAACGTGCAAGTCAGATGTATTCTTCGAACATTATCATTGGGAAAGTTGAAGTATGGTTATCAATTTCTTTGTAATGATCTCACTAGCGCAAGTTATTTTTTCTATTTGACGCATGTGTTATTATCTCGTTGCTCAGTTTATTTCAAAGTTAAGACTGTTTAGTTCATATTTAATTATTTTTTTATTTACTCATTATTTACTCAACTAGCCAGCTTATTGCCACTTAAACAGTTTTAAGTACACTAAGACATCGCACAGTAAATAATTTGAAAAGAAGAAAATTTACCTTTACATGAGTATTGCACAGCAGTAAGAACACTCGGTACTGTCAACTAGGACTGGCAGGATTAAAGTTAGGTTGAGCAGGTGTTTACATTTTTGTTCCCAGTTGTTTCACAAACCAAAGGTATCTTCGGGTCCCTAGAGTTCGTCAGACGTATCTCTAGTAAGGTGTCATTCGTAAGGCTTCGATCTAGATGAACTCTTAAGCTATCTCATTACTGTTGCAATCAACAACATATGCTTTGTCTTGTCATCTTTAACTACAAGATCAACGCACGCCGTAAATGCTTCTACGAAGACATTCCATGAAAATATGTTATGTCTCGACTTGAAATTCGTTGGTCTTAACAGGATTAGAATGTGTGTAAAAATTTGACCTATGTTCGTCAGGCTGGAAGCCATACTAGTACATGCCGATAAGTGTGTAGCAGAAATGCATATAAGAACCTCTACATGCGATATGCCTCGGTAGTGGGTGCAATACATGAAATCTCCTTGTTTCGTAGATGGGACATTCATCCATCCCGAAAAGTTTTATATCTTGGTGCATACACATGTTGGTCGATTTCTTGGGCTAACACTCTATCGACATTATTAATAGGCAGCTGGAATACATCTACAATGCTCTGCGTGACTGTGACTAGGTTGTCATTATCGTGCCTTCATACTTTGAAACCAGCTGCCGCTGATTCGGCTTTTTGTAGACGGATGACGAGACTCTTTGATTTTCCCAAGCTGGGAGGCTGCGTTCTCTCTATTTTTTCTAGAATTTTCATATCTTGCCCTCTTCTGGCTCGATATTCTGTTCGCGCGGCGCGGGATTGACGTTGTAGCGCCTTGTTCCTTGTAGAGTCTTATAATCTGCAGTTCACTTAGGAAACCAACGTGAATTCCTTTTCTCAACCTCTCTAAATTTGGATACGAAGAGAAAATGCTGAGGGTCGGCGTTGTTAAACACGTAGCACATGTTCGATGTGTTTCCACAAATAAATCAATAAAACGTCAGAGTGAAACTCACATCGCAATGTCGATGAAATCAAGCCGTATTGAGTACTCATGTCAGACATCTTTATGTATTGCAACATTTTCAAAGATCGTACAAAGGATACTGTGGTATAGAACTCAAAGGGCTGTCGCTGCATCCTTCTACTGAAGAGGTGCAAGGTCTATGGTCAAGGGGATGGAATTATTTTCTGCACCAATGATCTTCTCTGGGGTTTTGCAGTAAAGGAGGGCAAGACAACGTTTACGCTGTCAACACAAAAGGACACACAACATTGACGAATTGGACAGAACGTCAACATTGACAGATATAACTTTGAGGTAGTACGGGACTTTGTCTATCTCGGCTCCGCTATTAACTCTGACAACAACATCTCGTCAGAAATCAAACAAAAAATTATTCTTGCCAACCGCTGTTTCTTCGGGCTAAGAAGGCAATTCAGTAGTAAAGCCCTCACTCGAACTACTAAGGAGATCCTATATAAGACCTTGATCATTCCAGTCCTACTCTACGGAGGTGAAGAATGGACCGTCTAAAAAGTGGATGAAGGGAAAATTCTTCGAAAAATCTCCGGTCACGCTTGCTTTGACGGGCTATTGAGACGAAGATTCAACTAAGAACTATAAGAGCTGTACAGCGACATGCCCCTGGTCTAAAAACTCCCCATTGGACGTTTAAGATGGCTAGGACATGAAGAACGAATGGACACCAATACTAGGGTATTGGTGCATATGGAGGATTATGTCCACCGTAAAATGGACGTAGTGCACGATAAGTTTAGCAAACTGAACCATGGTTTTCAATATAAGTTTGCACAATTTGCACGTGTTGTTCTGACGTTAATCTATTCCTCTTGAAATTGCAAAGCGAAGTTACCACAAATCAACTTTCAACCTAAACCTAAACCTAAAGGCACCTAAAAGGAGGCTTTCCCATTGTAATATCTCAGGTTGTAGATGACACACATTTGATGAATACCGCTTATGAATAGAGATTTCTTGGACAAATGAAGACGCACTTCCTTTTTCTATTCCACTCTTTTATTTAATTTTATTTAATCTTATTTGACTTTGAGTCTCTTTTACTCTTTTTCACATTTAGTTACTTAGTTTTTCTAAAAATCTGTTCCTTCTCAAAATAATCGGTTTCTTAAATTATTTACATGTCTTGATAAATATTTATTATTCGATTTGTACTCTATGTTTAGTACTTTTTGAAAATAAAAAGTTGAAAAAAGTCAAATAATATAAAATAACTTAATTTTTGTCTTTACTTTTCTTTAGATGATAAACCAAAACTCGTGTCAGAATCTAATAAAATGCAATACAGTGCAGATACCGCCATCGATGAGGATGCACCCTGGCGACGTGGTAGTGCGGCAAGAACACGCAATCAACCAGAGATTCCACCTAAAAACCGTAAGTCGAAGATGTCCAAAATGGTTTTGATTCTAAAAACTTTCAGTTGCTAAAGTAATTTGCACATGAAAAAACAGAACGTTTTAATTTTTCTACAGGGTGGGCCAAAAATAATGAGTGGATTTTAACTAGAAGAATTGGAAGAGTAGTCTAATTTTTTTTTGGTGCTGCCATATTGGAACCAACAAATTTCTTCTTGGTGACTCTGGTCTTTGGTTTAAATTTGTCATCACCACACTTTATGTTCCGTTTAAGGTATTCAAAACCTGGAGGGAAGTTCACCTTGAGTGTAAAATGTTATCTTCGTAAAGTCGTCCATGGGTTAAGCTCTGATAATCGGTAATTTTTAGATGTCATATGGCGTGCGGCAATGGATAGTACTAAGCGATTTATATAACAAGGGAAACATCCGAACATAGTGTTTTTTTTATAGTTTCCCTTTTGCGAAAACCTATTGAAAATGGACTACAAAATCCCGGACTACAATTCTTAATACATAGAAGTAAAGTATGACACCGTTTTTGGGTTTATTTTGTTCATTTAGCGCTCTATTACATAAAATCGAAATGCACATTTATTGTTTTTTATACGCGCTCAATAACTTTTGCGGTTGAGGGAGGTCGTGAGCTCAGGAACCCCATTAATAATTATAAATCCTCTGCCATTGATTCCGAATCATCCGGATCTACGCTCAATGAAATTGTTATATACTCTGGATTTGGTCTATCCATGTATACCTCTTCATCAAAGACTTAAATGCCTCATTACAGCTTCCACTACACGTCACTGAAGTTAATTTGGTGCCATGTGCACTACTTGGTCAAAACATCGGAGCATTAAACGAACCGTTCCGAGATGTAACTGCTCTATATTGAGTGCTCTACAATTCTGCTGTTCTCAGTGAGTTACTCTAAATACCCTTTTCGGAACCGGCTACAGTTTATTCTTTTCAATACACGATTAACATAGCATTGACATACTTTCAGCCCTTCCGACAATAAATTAACTAATTCAGCTTGACCAATCAAGACGGGATTTTTACTCGATTGATTTTTCATAAATAAGATGTTATTCAGCTGTTTTAATAGAACTTCACTTCAGAACTTGCTCACGAAATGGTACGCAGAGAGAGTTTATTGTTAAGTTAAACAAAATACATACATGAGCAGGTGATAAGCTGGAAACTTGACGAAGAACAACACCGTTCACAGAAACGTTGTGCATTTAAGGCAAAGGAATGAATTCCGAAAGAATGAAACCGTCCGATTGAAGATAATGAAAAGGTTTCGCTAGTCTTGCCAAAATTTAAAAATTAGTGATAGAAGGCCTAAACAGAGTCCTCTCGGGATGAACAACACGGGAAAATCATAGTTCAGTCATGTAAAGGGTGATCCATTTCGAGGTTCCCTACTTTTTTAAAGAAAAAAAACTTTACATATCCCCACAGGAAAAAATCTAACGGTGTGATATCACACGATCTTGGTGGCTAATCGACCGGCCCAAAACGTGAAATTATGTGCTCACCGAAATGTTCTCTCAATAAGTCCATTGATTGTTGCGATGTGTGGGAAGTGGCGCCGTCTTGCTGAAACCAAATGTCGCCGAGATCACGAGCTTCAATTTCAGGCATCAAATAGTCGGTTATCATGGCACGATAACGGTCGCCATTGACGGTTACGTTCGCACCGGCTTAATTTTTAAAGAAATATGAACCGATGATTCCACCGGCCCACAAACCACTCCAAACCGTTGTTTTTTCTGGATGAAATGGCAGTTCTTCAATCTCTTCAGGTTGCTCTTCGTCCCAAATGCGGCAATTTTGTTTGTTTACATACCCATTGAGCCAGAAATGGGCCTCATCGCTAAACAAAATTTACCTCGAAAACGTCGGATCTTCTTGGAACTTTTCAAGAGCCCATAGAGCGAAGCGATGTCGCTTGGGAAGGTCGAGCGGCTTCAGTTGTTGCACAAGCTGTATTTTGTACGCTTTCAATTTAAGATCTTGACGTAAAATGCGCCAAGTCGTTCCATACGTCAGTCCGAGTTGCTGCGAACGGCGCCGAATCGACTCTCTACGGTCTTCGTGTACACTCTCAGCTACGGCCGCTATATTTTCTTCACAGCGTGCTGGACGTGGTCTATTCGGTCGAATATTATCCAATAATGAATGCTGGGTCTCAAAATGGGTGATGGTGTTGCGAATAGTACGCTCAGTAGGCCGATTATGTTGACCATAAGTTGAGCGAAGTGCACGAAACACATTCCTCACAGAACGTGAATTTTCATAATAAAGTTGAACAATTTGTAAACGTTGTTCACGCGTAAGTCTTTCCATTATGAAATGCCAAACAATACTAAACAAAAATAACATGACAGCATGACACGACTCACACGTGATCTGTCAAAAAAGGCTATTGAAAAAAATATCTCTACTTGGATCACCCGTTACATGCTGATTATAGAAGAACCACTTCTTAATACAGTTAAACGACAATAAGAGACAATAGACATTCTGTAAGTAATTAATCTGTAAGTAAGTAACACCAAGAAAAACAACTTACAACTCGATAAAGACTGAGCTAAAAAGAGAGTCATGTTTGTTGAGCTCCAGGTCCACTTAAGCGCCATATAAGTTAGTAAAGTAAAGTAGGTCAATACCAAATATATGCGGTCAATAAGAAGGAACAGAGAGAGAAAGAGGACAACGTTAGAAAATAAACAATGAATTTCTGACCCCAGTTGCAATTTTTTTGGGTCTAAGAAGGAAACTTTGTAATAAAACATTTATACGAATTGATTGTCCCAGTGCTGCTATACAGTAGCAAAGAAATTTAAAAACAAAAAAAAACTATTCATTTAGATGTTTAAGTTGTCTAGAACTAATAAACATCAATGCTTCCGTTCGTTTAATTCCTGATTGCAAACCAGATAGTATGCGTACTAGAGCAACATCTAGTTCTTAGTGACGCCCACCAGTAGAAAACTACCTCAAGCAAATAAAAGTGCATAACTGGCGCCAATTATCTAACGTGTTATGGGTTTTGTTGGTGAAGGACAGGTTCACCCCGGGCTTTAGCGGCACTAAGTTAAATTGGCATGTGGCTTATTCGTCATAACTTTTCTCAGGTAAGGCGAACCTATAACGCTGCAGAAGCGCCCTGAGTTCATACTTGCAGATGTTTATTGACTCTGCTTTCGAATAGTTGTAGATTGTATATGAGTACAAATATATCTTCTGGAAGTAAGTTCCATTGCATGGTTATTATGAATCCAACATTTTTATATTGCGTTGTTCGTATCGTCGTATGTTTCGTTGCTGAACTCCAAACATGAGACCTATTCTTACTGGGGGTTTATAGAGAAGTAGAAGCGAAGCTGTTATAAAATATCTCTTAAAACTGAAAAGGTAACCAAGTTTTGATGCTGCTAACTTGACAATAGAGATTAGGTACATGTTGTTCTGACTGAAATGAAGTTCTTCAACCTTCAAAATAGCGAATGTTCTTCTCCCTCGAACAACGGACCAATTGCATTTATGTCCCTACTTTCTAAGATCATGGAAACGCTGATAAACCGCCAGCTTATGAAATGTCTTGAATCTCAAGAACGTTCTCTCCGAAAAGTGGACTCAAGCCATCGACCTTAGTGGAGAACACATGATCGTTGTACATGATATTTCAAAGGCATTTGACAGGATATTGCATCAAACCATACCCTCTCAAATGCAAATCAAAATGTTTGCCTAAAATGCGTGCTTATGGAATTAATAAAACTCATCTTCTATGGAAAGTGTTTTCAAGTTTTCGTTCCAGCCGCACAGCATTTGAAAGGTCAGTTCGTATGCTTTCAATTTGGCTAGCAAACCCGTGTGTCAAACTCGACCGAGACCTCGGAATTATCTCTCGATTCTCCACGATTTTCCATTGTAGATTTCCAATGGAAATGAAAATGGAGACTTATCAGGTCTCCAGTTAAGAATTTCTTTCGGAACATATATAACCTACAAACATCTGCCTTGAAGAAAGTTGTCCGTCTAGTAAAGGGTTTTTCAATAAGAGCGCTACAAACGTTTTTTTTTTTTTTAAATAAAACAAAAACGGTTTTGGATATCAATGAAATTCTTTATTACTGTGAAAGTACGTTCGATGCCATTATGTATGGATTTCGATTTCTTTTGCATGGTCACCACGGGCACGCTTGCAGAAGTCCAGACTCTGAACCCAATTTTCGACGGTTTTCAAGCATAAATCGGCCGATACTGCTGCAATTTCACGTTCGATATTCGTACGAAGTTCATCAATCTTCCCTGGCTTGTTGGTATAGACCATAGACTTGACGTAGCCCCACAGGAAATAGTTTAACTGCGTCAAATCGGACGACCGAGGCGGCCAAGCGACTGGACCATTTCGTGAGGTAACATGTTTTCCAAACTTGGTTTCCAATAAATTGATTGTGGCATTCGCTGTGTGGTTTGTGGCGCCGTCCTGTTGGAACCACATGTCCTCCAAGTCCATATCATCCAATTGGGGCCAAAAATATTCGGTTATCATTGAACGGTAGCGATTCCCATTCACAGTAACGTGCCGGTCTTGATCATCACGGAAGAAGTACGGCCCAATGACGCCGCCGGCCCATAAAACACACCAAACCGTAATTTTTTCGGGATGCAATGATGACTCATGCAGCACGTGTGGATTGCTGCCTGACCAATACCGCATATTTTGTTTATTGACGAAGCCATTCAGCCAGAAATGAGCCTCATCGCTGAAGATGATTTTTCAATGAAAATCCGAACCATTTTCAACTAGTTGCTCAGCCCAATTCACGAACATACGACGCTTCTGGTGGTCAAGCGGCTTCAGTTCTTGCGTCAATTTAATCTTGTAAGGATGTAGGCCAAGATCTTTTCGCAAAATTAGCCACAACGACGTCACAGAGATGCCCAACGCTTGAGAACGACGTGTGAGAGACACATTTGGGCTTTCTTCAACTGAAGCCTCATTGGCAGCAATATTCTCGACACTACGGGCACTTCTTTGTCTCATTGGCACGGAAACACTTTGTACTGTGCCTTTGGATTCAAATTTTACCACTAGACGCTCAATTGTTGATCTGCTAGGACGATTATGACGACCATAAATTGGACGCTCTTAACGTTGAGGCCACTGACTCCGGATTTCGGTTGTAAATTTTAATAATTTCGACTCGTTGTTGGATCGTATATCTTTGCATCATGAAATGGCAAACCTTACTGAAGAGAAATGTCAACAGAGCGGCAAAATATGGCGTCGTTTGCTGTCCCTGTCGCTCAACTTTTGTAGCGGCCCTGTTGAAAAACCCGATATTTGAGGAAGCCAATATGCTGTCAATTTGTGGCGAATTCAATCAAAATCTTAGATAAAACTAGGGGAACAGCTCTCGATTCTCCATGATTTTCCATCGTAGATCTCCATATATCTGTTCCAAAACTATGCAGGACTCCAGTTAAACGTTTCTTTAGGCAGCACTAAACGAGGAATATGCTATCCGAACTGGCACGTTTCGTGTTGATTCTTCATACCGTGAAAATATGCGATAAGAAGCGCACAATAAATTCATCTACAAAATCTTGACTTACTGTTGCCATTAGCCACGGAATGAACTCGGCGGCGTTAACAGAAAAAAATGAGGTTTGCTTGCGAACATGACCCTACACGGCGATAATCAAATCCAACGAACACGAAACAACCCCTTCACGGTGAGCATGTTCGTCGTTTGGTGCTACCTTTTCGAAATCCATAATGCGGATCAAACCATTCCTAGGTAATCGACAATCTCCGCGTTAATTTTTTTCCCCATTACCTTTGAAAAGTACTGCAATGTAGCTTTCACCATGCATTTTCTTTCTTTTTTTGGGAATCGTTTTGATTCGAGCAATTTTTTAGCAACTGGGGAAACCCTGTTTATTATATGACAAAGCAAATAATCTGCAAAGAACGGGTGAAAGTTCTGGTGCATTTTTTTTAATAGAATTCCATCAGGTCCAGTGTTTTTTTTACGGTCCAAATTGTTCAGGATGTGTCTTATTTTTCCTGTTCGAACTTTAATTTCATCAATCCCGGAGTGTTCTATCGTTGGTGGCACCGCTTGTTCCGAGTGTATTGTTGAATTCCCTGAAAGTATTTGAGTTGTAGCAAACACTATAAAGTCATACAGATGACGCACTGCATAGAAGAAAAATTGTTCATAGAAGAAAAATTGTTCTAAAGCCTGTGCAAGTGTGCACACACGGCCATATGTTTGGATCTCGTTTCTCATGTGTGCTCATGCTCACTGCATACCGCCCGTCCGTACCATGTAGCTGGTGAGCAAACGTTTCTGTTTTTTGTTCTCACTGCGTCATCTGTATGACTTTATTATCTTTGGTTGTAGCTAGTGATCCATTACTTCTGATCAAGGGAGAGAATGAAGAGTTGCTTAAGTCAGTAGGCGTTTGGGACGTGCCAAAAGTCTTTTCGTGACTTTTCCATTGTAGACATTCTTAGTGGCTTCTGTTGTTTGATGGGCTATGTTTCGCTGTTTGATGGAACCTAATCTTTGTTGTATCTGACCTATATTGTCCAATCGCTTTACTTTTGCTTCTACAACTTGCTCGCATTGTTTAGTAAACCATGATTTTTTGTATTGTAGTGGATGAGTTAGTAATAACAACGATTTTAACTCTAAGGGGGACAGCCCCTGGAAATTTCTGTTTTTTAAGTTGGGTCCTTCTTTTTCTTATGGAGTGAGGAAAGTATAGTTCAAGACGCAAAAGAATGATCCCTATTACTGCCCTGCGCAACTGTTGACATCACTTTATCCGAAACAAATTCACTGAAATATGATGGGGTCATTTAAGTGCGATTTGATTTTCCTAAGTCACTAAGTATCTTTGGCATGTGCCTCGTTCGTCATAACTAGATCTGCAAATATATCACATATCAAGTCATGTTATTCAAGAGTAAAGCTTCCTTCCAATGTTATTAATTTTTAAAACCCACTCAATATTGATGGCCCACCCTATAGGATTTGCTACTTACTAGCAACAGACTGTATTTTAAACTGCAGCCATGCAGTCTTGTTAATCTATAAGTTTCAAGTGGTACAAGATAATTGTTCATATCGATAACAGAGTTAGAAACAACGATCGACATGAATGCAGTTAAACAAGTCGATTAGATTAACTAAGACTACCTTACACGATTGATTTTAATATTTCCCACCTCTTTGCAGAAGTTCCTGAAAAAGAGGTCAAATCGACAGAATCTGATGTTATCCTCAGACGTACTCAGAGCTTTGAGAATGACGAAAAGTATGTAATCGCCAAAACAATCGGGTTGACATGTTTAAAAAATCACACTTTCGTTCATGCATTAATTTTTGCAAATTTATATCATTTCTGTGAGAGAGAGAATCGCCTGATGTTGTTGTTGTATTTTTTTTTTAACTTATTTTGTCTACTAAATCGTTTTTTATAATAAATTATTCATTTACTGCTAGAGCACATTTCAATTTACACGCACTAACAATGAATTGTAACTCGCACTCTAATACCGAGAAATCAACACAAAATAGAATAAAATTCTGCAAAAAAAAAAGAGAAAACCCAATCTATACTCGAAGCTGATTAGATTAGAAAATCAAATTGTTACCTTAGTCATTGCAGTCAGTCCGCTTAAACCACGGTAATGGAGTGACAATAATAGTACACACTCACCGTAAACACAGTCTCCTCCAACTAGTCACATTGAATACTCATTTCCGACTCTTCGAATTTTTGTCTTAATTTCCAATTGAAATGTGCTCTAAATCGTCCTTTTGCTGCTGCCACCAATTACACATGCACACTTAAAAAAATAAAAATAAAATTCACGGAAAATTAAAAATTACGCACAATCAACAATCGGTGAAACAAAAAATGATGCTTGAGCTTTAAAAAAAAAATCAAATTCTTTTCATTTTTATATTTAAACATTTTTTTTCTAATAACTAATTGTGTTCTTTGTTGTTTGCAAAATACTCATTCACCACATAATATTCATACACGAAATAAAAACAAAAAGATTCTATCAAAAATACAATGAACTGCGGGCTAGAATAAAAGCCAATTCATGTCCCATATTACCGGCAACACAAAATCCAAATGTACTAGGAACAGTTAACACGCCCATTCAAAATTATTCAGTACAAAGATCGGCCTCACTCAAAGATCATAGATACTTCAGGTTTGTTTTTTAGTTTATTCTTGTTTTTTTTTTTAATTATACACATGTCCTTTATTTTCTATTCACTGTACATAAATGTTTGCTTCTACTAAATTTAAAAGAAAATCAGATTTAAGTTTTAGTTTTTTAAAAACAAAATCACCTGCTACTACTAAAATTCAAATTGAAAGAGGACACTCTTGCATGTAACCTTCATTTTAGACATTAATTGCATTTTTCTCGTAATCTTATTTTTGAGAATTCCTGTGTAGATGGATGTAGGATATCCTTTGAGATTACTTGTTTTTTAGTGGAATTGTTGATTACAAATTTTAATGTGTTTTGATTGATTTTTTTAAGGAAACCTGTTACGTCGCCCCCGGCCAGTCCGAATACACCAGTTGCAACACCAAATACCACCACCCCAACGACTCCAACGACTCCAAATACGACACCAATCCGAAGGTAAGTTGAGTTATTGAATATTTTTAAGAAACTTGTTTCCGATGCAGAATTTGGCAAATAGGGAGTTTTGATTTTAAGAATACATGTAGTACTATGATATCGTCGATGTTAGTGACCATAGAGTGATAATAAGGACACCAAACAAGTAGTCAGATTTAGTGTGTGATCACAATTCCAAAAGTACAAATTCTTGGATCGAAGGACTCGTTGTGAACTAGTACGTTAGTCGCTATTGAGCGGATTTATCGACTCGTGAATGTGAATTTCCTTCCCAGTTGTATTACCCACTGTGTTCAGTATCATATTCTCAAAATTGACTTTGTACCAACAGGCCATCAGACCAGCCGCAGCTAATGTGTTGGTTTCTCGCGCCGACCAGCAAGAAACTCCTGAAGAACGCGTTACCCTTAACCACTCGACTACATGCATACCACCAGCATGCAATGTCGAAGAACAATGGCAACAATCCATCAGATCAGCCGCAGGTAATGTGTTGGTTTGTCGCGTCAACCAGCAAGAAACTCTGAAGACTGTAGGCAGATACTCTCCACCGATAACGAGGCATACAAGTCAAAGCTGCCGGTAAGGAAAAAAGCTGACTTTGAGCTCTATAGGCATGGAAGAAGCGAAGAACACAGGCTTTTCGAAAAGGAGAAAATGGAACAAGAAAAGCACGCTATCGAAGACATAGGGATAATGTTCGTATGATTACCTAAAGTGTAAAACGTGAAAGCCAGGGATACAAAGCTCAAACAAAATCCTTTCGAGATGAATAAGGAAAGATCGTAGTTGGGAGACAGTCGATTCTGGGGATATGGAAGAACCATTTCTGCAGATTATAAAACGGCGATGACGAATAGTCTTGGCGAAGACAATAGAAGCTACCAACCACTCGCACCACTCTTCCGACGAAATGCAACATGAAATGCACATGATCGGCGATATGCGTTATGTCAACATTTTTTGACAGCTACGCGTTGAATTTCCTTCGATGTCTTACGAAGATTTGCTGCGGAATCAACTAAACGCGATTGTATCACACTCGAAAGTAAATTGAATTCCGATTGGAACTGACTTTCGTTTCGGAAACTGTTCCGAACGGATAACTCGACAGGAGTGACGACCATAGTGATATGAGGATAGCAATATCTAAATTTAAGCTTAAGAAACCTGTCTTAAATGACGGCCTTTCCCCTAAGCTTTACAAACGCAATGGAGATAATTTGTTAAGTAATATTCACCAACTCATAATCAAAATTTGGTCGGATAAAAGTATGTCTGAAGAATAAAAGCTCAGCATCGTTTGCTCAATCCACAAAAATTATACCCGCTGAACTGCGTCAACTTTAGAGGCATAAGTCTTCTCAACATTCCCTATAAGATACTACCTCCCGTAATATGTGAACGATTGCAACCCTTTACCAACAACTCGATTGGCCCTTATTTGTGTGTTTTTAGGCCAAGAAAGTCCGCTTGAAGTCCAAATCGATACCCACCACCTATTCATCGATTTTAAAGCCGCATACGATAGCATTTATACAGCCGAATTATACAGGGCCATGTATATTTTTTTGTATACCGTCCAAACTCGTCCGTCTGTGCAGTATGACGATGGAGAATATTCACGCTACCCAGGGTCGAAAACCGAAACCTTCGATAACAAAAAAGGATTTAGGCAAGGCGACGTACTGTCATTTGTGACTGTTTTAATCTCATTCTTGTGAGGATTGTGCAAAAACTCCCGAGCAAACACCAGAGACACAATAACCCGGTACAACTACTAGCATAAGCAGGCAATATTGACATCATTGGTAGGATGGTGTCGTAGCCATGTTTGCTGGTATAGAGAAGGAGGCGGCTGTAAACGAGAGTAAGACCAAGTAATATGCTATCAACTCGAAAGGACACGCAACATCGACGAATTAATGGACAAAACGTCATAATAGACAGATATTTGAGGTAGTACTGGATTTGTCTACCTAGGTTGCGCTATTGACTCTGACAACATCTTGTCAGAAAATAATCGAAGAATTACCCTTGCCAACCGCTGTTTCTTTGGGCTAAAGGGCATAGTTAAGCCCTCACTCAAACTACTAAGGAGATCCTATACAAGACTGATCATCTCGGTCCTGTATCTATTTTCTTCCGCAGGTGTACTAATTGTTTTCATTTGCCAAATTCTTATTTCGAAAGCAATGTATCGATTTTTTTTTATTAAAAAGCATAAAAATCAAACACCTTGTCATTTAAAACAAAAAATCAAACACATTTTGTAGCACGCCAAATCCACCAGCAAAACAAATTCAAAACAACAACAATAATAATAACAATAATACCAACAACAATAATAACAACAACAACAACATTGAAGTACCAAAAAGTGACACAAAACAAAGAATGTCACCAGGAACGATTTTCAAAAATTTCTTCAAGTAAATGAGAGTTTGATATCAGTGTGGCTTTACGTTTTAATTGAAGATTAAGAAGAAAATAATGATAATGATGTTGCGTAACATTTAATGCAATGTCAACTTAAATAAAAACCGCTGGACATGTTTTCCTATAACTAGAACCCATAATTTGTGTGACAAAATATAATAACGTCGTTTATATGTGTAACTTTTTGTTAGGTCATACGTTTTTCTCTAATGCTATAAAGGATATTGATAACAAAATACTAACAGACAAGACAATGTAAATTTCTGTTGTTGAAATCAATGTGTTCCCGTACTTTTTTAGATGTACATTTGTGGTATAGAAACGAGACATTTGTAATACATAAACTATACGTAACAGACGCCCTCCTTTTTTACTTACACCTATCGATCCTCATATATACCAGTAGTTGGTTTTTTTTTGTAATAAAATAACAAATTCAATGGAATGACCAAAATTTAGGCTTTGTTAGCTCACATAATTCATGTCATTTAATGCTAAAAATAAATGCTGACATATGGCCTCCGCCACTGTGCCTTATGAATGCCATCCTGTCGGTCCAATGTTGCACCACTGTTTCGAGCATAGCCAGTCTTTTTTCGTCAATAATGTGTCAAATGTTGGATTATAAGTGATCAATCGTTGCTACTTTATCAGCAAATATTTTACGTACTTCCACAAAAAATAGTCTAAAGGTTTCAAATAGCACGAACGAGGTGGCCAATTCAAAAGTCTATTTCTTGAGATGATTTGAGATGGTTTGGCTCAACAATGTCATGGTTGCTCAGTATTGTTGGAATGATTTTCCTTCAAAATGGTTTCCAATGATATGACATGAGAAATAAAAAAATTATCACTTGCCGGTAGTGTTCGCTATTCACGGTAATCTTGGCACCGGTTTCGGTTAAAACAAAAAAAAAAATGGGAAGAAGAAAATGGCATGTGAACCGCACCAAACAGTTATTTTTTAGGAACGTGTAAGGGGGTCAAGAGTCTCATGAGTCTCACTTAAAAAACGACAATTCAGCTTGTTTACATATCAACCAAGCCAGAAATGATTGAGACTGATAGAAGATTTCAATTTCCAGTTGTGATTCTCATCACATTCACCTACACAATTGATGGTCAGCTGGCTTTAAATGTTGCGCCCAGTTGGATCTTATATGGATGTAGGCCAAGATGTTAACTCAACATTTTCCAAGCTGTGAACGGGCAGAAACCGAGAACGACTTCGAATCGATAAATTCGGGTCCTCTGCCACACGTCTACAGCGGCGATGGCCTTCTATACGCACAATACCGGCTCGATTTGGATGAATCATCATATCAAACAGAGAAATGTGGTCACAGTCTCAGTAGCGCGAGGTTAGTGCAATGAACTGCCGCGCAATAGGTGTGGGTTGGATCCCCAGCCGTAACAAGAAATAAATTATTTTTCATTGACGATGGCGATGGTTAGTGCGATGAACCGCCGCGCAGAAGGTCTGGGTTCGATTCCCAGCCGTGGCAACACCTAAATGATTTTGCACTGGCCCTCCTCTCGTGATGATATGACAAATCATCCGAGTAGTATCAATTGTCCAGAAAAGCTTGTCTCAAAATCACCGCTCGGAGTCGGCTTAAAACAAGAGGTCCCAACATCGTACGAGAAGTACACACGCACACATGAATGGTTGTGAGAAAGCTCGGCCCTGGGTACTAACGAGCCTCTGTTCGTCCATTGTGTCGTGTAGGATCAGGAGAGCTTGATCATAGTTTGGACGACTAATTAGAAGAGAAACTGGATTTGGGACCCTATATGAGCTGTTAATGCCAGATATTCATTTATTTGGCAGAAGCTGTACTTTGAAAGAGAACATCATCAATTTTTTGCGCACGCGATTGGCAGTCTGCACTTTGTAAGAGAACATCATCAAGTTTTTGCGCACTGTGTCGTTGATGATCAAGAAAGCTTGGCGGACTGAGCGATGTATGCGAATTACTATAAGTCATTCACTAAAATTTGCTATCTGTAATGGCCAATTGCATAGCACTCGTCTACGTCTAGTTGATGTGGAATTTTCTTCCACTAAGTCTTCAGCTACTACAGTGATGTTCTTAGCCGAGCGAGAGGTACGGGGTCTTACGATCGCCCCTTCTGTCACCTGTTGTTCCTTACTAAATATAATGCCCGTTTAGGGCTGGGAAATCTGCTTCGAAATGTACGGCGGATCAAAATCATTGATGAATTATTCCATAAAAAAGGAAACGATAATTGCAAGCATGAGGCGTATAGTGTCACATTGCTTGTCTATGTTTATTCTGCACATGAACCGTCTACACTTTGTAAAGGAAGATCTTCAAACCTTTCAGTAAAATGCTTATCAGAAACGATCATGGCAAAGTACGTAGCACGTCGTCTAGTGGATGTCGAAGAAGCCTCAAACGAACGGCATATTTTATTCAAGGTAGACATTGTAACGCCTTTGACCAGTTGGTGAAGGGTGGTCGGATAAACTCCTTAGAAACGTAAAAATCATTGAGTAATTATTCTTAAAAAAAAAAGACATTTGCAACGAGTATTCCACGATCTAGAGACGTATAGCGTTACAAGGCTTGTCTACGGGAATTCTGTCCTATGTTTACAAAAAAATACAAATCCTTGTCGCAACAGGGTCTAGCTTTTTCTCACAAGCATTCATGTGTGCATATTTACCTTTTGCACGATGTCGGGAACTCCAATTTTATGCCGAATCCGAACAATAGAGTTAAGCTAAGCATTCTTCATAATAGATATCACTCGGAAGATTTGTCAGATCATGACGGGAAGAGGGCCAGTGAGAAACATTAAGGTGTTGACTGTTGATACGGCTGGGAATCAAGACTAGATCTTAGGCGCGGCATTTCATCGCACTTAACATCGTGCCACTGCGTTATGTTCAGATCACAAATATCAAAACAGAGCTCAAAGTTGTCAGCATTCGCATTACCTGTAGCATCTTCCTCCCAAATTTATAAATATTGGCACATCATTCAGCATGCATAATCGAGACGTTTACTTAAGAGACATTTTGCATATGCAAAATATGATACGTTTATAATGGCCGTGTTCCGGATTTCAGATTTTGTAAGATGTCTTAAATGAAGCTCTGTTCTCATTGATCAAAATGATAGACTGACCCATGAGAACAGAGTTTCATCTAAGATATCATCTAAGTTTTGGTCTCATTGGTAAAAATCGTCGTTTTATCAATGAGAGCAGAGGTTCACCTAAGATATCTTACGGAATATGAAATCCAGAGCATAGCCAACACATACGTTAAATAAGGTGATGAGTATGTGCCAAAATAATGCCATTGTGCTTTCATATTTATTTATTGACAGATACAAAAATAAGTTTACAGAAAGCAGTGGAGTTATTCACAACTGAAGAACACGGCGTTTTTGAAACCAATTTTTTTAATTTCAAACAAATGGAACCCTAATCACTTTATGCCATTACCACCTTTTACCATATACCAGACATTTAAGACCACAGTTCGTCTTTAAAGCCAAACACTACATGTCGGTCGATATCCTTTATAGTCTGAATGTGAATTATGTACAGCCTCTGCGAATGGGTTTCTCTTCGCTTTTGAACCTATTAACATCCGTTTTTACCACCAAAAAGCGATAGTAACCTATACTTAAGCAAAAATGCCTTGCTTAACTTATTTAAAAAAAAAGAAGCTAAAAACAACTTAATTGCGCTCTAAACCAATCTAAGTTACTATTGTTCTAATCTCGCCTCATAAATGCCCGTTTTTATTTTTTATTATCTATTAACACATTCACTTACTGTTACCACCTATCCATAAAAATTTTTTTTAAAACAATTATCTTCTTATAATCATTCAATTTAGATCCTTTGTGCCACCAGTACGTGACGAAGAGAGTGAAACTCAACGTAAAGCACACGCTAAACGAGTACGTGAAACACGTCGCTCGACTCAGGGTGTGACTCTAGATGAAATCAAGAGTGCCGAAGAGCTCGTCAAAAAGAAGAACTCAACAATGAACAATAATAACAACACTAGTGTGAGTACAAACAAATACAACAAGTAAATTAATTTAATTGTTTATAATAATTATAAAATCACTTATTAATATTTGTTTAACCAAATATGAGAAAAAAAAAGAAATCGAAAAGAATCAAAATGATCAGCCCCCACCACCAACCCCACACAAGTTTCGCTTGGGAGGAGGTTTTATTTTTATTTTTACATTTATATGTTACATATTTTTAACCATAAAACAAAAACAAAAAAAAAAAACAAATGGAAAAGGTTTCATACACCTAAGCGATACACTTTTATTTATTTAATTTTATTTGGGTGGTTTTTTATTTAATTATTTTTTATTTCAGTTCTGTTTGTTATATTATTTTTTTTATATATAAATGTATACATTTTTTTGATTTATTTTTAAAAGCAGAATATTAATGCAATTCACAAAAGACTAAGATGCATTTTTAATATTTTTTTTATGAAAGGTTTTTGTTGATTAATTTTGAAACGTACTAATAGGAGATTTTAAGCGTTTGACGCTTGTTTTATTTTTATGCAGCCGCATAACTAATGCTAAGTTTTGCGCAACAAATAATTAAAACAATTAAACTTAGGATAGCTATCATGTAAAAATGTTCATTTCATCCATCATTCATGGTACTTTTTAAGAATTATTTTATGAAAAAAGGATTTTTTGTTGGGAACTCCTTATTAGATTAGAAAAATAGGAGCTCACTACGAAACATATTGCGTGATCATTTTTTTTTAGTATGACATCGAAGCTGTTACAGTCCGGATTGAGCTGGCAATGTCTTTGGGTTTTTCATTAAGCGCGTCCTTTCTTAAAATTAAAAAAAAATAAATAAAGTGTGAGGTGTATTCAAAACTTTCTTATTCGTTTGAAAAGTATATTGATACCATTATGTATGAAATGTAACATCATTTAAAAGTCCGCCGCGGCGCGCATCCGAAATGTCCAATTTTTCATGGCTCTGACGCATAAATCAGTCTGAGTTTGACCGATGGATTATGTTGGGTTTGAGGGCCGTTGTGGTCTGTGGCCTATTCGTAAAGACCTGCGATGAAATCAAAACTTTTTTAATCGTTTGAAAAGTATATCGATGCCATTATGTATGAAATGTAACATCATTCAAACGTCCGCCGCGGCGCACATCCGAAATGTCCAATTTTTCATGGCTCTGAGACGCATAAATCAGTCTGAATTTGACCGATGGATTATGTTGGCTGTGAGGGCCGTTGTGGTCTGTGGCCTATTCGCAAAGACCCGACAAGACTAATTCTAAAGGGGTAAAATCGCACGATCTAGGTGGCAAGTTCACATCACCTCTACCTGAGCACTCCAATCGCTCGTGTAGAATCTCCAATGTGGCGTAAGGTGTGCAGCGCCGTCCTGTTGAAACCACCTGTCGTTGGTGTCTATATCATCTTATTCAGGCCAAAAGAAGTCGGTAATCGTCGACTTAAAGCGCTCGCCTTGGACGGTGATGACCTTGACAAAGAAATATGGACTGATGATGCCGCCATCCCGAAATCCTCACAAAGCAATTACTTTTTCGGGATGCATTGGACGCTGTTCGATCTCATGTGGATTGGTATAGTCCCAAATTCGACAATTTTTTGTGAACATACTCTCACAAGTAATTGGGTAACGCTGAAGATGGTTTTTCGATTAAAATTATGATCAGTTTCCAACCGCTCCAGAGCCCATTCAGCGAACAAATGTCGTTGTCTATCTATAGCAGTTTACCTTCAGCTCCTAGGTTAGTTGAAATTTGTACAAGTGCAGGCTTAATTTACGGTGCAAAATTCTCCAGGTTGTGGTCTCCAAAAGGGTGAGTTCTTGTTAGCGATGCTAAATGAACTGCCTCGGATTCTTCTAAACACTCTCACTGACAACGGCTATATTTTCGGCAGATCTTGCGTTCCGTCGACATACGGGTGTTGGTTTATTGTTTACTGAAACAGTGGACTCGAATTTTTGCACCACACTGCGTTAAGTCCTCTCGGTATGACGATTATGGCTACCGTAAAATTGGCGAATCGAGCGGAACGTTGTCTGAACAGAACAGTTTTATCATACTGAAGAAAGCTATGTCCGTCTATGGTGATTTGGCAAAACAGACTGAATAAAGGACAGCCAATTAGACAGATGTAGCTTCAACAATACGACCGCTATCCAAGTTCGGAAGTCCGTACTGGAAGACTTTTTAAGATTTATATAAGATAATACCTCTGTCTTTGGCTCGGGATCCACTCATGAATTATGTCACACGAAAATGCGTCACCTAGTCTAAATCCGTTTATTTTTTTTATCGAATGTTTCGGTGAGGTCGTTCTTAATCGTCGTCCCGCACATACGGACGGTTTTGGCACAATACTTCTAATGATGGCCTCTGTTCTTACGTTTGCGTTAAAATATTTCTGTGCAATTATAACATCCTATCCTTCGCCCAGGAGCTTGACAAAACAATCCACAATCCATCGCAATGTCATCTCTTTCCTACGTCGGAGTGTGAGCACATATAGTACTTTTGTTGGCGAATTTGGCCTTGATGTGGATTAGTTAAATGCGTTCACTGATTTCTTCGAAGTATAAGACTTTATAACCATGTCTGTCACTTATAACAAATCCGCATTCAAATAGTGTGTCCCGGACCTACATACTTACGTAAGTGGCGCTTAGCCGCTCCTTAGCTAACTGCCTACAGTTGTGCACCCCAAGTTGGTTGAGGTCGATTTCCACTTGTGAGCGCCACTCAAGGCGAGATCTTCCTCTACTGCGTCCGACATCTGACTGGGAATCGAATACTGCGAGCCGGAGTATTGGTGTGCATTCGTTCTACATGTCCAAGCCATCTTAAACGTTCAAGGGGGAGTTTTTTTTACCAGGTGCATGTCGCTGTACAGGTCGTATAGTTCTTGGTTGAATCTTCGTCGCCATAGTCCGCCAACGCAAACGGGACAGAATATTTTTGAAGTATTTTCCTCTAGAATCGACCAAGGATTTCTTCATCCGCTTTTGAGACGGTTCATGCTTCAGCGCCGTAGAGCAGGACTGGGATAATCAGGGTCTTATATAGGATCTACTCAGCAGTTCGAATGAGGGCTTTACTACTAAATTGCCTTCTTAGCCTTCTTGCCTTAATTTCTTACGGGATGTTGTTGTCAGAGTTAATAGCGGAACCGAGGTAGACAAAGTCCCGTACTACCTCAAAGTTATATCTGTCAATGGTGACGTTCTGTCCAACTCGTCAATGTTCTGCGTCCTTTCGTGTTGGCACCATATAATTTGTCTTGCTCTCATTTACTGCTAAACCCATTTTTGCCGCTTCCTTCTCTATACTAGCAAACGTGGCTATGACATCACGTTGAGTCCTACAAATGATGTCAATATCGTCGACGTGTACTGGTAGTTGTACCGATTTTTTGTAAATTGTGCCTCTGGTGTTGGCTCGGGAGTTGTTGCACAATCCTCGCAAGAATCAAATTGAAGAAGTCACACGACTGCGCATCGCCTTGCCTAAATCCATTTTTGGTATCGAACGTGTCGGTGAGGTCGTTTACGACCCTGATAGAGCAGCGATAATTCTCCATCGTCATCCTACACAAAGTTTGGGCTAATAAGGGCCGATAGGATCTTGAAGGCGATGTTGAGGAGACATATACCTCTGTAGTTGGCGCAGTTAAGGGTCTTCTTTTTTGTGCATCGGTGCTGAGGTTCCATTCTTCAGTCATACTTTCTTCCGACCAGATTTGGCTTATGAGTAGGTGGATCTCCGCCGGCTCAGAAAGAAGGCTGTCATTTCCGGCAGTTTTATTAAGCTTGAGTTTAGTTGTTGCCAATATTGAATGGTCCGTTCTGCCTGACAGCGGAATGTTGTTCCTCATCGCCGTTTAACAGTCTGCAGAAGTGGTTCTTCCATATCATCAGTATCGACTGTGTCTCAACTACGATATTCCCTTGTTCATCTCGACAGGATTCTGTTCGATCCTTGTATCCTTGGCTTTGACGTTTTACATTAAGGTAAAACTTGCGAATATCGTTCCTGGAGTGGCATCTCTCTATATCCTCGATCGCGCGCTTTTCTTAATCTCTTTTCTTTTTTCTGAAAAGCCGGTGTTCTTCCCTTCTTCTCTGCCTTTATAGCTGACGGCCTTGTTCTTGGCTGCGAGCATCTGTCGGCAATCCTCATCCAGCCAGGGATTTCTTGCTGCTGGGCGCAGGAAACCTAGTACATGTGTTGCGGCTGATCTAATGGCTTGTTGGCATCGTTGTCATTGTTCATAGTCGCTGTTTCTGCTCACTTGTAGTAGATGCCACAGTTTTTCATCCTCTTTTTGCCCATCTCATCGTATTTCCTGGATGGCAGTAATATCTGCTTTGTAGCAGTTTAAGGCCTCCGCTAGTTGTTCGCTTGCACCTCTCCTATTTAATGTTTTCACATTCCAAATGCAAATACCAACTTCGTTGTCCTTTTTTCGTTTACCAGGACACGGGGCTAGCAGTACACGGGGCCAGTATCCACAACGGCATTAAGAGCTGCTGTTGGCCTTTCGGTTCATCCGCCGCCTGATTAACCCTTGAAATTCCTAGACAACCTGTTGTCCGAATATGTCGAAGCAGCTTGTCTAGGTTCGTCTGGGACGGGTGTTTCATTTCCGTGCCATTCTGACCTGGATGTTTATAGTGTAATCGTTTAGCAAGTCGAATCCGGTTGGATGAGACCAGTACCCGATGGTTACCACTTGGAGGTAAAAAATAAGCACTTGATGTGTAGTCAGCGTTACAACCACTGCGCATTGCCAAGTTAAAGTCAATCAGAGTCTACCCTCGATATATAACACCCAACCATCGCCACCGCTGAACTTATGAATGAATATTTCACCTAAAGCAGAATAATCTCCAAATAGGAAAAAAGACTCCTAAGGTTTGATAGTAATTTTCGCCACTTTTTGTTGCGCAATTAGGGTGCAATGTTTTAAAATCTAAAAAAGGGGATTAAAATTATTGATTTGATTTAATTTTTTTTATTATTAAAAACAACACTTATACGATAATTACAAACAGCTAGGTTAGGTTACGTATACACTCGTTTGGAATCAACGTTCAAAAGCTAGCAATCAAAAAATCAGCAAATCTATTAAAAATCAAATACATATATAAAATATAAGGGCATGCCAAAACTTAAAATATATACGCTGTGTTTTATAAATATTTCTCTACTACAACTAAGTATGTATTTGTCCTTGTTAAATGTCTATATATACGACTATTTGAAGTAGCACGTTGTGTTTTTATTTTTGTAATTTGTTTTCAAATTTAAATTCAGAACTTATTCATAAATGTATTCAGATAACAACAGAGTTACACAGGTACCTGAAGTCTCTACTTGCAGCATGGATATTTCAATGTAGCCTTGTCTTATTTTAGCCTTAAACAAAACGAATGGCAGACCATTTATACATGTATCTGCTTAGTTCATTTATTTTTTCCCTTCTACTGTTTTTTATTTGTATATTTTCGTTTTTTTTGTTTAGTTATTTTCTTAACACACCCATACTTAGTCTATTGTGAATTGAATTTATATGTATATTAATGTATTTTCTGTTACCAAAAACAAAAGCAAAACAAAAGAAAAGAAGCAAGCAAAACAGGATATTCCCCCCATAAACAAACATAAATTGAGATTCACATAAACAAACCAAAAAAAAAAAAAAACTTTGTTAACTAATAAATTTAACAGACCGAATCCCAAAATACACCATCACCAACAACAATAACCACCACACCATCATCACCACCACCACCGCCACAACAAGAACAACCCTCATCACCATCATCATCTGCTACTGCTGCCTTCATCATAACAACAACAACAGTAGCGACAGCAGCAACACCATTAGATTCGACGACAATAATCACAACGCCAACGTCACCGATATCGCCGATCAATGATCGAGTACCATCGACGACGGTGGACTTTGATTCTGAATCGATACCCACGACGAAGCAGCAATCGAATGACGATGCCGAAGAGGAGATTAGTGCCACATTTACTCTATCGTTTAATCGGACGAAACCGATACATCTTACCGATGACAAGATAGCGGAACAGATTCATTCGTGGTCGCCGACACCGCCTTCGACACCTCCGCCACCACCGATAAAATCACCGACAATTACCCAACCACCACCTGCAATCACAATCGAGGAGCACAAAGATGTCGAGGAGAATGATAATGTTGATGACGATGATGATGAGGTGGAAGAGGATGTAGAAGAGGATGATGATGACGTGGAAAAAGTGAAAGAAGATGAGAAGCCAGCACCACCGGTGACTGCCCAGGTTTTAGAGAGTCCAAAGGATATTAAAAGTGCGAACGAAATCGGTGCTAATGACGAAGACGAAGAAGAGGAAGAAGAAGAATCGAGTGTAGAAGACGACGACGACGAAGAAGAAGAAGTAGAAATCGTCGACAACTCAACGATAGTGCCTAGCACGCCAATACCCACTGTCAACGAAAAGACTGAAGATCCGGTGACACCAGATGATGTGACACCAACTGCCATGGCAACCGTGATTCTCGATGAAAAACCACCAGAGACTCAATCATCACCGCAAAAAACCACATCACCAATGCATTCGCCGCGAATGCGAGCAACGGCAACTTCACCAACCGACTCACCAACGAGATTACGCGAGAAGCGTTCCCTCTTCGACATAGACAATGCGAATTCTTTATCGCTGGCCGAAAAGCTTCGCAACGAAGCGAACAAGTACACCAACGAAGAGATGTGTGAAATCGGTGAACAAGCCAAAACAGCGGCAGCAACTACTGCAACTACACCAACAAAACCAACATCGTCTTCCGCATCATCGCACGACAGTGACGACAGTGTTGTAATGCGAAAAAGTGAGTCGACACCATCGTCCCCGCTGCATATGAATTCAGCGGCCGAGCGTCGACCATCGTGGCGTTTAAAATTCGATAGTGGATGCAAGGTAGGCCGCCAATAATCAAAAAAAAAATTAAAAGTACAACAAACAAAACTCAATATAATAGATTTCAACAACACTACTACACATACTACCTTTTAATACTATTTTTTTTTTATAAAATTATTATTTTTTTTTACAAAATAAAATTTCTCTATTTTATATATGCATTCGAAATTAATTTAAATTTATGGTATAAACGAACACAAATGTATAAAACATCAAAAAATGCATTTTCGTTGCCTGCCTCTTTTTTTTTTAAATATTTTTATGCCTTGGCATGTTTTTTTTAAACTTTTATTTTTTTTACCTTAATATAAAGCGACCGCGCTTAAACAAATGTATTTATATTTTTTTAAAGTCTGTAATTATATTGTAAATATTTTATTTCTTTAACAAGGCAAATGGTTTTATATTTCTTTGGTTTCTGTAAATAAAAAAAAAATTATAATTTAATCCACATACTGTTGTAAATAAATGACATAATAAATAAATTTTTAATTAACAAGAGTTTTCATTATTCTAACTAATTTGGTGTACATTTTTATTAATAACCTTTTATAACCTGTTTTAAGTTTAAGTCGCTTATGTAGTTGGACTTGGTTTATTTATTAGCTTATATAGCATGTATTTATTTAGTAGACGTTGATTTTATTGTATAAAAATGGAAATTAATTTATGATTTTAATTATTTTTAAATATTTATTAACTGGGATGACATTGACTGAATTTAAAAATGAGTTGTGGTGAAACCTGTTTCGGAAATAACTTTTTCAGGAACAGATTTTATAAGCAAATATTGATAAACATCTACTGATAAAATTGGGAACATTTTGAATGTATCGAAGATTTGATTAAACATAATTTTTACCTGAGTAAGGTTGGGGTATAGTGGCTACGGACAAAGATTATAAAGCCATACAGATGACGCATTGAGAACAAAAACATAAACTTTTGCTCACCAGATTTCATGGTACGGGCGGGCTGTGCCAGTACGACCCGTCATAGAACAATTTTTCTTGTATGCAGTGTGTCATCTGTATGGCTTTATAATCTTTGCTACATGTCACCACATTGATTATGTAATTTTTTTTTTATACCGACTCTATTAAATCATCGTAAGGTACGAATAAAAAGTTAATGTTTTCAATTCTCGTGTCGGATGCATCGCAGACACTCTAAAAGCCATGAACTGTAAGGTGAAGCTAACCTAGGTGCAAAGAGCTATGTGTCTGTGCATCGGTGGTGCACTTCGTACAATACTCTCAGCAGCACTAAGCATTCTTTTTCACCTTCTTCTCCTTGATATTCCTGCCAAGCGAATGACAGCTAAATTAGCCATACGACTTTAAGCCGTCCAGCAGTAGTCAAATATACAAACTGGCCACTCAACAACTCTGAAACAAATATTCCTGAAAACACCTCTTACACCCATACTAGGTTAAACTTTGATAAGAGTTTCCAAGTCACAATCCCAGACATGTCGTCATGGGAAAGTAACGAACCTGCACAAAATGACTCGATCCATTTTTATTCCGATGGCTTCAAAAAAAAAAAAAAAAAAATTACATAATAGGTGCTGGTGTCCTCTCTAGGCTAAGCCTCAACCTATCTGTATGTCTTTCTGATCACTGCAGCGTGTTTCTGGCGGAACTTATGTGGGCTAAAAGAGAATGTAATACCAAGGATATTAGAATCTTCTCGAACAGCCAAGTCGCCATCAAATCCGTAGAACCACTCTCGCCAAACTCAAAGACAACCCTAGATTGCCGCTTTTTGCTTCAAAAGATGTCAGAGCAGTTTAAAATTCAACTCTACTGGGTGCTTGGGCATAGTATATTCCAGGGAACTGTAAAATCAATGAACTCGTTAGAAATAAATTTAAAATCGTACCCGACACGTGTGCACAAAAGCCTACTAGCGCAGCATCCGAACAGCAAATCAAATCCCAGATGGAGTACTTGCACGACGTGTCAAATAATCAAACGAATTTGAATGAAGCAAGATTAAAGAAGATTCGAGGCGCATAGGTGTCATCACTGGACGCTGTCAAATAGGTAGGCACGCGAAAAGGGTTTTTGTAATTGTCCGACCCATATGGGAGCTTCTTCTTCTTCTAAAGTGGCGCTACAGTCCGGAATCTGAATGAATGAATGAACCCCAACAAAGATGCCTCTATAACTAGCCCGAACCTTAGCTTACTGCTTCTAGTTGCGCACTCCAAGTTGGTTGAGATGGGTTATGCTTGTGCGCGCCACTTAAGGCGAGGTCTTCTTGTACTGCGTCCGACGTCTGGCTGGGAATCGAAGGCTGCGAGCCGCAGTATTGGTGTCCATTCGTTCTGCCATCTTAAACGTCTAATGCGGAGTTTTTTTTTATGGACAAGGGGTATGTCGCTGTACAGCTCGAATAGCTCTTGGTTGAATCTTCCTCTCCATAGCCCGTCAACGAAATTTTTTTCCAAGAATTTTCCTCTCAAAACGACCAAGCCGTAGAGTTCAAGTAATTGCTTTACTACTGAATTGCCTTCTTAGCCCAAACAAACAGCGGTTGGCAAGAGTAATTCTTCGTTTAATTTCTGACGAGATGTTGTTGTCAGAGTTAATAACGGTGTCGAGGAAGACAAAGTCCGGTACTACCTCAAAGTTATATCTTTCAATGGTGACGTTCTGTCCAATTCGTCGATATTGTGTGTCCTTTCGTGTTGACAGCATATACATTGTCTTGCCCTCATTTACAGCTAAACCCATTTTAGCCACTTCCTTCTCTATACTAGCAAGCGTAGCTATGACATCACGTTGAGTCTTACCAATGATGACAATATCGTCGGCGTATGCTAGTAGTTGCACCGATTTTTGGAAAATTGTGCCTCTGGTGTTGGCTCGGGAGTTTTGCGCATTCCTCTCAAGAATCCTATTGAAGAAGTCGGTCAACGCCTAAATTCTTTTTTTTTTATCGAATATGTCGGTGAGGTCGTTTCCAACCCTGAGAATTCTCCATCGTCATCCTACACAAGCGGACGAGTTTGGGCGGTAAAGCTTGACATGGTTCTGTATAGTTCGTCTCTATAAATGCTGTCGTATGCGGCTTTGAAATCGATGACTAGGTATTGGGTATCGATTTGGACTTCTTGGGTTTTTTCCAGGATCTGCCGAAGTGTGAAGATTTGATCGGGTGTGGACTTTCCTGGCCTAAAACCACACTGATAAGTGCCGATCAGGTTGTTGGTAAACGGTTTCAGGCGTTCACATATTACCGCAGATACGATCTTGTAGGCGATGTTGAGGAGGCTTATGCCTCTGTAGTTGGCGCAGTTTAGAGGGTCTCCTTTTTTGTGGATTGGCAAAACGATGCTGAGGTTCCATTCTCCAGGCATACTTTCTTCCGACCAGATTTGGCTTATGAGTTGGTGGATGCTATTCACCAAGTCATCAGCGGGAAGGCGGTTTTTTCCGGCAGCCTTATTAAGCTTGATTTTAGATATTGCTATCATCACTTCACTCAGGTCGCTGTCGTTGCCAATATTGAATGGTTTGTTATGCCTGACAGCGGAATTTTGTTCGTCATCGCCGTTTAACAATTTGTAGAAGTGGTTTTCCATATCCTCAGCATTGACTGTTTCCCAACTACGATATTTCTTTGTTCATCTCGACAAGATTCTGTTCGAGCCTTGTACCCTTTGTTGTTTTACACTTAGGCAAAACTTGCGAACATCGTTCCTGAAGTATCACCTCTCAATATCCACGATCGCGCGTTTCTTTTTGCTGTTTTTTCTTCTTTCTGAAAAAAACCGGTGTTCTTTCCTTCTTCTCTGCCTATAGAGCTCAACGGCAGCTGTCGTCTTTACCTGCAGCTTAGCCTTGTAGGCCTCTTTCTTGGCTGCGAGCATATGTCGGCATTCCTCATCAAACCAGGGGTTTCTTGTAGTGTTCCGAGTCGATGTTAGCTTTTCGGAAAGTTCGGACATCTAAAATACTGGATGCGTGCCTGTAGTCCGTCGCAATGTGTTCGATTTGGTTGACCATTCGTTGATCTGGAGTCCGCCAAGTCCCCTTATGGAGATCGAGATGAGGAAACCGTGTGCTGCCTGTAGTGGCATTTCGTCCGTTACCAGACGTGTTGTCGTGTAGGCCCTGTCGGCCCTGAGTACTAACGAGGAAAATTGTGTCAAATTTTTTTTTGTTTATTATAGGATTGCTGCTTTTTTCCAACGAAGTATGGATGCGCCCCTATGTTACGCCTGTTGTCTTATCGATCATTACTATTGCTATTGTCGATCGCATCGTTTGATTTTCCAAACGTATTTCCTTGTATTTCCACTACTTTTCGACAGGTTCGGTTTTTTGTTGCTACTCGATCACGTTGCCATGGTAACGATGGGAATATAATCCGCAAAGCTTACAACCTTTACTCTTTATTGCATTGGCAGTCTCAAACCACCATCGTTCATAAACAGCATTATCGAGATATCCGTTAGTAAGAACATTTTCTTCGATTTGTTTGAAATCGGATTTGAGTTCCGTTCGGAAATTGTTTCGAATAGACTCCTCAATAGGGGAGAATATTCTACAGTAGAGAGTAAGATAGTATCCTGAGCATATACCTTGGCACTTTCATTTTGACTAAAAAGCTCAAGATGCAGGAAGAGTTTGCGTAACTAAAGGCATTATTGGTGCCTACGGTGATAACCGAGTAGTACGCCTCTTTCCTCTCTAAAGTTGAGCTTACAACATCCTTTCTCTGTATTTCTTGTACGCTGCACAATTAAGCGTTAGCCATCCTTCTTATTTTCATGTACATTCGACTAGTTTGTCAGATTAATATTGATCGCCGCTTTGGTGTTGAACAAGCGTACGATATTTGTTCATAGAAAAATCGTAAGTTTATGGCTTCTCAACTGTAGCTCTTTTACTAGCACATGTAGAATTATATCAGCCAATACTTAGCGGTAGGTGATGGTCATACGATATATGATACAAGTCCTTGCTAACAGTGTCTTACTGAGTAATCGAGTACAGCGATTATTAAAACAATACAGGGGTTGAAATTATTGTGCATCATTTGCAAATGGTCAGCGATCCAAAACCAACGCCGTGATTTTTGTTTTCTTTTAGAAACATGGTATGTGAACGCCTTATACAGTTGTTACAAATTTGAATAACAATTAAATAAACAAAAAAAAAAAATTTAAGACGATCATCTGTTAGATGGGCTCACTAATAGAAATAAATACTGGGACTACATTTAAAAAAATGCAAACATGTGATATACCATTACACTCGTAATTACATTAACATCATTCCTTACACAAATTGACTGACCCAAATTGAACATGTTAATAATACGCATGTATAATAGAACCCCACTTCCTAAAACCCACCAACAAATTGGTTTATGGTTTATTTTAATGAAATTTTGATTTTTTTTTTACAAATTTTACGCTTCTGGTAGTTGATTGAGTAAACTCCAATTGCTTTGGAGCTCTGCACATCCTTTCATTTAACAATCTATGATTTAATAACCAAAAGAACAAAATTAAAAAGAAAACACACGAAATCTCTTATAATCCAACATTTAAAAAAAAACTATTGACTTTTATTTTTTTGAAATTAACTGGTTGCGGTTTATTTTATTTTATTTTGTGTTACATGTGTAATAACTTGAACATACAAAAATATATTTCCAGTTCAAATTGGAGGATGCATCTAGTGGGACAACATTCCCGCCAAATAATAGTACAATTATACCAAGTGCACCAGCGGTTATCGCTGCCGCCAATTTATCATCATCTATCGCACAACGACGAATGAATACAACTAATGCAAGTGAGTTGGATAAATGTCGGCGTTTTCTCTTAGTTGAATGAATTTTAAATTTAATTGCTTTTAGTGAACACATCGAATCAACAGCAATCATCACTGATGAGACCGGTATCGGCACCAGTTGGTTCCATGGTTAGCTCGAATTCAATCACTCCAAATGAATCTAACGATAGGAGCAGAGACTCGACAACAAACAATAGCGAGACTACACTTTTATCGAGAAGGACTAATCATGGAGAAGACAAAGGTAAGTGTCCACTTATTTATTGATAGATAATATGTATCTAGATATTTATATGGAAATTGTTTTTGAATTTATTGCAGAAAATGACAAGGAGAACGACAACAGAAGTGCCCTCGCAACACAAGCGGTTATCCAGAGGAGGAGAAAACCAAAGCGAAGGTCAACTGGCGTTGTCCACATCGATATGGATGTAAGTTTAAATTAAATCTTATTTTTGTATTTATAGCGGTGAAGTTAAGCCAAGCTATAGAAATGATAGTTTCGAAATTGGCATTCAGCAATCCGTAAGGGTACGTGTTGTACTGTTAAAACACATTTTTCCGAGTTCATTGTGGAATTGTCTGAATACATTTTAGCTTCTTCGTTTGCGTAGAAGCTAGCAATCGATCCGTTCTGACTAAACGAGGGAATGAAGAATGGCTAATATTGACATTGACCCATAAGTCTTACGTCCTTTGTATTAAAAACCTTTGAAAAACTAATGGATATCTATGTTCGTGACAAGCTCAACCCCCAAGATATATCTTCGCACAGCATGCCTATACGAAAGCAAAGAGTATGCCTCACAGCTAAAACTGTTATAGCCGTTTCACAAGCGGGCGGTAGGTGCGAAGGGGAAACTTCGTCGTACGTATGCGTCGGCTTTGCTGTTGTTTGATGCTGGGGTAGCAATGTGAACACTGGGGTATCAATATCAGTACCTCACATAGAAAATTTTCGTTTTACTAGCTCCGCACTCCGTGTAGTTCTATACTCTTTGACGAAAGGTAAGGGAGTCAAAAACGCCCTACATTATATCTTAGTACCATAGAAAAATCTATGCAAGAGATTCGCTGAATTTCTTGATATTGAAGGAACCTTCCTTTAAACCTTTTAAAAGCCACAGAAATATAAATGCGAAGCTGGGAGACGCACATCACAGACGCACATCACATCATCACACATGTTGTGGATCCTAGTCATAAATGCGATACCCAAAAAGCTACAAGGCAATTGGGTAAACATCGTAGCCTACGTAGACGACTTAGCGATACTTACTTACTTAAGTGGTGCTACAGTCCGGAATGAACCTGGGCCTCAACCATCATGCCTCTCCAATTAACCCGGTCCTTAGCTAACTGCCTCCAGTTCCGCACTCCAAGTTGGTTGAGGTCGGTTTCTACCTGTGCGCGCCACTTAAGGCGAGAGCTTCCTCTACTGCGTCCGATGTCTTTCTGGGAATCGAAGACTCTGCGAGCCGGAATATTAGAGTCCATTCGTTCTACATGTCCTAGCCATCTTAAACGTTCAATGACCAGGGGCATGTCGCCTTACAGCTCGTATAGTTTTTGGTTGAATCTTCGTCTCCATAGTCCGTCAACGAAAACGGGACCGAAGAATTTTCATCTCACATCGACCAAGGATTTCTTCATTGAGACGGTCCATGCTTCACCGCCGTAGAGTAGGACTGGAATGATCAGGGCCTTATATAGGATCTCCTTAGTAGTTCGAGCGAGGGCTTTTTGAATTGCCTTCTTAGCCCGAAGAAACAGCGATTGGCAAGAGTAATTCTTCGTTTAATTCCTGACGAGATGTTGTTATCAGAGTTAATAGCGGAGCCGAGATAGACAGAGTCCCGTACTACCTCAAACTTATATCTATCAATGTTGACGTTCTGTCCAATTCGTCGATGTTGTGTGTCCTTTCGTGTTGATGCATATGCTATGTCTTGCCCTCATTTACAGCTAAACCCATTTTAGCCGCTTCATTCTCTATACTAGCAAACGTGGCTATGACATCACGTTGAGTCCTACCAATGATGTCAATATCGTCGGCGTATGCTAGTAGTTTCACCGATTTGTGCCTCTGGTGTTGGCTTGAGAGTTTTGCACAATCCTTTCAAGAATCAAATTTAAGAAGTCACATGAGAGCGCATTGCCTTGTCTAAATCCTTTTTTGGTATCGCATGTGTCGGTGAGGTCGTTTCTGACCCTGATGGAGCAGCGATAATTCTCCATCGTCATCCGTAAGGGGCTTTGAAATTGATGAATAGGTGGTGGGTATCGATTTGGACTTCTTGGTTTTTTTTCTAGTATCGGCCGAAGTGTGAAAATTTGATAGGTTGTGGACTTTCCTGGCTTAAAACCACAAGCGGGTTTTTGGAAAACTGTTTCAGTCGTTCACATATTATGGCAGATAGGATCTTGTAGGCGATGTTGAGGAGACTGATGCCTCTGTAGTTGGCGCAGTTTAGAGGATCATCCATCGGGCAAACCATGCTGAGGTTACATTCTTCAAGCATAGTTTCTTCCGACCAGATTTGGCTTTCGAGTTGGTGGATGTTGCTTACCAAGTCATCTCCACCGGGTTTGTGAAGCTCATCGGAAAGGCCGTTATTTCCGGTAGCCTTATTAAACTTGAAATTAGATATTGCTTTCCTCACTTCACTCGACCGGTGGTTTGCAGTTTTCGCTGTCGTTGCCAATATTGAATGGTTCGTTCTGCCTGACAGCGGAATGTTGTTCGTCATCGCCGTTTAACAATCTGTAGAAGTGGTTCTTCCATATCCTCAGAATCGAATGTGTCTCAACTACGATATTTTCTTGTTCATCTCGACAGGATTCTGTTCGAGCCTTGTATTCTTGGCGTTGACATTTTACACTTTGGTAAAACTTGCAAACATTGTTATTGGAATGGCACCTCTCTATATCCTCAATCGTGCGCTTTTCTTACTCTTTTTTCTTGTTTCTGAAAAGCCGTTTTTCTTACCTTCTTCTAGTCCTATAGAGCTCGACGGCAGCTCTAGTCTTCACCTGCAGCTTAGCCTTGTGGGCCTCGCTCTTGCTTGCAAGCATCTGTCGGCATTCCTCATCAAACCAGGGGTTTCTCGCTGGTGGGAGCGAGAAACCTAGCACATCAGTTGCGGTTGATCTAATGTCTTGTTGACATCGTTGCCATTGTTCTTGGACATTCGATGCTGGTGGTATGGTGTTAATCGAGAGGTTAAGAGATACGCGTTGCGCGAAGGTCTTGGTGGTCCTTGCGATTGCAGTCTTTCAACATTTAATTTTTTCACAGTGTTTCTGGATTGTTGTGGCGTGGTGGATATCCGCATTCTTACCTTGCTTCCAACAAGGTAGTGGTCCGAGTCGATGTAACTCCTTGGAATGTTCGGACATCCAAAATACTGGATGCGTACCTCTTGTCTATCGAAATGTGATCAATTTGGTTGACCGTTCGTTGATCTGGAGACTGCCATGTGCCCTTATGGATATCGAAACTGGGCACTACCCTTAATATGTTAAGTATTGCCCTTGGTACAGAAAATCACTAATAAAACTGGATGCGATCGAGAAAGCAAAATGCAGATGGATAAATGACACATCCTGTTTAATATCCGGGCAACTCTGGCTAAATTATAAACATAAACGATGTCTCTGCTTAATAATGCGGAACAGATCAATCACCAGTACCATCATCAGTTGCATAATGAGCAAGGATAAGCATGCAAAAAGACTGGGCGTCTTTAGTAATGACTTCTGCAGAAGCTGCTTGGACCAGGGAAAATTATGTATTCCTCACCATCTCTGATCTTGTCCTACTTTCTCCAGCAGAGGAAATCTCCTTCTAGGTGACTACTTCTTTCACAATCTTGGTCAGCTGGCTAATACTAATGTCAGAAACCTACTTCGCTTTGTATTTATTTTGGAATATGAAAACACATAAATTGAATTTTGTTCCTTAGGAACATGTAGTAATAACTTTTTTGAAGGCGTGAGTTATGAGTGAGAAACGAAATGAAGAAAAGTTTTGAGTAGAACGATAGAGTGGAAAAGTCTTAATGCCAAACTCTAAAAGTTGTCTGCGTTGAACAGCTAAAACTTCCTAGTTCTGATGGCTTCTTGATATGTAGTAACAGAACATGACGTGACAGGGCGGCACATTAAGAGATTTAGCCATAACCATTTCTCAAATGTCTGGGGGTCCTGTTTTTAATAGTTTTTTTCTCGAAATGTCCGAAATGCATGCACCCTACTGGATGAATTTATTTTTGTTGGTCCAGAGATCGCCATGTCCGTCGGATATTAAGTTGAGAAAACCATTCCGCTGCGAGTTCTGCGCTGTGAGTTTCCAAATATTTATGATGTTATGCTTCAAATCATTTATCACAATTTTAACATCATATTTCGTTAGCGGTTTTGTAGAGAAGCTCGTAAAGACAGTCTTGAATAATGTTATCCTTTCGTGAGTTATGTCTTTTTGCTTAAGTTTGCGGAATGGCAAATCAGATGCTGCTGACTGCATTGTCATGCATCTTCGAAATTGCTTTGAAGGCAGTGATACCTGGGCTTTTACAGTGAACGTCCTCTGCTAATCGTCAAATACAGCTGCACAACAATATGTCGATGTCCTCTAAATTCAGGACAATTATTCATTTGGGCGTGTATACTAAAGTGCATTTCCATCGACCAAACTTACCGTAGTAAAGTTCGAACCACTGAAATTAATAACTCGCCCTTAAGCCACAAAGTGAGAACATTTCATCATACATCAGAAAATTTTGAAAATGAAATCATTATTTTGTTTGCTTGTTTTCTTTTAGGACCTTGATCCAGAACGACAAGATTCAGCCGGTGACAACGAAGAAAAGGAGGTGAGTGTCGATTTCTTTTTGATTTTCCTTCATAAACTAGGTTACCTAAGTAAAACCCACACGCCGAAAAAAGAAAAATGCAAATTCCCAATACGACAAATAGCTCGTCTTCGTCATCAGAAGGATCATCATTTGGCGAGATTTCAAAAAAGACATCGACTACTCCTCCAAGTCTAATTCTCCGCGTATGCCATCTCTATCCGGCCCCGGTGAGGTAGATTTAAATTTACTCGACAAAAAAAATAATAGCTAAACCAACAACACAAACACTCTGCGGAAAGAACTGACCCGAAAAAATATAGAACCCCCCAGTTCCCAACACGTCGTTGAAACACTCACAAGGTGTTCTCCTCTCAACACCTTCAATTGCAAGATTTGTTTTATTTAAAATCATCCACCATGTGGATTAACATTTTTTCTGTAATTAAGTCCAAAGGAGAATTTGAATTAAAGCGGCAATATCATGATTGCCTTCCTGTCTCCCCGTGCCGACAAGTCTTCGTGTAAACAAGGTTAAGGCGATGATTTATAATTTAGCAAATTGTTTTTTATTGTGCTTAACAAAACGGGAGTGCATTGCAAATTAATTAGTAATACAATAAACTCTCTGTAACCGTTGGTATAAATTTTAGATGAATTACAGCCATATGGCTAGCATTGTTCGCATCTTTGTCGTAGTATAGGCTAATTTCAGACATGATGTGGTGCATTGTTTAAATAAATTTGGCAGTTAATATCAGTGCATTCGTGGCTAATGGCTTCACCATAAATCTGCGCTGAACAGAGGACCACAGCTGAATGCAATTTTCTGTTACAAATGGCTGATGGACCGAAGCAGATGGTTTTATTTGGATAATGAACCCTTTGCCGATGTTTCGAGCGAAACGTAAACGATTTCTCATTTTTGAATTGGTCAATTAATTTTGAGGAATTTATTTTTGGGGGAATCTCTCGCTTTTAATGAACAATTTGGAGGTTGTCACCTTATAAGGACACGTCGTTAATAGGGTGTTTTGGGGCGAAAGTATTCACGCCTGCTGACAGCTGTACATTTGAAATGGTGGCGCGGCGAATTAAAAAAAAAAATATTGGGAAAGGTGATGTATGGGTAAAAAGTGTGAGACATTTGTTGGCGCATGTCGGTGGGTGTATGGCTATTTTAAAGATTATTATGGCCTTACTGGGATATTTTGGCTATAATTCAGAAAAGTGCATATTTTTAGCACCGACGTGAAAAGTTGATTTTTATTTTTTTTTAAATGTATTGACAAATTCTTTGATTTCAGTTTCGTTAAATATTTTTAAAATTGTCAGCTGTTGTCTAATATTATTGAGGAAAAAAAAAATTGTGGATGTTAAATTTGGGGACACTGCATCTCGATGGAATCTTCGCTCAATAGACCGTTTTTTTAAGTAAGGTAATTTTGATCTCTTTCTAAAACAAACGTTTTTGGCAGGTCCAGATTGTCACATTTTGGGCGGGCCAAAAATATAGTAAGCATGACCAGAACTAAAACCGTGTCTGTAGGAAAGCCTGATATGGAGAAGAGGTCTGTGACGGTTGAGGTAGAAGTTTCTAGTAGGTATGTACGTAGGTCTGAAAGAAAATGCGAAAAATATTTCGATCTGGGAGGAAACAGCATTGAATAAATGTGCGGGGATAGAAATAATAAAAGGAGTTTAATGAAGGTCAGGGTTATATAGGCTATAATAAAAAAAAGTGCAGGTGGGTTGCTTATTGTGTAAAATATTCGAAAACCTTTCCCTTCTTTTTTATATAATGCTCGAGGAGGCCTCGTCTTCCAATAAGGCAGTTAATTGAATTTTTATTTAGTAATTTTTTTTTTTTTTTTAATTGTAATGAACCTGGACTTCAACCAATATGCCTCTCCAATTGTCGTCAGTTGTCACATATCCCGGTCCTTACCTAACTCCCTCGTCTCTATAAATGCTGTCGTATGCGTCTTTGAAATCGATGAATCTGGCACTCAACCAATATGCCTCTACAATTGTATTCAGTTGTCACATAGCCCGGTCCTTAGCTAACTTCCTCGGTTCTAAAATGCTGTCGTATGCGTCTTTGGAATCGATGAACCTGGGCCTCAACCAATATGACTCTCCAAATTGTCTTCAGTTGTTACATAGCCTGGTACTCAGAGACGAGGAAGTTAGTCTCTATAAATGCTGTCGTATGCGTCTTTCAAATCGATGAACCTGTGCCTCAACCAATATGACTCTCCAATTGTCTTCAGTTGTCACATAGTCTGGTCCTTAGAGACGAGGAAGTTTGTCTCTATAAATGCTGCTTTCATTATTAGGAGAACCAGTGAAAAACCATTTATGTGTTGCTACGGCTAGGAATCGAACCCAGACCTTCTGCGCTGCAGTTCATCGCACAAACC
Source organism: Rhingia rostrata (assembly GCA_949824845.1). Lineage (NCBI taxonomy): Eukaryota > Metazoa > Arthropoda > Insecta > Diptera > Syrphidae > Rhingia > Rhingia rostrata. The sequence goes on from OX463757.1 coordinate 21,214,894, forward strand.
ATCGCTTCACTGGGCCGGCGTTCTTTGGGCATCCGACCAAATTTGACTTATTAGTTGGTAAATTTTACTTATGAAGTCAGTTCCGCCGGTTCTATAAAGTTCGGCGGGAAGGCGTCATTTTCAGCCGCCTTGTTAAGCTTGAGTTTAGATATTACTTTCCTCAATTGACTTAGTTCCGGTGGTTAGTAATTTTAGCTGCCGTCGCCAATATTTAACGATTGGTTCGTTCTGCCTGAAAGCGGAATATTGTTCGCATCTTTCGCTCCCCATCCAATGGTTTCTTGCTGGTGGGCGCGAGAAACCTACTACATCAGTTCCTGCTGATGGCTTATTGCCATCGTTGCCATTGTTCTTCGACTTTCGATGCTGGTGGTATGGTGTTAATCGAGTGGCATTCTGCGAAGCCCTTGGCGGTTTCTTGTGATTGCAATTTTGCGACGTTAATTTTGTTCACAGAATTTCTGGTTTGTTGTGGCGTCGTTGATATCCGTATTTTTACCTTGGCTGCAAGAAGGTAGTGGACCAAGTCGATGTTAGCCCCTCGGAATGTTCGGACATACAAAATACTGGATGCGCGCCTCTTGTCTATCACAATTTCGTTGACCGTTCGTTTATGTGGATATCGCGATGTCCCCTGATGGAAATCGTGTGCTGGCTATAGTGGCATTTCGTTCCGTAGCGAATGCAATTAGGATAAGTCAGTTACAAGACGTGTTGTCGTGTAGGCTGTGTTTTCCGATAATACTGCTAAAAACGTCTTCTCCTCATACCTTTGCGTTAAAATGTCCCGGGACGATTTTAACATCGTACTTAGCTAGTCGCTCATCGAATTTGTCAAGAAGCTCATCGAAGCAATCCCCTTGCTATATCATCTTTTCCATCCTTCATTGCGTATGCGTATAGAAGGCTTATGTTAGTGAATTTGGTATTGAAGCGGATTGTTACAACGCGTTCTCTAAGTTTTGAAAAAATATGACTTCTTTCCTAAGTCTGACACATATAACAAACCCACATCCGAATTGTTGCTGTTTCTGCTCGCTATAAAACGGACCGTAGTAGATGTCACAGTTTTTTATACTCTTTTTGCCCGGCCCATCCCATCGTGTTTCCTAGATGGAAGTAATGTCTTCTTTGTAGCAGCTCAGCGCTTCCTCTAGTTGTTCGTTTGCACCTCTCATGTATAATATTCTCACATTCCAAGTGCAGCTACGAAATTCACTGTCCCTTTTTCGTTTATCAGGACCGTGAATAATAAAATCAGTCATTTGCGAGGCTATTGGTTGCTTCGTAACAATAGATTTTTTTTCCATGAGTGGGTAGTCAATCCAGAGGACAACCCCCAACATGGAGGGCCGGTTCCAATTTATTAGATACCCCTAATACACGGCGCCAACAATATCCACTAAGGGATTGAGCGCTGTCGTTAGCCTATCGGTTCATCCGCCACCATCTCTGTTCAAGGGGCCTGGCTTACTTTTGAGATTCCTAAATAACCTGTTGTCTGAATATGTGGACATCTAGGTTCGCCTGACCTCAGCAGGCCGGGTATTCCGTGCCAGGCATTCCGACTACGCCGTTTATACAGTCGCTGTTTTTCGTCTTTTTGTCAACACTGAAACTTATTCGTTTAGCAAGTCAAATCCGGTTGGGTGAGACCAGTATCCGATTGGACATTGGACATCACAGTACTTCGCACATGAATGCAACGAACTACAGACACGTAACAGCACTGGCGACTGAGGCCATCGGCTGGGACAGATCAAGACATTAATACAACAGAGAGAGACAGATAGATACAAAGATGGAAAGACATATAACATACACCTACGTGGCACAGAGGAGGAGACATAGATTTATATTGTCTCATATTATCGCACAGGTGGCCTCAGATAAGCTGGCGATTTTCGTAGAAAACAAATGCTGCCGAGGCTGGGGCTTGAACCCGCAGCGCTTGGCTTAGCAGTCAACTACGCATTCCTCTGAGCCATGGCCACCCGCCGATGTTTACCACTTAAAGTATAAAAAAATCACCTTTGATGTGTGGTCAGAGTTACAACTAGGCATTGCCAAGTTAAAGCCAATCAGAGTCTAACCTCATTTGACACCATTTAACCATCATTTTTACTAGGTAACTCTAAACTGTGAGCGCTATCAATCTTCGGTAAATTCAAATCTTCCGTGCATTTTGAAACACCCTTTATATTGAATCTAATGCCAAAAAAACTATCTTTTTGCCTCAAATACCCTATCCTCATCCTAAACTCATCCATAACCCGAATAGGTTTGAAAAATAGAATATACACCTCCAAAATAATAAGGAAATGTCATGCTTGCATTGTTCTAGTTTATATCCTTTTATATTCTATTTGCGAATTTCGCAAGCATGTCTATTCTCCGCACGCACCATGGGCATCCGTAATAATGCTCATCGGTCCTGGTCGTATAAGACGCACACGTTCTCGACTATGGCAATTGCACACATTCGTATTGCTCGTTGGTTCACATTTATAAATAAAACACACAAAAACTCAAAATAATGGCCTATTTACCCTGCACAAACTAAAAGCTCTTTACCTTGCACCTCACGGTGCACAAAGCCACGTGATTTAATTACCAACACCACCTTCTACAGAGGTATGCCTCTTAAAAAACAACAACAACAAGAATGAAACTCTTTCAAAAAAAAGTCGTATTTTTACACATTTGCGGCTGTTGGCTCTGAAGTGAAGTGAAGTGAAATGAATGAACTCATTATGAGTTTGGGGTGATGATTCCATGGAAGAGTTCCTTGCTTTATGAAGCAACATGCACAGACGCACACCGGCACACACTTTGGCATGGCATTTGTAGAATTTAGTTATTCCTTCGAGCGTTTTGTTTATGCTCGCTTTTAAAAATATCCTATGCTATCAAGCCTTGCATAGTGTTACCAGGGGGGCGGTGTGGCATCTGCACGTTCTATCTCACATTCATACTTCCTTATGTGCGTTGCGGTATGCTCTACCATGTACCTTGTGCGTATTAGACAGAAATGTCGTGGTTCGTGAAAGCGTTTGGTATGCTTTTGATGAGGCGTTGACCTATTCAACTTTTGTTCGGCTTACCCATTCGAAGACATATGCTATTAGGCTATTAGGTTGCTATTTGGGTGATAGCTTCACTATGGAGATGCAGCTGACGGAATAGAATGGATTGGAATGCAATCAATAGGTGTGTAGAGTGTTTCGCTTTCATTGTGTGACCTAGTACTGCTATAAGGTTAGAATTCCATTTGAAAGTAATGTTGTTAAAGGATGATAAGGAAGTTTAATTCCAGTTGTCTAACACACACATTGGATTTCATTGTTTTCTCTAAAGCACTTAAAACCAACGATTTTTCGTAGAATTTCCCGACCTAAACGATAAGGAATTTTGAATGTGGGCTATTGAGGGGAAACGAAAAAAAAAACGGTGATTCTCAGAGGATACCCTCTGAGTATTAACTCACCAAATTTGTAGTGCTGGCTCGAGATTGAATTGACTGAAAACCATGTGTTCACTGGAAACGTTCCTTTAGTCTTCAGTAGTGGTTCTCTCTTGACTCTGTTGATATTGGCAGGCTATTGGGCCTTTAAATTAAAAAAGAAATGAGCGAACAACATATTCTACATTGAGTGCTTCTATTCTTCTTTATTTTTCTCTTTGAAATGCTTTCGTTCACCAACATATTGAACGGCAGCTTGATCAGCATGTCGTGACTCTACCTTCAGCATTGCCTTGTAGAGGTCACTGTTAGCAAAGAGAATTTTTTGGCTTAACTAGGCATTACTTTAGGCATTACTTTGGGCGGAATCTTTGGACTGCCGCCTTCCTGTAACGATCATTTTTAATACAGTTTATAGTTCAGACCTTTAGAATACTAATACTTTGTCGACCACGGTGTTGTCAATTCAGTTGACTTTTGATAAAGTTACTCCTAGGAGCACCTTTACTGTCTAATAGTGCCTGTTCGTTTATCAGAGATGTGAAAATCTCTAACACCCCTTTCAAACTTGGGTGCCAATTTCTTTCGTAAATATTACCCCAGGCTCGTAACCACAGCACCACATAGAAAAAATGCAAATTATTGCAGCAATAATTTTGTTAGGACCACGGAGCTAGCTTTTTTCTCAAAACTTTTCTTGTGTTAAAAATTGTGGGTGCTTGCTTTTACCGATTTTCGAGTTTCGATTCTTTCGCTATTGCTGTGCTGCCCTGGTTTTTCGATATTTAGATGTTTGGCTCTTTCAGACAGTCAAGGACACTTAAATTATTTAATCCCAAGGGACTTTTGTCACTAATTTATTGGGAGAACCCGACTAATGACATAAACAAGAACTTGAATGTCTAAAAGACAAACCAAACGGGAATTCAATCAGCGCTGGTGTATCCATTTTTGCAGATGGTTTGGAGGACCGTGGACTATGCTGGTCCATAGTCCACCGTCCATATTCCACCGTGGACTATGCTGGTCCATAGTCCACGGTGTAACAGCGCCATATACACCGTACAGGACTAAATGCAGAACTATCGACATCCGTGCTTCATAAGACATCTTTTGCATTGACGTGAATGGTTTTTGCCCAAGATTAGCCTTAATGATTACGTTTACACTGTGGACAATATCCGGGACTAAGAAGCAAAGTATAGTGGATATTATACCAGTTATTATACTACTTCAGTCCTAAACAATTGGACTGACCTAAACAATTTAGTCCTTGTTCGATGTGTTAACACTGATGAGACTTACACCAAATGTAGGCTTAGTTCCGTCCATGGTGTAGTTGTAGTCACTAACTAGAAAGGGTCTCCAAAGCTGAAATGTACTGAGGTATAATTAAGAAAGCAGCACGGATGATGCATGGAAATAACCATCTGTGAACAGTCACGCTGCACTCAAAGCGATCTGCTCGAATTTGGTAAACTCGATTCCCTCAAGTTCCCTCCACATTGGATAAATGGCCGCCACTCCTTTTTTCACCACCACCAGTCGTTAAAGTCGTAGGTGGTCTAGGGCTTGTTTGCATATACTTTTTTTTTTTTTTAAAAAACCAACGAAAAAAGTCCAATGGCGTTTAATCACAAGATCTGGATTTCAAATTTCGATCGCAAAACGCCCGATTACACGATTACACTCATAAAGTAATTCAATTGTTTCTCTGGGTGTATGGCATGTGGCTCGGTATTGTTGAAACCGCATGTTGGTCACATCCATATCTTGCAATTTAGACACTAAAAACTGGATAAACATGCCACGAAAGCGAACACCAGCTGCATTTTCTAAGAAGAATGATCCGACAGAGGCCCGGACCCGAAATCCGCACCAAATAGCCACGCGTTGTGGACGCATTTGTTTATCAAGAATTACTCGTTGGTTAAAAATTAACTACATCACTGAAGATGATTGTTGGAAATTTTTTTATTCCAAAATCCATTTAAACTTCAGTAGACTTCAGTCCTTGAGTCAATTGAAATTTGTAAGCATAAAGTTTCAAGTCTTTCATAAGAATTCGCTGTAGAAAGGTTCTCGAAGTGTCCAATTCTTGACTACGCTGCCGAATTTATATTCCTGGTCTATCAGCAATACTCTTGCGAACTGATTCGATGTTTTCTGTTTAAAGACTTGTAACCAATAAGTAATGCTAAATAATGGTAGAATATAATATAAGGACACCCAGAGTGACTAAATCAAATAATCGATCCGGTCTCCCTGATTTCTCAATTATTCTCTTTACAGTTGATGGTTTTAAATCACTATTACGATTTAAACCATCATTTGTGTGTTTTGTACAAAGATTGCCTAATTTAGCTGACAAACTTTCATTATTTTTAAAATATTGCTCAACAATGAAAATGCGTGGTTCTTTCGTGTAGCGCTCCATTTTGAATAACCCCAACCTGTCAGCTGTCACATTGTTATCTTTTTTCCACTGGTGACACAGTTCTATTAAATGGCGCAAAATCCAAATTTCAAGTGAATTTTTGGAAACCCTTTACAGAGCAACCCTTACGGGTTGTTTTTTTTTAGAGATATAGAACTTGAATTGAAATAACACACAAGAAAAACGTTTAAATGTCCATAAATTTGTCTTAATTGGAAGGAAATTTTATGCCATTAATGTTTAAATATGATTGCGAGCATGTGGCCGACGTCCAATTTTCAAGCACTTTTTCGAGCATTTTGGGCCGTATGTCGGCAATAACGCCACGAATGTTGACTTCCAAGTCCCCTTACACATCTGGTTTGTTGGCGTAGACGAGCGACTTCATATATCCCCAAAGAAAATAATCCAATTGTGTCAAATCGCACGATCTTGGTGGCCAATTGACAGGTCCATTCCGCGAAATTATGCGCTCATCGAATGTTTCCTTCAATAAATCGATTTTGACGTGCGCTGTGTGGCATGTAGTCGTCGTCCTGTTGGAATCTCATCCACATTCATGCCATCCAATTCGGGAACAAAATAGTCGATTATCATGGCTCAATACCGGTCTCCATTAACGGTAACTGACTCTCCAGCATCAATTCGGAAGAAGTATGGCCCAATGATTCCACCAGCCCATACAGCACACCAAACAGTCAGTTTTTATGGATGTAATGCCGTCTCAAAAACCAAAACAAAACGCAAACCAAACTGAACGTAAATGACATTGAGAGTTTGCCTAATTTGAGCACAAAATGTCAGGTTTATCTTTATTCGAAAAAAAAAACTCTAAAAAATCACCCGATACTTTTGCTTCGGAAATGCCAAGAGTTGAGAATTCCCTCCTCCGTGATTGATCGTTTTCTGAGTATAGCGAGTGTGGCGTCTTTTCCTTTTATACCGCTGACATTACGCTTAGAACCAAATACCTTTTTTGAAAGAATAAAGATATTAACTTCGATTTTATTTGGAGGACACCTATTTTGATGACCAACTTTTTTAAACACCGCAAAACTTATTGATACAAAAATAAAGGAACAGCTCATCAGTCAAAAATACAATAAGCTTGGGAAGGGAATAGCCCTATTTTTCCTAAAACAAAAACTTGTTAAAAGTCTTGCAATGAATATACATTTTATCACACCCTCCTTTTGATCAGTTACCGTTTTTCCCCACCGTCGTACATTCAAACTTTTCCAATCCTCGACATAATGGGCCATTATTTGGTTGCGAAATCCCGTACAGGCTAACGTCAACCGACAGCTGCATTTCCTTCAAACGATAAATAACAATCGATTGTGTTTATCGCTCAAGTGGAACTAAAACTCGGCAAGATGCCAATGGAATGCCCCATCTTTACGTATTAGACATTTTCTTTGCCTCTATTTTCAAAATACAAACCTCTTGCAATAATCCTCGCCCCCATTCATATTTCACCTGATATCACCACATGTGGCGCACACTTTTAAATTTTCGCTTTTAATCAGACTTTTCCTCGCAAAATTATTTTTAAAACCAAAAGTAAATATAACAAAGGCATTTTCGAAACGAATTTTTGGCAAAAAATAAATTTGCTATTTCCTTCCGACGGACACGGCATAAGGTTGCGCGTACCAAGTTCTAAAAATTGTATAATAAAATTTTTATTAGACATTGAATTGGCTTTGATGTCGCTTCTACGTATGCAGGGAATCACCAGAAGTTCAAAACATAATCGTCTTTAATTCTTCGTGGAAAAAAAAAGAGAAGAGTTTCGAACAACCTTAGGTTCTGATCTCGAAAACCGCTTGCACCGTGATCTTTTTTAAGAGAAACTCATCCACTCGTTTGTGGGATCAAAGAGAAGGCAAATTTTGTATTTGGAAAATTAATTTTCACAAACGAAAAAAGATGGAAGGTGCTCCCCATCTCCAAATGTGTGTTCATCTCTCATTTGCGAGGGTTGAGTAAAGCCGCCGCATTTAGTCTCCACAGAAAAAAATTCTATTCCCTCATCCTAAAGTATAAATAAAAATTCAGTTCACCAAAAGTGTACGATCGTTCGAGTCAATATTCGCTTCGCTCACAAACGGCAAACGTTGAGATACAAGTGATTTGTTGTTGTTAGTTGTTAGTTGGCCGAATTGTTACCTTTTTAAGCAGAAAAATCAATTAAAAGTCGTGACTAAATTATAGTTGTGCTCGCTGGTGCATTCACGTTCAATGGTTTAGCTCCTTGTTTGGTAGTTACAGGTTTTTCTTCTTTTTTTTTGTGTCGCAAATTTAATTTATTTTACGTTACCATTTACGAAAAATTGTGAGTTACTACCTTTTACGAAAACTATTTCAATTTGTTAGAAGATGTATCTATTCATTGTTGGAGCAGGCATTAAGTGATTTTAGTGATGTAATGTGCTTTGCGGTGAACTGTGTTCGATTTAATAGTGTTTGGATTTTACTTTTGACAACGGTTTTACAGTTGTTGGTTTGAATTCAGTTGTGTTTCGAAACATCATGTCAAGTGGCGGCATTTCAATTTGTTATGAGATGTATCGGTTTTATTGGATTTTTTTCATAGGAATTGGCCAAAAATAAATCTAAATATAATTTTATGTGTGGAAATGGCATATGCTGGGGGTTTTCCGTAGCCAGGTGGTATTTGTGTGTTATGCATTTCATTAAATTTCGATTATGTTATTATTTTGTGTGCATAGCTGCGGTTATTGTGTAAACAACTTGGGAAGTTATTTAGTGTTCTTTGTGGGATTTTATTTTTTTTTAAATTAACCAAAACGGCACCTAGTAAACAAAATATATAAAAAGCAAATACAGGAATCGCCTGCAAAAGGATATGTATCTAAAAATGTATATATTTTCTAGTGAATTTCAGGCGATAAATCTATGATTAGTTGTATAAATGCATTCGTGAAAGTGACAGAGTTTTCGAAAACTACATGACGCTTTCACACCAAGTGACGTACAGGTTTCCTTTGACGTTTAAGTATAATTAATTCTAAACCATTTTTTAAGGTGTTATCACAAACATCCTGTGAACACGTTAATGTCATTTGACAAACCAATATATTTTTTGAAAGAAGTGAGCTCCAAGGGTGAGCTTACTTTATGATTGATTGGCAGGGCAGTTACAAAGAAGATAAAGTATGGTTTCTTCGTCCTCTTCGTCCTGGAGCTGTATCCTGCAGACGTCGTTTGAAGGAAAGCCTAGTCTTTCTGTGTGCCTACCTATTAGCAAAGAGTATAGAACTACATAGAGTACGCATCACAGCGAAACATTTTGTAGCCTTTACAGACGCGGGCGGTAAGTGCGAAGGGAAATTTCGTAGATCGTATGCGTCGGCAAGGCTGTTGTTTGATGCTTGGGTAGCAATGTGAACACTGGGGTATCAATATCAGACACTTTGTGGCAAGACTTCATCTTGACAAAAAAAAGAAAAACAACAAAATGTGTGTATATACACGAAAAAATGCTAGTTGTCAGCCTCCCAGTTCATTCAATTGAGCAAATTGACTGACTCTCCGCAAACCAAATCCTCAGTGGCGCAAGTGGCAGGCACTTGCCTCACTAGGCACTGGGTAACAAGTTAAATTCCCGGTTAGGGAATAAAATTTTTTTCAATAATCATACAGATAACTGAACGTTCAATTAGCCTCACTAGAAGGAATCTGATGAGGACACTTGGTTACATCCGAAATAGCTATAATTCAAACCAAATAGTCTTGTTTGTTGCAATTTTGATCATTCAATGGATAATCCGCAAAAAAAAATCCCCAAAAAAATGTCCCCCCCTTAGAGTTAGAATCGTTGTTACTCCTAACCAACCCACCACCTCCATCTGAGATTTTTATTTGCTGTTGTCATGCTGCGCTAGTAGGCTTTGCATGTAGCGATAGGAAAACCAAGTGCATCCCTGTTGGGTAGGACTGCTAATTTAGTTCCATGTCTGGCACTATGCCCAGACACCCAGCATAGGTGAATATTAAATTGCTCTGACATTTTATTTTTTTTTTTTTGAAGAGATGAGTGGCAATCTAGGGTTGTCTTTAGGTTTGATGAGACTGATTCCAGGGATTTGATGGCTGCTTGGCTGTACGAGAAGATGCTAATATCCTTGGCAGATATTACATTTACTTTCAGTCTGGAACACGCTAATCAAGAAGATGGAAAGATGCGTCCTTTTTGTGCAATCGGAATAAAAATGGATCAAGTCATTTTGTGCGTGTGCCTTACTTTCCCATGACGATCTGTGTTGGATTGTGACCTTTAAGACCTGTAAGATGAAATCGGTGTTTTTAGGAATATTGGTGTGTTCGTTTAAGATTGTTCATTGGCCAGTTTGTATTTATATTGGATCACTGCTGGATGACTTGAAGTCTGAGCTAGCTGCCATTTGCTTTCTAAAAAAATATCAAGGGGTTGACGTAAAAAAGAATATCTAGTGCTGCTGAGGGTGTTGTACGAAGTTCTAAACTGATGCACAGACACGCAGTTCTTTGTACCTTGGCTAGTTTACTGCTGTTGCTATTGCTATTTTTATCTAGTCCGATTCCGTTTGGTGACGGGTGTCAATGTAAAGAGCTTTATATTTCCTAGTAAAAAGGACCAGGGTTGACTCCCAGACCATAACTGACTGTCCATTTGGAAATGTTATGTGGTACGTTTTGGAGAACTACCTTGACTATATTCAAGTGCGTTTCGGACTAATTTCTCTTCGATAGTTTAACAAATTTCTTCCTTAGCTTACGAGGTAGGTATTCTTAGTTTCATGATTAACTTCAAGTTAACTCGATAAACATGATTTAATTCAGAATTAACTCAACAACTTTAATGAATTCATTTTTGATTGAATGGCTTAACAAATACTGGTGTCCCGTAAAGATGAGTTCTAATACCAGATTCATTTTCTGTGTACATCGATGATATCTGTGAGAGTATTCCAAGTGATATACATAAAAGCATAGATAGATGGGAGCTTAAGTATTTATGGGAGTGGTTTGATCATTCTTCCCCAAAGTCCGTCGATGATCAAACTCTAAATAAATTAGTCGAAGGATTGTTCTGCGAATAGCATTTTAATAATTAAAACTCGAAGATAATGTTGTTTAGAAAAACAAATTGGAGAGGGCTAATGGAATCTGGATATTTGAAGTCTAGTGGCTTGTGCGTTGATTTACTTACCATGGTGCGAATAGTTTATATGTCGAACGAAACATCACCTTATATGTTTTAACTGCCTTACCTCTTTTTAGTAGACTGAAGCACTGACATGGAAGAAAGAAATATGGAGATTCAGGGGTCCTCTTCTTAGGGCTCGGTCTCCGCCAATGCTAGTAAGCGAGTGCTCTAGTCCAAGCTAGGCCGGGCTAATGCGCTAGTGAAAAAAACCGTGGACAATTTACTCACGCTAGTTCAAGCTAGTTAACTTTAAAATCGAATGAGTTTTCATCTAAAAATTACAAGCGTGGAATAGTGCAGACTCTCTTACTATTGTGAAAGCAAAAAGCGTGATCTGTGACCACATTATTGGATATCATACCTACATTCGATTTGAGTTTATTTCCCAATATGTGATTTTGATTTTTATCAACACCATCTCACTAATGTCAAAAATTATCCAGTGCCAAAAATGTTTGTCACGTTTTTAACGCGATTTAAGGCGGAACTATAATCTACGGAAGCAATTGGATGCAAATGTCACAATTTCCTTCCGTGCTACCAATTACTTTTGTAGCCACATTATAGGTCCGTTTGAGCTTATCTGCAATGATGTAAAAATGATTAACTTGGCAACTCTGCAAAACTCATTGCTTGCGTATAGCTGTGTGTTGTTTTTAGATTTATTTCATTATTTATACGTGTAAACTAATTTTAGAAGGATTGACAGAAACAAAACTAAAACAAAATACTTCATACTTTGACATGTTTTCGCTTTTATTTAAAAAAAAAAAGCATGTCCGCAGATACATACTTAACTTTGAAGTGCGGCAATGATCTCTTAACTGTAAGGATTCAACATTTTTCGTTCCACAAAATTACCCAAGCGAACATTATAGTAGGTACCCAAGGGCTTTCAAATAACTGCACAATCAAGCGAACAAGAGATCAGTCTTTCGTGATTAAATGCTGAACTGCAACAGTCGAATCTATCCTTACGTCCATAAATGTGCGAATACAAGGAAATTATGTTGTGAATTAATAGCTTTTCTCTCAGTTTCGTCCAGTTTCGCTTAGCATTTGCGCACTTCCTAAAAAGCGATCTCATTCGCTTTTTCGTATGGACGTTTGACAGATAATTTTTTTAGCGAAAAGTATTTGTAAGAAAAACAAATTGGTCTTCTCATTTGACCCGAAAAATAAACAAGACGCATATTGCGTCTCAGTGACAGTTGTTTTTATGTAGTTTTGTTTTTATAATAATTAAATCAATTTTATATTATATTTTATAAAACAAACAATCCATAAAACTCATTGATAGTCGCTTCTTTTCTCAAAGTAATATTTTAGACAAATGACTGATCTTAAAAAAACCTTAGCTTACGATTGCTCCCGACTTTTAAAACAAACCTTTACTTTTACTTTTGTGTAAAAAAAATGAAAACTGCTGCAGGTGGCCATGGCTCAGAGGAATGCGTAGTTGACTGCTAAGCCAAACGTTGCGGGTTCAAGCCCCAGCTTCGGCAGCATTTGTTTTCTACGAAAATCGCCAGCTTATCTGAGGCCACCTGTGCGATAATATGAGACAATATTAATCTATGTCTCCTCCTCTGTGCCACGTAGGTGTATGTTATATGTCTTTCCTTCTTTGTATCTATCTGTCTCTCTCTGTTGTATTTATGTCTTGATCTGTCCCAGCCGATGGCCTCAGTCGCCAGTGCTGTTACGTGTCTGTAGTTCGTTGCATTCATGTGCGAAGTACTGTGATGTCCAATGTCCAATGAAAACTGCCAAATCTGCAATATTGAAAATTAATTTACTCATATCAAAGAAAATTACTCGTCCGCTTTCGTAAAGACAGATTAAGAACGTTTGAAGTGTTGCGAAAGAGACGATGCAAAAAAAATACCTCAATTTTAGTTATTTATCCATCTTTACAACATTCGATGATTGTACTTGCGAAATTAAATATTACCATATGTCTACAAAACATACACATTCCGCGTATATTTTGAAATATATGGTTGTTTCTGCCAAACTCCTGGGATTTCCTCCATTGACAGTTTTCATTTTCTAATCCATCGATATTCCGCGTGAAGAAATTGATAAAAAATTAACGAAACTATTTTTTTTCGTTGTTCAACTTTTCACAATTTTCACATCCAAGTTAATTCAAATTTACTCTTGGACATGAGTGCGCGGGTGGACCTATAGTCGAACCTTAAGAGTAAATGAAACTTGAGAAAGTTTGAAAAAAGAAGAAAGTCAAGTAATCATTCTTCCATTTTAATGAACAATAAGAGCTTAAAGGTTTATATGAACTCTCAGATTTGAAAAAAAATAACTTACACATGGATGTCTAATTAAACAAAGAAAATTGAGTCTGTGTTCTGTCAAATTCTAAACGAAACTTAGAAACTGACGGCGTTTTCCATTGGTAAATCTGGATTTTGATCTTTTCTGTTACCAATGGAATACGATTTCCGATTGATTTTATTTCTGTGCTAGTATTGTTGTGATTTCGTGTCTGTGAAGTTAGTGTCAGTTTAGCTGTCAAGTTTCCATTAACGCGGGTTGTTTGTTTCTTGATTTATTTTATATATCACATCGCATAATCATAAATCAAAACGAAAATCACTCTAGCCAAACTGACAGCTATCATTTGTATTAGTGTTAGTGCAAGGAGTGTTAAATCTGCAGAAAAATTCAGATTTGCTAAATTGATCTGAGATCAAAAAAAAAAAGGTTTTTTTGCCCAATGGAACACAACAACTGTCAAAATCGGTCTTTTGACAGATCCAGATAATAAAAAAGATTGATTTTTCTTACCAATGGAAAACGTCATTAGTGCGCCAAGACTTTATCGTGAGTCCAGACTTTTTTCGATGTTCTTTTTGTAAAAAAAGAGCCGATGAAAAATTTACCCACGACTCACAGTCACAGGGCAAACTATTTTTCCTCTTAACTTTTCGAATTTTCTTTCTCTTTTGCTTTCATGTGAGTCTAGACTCAAAGTATACGTGTAAAAGTACGCTGGAAGTGTTATACATATGTTTTACCAATAAATATATGCTGCGGCAGAGATAATATAAAGTCAAATGACACAGACAAACCCATGAGAGGTTTTTGGTGATCCCAACGAATGTTTTTTTCAGTCAATCAGCCCTAGCTAGGTATCCATCGAAGCATAAAATTCTCCGATTTTGTACTATTCGGAGGATTTCAGCTTCGAGGTATTGTTCCGAAAAGCTTTCGGAATATTTTCCGACATTTTGTAACGCATCCCGGCGAATTGCTTTGAAGTGCGTTCAGGTGCATTTTTCGTGGAATATTTGACAGCTAAGTGCAATTTGCTATCCGATTGCCTTCGACACAAATTCTTCGCGGAAATTATTTATTAAATTAAATTGTAGTTAACTGGTTTTCGCTACGATGACACATACCTCGAATTGAATTTTAACCTCCTACGAAGTATGCCTTGCGGAAAATTGTCCGCGCCGACGAATATGTCGCTTGCGCACAACATCTTCACGACCTTTCAAAAACCTTTAAAAAAACACGCGTTTATGTCGGTTAGATTTTAAACTTAGAAACGTGCTACATGCTGAGGTTAATACAAAGCCTTTCGAATACTTATGATTTCTTGGACAACTCCACCTATCAGAAGTTTCAAATTAGTATTCAAAATTTCCTAAGTATCATCTGTGGTACCAGGAAATATTCAGACGTTCTCTAAAAATATTCGCTGTACTTATTTTTTTTTTTCAAAATATTCATTCCAAAAACGCAAAAAGTCGAACATTTCAATTTTCTTGGAAAATCAGCGCACTAATTAGAAACGAGCCACAAGCATGGAATCACATGAGCAGTACTCTTCTCATCTAATCCATTTAACGATCGTCTTAAACTTCCTAGAGTGCGCGGGCCTATTTATAGCCAATTCCATCCACCGTCCAGTGTCAGAACAGGCAAACAAAAACACACCATTTCACTTGTAATTTCAAAAAGTGGATGCACGGATTGCATACACCGTCTTAATGTAAATAATAATAAATGATGCAAATTTATTATTCTTCCTCATCTCGCGTCGTCGCTTTTTCCACCTCTAGACTACGCAGCATATGGACAGGATTCATTATCCATTAGATGTGATCGTATCTCTTAAAGGAGAATTTTCCGTTGTGATCACCGTTTATTTTCGGGTTCATTGGCGTGCTGCGAGACACATTTTATACACGTGAATTGACGTTTTCTTATTTTGGCATGACGTACACGAAATGCAAATGGACATGGACTTGGACATGGTTCACCACATCAATGGGTGTATTGGCACTTGAATAAATGTCTCACAACCTACTTGATTATAAATAAGATTTATTTTAATGAGGTTTTTATTATTAACAGAGCCAAAGATCGGTATCTGTATCTGTTGTATGGATTCGTATATTTATTCACTCGCTTTGAGATTTTTACTGCCCCGGAACGGTCTGTGTATCGTGAAACGCCCCCACGTCAGGGCAGAGTCAATGCATACATCTCTCAAAGTCTTTCATTTAATGTACCGATTTTTTGCGCAGATCCAAACAATTCAAGATTGGCTACGAAGAGAGTAAAAGCAGATGGAAAGTGCTTCCTCACCCTAATTTATTTGAATGTTTATTTATTAATTTATTTATTTAATCCGCAATTTTATTGTGTAGGGGAACGAACTGACGTCAATTAGCGGATGCTCTTGCTTGGACAGAATTACATTTGTCAATCTGTTGATGACAGGCTCAGTTGTTCTTGTTAACTACACATCGAGTCGTTTTGTCGTGTTTTCTTTGTTCTGACACTTGATAGATTGATGGGATGGTTTTTGAAAAAATCTTTGGCATACATCAATAGAAACGAAATGACATGATAATGAGTTTTTGAAGATTATTTACAGAATAAACAGTGGAATTGTGGTACGCGCTTGAAGTGCGTAAGAACCATCGATTTTAGTTAGAACGGCTTATATTTTGCTTTAGAAAATGGGGTGTTATGTCAACAAACATAACCTCCGTGCCTTTAAACTTGCATTTATTGACAACTGAAAACGTTTGTCCGCGCTGAATGGCGGTAATCCTTAAACTGAACTATTCACTAAAATATCTGTTAAATAGGGACTTGTTTTGCTTTTTTAAAAAGGGCGGTAGACATTGAAATCTCCGTTATATTTTCAAAAAATCAACATTTTGACAGCTATCAAATAGTAAAATTACCTTCTAAGTTTGAAGGCGAAAGATCGATCATTCAGTCGTCAATTGGGTTCTATTCATGTGTGCTATTAAGCTAGAAAGACATTGACGAAGAACATTCGTATCCACATCGACACTAACATTTTTAAAATAGCTCACCATCAACCTCAATGTGTCAAAAATTTGCTTCCAAATGAATTTCCATCACTCAGTCCTTTTTGATGTAGTTTACTCAGGCTTGTTAAATGTCGAATTGGTCTATTGGGTTTTTTCGAGCACTACCCGCGATTCAATTGCTAAACTCCACTTTCAGGGATTAGAATACGCTACGTGTAAAACAAACGTAAGTAAAAATTAATAGGAATATTGACTATTCGGTGTACTTTGTGTAAAAGTGTATCATTTTCCTACAGTACAAAAACAAAATGCAATTACTGCCATTCCATTAAACGCTTACAATTAAAGTTCCGGGTTTTCAGTCCTAAATTAACCCAGAATGCTGAATTAACCCTCAGTGTTGAATTTACCCTCGATTTAACTGAACCTGGCGTTAACTCAAAGCAGTTTTTCAGTGCAGGGTTAAGTTTGACTCCATATGTGGTGATTCAATTTGGTAACACTGATGATTTATCGATTTTGCTGTCAAAAAGTTATCGAAATGTATTGATTCTGCAACAGCTCAGTTGTCTACTGTTTGGTTTCCTTTTCCCTCAACAAATGAAAATGATGTTTGCCTTTAATTTTCCATTACATAGGCTTATGATTAACGTGGTGAAGTATACTACCCAGAATATGTTGGCCTTTATTTCTGAGTCGTTAACTCAAAGCAGTTTTTCAGTGCAGGATTAAGTCTGACTCAATACAGCCCGATTTCCAATTTTGTGGAATGTTAATGTAAACCAAATTATAAATGTCAAAATCAAACTGTCGATGTGTCAATTCAAAAAGATTTTAACCCAATAAAGCTTATAAATAATCAGAAGCGAAAAGACTGTAGACGCATAATTAATTTACTCCGATTTACTAAAAATATTTTGGTCCTTCGAGCCGGATTTCTCCATGTATGATCTCAGCAAAAATATTGATGCAACAATAATAGTTGAGTGGATTGACATGGGATACCCTGGTTCCGTTAGAATTGCATAGAGAATGGGTTTCACTAAATGCATGTGGTTTAAGATGAGTGGAGCAACTGACAAAATCATCTTAATTTATCCGAAACCAAGGATTATCCATTATCAACTACAGTGTCACCTCCTCGGTTGAAGCTCGTCGGTGCTGTGATTTTAGCAAAAGAAAAATGTGAGCTCGCTTGGTAAAAAAAAGCGTGAAGGCATTGCAGTTAACTGACGTCGTCATCTTCTCCTTAGTCACCAACATCCAAATGGAAACTTTGATTAGAAACAGAATTGCTTAAAATAGGTTGATCAATACCAACGTTAGGAAACATGTTTCAACGCAATATAATCCGGCTGAATTGTTTTACCATCGCAGGTACTCAAGAACAGTCTGGTGAAATAAAATGGACAAAGCTTACTGTTTATAGGGACAAAATACGGGCTGCATTACCAACAATAGTGCCTTCAAACGCATATAAAAGAGAGAATACTGTTAGCTTCTTCTAACTAAGTTACCTGCAATGACAATGTTTTCATATTTAGGTGCCTGAAAAAGGCATATGAGCCATCGATTAGATCATAATGTTAAGGTGGTCTAAATAAAAAAATATTTAGGCATTAACAACCGGACCACTGATTTCGCCTTAATTTAAGGCCCACAAGTTAACAAGAAATAAGGATATTAGAACATTTAATTCAATTTCGGAAACTTGTAAATTGGTATACAAATTGCTTAGTACCACAAACAATTTGGTTAAGTAAAAGGCGAAAGATTTATTCGACACTGAAGAGAAGCCTTCTATGTGTCTATCTGTCTCTCTCTGTTGTATTAGTGTGTTGCTCTGTCCCAGCCGATGGCCTCAGTGCTGTTATGTGTCTGTAGTTCGTTGCATTCATGTGCGTAGTACTATGATGTCAATGTCAATTTGGTTAAGGTATAGGGCAACGTAATATTTTTGAATTTCAAGCGTAGGTTTTATTTCAAATATAAACAAATAGGGTTTCAGGTGTGTCTTACCATGCTCAGGATATATTTTTAGAGTTGTTGAACGGCCAATGGGAGTAGACACAGCTTCGATTTTTCGTCCAGTTTTTTTAACGACGAGTTAAAAAAATCATAGAAATGAACAAGTTGTCAAAAGTAAAATCAACTGAATCCTATTTTTTATAGATCGCAGAAAAATTCTAAGAACAAGGATATTCTAAAATAATAAAACAATAACCAACCGCTTAAAAAAGGCAAAATGTCTTTCCGCTCACGATCGCGTACGACGCAACCGGTCACATCAAATCGGCGATCGTTATCAAGCTCCCGTGTACCCTCGAGCACCTCAAGCTCCCTGTATTCATACAATGGCAACTCAGCTGGTGGACCATCGAGTTACACCTCCTCCACACGTCCCCTTAGCACTGGATACTATCAAAACTCATCCAGTGCCTATCAAAGTCCCTACGCGAATATCTACAGCTCCCGCGACAATCTCTACAGTAATTCCTCCTCAACCAATCGCAACAGCGGCAGTTACTACTCAAATGGAAGTCCGGGATTGTCAAGACAAAACTCTGCAAACAAATCGTACACAAGTAATTATAATAATTCCTCGAAATCGTCACCGAAATCCATGTCATCGAGTGGTGGCTACGAGTCCAGATACTCATCGAACCCATACAATTCCGAACGTTACATCAGTCCCTATTCGAGCTATGACAATGGGGTGACTACAGCCGGCTTAAATCTATCAATGTCGGGAAGCAGAAATTATCAAAGTCCCCCAAAGTCAAAGAGCTCCAACAATGGGTACACTAGCAGTACACCTTCATCGCGTTCTTCGGTAATGATGAAGACAAAGTCATTGTCGTCTTCGAATAGCAGTTTGAATTCGTATCCACTGAGTTCACATGTGAGTTCGTCGTCGAACGGTCTAAACAGTATTTCATCGACATCTACCGCGGGTATTGCAACGCGTAGCAATTCCCTGCGAGAACAAGAGCGAAAAAGTCGAAATCGAAGCCGATCCAGAAGCATAGCACAGAGATCCCTTAGTGCATCGTCTGAGAAGAGTGAAGGCTATGAAGTAAGATGGGAATTTGCAAGCATACATATATTTATGAAACTAATCGATTTGTATTGACTGTCGCTAAATTGTCACGTTTGTTTATTTTATTTTGCAGAGTGGCAACGAAAGATCATCACGCTCTAGACTTGGCAGCACTGTTAGTGTGACAACGGACGCAGATATTGATGATACTAAGAGTAATTCTAAGGATAAGACGGAAAATGGTGAACTCATCGACTACAAAGCCCTCTGGGAAGCTTCAAAGTAACATTCACTTGCAAAATTTTGTATTCTCTTTCAAACAATTTTTTTTTTTTTAATTTTTTAGGTTAGAAAACGAGAAACTAAAACAGCAACTAAAGAAAAAAGACGATGAGATCATCCAAGCCCGTGCAACAGTTGAACGTTTTACCAACGCAGTAAGTATCCCAAAAATGCTTTTCATTTCTTTAGCAAAACCCACCAGAAAAAATATCAAAATCACCTTCAAAACACTTGAAACTCAACCAACTAATATCGTAGACAGAGCAAAATACGTACATTTGTATTTTAAAATAAACAAAAATATATTCTATAGCCTCACGTGTAACACACTTCACAAATTGAGCAAAAAATATAAAAACGTATCCTTTTGTTAAACAATCGCGCACCACTCCAAAAAAAATAACAAAACAAAAATAAAAATAATAAAATATATTCTTAACCTTAAAACTAAGGCATCTGTATCGAAAGCAAACAAAAGAATAAAAAAATGAAATCCAAAAAAAAAAAACAAACAAAAATATCTGTTCTTCCAGACAACTAAAAATTCACTCTCAGAGATTGAAAAACGTGAAAGAAGAGCAATGGAACGTAAACTTTCCGAAATGGAAGAAGAGTTGAAGGTAAATTTTATCAAAAAAAAATCTTACGCAAAAAAACCAAAATTGTTTGTTTGCTGCAATCTGCATAAAAAATAAAATAAAATGTTTTTTTCTTTCCTTTTTTTTACAACAAAAAGAAACACTTAACTCCTGCTCAGCAAAATGTTTTATTTTCTTTTTAATTCCTGACACATAACCAATTTTTTTTTATATATATATTTATTTTAACACCAATGCAATTATAAAAAAAACCGTTGCATCCACAAAAAGACAGATCAAGCTTTTGATATTGTTTTTTATTTTTTAAGTTTTTGTTAAAAGACAACATGACATTTCCCAAAAGCGTTGACAACTTTTTTTAACTATCTACTGCTTAACCCAAATCAAGACAGTAAAAGCTAATATGACAATGACAGCTGTCACTTTTTGACAAAACTCTGTTTTTTTTTTTTGAATAACCTAACAAATAACAGATATTTTTTTTATAATAATTTATTTAGTTGAATTGCAATAACTAAACAACAAGTAGAATACTTTTTCGTTGTTGTTTTTTTTTTTTATTTAAAGAAATAAATTGCAATTTAACTAAAAAAGAAAACTCAAGAAGCCACTTTTTTGCACACATTTTTTGATTATTGTAAATGCGAAAATTTGTTTTTTTTTTCCCTTCCGAAACACTGCATTTAATGTTATAGTTGCCCTTTTGAATTTTTTTTTTTTTGTTATGAAATCAAAAGTGTCACACAAATTAACTATTTTTTTAATTATGTATAAATACGTCATCATTACCAACAACCATGCATCATGATTCATGATCATTATCATTTGTCAAAAGTCATATTCCAAACATACTTTTTTCGTTAGATTGAGTCCTTATTTTAATTTTGTTATAGTTGAGATGGTTAACTATATTACTTTGATATTGTTTTTTGGATTCTATAGTAAAATCCCAACTAGATTTCGAAATGCAACCACACTGTTCACACTGAAAAGATAACATTTTTCATATAATATTTTAGGGATCTCTCTTCTTTGTAATGGATGTTTTTTTTTTAGAGGTATAGAACTTCGAATTGAAATCAAACACAAGAAAATCGTTTTACTGTCCAACAATTCAGCCTTATTGAAAGGATAATTTTGTGCCATTGATGTGTAACATAATTTCGGGCATGTGGCCGCTGCGGCTGGTTCGAATAAAGCCAAGTCTAGAGGTCGAATTTTCAACCACTTTTTCGAGCATTTGGGTCCGTTAGTCGGCAATAACGCCACGAATGTTGGCTTCCGAGTCCACTGACGTTTCTGGTTTGTTGTCGCCGACAAGCTTTACATATGCCCAAAGAAATTAATTCAATGGTGTCAAATCACACGATCTTGGTGGCCAATTGATCGCCTAGTCCTTTTATGGATATCAAATTGAGGAAACCGTGTTCTGTGAATAGTGGCATTTCGTTCCGCAGAGAAATCAATTAACGATTTTAACATCGTACTTCAGTAGTCTTCGGTGAAGGCCTCAGTGTCGCGATGGTTAGTGCCATCGTAGCAACGTAGCAACACCAAAATGATTTTTCACTTGCCCTCCTCTCGCGATGTATCAATTGCCAAGAAAAGCTTATCTCAAACTTGTCGTTCGGAGTCGGCATAAAACAGGGAGTTCCACCATCGTGCAAGAAGTACACACGCATGATTGGTGTGAGAAAGCTCGGCCCTGGGTACCAACGAGCCTGTGGCGCCAAAAATTTGTACAAAATCAATTGTCTTCGCTAGTCGCTCATACGATTTTACAAGGAGCTCGTAGAAGCTGTCTTACGCTATATAATCTTTTTCCACCGTCACGAAGTATGAACGGATATAAGGCTTATATTGCCGAATTTGAATGGCAGTAATGTCTGTTTTGTAGCAACTTAGGGCTTATGCTAGTTATTCGCCTGCACCTCTCCTGTTAAATGGTTATAAATTGGACATACGACAAAAATGTCGTACTGAATCATGCATAAGCTTTACAAAATTCAGTCAAACTTCTCCAATGAGTTTTGATGTTATCATTGATACCCAAATATAAATGCGGGCTGTCAGTCACTCTATTCCGTCCTTAACGCATTACTTGTCTTATTCTCAATAAAAGTGAAACAAACTAATAAGAAAACGAAATCTACTTCAGATAAGTTTTTGCCCTACAAACTGTGAAAATTTTATTTCTACGATACCCTTTGTTTGTTAGATTTTTTTCAAAACAGCAAAGCTTCGTCGAACCATAACAAAATGATGATGAATTAATGTGAGGATATACTTTTTCAGCCATTTTTTTTTGTGTATATCAAAGTACTATAGTAACATCAACTAATTAGGTAAATTTAAGTTCTTTTATAAAAAGTTTTCTTCCTACTTCACACATCAAACATCTTTATAAAAACACAACATTGTCCACAAAACTAATTTATAATTTTCGTGTTTTTTTAAACTTGATAAACAAATAAACCGAATAACATTTTTTTTTTAATTACCTAGAAGCAAATGAAACAAAAAATTATAATCAATAAAAAAAATAACATATTACTCTCCTCTATTCATTGTTTTATACAGCTATTGCAGAAGTTAAAGACTGAGAATGAACGTTTACGCGCTGAAAATCGCGCACTCACTCGTGTCGTATCAAAACTAACGACATCAGCCCAAAGTCAACTTCAAAAAAAGAACTAAAAAAAAAATAAAAAAAATAAAAAAATATTTGCAATATGAAAGTACATAAATATTTTAACTTCATTCTTATATATTAAAAAAATATATATTCATATGATTAAAAAGTTAAAAAAATTATATTTTATCGAAATACCAACGCGCTATAGAAAGAGTGTATACCACAAAAAAAATGTCCGTTTTGTACCACGTGGATGAGAAGAGGATGTTTTTTTTTAAAATGAAATTAAAAAAACCGTATAAGAAGTTGTATTCTTGCTGTGGATATGGAAATTATCTTCTTCAAAAATAAGCATATTATGAAAAATTTATCGTCGTCGTTTTTGTGTGTGTGTGTCGCCTTCTAAAACGGGGCTAAAATATGGTCACGCATTTTCCGGTATGATGACAGAATTTATTGTTGTTTTTTTTTTGTTCCTTGTATTGTTCATCTAATGGTTTAAATAATTATAATACCCTAATTTTTTTTGTAAATGTTATTCACATATATTTAACATTGTGAAATGTTAATAATGCTTTTTTGTGAAAAATTAGGCTCATAAACCAATTAAGTCCTTGATGTGGTTGGTGATTGTTGTTTGGAGAGAATACTTTTTTTGTATTTGGTATTAAACTATTTACAATCGACAATTTTTGTTGTACTCCTAAAGTAGCATGTTTGAATTATATTTTTGTTATTGGAAGGAAGAAAATTAAGTTATTTTTCCTTACTGTATTGTGCTGCCATCTATTGATTACAAATTTATATATATATTTTTTTAATTTGCAAATACTTGACAATATCAAATTGTCGATTGTTTTTGTATAGAGCTTTTTTTTTATTTCAAACAACAATAAGTTAATTTAAACATTTATTTTTTTTTTGTTTTCGAAGAATTAAAAATTAAATGTAAATAAAAAAGGAAATCAGTTAAAATGTGTGCAATGTCTGGTGTGAACTACTAAACATCCAAGCTTGGTATTATAAATAACTTTGAAAATCACTATGGTGATAGCTAAAAATAAAAATAAAAATTACTGTCCGTAGGGGTCAAACAATTCAAATTTATACAAAAATAATAGGGATATTCATGCAACGTCGGAAAGTTGTCGTAAAAGTTTTAAATGTGATAAAATTGCGACGTGATAAATGAACTGTCAAAATTTGTATGGAAAATCTTATCCAAAAATATCGGAATTTCTTCACAGAAATTGGGTGTGCAAACTGAGATGGTAAACGTTGTAAACTTTTGAAATGCTATTTTGACATTTAATCAGTCACTTTTACACATCAAACGTATTCGCTAAAATTGAAAAAAAATTATATAGAAGGGAAAAGAACAGTAGGAAGAAAATTCTATCAATGAAAAAATTACTAAATTGATATTCAATTTAATGGGTTACAGCATTATTTCATGGTACAGTTTTAGGGTCGTTTTTGAAACGTCGTAGTAAAATTACAATCTTTGGCAAGTAGTAAAATTACGACTGCATGAACACTATTAATTTGTAAACATAACCGTCTGATAAAATGGTAAATATGGTTCTGTTTTCCTCTAGAATTGCATCATTTACAATAATAGGAAAAATAAAAATATATTTTAAGAAAGGTTTAAACCGGTTTACGTTTTATAAAACATTTAAAATCCGACATATACGACTAACTAATGTAAATAAAATAAATTATTCAATCCTTCTTTATTTTTCCTTAATCAAGCTGATGGAATGAAAAAAATAACATTTAGGTAAAGTTAGGAAATGGTAAACCAATGTAGGTCCCTTGTGATACAAGATCGATTAGTCATCGTTTTTTTTTTTTATAAAGAATCTTGTACTTATGTTGCCTGAAAAGTTTACCCGTGTACGTTTTTTTTTCTCCTCGGCCACCAAAAGGAGGAACAACCAGCTAAGTTTGATTTTTAAGCCTGATGTGTGTCTGATGTGTGTGTTAGAAGAGTTTCTTCTTCTTTCTCACTTTCGCCTCTGCAGCTTTTGTTGTAATCGTTGCAGATTTAGGATATGGTGTCCCTTGATTCCAGTTTATAAGCAAAATAGTTTCAGGCATCGTCCGTTTTTTTGGGAACCCCGGAACAATCTGCGAAACAAAAGTCAAATCCAATCGGAACTCAATTTGCTTTCGAAGTATCCGTCGTGAAACAAAATAAAAAAGCATACAATCGCGTTTGTTTGTTTTTGTTTTCGCCTGAGAACTTCGAAAGATATTCAACGCATAGATGTCAAAAATTGTCGACTTAACGCATATTGACGATATGCGATCACATCCGTTACAATTCGTCGCAAGATATGTCCGAAATGCTAATCAAACGGAAACCTCGGTTGAAAATTCTCCGATTTGGAACAATTCGGGGAAAAATTTCTTCGGAACGGATACTTCAGAATTTTGTTGCAAGATTCGATGATTCTAGAGTGTTGAATAGTATTGATCTGTTCCAAGCTTAGCTGTCCATATAAAAGACTAATGAAAAGCGATAACTTTTACGTGGAAGACGTTAGAATGGCTAATATCAACTTTATTATGCTCTTTGTGTGAGCTTCAGGTACGAGTTAATGGCTATTTGTCTACAGTTCATGGCATAGGGTAGAAGTGGAGGATATTTTTGAATCGCAGCGGTATGTAAAAACAAACGCATCTCGTTGAATTTTATCGAACAATTTGATACTGGTATTCTGCTCGAGGGCAAGCTTTTAGTACTTTCCTATAT
This sequence comes from Rhingia rostrata, assembly GCA_949824845.1. Classification (NCBI taxonomy): domain Eukaryota; kingdom Metazoa; phylum Arthropoda; class Insecta; order Diptera; family Syrphidae; genus Rhingia; species Rhingia rostrata. The sequence goes on from OX463757.1 coordinate 21,240,644, forward strand.
CAGCTATTTCCATGTTCCACAATTCGGTTTTGTGAGTGATTTCAATCCGATCATTTTAGTCGGCCCTAGCGAGGTATCCGTCGGAGAGGAAAATTTTCCGATTTTGTACCATTCGGAGGATTTAAGCTTCAAGGTATTCTTCCGAAAAGCTGTTCGGAATATTTCTCCGTCATTTTGTAACGACACTCGGCGAATTGCGTTGAAGTGCGTTCAGATGCATTTTTCGTGCAATTTTCGATAGCTAAGTGCAATTCTTTCCGATTTCCTCCAACACAAATTCTTCGCGTGATTTTTCTCCGATTTCACATACCTCGAATGGAAGTTAAGACTCCGACGAAGTATACGATGCGGAAAATGCTCCGCTCCGACGGATACCTCGCTGGGGCAGAGTATCTGTGGAATTCAAATTGTTGGGAACTCATCCCACTCATCATAACGCGAAAAAAATTTTTTGAATAGATACATTAAAACATAATGTATTTTAACAGTGGTAAACACAAAAAATCGTGCTGTTTTGATTTCCGTTTTTCTTCATCCGGGAAGTTTGATCTATCTTGGACAGCTTGAACTCTTTTTAATATCTTTCACACAGTGCTAGGGCCCCAAAGAAACATCAGAATCTTTTTCAATTGATCTTTGAAAGCTTCCTTCAGCAAGAAAACGCAAAACTGCTGCTAATTCCAACACGCAAGGAATCATTTATGTTTTAGATGTGGCGCAACAGTTTGCAGCAACAATTGGACAGCATGTTTGTTAAGTCGATAATATAATATAAATCTAAATGAAATAACAATTATTCATTTTCATTCGAAATTTTTCTGATTTACTTACGCAGCATCTGCAATTCCTAAGATTAGAAAGGTCTCTAAGTGTACGCTAATATTTTCCTCTGCATAGTTTAGTTTTTCAATTCCTAATACTGCAGCAATATAAATACCACTCATTATTTCATAAAACTTCAAATTGATGCAGAATTTCTAAACTAAACAATTTATCAAAATGAAAATAATTTCGCAATGTCACATATGACAGATAAGTATCCAGCTGTCATAAATTTCACCGAGTGATTTCGAAAACTTTTCGAAGTAATGTAATCGGTCGGGATTCGGAATGAATTCACTCGATTTACAAACGTAATTTCACTTTAATTTCACTCGATTACTGGAACCTAGCTGTATGTTTGCGTTCCACAATGCTTCCTGTCTAGGATAAGTCCGATATATTTGGATTTCTCTGAAGTTTTAACAGTTTTTATTTTAGTTTGGTCCACATTCAACAGCCTTTTGTTTAAGAGATAAGTTTGGTAAAAGCGACCTTACTTTATTATTGTCTTTAAATTTTAATAAAACAAAGTGTGTGTAAGATATAGTCGAATTTTTTTGTTCGTTTGAAAGGCCTATTGATGTAATTTTGGAATGCAACATCGTTAAAATATCCGCAGCGGCTTCAGCGTAAATCAGGGAGAAGTTGACCAATGGCGTGGGTTATTTTGGCGTGGAGCCGCTGTATGTAGTTTGTGGCTTATTCGCATACATCTGCGACTTCAGAAAACCTGCACAAGGAAAAGTGTCCATTTTACATCTTCATGGTGAATCGAATCGCTGGTGCAGGATTTCCAATGTGGCGTCAGCTGTGTAGCACGTAGCGCCGTTCTGTTGAAACCAAATATCGTTGTTGTTCATATCGTCCAATTCAAGCCAAAAGAAGTTGATAATCATCCTAAAGCGCTCGTCTTAACGGAAAGGATCTGTAAGCCTCAAGTCACGATGAAAAATTATGAGCGACGCAATATCGACTGCGTCGGATTCTCGTGTACACACTCACGGACAGCGGCAATGTTTTTGGCATATCTTGCATTTCGACGACGTATAGATGTTGGTTTATCGTTTACTAAACCAGTAGACTCAATATTATCCACCACACTATGAACAATCCTCTCTGTAGGTCGATTATAGCGAAGCACGTGGAACGTTGCCTGAATAGAAAACGCATTTTGATAAAACACTTATAATTTGCACGTGTTATGGAACGCTATGTCCTTCCATGGTGATTTGGCAAAACAGAATGAATAATGACAGCCAATTTGACAGATGTAGCTTCAACATTATGGCCGCTATCAACTGTCACAATTCGGACGTCCATATTGGAAGACCCTTTATTATTTATTTAACATTTTATTCTACGTGAAAATGAAGCAATAAATTATCAGTACAGAGATTACGAATCAGCAATAATAATGAGAAAAACATTTTTATTTGGTTTCTGAAAAAAAAAAAAACATTTCTACCATTACTCATGTTTCAATCATCATGTCATCATGATTTGTCATTGAAAATTGTTTTGTGACGATACGAAAAAATGCGATAAGCTTAATTTTAATTATTTGCATGCATTCATTGGTTTCGGCTTAGTTTTTAAAACGTTTAAATAATTTTAATTTAACATTTTAATATAATACATTTTATATGAAAACTGTTAATATAATAAATTTGCTCTTTAATATATCACATCGATTGCAGATTTTCTTTATTTCAGATGCAATAGAAAGGAAAAATACGGATGATATTTTCTATTTTCTAAAAACGCAGAATATTGATAGATATCAACGTTTTACTGATATTTTGTTCCAATTAAGTTAACAATTGATAGGTTTGCATAGGTTTGCTGCCTCTTATATGCCATCGTGTTTGCTTACTCTATTGATTGAGCGTTGATTCCAGATACTTTCGCAATTGAGAATGGCTTTTCCATTCAAATAAATGTCTATGAATAGTATGGGAGGATAACTATGATAACTTCATAAAAACGGCAAATATTCAACGCAATATTAACTAAACATTGACTCATGTTCATCATTTAGCCATTGAATGTGGATTTCTAGGATACTAGCTCAAATCAAATTCTAATTGGTGCACATTGGACAATAGTTGCACTTCTTCAACTGACTTAACTTTTATTGCTTAATAATGATTCAATTCATTGATTGATTCGTTAATAAGTATAACTATGGAAAGCCTTGTTTGATTTTAGACCAGGAGAACACTATAAATCTGTAGTACGTTGAACAAGTTATACTGCGGTTTCATGCTTGCAAGTGATCGAATCTCCTAATATATTTCCAAATGCGATTTAAATTTAACTGATTTCCTACTCATTTTGTAATGTAGTAAGAATTGGGGTACACTTATCAAAATATTTACATAGCAAGTCGTGTGACACGAAGCCGCATACATTACAGTAGTTATTGCCGACAATTTTCATGCGGACGTCATAGGTCGACCGTTCGGGTATTTTTGTGCAAAGAAAAATGCCAAATACCAAGAAAGAATTTTCTCATTTCAACGGAAGATATTTTTGAGAACGACAAAACATAAACTCTTGAGCTGCCATCCTTTGTCAATGTCCATTTCGGCACCAGCCAAAATTCTTCGTGAAAGATATTGAGAAAAAATTAACGAAACAAATTTTTTTTCTTCGTTCATCTTTTTACAATTTTTTAGTACATGTGCGGCTATGTGAATTTCACATCACAGTTTGTTCATATTTGCTCTTTCACATAAGTACAAACGTGATATGAGTATAAACGTCAAATTAGACATTTTGTTAAAGAGACAATAAATTAAACAATCGTCTGTCAGTCCTTCTTTAAATAATTTAATATGGCGTATCTCTTATATATAAATATACAAAAACTGTTTTAAATAGCAAAGGAAAGCATATGTGTGTTCCCGTATTTCTACTGGAAAATTTATTGAATTCTCAAATATCTTGGTAAATTCTTTTCAAAAGAGACCAATTTACAGAAAAATGTGGGGACGTTATTAAGTAAATTACATTAAAATTCTTTCTACGTTTCTAATGTCAAAACAAATAAATTTACACTTTTCGATACCAACTGAAAGTTTAGGTATTCCTACTAACAGAAATTTCCCTGAAAAATCATTTAACAGATTTTTATTAGAAGTAATTTTTTTCATCTCTTGTTAGCTCCAATATAAAGAAATTTTCGCGTACGAGAACGGCAATAAGAAAAAATTGGTAAAAATAACTACAAATCAGTTGGTACTAATATATATATATATATATATTTTTATTTCAAATTATTACTTTACATTGTCTCTTGTTACCAAGTTCTTGTAAAAAATTTCGGCAGTCGAACGGATCATAACAAAAAAAATTAGAGCATCATTTGTCTCTTTCTACTTCCGGAACTACGTTAAGCTACAAAATGCTTTGTAAAAAATTACCAAACTATCTAACTGGTTATCTTTCAAAAATCTAATAAAACACTCAAATTTGCATCAAATATTCAAAAAAAAAATCTTTAATCGATAAATAGGCCTTTGCCATTTACGTTATAAAGACAACTTCAGGTAAATGTTGTCCATGTCTCCGTTTCAAATGGTCCGTTCGGAAGGCCCAATATTGCGTCACTTTTTCGACCATTTCGGCCTGTATTCCACGAATTACACGTGTTACGTTATCCTGTAAGACTTCAATCGTGCTCGGCTTGTCCAGTAGACTAACGACTTTACGTAACCCCACAAGAAATAATCAAGAGACGTTAAATCCTATGATCTTGGTGGCCAACTCACAGGGACATTTCGAGAGATAATATGCTCACCAAATTCATCCATCAACATTTCTCCATCGATTCACGAGCTGTGTGGCACCGTCTTGATGAAACCACATGTCAACCAAGTTCAACCCAGCCAACTATGGCAAAAAGAGGTCGTGCATCATGGCTCGTTCGCCATTGACGGTAACGATTCATCCACGGTCGTCTTTGAAGAAAAATGGACCGATGATGCCACCAGCCCATAAACCACACCAAACTGACGTTTTTTTCGGGATGCATCGATATTTCTTGTATGGCATGTGGCTGTTCATTGAGCCAGAAATGAGCCTCATCGCTGAATACAATTTTCGATAAAAAAAAATGAAGCTGTTCTTAAAATGAGACGCGTAAAATTTTCCATGTGGTTGAGTACCACATGCCCAATTGCTAAGAACGTCGACGAGTAGACATTTCACGATCTTCATTAACATTGCACGCTACGACTGTAATATTCTCTTCGGTACGACCTGTAAGCATGCGAGTCGATGGTTTAGTGTCCAGCGAAGTAAATTTGGTGATAACAGCACGAATTGTCGATTCACCTGGTCGATTATGACAACCACCATTATATGGTCGTATCAAAGGGTGCATATTTTTCACAGAGCAAGAATTTTGATAGTAAATTTCAATAATTTGCAATCGTTGCTAGTTTGTAAGTCTTTCCATGATTAAATGGCAGAGTATACTGAAAACTTTTGACATTGACAGATGGCGTTTGGAAGCCATTACTAACCAGTGCTGCCAAACCTGAAAAACTTAACTCTTAAAAATCACCCGCTATTTTAACTTTATTATTCCACTAAAAGTGAAAATAATATTGTATGAGAATAGTGCTGCCAAACCTGAAAAACTTAACTCTTAAAAAATCACCCGGTATTTTAATTTTATTATTCCACTGGTTTTTGTCAAACTCATCAACCTTTAACATTTGTCAAAGAATTGCAGAATGACGAACCAACCTTATTGTTTATTCGTTTAATTTTCTACAAAATCCTTAGTAGTCGAACGCTTTTGCAGAGATAAACATTGAAGTTCATTCAAACGTACACTTGCACTTGATTACACGAACGGACCTAATGTCTTCGAAGTACAAACTCAAATATTAAGATAAAATATTAAAGAAGACAATACTTGAAAGGATTTATGATTATTTTGTCAAACGATTTATTTTGTACCCAGGCGATGAAGGATGAATCTTTTATCGAAACTGCAAACCTCGTCTTCAAAAATGTGTCTAAATGTTCCCATTAAAAAAATAAAAACTTAACTTAAATATTAGCGCATACATCAAACAATGCGTTGAAAAAAATATTAATTTTGAATGTTTTAAAATGTGCCAACATTTTTTTTTTCACTTTTTATAGCTTTTTCTAATCTCACCGCTGCAAGCCACTTGTTGCATATTTAATATTATTGTTGCCACACTTGCACTTATTGATATTGTGTTTAATTTATTTTTTATAGCGTTTTTTTTTATAAATATTCTCAACTAATCAACGCTCTGTTTTTTGCAAATGAAAAATATTTTATAAATGTGTTTTTTTTTTATGTTCGTTCACTAGTGACACAACTGTTCAATGCATTCACTAGTGCACTGGTTTTTCCCTTCCTCTGTTTAAAATCTACTCAACCAATCCTTCGTTTTTTCTAACGTTTTTTTTTTCAGAAATAATTTTTTTCAAATATTTTCTAAACATTTACAATTTTCTTTCTATTCTTATAGCAATTGGAAGTTTTCAAAACGGAAAATCAACGCCTTAAAGAAGAGAATGGAGCGCTAATTAGAGTAATTAGTAAATTAAGCAAATGAAATATAAGAAACATTATTATTTCTATAAACATTTATGTATAATTTCGTTCTTCTTCTTTAAATATAAATATTAATTATTGTTTTTTTTTTTAATATTCTTTTCATCGAAATGTATGAAACACTTGATTTTTGTTAAACATGAACTCTAAACTAGAAAAAAACATAAATGCAAATGAAAAGAAAAAAACTACTTTAACTTGATATGATCTTAATGATTTTTACCAATATCTGTACGAATATAACATTAATTCACTGTGTAATTTTAATTATTATTGTTTGTCATCAAAATTTGTTAAAAAAAATCGTTACTTTTATTAAATTAAAAACAAAAACTATAATGCGGAGATAAAAAAAATAATTATATAAATATATGTATATGTTATAGTTTATTGAGAAAAAAAAGTGGGAAATGAAGAAAAAAAAAAATTACTAGACGTTAGTTAAAAGAAAAAACACGTTACAACAACAAACAAAATGTTACACTTAACTATTGATTACCTATTTATGTAAAAAAAAGGAAAAAAAAAAGAAATTGTTCTAATTAGTTTTAGTTAATATCACTCTTTTTTGTGTTTATAATTTATAAAACTAAAATTAAATAGACGAATGAAAAGGAAATATTTGAAAAACCAGAACTACACGTACTAAATTAAAAATATAAAATAAATTGGATAAGTAATAACAATTAGCAGCAAAGAAAAAAGCAATGATTAAAATTACATTTAGCAAGATAACTATGAAAAAAAACAAAACAATACTATTAATATGAACTTTGAACTTTAAAAACAAGAGAGAATAGAAGAAAAAGACGAAGACACACTATTCATCTATCGCCAAATTTTATATAAATCCATCCGTCATATTATTTTCCTTTTTTTAAACATTTTTTTTGTTTCTTTATTTCTGTTGTGTTAACAATATTTTAAATGATTTAAAAGAAAAAAAAAAAAAAACAAAATATCTGTGTGGACATGTATCACGATTTTATCACTTATATATTTTAGTTTTATTATTATTTTTAAATTATATTTTTGTTATTTATTGAATTTAATAAAAAAAAAAGAAGATTTCAAATTAACTATGAAAGCAAAACAAAAAATTAATGTATATGTGATCATAAAAATCATTTGTTTTTGTGTTTCATTTTTCTTATTGTTTCTTTGTTTTATAAAATGAATTTCGCTCCTTAGTTTGCGTAATAATATGGTGCAACAGTCCTGCGTAAGGTGGACCTTTAAGCAATATGTTTTCGTAGTTAGTCCGGTCATTTGCTAACAGTGGGTGAGTTCATAATTTCAAACAATGTTACCCAAACCATGCAACAAATATTTGTTGAACACATTTATGAACGCAAACGGAGCTGCATGAATACGGTCATCATACTTTGACAAAAGTGAGTTCATAATTTCATATATAAATAAATTCATAAATGGCAGTACTACAAACCATTTTTTCAATGAAAACTCGAATACAAAATATTTTTAATAAGTTTTTGATACACCATCGCTCAACATGGCGGAAAAAAATGTTAGAAAGCTCTTGAATGGCATGCACTTTGAAAGCATCGAAAAAAAATATGTATTTGTTATCTACTATGAATTGGAGACTGATAGCCAGATATATTCCAAAAACAGGACCTTTTACAAATCTGTTCATGCATTTCCCGATGATGTTTTTCGACATCATTTTCGTACGTCCAGGTCAACATTTAGGTACCTTTTCCGTAAAATCCACATTCAATTTTTAAGTTTAAAAATTAATCCATTATCCATTTTGAAAAAAAGTAATTTCGGTCGGCCTAAAGAGAGTTTCAGGCTAGCACTATACCTAACCCCTTGGACTCTTGCCAACCACTGTTCGTTTATGGAAATCAGTTATTTGTTTAATATTGCTAAAGCTTTTAAATATTTCCTGTAAATAACAAAATTCCTTTTCAAGTTCAGAAAGAGCCATACAAATTGGCCTGATTCAATGAATGAGCAAAAACAAATAATCGCCAAATTCGCAAGCGCATAAGAAATAATCCGTTTTCAGACGCTCTTGGATGTGTAGATGGAACATACATTCCTATAATAGCACCCAATATAGACCCCACAAGCTACTATTTAAGGGAGAAATAGTCTTTATCTCCGTTAAAAGTTTTCCCCAGAGTATCGACTTCTTCCTTCGCCCAGATATAAATTCGGCTTTCATTGCGAGCCGAAAGGAGGATACAAGCAATTTCGTCCGACCAGATTTTTTGCTCTTGTATATATATATAATAAAAAAAAATTAAATGCGAAATATATAGTTATTTCTATATATCTGAGTAGAAATTTAAATAATTTGCAAAAATGTTACTTAGAACTTTCTCCTGCCATTTCTCTGCAGCTCGGCAACAAAACAAAAACTGATGCACAATTGACAAATTGACAGCATGCTGACTGTCAATTTTCTTGTATGAATACAGGTACTGCCAAGCTCCTGCGATGATAATGCAATACTTTTACAATAATGAACGCGAAATTAGCAGGCATGCAGCATTTATTCATTTATGAGCTTAAGTCGTCTTATTTTGTGCAATACAGTTTTATTAAGGTCGGGTTTTACATGTCTACTGGCTAGCTGTTTACCAAAGGTTCTGAGCGCCATGAGGTAAATTCTAAATAGAGGTGGTAGAAGATTCTCTAATGTTGCCTTCAATGTTTTACCAGTCTTGGCATGGGATATCAGCGGCTATCCATTTTTGCAAGCGATACAATAAAAACATGCGAATAGTTTAATATCCAATCCCATCCCATCCGCAAAATAAATGTCTCCAAAAAGTGGGCGTGCCTAAAAACTGAAACTGGAAAATGACATTGTCAGCAAATCTTGTTTAGACAGTTCTAAATCTTTTATGCGCTCTATGGGATAGGTTGTAAAAATGTTTTTTTTTACGAAAACGCCTCTAAAAAATTCTCAAAATGTTTTCATCGACGATTTTTTTTTTGATATTATGAAAATTGTAGCGAAAATTGTTTTTACGGAAAACGCACCCCAAATGGTAGGCATGTGTTTTTTTTACGAAAACACCTCCAAAAAATTCTCAAAATATTTTCATCGAAGATTTTTTTTTTGATATTATGAAAATTGTAGCGAAAATTGTTTTTACGGAAAACGCACCCCAAATGGTAGGCATGGCCGACATATACATATTGAGAACGTCTAAATATCTTGCTGAGACATTTTTTCAAAATACCTCAGGGTTTAACCAAAAAAACACGTTTTTCTGAAAAGTTGGCGAATTTCGCAAATATGTACACTTGTTCTACTTCAGCAAACGGAAAGTCTATATTACAAATTTCATCATTCTTGCTCAAAATTTAAGGCCCATGGCTTAATCGACTCAGCTAGCGATTTCAGTCGATTCATCTTTGTACTTTAAGGTATGTCTATCCAAATTATGTTTCTATGTTACGAAATCAATGTCAAAACAAACATACCCTTGTCGGATGGGGTATAAAGAAGAAACACAAGCTTCTTCCACTTTACTGAATTACTGGTCCAGCTGTGGGGTTAACATCTCAAATTATTACCAGGCTACGGTGTTGATGTCCGACAACTTCATCAATGAGACTAACCAAATGCAGGTATTGGTTTTTTTTTTTTTGTGATCCCGTAGGCTTAGGAACGTTGGTTGATAACAGTTCTTCGACATCGTTGATTGGATTTTTTCCTGAACATGAAATGTCTACTCGGGTCCAGTTGCGTATAACGAAACCAGTGGGTACTGAAGAAAACTACGAATATCGTTTAATCTAAAACGAGTCTCGTTTTTCGTAGTCGCAAACGCAGACAGTTGAGCGGTTAGTTTGGGAGTTGATTCTATGAGTTTGCTCACTTATACTTTTCTGCCTTTTGCTTAGTTGATATTATGTTGATCTTAACTTCCAACTTAAGGTAATAGTATGGGTGTTTTCATAAACGTCGAACAGATCGAACAGACACAGATGAAGTGCAGAAGATATGTTCATAAACGACATAAGTTTCATCAGCATCTTGCAGATTGTGCATCCATTTTTTTTTTGACTGTAGAAAACGCAGGAGATAAAGAAAACAAACTCAAAGTGAGAAAATGAAAGTTTTATTGGCAATTTTTTGATAAATTGTGTGTCTCATCGACAAAAGAACTTAGGCCCATATTGTAAGTGTCGATAGATAATCTATTCGTTGTGTGTCGATCGCGTCGATTGATTTAGCTCTTGTGCTATCTAAAGCTGCGGAAACAGTAGTGCGATAAAGCGGTGCGATGCGAAAAGCGTTTGAGTGCGAGAAAACTGTTTGCATGTATTCTTATGCACGCGCGCACAGTGTAGCGATTTTTTATGCGATCTCGTAAGCCTCTCGCATACAAACTCTTCTGACGCCTTTTGCAAGAGATTTGTGCGAGAAGTTTTTGTTTTGACGTTTAAAGAAAAGCAATCAAACAGGTAATTCAGTGCACACCGCTTTCTCACACTGTACGCGAAGCCTAAGACTATCGACAAAATCACTTTTTATTCACAAGGAAAAATGACTATTGTGAATGCAAACAGCTGAATTAGAGATATTCGGCCAAACACTGGTTTCTGTTCGGAGAGTATTTTTCTACGCATCGCAATTCGCAAATCTAGTCGGAGACTGAATTTATGAAACGTAAACTGTCGATGTACGTTGCGCTTTGTAGGAGAAATGTTCCGAACAACTGATCTGATTGGAACGATAACCATGAAGTAAAATTCTCCGATTGGTACAAAATCGGAGAATTATTCTTTCGGAACGGATACCATGATATGGCCGATTATTTTTCATTTGTGGGTTCGCCTTCAATGTTGTGACGCTACAGTTCGATCATCAACCAACATCCAATTAGTCCGGTCCTTAGCTCCAGTTACGCATTTGAGATGGTTGATGTCGGTTTCTACTTGTACGCTCCATTTAAGGAAAGGGCTCGCTCTACTGCATATGACGTCTGGCTGCGAATCGAAGACTGCGAGCCGGAGTATTGGTTTTTATCCGCTCACATGTTCTAGCCATGTCTTTATACAGCTCGTACAGTTATTGGTTGAAGCTTCGTCTCCACAGCCCCTCAACACAAAAGGACCGAAGATTTTTCTTAGAATTTTCCTCTCGAATCGACCAAGGATTTCTGCATCCATTTTGATTAGGGTCTTAAATAGGATCTTATTAGTAGTTCGAGTGAGGGCTTTACTACTAAATTGCCTTCTTAGCCCGAAGAATCAGCGGTTGGCAAGAGTACTTCTTAGTTTAATTTCTGACGAGATGATGTCAGAGCTAATAACGGAGCCGATGAAGACAAAGTATTACCTCAAATGAATATATCTGTCAATGGTGACGTTCTGTCCGATTCTTCGACGTTGTGTGTCCTTTCGTATTGACAGTATATACAGCATAGTCTCACCTTCATTTGCAGCTAAACCCACTCTATACTATACTAGTGGTTATCACATCACGTTGAGCCCGGTAATGATCTCAATATCGTAATTGCAACGATTTATTGAAGATTGTGCCTCTAGTGTTGACTCGATAGCTATGCACTGAAGAATGAGATTAAAGAGGTCACACGACAACGCATCAGCGTCATTTTCGACCATAATCACTATCGTTATCCTGCACAGACGGACGAGTTAGGGCGGTACATCAAAACAATTCATGGCCCTGTATAGTTTGTCCCTATAAATGCTGTCGTATGCTGTTTTCAAATCGATAAATAGGCTTTTGTATAGATTTTAACATCTTGGTTTTTTTTTTTTCAGGATCTGCGAAGTGTGAAGATTTGATCAGTTGTGGACTTTTCTGGCCCAAAACCACACTGATAAAGGTCAATCATGTTTTAATCGATCTTGTAGCTGATGTTGAGGAGACTCATGCCTCTGCAGTTCGAGCAGTTCAGAGGGTCTCATTTTTAGTGGATCTGGCAAGCAATCCTGACGTTTCATTCTTCAGACATTACATCCGACCAAATGTTGCTTATAAGTTTGTGCATACGAAGCCATTTCCACCGGACACACCAGTGTCAATTTATTAGATGCCCCTAGGACACGATGCCATCAGTGTCCATTATCAGTTCTGTTAAAGTAGCCTGACATACACTTAAGATTCCTAAATGACCGGTTATCTGAATTGGTCGAAGTAGCTCATCTAGGTTATTCACCTGTCCATCCCAACTGGGACTGTAAACGCTAACCGTTGACTCCATCTTTGGAGTTCTTCCTGTACCGCCTGGTATTCACTTTGTTCATCCTAACTGGGACTGTACATGCCACCGTTGACTCGATCTTGGGAGTTCTTCCGCTGCCGCCTGGTATTCACTTTGTTCATCTTAACTGGGACTGTACATGCCACCGTTGACTCCATCTTGGGAGTTCTTCCGCTGCCGCCTGGTATTTACATTGTAAATCCTAACTGGGACTGTACATGCCACTGTTGACTCATCTTGGGAGTTCTTCCGCTGCCGCATAAAATGAAATATGGCGTTAGTGTGAATACATCTCTTCATCCCCGCTCTTTTCTGCTGCCACCAAGACTTTACACAGGGGTTAAGATCCTATTTACGCTTAAGGTACTAGGCACTCAGCGGTCGTCAAGTGAAGGCTGGAAGTCGGAGTTGGTATACATCAGCTAGGTGAAAACTATATAGGTTTCATATAATCGCATTGCCCACCATTCGATCATCGATTATGAATTTTTGCATTGTATATGAAGCTGTGGTCGACAACTATCGATGGAATATCCACCTAATCTGCATCACCTTGAACATAATTAAAAGCAACAAAACTTGAGGTTTGGGTTTGTTTGATTGGAATTTATTACGGAAACACTAAGAAATGTATGCTTATTACTGCATACCAACGGTCTAGATATAGCTTTCATTGAAAGGCGTAATTGAATCACAAATCATGATGGTTTTGATCTTTTTTTGAGAAGTTGGTTATAGCAGCCATTAACCATTCAGATATAACTTTGCATGTTAGGTTTTTTTCATGAGCGTCGCTGACATAGGATGCATACAACGATGCAAAATTAAAAATATTTCTATTTCATATAAGAAAATAAGGAACGTTTTATTTTATTAAGAGTTAATGGTCTTCAAATAATTTATTTTTTGTTGTGTTCAACTTATATACATTATTCATCATTAGGTAATAATAACGTGAAGTATGCATTTCTCCCATTTGAACTGATTACTAAAAACAAATTAAATATTACTAACTCTAATCATACATCTAAATCATATCATATCAACATCTAGTATTTTTTCAACGATTGTTCGCTACCATTTTTTTTATTTTAACTTTTTTTTTAAATTTTAAAGTTGCTTAATTTTGATCATAAGTTACATTTTGATAGATCAATGTAGTAGAGTTAATTTATATATATATATACATAACTAAACTATAAGAAAAAAAAATTAAAATTGTTGTTTATTTATTTAAATCTATAAATTTATCTATAGGTATATACTTAAACTGTGTTATGCTAATATATTTGATATAAAAATACAAACAAACATTTATTAAACACATTAATAAATTGTTTTATTTTTTAAAGAAAATCAAGCATTTATTTTTAATTTATTTTGTTTATTTTTTTTTATAATGAATTTTCAAGCATCCATACAATAATCTGGTTTTTCACTCTCGCAATTTTGTGTGTCTTTATTAAAATATTTGGACGTTGAACAAGTGTAGGTCCTTCCCAAATACTGACCGGAGAGTTCGTAGCACAATATGTATCTGAAAAATATATAGAATTGAATAATCAAATGTGTTTGGCAGTAGTCGTCTACTCGAATATGGGACACCACACTTGTGTGGCTCGAAAAGACTCGGTATTTTTGGAGAGTTCAAGTTTTCGAAGCACCAATTATCACGTTCAAATGTTGCTCGGCTTCATAACCAGATATATATAGAGAACATGAGTCGTGTTCTAGATTTCACATTACCACTGAAAAATAAGGTAAGGTAACGTAAGGTTTCACTCATATCTGAGTGTCCATACATATATTTTCAACTTGTTTTGTCAGTTGTTTTACTCTAATGTAACGTGACTAAAATAGTCGATTGGCCAATATGAAGAAAAATTTTATTTTGGAGCTGTAAGCCCATTTTAATTTGTTTTACGGAACAAAAACGGAAAGATGTATGATTTTGATGATTTTGGATAGTTCAGATTTACAAAATGACGCGTATTTCTGATTGTATGTAGTTTTAATGTAATGTTGTATTTTTTTCGTTAACTAGACCTCTTCAGCTTTATAATTAGTGGTCGACCATCAAAATCGGTCGAAGCATTAGTTGGGAATTCGATTCACAAGTCACGCTAGACGTCCGAAACGTTTAAAAAACTCTAAAATTTAACCCGAAAAAACATGTTTTTTTGAAAACGCTTTTATGAACATAATTTTGAAAGCAGTATTATTGATTGTAAATTAAATATGAAGAACAATTTTATTTTGGAGTTGTAAGCCCATTTTAATCAGTTTTACGGAACTAAAACGGAAAGATGTATGGTTTTGATGATTTTGGATAGTTCAGATTTACAAAATGACGCGTATTTCTATAGAAATTCATCAAGATTTTTTATTGAAACTGAAACCAGGAACACGGCCTTTAATGTCACCAAAAGCCACATTATGGCGTTTAATATTGCCAAACAAATAAGTTATTGGAAATGTTCTGAGCCATTCAATGTTGGAAACGACAACCAACCGACCTGAATAAGGTGAGGATAGCAATATCTAAGCTCAAGCTTAATAAGGCTGCCGGAAATGACGTCCTCCCCGCTAAAATTTATAAAGCCGGTGGAGATGACTTGGTAAATAACATCGACTCATAAGCCAATTTTGGTCGGATGAAAGTATGCCTGAAGAATGGAAAATCCATAAAAAAGGAGACCCTCTGAACTGCGCCAACTACAGAGGCAGAAGTCTCCTCAACATCTCCTACAAGATCTGATCGGCCCGTACCAATGTGGTTTTAGGCCACGAAAGTTCACAGTCAACTATAGAGCAGAAGTCTCCTCAACATCGCCTACAAGATCCTATCTGCCGTAATATGTGAACGCCTGAAACCGTTTACCTACAACCTGGTCGGCCATTATCAGTGTGGTTTTAGGCCGCGAAAGTTCACACCCGATCAAATTTTCACATTTCGGCAGATACTGGAGAAAACCCAAGAAGTCCAAATCGATACCCACCACCTATTCATCGATTTCAAAGCCGCATACGACAGCATTTCTATAGACGAACTATATAGAAAACTAGACATGGTAGTTTTGGTATAAAGCCCAAAATCATCCATTTGTGTAGGATGACGATGAAGAATTCTCTCTGTTCCATCATGGTCGGAAACGACCCCACCGACACATTCGATACCAAAAAATGGATTTAGGTAAGGATTGTGCAAAACTCATTTCCAAAAATCTGGCAATCTACTAGCATACGCCGACGATATTGACATCATTGGTAGGACCCAACGTAATGTCATAGCCATGTTTGCTAGTATAGAGAGGGATGCCGCAAAAATGAGTTTAGCAGTAAATGAGGGCAAGACGAAGTATATACTGTCAACATGAAAGGAAACCAAACATCGACGAATTGGACAGAAAGTCACCATTGACAGATATAACTTTGAGGTAGTATGGTATCTATCTCGGCTCTGCTATGAACTCTGACAACAACATCTCGTCAGAAATTAAACGAAGAATTACTCTTGCCAAACGCTGTTTCTTCGGGCTAAGAAGGCAATTCAGTAATGTCAGTTTTACCTCTAAAAAAACACTCGTTAGCTACTTTTAGAATCAGAACTTTTTATAATACATATATCGGAGTTTTTTTTAAAAGTGAAACTTCTTTTGATTTTATGAAACGAAAAAGTGTAACGAAAAAGAGAAATATAAATGTATTTATATGGTTAAGGCTGTGACAGATTGAGATAAAAAGCGTTTTTATATAGTTTCCCTATTGTTCGTTTCCTCTTTGTGCTAAGGTTCGTAGCGTCCCTACACCATAACCGTCGTATACGGTTTCGCTTCTACCGCGTGTAAACTAACCCGGTTTTTGTTTAGGATTGGAGGAAAGTGAGACAAGATTCGGAAAAGGGAAGAATTACAAATGAACCAGAGTGCAGTTTTACATTGGCCTTGTTCCTGGTTTAAGTTTACGATGTTAGCTTTGATGATGCACTGTTTTAATCATTTTTAGTCCCGTGACATCCCCGATTGATCAACGAGATCAGTGCATCGGCAAAGTTAACTTGGAAAAACTAAAACCCGGAAAACGCCCATTGATAAACTCGTTGACTTTTGAAAAAAAATCGTGGTTGGCGAAAACACTTTTAGCTCATTGAAAACCATTTAAAAAAAAATAAAAGAACCCTTATGCTTTGATGTACTTACTCATTACAGGTGGGGTCATTTTCCGATGGGTATAGTCCAACTTGTTTCTTATCACTGCAAAATGAGTTTTCATCCTGAGGTTTTTGAGTAGTTCTAAAAGTAGATTGCGTTGCATCAGTAGTAGACTCATCGCCATCGGTAGAACCCGAAGCATATATAGGAGTCGTTGAAGTCGACGGAATTGTTGTTCTAGTAATCGATGATCCATTATAACACGAAGGCTATGCATCATAAATTAATGTCATAAATAAAATTACGGTCAACTATAATTCGAGCTTACATAGTCATACTCATTGGATGTACAGACTTTTCGGCTGTTAAGATTACACACGTATCCATATGGACATGTTCCTTTCGCAGTATAACTAGGTTCATCTGCTCCAAAACAATACGCGTAGACATCTTCACTTAAACAAGCGAAAAGCTTATCTGGTGAGTTGCATACCTCACATGATGGCTTACAAGTTGATTCCACTGGATTGGAATCAGCACTTTTCAAGCAAATTTCGGTTGCATCAGTGCAAACGTACCCGATTGGACATGAAAAAACGTAGTCATTGGATGTTCCTAAATGATGATGACTTTAAGATTGAAATTCTAGTCTACTAAGTAGAAGCTTACCTTCAGTGCACATTGTAAAACGTTGCTCGTCATGGCACGCCACCGAATTCGATTGACATTCATGGCATTCTCCATGAATTTCCGCTATGAAGTACAAAAGGGTCTAGGAATTATTTTCAAATAAAATATATTTTACTAGTCAAACGTCCCGATAGTCTTACAGAAAATATTAAAGGAATGATTAAAGGAATCATTGCGTCAGTTTACACACACTGCAGTTTGTCAAATAAACACATATCGGATGTAGTTGGAACTTTTATCTAATAAGTCTTATCATATACAGGAAATTAATAACTAGGTTATCGTTAATCGATATCGTTTATATTACTTTTCAAAGAAAGGTGTATCATCTTTGGCAATTACACGAACATCCGTTAAATTTTAAGTGCCTTTCATAAAATTTGTGTTCTTTTAAAAAAAAAAGGAGCAACACATTAGGCGTTTTCCACGTATCGATCCCTCTGAGATGTCGGATAAGTCCGTAGAAGGAACACGCTTCCTCACTTAGCAAAGCAGATATTTCCCGCAATATATTTTGATCCTCAAATTTGGATTCGTCTCCTCATTCTTTTTGCTAAAAGAGTATTTTGTATGTATCATCAAATTAATTCATCAAACTTTTGTTTGTTTCTTAAAGCGTCCTTGGATGTTGGCTTTATATCCAAACCCAGACCTAGGTATTTTGCTGATTCTGCTAACTTGAGACTGATGCCATTAAATCTCGTTGGTTTCGTGTGCGGGAATTTGTATATCCTGCTAAAAAGGACCATTTTAGTTTTTTGAGGGTTCTTGCCGAGTCCACATCTGTCGGTACAGAGATACCATTTTGTAATAGCTCTCCATGATATACAGGGTGTCCGCCGGGAAGGTATACTACTTTGTTTGTTTATCTTTTTTGATTAAATAAAAAGAGAATGGATCTTAAATTGATAAATGTTTTATTTAATGTCGGCAATTATGTATGGAATACAATAGTCTCACAATTGCGAGCCCTTTTGAGCACATTTTTCATTACATTCTCACACATTTCACGAGGTATTTCATTAATTTCATCACGAATATTTTGTTTGAGTTGCTCAAGCGTTTCTGGTTTGTTTGCATAAACCTTACTTTCCAGATATCCCCACAGATATCTAGAAATCACCAGATATTCTTGAAATAACTTGTTGTGGATAGAGGACTCGCAGTAATTCCATTGTATCCTGGCTGTATGCAATGTGGCACCGTCTTGTTGATACCACGTGTTAATCAAGCCCAAAGCATACAGTTGTGGCGTTAAAAAGTTTTCAAGCATATCACGATATCCCTCCCCATTCACAGTTACCGTTACGCCATTTTCATTTTCAAAGAAGTAAGGTTCAATGATTCCTCCTGACCAAATTGCCCACCATACTGTAACTTTTAATGGATGCAAAGGTGATTGATGAATAATTTGAGGGTTTTCCATTGCCCAGAACCGTTTACTCAGTTTATTCACATATCCATTCAATTTAAAATGTGCCTCGTCACTCATTTTGATTTTTTCATAAAAATCGGGGTTGTCATGGTCTAGCTGTAACATCCTATTGGCATATGTACGGCGGCGTAAATGGTCTTGTGGAAGAAGCTCTTGTGTCAACTGAATCTTAAATGGAAACAGATGCAAATCGTTGTGCAAAATTGTGGCCAAAGTTGTTCTTTGAAGACCAAACTCCTGAGCACGGCATCGAATTGAAATTGATGAATTGTTTTGAACACTTCCTTGAGCAGCAGTAATGTTTTCAGCCGATCTTGCAGTACGTTGTGGTCCATGCTTGGGCCTGTCACCTACAGACACTCTTTCATCGAAATCATTCACTACACGATAAGTAGTGCGTTTTGTTGGCAAGTTCTTCCAAAAATTTCACGTAACTGGAGGCAGTTAGCTAAGTACCGGGTTAATTGGAGAGGCATGTTGGTTGAGGCCCAGGTTCATTCTGTACCGCCACTTAAGTAAGTAAGTAAGGTTGTCCATTCACCATCTGGATTAAGGAGGTATCTCTATCTCTATAAAGTGAACAGTTGGTTTTATTGGAGTTCCTAAAAACCTTCGTGCCCGCGGGTGTATCATCCAAAGTGAATTGGATGTATCTGTGGTCTGAAAAGGAGTGCTCGTTAGAGGCTCTCCAGTAGTCCTAATCAGGTTTATTATGTTGTGGGAGGCAAGAGTGATGTCTAGTCACTTCTTGTCTATTTCTTTTTATTTAGGTAAGGAAGGACCCCGAGTTACAGAAGAGGAGTATTATTTCTAGAATATAATCCAAGAGTATCTCTCCTCTTTCGTTGATGTTGTCGCTGACATAAATTGTATTATGAGTGTTGGCATCGCATCCAATGATAGGGGCAGATGTGCGCCTTTCAATAGTCATGTCTTTTGTTTCAATATTGGCTGCGACAGTATCCTGATTGCTGTATTGAGAGAGTACAAAGATATTTAAAAAGTTCTTAGCAAGAATACAAGATCTAGGTTACCCTTCATTTCTTACGCAGAGCAGTTTGTACTCAGAAGTTCTGAGTCCGAATACCAGGTTGTTGACAACCCATGGTCCTTGGATCAGAACAACATCTTCCCCGTGTTTTATGAGTCGGAGAAGGAGGGCGACGGAAACCGCTTTGGAGTGGTGAAAGTTAATCTGAAAAAGTTCCGTCATTGGAACTAATAACAGATGACATTACGACTGTGTTTGTGGCATCGTCAGTCTGGCGCTAGGAGGTCTGCAAGATGTTGGGTAGTACTGACTCTAAGTCTGTTGAATTTGCGTCAACCCCAAAAAAGGGAGTGTTGTGTTTAAGACTAACTAGCTGCTGGTTTTTAGAATTGGTGTCAATCTCGGAGAGGGTAGGGTTACGAGGTCCTGGATGTAAATCCTGTTTTAATGGGATTTCTGTCATTCCCGAGTTCGTCGGCATAGGGTCAACTTCCAGCGTGGAATGAGGATATGGTGTACCCCTCACATCTCTTGGCTACGGGTCGGACAGGTTTGAAAACCAATAGCTTCCCCTATGGCTCGGGTGCGTTAAAAACCACAGAGCTATGACCTACCCTGGCACACTCATCCACTACGTTTGGACCATGTTTTCCCAGAATCTTTACCTTAACGGCGGTGATTTTGCCAGGGGAGGATACAAGTATGCTAAACCGGAGTGTTGGGCGGAGAACTGGACACGATACAAAGTTGCAACGAAATCTTCCAGAGGAAGAAGAGTGTCTTTTTAAATACTTTCTCGCAATTCTGTTCGTGTATCGGTCTTTCCTGCCAGGAGTTTTGATCCCAATTGTTTCGCTAAATCGAAATACATAGCATCGGTTTCCAAAGTTCAGTCTTCTTCGTATCTCCACTAAGGTGGCGTTCGTGGGGTTGATAATGACTCCGATGAACTCTTTACCTTCCTCATAGTTTTTGCTGTGAATAGTGACATTTAATCGAAGGTTATGAATCGAATGGACTTTGTGGTTACTTCTCATACATGGTTGGAAAAGTTCAGATAAGCTGTTTCCAAAGTATGCGTTGCATCGCCAGTCTTCCAGTAAGAAGCGACACAGCTCTATCAGTTTTGATGGTATTCCGTGGCCTTGACTTGAAATTCCTTGTTCCTTGATTTGCTTTAGTGAGAAAATTTGGTTTATGGTCGATCTGCCGGATCTTATAACAGGTGGGCCAAATGTAGTCATCCTATGTTGTTTGGCCATCAGAAAATCGGTTGTTGCAGGGATTTCCAAGAGTCCTTGGGCTCGTATTCTTGTGTTGAAATTGTGTTGAATAAGCTGTTGAAATCTTAAGTCGTCATAATACTGCAACATATTTGTCACCTTAAAAACGCCATTTACATCTAGAACTAGAAAATTTATATTAGAGGTAGATATTGATTACCTTAGCTATTCTAAGTTGCAGACGGATTATTTTGTTTAAAAGTGTCTTTGAAGCATTTCCCCACGAATAATAGACCTGCTCCTGGACATCGATGTTGGTATTTTTCCTCAAATGAACCATTGCGAATATGGCACTTTTTAGTTGGACTTATTAATTTGGGCATGCCAAATAAAGTGATCATCAACTTTTACACCTAAATATTTTATGGTTTTAACAAGATCGATTACTTTATTTTGAGCTGTTTTTGGGCAGTCATCGTTTTTGTGGTAGATAATTTTAATATCTTCGGGTTGATATGGTGTCCGTATGTGCATAAGTTTTGTTTTTTTTTCGGCGTTTATTACTAATCTATTGTCATGGCACCATCTGCAAACTCTGTCAAACTCATCCTGCATTATTACTGTTGCTGTGTTCAAGCATCTATGTTTTACAGCAATAGCAATGTCATCAGCGTATGCTAATGTAGTACTTCTTTGAAATACCCTTAGAAGTTCATTAGTGAAGAGAATGAATAAGATTGGGCCCAATTTCGAGCCTTGTGGTACCCTAAACTCAGTGTTTGTTTCTTTACTTCTTTCATTCCCTACTTTCACCATCATAGTTCTTTCTGATAGATAATTCGTTATCCATTTAGCTAAAGCCCCTCTTACTCCAATTCTATTAATGCTTTCTATTAGCTTTTTGTGGCTTAGTATGTCAAAGGCTTTACTAAAGTCTTTAAACAAAACTAACACATGATGGTTTTTATTAAGGCTAGTAGCCACTGCATTCGAAAAATTCACCCAACAATTTTCCAGTGCTCTTACCTTTTTGGAAACCGTACTGATTTTTTTGAATGATTTTGTGTTTTTCATTGAATTTAGTTAATCGCGTTACTACAATTTCCTCCAAACATTTTTCTACAACTGGCGAAATTGCAATCGGCCTATAATTTCCAGTATCTTTTTTAGATCCGCCTTTGTATATATGTCGAATTAAGAATGTTTAAAGTACCTTTGGGATTGAGCCTTGGTCAACATATGAAGCGTAAATATTTTGAAAAAACTAGTCGCGAATCATTTCTTTTAAAGAAAAAGAATCAGTAATACCACCGACATGTACTCCGCAGCACATACAGAGTGGGATGCAAAAGAATTGACTGTTTAGAGTGCGTCCAGCTGAGATTTTTAATACGAAACAGTTTCGTCACACCACTTGTTCGGGCATCTTGTTTCACTGTCCATACGCTGAAAAGTGATTTCTTTTACATCTGGCTCTGAGAAAGCAAAGGCTCATGTGTTTAACTAAATTCATCAGGAATGATAAGCTGCTTCCCGTTCAACATTTATGGCTAAATATTGTAAAAGCCATGCCACCTTCATTTGTGGAGCAGTGGAATCTCTGGTACAAGGGTTTATACGTGATTATCTGGTTCCAGATGTACTTTACTCTGGTAAGCTCTCTCAGGTTTTAAATATAAATCCACCATTAAAGAATTCATTCATGGGTGGTAAAGAGATCACAGTGAAATTATTTCCCAATTTTGGAGGTTATTTCCTTCCCTTGTTGGTTTTTGTTTCCGGAGGCTTAAGTAATGCATTTCGGGAAGATCTGAATGTACTATTCGCTTAAGTTTCATTGAAGGACTTTTATTATGTAACTTAGTTACTTTTGAATATCCAAAATCCGTCTGTTGCCTTACATATAAGGACTTCATTATAATGCTTTAACACTATAATACGATTCGACTGATTTCAATACATTAGTACTCCTTAAGTCATGCTAAAACGTAAAAAAAACTCATGTTGCCTGATAACGATTATATGAGGCTTGTCACTGCGGGTTAATAAAACCAAGGTCGATTTAGTTTATTAACTCAAAACGTAGTAGACCCCCAAATTAGTAATGAACAACAAATCCAGCCCATCCCATGCGCCACTAAAAGCGCGTTATCGTGAAGTCGATAACAATTATAAAGGTGGATAACTAGGAGAGTCTAATCTAGACCTCATTAAACTCATAGTGTTTTCAAAAACAATGATGAATAACAAGTTATTTGTCAAAATTAAGTCTTACATTGGTAAAGAACCATAAGATAAACCTTATGCTGCCTCATTGTAAACATGTTTCAGCGTATTGTCACATTTTTTTTATGAATTTATTACGTTCATGTTTGGTGAATTTTTAAGAAATATAATCATATCCATGTCTATCGAAGACGCATATAACTACATCAAGATTGAGGTCGCTATTGAAGGCTTAACTATATGGCCACAATACCGGCAGATTTTTAGTAGAGTTATTAACTTTTATGGAACGGTATTGATTGTATAATGTGGTTTAGAACGATACGGATTGAATATGCGCCTTTTTTTATCTATATATCCGCTATCAAGAAGATATAATCGGTGGGTGGCCTTGATCCTTTTTGGCGTTTGAGTGTGTTCAATGTCTGGGACAGCCCATGATACAACTCATCTACGTCGGCGACGTTAATGGCACATGCACAAGGCTTTATCTGAAGTTATTGCATCAAGACCATGAGCGGGGAATATATTAGAAAATATCAATTATGGCTTCAACAACATGATAGTCTTTTGCTGTGAAAACCTGATTTCCTTCAGCGGTCCTTATGGCATTTTTTTTAACTAGGGAACCACTTAGATCCAACTTATTGGGTGGTCATCTGTATTCATCGTTTGTTGTTTTTTTTTCTCGGTTTATAATTTATTAATTCAACCATTCTCTAACGACTGCCCACAGGACGACCACCGCCTTGAACAGCATATGCCTATGAATAATTGAAATTTAGTTTATTCCACCACGTCAATGTTACAAGCAGACCTGTTCGGTGATGGGATAGGTTGATGGTGTTCATCTCTTCTCATAGCACTAAGGCCAATGATAGTTGGGTGTTGTAGAACGAGGGTAGACTCTGATTGGCTTTAACTTGGCAATGTCCAGTGGTTGTTACTCTGACTACACATCAAATGCTTATTTTTAACCTCCAAGTGGTAACCATTGGGTACTGATCTCATCCAACCGGATTTACTTGATAAACGATAAGCGCGAGTGTTGATAACATGAAACAAAACCGCGACACTATAAACCGCCAGGTCAGAATGGCACGAAATGAATTCCCGGCCTGCCGTCCCAGGCGAACCTAGACAAGCTACTTCGACATATTTGGACAACAGGTTGTCTAGGAATTTTAAAGGTAAGTCATGACCTTGAACAGAGATGGTGGCAGATGAACCGAAAGTACGACGGCAGCGCTAAATCCCGTAGTGGATACGTATGGCCCCGTGTCCTAGGGTTGGGGGTTGTGCTTTGGGTTAACTACCCGCCCCTGGAAACAAATCCACTAGCAATCAATAGCCTTAGAAACGACTGATTTTGTTGTTGACGACCCTGCTAAACAAAAAAAAGGACAACGCCGTTCGTATATGCAACAGGAATGTGAAAACATTAAACAGGAGAGGTGCAACCCAACAACTAGCGGAAGCCAAAAGCTGCTTCAAAGCAGACATTACTGACATCCAGGAAATATGATGGGATGGGCCAGGCAAAAAGAGGTTGAAAAACTGTGACATCTACTACGGACCGTGTAGTGACTATTCCGATGCGAATTTGTTATAAGTGACAGACTTAGGCAAAAAGTCTTATGTTTCCAAGACATAAGCGAACGCATTGTAACAATCCGCATAAAGGCCAAATTCGCCAACAAAAGTCTTATAAGTGCTTACGCCTCAACGGAGGAAAAAGATGATAAGCTAAGGATTTCATCTTTGAGCTTCTTGACAAAACCTATGAGCGACTACCGAAGTACGATGTTAAAATCGTGCTGGGGACATGGCGGTCTCCAGATCAACGAACGGTCAACCAAATTGATCACATTGTGATAGACAAGAGACACGCATCCAGTATATTGGATGTCCGAACTTTCCGAGGAGCTAACATCGACTCGAACCACTAACTTGTTGCAGCCAATGCAAAAATGCGGATATCCACCACGCAACAACAATTCAGAAATACTGTAAAAAATATTTAACGTCGAAAGACTGCAATCGCAAGAGACCGCCAAGACCTCCGCGCAACGCGAATAGCTTAACCTCTCGATTAAAACCATACCACCAGCATCGAATGTCGAAGAACAATGGCAACGACGCCAACAAGCTATTAGATCAGCCGCAACTGATGTGCTAGATTTCTCGAGCCCACCAGCAAGAAACCCCTCGTTTGATGAGGAACGCCGACATAAGCTCGCAGCCAAGAACGAGGCCTACAAGGCTTAGCTGCAGGTGAAGACGAGAGCTGCCATTGAGCTGTATAGCAGAGAAGAAGGGAAGAACACCGGCTTTTCAGAAAGAAGAAAAAGAGCAAGAAAAGCGTGCGATCGAGGATATAGAGAGGAGCCATTCCAGGAACGATGTACACAAGTTTTACCAAAGTGTAAAACGTCAAGGCCAAAGATACAATGCTCGAACAGAATCCTGTCGTGATGAACAAGAAAATATCGGTGTTGAGACACAGTCGATGCTGAGGATAGGGAAGAACCACTTCTTCAGACTGTTAAACGATTATGACGAACAACCAAATTCTAAAGTCATTAGCTATGTCAATTGCATCACACAAATGCGTGCGATAAAACTGACAGGAGTATAAGTCGTAGCGAAATCTGTATTCTCGCTTGAACATCTTAGGAATGTCTCCTGCCTATAACTTACACACGAATGTGGAATACTTTACACAGAGCTTTTTTATCTTCAGATTCTAACATGTGAAGGTCAAAGGGTAACAGGTATTTGAAAAATGCATTCAGAGACCTGATATGGGTGGTGTCATGAACTCGCCCTCCACAAAGCATACATGACAACATACATGAACACAAGGAAAAAAGTAGATTCAAGGCGAATAAAAAAAACAGTTTTCAACCCTCTGATTAGGCCAGTACTGCCTTGCAACTATTTTGAACGCCTGAAACCGTTTACCAACAACCTGAGTGGCCCTTGATAGTCTGCTTTTAGACCAGGAAGGTCCACAACTGATCAAATCTTTACACTTCCGCAGATCTTCGGAAAACCAAAGAAGTTCAAATCGCAGTTACAGAGACAAACTATAAAGCTGGCCCAGTGTAATTTATACTATAGTTTATGCTATAGGAATAAAAGACCCTTCCAGCCGGATTGGTGTTAATTCGGTGTACATACCCAAGGTGCACAAATAATAAAATACAACATGCGTGTCTACTTCATGCACAATGGCGGGACCTCCTGTTTTATCCCGACTCCGAACGGCGAATTTAAGATAAGCATTCCTTGTCAATTGATACTACTCGGATGATTTGTCAGATCCTCACAAGAGGAGCGCCAGTGAAAAATCCTTTTAGGTGCCACTGCTTGGAACCGAACCCAGACCTTCTGCGCGGCAGTTCATCCTAGGTTTACACCAAACTGAAAATGACTCTGTAAATACTGTCGCATGTGGCTATGAAATCGATTAACAGGAGGTGGGTATCATTTTGAACATCCTGGACTTATTCCTCTGAGCCGATACTGTTTCTTAAGTCGGGCTCTATCGTCAATATTTTCTTTAATTCAAATAAACCATAAGAGAATAAAGTTTATAAAATTGAAGCCAATAAAGAGATTTGTCATGTATTCATCATACATTGTCAACACCTGTCATACTTATACCGGAAGTAGTAAAATGGCGTCAAAGCATTTATGATACTCTTTCTAAATAACTACAACAACTAATTTACCAATCAAAGAAACGAAGTATCATTACTTCCGGGACAATATCAAAACCATTGTTAGATTGATTAGATTAAATGTCAAACAACAAGTTTGATAAATCAGTATTCCAAAAGAACCTGCAAGCCAAACAATGCTGTACAGAACACTATTTTTGGTAAAGTGCATTTCTCCATTCCATTGATAATTGCATTTTGTTACATTGGTTAGTAGGCATTCTTTTTTCTCATAGATGACGCCACCGGAAACTGTGGCATCTGTCAGTCAAACTTTGCGGCATGTCACAGTGAATCGACATTTTCTCTTTGCATCGATGGTTAGTTCAGAAATCTGATGACCGAAATTAAATGTTACTTTAATGAATTTTGGGCATTTTTAGACGAACCTACCGATTCAATTGTATCTTGTCCTGGTGGAAGTGTATGCACAGATCACCCTCTAGTCTGCGTCCAACCAATCGATGACATCACACCGACATGCATTAGCGGCTGCGGAGTATGTGGCTCCCAAGGGAATGTATTTTCTTGTTTAAGTAAAACTGAATTTGCCTTTTGCTTTGGTGAAGACGTTCCATTTTATGACACCAGAGGTAGCTGTCTAGATGGATATGTGTGTGATCTCAATTATAATCAGATTTGCGCTAATAGTGATGAAAGTATACCAACGTGTGATGTAGACATTGTCACAACTACTGCATCAAGTTCTGTAACGACAACTCCAGCTATCTCTTCAAGTACTGGTGAAACGACTACTCTGGATCCTTCATCTAGTTCAGGGGAAACGACAACTTATGGCTTCTCATCAAGTTCTATTGGAACGACAACCCCCGCCTCCTCGTCAAGTTCTGTAGAAACGACAACTATCGCACCCCGTGATGCTGCAACATTTTGCTCAGAGATGGCAGTGGTGGGGACGTTTGCTGCTGAAGACGACACGACTTGTACAAGGTGAGTAATTTAATTTTTTGTCATATAACGTCCAATAGTTAAAATATTACACATTTTTTAGGTATTACATTTGCGTGATTAGGAATGAAGTCTATTTAGGATACAGCTATACATGTGACAGTCCGAATTATTTCAATTCAAATACAAAAAGATGTCAGAAAAATCTACCGGAAAATTGTTAAAAGTTCACATTGCTTTGTGTGGGTTATATGAACACTGCCAATTATATGTTGTCCTTAACAAGTACGCAACTGAATTTTAAACTTGGACCTGTCACACATGTTATGTAACTTGATACTTGTCTGTTTGTCATTGAATAAATAAATAGTTCTGCGTAAAAAAATCTTCAGTCTTAAACTTGGGCACATTTAGCTTGTTGTGTTTTTCTAAGGAATTGTTGGTGATACTTACTTACTTACTCAAGTGGCGCTACAGTCCGGAATGAGCCTGGGCCTTAACCATCATGCCTCTCCAATTAGCCCGGTCCAGTTGCACACTCCAAGTTGGCTGAGGTCGGTCTCCTACTTGTGCGCGACACTTAAGGCGAGGTCTTCCTCCACAGCGTCCGAAGTCTGGCTGTGAATCGAAGACCCTGCGAGCCGGAGTATTATTCATTCGTTCTACATGTCCTAGCCATCTTAAACGTGCAATGCGGAGTTTTTTCACTAGAGGCATGTCGCTGTTCAGCTCGTTTAGTTATTGGTTGAGTCTTCTTCTCCATAGCCCGTCAACGCAAACGGGACGAATATTTTTGTAAGAAACACCGGTCGGCAAGAGTATTTTCCGTTTAATTTTTGTCGAAATGTTGTTGTCAGAGTTAATAGCGGAGTTGAGATAGACAAAGTCCCGTACTACCTCAAGGTTATATCTGTCAATGGTGACATTTTGTCCGATTAGTCGATGTTGTGTGTCCTTTCGTGTTGACAGCATATACTCTGTCTTGCAATGATTTACTGCTAAACCCTCTTTTGCCGCTTCCTTCTCTATACTAGCAAACGTCATCCCCGATGGGCTTATAAAGCTCAGCTGAAAGGCCCACATTTCCGGCAGCCTTATTAAGCTTGAGTACAGATATTGCTATCCTCACTTCACTCAGGTCGGGTGGTTGGCAGTTTTCGCTTTTGTTGCCAATATTGAATGGTTCGTTCTGCCTGACAATGTTGTTCGTCATCGCCGTTTAACAGTCTGCAGAAGTGATTCTTCCACACTTTCTCATGCGTATTTGCATTGTCTATAATTCAGGTTCAGTTGAAGGTTAGACAGGTTATGTCACATACTCTGTAGGCTGAGAAATTCAAGTCACATCATCAGGTTGTTATAAAGTTCGTATCGTCTCAAATCTCAATTATAAAGTTAAGAAAAAAAACGCTAGGTATGTTGTTGAATATTTCTGGTATTATTTTTCAAGACTCGAAGTAAATGAGCTTTTGTCTGAACGCAAACCCATACACTGGCGTACAAACCAGGTTTATTGTATGTAAGATTATGGGCTGTGAAACATTTTTTTATTAAAGAAATTTTAATTTTTTTATAAAAAAAAAAGTTTGATTATTACTAAACTCCGTCGATATTGCAGAGGATTGCCGTAGTCTGCGGAATAACAAAAAAGGAGAAAATAGAATATTTTGATATTTATATTCAAATCCCCCATACCTTATTTTGTGGAACGCAAATTTCCGTCGATGAATAATCACAAACATATTCCGGCGGACAGATTCCACTAACATCTGTTTTCGTTGTAGATCCAAAACAAAATGCAAACGTTGTAAGACTTGTACATGCAAACACGTTATCGACATTGCAAATTCCACATTTAGATACGCCACTGCAGCTAGGGGTCCATCCACCGATCTGGAAGCAAATATTTGGCAAATCCGTGCACTCTAAACCGCTGTTGCAGGTAAACGTTTGCATGAGGTTTGGTGTCGTTCCTGTTTTAAATAAATAAATAAAATATTTTTATTCACAATTGGTAATTCTTTGCAAATAAATAATTTTACTTTTGTAATATCAAAATTATTGCGCAGGGACGTAGAGAATTTTTTTTTTCAGCTCAGCCAGTATGAAAATCTGAATAGAAATGTCCCCCTAAAATTAATCAAAAAAAATGGCGACAGAAAGTACAGGGATATCAATCCGTAAAGTGATTATCGTTTGACGATAACATATCGGCGGTACATCTAGCATCACCTAAGATCTATATCGTTGTCGGCGATATCACTTTATATTGTGACAAAAAATAAGTGAAGTAGAATAGAAGTTTTACAAAAGTATTCATGAAACTCAAAAAAAAATTAAAAAGTGGTAAAAAATCAAATAAATTAGAAAAAACTAAATTTATCAAATATTTACATACGTTTTTGTGTCACAAAGGCGGCGAATAGTTTTCAAAGTTACGGAACGACGACCGGTACTTGGATTTATTAAGCCTAATGGAGGACCATCATATCAAATTTATTTGGAATGAAACATATTCGATCCCACGAGGGGCTAGTTACCAAAACCATAGGAAAAACATAATCCGCGGTGCGAATCTTGTAGTACGCTATTCCGTCGCATCCTTAAATTAAATTTCATACAGAAAATGAAGTTTTGCTCATACCTTAGGAATATTTTTCCATAATAAATTTGCCATGTGTCTACTTCACGACTGCCAAATATGAAATGTCAAGATTAATGTTTAGCAAAATGGCGGCAAAACAAAGTAGTATACCTTCCCGGCGGACACCCTGTTTGAAGTCTCCACAAGCAATTTCCATAGAATGCCACATTGCTTTCTACGATATATTGCTCGTGGGGACCCCGGGTTACGGTTGGACCAGAATCAACGTTTTTCTGGAAAGTGTAAAATGGCATTTGGCGAATATTCAAAATGTTTACACTTGTTCTGCTTCATCAATTAGAGAGTCTTTTTATGTACCAAACTTCATCACTTGAGCTCATATTGTAGTTGAGGATAACAATTGGTGACATGACACAGATGGACGGAGAGACAGATATGGCTCGGATAGCGATTTTAAGCCGATCCATATACTCCAAAGCATATCTATCCAATTGATTTGTCCATGTTACAAACTTAATGACAGAACTATATTACCGCTATGGCGTACAGTATAATAAATATGCTTTATCCGATCATCAGTATGGTTTCTGAAAAGCTCTCTCTAGAGTAGACCCCGTAGAAGCGCTATTTCGTTATACCGATTGTCATGCTCGAAAAAGTGACGCGCTCAGTAGCGCGATGGTTAGTGCGATGAACTGCCGTGCAGAAGGTCTGGGTTCGATTCCCAGCCGTAGCAACACATAAATGATTTTTCACTGGCCCACCTTTCGTGATGACCTGTCAAATCATCCGAGTAGTATCAATTGTCATGAAAAGATTTTCTCAACTTAGCCGTTCGGATTCGGCATAAAACAGGAGGTCCCGCCCCGCCATCGTGCTAAGAAGTACACACGCACACATGAATGGTTGTGACAAAAAAAGCTAGGCCCTGTGTACTAACGAGCCTGTTGCGCCATAAATTTATATTTTTTTTATGCTCGAAAAAGTGATTTAGAACGCAGTAAAAACGGCACATTTTGCTTTGGCCAATGGGGGCTTTCACTTGATTATTGTTGTTTTCAAAAACTATTCCAAATAAATTGTAAACGACTAAATTTCATAAAAAATATGGAATACATTATTGTCGATTGTTAATTTTGTTAAGTTACTCAATATTCTCATACCGACATAAAAAAATGGCGCACCCTATATGTCAGTTACCCATTTTGTTTGTTATGTTTTCAGATTATTTACTGTGCAAACAACCTTTATTTTTGAATGGACACTTCAAGCCATAAAAAAAATAGAACATTTCACATGTCCATAAAACTGTAGTGACGTAAGTTGTCACATTTCCACCAGTTGTATCCGCTCTAGTTGTGAGTCAGCATTTGTAAGTTTTGAATTGAATGGACCACTATACAGTAGTGCGAGAAAGCGATGCGATGCGAGAAGCGTTTGGGTGCGAGAAAACTGTTCGTATGTATTCTTTTGCAAGCGCGCACAGTGTAGCGATTTTTTATGCGACAAATGCGAGTTTTTCGCAAACTTCTCGCACACAATTTGTTCTCGTATCACATCGCTTTCTCGCACTACTTTACGCGCATGCCTTAAGAGCTCTCAAAAATCTGCACTTAATTGTGTTGTCCTTAAATTCAACATTTATATCAAATATATAAATTGACGTAGCTATTAACTGACCTCCAAAACAAAATTGATATGACGTTTGATTGAGACATGCAACACCATTTGATTGGCAGATATTACACTCAGCAAATACTTCATGGCACCGAAGCAGCACTATGATCAGAATAGTTTTCTAAAATAAATGAACAATTAATAAATCAGAGTGCTTATAACAAAACTAAACATCATGAAAAGCAAACAAATCTACGGAGATTTAATTAAATTTTATATATAAAAAAGAGATTTAACGTTTAAAACTATATACGTGTCTATCAAATCAAACACTTCGGATGACTTTTGGACAATCACTCGCGAAAATATTTAAGAAAAAAAATTCCTTTCGCAAAAACTTACAAGGACAAACTGCGTACTTTTCATATTGACATCTGTATCTTTTGAATCCGTTTTCTAAAATACCAACTAAAGTGACATAGTTTTACACTTAGTATCTTTTTATCTGAATTCATTCATTTTGTTTGTTTGATTATTTTGTTTATTTTAAAGAAAGAAAAAGAACTTTTGGCATGCAAATTTATGGGTGGTTTAGATTTAAGATAACATCGTTATGATAATGCAAGAAAAAAAAAATTAATAACTGATATCTTAGGATTTTATTTACCAACGAACATATATTTAATCATTTACTATCGTAAAAATATTCTCCAGCGCATAGTTGTGGAGATTTGTTAATTCAAGTTGTATTCAAAATACACTGGCGATAAATAGATGCGGCCATACTTTTTGCAATCGGTTTCCAATATTTGTACCTGAGGGAAATTTTGTACCCGGAAACTTTTGCTACATAAAATTAGAGGGTACATAAGAAAGAGACCATCGTACAACGCGTATCCCTTAACCTCTCGATTAGCAACATCCCACCAGCTGACTTCTGCAATGGCATGATAAGATATCTAACAAGTCACCGATCAGCCGCAACTGATGTGCTAGGTTCCTCGCGCCCTTCAACAAGCAGCCCCTGGTTTGATATGGAATGCCGACATATGCTCGCAGCCAAGAACGAGACTAAGCTGCAGGTGAAAACGGGAGCTACCATTGAGCTTTATAGGCAGAGAAGAAGGGAAGAACATCGGGTTTTCAGAAAGAAGAAATGAGAGAAAGAAAAGCACGCAATCGATGATATAGAGCGGTGGCCCTCCTGGAACGATGTTCGCAAGTTTAAGCAAAGTGTAAAACGCGATAGCCAAGGATACAAGACTTGAACAGAATCCTGTCTAGATGAACAAGGATATATAGTAGTTGAGACACAGTCAATGCTGAGGATATGGAAGAACCACTTCTGCAGACTGTTAAACGGCGATGACGAACAACATTCCGTTGTCAGGCAGAACAAAACTTTGAATATTGCCAACGACAGCGAAAATCTTCAACCACCCGAGCTGAGTGAAGTGAGGCTAGGAATATCTACGGCCCTCCCGCTGAGCTTTATAAAGGCGGCGGAGATGACTTGGTAAATAACATCCACCAACTCATAAGCCGAATCTGGTCGGAAGAAAGTATCCCTGGAGAATGGAACCTCAGCATCGTTTGGCCAATCCACAAAAAAAGAGACCCTCTAAACTGCGCCAACTACAGAGGCATAAGTCTCTTCAACATCGCCTACAAGATCCTATCTGCCGTAATATGTGAACGCCTGAAACCGTTTACCAACAACCTGATCGGCCCTTAACAGTATGGTTTTAGCCTTAGGACTTAGGAAAGTCCACAACCTATCAAATTTCCACACTTCGGCAGACCGTTAAAAAAACCCAATAATTTAAAATATATACCCACCACCTATTCCTCGATTTCAAAGCCGCATACAACAGCAACTATAGAGCCATGTCTAGTTTCGGTATACCACCCAAACTCTCCTGTTTGTGTAGGATGACGAGGAGAACTCTCGCTGCTCCATCAGGGTCACATTCGATACCAAAAAAGGATTTAGGCAAGGCGATGCGCTTTCATGTAAATTCTTCAATTTAATTCTTGAGAGGATTATGCAAACTTCCCCAGCCAGCACCAGAGGCACAATTTTCCAAAAATCGATATTGACGATATTGACATCATTGGTAGGACTCAAAGTGATGTCGTAGCCATATTTGCTAGGATACAGAAGGAAGCGAAAAAAATTTGTTTTGCAGTAAATGAGCGCAAGACGGGCTATGGAGACGAAGAATCAACCAGGAACTACACGAACTGTACTGCGATATTCCCCTGGCCCCTTGGTAAAAAAAAACTCCGCATTGGACGTTTAAGATGGCTAGGACATGTAGAACGAATGGACACCAATACTCTGGCTCGCAGAGTCTTCGACGTCGGATGCAGTAGGGGAAGACGTCTCCTTAAGTGGCGCGCACAAGTAAAAAACCACCTCAACCCACTTGGATTGCGCAACTGGAGGCAGTTAGCTAAGGACTGGGCTAATTAGAGAGGCATGTTGGTTGAGGCGCAGGTTCATTCCGGACTGTACAGCCACTTATGTAAGCAAGTAAGTATATATCTCTCAATGATGACATTCAGTCCAATTCATCGATGTTTTGTGTCCTTCGTGTCCATTTTTGCTGCTTCCTTCTCTATACTAGCCAACGTGGCTATGAACTCACGATGAGTCCGAACAATGATATCAATATCGACAGCGTAGCTAGAAGTAGCACCGATTTATAAAAGTCAATAATTCTGGTATTGACTTTGGAGTATTGCACAATCCTCTCAAGAAGAAAGTGCGTCGCATTGTCCTTTTTTGTTATCGAATGTTTCGGTGATGTCGTTTCCGACCCAGAAGGAGCAGCGAGAATTCTCCATTGTCATGATGAACAGATGGAAGAGTTTTGGCTGTATACCAAAACTTGACACGGTCCTGCATAGTTCGTCTCTATAAAAGCTTTCGTTTCTAGAAGTGGTGGGTATTTGGGCTTTTTTGTTGGTTTTTTTTTTTTCAAGATCTGCCGAAGTGTGAAGTGGACTCTCCTGACCTAAAACCGCACTGAAAATGTTAGTAAATGGTTTCAGGTGTTCATATATTACGGCATATAAGATCTTGTTGGCGACGTTGAGGAAACTTCTTCTTTAGGCTTACTTTCATCTGACAAAATGTTGCTTATGAGTTGTTGAAAGTTACTTACCAAATCCTCTCCACCGCCTTTATAAAGCTCGGTGGGAAGGCCATCTTATCCTGCAGCCTTAATAAGTTTAAGTTTGGATATTGCTATCCTCACTTCATTAGTTCAGGTGGTTTGTAACTGTTGCTGTACTCAATGGTGCTCTGCCTGAAAGCGGAATATTATTCGTCTCTTTATAGAATTGTCAAATCTACTTCGTGTTCGGTGTTTCTTAAAGTCTGTATTTAATACAAAAAGGTTCTAAATCAAAGTATAAAAAAGATGTGCTATTATTAAAAGAGACTAAAATTTTAGAGACGCATTTTAGATTTTTTTTTTCATTGAGATATCAACCTTATTTTTCCTCAGGTGGAAAAATATCTTTTTATCTGTTGAAACACAAATATTTGCGCAAAAGATTTTAAATAAACGC
The DNA here is from genome assembly GCA_949824845.1 of Rhingia rostrata. Classification (NCBI taxonomy): domain Eukaryota; kingdom Metazoa; phylum Arthropoda; class Insecta; order Diptera; family Syrphidae; genus Rhingia; species Rhingia rostrata. Next base: position 21,276,443 of record OX463757.1, read on the forward strand.
TGCTATCTAAATTCATGCAAAATGTTATAAAATCTAATTTGAAATTTTTTGTAGTAGCTATCTATTTAAAAAAGCTTTTATGACAATCCACACATCAGTATACTACGCCCAGAGTTTTCGCGAAGACCAACAATTTTATTTAGATATTTCCCACAACTGAAAATGTTTTTTCAAAAAGTATGAAGACCCTTGAAAGATCCATTATAACTTCGTTAATAATTCGAAATTGAAATCTTAAAGGTCATCTGTCTAGTCGTCTTTGGATTGTGTACATTCGGTGTGGTGAATATTGAAGCTACATGTCTAACTTGTTCAACAACAACTTATGCTGCATGTTTAAATGAAACAGCCTTTGCAGTGTGTTATGATGGCAAGTTAAAAAACAGTTTATTCTTCATTTTTCTGATTTTCTCCATAATAGGGATAACACAATCAAAGACAATAGAAGTATGTCCTGCAGGGCAAGTTTGTACCGAAGTTCAAGGCATCTGTCAGCCAAGGAGTTTATTAGTAAAACCTACCTGCGGCAGTTGCAATGTCTGTCAGAGTGGTTTTGCATGCAGAAGTAAGACCAAATTTGAATATTGCGTTGGTGATCAGGGGACTGGAATTGTTGGCAAATGCCCAGATGGTGAATACTGCAGCTTTAAAAATAAGATTAGGAATCAAAATATTTGCATAAAATCATGTTTGGTATGACTAGGAAAATGTCTGTTCTGGAGAAATGTTAAAAAAAAATATTTGCAGGGTGAACCATCATGCTATGCGGACGATGAAGAATCAGAACCAGCTCCGGAGACTAGCTATAAAACAGTTTGCGAGGGTGTGCTTACACCTGGCTTCTACTTTAATTTCGTCGACTCAACATGCCATTCGTAAGTTAAAATTTTTTAGATGGCCTTTATGGGGGTTTTCAAAAACTTAAATATTTTTAGATATGTGTACTGCGAAGATGCAAATGGATCAATGCAAGCGATATTGTATACATGTGCAAACAGTTATTACTACAGTGAAGCTGAAAAAAAGTGCGTTGCGAACAAGCCAACAACCTGTGCATGAGACTTGAAATTTTTGGTTTTGTATTTTATTAGCTTTAGTGTAATTAAATAAATTATTAACAGACAGAAATATCAAAGTTTATTTTAATCAGCTGGATTTGAAGGTTCTTGTACTAGTTTTTCATTCAAATTGACTTACTTCGCGGTACATTTCCAAGTGTAATTTAATGGGGCAATGTTTTCACACTAATGCATATAGTCCTTTTCCAACGGTAGCGTATATAGTCCTTAGGATGGACAAAGTGAAAAACCTAAATGAGCTGCTTCATAATATTTGGACTGTAGGATTCTTAAGAGTTAGTCAGGCTCATTGAACAGAGATGGTGGTGGAAGAACCGAAAAGCCAACATTGCGATACACAAGAGTCGCGCATCCAGTATTTTAGATGTCCGAACATTCCGACTCGGACCGCTACCTTGTTGCAGCCGAGGTAAAATGCGGGTATTCACCATGTCGAAATACTACAATCGCAAGAGACCGGCAAGTCTTTCGCAGAACGCGTATCAGTTAATCTCTCCAAAAAAAATCATACAATCAGCATCTAATGTCATAGACCAATACCGTCGATGTCAACAAGCCTAGCTTTCTCGCACGCAGCAGCAAGAAACTCTGATTTGATTAAGAGTGCCGATCTTAAGATCTTAAGCAGATGAAGACGGGAGCAGTCATTAATCTCTATAAGCAAAGGAGGAAGGAAGAACACAAGCTTTTCAGAAAGATGAAAAAATAACAAAAAAAAACGCGCGATCGAAGACAAAGAGAAGTGCTACTTCAGAGCATATGTTCGTTTAGTTTTTCTTAAGGATACAAAGCTAGAACAAAATCCTATCCAGATAAACAAGGAAACATCGTAGTTGAGACACAGTCGATGTTGAAAATATGGAAGACCCAATTTTCCTGGCTGTTAAGGCAAACAATTTTCACACCACCACCACCTATTCATCGGATTCAAAGCCGCATACGACAGTAAAGAAGACCCCTAAGCTGCGCCAACTACAGAGTCATAAGTCTCATCAACATCGCCTACGAGATCCTATCTGTCGTAATATGTGAACGCCTGAAACCGTTTACCAACAACCTGATCGGCCCTTATCAATGTGGTTTTAGGCCAAGAAAGTCCACAACCGATCAAATTTCCACACTTCGACATATCCTGGAAAAAACTCAAGAAGTCCAAATCGATACCCATCACCTATTCATCGATTTCAAAGCCGCATACGACAGCATTTATAGAGACGAACTATACAGAGCCATGTCTAGTTTCGGTATACCACCCAAACTCTCCCGTTTGTGTAGGATGACGAGGAGAACTCTCGCTGCTCCATCAGGGTCGGAAACGACCTCACCGACACATTCGATACCAAAAAAGGATTTAGGCAAGGCGATGCGCTTTCATTTAAATTCTTCAATTTAATTCTTGAGAGGATTATGCAAACTTCCCGAGCCAACACCAGAGGCACAATTTTCCAAAAATCGATATTGACGATATTGACATCATTGGTAGGACTCAAAGTGATGTCATAGCGACATTTGCTAGGATACAGAAGGAAGCGTAAAAAATTGGTTTGCAGTAAATGAGGGCAAAGCGAAATATATGCTGTCAACACGAAAGGACACATAACATCGGCGAATTGGACACAACGTCATCATTGACAGATATAATTTTGAGGTAGTACGGGACTTTGTCTATCTCGGTTCCGCTATTAACTCTGGCAACAACATCTCGTCAGAAGTTAAACGTTTAAGATGGCTAGGACATGTAGAACGAATGGAGTCTTACGGCTCGCAGAGTCTTCGATTCAGAACCAGACGTCGGACGCAGTAGAGGAAGACCTCGCGTTAAGTGGCGCGCACAAGTAGTCTACCATTAAGTGAGCAACTGGAGGCAGTTAGATAAGGACCGGGCAAATCGGAGAAGCATGTTGGGTAGGCTCAGGTCCTCAACCAACAAACTTTGTGCACCACTTAAGGGAAACTCTTCTTTTACTGTTTCTAGCATCTAGCTTGCAATCGAATGTCAAAAATAGTAGCAAAGCCAAGGTGTTCAAAGACATTGTTGTCGTTTGAAGTTACGGATGACGTTTGACGAAAATAGTAATAAGTAAAAATAAGGCTGTTCGGCAATAGCCCTCATATACTGTTTAACACATTTTTAACGCTTTTTTTCTCTCTAGTTGTAAACGCGGCAGTGGCATCTCGTTGAGACGACCACATATGTCTATATCGTGGCTGGTAGTTGCACGTGGCTGGAGATTGTATCCCTAGTGGATACCCTGTACCCCATCCGAAGATTGTGAAGCGAACCCTTTTTTACCTTCGTTACATAAGATTGAAGGAAAAATTAATGTACACAGGTGCTGTCAGTTGCTTGCCTCTTCTGACATCTCAAATTTCAGCTATGAATTCTAATGGACACTTTAAACCAACAAAAACAAAACATGTTCGTGAATATATTTAATTTTTTTATTTATTTTTATTTTTCTTATAGTACTTGTTAACCCAAAAACCTTGAAGAGCTTTCAAATACAATAAGCGGTTTTTTTCAGTGCACATTGTAAAATATCGCCACTGAAGTATGTGCCAGTAGGGCACTGTGTTATGCTGCCATAAATAACACCACTCTGCATATAGCACATAACGTATCTGCAAATAAACAAGATATCTCACTGATCACCTAATCAATCCCATTTAACTCACTCCAAACAGCTGTTATCGCCGGGTATCGGATAAACTCCGACTCTCTGCTCAACGTCACAAACCTGTTGTGCTGTAATAGGTGTGTCATTCGCTGGAATAGTAGTAGTTGATGGGTCTGTATTCTGTTCATCTGCCGCTGTTGTTTGGCTGTTATCGATTGAAATGTCACATGTGACAGCTGTGGCTACTGACGTCGGAACACAAACATCATCCGTTTTGGCATCACAAACATACCCCTCCGGGCAATATCCCAATTCACTCTGGGGCTGTGCTGCTCCATAGCACATACGAAATGTATTTCGGCTTGTACACGCAAAGAGGTAATCCCGATGAGCACTACATAGTCCACACAGGGCGGTATCACCACAGCTCGCTGGTCTTGCGGCATTACTTTGAACACAAATCGCTGTTAAATCCGTACAATCGAAGCCACTTTGACAGTGATAAAGAGTTTCATAGTTTGGCTCCTTGTCTAGATTAAGGAACACCGTCTTGATGATTATAGATCTTCTATCAGAATTGCATACTCACTTCCATAGCAAAGATGGAATGACGTTGAATTGACACATGCTGCATTGTTAGACTGACAGACGTTACATTCACCGTTAGAACTGGGCAAGGACGTGATTTCTAGTAGTACAAATAACTTGGAATAAAAGACAAGTACATATTTAAAAGATTTTGATTATTCAAATGAAAGGCCTTACACTAGTGATAAGGATATTTAGACGCTTCATGACTTTGATGTTTAACATGATAAAATCAACTAAATTCCGGCATACACTATCTTGGATTTTTTTGCCGTTTTCACTTATCTCTATGACAGCTTTACGTTGCGAGAAAGATGGCATAAGATTTGTTTGCTTTGAATTAGATTATCAAATGTATAAATAACGATTCCGAGAAATGTACATCGTGTTTACATTCTGAGTGTGTAGAATATAAGTTCTTTGAACATCCTTGAAAATTAGATGAAAAGACTTCAGATTCAAGTAGTAGATCATTTAATAGTTCATGCTTCTCTAGAATCAATATTGAAACATTGAAAATTATATTTTGTAATATTAAGCAAGCTCACTTGATAAAATATTCACCCTTCTCGTGATTTGGCAGCACTGCGAAGATGCTGCCTGAATTCATCTACAATTCCCTGCGCGTCAGTGGCTAGGTTGTCGGGGAGTGTTTGTGTTTGCGTTGTAGTCCCTGTATATGTGCCTCTTCTGTCATCTCCTTTTGGCACTTGCAAATATCATCACAGCACTGACATCTTTTCGGGGGTGGTTGATATAGCCTATGGTGGTTTCGGCACCTTCTTTAATATATGAGAGCACAACGGGGAGTCTCAGTTTTTAATTGTAGACTCTGACAATCTCCGGCTCACTAAAGCGTCCAACGTGAAGTCTGTTTTTTTTTGCACCATTCGCACCTTCTTCTCATTGGACCGTTGGTCGGGCTCTGAAATTGGCTGTGACGAGCAAATATTCAGAGTCTAAGTTTGGCATTGCTGTACACATCCAGGATGTTGGATGAGTGCCTCGCATCTATGAGCACATGGTCCATTTGGAGATCGCCTGGTTGCTTTGTGAACTCGAAGTCTTGAGAACTTAGTGCTGCTGATAGCAAAGGAGCTAAACATTCTAAAAAAAACCATTTAGAATCATTTGAACAAGACTTTATCCAAGAAGAACTCGATGTAGGGATGCCACACGATTTACGAACCTTAAGCGAAACCTTCAAATAGTGGTTAGACGGCGCAAATGGTGGGCAAGCCAAGATTGATAGCCAGGTTGTTGCTTTGTGTTTGGTGCGGTCGGCAGGGAATGCTCAACGACGCAAAACTCCTGATTTGGATCTATTCTGTCAACAACTGGACCGTCCCAAGCAAGCAATCGTCCAGAAGTGGCGAGTTTTGGTTACTATGGGAGGAGTTGTGTTTCACCAGGCCACACATTGGAAGCTTGAGTAGCAAGTTTTTAAGCATTCACTTTATGATCCAAGCGACCATCTGTTTTTTTTTTGCCAATAGGGATAAGGGCTGCAATGACAGAGTTATAATGGACACATACTGGGTCACCGAGCACAGAAGCATATAAAGCAATGAAATTGCTGATGAACTGTCGAGGAAAGCATCTGCCACCATCGTTGATCAGGAACACGAGATGTTTCACAGCCCCACTATGTGACATCTTATCATGGGTGGGACAGAAAACACTGGATAAAGAATTGGAAATCCCACCGGGGAGGATATTGCCAGAGTATCACAAAACCAGAACCCACAAACTTCTTCGTAGAAATAAGAAATCTTTTTCGACACTCTTGGGGATACTTACTGAACACAGCTTACTCAAAAGCATTGAACTGATGGATTTAATAGATAACCTTTGTAGAGGCTGCGGTGATGAAGAAGTACACGAGGAAAACCTCCATTTTTTGTGGTCTTTCTGGCCTCGGTGCCCAATTATTCCCTTTCCAACCATCCAGATGTTGTTGCAAACCTAAAAATTTAAAAGAGAGGGATTTTGGATAGATAGATTATGGAAAAAATATTTTCCTAAAGTTAACTTTCTTATTTGAATTTTTGGAAAATATTTTTTCCATAATCTATCTGTCCGAAATCCCTCTCTCTTATATTTTCAGGTTTGCAACAACATCTGGATGGCTGGAAAGGGAATAATTGCGGACAGTAAGGGGACAAAGGAAGGAGCCACCCATGCACATGGACCCGCAAAGGACATTACAATGGGTATATATTAACCTGAGTGTGACGAGGGAAGACTGACACCACCTACTTACCAAACCTAATCGAAAATAGGGGTGAAGATGATGGACAGTTCGGAAATTCCGTGGTCAGTGAAAGGTGAACATGTGTCTTGACCAACATGATACTCGTGTTAGGCTGGTCCTTATCTATTGCGTTTATAATCAGAATCAGAATCAGAAACGTTGAGCATTGTTGTCCACTTGCTGTGCAAACAACGCGAAGCCTTTTGATCAGGTCCATGATACTATGCTCGTAAAGTTTGTGGTTGAATCTTATCTTCAAGTCAATTTTTGAAGAATTCCCACCCGCCTGGAAAAAGAACATACGTGAACTCTTCTGACCTAGTCCATGTCGTTGTGCAGCTGTTCAAGTTTACTTTAAGGTTTTACCTCATCATCAAAGCTTATCAACGAAAACGGGACCAATGATTTTTTGAAGAATTTTTTGTCAGAGCGCCCAAGGGAATTTTGATCCGATTTGCTTCAGTGCCTAAATGCGGGAAGTGGATGGTTCTTCAAGTACCTATCGATCATTGGAATTCATTCTGAAATACTTACACCGTTGTGTTTTTCAAAGCAGAGGAATTCAGAAGCGGAGAAATGAATTCCCAAAAACTTCTAAATTGCCGAAGTGATCTGAAATCTGAAATCACCATAAAAACACACAAAAAGTAAATTTTGTTTTTCATTTATTTTAGACCCTCAATATAACTACAGAAATAATTTCAGACTTTGCTTAGCAAAATCCTAAACACACCAGGAAGGCTTGACAGTCGCGCAGACCTGTGTGTTTTTATTGAAGTACGATCCTGGTGGGCAGGTATTTGCAACGGCCACTAAAGTTGTGCCAGAATAGCGGCAGTAGACGTAACTGTAAATAGAAAAACACACAAACACACAAGGTAACCGTTTATAGTGATTTATCAATTTGACAGGTATCATCAATTCGATAGTTGCCACAAAATATACTCACTTGAGGCACGCGTTGTCATTGTCATATGGGAATCTTCCCGCTTTATTGTATGCTGCACATACTTGACCGGCAGTTTGAGCTGGTTCTGGAGTTGGAGCTTCCGTTGGGGCTTCAGTTGGGGCTTCAGTTGGAGCTTCTGTTGGAGCTTCCGTTGGAGCTTCCGTTGGAGCTTCCGTTGGAGCTGCAGTCGGTGCTTGTGTTGGGGCTTCAGTTGGTGCTTCAGTTGGTGCTTCGGTTGGTGCTTCAGTTGGTGCTTCAGTTGGTGCTTCGGTTGGTGCTTCAGTTGGTGCAGGAGTTGTTGTTGCAACAATCGCATCGCGATCACATTCGAAACTTGTTATAGTACATTGATCGACGCATATTGAATTGCTAGTAGTATCACAGAATAAATCATCTGGACATGCACCAATAATACCAGTTATTTGGTCACCCGAACACATGGCAAATGTTGTTTTACTTGTACACGTCCAGGGCTTTCCTACCTCACAAACGCTACATTTATTTGTACAGACCGGACTTATCGAAGAACCCTCTGTTGGTGCACATATTACTCCCAAATCCGTGCAAACGGTTCCCGGTTCACAGGAATATTTGGTTGTTTCAATCATATTACTGCCTAAAAAACAGATATAATATTATTTTTATAATTTAAAACATAATCTTTATTCATAAACACTGCTAAACGATTGTCTTGGAAATCACTCGATTCTGTATAATAAATTACATGTCGATAGTCGCCGATAATTTTGACAAAAGCCAATCGAAAATTTTTACGAAAAAGCATTTATTATTACATAGAGAAAAGTACTCGAAAAGTTTATTATGTATTTGACAGAAGTGAGAAATTTAACTTATAAACGTCAGATTTCATATGAATGTTATATAACTGAAGTTGTTCTCTAAAATATTGTTACATAAGTGTTGGATATCAAATTATTTAAATTAAAAGCAATAATACCGAACTGTCAAACTTATAAAACTTACCAGAGCAAAGTACAAAATCCGTTTCAGAAACACACGCAACGCCATATGGAGAGCAATGCTTACATGCCGCATTTACATGCACCACAATACCACAAAAAGCTAGTAAAATTGTCTAAAATTGCAAAGACGACAAAGGGTTAATAAATGGCAATTTGACAGTTAACAAAAATTTGTCTCTTACAATACGGTACAACATGTTGATGTTAATCCACACACTTCTAGTTCACAACTAACCAAATTTAAAGATTTATTTGGATTTTTATTTGATTTCTTTCATCGGTGATAAGTGACAATTACCAAATAATTGGTAATTACCTTTGATAACATAACGGATAGCCATAAGTTCACATTATATCCCCATAAAGTACAAGGAGTGTAGAAAGAACGATTGCATGAGTAACCAATGCTAATGGAAATGGCAAATAGTTATTAAGATAGATTCATAAAATCATTGATGAGTACCGCACCGTTAGAGTGCTTCCATTTGCATAACATATTAGTAGCATACGTCAAAAATCTTTTCAAAAAGCTAGGTTATTGAACTTTACTGTCTGTCAAATTTACTACTCATCCCACTATATCATGTGTAAGTTCAGAGTACCACTCCATCTTCAATTACCGAAAAAAAGGTGCGCCTAAATTACGGTATATTACAAATACAATAAGTCGGAGTTCTATGTGTCGACTTATTATCAAGAACGAATTGGAAATCAATAAAACTCGATAACATTGTTATAAACCCTAGAGAAATGGTATAGACTATAAAAGAGTGTTCCTTCCTGATAGCATTTCAGTTCAAAGTTTATTTTGACACAAGAAACTTATCGTAGACAATATGACAACTAAAAATTTACTTTTTGCAGTGAGTGACATTTTGTTAATTTTTTTTTTTGAATAATTGCTGCAATCTGTTACATTTTAGATCACGTTTATTTTGGGAGTTGTCAGTCTGATCAATACGGCTAATGCGTGTCTCTCTTGCATGTCAAATGGCGTTCAATGTATAAATGAGACGAGCTTCCACATGTGTTATGGTGGTAAGTATTTTAATCGTGTGCATATTAAAGAATAGTTTTGAAAGGAAATTTTAAAAGTGTTTATATGATGGGGGATTTTTCATTCGCAAAAATGTCACTGTCACTGTCACAGCCATGAAAATGCATAATTATCAGAAATTTGTGTACAAAATGTAAACCAAATGGAGATTATTTCAAATATAACAATCGAGGCTTCACTCATTCTGAATAACAATGGAACAGCAAAATTCCTTCTGAAGGATACTTTAAGTGTATTGGCGATCTGTCAAATTTATTAGAATGAAAAATGCATTACCTGTTTTGCGTATATTTCAAAACTACAATGTTCTCGTACTTTTTGTTGAATGTAAACAATAATCATGCAATAAGTCACTAGATCGGGCTTAAAATTAGGTGCGAAAGATAGAGAGTTAATAGATTTGTTCCCGTACAATGTTATTTAGTAATTATTTACTGAAGAAATTTATTAACATGCAAAAACTTAGTACGGGAACATGTTAAAGTAAAAATTTCTACGGTAAAAGACCAAAGTTCTATTTATTCGATTATCAGATCAGTCAATAACGAACGAATGTCAGGGAATTCATTGTCAGGTGACGTACGCGGGTACACGATTGATTTACGAAAATCCTTATTGCGAATTTTGTTTGGTGTCTATTTATTTATCAACCCGAATATTATTTTTGTCAAACTTATATTAACGTCATATTTTTGTTTAGCTAATCGGGATCAAGTAGATACAACCACTACATTGTCTTGTGAAAGCGGCTACGTTTGTACAGGACTTGGAATCATTTGCGCCCCCGAAGCAGATGTGGATCCAGCATGTAACGCTGAAGCTACTGGTTGTGGTGTCTGTACAGCTAGTGCATTCACTTGTACTAGTAAAACTACATTTGCACTATGCGTCGGCGGAAGTATAACTGGTACACGAGGCAAGTGTCCAGAAGATTTTATATGTGACTCGAGTAGTACTTCATCGGAAATATGCGTAAATCGATGCCAGGGACAGGCAACATGTTCTTTAGAAACTCCTATCGCATAAAATCGGACATGTAAACAAAATAAAAATTAATCATGCTTGAGTAGTTGTGTTTTATATCATGTATTTTCAAAACTTTTTTGTATGAGGCATGGTCAAGATTGTGGCATATAAGGGTTCACGAAAACTAATACGAATCAAGACAGCGCCACAGAATTTATTTCGACAAATTTATACAGGCTAAATTTGAAATATTGTTTCTGATGTTGGCTTTGAGGGCCGCTGTTGCTTATTCGCATAGACCTGTGACTTCAGAACACTTTACAAAAAAATTGCACGATATCGGTGGCAACGTCCCAACACGTCCAGGTGAGATGAGCATACCCTTGAATCACTCTTGCAGAGTTTCCAATAAGGCGTGAGCTGTGTGGCACTAAAAATTATAAATCCATACATATGACGCACTGCATACAAGAAAAATTGTTCTATGGCGGGTCGCCTGGCAGAGCCCGTCATATATTTGGATCTCATTTCACATGAGTGCACGTGCACACCGCCCGCCCGAAGCATAAAGCTGGTCAGCAAAAGTTTATGTTTTTTGTTCTCAATGCGCCACCTGTATCGCTTTTTAATCTTTAGTGGTACGTAGCGACGTTCTGTTCAAACCACACGTCGCTGTTGACCATATCATCAAATTCAAAACAAATAATTCGTAATCATCGACCTATAGTGCTCGCAAACGACGGTGAGGGCCTGGTCAACAATTCAACGAAGAATTTTCTTTCGAGGATGCTGAATATTTGCTCAGCTTTCCTGCTTATTGTCCAGAACTCGGCGCCGTAAAACAGGTGTTATTTGTTGGACGAAGCAGGTGGCCATGGCTCAGAGGAATGCGTAGTTGACTGCTAAGCCAAACGCTGCGGGTTCAAGCCCCAGCTTCGGCAGCATTTGTTTTCTACGAAAATTGCCAGCTTATCTGAGGCCACCGGTGCGATAACATGAGTCAATATAAATCTATCTCTCCTCCTCTGTGCCACTTAGGTTTATGTTATATGTCTTTCCTTCTGTGTGTCTATCTGTCTCTCTCTGTTGTATTAATGTCTTGATCTGTCCCAGCCGATGGCCTCAGTCGCCAGTGCTGTTATGTGTCTGTAATTCGATGCATTCATGTGCGAATAACTGTGATGTCAAAGTCAATGTCAATGTTGGGCGAAATATGTAAACCACTGTGTTTTCTTCAACGTTATAAAAATCTCCTTTATCTTAAGCTTTTGATCGGTTGAAAGCGATTTACATATTTTACTAAAGTGACGTACATATATTACATTTTCTCACAGGCAGATTGTTTACATTTGATTGACTTTTGAGATTTGACATTTGACTTTGTACTAGATTTACCCATTGCTGGGTTTACATGTTTATTTTGAGTTAAATTTGTTGATTACAAATTTTGAAAAGTGACTTTATATCATATAACTTATAACAGAAGGACTGGTAAAATCAGGGTCTGGTAAAGCAAATATTTGGACTTAAGAGGTTAACAGCTTAAGAGTTTTGATACCACTTGTTTTGCTAAACCAAAATACCATCGGTTGCCTAGGGATGGCATTTTTCGTATCTCCACTATGGTGGCATTCATGGGGTTGATGTTGACTCCGAGATAGATGAACTCTTTAAATACCTCAAAATGTTTGCTATCAACAGTGACATTTTGTTCAAGTTTGTGAGTCGGTAGTACTTTTTTTATTTGTCTTGTCCTCGTTGGTTAGGTTAGGCGGTGTAAGGCTTCCCTCATCACCCCGTTGGGGGTCCACGAGTGTGATGGACTCCTTCCTTTGTCTCACTGCTGTCCAATATTAATCCCTTTCCAGCTATTTATTATTTAGATGTTTTTGGAAATCTGAAAAGATTAGAGAGAGAGGATTTCGGATAGATCCGTGAGGTCATGGAAAAAGCAGTTTCCAGAAGTTCTTAATTTACTGAGGTCTGAGCAGTGGCGCAGAAAGAAGAGTGTATCCTCGTGTATTTCTTCGTCACCGCTGCTACACCCTACAAAGTTCATCATCTGTAAGATGCATTTTCAGTTTTTGGCTTTTAAGTAAGTTGCGTCTAGAAAGAATCTCTACTAGTGTCGAAACAGATTTCCTGCTTCTTTGAAGTAGTTTATGGGTTCTGGCTTTGTCACACAAAGGCACATGCTCTTGGATGTTTCACAGGTGGGGACTGAGTTCTACCTGTTTTTGGCGATATTCTGTGATTTCTGTCCCACTTCAGGTCACAAAGTGGCGGTTTGCAACAAAAATCTGCTTGATCAATGCTAGTGGCAGATCCTTTCCTCAACAGTTCATCAGCAATTTCATTGCCCTGTAAGCCTCTGTTTCCGGGGAAAGCTTAACATTACGTTGGGTGCCCTGAACCTTTAGCTTTTCACGACAGCAACGCTTCAAAACGATTATTTGGATAGCAGAGATTGCTTTTATTGCAGCCTGACTGTCAATGAAGATAGTGATATCATCTGGTGGTATCGCCACCATTCAGGTCGTTTTGGCTGCCTCTGCTACTGCCAATCTGTCCTTGTGAGGTATCCGTCGAAGCGGACAATTTTCCGTAACGCATACTTCGTCGGAGGTTAAAAGGTCCATTCGAGGTGTTTGTCATCACTCATCGGAACAAAAATCTCTTCACTAGAATTCTGAAATAATTTCCGCGAAAAATTTGTGTCGAAGGAAATCAAAAAGAGAATTGCGCTTAGCTGTCACTCACACTCCTCTTTACTTGGAAGGATGCAGTAGAATGATCTTTGGAAGTCAGGGTAACGCAGCATGTAGCCAGAGGATACAGTTGAGCCCAGGTATCTGTTTACCAACGAATTTCGCATCTTTCTTAATCGTCGTAAGTGCTTCTAAGTACAACAGCACGTTGGCAGAGCCCAATGATTTCGATGTTGTCTGCATACCCCAGTAGCTGGACGGATTCGGTTCCAACATGTGATTGAAGAAATCGCATGATAGCGCATTTCCGCATTATTAGATGGTAATCCATCAGAACCGAATTTCTTGTTTGCTATTCAGTTTTTTTATCGCTGTTCAAACTTCATGAATACTGGAAGGGAGCGTTCTTCGTTTACTGGAAGTGGGCTGGTCAGTAAATAAAAATATTTTTAGATTCCATAAGTTTATGATAGATGGCTGTCAGTATTATACACTCTCACTCAAACATCTGTATTAAATACTATAAATATTTAATACACGGCGCTGTTTTTCAATTTTTAGTGTTTCCTTATCCTTACTCAAAAATCACTTGCCTGCAAAAACAAAATGGTGAAGGTATTTCAAAAACATTATCCCACCTTAAATGTGGGAAATCGACAGTCGCTAGTCTTTATTTTGTAAAGCCTAATGTATGAAGATTTGAGGTTATTGCCGGTGGAAACATAGTATTAATCTTAAGCTACTTACTTGCTTACATAAGTGGCTGTACAGTCCGGAATGAACCTGGGCCTCAACCAAAATGCCTCTCCAATTTGCCCGGTCCTTAGCTATCTGTCCCCAGTTGCGCACTCCAAGTTGGTTGAGGTTAGTTTCTACTTGAGTGCGCCACTTAAGGCGAGTTCTTCCTTTTCTGCGTTCGAGATCTGGCTGGGAGTCGAAGACTCTGCGGGCCGGAGTTTTGGTGTTTATTCGTTCTACATGTCCTAGCCATATAAAACGTCCAATGCGAAGTTTTTTGACCAGAGGAATGTTGCTGTAAAGCTCGTATAGTTCTTGGTTGATTATTCGTCTCCATAAGCCGTCAACGCAAACGGGACCGAAGATTTTTCAAAGAATTTTCCTCTCAAATCGACCAAGGATTTCTTCATCCGCTTTTGAGACGGTCCATGCTTTAGCGCCGTAGAGCAGGACGTATGCTAGTAGTTGGACCAATTTTTGGAAAATTGTGCCTCTGGTGTTGGGTCGTGAGTTTTGCACAATCCTCTCAAGAATCAGATTGAAGAAGTCACATGACAGCGCATCGCCTTGCCTAAATACGTTTTCGGTGTCGAATGTGTCGGTGAGGTTGTTTTCGATCCTAATGGAGCTGCGAGAATTCTCCAGCGTCATCCTACACAAACGGACGAGTTTGGGCGGTGTACCAAAACTAGACATGGCTCTGTATAGTACGTCTCTATAAATGCTGTCGTATGTTGCTCTGCAATGGGTATTGATTTGGACTTCTTGGGGTTTTTCCAGGATTTGCCGAAGTGTAAGAACTTGTTCGATTGTTTACTTTCCTGACCTTAAACCGCACTGATAAGTGCCGATCACGTTGTCGTAAACGGTTTCAGGCCTTCACATATTACGGAAGATAGGTTCTTGTAGACGATGTAGAGGAGACTTATGCCTCTGTAATTGGCGCAGTTTAGAGGTTCCCCTTTTTTGTGGATCGGGTAAACGATGCTGAGGTTCCATTCTTCAGACATACCTTCTTCCGAATAGATTTGGCTTATGAGTTTGTGGATGTTATTTACCTAGTCATCTCCGCCGGCTTTATAAAGCTCAGCGGAAATGCCGTCATTCCCGGCAGTCTTATTCAGTTTAGTTATTGCTATCCTCTCTTCATTCAGGTCGGGTGGTTGGCAGTTTCCGCTGTCGTTGCCAATATTGAATGGATCGATTTGCAGAAATAGTTTTTCAATATCGTCAACATCTACTGTGTCTCAACTACGATATTTTATTGTTCATCTCGATATTAAATTTTTCACAGTATTTCTGGATTATTGTGGCGTAGTGGATATCCGCATTCTTACCTTGGCTGCAACAAGGTAGTGCTCCGAGTCGATGTTAGCTCCTCGAAATGTTCGGACATCCAAAATACTGTATGCGTGCCTCTTGTCTATCGCAATGTGGTCGATTTGGTTGACCATTCGTTGATCTGGAGACCGTCATGTCCGGTGGAAACATTGTATTAATCTTAAGCTAAAGTTTTCTTATTCACGTCAATTGAAACGTAACATAGATTAACACGGAAATATTTTTTTTGTGAATGATTTCTCGTGTTTTACACGTGCAACGTGCTAACAATGGTTGCAAGTGTATTTTTTTAAATCCCCTGACTATATCTTTCAATTTCACTGAGTTAATCTAGAACTTTGGCCGGATAACTTGTAATATTGTAACCCGTAAACGCTATAATTTGCATTTACAACATGATTATTTGCTAAGAGAGAGACTTGTAAGCCCCTCAATAAAAATTAACAATGTTTGCAAGTTCATAAGTTAGTGATGAACGATGATGTACGTTTTGATAAGCAGGAGTATATTTAAGTAATAAGGTGCTAGAAATGCAGGACAGATTTAATTTAGACTCCTGAATGTATTGTTCTTTTTTTTTTGCTTAAAGCAAACGATGATTTTTTTCAAAGTAAGTAATTTTATTTTTAACATACGATTTGACAGTTTGTGTATATCATACTTTTTCAGTGGATATTAGTTTTTGCTAGCGCCATCTACATGGTAACGGGAGACTGTAATACATGCTCGAAACTAACTAACTTTGCGTGTGTTAATAGAACTGCCTTCACATTTTGTTACAGCGGTAAGTGCATTGCAAAGAAAATAAGAATCTCCTTGTCAATATCATCATTATAGGTGCCCCAAGCCTACCAGCTTATAATTGTCCCATTGGAAATGTGTGTACAGCTGGAAACAAGATCTGTGAGCCTGAGAATAAACCTGGTATCGATATTTCTTGCAACAATGAAATGTGTGGCCAGTGCAACGAAAAAATGGCATTTGCTTGTTCCTCGCATAATACATTCCAACTTTGTTTGAACACTAACAAGCCAATCAACAAAGACTACACATGCCCAGAGGGTACCGTTTGCGACGTTTATTCAGATAATATATGTGTTCCCTTAGGCCCTGGTGTAATGAAATTCTTTAAGAGTGTACCTTAATATTTGTTATAATACGATAACTGTCGATTTCAGAGTGGGTCTACTTGTTCATTTTCTTCAGGCTCATCAACTGAAGGACCTCCATTGACTGAAAGCACAACCATTAATCCAATAAAAAACCCACAGGCATATTGTGCAGCGAATGCTCGTCGTGGTCGTTTTGACCTCATCGCGGATATAACCTGCAAACAGTAAGTTTATTCATGACAGTTTGTTTATTATGAACGTTAGTCATTGCTTATCTTTTAGATACATAAACTGTTATCAGTCGGCCGGTGTTTGGTATGGAAATATATACAAGTGTCCAAAGCCAAATTTCTTTGACCCTAAGAAGCAAATATGCGTTTCAGCTAAACCTTCGAGATGTGCTGAACCAGAACAAGTATGCGATTAAATATTTGTTAACCGTTTTTGACTAATAAATTGTAATATTGATTGCTGGAGTGTCAAATGAATTTTAAATGTACGATCATAGAACTCCCCAATCAGTGATATACTCTCATCTAAAAGACTGACCAGAATAAGCGCGTTCCACTTACGGATCAGTCGGATAATTTCGACAAATCCAAATCCTCACTTCGTATTTGTAGGATTTTGTTCAATATTATGAGACTTAATATTGTTTGAGTATTTTGTAGAGTTATTTGGCATGTATCATGAAAGGAAATCGTCATTAATAAAATGCCAGCTATTGGAAATCTCTAAGGGAACGTCAATTTTCTATGAAAAGATATATTTCTGAGTTTGTTTTTGGAGAAATTTCCCTTGACCTCTTGATTAACACCAACCCACCAGTTTTAATGAAGAATACCGACAGATTCTCGTAGCCGAAATTGAGGCCTACAAGGCGAGTCCGCCATTGAGCCTTATATGCAAAGAAGGTAGGAAGCACGCCTGCTTTTTAGACAGAAGAAAAAAAAAAGCGCGCGATTGAAAATATAGAGAGGTGCCAGGAATGGTATTCGTAAGTCTTACCAATAAATAAAACATGAAAACCCTAATGCTTCTCGTCCAATTTTAAGGCGCCGAGTGCTGGACAATAAACAGAGCAGATATATATACATATATATATATATATATACAAAAAGGTCTTCGTCAAATTTTTGGTCCTGTATGCGACGAAGGCGCATGGAAAATATGATACAACCCCAAACTTTATAAGCTGTAGCAAGATGTGGATGTAGTACAAAAGGTAATAACACGTAGACTACATTGGCTCCTTACCCATCGGATAACAAATAATGCTCCAGGTAGAAGAATCTTTGAATCCCTGCCTACAAATTCAAGGCGACAAGGAAGACCGAACCTGCGATTTAAGTACCAAGTGTTTGCGTTTGCCAAAGCGCTTGGACTGAGTTACTAGGAGCAGCGTGCCCAGAATGAAAGAGGATTAGCCTGGTCCTTAGCTAACTGCCTCCAGTTGCGCACTCCAAGTTGGTTGAAGTAGGTTTATACTTGTGCGCGTTACTTAAGGTGAGTTCTTGCTGTACTGGGTCCGACGTCTGGGTGGGAATCGAAGACTCTGCGTGCGGGAGTATTGGTGTCCATTCGTTCGAAATGTCCTAGCCATGTAAAACGACCAATGCGAAGTTTTTTTTTTGAATAGGAGCATGTCGCTGTACAGTTCGTATAGTTCCTGGTTGAATCTTCGTCTCCATAGCCCGTCAACCCAAACTGGACCGAAGATTTTTCAAAGAATTTTCCTCTCGAACGATGGAGGCTTCAGCGTCGTAGAGCAGGACTGGGATGATCAGGTTCGCGTGAGGGCTTAACTATTGAATTGCCTTCTTAGTCCGAAGAAACAGCGGTTGGCAAGAGTTAGTCTTCGTTTAATTTCTGACAAAATGTTGTTGTCATTGTTAATAGCGGAGCCGAGGTAGACAAAATCCCGTACTTACTCAAAGTTATATCTGTCAATGGTGATGTTCTGCCCAATTCGTCGATGTTGTGTGTCCTTTCGTGTTGACAGCATATACGTAGTCTTGCCCTCATTTACTGCTTAACCGATTTGTTGCTACTTCTTTCTCTATACTAGCAAAAGCGGCTCATCACGTTGAGGCCTACCAATGATGTCAATATCGTCGGCGTATAATAGTAAATGCACCGATTTTTGGAAAATTGTGTCTCCGGAGTTGGCTCGGGAGTTTTGCATAATCCTCATATGACAGCGCATCGCCTTGTCTAAATCCTTTTTTGAGGTCGTTTCCGAGCCTGATGGAGCAGCGAGAATTCTCTATCGTCATCCTACACAAACGGATGAGTTTGGGCGTTATACCAAAACTAGACATGGCTCTGTATAGTTCGTCTCTATAAATACTGTCGTATGCAGATTTGAAATCGATGAATAACTGGTGGAGATGTGAAAATTTTATCGGTTGTGGACTTTCCTGGCCTATAACCATACTGACAAATGCCGATGGAGTTGTTGGTAAATGGTTTCAGAAGTTCACATATTGCGGCAGATAGGATCTTGTAGGCGATGTTGAGCAGACTTATGCCTCTGTAGTTGGCGCAGTTTAGAGTTTCTCGTTTTTTGTGGATCGGGCAAACGATGCTGAGGTTCCATTCTGAGTTGGCGGATGTTATCTACCAAGTCCTTTACGTCGGCTTTATAAAGCTCAGCGGAAAGGCCGTCATTTACGGCTGTGCTATCCTCACTTCATTCAGGGTGGTTGGCAATTTTCGCTGTTGTTGCCAATATTAAGTGGTTCGTTCTGCCTGACATCGGAATGTTGTTCGTCATCGCCGTTTAACAGTCTGTAGAAGTGGTTCTTCCCTATCCTCAGCATCGACTGTGTCTCAACTACGACATTTCCTTGTTCATCTCGACAGGATTCTTTTCGAGCCTTGTATCCTTGGCTTTGAGGTTAAACACTTTAAAAAAAAAACTTGCGAACATCGTTCCTGTAGTGGCACCTCTCTATATCCTTGTTCGCGCGATTTCCTGCTTTTTTTTCTTCGTTCTTAAAAGCCGGTGTTCTTCCCTTCTTCTCTGCTGCCTGGCAGCTCTCGTTTTCACCTGCAACTTAGCCTTGTAGGCCTCTTTCTTGGCTGTGAGCATATGTCGGCATTCCCGATCAAACCAGGGCTTTCTTCTTGGTAGCGCAAGAAACTTAGCATCGATTGCCTGATCCAAAAATAGAGAAGACTACAAAGGCATAAGTCTCTTTAATATCAACGATGTACCAGTTCGAATACCTGAGAAGCTTCGGCATTAGGCCAGTTAAGTCCACAACTTAACCTCTTCACACTTCAAAAGGTCCTGAAAAAAAACCAAGAAGTCCAATTCGATCCTAGAGACGAAGATTCAATCAGGAACTATACAAGCTATAAAGCCGATATTAACCTGGTAAAAAAAAAGTCCGCTAATGACGTTTAATATCGCTATGACATGTAGAGCAAATGGGTTTTAATACTCGAGTTCGCAGCGTTTTCGTTTCCCAGCCATACATCTGGTTCTATCGATAAAGGCATCGATTTAAAAGGCACGCACAAGTAGAAACCGAGATCGATCAACTTGAAGTGCGCAACTGGAGGTAATTAGCTGGGAGCCGGACTGTAGCGCCACTTAAGTAAGTAAGCCATATCCATACTATTGACAAACTCGTGCTATTTCTAGCTAAATCTGCTAGGTGACAAGAGTATACCTCCGATAATAACTATGTTATCCAATATTATAAAATAAAATACCAGCTATGCACTAAATGAGGCGATCTGGACTTCGAAGTGGAAGCTTCACACTTAGTGTGCCACTGACGGGGGAACACGTTCTTAAGACAATGGGTATCGCTACAGACCCACGCAAGTCTTATACGAGCTTTACAGAGTGTCAATCAACCAACAAAAACCTAACGTTGGAAGGAAATACTGCAGTCCATATGTAGGCTTTTCAACTGGTTAACCTCTGCGAGCTTATTTTATGGGAGGGTCAAATTTTTATAGATAAATTTTTGTTTTATTATTCTTTTTAACTTTTCTCAGGTGAGGCGAACTCATAACGCTCCAGGAGCGCCTTTAGATGATGCTGCTTTACTGTAAAATTTTAAATGGGGTCCACTATGAAACTGAATTTATTACTAAACATAGATCATCACAATCATGAATATATTTTGTATGACCATTTAGAAACTCTTTTGCAAAAAAAAAAACTCTTAGTTTCCGTTCCCAGCTGCAGGGGGTTGACACCTTGCAGGTACAGCTGTACCACACATTTGTGTTTTGGGATTGAAAAAATTTGGCGATGGACAAACATATAAATTGCCAATCCAGACATCGCCAGACTGATAACAGCTGATGTATCTAAAATAGAAAGTGAACAAAAAAATAGAATGAACACAATATTATCAAAAAAAAATAATCGTACTCCTTGCAAGTTATGTCAGAAGGAACATCATAACGACCACGGGTAGCTTTTACTTTGCAATACTCCCCTGGACTTGTAGCTGGGTTAACAGTTGTGGGAGGAGTTGTCGTAGGTACTGTAGACCATGAACAGGTTGAGCCAATCTAAAATTGTACATTTTTTAAGATTCCAATAATATGGACGGTAATTAAACAAAAGAAAACTTCTTACACCAGCATCAATAGGAACGCAGATTGTATTTGAATCCTTATTGCACACCAAATCTCCAGGACATGTGTACTCTTCGGTTGTCTTATTATCTGTGCCTAGACATAATTTAAATGTATTGTATGTCTCACATGCAAATGTCTTATCATCGTTGCACTCTTTGCAGCCCTTGCAAGGACGTTCAATATTAGGGGTATCCGGAGTAGCACAAATTTGGCTACCTCCAGTACAGACAGTACCATTTGGACAGGCTATTCTCGGTGGACTGGGATAGCCTAAGATGGAAATATTTGGATTATTTTAGGAACGTATTAGGTTCTTTTACTCACCTTCTATCCCACAGACTTTAAATGAGGCATCGTCAACACACGCTAAATTAGTTATCGGTGAACATACATTACAAGATCCTATTACCATATAAATGGCGGTACCGAAAACTAAAAGTGACTAGAAGGTGGTAAAAGTTAAAATTTCGTTAATGAAAATCAATAATCAGAGCCATCTTAATAGGAGTATTTAATTCATAGGATTTTATACGTTTTAATAAACTCTTTAAAATTATTTTTAATTTAATGTTAAACTTACTACACAAATTTTGATCATTTTTTTAATAATAAGTTCAACTTTTGGTGATCGAATGATGTCTGAGCGACTTAATTCGGTCTGAATTTCATCTTGCACTGTTCAGCTTAAATATACCTACTTGTGTTCTTATCAAAAGATCATAAACTTGTTAATGAAATTACAAATCTTTTTAAACATTGTAAATGATAATGACGCAGGTGGCGCTAGAAAATAAATCAGCTTGCTGTTAATAGAGATGTTGCTGTTTTTTCATTATAATAGCAAAATATCACATTTTCTATATATTGTTGTTTCAAGTAATCTCTTGAAATAACAATGTAATTAGAAAGTCCAGTGACAATAAGATTAAAGAGCTGATTCTCTGGTGTATGCAATTACAAAACTATAGATGTTTATTTAATTTATAGTTTGCTATTTATATACATGAATAACAAGGAAATTAATATTAACAAACAAAAACTGTTAATAATATATTTAAGTTGCAACTTTACTATTTTTTTAACCTTACACAGAGAAAAATGTTACTACCTAAAATCAATAAGATCGCCGTATTGAGCTGTTTTACTTAGAAATCTCTATAAAATTAATGTTTAATATGATATTTTCATAGAGAAATCTTATTAATCTAATGAAGAAAATCTTATCAAATATCTTAAGAGATTTTCTCATATCTTTCAGAAGAATATCGTCTTAATTGAGCTAGAGAATTAGAGTTTCTTATTAATATATCGTTTCAATATGACAAACACTTATTATTGTTTTTTTTGCTTTACGTTCTCAACAAGGATTTTTTTTAAATCAAAAAGGAGTCTCTATAAACTTTTGAGGAGACTATCTTATCTCTTTTGCATATTTATTCAAAATTGGATGAATAATACGATCAAACCCATAATCTCATAAGCTAGGAAAGAAATCGTTTAAAATCAAGAAGACTTCCTTATAAAATCTGTAGGAGACTCTCAGATCATTGTATATGGAGTTTATAGTAATACTAAACAGTGTGCAAAATATAACGCAAAGTGAAATTATATGTGTGCCATGCATAACGTGGAATGAAACAGACATTCAAGAAATCCAAGGAATCTATAATTCCTGGGGTTTGAGTGGTTCAACGTTAGATTTTCTTAAAATGTATGGCATGAATTCCATCGAAGTTTTAGAGAAAATGCAGGCCGAAGATGTAGACAAACTATTCGCTTATGTTAACAGCGCGGGGTTTTTTGGCGAGAGAGTTAAATTTATGGCCGGCTTAAGACAGTGGAGACAAGACAGGGTAAGTAGTGATTTCATTGTATTAGTTACAAAAATGGTGATTTGTGCTTTTTTTTAGAACATACCCTACGCAGTCGCCACCATCGACCCAAAAGGTTCTCGAATGGTTGGAAAAAATATCTAACGACTTGAATTCTTATAATTCTTCCAATTCCCGTGTTTCGGAATCGAATGAAGTGAATCTGAGCAGCATTTTAAAGTTCACTGTAAGAGGACAATTGCTTTTAAGCTTTTATGAAAAAAACGGACATTTTTTAGTCAAAGATAATGATGCTAAAATTGTTGTCAGGCATTGGGAAAACTTATATTTTTCAGAGCATTTTCAAGCGCATGTGGTTGGAAATGGAAGTCCATCATATTTATATACCACAGTTGAATTTAGTTCTTTAGATGGACCTCCAATTCATTTTTATTTATTAAACAATGGACTTAAGGTAATTCGAAAAAAAAAGATACTGGAAGTAAGAATAAGTATTATTTATTATTTATTTTATGACTATATATTTTGGATAAAATATTATTATGTATTTATT
The DNA here is from genome assembly GCA_949824845.1 of Rhingia rostrata. NCBI lineage: Eukaryota > Metazoa > Arthropoda > Insecta > Diptera > Syrphidae > Rhingia > Rhingia rostrata. The sequence goes on from OX463757.1 coordinate 21,299,829, forward strand.
ATCACAAAAAGTATCTAAGAAATAATGAAATAAAATATGTACCTATATGATCAAAATCGTAATAAACAAAGTGTTTTTATTCAAAAGATGTAAAGGAAGTGATCCTGGAACGAAGAGAAAGGACTAGTTAAAAGTAAGTAGAAAACGTCTGAAATTAATACGGAAAACTTATTGAAATTTAATGAATAACTTCTGGAAACAATATGAAAACTAATTAAAAATATGAGAAAAACTCATAGAAAAAATAGGTGAAGCTTATTAAAAGTATATGGAATTCTTCTACAAACAAAACGGAAAACTTATTGAAAGTAGGTGAAAAATTCCTAGAAACCTAAAGAAACCTTATTGAAAGTATTTGGGAGTCCATTTGAAATAATATGGAAAACAATCATTTCAATAAGTTTTCCTTTGTGTTTTAAGGGGTCTTCCACATACTTTCAATAAGTTTCTCATATACATTTATTATAAATATATACAAGATATCTTTTTAAATATATGTGATAATCCTATTAAATCAGCAAACAAGTTTTTAATAAGATTTTCTCTGTTGTCTTAATAAGGCTTTCGTCTTGACTAAAAACCATAGAGAAATCGGATTGTTTTTCTTCTGTTTTATGTAGTCGATTTTTCTCTGTGTAAGCATTTTTTTTTAAATAGAGTTGGTCACACTGATACATAATCCCAATCACTCACAAAAACATCATTCAAATCTCAAAAAAATGAAATAATGAATTATGAAAACGGATCTCACTTATTTAGTGTTCAATAAATTCTCTTAAATTAAAACTAAGCTTTTTCAGCTATCGGAAATGTACAGGTGGTAATCTTCTCAGTATTACCTCGTGATCCACTTGCGGATCGCTTATACATTTTGTCCTCTGCCTCAGGTTTCATTTTTTGATTAAGTTGAAAAACATTCTCAGCAGAAAGGTGGCAGAAATCTTTCGAAACCCGGAAGCCGATTCTTAGGTGTAATGTTCAACATCAGACTTAACTTCAAGACGCACCCAGACTTTGTTGAAAAGAAAACACCGATCCTTCAGAGGCAGTCGCAGAGTAATAAGCTCAGAGTAAACGCAACAAAATCCTTGGCAGACTCAATGGCCAAAGAAAATTATCGAAAGTGTACAGACTTAACGCTTTGCAAACAATTTACGCTCTTAGAAGAGATTCAGAGGATGTGACACTGGGTCATAGGAAGCAAATCGATCAGTGACATCCTTGCTCACTTCAATGACGCAGCAGTGCGAAATAAACCCGCTCCTCAACCAACATACCTCTCAAATAGGGCTACTTTTACGCCCCACTTAATGCCAGCTCTTTCTCTACTGCATCCAACGTTTGAGAAGCGAAGAGTCTGAGAAACGGATCGCTCTTAATGTCCCAGACAGTCGCTATAAGGGTCGTACAGCTCTTCATCTCCACAGTCCGCCAACGCAAACGGAATCCAATAAGATGAGGTCCATTTCTCGGTGAATCTGTACATAAGAAAAAAACAAATTTGGGAAATGTGACAACTTTGGGGCGATAGCAATCCACATGAGATCCAAGAGCGTCCGATGCAACCTGAAAAAAATTGATGGGGATTTTAGGCTGACGCCACCGGTGCACATATCTTTGAGTACGACTTGGGACAGGCCATTATTGTCAACAGCAATTGCTGTAGGTCGATGGCCACCAACTTCTTTAGGCCTGAACTGGACGCTATGGACACCAACGACATGTGGTTTCAACAAAATGGCGATATGTGCCACACAGCTCACCCGACATGCACGAGTGATTCGAGGGCATGGTCATCTCACCTGGAGGTGATGAGAACTCGATACCGAGATCGTGCGACTTGACCCCGTTAGACTTTTTCTAATGGGGTCTTCCGTCGCAGGTTTATTTGAGTAAGCCACAAAGCCACTCGAATCGACCAAGGATATTTTTCATCCGCTTTTGAGACGGTCCATGGTTCAGCGCCGTAGAGAAGGACTGGGATGATCAGGGTCTTATATAGAATTTTTGTGTGTCCTTAGTAGTTCGAGTTAGGGGTTTTCCTACTGAACTGCTTTCTTAGCCCGAAGAAACAGCGGTCGGCGAGAGTAATTCTTCGTTTAATTTCAGACGAGATGTTGTTGTCAGATTTAATAGGTTCGGTTGTGAAACTTGCTGGCCCAAAACCACAGTAGTGAGGGCCGATCAGGTTGTTGGTAAACGGTTTCATGCGTTTTTCATTTCATATTATGGCATATGGGATCTTGTTGAGGAGACTTATGCCTCTGTATTTGGCGCAGTTTAGAGGTTCTCCTTTATTGTGGATCAGGAAAATGATGCTGAGGTTCCATTCTTCAGGCATACTTTCTTCCGACCAGATTTGGATTATGAGTTGGTGAATGTTATTTACCAAGTCATCTCCACCAGTTTTAGAAATCTCAGCGGGACGGCTGTCATTTCCGGTAGCCTTTTTAAGCTTGAGCTTAGATATTGCTATCCTCAGTTCACTCAGGTAGGGTGATTAGCAGTTTTTGCTTTTGTTGCTAATATTGAATGGTTCGTTCTTGCTTGACAGCGGAATGTTGTTCGTCATCGCCGTTTAACAGTCTGCAGAAGTGGTTCTTCCATATCCTCAACGTCGCCTGTGTCTCAACTACGTTATTTCCTTGTTCATCTCGACAGGATTCTCTACGAGCTTTGTATCCTTTGCTTTGGCGTTTAACGCATTGGTAAAACTTGCGAACATCGTTCTTGGAGTGGCACCTCGCTATATCATCGATCGCGCGCTTTTCTTGCTCTATTTTCTTTTTTCTAAAAAGCCGGTGTTCTTCCCTTCTTCTCTGCCTATAGAGCCCAATGGTAGCTTCCGTTTTCACCTGCAACTTAGCCTTGTACGCCTCGTTCTTGGCTGCGAGCATATGTCGCCATTCCTCATCAAACCAGGGGTTTCTTGTTGGTGGGCGAGAGAAACCTAGCACATCAGTTGCGGCTGATCTAATGGCTTGTTCGCATCGTTGCCATTGTTCTTCGACATTCGATACTGGTGGTATGGTGTTAATCGAGATGTTAAGTGATACGCGTCGCGTGAAGGTCTTGGCGGTCTCTTGCTTGTTGCAGCGTGGTGGTTGTTGTGGCGTGTGGTTATCCGCACTTTTCCGTTGGCTGCAACAAATTAGTGGTCCAAGTCAACGTCTCCTCGGAATATTCGGACACTCAAAATACTGGATGCGTGACTCTTGTATATCGCAATGTGTTCAATTTGGTTGACCCGTCGTTGATCTGGAGACCGCCATGTCCCCTTATGGAGATCGAGTTAAGGAATCCGTATGCTGGCTAAAGTGGCATTTCGTTCCGTAGCAAAGTCAATTAGCCTAAGTACGTTACCAGACTTGTTGCCGTGTAGCTTTGTTTTCCGACAATACTGCTAAAGATGACTTCTCTTCCTACCTATGCGTTAAAATCTCCCAGTACGATCTAAACGTCGTACTTCGTTAGTCGCTCATAGGTTTTGTCAAGGAACTCATAGAAGCAATTCATAGCTATATCATCATTTTCCACCGTTGGGGCATGAGCGCATATAAGGCTTTTGTTGGCGAATTTGGCCTTGATGCGGATTGTTATAATGCGTTAGCTAATGTCTTGGAAAACTAAGACTTCTTGCCTAAATCTGGCACTTATAACAAATCCGCATCCGAATAGTCGCTGTTTCTTGTCACTATAACAAGGTCCGTGGTAGATGCCACGATTCTTCATCCTCTTTTTGCTCGGCCCATCACACCTTATTTCCTGGATTGCGGTAATGCCTGCTTTGTAGCAATTTTCCGCTAGTTGTTCGCTTGCAACTCTCCTGTTTAATTTTCTCACATTCCAGGTGTAGATACGAACGTCATTGTCCTTTTTTCGTTTATCAGGGTCGTAACTAGTGGATTTTTTCCATCAGTTGGTATTTAATTCCCAGCTTGGAGGCCCAGTTCCAATTCCACTACGGAATTGAGCGTTGCCGTTGGCCTTTTGGTTCATCCGCCATCTCTGTTCAAGGGGCCTGACTGACCCAACAAAAATTCCTGGACAACCTGTTGTCCGAATATGTCCAAGCAGCTTGTCTAGGTTCACCTGTTGCCGTTTTTTCTCCGTGTTATCAACACTCGCGCTTATCGTTTAGCAAGTCAAATCCGGTTGGGTGAGACCAGTACGCGATGTGTACCTCTTGGAGGTTAGAATACGCATTTGATGTGTAGTCAGAGTTACAAATTAAAGCCAATCAGAGTCTACCCTCGTTCTTCAATACCCAACCACCAATTTTTCATCTACGTATGAATGTATTGTTGTTATTATCATTTTTAGATAATTTAAGTGTCCACAAGTCTTATGGCGTTGGAAACAGGAATTTTTAGTTAAATCTTATAAGCCAATAACATTTTATTTTGTATACCTAAATGTTAAATTTATATGAAGTTAAGATTTGCCGTTATCTTGCTGATAAGTAGTGCATTATTTATTTGAGACATTCATTTTAATATTTACCACTATTAAGGTGGAATTACAATTTATATATTCATTTGGAAATGCTTAAGATAATGAAAATGGCAGTCTATATGACCACAGTCTCATTATATTTTGCAAATAAAGAAAGGCAACGCAAACATCTGTAGATATTAAGTCTAAGAAAGTCGTATATATAGGAAACCGGCCTAACACTTTCAGTTTAGTTAGATCTCATTAAGAGGGTGCTGACAGAAAATGCATTTTGCTTTAGTACGTAACAGATATACCACTTCGATTAAATTAGATTTAATCTTTTCATTTAGTTGGTTTTAGTGGTGGCTGCTGCCATCTATGGAGCACATGCGCTGTGCAACACATGCTCGGCTGTAACTGGTCTAGCGTGTGTCTCCAATACTGAATTTGCAGTCTGTGTAGATGGTAAGTGGAAACAATATGAAATATGAAAACAACCTTGACAAGATACTTACTTGTTAAAGGATTACCTACATCCACCTCAATGGCTTGCCCCAGTGGATATTCTTGTACCGCTGGTGCACAGGTATGCAGCTCAAAAGCTGCACCCTCTTGTGGTAGGTGCAACATCTGTGATGATAAAAAAGTATTCGCATGCACCGGATATAATAGCTTCGCCCTTTGTTATGGAAGCAAGGTTCCGAGCAACGTTAGTTTCGAATGTGCCGGCTCATTAGTGTGCAACGTTGATTCACAAAAAATATGTGTCGATCCCAGCGTAACAGGAGTAAGATATTGCAAAGGAATAGTTTGGGGCGAATTTTAAATGATTTTTCATCTCCATTTTAGATTGGAGGAACGTGTTCATCAGTTGCGACAACTACAACAACAGTCAAACCACCTACAACAACTCCTAATCCAGTAACTAATCCGCATGCGTTTTGTGCATCCGTTGGCACTGTGGGGCGTTACGATGTACCATCAAGTTCTAATTGCAAGCAGTAGATAAATATTGGTTAAGTTCTTATTGTGTGTGTTTATCATGGATAATCCTTTTCAGATACGTCTCCTGTAGCTTAACAAATAATATGTGGATAGGGAATATATATGAATGTCCTGGGATTACACTATTCAATGCCACTTCCCAATTGTGTCAGACTGGAGTACCAGCAAGATGTGCATAGAGTTTTTGGATTTTTGGCGATGTTTGATATAAGACAGATTAGAAATCAAGTCTGTTTTTTTTATGTAGAAATAGTAGGTGAGTTGCACTTACAGATCCTCAGAAACAACATTCTCAGTAGAGGGGGAATTTATCTGTCAAAAAAATTCCTTATATCTATTATAGCACAAACAAATGATTAAATGCTTTCAATAAACGTCAGTCAAAAATAACCAGCTATACAAAAATAACCAGCTAGCAGTAGAGTGAAAAGATAAATGCAACAAAGTTGTGTAGTTCTAGTTCTACAGTTCTCAAATGAGCAATCACATTTCGGACATCTCGTAGATCACGAAGGGATCCGTAAGTTGAAATGAACTCAAATGTCCGCTTTAAAAATTACAAGTGAATGATGAAACAACGAAACATCAACGGGATTATAATGAAATGGCGCCCAACGTTATGTCAGTTATCAATTTCGAGCTGAAAACGAAGCTTTATGGTGTTGTTTCGCTGGGTTGAAATTGATCGTAACGTTGTATTTTTTTAAGTGCCGATAATTGTGGGCTGAATTTGGGCTTTAGCTCATATATCCCTCCAATTAACCAAGTCCTATGCTAACTTTATATTTGAAATCGAACGTTTTGGTAAGCTTTTTGCTGACTTTGGTGAAGCAGCTCGAATTATACATTTTATTGAATACAGACAAAGTTTTGGGCGGTTACAAAAATTAGAGATGGTTATGTAGCTACCAGCCACCTGAGTCATCTCCTTTCTGTTGGGGCTTGTCATTTACTTACTTACTTAAGTAGTGCTACAGTCAGTAATAAATCTGTCCTAAACTATCTTCTTTTTTTTTCGTCAATAAACTGCTAGTCCGAATAGACAGTGATGGGATAATTATGCGTGATCTTTCCGTGAGCACCGACATCATGGAAAATGTTCTGAATAGTGTGAGCACATAGCTTCCAGGTGTTTCTTTTAAGAAATAGAAAACACCTGGAAGACCAAAATACCGCCCATAAGTCCGATTATATCAATGCACAAGCATTATCCACCTAGTTGACCCCTACCAACTCCAACTCCAGTTTCTTGAAGAAGCTAAGAGTCGGAGTTGGTAGTATGGATGTATAGTACCTTGGAAGTAGATAGAGTAGTGGATGAGAGCGTGGGAAAAATTGTTTTCACAAGCAGACCACGTTTTCTTTTCCAAGACGGCAACTTCCCAAGATAGAGTAAATGCTTCAACATATTCGTTAGAAAACTTAGTTTCAAAGCAGATATAATTGTCATAAAATAAAAGGAATGATGAGAGACAAATAGGACACAGTCTACATAACACCACATCAGGCTATCAACTTAGGGTGATTTTCTACGCTGCGGAACGGAATGCCACTATAACATACGATGTCATCACATCGATAAAAAAAAATTCAAATTTTTGTGGCAACAGACTTGTTAGTACCCAGGGCCGAGTTTTCTCACAACCATACATGTGTGCGTGTGTACTTCTTGCATGATGTTGGGGCCTCCTGTTTTATGCCGACAGTGAAAATAAGCTTTTCTTGACAATGGATACTACTAGGATAATTTGTCAGATCATCACGTGAGGAACTATTTAGGTTTCGATACGCCTGGGAATTGCATCCAGACCTTATGCGTGCCTGTTCATCACACTAACCATCGCGCCACTGAGCATGTCAGCCTTGATGCTTCTAATTAATATGTACCTCAGAAATGATGGCCTTCGCGCTAAGCTTTATAAAGCCAGCGGAGATGTCTTGGTAATTAACATCCACCAACTCATAAGCAAAATCTGGTCGGAAGAAATTATGCCTGAAGAATGAAGAATGAAACCTCAGCATCATTTGCCCGATCCACAAAAAAGAGGACCTTCTAAACTGCGCCAACTAAAGAGGCATAGGTCTCCTCAACATCGCCTACAAGATCCTATCTGCACACTGTGTGAACGCCTAAAACCGTTTACCAACAACCTGATCGGCCCTTATCAGTGTGGTTTTTGGCAAGGAAAGTCCACAACTGATCAAATTTTCACACTTCGGAAGATCATGGAAAAAACCCTAGAAGTCCAAATCGAAACCCACAAACTATTTATCGATTTCAAAGCCGCGTACGACAGCATTTATACAGACGAACTATACACAAACTCTTCCGTTTGTGTAGGATGACGATGGAGAATTTTCGCTGTTCCATCAAGGTCGGAAGCGAACCCACCGCAACATTCGATAACAAAAAAAAAAGAATCTAGGCAAGGCGACGAACTGTCATGCGACTTCTTATTTTGATTCTTAAGAGGATTGTGCAAAACTCCTGAACCAACACCAGAGACACAATTTCGCAAAAATCGGTGCATTTACTAGCCGACGATATTGACATCATTGGTATTGACTCAACGTTATGTCATAGCCACGTTTGCTAATACAGAGAAGGAAGCGGCAAAATGGGTTAAGCAGTAAATGAGGGCAAGACAAAGTATTTGCTCTCAATTGGACAGAACGTCACCACCACCAGAACGTCAATTCGACCTACTAAGGAGATTCTATATAAGACCCTGATCATCCCAGTCCTGCTCTACGGCGCTGTAGCTCGGACCGTCTCAAAAGCGGATGAAAAAATCCTTGATCGATTCGAGAGGAAAATTCTTCGAAAAATCTTCGGTCCGGTTTGCGTTGACGGGCTATACAGCGACATGCCCCTGGTCTAAAAACTCCGCATTGGACGCAGTAGAGGAAGACCGCGCCTTAAGTGGCGCGCACAAGTAGAAACCGACCTCAACCAACTTGGAGTGCGCAACTGGAGGCAGTTAGCTAAGGACCATGCTAATTGGAGAGGCATTTTGGTTGAGGCCCAGGTTCATTCCGGACTGTTGAAGAGTTCTGCTGTTAACCCATCAGAACGGGCTGCTTAGTTTTTCTTCAGTTCTAGCTTCCAGTTGTTTGGCGTTTATGTGGCGGGTGCTCTTCTTGTAGTGAGACTCTTCGATTTCCCTGAGTTTGGAGGTTTTTTTTTCATACGCACGATTTTCTTCCCTTCTTCAGGTTCGATAATCATCGCGCGCTGCGCGTGTTTTGAGTTGTATCACCTTGACATGTGCCTGTCATCTCTTTATGGTACTTGAAAATATCATCATACCACGGTCATCTTTTCGGGTGGGAATGGTAGCCTTTGTTTTTTGGCGCAACAAGCATGTTAGTATCCAGGGCCGAGCTTTTTCACAACCATTCATGTGTGCGTGTATACTTCCTGCACTATGGTGGGACCTCATGTTTTATGCCGACTCCGAACGGCGAATTCGGGAAAAACTTTTCTTGACAACTGATACTACTCGGATGATTTTTCAGATCATCAAGAGAAGAGGGCCAGTGAAAAATCATTTAGGTGTTGCTACCTTCTGCGCGACAGTATTCGCATCGCACTAACAATCGCACCACTGAGCCCGTGGGTGGCCGCGGTGTAGTGGTAATGTGTTCGTCTGTTGAGTGGAAGGTTGCGCGTTCAATCCCAACCAAAATCCATTTCACTTTTATTTAAAAGAAATAAAAGGTCGGTGTTATACCTAAAAGTATGCACACCATCTTGAGTTTCTTCAAATTTAACGAACACAAGAAAAAGTGACTCCCCGAAGCTAGTTCGGACACCACCCATGGAGTTTAAGTCTCCACTACATCCAAAATCTTTCCTATCCTCTCTTTCTTCCCCTTCTCTAACGCTCGTACTATGATAACATATAAAAGGGTATTCATAACCCCTTGAGTACGTATAAATTATAAAAAAAAAAAAAAAAAAAGTCACGCACTTAGTTGTTATTTGTTGATTCTGGGAATCTACAAACAATAACTAAGGGCAGGGTCGACGTTTGACCCTATGAATCCAGGATGTGGGATGCGTGCCTCACATAAAGTAAGTACTTCCCTTATCTCTGCTGTTAACCCATCAGAACCGGCTGCTTAGTCTTTCTTCAATTCCAGCTTCCAGTTGTTTGGCGTTTATGTGGCGGGTGCTCTTCTTGTAGTGAGACTCTTCGATTTCCCTGAGTTTGAAGTAAGTACTTCCCTTATCTCTGGTCTCATCGGTAGAAGCGTGTGCACATATAATGCTGATGTTGCAAGCCGATGCTCTTATGTGAAACACAACCGGCTTTAAATCGATTACTTTTGACCAAAGTCGGCTCCCCGCACAACGAATCCGTATTCTTATATGTTTATCCTTTGGTGGCAGCTTTAATAAATTTCACAAGTTTTTCATTAGTGTATTCCTGATCATGTCTAATGTATTTCCTGGATAGCAGTTAATGTCTGCGCAAAAAAAGATTCACTTCCTAAAGTAGTAGTTTGAATCCGTTTTCAGATCCTGTTGTCTCTCTCAGAAGTAGTAGTAGTAGGTAATTTGTTTTGACGTGAAAAACAAATGACCCTGATGGCACAACAACATCCCATTGCATAAAGTCATAGAAATCATTAACGTCGACTTCCCTTAATTAAAATGTACCTACTTGCAACTTATATTTTTCTTAATCTAGTTACATACAAATAACTTTTTGTTTATAGAGTTCCGGCACAACGAGATGGCCTTGTTTTGCTACATGCCTGGGCTGTAGTGCTGAAGTATGTATTGGTGGGACACACATAAAGGTTTCCAATCCAGGCACCATTTCCGGACAATATGCAGCTTATATATCTAAATAAAAGTAAAATAAAAAATCAATACAATTTGAAATAAGCCCGTGTGTCAATTGCGTTAAAAAGAGGGTTAAATTTTTTCCACTGTTTAATTTTTGACTTTTCTGCACCTACTAATGTCAAAAATTACCCACTGGCTAACATTTTAACGCAATTGACACACGGCCTAAGAATTAATTAAAAAATAAAAACGCATGTATTCATAAAAATATTTTCGAAATATTTGTCAGCAATGCATGAAACATAAAAACATTACCTGGTGCACGTGGTATCAGAAAGGATTTCAAAACGTCCAGGAGTTCCTAAACTTGCACAGTATTCGTTTGGCTGAATTACCGGATTTGGAGTTGTTGATGGTGTTGCGGTTGGTGTAGGGGTAGGTGTTGGAGTAGTTGCTGGTGGTGGTGTTGTGGAAGATATAAACGGACAAGTGGCACCAATCTAAAATTAAATCTTCAAAAACAGATCTTAGATATGAAAACACCATATCCTTACTCCGATTTCGGTGGAATTAATGCAGATATTTGGTTCATCTACATTACACACCAGCCCAGTTGGGCAGCTATAAGAACCACTTAATCCACCTCCAATGCAAAATGCAAAGCTTGTATAAGTAGTACAGGCAAAGGTTTTATCGGTTTCACAAACACCGCATCTTGTACATGAGCCTAAACTGCCAGCAGGGGCGCAAATTTGAGCTCCCGAAGTGCAAACAGTGGTACCGGGACAACTAAATACAGGTTCTTGTGGGATGCCTTTTTTGGAAAAAAGCATTATGATTGATTTAGTTATAAATCACTTATAGACTTACTATCCACACAAACTTGAAATGAGTTTCCTGATGCACATGCTAAGCCGTTAATTCCGCAAGTGTTGCATAGCCCGTTTGTAGTAGAAATAAATGCGGCAGCAAATACCAGAATTATCTCAAAAGAAATAATTACAAATAATTTTTATTTTTTAAATGCAAATAACTTGTAAAGACATTTTTTTCAATATGGTAACAATCAGACAGTTGATGGTGTTAATCTGACAGCTAATTGAAACGCCTCCCTGACGGGATATTTTAAACATAAAATACCCGCTTCACTGACATTTGTGTAGAATTTTATTTTTTTGTTTATTTCAAGCAAGGAAGTCACTTTAGACATTTTGCTAAGCGCACTTAAATCTCTTATTTTAGATGCACTTAGCGAAACGTTACCTGCTTGTCAATAAAGCTACCATATAAATGTCAAAAAATATATGTAGATCACTTACTTTAATCAACTGCATCGTCGATGATAAATGTACTATTATCTGGATGATTTCCTGCACTCTACTAGACCACAATTATAGTCTACTGCTTATTTATACAAGTTCTTATCACTGCATCGCTGGAGCTATATATTTGTTTACTGCAGTCTGTATGGTAAACATAATTAATCATTAACATCAGTAATCCTGCTATTACATATTTTACAATGTTTATATGTAATATACTTCATTGTATAGACATTCTTAGAATTTAAAAGTAGATAAAGGCGATTAATATCTGGGGCAAACTAAAACGCTTCCCCCTTTATTAAAACGAATCTCAACTGTTGTATTGATATACAGTGAAAAAGTCTTTATACAGCCTTTATCCAGAATCACACAAATTCTTAATCATAAAATATTTCTCAACCCATAACAGTTATTCAGGGACTGTGTCAAATAAATTGCCAAAAAGGGGCAAATCTATTAAAATTGGATGTTTCACAGCTCGGCAGAGTTACCAAGTGATACTTGCGAAATCCATAGCGACAATTTTGTTTTCAACACCTAATAAACATTTTGTTGACTTATGTTGATTCACTAGCATAGTCTTAAGAGTTGAGTCTGTTGGTATAGAATAATTACCATTTGAATGAATTAAACTGCTTAAATACAAAAATTCACTTGAAAATTAGTTTCACCTAACAATTGAACCTTTGGTAACCCTGATGCTCAGCAGCCTGTGTATACAGAAGTAAAAAACAAGAAAAAAATGCGCTTATACATCCTAGTATTCAACCATCAGACATGTTTAGGATATGCAACCTCTATTCAACGTTGTATAAGTTCTATGAATAAGGTTTTTGCCAGAGATCAAGTACTTAATTATTCGTAAAAAATGTCCCCATCCTGCTTGTTATACAAGTTTTGTGTCAAATAAAATAATGAATCTGGGCCTAAGCCGGTTAGTCCGATTCTTAGGTAACTGCCTCCAGGTGCGCACTCCACTTAAAGCGAGTTCTTCTTCAGTGCATCCGACCGACGCGACGTCTGGCTGTCAATCGAAAAGACTGCGAGCCTAAGTGAAGTTTCCCATTCGCTCTACATGTCGTAGCCATCGTAAACGCGGATTTTTTATTTTGTACAGCTGCTATATCATTTTCAAAACTACTAAGTATTTCTTCATCTACTTTTGATACGGTCCATGGTCATGCTTCAGCGCCGTAGAGCCGGACTGGGATGATCACGGTCTTGTATAGGAAATCCGTCTTGGGAATTCTTCCGCTGCCGGCTGGGATGTTTCTTTTTATAGAAGACCTTTCCCCTAACTAGTTTTGGTCCACGACTGGTATTTTTTCCCCCAACCTACCCCATATAGCGACAGTGGATTCTTCTATCTGGCTTCAAGGATGGGTCCGATGAGAGACTAGCACTTGACGCAAAAGTGGCGTTATTCGTATTACTTAATAGTGGACATTCCCCTAGCTAGTTTAGGTCCACGAGTGGTTTTTCTTTCGATCAAATTCACATTCATGGAGTTGTCCACCTAACTTGGGGTTAAGATTTGCAAGTATTTAATTCAACATGCAATACCCAAATGGCAAAATGATTCGAACAATCAGCCTGCAAGGAAGAGCTCTCGTGTACAGATACACTTACACATATAAATACCATGGAAAATGAATTTAATACTTGCAAATATATATCCCAAGATAACTCGGACGTTCAATTTCTCTGTTTCTACAGTTTTTCAATGTCTCATTTTTATTGTTTGTTAGTTTTCTTATTAGTTCTGTCTGTTGTCAGTGTTAAACACGAACGGCGTTACTAATATACGCAAATGTTGACATTATTAAGTTACCAAATTAAATTACAGTGAAAAGATTTTTTGAAACTCTACCAACAACAAAACTCATATTTAACTAAGTAAACTCGACTCCTTTATTGAATCTACAAATTTTAAACAAAATTTATTTTCAATTTCTGCTCTCAAAACAAAATCATTGACCACATTTGTCCCCGGCTTCAATTTTCTTCGAAATCATAGCAGCAATATTCACATTTTACTGTCATTTTCTTCCAGTGATAGTCTTACTAATGAGATATTATGCTTTTTTCATCTAGTTAGTCCATTTTCATTAACGATTTCTTTTAAGTTTTTTGCTCCATAAGCTCAAAAATCAAATGTGTGCTAACAATAAACAAAATTCACATCATATTTACCTACCTACATTTTTTTACTCCTTTATGACTTAGAACGTGTGTCGATTGCGTTAAAAATCAAGTCAATAGATCAGTTTTGACATTAGTGTAGTAAATAGAGACTTCAAAATTTTAGCCTGGTTAACAACTCGCTAAAAATTTATCCATTGGTTAATTTTTTAAATTTAGGCCGTGTGTCAATCGCGTTAAAATTTTAGCCAGTAGATAAATTTAATTTAAGCCAGTGGATAAAGTTTAACCCCCATTTTAACGCAATTGACACACGGCCTTAGTAAACTTATTGAGAGAAATGGAAAGCATACTCGTTGATTATTTGGCATTACCGGTATTGACACGTGGCGGAAAAATAGCACATCATTCAGATTATTAAATAAAAAGCAAAGAACATTTATTTCTTGCAAGAAAATGCAATTAACGTTTTAAAAGATCTTATACACCGAATAAAAAACTGAGTTTTCGGCAAAAAGTTTTCGAAAACCACTTGTGATTTCAGACCGAACTCTGACTAGATTCCGTTTGACATTTCAATAAGCTGTGATTATAAATAGCTGCCAAAATTTTGTGTCAAATTATATTCATTAAATAAAATTATTCAAATATGTTTAATTTAATATAAGCATTTGAAACTGAAAGGGAAACAAATGTAAAGATTTCGACAACAGTGTTCGAATCTCAAGCACGCAGCTACCAAAAATGCAAGCAAATGCTTATGCAAAGTGTGAAACTTCAATATAAAAAGCTATTCTTATAAAGGCAATTAAGAAACGTGATCAACAGAGAATGACGTGGATAAAGGTGAGTTCGTAATTTTTGTCTGTCCATTTTTGTCCACCAGATACTCCTCGTCTTCCACACACCAAATCTTCTTTTATTTTTTTTTGTTTGCAGTTTCTATTATATTATAGTTTTACAGTTTAAATGAAATGAAAAAATATATTTATTTTGACAACGAGGCAGCTGTTTTGTGGGACGTTTGGAACACATCTAGTTAGAACTTATGAAAAGGTGTGTTCGTTCCAACAACATTAAACGAGATGACGTCTGCGAAGTGTTTTCGAGACGATTACGGCGTAACCTATTTGTTTTTGAAAACTGCAAATGTATTGGAAAGCTACGGTTTTCGATGAAGGTTTCAGGTATTTTTCGCGAAAACTCATTTTTCGGTTCGTTGTAAACTTACTTACTTAAGTGGCGCTACAGTCCGGAATGAACCTCGTTCGGTGTAAGAGCACTATAAAATAAACTTAAATTGAGTTTTTGAAAATGAGTAGTTTCAAAAATTTGATATAAAAAATATGCACATGAACTTAGTAAGTAGGATAGTCGTTAAACAATATTTTTGTAACTGATAACAATAAATACTCAAGGATTTTTGATGATCTCTCTGAAATATATTCGGTATTTTGTTAGTGCAAAAAAAATATTAACAAAGCAATTTTGTTTTGATTCTTTTGGGAAATTATTGAAAATAGTAAAAATAAAAATAAAATAAAACAAAATCCTAATTGACACAGCAAAAAGCCAATTTGCTGAATTGTCAACAATTAGGCAGTGGATAAAATTCAATCCCCATTTTAACGCAATTGACACACGGCCTTACTTTCTGTACCTATGAACTAGCTCCACCGTCTGTGATGTGAACTTATTTATTGTTCGATGATTTTTGAAAAAAATTGATAATTATCGTATAAGTTGTTGATAAATATTATTATTATATATTAGTAATGCCGAATGTCTCCTTTTTAAATTGTGTCTCTTTTTTCGGACGATTGTACATAATCCATAATAGTAATAACAAACCTACATACTGTTTAATGTTAAATTCGATTTTTTTTCATATAGACATAGGCAGTCCAGTTTAAATGATAAAATTCCCAACATATATTTTACATGTAGTGGCATTTTGTTAATTTATCCACTCGTCAATTAAATTCACAACAAGAATATAATATTTTCATCTTCTCGCATATTCCCCGAACACACCCCATCGCAATCAAATCCACGACACCAACCATCTATTGTCAATCCACGTACATTCATCTCTTTCCCACATCGACTAACCTACCAAGCACAACCAACTTCGCATCAATCGTTAAGCGTTTCATCTAAAATCAAAATGGTCGCCTGTTTTGTTAATAGTTTTGTGTGAAAGAAAACTTTTTTCCTCCTCCAAAATAACTGCATTTCCCCACTAAAACAATACAAAAACATTAAAAATTAACATCAACAGTGCAACCAAGTGAATGTGTGAAAAGAATTCAAGTGCCAAAAACTCAGTGTTCCCATCTGGAAATGAATTAACAAAAACCTACCACCAACCAACAAAAGAAAAAGAAAAAAATGAAATGATTAAGAAAATTTTTGTTTGTCAAGTGCTACTCTAGTGAGGGAGTCTGCTGGCTGCTGCGGGTTGAAAACTAATATACTAGATATTTTAAAAATTATAATAAAATCAAAAAATTGTGAAAACCGAGAAAAGTAATAACAAAAAAAGAAAAAGAAAACTAAGGCGACTACGCTGAAGCCGAAGAAGGAAGAGGAGTCTCGACCGCCCCCTTTTTTTGTGCGCCTATCAAACAAATCAATCATCGCCTTTTCATCAGCACCATCATCATCATCATCATCTTCGTCGCTGTCGTCGTCGTCGTCGTTGCGTCTTGCTCTCTCTCTTGTGAGCTCTCTACACTTTCCACCACTCGTTCGTCGCCCTCTTCACGTTTATTATTCGCAAGGAAGCGCATTTCAAACTTCCTTTTTTGTTTCTGCTTCTTCCCCCTATTGTTGTTTCAAGCATCCAGCGGAATACTCAACAAATAGATTAATGGTAATGTATATATTTTCGTTTCTATTTATTTATAAACTACATAGCAGGCATACACACAAATATATATTTGGGGGCACAATTATGTAATTTTTATTGTTTTTCAGTACTAGTGGGGGGTAAATCAAGAGTAGTCCTTACATGATGAAAATGCAAACAGATTAATTTTTACAATCAAATTCTGAGTGCAAAGGCGCAACAAACATCACACTTTGTTACAGCGCAGTGCTGCTAATTTATCTACAAAGTCAAACAACTAATAATAGTGTTTAGTAATAATAAACAAAAAAAAAAACAGAAAAGTTTGTTGTCGGTTCGCTAGTCGAAAAGGAAAAAAATCAGAACCAAAAATTATTACACTTATCGCTCAAGTGTGTGTTGAAAGAAATACACCACTGCACATACGGGGTACCGAACAGATGGCTGATCTGGAAGAGGGGCGGCAGTAGCTGCCAGTCCAATAGGGTAGGCATCGCGCAAACACATGCTGCAGGTATACAGGCAGTCAATTAATTTATTTTCGGTGCAAAGAGGAAATTTTCCGTTTTTCTATTTAATCGACGATGGGAGAGAGTAATTCTATTTGGATAGCTGATCGGGTCCATTTGAGCCACTAATTGAGGTTACTGGAGTATATGAGAGGCAAACTGTTGGCAACATTAAATTGCACATGTTTGTTGTTCTTGGAAGCTGATAGGCGCTTACCGCATGTGATTTTTTTTTTCAATTTTGTTCATTCGCATCAATCTACTACCTGCAGGCTCGGGAAAGGTCCATGTTCAGTGGAAGGAACCTCAATGTTTATGGTATTTGACGTTATTTATAAATTTACTTAGTAGATCTTGTCAGTGTTCATCATGAATTTGTTATCAAGGCAGGTAGGTAGGCTGCATAGTAAGGAAACAATGCGAAGCTCAAAAGGAACGTTTTTTTGGCAATGAACTGTCCAAGCGGTTATGGTGTTGGACTACTAAGGTCCGGTTCCCTGGTTCAAATCGTTTTTTTTTCACTGCTGCACCCCTTGCAAAGGTGCAAGAGTATGAAAATTTCAACTGAAGGTTTATAAATTTTCTTTTAAAATGGGCATTCGGTCCCAAGTCTGTGGAAAAAGTATAAATTCCGAACGTAAATGAATAGAGAAGATAGGCTTGAGGCCCAGTCTAAAGGGCAGCCCAGAATGCGTATCTATAGCTGATGCTTGTAGCTGAATTTAGAGTAAAAAACAAGGCAAGCCGTAAGCGCTTACACAATGTGTTTCTTCGTGAATATGTAGCTTGAATAGGGGACGACTTCATGCGAGAAATGTGTCTCTTTTTTGACAGAGATTCAAGTAACCAGCTACAGATACTCATTCGGGGCGGCCCTTAAGCCGTTAATGCCACAGGAATTTAATTTCTATTACTTACTTACTAAAGAGAATAGAACTACATAGATTACGCATCTCATACAACGAAATTTTTTTATGTTGGGTACTGATCTTGTACCCCAGTGTTCACAATGCTACCCCAGCATCAAACAACAGCATAACCGACGCATACGATCGACGAAATTTCCCCTTCGCGCTTACCGTATCCGTCTGAAACGGCTTCAAAATCTTTAGCTATGATGCGTACTCTATGTAGTTTGCTTTTACCTGAAGGGCCTCTGTCTGAGACACTAGGCACCTTGTGGTCGTTTGGTATAAGCGCTTTGGCATCTGGGATCACTTGATCCTTAAACCGGAAGTTCGATCATATTTTCGTCTCAAACCTCGAATATTCGCTTGGTTGTACCAATAATGTTAATTTGTTCAAAGTGGTCGAGTCGAAGAAGCATCCTTCCACCGGACCAAATAACTTAACAATTGTTCGTCCTAATGCCATTCATATTTGCTCAGCTTTTCATTTTATCGCCCAGAAGGCCTGGTAGTAAGATTTCATTTGTTTCACTTCACTCACTTTGTTTGTTTGTTTGTTTGTTTGTTTGTTTGTTTGTTTGATAACTTCAAGGCCAACTCGTTTCGCTTGTTCATAAATTGCTGTAAATGCTCCTACAACGGCACAATACGAGCGAGCAATGATTTCAATGTCGTTTATATATCTCAGCATCTCAAGATAGTGCCTTTCGTGTTTACACCTTTCCATCGCACTATCTGTACGATGACGAGATTGAATAAATCGTATGAAAGCGGACTTTGTCGTAATCCGCTACATGTTTCAAAAAGTTCAGATGAGCTGCTTCCAGACTGAACATTATTTCGTGCGTTTTCAAGTGTTATCGAAGCAGCTGTATGAATTCCGTCATCGCTCTATAGAGCTAGCTCTAGGCGTTCGATGATATCATACGCGGCCTTAAAGTCGACGAAGAGATAATGAATTGAATTTCATAAGTTTACAGGTTTTACATGACATACCTTTTCATAATCGATCCTAGGGACACCAGCCATACTAATACGTGCCGATAATTGCCTTTGCAAAAGGGCTTTAAACGTTCACACAGTACGTTAGATAGGATCTTATATGAAACACTTAGATAACAATGATATGCATTGGTAGTTGGTGCAAGTCATGGTAACGTATTCATGTAGATGAGACCTATGGGAGAGGGGTTCTCTCTCATTTGTGTTCCCACAACTGCGGCATTGAGGGTTGTATGGGATCCCTAGTTTGGCCGCATGGTCTCCAATTGGCCAGTGCCTCGTGACTATTGCCGGAATTTTTGCGATATCTGGGTGGGTTCTATTTAGTAGATCGTTTGTTCGGTTTTTGTCGTAGGAAGGCCATACCGTACTATTTGGTTTCGGCGTTTTTCAGGAAGTATGAGTGTATTTGTCCCTTAACCGCACCTGTCGGGACACGGTCCCTTGCTTCAATGATCCGTGAAGAACTGAGCCTTGCCTCGGCTGTTCGTCTGCACGCTCGTTTCCTTCAATGTCACTGTGCCCTGGAACCCAGAGAAGTGTGACCCTGAAGCGTTCGCCAAGGTGGGCAAGTTCGTTCCGGCATGCCTGTACCATTTTGGAGGGTATGGTAGCCGAGTTGCCGGACCCCAAACCACTGTTCATCCGACGGTGTATTTGTTGTATAGAGCTTGATATTTTGTTTACTCCATAATGTCGGACATTATTTTTCAAATTATTCTTATTTCTGTACTTTTCTAGTACTTTTTGTATTTTTGCATCCAGAAAGTGCTTAATAATCAAAACCAAGTGAGTAAAAAGTTTATTTCCTCGCGGCAATGTCTTCACTGTTTACAATGAATCCACTTGTACAAGACTTTTAAACTAACAAAAACAATATGATTTACAATTTCAGTGATTAAAATACAACAAGCGACTGTGCTATTGCAAGAGGCACCTCATAAATTGCAGCTGTATACTTAATTTTGGGATGAACTAATGTACGTTCCGTTGAAATTTTTCTCTTCCCTCACATAATTTTCAATGGGGCCATGTTTTCCTTTAACATTGACAGCAACATCTCGTCAGAAATTAAACGAAGAATTACTCTTACCAACCGCTGTTTTTTCTTGCTTAGAAGACACAATTTAGTAGTAAAGCCATCACTAAGGTATTCCTATACAAGACCCTGACCATCCCAAACCTGCCCTACGGCGCTAAAGCATGGATCTTATCAAAAGCTGGTGAACAAATCCACCATTTTTGTCTTTTCTCACATAACTTTCAATATTAACCGTTATTTTTGCTGTTGGGTGAACGTTGTGTAGAAATATTTGTGTGAAGTTGACAATTTGCTGCGTGCCTGCGTCTTAGTTGCCATTGCTATTTCGTGAAAATGTATTCCAACTTTTCAGACGGATGACAGTCAGTTGATTTTTTTTTAATTTACGGATTTTCTTCTTCTTTGCGCGAAACTTCTATTTTCCTGAGAGGGAGGCGATGTGTTCTGTAGCTGTGTCACCTATTTACTTGGCATACATAAATATTGGGAAATATCCTCTAATTCACCTTTATAATTCAATAAAATTATTTACCGAATGATAATTAAAATAAAAATTTCAACTGACGTAAGCAAGCTGTCAATAGTGTTTGGTGTTGGTGGAAATATATGTAAATCTTGATAAAAATTTAGATTTTTCAAAAAAAATTCTAACAATCGAAAACCTTCATTGACGGCTGAAGCCTGCTGAATATAATTTTAAATTTTAAGACAATTTAATGAGAAAAATTATGTTTTTCATTTGTTTTATATAGATCTGTCAAAAGACCGTTTTTGACGCTTGTTGTGTTCCAATAAAGTTGTTCAGGACAACGACCGTGTTCAGGATTTTAGTTTTACGAAGTTGACTTTGCCGATACACCATTCTCATTGGTCAGCGAGCATTTTTAGTCACGTAACATTTGAGGGGAAATGACTGACGAAACGAATCGAAAATTTACGCATGGGACTTCAGATATGAGTGAAGCAGCTGATTTTTCTTCGACCTGTCATGAAGGTATTTTTGATTTCAGTAAAATTACCCGATAATATAGGTTTATTTAAGAAAAAGTTGTTCTGAATAGATAAAAGTAAAAAGAAATCTAAGTATATGGAAAAAGTTGCAAAAGTTTGACATATACATTTCAACTTAGTAAGATTTGCGTTCCACGTTACTTCACCTCAATTTTCAGTTGTAAACTGAAATTCGAAACGCGGCCAACGTCAATGTCGAACTGTCAAATGACATACTGACATCATCTGTATGAACGTAAACTTTTGCACAGATTACTTTTTGTTTTTCTCACTGAAATTGCATTTATATTCACATTTTGCAATGGTCATGAATTCCATTCGTTTCACATCAATTTTATGATTTAACACACTGACTTTATATTTTTATAAGTTAATAATTTGTGTTTCACAGTAACCAACTTATATTTTTATGTTTCTAATGCAATAATTCCATAAAACAGCACTCCTGCCATACAATTGTTTCAAATTGTTTTCCTCCAAGTGATTTTGACGTCTCATGAACCATATAAAATTCTTATTGTTTTCCTCCAAAATGAGACAACGTACTTGTGAGGGAGATTGTTTCGTAAACAACTCTATGGGCAAACAAAAAATGTACATATGTACATGTACATACAGATGTATTTTTCTGCAGATTTACCACTTGCACGGACACCAATGCAATTGATAGCCGTAAGTTTGACAAGACTGATTTTCGTTTTGATTTTATTTTATTATATTAACGTCTTCCGTCCACATGTATTCAGATGACGTTCAATTGTAAAAAAAAAGTTGTCCTCTTGGTAAGATCGAAGTTTGTGCATCCAAAATCAATATTGCTCTTGAGAGAATATCCACTTGGCCAATAAAAAATGGACTTTTCTTAAACCCTCTTAAGACTAAATGTATTTTTAGTAAAGAGCCACTTGATTTCTCCTACTTTCCTGACCTTCACCTTAACGGCTCTATTGGATTAAACGTCACAGCTAGAAATCGGAGTATGGCTTTTAATAAGACAATAACATGGGATAAGCAAATTAACGATATCGTTTAGAATGCCTACGGTATGTTACGCCAGCTATGGATGTCCCACTGTTATACTACACAAAAATCTCGTGTTGCTGGCAATGAGTCATCTTTCCCACTGGTCAAATGTAAAAAAATGTAAAATTTTCGGGAGCTGTCGTGCTATTAGTAAAAGGAAGCTCAATGTTGCATTTTTAAACATCGCGCCCTATGTATTTAACTTAAGAAGATTTGATCTCGATTTGATATCGTTATTTTCGAAACTTCTCTAAAACATGTCACTTGAGCACATACTGTAATGCCATTAAGGGTCAATGCAACTGATATGGTAGCCTTCTCTCGCTCACTAGCAAGAAACCCTTGGTTTGATGAAAAACAAGGGAAAATCCTAGTTTAGATCCAGTCGGTGCTGAGAATATTGAAAAACCAATTCTGCGTGTGAACGCCTGAAACCGGTTAATCACAATTCGATCGACCCGGTATCAGTGTGGTTTTAAGCCATGAAAAACCACAACTGATCAAATTTTCACACTTAAGCAATTTATAAAAAAAAAAAACACAAGAAAACCAAATCGATGCCCGCCACCTATTTATGGATTACACTGCCGCGTACGGCGGCATTTATAGAGACGAACTATACAGAACAATGTCTAGTTGTGGTATACCGCCGAAACTCGTCCGTCTGTTCCGGATGACGATATAGAATTCTCGCTGCTCCCATCAGGGTCGGAAACGACCTCACCGGCAAAAAAAGGATTAGGGCAAGGCGACGCACTGTCATGTGAATTCTGTATCATCGTTCATAAGAGCCAACACCAGAGCCACAATCTTCCATAAGACGGTGCAACTACTAGCATAAGCCGACGATATAGTCCTCATTGGTTGGATCCAATGTGTTGTTATAGCCACGTTTGCTAATATAGAGAAGGAAGTGCCAAAATGAGGTAAGACCAAGGCAAGACCAACCAACATCGAGGAATTGAACAGAACGTCACCATTGACAGATATTACTTTGAGGTAGTGTGGGGCTTTGTCTACCTTTAACATTGGCAGCCACATCTGGTCAGAAATTTAACGAAGAATCACTCTTTCAACCGCTTTTTCTTTGGGCTTAGAAGGCAAATTTAGCACTAAAGCAATCACTCGAACTATTAAGGAAACCCTACACAAGACCCGACCATCATAAACCTGCCCTACGGCGCTGAAGCATGGTCCTTATCAAAATGTATAGAATTACTAAGAGTACGCATCATAGCTAACAATTTTGTTGCCATTTCAGACTCCGGCGGTAAGTGCGAAATTTCATCGATCATATGAGTCGGCAACGCTGGAGTAGCAGTACCCTACTTAGAAAATTTTCGTTGTAAAAGATGCACAATCTATGAAGTTCTATACCCTTTGACCTTATCAGAAGCTCTTGAAGAAATCATTGGTGGTTTTTGGGAAACCACCTACTCCGCATTGGACATTTGGACGTCTAGGACATTTAGAGAAAATGGACACCAATGGACACTTTAGCGCGCAGAATCTTCGATTTCCAGTTATACCTCGGATGTAGTAAAGGAGATTTCGCCGTAAGTGGCGCACATAAGTAGAAACCGACCAGCGAGGTAGCTAGTTAATGACCGGGCTAATTGGGAGGCCTGATGTTTGAGGCGCAGGTTCATCCCGCATTATCCGAAATAGCGCGTGAAAAAAATAGAGAAAGAATGAACGAAACATATATTTCTTCGTTCAAAATTTTTTTATAACATTTCTATGAACACGAATGGGTTTACGAAGTTTGGTTGTTATGGCTGCACGCGATGCGCCAGCACACTTAGACCATAAAGGTCTTTTGTAGTACCACGTGGATTTGTTGAGTTTCCTATATTAGTTCGCCTAATTGAACTATTCAGAGCTAATTATGTAGCGAAGGAGGTTTCTGGCATTGATGTTAGCCAGTTCACCTAGATTGTCGAAGGATTACTCTCCCAGTTGAAGTTTCCTTTTTACTGAGATAGCAGGACAAGAGCATAGAAGGTGATTAATACTTTCCACCTCTTCTTCGTCTATGCAGATTCTGTAGAAGTCATTGCTGAAGAGGCATAGTATTCTTGCGTGTAGGCCCATCAGACAGTGTCCTGTAAAAACACTGATAATGCTGCTGATGTTTGATCTGTTCAGCATTTTCAAGCAGATGGAGCGCTTCTGGTTAAAGTTATGCCAGAGTTGTCTGGATATTTGACACTGTATTTGTGCCGTATCCATCTGCAATTTGCTTTCTTTATCGCATCCAGTTTAAATTACATGTAGCGATGGGCATACCTATCATGTCTACTGGCGGTAGAATATTTAGGGTTGTGTTCCATCTGGCAAGCTGATCTGCCTTGCAATTTCCTAGTATGTCTCTGAGACCCGGCACCCAAAAGAGGTAACAAATGCTCCGGGATTTTATTGTCACTTGGCTGTTACTGAAGATGCTAATATGCATCACATTCCATTTCAGCCAGGACAAGACTTCTTTGATTAGCATGATTTCCGTATGGAAAACGCTACAACGCTTGGGAAGGCGAAAGAATATGCTTAGGTTAAGCATCTCGGAGAAAACACCTCCACCAACTCCAGATTCTGTTTTATACCCATCCGTGTGGGTGTGAATTGAGTTATTAGGTTCGATCGAACCCAAGTTTGTTCAAATTTACTCATGCCTATTTGAAATCGGAATTTTTGCGAGCAACAATTCAAAATGACATGAAACGAGCGCAAATGTGCATCAAGTCAGGAGGTGTTCATTTGATATATAGCACTCTTTGAAAAATAAACTTTCAAAATGGCAGTCAATTCACACTTTGTTTGCTTGTCCCAAACTCAATTAGAGATTCGTTATTGCAGATTGAACATTAAAATCAGCTATCGCCTAAGTAATCATCCTTCACTAACATAACAGATTTGAAGTGATTCACAAACATCCCTTCTTTTCTTTTTGTTTCAAATTTACAAAAAGATAATCTTTGAATCACCCCTAAAGAGGCTTTCAAGGCCTATAAAGCAACAATAAAAAAAACGTACTTCAATTATCTTGTTGGGCTTGTTGTAATCCCTACCCACCTACGCCATAAACAAACAAAATTCCAAATCGATTATATCTGAATCACTGTACCAACTTATCCGATTGTTGATTCAGAAAAAAATGTGAGATTACTAAACGCTTGCCTAATAAAAAGTATTTCGCCTGAAATAATATTTTCCTTTTTTTTTTTATTGTTTTATCGCGCTACCTTAGTACATCCAACACAACATGTCTATCTGGGGTGGTGTTAAAAATCTTTATTTAATTTATTTCGCTTGAAATTAGACGCACATAAAAGCGTATCATTCAGATTAGGCAAGTCGGCACGCCGAGGCATACACACTTCCCACGAGCAGAGGAAGAGGGTGGAAGTGTTTTATATTTTCGTTTGTTATGTTTATGATGATGGGGGGGGCGCACAGGGTGAATAATAATTATTATAGCGGCATGTGGTGACATCCCTCATTAGAAGCATACACACCATCCTAGCCGCCATCGCAGTCGTAGTCGTCAATGAAATTAGGGTACTACTGGTTGCTGCAGAACCAAACAGCGACGCACACCATCAAAGGGCCCATACCCATCCATCAATTTAGTCGTAATTAAAGCACTTTGTGTGTGTGTGTGTTTTTTTTTATTATTTGTTTTATTAATTTATTGATTGGCGAAGTGTATTATTAAACAGGTCGGTGGGAGGATACTAATAGCAGGTCCCATAAAGCATATTGTCGCTAATTTATTGAAGTCCGATAGAGAGTGTAATCTACTCGACTTGACTTGGTTTTGAACTTTTCTTCCCGTTCGATTGGGCTGACATTTATAACAGTGGAGTTTGTTTGAGTCTCGTCTTGTCATATGTACTTAACGGCCAGAGCACGTACGGGCCTTATAATGTTTATAACTTCGGCGAATTCGATTGATAAAATGCGGTGTGTGATCAAGAGAGATGTGTCATTAAGTTGGTTGACTTTCCTAAGTTTGTACAGACAAAAAAAATGAAAATAAAATGAACGACATTTGATTTGTTTAATAGGAATTGTCGTAGTAGAACTCTGAATGAATTTTAAGTGGAAAAGATATTTAATTTTATAGGTGATATACTTTTATAGAAATGGACATGTTTCCAAGTTGCGGTACAGTGGCTAGCGTATGTGATGTGGAATCGGAATACTTTGATGTGGTGAAAACATCATGTTGCAACTGTTGTAAGGCTGTTGGTCTCAATTAATTAAAAAGCACACAGTTTGTAGTTTGATCATGAAGAGTGCAGAGTACATGATCTTATCGCAATATTCTTTAGACAGAGATAGAATCACTGCTTAGGTAATTCAAAAGGACGATACCGATAGGTCATGAGGGTTATGCAAAACTATATGCAAAAAATAGAGATTGCGCGTGTACTCCATAAAATTGTGCATACGCCGAAGATATCGACCTTTTTTGACGAAAATCCCAGAGCACAGTCTGGTGGTATTCGATTACTATAGTACTATTGGACTGATCTTAGTGGTGAGATCACTTAACTTAACAATCTACTTCAGATCAACAAGTACGTTACTTTCATGTTACAACTAGGGTAAGGCTACCATTTTTATTGCAATAGAAATACGCCTGTAACAGGTTGCCTCCTAATGGTGCCATCAAACTTCGACTGTTTTTTTTGTTTAGCTCGATAGAACGGAACGATTGGGTTCTTTGTAGTCTTCACACCAAGTCTCTCTTCTAAAATTCAAAGAATATCGGTGTTGCAATGATTATGAACATGAATATAATTTCTATTAACGAAATTTCTTCTATCGTCATAAAGGGTGGCTGTACCTGAATCTCTGAGGATATCTTACTTTCTTACTTAAGTGGCGCTACAGTCCGGATTGAATATGGGCCTCAACCTAAAGGGTGTTTTATTTAAAGGTATAGAATTTCGAATTGAAATAAAACACAAGAAAATCGTTTTAATGTCAATCAATTTGGCTTTATTGGAAGGATAATTTTTTGCCATTAATGCTGAATTATGATTTCGGGCTTGTGGCCGCCGCGACTGGTTCGAATAAATCCAAGTCTATAATTCCAATTTTTAACCACTTTTTCGAGCATGTGGGGCCGTATGTCGCCAATAACGCCACGAATGTTGGCTTCCAAGTCCTTTAACGTTTCCTGTTTGTTGGCGTAGCCGAGCGACTTTACATATCCCCAAAGAAAATAATCCAATGGTGTCAAATCACACGATTTTGGTGGCCAATTGACAGTTCCATTCCGCGAAATTATGCGCTTATCGAATGTTTTTTTTTTTAATCGAATGTTTCCTTAAATAAATTGATTGTGGCGAGCGCTGTGTGGCATGTAGCGCCGTCTTGTTGGAACCACATCTCATCCACATTCATGCCATCCAATTCGGGAACAAAATAGTCGGTTATCATGGCTCTATACCCGTCTCCATTAACGGTAACTGAGTCCCCAGCATTATTTCGGAAGAAGTATGACCCAAAGACTCCACCAGCCCATAGAGCACACCAAACAGTCAGTTTTTGTGGATATAATGTCGTTTCAAGGGTATCATGTGGATTCTCTTCACTCCAAACCCGGCAATTGTGCTTGTTAATTTAGCCATTGAACCAAAAGTGTGCCTCATCACGGAACAACATTTTGCGATTAAAAACAGTATCGAGATACATCTCATTTTCGGCCCATACAATAAAATCACGACGCATTGCATTGTGTCGCGGCTTTAATTCTTGCACAAGTAGGATCTTGTAAGGTCGTAAGCCAAGGCCATTGCGCAAAATCTTTCATAAAGTTGATGGATAAAGCTCCAATTGCTGTGCACGGTGGCGATATTAAAGAAGTCACATGGCAGTGCGTCGGTAAGGTCGTCTCCGACACTGTTGGAGCAGCTAGAATTCTCCATCGTCACATGTTTACCAAAACTAGACATGTTTGTCTATAGTTGGTCTTAATAAAAGCTGTCGTACGAGGCTTTAAAATCGATGAACACGTGGTGGGTATCGATTCTTCGGTTTTTTTTTTCAGGATCTGCCGAAGTGTGATGATTTCATCAGTTGTGGGCTTTCCTGGCCTTAAACCACAATCATAGGTATAGATTAGGTTGTTGGTAAACGAATTCAGGAGTTCACATATTATGTTAGATATGATCTTAGGCGATGTTGAGAAGACTTATGCCTCTGTAGTTGGCGCATTTCAGAGAATCTCCTTTTTTGTGGACAACCATAACGAAGGTAAGGTACCATTTATCAGACATACTTTCATCCGACAAATGTTTTCATATGAGTTATGAGTCTTTGAAAAGCTCCGCGGGAAAGCCTTCATGATGTTGATCAGTGACTAAACATTTTCAAAGTTCTTTTGGAAAAGTTATAGCTCTACAAGACCAAATTGTTCTCATTTCCGTCAAGCGTCAACAAACAATAATCAGATGAGGTAAAAGCCGATGAAAGAAGTCCTGTGACACATTTTACTTGATAAGGCTGTCAAGATTAGCATGCAAATCTTAATCATTAATTCGTATCTAAGTAAGCCCCCCACGTTCAATGACTTTTCGCAAAGTGTGACTGTTATAATCCGTCGATCCAGATCATGCCTTCGCTGGATGTATGATCCTTACAAATGCTTATGTATGATCCTAACAGACTACCTGAGTCTGTTTTGAAATCATGAAAGACCAGTATACAAGAAAAAGTTAAGACAATGACAGCAGGACTTTGCTCTTAAAAAAGGCAATAGTAGATCGGACATAAGTCTGTCGATGACGATCAACGACGGAAGAAACTGATCTAACAAATCGTTCTTGTAGTATTAATTTGTTACAAAAAGATTATCTCAACTAAGTTTTCGGATTCGGCATAAAACTAGAGGTAATGCTTTTGCTTTGCAAGGAGTACACTCATGATTGTGTGAAAAGGCTGTAATCTGGACCTAACAAACATGTGGCGTCAACTACTTTCTGACGACTGGAGGAGAACATAATCAGTCTTATCGAGTTACCTTTTTGTTTTCGAAACGAAAGTAAGTTTAATCGGAACTCAGTTTCCTTTCTAAATAACCGTTGCATAATAATAAAAAAAATGAAATCGCTTTCGTTTGATTCCGCAACTATTACTCGTCGGACAACTTTGGAAGAAGTTCAACGCCTAGCTTTTAAAAAAGGTTGACTTAACGTATATCGCCGATGCGTGACTATGTGCGACAGATTTTGTTAAAAGATTTGTTTGATATGCTAGTCGAAACTGATATCTCGGTATAAAATTCTACGATTTCGAACAAATCAAGGAACATTTTCTCCCGCAAGGATATCGCTATAGGGATGAATATCATGCACACAAAAACCAATGTCGAGTAAAGTCCCTTGAATCAGTTTCTTTATATTCGAAAGAAGTGCTAGGGTGTAGCTCGATTCTATAGAAGACATTTTGTCAAACTGTATGAGTAGCGAAGTCTCTAGATGCGAAATTGGCAATCTTAATCGATCGCTGCATGCAAGCATATTCTAGCTTAATATGTAATAAGTATAATAAGGTCACTAGACAGATTTAGTCAAAGCTGTATTTTAATTTGATCTGGCTCGACAGATAGCCGGCAATCACGCAACAAGACTTCGTCTACTTGCAACTGGCTTGAAATAGAGCTGTATGAACGAGGAGGTAGGTAGAGACAGTTCTTTATTCCGGTCTTGATAAATAAATAAAAAATGATTCGAATGATCGTAATTACAACAACGACTTGTGTACAGACAACATTTTGCTTAGAATTATAGCTTTTTCGGACATTACCACCGAGTGTCCTCATCAGATTCCTTCTAATAGTGACGCTAATTTCTCTGTCTGCTCAGTTCTCTGTCTCATTATTTGAAAAAAAAATTATTCCCTAACCAGAGAGGCAGCCTAGTGAGCCAAGTGCCTACCACTTGCGCCACTGAGGTCTTGGTTTGATGAGAGTCAATTTGCTCAACTGAATGAACGGAGAAGCTGACAACTAGCATTTTTGGTGTTTATACACATATTTTGTTGTTGTTTTTTCTGTCCTTTGTTCCTATTTTTTTCCTCTGTCTTCAGTTTCCTGGGATTTTATTTCCCAGATTTCATATAGAAGAGAGTACAAGGTGGTCCAATAGAAGTCATCCGATGTTGTGTTTGGCCTTCACAATATCGGTTCTTGCTCGCGCAGTGTGTGCATCCAATTGCGGCAGCAAAAACTTGGTTAACATGGCCCTTTAGCGTGCACCATCCACTGTTAACGTTTAACCACCGGGCAGCGTTCCCAAAAAAAAAATGCCCCGATGACTCCTCCAGCGTGAACAGTGCACCATGCTGTAACTTTGAGCGGGTGTAATGGCTCTGGATCCTCGTGCATTACTCGTGTATTTTCGTGGCCCAAAAGTGATGGTTTTGTTCACGTACCCGCTGAGGTGGAAATGAGCCTCATCGCTTATTATGATTTTGGTCAAAAAATCATCCACTTCGTTTATCTTGATTTAACTTTTTTTTTTTATATATGTGAGGCAAATCGGCTCTTAGAGTAGTGTAAGGGTATTCTTCCAGGAAGTTCTTCATTCACTTCATTCACCTCCTTAAGAGCCCTCGCACACTGCAGACTTTCTATCGGCTGATTGTTTGTTCGGGTTGGGCTGCTGGCGCGTACACTTGGCCGATTAAATAAGTCCATTGGTTTTGCAACAGTCGGCCGCAGGCTCTCGAAGGACTTGCTAGTTTGCTAATTGTATTTTGAACAGAGCGGTCGCAAAATGAAAGTAATTTCGAGAAACTATATATTTTTTTTATTATACAAAAAAAAAAGGTACAAGGTGCAATTGACTTAAGAACTAACGCCT
Organism: Rhingia rostrata; assembly: GCA_949824845.1. Classification (NCBI taxonomy): domain Eukaryota; kingdom Metazoa; phylum Arthropoda; class Insecta; order Diptera; family Syrphidae; genus Rhingia; species Rhingia rostrata. The sequence continues at coordinate 21,330,758 of OX463757.1, forward strand.
CTTGACCATTTCAAGTGTCGTCAATGGTCAGAATGGTAGTAAGAAATGGCAACAGTGGATGATCAATTTTCAGAGAAAATCATCTTCAGTGATGAGGCACATTTTTACATCAGTGGATTCGTCAATAAGCAGAATTGCCGCATTTGGGCGAATGATAATCTAAGAATGATTGTCGAAAAACGAATGCACCCACAAAGAGTGACTGTTTGGTGCGGTTTATGGGCTGGCGGCATCATCGGGCCGTATTTTTTTCAAAATGAGGCCGATCAGGCAGTTACTGCGAATGGTGTTCGCTATCGTGAGATGATAACGAACTTTTTGTGTCCCGAATTGGAAGATATGGATGCACCGTCCTGTCCATGTCAGGACGGTGCCACTTGTCACACAGCTAACGAAACAATTGCTCTTTTGCGCGACAAATTCAATGGCCGTGTTATCTCACGTGGTGGCGATGTCAATTGGCCGTCAAGATCATGTGATTTGGACACCGTTGTACTTCTTTTTTTGGGGCTATTTGAAAGAAAAGGTGTACGTCGATAAGCCAGCAACAATTCAAGAGCTTAAAAATGAGATAATTCGGCATATTAACGGTTCCATGCGGTTCACTTTTCATTACTTCTTTGAAATCTGAATATTCGTTTCCATGAATCACACAAAAGAGAATTCTCAAGATACGAAGCAAACATAAAATCACCTTTTGCATAATAATCGATACTAATAGTCTGCTTCGGAAATCTTTCTTATTGTCAAATGCTTCTCTGTAAGTGTAGCGAAATTTAAAAAAAAAAATCCACATGTACCTCTATATCCAAATTTCAAAAATTGTTGATCTACAAAACTAAATTCAAATCATATAGTACATACCACCAACAAAATTTAACAACTATCCATATCCTTTCTATTTGCAGAACATAATTTTGAAATCAACAAAGGGCTACAAAAGGCTTAACACTGGACGTGAAAAGTGTTTTTAAAGGGTAATGGCGGCCTCCACTCAAGGAGAAATACGAGTGGGTCCCGGCCACCAGGTAAACGATGTCTATGTACGTACATAACTCACAAAATTCACGGTAACAAATTCTGATTCAAATTCAAAATTTTTCCTCCTATTCTCTCTTGAGGGTTTTTTTTTGTAATCCTAATTCAAGTATTCTTCATCTTTTGTGTCGAATTAGCGAACATAATTTACACTTACAATGATGCTTAATATTCGATTATATATTTGCTGTGTTTGCGCATCCAAAAAAACATCTGCAGTCTAAATAAAAAACGTTTTGCAATATGAAGAAACTTTTTTCAAAAAAAAAAAAAAGATTCCTGACATGTTCATCTGACGAAAATCTTAATAAAAAATCAGATCAACATGTCATACGATTGGAGACGCATGATCATGTTCTATGCGTTTTAATGTAGATTGCAGGGTTCTTAGTTTACCTCAGTACCTTTTTGTTTTCTCTATTTGGTTATAATTTCAAAACAATTGGCTTTTTAATTAATTGCAGTTATATTCAATTTTGTGATAATGTTACAAATGTATTCAGGTGGAATCATGCATAGTTTTTTGTTTATAATTATTGTGTATCAACATGAGAAATTATTTTTATTTAGAGTTGTAAATAATTTTAGGGAGATTATCCGTTTTTAGCTGAGTTCATGCATTTTTTTAAATTTTATTTAGTATGACTTCCTTTTTTATAATGAATGCGAAGAGAAAGTTTAGTTTATTTAGTTGTTATGTTTGTATGACTTGTACGACAGTTTTTATCATTATTTTTTAAGTCTATTAATAGAACTAACAAATCAAAGTTTTATATCGCATCGCACTCTAGTTCTAGGCAACTAACCATGAGATAGTTAAAGAGATGCGTAGCTAGTAGCTCTATTGGAGTCTCATTTGAAAGTAAGAAAAGTTTGAATTTTGCTGCTCTTGCAAAATTCAGACATGTAAGGGTATAATCCTCTCAGAATTGCCGTCATTTATTTACCTCACCTTAATTTTGCTTAAAATAAAACTTTAAAAGCGACTAACGACGCACGGGCCGATTTAGGGCAGTTTTTTCTAATTAAAGTGAGTCAGACAGTAACTTCATTTGAATTCAAAACTGAGAATTTTCTCTTAGACTCGCCGATGTTGAATGTTCTTTCTTGCTGACAGTTTTTGACTCCATTTGTTGGCAAACTGTAACGATACGAGACTAGAGACTGGTATCACTCGTATCACCCACTAGGCTTCACATTCAAAGCAACACCAAATTTTACACGGAATCAAATTCAACGGTTTTCAAACTCATCCTGATGTCCTTTTGGTAAATAATGTTTCTATCCATGTATCCTTATAAAACCGGTACACTTCATAAAGTAAGGGCCTAGTCTTTCAAACATAAATCTTCAACATGGACACACATTTATGTTTCCCCCCAGATATAAGCGACTACAATCTCTTCTTAGTCCTGTACGTAAAATTCATCTTCACAATCAGACTAACCACAGCAACTTATTTCAAGCTAAAGACGTCGCTTATCAGCCTGCCTAGTAAAAGAATTATCCGATATAACCTAAAGATATTTAGCCGTATTGTGCAATAGTGGGGTGATCAGGGTCATGCATAGGATCTCCTTAGTAGTTCGAGTGAAGGCTTCATTACTACTTCTGCCTTCTTAGCCCGAAGAAACAGCGGTTGTCAAAAGTAGTAAGTCTCCACTGCATCCAAAATCTTTCATATCACTCTCTGTATTTCTTTTATCTAACGCCTTGAGTGCGCGCAAATTCGTTTTATTTATGACGGTGACATAGTTTATAGACCAAGTCCCGTACTACCTAGTCCCGTACTACCTCAAAGTTATATCTGTCAATGGTGACGCTCTGTACAATTTGTCGATGTTGTGTGCCCATTCGTGTTGACAGCATATAGTTGGCCTTACCCCCCTTTACTGCTTAAAACATTTTAGCCTGGTAAAAGAATGATCCGAACACTATGACTAATTGTGGCGTCAAACAGACGTGAATCAGACACGATTGGCCATTGCTATGCCAATTATGAAATACACGTTCATAAGATCTTTTTTGCATTTGAATACAAAACCTTAGTTGAGGTAGATATACATCGAAGCATATGAGTTGGTATGGTGATTTAGTTTGTCCTCCAATGGCGTCAAGAAACTTCTCTTTAAAAATTCTTTCTAGGGTTCACGATCGGTTGTGAAAGTTTGCCAGGCAATCTTTAAAAAAAATTTTATGACACCTCCAGATCGTTGCCCTTTTATGTGAATTAAATTGCCCCCGAACCGTAATTTTGTTTGCTTACCAGGTGAAAATAGTCCTTGTTATGATTAATGATTTTTGACACTTAGGTCAGTTCAATTTAACAAAAACTCAACAGATGATGGACTGCCTGTATTTTATAAGGAAACATCATCGAGCCTTTAACCGAAATGCACCTCAATGAAGTGCGTGGATTGTCAATTCACTTCTTCAAAAAGATATCAACGAAGCCGCGTATGCACAGCGAAATTTTTGGCTTATCGCTCTCCTGTTGTGATAGTCTTTGGCTACGTTCACACCGTGGAATATGTTTGGGCCGGCACTAAATACTAAGTGCAGAACTAACGACATCTATACTTTGTTAGACAACTTTGGTGTAAACGTATCCAATATCAACCCCAAATATAATTTGGGTATCGAAATCTCTGCAAGCCGGGGTATTGGTTTCCATTAAACGTCCAATCCGGTACAGCTCGTATAGTTTGTGGTTGCACCTTCATTTTCATAGCCCGTCAAGTCAAACGGAACGACCAAGGTTAACTACATCGCTTCAGATACGGTCCATGCTTTAGCGCCATAGTGCTGTAGTGGGATGATCAGGGTCATGCATAGGATCTCCTTAGTAGTTCGAGTGAAAGCTTTATTACAAAATTTGACTTCTTAGCTTGAAGAAACAGCGGTTGTCAAGAGAAGTAAGTCTACATCTAATACATAACTACATCCAAAATCGTTCCCATCACTAATCCTCTTCTCTAACGCCTTGAGTGCGCGATTCGTTTTGCTTATGACAATGTCGGTGACATAGTCTATAGACCAAGTATCGTACTACCTCAAAGTTATATCTGTCAATGGTGACGCTTTGTACGATTCGTCGATGTTGTGTGTCCTTTCGAGTTGACAGCATATATTTGGCCTTACCTTCCTTTACAGCTTAACAATTTGTTGCCGCTTCCTTCTCTGTACTAGCAAACGTAGCAATGAATTACGCTGAGTACGACCAATGATGTTTCACCGAATTATGGAAGATTGCGCATCTGGCGTTGGCTTGGGAGTTATACACATTCTTCTCAAGAATGATCTTACAGAAGCCACATGAGAGAGCATAGCCTTGCCTAAATCTTTTTTTGGAATAGAATATTTCGGTCAGGTCGTTTCCGACCCTGATGGAGCAGCTATGCACAGACGGACGAGTTTGGTCGGTCAAACCTAGACATGTGTATAGTTCGTCTCCAATAATGCAGTTCTATGCGGCTTTAAAATCGATGAATAGTTGTGGGGTATTGATTTGGACTGCGTTGGTTTTGGATCTGGGTCTGGGTCTGGGATCTGCCGAAGTGTAAGAATTTATCAGCTGTGGACTTTCCTGGCCTAAAGCCTCGAGGATAAGGGTTGTTTGTAAACGTTTTCGTCGTTCACTTGTAACTGATTTTAAGGAGACTTATGCAGTCACCCATATTCACGGAACAATGAAAAATTAGTCGGACGTGAAATGGATGTGCACACCTTCTAGGAAAGGTAGACGATAGTTGTTCGCACAAAAACCGATCTCGTCGTTTGATGTAATCCTGACCCATCTACTGATTCAATACCTTCTAACCAATATTGACAGCTCGACATCCAAATTTCATGATGCTAAAACATCGAAATTTTTTCATCACAAAGATTAGATTGCTCACAACGCTAGGCAGAGTGAGATCCCTGGTTCTTATTAGTTCACCTTAGCAAATAGTTGTTTATGTATGTTTATTAATTCTTTTTATAATTTTATTCCCTTATAAGATTTGTTTTTACAAGCATGCATGATTCACTGAGATTTCACTGCCCAGTGTAAATAGGCAATTAAACCCCACACTCATTAATCATTCATCGTGCATATTATTATAATATTAAATGTGTATATTAAATGATAAACTTTATATGTATATATATATAAAAGAAATCATTCGTGCATATATATACTGTAATGGTAAATAATTTAATAAACAAACAAAACCACCCATCCGCCAAAAAGAATTTACAAAACTAATCAATTGCTATTTTACAACTCAATCAATCTTGTGATGGGATGAACACAGGCAAAACTGCCCGATTATAATCCAATTTCAAGTTTTCCCGTTGATAAAGAAATCGATGAGCGTGAATTAGAAGAGCCACGATGGAGTCCTGGAATAGTTGCCGATGGAGATTTAATAATGTTTGTACGTGCAGCACGTTCTATGGCAGCATTTCAAGGTGACACACTTCTTGCATTCCAAAGATAAAACATTTGATGTAACACTTTTGCTTCTTCTTCTTCTTCTTTTTTTTTGTTTGACAGGAATGTGTGATGGAGGTTTAGAAGATGGTTGTTTAGCAGCAAGTCGTGATGACACTACAATAAATGCACTTGATGTTGTAAGTATATATTTTGGCAATCTTCTATGTTTTCTATATAAAAAATGAGTTCATTGGCTGATGGACAACGCACAGCACTGAATTACTGGACGATTTGTGTTGCAATTCGAATTCCATATTCATTGGCATGGAGCCGTTTTCGAAAACTCCTGCTTGCTAGTAGGCATGCCAACAGTTAGTGTTGTTGGAATATCATCTTTCCTTATTGCTGTGCGAGCCGAATTGACTAGACCGGACATAGATCGTGAAATCTCGTCTGCGAGAATATGGATTGGGGTCATTCGAGGTTGCGGGGTTGTTTGAAAGCCGCTTAGTTCTTAGTCCACAAAGTCGGATATTGATATCTGTGTGATATGATATTTCCTGTTGTCGATTGGCAGTGCGCTTGCCCAGACGAGTATAGCAAAGAGTAGGACTGAACTGACTACTCGTGGCATTATAATTCGCCTGGGGTTACAATGATATTCCAATATACCTATTGCATTACAGTGCATCGTGCTGGATCTAACCTGTTAAACCAAATTTTAATTTTTTTTTTTTATTTAGTTAAGATTAGCACAAGCTGAACTTAAGACTTAATTAACCTAACTAAATTGAATTATTAGAAAAAGGGTTAAGGAGTAGTGATAGATGAGGAGGACATAAGGAAGTTTGCTACAGTGAAACTCGAAGGAGCTATGCCCATTAGCCAGGTGTAGTATTCTAGTCATTGGCTCGTTGTTGGCATATTTGGTTCGGTGTAATTTGAGTCGGAAGAGAGAAACAGATCTTAGATTTCTGGAGTTGGCGTTGAAGAAAATCATTTCTAGCAGTGCAGGGCAATCAATTTTACCTGCCAGAAGCTCATGTGCTAAAAGAATGTCGGCTTTTTCACGGCGTTTTTGTAGTGATTGAAGGTTTATTAATTTCAAACGATCCTCGTAGATGTTTAATTAAAACTGCCTACCCAGGGGAGACCGCGTAGAGCAAAGCGGATAAATCTGCGTTGGACACTCTCAATACGGAGGAAATGGATATTGTGATAAGGCGCCCATACTTGGCTTGCATTTTCAAGGATAGCTTTAACAAATGTGAAAAAGAGAGATTTTGTGACATGGGGGTTCGGAAATTCCTTAGACCAGTGTTTTACAAAGCCAAGTGCAGAGTTGGCTCTGCTGATAATATTATCAATATGAGAGCAAAAGTTAAATTCTTTGTCACAAATAACACCCAGATCATGCATGAAAAGCACATTAGGTACAGGCTCACCAAATATTAAATAGGATCTCGCGACTGATTGGAGACGCTTACGGGAGTATGTCATGGTCTGACAGTCGATGACATTGAGTTCCAGGAAGTTTTTTTTTGCACCAAGTTAAAAAGTTGTTTGAATCTCTTTGAAGTGGGTAAGAGTCAGTGGAGGAGGAAAGTTGTGTACAGATTTTCATGTCTTCGGCATAAACAGATATGTCTAAAAAGGGGTCCGATACAGAGCATCTATAGATAGGATTTAATCTAAGCAATTAAGCCCGGTTGAAAGCCGAGAGCTTTAAGTTGAAAAAGAATGATTACATGTGAAAGTTTTTCGAAAGCTTTACTAAAGCAGTGGCAACAACAACGACTTCATTGCCATTCTATATTACGCACATAGTGTTAGATACAAATTATGTTAGGTTTGTAGTTGTTCACTTACCTTTAAGATCAACTGCAAGCCTTTCGTTGGTAAACGATTGGCTGAAGTAGTTCGCAAATTAATTTGCAATGATTTTGGGATCGGTTGAGGAAGCATTAGCAGATTTTCAAGTAGATGGATAGTTATCTGAATTATTTTTTGAGTTAATGAAATGGAAAAAATCGTTTCGGGTTGGAGATTATGCTATATTGCATGTGGTCTAAATATTGGTGATAAAGAGATTCGCAGAGGTCGCTAAAATGGGCAGATGCACAGAAGTAATTTAAAAAATCATAGTCCCAACGAGATTTAAGATAAACTCGCCAGAGTTAGTTTCTTGTGTTAAGAAGTGATCGTAACTCTTTGGTGAACCAAGGTGGTGAATTGGAACGACTGATTGATTAAAACAGTTAAAAAATTTGAAGTAGAACATCGTTACAGCAGTATCAATAGTAATACTTGGATTTTCAAAAATATCGTTGAAGTTGACGTTGCTGAGTTGGTTGTTAAAACTATTAGATTTATCAATGTGTTGAGTATATTATTAATATTGGCATAGAAAAATGAGTAGGAAAGAGGTGGGTGAAAACGTTCTAGTTTGGATAGAAGGTGATTGCTGTCAGAGACAACACAGTTGTCAGTGTCAGATGAGAAGATTACGTCAAGCTGTCTACCTAAATTGTTGGTAATGCCACTCAATTTATAAAGGCCTGAATCGGAAAGACGAATCAGGGAAAAGTATCTCCTCATCTGAGGAGCGATTCGAAGCGATAAAGTGGTACTTATCATCTGATAGTCCATCGAAGTTAAGGAAAGTAATTCTCCTAAAATTAAGACAACATCAGTGGTTTTTACAACATTGAGCAGATAATCAATCGCGTTTATGGCAAGTTGATATGATTGGGTGGGCTGGAAAAGCCGAATGTAGCAACAGAAGATGTAGAAGTAGATGTTGCGCCCAGATGTACTAATTTTTACACAAATAAACGCATTTGTTAACGATGAACTAAAGCTTGGGGCGTACACACACTTTGTATGTTGAGGGCAAATCAGAAAGGTTGAATTATTTTTTGTACATTTTGAATGTCATTCATGGGTAATGGCTGTAGGTTTTGGTTTCGCTTTAACCATTAAATTCCAGTCTATTAGACGTTAATTATTTGATCGAAATCTGAATTAATTGAGCTTTACATGTTGTGTTGTTTCTGTTACACGTCCGAAGATGAGGGTACTATCATCAGCAAAAGGGTAATTTAAATTAAAAGTTGCAGGCAAAAGGACATTAAAAAATCACAAAATTTGTCGCGGACAAAACATAGTCTTTTAGAACACAAGCATTCACTTGGGAAGTAACTGACTTGAAACCGTAAAAAACAACTTGGTTTGAACATTTCTAGAGGTAGTTATCATTCATAAAAGAAGGGTACCATCGAAAATTCGAAACCAAAAGCACGCAATTTCGAAAATCAGTGTCCATTCGCTCTACATGTCCTAGCCATCTTAAACGTTTAGTGCGGAACTTTTTGACTAGGGGTATATCGCTGTACAGCTCGCAAAGCTCGTGGTTGAATCTTCGTCAACGCAAACGTGAACGAATACTTTTTCGAAGAATTTTTCTCTCAAAACGACCAAGGATTCCTCGGTTAATGCTTTAGTACCGTAGATCAAGTCTGAGTTGATATAGGTCTTGTAGGATCTCCTTAGTAGTTCGAGTGGGGAGTAAATTACAAAATTTCGAGGTATACAAAGTCCCGTATTACCTCGAAAGTTGAATTTGCCAATGGTGACATTCTATTCAATTCGTCGATATTGTGTGTCCTTTCGTGATGACTATATATACTTGGTTGGTTTTACACTCATTTAGTGCTGAATCTCCTGAAATGCCTTCGAAATTTCAAGTGCAACGATCTTCTTTCTTTGCCACCAGTGTGGATTGATTGGTTCTACTTTTCAGTAGATACGACATCAAATTACAGTGGACAGTGGACATGTCGCTACGAAAAATGTATTGTCGTTCATTGAGGAGTTTTAGTGATTCAAGATATTTTATAAGTTCACAGTTTATCAGTGTTTCCATGGTCGGTATTTAAATAGAGAAGAGGATTCGCTTTTTTTATGGATGGGCTGGACAAATGCTGTTTTCCATCGACTCGGAAAGGATATTGATTTGAAAGATCCTGATTTTTGCCAGCGTGTAAGAACACATCTTCAGCATGATGGTGGTAATAACACCTAGACCAGTCGATTTGTTTATGTCAAGATTGTTTGGACCAATAGAATGTTCTGAGTTCTTCAGTACAGGGAAAGACTGGGCACAATCTGGCAATTTAGAGACAGTTACGTAATGAGCAGCAAAGCTTATTAGCTTTGTCTAGAGAGGTGACTGCTTGTAATTTAATTGTAAATGTTGTTTTCGGAAAGAGAGTTTCCTTCAATTCGATCCATGTGGTGTGCGCACACTCGTACATCATATGTTCGATCTGATAAACGATGAGGGCATATAAACACAGCTGATAACAGAAGATCTCAAGCACCTAATAAGATTTCATTTATTAGCACTCAATCACGGGCAGCTCTTGAACAGGACGCATGCTCACGCTCTGACTCTTGAATTCGCGAATTATTCCGAGGTATTCTTCCTCTATCGCGTTGACCATCTGGCTGGAATTTGAATGTTTTGACTAAGTCTTGTTCAACATTTTTAGTACTTCATTCGCTTCGTTGGTTCATGACCTTCTCTTATAAACGTCGACGTTGTGCGCTGCTTCATGTCAACAGTATATATAGGGTATCGTAAAATATATTCAAAATAGTTAGAATGATCCGATCTTGGTAAAATATGCGCCATTTTGTTTGAAAACTAATAAAAGCCCTCGTTCCTATTGGCAAAAAAACTAGAAAGTAATTTTAACAAGCATCTCTTAAGACGTTTTTACACCACGAAAATCTTTTGCCATGGGTAGGAACAGGTGGTTATCATTTGGTGCCTGTTGCGGACTATAAGATGCATAAGAACTTCCTTACCAAGCTCCTGAAGCTTCTGGCTATTCATTATCGATGTGTGTGTCGTGGCCAAAGTTAACCGCTTCATGGCGATTGCTTCCTTCAGGTGTTACAATTGTTGACAGTCCATGTCTGAATTTAGAGTCTTTTTGTAGGAGAGCAGCTCATAGTATATGCTCCCTGTCCATACAGGTCTTCTTCATGGAACGAAAACATTAAATGTTAAGTTTAATAAATTTCGACCTTGACATACGTAAATTTGGAAAGTCCAATGGAAATCACAATACTGACTTCGTTTAATAATACAAACAAAGCCCAGCTTTTTCTCACAACCATTCATGTGTGCGTGTGTACTTCTTGCACAATGGCGGAGTTGAGTAAGCTTTTCTTGACACATAATCGCAAGAGAAGGCCCAGTGACAAATTATTTAGGTGTTGCTACGTCCGGGAAGCAATGCAAGACCTTCTGCGCGGCAACCCGCTAAATCCGTGTCTTCTATTTTGTAGATCGGGCAGGCCATCATAAGACAGTAGAAACCCATCAGTAGCAGCCATGAATATTATATTTTCTTCAGATTAAAAATACATGTACTATGACGTGTTCGGTATCCGCGTTATTGTCTAGGCTGTACCAAGAAAATAACCCGGATAGATGAAATTCGCTTGAAATGTTCAGACATACATCGTGAGTTGGGAACTTTAGATTTAATTACAGCCCCTGTAGTAAACACAACATAACTCGTCTTTCCATTTAATGGTTCAAAAACCAGATGCATAAGCTCAATATAATCCTCTTACTGACTTTAGAAAAAAGCATTCACAAAAACTATTCCACGAAGCTGCGTTTTGAAATTCGGAAAATTCGTAGAAAAATCGAACGTTCTGATTTTGTTCACTGTTAGTACACGTATCACATCTGCGCACATTTATTTATCTACAGCACTCTTACGCAATATCCTATTAACAAGGGAATCTACTCTTTTATTTGCAGTTACATGACTCTGGTTATGATACAGGTACAGCACTGCAAGCCCTAGTTAAATGCCCAGTCTCCAAAGGAATTGATAAGAAATGGACAGAAGATGAAACCAAGAAGTTTATAAAAGGTCTACGACAATTTGGCAAGAATTTCTTTCGCATTCACAAAGACCTATTACCACACAAGGAAACACCCGAGCTGGTCGAATTCTACTATTTGTGGAAGAAGACACCAGGTGCCAATAATAATCGGCCGCATCGTCGCCGCCGTCAATCGTCGTTGCGTCGCAATCGTGTTACGCGAGCCAGTAACACACCACCGAAAAAGGAAGACACACCCGAGCCACAGGCCACCACAGAATCACGACCATCACCCGTCTCGAAGGAGGAGAACAACTCACTGACTGAGGACGACGTTAGCGAATGTGACAGTGATTCGAGCTTAACAAACAAAAGGGATGAATCACCGTCTAGGATGAGGACACGCAACAAACAACAACAGAACAATAATAAAGAACAAGTGGCCAATGGTAAGAGACCGAAACGCGGGGGTACCGAAACACCAGAAGTTACTGACACCAACAGTCCAAAAACACCTACCAAAACGGAGAGCAATAACAAGCGTAAGCAGGCGAAGCAGGATACGCCTAACAAGAAGAAGCGGTCCGACACTGACGGTGACATCACCGATGACAGTAAGGAGAAGCGCAAGAGGTCGGACAGCCCGGTGGAGAGTATGAACTCAGACAGTCGGCCAGATTCGGTGTTGGACGAGGGTGAGAATACAAACGATACACCAGAGCCGCCTCAGATTGGCGGTGTAACACCGAAGGATGTCGACGATAAGGTGCCGGAAGAGAAGGTGATTGTGCCGGTAGCGGTGGAGAATCCGGTCAAGGTGGAAAAAGAGCTGGAACAAGACGAAGAGACTAATCAGCAGGCGCCAATTGTGACACAACTACCGCAGCAGTTGATAGTGGAGAAGCAGGCGCAAAGTGGAGACGATAGTACTTCATGTGGAAAATTATCTCAGCAAACGGCAGAGGAACAATTGAACGAAAACGAAGCGTCACAAGAGATGCCGGCGCAACTACCTGTTGCTATTCCTGAGGAACTTGTTGTCAACAACAGTGCATACGTTCCTAAGGAACAAGAGATGCTGTCCAAGATTGCCAATATGAAGCAAGAGTCGAATATGTTGCTGCAACAAGCGCCCATCGGAGTACCACCAGTACAACCACAGACTACACCTGTGGTACCGCCTCAGCCACCTATGGAATACTCTCCTAAGGAAGTATATATCAAGAAAGAGCCGCTGGAGGACTCATCCTCTATGGACGCTACATGTAATCAAAATAGCAATGAACCGCAAGATCTGAAGGTTAAAATCGAGGTCAAGAGCGAGGATGCCAAGCCAAATGTAAATATTTCACCGGCCGGCATGCCAATTGGACCACCCCAATCCGCTATCAATGTGCAGGCAGGCGTCAATGAAGCGCCTGAACATAAATACGAAAGCCAGCCGACACCGTTCGACACTCACATCAAGTTTGGCAACCCGGCCAATGATGTCAAATATCCTGGAGATATTGACATGAAGTACAATGATGCGATCAAGTACAATCCGCCGAACGAAGGTGTTCCGAAATTCCCGCACGAAATGAAGTATCCGCCACCTTGCGAGCCCATGAAGTATGGGCAGGAGATGCCAGGCAAATACGAACTCAAGTATGGCATGGATCATGCCCTACCACCGAAGTCATTCAATGAACCAATCAAAATTCCCGATCTCAAGGCATATCAGCAGCACCCACCGCCGCAGCAACAGGAGAACCAACAAATGAAGTATCCTCAGCTGGGAGGTGATCCCATTCAGCAGAATCCAGTTGCCATGCCGAAGCCTCACTACCAGGCCGACGTTCACCCATTGTCCCGTTCGCCATACGATTCCAGTTTAATGCTCAAGTATGGCGATCCCATAACAGCCAAGTATGGATTGGGACCGCCACCAGGGCATCAGCAGCCACAGGATTTGAAGTATCCCCCACCAGATGGTCCGCTTAAGTCGTCATACCACGGGGAGAATCTTATCAAAGGCAGTCCGTATAGTGATCCGCAGAGTGGTGGCGCTGGCGGCAAATACCCACCTTCGGAGAGCCCAATCGATGCGTCTTCCCGGTCCACGCCCAACCAGGACAGTCAGGGAAGCAACAGTAATTCACAACAGTCACAACAATTCCACTCGCCACATCCCTCACCCCATATGCCTTCAGCTGTGCCCGCGGGCATGCATCCACAGAATTTGGTTTCACCGCATCCAGGAATGCCACCCAACTCATCGCTGCACCATCCGACACCCACTCACCCAGGAATGTTAAATTCACTGGCATCCCAACAGCAACAACTGCAGCAGCAGCATCAACTGCAACAGCAACAACTGCAGCAGCAACAACTCCAACAACAGCAACAGCAGCAGCAACAACAACAGCAGCAGCAGCAACAACTTCAACAACAACAACAACAGCAGCAGCAACAGTCACAAAATTCCAATTCGTCGAATATCCCGACGTCTTCTGCGAGTATGCTGATGCCGCCTTCGTCGGCTCCAAATATTCTTATGCCACCAAGTTCGCTGCAGCACATGCAGCCAGGCGGACCAAGTCATCTCCCACCGCTACATAGACCACATCAAGATATCCCGCCATCACTGCATCATCCAGGAATCCCGCTCTCGTTGCAAGGGCACGGAGGACATGGAATCCCACCTCCTCCACAAAGCCATCATCCTTCCTCCATGCAACAGCCATCACCGGCCGGTCAGCAACAGGGAGTGCGCACGCCCTCACCGGCCCAACAACGTTCTATGGAGTCACAAAACAATTCCAACCCGCAGAACACCAACAGCAGGGAGCAGCAAATGCAGCAGAATCAGCCGCCACACCGAACATCGCCGTTGCCAGGACTAGCCAATCACCCGCCAGGCATGCTCGGTCACCCAATGCCACTGCACCCGCACATGCAAATGCAAGGCCATCCGGTGCATCATCCTGCGCACATGATGGGAGGTCCAGGAATGGGCGGTGGTGGTGGACCTGGCGCTCCACTCTCACTTATCGGTAACTCGATGAGCGGAATTGCTGACTCTGGCATAAGCAGACGAACGCCTCCCGTCGGTGGTATTCCATCGTCGGTTTCGTCCGCCTCTGCGGTCACGACCACGACAACTGTGCCATCTTCAGCATTTAGTCGAGCTAGTCCTAGCGTTCAAAATAGTTCAGCACCATCTTCGGGTCCACAGATGCACAATTCTTCCGGATCATCCTCTCATCGCCCGCCATCGCCGTCATCAAGTGGAGGCAGTATTAGTCGTCAATCTCCTCTCCACCCAGTGCCACAGAGTCCTCTCGGTCACCACCCGTCTGCATCGGCGCTCTCAGCAGCCGCTGCTGCAGTGGCTGAACGTGATCGTCATGCTCTGCTGCGCCAGCAATCACCGCACATGACCCCGCCGCCTGTGTCCAGTGCCTCGGCACTTATGGCCAGTCCGCTGAGTAAAATGTACGGCCCCCAGGGTCAAAGAGGATTGGGCACATCTCCGCCACCACATTTGCGGCCGGGTGCTTCACCGCCGGTAATACGTCACCCGCAGATGCCGTTGCCTCTACCGCTGATTGGCCCCGGAGGAGGAATGCCCCAGATAGGAGTACATCCCGGACAGTCGTCATATCCCCACCAGCTGTTGCACCATCCGATGTTTTATTCTCACCATCACAATCCGTTTAATTCGCCCTACCCATACCATCCGTATGGGCCTGGCTTCCCAACGGCCTATATGAAGCCACCACCACCAGCAGGACCTATGGATCCAGCGGCAGTAATGGCTCACCATCATGGTATGCAGCAGCAGCAACAACAACAACAGCAGCAACAGCAACAACAGCAGCAGCAGCAACAACAACAACAACAGCAGCAGCAACAGCAGCAACAACAACAGCAATCATCGGCGACAAGGCCCGATGAAAGTCCGCACTCTTCGGCGATGGACAAGCAGAACTCACAAAATATGCAGCACAAAATCAAACCACCCACACCAAAGACGCCGCAGGGCAGCAACAGCAGCAATAGCGCTAGTTCAACTCCAACTGGTGGCGGATGTCCACCGGGCGGAGGACCAGGAGGCCCCGGAGGAGGACCACAATCCCAATATCCAGGTTCTCATCCAGCCTACCCGCCGCAACAGCATCCAGCGTTCCAAGATAACTCGCCGACACTCGTAAAACCCACAAGTCACATGGACGCATTGCGGGCGCATGCGCATTCAGCAAGTAGCAGTCTCGGCAGTCACCACTCAACGGAACCATGTCAGTATATTCGCACAGAAAACCAGTAGGATAGTTTTTTTTAATTACGTCTATTTTTTCCAGTGCCAATTGATATTGAGCCAGATCCAGAGCCGGAGATTCCCAGTCCAACGCACAATATTCCTCGTGGCCCTAGTCCCGAGGCGAAACCCGATGACACAGAATGTCATCGATCGCAATCGGCAATGTATACTTACTCACAGAATCCCCTCTACAGCTTTGCAGATTAAATTGTTTTTTTCCTTTCACAGATTTGTACGTCACATTGACAGAGGAGACTACAACTCCTGCACAAGAACTGATTTGATATTCAAACCAGTCGCTGACTCGAAATTGGCTCGAAAGCGAGAGGAACGCGATCGTAAGATTGCCGAAAAGGAAAGGGAACGTCGGCAGGTAAACATCCCAATGGATTTCATTTTATTCATGTCCTAACTATCACATATCTGTCTAGCAACAACAACAGCAGCAGCAACAACAGCAACAGCAGGCGCAGGCAGCTCAACAAGCCGCCCAACAAGCTAAACTAAAAGCCGAGCTCAAACCACCGTATGCCGATACACCCGCATTAAGGCAATTGTCGGAATACGCACGCCCGCATGTCGCATTCAGGTTCGTAAATCGATTTTAGTTCAAATTTCCCATCGCCCTATTTCTCGAGTCCTATTATTACACACACACACACACACTCACCTCTACGGCTTACTTTCTCCATTGGCAAATCAAAATTTAACAAACAAGAAAAAAAAATCATCATACGTCTCCTCCCTAGAGGAACAATCTTTCGAAAAAGTCAAATAAAAAAATGTTCCCTTCTTTAAAAAAAAACGAACCATTTCCCATTTCTACACCACCACACAACTAATTCTATTCTCTGAAATTATTTAAAAATAATTTTTGAAAATCTTATTTTTAAATATTTCAGCCCTGTTGAACCGATGGTAGCACCATATCATCACCCAATGGGGCCGATGTATAGTAGAGAGAGGTACAGTTAATATTTAATTATACAGAACGACTTATTCTTCTTCTTCTTCTTACAAATTTGTTTATTTATATAAATTTTTTTTAAAGTGAAAACCGGAAACACCTAGTCTTCTTTGTTTCCTAAAAGACACGCACAGTTAGTTTTCCCTCAGCCCCGTCCCCTTGGTGGGTCGTATTCTAGAAGATGAGGTCTCAGAGTTTACTCCCTTTTTTTTGTTCATTGTCAAGCTGCTGTCTTGCATTTCGAATCTCAAAGTTTTGTGCCAACAAAAAGAGTAAACTCTACCAGCACACATCTTTTCGAAGACGATCTTCATCTTGTTCCCCTTGCTTCATTTTTTAATCAGCATATTCTTTCCATTGCATGCGCGACACCTGTAAAGCCGATATTCTATTCATTCTACTTGCCGCCTCTAGAATTTTTAAGCTTCATTTAGATGCATGTGCACAATCTATACATACGCTTGGGCGATACACAACACTTCTTTTGTATATCCTTAGGATTGGTTTATATCTCAACAGAAGACTATTTTTTTTTTTTTTTTTTGTAAAATATGCTCATCAGTGAAATTACTTTTCCACGGATTTGGATCAGAGAAAAACACTAATTGAAGACCTCTTTGCTTCTTTTTTGGTAATTACAGAGAATTGGAGGATTTGAAAAACGCTCAGGCAGCAGCTGCTGCTAGCCAATCAAGATTGGATCCGCATTGGATGGAGTACTATAGAATGAGGTAAGTGAGATTGGTTTTTTTTTATAAGGTGATGGTTACATTTACACCGTGGACTATAACCCGGCAACTCCAACGAAGGCTGTGGTAGCTTCGTTCTAACAGTTCTTACTTTTTGTCAGTTAAATCAAACCGATTTAGTTGATCACACAATTCATACATTTTAGTCTGAAATAAATTTACTTCCGTGCCTTATTCCGATTTAACTCTTCTTCACAGCGGGTGTTTTTTTTTTAAGGTTGGGTTTTTGAAAAGAAATTAAACTGACGTTTAGTGATCAAATCGGGCAACGCTAATGACATTAATGTTCAATTTTTTTGCCATTTCATCATGAACAGGCTGACAAATGAACAACGCTTGCAAATTGTGCAAATTTATTTCGAAAATATCGGTTCAGTTCGCGAAGTTTACCGCAATGGACGGAGCCATTTTATGGTCGACATAATAGTCCATCAGAGCAATTAATTCGGTTAACCATGGATCGTTTTCGCACTACGTTTACTCTAAGTGATAATAAGCATCCGCAGAGACGTCGAACAGTGCGAACCGAAGAAACAATTGCCGTTGTAGAGTAAAGTGTTGAAGAGGACCCGATAGAATCGATTCGCCACCGTTTACAGCAATTTGGGCTTTGTCCGTCAACTTTATGGAAACTTTTTCGCAAAGACGACCTTACAAGATCAGCTTGTGCTAGAATTAAAGCCCCAAGACCCTGCAATGCATCGTGATTTTGGTGTATGGGTCGAAAATGAGATTGATCTCGATGCCGATTTTCATCGCAAAATTTTAGAATCCACATGAGACCCTTGAGATGCCATTACATCCACAAAAACTGACTGTTTGGTGTGCTCTATGGGCTGGTGGAGTCATTGGGCCATACTTCTTCAGAAATTATGCTGGAGAGTCAGTTACCGTTAATGGAGACCGGTATAGAGCCATGATAACCGACTTTTGTGTTTCCGAATTGGATGGCATGAATTTGGATGAGATGTGGTTCCAACAAGACGGCGCTACATCCTACACAGCGCACGTCACAATCGATTTATTGAAGGAAACATTCGATGAGCGAACAATTTCGCGGAATGGACCCGTCAATTGGCCAATAAGATCGTGTGATTAGACACCATTGGACTATTTTCTCTGGGGATATGTGAAATCGCTCATCTACGCCAACAAACCAGAAACGTTAGGGGACTTGGAACCGTTATTGCTGACATACGGCCCCAAGTGCCAGAAAAAGTGTTTGAAAATTGGACCTCTAGACTTGGCTAGACTTTCGGCTACATGCTCGAAATCATATTTAAACATTAATGGCATAAAATTATCCTTCCAATACAGCTAAATTGATGGACATTAAAACGATTTTCTTGTGTTTTTTTTAAATTCGAAGTTCTATACCTTTAAAAAAAAACACGCTTTACAAAGCTGATTTCATCTGAATTTAGATCTAAAAAATTGGATTTTACCTTATACTCCAAGTAGTTTTGCCTGAACAAAATTTGATGAAATGTTTTCAAGACAATTACTACACGTTTACGCAAAATATGTTTCTGTGTCTTATCCGATTGATATGCCTTCTTAAAATTGTGAATAATATCCAAAATATAGGACAAACATAAAAATGAAAATTTTATTTCTGGATTATTAAGATTGTTAAACATTTTTTCGGCGTTCGAAATCGACTGTGATTTATTTTATACCGATATAAGCCAACTTTGTCTTCCTTAATACTGCAGTGTCTTTCAGGCGAAGACATTGTAATAGCAATAAATATTGACCACAGAAATCGTTTGCTTAATCAGCTAACCAAACCAAAAGAAATAATTACGGACAAAAGGTCATAACTGAATTCTGTAGAGATAAAAAAGGACAAATTGAAGTGAAATCACATTGCCTACTGGAAGAAATATTTCTGCAATGCGATCAAGCTGTCGATAAGTAAACCAATAAATGTTGACTACACAAAGTATAAACTGGAGTCTACCGTCCTTCCTTCAGAATTATATAAAGACTTGGTTCCGTCCATTGCTACAAACTTAACAGAAATCAGTTAGATCACTATCACAAAAGAGCGTGCTCAGAACGTGCTCCAAATGTCTAGTCTTAATATTCCTTCGACATTATGACCATTCAGAAGCTGCCGGAAAATATACCAGGTGTCTCAAAAAAAACTTAAACTTACGTGAATATTCGAAAATGAGTTAAAAAGGTAAAAATACTGGTATAACACCGGAAAAATAAAATCTGTGCGACCAAGATCAAGAACGGTGAAGAACATGGAGACGATCATCACCTTTCAATTCCTAAGCACGCAAGTGCTTTAAGTGTGTATATTTTACAGTGATCTATATATCTTTTCGACTGTGAAAATTAATCAATACAACACCATATTAAATTAAATTGCATGCAAACATATAAATGAAGTAGATCTACTACATATGAAGTACATTGGCAGCCCTGCTCAGTGGGCGCAGTGGCGCGATGGTCAGTGCGATGAACTGCCGCCCAGAAGGTCTGGGTTCGATTCCCCACCGTAGCAACACCTAACTGATTTTTCACTGACCCTCCTCTCGTGACGATCTGACAAATCATCCGAGTAGTATCAATTATCAAGAAAAGCTTAAAAGCCGCCGAAGTACACACGCACATGGTTGAATGGCTGTAAGAAAGCTAGGCTCATTACACAGAGTTGAAAGAAATTTATAGGAAAATTCTGAATAGAAAACTCTCTCAACATGCTGAAGTAACGGTCTCCAGTCACCGTAACGGTGTTACCATTTTCTTCGAAGAAGTAGGGCCCGACATTGCAGCGTGATGAAACTGTGATAACCCGAAGTGGATGCAATTCCATCTCACGGAGTATCTGTGGGTTGAAAGCACTCCATATTCGACAATTTTGTTTGTTTATGTTGCCTTTCATATCGAAATGGGCCTCGTCAGACATAAAAAAATGGCAACATGTTTCCGTCCTCTTCCAGCATCTTCTGGCACAATTCCAAGCGAATCGACAAGTCTGCTGCGTTCAGTTTGTTGGCCATTTGAATTTTATATGGGAATAAGTCCAAATCATTATGCATAATTGACTGCAATGACTGTCTGCTGATACCCATTTGAGCAGATAACCTTCTTGTCGAAAATCTGAGATTGTTTTGTATGGCAGCAGCGATTGTTTCATCCATCCGAACTGAAGGTTTCGATTGTGAGGTATTTTTTCGACTGTCCCATGCTCGGCAAATTTTTTAAAAATTCTCATTTTGGACCATCTGCTCGGAGGATTGCCGCCAAACGTGCGATTATACACTCTTAGAACCGAAACTACGGACTCCAGTGCGTGATAGCGGTGGACAATTCAAATTCATTTTTGTTAAATCCAAAAATCAATCTGCAAAATAAAAAAAAACATTAACCAGATTCATTCAATAAAAAAAAAGTTATTCACTTTTTTTTGGTAGCGGCTTTCATCAGCCACCATGTACCTCGAATGGAATTTTAACTTCCGACAAAGTATGCCTTGTGGAAAATTGTCCACTCTAACGGATACCTTGCTAGGGCAGAATTACTAACAAACTTACTTCCGCTACAGTCCGCAATGAACCTGGGCATTACCAACATGCCGCCTCTCCAATTAGCCCGGTACTTATCTAACTGCCTCCAGATGTGCACTTTCAAGTTGGCTGAATTTGGTATTTTCTGTACGAGTTTTGGCTGGGAATTGATGGCTGCGAGTCGGAGTATTATGGTGTTCATTTGATCTAAAAGTCCAAGCTGTCTTAAACGCCAAATGCAATGTTTCGACTAGGGGTATATTGCTGTACACTTCGTATAGTTCCTGCCTCCAGATGTGCACTTTCAAGTTGGCTGAATTTGGTATTTTCTGTACGAGTTTTGGCTGGGAGTTGATGGCTACGAGTCGGAGTATTATGGTGTTCATTTGACCTACAAGTCCAAGCTATCTTAAAAGCCCAATGCAATGTTTCGACTAGGGGTATATTGCTGTACACTTCGTGTACAGCAATATACAGTTTGCTGTACAATTCGGTACAGTTTGCTGTACAATGCAAACTGGGCCGAAGAATTCTCCTCTCAAAACAACCAAATATTTCTTCATCCACTTTTGATACCTTCCATGCTTCAGCGCCGTAGAGCAGGATTGGGATGATCAGGGTGTTATATAGGCTCTCCCTAGTAGTTCAAGTGAGGGCTTTACTACCGAAGAAACATC
Source organism: Rhingia rostrata (assembly GCA_949824845.1). Lineage (NCBI taxonomy): Eukaryota > Metazoa > Arthropoda > Insecta > Diptera > Syrphidae > Rhingia > Rhingia rostrata. Next base: position 21,352,346 of record OX463757.1, read on the forward strand.
GGTTGGAAAGAGTAATTCTTCCTTTAATTTCAGACGAAATGTTGTTTTTAGAGTTAATAGTGGAGCCGAGTTCCTGTGCTTCCACTACCTCGAAAGTTATATCAAACAATGGTGACGTTCTATCTAATTTGTCGATGTGCCCTTTCGTATAATCTACTTTAATTTACTGCTAAAATCGTATTTGCCGATTCCTTCTCTATACTACCAAACGTGGCTAAAACATCACGTTGAGTCAATTAGGGTTATCGGGAATTCTTTTTCCCAAAGAATTTTTCCCATTCAGCAATGTTAATTGATTGCTGAATGGGCAAAAAATAGTTCCCGATAACACTAAATATCATCGGCGTTTTCACATTGCTACCCCAGCATCATACAACAGCATAGCCGATGCATACGATCGACCAAATTTCCCCTTCGTACTTACCACCCGCTTCTAAGACGGCTACACAATTTTTTAGCTCAGATGCGTACTCTATGTAGTTCTATACTCCTTGATATTATCTACCAAATCATCTCCGCCGGCTTTATACAGCTCGGCTCGTCGTTTCCGACAGTCTTGTTAAGCTTGAGTTTAGATATTGCTATCCTCACTTCACTTAGGTCGGGTGGTTGATTGCTTTCGCTGTCGTCGCTAATATTGAATGATTTGTTCTGTCTGACAACGAAAGATTGTACGTCATCACCGTTTAACAGTCTGCACACTGTGTCTCAACTACGATATTTGCTTGTTCATCTCGGCAGGGTTCTGTTCAAGATTTGTATTCCTGGCTTTGAAGTTTTACACTCTGGTAAAATTTTAGAACATCATTCCTATCAATATCCTCGATAGCGCCCTTTTCCTGATTTTTACTTCTTTCTGAAAAACCGGTGTTCTTAGTCTTTGCCTATATAAATCTATGGAAGCTCTGGTCTTCACCTGAAGCTTAGCCTTGTAGGCTTACTTTGGCCGCAATGTTATGCCCTCGGAATGTTGGGGAATCCAGAATACTAGATGCATGCACCTTGTGCTCCGCAATGTAATCAATTTGATTGACCGTTCGTCGATCTGGAGATCGCCATATCCCCTTTGGATATAGTGGTGAGAAAGTGGTATTAACTTTCATTGCGAAATAAGTTAGTTGACAGACGTGTTTTCATTTAGGCTGTGTTTTCCGTAAAAAAAAAAAACTCCCAGAACTCTCTTGGCAACGTCTCGTGTGGTCCCATACTCTTTAAGGTTGGTGGCCAAACGGCGCAGTGTTTGCGCAGTCGGTGTCGGACGGCCGGGGAATCGGCGACGGAATTCGCGCTGCACCAACACTACAGACGAATTGTTACGCAAACAAATAGACAAGATTATTCCGCGTTCTTGCTCCATGGCTTGTTCACTTGTATTCTTTATCTGTCTAGTCCACAAATGTCAAAACAAATTTGACATTATTGGCCAATTGCAAAAAGAAAAGCATCTTCCAATAGGGTAATCACTTTTGGGCGACCTTGTAGTAAATGATTAATGGACACATGTCTTCACCTCCAACAAAGTGGATGTGTTTACATTAGGATTTTCGCGACGACGGATAAAGCAACCCAATTTTTTTTTTAATAAAACGTTTGAATGGAATACTAGACGGTCAATTACTTAATTAAGTGACGCAACTGTGCCTAAACCACATGCCACTTGGTCTTTATCAACTACAAGTTTCTGTAAGTAATAAATAATTATCGCGCTTTCAGTCGTGTCTACAAAAACCTACAGAAAATGTTCAAAATAAAAAAAGATTGAACTTTGCTGAGGCCAAACTTAAATGTAAGCAAAGCTCCTTTTTATGTGCAATACTAAAGCTCAAACCAGCTTTAAATTACCTATCTAGTGTTCTATTCAACATTTCAATAATGGTAGTTTTTTTTAAAGGAGTTGCAATCATTCAGTTTTCAAAACTCATCTGTCGTCATTAATTTGTTATGTTCGCTTAAATAGTCTTTCTGCGCAATCGACGTCTAACTATGTGTTTTTTTTTAAATTCATTTTTATTTATTTTTCTTAAAACTAACTTAAATGATAGACAAAAATTCATGAAAAAACTAGCCTACTTATCAACTACTTAAGTAACTTACTTGCTCTATGCGGGCGCCCTAAATTGCTCGATAACTTAATTCTAATGCCTTTCGGCCTATTATCTAAGATATAAATATAAAAGTAACAACATTTTTTTACCAAGAAAACTTTGAAAAACTTGGTTCCTTGTCTTTTTTTTATTTTAGTTAAACTTACATGTTAATTAAAACTACTTATCGACTAACTTAAACTACTTAAAAATTCATTAAAACTACCTAAAATAACTTAAAAACTAGAACAGCCACAGCAAGAGTTTTTTTTAACTATGTGGTATGTCTCATGCTGTACATAGTATTTTCCCTGTGGATCCACAAAGGCCTATGAAATCTTACAACTCAACCAAGCTTCAACAGCCAGTCAAAACCCATTCTATTACCTTTTACATTTCGATACAAAATTCATTCATTACTTCACTGACATTACTAATAAAAAATTAAATCTTTTCAGAGGAATGCATCCATCACAATTCCCGCTGTATGCCAATCCCGCTGCAATATCACAAATGGAAAGGGAACGCTTAGGCATACCACCACCGCATCACGTTGGCATGGATCCCAATGAACACATGGTAAGACAAAGTGCCACCATATAGTTTATAAATCTCTCACGAGAGGAGTGTGAACGACCACAACATACATTTATGAATATATTTAGTCTTAACTTATCAATCGTATTTGGAAAATCAAAATTGCGAAATAACCCATAACAACAAACCTACAACCTTAGTGTCTGCGCTCTCTCTATCCCTTACTCGCTCGCTAGTACTCCTCAATGTTAACAGTTTTGTGTTTGTTCTCAAAACATACAACACTATCCCACGTTAAGACATTACACCGTCCACACTACACCTCACACCCGCTCACATTTATTTGTAATAACAATTCATCAACAGACTAGTTCTGCTTTCTGGGACAAGCCTAAAAAACAGGTGCGGGCATTCATTTAACATTCCACCAAAAACATTTCATTTCGATAACTCTCTGTCTCTCTCATTAACAACAAGAAACAATCGATAAAGTAACGTCAATTCAGTGTTAAAAATAATTTTAATCTCTTTCACCATATTTTTGGCTTATTAACGCTTTGTTTGTTAACGTACACTTTCCGCTGAATCCTCGCGCGCTTCAGTCTGTTGAATGAAACGAATGAATGTAACGAAAACTAAAAAAAAAAAACCTACACTGAAAAACTGAACAAAAATTCGCTTTATTGAAACAATTTTCAGATACGATTGACCCGAGAATATCATGCACATTCTCATACTCATTTACATTTGCCTTTGCCTTCACAGCAACAACAGGAGGCCGGATTTCAACTGCCACGTGAGTTTGTATTCAATATTAATTCTTCCAAAAAAAAAAAAAAAAAAAAAATACATTTTTGAAGAGAAGAATCATTCAAGCTCACCTGACTTTTCTAATTCAAATCTTTATGTGTGTTTTTTTTTTGTTTGGATCTTTAGCGAATGTTGGACCCTATCCGAGACCAAATATGCTTATGCCGAGGGAGCCGCATTCGGATGTTTTACTTCGGATGTCATACGCTGATCAACTTCAGGTTTTTCATTATTTGATAAAATATTAAACGTCATTAATTGCATACATACAGTATTTACAGGCGGCTGAATTCCAACGGCAATCGCTGCACGATCAGTATTTCAGGTGAGTTTATTTATTAAATATCATCGAATAGAGTATGTATACACTATGCAGGAGTAAAAAGAGGAATTGGTCAGCGTCTTTACCTCTTTTTAAACCTTAAAAAAAGTCGAATCCATTTGAAACGAATTTTCCATGACAGTTAAATAATTTTGTCGAAAAAATTCGTGTTGAATGATCCGACAAAGCTAAGTAGTGCATGCATTTTTATTTTCTTTACTCTACTTGATCTATATAAAGCAACAACAATCACAAAAAAAAACTTTAAAGCAAACAAAAAAACAATCAAAATCAAAACTCTATTCAACAGACAAAGGCCGAGATAAATGGATGACCATATTTATAAGGATGTTGTTCTTCTACTTCTTCTCCTTGTGTTCGTGTTTATCTGCGCGAAAAAAAAACAAAACAAATTGAAATTGTTTTCCATTTTTAAGAAAAACAAAAGTTAGTATAATTTGTTTCAATTCTTTACCGGTTTCCAGTTCTGTTCTTTTGGGTAAAACGGAGAACAGCTTTAACAAATTGGCTTATAAAATGAATAAAAGTAGTTAAATTAATTTTTAATAAAAATCCAAATCTTGTTAGGCAACGATCTCTTCCCCATTATGAGGATTTCGAGAGTCTACACAATGTTTCCAAAATTTTAACTTTTTTATTATATTCTTTGCATACATATTTCAAAAGTGTGAATATATTTACTAACACAGACTTTTACTATAGCGTTCGAGAAATGGATCGGTCTTGTATTTAGGGGTGTTGATGCATGTATAGAAATTATATGTGTTGCCATTGGGTGTTTTTTTTTTTTGTATACCCTATCCCATAGGGGTATATTAGTTTTGATACATAGTTTGTAACATAGAGATATAATCGAGCTAGGTATACCTCAAAGTATATGGATCGACTCAGACTCGCTAGCTGAGTCGATTAAGCCATGTCTGTCTGTCCGTCCGTCCGTCTGTAGGTAACCCGTTTTTGGGCCTTAAATTTTGTACGTGCTGTTCGGACAAGTGTACATTTTTTTGAAAGCCGCCTACTGCCACGTCCCCTTTTTAGCAAAACCTAATTTTGGGCCAAACCGTTAGAGATTTTGAAAAAGTGTCTGAAGAAGATATCTAGACAATATTAATGCCCATATTTCGTCTATACACGCCATGCCTACTTTTTGGGGCGTTTTCCATAAAAAAACATTTTGCGGTAAAATTTTAAACATTTCCAAAAAAAAATTGATGCAAAATAATTGGCGTTGTTGCTCTTACAAACATTTCTTCCATATATCTTTTTTACCCCCGCCCACTTTTTGGAGGCGTTTTCATACAAAACAAAAACTATTTTTATACTCTACGCCATACCATAAGCAGGAGAAAAATGTTGTTTTTGGTCGAACTATACAAGATTTTGATAAACTGTCTGAACAATATGTCGCGACAATTTCAATTTTAATATATCTTTGCCATAAAGTCCACATGTAAAGGATATTAATTTAAAGGATGGAATGGGATAGGGTATAAAACGATCCACACAGTGGATTGTAGCCTACTCATATGTTTTACTTACATTTGGACTACGAAACTTAGGTTGGTTAAGAGTGGCTGCCAGTAAGTTCGCCTGTACAATTAGACCATTTTTTGGACCATTGTGGAACTACGTGGATCCTTTCCATTCTCCTTGTTATCTGTGAGAAAACTATTCTGAGCTTTTAATGAAACGGACATTTGGACTACGAAACTTAGGTTGGTTAAGAGTGGCTGCCAGTAAGTTCGCCTGTACAATTAGACCATTTTTTGGACCATTGTGGAACTACGTGGATCCTTTCCATTCTCCTTGTTATCTGTGAGAAAAAAAAAAAAAAAGCTCAGAATACTTTTAATGAAACGGAGGAGGCTTTTCCGTTTTTGTCAAATCAATGATATTTTGAAAATAGCAAGATTGAACTTCGTTTTGTTTGACAGAACCGGATACTTACAAAGGAGATGAAGTATTGTTTCGTCTTCGTCTATGAAACTCCAACAGAAGTCGTTTGAGTAGAGGCCTAGCCTTTCTGTGTGCCTGTCTATTAAACAGTGTCCAGTGATGACACATATAGTGTCGCAAACATACGATCTATCGAGTGAAATCAGTCCCAAGTATCTTGTTAAATCCAGCTTTGGCCAAATTTGTTTGGTTATTTGACACATCGTGCCAAGATTTCATCTGAGATTTGCTGTTAACATATTGCACTATTGCATGTAGCGATAGTCACATGTCTGGCGAGTTCACTGGAATAGCACTATTTCCAGGCGCCCAGCATTGATAAATGTTAAAATGCTTTGACTTCCCCTGCAGAGATGATCGGAAATCTTGGGTTGTCTTTAAATTTGTTGAGAGTGATTCCAGGGATTTGATGGCCGCTTGAATGTCCGAGAAAAAACTAATATCCTTGGCAGATATGACATTCTCTTTCAGCCGCGATAAGCCTTCTTTGATCGCCAAGAGTTCCGCCTAAAACACGCTGCAATGATCAGAAGGACGGAAAGATAGGCTGAGATTTAACCTGTAGGAGAAGACACCAGCACCCGCTCCGTCATTTGTTTTAGGGTGCGCGAGAAAGCGATGCGATACGAGAGGCGATGCGATAAGCTATTCTAGATGCGACAAAATTATTTAAAAATTGCACCACACAACACAAGCACTAAAATAACCTGTTTGATTTTTTTTTCCTTAAACGTCAATACAAATACTTCTGTTTGGAATTGTGACCTGGAAACTCTTATCAAAGTTGAACCTGTTATTTATATGCTCGTTTAGAATTTTTGAGTGGCCAGATTGTATATTTGGCCACTGTTCGATGGCTTTAAGACCTATGGCTGAGTAAGCTGACATTTGTTTGCCAAAAATATCTAGGTGTAGTAGGTGAAAAATAATGTAAGTGCGGCTAAGGGTGTTGTACGGAGTGCACCGACGATACACAGACACGCTTTATCTAGCGCTGTCCACCATAATACTACTCCATAACGAAGTATCGGTCTTATAACCGAGATACAGAGCCAGTGCGTGATATGAGGTTTCATTCCTCATTCTTAATGCCTATGGCTGTCTTGCAGAAATAAAGTGCGAATTATCAAATGGAGAAAATCCAACAGGGTGGAATTCAACGTCAGTCATTTCATTTCATAAAATCGAAACAAATATCCACAACTAGCTTCCATGAATGACACTTACGTCAAAGAAACCGAAAAGCTTTCCATGTTCGGCATGTCTGTTAGTAACGACTTACGTGTGAACAACCACATATTCGAATTTTTCAAAAACGCAGCGAAATGTTTCCTTTTTTCTCCTTCAGTGGTGTTACAGTCCGAAATGTTGGGCCTCAACCAACATGTCTCTCTAATTAGCCCGGTCCATAGATAACTACCTGCAGTTGGGCACTCCAAGTTGGTTGAGGTCTGTTTCTACTTGTGCGCGCCACTTAATACTGCGAGCTAGAGTATTGGGTTCCATTCGTACTACATGTCCTAGCCACCTTAAAGCTAGCTCGTATAGTTCATGGTTGAATCAAACTAAGGATTAGAACAAAAAAGAGAACAGAAACTTTTGCCTACGAGCTTCATTGTACGGGCGGGCGGTGTGCAAATGCACACATGAGAAACGAGATCCAAATATATGGAGGGCTCTGCCAGTACGACCATCCATAGAACAATTTTTCCTGTATGCAGTGCGTCATCTGTATGGCTTTATAATCTTTTATCAATCGCAAACGGGACTGAAGATTTTTCAAAGAACTTTCCTACCGAATAGACCAAGGATTTCTTCTTCCTCTTTTCACACTATCCATGCTTCAGCACTGTAGAGTAGGACTGGGATGATCAGGGTCTAAGTAGTTCCTTAGTAGTTCGAGTGAAGGAAGAGTGCACCTTGTTCAATTTAATAGGATGCCTTTCGAGCCTTCCCTGGTATTGACAATTAACAATTGCTGGTAGAATTTCTGAACATAATTTCTGTTGTTGTACCAGATTTTTCATTTGTTTTGTCGCTTTTTTTAGATTCTTTACATTTATCTGTGAAGCCCGAATGCAGCTCTATCAGTGGCTTTTAACCTTTTTTGACAGAATAACCGATCACACCCATTAAACTTTACAGTATGGTGTTTGAAGCTTGGAGTATGGTGTTGATAGATAACTAAGATAACAATACACGTTCTGCAGAGGCATCTTTCGATTGAAATCTTTTATAAATAAATTCCTTCGAGTATTCCTACCATAGTTTTATGCGACAGTTTTGTTTATTTACGTATCCGTTAAGCCAGAAATGATCCTCATCGCTAAACACAATTTTTCAAAAAAACAACGGATTTTCATGGAGGTGTTCTAAGGCCCATTCACCAAAAATTAGATGTTGTGGTAGGTCAATCGGCTTCAAATCTTGCACAATTTGAATTTGATAGGCTTTCAAACCAAAATAGAAGCGTAAAATTTTCCATGTGGTTGAGTAACACATGCCCAATTGCTGAGAACGGCGACGAATTAACATTTCACGACCTTCATTAACATTGGACGCTACGACTGCAATATTCTCTTCGGTACGCACTATACGCATGCGAGTTCATGGTTTAATGTCGAACAAAGTAAATTTGGAAATAACAGCACCAGCTGTTGATTCACCAGGTCGACTATGACGTCCATAATATGGTCGTAACAAACGGTGCACATTTTTCACAGAGCATGATAATTTTGATAATAAATTTCAATAATTTCCAATCGTTGCCCGTTTGTAAGTCTTTCCATGATTAAATGGCCGAGTATACTGAAAACTTTTCAATTGGACAGATGATGTTTGCCCCCCATTCCTAACCAGTACTATCATCCTGAAAAACTTAACTCTTAAAAAATCACCCTTTATCAACGTGTATAGAACTCTACATAAAGTACGCATCACAACTTAAAATTGTGTGCCCTTTCAGCCGCGGGCGGTAATGTACGAAGGGAAAATTTCGTCGATCGTATGCGTCAGCTATGCTGTTGTTTAGAGGTGTAGCAAACTGTATGTATTCGTTACTGAGTAACAGATATTCGATACGGCTCGAAATACTGAGTCGTTACTATCCATTAAGTTTCGTTACTTTCACATGTTTCGTTACTCGCATCAAATTCGTTATTCGCATGTTTCGATTTTGTTAGTCGCACTATTCCAAACGTTTGCGGTTCGTAGAAGTACGAGGAAGATGTGTGAGTGGCTCCGTGGTGTGCTGACGTACCTTTGTCTCTTAAAAGTTAGTACATACATACTTTAAAACGCAAATGATATGATTTGTATCGAACACACGAAAGTAACGAATTCATTGTAACGGGTAGTCAGTGAAAAAAAAAACAAGTCGATACGGGTATTCATTTTGTCGTTACTTCATTTTGTCTACTGTTGTTTGATGCTGGGGTAGCAATGTGAACACTGGGGTATCAATATCAGTACCCCACATGGAAAATTTTCCCACGAAGACAAGACTGTATCCATCTTTCGCGCGCCCTCAACTCATTAACTAATTAGTTCGCCGTTTTTATTTTCTTCTTTCCTTTCAGAAATCAATTGCGTTGAGAAGTCGATGAGTTTTCAACAGCAACCACAACACATTGCAACGGTGATTTGAAATATATTTTCTAAAGAATCTTAAAAAAAAAACGCAAAAAAACAAACAAACTGTATTATTAGTTAAAATGAGAAAAAGGTTTAAACAAAAGTAATAATTATAATGACTAATTATTTATATATCCTTGTGAATAGTTAAATTATTTCAATCAAATGATATTTCCATAAATTTATTAACTATAATATTATAAATAATATTTAATGAACAAAATGCAGAGAGAGGACCGCGTAATATCATATTTATAACAGTAATGCAAAAAAAAAATGCAGATTCACGATTTTAGACCTATTACGATTAATTCACCAACCACAAAAAAAAAACAATTTAGATTTAGTCGGGTGAACATATATAAACAAATTACATATAAGGGATCATTTGAAACAAATTGACTTAAGGCAAATATTAATAAAACAAAAAAAAAAACGGAAAGAAAACTTTGGTGAGTTCAAAATATTTTCAAATAATAATTAAGTAGCTGCTTGCAAAAACAAAAAGGAAAAAAAATATTTTTTCAAACATTATTTTAATGCGACATGTATATGCGTTCATTACACAAGATGAAGGGAGGAGATACGTTCTAAGTTCTGCTACTAAAGTAAATGGTAGTACAAAACAAAAATAATTAATTATGTTTAGTAAATTAAATAAAACAGAAAAAAGAAAATCGTTTATTTTTAATCCTGTGTGCGCGTGTAATTATAATTTTACTGCTTAGTCAAACGTATTTACCGACTCAAGTTTAAGCCAATATTTGTACATATAGATTTTATTTTATTTTTTAATACAACAGAGTAATTGTGTCCCAAATTAATTTTTAGTTTGATTGTTCGTTACTTCTTTAATAAAACAAATGGTAATGCCAATGCAGCGTTATATTTCTATATTTTGTGATCAGACAAAAAAACAAAAGAAGCCGATATCAAATGACCAATTTTAATTTTAGTTTAGCAAAACAAAATGCAAACAATATTTAGCAAGTTTTTTTTTTTTTTTAATTACACATAAGGTTTTCGTATATTATAGTTATCTCGACTTAGGGTTAATTTATAAAACTGCTCCTTGATTTGTTTTTTCTAGTTAATTTAAGTTGCTTATATTTGAATTTAAATATTTGATTTATTTTTTTTTTCATAAAATAATTTTCAAGATAAAATTATGTTTTTGAGAGAGAAAACAAAAGTATACAACACACAGACACATATATATTCTTTTTGCTAAGAGAAACAAAAATGTTTGCTTTACGTTTAACAGTAAAAGAAAAAAAAGTGAAATGAAATTTAAATATAAGAAAAAATTTATCATGAATCATTATTATATATATTATATGTACTAATAAATCTAAATTATATATTCTAATTTAAAAAAAAGCAACATGATTTTAATGACAAATTAAAAGCAACAACAACAAACAAATTGATTTCTGTATAATAAAGGAATTTAAGCAATTAATACAAAAAAAAATCTAAAAAAAAAGTAACTTAAAGTGTTTTTTTATTTTTGAAGGACTCTTTTATGGGATGGTGTCAAGGGTGGTCAGTAAAAAGTTCAGACTTACCCTAAAATCCGTATAACACTGTCTGTAGATAGTATTATAAATTGTAGTAGGTATTGGAAGCCGCAGAAATTTCCAAACGTCAATTAAAGATTTCAGTCAAAACGTGTGGCACTACGAACATATGGGCATAGTAGCTGAGCTCCAACAAAATTTATCCTGAAGCAATACAGTTTTGGGACATTACTGCATCGCTGCTTTAGTTAATTTTCACAATTTGAGGTTCGTTTTCTTTTTATGTTCTGAGTTTTTTTTTTTAATTTTAGTTGTTAACAGGCTCCCGACCCGTTGAGTGTCTCTGTGCTACATACCATTTGGTCAAACGCTCTATCAGTCCGAAATAAACCTGGGCCTCAACCAACATGCCTCTCCAATTAGTTGGTCCTTAGCTTCAATTGCGCACTCCAAGTTGGTTGAGGTCCGTTTTTTACTTGTGCGCGCCACGTAAAGCGAGGTCTTCCTCTGGCTAGGAATCGAAGACTCTGCGAGCCGGAGTATTGGTGTCCATTCGTTCTGCATGTCCTAGTCATCTTAAACGTTCAAACCGTAGTATTGCTGTCCATTCGTTCTACATGTCCTAGCCATCTTAAACATACAATGCGGAGTTTTTTTTTACCAGGATTATGTCGCTGTACAGCTCGTATAGTTCTTTGTTGAATCTTCGTCTCCATAGCCTGTCAACGCAAACGGGATCAACGATTTTTCGAAGAATTTTCCTCTTAAATCGACCAAGGATTTCTTCATCCGCTTTTGAAGCGGTCCATGCTTCAGCGCCGTAGAGCAGGACTGGGATGATCAGGTTCTTATATAGGATTAGTAATTCGAGTGATGGCTTTACTTCTGAATTGCCTTCTTAGCCCGAAGAAACAGCGGTTGGCAAGAGTAGTTCTTCGTTTAATTTATGACGAGATGTTGTCAGAGGTAATAGCGGAGCCCAGATAGAAAAGTCCCGTACTACCTCAAAGCTATATCTGTCAATGGTGAAATTCTGTCCAATTCGTCGATGTTATGTGTCCTTTCGTGTTGACAGCATTTTCTTTGTCTTGCCCTCATTTACTGCTGAACCCATTTTTGTCGCTTCTTTTTATATACTAGCAAACGTGGCTATGACATCACGTTGGGTCCTACCAATGATGTTCATATCGCCAGCGTATATGCTAGTAGTTGTACCGATTTTTGGAAAATTGTGCCTCTGGTGTTGGCTCGTGAGTTTTGCATAATCCTCTCAAGAATCAAATTAAAGAAGTCACACAACAGCGCACCACCTCGCCTAAATTCTTTTTTTGGTATCGAATGTGTCGGTGAGGTCGTTTCCGACCATGATGGAGCAGCGAGAATTCTCCATCGTCATCCTACACAAACAAACGAGTTTGCGCGGTATACCAAAACTAGACATGACTCTGTATAGATCGTCTCTATAAATGCAGTCATATGCGGCTTTGAAATCGATGAATAGGTGGTGGGAATCGATTTGGTCTTCTTGGGTTTTTTCCAGGATCTGCTTATGTGCGAAAATTTGATCGGTTGTGGACTTTCTGGCCTAAAACCACACTGATAAGGGCCGATCAGGTTGTTGGCAAAAGGTTTCAGGCGTTCACATATTACGGCAGATGGGATCTTGTAGGCGATGTTGAGGAGACTAATGCCTCTGCAGTTTGGGCAGTTTAGAGCGTCTCCTTTTTTGTGGACCTGGCAAACGATGCTGAGGTTCCATTCTTCCGACCAGATTTGGCTTATGAGTTGGTTGATGTTATTTACCTAGTCATCTCCGCCGGCTTTATAAAGCTCAGCGGGAAGGCCGTCATTTCCGGCAGCCTTATTAAGTTTAGATATTTCTATTCTCACTTCACTTAGTTCGAGTGGTTTGTAGTTTTTGCTATCATCGCCAATATTGAATGGTTCGTTCTGCCTGACAGTGGGATATTGTTTGTCATCGCGGTTAAGAAGCCATCTAGGACTGTGTCTCATTTATGATATTTCCTTGTTTATCTCGACAGGGGTCTGCTCAAGCTTTGTATCTCTGGCTTTGACGTTTTACAATTTCTTTAAAATTTTGAACATCACTTCTGGAGTGGAACCTCTCTATATTTGCAATATCGAGTTTTTCTTGCTATTTTTTCTTCATTCTGACAAGCCGGTGCTCGTCCCTCCTTTTTTGCCTATAGAGCTCAATGGCAGCTCTCGTCTTCATAGCTTTGCCTTGTAGGCCTCATTCGGTTGCAAGCCTTTGTCGGCATTCTTCATCGAACCAAGGGCTCTGTTAAAGTTCTGACATAAGTTGCTAATGGGTATGGTGTTAATCAAGAGCTTACGGGATACGCGTTCTGCAAGGGCCTTGGCGGTTTTTTGTGATTGCAGTCTGCGGATTGTTACAATGCGTCCGCTAATGTCTTGGAACCATACGACTTATTGCATAAGTCTGGCACTTATAACAAGTCCACATCAGTTGCCAACCAGCGAACGCTAATCGACAATCGGATTATGAAGTTTGGTATTATTGTTACTGAAATGTGCAAGAACGCGTTAAGTAGCTATATAACAGTAATGTCATGCGTTTCGTCACTGTCTGATACCAACTGACATTATCTTTCACTAATTTTTGCGTACGGGTCACGGGAACGGAAATAATAAAAATTTTGTTATAACCAGCAAAAATAATTTTGTACGCGAACAGACCATTTGTAAATTAAACTGTTGTCGATAACCATCGATTTCCCAATCGTTCCTTCTCTCTCAAGTTGTCCTGGTCGACTAGGTGTATTTTATAAGATACGTTAATGAAAGTTATTCATCAAAATATTCAGGCCTGTCGCGAATAAATTTTGTCGGGAATTTTTTCCATTGTCAGCAATGTGAATCAGGGAACATTTTCCCATTCGCGATAGGTCTGATTGACAACATGCACTACGAGTATACTATTCACTTAGAGTACAGGCAACTCAATAAATGGTTTTCCAATAAATCCTCAAAAGCAATTGCAATACTGGCGTATTTGGCCAAATATGCCTTTACGAAGGACATCCTCCATAACTTATTGAAGAACAGGAAGTAATAAACAATTTGCTTAAACTAATAATGTTTCTCAGCTCATGGTATTATTGAGATTTTAATTGTTTCGTCATCATAATGTTTAATATTTTGTAAATCGATTTAATAATTATGTTACCACCATTCTTAAATACAAATCGACAAATGAAATCATCTGTCAAGACTGTCTGCATTCACAATAATCAAGATCTCTGTCGATTTTATTACAAAATACCAAAATCGATCGGCAAATAACGAATCGATTATCGTCACTCACAATATTACCCATAGGATAGCTTTCCGGTTTCACTTCCTAGTTATCCATTAGAGGATCAGCGGTCGAAAGATAAAAAAGAAAAACGAATTTCGTCACATTAACTGCGGTAATATGTGAACACCTTACAACGTTTATTAATAAAAAGCCTGATGGCCCTATCAGTCTGACAGGAATTAAATTAAATCAGCAGGAATTAAATCTGTACAACTACAGCCACGACATTGACACACATTTCATGGTTGGCGAGTATTAAAAGAAAAAGTGGTTGAAATAAATGTTGCATCAAACGATTAAACGAGTGCAAAAACATGTGGTAAATGTGGTGCTAGCTGATCTGACGAACTTTGTTTAGTGTTACCCATAAACGTGACGAAATTGTGGCCACCAATGGGCTCTCACCGACTGTGGTTGCATGCTCTCTCTGACCCAAGCACTAGCGCATCCCATAGCCATTGCCAACAATCGAAGAAGTAAGGTAGGCTAAGAAGACTTGATTTGGAACAGTCGTTCTCGTTCCGCTAGCAAGCTCACTCTTGCGCTATTCCCTGAAATCAAATTCAAACAACAATCGTATTGTTTTTCAACTTGTTTTTTTATTTTAATACAAAATCTCCAACGACACAATAAATTTACTGTTCAACTGTGTTGTTAAAATCATATCGTATCGACACAGCGTCTTAGGACAAATCTAAAACGATTCTCAAGATGTCACTCTTTCATTACTAAAGAAATCTACTAATCGATCAAAAAGACGAAAAAAAAAAATGAAAGTACATATCTTCGCACATGAGTCTTATGTTTTGAAATTGTGGGAAAAAGTGGAATCTACGTAAAGTTAATGATAAACTAATGTGTTCTCCTAATTGTAGCACTTAGTGCTTCTTATTCTTGCTGTACTTTTCGTATTTGCTCTTTGAAGAGTGCCACAAAGCCAATGGAATGGCCAAAGATGGCAGAGTCATGATGGCGAAGGCAACCCAATCGAAGAAGTGTGAAGAGAAACGCTTGTTAAATTCGGTCAAGTTGACAATACCACCCTCACCAGGCTCGGAACTGACAGCCAATTGGATCTGCAAATAAAAAGAATGTTTAGTGATCGCTTCTTTGAATTAAAGTCCGTTTATCTTACTCTCTCGGCTTCCTCGACTGGCTTGTAGCTAACTTCGGCGGCTGTAAAGTTAAAGTATCCGTATGTCTTTGGGCGCACAACAACCACATGAGTGTAGTTGGTTTGTGGGGCAATACGATCAACAGTAGCACTGAGCTGTCCTCCGACGACATCGAATGCTTCGGGATGGAATCCATTGTCGACCAACTTGACATTGACAGCGGCTCCATTGCCGACATTGAAGACGGTGTACTTAACAACCATATCGCTCTTTTCTACGAGGTACTTGTTCATGATCTGCTTCGAGACCAAAAGTCTGGCGCTGGTCTCATCTTCGGAAGACAGGCAACAGTTCAACATACCCAACAGGGCAATGCAAATCAAACCGAATTTGTACATTCTGAAAGATACGATTAGTTAATATGGAGAAATTTGGGGAAAATTTCACTTGAATGCGGCGCTGTTGACGTGGATGGAGGTTAGTTGGAATTTATTTTAATTTCTCAATAAAAACTTAAGGGTATCGCTGCGCTTTTAGATTGATGATTATTTTGTTCACTTACTTTGATTTATTTACAGGTAACTAAAGGGAGAAAACTGTTTGGCAATTGAATTTTCGGAGCCGATCGGTAATAGTGACACGACGACGACTTTGGTAAGTTTACTTCCAAAAGAAAAGGCAAAGCTAGCCGTTCACTTCGTTGACTGTGCTGTGACGTGTAAACTTCGTGAAGGAAAAGTGTCAGAATGTGATGACATTTTATGCAGCGTCATCTGGGTGTTGGACGTGAGTAGTGCTTGTTAATTGCGGTACAGTATGAAAGGAAAATATTTTGTATTCATTGCTTTTGTCTAGTTATTATATTATCACCACTGGAACAAAAGATTATGGATCTCAAATTTTACTTGACAACACGGTTATAAATTTGGACGTACATGAGAGATCCATTTGGATAGAATTGTTCATGAAACTATCTCCCTCACAAGTGTGTTGTCTCTTTTTGGAGGAAAACAATGAGATATTGGCAGTGCTTAGTGTTTTAAATTTCTCAAGTAAACTTTGCCGATGCACTGTTCTCATTGGTCAATCGACGATATCACGAGACTAAAAGTGCTCGATTGACCACTAAGAATAGTGCATCCGCTGAGTTAACTTCGTAGAACTCAAATCCGAAACACAGCCGTTTTATATGGTTCATTACACTTATTCCTTACACGTTCGTTGTCTCTTTCATCAAAACGTCATAATCACTTGGAGGAAAACAATGTAAAAACAATTTAATGGCGGGAGTTCTTTTAATGCGGTTATTACATTAAAAACATAAAAATATAAATTGTTTACTGTGAAACACAAATTATTAACTTAAAAATACAATAAGAGAGTTTTCAGCTGAGATTAGTTTTACTCATGCACAGGTTTCAGACAGAATGCTCATAGTTCGTGATGCCAAAGTGTTCACGATATGACATTAGCTAGAAATGGAAAAGGGAAGGGGAAGGTTGTACTTCGCTTCACCATTATGAAGATCACTGTGGCATCACGAACTATGAGCATTCTGTCTGAAACTAATCTCAGCCGAAACCCTTAGGGAGCGACCACTTCTGGATAACCTAGATTGGTTGTTACCTCTGCAATAGATACATAACCATCTTTTTACAAGACAACTGAACCACACGCCACATTAAGCCGACAAATGTTGGTGGGTTATTTCTGGAAGGGCGGCATTGCGAACCTTAAATGCATAAAAACAACTTGGTTTTGTGGTTTCCCATTTCCGCACACATTCCTCAGTGGCTCTAGCACTTAGACTTTAGAAATGATGAGACCCAGCTCTCATGATATTTAAATAAAAAACGGCGACCAATTCTGTGACAATCGAATTAAATAGAAATACAAACAGGAATTTCAAAAACAAAGTATTATACACGCGAGAAACTATGTTCCAAAACAGCACAGGCTCCGATGTTTCAATCGCAGATAAACAAACAAAACACATGCTACCGTCATGCTAAACTTTCTATAGTACCATACCATGCTAACAAAAGAGCGACATCTTGTACCAAGAGATTCATTTCCACATTGACATGTAGCGTCATCAATTCAAAAGATGGAAAACTACAAAGAGTGATTTCAAATAAATTCTGCAATAACAATGCATTTCTTTACTTATTGACACACAAACTGAACAAATTAAATTATTTTTTTATTAATGTTTTATGATCATTTCCATCATGTCTTGAGCTTGATTGATTTTTCGAATTTATTTGCCATTCGAATTCTGCAAGTTACCACTTTCACCTTCAAATGTGCATTCGACTGTCATCATATGAAGTTTATTTGTAGAAGAACTGAATGTAATCTGTAGTTCATTTTTTGAAGATTATGTCTATCAAATGTTGGCCGTTGCTACGTCGCAGATGGTCCATCTGTTGAGTCCAATTTTAGATCACTCGTTCGAGCATTTCGACTGGTAACTGGCGAATGACACGCGTGATGTTTTCCTCCAAGGCCTGAATCGAAGCGGGTTTGTCGGCATATTTACATATCCCCACAGGAAAAAGTCACACGATCTTGGTGGCCAATCGACCGGCTGGTGATGGTGTTGCGAATAGTACGCTCAGTAGGCCGATTGTGTTGACCATAAGTTGAGCGAAGTGCACGAAACACATTCCTCACAGAACGTGAATTTTCATAATAAAGTTGAACAATTTGTAAACGTTGTTCACGCGTAAGTCTTTCCAGTATGAAATGCCAAACAATACTAAACAAAAATAACATGACAGCATGATACGACTCACACGTGATCTGTCAAAAAAGGCTATTGAAAAATGTATCTCTACTTGGATCACCCATTACTAGGTATATTTTTTTTAGCGATTCATCACAACAGTTTGAGAATCTGTGCAAATACGCCATAACATTCCGAACACATCCTAACCACATTATCTGTCAGTGTAATGTTTATGTTTATCCACAGATTTATTTAAATTTTACAAAATTATTTAATTATTCTAAGTGAAGATCTATTCAACCACAATGAAAACAACGAATCTCATAAAAAGCGTCCTTTTATTTATAAGATCCACCACAAAACATCTCCAACCGGCAAGTGCACTACTGCTACACCGCCAAAATCCGTGACAATCAGCGCACAATGACCTTTAAGCGACATTGAAGGAAAAATTATCAGCGAGTAGTGGGAGTTTGCTTGGAGAACTATACAGGAGAGGTTGGGTTCTAAATTAATCTCAGGTCAGCCGTTCACTTTTTCGTGTGAATTTCTACTTTTATCAATTGCTAACCGTCCTCGATTGAGCAACGTAGTGCTAGTTAAAATGGCTCTCAGCGTGTCAACTGTTAAGACCACCCCTTTTGAGGGACAAAAGCCAGGTACCAGTGGACTTCGTAAGAAGGTATGAAGTTATTCAAAAAGTATGTATTCTGGAGTAGAATTGTGAATCGGTTTTCTTGTTTGTTAGGTGAAAGTGTTCACCCAAACCAACTATACGGAGAATTTTGTCCAGTGCATTCTCGATGCAAACGGTGGAGCAATTGCTGGGTCCGTACTGGTTGTGGGTGGTGATGGTCGTTACTATTGCAAGCAGGCTGTCGAAATCATTTGTCGGATGTGTGCTGCTAATGGAGTAAGTGCTGTGTGCCAGCGAGAAGAGCTAAAAATAAATTTGTTGATTGACTTTTCTTCAAGGTTTCAAAGTTGCTTGTTGGTCAGAATGGAATTTTGTCAACACCAGCTGTATCAAGCCTCATTCGGCATAACAAGGCCTTAGGTAAGTGTGAGCATAATGCAAGCGCTCTTACATTAATTAACGATTGGATCACTGGGTTTCTTGATGCAATAAGGTGAAGTTCGTTAACAAACAAACCTATGAGCTTCGTTATCTTTATGAATAAACAAATAGAGCAAGTAGAGGTCATATTGTCCGATTACTTGGTTACGGTTGACACGATTTGTGTGCCGTAACAAGCAGTGTTTGGCTACCGAATGTTGTAAGACAGTTTGATAAGAAATCATGATACTTTCCTGAAAGTCATTATCTGATAAGAAAATCGATCCTAATTTCGCAAATCATACGCAAGTAGGTACGCAGTATCTCTGGTCGAATTTGTGTACAAAAATAAATGCTAGTCATGGTGAATGTTGGGGGCTTGGCGTGTCGTCATTTTGGCAATCATTTGGGTACCAACATTAATGCTCAACTTAATGCTTTCCAGGTGGCATTGTTCTTACCGCGTCGCACAATCCCGGTGGCCCTGAAAATGACTTTGGCATCAAATTCAACTGCGAGAATGGTGGTCCAGCACCGGATGCCTTTACAAACAAGATCTACGATCTATCCACTGCCATTACAGAGTACAAAATCGTGCGTGGCCTACAAATCGACATTAGTGTAAATGGCAACTACACCTTCGAGGTAAGGCTAACCACTAGACTTGGAAAGTTCCCGTTGTAAGATTTTTCTATTTCCAGATCAACGGTAAACCATTTTCTGTCGATGTCATAGATTCGGTTGCCAACTACGTTAATCACATGAAGGAGATCTTCGATTTTCAGAAACTCCGTGACTATGTCACTGGCAAGGAAACCGGAAAGCCATTGAAAATGCGCATCGATTCGATGAACGGAGTAACGGGCACATATGTACGGGAAATCTTCCTAACCAACTTGGGTGCTACACCAGATTGTGTTGTACACACAACTCCACTGGAAGACTTTGGCGGACTCCATCCGGATCCGAATTTGACCTACGCCAAGGACTTAGTTGAGACCGTTGCCAAGGGAGATTACGACATTGGAGCTGCGTTTGATGGTGACGGTGTAAGTGCAATAAATGTTTGACTAATGACAACCATGCTGACTGATTCTTTATTTTCTCTAGGATCGCAACATGATTATTGGCAAGAAGGCGTTCTTCGTCACCCCCAGCGACTCTTTGGCTGTGATTGCCCACTACTTGGAGTGCATCCCATACTTCCAGAAGAACGGAGTTCAGGGATTCGCTCGCAGTATGCCAACAGCATCGGCTGTCGACTTGGTCGGAAAGAATTTGGGCAAGGAGGTGTTTGAAGTGCCAACCGGCTGGAAGTACTTTGGCAATCTCATGGACGCCGGTCGTCTCTGCCTGTGCGGTGAGGAGAGCTTTGGCACTGGATCGAATCACATTCGCGAGAAGGACGGCATCTGGGCCGTTCTTGCTTGGCTTTCGGTTATGGAAAACACCGGAAAGGGTATCGAGGAGATTTTAAAGATTCACTGGTCGATCTATGGTCGCAACTACTTTACTCGTTACGATTACGAAGAATGCGACTTGGAACCATGCAATAAGATGATGGCAGATATGGAGGCAACTATAACCGGTGCCGGTTTCGCAGGGAAGGAATACTCCAGTGGCGGAAAGAAGTACAAGGTCAAGGTTGCCGACAACTTCAGTTACACCGATCCGGTTGACAAGTCTGTGTCAAACAAGCAAGGTTTGCGCATTGTGTTTGACGACGGCAGTCGTATTGTGATGAGGTTGAGTGGAACAGGAAGCTCAGGAGCCACTGTTCGGTAAGGAAATTGATCAAGTGTTCTGCCAAGCAGATAAGCATTTTTATTTACTTGCAGTTTGTATATTGATTCCTATGAAAAGGACAATGTTCTTGGCAAGGCTAGTGAGATGTTGAAGCCGCTCATCGATATCGCACTGGAGATCTCACAACTGCCTAAGTTTACCGGCCGTAATGCCCCCACCGTCATTACATAAACGTGTAGTCTACTTCGAATCTACCTCGAATAATACGAAGCGATTATTGTGTAGCTGTTTATTTTATTTTTTTTTTTATTTCCCTAGTGCATTTCGATGTTGCTCTTGGCTAGATGTTATCCAAAGAAAGTTTATGAAAGTTAAAATAAAGTTTGTTGTCTAAATTAGATTTTTGGTGAAATGTGTGCTTGTCGTCGAAAAAAGTCATGAAAAAGGTAAAAAGCAAGCGAAAGAGTTTAAAGGTTAAGAAGCAGACAGACGTGTCTGTTGATTACATTGGCTCGGCCACATCGAGAAAATGGACAATAATGCTCCAGCAAAGAGGATCTTCGAATCCCAGACCTCAGGTCCGAGAAGGCAAGGAAGATCGAACCTCCGTTTCAAAGACCAAGCCATCGCGGTTGCCACAGCGCTTGGTCTAGACAACTGGAAGCAGCGAGCCCAGTATCGTAGAGGATGGAAGGCTGCAGTGTCTCAGGCATAGGCTCTTCACGGATCGGGAGTAGAACGCCCTTTTAGCAAGCTTGTCCTTAATGTCTTAAGAAGATCGGACTCCGAAGGGAAGATCAAACCAATCGTGACAAAGGTAAATACATTGGAAAAGTCAGTTGATCTTCATCTTCATTCATTCATCTAAACGACAGCTATATTCAATTTCCAACGTGCACATTGGAAATGGAAGTTAGTTGAGACAGCTCTTCACTCACGAATGTAAAAAAAAAACAATCGGACAGAAATAGGATATGCAACCAGAGTGCTTTTTGACTTTACGTGGCCATTATTAAATCCATATTTTGGTACCGTGCTATCATCTGGTGGATGACTCTAGAAATTGTCTCAAACCCCAATCTTTGAAATAAAGTGCTTCCAAAATTTTGTGGCACTACAGCCCTAAATAAATCTGGGCCTCAACCAACATGCCTCTCCAATTAGCCCGGTCTATAGCTAACTGCCACCTTAAATGGTCAATGCGGATTTTTTATTTTTTTTTTTTGACTAAGGGTATAGTTCGTGGTTAATTCTTCTTGTGAGAGGTTTACTTATACAACTATGAAGGATTTCTTCTTTCTGGAATGATTGGGCTGGGATGATCAGAGTATTGTATAGGATCACCACAGTAGTTCGAGTGAGGACTTAACAACTGAATTGCCTTCTTAGCTCGAAGAAATAGCAGTTGCCAAGAGCAATTCTTCGTTTTATTTCTGACCAGATGTTGTCAGAGTTTATAGCGGAGCGAGGGCAGACAAAATCCTGTACCACCTAATAATTATATCTGTCAATTGTGACATTATGTCCAATTCGTCGGTGTTGTGTGTCCTTTCGTGTTGACGGCATATACTTAGTCTTACCCTCATTAACTGCTCAACACATTTTTGCCGCTTCCTTCTCTGTACTAGCAAACGTGGTTATGACATCACGTTCAGTCCGACAAATGATGTCAATATCGTCAGCCTGTGCTAGTAGTTGCACAAATTGATGGAAGATTGACCCTCTGGCGTTGGCTTGGGAGTTCTGCACAATCCTCTCAAGAATCAGATTAAGGAAGTCACATGATACGGGCATACATTCATCCGACCAACTTTTTCTATTGAGTTGGTGGATTTTACTTTACCAAACTATCTCCGTCGGCTTTATACAGTTCGGTGGAGGGCCGTCATTTCCGACAGTCTTTTAAGCGTAAAGTTTAGATTACGCTATCCTCACTGGTTGGAAGTTTTCGCTGTCTTCACCAGTATTGAAGTTCGTTCTGCTTGACAGTGGGATATTGTTCGCCAACGACGTTTAACGGTCTGCAGAAGTGATTCTTTCATATCCTCATCCTCGACTGTGTCTCAAAAACGATATTTCCTTGTACAACTCGACAGGATGCTGTTCATTTACATCACTTATGGAGTGGCAGCTCTCTATATCCTCGATCGCTCGTTTTTTTTTATCTTTTTGTCTTCTTTCTGAAAAACCGAGGTTTTTCTCCCTTTCTTTGCCTATAGAGCTCAATGGCAGCTCTCGTCTTCACCTGCAGCTTTGCCTTGTGGGCCTCGTTCCTGGCTGCGAGCATCTCTCGGCATTTCTCATCAATCCATGGGTTTCTTGCTGGTGGACGGGAGAAACCTACCGCATTAGTTGCGGCCGATCTAACAGCTTGTTGACATCGTTGCCATTGTTTTTCGACTTAAGATGCTGTTGGTATATCGTTAGTCGATAGTTTAAGATATACGCGTTCTGCGAAGGCCTTGGAGGTCTCTTGCAATTGCAGTCTTTCGACATTAATTATTTGCACGGTGGTGTATATTCGCTTTCATACCTTGGGTGCAACAAGGTAGTTGGCCAAGTAGATGATCGGCATTCATTAATTTTATTGACCGTTCGTTAATCTGGACACCGACATGTCCCCTAATGAATATCGAGATGAGAAAACCTAGCATTTCGTTCCGCAGCGAGTCAATTAGCCTAAGGCCTTATTGGCGAGTTAATGCGTTCAGTAATGTGTTGAAAATATAAAACTTCTTGCACAAGTCTGGCACTTATAACAAATCCCAATCCGAATAGTCGCTGTTTCTGCTCACGTGGTCCATACTAGATGTTACATTTGTTCATCCTCTCTTTGCACGGTCCATCCTATCGAATGGTCCACCCTGGATGGCAGTAAAAATTAATAGCGCTGTATCTGTTTGAAATTCGGCACTAAAATATTTACTGAACTTACTGGACTCCCTTATATTTCCCTACTTGGGATCACCAACCTCCAGACAACAGAGATGTTAAGAAGAGCTTAGAATTGTTACATTTCAACGACCTACAGGACCTGCCGTTCCAGCTCATAGGCGGACAACTCCTCTTACGACAAGAGCAACGCAATACCGAACAGTATGGAGACAGCCAGGATAATGTTGGACTCATGGTAGGAAGGTAGAGGAGCTTTCTAGAAGGGGTATAACATTAACACGCACTGAATGGTTGGTATGACAAATTTGGTTTGAGACGTGTTTTGGTGATATAACCCTGTGAATGATGGTTTTCAGCATGCCAAACAGACCCCTATAGACACACAACAAAATGACTCAGCCCCATTGTTTGAGATGACAAGATAGAAGAAGGATCCAGCGATCGTGGATCGCTAGATTCTTAAACGTCGATCTTGCCGAAGCAGTTTGAAGGCAAAGTAAATCCCGAATCGATGCCTTCCATTTTGTGACTTTTAAAAGATAAACGGATGTTGAGGAAAAAGAATTTTTCGAAATAAAAAACTTACCAAGCCTGTCGACGGAATACTGTTACCAAGTGGCGGGTTGAGAAATTAAGAATTGTGTGCTCTGATTATGTTTTGTATTGATTACGATGTTTTAAAACACATTTGAATACAATTGCTATCTATAAATCACATTAACGCATATGTTTTCATCTTTCTTGTCAAACATCACTTCCAGTTTGCTTACATAAGACCACAAAATGTGTTACGACTTATTACTCGAAAGATATTCAAACTGATTCAGCACAATCAGTGGGATATGTTCCTCAAGCAAACTTCGTGGTAGCTTTCCAATGCGTATGAACTCCTCTAAATAGTGTATCATTGTGTTGCACTCCGTGCCAATCTCCTGCTTCGCACTAGAGACAAAGAAAAACGTAAATCCAATTGCCTAACAGCTTTTACCACCTCACCTCAGATTGGTTTCTGCGAGTGATGTTACATACTGACACAAATACCGCACATACAAGTTCAATACATCGCGATGGAATTGATGGAGAACTGTCAAAAGCCCTGTTAGCAAAGCTACCGCATCGATATGCTCCTTCGTGTTCCTGGGTGTTAGCATGTTTAGATTTTTCGTGAACTGGAATTTCATCGAATGCGATATGGTGAACAAGAACAGGAACAGTGATATGTTGTGCGGATTGCGGGTTAACACGAACACCTGTTGGAGTGGGTCGTAAATTCCGCTAAACTCAAAATATGTATTGAGTTCGGATAGGATTCCCTTGCTGGGTACCGGTTTACCATCGATTTCTTGAGCTTCTCGTAGGTCGATAAGAAGGGATCTACAAAGAAAGAGATATTTAGAGATAATCACCACACAATGAGAGCGCAAACCTATTCAAAGCGTCCAGGGAAGCTTCCAAGTTCTTGGAGTTGAATTTACAGCTCTTGTTAAGCTCGTATGCGATCTGCTGCCGGATGATCTGCTTGTGTCCCATGTTTAGCAGCCAGTCAAGGATTGTTGGCCAAACTCGAAGCCACCTGGTGGTGTAGTTTGTGTAAAACTTTAACGGATTCCCAATAATCGGGTGTTCATTGAGCTCTTTTGTGAGTGATGCTAGCGTTTCTCCCCACATCTTATCGTTAGTGATATTCTTCTGCATCTTTTGAAGATTTGTCTTCAAATCCGAAATGAACATGTACGAATACAACCTATCCAGACCGACTAACCCCGCTGGTCCGATAGCCTCACGGACCTTGATAAAAAACCGCGAGTCGAGAATCTCCTTGTGGGTCTTTTTGTCGTACCACGTTGCTTTCAGGTCCAAGTAGATGGTTAGACGCGGGTCCGTGCATTGAAGTATCTCCCGCGCCAGACGGCCAATGAAATTGTTCGACGCAGTGTCCCCTAAAACCGGCGTAAACGTGGGAATCGGTATAGTTGTGCTTTGGTACGCCGATTGCCAGTCCAGGACTTTATTTCGAAGAAATGCGTTACACTCCCGTTCCACGTTGTAGTTTATGATGCGAGACATCTCCTGTTGAAGTATTTTCAGACCATGAATGTTCAGATAGTCCTGTATGTATTCAAAGGAACGTCGGTATCCATCCATGATTTTGGAAAGTTGGAACAACTTTTCCTCGAGATCGCTTGTCTTGCCTTTGGGGACAAAGATTAGCCCAACATTCAAGGCATTGGACAGATTCCGAACTAACTCCTTTCTAATGCCATCCTCAAGCAATTGCTTCGGATCCAACTCGATTACTCCCACCAGAGTCTTTTTCATCATGAGAATGCCCTCGGTGAAGACAGCAATGGAGTACGTCAACTTGGATACGGTATGTTGTTCGTCATACTGCGCGTACTCCTTCAGCTTGTCCTTCTCCAATCGCGTTGGAATCTCCTTAATGACACTCGTCTGCATTTGGATTATCTCAGCCAGAATGCTAAATATTGTCTCCGGAATGATTTGCACAACCTTGCGTATATAATTGGCCAACTCTGAACTGTAATACTTCGAAACCGAGACAAGATCCTCACTTTTTGCTTGGTTTATACGAAGAAGTGGGATTTCCAAGGCACTAGCGAGCTTGAGAAACGTCGCCCTCAGCTTGATTACCAGCTTGGGCTGTTTCTTGATACTCTCTTGCATGATTTTCGTGTATTCAGAGTCAATGGTTCGCCAGGCGTAGCTAAGATCACTGATCAGCTGAATATTGATCAAGACGTCCTCCTTTACATTAATCACTTGAATCATGCTGGTGAGGAACTCTCTGGTCTCTTGCAGGTACTGCTTGACCTGCATGTTTGATTGGAGATTGTGAAACTCCTGCACTTCCTCGAGAGCTTGAATCAACTGAATTATTGTCCTCCCCGCCATGCTGGGGTTGTCGGTCTTGAGATTGTTGATCTGCTTGCCGATTTCGGAGAACCAGTGTTTCAAATTGGGATTACTTTCAATTTTGGACAATGGACGGCTACCAGAGAACGCCTCACTGAGCTCGTTTACACGATCGAGGGCTTCCTTCTTGAAATTATCCCAACGAGAGTTCTTCTCTGTAATTAGATCTTTTAAAATCTCCTTCACAATCAGTTCCAACTGACTGCAGTTCAACAACAATTGAAAGATCTTCGCGTGTTTAAACTCGGAATCTGTCTGGACAAGTTCAGCGATCTGTTTGTGTCGCTTGCCCATACTGAGTTCGAGTATGGGAGTACTGGTATGGAGAATGAACCAGCGAAGAACTACGTTGCATTCTCGGATCAGAGCGAGTATTTTGGTGATTGTTTGGAGAGCAAAACTCTCCGTTAAGACACCTTCCTTAAGAATCTCATAGGTTTGCAGGAGGACCTTTTTCAGCTTCTCTTTGTGTAGCAGACAGAACCCTTTCACAGAGTTCGTTTCAACGACTGGATTTAAGGCGGCTTTTGCTGCTTTGAAGTGCTCCCAAGCGTCGACAAGATTGACCGTGATGCCCATATACACCGGCACCACCCAATTGTCGGAAAAGAATTTGTCTGTAATTTCCCGCATCAGGGCTACTTGGTTGGTGATGATATTTGGAGAAAAGTATAAGCACACAAACAGCATGCCCGCCTGATTCGAGAGAGCTGTTGATCGGTGATCAGGGTGAGGGTAGATGGAGATCTGATTGTATATGTCGTCCGAGCGCAACCGTCCAATTACCATGTCAACAAACGTTTGATCGAATGCAAAGCGACTGAAAAGGAAGTGAACTATTAATTAACGACGAAGACCCATTTAGATTTTTACCTGAAATAGCTCTCTGGATAGTTTGGTACAGGCTTAGCGTTTGCCACTGTAGAGAACCCTGTTGACCGTAGGAGCGTGCAAACATCTTCAATATTACTGTCCCCATGAGTTCTCGCAGCACTATATCGATAGTAGGAAATCAGAAGGCGTTCCCTTATTACGCCGGGAATGTGCAAATCCAGCACAAGTAGCATCACTCCAAAGAGGTACAAAGATTCACACTGAAAAGCAGAAACTATATTCGTTAGCGTCAAATATAGCTTGTGAGGACCACTTGGCTTAAATCAGTCTTCGTGCCAGTGACCCCTACAGACCTACCATCAGCTGCTTGCCCTCCTCATCTTGCAACACCGACTCCACAGTCTGCTGGATGTAATAACCTCGATTAAGTTCCTCAATGAAATGCTTCAAATCCGACGCATATTGGTGGGTACTCTCGAACGCTAGATAGAATCGAGTGAGTATTTCAATGTAATTATCGCGAAATTCTTCATCCAGGTCTTGTAAATTCTAAAAATAAAATCACACAATCTCATGATAATCCATGTCATTAAGGCCGCACTTACTGGATTGTCTTCGATTTTCTTATCTTGTGCTTCGGCAATACGGAGATAGCTAAAGTCCAAGATGATTTCTCCATATTTCAGTTGGTCAGCTTTTGATTCAAGTCTACAATGAGTAACCAATTGGTCGCTATCCAATTAATTGGGCAACAAAGAGGTGGACTTACTTGAACGCATCCGGAATGTAGTCTTTCAGGCGCAATATTTCAGCGATGATGGAATTTCCCATGGACACAATCCGTAGGAGATTCTGACCACACAAGTTGTTTTCTGCTAAGAATTCGGTCATGTTTTACGAAGCTCTCTTTACAAACACAAGACCTAACATCAAAAAAAAACTTTTTTTTGTAAATAAACAAATTTTCCAAAATAAGTGACAGTTGAAAAGTCTCCACTCCAGTAGACGAAAATTTACACTCACTGTTAAATGTTTTCAGCCTTTGCCCAATTATTAGAAACTGTTGATCCGCCTACTGCGCTTGGATTGCAATACATTTCGTCTCCCATAGAAAAATATCAATAGGGATAATATTTAGCGACGCAAAAGTTATTTCTGGTGACAACCAATTAAAGAAAAGTAATAGCTCACACGCGTTGCAAAAAGAAAAAATAGGCGTGTTTCACTTAAAAATTCCTCTGTGATATTAGTCCTTTGCCTGAGCTGACAACCTTCTCCGCTGAGTGGAACTTCCTTCGCAGCTAATAATTATGATGAATTTTCCACATGATACATAGAGACTTACCAGCTGTACTCTTTTTTGCAGAGACGGTGAAGAGACGAATTCAACAAATTTTAGTCTCAGCATATAGGAAAATGCTGGAAAATGTTGGCGTTGGCAAAGCAGTGCCACCGCCAAGTGAGGAAGCGTGTTGTTTGTTTCAGTGGCACTAAATTCCAAAAACATAGGTATTCTATTAGCCAGGCCCCTAGCAACCTGACTCCAGCTAAGCACTTCAAGTTGGATGAGGTCGGCCACCTATGTGGGGAAAGCTTCAGCAGAGTCCTTACCCTACTGCGTCCGACGTCTGGCTGTGAATCGAAGACTCTTTGAGCCGCATACATGCCTTGGCCGTCTTAAACGTCCAATGCGGATTTTTTTTTAAATTGCATATGTCGCTGTTCAGAATATTCGCCTTCATAGCTGATCAACACAAATCAAATGAAAATGAAGATTTTCCGAAGAAATTTCCTCTCAAAATGAACAAGGATTTCTTTATTTGCTTTTGCCCCTGCTCCGACTCGTTGAGCAGG